>OV815283.1:23012763-28012763 GCA_929108145.2 Limnephilus rhombicus
TTAAAAGGACAAAAATCATGCGTTAATTAAACATGAAGTAACGAACGATTTCGATTGTATGAGAATAGAAACGGGAGTAGGCTTTGACGATCAATATCGCTTTTCTCAAACAAAATTCCAGCGGGATTTGCATGTAGGTATTGGGGAGTAAAGTAATATGGTAGTCAAAACACAAAAGCTGATAATCTCAGGGTAGTCGGGAAGGAATCGATTACGTTAAAGACCAAATAAAATCTAAGAATTCGGGTTGGATTTTATATTTGTTAGTTTAGAGGGGAGGAAATGTTGTCGATCTCTTGCGTGTTGGAGTAGTTTCAAGTGAAAAAGATCTAACACAGTTTTGAGTCATTAGGATATTCATTAAGCTGAAATCACCACTCGAGTTTATACGTGAGATATAGGTAATAGGAAATTAGGAAAAGCTATAATATTTAACGGCCTGTCAGGATTTAAAATTATTTGAATTCTTAAGTATTTTTCTCAATTGCTAGGTGCATAACAACGGAGATTTATTGGGTTTTACGCCAGAGGAAGATGGGGTATGGTAGGAGGAACTAGAGATGCAGATGAAAAAACGTTCGGAGGCAGGTATGGAATTAGACTTTGGTAGAGGTTACAGCCCGTAAAAGGAAGAATCGAGATCATAAAAGTTTAGGCTATTACTAAATAAGGTCCTACGAGTGTCGCGACCTTGTTCAGGAAGGGGTCAAATGACTAGAGATTGTACTTAGGTATTTGCGAACGCGGGAAATATTGAGAAAATGTATGCGAACATAAGGAACGCGTCATATAGCCAGGAACAAACACAGCCGCATGTCCACATAAGGGGTACGTCTGAATAAGAATATTCGGTCACTAATTGTTAGAAAATCCACAGTCAAATGCTAAAATGACAAAATACCTAGAAGGTGACGTGTAATGCGATTTGTGCGATAATAAGATGCATATTAGATGACGGTCGGAAAATGTTGTAGGTTGCCGAGTTGAAATAAGACTTGGGTTTACCGAGAAAAGTATGGAAAGTATATCAAAAATTCAGGATACACCGTATCTGGAAGCGATTTTAAAAATGGTAGAACGGACACGATAGATTTTCGAGAAAAGTTGAATTAATTATTCACATGGTAAATGATATCTTGTAGGTGCTAGTCTTGCAGAGATTCGTATGGATATCTAAGGGACGAAACCGAGTATGCCCCTGTCCGATTCTACGAGATAGTGCCTTTGCGCAATACGAAATCTGGGTTGGGAGCATCAAGCAGGACGGAAGGTCGTAAACCGCGGGATACGATACTGGATTTCGAAAATATGGAGGTTGTGCGTTTAAAGGTCGGAATTGTATAATTTAAGTTTGATTAATGGGTAAGCGGGGAAGACAAAAAGGGCTGTTTTAGGGAAGAGAGAAAAGTTCAGGGTGAGAGCTCGGAAAGGAAAGGCTGACAAAAAAAGCGCGCGAAACCGGAGTGTTTGGGAATTTTTCGGAGGCTTAGCAAAAAAATCGTTCCGGTGGAGTGTCGATCTAACTTCAGTGGATTGTGTGCAAAGTGTTATTTAATTAGATTCAGGAGAAGGGGTACGAGCCAGTGGTGAAAAGCTTTTAGGAACTTAAAAAATTTGTGAAAATTATTTAAGGACAGTGAAAATATTGAGTTATAATAACAGATATTAGTTCGGTTTAAACAGGCGTGATCTAATAATAAAAAACTTCAGTATTACTGCAATTTAAACGGGGTCGACAAATAAATGTTAATAATAAAATTGCGGATTTTATATCAGAAATAATAATAGAATAAAAAAAAATCTTAATTATGATAAAAAAATCGTTCTCTTGAAATGGAAAAAATGTATGCCGAATAGTTTAGAAATAAAACAATAATAATAATAATGTACGAAAACGTTCAATCTAGTGGTTTCGATACCAAGATATAGCAAGCGCTAATTTAACCTTAGGGAACACACATATTTAAAGAGGGAAGATATATTTGAAATAATCTACAAACATCGGTCAACCGGAGTACATTACAATTGCGAGATAGTCAGATTGGAGCGATAAAGATACCTCCAATCAGATTCAGGTTATAAGGAAAGGGGGTTAAATTTAATCATAAATCTAAGGCTACGTTAGGCCTTGTCGTATAAAATTTAGGAAATCGTAGGGAGGGACCTTTCTCCACAGGTACAGGTCTACAGGAAACGTAATTAAGATTCAATTGGTCGTGTTTTCCCGACCGGAGAATTAAACAATTACGTACGGGTAAGTTAAGGAATCTATATTTAAATTACAGGTACCTGGGGTCCTAGCATGGTCGATCGATATAGGTTTTATCGAAAATGTCGGTAACTTGTCATCGCTCCCAAGCTCGACTGCAGGCCGCTGACGAACAAGCAACAGTTCACAACGACTAAGGGTTCCTAATTTATTTGACGTGAACTGTTATTTCTTCGTTAGTGGCCTGCAGTCGTGCTCGGGAGCGATTTCAAGTTACCGACATTTTCGATAAAACCTATATCGATCGACCATGCTAGGGGGCCTGGTTGCAGAGTGACGTGAATGGAACGCGAACCCTGGACAGTAAATTTCAACAGCTCCAGCGTCGAGAAAATTTAATATTATTGCGGCAGCTGATATGGATATGTTTAACCGTTATTATCATTTAGGGTAGTGTTGTTTTCTCCCAGACAGCTGATGCCGGGCGTTCGGAGGAACACACACAAAAAAAATGAACGAGCAAGCGAGGTACTTATGTACATCTCGGGGGAGTTGTACACTCAACCAAATGGAGGGCGTTCCGAGAGTGCGACATATCAAATTGAAGGCGATTACCTGCAGCCCGAACAGCTGAACATCTTTAGACAAGAGGGCAGAAGAGCAGAATCACGATATTAAATATGAAACAAATAAAACTAACAGGTACTCTCTGAATTCCTAATTGTTGAATTGCGATTTTAAGTTCTTCATGATTGACGAATGTGTTGGTGACACCGAGGCTACACATTATGTGGAAAATTGGTGGTCGAGTGGTAAGGGTCCTTCCCACATTGTCATGTTAGGGAGGAGGAGGGTTGCCCTCCATAGACTGATCGGGTCTCGCGAGGTGCTGGAAGCAATTCTCTTCCGCGGGACTATGCCGAGCGGATGGGCGCGACAGGTCGTATGAAATGAGATGCCAACGGTAAGACAGGGCATGGTTCGCAGACGGAGGCGATATGGCCGAAAGCATCTCGCGTTGCCTGCAAGATAGTGTGGAAGTGCGCCAGCAGGTCACCTGTGGGACGGAATCCTGTAGCATCATCACATTTTTTAGTCCTGTCGACCCAGAAGCAAACGTAGTGCCCACAAGGCGGGGATTATGTCAGCTCCTGGAGGTGGAGTGTAACGCTAGGTCGGTCACGCGGGAGGATGGATCTGCCTGTCACAAGCTTACGCCACTTGTACCATGAGTAGAGTCTTGATAAGGGACGAAATAGATTACCCCTTCTAGAGCCAGTAAAGTAGTTCCGGAGGTGTTCGATACTGGAGTTGATCAGGAAAGGTTTGAAGGCATGTCGTTCTTCTTTTGTTATGGAGGGGTCCGGGTATCTGGTTTATCGTCAAGAGATTTTCCGGGTGCCATGGGTATAGCCTCATCATGCATTGGTTGGAGGGTCGTGTCCTGAGAGCTGACCACCTAGTCAACTTGGTCAAGTGGAGGAGCCAGTACTAGTTTGCAAAGAATTTCTTCTCCATCGCCATCCATTCTATCCTCTATCCCGTCTTTATACTTGCATCCTAGGTATAAATTTGTGTTTACTAACAACAGAACATATTATCACGATTATGTATAAGATCTAGCCATGGAAAGCGGTGCAGGGAAATCGCCAATTATCCAAATGAAACATTCAAGGTATGTACATTAAAAAATCATTAGGACGTAGATGGAGAGAGATCAATTTTATAGCCTAGCGAGAGTAATAGCAACCGTGCTCATTATGAGAATATTGGAGCAGTGTATATCATTGGGATCATAGTGGGGACTAATTCAGGATAGTTTAGACCGGACGTGTCCTTCAGACGATTAAGAGATACAGAGAAATTCTTCCACACCTTACCTAAAAGAACCGAAAGTTACCACGAAAGACATTAAATACCTATCCTAGATGCTCCGAAGCAAAAAATCACACAACGTGGAGAAAAGGGTTTATTGTAAGAGTTTCCCGGAAAACTACCTTTTACTGTGTTCAGTCACAGGGGTGGGGAAAACGAGTCATGATTCAAAACATTATTGGCGAATCATTCAGTAGGTACGAGAGGAAGATCTACCAACCGGAGATCTGAACGCGCGAGAGAGGGGGGGGGGGTATAAAACCCGAGGAAAAGGGTTGCAACATCACAAGTGGTTCCGTGACCGAGGAGAGAGCGTCACCACCGACCTTTGTTCTAAATTTTCTAGTTCAAATTCGAGAAGAAGGAATATTTTAAAGTTTCCATTAGGGGGGGTTGCATCATCACAAGGTTTTACTCATAAAGTTAAAATAAAAAAAAAATATTCATCCTAGACTTGCAGAAAAGTCAATAGATGTCGCATATGAAAATAAAATGGATAAAGATTTATCCAGATACTATCTAGAGGGCATTTAGTTCGGGTTTGAATCTTGCAATCATACATAAAGATAGTTGCCAATAATATATGCGTTAAGAAAATAAAGATAATGTGGGTGGTTCTTAGTCGAAGTATGATACAGTTAAAAATGACCGAATTTGATATCGGTACCGTGGCGCAGTGGTTAGCGCCTTTGGCCGGAAAGCAAGAGGTCCTGGGTTCATGTCCCAGAGGTGTCAATATCTTTTTGTGATTTTTCTGTTTCCAGATTTTCGATTGAGTTTCGCTTATATTGTCTTCATTTAATTAAATTAATTAAAAATAAAGTGGTTTTTACACAAAGTATTTGCTTCATTCTATATAATATATTTTATGTAATTTTTTAAAATTTATGTCGTCTTGTATTTTACATTGTTGTGAAACCATTTAACAAATATTTAACAGGTATTTCCGCCTCACGATGATGAAGATACAATCATTTCAAATGATACAAATACAAATTTCAAATGATACTCACATTTCATATAAGTCTATAAATTTGGATATCCATGGCCCCCGACTTCTTCTACCATTCACTTTTGCTTCAAATACCTCTTCCATAATATTTTGATTTCTTTGTAATACAATGAAGTGGTGCAAGTTTTGATCAATGCTTTCAATGCATGATATTTACTTGGCGGTTCCACGACAACTCAACAAAGTGGCATTTCAACACCCCTTTGAAAAGTCATTAACCGGTCAGCAACGTAAGCAGATATATGCGTTAGAAATACGACAGCAGTCAAGTACAATAAGCGTGTTTATACGTCAACGCGTGTGTCTCCATAGAAATCGTTCTAACTCCGTTATTCTTTTAGTGACATCCCTAAAACAAAAAGTAAAAGGTCGATAGTGGATCAAGCTGTACATCCCTATCAAGTTGTCCATAGAAATACATAACAAGAATAATCTGTCATTCGCGCGGTCTGACAAATAATTTTACCCGCCAAATTTCCTACAGGCGGCTCAACCGCGCTCGACATTGTTAATTTTTATTAAATATTTTTATATGAAATGATAAAAAAGTGAGGTGACAAAAGTATTTATTACACATTTACATAATAGAATAAGTATTGTTGTTTACATAATCTGTGATTTTAGTACCGTTTTCACATAAAAACATCACATGAGTTATTTTTACATTTTTTTAATGTTTGCATTCTAAATTTTAATATTTACAAATGTTAATATTTATTTGTAATATAATAATTCGAAAGCTTATTTTGTAACCTTTCTAAAACAGTTTTTACTATTCGGCTACCTTCAGAAATGTTTCATTTATAGAAAATTGCATACTTATATTTTAGTTATTAAGTATTTTAGTTACACACATTATGTCTTTTAGTTTCATAGATGATGATAATGACATAAATTTTTGTAAGATAAATAACCTGTGCGAATGGCTTCGTAAGCAAGACACAATGAAACGTGAAACGAGTAAACTCAATTTTGTGGAACTAAACATTAGATCTATAGGTAGGTATTGGGACCTATTTCATGTTTATTTTAAAGACTGCTTAAATCACATTGACGTACTCATGCTTTGCGAAACTGCAATTCGTTCGGAACTTGTTAATCTTTATGATATTCCCGGTTTCAATTCGTACCACTATTGCAGAAACCATAAATCCGGTGGAGGCATTTTGTTATATGTAAAGAATAACCTCTCCTTTTCGCAAATATTTCTGGACAGTAAATATTTTGAGAACGTTTTTGGAATATTGACACTTCCAAATAACAGTACTCTAAATGTCTTGGCAATATACCGACCCCCGAATTTAAATAAGCAAGCATTTTTGTCAGAAATATCCAATGTGTTTGAAAACAATATTAAATCAAATGAAAGTGTAATATTTTTCGGTGATGTAAATTTAAATTTATTACACAAAAATGATGCTATCATTATAAAATATGAAAATATTCTTACTAATAACTATTTAAAAAAATGTATAAATTATGTTACACGAGAAGTAATAGTTCAAGGGAAAATTGTTAGTTCTTGCTTAGATCACTTTTTTGTGCGAGTTAGCGGAAAGTTACCTACTGGATTAACCAGTACAATCTCCGCGTGCGTATGTGATTATAATATTGCCGATCATAATACAACAGCTGTAAGCATACTCTATAAGTCGGTAGATAATTTCAATTCTAGCGATTCTAATAACGTCAAAATTCTTTCGCAAAAACAGATTGATAAACGTATTTGTAATTATGACTGGAAGTCGCTTCTAAAGGAAACCGAATGTTCGGTTATTTATTTAAAAATTAAAAATTATTTTGACGACTTTTATAAAAACAGCACAATTATAATAAGCAAAAAACCTAAAAGCCGACCTTATGCCATAAATGATTGGATATCTAGTGATGCACTATATAAAATTAAAAAAAGGGATTATTTATATAAGCGTTGGAAAAATGCCCCAACAAATAAATACTATGAAAAGGAATATAAGTGTTATCGAAATGTTTTAAATAAATTGTTACTTAAATTAAAAACCTCATACTATAATGACAAATTCAAAAATCTATTTCAAGATTCAAAAAAGACATGGGACGAGTGTAATCAAATTTTAGGTAAGAAATGTAAAAATAATTGTGACCAAGTTGCCTCCAAATATTTGATGAAAGATCGGACCAAAGAAAATGTAACTAATGATTTTGTTGATTATTTCTCTGACAGTGTTTGCAATATGTTACATAAATGTAATTACAGGACAACTGCTTTTGAACCAGAGAAGAGGCCTCAAAGCATGTACCTACCAAGGGCCAAAATTTCTGATATAGAAAGCATTGTGCGGCAACTTAAAAGCTCTTCTCCTGGAATTGATAATATCAGAATGAGTGATATTAAAAAACATATAATAATTTTAGCTCCAATCATAGCCCATTTTGTAAATAGAATTTTATTTGAAGCAAAAATTCCAGATGACTTAAAATGTAGTATTATCAGACCCATTTATAAAGGAGGTGATCACACTCTATTGGGTAATTATAGACCGATTAGTATTTTGCCATCACTCGAAAAAATTCTTGAAAAATACATTCAGTTGAAATTAATAAAATATTTAGAAGATTTTTCTATTATTGATACAAATCAATATGGATTCCAGAAAAAAAAGGGTACCGAAATGCTACTTCAAAAATTTGCCAGTTTCATAAATAATGAACTAAATAGTAAAAATCATGTATTAGTTTTATTTATAGATTATTCTAAAGCATTTGACACTATTAATCATAGAAAATTATTGCAGATACTAGAAATCATAGGAATAAGAGGAAAGCTCCTAAAACTATTTGAAAATTACTTGAACAACCGATGCATGAAAATAAAGCTATTGAACACTTTAAGTAAAAAAAGAAAAATTTTAGCTGGCGTTCCTCAAGGTTCCATATTAGGTCCAATTTTATATATCATTTATGTATCTTTTATTAAGTACATCTTTAAACATGTAAAACACTTTGTATATGCGGATGATACTGCACTAGTGATTTCTCGCAGTGATTTAAAATTATGTATTGAACTCTTACAAAAGGATTACATTGAGCTTTTGAAATGGTCTCATGACTCTGGTTTAATCATAAATGCAAAAAAACCAAATTGATACATATTAGATCACCCAATGCCAAGACAAATATTATTACACCAGAAATAAAAACACACGGTTCAGATTGCTTACATGTTGGTATCCCAGCATTGTGTACATGCGAAAATATTGAAGTGGTTAAAGAATATGTTTATTTAGGTGTAATTATTGACTGCTTTTTCAAATGGGATTTACAAATAAATAAAGTCTGTGAACGTCTGAGATCTATTGTTAGTAGATTATATAAACTTAAATTCTATGTTCCAATATGCACACTTCGAATAATTTATTTATCATTAGCTGAGTCTATTATCAGGTACGGAATTACAGCTTGGGGACTTTCCTGTAAGACAAATGTTAATCATGTTCAATCTGTCCAAAATTCATTAGTTAAATTATTAGCTCATAAAAGTTTATACGAGCAAAGACACAATGTTCCGTACTTTTACCAGAATCTTAAAATTCTCTCAGTAAGAGCAATTCTGTGGCATAAAATTATTTTTCAGCATATGAATAGCCCTATATACATAAATAGACTGGACCACACTTACAATACTCGATTTACGTTAAATGAAGGACTAATCGTACCTAAGCACTTAAACAAATATGGACAAAGAACGCTGGACTACATGATACCTACATGCTTAAATATGTTACCTGCTAAAATTAAAAAATGTACAAATAATGTAAGAACAAATATTATATTGAAAAATTGGCTCGCCGAAAGAAAAAGTTTGTATTAACATTCTTGTAGTACTCGTAACACAAAAATGTCTAACTGCATTATAAGTTTTATTTAAAAAAAAAAAAAAAAAAAAAAAAACTTCAAAGTAAAAGCACCCATTGACAAACTACTTAAAAGTAGTTTATTGGGACTTTTCTTTTTTGTAATATCTTATTTTTTTACTTGATTTCCTGTAATATTTTATAACTTTTTTCTTCTAATAAAAAAAAAAAAAAAAAAAAAAAAAGCGGAAATAACACAAAGTTTTTGTAAAATGTCATTTCGTTTGAGACGTTGTAAGTGAATATTCGCGAAAATTCGGAGGGGTTAAAAGTTATGACAACAGTTTGACAAATTGCCCATAACCTAATCTAACATTACCTTATTTAACCATTTTTTTATATTTTTTCATTACTTTTAATGACTTTTCAAAGTAGGTGTTGGAAGTTTGAATGATTCTGAGTTGTCCGGTCACCTTACTGGGCAATATTCTTTGTCAGATATGTGAAATAGTCTCACCTGGATCCGCGTAATCCAATGCTGCCATGCCCCTGTTGTTGACCGTGTCGGCGTGGGCCCCGTATTGCAGCAGCACCCAGGCGGGCTCTGTCAGGGGCCCCGGGGGCGGCGCGGCGGAACCCTGACAGGGCGGGGTCGCCCCGGTGACGCGCGCCGCGTAGTGCAGTGGGGTCTCGCGCGCGCGGTCTTGGGAATTAGGATCCGCGCCGCAGGAGAGTAGCAGCTTGGTCGTCGTATAGCATGGGAATCTGAAAGGAATTAAAAAATAAGTACATAATCAATTGCAATATTTAATCATTGAAGACAATATTAACGACTCTAAAATGTGATCCCGCTCAGGAATTGAACCCAGGACCTCTTTCTAGCCGGGGAATCTGATCGAGCTAATTCAACCATATCATTATATCAACTTAGGGGTCGTCCATTAATCACGTGAGGCTCGAAAGGGGGGGGGGGGTGGGGGGGTTCGGAAAAAATCATGAAATATCACGGGGGGGGGGGGGGGGTAAAATGAGATATCACGTGTATTTATTTTACATGATAATATTCTGAAAATTTCAAAATACATTGTACTAAAAAAATACACGTGATTTTGGGGGGGGGGGGGTTAAAAATTTGCTAAAAAAACATCACGTGATTAATGGACGACCCCTTACGTCATTTTATGTTTCATGCTTCGTTAGCTTGGGAGCTACCAACATTATCTTCATTTTCTTAACGCAGATTATTATTGGCTGCTACCTTTATGTATGGTTACAAGATTCTACCCGAATTGAAATCTAGATTAGTTTCTCGGATAAATATATCCATTTTATTTTAGTGTGCGACATCTATTGTCTTATCTATGAGTCTAGGGTGAATATATTTATTTTTGATATAACTTAACGAGTAAAATCTCAAATAGTAATATTGAATCATTGAAGACAATAAACGACTCTCGAACGAAAAATGTGAAACAGAAAAGACAGAAAAAGATTCAGTTGCATATAGGAATTAAATCCAGGACCTCTTCTCTTCCTTTCCGGGGAAAAGCTCTAAGACCATATCAACTTAGGTCATTATCAGTTGTGTAAAATATAAAACGCATTTATAAGTAAGGCCCTAAGTGACTGCAGACAAACTATGTGAACTACATAACTGTTAATGAATTCAATCACAAAGAGGCCAATTTTGTTTGTCACGGCACTGTAAGTTTTAGTTGCTTGCAATATTTTAGATAAAATATACAGGATAACATACAAACGTCATCATGTTATTAGTAATGATGCAGAAATACCGTTTAACGGTCACCGAACAGAAACACCGTTTAACGGTTGTTAAGTGTTTTTTTTATAAGTAAGGCGGACTACGTCTATACACAGTGTCCGGAATCTCGTAGTATGAGAGGGAAACTGCTGAATGATACTGTATGTAAGAGCATCTGTAAAACTGAAGTTTTATGTTTATGACTTTTATTGAAATTAAAGCAATAAGTACGCACAGCATATTTCATTATTTTAATTCGGCCCCCCATAAGACAAAATCCATACTTATTTTCCTTTTACATGAATACTTTTTGATAAATTCTTATTTTATTGAAGCGCTGTAAGGGCTAGATCAAAATTTCACAATAATTAAGCTGCAATAAACATTCCCCAAAAAATGATGAATCCAATTTGTGGCTCACTTGCAAACATCGTTTGTGTGAAAGTCGTCTACGGGTGTGTTGGGATTGAGTGCCAAATGCAGCAGCGTCTGTCCGTCGCGCTGCTTGGCCTCGAGGCGGGCGGCGCGGAAGACTGCGGCGTGCGCTCTCCCCCAGTCCTCGCTGTCCTCTCCGCAGTACCCCCCGACACCTCCCTCGCCGCTCTCAGACGAATCCGAGGCGTGGCGCAGCAGGCGGCCAATGATGGCGATCAGGTAGAGGGCGGTGCGGATGTTGCTTTCATATTCTTCCTGTAATTTAAAGAGTCCAGAAAAAATGAGAGAAGGACAAAGTTATTGGAGAGGTAAAGAATGTGGGGAATGGTGAATTATGTATGTACAACAATTTGAAACAGTGAGTGAGCTTATTTCCAAGTCCATCAAAAAATTGCAGAAATTTCAAAAACACAAGTATAAATTTCAAAAATATAAAAATAAACTTCTGCAAACAATTTTCTTGCTTACAAAGTGATAAGAAAGAACAGATTTGAATATTAAAGAATTTTAGAATATCAATCCCATGGTTCCATCTGAAGCTAGGTCTTTTCTGAGAAAACAGGCTACAAAGATTTGAAGGACTATTTTTCGAAACGTAATCAACTTTATATTGTTTTGAGTATGCAAATACGGTTAATTGTAGGTTTTTAACCTATTTTAAGTTTCATTAACAATCATTTGAAGTTAGAAATATGAAATCTGGAAAAGCAATTTTATCAGTTGAAACCTTGTTACCCAGTTAAGTGATTTCAAGTAAATGTTCCATCCATAGAACCTTATATTAACCGGATATTTTTCTCCACTATCTCCATTATCACAAACCATATAAATTAAAGGATATACTTACAATAAGGTTGTCTCTGTCATCTTTAGGTCCAGGATTTTCTATTTTTTCCCTATTTCGATTTAATTCTACTGAGCAAGCGTCTAATACGGTCCAAACCTGCAATAAAATACACCAAAATGACTAAAAATTATGAAAAGTATAATACATAGGTGTTTAAATTCAATAAAAAAGGCCTCACTTGTTCAAGAGTCAGTTCTATGCCAATGTGGATCATTTGAGAGAAGACTTGGGCAAATCTAAGGAGATCTTTTACTACAGGAACCTGCAACAGAAAATAAGTAATTTATTGCTGGTGTGCAAAGAAGCAAGTCATGTGAAAATGTTGTACTTTGTTCTGCCGGTATTTCAATGGAAGATGCTTTGAGGAACTTGAGTCATTGATCTCTTAAACACCTGACTTCTAACATTCACTTTCGCTCCCCATCCACTGTCCTTATCATTCTTTCCATCTCTCTTGAACATACTTCCCAAATAAAGAAACTCATCCACTTGCTCCTACTTCAATAACATATACTGCACATGTGTTCATCCAACAGAACTATATCTTTTTCATATTGAACAACAATAATCAGCAACCTTTAATAATTCATCATTTTCTCTTAATATTAAGTGGTCCGGTACGCTATACGCCAATTTATCAAAGGCCTAGGCACCAAATAGATAAATGGAACTAAGTTTATACTCGTAATACAAATGTATAGTTGAAGTGACCTTGTTCTCCTGCCTCAGCGTGAGTGCGTGTCCCCAAAGCTTCAGGCAGCGGTCGAAGCGAGCATCGTCGGCGAACACAGCGCCACGGAACACCACGGGGTGCGGCAGCTCGGGGCAAGAGCGCCCCAGGATGCGCTCCCGGATGGTGAGTCCTTCCATGTGCAGCGCTGCCGCGTCCTCGCGGATCGCCTCCAACTCCTGGAAGGAAGATAATAATAACCAGATGTGGTTCAATTCTGATGATTAAAAAAAACGTAATTGGAAATTTTTATCGAAAAATATCCCCTTAACCTCTAATGGGCCGGAAATATACAAAAGCTCAAAATTAATCGACAAAACATTCAATTCAAAATTCAAAGTGGTGCTTTTTTAGTGAAATTTCGTGAAATGGCGTGGCCACCCAGAGGTTAAAAACCTATACAAAAATGATTAAAAATTTGTTCCACATTTATATTAATCCAAATGCAAATAGTTAGGCTGCGTAATTTGAAATATTTTTTTGTCAATAATGATGGAGTTTTACCTACCATTAAAACTCTTATTATGTTGCCTTCCTCATCCAGAACATATTTATATATGTGAGAGACGACACGTCTATTCTTGTCTTAGTGGTATAATTTGACTTCCTTTTCCTTGTTTTGGCGTCATCAATACGTTCTATGATTGGTTGTTTGTTCTGTCACTGCAGTTGGCGTCTTGCGTCATTTCCCTTTGTTTTCAATTGTAATCTCACCAAGCAGTGGATTAAATATGTTCTGGATGAGGAAGGCAACATAATAAGAGTTTTAATGGTAGGTAAAACTCCATCATTATGTAGTGCCGTTCCTCAACCAGAACATATTTATATATGTGAGAAGTGTTTGTTATCGCCTTGGTGACAGAACTGATGTCAATTGTGAGAGGTCGTTGATTAATCTTGTATAGATTCAAACAGATTTGTGAGGGATAGCGATGTTAGGGAGTTACCTCCTTCCAATACCTCTTTTCTGTAATGTCTCGCAAATGTGTTCTCACTCTTCCAATTTCCTCTTTCGAGGATCTTTTCAATGGGGCAATTTTCTAAACAGCTCAATGATGCTACGGCAGACCTTGCACTTCCTGCTGATTTGTCGATGCCAGCGCTTCTTAGAACTGTTTTTACCCATCCTCCAATTATTGTTCTTGTAGCAGGTTTTGGCAAGCCCATTGTTGAAATAAATAAATCTGGTATTGAATTTGCTTCATGTCTTCTTACTTTAGATAAAGAGCATACTTTACGGAGCCAATATACCGGATCCGTAGCTTGGTCTGAGGAAGCATTAAGCTTCCATCCTGACTGATGGTGAGTTGCGGAATCAGTTTTAGATCCAAAAGCTGGCCAAAGTATAATATGGTCCCCATTGTCCACAAAACTGTCTGGTGTGTATCGTAACAGAGTAAGATCATGCACTCTTCGTCCAGATGCGAGCAGAAGAATAACAGCGCATCTTCGAGAGGCCTCAAACAGAGTAACTGTTTCTGGAAGGTTTTCTTTTAACCAAAAACTAACTTGTCTCGGGTCCCAGATAGGCAACACTTTCTTCTTTCTGGTAGTATTAACTATACCCTTCATTACTTGTTTCACCAAGATATGGTTGCTTAGCGATTCACACTCTGGGTTAGTTAATGTTGAAATGGCTGATTTATGAAGTGCAATGGTACTTGGAGCCAAGCCTTCGTTAAGCTTTAAATTGGCTAAGAATCTTGCCAATTGGGAACCTGATGGATTAGTTATATCAACCTTATTTTTGACACACCACTGACCCCACCTTTTCCATGCTAGTTTATATGCCGTGATTGTTGAAGATCGCCATCCGGCATTGAGGAGACCTCTTTCATGCTCTGTCCATCCATATAGCGCGCCTCTCCAGCCCCAATCTTCCATACTTCCATCTCCAGTTTTTGGATCTGAGGAGGATGAAGACCTGTCGATGTGTCCACCAGGTTGTATAGAAGGTTGGTTATTTGCCGAGGTGGGGCTAGCGCTCTCGACTGAAGATCTGGCAACCAAAACACTTTGGGCCACCTCGGTACTACCAGCAGGTACATACCGACACACTTGTTTAGATGTTCCAGGACTCTGGGTATCAAACAGGGCGGTGGAAACACCCATGCCAGTGGGAAGCACCAGATCCTGCTGAAAGCATTGTGATATAGGGCTGCCGTGTCTGTGGGGTCTATGGATACGTAACTCTCTACAACATGAGCTGTTTTGGACGCAAATAAGTCCACCATGGGTCTGCCCCATGAGCGGAATATCTGTTCGATCGCTGGAGGTAGAAGGTGCCATTCGGGTAACAGGGTCCCTCGGGAAAGATGATCGGCGAGTCCGTTGTATCGTCCCGGTAGGTAATACACTTCCATCCTTATATTGTTCGCATCCGCTACTTCCAGAATCTGATATGTCAACTGAAGGAGGCTCACTGATTTCGTACCTCCTTCGTTGCGTAGGTATGCTAATACTGTTCTGTTGTCCGATTGAATGAGACAAGTAGAATTGCTCAAATTGGCTTTCCGACACTTCAATGCATGGAGAATAGCAAACATTTCTTTTAGGTTGCTGTGCCATTTGGTTTGTTGTTGTGTCCAACAGCCTGAGAGTGGAGTGTCGTCCACCTGTGCCCCCCACCCGCTGTCTGCTGCGTCTGTCGCAATGAAGTGGCATGCTTTGGGGAAATGAATAAGGGAATGTGTACTCACATTGTGCCTCCACCACTCTAAATCGTTCAATACTGCAAGGTTTACGGGTACCTTCTTCCGGGGTGGAAGCTTTGCCATGGCAATTGACTGGAGCTGCATCTGCCTGCAGTGCAAGCGACCCCTGGGAACCACAAACGCTGCGAAGTTCAGCTGTCCTAGGATGCTCTGCGCATCCCTCAGGGACCATCTCTTTCTTGTCATGAGGTTTTGCAATGACTTCCATATTGCGCGGCACTTGTTCCCAGTTAGCGTCTTCTGATTGAGGCAAGTGTTCCATGACACTCCCAGATATTCTATCGCCTGTGTCGGTAGGTGAACACATTTCTTTAGGTTGATGGTCCAACCGAGGGACTGTAATAAATCCAATGTTACTAGTGTCTGCAGTCGGAGAGTTTCTTGGTCTTGATGAGCCAGGAGAAAGTCGTCCAAATAAACAATGACTCGTATGCCCTTTTTCCGAAGGATCTCTGCGATCCAATTGGTTATTGCTGCAAAAATTTGAGGGGAACTGCTCAAACCCTGGGGCAAACATGTCATCTGCAGACATTGACCTCTGTACACGACACGCAGGAAACGGCGATGGGTCTTTGCAACCGGTATATGAAAATAGGCGTGTGCCAGATCTACTTTTGTCATATAGTCTCCGGGTTGCAAGAAATCGGGCACTTTGAAGTGGGAGATTAGGGAAAACTTTTTCACTCGCACAAAATCGTTCAGCGCTTTCAGATTGATGACAGGACGATGGGTCCCGTCGTTCTTCTGCACCAGAAACATCTGGGAGAGAAAGCCTCGATTCACGGGTGCTGCTTCCAGTACTCCCATCTTCAGCAACTCCTTTATTTGCATGTCCATATCGGGTGTGTGCCTTGTTGAGAAATTGTGCAGTCTCACCTGAGTGGGTCTGGTCAATGGTGGTCTCAACCAAAATGGGATCCGATAGCCATTGAGGATTTTTAGGGCGAAGTCGGGGGCTTCTGCGGTACGCCATATTTGTAAAAAACTTCGCAATTGCCCTCCCTGAAATCGCCCGGGCTGGTTGTCAATTGTTTCGGCGGCGACGGTGCGAGGTCTGCCCTCGCCCCGTCGGCCTCCGAAATTTCCGTCCTCTGCTGGCAGAGGAGGAAGGGCCAGAATGATGACCGGGGTCTGCCCGCCGGTACTGAGACGGAAATTGGGTGGAACCCAGATTCCCTGCGGGAGCACACTGAGTTGGTATGACTGCTCGTGTTCCGCTTTTCGGCCTTGACAAAATTTCGCTACTTCTTGCTTGCGAAAACGGAGCCCTGAAGACTTTGCTCGCCCCACCAAGTCTCTGCAACTGGGAGATGAGCTTGTCTTCATTAAATAAATGGGTCACAGTTGGAGGAATTTTGCCCAGAGCTGATCTATCAACTGGGGTTTTACACATTTCCAGGATACGATCACGCCGATGCTCGATAACTTCAGCCCGCTTCCCACAAGCAATCTGAAGAATGGCGTCGTTCTTCGAAATACTTCCCCCGAAAACCTCCTGAAATTTCTCTCGTAAGGTCTCCGGTGAGAGTTCAGCATCAGGCTGACAGCTCCAGGTTAGGACGCTCTGTACAGAGTCCTGGATGACCTGCCTTTGTTGTAATGCTACGTGGGAAATTGCTGCAAAGGCTCTCTCCATTCCCATGAGTTGGGCACATGCGGGTGTGAAGGAATTGAGTTCGCAGTTCACCTCTAATTCCTTGAACTCCGGGTCTGCTACGTATTCTTTCAATGTTTTGGCATAGCGAACGTCACACCAACCGGGAGAATTAAAATTCTGCAAGCGCTCCACCGTCTTCAGCATGGCGTCCGTCGGCGCATTCATTTGCGGTTCCTTTAGCGACACGGTGGGATCCGGCATATGGAAAACCGGAGCAGCGGATGTGCCACAAGTAGGCTCAATTTGGGTCTCTAAATTTTCTGGGCCCTCAAATTCGCTCGCGTCGGAATCACCGCCGGCATCTCGCCTGAAAACGAAGCTTTGCAAATCGCTTAACTGCCGCGACAATTTCTTCAGCATTTTTTTCTGCGATCTCTTCTTGTGCCTTCTATTCTTAGGCCGAGAACAATTAGAACTCGAAGAAGAAGAGTCTGATGAGTTTGTATCATCAATACGACGTTTTTGCGTCGATTTCCTGGATTCTACGTTCGACATTGCGCGAAATAATAACAACAATAATGCGTTCCGCGTTTTCACAAAATGCGCAATACGATCCGTAAAATTTACGTAAACTTCACTTGTTAAATATTTTTTACACCAAAGGAAGCACTTTTATAAGTTTTTTTGTTATCTCGAGCACTTTTACATTGAATAAAACTTCGATAAAGCGCGAGATAGCTACCACATTCGAAAGAATTCGATGTCAATTGAAAACAAAGGGAAATGACGCAAGACGCCAACTGCAGTGACAGAACAAACAACCAATCATAGAACGTATTGATGACGCCAAAACAAGGAAAAGGAAGTCAAATTATACCACTAAGACAAGAATAGACGTGTCGTCTCTGACATATATAAATATGTTCTGGATGAGGAACGGCACTACATAATATATCATTTTAATTATAAATCTTAAATATAAAAATAAATATTTGTTCATTTGTTTGTTCGTATTTTATGGGCTGCCTGCCATTCATCCAAGTGCGATGAAACTTTGGTGATATGTTGTGTGCACGCCCGCGAAGGTTAGGTTATATATAATGGTAAGCTCTGGCATTATGAAATTTGTATAAATGAAAATGTGTTTATATCATATATTTTAGCGGCAGGAGGGGGAGGAGAACGGGGGAAGTGGGGTTCGCGGGAGGGGTGACATGGGAGGGGGAAGGCGGGGAAGGTGGAAGGGGAAAAGGGAGGGGAAGGGGACTCGGGAGGTGAACGGGGACGCAAGGGAAAGGACATGCAGGGAGAATCAATGTATTTTTTTAAAATTGCATTGGAACGCATGCCTGGTACCAGCTAGTCCGTAAATAAATAATTATAAACCGGCGGTGGCGATAAAATGGGCCAGCCAAGTCAGTAACTTGATTTTTTTCTCAAAATTTTGAATTATATTGAAATTTGTTTCGAAAATTGGTTTTTCAGGTCCGGTGGATTTTGAACGAGGTCTTCGGAATTATACTTACATAATCTTCCAAGAAAAACATTAAATTATTATTGTGTAAATATTTTAAATCATAGTTTAGTAGCGCACAGATAAGAAGTATGGTTCTTAGTAATTATGTATTTTGAATACATTATATCTTATTTAATCCAACAAGAAAAACATTATCATTGCAGATAAAATGCTTTAATATACCACAATTTAATAAAAACCTTAGACTATTGTAACCTGCGGTTATTGTTGTTGCATTGAAAATACTATTATTGCATCGCTATTATTAATTTATAGATGTACAAGCAAAAGAAGAAAACACATTCGCCGCATGTACTGGTACGCTAGCTGCTTCATACAATAGTGTAGGACGTTACCTCAAGTGAAGTGCACTCCCTCCAGTTGTTGTAGGCGGGGATGGGGGAGGAGGGCTGGCGGGGCAGTAAGGGCCGCCCGGGACCCTCCTGCCGCATCTCCATGCTGCGCCGCATGTACTGGTACGCTAGCTGTAAAGACGCAAAGGAAAAATTTATTTATTTTACCCTTTAATAATACACACCTTGATAAAAAAGAGGAAAATATGTGAAAACCACCTTGAAAACGCATGAAAAATAGACATAAGAAGATAACTTTTGAATTGCAGTTCATTTTATCAAAAGAGTAAATTTAAAAATACCAACATTTGAAATTTATGAAAAAGTGAGTATGCCGAATATATTTTAATTGAATCATCTTTATGTTTAAGAACATTCTACGCAACAAAAAAAACATGTGGCATTTAGCCAAACAACCAAGCAAACAAAAACGTTAGAACCTTGTTGCTCTAAAAAAGTTAAAACTTTTAAACTCAGATTAACATAGTTCTGATTATTTTAATTAGTTTTTTTGGCAAAACTTTTTATAAATTCAATTTTTCATTTATTTACTCGGTTGATGGAAGCATCTTGTCCCAAGAGAATGAGCTTGAACATAATGCAAATGGAACTGTGTTGCTCCAAAAATATTTTATCTATGGCAGATACAACTAAAAATAAAATTACACAAATTAAAATTGCACATAAATTTGCAAATGGAATAAAAAGATGCATAGAGTATTTTAAATAGAACTTTGTTGCATAACTATTTAGGAACTTACATAGAATTTGGACATATTTTAGATAGGGTTTTTAACCTCTCAACTGTCGCTGGCCCGCCGGCGGTTTATGCGATTTTAAATTTTAGAACCTGGTTGACCCAAAGGAACAAGTTGTTAAAAGACCTCAGGCTTGCAATGAATGCTTGATTCACTGAATCAGATGGTGATATGATTACACAATAAATAGCACAGGTATGTTTGTAATTCTCACGGGCAGGCAGTAGTACTCCTTATCGTTGGCGAAGGAGGCCCCTAGCAGCTCCATGGCCAGCACGGCGTCCTCCCGACACACCTCGGGCTGCTCCACCAGCAGCTCTACCACTCCCGCCCGGGTGCGCTCCGCCGCACACATTAGGGCCGTCATGCCTGAAAATAAACACATTCATTTATTATTTTACCAAACAATTTTACTAGCCCAAACAAGCAATCCAAACTCAGTCGTCTTTAGAGATGGCCTTAGATGGTGTGCCTCCCAGACAGTCTGTCAAATTTGTTTACAATTTGTAATATTGTTGTGAAATGTTTCCATTTTCATGCAACTATATATGTCTTTCTCTACTATTTCTTACTGTTCTAGCTCACTAGAGCTGTCTTTTCACGTTTTTGCTATACCTTATACTATATTATATCACGTAAAAGCCAAAAGGCGTTAATATTATAAATAAATAAATAAATATTAACCTCTATGTGCTGGTGGTAGGGTCTAGGTAAATTGACCGAATTGCAATTTTCAAAAATTCAATAGTTTGAAATACAATTTTTCAAAAACATATTTTTCGAACATCAATTGACCGAAATAATAGTTTTTCAAATTGATATAAGTATGTACATAGTACATACAAGAGTATTTTATTATAGAATGGACAATATCAACTAACCTAACCTAACAGTATCTAGTTAGTCATAAGCAAGTGAAATATATATTTTAAAAGTTTTTTTCGTTATTTGTTTTTGGGGTGTTATGCCGTGTTGCGCTACCTCCTTCTTTAGCCAACGTTTCGGACATCGTTGCAGTGTCCATCATCAGGGCAGATCCGGCAGATCCGGTAGATGTGTAATTTTTAGTCGTGAAGTGTGTGCTTATTTACTTCGAAGCGATACCGTGCCGCCAGCACCACTAACTTTCACCAGTACAAAATAATCGTGACAAGCAGTGGCGTCATCGCCGCGGAACAGAATAGAAAGTTCATTAAAACGTGGTATTTATGCTAGCCAGGGGCAAGTCCGTTTACGAGACGCCGACGGAAGTGGCTCCATCTCTTAATGAAATCTAAAATTAGAAATCACAATGGTAAGAATTTAAGAAAAAATAAAATAAATAAAAATTACAATGGTTAACTTTCACCAGTACAAAATAATCGTGACAAGTAGTGGCGTCATCGCCGCGGAACGGAATAGAAAGCTCATTAAAACGTGGTATTTATGCTAGTCAGGGGCAAGTCCGTTTGCGAGACGCCGACCGAAGTGGCTCCATCTCTTAATGAATTCTAAAATTAGAAATCACAATGGTAAGAATTTAACGAAATAGAATTACAATGGTTAAAGCGAATTTAGTCAATATAGATCAAAATGGTTTACCACAAGCTGGCATTACTGTATACTTAGACATGGTTTTTTTGCTCTATTAATATTAAATGAATTTTACTAGAATTAAAATTACACTGGTTAAAGCGAATTTAGTTAATATAAAGTTATAACACAAAATGGTTCACCACGAGCTGGCATTACTGTATACTTAGACAAGTTTTTTTGCGTTTTTTTGCGTTTTTCTATTCCGTTCCGCGGCGATGACGCCACTACTTGTCACGATTATTTTGTACTGGTGAAAGTTAACCATTGTAATTTTTATTTATTTTATTTTTTCTTAAATTCTTACCATTGTGATTTCTAATTTTAGATTTCATTAAGAGATGGAGCCACTTCCGTCGGCGTCTCGTAAACGGACTTGCCCCTGGCTAGCATAAATACCACGTTTTAATGAACTTTCTATTCCGTTCCGCGGCGATGACGCCACTGCTTGTCACGATTATTTTGTACTGGTGAAAGTTAGTGGTGCTGGCGGCACGGTATCGCTTCGAAGTAAATAAGCACACACTTCACGACTAAAAATTACACATCTACCGGATCTGCCCTGATGATGGACACTGCAACGATGTCCGAAACGTTGGCTAAAGAAGGAGGTAGCGCAACACGGCATAACACCCCAAAAACAAATAACGAAAATGCTTTTGGCCGTGAAAATCTTAAAACTTATCATTTTAAAAGTTGATTAACAAATTTGGAAAATAGGTCTTTCGGACAATAAGGAACTCCAGCGAAAAATAATATGGCTTTAAAAAAATATGTTCATATAGACCAATAAACGGTGATTCTGAATATATAAGTTTTATTTAGTTTAAGTTTAATATTAAACGCAAAGTTTTTCAAAAATTATTAAAAAGTCCATTTTTAATCGGGTCGTAAAAACACGCCGTGAAGTTGACATTATTGAAATTTTAGTGGTGACGTCACTGTTCGACGTGTCGTGACGTCACCATTGTCATTGTATGGGAATGTATGATATGACACAAGCCATCCTATTAATTTATTAGTTTATTTACATACTGTTTACAGAGATTTAGTTGTTGTGTTTATTCAAACATTATTTAGGCCTAAATAATGTTTCAAAAATAAACTCTAATTAGTTTATCTCTATTATTGAAAATATTCAAAAACTACTGCACAAAAAAAAATAGTAATGCTACTTCTAGGGAGAATACTTCGAACAACGGAATTCAAAATGGCGGCAGTTGATCAGCTGATTGCCCGATCCTATAGTAATTTTTCAGGAGTGATGACGTCACACGATTCACCATACATACGGTGGTTTTCGGAGGTCTTGAAAAATTAAAACTTTAGACAATTATTTTAACTATTAAAACTAACTCTAAAAATAAAAATGCAGTTATTTAAGTTACAAGGTCATTATTCATTAAAAAAAAATTAAAAAATTGGACTGGAGTTCTCTATTGCTGTTCGAAAAATTAGTCTTTCAAAAACTGAAATTCGAACAATTGATTTAGAAAAATTGAATTCGAAAAACATGTCTGCTTCCCTAGTGGTAGAAGTTACATTAGCCTGTGGCCTTCGTATATAAAAATGTGTTCTGTTGAATAGCGCACGTTGTTTTAAAATTATTACAGCTTTAAGTTGACTTTATGTATTATTATTTATGTATTATTACAATTGACCTTAGCAAATATTGACTGAAATAAGTAAATTCGTACTACTTGTACAGTGAAACCTCGATCAAATGTTTTCTGAATAATCGTTTTCCTGCATTGTGTCTACCAGTCCCAAATTAATTTCATACAAAACTCACAAAAATAGATTGCATTGATCATTTCTCCATGCATTGTAGCTCATTAATCCTTTAACCGGTGACAGGCCGGAGACGCGCCGGCGCGCGCGTCACATGCGCATGCGCATGCGCGAGAAAATAATTCAAATATTTGAATAATAATTTTTTCATCAAAAAACTTTTGGTCTGCGATTTTGGCCCTTCTATGTACATAATTTGTATGAAGAACAGTGTCAGAATCGCTTGCGCCATCAGTACTCTATGATACGCCTTGAAGTTTCATTCACCTTGCAACACCAGAATATTTTTAAAACAATTTCTTCTACCTGTCAGAATTTGCCGCGATTTTAACCGTCGCAACCAATGCATGTTCCGCGACTGAAACATCGTAAAACCTATTAATTTACGTAATAAATGCAAGTAATGTTGTTTTGGTAGATAGTTTATTGTGTTGTGAACGTGTTTCAGTCAATAAAATATACAATAGCTCAAAATTAATCAACAAAATATTCAATTCAAAGTTCAAAATGGTGCTTTTTTAGTGTTTTTTCGTGAATTTTAGTGAAATGGCCTGGCCTTTGACCGGTTAAAACACACAGTTTTTGTATTATGTATTTTATTCGGTCGCTACCGGTGCGTGTGCGGTCACCTTGTTTCTTTCTAGTTTACGAGTGTTTCAACGTTAACCTCTGATTTGCGAGAAAATAATTCGAATATTTGAATAATACTTCCGACAAAAAACTTTTTGTCTGCGATTTTGGCCCTTCTATGTACAGAATTTGTATGAAGAACACGGTCAGAATCGCTTGCGCTAACATCATAGATGATATAGCCACTAGTTTCATTCACCTTGCAACCCCAGAATATTTTTAAAACGATTTCGTCTATGACATTGACTTGTCAGATTTTGCCGCGAATTTAACCGTCGCATTTTATGCGTGTTCCGCGACTAAAACATTGTAAAACCTATTAATTTACGTAATAAATGCAAGTAATGTTGTTTTGGTAGATAGTTTAGAATGTGTCAATGAAATATACTATAGCTCAAAATTAATCAACAAAACATTCAATTCAAAATTCAAAGTGGTGCTTTTTTAGTGATTTTTCGTGAATTTACGTGAAATGAAAAAAAAAATGGCCTTTGACCGGTTAAAAATTAATCAACCGGTAAAAAAAGTGACTCTTCAAGAATGATTGTTTTAAATGTTTTGATGTAGCCAAGCCTTCAGGAATAGCGGCATTTTTATTTATCCCTCCGAATTTTCGAGAATATTCGCTTTTGGTGTCTTTAACAAAATGACATTTTACGAAAATTTTTAGTTATTACCGCTTTACAATTAAAGCTCTATAAATGAAACATTTCTGAACGTAGCCGAATAGTAAAAACTGTTTTAGAAAGGTTACAAAATAGGCTTTCAAATTATTATATTACAAATAAATATTAGCATTTGTAAATATTAAAATTTAGAACGCAAACATTAAAAATAGGTAAAAACGACTCACGTGATGTTTTTATGTGAAAACGGTACTAAAATCACAGATTATGTAAACAACAATACTTATTCTATTGTATATATGTGTAATAAACACTTTTGTCACCTCACTTTTTTATTATTTCATATAAAAATATTTAATAAAAATTTAAAATGTGGAGCGCGGTGGAGCTGCCGGTAGCAAATTTGCGCGGGTAAATATTTTTGTCAACTACACGACTGACAGCTGATTCCTGTTATGTACTTCCATAGACAACTTGATAGGGATGTGCAGCTTGATCTACTATCGACCTTTTACTTTTTGTTTTAGGGATGTAACTAAAACAATAACGGAGTTAGAACGATTTCTATGGAAACACGCGCTGACGTATAAACACGCTTATTGTACTTGACTGTTCTCCTATTTTTAACGCTTATATCAATTTAAATGTGAAATTAAAATTTAAGTATGATTCCGTGATCCCTCGACAGTTGCAGTAAGTTTAGGGAAAATAAAGTATACCTACTCACACAGAATATAACTAGGTGTGAGACCGGGTGTGCAGAGAGGATGTTCCGCCGAAGAACAAAAGTATAAAACATATTTTCATTAAAATGCATCGAGGATAAAACTACTTGTCTGTAAAGGCGTATCGTAAGCATAAGATAAACGATATCAGTTTCATACATTTAGAATGATAACGTTTATATTAGTCTGTCGACTGTACCGATAAACCGACTCAGTTCTGACGCATCACGACACGACACGACAGACAATTCCGCCTTTAACTGTATATAAGTACAAAAATCGACAATGTAAATCAATTCGTTTGATATCCAATTTATTATTGAAGGCATTTGAAAGTCAATTTTAGGTTTGAAATTGATAAACAAAGCACAAAAAATCATAATCTTATAATAATTATAATATCTGGGGGCCAACTGTCAGGGATCAACTGTCAGGTCACCATTTAAATATGAATGTAGATTTATTCTATATTACAGCTTCCATTGTTTCCCTCAAAGACGACATACAGAGGCTTCAATGTACAACTATACTTTTGTCAAGATTCAATCCACTGTTATGTAGTTATTATTAACAATTAGGTAGTTCTAAAATATTCCTAATGCAATATGGAAGACAATTTGGCAGAAACGAGCGTTTATTCTGTAGAATCAGATTGAACAACAAAAATCCTATTGAGGGGATATGAAACATTTGGAGCACAAGTTTATCATTAAGGTTGGCTTGCCATTTTCATTTGGAGTGAGTTGTGCCCCGTGATCCAACAGTTCCTTGACTACGGAGACATGACCGCATTCTGCCGCAAAGTGTAGGGCTGTCGCTCCACAGTGAGCCTTCTCATTCACTTTGGCGCCTTCAGATAGCAGGAAATTCACCTACAAATAAAAAATATTATTAACCTCTTTTTTTTTGCATTAGCAAAGATTTTCCGTTTTCACCTAGTTATTTGTAAAATAAATTCATTGATTTTATACGTATATAAGCCCACCGTCCTATTGGCTCAATAAGGGAAAGGAATCGACAAGAGCCGAAAAACCTGCGCAGAAAAGTTCGCAACGGTTTGCAGCGCAGTCATTGCGGGAGTTTTGTGCGCGCGGTCTCTGATTTATGTGGATTCCTTACCCTATCGACCAAAGGGATGTCGGCTAGCTTGAATAGTCAATAAACTATAATGATAAGCTATTAATACCTATCCTATTTAATGCACATTTAGTATACAAATGTTTATACTAAATAAATCCACAGCGACAGGCACGGCGATTAGCTTATGCAAACAATGGGTATTTAACAGATGGCTACTTGCACAAACCACGGGTCAATCAAAATGTAAAACTAAAAGCTATATCTCCCTTTTGAAGAATATAAACTTATGTATCTAATTTGGTGAATCCTGCGAATCTTCTCATCCTAAAAGCATTAGCCTTTTAACCGCTGCTAATGCACACATACGTGATTTGGGAAATCAAACCGATGTCGGTCGACCGGCACTATAAATTTAAATAAGCAGAAAGTAATTAGTCAATTCTTTATCCAGAAATGTGAAAAAACATAATGATAAATTTTAAATGTCCAAATATTATTAGCGCATGGTGGATTTCTGACCTAATTTTAATGAGGGGAATGCCCATTGAATAAAAATTGCTAGTACTCACAACGTCCAGATGCCCCTTGTAGGCAGCAATCATGAGGCAGGTATTGTTGTACTGGTTGGGGCGGTGAAGATCCGCCTTGCGCCGCACCAGGTAACGCACTATGTCGAGGCGACCGTCAAAGCAAGCTGCCCGCAGCGGAGTCGAAGCCGTGGAAGTGGCGTGATCTAGCTCCGCGCCGGCCTGCGCTAGCCTCTGAACCAATACAATTGCATTAGAAAAAGTTGTTTGAAGTTCTAATAAATTTAAAATTCACAATAATTATCCAAGATCCAGCGAGAGGTCCTACACCATTTCATCGTTCTAGTATCTTCTGTCCTTTTCATTTTCATACAAGATGTGGGTAAAGGAAGAGGACGGTCGTTGATAACGTACGTCTGGGATTTATACACACTGTCATAAGTTAAAATAGTTACAAATGTTAACAAAAAAATTGGAACCATCATCAATTCAGTCTATAGTTGAAATCAGCTTGGGTTTGGCAAATTAATTAATTAAATATTTGGTTGAATCTGCAGATCTGTCATTGACAGCTTTGTAGGATTATCTATTATAAACACAACGATGCTTGTAATAATTATATTTATACAAATAACATAAATATATATAAAAATAGCACAGGTTTGGCAAAACTGGGAGAGTTCATTTTGAAGTTTTGCATCTTTACTATGTACATACATATATATATGGCAGTGGCGGTTCATTCAATGAGGCAGGGGAAGCTGCGCCTCCCCTGTATTTTTTCAAGAAAAGACTCGTGAAATGGTAATAGTCATGTTTAGTGATCACCTTCCTCTTACCCATTTCCTTTCTTTCCCCAACTACCTCAACCTAACAATATACCCCAATTGTGGATAAAATAGTCCTAATAGGTCTGGAAAATTGGGAGCAGTTGGGACTGTATAGTGCACGTAAATAATGTGTATCCCGTTCCCGCGCGCCATACGTAAAACATCCGTAGGTACCTACATCATCGTGGTCTGGCCCAAGCGAAACACGATCACGAATCGGCCGAGAGTTCCGAATGCGTCTCTTTCACAATGCAGGAATTAATACATTGGTTCTATTCAGTACATGATATAGTCATAGTCCCGCTGCGCCGTCCCAGTCTCTTCCCCGTCAAGTCCCGCGTACTTAGTCTCTGGTTTGTAGTATGTCCTAACAAGTTTGTCCGGAGCAAGGTGTCTGTTTCACTTATTCAGGAATTAAATCTCTATTCAGTTGTGACTTCATCGTCCCGTCTAGTCCCGATCTCTGATCCCAACCGAAACGCAAGAGTACCTGCTAGGTCTGCAGTTCGCGAGTTATCAAGTCACTGCGAGGCAAGGGGCAAGACACTAGTCGAAAGTTACTAATTCATTCTTCGATGCCCGCCGCGAATCTGTCTGTGCGGTTCACTCATTCCTCTCCTCGGGCCAAGCCGCCAATTTCATTACATAATTGAAAACTTCCGACATTGAATCCGAACTTGACTAGAAATTCGGGGAGCAAAAATGATTTCGTATTGTTATTTTTTGATACGTATCAAAGCTATTGGAATACAAGTACCTATTTACTTTGAAATGCAGAACTTCGGTAGATATAATATATGACGCCAATCAGTTGTCATAAAATAATGTCTTTAAATGTTAAAATTTTTGTTTATATTAGATCACGTCAAGTGGAACAATTTTAAGTTTAATAAATAAATAAAATTATTAAAACTTTAGGGGTGAAACAAAACACTGTTTAATTTTAAGATTTTAATACTAGTCTGTATTGTAACTACATTTTTCTTGCAAATTTTTTTTTGTTAAAATATTACATTAACCCCGTAGTACAATTTTTCAGAACGATATAATTCGTAATTCTTTTTTTATAATGAAATAGGCAATTCACCCTCGGAAGAGTGCTTTGTGTAGTGAAAACTTCTCTTTAGCACCGTTGTGTTTTGAAACTCGATGAAAGAAAAAAGAGGCAAACACCTACATCCTCCATCTATAGGATTTAGTCTGCGAGAGAATGAGATAGTACAATCGGTCTCTTCTTTGTGCGGTACTTCGTAGCTTATCGGTCTCCTCTTAGTACGGTCCTTCGTAACCTCCCCACTCATATCTACTTTGTTTTCTGAACATTTCACTTCTACCGCGTATTACATAATATTCATATACTTTTTTTTTTTTTTGGGAATTAATTGAATTAAAGGAATCAATTCAAAAAGCCAGGAGAATCAGACTGAATCGATTCACTCCTGGGAATAAATCTGCCCATGTCTAATGTGAAGTAAATATATAAAAGTAATAAAAGAGATGTCACTAAGAAAATACTCTTCACCATCAGAATAATTTGCCAATAACCCTGCGAGAGAACGAGAGTGCGAGAGAAGGAATGAAAATGACAAACCTTGACTATCCTCAGATGTCCGGCGCCGGCCGCCGCCCACAGCGCCGTGGCACCGCTGATGACATACTCCTCGAAGCGCACTGTGGACTCTGTCTCCAGGCGGAGCGGCGGCAGGAACTGCTCCACCAGGATGCGCACCGCTCCCTCGTGGCCGTGACGTGCTGCTGCCACCAGCGGCGTACAGCAAACGCCGTCCATGCTGACTGCCTGGACCATGGAAAGAAACAATAAGTTAAGTCTATGTACCACATCATCTAACATTTGGAATCGGCCCACTAATGATAACAGTCCTTATGTATATATGTAGGTAATAATGACGTTTGATGGATTGGCTCGCATTTTTAATTATAAGCTTAACAAATGTTCCAAAATTTATGTATATATAAGTTTATTAATTAAAAGTTTATTTAAGAGGGTATTTATTACCAGAGAAAACCAGAAATATCTCATTTTTAAATCAGATTTTAGACATATTGACTCTTTTCCACAAAAAATTATAAATGGATTTCGAAAGATTGTTCTGTTATCTAGCATTCGCATGTTTTAAATATTGAGAAAAAAAAATTATTTTTAGTATAATAAGGTTATACCATAGGTCGTTGGCAGATTTGTTAAATTTTCAAAAAAGATTTTGTATTATACCACACCCATTTCAAATCATATAATCATGCAGTAAAATATATCAATACATTATCTGGGTATCGAATGTTTTAGAATTTTAATTTTAGTTTAACCCCTCTGCAACGTAAGCAGATATATGCGTTAAAAATACGACAGCAGTCAAGTACAATAAGCGTGTTTACACGACAGCGCGTATGTCTCCATAGAAACCGTTATAACTCCGTTATTGTTTTAGTTACATCCGTAAAATAAAAAGTGAAAGGTCGATAGTGAATCATGCTGCACATCTCTATTCAAGTTGTCCATAGAAATACATAAAAAGAACATTCTGTCAGACGCGCAGTCTGACACATAATTTATCCCGCCAAATTTCCTACGGGCGCCCGACATTGTTAACTTCTATTAAATATTTTTATATGAAATGATAAAAAAGTGAGGTGACAAAAGTGTTTATTACACATTTATACAATAGAATAAGTATTGTTGTTTACATAATCTGTGATTTTAGTACCGTTTTCACATATAAACATCACGTGAGTCATTTTCACATTTTTTTAATGTTTGCATTCTAAATTTTAATATTTACAAATGTTAATATTTATTTGTAATATAATAATTCGAAAGCTTATTTTGTAACCTGTCTAAAACAGTTTTTACTATTCGGCTACGTTCAGAAATGTTTCATTTACAGAGCTTTAATTGTGAAGCGGTAATAATAAAAGTTTTTGTAAAATGTCATTTCGTTTAAGACACCAAAAGCTAATATTCTCGAAAATTCGGAGGGGTTAAGACCATTGTTTGCCGGCGACCGAAGTAGATCTTCAATAATCTCATGTCTTTCGTTTGTCCCTTTCTAACGAAATATTGTATTTGCGGTGTGTAGCGGGGAGGCGGGAAGGGAAGATTTCTATGTAGTGGTATTTAGTTGCAGCGCTAGCGAGCAAAATATGGTGTTATAGAGTTTTAAAGAAAAGGGCGCGTAATTATTATGTAACATCATTTTATCGGAGAATACGAGGAATGATCTTTTTGTGTAGTGCCTTGAAATTAACGGAGATATTATATTGTTATAGGAGATACGGGAATCGGATGCATGACGTTAAATTGTAAATAAGTAAAATTGAGCGTTACAAAATAAGGCATTTATTTCCATGCCCGAATACTTGCACGAAGACGGTGCAATGCCCCTTTTGTTGATAATATCTATAGCGACACGTCCTATAATATGGGAGACTCCCGACATATTTCGTAATGGTGTTAGTGTGTCCGGTGTCCCGCGTTTCGACGTGTACACAGTAAAAACGCGAGAAACCACCGAAACAAAATTTTAATTTTATATGTCAATATATTTTCGTCAAGACGAGAAATCACCCTTTTGCTTAGTTCATTCAATATTAGCTGAGACATGTATTGTTAGAAGAGCTCCGGAAAAAATAATGATAGAATTCTGCAAGGAACTCTACGAAACATCTATGTATAAAAATCAATGTATGTTTGCTTGTATGTATGTTTGTTCCATACGCGTTGCTAAACCAATCATCCTATTGCGATGCAATTCTGGGGATTTGATGTGCGCATGCCCGCGATGGTTAATATATATAGTGGTAAGATTTTTTTTTATGAATATTAAGAGAATTTTAGAATTTTAGAAATATTATTAGAATTTTAAGAGTCCCAACTGCTCCCATCTGAAGCCAGTGAGATGCCTCACGGCATCCCCAATTGGAGTATGCTGTGAGGCTGAAGGTAGTGGGGAGGGGAAAGAGATCGGGAAGAGGAAGGTGGGGAAGTACCTGGCTATTCAGATCTGGTCACCAAACACGGCTAATGCCATTTCAAGCAACGTTTCAATTCTGAATGGTGGTCTTACATCAGGGCGATACTGAGAGTATCTTCCACTCTGGAACGTGCCGCAAATATACTAGATATGTATGCTTTAAGTGGCACGCGAGCTGTTTGAAAACTGAAAGTATCGGGACTGAATTTATGGAATGCGGGAGGAGGGAGGGGAGTTAGCAGGACGGGAGAAGCGGAAGATGGGAGTGGAGAGAGGGAAGACAGAGTGGGAAAACGTGAGGAGAAGGGTACGAGAGAGAGGAAAGGGAACGGGACGAATGGGAAAGGACACGCAGGGAGAAACAATGTCTTTATTAAGTGACATTGCAACGCATGCCAGGAACTCGCCAGTAAGAAATAAAATATTGTACCTTTAGAAAACTTAAATTCAAAATAATAACAATTTCACCCACCCCTTCTACCTTTTTATTTCCCAGAACATCCTCTCCTTCCTTTCCTAAAAATACCCTCCACTCAGCATCCCCGAAGATGACATAGGCCCTTATAGGGGAGAATTATTTTCTTCTGGGCATGTGTGGAGCTATTGTATAAAAACATAATCTTGTCCTTTGTTAATATGTCAGATTTGAAAGTCAAAAAATATGTGTAACTTCACATTCAATTATTCTGTAAAGTTCCAAAATCGGCGTCTCGGAATTTACTATGTATATATTAACAAACAAAAAAAATTAACAAAAAAAAAAAAAAAAAAAAATATATATATTTGTATATACAGGGTGTAACAGGACGTACCCGAGGGATTTTAACCAGTGATTCCTGAGCATATTTGGAGTAAAAAATGTAAATGAAATTTTCGTCTCCGGTGAAATTTTTATTTCAAATAAAATCATTTTTTTGGTTTTTTTCCACACGCCGTCACTGATCTCATATTTCGAGTAAAGGATACGGCAACTCCGCGCAAACCCCTCCCCCATATCCGCTAGCCAACCCGAACCCCGTTGTTGGCAGCGTACTCTTTCACTCTCTACTGCGCGCCTCCTCGTAACGCGAATAAACATATTGCCAGGTGGTTTTTTAAATAGATATTTTTTTGGAGATAATATTTAACATAACTTTCGCATACAGTATTTTTAAATAGTGTAACAGGACGTACCCGAGGGATTTTAACCAGCGATTCCTGAGCTTATTTGGAGAAAAAAATTTGTATATCATTTTGCTGTACGGTGACATTTTTTTTCAATTAAAAACATTTTTTTTTGTTTTTTCTACACACCTTCACTGATCTCATATTTCGAGTAAAGGATATGGCAACCTCGCGATAACCCCTCCCCCTATCCGCTAGCCAACCCTACAGTTATCGGCAGCACGCTCCCTCACTCCCATACCGCGGCGAAGCTACCCCTTTCCGAATACCGCTCGGTCAGTTGTGTTTGGAGTTTGACGGTGAACGGGGTCGTGCGTAGTTGCTTTGAAATTTGTTTTTGTTTTACTGTTATTATTAGTGTTTATTCTAAAAGATGCCTCAAAATTATCCACCTGCCCATGAAGCAGATATAGTGTTTGTTTATGGAATTTGCCGAGGAAATTCAGTGGAAGCTGTAAGAGAGTATCGCAGAATATATCCAGAACGACGTCTACCACACCATACAACTTTCGTACAGGTTTGTACCTAACTACCTATTTATTATCGTAGAGCTAGACACACATTTAATGCCGCCATCTCATTGTAAAGGCTCCCAAAAATCCGCCTAATTGTGTCTTGTAATGTTACGGAAAAAGGTTATCACTACGTATGTTTATTTACAAAACTTTCCAAAATTTTATGTTTCACTCTCGGAAATCCAAGATAATACCTATCAAACGTGCCAAGTAAAAAAAATAGGGTAATGTTTCCCAACTTGGCTAATTCTTTAAGCTCAAATTATTTAAATAACACTTCATTTAACTTAATATCCTCCTCACAGCATCCCCGAAAATGTGTGGAGTTGATGTAAAAAATGAATAATAATACAACAGAAACAAGAATAATTTACGTAGGTTAATTGGTAAAAGATGCTTTAAAGTTCCATTTTCATTACAATTAAAGTTCGAAATTCTTGTGAAAAAAATATCAAGCCGTCGCGTCATTTTGAAATTGTTATTAACACTTATTTATAACCCAAATTAAGAACTAAATAATCATATTTTGTGCTTGTCCCCCAACGTAAATAGTTGCTAATCAAAATCGGTTCCAAGAAAGCTTGTTTTAAATAGTTTCACTCACAAAATAAATTAATTCGTACTTACGGAACGTTTTCTATGTTAATCAAATATTTCTATGTTCTCAGAAATAAACTGATATAAAACGCACCCGTCATTCATTTTTACTGATATTTTATAACAGAATAATGTTAGCAATTGTATTTTTGTTTGCAGATGTATCAACGCCTGCGCGACCATGGAATCGTACGGGTTCAGGGCGGAGGAAATAATGATGTTCCAGTTCGTGTTGAAGAGAGGATCCTCAACATGATGACAGAAGACCCGACGCTTTCCGTGCGTCGCGTCGCCATGATCGTTGGAGACATAACACACACGACGGTATGGAGAATCCTAAAAAAACATCGCCTGAAACCTTTCCACTACAGGCGCTGCCAAGGTCTACTGGAGAACGACCATTTCTCAAGACTAATTTACTGTAGACGGATGCTACGAAATGTGTTGAGAAATGGAGATTTCATGAAAAATATTCTATTCACAGACGAAGCCCAATTTACGAAAACAGGAATATTAAATATCCACAACCTGCATCATTGGGCCGAAGAAAATCCTAAGCTTGTCCGGGAATCGTCGAGCCAAGAGAGATTCTCAGTAAATATGTGGGCGGGTATTTTGGGTAACAAAATAATTGGTCCGATCGAGTTGCCTCCCAGGTTAAATGGACCGATGTATCTGGAGTTCCTGCAAGGGCAGCTGGGCGACATTCTGGACGAAGTAAACTTACAAGCACTGCGAAGGATGTGGTTCCAGCACGATGGAGCTCCACCCCATTATTCCGTTGCCGTGCGGAACTACCTGAATGTAGAGTTTCCTGGACGGTGGATAGGCCGAGGTAGTCCTAACATTGCATGGCCACCGAGATCACCCGACCTAACACCGTTGGATTACTACCTCTGGGGAACTCTGAAGGAAAAGGTGATTCGAAGCCGATAGCGACGAGAGAGCAATTGATCCAACTGATCATGGAGGCAGCAGACGAACTGAAGGCGAATCCTGCTAATTTAAGCATCCATAATGTGTTAAGATTGCATGCATGCATTGAAGCCGATGGCGGCCACTTCGAGCAACTTTTATAATAATAATAAAAAAAATATTATAACCAAATGTCAGCATTTTTATTCTTACATGTCATTCATAATATTATGTTCGTATCTGTGACAGATGACAGACACAAACGCGAACAAAACATTGCCGGGTGGGTTTTTAAATTATTTTTAGAGGTATTATTTAATTATAACTTTCGCAAATAGTATTTTTAAGTATTGTAAGTTCAGTCAACATTACACTTAAACAGTAGATACTAAAATGTTTTCAAAGCTTATGATCGAACCACCACGATTAATTTATTTGAAACTTCTATAAGAACTCACATTTTGTGTCAAAATTATGAAACATTCCAATCCTTCATAATCGGACTGTTTGTGGTTAGTTTGTATTTTATTGGTAAGGCTGAATACAGTCAACTTATTGACTTGATTTTTTTTTTCTTTAAATCGGCACCATTACCTTAGGGAACGTACTCATACTACGTAACCTCTTCGGGGGGGGGGGGGTCTTCAAAATGTCACGCTTGGTACAAATGAGCGGCGATTTGCTTAGGATTTTGGTCACCGGGAGGGGGAGGGGGGGGGGGGGTTAAAAATTGCAAAAAAAAATGGTCACGTAGTATGGGTACGTTCCCTTCTGTAAAATGATAATATTATTTGTATCGGTAAAACAGGTTATTATTGCAATCCTTATTCTGGATAGTTCCTTGTAATCCAAATGTATGCTATTACATTCAAAACATTGCTAGATCAACTTATTTTCTAAGAACTTTGTCAACATACTTATTGATGGGTTGGTAAAACCAATAGTTTATTGTTTCAAAACACTGGTTAGGCCACATTATAAGTCGAGAACTTTCTAAGAATTGTGTTAGGTATCCTGTTCTTCATAATACGTATTAATAGATCGGTAAAACCAATAGTTTATTGATTGTAACCCTTATTCTGAGTACCTACATAACTGAAAAATATTAGTACCTACATTGTGTAGTTAGGTAAAAATAAATGGGGAATTTGAATTGGAATTTGAATCATGACTAGGTACTTCCAAGAATACACAATTACCTACTACGTGGAATTGCGAGGAGTATGCTAAGACCGAGTTGTTTGGCAGTTCATCCTCTCTACCTACCGCGTGATGTTTAATAAATCTTTTGAACAAAATATTTCACACGGTTTTAAAATTGTTCCAATATGTAATTGATTTATTTTTAAATTCATTTATAAAATTAAATATTTTTCTTATTCAAATAATTCAGCACCTGGCAGCATTCTAATTTTAAAATAACATCGTATTCTACCTATACATGTATGTATTTCATATTATTTTAAATTCTGTGGGTCAAGGTCACGGTTACGCATTTGCAGCTGTTGACAAGTTCGTTTTATATGAGCATTGATTTTATTGACAATAATTTCGCGATTATAATGCGCGTTTCGTTTTGGTGATTCTGGATACCTAATTAAGCAAGTGCAAGGGAGATTGTGTTTTTAAAGGTGGTTAAATATTTATCTTATCTTATTTCTTAATATTTATGATAAAAGGACCATTGGAAATTATTCTCAATTATTGTCAACAAATAAGTTATTTAATTACTGTTTTTGTGTTTAATTCGTAGAACTACATTTTTTTTTGTTTAAAAGTTATTTAATGGTGGGTTTCTTCATTTACCGAGAATGCTAAATGCAATGCTAATTGTAAAAGTAAACGGTCAAATGCATAGACATTTTTAAATTTCGATCGTTTACTTTTACAATTAGCATTCCATTTAGCATTCTCGGTAAATGAAGAAACCCACCCGTCTTCTAACCACAAATTATTTAAATTAGAATTCCATCAGGAATTTTCGGTACTTAAAGTCTTTACTTAAAGCTAGCAATAATATCTGAGTAAAATAAGCATAATAATTATTTACGCAATATTAAATATTACTTGTTTGGTATTGGAGCATATAATATGGTCCTGCCTTGAAGCGCGCTGGTCGTTGTCGCCTCCCTTCCACTGTGTGCACGTGTGAAATTGCGACGTTGTCTCCCGAGTAGACCAATGATCATGCCATTGGCGACGCGTGATTTAAAAACATAATTTTTGTTTTTAATAGAAAAAAAATATCACCGGAGAGCAAAATGAAATCTACATTTTTTACTCCAAATATGCTCAGGAACCGCTGGTTAAAATCCCTCGGGTACGTCCTGTTACACCCTGTATATTTGTATATATATATTTGTTTTCTATGCATACGCCTCAGGGATCTCTTTTTACAGCTTTTTTAACATTAGCTCCACACAGGAGGCCCTGAGGAAAATAAGGGGTCTTTTTAGGAAAGGAAGAAGAGGAAGTTCTGAAAAATAAAAGGGTAAGTATTGCGGATGATTAGGAATCTGTGGGTCAGTGCATCTAGGAGTGACGGATGCAAGAATCCATCCCTCCCACTGCGATGCAAGGCGATGTTCAGAGAGAGTACCTACGGCTGGAGACGTCAAAGGGTTTCCCTCAACCATTCTCTCCCGATCCGGCCTGCCATGCAGCTGGTGGGCACACGCATCCGCCACCAAGACTCGGACAAACCTCACCCCATGAACCCGGGCAACCCTGCTAAGTCACCAAACGTAGCGAACCATTTGGGATGACCTATGGCAGAAGTGTTGGTTATCCAATAAATGGTTTCCGGGGCAGTGGTACGCATACCCGCCTCGCATTCAGTCTAGGTACCTACTTTCATTCTCCTCTGCCAGTTCCCATGCCTCACTGCCATAAATACCTAGGTAGGTAGGTACCCCGATATCGTAGAAAATATTTAAAAAATAAAAGCTGAACTGCAAAAAATGATAATCTTACTACCTACCAAGTAAACACAAATACGTTGAATATGGTTCTCGATTTTTTCGGTAACGATTCGAAAACGATTCTAAAACAACGAACACCTGCATATTGTCAACAAACAAAGACATAGATACACCCATTGTTAATGTATGGCGATTGAGTTATGTATGTATTAGTTTGTCTGGCGCGATTTTACTCATTCCCCCGACCCGCGCAAGCTACCCCGTACAAGCTGCCCCGTCCGGCTGGCAAATGAGTGGATGAGACAACAACAAAAAACCTAAGTAATTTTACTACAAATCTGCGCGTATCTAAATTCGGTTTTTTACACGAATAAAACTGGTTTCAGTGCAGAATAAAATTTTATCGTATACTTCATCATATTCCTGACTCAGGATGTGAGGAGTTTTTTTTTTAAATTGCGTCCATATGCCCAGAAAAAAATCCCAAAGTTGCCTCCTAAATTCATGGATAAATCGTCATCTTTTGGGGCCCATATTTTATAATTTAAAGCAAAAATCGAAAATCGGATTCACATCCTAACTGTATACATGCCTAACTTATTATTTTAAAAGAAGAAAAAAACAATTAATTTGATATTTTAGCCGTAAATCCAAAACAAAATTTTGTATGAAACAGGCCACGCATGCGTTCCTCTTAAGTAAAATCATTAAAAAATATATACGTACATCTGTTTCTTGACAAAAATTGGTCCATTTGTGTATTTATTTGCGCACTTACAAACTAATATTTTTCAGATTTTTTTAACATTCTTATTTAACTTAGACATTATTGAAAAAGAATAAATACTTATAATCAAAAAATAATTACACAAAGTACATTATTTTAATAGTTCTATCATAACGCCTTTCAGCATTTTTGGATGTAGGTATAAATTAAAGCAAATTTGGAATGGAATGGAATGAAATAAAATCGATATTGAGTTATAATTTTAAAAAGCTGGTACGGAGAATAATTAATCTTTTTCATTGTAACCGCCCTGCACGATCGTAAGAACAACTTTCAACGAAATGTGAATATTCGGCCGCTGGCTGGTTAAACGCTCAAGTTTATTTACAGCAGTGCATCGACAATGTTTACAGAATTAGGATTGCACGGATTCGCCGGTCTGATGACACACCGGGTCACTGGAGCCAGGATGCGGCTAATGGCCTCTGACAATACAGTGGTGACCGCAGCGTTCCAGCACCAAGCACCACTCCTGAGTGAGCGCTGGGCCCGAGCTCACCCAGACCACATTTCATTTTTTTGATAAATTTATTTTTTTCCTATTCTAAGTAAGTACTTGATTCTTTATTTAAAAAATGTGTTATTTAAATATGTATAATTATATGGGACGTGTGGGATTGCACATTGCACTATCCTCCCCACATCCTGGAATAAAAACATGTGTTATGTAAATATGTATAATTATATGGGACGTGTGGGATTGCACATTGCACTATCCTCCCCACATCCTGGAATAAAAAAATGTGTTATGTAAATATGTATAATTATACGGGACGTGTGGGATTGCACATTGCACTATCCTCCCCACATCCTGGAATAAAAACATGTGTTATGTAAATATGTATAATTATATGGGACGAGTGGGATTGCACATTGCACTATCCTCCCCACATCCTGGAATAAAAACATAAATGTGTTATGTAAATATGTATAATTATATGGGACGTGTGGGATTGCACTATTCTCCCCACATCCTGGAATAAAAACATAAATGTGTTATGTAAATATGTATAATTATATGGGACGTGTGGGATTGCACATTGCACTATTCTCCCCACATCCTGGAATAAAAACATAAATGTGTTATGTAAATATGTATAATTATATGGGACGTGTGGGATTGCACTATTCTCCCCACATCCTGGAATAAAAACATAAATGTGTTATGTAAATATGTATAATTATATGGGACGTGTGGGATTGCACTATTCTCCCCACATCCTGGAATAAAAACATAAATGTGTTATGTAAATATGTATAATTATATGGGACGTGTGGGATTGCACTATTCTCCCCACATCCTGGAATAAAAACATTATTGTTAACAATCCATAAAAGAGTATTTCTCTGATTTCATGTAACCTTTCTGCTTATGTTTATAATTCTGTTATGAATTGAATTTGTTTTATATATTTCCTATCCTCTCATGGTTACCAATAAATGACAACCGTGACTATAGGCATATGTGCACTATAGACCCACAAAAAAATGTTTTTCTGAATTATTTTTTATTATGGGTGAGTTTTTCTTGTTATTGTTTCATATAATTCTGTATTCAACTTAATTAATATTGTATCAATACCTTTATTATAATATGGTATCTTGTCTTAATATGACATCTTCAAATACACCAGAATAAGCTCTAGAAAATAAATGTTTTTCGCAAGTAAATTTTAGTTTTACATCATTTTCTTATTATTATTATTTTCTAATTTTTAATTTTGTTGTCTTATTAAAGGTGTCTTATCTTAATTTATAAAACAAAGTCGTAACTAATTACACCATTTATAACCCAAGAACGGCTGTACCGATTTTTATGATCTTTGATTTGTTGGATTGGTCTCCGCCCCGAATAGCAGAATAGCTATTAAAACATTGGAAAAATTCACAAAAAAATATATAAATAAAATTCTTTTTATCATACGTTTAGTATGGAACGAATTCTCATATTTTGAAAGAGCTGCAGCAATATTGTGAGACTGATAAGTATAATATTGAATAGTGAGTGAATTCCGAAAATTCACAAATGTCAATGCCCTGATTGTTTTGCTTTTGTTCTTAAACATATAATGCTGCCCCTCTTTCTTGCACACTTAAATGCCAACAGTCGAAAATGAGACAAACGGTGAAAATCTCATGGAGATCCACAAAGAATGCAAGGCTGATGTAAGCGTAATGAGTAAGATCAAGAAAGGAACACTCCGATGGTTTGGGCATGTAGAGCGAATGAACGAGGAAACGAGTGTAAGGAGAATATATGACGCAAATTTGAATGGTAGAAGAAGTCGGGGACGCCCGAGGAAGACATGGCACGACCAAGTGAATCAGACACTTGAATCGGGCCACGTGAAAAGTCGGAATAATAGAAGAGCATGTATGAATGTGAATGAGGCAAGGAGTGTGTGCCAAGACCGAGTTGTTTGGCAGTCCGTCCTCTCTGCCTACCCCTGAGGGGAAACGGCATGATGGTGAGTTAGTTATGAACAGTAGGTTAAAGGTAGATTAAAGAATACAAATTTATAGTTGTATAGTTGAGGATTCTTATAAACCGCCTCACTAGGCAAACCTGTGTTGAGGCAGTAATTTTGTAAGTCAATCTATAATACTTATGAACATACCTACACTTTTTGTTATTTGTTTTTGGGGTGTTATGCCGTGTTGCGCTACCTACTCCTTTAGCCAACATTTCGGAGAGCGTTACAGTGTCCATCATCAGGGCAGATGTCATCATCATCACATCTGCCCTGATCAGTGTTATTTAAAGATAAAGATCAGTGTATTTAAATTTTGCAAAGTGGCAGGTTGCAGCACACTAAAATTTAAACAATTCATTCATTGGAAGGAAACTCGATTTCAGTTGAAATGATGATGTCCAATACTCATCAATATATTAACTATAGATTAGCCCTCCCATACCCAATTCCAATCCCAAAGTGACACCACCTACGAGGAATTTCATAATACAACTACCCATAGAATTCCATTGCACTCTTGCGTGACGTAGTTGTTTTACTAGGAAGAAATTAAACATTTTTTAGTGTCCGACCGAAACTAGATTTTAGGGCCGAAACCGAAACCGAAACTGAGTTTCGGCTTCGGTCTCAGGTTCGGCCGAAACCGAAACCGAAACTTCCATATAAGGTCATTTTTTCGTGGAAAAAAAATAGTCAATCTTAATCAATCAGCCTTTATTTTAAAATCATATATTAATCATTCAGTCTGATATTTGAACTAAAAATAAACATAACATAATTGTCACTCCTTATTTCAAATAAATTATTTATGCTTTTTGAAATCGTAATCATATTGAAAAAATAATATTGAAAAAAATAGTAGGCATTACCTATTTGAACATTATTAACAAACTAGCTGACCCGACGAACTTCATACCGCCTCAGAATCAATCAATAACTGTTAAATAAAAAAAAATTATTTAGTTAAAAATTACACAATGAAGCAATTATTATCGATGCCCAACTGTCCGTGTTTTGTTTTTGTCAGTATCAGAGATGGCGTTGTGTACGGATTTATATTTTTTGTGATTTTCTTACTTTACACCTACATACGGGAAATTTTCTAAGGAAGCGGGTATGGGTGCCGCCGCCCCGGGAACCATTTATTGGATAACCGACACCTCTGCCATAGGTCACCCCAAGTGGTTCGCTACGTTTGGTGATTTAGGAGGGGTGCCCGGGTTCATGGGGTGACTTTTGTGCGGGTGCGGATGCGTCAGCTCACCTGCTGCGTGGCGGGCCGGATCAAGAAAGACTGGTTGGGGGAGGCCTTTTGACCTTTCCAGGCAGATTCTCTCGACCAATGGGTCGAAAGAGTCCGGCTGGAAAGGTCAAGGTAAAATGTCAATTTCGATCAAGGCAATGGCCTTGCACCGCAGTTGGAGGGATGGATTCACTCCCGGATACACTGACCTCCAGATTCCTACCCACCCCTCATGCCTTTTTCCTTCCCAGAACTTCCTATCCTACCCTTCCTTAAAAAGAGCCTCCACACAGCATCCCCTAAGATGACATAGGTCCTGAGTGGAGCTTACGTAAAAAAAAAAGCATTTCATTTCAGAGATTTATAATTATTGTATTTTTCCTTTGGAGGGATGCAGAGACATGCGTTCACGGTTTGTCTCATTTTTGACTATTGACATTTAGTGTGTAAGAAAACAGCATTATATTATTAAGATCAAAAGCTAAACAATCATCGCATTGACATTTGACGTTTTTGAATTTTTGGAATTCACGCACAGTTAAATATTATACCGATCACAATATTTCTGCAGTTCTTTTAAAATATGAGAATTCGTTCCATACAAAATGTATGAAAAAAATAATTTTCTTCATATCTCTCTTTTTTGTGAATTTTTGCGATGTTTTAATAGTGCCGCCGATCTGGAGTTATAAATAGTGTAACTAACCCGACTTTGTTTTATATACATATTAAGTTAACATAAAATAAAAGGTACAAAACAAAATTAATTTTTTTAAACCTAATTTGTTTAGGTACACTTAACAAAAAATACTCTTTCATCTTAAGAACAAAATAATTTGGGGGGCGGGAATGGGTACCGCCGCCCCGGGAACCTTTATTGGATAACCAACACCTCTGCCATAGGTGACCCCAAGTGGTTCGCTACGTTTGGTGATTTAGCAGGGGTGCCCGGGTTCATGGGATGAGGTTTGTCTAGGTCTTGAAGGTGGATGACCAGGACACACTGAACCCCAGATTCCTACCCACCCCTCAAACCCTTTTCCTTCCCAGAACTCTCCTCTCCTTCCTTTCCCTAAAAAACCCTCCACACACATCCCCAAAGATGACACAGGCCCTCAGGGAAATTATTTTCCTCAGGGCCTATCATGAACTAAATCATTTCAATAGCGGAATAATACTTATCTATTTCGAAATAATGTTAAGTATAAACAACTCCAATTTCACAAAAAATAAACCAAACTACCGCAAAGTTCACGGAGCGAACAAACATGTGAATCCTGACACAGAAGTCCTGGCACGACTATGAGCGCGGACGCAGCAAAATGACACTTTGTGGCTAGTGTACCGAACACGTCTGATCGCAAAATGAAACCTCCCGAATTCAGTTTCGGTTTCGGCCATAGTTTCGGCTAAATGGCGGCCGAAACCGAAACCAAGCCGAAACTCGTTTTTTGGCCGAAACTCGGCCGAAACCGAAACCGAAAGTTCGGTCGGACACTAACATTTTTTATCAAATGTTACTTTTCTCGACACGCCGCCTCAAACTCGTATGTTACGTACATATTTTTTTAGATATTCATATAACTGATTAAATTGTTAATAATAAAGTTCGCGATAGCCCATACCTAATATATTTCTAACTACCTGAAATTTGTGTTTTAAAAATGATCTTCACAAAGCTAGTAATACCGTTACCGCAAACTTGCTGGAAAACAAATTAGCTCCACGCAGAACAACTAAAGGTACAAATCAATGCTTCTTGATAATGTACTTACTTTTTGATAAATGTTTTCGTAAATCAATATTTTTGGTTCCGGTGTCATTTTTATGATCTACATGCCTTGTCTAGATATACTTGGTCGAAGCCAATACTCGATAAAATATATTCACTTTAAACAAACTTTCTGGATCTTGGAGACGCTCATATTCCCAAAGTTCCTTCCTCTGACAAGTTTTAGAAAATTCAGGGTTGATGGGAGCTCTTTTCTGCTACACTATTTGCATCCTTTTTTAAATTTTCAAATTCATGTCGATACCTTTCCAATTCTTCCAGACAAATTTACAAAGGTTTTAAGGCATTTGAAAGATCGGTGGCTTTAGACTTTAGACTGAAGTGCTTTAGAGGCTGCATCGATAGGTTGGAGAATTATGCAATGGAAAACCAATAACACAAAATTGTAGTTCTCGATCTTCTTCTTCAGTGAAAAAGCTTAATTTCTTTCATCCGATTTGCAATTCAACAGAATTGTTTTTGCTTGGCACTTTTTGGACTTCAACAAACCGAACTTTTAAAGCAAAAATAGCATCATAACGTCCTGCCCATCTAGTAGGGTTCAATGTTTTTCATGTTATCGAAGTCGAAATTAATCGACTTCCTTTTCTTATGAATGGTCAGTGGTTGAGTGGGAATATCGCTTGGGTCCCACCCGAGCGTCGCGTGTTCGATTCCTCGGCTGGCTAAGTCCTCCATCACAACACAAGCAACATTTTCGGCTTTCTGTGGTGGTAGTGGGAGATTTTCAAACATTGTTGTATTATTCGTAACCTGGGAATGTTTGTAAGTATTTCTTTAAAAAAAAAAAAAAAATCTTCATAATTTATATGAATTTGTATGTAGTCTTTAGTTGTGTCTAACTTTAATTGATTTTATGTACTTAAATTTACGGTAATTTTTCGGGATTATCGTCCATGGCTATTACGAATAATTTTTAGAAAAAAACTTTAGATTCGCCTTAATCACTATAAAAGGAAACTTTTTGCATCACGGCCGGCGGAGAATAATGCATTTTAATTTTCAATTTCGTTAAATAAAATTTCACTTCGCGAACCGATACTACGACAGCCCGCCCGCCATTTTGTCACTGTTATGTTGGTATCCCAGACCTGATACAAAAAAGAGCTAGATACGATTGTAGCCCACTTCGTGGGATAAATGATAAGGCGCGTAATTATGAAAAACAGAATTAATAATATAATGCAAACGAACCTCTAATCAGGCAATGGAATGGAGACAAACCATTCAAATCCTGGGATGTTTTTTAAAATAAAGATAATATACACAAGCCCGCTACTCAAACCCTGCTTTGCCAGACAAACCATTCAAAAAAGTAGGCTGATTTTTAAAGTAAAGATAACATACACAATCCTGCTAGACAAACCCTGCTTTGTCAGACAAACCATTCAAAAGCGTAGGCTGTTTTTTAAATTAAAGATAATATACACAATCCCGCTAGATAAACCCTGCTTTGCCAGATGTATCCCACGAAGTCGGCTACAATCGTATCTAGCTCTTGTTTGTATCAGGTCAGGGATACCAACATAACAGTGACAAAATGGCGGGTGGGCTGTCGTAGTATCGGTTCGCGAAGTGAAATTTTATTTAACGAAATTGAAAATTAAACTGCATTATTTTCCGCCGGCCATGATGCAAAAAGTTTCCTTTTATAGTGATTAAGGTGAATCTAAAGTTTTTTTCTAAAAATTATTCGTAATAACCATGGACACTAATCCCGAAAATTTACCAAATTTTCTTAAAAATGTTAGGTTACTTCTGAACTCGCGGCCTCTCGGGCCGGGGCCCCGGCCCCCGCAGGACCCGTGACATTTTGCCAGCCCTGCCACCCTATAGTTACGCCACTGACAGCAGGGAATTTGATAAATTGACCCAGCCAATCACAGGTGTGTGGGAAAGGAAGCTTCCATTTGAGATGTTAGATGTCACTACTCGCTGCTGCCCGCGATCTTGCTGTACATTTTGAAATAAATTAAAATAATTCCAGCTTTTGTTGCGATTTGTTTATTTCATGGTAAGAATACCTGAATTAAATAAAGCACTATGTGCAGCGTATTGGAACTTCAAACCCCGGTATCGTTACAACATCGATACATAATAAAATGTCGATACTACAGCTGACAGCATTTATGACATCTGAAAGATTTGTATGATGGCAGTCTTTGGCGAGCGGTTTCAGTGATTTGCGGATTCTTCGAGGATTACCAGCAATGGTGACCGGAAAGCAACACTGAAACTTAGCTGGTATTTAATTAATATTTTTTTTCATTTGGTTAACCTCTTGTTAATCCTTTTAATTTTATCTGTAATTTTAGAATTATGGCGCCCATGCAATTGGTTCATATTCGAGACATGTAATCTAATGACTGACAGTTTATACAGTGGTATTCACACAAGTCAATGTAAAGTTATTTCAATCCAATGAAAAACTCTTGGAGTTCAATCCTCACCCTGAGATGTTTGTATACACTCAATGTTGGGCGCCAAAATGTAACGCTTGCCATTGACCTATCTTATTCATAAATACTTAGGGGTTATGAAAGAAGAGCATGTAACAAGATGATAAATTTATCATAAAATATATGAAGCTAACAGCTTTAAATCTGGTTTGTGACTCTGAATTTGGAATGGTTAAAATCCTCAACCAGGAACCTAGAGGTCGCAGGTGTAGTTGTTCTCAGTGTCGCCCTGATGAAAGACAATCATTCGGAATCGAAAAGTAGATTGAAATGGCTTTAGTCTTGTTAATAGACTAGATCTGAAGTCAGGTACTTCCCAATCTTCTTCCCCTCCCCGCTCCCTTCATACTCACAACATTTTTCAATCGTCAATGCCATAGTCCTACCGCCTCCAGACAGGAGCAGTTGGGACTCTTGTGCGATATTCACATGCAGACATTTCATAAAGGTAGGGACAGGCAGAGAGAATGGACCGCCCAACTCTGTCTTGACACACTCTTTGCTTCATCTACACTCATACGTCATCAGCTTTCGTTAATGAAGAATTCAAATAAAGAATAGACTACTATAATAAGCATATTGTGCAATCTAATAAAAAAAAATTAAAACAATAAAATAAATTAGAAAAGAACAATATTATAAAGTTTTGGTGTTGAAATAAGTACTAATATTAAGTTTGGGAATAATCATCACAATAACAAACCGTTTGTTTAGGCAAATTCAAACAAAGTGCTGACAAACAGCGTATTGAACTGTCATATAGTATTTATAGAAGCCCTCGCACGCGCCGTTTTCCAAATAAATAAAGATTTATCCTTTGTATTTGGACCTAAATATTTTCACAGAAATGTCAACAATGTCACATTGATACATCGTCGTCATTTTAATTAAATATGTTGTCTTTTAGAAAGAAAAAAAAAAACAAATCTGTTGATAACAAAAATTCGACGAGAAAATAATCTTCAATTACGTAGTCATTTATGACAAATTATTGCGTGTCTTGCGTAAATAAAGATTTGGAAACGCAAATTGGAAACATATTTGGCAAAATAGGGACAATGGCACTGGCACACGCGTCGATGACACAAAGAAAGAAAGCAAACTAAAAATAAGCCCACCTGATTCAGCAAATCGTCGATCTCCTCAGTAGTTTTTTCGTTTAATAAATCGTACAGGGTGAGTGGCATGCCATCGCGGGCAGCGAAATATACGCGATGCCTTAAACTGTCCGAAATGTCATCTTCCGTCTTTTTGGGATCCATAGTTTACAACCATATATGTCGTTAACAGCTTCAAAATATAATAATGACAAATAATAATATATACGACAAACGACCCACAAATTACGAACTGTCAGATGAACTTCTGCGCGAAATTCGCGTAGGTGTCAACTGACACCAACCGAACAAAAATTACCAAAGACAAAACACAAAACTCATGTATGGACAAAGACAAAACCTTCTGAATACCAAGATGATTGGTTTATTTATGACTAGCAGACCCGGCCACACGTTGCTGTGGCTAACGAAACACAACGCCATTACACAACCTTTATAAAATCCACACCACCCGCTTGCCAGCTGCCCGCTGCCTGAATTGAATATTTGAATTTCTCGGCTTTTCTCTACTGTAATAAGCATGTGTTGTAAGTATATACCTTCCTCTTGAATCACTCTATCTATTGATGAAAACCACATTAAAATCCGTTGCGTAGTTTAAAAGATCTATGCGCACATACATTTTGAGCGACTTCATTTTATACTATGTAATGATGATGATGACGATACCAAGGTTGGTGGCGCCAAGTGACTACTGGGAATGCATTCGAAGATTATTTTATATAAAACGTGGTAATATTACACTAATTATTATTTCGAAAAGGGAAAATCCCAGAAATCTTTTCAGTGTTTATTCTGCGGAGTTTCTTCTTTCTACGACATTTCTTCTATTTCGGAGCCACTGAGTCTCGCGCCACTTCTGGCCGCCGCGTTGCGCAGAAAAGTAAATACCGATAGGTTTACAGCGTAGTGTCCGACCGAAACTAGTTTTTAAGGCCGAAACCGAAACAGAAACTGAATTTCGGCTTCGGTCTCAGGACCGAAACCGAAACTTCCATATAAGGTCATGTTTTCGTGGATAAAAATAGTCAATCTTAAGCGTCGATGGCACAGGGCGAGTTTACAAGCTACTATCTACAAAGTTTAAAAGCGGGTAAATCGGCGAGTGAGATTGTCATGTTGACACACAAAACTGTCCACTCGCTCAGAAACGTAGGAAACTGAGGCCGCTGCTAGCGCCAGTAACAAGAATAACGACGACTGCGTGAACTAATTCTTCAGATGTTTGGCAGTCGAAATCAGCTGTTTATCGGAAGCCATGTTGGAAACATAAATAAACCAATCACGAGCAAGCGGAGCAATCATGTAGGCGAGTAAAGTTGACGATCTTTCAACTTTTTTTCGTAAATTCCCAACAATCTGCTAGTTAGCAAGTGACACGATGACACTGGGCGAGTTTACTAACAGATAGTGAATTTCCCAGATAGTGGCTTGTAAACTATCCCTGTGTCATCGACGCTTTGATAAATCAGTCTTTATTTTTAAATCATTTCTCTGACATTTGAACTAAAGTAAACATAACATAATTATCACTCCTTATTTCAAATAAATTATTTATGCTTTTTTAAATCGAAATCGTAAATCGCTTCGTAAATAATATAAAAAAGAAATGGAAGGTATTACCTATGTACCGGACGGGACGACGAGGGAAAGACGATTCCCTTCCGGACGTCTCCTTCCTTTATTTTTAAAAGAAATTAAAATGTATTTGGTAAACGAAGACGAGGATGAGTTCCCTCACAGGCCGTCCTCGTCTCCTTAAATAACGTAGGCCTAAGGGTTAGAGGCAAAATGATATGATAATAATTATGTTCACAATTATAATGTACCCCGTTTGAATAAAGACAAGTTCCCTCACCCGAAAACGGGCCCTCTTGGTTGCCTTCCCGGGGGGGCGAAATCTCCCCGCGGGGACGGGCGGGCTCCGCTTCCCTACCCTTCCCCTCACCTACCCACCGGACGGACCAATAGGAACGCTCCGTCTGGTGGATTAGGTATTTTGGAATCAAAAATGCAAGGAAGGTTTTGAATGTTTTGTCAAATTACGAGAGTTCGGTCTAATCTATCACCGAATAAATGATATGGAGAGATAGACCGGACTCTCCTTTATATGAATAAATATCCTTTGTAAATGTACAACTAGTTATAAGTTAGATATTTAAGTTTCCCTGACTAAATGTGGGTGCAGGGACCCCGATGAAAATTACTTGACATACCATAATAAATCTAAATAAATTGTAGGGGAAAGGTCATGGGGGTCAGACATAAGAGAAGGATAAGGGGAAGAGCTGAGACAATAGCAAACTCTGCTGTATAGCACACAGCAGAGGTTACGGCCCGCCAAAACTCGGACCGCCGGAAAAGTGGGCAAAAGGTTCGGGCCCGCCCACGCCGGCGGCGAGAGCAGGGGGTCGGGCTATAAATAGAGAGGTACCCCGGGAACATCGGGCATTCAAACGCATACACGCATTCTTACAACTCGATCTGGTACCGTCTCAGCACTTATTCGCCTCTTCTGCCTGGCCCTTGGACCTCTCCCCGGACTTGACTTGAAAACTTGGATTTCATTTCTGCCCCCCTTGGACGCTGCCTCTTCCTCTTGTGGGCCATCACCGGGGCTTTATTGACGAGCATCTTGGCGGCTACCCAGGACTACCCAGCCCCCCTATTTTACAGTCTATGTGAGTGGCGGGAAACGTCGCTTACAACCTATTTGAACATTATTAACAAATAACGTAAAATAAAAGGAAGAAAACAAAATTACTTTTTTAGACCTAATTTTTTTAGGTACACGAAACAAAAAATACTCTTTCATCTAAAGAACAAAATAATTTGGGAGGCGGGAATGGGTACCGCCGCCCCGGGAACCTTTATTGGATAACCAACACCTCTGCCATAGGTCACCCCGAGTGGTTCGCTACGTTTGGTGATTTAGCAGGGGTGCTCGGGTTCATGGAATAAGGTTTGTCTAGGTCTTGAAGCTGGATGACCAGGACACACTGAACCCCAAATTCCTACCCACCCTTTTTCCTTCCCAGAACTCTCCTCTCCTTCCTTTCCTCCAAAAAACCATCCACACAGCATCCCCAAAGATGATATAGGCCCTCAGGGAAATTATTTTCCTCAGGCCTATCATGAACTAAATCATTTCAATAGCGAAATAAAACTTACCTATTTCGAAATAATGTTAAGTATAAACACCTCCAATTTCACAACAAATAAACCAAACTACCGCAAAGTTTGCGGAGCGAACTCAAACAAGTGAATCAAGTCCTGACACGACCCTGAGCGCGGATGCAGCAAAATGACGTGGCTCGCAGTTCAGTGCACCGAACATGCCCGATCGCAGAACGAAACCTCCCGAATTCAGTTTCGGTTTCGGCCGTAGTTTCAGCTGGATGGCGGCCGAAACGAAATTAAGCCTAAACTCGTTTTTTTTGCTGAAACTAGCCTGAAACCGAAACCGAAAGTTCGGTCGGACACTATTACAACGCAGTTCACTGTGAGACTTTTCGCGGTAGTAGCGCGGGACTCGGTCGCTCCGAAGTGGCCGTGTGGGGGGTGCTATTGATGATGTAGAATCGAGATTATTAGCACCTTGCATCAGTTGTCTTTGTAGACATACAAATTTTCAGATTGAAAGTCTCATTTAGCCACAGGCATTTAGCAAACAATTATGACAAGGCTATGACAAGGAAATGTTGAGAATAAGTTTGTACAACGTTGCTTGAAATGGCTTTAGCCATAATTTGGTTACCATGCGTGAATAGTCAGGTACTTCTCCACCTTCTTCTCCCCATTTCTTCCCCCCCCCCCCCCTCATGCCGAAATTACGCAAACTATATTCATCACAGCGAAAAGGAATAACCATTTTATTTCTAATATAACATAATTATATCAAAATAAGCCAACTTTTAACATGGATACAAATATTAGAAAAATGAACTCCGTACAGGAGACCCCGAAGAAAATAATTTCCTTCGGGCCCAGGTCATCTTTTGAGATGCTGTGTGGAGGGTCTTTTTGAGAAGATGATGTTGTGAAAACGGGTCTTGAGAGTTAACCCATGTTGTAAGAGGGAGGAATTACAAAAATATTTCCACCGCTGAACTGTTGAACCCAAGAACTAGAACCGTTCTCAAGAAATGAATAATGTCCACCAAGTATTAGTGATTGGCGCGTGTTTGGCGTGTTTTCGACTGTATATCGGTACCGAAGCAATAAATGACACTGGTTCCTCGGAGCATCTTTCATTGAAATACCGGTAGAAGAAGGGCAGTATACGTACCTGCTGACACCTATGTTCTAAAGATTGAAATCCGTTTGCGAAGACAGCGGAATCTCTCAACGAATTGTCCGTTCCTGCACAAAGTCAAGGGTTTTTCTATTATTTTGGGGCACCAGACCAGAGGTGGCTTCCAAATTCAAAATTGGTTAAAAGTATGTAATAGTGACGTATTCAAAGTATGTAGTGTTAAAAAATATAATTTAATAGCTTGTTGAGAAATCGGTGAGCGGAGTAATTTAAAATAGTCCCTTGACCGGCCAATCGCTGACGGAAGCGTTCCCCTTCCCCCCCGCTAGCAAAGGCGGGCACAAGCACCTCCCCGCTCCCCTGAAAAAGAAGCGAACCCCGGCCCGGCACGAGCAGGTCACGTCGGTTCGTCGCTCGCATTCCCGCTCGCGTGACGCGGTCAACAATGGCCGGCGACTAAACGATCGAAACCCGACTTGAATACCGTAATTATGGGTCGCGGGTGTGAGACTCTATGTTGAGTTGACACCACCGTGCAAAGTGATGGAACTACCTACTCTGACCATGGCCTGCCTCCTGGTTTCCTGCCCTGACGACCAGCCGCAAATCGACCTTTCCCCCCCGATATAATGTGTCTTACAGTAGTTTACGGATAATACTAAACGCATTCCCAGAGAGAGCTTTGAGGGAGATTTCTATGTTAGGAATTACCTAGTCAGGCATTGTGTTGTTTGTGACCGATATTGTATTTTGCAAGATGCTGTAATTGTGTTTACTAGACAATATAGCGATGTTTACTACAGCTTCCTCTTTCATTTGACGAGATTACACGTGGGCGACTTGGCAAATATCTATGTACCTTCTAATCTAGCTACCCACCACCTTGAGGTGGAGAGATTTCCCGCCTACTGACAATAAGAGCTAGCCGTCTGCAAAAGGTAAGTGTGGCCCCTGTCGGGACCGCTACAAGCTAACGTGTATGGCCGGCGTAATAAATAGTTTGGAGTAAATTTTTGAGGTTGCTAATTCTAGTTCTAGAGGGTCTGAAAACAGATGTAGTTTTGATGAAAATAACATTATTCCTAAGAATAAAAAAAAAAATGATCGTGTTATGTCTCGGGCGTCCTCGACTCTTCAACTTCTAATTCACTTTCACTTCATATGGAATATTCTTCTTACACTTCGTTCATCACATAGCCTTAAATAAGTATTTTTTTCACTTGATCGAGCCATGTCTTCCTCGGTTATTCTAGACTTTTTCTATCATTCACTATTATATGCCACATTGTTAGGCCGGCCGCAAATACCAGATTTTTTCATCCGATTGTCTGATCCGACAAAAAACGATTGGAAGGCTGGCGTGGAAAGGTGTGGCCTACTTCCATTACTCTGCGCCGGCCGTCCAATCCGACAACGGGCGTGGCCCCGGTATCATAACCAATCCGGTTTTCGTAACGATTTTTGTCTGATCAGATTTTTGTCTGATAATGATTTTGAAACTGTTAAAAAACGACCCCATGGCCTCGACGGAAAATATTCTATTCCAACTTTGGCTCTTATTTACATACTGCTTATTTAGCTCTTTTCGGATGACATCTAGAACCTTTAATCGGCAACACCGACTATTTTTGTAATTTTGTTATTTGTATGTTGGTAGTATCGTTGTAATGTCAGAAAGTGTCGCGAGGAAGTGAGTTTTCCGTGCTTTTCCCGAATACTTCAAACGCCAGCATGGGTGACAGTGTGGTTGAAAATCTAGAAAAAATCAAAATAAATGATAAGGCATGATTCTCATCTTATTATCGTAATCACATTAAAATATGTTGGCTCTATTCACGCTGCGAACCGTCCGCAATTCTCTCCGGAGGAGTTTCGCTTCCTTGGTTCGTAAGATACAATTTCGACCGCATTAGGACGTGCCGCCGAAAATATGCACAATTAATTACAACGTAGTATTTAGTCATTGCAGGATTAACATCTCAGTGTGTTTTTAATTGATAATGGAGTAGTTCACAACCGTAAAACATTTTGTTGACATTTTGCCTACCGCAATATTATAACCTCTGCCTCATCTCCCCTTGCAATGAAATGACGCAATTTGAGCAACGCATGCAGAAATGAATACATATTTGTAGCACGTGTGTTTACTCGGTTGGTTGTCGTAGTTAGTGCAGCCTGTTAAATAACGTACCGATATTTCAGGGTTGTGTTTGTGATTGCGAACGGTGTCGTTTGACCCATTGTCAAAATAAACAAAATAATAAATAAATATATTCTTCCAAAAAAAACCAAAACTTTGCTAGAAATAATGTTACTGAATCATTTTGCCTTGCATATAATTTTCCGATGCAGTTTGTGTTGTAAATAACACATTATTTTCTGTTTTCTGACATTCTTTCCATATTTGTGAACCTCCAACAACATCCAGTGCATCAAAACTTCGAAATTTCCCCCACTGTGGTTAAAAATTTGCAATTGCACATAATACTAATAATGTTCATGTAATTATTATAATACCTACTGGTGAGACGGCTGATGCAAGCTTTTAAGATTACTTCAAATTGTGAGATCTAAGAAAAATATTATTGAATTACTTCTTAAAGTGTTTAGTGCCCAGATCTGAATAGCCAGGCAACTTCCCAGTCTTCCTCTTCCCATCTCCTTCCCAGTTCCTTCAGCATCAGTCCCACTGTTTCCTGGCATTGATGCTCAAAACAAACTGTTATTATTTTGGGGTAAAATAATCACACTTAGTTTTTAAAATTTAAAGATTGGATGCTCTGATGAAAATAATTTCGATCAGGGCCTATGTCATCTTTGGGAATGCTATGTGGAGGGTCTTTTTAGGGAAAGGAAGGAAAGGAAGTTCTGGGAAAGAAAAGGATATGTGGGGTGGATAGGAATCTGGGGGTCAATGTGTCTAGGAGTAACTGCGTTGTAAGGATATGGGTCGAGAGAGACCTGATGGCGAGATCTGGGTTAGGTCTGTCTCAACCAATTTCCTTCAATCCGACCCGCCATGCAGTAAGTGGGCAAACGCATCGGCTGCCAAGACCTAGTCAAACCTCACCCCTTGAACCCGGGCACCCCTTCTAAGTCACCAAACGTAGCAAATCACTTAGGGTGACCTATGGCAGGGGTGTTGGTTATCCAATAAATGGTTCCTGGGGCAGCGGTACCCATATCCGCCTCCCAAAACATAGTTTTAAAAAATTTATTCATGACGTTTACAATAATTAATAAATAAATAAATTTTACGCCGATCAAAATTCTTCCTTTAATTTTTATTTTGTATTTCATCATATTTTTATACTAAGTAAGTAAAATAATTTTTTAAAAATGTTTATCATTTACAAGTAATTGCCCAAGTTGCCTCTAAAATCATGAAATATTAAAATTCAAATTGGCTTAAAAAATTCCATATTTGAGCTCGATTTACTTGACAATAGCTCAAATCAAAAAGTTATAACTAAAAATCAGCCCCTAATGTGATGTAGATTTACAAGTTTCTGCTTGTGATTTGGGCAGGGTTGATAAAAATCGTGATTTAAAAAAAACATAAAAATCGGGTTTATTTGATTTATCAGATTTTTTTAGATTTTTTTTTTAACATTTCGTTTATTTTAACTCGGAAGTTGGTCTATGTTAAAAAAAAAAACAATTTTGTTGTTGTTCATTGTAATTATTAATAGATACATTTCAAAATCAATATACCAGTCTTTCCAAAATGTTTATTTATTTAACATTTTACTGTGCACAAACATTTTTGAACATTATAACATTAAAAAATTAACACTACATAACAAAAAAAGAGCACGAAAGGTAGGGGTTTGTCTTTTAAAGATATTGCTTCCAACCCACCTGCAATAGGAAATGTGCTTGGAGAGATTATTTTTTTTAACACTAGCAAAAGTATTTGCTTATTCAATATAAAAACCAACAACTAAGAAAATTAAAAGACTAAAAAGTAAGAATATTAACAATGAAATTAAACGCATTTGGGTATCTTGTTTATATTGGTTTTGTGATTTGTCCAAATTTAGTCTTTTCAAAAGGAAGATTAATTTGCCTGCCTTCGCATTGCCTAATCTATTTCTTATTTTACTGTGCACCAAATTGACTGCTGAAAATATTCTTTCGATCCCGGCAGAAGAATTATTATTTCCAATTCTTTTTCAGTTATACAGTTTTCCGTATTATGTATTGGTAACCACCAATCAGTAGGTGCACTTTTCTGTATGACACATTTTTAATTTTTTTTTATTTATTTCAAGAATTTTGTTTATACATTACAATACATACATTACTATATATACAATACATTACTACATATGCAAGGTTATAAAATAATTCATATTTTATATTTTTGAATGTAGCTATTACTTTGTGGTTATCCATTATAGAAAAATGAAACAATACAACTTTGTATAAACCACTTATATGATGTGCAAATCCGACCGGTTTCGGAACAAACGTTCCTTCGTCAGGGAAAGCTTATACTAATTTGACAGTTTAGAACAATGTTTTATTGTGGTAGGGGTGGAGCCGTTGTTAGTTAATAATGTAGATTGGGTGGGTAGGTATTAGTGTAGAGTGGGTGGGTAGGGGAACAAATCCATGATTGGGCTATATGACAATATTTTTTGTTTGTTGATAATAGATTCATTATTTTTAAGGGATTTTTTAATTTCCAAAGCTTCTAAGTTATCTAAACGTTTTCCTTTATGATTAATATGAAGAATATTTATCCCTGTGTTTTTTTCAAAACTGTGGTTATTTTCAATGATATGGTTAGCGAACCCAGAAAAATTATTATTATTAAGACACCTTAAATGTTCTTTGATTCTGATTTCAAAATTACGAGTTGTTTTTCCAATATAAAATGAGGGACAGTCATTGCATTTGAGTTTATATATTCCGGAATTAGTATTATAATAATTATAATTCATATTTTATTCTACTACTCCATAAGGAGCTTGTGTTTATGCAAAAAAATAATAATGTTCTAATGAAATGTGTACACAATTATTATCAAAGAACTTATGAATTAAATATCAACATTATTTTAGACAGATACAAGTTAGAAAATAATAGTTATACAAGGACAATAACAATACATTTTTTTAAATATTAAATATTACAGTTTAAGTAAGGATAAATTAAAGTAAATTACAGTAAATTACATTATTGAACAATACTCCAGTGAAAGGCAACTATGGCATACAAACGAATAATACTATTCATCAAACTAACACTCGCACACATGTGCAATGATATAACCATGTACACAGTTATAGCATTGCACATATGTGTGCACCATAGCTTATGCCGGGGGAATTCCCTTGGCACTTTGGGCGGGTGGTTTGGTTGCAATAAATTTTTTTGATTATGTTCGATTTTTTTTTAAATCATTTGATTTTAATCGCGATTTAAATCACTGATTTAAATCAGCTCAACCCTGACTGGATTTCCGGTCACCGTACATGAAAAAGGGTGTCCCGGTGTGGGTTTGTTTTCAAACAAATCTTCAGTTTTATTCCGAGGTTGATGAAATTTTGCACACTTAACCTTCGAAATAGGAGAAAGGTCACTGTCTGCAAGAGATGTTGGAAAAACTGCCCGCACCCCCTTTTCCCACCCCTTAAAGCAAAATTTTGATACTTTTTGATGAAATTTTGCACTCTTGACGTTCAAAATAAGAGGAAAGTTACTGTCTACGATATCGAAAAACTTTCTGTAAAGCCCGGGCAATGCTACATTATCGATAAAGTAGATTTTTGTTTAAAAAAATTTCCCTTAATTTTCCGATAGTTTTTTTCAAAAGAAATAAAATATAAATTATTTTCACACACAAGCATAACAGTTTTTCATAGTAAATTCTAAGAAATGGGGATAGGGCTGTCCACATAGGCGCTGCCTGTGCGTGGGTAACATAAATATATAATATAATTGAAACTTGAGTATGTAATCTTTTATTTAATTTTAATGTCACTCAAAAGTGCTTCCTTTGACTTTTTAACTGTGTTTTTTTAGGCTAAAATGAAAAAGGCAAAGACCCCGTCAGCGAAGGTTGACGGCTCCTCCGTGAAGGAGCTGAATCCGCTGCCCGATTACATCCAGAGCCGCCTGACCCTGTGGGATAAGCTCAAAGCCGAGTACGTGAAGGAACTGGCCTCCAAGCCGGACGTGGCCATCGCAGTCACGCTGCCCGACGGCAAGCTAATCGAAGGGAAAGCATGGAAGACCAGTCCTTATGAAATCGCCTTGGGGATCAGGTACCACATGTATTTTTCTTCTCTCACATTAGGAAAAGCTGAAGGCGGAGTATGTGAAAGAGTTGATCGCCAAGCTTTTTTTCTCTTATCTCAGTGTCCATTTTAGCAATGTGTCCGACTTTCCCTTTCTTAGCTGTGAAGCGGAAAATTTATTTGAAGCAACAAATACTCTGGAAGAATGATGTCAGTATTCCATCATAAGCTATACAGCCTTGGGATATTACAGTGAAACCCTCTTAAGAAGTTCTCTCTTAAGACGTTTCGTGGCTTAAGAAGTTTGGTTTTTTCGGTCCCTCGGCCCAAAATTGACCCAATTTTTCCCACATATAAGGTTTTCCTGCTTAAGAAGTTTGTTTTTTCCGGTCCCTTGGAAAACTTCTTAAGAGGGTTTCACTGTAATTTTCATTCATTTCACTATCAAAAAATAAAGAAACAATGCCAAATTGTTTGTTCCATATTTTAAATTCGTCAATAATATCCATCTGTCGCTGTCAATATTCTCATCATGATATTACTATGTATTACAATATTTTTTATCAATAAAATCCCTATTTTGCTTCTATTGATAATTGGAACACTTTATGAGGGGATATCTCGTTGTATTGCTTTCCCCATTTATATTGCACACCTTTTTAATCCCTTATATTGGTCCCTTTTTTTTTCCTATTTGCCTCACTTTTTTCACCACGGCAAGTCTGATGTAACTCCCAAACTTGTTGTCACTTGTTATTAATTTTTTCTTCACATGTGATATTACTACTACAATAGTATTTAACTCATTTTCTTCACATGTGATATTACTAGTATCACAAGATATTACTGGTATCACAAGATATTACTAGTATCACTACAATAGTATTTTGCTCATTCCCTTCACAAGATTTATTACTATGTATCACTACAGTAGTATTTAACTCATTCCCTTGACATGTGATATTTCTATGTATCACTTCAAATAGTATTTAACGCGTTCCCTTCCAGCCAAGGCCTGGCCAGCAACACGGTGATTGCCCGCGTGGACGGCATTCTCTGGGACTTGGAGCGCCCGCTGGAGGAAGACTGCCGCCTGGAGCTGCTGAACTTTACGGATCCCGATGCCCAGCAGGTGTTCTGGCACTCCACGGCGCATATGCTCGGAGAGGCGCTTGAAAGGGTAAGTCAAATGTGCTTTACTTTTTTTGGTAAATATTTCCCTATAGAGTCCATGCTCAAAACACACTTAAAAAAATTAAAACAAATTGTACTAGGTAGATAATGGTTAGTAATACGTAATTCAGTAACCGGAATTGAAAAATATTGCCTTTTAATGTTTTTTTTTTAATTTTAAAAATGCGAAATGTCATTTTTCAAGGGCCGCCATGTTAATTACGACGATGAAATACGCATTTTTAAAAGAAAAAATCACTTTCTGTCAGTTAACAATTAAGTACAAATTGCAATCTTCGGAAATGATAAATAATGCATATTAATCATTGTTTTGTTCGGTTTCATAATTACGAAAAATCACGCGAGACGTTTGCCGTCGTAGTTAACAACATGGCATTCCTTGAGAAATGATATTTTGCATTTTTAAAGATAACAAAATAACCATTGAAATTAAATATTTTTCAATTCCGGTTACTGAATTATTTATTACTAACTATAATCTACCTAGTACAATTTGTTTTAATATTTTAAAGTGTGTTTTGAGCGTGGACTCGATAGGGAAATATTTACCCTTTTTTTCTCTTGGGTGGAATATCATGCTAATTTTTCTTGCAATAAAAAAAATTATGTAGGGAGTATGGCTGTAATTTTACACCTCAGTGATTATAAAATATTGTTCTGGAAGAGTTCATGTCCAATGTTTTAAGAACCCTTCAAAAAGGCTTTTTTTGTCTAGTTCCTTTTGTTTTTGAATTTCAACATATGTGGGGTTAACCATTAAAAGAAAAAAGTGTAATTTTAAAAGACTTATTAAAATTGTAGTGAGTTCTACGAAGTTAGCGAGAGGATATAACATGGATAAATCCAGAGTATCCAATCTGAAAGGTAAAAAAATAACATTTTTGACTGTAGCATTTACGTTGAAGTCCCAGAAAATGTCAAACTCGAAAAATTTCCAAAAATCCAGCTGTTTCTTAAAGATTCCAGTAATCCGAAAATTTGTTAAACAGAACAGGCTAAGTTTTTAATTGTTCAGATTATAGAGACTATACCATAGACATCCAAATTCAATAGATCAGAAGATACAGATGAGGGGTAAAACCAAACTGTGGGAGGCGAAGAGGGGAAAGATGACTGTGATTCGTTAAAAAATCAATCTGACAGTATATAGGCATCTCGCATTATAATATCACCATTTAGTTCTTAAAAGCAAAATCTGCTTTTGAATGAATAGACCTTTTTACATGGGAGCGTGAATTGCTTGCCACGTTAATAACATATTTGCGAAGGCCAAATGCTCGCCCCGAAAAGGTTCGCCCCTATTCACATAGACACTTTTACAAATGTTTCATAATTTACTTACCCCTGTAACCAGCGGCGAGCTCACTGGAGAAACGCCCACATTCGCTATGTTCACATATTATAGGTAATCAACCTTACTAAAAAACCCCATGAAAATTTTATTCAATTGACAAACGGCCGCGGATGTGAAAACATTACTAATTAAAAAATTGTTCATTGAAAGAAATACACATTGTTTACACGGCCTGAGAGGGTAGTTTATCTCTGTTTTAACGATTGATGTTTGAACGAAATTTGGAATTTTTCCAACATATTTTAAATGTCTTGTATATTTCTTATTTTTGAAGATGTCGTAAAAGCATATACCTTTATATAAACTAGATAGAATTGCCGTTTAGATTTTTGTATTTGAAATATACGTGTTTAAAAATTGCAGTATTTTAAGTTTCAACATGAAAAAATTTGAAAAAAAAACAGCTGCCTGTAAACATATTCTATTAAATGGTCGAAAAATTTTGGAAAATTCAAAATTTAAAAAATACCCACCTCTTACTTTATGAATTTGGAAGAAAACTGTCATTGAAAATTTTTATCTCGTTCATACAATTAAAAAGGATAAAAAAATATAATAATAATTCCGAAAAAATAACTGAAAAAATCTGACATCTTGGATTCATTTTTACGGAATTAATACGTCGATTTCTCGAATTTGTTTTTATTTACACATGCATGAGGCTTTGACATTATTAAATAATATTACTTTTATGGAAGTTTTATTAAATTCTCGCAGAAGAGTCGTTAAAAAATAAAATTTCAGAAATAACCTAAAACCTATCGTTAACGAAACTAAATCACCAACAAAACAATGTTTAAAGGACTAAAACTGAAAAAAAGTAACGCCAGCATTGATAATTATGTTGAATTACACTAATATCACAGTGAATTGATCATTTAAACAAAAATTATCTTCAAAAACATAAAAATTAACTGCAAGTACAACTGAACATTGTCAAACATTGTTTTACCGCGAAGTTTATAAAACAAGATGGCCGCGCGCCTGCGCAGATCTATGTGAGATTCAAGGGGACCAACATAAAAATCATAAAATGCATGATAGTGTTATTAGTAAAGATGTAAAAACGTAGATCACCGCGCAAGCAACAAATATGCAGTTGACCGCTCATTAATGCGTTTTGTTATTAGTAAGGCTGAATATGTATAGCACAAGCTCTCATATTTTGCTGTGTTATTTGGTAAAACGTATGGATGTTAGCTGGGCGCTGGTCAGGACAAGAATGATGACGTCACATTTTTTAGATTCAAGCGAGTCTTTCGTAAGCCCAGCTGGCTCCAAGGAGGAGCTCCAGCCGGTTCCATGAGGAGGGGGAAATAATACGTTTTTATCACTTAGGGCAGGTCCAAATATATTCATATGTCCGTGGACTATACTATATTTTGATTTTGTATTTAAGGGTTGGATTTTTTTTTAAAAGGCTTCCATTTAAAGTATATTTCTTTTCATATGGCCGGAGGGGAAGGCGTAGGTCTGCAAATCACTTTAGGGCCTCAGGCGTTGTACTGTGGAACTTATCAATCCCGCTGGGGAATTAATGGAGTGGAAATTTTCAGATAATGATTTGAATCTACGCTGAAAAAAAGACAAGACATCAAGGACGCTGGGATTCATCATCACATCTTACTTAAATACTGTCACTGACTGAATAGATTAACTGTGCTCATGTTTGTGTGGCCCAAGTAAAATCAGTTTTTACTTTACTTTATATGAAATAATAATAATAATAGTTGAATAATTTGTGATGGATGATGGAATATCAATGATGGATGGAATATTAAATTTCTTTCTTGAATGGGTATCTAATCATTATATTTATTCCTTTAGGTATATGGAGGATGTTTGTGCTACGGACCTCCAATTGAAGGAGGATTCTACTACGATATGCATCTGCCAGAAAAGGGGGTAAGTGTGTATTTACAATTGTTAATTTAACCTCTTTAATGCCAAGCGTATCCGTACAGATCTGTTTAAAAAATCATTTCTCTCAATATAACTAGCTATTCTGGGGAAATTACATTGGTAGATTACATACTATTTTTATAAATTTAACCACTCCGACCCGTAAGCATGTTTACACGACAATATAACAACAGCAGTCAAGTACAATAAGCATGTTTTCACGTTAGCGCGTGTGTTTCCACAAAAATCGTTATAACTCTGTTATTGTTCTAGTGACAACCACAAAACAAAAAGTGGTAGATCCATATTGAATCAAGCTTCACATTTCTATTCAAAGTTTTCCATAGAAGTACATAAAAAATACTTATTTTGTAGAAATAGTTTTACCCGCCAAATCGCCTGCGCGCCGTTAGACATTGTTAATTTTTAATTAAATATTCTTGTATGAAATGGTAAAAAAGTGAGGCGACAAAATTGTTAATTATGTATACATTTATACAATAGAATAAGTGTTTTTTTTTTTTTTTACATAATCCATGATTTTAGTACAGTTTTCACATAAAAATATCACGTGAGTCATTTTAAAATTTTTTATGCTTGCATTCTAAATTTTAATATTTACAAATGTTAATATTTATTTTTAATATAACAATTTGATTTTTGTTATATTCTTAATATAACAAAAACAGTTTTTAGTATTCGGCTACGTTCAGAAATGTTTAATTTATAAAGCTTTAATTGCGAAGCGGAAATAACACAAAGTTTTTATAAATCTGACAGTTCGTTTAAGACAAAAAACTTGTTTAATCGCAAAATACCAGAGTGGTTAGTGGAATATGTAAACACATTAGGGAACGTACCCATACTACGTGACCAACTTTTTGCAATTTTTAACCCCCCCCCCCGGTGACCAAAAACCTAAGCAACCCGCCGCTCATTTTATGGAGCGTGACATTTTGAAGACCCCCCCCCCCCTAAACGTGTCACGTAGTATGGGTACGTTTCCTTATCTGGTAAGACAGTACAATTTACAAAAATACCATTACAAATATATCTTGCAAAAAACAAGTTCTGACAAAATTAGAATCAGATGGCGCATGGCGAAAATTTTGCAGCAGTACACCAAGTGTAAAATAATTTTTAAAGAAAAATGTTAATCTTTTTTGCATCATGCATTTTGCTAAAATATTTACCAATAAAAACGTTAAGGAAGTGCCTATGATAAGGTAGGCAGGTATTTATAAGTTTCTACGAAGAGATTTTTATTTATTTATTTTTTATTTTAAATACATAAACGGCTATACTGCCTTTTATAAATAAAGATATAATAGAGTACAAAAGTAAGAAAAATAATATCATTACATAATAGTAGTTTTAAACTTTAAAATAACATACAATTATTTTGTGTATCACAACAATAAATAACAAAAAAGAACAATGAGAAATATCATCATTTCATTTCAACATGTCCATATTGCGTATATAAAGTTACATTATGGAAAAATAATTTTTGAGTGCATGTTTATATTGCGCTTCTTCTTCTTTCGTATGGTGGGGGGTCAGAGGGGCGCTAATTTTAAGAAATAAATATATTGCGCTAATTTTAAGAAATAAATGTCGCCGATATTAGCATATTCATTTCCCAAAATGTGTAATCGACTGATTGGTGAGTAATAATGTGATAATGTATGTGTGTTATTATAGTAGAACGGTAGAGTCAGTCTATTGTTAGCGCGACCAGGGCAATGAAATCGTATTAGTTTTATTAAATCAGGGGTATCCAGGACCGAGTGAATTATTTTATATAATATTAATAGATCACAGATTTTTCTGCGATCTGATAAATTTACGAGATTAGTCCAGTTTAATAACAAATTGTAGTCCACGGATTCTCTTGGAATACCTAATTTAAAATTAATATACCTAAGGAATCTATGCTGGACTTTTTCAATCGCTTGAATATGGATATTGTAATGTGGAGCCCAAATCGTAGAATTATATTCTAAAATGCTTCTCACTAGCGTTATGTATAAAATGCGAATAGTATCAATGTTACAAAATTGTCATTCTGGTTATTCTAATAATAAATCCTAAAATCTTCGTTGCTCTATTAATAATATTATTAAGCCAGAGTAAAGTTAGCCTCCCAAAAACTGGGCGTACTGTACAGGGCCCGCAGATACTTTAATAGTACACAACTGCTAACCCTGTACAAATCGCAAGTGCGCCCCACGGTTGAATTTGGCAGCCACCTCTGGTCTGGAGCTCCAAAATACCTGAAAAATACCCTTGACTCTGTGCAGAAACGGGCGGTCCGTTTGATAGATTCTCCCATCTTAACAGACAGATTGCAATCTTTAGAGCACAGGCGTCGGGTGGGAATGCTATCCTTGTTCTACCGGTATTAAAATGGAAGATGCTCCGAGGAACTAGCATCATTGATCCCTTCGGCACTGGTGCATAGTCGGGAAACACGCCAAACGCGTGCCCAACATTTGTACACAGTTGACATTTGTCACATGAGAACGGGTCGTTTCTTCGACTCGTTCTTGTGTTCAACAGCTCGGCTGTGGAATGATTTGCCGGCCTCTGTGTTTCCTCCTTCCTACAACATGGGTCTCTTCAAGACTAATGTTCATTCCTTCCTCTCCTCAAAAAGACCCTCCACACAACATCCCAGATGACATAGGCCCTGAGGGAAATTATTTTCCTCAGGGCCTCCTGTGTGGAGTTAATGTAAAAAAAAAAAAAATTATATGGCTAATAAATGTAAGTTTTGAGTTAAAAATAATACCTAGATCATTTATTGTTTCTACTGAGTTTAATATAATTTTGTCAAGATTGTATTCATAAATGACCGATAAGATTAATGCATTTTTTATTACAGTTTCTTGCTTATTAAACTTATAAATCATTCATTGAAATATTTAAAAACTTCTGTGTGTATGAAAATGAATGTTTCTTCGTTTGCCCTTATTACTTCCTTCACCATTCATCCGATTGCAATGAAACTTTGGTGATATGAGGTTTCTCTATACAGTGTGTAACAGGACGTACCCGAGGGGTTTTAACCAGCGATTCCTGAGTATATTTGGAGTAAAAAATGCAGTTGTCATTTTGCTCTCCGATGACATTTTTTTTCTATCAAAAACATTAAAAAATATTTTTACATCACATGCCCCAACTGACTAGTTAAAAGATTCAACCGTTATGCCTTCCAGTGTTTGTTTATAGCATATTTATTGTAAAGCACAAAAACGTGTAAATAAATATTTGATTTATGGTGAGCATTTAATAATTACTTTCCTCATTATCTTAAAACTTAGTATTTGGAGATGTCTGACTAATCAACTGTATAATCTAAATATGTAAAATAAATTAATAATTATTTTTATAAATATGACACATTTGTTATTAAAAATTATGTTTTCTTCGACTCGTTCTTGCGTTCAGCACCTCGGCTATGGAACGATTTGCCGGCCTGTGTTTCCCCCTTCTTACATCATGGGTCTCTTCAAGACCTTCATTCCTTTCTCTCCTCAAAAAGACCCTCTACACAGCATCTCAGATGACAAAAGCCCTGAAGGAAATTCTTTACGTTAGGGCCTCCTGTGCGGAGTTAATGTAAAAAAAAAGTGCGAGCCTCAAAACCCCCTCATAACCCCACCGTTCGAGAGTTTTTGCTGCTTCAGGAAACAGATTTTCTTCTAAAAATCTATGAAAGCCGTACATTAGGATCAGCCCCTTTCTGGAGAAGGTATGTCAGGACATCTACTTGTCCGTAATCTGCTGCGTAGTGCAGAGGAACTCGCCCATCAATTTGAGCATTCACATTTATTTTCTGCAACAAAAAATCACGCATAAACAACAAGGAATAACATTTGGAGTGTACATTTCATTATATCGACTTTAGGTACATCGTTATCTTAATTTTACAAACATGCACATGTAATAGATAAAATTGCGAGAAACAATTAACAAAATTTCTGCCTCAATACAGGTTCACCTAGTGAGGCAGGCAATGCACAACTAAAAATACTGTATAACTATACTACTCCTGTGTAACCTTTCTTACATTACTTTCTGTTTGTTAATTTTTCTGTACTGATTGATGTAATCTATTTGTAAACTACATTGAGTATATAATTTTTTTATTTTTTTTTTAGTTATATTGTTGTTATTTCATTGAATAAAGATTATTATTATTATTATTATAATATTTTTTATTAAATAAAAAAATTCATTAAAAAAAATGGACTCAACTTCCTTATTGCGATGAAACTTTAGTGATTTGTTGAGCATACGCCCGCGACGGTTTCTATGTACAATGGTGAGCTTTGGAGTTATGAAATTTGAATTAAAAAATTTCAAAAGGTGGCAAGCGAATGCCAGTTACGGTGATCAGTCTCAGCTAACTGGAACCGCAGCGACAGTACATTTCAATAAAATGATTATTTATTTATTTTTTATTTTTATTTATTTATTTACACATATACGGCACAACACGTGCCATTAACATAATTGACATACTTATAATAGTACAACAACATGAAGAATAACAGTATAAATGTTAGTAAAATTTAATTTAAGAAAAAAGGTGAAAAGTAAGGTAATAAGTAGTGTATAAAAACTTTAATGAATAAAAGTAAATTATTAAGTGAATATGTAGTATAAAATATAAAGTATTAAGTACAAACTATAAATTATTAGGTAAAAGTAAAAATAAAAATTTAAAGAGAGAAATAAAACAATAAATATTGATTAAGAAAGCCCAATGGATCATGTATGTACCTCCCACTATGGATTGATCGGTTGGTTTAGTTAATAGTTAGGAATTTGTTTTGAATTCCAGATATCGTCCACAGACTTCCCCTACTTGGAGACGCTGATGAAGAGCATCGCCAAGGAGAAGCAGCCGTTTGAGCGGCTAGAGGTGTCTAAGGAGCACCTGCTGGAGATGTTCGCCTACAACCCCTTCAAGGTGCGCATCCTGCAGGAGAAGGTGGACACGCCTTCCACCACCATCTACCGCTGTGGCCCGCTCATTGACCTGTGCCGGGGCCCACACGTGCGCCACACGGGGAACATCAAGGCGCTCAAGGTTACCAAGGTGAGAGTGTTTTGTAATACAAATAAAATGCAGATATTTGTGCAATATATGTACATATTTTATTTATAATTCACACAACAGATTGAAGATTAACTTAGAAAATTTCAATAAATAAATACCAATCGTCCAATAATGGTCCAATGTTATACAAAAATTTGTAAGAATGAAACAATATTATATTTTACTTAAAGATATTATTGATGGTTAAGTGTAAACCCAAGTTTATTTATTTATTTATTTTTTAAAATTAACTCCACACAGGAGGCCCAGAGGAAAATAACTTCCCTCAGGGCCTATGTCATTTTTGAAGATGCTGTGTGGAGGGTCTTTTTGAGGAAAGGAAGGAGTGAACACAGGTCTTGAAGAGACCTATGTTGTAGGAGGGAGGAAACACAGAGGCCGGCAAATCGTTCCACAGCCGAGCCGTTGAACTCAAGAACGAGTCATAGAAACGACCCGTTCTCATGTGACTAATGTCAACTGTGTACAAATGTTGGGCGCGCGTTTGGCGTGTTTTCCGACTATGCACCGGTGCCGAGGGGATTAATGACGCTAGTTCCTCGGAGCATCTACCATTGTAATACCGGTAGAACAAGGACAGCATTCCCACCTGATGCCTGTGCTCTAAAGATTGCAGTCTGTCTGTTAAGATGAGAGAATCTATCAAACGGACCACCCGTTTCTGCAGAGAGTCAAGGGTTTTTTTTAAGGTATTTTGGAGCTCCAGACCAGAGGTGGCTGCCAAATTCAACCGTGGGGCGCACTTGCGATTTGTACAGGGTTAGCAGTTGTGTACTATTAAAGTATCTGCGGGCCCTGTACAGTACGCCCAGTTTCTGAGAGGCTAACTTAACTCTGGTTTCGATGGAGCCCCCGTACCTGAGCTGGTCACTTAGAGTTACACCAAGCATATCGATGGAGGTCCTATTCAGAAGATTGCTTCCGTTGAAGGAGACTAGATTTTCATTTCGATCCCTTTTAGACGTTATCAAACATGATTGGGTCTTTGAAACATTAAATTCGACGAGGTTATTCTTACCCCAAGAGAAAACACTCTCGAGGTAACCGTCCATTCTTTGTTTCAAAGTCCTCCGAGCTATTGGAGTTTGTGTGCCCTTTGGGGGCTTGTCAAACAAAAAGCTATCATGGACTGTACTGTCATCCGCGTAACAATGAATTGGTGCACATGACAAGAGTTTATTGATGTGCAACAGAAACAAAGTCGGTGACAGAACCGATACCTGTGGGAAGCCAGCATTTATCGAATGCGAGGAAGAGGTGAAACCGTCAGCAACCGCCTGAATCGACCTCTCCCTCAAAAAGTCGGCATTCCACGTACACAAGGATGCGGGAAGTCCGTAAGAAGACAGTTTGTTGACAAGCCCTCGGTGCCAAACCCGGTCAAAGGCCTCGGAAATATCCAGTGCAACCGTTTGGGTCTCACCGAAACGTTCCAGGCACCGCCCCCAAACATGCGTCACATACGCGAGAAGATCACCGCATGAGCGGTTCCGCCGGAATCCGTATTGACGGTCGTTAATAATTTTGTTCTTCTCGAGGTATGTGAGTAGTTTGTCGTTGATCACATGTTCCATCACCTTCGACAGAACTGATGTGATCGCTATGGGGCGGTAGTTGGCTGGGTTGGAGCGATCACCCTTCTTTGGAATAGGGTGAATGATCGCTTTTTTCCAACCAGAGGGCACAGAGCCAGACTTCAGGGACATTTTGAAAAGCTTCGTCAAAACTGGAGCTATTTCTGCAGCGCACCTTTGTAATACCAGGGCAGGTATTCCGTCAGGCCCACTAGCTTTATAAGTTTAGTTCAGTTGATAAGTTTAAAAATAAACCTTGGAAATATCTCGTAAAACATAAGTAGATATGCACTTTATCAGATTTGTTTATATTGTTGTGTATTTTTCTTTTTCTATTGTGGTCTTAATGCACCTTAATGCATAGCTAAAAAAGCGCGAGCAGATATTTGTTGAACCGCGAGCGCTTATTTTATTTTTATTTATTAGAGATAATATATTACAAAATTATTACATAAAATTTATAATACATTACTCCCAATGAGTTTAATGAAACTCATTTCGGGGAGGACAACATTATACCTCTAATGGAAAATTATTTGTACATAAGAACACGGAAATCAATGAATATAGATTTTTAAATGGACTAGACACACTTGATGCAGGTAATTGAAGAATATACAAGACAACTAAATTCGTCACTGGTTAATAAAGTTGCTGAGAAAATATCCTTTTAGAGCCTTTGCCAATATTTTTTTGTTTGATTCTGGTAGTTTTAGAACATTAGGTAATACGTTGTATTGCGTATGTGCGATGTAAGGAGTTAATGCCAAATTTAGTTGTGCGAGTAGATGACGATATGTGTATTTGATTTTGTGATCGTGTTTTGTGCTGGTGTATGTCGGAATTAAAGGCTGGTTTAGTGTTGGTGTGTGAGGAGTGTTGAATTATTTGTAGGATGGCAGTGGTGATACTATATTTTGGCAGAATGGTGAAGGGAAGAATTTGTGTCAGTGAGTATATATCTTTGACATGTGTATCCTATGGTAGATGGTATATATTTCTTATGGCTCTATTTTGGATTACTTGTATTTCGGATATTTGTTTCTTAGTAATGGTGCCCCAGATACTAACCAGATAACTTAGGTGAGAGTGGATCAGAGCATAATATGTGGCACGCAGTAGAGCTGTGGGGAGCACATCTTGAAGTCGATAGAATATTTATGTGTTGTACTGTCACACAACGCTATCAAATATTTCTTCCTATGGTAGGAGAGGGGGTCAGATGAATTAGGGAGCGCCCAGAAATGCCATTTCTTTGTACTGAATCTATCAACTTGACAGCTGTCATCTGCCCATTTAGGCAGCTCCGTAATTAAATAATTTTCGGAGGAACTGGGGTCACATAACTTTTCACATATCGCCTCAGGAGCAGTTACGGTGTAAGTTCTGTATTGTTAAACCGCTTAGGTGTGACAGGTCTTAAAGTATTGTATGGAGAGTGTTATTTGGCATGCGATGATCTTTTATATTTTATAGCTGTTAGTGGCAGGGGTCTAAATTTGAATTTCGTTACTTTATTGGTCAATGACATAAATATTTTTTAAACTCTTGTGTATGAATTTATTAAGACTGTTTATGGCGCTAATAAATAAAATAAATATATAAGTATGAATCACAAGATTTCCTGTATTCCGGACCGTGAACCCACGAATCGTCATAAATATTGAACGTCTAGTTTTGCGTCAGTACACATTGCGACAGCAATGGAGGAGGACATCTTTATAAACGAATCCCCTTGACTCGCCTTACTGTGTGGTCTCCAAAAACATAGATCAATCCTTCACAAGTATCCATGATTTTTTTAATAAAAATACCGCACAAGAGTCGCAACTGATCTTAATCCTCTGAAGTCAGTGAAACTATGGCATACCTAATTGGGGTATATTATGAGGCAGAGGGGAAGAGGAGGGTGCCCCTTACTTTTGTGCCGCTTACCCCTCGACCCTGAAGGCCGTAAACCTGTTTTTTGCCGGAGACACGCGGATACGCACGGTGAGTGTGCATGCGTGCGGAAAAAATTCGAAAAAAATATTTTTGAATGCGATTTTGACCCTTCTGTGTACAGAATTTGTATGAAGGACAAGGTCAGAATCGCTTGCGCCAACATCATTGATGAAATAGCCAGAAGTTTACACACAAATACTTAGTTTATTGTTCTAGGAATGTGTTTCGGTAAACAAAATATACGATAGCTCAAAATTAAACCACAAAACATTCAATTCGTGATAATTTGCATAATTTCCTTGCTTCAGGGCGGCCCGTCACAAGTTTAATGTGTATTTTTCTCTCTGTTGCAGTCAATTTTTCATCCATCACTTTCAATTTATCCTTCTCTTTAAACCAAGTGCTGAGATAAGAGCAAAACAGACTTCTTTTTTTCTCCCTTTATATCCATAATATATATGTGGGTATTCACTGTATGAAACATGCCACAATAGTGATGTGATAAATATTGAACATGTAGCCTACGCCTTATAACAAGAAAATGTGCGCCAAACATAGATAAACAAACTTAGGATCATGAACATCAGCCATTGCAGAAACGATAATTTACATAATACATGATTGTATTGCAGAATTCCGCCACTTACTGGGAGGGCAAGGCAGATGCTGAGTCCCTGCAGAGGGTCTACGGGATTTCCTTCCCCGACTCCAAGCAGCTTAAGGAGTGGGAGAAGATCCAGGAGGAGGCTGCCAAGAGAGACCACAGGAAGATTGGAAGGGTGAGGATACCTGATTTTCATTAAATGGTTAAACAAAACTATATGATTTGAACCCGAGACCTCCGAATTCGTCAAGAAGTAAGTCCCCTCGGGGTAAGCTTAACACAACGAGACCGTCAAATATATCCATTTGATTAGTCAGACATCTCTGAAAAATCGAAATTATATAATCGAAACTAAGACTTCTATCGCGGGCAGAAACCATCGCGGGCATGCGCTCATCAAATCCCAAAGTTTCATCGCAATCGGTTGAACGGTTTAGCAATGCATAATTTCATGATGTCAGAGCTTACATTTACAGAAACCCCAAATTTTAATTGCAACCGGATAAACGATTTAGCAATGCATAATTTCATGATGCCAGAGCTCACTATTTTATACAGAAACCATCGCAGGCATGCGCATATCAAATCCCCAAAGTTTAATCGCAATCGGATGAACGGTTTAGCAAAGCATAATTTCATGATGCCAGAGCTCACTATTTTATACAGAAAGAATCGCACACATCAAATCCCCAAAGTTTCATCGCAATCGGATGAACGGTTAGCAATGCATAATTTCATGATGCCAGAACTCAGTTATGTGTAAAAGTGTACCCTCTATCTGGTACAACACTCAGATTACTCATAAACATACAAATAATCAATTATAATGCACAAGATCTTGTGGTCATTTAAACAAAATGTTGATGTTGTCTGGGTCACTAGTAGGATATTTCAAAATGTCATACTAATGCACTGGAACGTAATGGTTTCCGGTGTTATTTTACAGCATATTTAATATGTAAAACAAAGACAGATGTAAATAATATTTGATTTGTGGTGAACATTTGAATATTGCTTTCCCATTATTTCAAAACTTAGTACTTGGAGATGTCTGACTAATCAACTGGACGATTGCTATATGTACACACTAGTCTCTGATGAAGAGTTGTCAAAGAAAGCGAGACCAGCAGTCCAATGAAGTTCTGTCAACGACCCTGATGTACGACAGTGAGGCATGTAAGTGTCATAGGATGAAAGTTGATAGAAATCTAAAAAAATGCAAGACAGAAGTCATAAACAATATTAAGAAAAGTATCAGGAGAATATTGCCCTCCTCCAGAAAAAACGGAACAAATAAAGTATCTAGGAATTGTAATTGACCATAATCTTAGATGGCTACATCATATCAAACAAATCACAAATAAACTCCTCAGAACAATACACATTTTCCTAAACATAAGAAACATATTATATAAAATCGGCCCCTTAGAGTCAAAGAAACGTATCCCAATTTTTATCGATTTTGAGTTACGGATGGTACTAGACACAAAATAACACATTACGTTAAGTGACAAAGACACGTATCTATAGGTTCAACGGTTAAAAATTTACATCGTTGCGTATCTACAGAAAACCATTTATTGTTAATGTCAGTAGAGTGTATCGTTACTTGCGTTTTTTAAACTTGAATAAAAAGATATTTGCTTGCGAGTCAAAGAAACGCATCTTTAGTTACGTTCGATTCACCCGCATAGATTATGCAACTGTTTTACTGAAATGTCACTTGCGCGTCATTCATCTACGATTTGACAGTTGTGTTTGCGGCACTTTTTATTTTAACGAGTGGTTTGAATATTAGTTTGGTTATTTTTTTGTGTGTTTTGACTCAATATAAATCGAATATGGAAAGGAAAACATACAAATCACAGATTCAGTGAATAATGGAAGCGACATTGTTGAATAATAAGGAAGATTCTTCAGGTGCCACAAATATCTTATTTCAGAGGCGGGTATGGGTACCGCCGCCCCGGGAATCATTTATTGGATAACGTTTGGTGACTTAGCAGGGGTACCCGGGTTTATGGGGTCAGGTTTGTCCGGATCTTGGCGGCAGATGTGTCTGCCATCGACAGCGTGGCAGGCTGTGTCGGGAGAGACTGAGACAGATCTTTTGACCTCTCCAGCAGGACTCTCTCGGAACATTCTCTTACATCGCAGTGGAAAGGATGGTCATTCATTCGTCCGTCACACTGGCCCCCAAATTCCTAACCACCCCTTATACCTTATTCCTTCTAAGAATTTCTCATCCTTCCTAAAACTAACTAACTAACCATCACGCCGTTTCCCCGCAGGCAGAGAGGACGGACCGCCAAACAACTCGGTCTTGGCACACACTCTTTGCCTCACTCACATTCATACATTGTCTCATACATACTCTTCTATTATTCTGGCTTTTGACATGGCCCGTCTCAAGTATCTGATTCACTTGATCGTGCCATGTCTTCCTCGGGCGTCCCCTACTTCTTCTACCATTCACATTTGCATCATATATTCTTTTTACACTACTTTCTTCGCTCATTCGCTCTACGTGCCCAAACCACCTGAGGGTCCCTTTCTTAATCTTCCTTTTTTAATCTTTCTGAGGGTCCCTTTCTTAATCTTTCCTTCCTTTCTTATCCTTCCTTCCCCTAAAAATACTCTCTACACAGCATCCCCAGAAACGAAATTGATGTTACTACAACTGCTACCAAAATAAAAATAGCAGAAAATCAGGAGTCACGATGCCAAAAGTCAAGACAGTTCTTCTTCTTTAAGAGCGATTCGAGAATCCAAGAATGCCAAGAATTTTTCTTGACTACATTGGATATTACTGAAACCTTTTTTCGAAATATAATTAATAATAGCTTGGAAAATGGAAAAGTTCTCCAAAACAAAAGGGGAAAACATTTACCTGGAGATAAAAGACCAGAAGAATCTAAGGACCACATTATGTCTTTTCCAACAGTACCGTCACATTACTGTAGGGCGAACACTTCATTTAAATATTTAGTCGCCGATTTGACATTACACATACGTATGTATGTGTAATGTACACTATATATGTTGACTTGTGTAAGGATACAAATTTTGTTCCTGAAAAAACATGGTTAAACCGAAACATATTTCACCCCTGTAACCTATAGTTCCAACAACCACGCGAAGATATGTGCGACTCGTGTGTTAAATACGAAAATGCTAATACGGAAGAAAAATATTCTTTTGGATGAGTATGATAGCCACAGACAACGCAAAATTGCTGTACAGAATTGTAAAATCCAATCTAAAACCCTTGCTTCTGAATCCACTATAAATTTCATCGAGTTTAATTTAGAATACGTTCGAAGATAATTTTTTATATACGACACCTGGCAGTTTATAATTTAACTTTTTTTAATGTTCGGAGCAATGAAGCTAGAAATTACATGTGACATGAATGAGTGGCTGGTCGTGGCTCAGATGAAATCGCTTCATGTATGTATAAGTATTTGGTAGCTAATGCTAATGGAAAGAAGTTCATTCTGATGAGTGATACCTGTTGATATATCGAAATTTCTATAAAGAAAATAAATATATTTGATCCTTCATGGTGGTACCCAGCAGTTAGATTAGCTTCCAGAAAATCCAAATATGATGTCATTGAGATGGGACAAGAGTATTTCTTCAGTTTCATCAACTTGAGGAAACAATTAATTAAAAACAAAAAGACATAAAAATGGCATGGATGTAAACTAGTTAAAAATCACATTCAAAAGAAGATCCTGATCATATTTATTAAGTTCCTAAAACAAGGCAACGAGCTGGACTTATTTTTTTACATGCACTCCACACAGGAGGCCCTGAGGAAAATAATTTACCTCAGGCCCTATTTTATCTTTGGGGATGCCGTGAGGAGGGTTTTTTGGAAATAAAGGAGAGGAGAATTCTGGGAAGGAAAAGGGTTTTAGGGGTGGGTAGGAATCTGAGGTTCAGTGTGTCCTGGTCATCCGCCTCCAAGACCTAGAAAAACCTCACCCCATGAACCAGGGCACACCTTCTAAATCACCAAACGTAGCAAACCTCTTGGAGTGACCTATGGAAGAGGTGTTGGTTGAAGTAAAGTGAGTGAAGCAAAGAGTGTGTGCCAAGACTGAGTTGTTTGGCGGTCCGTCCTCTCTGCCTACCCCTGCGGAGAAACGGCGTGATGGTTAGTTAGGTAGTTAGTAAGTTAGTCAGGTACAAGATTCCAGTTTTTTAAGCAAGTTTCAATATTATGTAGCATATTAAGTTTTTTTAGCAATAGTATCAGTTGAAAAATAGTTACCTAAATATTTTATATGTTTTTCTGTTATAAATAAGTTTTTCAATAAATATTTCTAGACTTGAAATATTTTTATTACTGTTCCACCACTATCCTAATTCCTATAAATCATCTTTACAAATTTTCGGGTGTAAAAAAAGTCAAATATCAAAGGAAGTTTTTCGTAACTTTCACTTTGGTTAGGCTCAAAGAAACGTAACTGAGATATAGCTGCACTTAAATTTAAAAAAACATATGAAAATGAATTACTATTTTATATTTAAAAGATGATTTAGAAGCACAAAATACCACCCTTTAACTAAACGCGAAGAAATTATTAATATGTTCCATTTGTTTAAAAGTAGACAACATTGATTGATTGAGAACTATGTTTTTTTGCTCTCCTGTAAAGTAGAGAAAAATGAGATACGTTTTTTTGACCCTAAGGGGCCGAAATAAAACAAATTAAAACAATATATTTTGCACTTTGTCAATCAATAATAGAATATGGATTAATTGCTTGGGGAGGAGCAACAAACGCAGCTATCGCTCAAATAGAAATCGCACAGAAAACGATCTTAAAGGTAATACTTAAAAAACATAGACTAACCGATACAGATCAAATATATAAAAGTTGTGACGTACTAGATATACGCCAATTATATGTTAAAACACTACTAAACTACATTTTTGACCAAAAAAACACACTCCAACAAACACAAAATATCACTAATATACCGGTTAGACAAGCGTACAAAGAAAACATAAAAACTCCGACGGTAAACACTACCTTTGGACAAAGACACCATAAATACCATGCTATAAAAGCATTCAACAGTCTTTCACTTGAAACGAAAATTGAGGAAAACAAAAATAATTTCAGACACAAAATAAAAAAAGGATTAAAGAACAAAAAGACAATATTACCAAAATTTTATAACATAAAATAATAAAACATAAACACGCAACACACAAAACTAATATAAAACACGTAACACTCACAAACACATAAATCATCATCATCACCCGGGGGTCTGGCAACCCCTATAATCCGGCGACTCGGAGGTTTGGTTCTGGGATGGTGCACAAACATCATTCGGCTGCTCGGATCGCCGGACGTCCGTAGGATTTCAGGCTTCCAGAGGTTATCTCAGATGTCGTGTCTTCTTCGGACGTTCCGTAGGATTTCAGGCTTCAGAGGTTTATCTCAGATGAACCTGTCTTCCGAATTCCAACAGCTGCTTCAGAGGTTTTCTCAGATTTTCTCAGATATCATAATATATGCCGATTTTCATTTAATATTTTTTTTTTAGTTTGTTAATTGAATTTAAATTTTTAATCTTTATTTTTAGTTTAAATTTATCTTTATTTTAAATGGTTTTTTTTTGTTTCGTCACCAACATTATATATTTCTTTTTTTTTTTCAAACTGTACTATGTATAAATTATTATATCTATAATATAAAAATGAATCGCTGAATGTGTTGCTAAGCGCATAACTTTCGAACGACTGAACCAAATTGGATAATTCTTTTTTTTGTGTGTTCGTTATTGCCAGGACAAGGTTTTTATAAAACTTCCGGTGAGCTCTGGCATTATGAAATTTGCATAAAAAATTGCTATTGGTGGTACGCGAGGAAGCGGCTATTGCTATGGAAAGCGGGAGGTAGAAATGGGGGAGGGGAACCAGGGAGGAGGTGGGGAACCTGGGAGGGGGAGGGGGACCTGGGAGGGGGGAGGGGAACTCGGGAGGGGGGTTCGCGGGACGGGGGGGAAGGGGGGGGGAGTGGAGTGGGGTGGGGTGGGGAGAGGAGAGGTGGAGGTGACGGAGTGGGAACGGGAGAAAAAAAGGGGAGGCGGAAGGGGAACAGGACGAATAGAAAAGGACACTCAGGGAGAAACAATTTCTTTATTAAATGGCATAGCCACGCATGCCGGGACCAGCTAGTGTATTATAAAATGGGGGCCTCAGTACGGGTAAACCAGTACGGGCAACCCAGTGAGGCCAACATTACTGGATTGTACTATGAAATATGTAAAATAATAATAATAATAATAATATATCTTTATTGAACAAAAAAAAATTAAGATTTATAACTACAAAAACAAAAAGTACATCATAAGTACAGTAAAAGTACAGTTTAAAAGTTGCATAAGTACGAAAGTTAATATCAGAAAACAAAATACATATATACAGTAGGTACTTAAAGAATAGAGATTTATAATTATAAATTTATCAACATTTATAATTATAAATTATAATGTATCAACAATAAAAAAAAAAATAAAAAAAAATGATGTGCAAATGTATGGAAACAAATCAGAAGAAGAGTGTACGTATATGAAATGTAGTACGAGTGCGGAAGAAGCAAAAAGTGACACTGTATGGCATTACAACTCTCTACCTATCCTTGCAGCGAAATGGCGTGATTGTTACTTAGTTATAATCCTAAAATGGTATCATTATAATGATTATCTTCCAGGAACAAGAGCTGTTCTTCTTCAACGAGCTCTCCCCCGGCTCGTGCTTCTTCCTGCCCCGCGGGGCGCACATCTACAACACACTGATGGCCTTCATCCGGGAGCAGTACCGCTCGCGGGGCTTCCAGGAGGTCATCACTCCCAATATCTACAACGTCAAGCTGTGGCAGACTAGCGGCCATTGGGCGCATTACGAGGTATGAACCATAATTAGTATGAAACTGTGCGCACATCAAAGACATCTTTCATTGTTTTGGTCGTAGCTAGGTGACAGTCAGCGTGCTTCCATGCCGTATCTCCCTATGTTTCTATTATCTACATGAAGTACTGTTGTGTTTATTAATTCCAGTGATTAAGATTATTTGAATTGTGTTGGAGATACTTCTAAATAAATTGGAGGTTTGTTGAGATTACGTGTTACTTTATTTACGTTTATCGTAATGTTTACAATGAATATTTAATTGGAACAGGCAACATTTTTATAGGAGACTCTGTGGAGTCTAACCGTCTACCATATGCCTTAGGCTATTATTGTAACCTAAAATACTACTTAACTGATATCTGTTGAGATACCACAAAACTGCGTATAACTAACTATACTAACGACATCTGTTGAAGGATGTTGAAACTGCATGACTAATCTTTACACCATAAGTATGCTCCTGATATATTTTCTGTATCAGATTATTGCTAACGCAGCTCTGTATTCTTAAAATATTACGTGACTATTTCTCCAGTATGAGAATACAATTTAGAAACAAGACAATTTGCTCTCGACATGACAGACAATAGAGAACTCCAGTCCAATTTAAAAAAAAAAAATTAATGAATGATGACCTTCTAACTTAAATAACTGCATTTTTATTTTTATTTTTAGAGTTAGTTTTAATAGTTAAAATAATTGTCAAAGTTTGAATTTTTCAAGACCCCCGAAAACCACCGTATGTATGGCGAATTGTGTGACGTCATCACTCCCGAAAAATTACTATAGAATCGGGAAATCAGATGATCAACTGCCGCCATTTTGAATTCCTTTGTTCGAAGTATTCTCCCTAGAAGTAACATTACTATTTTTTTTGTGCAGTAGTTTTTGAATATTTTAAATAATAGAGATAAACTAATAAGAGATACCTTTATTTTTTAAACATTATTTAGCCTAAATAATGTTTCAATAAACACAACTAAATCTCTATAAACAGTATGTAAATAAACTAATAAATTAATGCGATGGCTTGTGTCATATCATACATTCCCATACAATGACTTTACGGTGACGACACCACTAAAACGACACGTCGAACAGTGACGTCACCACTAATATTTCAATAATGCCAACTTGACGGCGTGTTTTTACGACCCGATTAAAAATGGGCTTTTAATAATTTTTTTAAAAACTCTGCGTTTAATATTATTAAATAAAACTTACATATTCAGAATCAGCGTGTATTGGTCTATATTCTATATGAACATATTTTTTTAAAGCCATAATATTTTTCACTGGAGTTCCTTATTCGGCCCTCCTGCATTTGATTTTGGCAAGTTTTAAGTTGGATTGCTTGATCAGCCTTCAAAACTTAACCATTTGGAGGGCCTAGAATCTGCAGTTAACGGGGACCTTTATTTTAAGGAACCGTGTACTGTAAACTAGAGATGCCACAAATATACGGCTGCTATTCGGCCTATTCGACCACTTTTTTACCGGGAAGGTAAATGTTAGTTTGGAAAACGAAATGAGGGATGAAAAGGGACGTGGTAAAATTTGCTTTATGGCAGTGAATGGCGTACGTGGAATGGTAAGTAAGCGATATTTTGGCGGTGCGGTTTTTAAGGACTTGTGTCCTTTGCGGCGAGATAAATTCAACAGGATATTGAGCTGTAGTTCAACCAGTTGGTAGTTGCCAAAATACAACAATAATCAAATCAGCACGAGCATGCTATATTAAAAAATAATAAAGAATGCATTAATTTAAATAAAATATCAAAATCATAGATTTTATTTTCTTTTAGGAAAACATGTTCTCGTTTGATGTGGAAAAAGAAACCTACGCCCTGAAACCAATGAACTGTCCCGGTCACTGGTAAATATAAAAACCTGTATTGCATAAGACGGGTGCCACAGACAGCTATAAAAGATGTGGCTTGGCCTATTTCAGCATATCGCTCGCCACATATTCCCATTGGGAATGTACGGCGAGCGATATGCCGAAATTCACCAAGCCACATCTTTTATAGCTGCGTGTGGCACATGAACTAATGGCTAATGAATTTACAACTCATTTAATGATATGAACCTAGTATGTTAGTTTGCTCAAATTTAATAATGTGTTAACCCCTCTGCAACTTAAGCAGATATATGCGTTAAAAATACGACAGCAGTCAAGTACAATAAACGTGTTTATACGTCAGCACGTGTGTCTCCATAGAAATCGTTCTAACTCCGTTATTGTTGAAGTTACATCCCTAAAACAAAAAGTAAAAGGTCGATAGTAGATCAAGCTGTACATCCCTATTCAAGTTGTCCATAGAAATACATAACAAGAATTGCTGTCAGTCGCGTAGTTGACACAAATATTTACCTGCCCAAATTTACTACCGGCGGCTCGACCGCGCTCGACATTGTTAATTTTTATTAAATATTTTTATATGAAATGATAAAAAAGTGATGTGACAGAAGTGTTTATTACACATTTATACAATAAAATAAGTATTGTTGTTTACGTAATCTGTGATTTTAGTACCGTTTTCACATAAAAACATCACGTTAGTCATTTTTACCTATTTTTAATGTTTGGGTTCTAAATTTTAATATTTAAAAATGCTAATATTTATTTGTAATATAATAATTCGAAAACTTATTTTGTAACCTTTCTAAAACAGTTTTTACTATTCGGCTACATCCAGAAATGTTTCATTTATAGAGCTTTAATTGTGAAGCGGTAATAACACAAAGTTTTCGTAAAATGTCATTTCGTTTGAGACATCTTAAGCGAATATTCGCGAAAATTCGGAGGGGTTAATAAATTTATCAAAGTGATGTACGTACAATAATAAGTAATAATTTCCAGCATAATGTTTGAGTGGAGGGTGCGCTCGTGGCGCGAGCTGCCCCTGCGGCTGGCCGACTGGGGCGTGCTGCACCGCAACGAGCTATCCGGCGCACTCACCGGCCTCACGCGAGTCCGCCGCTTCCAACAGGATGATGCGCACATATTCTGCGCGCAGTCGCACATCAAGCAGGAGATGGTATGTTCAATATTTCTTTTTATTGCTGAAGATAGTCCGTGAACAGTTTGAAATGACATAGGTAATATAATATCTTTTCTTATAGTGTGCTCAGTTTCATAGCTTATACATATCAATCATTCAGTTGATTAGTCAGACATCTCCGAAAAATCGAAATTTGAGGTGAGTGCAGTTACAGCGAAACCATCTTAACCCGGAGTTATTGTTGCCGGTTATCTGATACCCGACGGTTTTTAAAATTTTAATAACTTGAAAATAAAATATGCGCATTATTTGGCGTTATCAGTAGCTGCGGTCGTTGACGTGTTTGAGTGTATTAGCTATTCTATTTAGTGCGGCTACAGTGGAATTTACATGTCTGTGAAAAGCGCTCGGGTAACTTATACCCGGCCACGTATAAGTTTCATACATAAACAATGTATGAAACTTAGTATATAAGTAAAAACGTGTTTATGTATGAAACTTAGTATATAAGTAAAACATAAGTTTTGTTGCAATAAAATTACAATATTGGATTGAGTCACAAAAATACAAAATTGAATTTTTCAGCCTTTCTCGAAAGATTTGGGTTTTTTTATGGACAAAACTATTTACTTATATTCATATTAAATATGTACGGGGGCAAACAATTAATTCACCTCAATATTTTAAACCAAATGTGCAAAAAGTATTAAAAACCTAAAATAATTTAATTGGCGCCATCTGTGAATGCGTAGATTATAACGTGTGTGACGTAACCTTAAGAGGGTTTCACTGTACCAAAACACCACCAAATCAATTATAATGCAGAAAAACTTGTATTGATTGTATTATTTACTTGTTTTCTGGGTCTTCACTAGTAGGATATTTCAAAATGTCATACTAATGTACCCGGTTCATTATGCCTCCCTGCATACATAATATGTAAATAATTATGTATAGCATATTTAATATATTAATATTTGATTTATGGTGAGCATTTGAATATTACTTTTCTTATTATCTAAAACTTAGTATTTGGAGATGTCTCACTGATCAACTGGAAGATTGATATTTTAACTGGACGCCCTGCTTGTAATGTTGCAATGACATATGTAGTGTAATATCTTTTCTTAACCTTTCCTGGTCTGTAATGCGTAAATACTACACATTGCTTCTAATAACTTTTATATCTCTATAAATATAATGAATTCTGGATTCAGATTTTAGGTATTCCTCCGTTATACATTTACACACTGAATTAAAAAATAATATTTTAAATAATTAGCAAATTTAATTCAAAATCAGAGATATTTTGTTAAATATCGGGAATAAACCACAAATACAATCAACCGTGTGCCAGTGTGGACCGTGATACGCGAGGAGTGTGCGGGGGGAGATGACACGCTATGTGACGTCTCGCTCTACTTTGCTATACGGGAACACGAGAAACAGAGACCGCCGTGTTGTGTTTCGACCGTCGATACCTACGACCGCGTATTAGCTAAACATACATAGATGTATGTATGTATTGGGTAGCAGCCCAGCGCCTCAGTCGTTCGCGGGCAATCCTTTGAGATGGTCTCCTCGCCCGTTTTTTGAGCAACGGACGATGGTTTTTTCATGTTTTCAGCAATTAAATTACAATTATTATCACTTGTAACACAAATTACGAAAAACAAAAGCGATTAGCTATGAATGTTCATATATTTCCGATATAAAATCGATGATTTTAACACGTGAATTGATTACACAGCACCGGAGCGCGCGTATTTTTTTAGCACAGTAAGGGAAAGGTTAAAGAGTGCTCAGCTTCATAGCTTAAGCACACCCCTGATTGTAATTTTTTTATTTTTGAAAAGAATGATTAGGCTTATAAATAACCTGACAACGTTTGAAAATCTCCCGTGGAAATTGTTGTTTGTGTCGTGATGTAGGACATAGCCAGCCGAGGAATTGAACATAGGACGCCTGGGTGAGACCCAAACGAGATGCCAATTCAGCCACTGATTGGTAATGTTTATGTTGTGTTTTGAAATTACAGGTCGGTGCATTGGAATTCTTGAAGGATGTATACAAAGTGTTTGGTTTCACCTTCAGCCTGTGCCTGTCTACCCGACCAGATAAATTCCTCGGAGAACCTGAAGTCTGGAATGAAGCTGAGAAGGTGATTTACTTTTACGCTTATCTGTTCTATATTTTTTACAATGGAGAAAATGTTTCATGGTATGTCTATTTCTGTGGATGTATGTATGTGGTTTTATTATTGTACACATCAACTTAGTAAAGTTGTTGTATACTTAATCTTCTAAAACTGGTTCTTTTTGCATGTAGATTGAATGAGTTCTTTTTATGTCCAGGCTTTGGCCGAGTCTTTGGACAACTTTGGTGAGCCGTGGACCATCAAGGCGGGAGACGGAGCCTTCTACGGGCCAAAGATCGACATCACACTGTGCGACGCGCTCAAGAGGACTCTGCAATGTGCCACCATCCAGTTGGACTTCCAGCTGCCTATCCGCTTCAACCTCACCTATGTCAAGTGAGGATAATAGAGAACTCCAGTCCAATTTCTTTATAAATAATGACCCTTCTAACTTAAATAACTGCATTTTTATTTTTAGTGTTAGTTTTAAAAGTTAAAATAATTGTCAAAGTTTTAATTTTTCAAGACCCCCCAAAAACCACCGGAAATATGGTAAATCAGCTGATCAACTACCGCCATTTTGAAATTCCGTTGTTCGAAGTATTCTCCCTAGAAGAAGCATTACTATTTTTTTTTTGCAGTAGTTTTAGAATATTTTAAATAATTGAGATAAACTAATAGAGGTACCTCTATTTTTGATACTGAATTATCAAGGCTTAAATATTGTTTCAATTAACACAACAACTAAATCTCTATAAACAGCATGAAATAAAGAATAACATGAAATGTTGTTAATACTGATGGCTTGTGCCATACCTACATTTCAATTGATTTCAATACAATGTGAAACAATGACTGGTGAAGCGTGACGTCAGCGCTAACCATTCAATCGTACCAACTTTACAGTGTATTTTAACGAGACATTAAAAAATGCACTTTTTAATAATTTTTTAAGAACTCTACGTTTAATATTATGAAATAAAACTTATATATTCAGAATCAGCGTTTATTGGTCTATATGAACATATTTTTTTAAAGTGATAATATTTTTCACTGGAGTTCCTTATTGCAATACTTTTTGTACTCTCTACAGTTGGGAACCGGCGATATAGCGTACCCACATATTATCATAAGGGATCGCCATAACACAGGGACAATGAACATAATAAAAACAGATAAGAAGTTTCACATTAAATATACACTTATTATCAAAATCAATAATAGTTTTTGCAATGACTTTATAATAAACGCTTTATGTACATAGAATTTGAACAGCCGAATATTTTTATCCTTTCTTACACGTTCCATAATCTTTTTGTTTGATGTTTTATACTGTCCAACTGTTCAGATTTAAATTATACAGTGGAATCCGGTTAAAAAAAAAAAAAAATTGACGAAAATCGAATTCCGTGGCCACCCTTTCAAATTTGGGCAGATTCTTCGCAGAAAATTCGTAATAATACAATAACCATGCAAATCGAATTTTCGCACCCGATTACCGCTGCGGTCGGCACTTCAAGTTCAGATATTCGAAGTAAATTCATGATAATGTGTGTAATGTATTGAAATTTCGCAGTTGATTTGTGTCGCAGCTGGCCCTTTTAATTCAGATATTGGAAGTAAATTCGTAAAAATACAATATAATTTGCGGCTGACTACCATTGCAGCCGACCTTTTAAATTCAGATATTCAAAGTGAATTTGTAAAAAAATAAATAAATCGAAATTTCGCAGCCGATTTCCATTGCTGCCGGCCCTTTAATTCTGTTATTTGAAGTAAATTAATAAAAATGTCACGCAATTTCTACATAAATCAAATTTTCGCAGCCGATTACCGTTGCAGCTGGTCCTTTAACCCAATAGCTGCCCAAACAATACACCCCGTCAACTACCACACGCCAAGCTATTTCAGCCATTTTTAAGTTCTCAATTAAATTAATCTTTACGGCATTCCCTTTGCCATTGAGGGCTTTGTTTATATTAGACACTCATTACTGATATCTTTAGTACATACTTGATAAGATATTTGAATCCTCGAGTGTGTCCCATAATGTATTTTCGACATAAATAATAAACACCAACAGAATAATTGAGTGCGGCGAACCGGCCATAGCGCTGACTCACTAACACAAATAAACAAAGAGATATAAGATAAACACTCACATGTCATTATGGATTGTATCGAGTTCGGCAACGATTCTCCAACTTTTTTCACATTTTATATTTATTGCACTAGATTGTATTACATTTTATTTACACAATGTTTTAAAGATTTAAAATTAATATTCTTTTTTTCGTGGAATATTGTTGAGCATGGCCAAACACATAACGGTACGTTACATTCGCCACACATGTACTTCGTCGCTTTTCTTGTTTTTGGTCTAAGTTTAGTGTTTGAGCAAACATAACAGTTTTTATAAGGTTTTTGGGTTTTTTTCCTTTGCGGTTATAGGTATTGGCATATGTTTTACTAGCATTTTGGCAGATAACTGTAATGGCACATCTTGTGACGCACATGAACCAACTTCAGGGTGCGATGTAGTATGATATTTTTCTAATAATTGTCTTATCACATATAATTGGAAATCAGGAAAGTAATGTTTTTGGAACTAACGGTTTTGTGCATAATGTACGAATTCAGTAAATATAATTCGATTAAATGAAAGAAAACTTTTTTATACCACTTAATTGATTTTCTAAGGGAATTTACACTAGTTATCATCATATCCGCTTTATCTACTAACCCATGTTTTTATTATAATCTTGAATACAATTTGGCTTCGAAACTACTTCTCCAGTTCTAAAATTTATTTTCCCTGTTGGAGAAACTTTATCATCATGAAGCGTCGTTAACATGTGAATTTCTCTTTTGTCGTGCCATTTTAATGCCATCAGTGAATCGGAATACTGAGAAGTAATTTCCCGTTTCTTCAATTTATTGAATTTCGGCATGTTTTTACGGTTTTTTCGCACCGTTCCACATGCGTTAGTTTGGTGGTCGTGCAAAAATTTAAATAATATTGGACTAGTGTACCAATTATCTACATATAATTTGTGGCCTTTACCGAGGTGGCCATTTAACATAGTGGTGACAACAGCTCCTGAAGCCCCGAGACATTGTTCGTCAGTGACATCCGTCCCATCTCCACAATAAATAATTATATCTAAAACATAACCTGTCTTCGAGTCGCACAAAACAAACATTTTTATTCCAAACCGATGGCATTTGGATGGAATATATTGTTTAAACTTTAAACGTCCTTTGAACTCTATGATGCTCTCGTCAATGCATAGATTTTCGTATGGCACCATTGTTTCCTTGAACATTTTTCGAGTGTGATCCTCATCTTATTTCTCCTGTAGTGCGAATTCCAATGAATATTTTCCGATTCCAGCGAGAATGGCGAGCGCGTGCGTCCTGTCATGATCCACCGCGCCATCCTGGGCTCCGTGGAGCGCATGATGGCCGTACTGACGGAGCAGTACGCTGGCAAGTGGCCATTCTGGCTCTCTCCACGCCAGGCCTGCGTCATCCCCGTGCTGTCTTCCTGCGACCAGTACGCCCTCGAGGTAATATACCCCCATTTCGCTTACAATAGATACATACATGAAAATGCTGTTCTGTTACTATGTAGTTAACAATTACCACTTGGCAGCGCCTGTGCATGATGTACGCCAGTGCAGTTTTTGCGAAGTTTATTCATCGGAAATGCTGAAAAGGACTTTAAAAGAAGAGTGAATACAGGAAACTTCATTGACGGTAGTTGCAAATAAAAAGTTATCAAAAGAAGCGAGGCTAGCAGTCCACAATGGAGTGCTGATAACAACCCTGAGGCATGGAACTGGAAAAGGAAGGATGAAAGTAGTCTGCATGCTGTAGAAATGATAACCCAGGGAATGCATATATGGTAAAACCATGTATGATTGTATGTATTGCAAATGTGGAAATCCAGAAAGAGTGTTCGACTGATATAAACCTAAAGATGGTTTGGAACAGTGAACTGGGAAGGCATCAAGAGAATATATGGTGCAAAAGTGAATGGTAGAAGATATTGGGAACTCTCGTGGCATGATCAAATCAATCAAATACTTAATTCAGGTCATGTCAAGAGTCATTATAACAGAAGAGTATGTACGAATATAGAAGGCGTCAGGATAGTTAAGTTTATAAGTATGTTGACGTGGTAAACACTTTGTTCTATAGATCCTGTTTTTTGTTTAGGTGAAAGATAAACTGATTGAGTCAGGGTTCATGGCGGAGGCAGACACGGACGCTGGAGACACCCTGAACAAGAAGGTGCGCAATGCGCAACTCTCCTATGTCAACTTTATCCTTGGTATGTTTGATAATTTGTTCTAAAGTTTGCATTGTTTCACTGGTTGTAAACTGATCACAAAAGTCAATAATTAACGATTCAGTCCTCTTCCTTCTTTAGCCAATGTTTCGGACAGCCTTGCGATGTCCATCATCAGAGTTTAGAGAAAAGTTAGTTTATTAGGAAGGAAGAGGGAGCGGAGCGCTAGTCTGATTATTATATCAAAAGTTTAAATGAACACATAAAATGCCTGATTTTCAGTGGTGGGCGAGAAAGAGAAGGCGGCCGGCACCGTGAATGTGCGCACGAGAGACAACATCGTCCACGGTGAGATGACCCTGCAGCAGCTACTGGACCACTTCTCCAACCTAGCCAAGACGCGCTCCTTGGCCGAGGACACCCTTGCATGATCAATGATCTCATCAAAGTCAATAGAAACGAGGGAGACGGGCCACGAGCCACTATGAAACCGCGCCCACTAAAGTGTTGCCAACATCATTCACGCGTACTACTGCTAATCTCGTCTAAAGAGGCTTAACTTTCATTGCTTTGTTAGCACGTACAGTTTGGTTGTAGCTCGACGATAGTCCATGTCATATTTCCCTTATGACCGAGACCTAATTTATTTATTTACATTCTGATAATAAATCATTTTTCACCTTTAAATTTAAGTAATTTTTTTTTGTTTATACCCAATTTTAAAAGTTGCTAAAGGTATGGCCGCTGATGGTTCCGCTGATGTAATCTCTCCCTCTTTCTTACAAACAACACATATATCGGAAAGAGAGGTTACAAGAAGTAGGACTATTAGCTTTATTTTTACCTTTTTTTCACCTTTGTATTTTAAGTTTAATTTTATTTATCCTCAACTTTGAAATGTTACTAAGCATTCATTCTTTTAAGCTTTTTTTTTACATTAAACCGTATTGTCGTTCAGCATGCAATACCACGAATGTGACATTAAACTAATTGTTTAGGAAAGTAAAACCACCATAAATACACTACATATATTGTAATTAGAAATCACATGTCAAAAAAAAATGTTTTTTCAACATAGTCTCCTTTGAGCTCTATACACTTTGGCCAACGTTCTCCAATTTTTTTATCCCTTCCAAATAATAAGATTTGTTGAGGTCATCAAAATAGGTATTTGTTTGTGAGATGACTTCATCGTTGGAGTCAAATCTTTTTCTGCCGAGCCATTTTTTCAGGTTTGGAAACAAGAAATAGTCACTCGGGGCTAAATCCGGAGAATAGGGCGAATGAGGGAGCAATTTGTAGCCTATTTCATGGATTTTTGCCATGGAAACTGCACATGTGTGCACCCTTGCATTGTCCTGGTGGAAAAGAACTTTTTTCAAATCCTCATTAAATCGACCCAATAAGTTGGCATAATATTCGCCATTGATTTTTACTCCTTTGAAGGTAGTCAATGTGCATTCCAAAAAGCGGTTGCCCTGACTTTATTGGCTGACAAACCCACCTTGGCCTTCTTTGGCGCCGATTCATCACGAGAAACCCACTGTTTTGACTACTGTCTGGTCTCTGGTGTGTTGTGGTGGATCCACGTGTCGTCCACGATTATGAAACGGTGCAAAAACTCCTCCAGGTTAAACAACGCCAAACACTCCTGTGAAGTTCTCACACGATTGTGTTTGCGGTCGATTGTGAGCGAACGCGGTACCCATCCAGCGGAAAGCTTTCTCATACCCAAGTGATCATTCAAAATTGAAACCACTGAGCCATGTGATATGCCTATGGCTTCCACAATCTCTCGCACTTTCGATCTCCGATCGGCCAACACGATATTGTGAATTTTTTCAATTGTTTCAGGTGTAGAGACCTCAACTGAGCTTCAGAACGTTCGGCATCTTCCGTGCTTGTACGGTCACAGCGAAATTCAGTAAACCATTTTTTTACCATTGAGATTGATGGTGCAGAGTTCCTATAACATTTATCAAGCTTAGCTTTGGTTTGAGTAATGGTTTTTTTCCACAAAAAATAACGCTTTGAGCACACGAAATTCATTTTTTTTCCATTCTCTTTTCAAATTACGCGGTAGTCTGCTATCAATGGCTGTCAAACATAAACTAAATGACGCAGCTTGTTCAAATTTTGACAGGAGTCAACTCACAGATGCCTGTTGACAGGAGCGGTGTTGCCATTTCAGTCAGGAAATTAAAAAAAATCACAGACTTATTGACTCCCCTCGTATTATCAAAAAAGATACATTTAAACAAATATTCAGTATTCTGTGTATGAATGTACTTGGAGAAAATGATTATGAATTGAATGCCTTTAAAATACTACCACGAAAAAATTGTTACATTCCCAATGTAGCATGCCGAATGAAAATATTTTGTCTATTTAAATGTAGATACATATTCCTTTGCAGGTTAGCAATTTTTACCAGCTTCTTGGATTTCATTTTTTACCCAATTTAAAATTCATATTGCTAAACATTCATTCTTTTTTGCATTTTTATATTGTTCAAGTAGTAATTTTTTTATACATATTGAAATTATGCTATGGAAAGCATTTTTGCTCTATTTAAATTTAATTATGAGCTAGGGTTTTATAGATATATAAGAATGCTAGTATATATTTTTCTGTAAGACAGCTTGGTTGTGGCTAAATAATATGTTTTCCTTTTTTATAATTTGAATGAATGTCAGTATTTCTACGCTATAAAAATACACACGCTTTGAAAGCATACTATATGGAATGGATGTTGTCAATAAAACTTTTCCAAACATTACATACTTTTATTTATTTTACCTCTATAATTTCTCCTGGGATAAATGGATGACCGGACAACTCAGAATGAAACCAACTCAGAAAAGTCATTAAGAGTGATGATAATAAAATATAAAAAAATGGTTAAATAGGTTAAGTTACCGGCTATTTTAAAATGATTTTTTTCATAGCTTTTGATGACCTTTCTGAGGTGTTTCTGAGTTGGTTTCATTCTGAGTTGGCATGGAACCGATAAATGATATCTACAGTGAAACTCTCTTAAGAAGTTTGGTTTTTCCGTCCCTCGGCCCAATTTTTTCCACCTATAAGGTTTTCCTGCTTAAGAAGTTTGTTTTTTTTTTTAAAGAAAGACAAACATTCCCGGGTTACGAATAACCCGACAATATTTGAAAATCTACTACCACCACAGCAAGCCGAAAATGTTGCTTGAGTCGTGAAGGAGGACTTAGCCATCGGACAATCGAACACGGATCGCCTGGGTGGGACCCAAACGCGATGCTCACTCAACCACTGACCTACAAATTGGAAGTGTATTGCCTTTTGGCAATACACTTCCAATTGGGGCATTTTTCGAGGCTGTAGGGAATGGAGATAGGAAGGTCGGGAGTGTCTGGCTTTTCAGGTCTGGTTACCACCAAAAATGGCCATGTCAAGTAACCTTCGACCAAGTATATCTAGACAAGGCGTGTAGGTCTTAAAAATGACATCGGAACCAAAAATATTGGTTTACGAAACATTTTTAGTTGGTCTGCGTGGAGCTAATTTATTTTCCAGCAACGGAATTACTAGCTTTGTGAAGATCATTTTTAACACACAAATTTCAGGCAGTTAGAAATATTTTAGGTATCCCTTATCTTGGACTTTATTATTAACAATTTAATCAGTTATATGAGTATCTAAAAAAATATGTACATAACATACGAATTCGAGGCAGCGTATCGAGAAAAGTAGCAAGTGATAAAATTTTTTAAATTTCTTCCTAGCAAAACAACTACGTCACGCAAGGATGCAACGGAATTCGATGGGTAGTTGTATTATGAAATTTCTCGTAGGTGGTGTCACTTTGGGATTGGAATTGGGTATGGGAGGGCTAATCTATAGTTATTATATCGATGCAAGTAACATTTCGATTCTGAATGTTGAGTCTTTTACCAAAGCGGAACTGAGAGTACCTACAACTCTTTCCTTAACCGCTTGAACAGATAATCAATCGCATTGACCTCTCTGGGGTCTAGGACAAGGGCGGATCCAGCTTTGGCGCCAAGGGGGAGGGGGGGGGGGGGATCACATAGTCGTGGTCAAGTCACAAGAAATTATAATTTAATTTTGATAATAATAGACACAAGTAAAAAGTAGGTAGGTAATTTTGACAATAATAGATACAAAAAATATATAAAAACATTATGTTCAACAATTTTAATTAGTGGTCCACCTAACTCCTGGACCCAGCCCAGGGGGGGGTCATGACCCCCATGACCCCCCCCTGGATCCGCCCTTGGTCTAGGAGTTGAAAGGTCTTATATAGTAAACTGGCGACATTCAGTTTTATTTTAATTCAGTGTATTGTGTAGCTAGAGCTAGATCTGAAGCCCCTAGTTCTAAATCCGATGGGGATTCTCCTGGCAGAGACAACACGTACACTATGCACGCGTTCAAAATCGACTTAGGATACATTCATAAATCAAATTAGGATGTGTTCAAAAACCAAACGCGTGTTTTAAAATCAAATGAATAAATAATCGATAGAACAACATGCGCTGGATACCAGGTGAATCAAGTATTTTTTTTCAATCACATATAAATTACGATTTTGCTACCCGTAGGCGCCCCAGTTTGCCCCCCGCCCCCTAGATCCAGGGCTGGATGGGATTTTCAGTTTGGTTGGTTGTAAATTTGAAACAAAGCATCCAAGATAAGCATACAATACAAATATGTACAGATGTAAATAAAAATATAACTTTATTTTTCAGTTGTTAACATCGAATAATAAATATTACAATAAAATAATAGGTTAATGTTTTAGGTTAGGTTTTTTTTCACTCCAGCCAAATAATTTACATCTAACAAACAAAATGAAATTAGGATTCTTCCTTAAGTTCCTCCTGGGTGATCTGGCGTACCCGCATGTCGAAGTTGACCAGCAAGGAGTTGAAATCTTCGAAGCCAGACAGGTCTTGGGCCTCCTGCAGTCCGAGCCATTTGAAGTCAGTGTGTTCGTCCGACAGTTTGATCTCTGCCTTATTGTTCTTCAGCCTCGCTAGCCAGTATACCACCTCCTTGGGTTTGCCCTTAACCTTAATAATAATGTACATAAGTATTTGGATTAGTTCTGCCAAAATATAACTATGTAGTAGTATTATAAACCATATAAGTTTATGTAAATCAAAACCAAAATTTCCTCTGACATCAGTAAGTTCTATACGGTGACGAACAACTCAGAATCATGCTACTTCAACACCTCTTTGAATGGTCATTAAAAGTGATAAAAAATTAGTTAATAACTCAGGTATGCCTCATATGTCATTACACATATGTCATATCTGGCCGTGTTGTAGGTAGCTTGAAAATAATCTAATGGGTTAAATAGGTTAGGTTATGGGGTATTTAAAAAAAAAACTTTATTTCAATTAAATCAGGATCACACTTGTCCATCCTATGGACGTATGAATTCATCCCTCCCACTGCGGGGCAAGGCAATGGTTCGAGAGAGTTTGCAGAGGTCAAAGGGTCTCCCTCAACCAGTCTCTCCCGATCTGGTCCGTCATGTAGTAGGTAGGCAAACGGAACCGCCGCCAGACCTAGGCAAACCTCACCCCATGAACCCGGGCACACCTGCTAAGTCACCAAACGGCAGTAGCACTATGGCAGGGATGTTGGTTATCCAATAAATGGTTCCCGGGGCAGTGGTACCCATACCGCCCCCCAAATTGAATTATGTATTGGTAAATTATCTCGCATTAGGGAGAATAAATCTAAGCATTTTGTTGGCGTAGGAGACAATATCTGATATGGGGATTTAAAAGAGAGATTTGCATAAAAAATCATGCCAAGGTCTCTCAACTCATTTTTGCGTATGGTAGGATATTTATTAGAATACCTTGTAGTGGAGGCTTTCTTTGACATCATTGTAGACCTCGAGGTCCTCCTCCACCAGACCAGACTCTTCCTGGGTCTCCCGCAGTGCCGTCACCCAGTCTGTTTCATTGGGATCCACGTGGCCTGGAAAGTAATACATCATTTTTTATTTGTGCAACTTTTGTATTTTTTTGTTTACATTAACTCCATGCAGGAGGCCCTGAGGTAAACAATTTCCCTCAGGGCCTTTGTCATCTTTAGTGATGCTGCGTGGAGCATCTTATTAAGGAAGAAGAGAAAGAAAAGCAGTTGGTGCACACATGCATCCGCCATCAAGGCCTGGAAAAACCTCACCCCTTAAACCCGGACACCCCTGCTAAGGGGGCGTTCAAGTATTACGTAACGCAATTTTTGAAGATTTTTGACCCCCCTCCCCCCATGTAACGCACCGTAACGTTTTTCCGTACCAACCCCCCCCCCCTAAACGTTACGTAACGCCCAAGTGACAATTTTTACCTGAAAGTCACAATTAAGTACTGGAAAGTCGCTTAAATACCTTTTTTCCTGTTTTAATCGCGTTTGCGGTAATAAATAAAACAAGAGATTTCGAGAACGAAAGGGATTGCCAAGTTGGAAGATTTTAATTCCTTAGTTTTTTTTATCTAAATAAAGAAAAACATTTTACGTAACGCGTTGTTCGAACCCCCCCTCCCCCCCCCCATAACGCACAGTAACGTTTCACAAGACCCCCCCTCCCCCCCAAGTGCATTACGTAATACTTGAACGGCCCCTAAGTTACTAAATTTAGCGATCCACTTGGGGTGACCTATGACAGAAGTTTTGGCTATCCAATGAACGGTTCCCGGTACAGCAGTACTTATATTCAGCCTATCAAACCAAATTTACGAATAAATCGATATAGTATGTATGATATTGGGAAGTTACTTAACCCTACAGTGGTCGCATTCTAAAAAGCAACGTCACTGGTCGCGTGGATTACATAGGTAGGCCATTTAAAAAAAAAAAAAAAAAGTGAAATCATTTACAAATATTGTGTATATATTTTTTTATCCTATAATCATTGTTTATTAGAAATAAGCAACATAAATTTAAAACCGTTTTTCACAATTAACCAAAACATAAATGACCCCTTCTTTAAAACTAAAAATGACTTTTTTCACTTTTATTGATATAACAAAACAATGGTAATCACATAAAATAATTTAATTACTGATTTATGAGCAGAATGTTCTGATCATTCTACAAAATAATAGAATGATCAGAACAAATGAATTTTTGCTTTTTGCATACACTTTTCGAGTGCTACGGGTACATTACAGGTGTAGACCATCGACTTTGCGGGGCTCCTGTTATACAATCAAGTGTGCCCGACACCAGTGCTGAACTGAACGCGTCCGTAAGTTATCCAACAAAGTACACGGAATTTTGCATGAGTGGATTACATATGTAATCCACGCGACCACTCCAGGGTTAACAGGTTTGCTGCGACAACATTTTGAGGGCTTAAACCAACTGAACCTGAATGTGCCCGATTGGGAATGGTGTCAGCGAATCGATGGAGAATTCTGGGAGTTCAGTTTTCAATTTGGCCATTGGATTTAATTAATATAATATGGAAACATATCCTCCAAATATTAATATGGAAATATAATATGAACTGTTAACCGCGATAAAGCCAATGAATCGATATATTTATCCCACATTTTTAGGTTTCATAAATTTATTTTTTATAATTAATTTTAATTTATAAAAATCACCTACCTAACTTTGGATATCGGTCGAGTGGAGGGAATGACGGAAACAGGAGGTTAGAAGTATAAAATTACAATACATAATAATTTGGGTAAATATTCGGAACAAACGTCAACGGTTATGTAACGGGATTGTGTATGTTATCTTTACTTTAAAAAACAGCCTACGTTTTTTAATCGTTTGTCTGGCAAAGCAGGGTTTGTGTAGCGGGCTTGTGTATATTATCTTAATTTTAAAAGTTTTATAAAAAAAAAGTGCATATTAACCGTTGACGTTTGTTCCGAACTGCAAACAGAGTGATTTGACAATGTGAAAGCAAATTTTCAATTTACGTAAATAAAATAAAAAATGTAACATTTTCAACCTCCCCGAATGCAAATAGTTGTCTTTTATGGTAATTAAGAAGAATCTAAAAGTTTTATCAAAAAAGTGCGTAATAACCGTTGGCGTTTGTTCCGAACAATTACCATAATTTGTTGTGTGTAAGCAACAAGAGTTTTTGAAATCAATTTTAAGTCAAGATAACAATAATGATATCATAAGTTGTTTCGACGATGTAGAAGTTCTGCTTTTTGCCGATGACATCAAATTATACAAAGAAATATCTAATATAGGTGACTGCCTAATCCTACAGTCAAACATCGTCAAATTACAAAATTGGTGTGTCGCAAACAACTTATTCCTCAATATCGATAAATGTAAGACACTAACATTTTGTCGAACAAAGACCCCACTAGCTTTCAAATACACAATAGATAATAAAATCTTAGAAAAAGTCAAAGAAATTAGGGATCTTGGAGTTGTTTGATTCGAAATTAAATTTTATAAATCACATACAACAAATAACTAACAAAGGCATGAAAACACTAGGATTTATAATCAGAACAATCAAAGACTTCGATTCGTTGGAAGTTATAAAAATCGTATATTTGTCACTCGTACGCAGCTTGCTGGAATACAATTCCATAGTTTGGTCCCCATATTATCAAATTCATATAAGAAATATCAAAAGAGTGCAGCACAAATTTTTAAGATTTATTAACTTCAAGTTACACATACCTATTCAACACATTAACTACACATCTTTACTAAAAACACTTAAATTGCATTCCTTAGAAAACAGAAGAAAAATAAACGACCTAACTTTTTTGTTTAAAATTATTCACTCCGAATTAGATTGTTGCGAACTCCTGCATCTCATTGACTTTAAGGTACCAACTCGAGCGACAAGGCAAAACATATTATTCTGCAACAATAATTCTCTAACCAACTACCACACACACGCATCAATTTCTCGACTACACATACTAGGGAACAAATATACCTCAAATATCGATGTATTTAATACAAGTTTACCGTTATTCAAGAAATATTTGAACAATATTTTTATGTAGAATATTTTGATATCTAAGGAGCATCACGTAGGGTCTATTGCGTATATTTGTGTATTTCTATCTCTCTGTAAAAACTTGTTAACGTTTTCTTTTTATGGATCTTGCATTTTGTCATGTATTATTTATGACATTTAATCAGTCACCTGTAAATTTTGTATTTACTAACATACCAACTAATTTTTTTTCGGTAAATTTTGGGGATCGCTGGCAACGGTTAATACGCACTTTTTTTTGAAAAAATCTTTTGATTCACCTTAATTACATTAAAAGACAGTTATTTGCATTGGGGGAAGTGGAAAATATTTTTGTGTAACATGGTTTGTGATACAAAAGAAAGTGCCCCTTTATAACGCCTACTCGCGTCAAGGCAAGAAAAACATCCCAGTTTTCAAGTAGTTTAGCGGCTACGCTAGGTTTGTGTAACATGGTTTGTGATTCTGGCGTACAATCTCACAAGACGAAAGCTAATTTTAATTTTACGTAATGAAATTTAGAATGAAATATTTTCCACTTCCCCCGATGCAAATAGTTGCCTTTTAATGTAATTAAGGTGAATCAAAAGGTTTTTTTTTTTTAAAAGTGCATATTAACCGTTGCCAGCGATCCCCAAAAATTAATTTAATTTCTATGCCATTCACAACTAAGATACTTTCTCTTTTATTGTAATGCACTATCTTTCCTTAAATTTATCTGTATACCTACCTTTCATATGATGTTTACTTGTTATGTTTTTATAGTTTATCTTTTTTATTAAAAAAAAAACTGTCTCTGTATCATAAACTTGTCATGTAAAAGCCCATCAGGGCGTTGAAAATTAATAAATAAAAAATAAAAAAATATATATGATAAGACAGATCGTATTGGGTGGTGTAAATGAGTTACCTTTCGGCGGAGACCAGTGGAAATCTCCATAGGAGGCTTTCATCAGTAAATACTGTATGGCATTGTCAATAGTTCGAAAAACTACTAATCCGGCTGCTTTTGTAACCATTGTTATTTATTAAATTTAACTTTGATAAACAACGTAATCAACAATCAAAATCTTTATACTGCTTTCATTTTTTAAGTTCTATTTTCAAAAAATTATATTTCGTATTCGTAAATCGAATGAATATTATATGAAAAGGAAAATAATAGGATTAGTCTAATCTGACAATCATTTGAAAAATAATAATGTCAAGAACTGAAGAACTGTCAAAACGGTGTTGCCACACTATGCACCTGGATTGATTCGCAAAAATATATCGTCGCAAATTCGTAGAATGCTTAACCACCAAATGTCAAATTTTACAGGAGGCACAAAAAACCTCGTAGTAAAAAAAATGAAAGACGGGTCATTGTTTTTATTTATTTTCCGAACATATTGATATACCTTTAGGTATTTTAATGTCAAATATTCACGGAACTGAACAAATGTGTACCATTTACAATAAGGTCGCTAGCATAGGAGTTGGCGGTAAACACAAAGAGCTTAAAGTTAGTCAAGGTACCGGAAATAGTCATATAGTTTTAGAAAGCAACGAAGGATGAGCTAAAATCATTTTTACGAACGCAGGATAATATAATAATAACATTTGTACCTAGCGGCGAACACAGAACGGCGAAGGCAATTAAGGACCCTAATAAAATTTGGAAAGCCAGGATATTGTCGGCAGGGCCACACAAAACAATAAAATAAAACCCAATATCGCCGCGTCGGGCGAAAGCAATAAACCTTTTCCTTTGGCCCACGAAGCCGCTGCGGCCGATGGGAATGTTTCAAGGCTGAATTAGGTTCAATCCTTGAGGCGACGGGAGAATTCTCAACACGAAGTCAGTCACCATTTGCCCGGCCTAGGGGTTGGTACTCGACTCCGCTAACGGTATTGGTATATTTATGCAGATATCATTAAAAAATGGATGACGAACAGTTCATTGAAACTGTTAGACGGCACGAAGTTATTTATAAAATCAAATCACAGGATTATAGAGATTCTGCATACGCAGTGCAGCTTGGGAGGGAATTTCAGCCATTCATGGCATGACTTTCAATATTATACCCTTTTTTTTTTTTTTACATTAACTCCACACAGGAGGCCCTGAGGAAAATAATTTCCCTCAGGGCCTATGTCATCTGGGATGCTGTGTGGAGGGTCTTTTTGAGGAGAGGAAGGAATGAACATTGGTCTTGAAGAGACCCATGTTGTAGGAAGGAGGAAACACAGAGGCCGGCAAATCATTCCACAGCCGAGCTGTTGAACACAAGAACGAGTCGAAGAAACGACCCGTTCTCATGTGACAAATGTCAACTGTGTACAAATGTTGGGCACGCGTTTGGCGTGTTTCCCGACTATGCACCGGTGCCGAAGGGATCAATGATGCTAGTTCCTCGGAGCATCTTCCATTGTAATACCGGTAGAACAAGGATAGCATTCCCACCCGACGCCTGTGCTCTAAAGATTGCAATCCGTCTGTTAATAATAATAATAATAATATATCTTTATTGAACAAAAAAAAATGAAGATTTATAACTACAAAAACAAAAAGTACATCATAAGTACAGTAAAAGTACAGTTTAAAAGTTGCATACGTACGAAAGTTAATATCAAAAAACAAAATACGTATATACAGTAGGTAATTAAAGAATAGAGATTTATAATTATAAATTTAGGTTTCTCATAACCTGCCTCACTAGGCTAGCCTGTGTTGAGGCAGTAATTTTATGTCAATTTATTATACTGTGAACATACCTACACTTACATTAGAATAAAATCACACAATAGAATGGTTGCATTAATAATAACAATAACATTGGTACAATAATAACAGCATTGGTTCAATATTAATTTCGAATTTGGGTGAGTGCACCGGTAAATGCTCTATCATTATTTTTTATCCTAATTTTTATGTTTTTTTTTTAAATTTTTTGTGAATCACATTTTTTTATACTAATTGGAAGAATGTTGTAAAGTCTTGTTGCAAGGTATCTGAAGCTTCGTTGACCAAAAGTAGTATGAGTTATGGGAATTTGTAGTAAATATTTGTTATTGTTTCGAGCGAGTGTTTAATCTTTTTTCATAGTATTTGTGTATATTTGTGTATAGATGAGTGAGGATTGTTTTTGCATATATCTGCCGAACATCAAACACATTCATAATATTGAAGATTAAGTTGGAGTCTGTAATTAGAGGTAGTCTAAGAATTAATTTTATAATAGTTTTCTGTGCCTTTATGATTGGGTCCAGTGCTGATGCAGTACCGCCTCTCCATGCTATGATACCATACTCAATAATGGGTTGACAGACTGCAAAATAAATCATTTTCAAGTGTTTTAAGTCGAGAAAGTTTCGTATCGTTCTGAAAAAGTGCATGGTTTTTCTTATTTTGTTAGCAATTATTTGAGTGTGAATATTCCATTTGAGATATGGATCAATTGTGAGGCCGAGATACTTCATCTGTGTAGTGCGCTCAATGTAGGGACACTGACAAGATTCATCGGAATTTAAACATGTGTGTATTCTAATAGAGGCGTCATCATGAGGTTGACCTGTTATATTTATGCTTGATGTGACATATTTAGTTTTCTCAGTGTTCAATGTGAGCGTATTTGTATCTAACCACTTTTTTATAATGTTTATATCCGTTTCAGCTTTTTTGTAAACAGCTTGCCAAGTGTCAGCTTCAAATAGTAAAACAGTGTCATCGGCAAAACTAACTATTTTTCCCTGAATGTTAAAGTTACATAAGTCGTTGATATATAAAAGGAACAAAGATGGTCCTAATATGCTACCTTGAGGTATCCCATAGTGAGTTGAGCACTGATTGCTAAGTGTGTTCATTATTTTCACTTGTTGCTTGCGGTCATCAAGGTAGCTCTTAAAAAAGTTAAGTTCGTTGCCTGTAATACCGATTATTTGAAGTTTGTTTAATAATTTACTGTGTGATATTGTATCAAAGGCTTTAGAGAGGTCTAAAAATATTGAAATACATTTTTTGCTTTTATCGAGGTTTTTCACAATGAAGTCAGTTACGGCGGCAATAGCGTCAGAAGTACTCTTGTTTTCTTGAAACCCGTATTGATTTTCTGAGAGTACTTTATGGCTCACCAGAAATTTTACCAACTGAGCATTGATAATTTTTTCAAATACTTTGGATAGTGTGGTCAGTATAGTTATTGGTCTGTAATTGTTTATGTCTGTCTTGTTACCTGTTTTATGTATGGGAATAACAATACCTTGTTTCAAGTTTGAGGGGAAGTGTCCTTGACTGATACTAAGGTTAATTAGGTATTCTAAAGGTAATGTAATTTCCGTAGCCAGCGTTTTCAAAATCTTGGTTGATATTCCATCAACCCCGGCAGAAGACGTGTTTTTTAGGGAATTAATTATTTTTAGAATCTCTTCCCTTGACACAGTTTGAAAATTGAATCTTCCTTTGGGAAATTGAAGTTCTGCTTCAGCAGGTAGAGCATTCCCACAATTTGGTAGACGAGAAGCAAGATTTGAACCAATATTTGTAAAAAAATTATTGATATAATCCGCAACGAGCTTGGGGTTTTTTGAGGTGTCAATAATTTTTCCGTCAATACAAAGTTTACTTATGTCCTGTTTGTTAAGATGGGAGAATCTATCAAACGGACCGCCCGTTTCTGCACAGAGTCGAGGGTATTTTTCAGGTATTTTGGAGCTCCAGACCAGAGGTGGCTGCCAAATTCAACCGTGGGGCGCACTTGCGATTTGTACAGGGTTAGCAGTTGTGTACTATTAAAGTATCTGCGGGCCCTGTACAGTACGCCCAGTTTTTGGGAGGCTAACTTTACTCTGGCTTCGATGGAGCCCCCATACCTGAGCTGGTCACTTAGGGTTACACCAAGCATATCAATGGAGGGCCTGTTCGGAAGATTGCTTCCGTTGAAAGAGACTAGATTTTCATTGCGATCCCTTTTAGACGTAATCAGACAAGATTGGGTCTTTGAAACATTAAATTCAACGAGATTATTTTTACCCCAAGAGAAAACACTCTCGAGGTAACCGTCCATTCTTTGCTTCAAAGCCTTACGAGCTGTTGGAGTTTGTGAGCCCTTTGGGGGCTTGTCAAACAAAAAGCTATCATGAACTGTACTGTCATCCGCGTAACAATGAATTGGTGCACATGACAAAAGGTCGTTGATGTGCAACAAAAACAGAGTCGGAGACAGAACCGATCCCTGCGGGACGCCAGCATTTATCGAGTGAAAGGAAGAGGTGAAACCATCGACTACCGTCTGAATCGACCTCTCCCTCAAGAAGTCGGCAATCCACGTACACAAGGATGCGGGAAGTCCGTAAGAATGCAGTTTGTTGACAAGTCATCAGTGCCAAACCCGGTCAAAGGCCTTGCATATGTCCAGTGCAAGCGTTTGGGTCTCACCGAAACGTTCCAGGCATCGCCCCCAAACATGCGTCACATACGCGAGAAGATCACCGCACGAGCGGTTCCGCCGGAATCCGTATTGACGGTCGTTAATAATTTTGTTCTTCTCGAGGTATGTGAGCAGTTTGTCGTTGATCACACGTTCCATCACCTTAGACAGAACTGATGTGATCGCTATGGGGCGGTAGTTGGCCGGGTTGGAGCGGTCACCCTTCTTTGGAATAGGATGGATAACCGCTTTTTTCCAACCAGAGGGCACAGAGCCAGTCTTCAGGGACAGTTTAAAAAGCTTCGTCAAAATTGGAGCTATTTCTGCAGCGCACCTTTGCAGTACCAGGGCAGGTATTCCGTCAGGCCCACTAGCTTTATTAACATCAAGCCCTCGTAAAACATGGAGTACTTCCCGATGCCGGATCCTCAGCTTTTTCATACGTAAAATATAACATTCTTTTGCAACACATACACAACCAAATATCAATCACACTCACTTACCAATAGGATGCATGATTTAGGCAACAAGTTTGGTGGTATTGTAGATGTATTCGCTGATTCCCTTTACATTCTAAAATGCAATTGAAACCAACACTTTGTGGAATCCTACAAATTATTGTAACGTGGGTATAATATATTTAACGATTTGATGTGTTATTGTAATGTTTTATATTATATTTTGTTCTATGTTATTGTTAAATATTACATTGTTTAAAATATTTCACAGTTTTAAGCAAGAATATACAAGTGGTTTTTTCTTTAAAAACTACTTGTATATTCTTAAAAGTTTTTTCACTTTTATAACGTTTGATATAAATTCTATGTATGTGTAATCCTCGATATCTTAAATATTATTTTATAATCTATGTAAAAGCCCCTACGGGCGTATAAGAACAATAAATAAATAAATAAATAAAACCGCAGTGAGGAACCGACGTCGGGACAGCACCTTGATCATCGAGGGTTGAGTTATCCGCAAACATTTTACCTAGTAAGTTAGCCTTTTCGGTGGCGGTGTTTGCTAGTGAGCCGTCAGGTCTGGTAAGAGGTGGCAGACTGGATTTGCAGAAATTGCGACCTATTGAGCCCGCAAGCGACCAGAATTGCCTGCTGCCATGCGGGCATGCAGTCAGCTTTCTGCTGATCTGCTGGTCGTGCTCGAATTTTGACCTATTTATGATTCTCTTGGTTTCCTTTGCCATTTTGTTGTAAGCTGTTCTGTCTTCGGATGTTAGTTGTATCAATAGTATTCCAAGGAACACTATTGATACAACTAACATACTCGACTTTGTTTTTTTAGTTTGTTTTGGTTTCTTTGTTCTCTTTTTCTTTTTAGTCTCACAATGCTACTTTGCTTCGCTCAGAAGGCTGAACTGAACTGCACCTATCTATTTTGTTATGTTTCTTTTTCCCCTTCTGGGGGTGCGCTAGACCTCGTCCTTGCATCAACAGGAGTCGGTTGACGATGGCACGGTGCCCTCTAAAATCAATTGCGCCACCCCCAGCAACATGTGCAGGCTTTAGGTTTGGGGGGGCGACCTCGGCTCTCCTTCGCCTTGCCTCCGGCTACTCGACGCTGAATTCCTTAGGGTCGTCGGGTATTTCCCCCCAATCTTCCATTTACTTTTCTTTGAGGCATCACCGAGGAACCGGCTAAGGGGCGCGGAAGCTGAGTGTGGTTCACGACTAGACCGAACGTCATACGCATTCTTGCTGGGACTGCCAATCGATTGGAGAGGACTCCCAACCGTTTGCCATGCCCTTATTACTTATCTACTGTGTCTTCCTCCCAAACAGGTGCTTGTAGGATACGCTGGATACAATCACCCAGCGCTTGCCACCTCGTGGACTTTCACCAACCTGTCCCACTGTCTTGTCTATATTTTGTCATACTAACACATATTGTATCTGTATTTCCTGCTAAGCACTTGCATGCTGCTTATTAACAACGTATGCAGGGACATTGGAGGTTTAGTTTCGTTTTCAAATGTAGAGTCGTTTTTACCAAAAAAATTAGAGTCCTTGCAAGAGCCTTGAAGGGGTAACCATCTGTTACCTATACCAGGGCGGGTAAGTGGTGGGTCCTCCAATGTCTTCGGATGTTCTAGATGTGTTGTAGGCTCGGTAAGCCGCGTTTTTTCGTCGCACTGCTTCAGCGCATTGTCGACTGAACCACGGCTTTGAGCCTACACCAGTTTCCTTAACAGTAGATTGGATGAGGCCATCCATCGCGGATGTGATGACCTCACCAATTTCCTGGGCACATCTTGAGGGATCCGAAGTCCGAAAACAGACAGCTGACCACGGGAAAGCATGAATGACAATCAAACCTTAGACACACTGCCAGTCTTTCTCTGGTCCCAATTGACTTTCGAAGAAGTGTGTTTTATTTTTTTTATGTCATATTCAATTATGCTGTGAAGCTCGGGGAAGCTGAATGGGACAGGAATAGACAAGAACGTTGCGTCACGTTAGGTCGGCTCAGTATGCGTCTCGCTTCATAAACACACATACATCCATACAACTTTCCCGTTTATTAGTAAGATATAATGGAGAATGTCTGTATGTGGTGGACACGAGCGCACCCTGGGGGGTGAAGCAGACATTGTGGATTTGATTTGTATGCCAATTAACAGATGGCGGTGTAAAGGTTGGGTAACCATCCAGTAGATGGTGTTGTATTTCGTTAGTTGTAATTGAAATGTATTGCAGATGGTAGGTAGGTTGCATTTGTGTTTTAAAAGTGTGGACATTGGATTGTGTGTTCGTTATCATCAGTAATCAGTAATCAGGGAGAATGTTGGAGATTTTAGGAGCTAGGTAGATGATTGCGCTGTCGTAGTAAGCAGTGTCGTAGGTGACGGCCTCCGTGGTCGAGGGGTAAGGCTCTCGATTAGTAATCTGAAAGTCGCGGGTTGAAAACAATTAGTTGGTGTTATTTCCAAATTCATTCATTATAAATAATATTAAATCAGTACCGCCGTGGTATTCAGAATAGAATAGTTGCTTTTGTACAAAAAACATATAGCATAAATTTTAGATGGAGTTGAAGTCCATGAATATTTGGGTATATTAATTTTCTTTCCATTATATTTAAATGGATAGTTTCCTCTGTTTTATCGGCAATTAAGAAATCTCTACATATTATAAAATAAAGTACTCCTTCGCGTCTGCCTGTCTGTTCGCGACAAACTCAAAAACTGTACGAATTTTCATGCGGTTTTCACCAATAGATAGAGTGATTCATGAGGAAGGTTTATATAATTTATCAAGGTTTTGTGTAAATTGGTCGAAATACATAGTACTAGCTTGCAATGCCATCTCTACGTTTTATAAATTAAAGTCCTCCGCGTCGTCTGTCTGTCTGTTCGCGATAAACTCAAAAACTATTGAACGGATTTTCCTGAAAGTCCTCCGTGGCGTCTGTCTGTCTGTCTCTTCGCAATGAAGTCAAAGATGGTGGTGGTTATAAAGGTTGAATAACCATCCAGTAGATGGCGTTGTGTTTAGGTAATTAGCGAGAGCTATTAGATTGTACCTATAATAAGAATAATTATTTTTCCAGATACGAAGATGTGGAATGTGCCTCTCCCTGCCACGGGGGCGCCGTGAGGGACTGCCAGGAGGGCAGAGCACCAGGCCCCTACTTCAGTCAGCCCTACCAGATGATGCCAATAGGATTCAAGGTAGGACCATTACAGATATCTCTATCTCTACATATTATAAATTAAAGTCCTCCTTCGCGTCTGCCTGTCTGTTCGCGACAAACTCTTTTTTTTTTTATAAAGAATAAAAAACTACTTGTCTGTTCGCAACAAACTCAATTTTTTTTATAAATAATAAAAAACTACTTGTCTATATGCTGTATATGCTGGTTCCCGGCATGCGTTGCAATGAATATGTTCAAAGAAATACATTGTTTCTCCCTGAATCATCTACCGCGTCCCCTTCCTAGCTATGTTATTCTGATGTATGACCTATATTATTGTAAATCCGTACAAACTTTCGCCTTTATAATATTAGTAAGATAAACCAGCATATTAGTACAAAAAATCCACACTGTAAATAAATTCATTTGATATCCGAGTTCATTTATTATTAAAAGTATTTTTGAAGTCGATTTTTGGTTTGACATAGGTAAAAATTGCACAAAAAAATATAATGGTAATTATCGGTTCGGACTGGCCACGCTTATTACGAATAATTTTTAGAAAAAAACTTTAGATTCGCCTTACAATAAAAGGAAACTTTTTGGCTTTGGGGCGGCGGAAAATAATGCATTTTAATTTTCAATTGCATAAAACCAAAATTCTCTTCGCGATCCGACACAGCGAAAATCCGCGGCCGTACCTGTCACTGTGATGTTGGTATCCCAAGAGCTAATACGACTGTAGCCGACTTCGCGGGATACCTACATGAAATACCGCGAATCACAAACCATGTTACACAAACCTAGCGTAGCCGCTAAACCACTTGAAAACTGAGATGTTTTTCTTGCCTTGACGCGAGTAGGCGTTATAAATGGGCACTTTCTTTTGTATCACAAACCATGTTACACAAACAAGCCGGCTAGACAAATTTCATAATTACGCGCCTTATCCCACGAAGTCGGCTACATTCGTATTAGCTCTTGTTAATTTATCAAGGATACCAACATCACAGTGACAGGTACGGCCGCGGATTTTCGCTGTGTCGGTCGCGAAGCGAATTTTGGTTTGATGCAATTGAAAATTAAAAACACAAGTTTGTGACTCAAAATCTTAACTTGATGAAATGTATTCTTTATAAGGTAATATAAATTTTGTGTAGGTAGTACCTATACCTTTTGTCATCCGACCGCTGTCTTCTCAGAGCAAGTAGAACTCCATCGCAGGATAGTGGAGATAAGGATTTAGAGGTCATGCATATAAAAGACGCTTATTTTACTAGTGAAAATTAATGTTAACTTTATTGCAGTTTGCAAGGGAAAAATTGAACCAAGGAAAAGTAAACAAAACATAAATACCTTGAGAATCTATCAACTGATGTAGAAAGAGAGAGTCAACAAATTACGTTTAATTTTAATACCGCACACGTCCCGTCGCCGTGACAGTCGTGACACTCCTCCAAACGACGACAGCAATCCCCAAGACACCGACCAGCACGTCATGGGGCCACAAGTTTAAAGGAAATCCACCCAAGAACCAGGCACAGCTGATCTACACCCATCAAGCGGCGTGTAGAAATCTCACCGGCCAAAGGAGAGCAAAGCAATCAATGTCGGCGCACTCCCCCGAGTCGCAAAGCCGCTTCATTCAAAGGGATTCCACCCAACAACCAGGCACAGCTGATCTACACTCATCAAGCGGCGTGTAGAAATCTCACCGGCCAAAGGAGAGCAAAGCAATCAATGTCGGCGCACTCCCCCGAGTCGCAAAGCCGCTTCATTCAAAGGGATTCCACCCAACAACCAGGCACAGCTGATCTACACCCATCAAGCGGCGTGTAGAAATCTCACCGGCCAAAGGAGAGCAAAGTAATCAATACATCGCCCGTTGATTACAGTTTAAATTCACTTCCGCACGCGGATCAAGCAATCACTCGGCATCCGGCGAGGAATTAAATAAAATAATCAGGCTTCTATGCCATTTGAGTCGTCACACACTCAGTATAGTATAGAGCATATTAAATCAGGTGATAACAAAGCGGATTTATTATCACGGATGCCGATTGATAATAAGAATAATTTAGATGGTTGTAGCGACGATATTGATGGTAGCGATTATTTTTTAAATTATATTGATAGTTTAAACGTGAATAGAATTGAGTCAGAGTTCTTGAATATAATCGAGTCAGAAACAACATTAAATGCGGAAACAATGAAACAGTTTTCGATTAATGATGTAAATATAGCGAGCATTACCGAGTTCGTAGCTAATGGTTGGCCGGATAAAAAGTTTTTAAAGGATGATTTATTGAAATTCTGGTATTTGGTATTTTAGGAATAAATTATCGACTTATAATTCATGTTTATTTTATAATAATAAATTTGTAGTTCCTAGGGAATTAAGGGAAATTATATTGAATTTTTTACATCAATCGCATTTAGGCATTGTAAAATCGAAAAGTCTTGCTCGAAATTATTTTTTTTGGCTCGGAATGAACAATGATATAGAAGCAACTGTGAAACAGTGTGCTCGATGCATGGAATGTTTACCTACTCCGTGTAAAGTTGAGTAGGCACCTTGGCCAATCAATGGTTTAATCTGGAGTAGATTGCATATTGACTTCATGGGACTTTGGGAGGTCATAATTTTTTAATAATTGTTGATGCAACTACAAAATGGATAGACTGTCATATTGTAAATAAAGTAGATTCGTTTTGTACAATAAAAGTTTTGAAAAGATTATTTTCTATGTTCGGAATCCCGGAACAATTTGTAAGTGACAATGGTACAGCTTTCACATCGACAGTTTTTAAGGAATTTTGTCATAATTACAATATAGAATCATTGACTTCAGCTGTACAGCATTGTAACGGACGTGTTACGTACCCTCGTTTGTTTTTTCAGCAAAAGTCATCGCTGGCGGCATCCTCTACATTTAGTGGTCATTTCTTTAAAATTTCCCTTGAAATTTCTGGCCACTAAGCTCGTTAGTACCATGCCGCCAGCGACGATCTTTTCGCCGAAATATTTATGTATAATTTATCATTATTACCCTTTTTTATTATGTACAATGCCCCGGTGCAACAAATAAATGCTTGCGTGCTAAGGTTGCCACCGGGAGACATTTTAAACTCTTATAATTTACATACTTGCTATTTTCCTGGGCACGGTGGTGGTGGCCCCTGCAGGAGGCCAACCAAAATGGCACGCACCTTTCCCACTGGGCAGGGTGATGGCCCTGCAGGAGGCCAACCTCAAAATATATATTTTTCACTTAATCAAACTCTCACAACCCGCAGGACGATGAAATTAACATATTTCATTCCAGAGTTCTGCCGGGCATTCAGGGAAAGAGAATTTAAACCTCTAACCCTTAAACTTACAATTTTAATTAACCACTTTTATGGGCGACACCGCCAAAATGAGGGCGCCACATAAATGTCACCCTATTTATGCGATGAGGAGCGGGGCCAGAATCTTTTATTTATTTATTTATTTATTATAGATACAAAAGTACAAATTACAATTAGGAAGCTTTGCCTGTCCAACTAGGAAAGTTTCCCGTTCCAGGATAGGCAAATTGACATGTTTAGTTCATATTATACCTGAAATGTACATAAATTACATAACAAAAAACAAAACAAAAAAAAAAAACAGAAAATTTCATTTTTTTCTGAAGCTAAGGTGTGTAATAAAGAAAATGTATATAAAATATATAAATATAAGTACACATACATTTTTTTGTGACAAATCCCCTCCACATTTTATACAAAAAAATGCCCCATCGCCGTCGGGTTCAACTAACTAAATAAATACCACGAATTTTAAAAATAAATCATGTGTTCATCTCTACTCAACAAACTTGTCTTTATTCTTCGGAAGTTTTCCTACCACCTACCTTTGGAAGTCTACCACCTGCTGCCTCCTGCTGAAGTTCTGCCTGAACGAGTACCTGGCGCCTACCGCTGCAGTCGGCCCTAACTCTGGGCACTGCCAAGGCACCGCTCAGGCAGAAACTAGGCGCATCCAGGACCATTACCACTGGATGTAGGGAGGCCAGCCAACTCTAAATTGCCATCATCAGCGTGTACCTCTGGAAGGCGTGCACGAGACCGGTCCCTTTTTTATAGTTCTTGTGAAGACGCTGATACGTCTGTTACAAGCATCCTGCTTCTAACGGTTTAGCTGAAAATGGGGTTAAAACAGTGAACATGTTTTTGAAAAAAATTATGGTAAATAATAAATTTCCTACTGATTTTTAAGATAAACTTTTAACGTTTTTAGTTGATATTAGAAATACGCCTTCAATGTCTACGGGCATTGAACCTAGTAAATTAATGTTGGGTAGGAAGATTAGATCAATTTTTAATACGATTATTCCAATAGTGGATAATGTTGAGAGTCAAGGTTTTAAAGGGATTGACAACACGGTTAAAAACAAAATGTTATTGAGCCAGCATAAACAGAAAAAGTATTATAGAGGAAGAAAATTTAAAAAGTACTTTGATGTTGGTTCTAAAGTTTTAACCAGGGATTTAAGAAGTAATAATCATAAATGGATTTTAGGGAAAATTTTTAAAAGATTGGGGAATAGGATTTATTTAGTTAAAATCATGTCTACGGGACGAATTTGGAAACGCCACCATGATCAGATTTCAGAGAGGAAGGTTAGGTGGGGGGAGTGTGACAGGTCTGATGATTTGCTGGACCTCGGTCCACTCTCGGATGTGGACATGACCAAGTTTCCTAATTCCTCTGATTTTTGCAGGTCACCTACACCATGGGAGGGGAGGTTACGCCCTCGAGGTCAACGCCCATGCTACACGGATTGAAGATCAAGGATATAATTACATATACTGAAATGAAATATTTAAATACTTGCTTTATATAAATTTGAGAAAAATATATATGTAATTATGATTTAAGTGTGGGGGTGTGATGTATGTGTGTGAGTGTGACGGCAGAGAGCGAGACAGCGAGTATGGAGAAGTGTAAAAGGGATGTACTGGCTGTTGTGCGCTCTCTCCATATAAACCTCTTCGACAATAAACAATGTAACATTAACGGATATTATTTACTACCCGAAGTAGCACACACCACATGTACAGACCATGATTCTTACTAAATTTCAAAATTTCACACGGTTCGGAACCATAGGGCCAAAGTTATGAACGACCACAATTATTGTTACAAAGCGTCAGTAAAACGGTGTATTTTTGAAAATTTTTTACTTTTAGCCGATTTTTTTATTGATACGTGTCCAGGCATTCTTAGTAAGAATCCAAAATTTCAGACGGTTCGGAGCCATAAGGCTAAAGTTATGACCGACCCCAAGTGCTTAAACGACCGACCGAATTTTTTAAATCATCGTTAAAACAATGATTTAAAAAAAAAAATATTCTTTGTAAATTTTTTGATTGATACGTGTCCAGACCATGATTCTTATTAAGAATCCAAAATTTCACACGGTTCGGAACCATAGGGCCAAAGTTATAAACGACCACAATTATTGTTACAAAGCCCTCGTAAAACGATGAATTTTTTCAAAAATTCTACTTTTAGCCGATTTTTTTATTGATACGTGTCCACGTCATAATTTTTCCTAAGAATCCAAAATTTCAGACGGTTCGGAGCCATAGGGCTAAAGTTATAACCGACCCCAAGATTTAAAACGTCCGACCCCAAATGCTAAAACGACCGAACCCAAGGTTTAAAACTGTGATATATTTTTAAAAATTGCTTTGAAGATTTTTTGATTGATTCGTGTCCAGGCCATGATTCTTTTTTATTTTTTATTTATTTATTTATTTATTTTTTATTAAGGAGAAAATACAGATACAGACGTCAATTGACAAGAATATACAAAACAATTAATAGAGAATTTGCCTGCATCCAAAATATTTCTCACGAATTAACATTGACAGCAGATAAAAACATATACAAATATTTTTCCCGTTAAATATGGAAAAGACGTATGTGTATACATAAGTAAATAATATTTTACAGAGAGATGAAAAAAAAAATGCGCAATATCCTTATAAAAGTTTACAAATCGTTTTTGGAAAAATTTTGATGGTAAGACCAAAAATATATATAGATAAAAAATAATGTCATACAGAAATTAAAAAAAAAGAAAGGTAGTTAAAATTATAAACCAAGCAAATGTCTAAGGCATTGTACTTTGTAGGAAAACGGCCTTCAATTTTCTACTAAAAGTACTGCGTGTATCAAAAAATAAGTCGGAATCCTTGATGTTTTGATTTTGATTAAACGATTCGCACATTCTTCCGATTGGATCCCTGACGCCAGCATTTGTACGCGTCCGGCTAATGTGGAATAAGTCGTTAAGCCTTGTTACTCTGGGTGGTATTTTGAAGTTTATTAGTTTCAGTAGGTCAGGACAGTCGATAAAGTTATTGCAGATTTTATAAAGCGTCATGAGGTCAAGGTATGTTCGCCGGTTAGTTAGAGTGGTGACGTTATAATTCGAGAGCATATTTATGTACCCAAGTTTAGGTGCGCTCATTCTGTAATTGAGGTATTGCAGAAATTTCTTTAGAATACTTTCAATGTTGACTTTATAGACACCGTAAAGTGGTGTCCATATGGAGGTGCAGTATTCAAGTTGAGAACGGACCAGCGTGTAGTAAAGTAGAAGATAAGTTTCAGGTTTTCGAAATTCGCGGCTGTTTCTGATGACAAATCCTAGCATGCGGTAAGCTTTATTCACAATATTCTCAATGTGCGCATCGAAATGGAGTTTAGAATCAAAAAGTACGCCTAGATCTTTTATACAGTAAACGCGCTCGAGTAAATAGTTACCAATACAATAATTGTGTATAATAGCGTTGTGATTTTTAGTGAAGCTTATTTGCTTACATTTGTTGTAACTTAGGTAAATTTTGTTTTCATTGCAAAATGCTTCGAACCTTACTAAGTCGCTTTGGATGAGCAGACAATCGTTTAAATTCTTAACAATGGCAAATATTTTTATATCATCTGCGTACAAAAGATATAAACAATGTATGAAACATTTAGTAACAGTGTTAATAAAAAGTATAAATAACAGCGGACCCAGGATTGACCCCTGTGGTACGCCAGAGGTAACTGGTTCCCACGTAGAAGTATGTCCTCATAATGATACAGCTTGCTGTCTTTTTGTCAAATATGAGACAAACCAACGTAATAAGTTTCCCCTAATTCCGTTGAACATTATTTTTTAATAAGAATAAGGTGGTCAACCTTGTCGAAAGCTTTTTTGAAATCGCAGTATATTGCATCTACCTGTTGGCCTCGATCCATGCTAGTGAATAAGAAATTTGAGTAAATTAGTAAATTACTCATGGTAGATTTGCCTTTTATAAACCCGTGTTGTTGTTCTGTAATTTTGGCGGCAAGCTGGGGATATATATTATCATGGACAAGTCTTTCCAAGAGTTTAGGGATCACCGAGAGAATTAGACTGGTATAATATAAGCCAACTTCCACCTATCAGGGAAAACCCCGTCACTCAGGCATTTATTAAATATTATGGTAAGTGGAACATACAGTGACGTCGCAGCAGATCTGAGGAAATATGCCGGTATTCCATCGTGACCCGCACCTTTGTTTATCTCTAACGACTTTAAACATGATTGGACTTCTTGTTCTGTTAGTTCAATGGTGTGAATGTGCGTAAGTTCAGAGTCCCGAACGGCCTCAAGTTGGTCGATGTTAATTGTGTCATTGATAGAGGAGGGTTCAAATGTTGACTTAAAGAATTCAGAGAACATATTACAGATTTCTTGGGCATCATTAGATTTGCGCCCTTCGAAGGACATAGTAGCAGGATATCCATCAGATGATTTTAATGAGGATATATATGACCAAAAGCATTTAATATTATTTTGCAATGAACTTTCGATTTTAGCAAAAAATAACTTTCGAGATTCACTAGCCAATTTTTTGTATGTAGCACGTAAGAAGAAAAATTTACGATAGTCGGAAAGACCTTTATATGTCTTCCATTTGAGCCAAACTTTATCTTTTTTCCGTGATAAGCTAATAAGTTCGGGAGTAAACCATATGGGGAATTTGTCATTTCGTCGTGCCATTACTGGAATAAACTAATCAATTATATTGTTTATTATTACATAGAATCGGTCTACTGCTTCTTCTGCTGATAAATTCGCGATTTCAGACTTCCAATCAATACAATTAATGTCATTATTAATTTGAGTATAATCAGCTTTCCTGAAATTGTGCCTACGCTCTTTGTTGTTTTTAATTTTTGGTTGAATCGCGGATGATATTTCAAATTCCAGGGCTGGATGGTGTCTGTCCTCTGAAAGGAGAGGGTCGTCGCTATGTGTAACTTTTGTTTCACGACTGTAAAATATAAGGTCTGGAGGTTGCCCACCACTTTCCCACGGCGTTCTAAGGAAACAGATGGTTTCCTCGTTCACCGTACACGTCAGGACTCTAATTTTTTTTATTTATAAAGAAGCTATTTTTTTATTAAAATGACTCTAGACCTCCAATGTCCGGGCATACATTGTTAGCAGGCAGTATGCGAGTGCGTACATGGTGTTAGTTATTTACTTCACAGTATCACGTCTCATCTCCGCCACTGGATATAGCTGAAAACAAAGTTTATTAATAGAAAAGAGGGAAAGTTACTAGAAAAAAAAAACATTATTATGATGAGATTGTACGACCTAACCAAAGCAACTGAGTTGCAGTCGTCCGGCAGTCCCGCCGAGGATAAGCGGAGCCATCAGTCCAGTCGCAAGCGGGACTCGGTGTCCGCGCCCCTAAGCCGGCTTCCCGGTACGCCCTCGAAGAAAGTGTTGGAATTAAAGAGGGAAAGACCTGAAGACCCTAGGGATAAAAGTGAGCATCGGGTCGCCGGAGGCAGGGCGGAAGGGCACCGGTCCGCAACGGTTGGTCTTCAGGCCCGCTCATGGCGACGGGGGAGGCGCGGGCGGGTTATGCAACCGCTGCCTTGGAAGTCATCTACTCAGTTGATGCACGGTCATAGGTCTAGTCCACCCCCTTGATGGGGTGTAAGACAATACAAAATGATTAAATGGTAGTTCCGTTCCGGCTCCTTACGATCCGGCACCTTACTTATGCAAGTCCAGACACGCAAAACTTGATTGAAATATATCTTAGATTTAGAAAAAAATAATAAAATGAAAGTAGCAACTGTAGTATATACGGGTAAGGTTATTAATGATATCAACTTAAGAGAGAGAAAATAATGATTAAAAAGCAAGAAATAGAGACAAATTTTAGATGTTAAAGAGGCTGTTGAAGGTGGTACCTAAGAAAGCATGATACACAAATACATGAATAAACAGTTTCAGTGCGAAATAATAAAAATCCGGGCAATAGTAGTAGTAGAATTATAAAAAAAGGGTGACCATGGATTCCAGGAGCAATTAAACCTGGATCCTAAACACACAATGAAGTTAAATTTAATCATCGACTCTAAGTTCAGGCCATCTCTCAACCCAGATCCTTGTAAATTTCCTCAGGCATTCGAGATTCTCCTTGTTCGACACGAGATCTGCATTCCATGCTGGTCTCGTAGTTACTTTCAGACCTTCCAACATTTCATCTCTTGCGTCCGTCAAAATCTCACAGTGCCACATAATGTGCTCGGCTGTTTGGTTTGTGTCACCACACGCACAGTTTGGATGCGGAGACAGGGCCAGGCTGTGCAGTCTTCCCCTGAATTCTCCATGACCTGAAAGTATTTGTGTTAAGTGATAATCCAATTTGATGAACGCCCCTTCCATTCTGGCTTTAACTAACGGGAAGAAGGAGAAAGTCCATCTGCCCGTATTCGATCTATCCCAACGTTTTTGCCATTCATTAGAGGGAGTTCACGCATCTCTTTCAGCAGTCGAGGAAGAGGTACTGCCCCACCTGGTGTTAGTTCAACCCCAAGATGGACGGCTGACCTTCCTCTAATTAGTTTTTTCTTAGTTGACACTTCCCTTATTTCTAGATCAATGGGCAAAATACCGGCCAGAACCGGCAATGCGTCCGAAGCTACAGTCTTGTATGCGTCCGAGAGCGCCAGCAGGGGAGTTCGCTGGCCCCGCTTAAGTGCCGAGTGGATCAGTACGTTGTCTAGGCGATACTCCCATACAGAGGCTGCGTACGTGACTTGTGCCACGTACGCTCCCCTATACAGTAGGCGAAGTGCCGGAGAGCGTAATCCCCACTCCGCAGTTGAGATTCTTGTCAGTTTCATGAACAGGGCCTGGGCCCTGCTGGATACACTCTTGACATGCGCCAGGAAAGATGAAGAGCGATCAAAGATAACGCCTAGGTATCTTGCATTTTCCACAAATCGGATGTTGGAGTCTCCCATTTTTATAGTAGGATTTCTTCCTCTATCGAGGAAGCCCTTCATAAGGAGACCCATGGTCTTTTGGGGAGCGAAATTCAGCCTGTTTCTAAAATATAAGGTCTAAGAATTTATCGTTGTGGTTAGGTATACAATTATATTGAAATAAGCTCATCAATGCCATTGTTTGAAGACAAGTTTACGATGCAGCCGTGTTTGAGGAGGCAATACCATGATTGCAGCCTTCGGAAAATGTCCATGTAAGAGTAGGTAGATTCAGATCTCCAAGAACACAAAACGTATTATTATTTGGTTCTGATGAAAAGACGGATTCCAGGTTTTTGGAGCAAATATCATAAAGCATTACTGGCGAGACAGGAGGTATATATACAGCACATATGATGAGATTTAAGAGACCTTAACGGAATTGATATAAAGATTTGTTCAATTTTATTTTTTTCCCAATCGTCGAGACGGGAAGCTGCGAGTTCCTCGCGCACTGCCACTAACACGCCACCTCCGTCCATCTTACCGGTAATTATACGGTTCCTATCTCGTCGGAATACCGTGTAACGCGAATCTATGAATTCGGCAGTATTTACACTTGCTACAAGCCACGTTTCAACTAGAACTATAACATCATAGTTATTCGATGAAATATTAATAAGAAGCTCCTGAGTTTTGGTCTTAATACCACCACAGTTCTGGTAATAAACAGATATAAATGATGAGGTCATTTTTTTAGAGTAAGAGTGTTATTCGGCTTATTCCACATTTGCATCAAAATTATATATAAAACATTGATTACTTTGTGTAAAATATGAATGAATATGCAGGAAATATGATAGTGCTATATGATTATGGAGGTATTGCGCTATAAACAAATATATTGAGTAATTTTGCAAGAAAAAAATTAATGACCAAGAGTACAGGATAGTGATAGAAAGCTGGCATCGATAGCAGCAGTAACGAGTTTATTCTAGAAGTCACATATTTTGTTGACCATGAGTGCTGATTTTTTTAAGGTCTCCCTCGCAACGAATGGTGACGACTCGAGAGAGATCATTCCTCTTCGCCAGGATACTGCCATTCCTCACCCATATGTATTTATAGCCGTTTTCTTTTCCGGTGGCACGTGTTTTGGAAAAGAGTATTTTATTTTTTAGTGTCAGGTGCTCATTTACGTAGAAATTAGTGGTGGGAGCTCCAAGTCCTAGTTGGTCCGTTGTGAGGCCGCGGCGAGTCCTTACCGCAGCGATGACATCATCACGGAGACGCTTTGTCGTGAGATGGACGACTATGTTGCGTGGACGGTTGGAGAGAGACGAGTGGCCGCGAGCGACGCGGTGCACCGACACCACAGCGATACTAGGAAGTGGCACGTTGATAGTTGATCCCATTCTCTCCAGTAGGGTGAACAGATTTTCACCTTTTACCTCGGGAACGCCGTGAACATCTAAATTACACACTCTGCTACGCTGCTCCATGTCATCTTGAGCATCTCTGAGAGATTGGATTTCTTGTCGGAGGCTGGCATTTTCTTCCTGAAGAACAGTCACACACCCCATGATTTTGGTGTACTGGTCCTTCCACTCATTTGATAAAGTGTCCAATTTTTGATGAATAGCGTCAATGGCATTCTTACTCTCAGTGCGCATTGTTTCAAGTTTCGACTCAAAGAAGTTGATAAGGGAGTCGATGTCAATGTTTATCATTGACTGGTGCGTTGCCGACGGTGATTCCATGGTGCCAGATGCGGTCAATAGAGGCGATGATAGTGTTTTCTTCACACTGCAAGTCTTGCTGCGAGATTTAGACATTTAGGTTATTTATTATATACATATTTTTTAAATTTGGGATTTATGGTTTTGCTCCCCTGAAAAGTTTGTTAACTCCAAGTAGGTACCTATATAGGCAAACTCGAGACAGTAAGGTTGACAATGTGGGTAGTAGTTTTAATTTAACAGATATTTACACAGATTCACTTTTAATTTTATTTTGTTTTAACTTTTGAAACACTATAAACACGTATATTATTAAGATGTAAGTCAAGTTAGATTAGTTAATTTAAGCCCCGTTTTAATATAGTTTTCACTGCTTAGAGCATAAAAATTCACTGTTTTTTGTTAATTTGTGTGGAACGAATATTTAATGTGCTTGCTGTGTCACTGTTGTTATTGTTGTTGGAGTAAGAATCTTAGTAAGAATCCAAAATTTCACACGGTTCGGAGCCATAAAGCAAAAGTTATGACTGACCCAAGTGTTCAAACAATCGACCCCAAGGGCAAAAACGACCAAACCCAAGTGTTAAAACGATGATTTAAAAAAAAAAGATCTTTGAAGATTTTTTGATTGATTCGTATCCAGACCATGATTTTTATTTCTTAATAAATTCTTATCCAAAATTTCTCACGGTTCGGAACCATAGGGCAAAAGTTATGAATGACCACAAAGAGCCCGTAAAACGATGAATTCTACTTTTAGCCGATTTTTTTATTGATACGTGTCCAGGCCATAATTCTTGCTGAGAATCAAAAATTTCAGACGGTTCGGAGCCATATGGCTAAAGTTATAACCGACACCAAGAGTTCAAACGTTCGACCTCAAGTCCTTAAACGACCGAACCCAAGTGTTAAATCGATGATTAAAAAAAAAATTCCAAGTTGATTGATTGATTGATTCGTGTACAGACCATGATTCTAAGTAAATTTCAAAATTTCACACGGTTCGAAACCATAGGGCCAAAGTTATGAACGACCACAATTATTGTTACAAAGCGCAGTAAAACGGTGTATTTTTGCGAAAATTTTACTTTTAGCCGATTTTTTGATTGATACGTGATTCTTAGTAAGAATCCAAAATTTCAGACGGTTCGGAGCCATAGGGCTAAAGTTATAACCGACACCAAGGTTCAAACGTTCGACTTCAAGTCCTTAAACTACCGAACCTAAGTGTTAAATCGATGATTAAAAAAAAATTCCCTGTCCTTTTCTTGATTGATTCGTGTTCAGACCATGATTCTTAGTAAATTTCAAAATTTCACACGGTTCGGAACAATAGGGCCAAGGTTATGAACGACCACAATTATTGTTACAAAGCGCCAGTAAAACGGTGTATTTTTGCGAAATAATGCGATTGATACGTGTCCAGGCCATGATTCTTATTAAGAATCTAAAATTTCAGACGGTTCGGAGCCATAGGCTAAAGTTATGACCGACCCCATTTGCTTAAACGACTGAACCCAAGTGTTAAAACGATAATTAAAAAAAAAATCATTGTAGATTTTTTGATTGATACGTGTCCAGACCATGATTCTTATTAAGAATCCAAAATTTCATACGGTTCGGAAACATAGGACCGTTTATAAACGACCACAATTATTGTTAAAAAGCCCCCGTAAAACGATGAATTTTTCCAAAAATTCTACTTTTAGCCGATTTTTTTATTGATACGTCTCCACGCCATAATTTTTCCTAAGAATCCATAATTTCAGACGGTTCGGAGCCATAGGGCTAAAGTTATAACCAACCCCAAGAGTTAAAACGTCCGACCCCAAGTGCTAAAACGACCGAACCCAAGGGTTAAAACTGTGATATATTTTTAAAAATTTCTTTGAAGATTTTTTGATTGATTCGTGTCCAGTCCACGATTCTTAGTAAGAATCCAAAATTTCACACGGTTCGGAGCCATAAAGCAAAAGTTATGACTGACTCAAGTGTTCAAACAATCGACCCCAAGGGCAAAAACGACCGAACCCAAGTGTTAAAACGATGATTTAAAAAAAAAAGATCTTTGAAGATTTTTTGATTGATTCGTGTCCAGAACATGATTTTTATTAAGAATCCAAAATTTCTCACGGTTCGGAACCATAGGGCAAAAGTTATGAATGACCACAATTATTGTTACAAAGAGCCCGTAAAACGATGAATTTTTGCAAAAAAATTTTGACTTTTGATTGATTTATTTTACAGAGTTCCTAAACATGAGTTTACTGACTCTAACATAATTATATAATGGATTATCTATAGATACTTTACTGGTATTTTATTATTATGGTTGGTTTGAAAGTGAGATTAAAACTATACTGCGACTGTATGCAGGTTTTTTTTTTATTCCTTCCGGAGGACTATCTTGGGTTTTTTATATTTAAAATTATCATTTTCGCTATATTTCGCGAGCGTATTAATCGTGGGGTTTGAGTGGCCGGGTAGGCCGGCGTAGAATTTAGTTGCTTGTGAGAAAATGAAGTCCTTTATCAACGGAATGTTGGAGTCTTTATGGAGACAAGAAATTCTACTCCATTTAGGCGCATTTAAGGCAAGTCTAATGGCTTTGTTTTGAAATATTTGAATCTTCTCTAAGAGACTGGGGGCCGCGTGCCCCCAAACGGGGCAAGCATAGGTGAAGCCAGGCCTTATGGTTGTTTTATATAAAAGTAATTTGTTGCCCGTTGATAAACGACTTTTTTTTCCCATCATTGGATAGAGTGAAGATAGACATTTATTAGCTGCTTTAATTTTTCCAGTTATGTGTTTCTTCCAGGTGAGCTTGGAGTCTAGCGTTACACCTAGGTATTTATTTGACTATTCCCATGGAACATTATCCCCAAACAGTCTAATGAATGGGGGCCGTCTTGGCCGTGTCTTTGAGAAAACGGTCGCGGCGCTTTTAGTCGGGTTAATAGATATTCTCCATTTTTTACACCACTTTTCAGTTAGAGTGGTTTGTATCTGTACGCGGCGTGTAGCAGTGGCCTCGTCAGTTGAGCTAGAAATGATGTTAGTGTCATCCGCAAATTGAGTGATTTTAACATTATGATCCACGGGTTTAGGAATATCGCTACAATAGATGTTGTATAGGGATGGTGAGAGTTGACTGCCTTGTGGAACCCCAGCTGATATGGGGCGGGATGTGGAGAATACATTTTCTACTTTGACTTTGAAGGATCTATCTCTTAGGTAGCTGGCTATTAGTTGAATAAGTCTTAATGGATAACCAAGAGAGTACATTTTATATAAGAGGCCGTTATGCCAGACTTTGTCGAAAGCCTTACTAACATCGAGTGAGAGAATTTCCGGTTTTTTTCTTGATATTGAATGCCTCCGTGATGTGTTCCACCACACGTAGGAGTTGGTGAGAGGTGGAATGACCTGCTCTAAAACCGTGTTGAAAGTCTGGCAAGAATTTACTTTTATTTGTGAATGCATTCAGTCGTGCTAGTATTACTTTTTCCAGGATTTTACCTAGGCATGGAAGGAGGCTAATTGGCCGATGATTCTCCGTTAATAATGGATCCTTGCCTGGTTTGGGAATTAAAATTACGTCAGCTTCTTTAAAATCCTTAGGAAAGCAACGCAGCCGAAGTGACGCGTTGCAGATGGCTGTATGGCGCAGATGCCTTTAGTTGATAGATGTTTTAAAATCTTATTTGAAATGCCATCGGGCCCGGCGGCCTTCTTCTTCTTTAATTTCCTAATTATATTTAATATTTCTTTAGAAGTTGTGCACCTGATTGGGGGGTCTTCAGGGTCTAGATTTAAGATTGCTTCTACTTTTGAATCCACTTTTGCTACGAACGCAGGATCGTCGTGATCGGTGTTTGGAGAGAATTGACTTTCAAGGCTATCTGCAAAGGCTTCTGCCTTGTCTGCAGCGGAGTAAACTTTTCCGTTGAGGCCTTGAATCGGGGAGATTTTAGTTTTCGGGCGTCTTAGTGCTTTGGAGAGCTTCCAGTAAGCTGCTCTATCGTCTTCTAATGTTGAAATGAAATCGTGCCAACGCTCGTTGCGAAATTCGCTGAGGGCATCGCGCACTTCTCTGTTGAGTCGATTTAGATGTTGTTTCACTATCGGGTTGCAAGATCTTTGCCACTCCTTTCTGACAAGATTTTTTTCCCTAATAAGATCTTTAATCTCTTCGGGTATTCCGTGACGTGTTGTGACGTTGGGAATCTCATCGGACGCCTCGGTGATGCATGATTTTATTGTCTGGATAAAGTTGGAGGTAGCGGCATTTAGGGAGGCTTCGTCGGGAATTGATGTAGGAATAACTATGTTTTTAATTAGCAGCTCGGTTAACTTTTTCCATTTGATTTTAGTGCGAGGAGGATTATCGGGGACCAGAGGGTTAGAGCCTCCTGTTAAAGTTAGAAGAACTGGATCGTGGTCTGAAGTAAGTTCGTTTAGTACTCGGAGGGAGTGTAAATGACTGGTATTTTTAAGTAGAACGATATCAATCACATCCGGAATACCGTTGTGATGATGAATCGTGGGTCTATCAGGGGCATCGACTACGATAGGTTTGGTACTCGCGTACTTTGCGAGCACGTTTCCTTTTGTGTTATTCTGTGTGGAATGCCACGATCCGTGTTTTGCATTCATCTCCCCAGCTATTATAGTGGGGACATTTTCGGACAGGAGGCTGTCTAATTCGGATGGAATTAATTGACGGTTAGGAGGTACATAGATTGAAATGAATTTAAGTGGTCCGGAAGAGGTATTTATTATTACCGATGTGGATTCAATATTAACACTAGAGAATGAATGCGCTAGACGGTGATCGATGTTGTTCTTAACCAAGATGGTGGTTCCGCCTCCCTTATTGGCTAGTCTGTCGTCACGATAGGTTATGTAATTTGGAATTCTGAAGTTCCTAGACGGCTTAAGCCAGGTCTCATTGATGAGGAATACTTCGATGCTGTAATCTTGTAGGAATTCAATTATTTCCTCCTTGTGCGTTAGGACAGAGCCGTTGGCGTTCCAATAGGCCGTCTGCAAATTGATTAATTTAACATTTTGTCTAGACATCGTAATAGCTTAAAATTGACTGAATTCTTTCCATCTCTTTGAAGGCATTTTGTACTTGTAATTCAATCGACGCCATTTGCTCGATAAGCGCTTGCTTATGAACTGGATCTAAAGTGGGCGGGGGAAGGTTAGGATCGGAGGCGCGTTTAGACGCTTGGGTGGGTTGGGGCTCTCGCTCCAACCTATGTTGCTGACTAGGCCCTGGGTTCGTGGGAGCTCGTTTCTCCCTCTGGGAAGAACGGGGCTTATAATAATGTGGCTCGGGCCACTTACGGTGGGGGGGGGAGGTGGAGCTGTCTTGGCGGGGGTAGGGGGGGTGGGGAGAGGGGGGAGGGGGGGGGGGGGGGGTATTCCGCCCAAGAGGCTGCAGGTGTGGTAATTAGAATTTTTATTCCTATTGAAATTTAGGCTTTTTTGGGGCCTGGCAGGGCACCCTCCATAGTTAGCTGTGTGCGGTCCTTCACAGAGGGCACACTTGGGCGGCGTATCTTTGGGCTTTTTGCACTCAGAGGATCGGTGAAGACCCGCGCACTTCACGCAACGTTCGCTGCCATGGCAGCACGTTGCTGAATGTCCGTGCGCCTGGCAACGGAAGCATTGACCTACACGGGATTTGTTTCTCAGAGATTCCACTTGGATTCTCAGGCGGAAGATTGATGAAAGGCTATTAAAAATATCCTTTCCTGCCTCATTTTTAGTCAGCGTGACGAGAACTAATGGGATCGGCTGTTTGGTCCTCCCGTTTTTCATACGGTGGACAGAAATAACGGGATATTTATGAATAAGTTCTTCCCTTATCTCCTCTGGGGAGATATCTTCAGGGATTCCTCTCAGAACCACCCTTAAGGGCTTTTCCTCAGGAAGTCTAAAAGTGTGGAATTCCACCTTTTTCGCGAGGAGATAACGCGTGACGGCATGATGGTCGCGCGGCACCTTGGTTAAAATATGGAGGCCGTTCCCCATATCTTTGGCCATAAAATCTATTCCCTTGTCTTCAAGCGAGCGAAGAAGGGCCGTCGTTTCAGATTTTTTGTGTAAAACAATAGGTGGGATACGCGCAAATTTTTTTGGCGCATCGTCGTTAATTGTAGGCTCTACTTGGGCAGGGGACGTTGGGGTTGGGGACTGCGCCCTTAAAGGTGCAAATTTATTATCGCTGGTCGCGATTTTCTTTTTTAGTAACGGAGACGAGCGCGGTGAATTTACCGGCGTCAACGATCCGTTGGAGCTGGTGCGCGTTCTTTTGCGCCTAGTTGAAACTAGCTCAAAGCCAGATTCCGATTCGGATGAGAATGGGCAATCCTCCATCTCTACATGATTTTCCCAGCCGCGGGAACTACCGGGCTGGGTTTGAGGAGTTAATTGCCTCGGTGAGGCTTCTATTGATTCCTCCAAGTACGATTGAAGGACAATCCTTGCCAAGTGGTCTTTCTCCTCGGGAGAAAGGTCACGGCCGAGACGTTTGGACAAAAACGTCCTAACATCTGATTCAAATTCTCCCTTGTATTGGGACATTGTTAATTATTGAGATGTTTAACAGTTGCTGTGCGAGCTAAGGTTAGTGGGACGCTAATGAGCTGAGGGCAATGCTAATTGCCTGAAAATTCTGAGAAAGATAGCCGCTCGGCGTGGCTAATTGCTTTTTAATGACTTCGGTCGCTGGGCACCGCTACGAGAACGGTAAATAAGTAAATTCAGTAATTTTGAACTGTTACTATGCGGGGAATTTGTTATTATAACACGTTTTAAGATGCGACGGGGAATTGTAGAGAGCAATATTTTGTTATTTGATTATTTGAGACAAGATTTTACTTGAATGAAACGGAGGCGATGAACTCTGTAATATAAATCAATCAATGTAGCGATATGAAAGGAAATGACTTACTGCTTTTGGAGAGATTCTCGATAATACTGATGAACTAATCACCATTCGACACACGGTTTTTTCACCAAAACACTAGCACCAACACCACAACACCGGATGCACTGAAAACCACGAACACACACTGCAGGCAGGACCGTATAAACGGATCCACGAGTGGGAAAATTCTCCCCGAGACAAAAACACTCGTATAGATATATTATATTGATACGTGTCCAGGCCATGATTCTTAGTAAGAATCTAATATTTCAAACCGTTCGGAGCCATAAGGCAAAAATTATGACCGACCCCAAGTGTTCGAACGTCCGACCCCAAGTGCTAAAATGACCGAACCCAAGTGTTCAAACAGTGATTTAAAAAAAAAAATTCATTGAAGATTTTTTGATTGATTCGTGTACAGACCATGATTCTTAGTAAGAATCCAAAATTTCACACGGTTCGGAATTATAGGGCCAAAGTTATGAATGACCTCAATTAATGTTGCCAAAGCGCCCGTAAAACCATGAATTTTAGCAAAAATTCTACTTTTAGCCGATTTTTTGATTTGACGTGTCCAGGCCACGAGTCGTAGTAAGAATCCAAAATTTCATACGGTTTGAAACCATAGGACCAAAGTTATAAACGACCACAATTTTTGTTACAAAGCGCCCGTAAAACGATTTTTTTTGCAAAAATTTTACTTTTAGCCGATTTTTTATTGATACGTGTCCAGGCCATGATTTTTCGTAAGAATCCAAATTTTCAGACGATTCGGAGCCATAAGGCAAAAGGTATGACCGACCCCAAGTGTTCAAACGTCCGACCCCAGGTGCTTAAACGACCGAACCCAAGTGTTAAAGCTGTGATTTTTTTTATTTAAAAAAAAATTCTCCGTAGATTTTTTGATTGATTTGTGTACAGACCATGATTTTTAGTAAGGATCTGTGGCGGCCACTTTTGCCGAATTCATTGCGCCGCCACTGGTGCCGAAAGAACTCGCGAGAAATACAATGGAATACCTACAGCGTAAGGTACCGCGCTAGTATATAGCTACTTACCTACGAGGTAAGCCGTATGACGGGCCGCCTAGGTAAATAATAATTCCGCCACTTACTCGAAAGGCTTCGCACTAGTGGCTGCTCAATACAAAGCCCGCAGAACGTTCGAGCAATTTTTCCGCTGTGCGTAAATTCACGCAAAATAATCTGGCGCTCTAGCAAGCTACTCATCTGGTCGCGCATATAAAAGCATGCGACCAAGCACTGCGCTCAGTCAGTCCCTCCATTCATTGGTCGACACAATACACACTGGGAAGTGATACAAATAGTGCAGTGCCGTAACTCAGTCAGCTTCGTGTGATTTGCAAGTTTATCCAGTGTGACTCCAGGAACATTTCCAACACCTTCGAGGAGTCCTTCTCCAACTACCATCCGCTGTCCGGCCCATTCGCGCCTCGACATGATATGTCATCCGACCATTCAACTACCAAGCACGCGCTTGCTGTTTATATAGGTGCAACCCGTTCTCTGGCATTCGAAACCCATCGCGTTCCGCTGCCAGAGATCATCCTCATCGCCTATCAAGGTTCCATCCTGCGTCACATGTGTGCGCCGACTTAAAGGACACACAGCCGCCATATCCCGTCCGCTCGACGTAATGCTCATAATTCTTCCTAAGAATCCAAAATTTCAGACGGTTCAGAGCCATAAGGCTAAAGTTATGACCGATCCCAAGTGCTTAAACGACCAAACCCATGTGTTAAAACGATGATTTAAAAAAAAAAAATCTTTGAAGATTTTTTGATTGATTCGTGTCCAGACCATGATTTATATTAAGAATCCAAGATTTCTCACGATTCGGAACCATAGGGCAAAAGTTATGAATGACCACAATTATTGTTACAAAGAGCCCGTAAAACGATGAATTTTTGCAAAAAGTCTACTTTTAGCCGATTTTTTTATTGATACGTGTCCAGGCCATAATTCTTCCTAAGAATCAAAAATTTCAGACGGTTCGGAGCCATAAGGCTAAAGTTATAACCGACACCAAGAGTTCAAACGTTCGACCTCAAGTCCTTAAACGACCGAATCAAATTGTTAAATCGATGATAAAAAAAAAAAAAAATCCCTGTCGATTTCTTGATTGATTCGTGTACAGACCATGATTCTTTGTAAATTTCACACGGTTCGGAACCATAGGGCCATACGTGTCCAGACCATGAAAGCGTGTGCAGACAGAGCTACTATATGTGTGGCTTGACGTATTACGGCATGTCGCTCGCCATATATTCCAATTGGGAATGTAAGGCGAGCGATATGCCGAGATGCGCCAAGCCACGCATATTATAGCTGTGTCTGAACACGCTCTTATTCTTATTAAGAATCCAAGTGTTCCAACGTCCGACCCCAAGTGCTAAAACGACCGGACCCAAGTGTTCAAACAGTGATTTAAAAAAAAAAATTCTTTGAATATTTTTGGATTGATTCGTGTACAGACCACAATTCTTAGTAAGAATCCAAATTTCAGACGGTTTGGAGCCATAAGGCAAAAGTTATGACCGACCCCAAGTGTTCAAACATCCGACCCCAAGTGCTAAAACGACCGAACCCAAGTGTTGAAAAGATGATTTAAAAAATATATACATATCTTTGTAGATTTTTTGATTGAATCGTGTACAGACCATGATTCTTAGTAAGAATCCAAAATTTCACACGGTTAGGAACCATAGGGTTAAAGTTATAAACGACCACAATTATTATTATAAAGCGCCCGTAAAACGATGAATTTTTGCAAAAATTCTATTTTTAGCCGATTTTTTTATTGATACGTGTCCAGGCTATTAGATTACAATTCTTAGTATAAATTCTTCTTTTAGCTGATTTTTTGATTGATTCGTGTGGCCATGATTCTTAGTAAGAATCCAAAATTTCACACGGTTCGGAGCCATAAAGCAAAAGTTATGACTGACCCAAGTGTTCAAACAATCGACCCCAAGGGCAAAAACGACCGAACCCAAGTGTGAAAACGATGATTTAAAAAAAAAGATCTTTAAGATTTCTTGATTGATTCGTGTACAGACCATGATTCTTACTAAATTTCAAAATTTCACACGGTTCGGAACCATAGGACCAAAGTTATGAACGACCACAATTATTGTTACAAAGCGTCAGTAAAAAGGTGTATTTTTGCAAAATTTTGACTCTTATCCGATTTTTTGATTGATACGTCTCCAGGCATTCTTAGTAAGAATCCAAAATTTCAGACGGTTCGGAGCCATAAGGCTAAAGTTATGACCGACCCCAAGTGCTTAAACGACCGACCGAATTTTTTTAAATCATCGTTTAACGATAAAAAATTCTTTGTAGATTTTTTGATTGATACGTGTCCAGACCATGATTCTTATTAAGAATCCAAAATTTTACACGGCTCGGAACCATAGGGCCAAAGTTATAAACGACCACAATTATTGTTCAAAGCCCCCGTAAAACGATGAATTTTTCCAAAAATTCTACTTTTAGCCGATTTTTTTTATTGATACGTGTCCAGGCCATAATTCTTGGTAAGAATCAAAAATTTCAGACGGTTCGGAGCCATAGGGCTAAAGTTATAACCGACACCAAGAGTTCAAACGTTCGACCTCAAGTCCTTAAACGACCGGAACCCAAGTGTTAAATCGATGATTAAAAAAAAAATTCCCTGTTGATTGATTGATTGATTTGTGTACAGACCATGATTCTAAGTAAATTTCAAAATTTCACACGGTTCGAAGCCATAGTTATGTACGACCACAATTATTGTTACAAAGCGCCAGTAAAACGGTGTATTTTTGCGAAAAATTTACTTTTAGCCGATTTTTTGATTGATACGTGTCCAGGTCATGATTTTTAGTAAGAATCCAAAATTTCAGACGGTTCGGAGCCATAAGGCTAAAGTTATGACCGACTTCAAGTGCTTAGTGCTTGTGGTCTTTGAAACATTAAATTCAACGAGATTATTTTTACCCCAAGAGAAAACACTGTCGAGGTAACCGTCCATTATTTGCTTCAAAGCTCTACGAGCTGTTGGAGTTGGTGAGCCCTTTGGGGGCTTGTAAAACAAAAAGCTATCATGAACTGTACTGTCATCCGCATAACAGTGAATTGGTGCACATGACAAAAGGTCGTTGATGTGCAACAAAAACAAAGTCGGAGACAGAACCGATCCCTGCGAGACGCCAGCATTTATCGAGTGTGAGGAAGAGGTGAAACCATCGACTAACGTCTGAATCGACCTCTCCCTCAAGAAGTCAGCAATCCAGGTACACAAGGATGCGGGAAGTCCGTAAGAATGCAGTTTGTTGACAAGTCCTCGGTGCCAAACCCGGTCAAAGGTCTTGGAGATGTCCAGTGCAACCGTTTGGGTCTCACCGAAACGTTCCAGGCATCGCCCCCAAACATGCGTCAAATACGCGAGAAGATCAGCGCACGAGCGGTTCCGCCGGAATCCGTATTGACGGTCGTTAATAATTTTGTTCTTCTCCAGGTATGTGAGCAGTTTGTCGTTGATCACACGTTCCATCACCTTACACAGAACTGATGTGATAGCTATGTGGCGGTAGTTGGCCGGGTTGGAGCGGTCACCCTTCTTTGGAATAGGATGGATAACCGCTTTTTTCCAACCAGAGGGTACAGAGCCAGTCTACAGGGACATTTTAAAAGGCTTCGTCAAAATTGGAGCTATTTTTGCAGCGCACCTCTGCAGTACCAGGGCATTCCGTCAGGCCCACTAGCTTTATTAACATCAAGCCCTCGTAAAACATGAAGTACTTCCCGATGCCGGATCCTCAGCTTTTTCATACGAAAACCACAGTGAGGAACCGACGTCGGGATAGCACCTTGGTCATCGGGGTTGAGTTATCCGCAAACATTTTACCTAGTAAGTTAGCCTTTTTGGTGGCGGTGTTTGCTAGTGAGCCGTCAGGTCTGGTAAGAGGTGGCAGACTGGATTTGCAGAAATTGCGACCTATTGAGCCCGCAAGCGAACAGAATTGCCTGCTGCCATGCGGGCATGCAGTCAGCTTTCTGCTGATCTGCTGGTCGTGCTCGAATTTTGACGTATTAATGAATAATAAAGAAGAATAAAAACATCGTACAAAAGAAGAATAAAAACATCGTCGTTTTAACAGGGTTCGGTCATTAAAACACTTATGGTAGGTCATAACTTCAGCCGTACAGCACCGAATTGACTGAAATTTTGGATTCATACTAACAATAATGTTTTGTACACGATTCAATCAAAATATCTGCCAAAAGAAGAATTAAAAAAAAGTCATCGTTTAAACACTTGGGTTCGGTCGTTAAAACACTTGTGGTCGGTCATAACTTCGGCCGTACGGCACCGAATTGACTTAATTTTCAGATTCTCACTAAAAATGATGGTCTGTACACGAATCAATCAAAAAATCGGCCAAAAGAAGAAATTAAAAAAAAACATCGTTTTTACACTTGGGTTCGGTCGTTAAACACTTGTGGTCGGTCGTAACTTCGGCCGTACGGCACCGAATTGACTGATATTTTGGATTCATACTAAAAATAATGCCCTGTACTTGATTCAATCAAAAAATCTGCCAAAAGAAGCATTAAAAAATCATCGTTTTATCAGGGTTCGATCGTTAATTTACTTGGGGTGGGTCATAACTTCGGCCCTATTGCACCGAATTGAAATATATTTTGGATTATTACTTAAAATGATGGTCTATACATGAAGCAATCAAAGAATCTGCCAAAATTAAAAAAATCATCGTCTTAACACTTGGGTTCTGTCGTAAAAATAATAATAATAATAATTGGCTAATTTATATAGCGCCGTTTTCGTGGAAAATCACCTCAAGGGCGCTGAAACACTTGTGGTCGGTCATAACTTCGGCCGTACGTCACCGAATTTAGTGAAATTTTGGATTCTTACTAAAAATTATGGTCTGTACACGATTCAATCAAAATATCTGCCAGAAGAAAATTTTTAAATAAAATCGTCTTTTTATCACTTGTGTTCGATCGTTAAAATACTTGGGGTGGATCATAAATTAGGCCCTACGGCACCGAATTGACTGAAATTTTGGAATCTTACTAAGAATGATTGTCTGTACACGAATCAAGCAAATAATGTGCCAAAGGAAGAATTTAAAAAAATCATCGTTTTAACATTTGTCATCTGTCATTTAAACACATGGGAGTGGTTCATAACTTCGGCCATTCGTCACCAAATTGCCTGAAAATTTGGATTCTTATTAAGAATCATGATATGTACACAAATAAATCAAAAAATCTGCCAAGTGAAGAATTCAAAAAAAAATCGACGTTTTTTCATTTGGGTTCGGTCGTTCAAACACTTTGGGTCGGTAAAATTTTCGGCCTTTGGCACCGAACCGACTGAAATTTTGTATTTGTACTGAGAGTGATAGTCTGCACACGAATCAATCAAATAATCTGCCGAATAAAGAATAAAAAAAAACTTCGTTTTAGCACTTGGGTTCGGTCGTTAAAACACTTCATAACTTCGGCCGTACGGCACCGAAATGCCTGAATTTTTTTATTCTCATTAAAAATCATGCTCTTTTCCCGAATCAATCAAAACATCTGCCAAACGAAAAATTTAATAACAAATCATCGTTTTATCACGTTGGTTCGGTCGTTTAAACACACGAGGTCGGTCCGAGGTTGGCACCAAATCGACTGAAATGTCAGATTCTCACTAAAAATGATGGTATGTACCCGAATCAATCAAAAAATCTGCGAAAAGAAGAAATTTAAAAAAAAATCATCGTTCTAACACTTGGGTTCGGTCGTTAAAATACTTGTGGTCGGTCGTTAAATTTCAATCAATTCGGCCGTACTGCACCGAATTGATTGAAATTTCGGATTCTCACTAAAAATGATGGTCTGTACACGAAGCAATCAAAAAATCAGCCAAAAGAAGAAATTAAAAAAAAAACTTCGTTTTTACACTTGGGTTCGGTCGTTAAAACACTTGTGGTCGGTCGTAACTTCGGCCGTACAGCACCGAATTGACTGAAATTTTGGATTCATACTAAAAATAATGGACTATACACGATTCAATCAAAATATCTGCCAAAAGAAGAAATTTAAAAAAAAATCGTCGTTTAAACACTTGGGTTCAGTCGTTAAAACACATTTGGTCGGTCATAACTTCGGCCGTAGGCCACCGAATTGACTAAAATTTTTAATTTTAACTAAAAGTGATTGTCTTTACACGATTCATTAAAAAATTTCTGCCAAAAGATGAAATTTTAAAAAATTCATTGTTTTAACTCTTGGCTTCGGTCGTTAAAACACTTGTGGTCGGTCGTAATTTCGGCCGTACGGCACCAAATTGACTGAAATTTTCGATTCATAATATAAAATAATGGTCTGTACACGATTCAATCAAAATATCTGCCAAAAGAAGAAATTTAAAATAAAAATCGTCGTTTAAACACTTGGGTTCGGTCGTTAAAACACTTTTGGTCGGTCATAACTTCGGCCGTACGGCACCGAATTGACTGAAAATTTTAATTTAAACTAAAAATGATTGTCTTTACACGTCGGTCGTAACTACGGCCGTACTTCACCGAATTGACTGAAATTTCGGATTCTTACTAAAAATGATGGTCTGTACACGATTTAATCAAAATATCTGCCAAAAGATGCATTAAAAAAAAATCATCGTTTTATCAGGGTTCGATCGTTAATTTACTTGGGGTGGGTCATAACTTCGGCCCTATTGCACCGAATTGACATATATTTTGGATTATTACTTCAAATGATGGTCTATACACGAAGCAATCAAAGAATCTGCCAAAATTTAAAAAATCATCGTCTTAACACTTGGGTTCTATCGTAAAAATAATAATAATAATAATTGGCTAATTTATATAGCGCCGTTTTCGTGGATAATCACCTCAAGGGCGCTGAAACACTTGTGGTCGGTCATAACTTCGGCCGTACGTCACCGAATTTAGTGAAATTTTGGATTCTTACTAAAAATTATGGTCTGTACACGATTCAATCAAAATATCTGCCAGAAGAAAATTTTTAAATAAAATCGTCTTTTTATCACTTGTGTTCGATCGTTAAAATACTTGGGGTGGGTCATAAATTAGGCCCTACGGCACCGAATTGACTGAAATTTTGGAATCTTACTAAGAATGATTGTCTGTACACGAATCAAGCAAATAATGTGCCAAAGGAAGAATTTAAAAAAATCATCGTTTTAACATTTGTCATCTGTCATTTAAACACCTGGGAGTGGTTCATAACTTCGGCCATTCGTCACCAAATTGCCTGAAAATTTGGATTCTTATTAAGAATCATGATATGTACACAAATAAATCAAAAAATCTGCCAAGTGAAGAATTTAAAAAAAAATCGACGTTTTTTCATTTGGGTTCGGTCGTTCAAACACTTTGGGTCGGTAAAATTTTCGGCCTTTGGCACCGAACCGACTGAAATTTTGTATTTGTACTGAGAGTGATAGTCTGCACACGAATCAATCAAATAATCTGCCGAATAAAGAATAAAAAAAAACTTCGTTTTAGCACTTGGGTTCGGTCGTTAAAACACTTCATAACTTCGGCCGTACGGCACCGAAATGCCTAAAATTTTTTATTCTCATTAAAAATCATGCTCTTTTCCCGAATCAATCAAAACATCTGCCAAACGAAAAATTTAATAACAAATCATCGTTTTATCACGTTGGTTCGGTCGTTTAAACACACGAGGTCGGTCCGAGGTTGGCACCAAATCGACTGAAATGTCAGATTCTCACTAAAAATGATGGTATGTACCCGAATCAATCAAAAAATCTGCCAAAAGAAAAAATTTAAAAAAAAATCATCGTTTTAACACTTGGGCTCGGTCGTTAATACACTTGTGGTCGGTCGTTAAATTTCAATCAATTCGGCCGTACTGCACCGAATTGATTGAAATTTCGGATTCTCACTAAAAATGATGGTCTGTACACGAATCAATAAAAAAATCAGCCAAAAGAAGAAATTTAAAAAAAAAAAACATCGTTTTAACACTTGGGTTCGGTCGTTAATACACTTGTGGTCGGTCGTAACTTCGGCCGTACGGCACCGAATTGACTGAAATTTCGGATTCTCACTAAAAATAATGGTCTGTACCACGATTCAATCAAAATATCTGCCAAAAGAAGAAATTAAAAAAAAAAAACATCGTTTTAACACTTGGGTTCGGTCGTTAAAATACTTGTGGTCGGTCATTACTTCGGCCATACAACACCGAATTGACTGAAATTTCGGATTCTCACTAAAAATGATGGTCTGTAGACGAATCAATCAAAAAATCAGCCAAAGAAGAAATTAAAAAAAAATCTTCGTTTTTACACTTGGGTTCGGTCGTTAAAACACTTGTGGTCGGTCGTAACATCGGCCGTACAGCACCGAATTGACTGAAATTTTGGATTTATACTAAAAATAATGACCTTTACACGATTCAATCAAAATATCTGCCAAAAGAAGAAATTTAAAAAAAAATCATCGTTTTAACACTTGGGTTCGGTCGTTAAAATACTTGTGGTCGGTCGCTAAATTTCAATGAATTCGGCCGTACTGCACCGAATTGATTGAAATTTCGGATTCTCACTAAAAATGATGGTCTGTACACGAATCAATCAAAAAATCAGCCACAAGACGAAATTTAAAAAAAACTTCGTTTTTACACTTGGGTTCCGTCGTTAAAACACTTGTGGTCGGTCGTAACTTCGGCCGTACAGCACCGAATTGACTGAAATTTTGGATTCATACTAAAAATAATGGACTATACACAATTCAATCAAAATATCTGCCAAAAGAAGAAATTTAAAATAAAAATCGTCGTTTAAACACGTTCGGTTCGGTCGTTAAAACACTTTTGGTCGGTCATAACTTCGGCCGTACGGCACCGAATTGACTGAAAATTTTAATTTAAACTAAAAGTGATTGTCTTTACACGTCGGTCGTAACTACGGCCGTACTTCACCGAATTGACTGAAATTTCGGATTCTTACTAAAAATGATGGTCTGTACACGATTTAATCAAAATATCTGCCAAAAGAAGCATTTAAAAAATCATCGTTTTATCAGGGTTCGATCGTTAATTTACTTGGGGTGGGTCATAACTTCGGCCCTATTGCACCGAATTGACATATATTTTGGATTATTACTTAAAATGATGATCTATACACGAAGCAATCAAAGAATCTGCCAAAATTAAAAAAATCATCGTCTTAACACTTGGGTTCTGTCGTAAAAATAATAATAATAATAATTGGCTAATTTATATAGCGCCGTTTTCGTGGAAAATCACCTCAAGGGCGCTGAAACACTTGTGGTCGGTCATAACTTCGGCCGTACGTCACCGAATTTAGTGAAATTTTGGATTCTTACTAAAAATGATGGTCTGTACACGATTCAATCAAAATATCTGCCAGAAGAAAATTTTTTAAATAAAATCGTCTTTATATCACTTGTGTTCGATTGTTAAAATACTGGGGGTGAGTCATAAATTAGGCCCTACGGCACCGAATTGTCTGAAATTTTGGAATCTTACTAAAAATGATTGTCTGTACAACGAATCAAGCAAATAATGTGCCAAACGAAGAATTTAAAAAAATCGTCGTTTTAACATTTGGCATCTGTCATTTAAACACTTGGGAGTGGTTCATAACTTCGGTCATTCAACACCAAATTGCCTGAAAATTTGGATTCTTATTAAGAATCATGGTCTGTACACAAATAAATCAAAAAATCTGCCAAGTGAAGAATTTAAAAAAAAATCGACGTTTTATCATTTGGGTTCGGTCGTTCAAACACTTTGGGTCGGTCAAATTTTCGGCCTTTGGCACCGAACCGACTGAAATTTTGAATTTTTACTGAGAATGATAGTCTGTACACGAATCAATCAAATAATCTGCCGAATGAAGAATTAAAAGAACTTGGTTTTAGCACTTGGGTTCGGTCGTTAAAACACTTCATAACTTCGGCCGTACCGCACCGAAATGCCTGAAATTTTTTATTCTCATTAAGAATAATGCTTTTTTCCCGAATCAATCAAAACATCTGCCAAACGAAAAATTTAATAACAAATCATCGTTTTATCACGTTGGTTCGGTCGTTTAAACACACGAGGTCGGTCCGAGGTTGGCACCAAATCGACTGAAATGTCGAATTCTCACTAAAAATGATGGTCTGTACACGAATCAATCAAAAAATCTGCCAAAAGAAAAAATTTAGAAAAAAAATCATCGTTTTTACACTTGGGTTCGGTCGTTAATACACTTGTGGTCGGTCGTAACTTCGGCCATACGGCACCGAATTGACTGAAATTTCGGTTTCTCACTAAAAATAATGGTCTGTACCACGATTCAATCAAAATATCTGCCAAGAGAAGAAATTTAAAAAAAAAACATCGTTTTAACACTTGGGTTCGGTCGTTAAAATACTTGTGGTCGGTCATTCTTCGGCCATACGGCACCGAATTGACTGAAATTTCGGATTCTCACAAAAAATGATGGTCTGTAGACGAATCAATCAAAAAATCAGCCAAAGAAGAAATTTAAAAAAAAACTTCGTTTTTACACTTGGGTTCGGTCGTTAAAACACTTGTGGTCGGTCGTAACATCGGCCGTACAGCACCGAATTGACTGAAATTTTGGATTCATACTAAAAATAATGACCTTTACACGATTCAATCAAAATATCTGCCAAAAGAAGAAATTTAAAATAAAAATCGTCGTTTAAACACTTGGGTTCGGTCGTTAAAACACATTTGGTCGGTCATAACTTCGGCCGTACGCCACCGAATTGACTAAAATTTTTAATTTTAACTAAAAGTGATTGTCTTTACACGATTCATTCAAAATTTCTGCCAAAAGATGAAATTAAAACAAATTCGTTGTTTTAACTCTTGGCTTCGGTCGTTAAAACACTTGTGGTCGGTCGTTACTTCGGCCGTACGTCACCGAATTGACTGAAATTTCGGGTTTACACTAAAAATAATGGTCTGTACACGATTCAATTAAAATATTTTCCAAAAGAAGATATTTTAAAAAAATCATCGGTTTAACACTTGGGTTCGGTCGTTAAAACACTTGTGGTCGGTCATTACTTCGGCCGTACGGCACCGAATTGACTTAATTTTCAGATTCTCACTAAAAATGATGGTCTGTATACGAATCAATAAAAAAATCGGCGAAAAGAAGAAATTAAAAAAAAAACATCGTTTTTACACTTGGGTTCGGTCGTTAAAACACTGGTGGTCGGTCGTAACTTCGGCCATACGAAACCGAATTGACTGAAATTTCGGATTCTCACTAAAAATAATGGTCTGTACCACGATTCAATCAAAATATCTGCCAAAAGAAGAAATTTAAAAAAAAATCATCGTTTTAACACTTGGGTTCGGTCGTTAAAACACTTGTGGTCGGTCGTAATTTCGGCCGTACGGCACCAAATTGACTGAAATTTTCGATTCACAATATAAAATAATGGTCTGTACACGATTCAATCAAAATATCTGCCAAAAGAAGAAATTTAAAATAAAAATCGTCGTTTAAACACTTGGGTTCGGTCGTTAAAACACTTTTGGTCGGTCATAACTTCGGCCGTACGGCACCGAATTGACTGAAATTTTTAATTTAAACTAAAAGTGATTGTCTTTACACGATTCATTCAAAATTTCTGCCAAAAGATGAAATTTAAAAAAATTCGTTGTTTTAACTCTTGGCTTCGGTCGTTAAAACACTTGTGGTCGGTCGTTACTTCGGCCGTACGTCACCGAATTGACTGAAATTTAGGGTTCACACTAAAAATAATGGTCTGTACACGATTCAATTAAAATATTTTCCAAAAGAAGATATTTAAAAAAATCATCGGTTTAACACTTGGGTTCGGTCGTTAAAATACTTGTGGTCGGTCATTTCTTCGGCCGTACGGCACCGAATTGACTTAATTTTCAGATTCTCACTAAAAATGATGGTCTGTATACGAATCAATAAAAAAATCGGCCAAAAGAAGAAATTAAAAAAAAAACATCGTTTTTACACTTGGGTTCGGTCGTTAAAACACTGGTGGTCGGTCGTAACTTCGGCCATACGAAACCGAATTGACTGAAATTTCGGATTCTCACTAAAAATAATGGTCTGTACCACGATTCAATCAAAATATCTGCCAAAAGAAGAAATTTAAAAAAATTCATTGTTTTAACTCTTAGCTTCGGTCGTTAAAACACTTGTGGTCGGTCGTAATATCGGCCGTACGGCACCAAATTGACTGAAATTTTCGATTCACAATATAAAATAATGGTCTGTACACGATTCAATCAAAATATCTGCCAAAAGAAGAAATTTAAAATAAAAATCGTCGTTTAAACACTTGGGTTCGGTCGTTAAAACACTTTTGGTCGGTCATAACTTCGGCCGTACAGCACCGAATTGACTGAAAATTTTAATTTAAACTAAAAGTGATTGTCTTTACACGTCGGTCGTAACTACGGCCGTACTTCACCGAATTGACTGAAATTTCGGATTCTTACTAAAAATGATGGTCTGTACACGATTTAATCAAAATATCTGCCAAAAGAAGCATTAAAAAAAATCATAGTTTTATCAGGGTTCGATCGTTAATTTACTTGGGGTGGGTCATAACTTCGGCCCTATTGCACCGAATTGACATATATTTTGGATTATTACTTAAAATGATGGTCTTTACACGAAGCAATCAAAGAATCTGCCAAAATTAAAAAACTCATCGTCTTAACACTTGGGTTCTGTCGTAAAAATAATAATAATAATAATTGGCTAATTTATATAGCGCCGTTTTCGTGGAAAATCACCTCAAGGGCGCTGAAACACTTGTGGTCGGTCATAACTTCGGCCGTACGTCACCGAATTTAGTGAAATTTTGGATTATTACTAAAAATGATGGTCTGTACACGATTCAATCAAAATATCTGCCAGAAGAAAATTTTTAAATAAAATCGTCTTTTTATCACTTGTTTTCGATTGTTAAAATACTGGGGGTGGGTCATAAATTAGGCCCTACGGCACCGAATTGACTGAAATTTTGGAATCTTACTAAAAATGATTATCTGTACACGAATCAAGCAAATAATGTGCCAAAGGAAGAATTTAAAAAAATCATCGTTATAACATTTGGCATCTGTCATTTAAACACTTGGGAGTGGTTCATAACTTCGGCCATTTTACACCAAATTGCCTGAAAATTTGGATTCTTATTAAGAATCATGGTCTGTACACAAATAAATCAAAAAATCTGCCAAGTGAAGAATTTAAAAAAAAATCGACGTTTTATCATTTGGGTTCGGTCGTTCAAACACTTTGGGTCGGTAAAATTTTCGGCCTTTGGCACCGAACCGACTGAAATTTTGAACTTTTACTGAGAATGATAGTCTGTACACGAATCAATCAAATAATCTGCCGAATGAAGAATTAAAAAAAACTTCGTTTAAACACTTGGGTTCGGTCGTTAAAACACTTTTGGTCGGTCATAACTTCGGCCGTACGGCACCGAATTGACTGAAAATTTTAATTTAAACTAAAAGTGATTGTCTTTACACGTCGGTCGTAACTACGGCCGTACTTCACCGAATTGACTGAAATTTCGGTTTCTTACTAATAATGATGGTCTGTACACGATTTAATCAAAATATCTGCCAAAAGAAGCATTAAAAAAATCATCGTTTTATCAGGGTTCGAACGTTAATTTACTTGGGGTGGGTCATTACTTCGGCCGTACGGCACCGAATTGACATATATTTTGGATTATTACTTAAAATGATGGTCTATACACGAAGCAATCAAAGAATCTGCCAAAATTAAAAAAATCATCGTCTTAACACTTGGGTTCTGTCGTAAAAATAATATTAATAATAATTGGCTAATTTATATAGCGCCGTTTTCGTGGAAAATCACCTCAAGGGCGCTGAAACACTTGTGGTCGGTCATAACTTCGGCCGTACGTCACCGAATTTAGTGAAATTTTGGATTCTTACTAAAAATGATGGTCTGTACACGATTCAATCAAAATATCTGCCAGAAGAAATTTTTTTAAATAAAATCGTCTTTATATCACTTGTGTTCGATTGTTAAAATACTGGGAGTGAGTCATAAATTAGGCCCTACGGCACCGAATTGTCTGAAATTTTGGAATCTTACTAAAAATGATTGTCTGTACAACGAATCAAGCAAATAATGTGCCAAAGGAAGAATTTAAAAAAATCGTCGTTTTAACATTTGGCATCTGTCATTTAAACACTTGGGAGTGGTTCATAACTTCGGTCATTCAACACCAAATTGCCTGAAAATTTGGATTCTTATTAAGAATCATGGTCTGTACACAAATAAATCAAAAAATCTGCCAAGTGAAGAATTTTAAAAAAAATCGACGTTTTATCATTTGGGTTCGGTCGTTCAAACACTTTGGGTCGGTCAAATTTTCGGCCTTTGGCACCGAACCGACTGAAATTTTGAATTTTTACTGAGAATGATAGTCTGTACACGAATCAATCAAATAATCTGCCGAATGAAGAATTAAAAAAACTTGGTTTTAGCACTTGGGTTCGGTCGTTAAAACACTTGTGGTCGGTCATTACTTCGGCCGTACGGCACCGAATTGACTTAATTTTCAGATTCTCACTAAAAATGATGGTCTGTACACGAATCAATAAAAAAATCGGCCAAAAGAAGAAATTAAAAAAAAACATCATTTTTACACTTGGGTTCGGTCGTTAAACACTTGTGGTCGGTCGTAACTTCGGCCGTACGGCACCGAATTGACTGATATTTTGGATTCATACTAAAAATAATGGCCTGTACTTGATTCAATCAAAAAATCTGCCAAAAGACGAATTAAAAAAAATCATCGTTTTTATATTTGGGTTCGGTCGTTAAAACACTTGTGGTCGGTCGTAACTACGGCCGTACTTCACCGAATTGACTGAAATTTCGGATTCTTACTAAAAATGATGGTCTGTACATGATTTAATCAAAATATCTGCCAAAAAAAGCATTAAAAAATAAACGTTTTAACAGGGTTCGATCGTTAATTTACTTGGGGTGGGTCATCATTTTGGATTATTACTTAAAATGATGGTCTATACACGAAGCAATCAAAGAATCTGCCAAAAATAAAAAAAAATCATCGTCTTAACACTTGGGTTCTGTTGTAAAAATAATAATAATAATTGGCTAATTTATATAGCGCCGTTTTCGTGGAAAATCACTTCAACAACGCTGAAACACTTGTGGTCGGTCATAACTTCGGCCGTACGTCACCGAATTTACTGAAATTTTGGATTCTTACTAAAAATGATGGTCTGTACACGATTCAATCAAAATATCTGCCAGAAGAAAATTTTTAAATAAAATCGTCTTTTTATCACTTGTGTTCGATCGTTAAAATACTTGGAGTGGGTCATAAATTAGAACCTACGGCACCGAATTGACTGAAATTTTGGAATCTTACTAAAAATGATTGTCTGTACACGAATCAAGCAAATTATGTGCCAAAGGAAGAATTTAAAAAAATCGTCGTTTTAACATTTAACATCTGTCATTTAAACACTTGGGAGTGGTTCATAACTTCGGCCATTCGACACCGAATTGCCTGAAAATTTGGATTCTTATTAAGAATCATGGTCTGTACACAAATAAATAAAAAAATCTGCCACGTGAAGAATTTAAAAAAAAATCGACGTTTTATCATTTGGGTTCGGTCGTTCAAACACTTTGGGTCGGTCAAATTTTCGGCATTTGGCAACGAACCGACTGAAATTTTGAATTTGTACTGAGAATGATAGTCTGTACACGAATCAATCAAATAATCTGCCGAATGAAGAATTAAAAAAACTTCTGTTTAGCACTTGGGTTTGGTCGTTAAAACACTTCATAACTTCGGCCGTACCGCACCGAAATGCCTGAAATTTTTTATTCTCATTAAGAATAATGCTCTTTTCCCGAATCAATCAAAACATCTGCCAAACGAAAAATTTAATAACAAATCATCTCTTTATCACTTTGGTTCGGTCGTTCAAACACACGAGGTCGGTCCGAGGTTGGCACCAAATCGACTGAAATGTCAGATTCTCACTAAAAATGATGGTCTGTACACGAATCAATCAAAAAATCTGCCAAAAGAAAAAAATTAGAAAAAAATCATCGTTTTTACACTTGGGTTCGGTCGTTAAAACAATTGAGGTCGTTCGTAACTTCGGCCATACGGCACCGAATTGACTGAAATTTCGGATTCTTACTAAAAATGATGGTCTGTACACGGATCAATAAAAAAATCAGCCAAAAGAAGAAATTAAAAAAATCTTCGTTTTTACACTTGGGTTCGGTCGTTTAAACACTTGTGGTCAGTCGTAACTTCGGCCGTACGGCACCGAATTGACTGAAATTCTTAATTTATACTAAAAGTGATTTTCTTTACACGATTCATTAAAAATATCTGCCAAAAGATGAAATTTTAAAAAATTCATCGTTTTATCACTTGTGTTCGATCGTGAAAATACTTGGTTTGGGTCATAACTTCGGCCCTACGACACCGAATTGACTGAAATTTTGAATTCTTACTAAGAATGATGGTCTGTCAACGAATCAATCAAAATATCTGCCAAAAGAAGAATTTAAAAATAAAATCATCGTTTAAACACTTGTTGTCGGTCACCGAATTTACTGAAATTTCGGATTCTAACTAACAATGATGGTCTGTACACGATTCAATCAAAATATCCGCCACAAGAATTTTTTTAAATAAAATCTTCTTTTTATCACTTGTGTTCGATCGTTAAAATGCTTGGTGTGGGTCATAACTTCGGACGGCACTGAATTGACTGAAATTTTGGAGTATTTCGAAGAATCTTGGTCTATCCACGAATCAATCAAATAATCTGCCAATAGAAGAATTTATAAAAATATCATCGTTTTAACATTTGGGTTCGGTCGTTAAAACACCTGGGGTCGGTCATAACTTCCACCGCACAGCACCGAACTGCCTGAAATTATCGATTCTTACTAAAGAAAACACGAATCAATCAAAGAATCTGCCAAAAGAAGAAATTTAAAAAAAAATCATCGTTTTAACACTTGGGTTTGATCGTCAAAACACTTGTGGTCGGTCATAACTTCGGCCGTACGGCACCGAATTGACTGAAATTTCAGATTCTCACTAAAAATAATGGTTTGTACACGAATCAATCAAAAAATCTGCAAAGTGAAGAATTTAAAAAAAAATCGACGTTTTATCATTTGGGTTCGGTCGTTCAAACACTTTGGGTCGGTCAAATTTTCGGCCTTTGGCACCGAACCGACTTAAATTTTGAATTTTTACTGAGAATGATAGTCTGTACACGAATCAATCAAATAATCTGCCGAATGAAGAATTAAAAAAACTTCTGTTTAGCACTTGGTTTTGGTCGTTAAAACACTTCATAACTTCGGCCGTACCGCACCGAAATGCCTGAAATTTTTTATTCTCATTAAGAATAATGCTCTTTTCCCGAATCAATCAAAACATCTGCCAAACGAAAAATTTAATAACAAATCATCGTTTTATCACGTTGGTTCGGTCGTTCAAACACACGAGGTCGGTCCGAGGTTGGCACCAAATCGACTGAAATGTCAGATTCACACTAAAAATGATGGTCTGTACACGAATCAATCAAAAAATCTGCCAAAAGAAAAAAATTAGAAAAAAATCATCGTTTTTACACTTGGGTTCGGTCGTTAAAACAATTGAGGTCGTTCGTAACTTCGGCCATACGGCACCGAATTGACAGAAATTTCGGATTCTTACTAAAAATGATGGTCTGTACACGGATCAATCAAAAAATCAGCCAAAAGAAGAAATTAAAAAAATCTTCGTTTTTACACTTGGGTTCGGTCGTTTAAACACTTGTGGTCAGTCGTAACTTCGGCCGTACGGCACCGAATTGACTGAAATTCTTAATTTATACTAACAGTGATTTTCTTTACACGATTCATTAAAAATATCTGCCAAAAGATGAAATTTTAAAAAATTCATCGTTTTGTCACTTGTGTTCGATCGTGAAAATACTTGGTTTGGGTCATAACTTCGGCCCTACGACACCGAATTGACTGAAATTTGGAATTCTTACTAAGAATGATGGTCTGTCAACGAATCAATCAAAATATCTGCCAAAAGAAGAATTTAAAAATAAAATCATCGTTTAAACACTTGTTGTCGGTCACCGAATTTACTGAAATTTCGGATTCTAACTAACAATGATGGTCTGTACACGATTCAATCAAAATATCCGCCACAAGAATTTTTTTAAATAAAATCTTCTTTTTATCACTTGTGTTCGATCGTTAAAATGCTTGGTGTGGGTCATAACTTCGGACGGCACTGAATTGACTGAAATTTTGGAGTATTTCGAAGAATCTTGGTCTATCCACGAATCAATCAAATAATCTGCCAATAGAAGAATTTATAAAAATATCATCGTTTTAACATTTGGGTTCGGTCGTTAAAACACCTGGGGTCGGTCATAACTTCCACCGCACAGCACCGAACTGCCTGAAATTATCGATTCTTACTAAAGAAAACACGAATCAATCAAAGAATCTGCCAAAAGAAGAAATTTAAAAAAAAATCATCGTTTTAACACTTGGGTTTGATCGTTAAAACACTTGTGGTCGGTCATAACTTCGGCCGTACGGCACCGAATTGACTGAAATTTCGGATTCTCACTAAAAATAATGGTTTGTACACGAATCAATCAAAAAATCTGCAAAGTGAAGAATTTAAAAAAAAATCGACGTTTTATCATTTGGGTTCGGTCGTTCAAACACTTTGGGTCGGTCAAATTTTCGGCCTTTGGCACCGAACCGACTTAAATTTTGAATTTTTACTGAGAATGATAGTCTGTACACGAATCAATCAAATAATCTGCCGAATGAAGAATTAAAAAAACTTCTGTTTAGCACTTGGGTTTGGTCGTTAAAACACTTCATAACTTCGGCCGTACCGCACCGAAATGCCTGAAATTTTTTATTCTCATTAAGAATAATGCTCTTTTCCCGAATCAATCAAAACATCTGCCAAACGAAAAATTTAATAACAAATCATCGTTTTATCACGTTGGTTCGGTCGTTCAAACACACGAGGTCGGTCCGAGGTTGGCACCAAATCGACTGAAATGTCAGATTCACACTAAAAATGATGGTCTGTACACGAATCAATCAAAAAATCTGCCAAAAGAAAAAAATTAGAAAAAAATCATCGTTTTTACACTTGGGTTCGGTCGTTAAAACAATTGAGGTCGTTCGTAACTTCGGCCATACGGCACCGAATTGACAGAAATTTCGGATTCTTACTAAAAATGATGGTCTGTACACGGATCAATCAAAAAATCAGCCAAAAGAAGAAATTAAAAAAATCTTCGTTTTTACACTTGGGTTCGGTCGTTTAAACACTTGTGGTCAGTCGTAACTTCGGCCGTACGGCACCGAATTGACTGAAATTCTTAATTTATACTAACAGTGATTTTCTTTACACGATTCATTAAAAATATCTGCCAAAAGATGAAATTTTAAAAAATTCATCGTTTTGTCACTTGTGTTCGATCGTGAAAATACTTGGTTTGGGTCATAACTTCGGCCCTACGACACCGAATTGACTGAAATTTTGAATTCTTACTAAGAATGATGGTCTGTCAACGAATCAATCAAAATATCTGCCAAAAGAAGAATTTAAAAATAAAATCATCGTTTAAACACTTGTTGTCGGTCACCGAATTTACTGAAATTTCGGATTCTAACTAACAATGATGGTCTGTACACGATTCAATCAAAATATCCGCCACAAGAATTTTTTTAAATAAAATCTTCTTTTTATCACTTGTGTTCGATCGTTAAAATGCTTGGTGTGGGTCATAACTTCGGACGGCACTGAATTGACTGAAATTTTGGAGTATTTCGAAGAATCTTGGTCTATCCACGAATCAATCAAATAATCTGCCAATAGAAGAATTTATAAAAATATCATCGTTTTAACATTTGGGTTCGGTCGTTAAAACACCTGGGGTCGGTCATAACTTCCACCGCACAGCACCGAACTGCCTGAAATTATCGATTCTTACTAAAGAAAACACGAATCAATCAAAGAATCTGCCAAAAAAAGAAATTTAAAAAAAAATCATCGTTTTAACACTTGGGTTTGATCGTTAAAACACTTGTGGTCGGTCATAACTTCGGCCGTACGGCACCGAATTGACTGAAATTTCGGATTCTCACTAAAAATAATGGTTTGTACACGAATCAATCAAAAAATCTGCCAAGTGAAGAATTTAAAAAAAAATCGACGTTTTATCATTTGGGTTCGGTCGTTCAAACACTTTGGGTCGGTCAAATTTTCGGCCTTTGGCACCGAACCGACTGAAATTTTGAATTTTTTCTGAGAATGATAGTCCGTACACGAATCAATCAAATAATCTGCCGAATGAAGAATTAAAAAAAACTTCGTTTAAACACTTGTGGTCGGTCATTACTTCGGCCGTAGGCCACCGAATCGACTAAAATTTTTAATTTTAACTAAAAGTGATTGTCTTTACACGATTCATTCAAAATTTCTGCCAAAAGATGAAATTTTAAAAAATTCATTGTTTTAACTCTTGGCTTCGGTCGTTAAAACACTTGTGGTCGGTCGTGATTTCGGCCGTACGGCACCAAATTGACTGAAATTTTCGATTCATAATATAAAAATAATGGTCTGTACACGATTCAATCAAAATATCTGCCAAAAGAAGAAATTTAAAATAAAAATCGTCGTTTAAACACTTGGGTTCGGTCGTTAAAACACTTTTGGTCGGTCATAACTTCGGCCGTACGGCACCGAATTGACTGAAAATTTTAATTTAAACTAAAAGTGATTGTCTTTACACGTCGGTCGTAACTACGGCCGTACTTCACCGAATTGACTGAAATTTCGGATTCTTACTAAAAATGATGGTCTGTACACGATTTAATCAAAATATCTGCCAAAAGAAGCATTAAAAAAATCATCGTTTTATCAGGGTTCGATCGTTAATTTACTTGGGGTGGGTCATAACTTCGGCCCTATTGCACCGAATTGACATATATTTTGGATTATTACTTAAAATGATGGTCTATACACGAAGCAATCAAATAATCTGCCAAAATTAAAAAAATCATCGTCTTAACACTTGGGTTCTGTCGTAAAAATAGTAATAATAATAATTGCCTAATTTATATAGCGCCGTTTTCGTGGAAAATCACCTCAAGGGCGCTGAAACACTTGTGGTCGGTCATAACTTCAGCCGTACGTCACCGAATTTAGTGAAATTTTGGATTCTTACTAAAAATGATGGTCTGTACACGATTCAATCAAAATATCTGCCAGAAGAAAATTTTTAAATAAAATCGTCTTTTTATCACTTGTGTTCGATTGTTAAAATACTGGGGGTGAGTCATAAATTAGGCCCTACGGCACCGAATTGACTGAAATTTTGGAATCTTACTAAAAATAATTGTCTGTACACGAATCAAGCAAATAATGTGCTAAAGGAAGAATTTAAAAAAAATCGTCGTTTTAACATTTGGCATCCGTCATTTAAACACTTGGGAGTGGTTCATAACTTCGGCCATTCAACACCAAATTGCCTGAAAATTTGGATTCTTATTAAGAATCATGGTCTGTACACAAATAAATCAAAAAATCTGCCAAGTGAAGAATTTAAAAAAAAATCGACGTTTTATCATTTGGGTTCGGTCGTTCAAACACTTTGGGTCGGTCAAATTTTCGGCCTTTGGCACCGAACCGACTGAAATTTTGAATTTGTACTGAGAATGATAGTCTGTACACGAATCAATCAAATAATCTGCCGAATGAAGAATTAAAAAAACTTCGTTTTAGCACTTGGGTTCGGTCGTTAAAACACTTCATAACTTCGGCCGTACCGCACCGAAATGCCTGAAATTTTTTATTCTCATTAAGAATAATGCTCTTTTCCCGAATCAATCAAAACATCTGCCAAACGAAAAATTTAATAACAAATCATCGTTTTATCACGTTGGTTCGGTCGTTTAAACACACGAGGTCGGTCCGAGGTTGGCACCAAATCGACTGAAATGTCAGATTCTCACTAAAAATGATGGTCTGTACACGAATCAATCAAAAAATCTGCCAAGAGAAAAAATTTAGAAAAAAAATCATCGTTTTTACACTTGGGTTCGGTCGTTAATACACTTGTGGTCGGTCGTAACTTCGGCCGTACGGCACCGAATTGACTGAAATTTCGGATTCTCACTAAAAATTCTGGTCTGTAGACGAATCAATAAAAAAATCAGCCAAAAGAAGAAATAAAAAAAAAAAACTTCGTTTTTACACTTGGGTTCGGTCGTTAAAACACTTGTGGTCGGTCGTAACTTCGGCCGTACAGCACCGAATTGACTGGAATATTGGATTCATACTAAAAATAATGACCTTTACACGATTCAATCAAAATATCTGCCAAAAGAAGAAATTTAAAATAAAAATCGTCGTTTAAACACTTGGGTTCGGTCGTTAAAACACATTTGGTCGGTCATAACTTCGGCCGTACGCCACCGAATTGACTAAAATTTTTAATATAAACTAAAAGTGATTGTCTTTACACGATTCATTCAAAATTTCTGCCAAAAGATGAAATTTTAAAAAATTCATTGTTTTAACTCTTGGCTTCGGTCGTTAAAACACTTGTGGTCGGTCGTAACTTCGCCCGTACGGCACCGAATCGACTGAAATTTTCGATTCATGATATAAAAATAATGGTCTGTACACGATTCAATCAAAATATCTGCCAAAAGAAGAAATTTAAAATAAAAATCGTCGTTTAAACACTTGGGTTCGGTCGTTAAAACACTTTTGGTCGGTCATAACTTCGGCCGTACGGCACCGAATTGACCGAAATTTTTAATTTAAACTAAAAGTGATTGTCTTTACACGATTCATTCAAAATTTCTGCCAAAAGATGAAATTTTAAAAAAGTTTTAACTCTTGGCTTCGGTCGTTAAAACACTTGTGGTCGGTCGTTACTTCGGCCGTACGTCACCGAATTGACTGAAATTCCGGGTTCACATTAAAAATAATGGTCTGTACACGATTCAATCAAAAATTTTCAGATTCTCACAAATAATGATGGCCTGTACACGAATCAATAAAAAAATCGGCCAAAAGAAGAAATTAAAAAAAAAACATCGTTTTTACACTTGGGTTCGGTCGTTAAACACTTGTGGTCGGTCGTAACTTCGGCCGTACGGCACCGAATTGTCTGATATTTTGGATTCATACTAAAAATAATGGCCTGTACTCGATTCAATCAAAAAATCTGCCAAAAGACGAATTAAAAAAAAAATCATCGTTTTTATAGTTGGGTTCGGTCGTTAAAACACTTGTGGTCGGTCGTAACTTCGGCCGTACGGCACCGAATTGATTGAAATTCTTAATTTATACTAAAAGTGATTGTCTTTACACGATTCATTCAAAATATCTGCCAAAAAATGAAATTTTAAAAAATTCATCGTTTTATCACTTGTGTTCGATCGTTAAAATACTTTGTTTGGGTCATAACTTCGGCTCTACGGCACCGAATTGACTGAAATTTCGGATTCTTACTAAAAATGATGGTCTGTACACGAATCAATCAAAAAATCAGCCAAAAGAAGAAATTAAAAAAATCTTCGTTTTTACACTTGGGTTCGGTCGTTAAAACACTTGTGGTCAGTCGTAACTTCGGCCGTACGGCACCGAATTGACTGAAATTCTTAATTTATACTAAAAGTGATTGTCTTTACACGATTCATTCAAAATATCTGCCAAAAGATGAAATTTTAAAAAATTCATCGTTTTATCACTTGTGTTCGATCGTTAAAATACTTGGTTTGGGTCATAACTTCGGCCCTACGACACCGAATCGACTGAAATTTTGAATTCTTACTAAGAATGATGGTCTGTCAACGAATCAATGTCTGCCAAAAGAAGAATTTAAAAATAAAATCATCGTTTAAACACTTGTGTTCGGTCGTTAAAACACTTGTTGTCGGTCACCGAATTTACTGAAATTTCGGATTCTTACTAAAAATGATGGTCTGTACACGATTCAATCAAAATATCCGCCACAAGAATTTTTTTAAATAAAATCGTCTTTTTATCACTTGTGTTCGATCGTTAAAATGCTTGGTGTGGGTCATAACTTCGTACGGCACTGAATTGACTGAAATTTTGGATTATTTCTAAGAATCTTGGTCTATCCACGAATCAATCAAATAATCTGCCAATAGAAGAATTTATAAAAATATCATCGTTTTAACATTTGGGTTCGGTCGTTAAAACACCTGGGGTCGGTCATAACTTCCACCGCACAGCACCGAACTGCCTGAAATTATCGATTCTTACTAAAGAAAACACGAATCAATCAAAGAATCTGCCAAAAGAAGAAATTTAAAAAAAATCATCGTTTTAATACTTGGGTTTGATCGTTAAAACACTTGTGGTCGGTCATAACTTCGGCCGTACGGCACCGAATTGACTGAAATTTCGGATTCTCACTAAAAATAATGGTTTGTACACGAATCAATCAAAAAATCTACCAAAAGAAGAAATTGAATAAAAAAATCATCGTTTTTACACTTGGGTTCGGTCCTTAAAACACTTGTACGTCCGTACGGCACCGAATTGACTGACATTTTGGAATCTTACTAAGAATCTTGGTCTATAATGGAATCAAACATGTAATCTGCCATCAGAAGAATTAAAAAAATCATCGTTTTAACAGTTGGGTTCGCTGTCGTTAAAACACTTGGGGTCGAACTTCGGCCGTATGGCACCGAACAGACTGAAATTTTGAATTCTTACTAAGAATTATGGTCTGTACACGAATCAAACAAATAATCTGCCAAAGGAAGAATTTAAAAAAATCATAGTTTTAACATTTGCCATCTGTCATTTAAACACTTGGGGTGGTTCATAACTTCGGCCATTCGCCATCAAATTGCCTGAAATTTCTGATTCTTATTTAAGTCTGTACACAAATCAATCAAAAAATCTGCCAAATGAAGAATTTCAAAAAAAACATAGTTTTATCATTTGGGTTCGGTCGTTAAAATAGTTGGGGTCGGTCAAATCTTCGGCTGCAATTTTTACTAGAATGATGTTCTGTACACGAATCAATCAAATAATCTGCCAAATGAAGAATAAAAAAAAACTTCGTTTTAGCACTTGGGTTCGGTCGTTAAAACACTTGGGGTCGTTCATAACTTCGGCCGTACGGCACCGAATTGCCTGAAATTTTTTAGTCTCATTAAGAATCATGGTCTTTTCCCAAATCAATCAAAAAATCTGCCAAAAGAAAAATTTAATAACAAGTCATCGTTTTATCACTTGGGTTCGGTCGTTAAAACACTTAGGGTCGTTCATAACTTCGGCCGTACGGCACCGAATTGCCTGAAATTTTTTAGTCTCATTAAGAATCATGGTCTTTTCCCGAATCAATCAAAAAATCTGCCAAAAGAAAAATTTAATAACAAACCATCGTTTTATCACTTGGGTTCGGTCGTATAAACACATGAGGTCGGTCATAGGTCATGGCACCGAATTGACTGAAATTTTGTATTCTTATTAAAAATGATGGTCGTACACGAATCAATCAAAAAATCTTCCAAAAGAAGAATTTAAAAAAAAAACATAGTTTTATCATTTGGGTTCGGTCGTTAAAAACAGTTGGGGTCGGTCAAATCATCGGCTGCAATTTTTACTAGAATGATGTTCTGTACACGAATCAATCAAATAATCTGCCAAATGAAGAATAAAAAAAAACTTCGTTTTAGCACTTGGGTTCGGTCGTTAAAACACTTGGGGTCGTTCATAACTTCGGCCGTACGGCACCGAATTGCCTGAAATTTTTTAGTCTCATTAAGAATCATGGTCTTTTCCCAAATCAATCAAAAAATCTGCCAAAAGAAAAATTTAATAACAAATCATCGTTTTATCACTTGGGTTCGGTCGTTAAAACACTTAGGGTCGTTCATAACTTCGGCCGTACGGCACCGAATTGCCTGAAATTTTTTAGTCTCATTAAGAATCATGGTCTTTTCCCAAATCAATCAAAAAATCTGCCAAAAGAAAAATTTAATAACAAATCATCGTTTTTACACTTGGGTTCGGTCGTTAAAACACTTGTGGTCGGTCGTAACTTCGGCCGTATAGCACCGAATTGACTGGAATATTGGATTCATACTAAAAATAATGACCTTTACACGATTCAATCAAAATATCTGCCAAAAGAAGAAATTTAAAATAAAAATCGTCGTTTAAACACTTGGGTTCGGTCGTTAAAACACATTTGGTCGGTCATTACTTCGGCCGTACGCCACCGAATTGACTAAAACTTTTAATATAAACTAAAAGTGATTGTCTTTACACGATTCATTCAAAATTTCTACCAAAAGAAGAAATTGAATAAAAAAATCATCGTTTTTACACTTGGGTTCGGTCCTTAAAACACTTGTACGGCCGTACGGCACCGAATTGACTGACATTTTGGAATCTTACTAAGAATCTTGGTCTATAATGGAATCAAACATGTAATCTGCCATCAGAAGAATTAAAAAAATCATCGTTTTAACAGTTGGGTTCGCTGTCGTTAAAACACTTGGGGTCGAACTTCGGCCGTATGGCACCGAACAGACTGAAATTTTGAATTCTTACTAAGAATTATGGTCTGTACACGAATCAAACAAATAATCTGCCAAAGGAAGAATTTAAAAAAATCATAGTTTTAACATTTGCCATCTGTCATTTAAACACTTGGGGTGGTTCATAACTTCGGCCATTCGCCATCAAATTGCCTGAAATTTCTGATTCTTATTTAAGTCTGTACACAAATCAATCAAAAAATCTGCCAAATGAAGAATTTCAAAAAAAACATAGTTTTATCATTTGGGTTCGGTCGTTAAAATAGTTGGGGTCGGTCAAATCTTCGGCTGCAATTTTTACTAGAATGATGTTCTGTACACGAATCAATCAAATAATCTGCCAAATGAAGAATAAAAAAAAACTTCGTTTTAGCACTTGGGTTCGGTCGTTAAAACACTTGGGGTCGTTCATAACTTCGGCCGTACGGCACCGAATTGCCTGAAATTTTTTAGTCTCATTAAGAATCATGGTCTTTTCCCAAATCAATCAAAAAATCTGCCAAAAGAAAAATTTAATAACAAGTCATCGTTTTATCACTTGGGTTCGGTCGTATAAACACATGAGGTCGGTCATAGGTCATGGCACCGAATTGACTGAAATTTTGTATTCTTATTAAAAATGATGGTCGTACACGAATCAATCAAAAAATCTTCCAAAAGAAGAATTTCAAAAAAAACATAGTTTTATCATTTGGGTTCGGTCGTTAAAAACAGTTGGGGTCGGTCAAATCATCGGCTGCAATTTTTACTAGAATGATGTTCTGTACACGAATCAATCAAATAATCTGCCAAATGAAGAATAAAAAAAAACTTCGTTTTAGCACTTGGGTTCGGTCGTTAAAACACTTGGGGTCGTTCATAACTTCGGCCGTACGGCACCGAATTGCCTGAAATTTTTTAGTCTCATTAAGAATCATGGTCTTTTCCCAAATCAATCAAAAAATCTGCCAAAAGAAAAATTTAATAACAAGTCATCGTTTTATCACTTGGGTTCGGTCGTTAAAACACTTAGGGTCGTTCATAACTTCGGCCGTACGGCACCGAATTGCCTGAAATTTTTTAGTCTCATTAAGAATCATGGTCTTTTCCCAAATCAATCAAAAAATCTGCCAAAAGAAAAATTTAATAACAAATCATCGTTTTTACACTTGGGTTCGGTCGTTAAAACACTTGTGGTCGGTCGTAACTTCGGCCGTATAGCACCGAATTGACTGGAATATTGGATTCATACTAAAAATAATGACCTTTACACGATTCAATCAAAATATCTGCCAAAAGAAGAAATTTAAAATAAAAATCGTCGTTTAAACACTTGGGTTCGGTCGTTAAAACACATTTGGTCGGTCATTACTTCGGCCGTACGCCACCGAATTGACTAAAATTTTTAATATAAACTAAAAGTGATTGTCTTTACACGATTCATTCAAAATTTCTGCCAAAAGATGAAATTTTAAAAAATTCATTGTTTTAACTCTTGGCTTCGGTCGTTAAAACACTTGTGGTCGGTCGTAACTTCGCCCGTACGGCACCGAATTGACTGAAATTTTCCATTCATGATATAAAAATAATGGTCTGTACACGATTCAATCAAAATATCTGCCAAAAGAAGAAATTTAAAATAAAAATCGTCGTTCAAACACTTGGGTTCGGTCGTTAAAACACTTTTGGTCGGTCATAACTTCGGCCGTACGGCACCGAATTGACCGAAATTTTTAATTTAAACTAAAAGTGATTGTCTTTACACGATTCATTCAAAATTTCTGCCAAAAGATGAAATTTTAAAAAATTCATCGTTTTATCACTTGTGTTCGATCGTTAAAATACTTTGTTTGGGTCATAACTTCGGCTCTACGGCACCGAATTGACTGAAATTTCGGATTCTTACTAAAAATGATGGTCTGTACACGAATCAATCAAAAAATCAGCCGAAAGAAGAAATTAAAAAAATCTTCGTTTTTACACTTGGGTTCGGTCGTTAAAACACTTGTGGTCAGTCGTAACTTCGGCCGTACGGCACCGAATTGACTGAAATTCTTAATTTATACTAAAAGTGATTGTCTTTACACGATTCATTCAAAATATCTGCCAAAAGATGAAATTTTAAAAAATTCATCGTTTTTTGTGTTCGATCGTTAAAATACTTGGTTTGGGTCATAACTTCGGCCCTACGACACCGAATTGACTGAAATTTTGAATTCTTACTAAGAATGATGGTCTGTCAACGAATCAATGTCTGCCAAAAGAAGAATTTAAAAATAAAATCATCGTTTAAACACTTGTGTTCGGTCGTTAAAACACTTGTTGTCGGTCACCGAATTTACTGAAATTTCGGATTCTTACTAAAAATGATGGTCTGTACACGATTCAATCAAAATATCTGCCAAAAGAAGAAATTAAAAATAAAAATCGTCGTTTAAACACTTGGGTTCGGTCGTTAAAACACTTTTGGTCGGTCATAACTTCGGCCGTACGGCACCGAATTGACCGAAATTTTTAATTTAAACTAAAAGTGATTGTCTTTACACGATTCATTCAAAATTTCTGCCAAAAGATGAAATTTTAAAAAATTCATTGTTTTAACTCTTGGCTTCGGTCGTTAAAACACTTGTGGTCGGTCGTTACTTCGGCCGTACGTCACCGAATTGACTGAAATTCCGGGTTCACATTAAAAATAATGGTCTGTACACGATTCAATCAAAATATTTTCCAAAAGAAGATATTTAAAAAAATCATCGGTTTAACACTTGGGTTCGGTCGTTAAAACACTTGTGGTCGGTCATTACTTCGGTCGTACGGCACCGAATTGACTTCATTTTCAGATTCTCACTAATAATGATGGCCTGTACACGAATCAATAAAAAAATCGGCCAAAAGAAGAAATTTAAAAAAAAAACATCGTTTTTGCACTTGGGTTCGGTCGTTAAACACTTGTGGTCGGTCGTAACTTCGGCCGTACGGCACCGAATAGTCTGATATTTTGGATTCATACTAAAAATAATGGCCTGTACTCGATTCAATCAAAAAATCTGCCAAAAGACGAATTAAAAAAAAAAAATCATCGTTTTTATATTTGGGTTCGGTCGTTAAAACACTTGTGGTCGGTCGTAACTTCGGCCGTACGGCACCGAATTGATTGAAATTCTTAATTTATACTAAAAGTGATTGTCTTTACACGATTCATTCAAAATATCTGCCAAAAAATGAAAATTTAAAAAATTCATCGTTTTATCACTTGTGTTCGATCGTTAAAATACTTTGTTTGGGTCATAACTTCGGCTCTACGACACCGAATTGACTGAAATTTCGGATTCTTACTAAAAATGATGGTCTGTCAACGAATCAATCAAAAAATCAGCGCAAAGAAGAAATTAAAAAAATCTTCGTTTTTACACTTGGGTTCGGTCGTTAAAACACTTGTGGTCAGTCGTAACTTCGGCCGTACGGCACCGAATTGACTGAAATTCTTAATTTATACTAAAAGTGATTGTCTTTACACGATTCATTCAAAATATCTGCCAAAAGATGAAATTTTAAAAAATTCATCGTTTTATCACTTGTGTTCGATCGTTAAAATACTTGGTTTGGGTCATAACTTCGGCCCTACGACACCGAATTGACTGAAATTTTGAATTCTTACTAAGAATGATGGTCTGTCAACGAATCAATGTCTGCCAAAAGAAGAATTTAAAAATAAAATCATCGTTTAAACACTTGTGTTCGGTCGTTAAAACACTTGTTGTCGGTCACCGAATTTACTGGAATTTCGGATTCTTACTAAAAATGATGGTCTGTACACGATTCAATCAAAATATCTGCCAAAAGAAGAAATTTAAAATAAAAATCGTCGTTTAAACACTTGGGTTCGGTCGTTAAAACACTTTTGGTCGGTCATAACTTCGGCCGTACGGCACCGAATTGACCGAAATTTTTAATTTAAACTAAAAGTGATTGTCTTTACACGATTCATTCAAAATTTCTGCCAAAAGATGAAATTTTAAAAAATTCATTGTCTTAACTCTTGGCTTCGGTCGTTAAAACACTTGTGGTCGGTCGTTACTTCGGCCGTACGTCACCGAATTGACTGAAATTCCGGGTTCACATTAAAAATAATGGTCTGTACACGATTCAATCAAAATATTTTCCAAAAGAAGATATTTAAAAAAATCATCGGTTTAACACTTGGGTTCGGTCGTTAAAACACTTGTGGTCGGTCATTACTTCGGTCGTACGGCACCGAATTGACTTCATTTTCAGATTCTCACTAATAATGATGGCCTGTACACGAATCAATAAAAAAATCGGCCAAAAGAAGAAATTTAAAAAAAAACATCGTTTTTACACTTGGGTTCGGTCGTTAAACACTTGTGGTCGGTCGTAACTTCGGCCGTACGGCACCGAATTGTCTGATATTTTGGATTCATACTAAAAATAATGGCCTGTACTCGATTCAATCAAAAAATCTGCCAAAAGACGAATTAAAAAAAAAAAATCATCGTTTTTATATTTGGGTTCGGTCGTTAAAACACTTGTGGTCGGTCGTAACTTCGGCCGTACGGCACCGAATTGATTGAAATTCTTAATTTACACTAAAAGTGATTGTCTTTACACGATTCATTCAAAATATCTGCCAAAAAATGAAATTTTAAAAAATTCATCGTTTTATCACTTGTGTTCGATCGTTAAAATACTTTGTTTGGGTCATAACTTCGGCTCTACGACACCGAATTGACTGAAATTTCGGATTCTTACTAAAAATGATGGTCTGTCAACGAATCAATGTCTGCCAAAAGAAGAATTGAAAAATAAAATCATCGTTTAAACACTTGTGTTCGGTCGTTAAAACACTTGTTGTCGGTCACCGAATTTACTGAAGTTTCGGATTCTTACTAAAAATGATGGTCTGTACACGATTCAATCAAAATATCCACCACAAGAATTTTTTAAAATAAAATCGTCTTTTTATCACTTGTGTTCGATCGTTAAAATGCTTGGTGTGGGTCATAACTTCGGACGGCACTGAATTGACTGAAATTTTGGATTATTTCGAAGAATCTTGGTCTATCCACGAATCAATCAAATAATCTGCCAATAGAAGAATTTATAAAAATATCATCGTTTTAACATTTGGGTTCGGTCGTTAAAACACCTGGGGTCGGTCATAACTTCCACCGCACAGCACCGAACTGCCTGAAATTATCGATTCTTACTAAAGAAAACACGAATCAATCAAAGAATCTGCCAAAAGAAGAAATTTTAAAAAAATCATCGTTTTAATACTTGGGTTTGATCGTTAAAACACTTGTGGTCGGTCATAACTTCGGCCGTACGGCACCGAATTGACTGAAATTTCGGATTCTCACTAAAAATAATGGTTTGTACACGAATCAATCAAAAAATCTACCAAAAGAAGAAATTGAATAAAAAAATCATCGTTTTTACACTTGGGTTCGGTCCTTAAAACACTTGTACGGCCGTACGGCACCGAATTGACTGACATTTTGGAATCTTACTAAGAATCTTGGTCTATAATGGAATCAAACATGTAATCTGCCATCAGAAGAATTAAAAAAATCATCGTTTTAACAGTTGGGTTCGCTGTCGTTAAAACACTTGGGGTCGAACTTCGGCCGTATGGCACCGAACAGACTGAAATTTTGAATTCTTACTAAGAATTATGGTCTGTACACGAATCAAACAAATAATCTGCCAAAGGAAGAATTTAAAAAAATCATAGTTTTAACATTTGCCATCTGTCATTTAAACACTTGGGGTGGTTCATAACTTCGGCCATTCGCCATCAAATTGCCTGAAATTTCTGATTCTTATTTAAGTCTGTACACAAATCAATCAAAAAATCTGCCAAATGAAGAATTTAAAAAAAAAACTTAGTTTTATCATTTGGGTTCGGTCGTTAAAATAGTTGGGGTCGGTCAAATCTTCGGCTGCAATTTTTACTAGAATGATGTTCTGTACACGAATCAATCAAATAATCTGCCAAATGAAGAATAAAAAAAAACTTCGTTTTAGCACTTGGGTTCGGTCGTTAAAACACTTGGGGTCGTTCATAACTTCGGCCGTACGGCACCGAATTGCCTGAAATTTTTTAGTCTCATTAAGAATCATGGTCTTTTCCCGAATCAATCAAAAAATCTGCCAAAAGAAAAATTTAATAACAAACCATCGTTTTATCACTTGGGTTCGGTCGTATAAACACATGAGGTCGGTCATAGGTCATGGCACCGAATTGACTGAAATTTTGTATTCTTATTAAAAATGATGGTCGTACACGAATCAATCAAAAAATCTTCCAAAAGAAGAATTTCAAAAAAAACATAGTTTTATCATTTGGGTTCGGTCGTTAAAAACAGTTGGGGTCGGTCAAATCATCGGCTGCAATTTTTACTAGAATGATGTTCTGTACACGAATCAATCAAATAATCTGCCAAATGAAGAATAAAAAAAAACTTCGTTTTAGCACTTGGGTTCGGTCGTTAAAACACTTGGGGTCGTTCATAACTTCGGCCGTACGGCACCGAATTGCCTGAAATTTTTTAGTCTCATTAAGAATCATTGTCTTCTCCCAAATCAATCAAAAAATCTGCCAAAAGAAAAATTTAATAACAAATCATCGTTTTATCACTTGGGTTCGGTCGTTAAAACACTTAGGGTCGTTCATAACTTCGGCCGTACGGCACCGAATTGCCTGAAATGTTTTAGTCTCATTAAGAATCATGGTCTTTTCCCGAATCAATCAAAAAATCTGCCAAAAGAAAAATTTAATAACAAATCATCGTTTTATCACTTGGGTTCGGTCGTATAAACACATGAGGTCGGTCATAGGTCATGGCACCGAATTGACTGAAATTTTGTATTCTTATTAAAAATGATGGTCGTACACGAATCAATCAAAAAATCTTCCAAAAGAGGAATTTAAAAAAAAATCATCATTTTAACATTTGGGTTCGGTCGTTAAAACAGATGCGGTCGGTCATAACTTCTGCCGTAAAGCACCGAATTGTCTGAAATTTTGGATTTTCATTAAGAATCGTGATCTGTACGCGAATCAATAAAAAAATCTTTCAAAACATTTTTTTTAAATTCATCGTTTTACGGGCGCTTTGTATCAACACTTATTGTCGGTCATAACCGAAGGTACCTAAACCGGTAGACGGAAAAAAATAACTATAAAGTCACGTAAAACAAAGTATTTTCTTTTTATTTATTTACAATGTCAAGTCACAGTGTCTTGCTTCTTTTGAAAAAAAAAGCTTTATATTATATACATCTATGCAACAGCTCATATTTCTTTCGAGAGGCATTTGAACATATTACTACTTTGTCTATGGCTTCCTGTCATTTTCGGTAGTCCAAAGTGATTTTGTGCGAGATGGAATCTAGTAAAGAAAAATAATTATTTTTTATGTTAAAATAAATGTTATGTATTAATATTTTAATAAAACATTAACGTAAATATCATTGGGGGTCGTCCATTAATCACGTGAGGCTCGAAAGGGGGGGGGGGGGGGGTCGGAAAAAATCACCAAATATCACCGGGGGGGGGTGTAATGAGATATCACGTGTATTTATTTTTCGTGATAATATTCTGAAAATTTCAAAATGGTTTGTACTAAAAAAAATACACATGATTTTGGAGGGGTGGGTGGGTTAGTCTAAAACCTCAGCTCATATCACCGCGGGGGGGGGGGTTAAAAAGTTGCTAAAAAACATCGCGTGATTAATGGACGACCCCTTATTAAATTATATTTACATTAATTTAAAAGAAAAATCAGATGGATTTCTACAAATAACACACAAAAACAATTAATACCTATTTTGTAATAATTTCATCCAATTTTTATAAACGTTTTACATGATACGTAATATCGAAAATCACCAGTTAGGGACTTATGGGGGTATGACACGACATCTTTTTTCATCGTTTTTGTAGATTCGGGCTGAAAAAGGAGGTCTGCTCTATTTTCGGTTGGTAATGCCGATTTTCGTACAGATTGGTGGCGGTACTTTTGACTTTGACATCTGTCATACTCATCTGTCATTTACGTGTTGTAACATTTTTAGGGATTGGTTTATTTATGCATTTTTATAAGACGGATAGAAACGAGGTTTTGAAAGCTATTGCTTTGGCATCTGCGGCAGTTTTACCGGCGCTGCAGTGATTTAAAAAAGGCGAGTGACTCACAGAATAGATCGGAAGTTGTAGAGAGAACCGTGGCTTCTTCGGCGTAACGAACACGGCGCACTAAATATGCTCAAAACAATGAACTTCGTCTAAAAAATCGTCCGGTTTCTTTAAAAATATGTATTTGAGATTGCCAGACGCGGTGTTCGCTGGAGATCGCCAAAAAATTTCAATTAAAATTGAATTTCCCAAGCTGTCTGGATGCTCTAGATGGGAAGCACATTGTCTTCAGGGCCAAAAGATGTGATGGCTCTTCTTTTTTAATAATAAAGGCCAACACAGCATTGTTTTAATGGCGCCTAGTAATTTAGCATTGGTGCAAGACTGTTGGTGAGGTATACCGTCAATGCTCACTGAATCTCGCTACAACAATTGTCTAACAATATTATGAAACAACAGGCACAGAGGGGTTTGCCCCCTGAAAGCGGATTTTCAATTACCATCTAGGCAGACCAAGACGCGTGCTTGAAAATGCCCTTGGGATTTTGGCAAACAGGTTAAGAATCCTAGCTCCAATCAACTTCGGCATGGGTAAAGTTGAATCCATTACGTGGACAGTGTGTGCGCTTCACAACTTTCTTAGAAGAGAAAATAGCAGCATGCGTGGAAATTATGGAGCAAGGGCACCAAACTTATTGGGATCCGTTGTTGAACGTTGAGCAGTAGGCAGCAACAGACCTCCAGCAAGTGCTTCACACTTTTGGGATCTTTTCATAGATTTCTTCACCCTGTTCCCTGGCAGATGTTGAATAATGTCTATGTACCTATAAGTCTAAATCTTAAAGCACTACTTACTTTAGTTGTAATCAATTTAGGAGGCAGATATCGGACCATCGAACCATTTATTGGATAACAACACCTCTGCCATAGGTCACCCCAAGTGGTTTTCTATGTTTAGTGATTTAGCAGGGGTACCCGGGTTCATGGGGCAAGGTTAGTCCGGGTCTTGGCAGTGAATGCATCTGCCCACTGGCTGCCTGGCAGGGCGGATCGAGAGAAAATGGTTGAGGGAGTCCCTTTTTCCCTTTGACTTCTCCAACCATACTCTCTCGGAACATCGCCTTGCAGCGCAGTGGAAGAGATGAATTCACAAGTCTGTCACTCCTGGACACACTGACACCCAGATTCCTATCCACCCCTAATACCCTTTTCCTTCCCAGAACTTTCTCTCCTTCCTTTTCTAAAAAGACCCTCCATACGGCATCCCCAAAGATGACAGGCCCTGAGGGCTATTATTTTCCTCGGGACCTCCTGTGTGGAGCTAATGTGAAAAAAGTATAAGTTGTGGGTAAGATATAATAAGTTTCAAAGCTCCTTTGCCCCATTAATCCAAATACAAATAGTTAGTCAGCATCCTTGAGTAAAGTTATAGTATTGGTACAGGGGTGGGATAATATCAGGATTCACATTCCAGGTGTTAAAGGATAAATGGCTAAAGCGCCAAGCAGCTGGAAAGGAAGAGTGACTCAAGAAACGTACAGCTGTATGGCGCTCGAGCCATTTTTACCTTTGCAACTGTGCGACGCTTTAGCCATTTGTCCTTTCCAGCGTCAATATTATAAAATAAAGTCCTCCGCCGATATTTTTAAAACATTTTTCATTGAACATATCAATTTTGTGAAATTCTCATTTTAATTTATCATAATTTGGAAGGCATAACAACTGTTTTCATGAAATTCATAATAAATACCAACATACTTAATTTTTCTATACTTTATCAATTATCAATATTAAACAATCAATACAATACAATAAGTACATATATTATATAGTTAAATACATATTAGGAATAGTCAACATTTTCAGAAGTCTTGCCAATGCAGTATTGATATGAAATCTTTAGGCAACTGGAGCGGCGAATCCTTCCTTTAGCTCCTCCACATATAATTTTCGACCTCCTTCCGGCCGGGCTGTTGTGGGGAATCCACACCCCCTCTGCCGCAAAAAATCTTTTAGCAACTATGAAATTCTGAAACAAAGAAGATACCCTTTATGTTTCACGCACTTAATGGCTGTATTAAAAATCACAATATGTATTATCATAAAGTATTTAAGTGTTTTTTCACAGGGAAGTTCTTGGAGATTTCATTCCTGCCAGTGAAGTATAGTTTTTTTACATTTAGTTAGAAAGATTATTCCATAGTAAACAATATTAGGTAGATACCAGGTTATCCTTGAAGTTCCTGTCTTCCTGAACAGATTTTTTTTTAAATGAGACTTCACTGGTAATTTTTTTTTTTTTTGGTTTTTATATACATACACATGTAACATAATCATGAGTAATTAAATATGCAACATTGATTAAAAAACTGTAAAAACACATATATAATTTCATTACATTAATAATATTTTTTTTACAGTAGCTCCACACAGGAGGCCCTGAGGAAAATAATTCCCCTCAGTGCCTATGTCATCTTTGAGGATGCTGTGTGGAGGGTCTTTTTAGGAAAGGGAAGGAGAGAAAGTTCTTAGAAGGAAAGAAGGTAGGAATCTGGGGTCGGTGTATCCAATAGCGGCAGACATATGAATCTATTCTTACCACTGTAGTGCAAGGTTGATGGACAAATGGACAAACGCATCCGCCGCCAAGATCCGGATAAACCCCACCCCATGAACCCGGGCACCCCTGCTATGTCCCCAAATGTAGCGAACCACTTGGATGACCTATGGCAGAAATGTTGGTCATCCAATAAATGGGACAGTACTCATACCCACCTCCCAAATTGAATATAGAAGGAAACCATTCGTAGAAGCATGCACTCACTTGAAAAAATTAATGGTTACTTACTTTTGTGTCAAGAGTAAAGCGTTGATAGATTCCACTTAGTAATATTCATGTCTCCGGCAACCACCTCAATCCTGATCCAGTCATCCTTTCCATATCTCACATCAAAGTAGACTGATCCATCCAAGACAAAATGGATCTCTTCATCCGTGTGCAAATGTTCTTTGAAGAATGACTTCTCCTCGTAATTTGGCAGACACTCCTTGGAGCAAGTTATCAAGAACTCCATCAGTTTTGTAAGTATCGCAGTTGATCTGTGGAGAAAATATGGTGACAGCTTAAAATTGGAAAAGAATAATGTTAAAATATTATATTTTAGGTACAAATTAATACAAGCTATTGTATTACCTTGAAATATTCAACAGTCTGTTTGAAAAGTTCATCAAGGTTGAGGAATTCAGGAGGGTTCCTCTGGCGTTCCAACTGCTTGGAGTTTACAAAACTATCTGTCAACCAAGCGCGCACTATTTTTGCTTTTTATAATAACTCAATTACCTCATTTGACCAAGTTTGAGAGCAAGACATTATGATAATGGTCCAAAAAACCAACGATTCGCGATATAATGACAACAAACTGCGCACAGAAACTGCAAATTATGATGTTGTTTATCGCTATAACAATATTTTGATCAGGGTTGCCAAGCGTAAAAAAAATTCCCTCGTACGGATGCGCTAAAAATCTCGTACTTTGACTTTCAAACCTCGTACATTTATTAAAACTACTGGATTTAGGACTTTTTACTCAATGAAATAAACTATTGCAACTTTCCTACTAAATAAAACATCCTTTTGTGTTATATTTAAAAAAATCTTTATTATTACTCAAGATCACAAAACATTAAATGTAAATCAAGGTAACATAATTTACATCTCCTCCAAATATTATGTTAGGAACATCGTCACTCTCATCGATTTTCTGCCGTATATTTTGTCTGTTGTCATGCGGCTATACATTTCTTTTGTGGGTTCAAAATTGACGCTATTTCACTGCCGTGCCGTTCACTGTTTCCACAGTTAACGGGTTTCTTACAGCCATAGGTATTATCAAAATCTCGTACTTAATTGTACGAGGTTGATAGTGTCCTCGTACCTCGTACGGAAGGCCACAAATCTCGTATTTGTACGAGGAACCTCGTACGTTTGGCAACCCTGATTTTGATTTTGACTGTTCGACACGGATTGACGGATGACATTTTTAAAAGGTGTTGCCATTTTTTGACGTTTTAACGTCTCAAAATATTATTACTTTTTCTCTAACGGCAACTAGCTGCATGATGAAAACGTAGACGAAAATCGGCACTACCAACCACCGGTGGTTGGTAGTGCCGATTTTCGTATTTTTTTCATCCCGAAGGCATAGACAAACTATGAATATCATAGAACTACCCAACCACCAATTGTTGGCACGTTGGTAGTGCTGATTTTCATACTGTTTGGTATTTATATTTCGGCGGTATTTTTGAAATCCGACATCTGATTCGTATTGTACTAACTTGTAACGCTTCTAAAATTATTCAAGGCAATAAGAAATGTTAATGATTGCCGTATATTGTCCAATTACTTGTTCAAACTTTTTACATGGTGTCAAGATAATAGCTTACAATCCAACATAAACAAATGTCACATTATGAGATTTTGCTGAATAATGAATCCATTTTCATTACTCCATTAGTAATATTTCGTTATTAATCCTTCCTATGAACATATTATTATTCCTATGAACGAGCACTGGACGTTTTAGAAAGGAAAATTTTGAGGCGTATCTTCGAACTGGGCTTAGAAAATAGATTTTGGCGCAGACGTTACAACAATGAGCTATATACTCTGTGGAGCTAAACGTCTCAAAATTTATAAAACTAGAAAGACTTTGGTGGCTGGGTCATGTGGAGAGAATGACCAAGCATCAAGCACCAAAGTCCCTGCTGAACTCTAGACCGATAAGGCGAAGGAGTCTGGGAAGACCGAGATTAAGATGGAGCGACAACGTCCTCAAAGATATATCTACCTTAGAGATTCTAAACTGGAGAGAGCTGGCACAAAACCGAGATAAGTGGAGGAAGACTCTTGAGGATGCCAAGACCCACCAGGGGTTGTAGAGCCAAGAATGATGATGATGAATATTTCGTTAGTTTCTGTATTGGAAATTAATGAGTTGGGCGTATGGTTTTATTTCAACAATAGTTCAGCTATACATTCAGTTCAACAATATTACAATACAAGCTGGCTTCTTTACGTTTTCGTCATCGAATACAGCTGATTTATATAGAGAAAATGTGCAAAAGAGCGTTGATAAAATTTTATTAAAAGGCTGATAAATTTTTTTAAATTCTGTCTTTCTTTTTCGCTATTTTCATGAATATATATATATTGTATTCTTATGTATATTTGTAAAAGCCCTAATTCCAAGAGATTTCGTATCAGTGATGAAACAAAGTCAAATACTTTTCTGAAATGAATGAGTTTTCCACCCAGTAGTATTGAACCTATAGAACTATAAATTTTTAAAATTTTGCTCTAAATTAGAATTTTTTTTAACCTTTTTTGAACAAATATATTGCACAGACATTTTGTTGGGTAATTTAATTTGCTAATCTCCGAAAAGCAAGTAATTCCAATTGGATGTGCCAATTATTGTATAAGTTCAGTAGTTTTCTCCTGTTTTAAAATCTTGTCTCATAAATAACATATTATGTTATGTTACTTATGTATGATACAGTTTTTACCACATGAATGAACATTGTAGGCTTATAAGTTCCTATTAACTTGCTTTTGTCTATTATACTTGGTATTAACTAGTTCAGATCTTATTATTTAAAATCAATACCCATCACAGTTTTATTATATTTCTTATTTGTTAAGAGTTTTATTAGAGGTACTTATCTGCTGTAACGCAATGTATCTTTTCATACTTGATATACTGTTATTATACTTACATACTGTAAATATATAAATGTGGAATTCCGTGTAAAAGCGTGATAGGGTGTTAATAAATTAATAAGTTTTATGATATATTACATTGATGGGAATAACCTTCAAATGTTATAAAAAGAGAATTTTTCTTATAATTTTTTTTAATAAGTTTTAGAGATAAAGATAAAGCATATTTTAAAGTCCCCTTGAGGTGATAAATGGCCCTATGGAATTTGATTGTACTTTGCGTCCTTCAGTGAAGTTGTTGCATTGATACAGGGATATTGTCATGAATTGCAGTGTTGTGAATGTTGTTTGTATTGTAAATTTATTACATTGAATGTTATTTGTAATGTAAAAAAATAAAAGAAAAAGTTTGTAATCAACCAGGCTATAATAATTAGCAAATTTGTAAAGATGCATAAATGTACAAAAGTAATAACTTATTACGCTGCTGTGTTTGGCCGCAGCTGGTCTAGGATTATGTTATATGGCATCTGATAATCTACATTCCACCTGATTCCTAAAAAAAAGATTACAAATTACAAACATTATAATGTTATGCATATAAACCATAGTTGAAGAGGGCCTTAATAGGCTGAAACCGTTTACAGTCAGAAATAAATTAAGTGGAAAAAAGTTTTAAATTGATTTAATATAATATTATTGTGATAATAGTATGCAATTTAAGAATTCAATTTAAAATACCAGAATATGTACGTATGTTGCTGTGTGGCTGCCTGGCTGCAGCTGGTTTAGGATTGTGATGGTTCATTGCAACCTATTGCTGATGGTTTAATGGCCTATGTTCCACTGAATCCTGAAAAAAAGATTAAAAGTGTTGGCATGACTAAGAACGTTGCATCAAGTACACCCCAGAGTAACTAACCATCACCGTTTCGCCGAGAGGCGGAGAGGATGGACCGCCAAACAACTCGGTCTTGAAACACAATCCTTGCTTCACGGTAGTGCCATGTCGACCTCTTCTACCATTCACATTTGCACCATATATTCTTCTTAAACTCCTTACCTCGTTCATTCGCTCTACATGCTACAATAATTATATATACTATACTATACTATACTTATAATCTTACTATTATATTACAATAAAAACACATAAATTTGTTTAAGACCACTTTTATTTTTATCATAATATTACACTTACAAGCAGCCTTGCATTCTTTGCAGATCTCCAAGTTTCTTACACAATCATACATGGTTTTTACACACATTCGCAGGAATCTCATTTTTACAGTGTTCAGTCTACTTGCATCCTTCCTCTGCCAGTTCCATGCCTCTCTCTGCCAGGTATAAGTAATCTCCTCAGGGCAGGTACCAGCACTCCATTGTGGACTGCCAGCTTCCCTTCTTTGGAGTTGTTTGTTAGCGCCAACGGTGTTCAGTCCTCCATTAATGGAGTTACCTGCATTTACCCATCTCCCGTAAACAAACTTCCCAGATGCACAAACTCATCCACCTACTATATTAAACACTGTTTTTTTACTCTCTCTTTCAAACACCATCACTTTAGACTTACATTCATCATTATTATCATCATTAACTCATTCTTCATACATATTTGTTCATCCTAGACACGAGACTGTAAATCTTCCATACAAATCAGCAAGGCATCATCAGCATACGACGGGCAACATACTTTCAGATTACTCAATTAGAGTAGATCGTGACAACACTGTTTAACCAACTCAGCCCAAAGTAGATTGTGATAATATTGTTGAAATGCATGTAATTAATTTCATTAAATATATAATAATAATTTAAATTACCAGTATTTTCCCAGATAATCTCACTATCAGCGTAAATCAACCACTGCGAATTTGCCTGAATTTCCATTTCTATGTTGGAGGTAGTCGCCCTAAATTATATAGGTTTGAAGTAGAAGTTGGTAGCAGGTGTGACCACAGCCTCCTAAAATATATACAATAAAGATTTATGAAACAGTTTTTAAATTATGTAATTACATAGAATGTATTTCCAACATAATTGTTTATACACAGTCAAAAGTGAGAATAGATGTTTAGGTACTGGTTTGTCTTCTAAATTTCTATTATAATTAATAAATATTGCACTCGAAATTAAAATGTTTCATATTTTCACTCACGTTTGACGTGGAAGCTCTTGAATATTTTCTTTCAATGTTCTGTTGTGCAAACAGACCGCAAATATTACATTTTTTCTTCACTTGAGCTGCGCATTGTATTTCCGATGTTATTTGAGCACTGTACGAATTTTTATTGTCTGAGAACTGACGCGTCTCAAGTCTATTGCCTCATTTCAGCATGCATTCATCCATTCATCATTATGAGGGTTCAAATGCAAACGAACAACAACTGACAACATAAATAAACCAATTCCTCCCAATGGTTCGCGATATAAAATCCTCGTGACAGGTGACAGCTGATCATGTGTGTTTTTGCAGTGATGCCAACTGAAATATTGATGAAAATAGAGATCGTGTATTGCGAAAAATTTAGAGATCGTGTATTGCGAAAAATTAGAGAGACGGCATGTAAAGTGCGCCCACCCTCCCAAAGTATGCCTTTTCAAAAATTTTACCTAACGGTTTTTAGATGGCTGACATTGGCTTTTACACCTCGGTCGCGCATAGAGCTCCCAGAAAAACGTTCATAAAACATAGAAAAATGGTCCACCGCGCCGTAAACTTGTGTAAAAGTAGTTCTATGAAGACCTTTAAGAAGAAAGACGGTCTTACCTTTCACAGGAAAGTGTTTAAACATAGCTTAAATATACATTTTATAATTTTCGGCGTGTTCATTTCAACCGCCATCGCCATGGGCCCGATGTTATCACGTGAACTCCGACTGCCGATGGGCCGAATCAGTCAACTTAAATTATAATAATTAAAAATTACCAAAAAACTTTTATGTTTTTATTAATCATAACGCACAAATATAAAGTTGTGATTTACACATGTCATAGGTATGTGTTTTTTTATCATTTTGCTTATTAATTTTTAAACATTTTTACTTTGTCTTTTTTGCACTGTTATTTTTAGTTTTTTTTTTTCCTACTAATTTAACACTCCTTTTAAATATGTTTACAATGTTAATTCAAAGTTTATAATCACTGTATTGTCATGTAAAAGTCACATTGACATGCCCTCGTGGTCGAGGGGTAAAGCTCTTGACTAGCAATCCGGAGGTCGCGGGTTCAAATCCCGGTGCGCACAAATAAATTTTATTCGATTGATCTGTGTTTTCAAAATTTAATAATTAAAAATAATATAAGTTAGGTACATTTCCGGCCGTATTGCCGCTTCCTTTAAATCGGGACACGAACCCAAGAACTTCGGCTTTCCGGGCCCGCAACTCTGCCAACTGAGTTAATGTGTCCCTATCCGATTCGGTCATTTTTAACTGTATCATACTTTGACTAAGAACTACCGGCATTATCTTCATTTTCTTGACGCGTATTTAATTGGCTGCTATCTACGTGTATGATTGCAAGATTCAAACCCGAACTTAATGCTATCTAGAAAGGGCCTGGATATATTTTTAACCATTTTATTTTTAATATACGACATCTATTGACTTTTCTGCAAGTCTAGGATATTTTTTATTTTTAACTTTGTCAGTAAAACCTTCCAGTTATGCCCATATTTTTTTCAGATTTTTTTTGTTTTCAGATTTTCTATTGAGTTTCGTTAATATTGTATTCATTTAATTTATCTTTTAAATAAGTAAACCCTGAGGAAGTGAGCATTGCTCACGAAATATGCCGGTTTTTTATAAACAATAAAAGTGGTTAAAAGTAAGTAAACTATTAATTTTGATAAAGAAATTCGTTCAGCAAATAATACACAATGGGTAATTATATTTTGTGCCTAAAATATGAAAAAAAACTGACAAAAGTTTTTTTTTTATTAAAAAATAAATTAAATAATGTTAATCCCATTACCAGTTCGGCCCTTTTCTGTAGAACGCTCACCCTGCCCCCGCGCGCTGGGCGGTAACCCCGTTTCTATCCCCTCTTCACGCCGGCCAAAAATGGAGATAGCTACATAGGTTTTGACGGTTTAGTACGTTCTGAAATGCCTATACCGCTTCCATGCAATCCTAGTTCCATGAAGTAGATCAACGTCGATTATTGCGCAATGCTTGGCTCAAGCGACAAGCTTCCTTGGAGACGGTCAAAATTCTAGACAGAGACAAAAAACTACGTGATTGAGCCAAACAGCCAAACGGCTTGATAGTGTCGCTAGCTTTTCACGAAAACTCACATTACTAAAAAGTTGCCACTTAGTTATCCGGTCACCCTTATTTACTCCCTCAAAATATTTTTGTGCGTTGGCAACAGTAAACAAAGATGTCAAACCAAGATGTCAATCCGTCAATCGTTCGATCAGCTGGAAGTGGCATATTGTAAAATAAGTATTTTCCTATAAAACTACAATAAAACGAAAAATAAGCAATAAAAGTGTACTGGTATTTTCATATTTTTATATAGATTGTCCTAAAACACAAGCGCAACGATAAAACGCGACTGTTAATTAATAAAATTACGTTCAAGTGTAGTGACAGCGATAGGCGTTTGCTCCGATGACATTTCGAGTCGAAATCGGGATTGTTCCAATTTTTAATAGCTGAAGTGTTTTTAAGTGCTGCTGAATGTATGAATAAGAACTGTTGGTGGAATGTAGTTTAGGTTTAGGATGGAAGGAGCCGTCGCGCGGGTTCCGCGCGTTTACAAGATCGTGGTGTTGGGGGACGGAGGGGTGGGCAAATCCGCCGTCACTCTGCAATTCGTCAGCCACAGTTTCCTCGACTACCATGACCCCACTATTGGTAAGTCTTCAGATTTTCCTTCCATATAATAGAACTTTTGAAATTCGGCCAAAGTCAAGGTCTTGCCCCTGCACAATGTAAACAATGCAACCCTCTTTAAAATTCTGCACAAATCTGTTTTTGTGTAATATTGTCTAAGTATGTCAAAAGTCTTATCCACAAATATAATGGATAATAACCGTACCTTCCTTTCTGTCGAATTAATTTATTCCTGAAATTCAAATGTCTCTTTTTGTCAAAATAATGTACATCAATACACTAGTTCACTCAGAAACAAGTCTGAAAACTTCTTTTTGAGCTATTGCCGTTAGTAGATTTGTCACAATGAAATCTATATTATTTTTCCATAAATACATCACTATTATTTAATACTGTCGCCAAGATATTGCACAAAATGTATTTATGGCATTATAACTTTCAAGCCATCTTCCCTACATGCCTTCCATTGATATATTTGGTGTAGCTCAGGCGCTGGGGCTACATAGAAGCCAGAGTTGAGTTGGCCTTTCAGAAGCTGGGCGTAGTGGACAGGGCCTGCAGATACTTTAATAGTATACAATTGCTGATCCTTTACAGATCGCAAGTACGCGCCACTGTTGATTTGGGAGTTCCAAAATACCTGAAAAAACCCTTGACTCTGTGCAGAAATGGCAGTCCGTTTGATAGATTCTCCTATATCCCTATCCCTTCGATTGCATACCGGTGCATAGTCGGGAATAATGTCAAACGTACCCCCAACATATGTACACGGTTGACATTTGTCACAAGAGAACAGGTCACTTCTACAACTCGTTCTTGAGTTCAACAACTCGACTGTGGATCTCTCAAGATCCATGTTCACTTCGCCCTCTCCTAAAAAAAAATCCTTTGTAGAAAAAGGAGGGAACACATAATCAGTTTTTGTTCATGAACTTTTAAGCTAGCCATACCACCTTTACTTGTTGATAAATGACACTATTTTGAGTTTTTGTAAAAACGACGTTTTGGTAAAACCTTTCTAGCCACATTTTTTTCGGAATATCACTTTTCAGTAGTGACCGACCGAAGATTGGGTTTTGGCAAAAAAATCTTGTTTCGGCATCAGTTTCGGTTTGGGTTTAACCGAAACTTTTTTAGGCATGTTAAAAATCGATTGTTTACTGTTATTTGGCTTATTTTTTACACTTATTCAGACAGTTAACACATGTTAAATTAAATAAATAAAAAAAACAATAATTGAAGTATGTGAAAAAATAATATATTTTTTATATTACTTCTATAAAACAACCAAAATTTATAAAAAATAACAAAACATGTTAACTACTTCTTCGAACTTCTCGTTTGGCTGACTTCGGGTGAGTTCGTGGCTCGTATGTCACCCGCCATCATCAGCAAAATACTCAATTAATGAGGTCCTTCCTCGTCTTGATTATTAAATGTTTGTTCCAAAAGTAGTTAACATGTTTGTTAATTTTGATTTGTTTTATTTTAGCAGTAATATCAAAAAATAAATATTTTTTTTACGTACTTCAATTATTGTTTTTTATTTCATTTTAACATGTATAAAAAGAATTTTGTGATTTTAAAAGCAATAAAAATCAAAATACTCAATTAATGAAGTCCTTCCTTTATAATGTAAGTGTTGATTATTGACAAATTTTTGTTCCAAGAAGTAGCTTTTGTTATTTTTTATTAATTTTGTTTGTTTTGTAGAAGTAATATAAAACAAATATTATTTTTTCACATACTTCAATTATTGTTTTTTTTATTTATTTAATTTAACATGTGTTAACTGTCTGAATAAGTGTAAAAAATAAACCAAATTTACAGAAATTTAAATAAACAAACGATTTTTAACATGTCTAAAAAAGTTTCGGTTTCGGCTGAAACTGAGACAGATACCAAAGATTCGGTTTTGGTGGAAAGTCCTGTTTCGGTCGGACACTACTTTTCAGGTTTCATATAGAATACTTCTTAAAATAGAATGTGAAAAAACAATTTTTGCTGATTAACCACTCGGATCCATAAGCTTGTTTTCATGATAATATAACATTACCATAAATATGTATGACATATGAGGCGTTCATGGCTTATTAAGGCATTTTTAACCTAAAAGCTACATTTATGCATAATTTTATTTTAGGTTATTTTGAGAAAACTGTATAATTCAACCCTCAAATTTCTCAAAATTATAAATAGATTTGCAAAATTGTACATCAAAATTTTGAAAAACAAACCACAGCTTTCACATAAACTTGCAATTTTTTAATTAGTTTGGCGAATCCGTTAATATTTATTTATATCGTCTCCTGTTTTCATTTTGTTTCCATGTTTTCATTTTGTGGCTTAAAAGGCTTTACTAAACCACACACGATTTGTAAGCATACGAGGGTGGTCCGATAAGTACTTAGCCTACAAAAGAAAAACGAAAATTTAGGAAATTTTAATTTTTTATTTCTCAATGTAATCTCCTTTTAGCTCGATACACTTGACCCAGCGATGCTCCAATTTCTTTAACCCATCTGAAAAATACGTTTTCTCGAGGTCTGCAAAGTAGGCCTCCATGGCGGCGATGACCTCCTCATTCGACTAAAATTTCTGCCCGGCGAGTAACTTTTTCAAGTTTGGAAACAAAAAGAAGTCGCACGGGGCCAAATATGGAGAATACAGTGGATCGGGCAGCAGTTCGTAGCCCAATTCAACCAATTTGGCCGTGGCAAGGGCGGAGGCGTGAGCCGGTGCGTTGTCATGGTGGTAGTCCGGAGTGAGCAAACGCAGCACCCATCACGCCGACAGCTTTCTCATGCCCTAAATTTCACGCAGGAATGACCCACATGGTCTTTTGAGATGCCTACTGTCTCAGCTATCTCGCGCACCCTCAATCAGCGGTCTGCCAATACGAGATTGTGGAATTTTGGTATGTTATCCTCCGTGGTAACCGTTTTCGGGGCAACTGGGCATGGCTCATCAAAAACCGATGTGTGACCACATTAAAACTCTTTTAACCAATATTTGATGGTCGCCATCAAAGGAGAAGGTCACCGTATACAGCATCCAAAAGAATCGTATCACCGACCGATATTGCTCTTTTTCCATTTTTCTAAAATCCGCGGACATGCCCGCTTCCACACGCGGTCAAAACAAAACTACGAGTCCGATTCGGCTGAAATTGAAAAAAGAATGTAGGTACACGATAGTAAATTTCTCCTGCAATAGTGATAATAGCGCCCTTGAGGTGATTTATCACAAAAACGGCGCTTTATAAATTATCCAATTATTATTATTAACAGTGGCGCCATCGGGCCGTGAGGCTAAATGCGTATCGGACGGCCCTCGTACATAGAAAGTTAGAATGAGAATTTTATTTATTTGTATGTGCATGTTCAGTCGAAAATGTATGAAGAAAAATTAATATTTAAAAAAAATAATATTTATTTATATCGTCTCCTGTAATGTTTTCATTTTGTGGTTTGAAAGATTTTACCAGACCACAGACGATTTGTAAGTATACATTAATAAATATGTGGAATCGTAATGAAAAGTTAGAACAAGAATTTTATTTATTTATATGCATATATTTACTTGTTCAGTCGAAAATCTATGAAGAAAAAATGAAATTATAATATATGTATATTATTTATTTATATGTGTATTTGTATAATTTCATTTTTTCTTCATAGATTTTCGACTGAACAAGTAAATATATGCATATAAATAAATAAAATTCTTGTTCTAACTTTTCATTACGATTCCACATATTTATTAATGTATACTTACAAATCGTCTGTGGTCTGGTAAAATCTTTCAAACCACAAAATGAAAACATTACAGGAGACGATATAAATAAATATAATTTTTTTTAAATATTAATTTTTCTTCATATATTATATAGAAGTGTAAAATTGTACAGATATGAATTTAAATTAGTTGCATTTTACCAAAAAATAAAAAATTATTAAATAACATTTTCACAAAAAGAAAACAAGAGATGTAATATTAGTACATTTATATTTTTTCAAGTGTTCTAAAAATTCCAATATTCAAAATAGCAGCGCTACACATAGAAGTTGGCAGTGGCGTAAATAAGAACTAACGCTATATCTTTACATTTTAATTTAGCAACCACACCTACTATCACCTATGTTGTAATGACAGTGCCCACCTTTTTCATCAATTTATATGTATGTATAGCACTGTTTCATTTCATTACATTTGAATGTTCCGAATTCAGTGTTACAAATCTAGAAATAAGTTGTCCTGGACAGGAACTTATATAAACTTTTATAACAATAATATCATATTATTTTTATGGTAAAATTATACCGACTCACCACCCTGCACCGCAGTTGAAGGGATGGATTCATATGTCCGTCACTCCTGGACACACTGGCCCCCGGATTCCTACCCTCATACCTTTTTCCTTCTCAGAACTTCACATCCTTCCCTTCCTTAAAAAGACCCTCCACATAGCATCCCCTAAGAGTTCGACGCCATGATTGTCCAAATGAAGCGGACTTATACAACTTTACCATAAATATGTAAATGCTTAAGACATTTCATTATTAAATTATGTGATAACCGTTATTTTAACCTATCGTTGTATTATTAATAATCTTTACACAAGGTCCATAGTATTTTATCAGCGTTTTATGTTTTGTTATACTTAGGACCGAGATGATGTTAATATTCATCATTTTTAGGAAATTTCAAGTTCGGAAATTACTACAGAAACAATTTGGGGCAGAATAATACTATCGACACTTCAGTTATTGTAAACACTGTTGAAGAAAATATTCTTATGTTATCCGACGTTCATGAAAATATCTCAAATAATATTACAGTTTTGTCACCCGAATATATAACTATATCGAAAGAGACATATTTTTTTTATGCAGACAATTGCTTTGGTCAAAATAAAAATAAATATGTAGAAAGTTTATTTATTTATTTATTGTGTCACTGTATTAAATACTCCAAGCATTAGCCTCAAATTTCTAACAGTATGCCACACTCAAAATGAGGGTGATGCGATGCATTCTTTATTATTTGGCCGCATCTGCGCTTATCGTCCCGAAGTAATGTGTGCCGATGCTTCGTACGTTTTGACACTAACAAGTTAGTGCGATAAAGCCTGTGGTCATATTAGCGGCGTCTTTGCCTGTGGTCATAATGCGTGTGCGTTATCGCCTCCCGTAGCCCGAATGTTCGCGACGATAGCCGATAATAGCCGGTCACATTTGCGCGTATCGTGTCATAGCACGAAGCTTTATGACGATACACGCAGGTGCGGCCCTAGTATTATTGGAAAACAGAAAAGAAGAACACTTAAATCAGGATCAATATTTGTACAAGCTCAATGGGTTCCTCTAGTTCAGGCATGGCGAACCCATGGCACGCGACACAATATTTTGGGCACGTCACTGATCAGTGATCACAAAATTTATTATGCACTACGAAAAAAAGTGTCAAGTGTATAGTAGTAGGTGAACGAGCGAACCCGAGTTCTCAGATTTTCTCAGTTCAAAGAATTATCGGAAATACTCAAGTTTATTATTTACCCCGATGTGACGTCATTTGATTAACTGAATTTGTCCTCATTCGATTTGCTGTAAATTGATGAATTTGAAATGCAGCTGATTGATTTCCAGTTTAGTTCAATATGGATACAAAAAATTGTTGAAAAAAGGAGCGAGTTAGAATTAATTGAAACGGAAAGATTGACAGGGAATTATAACTAAATTTTGGAAAGATGGAATGTGTTACCAGACAAATTTAATTGTTTGAAGAAGCTGGCTCATGCTATTTTAACAATATTTTCATCAACCTATGCCTGCGAGTCATTATTTTCAGAGATGAATAACATTAAAGAAACGGTTAGAAACCGTTTGACAGATGAGTCCAGTTCAGCATGCATTCGCTAAAAGTAACATCTTACAACCCTAACATATTATGTTATTTGTCATCTAACCTGCAACAACATAAGTCACACTAATTTTACTTTCATTTTAAATTATGTACGCGTATAATGCAAAATGTTCCCATTTAGTAGAAGTAAATAAAGAGTTTTTAATTGATACTGAGTGTTTATTATTATTATTTTACCAATAATCACAAAGTCTAAATTATTTGATGGCATGTCCATGACCCCATTAAACATTTCTTTAGAAAAATGGCATGTTGATACGTAAAGGTTCGCCATCCCTGCTCTAGTTCAATAGGAAAAAAAAATTGGCAACCTCATGGGGTTAAAGAAATGACCACCGAAAAATTCTTTGACCTGAAAAATCTGTCAAACCTAGTGGGTAAGAATTTCAATTTTAATGAAAATAATGAATTTAATGTATTTTATAAAAATAATTTTGAAGGATATTATCTAAGAATCAACGTTAGGAATTTCCGAAAAGAGGTAGAAAAGATACATTAATTCTGTCCCCGGCATTCTCCCACCTTCTCCCACCAGCTCTTCCTAATGCTAAAATAAAAGATTTAATTTCACTTTAAGAGACCCAACTCATTGCGAGCCACTATCATCAATTTTATACAACTTTTAAGGGTTTCCACTATTGCTGATGCTAATACAGCTGCAGTCGACCAAGTTGATTAGAATTGATTTTTAATATTTTTTTGTAACCACTGTGTACCCATCATTATTTTAAACAAATTCAAGTGTTTCCACTATTGCTAATGCTAATACAGCTACAGCTAATAATGTTTATTAGATTATTTTTTTGTGACCACTGTGTACTGTGTAAGGGGTAGAAGTAATTTTTTTTTGTTTTTGAACTAAAACTTCTTTACGCATGCTCGACTTGGGGGGTAAGCTGGTGAATGCATTACAAAAGTGGTGATATGTTACGAAAAGTGGTGATGTGTTATGAAAAGTGTGATGTTACGAAAAGTGTGATGTTACGAAAAATGTGATGCGAACGGTAATTGATGCGAACGGTGATCGATGGCGAGGCGAACGCTCGGGCCTTTACTCACGCTTGACTTGGGGTATGATCAGGATAAGGATATGGATAAGGATATGGATAATGATAAGGGTAAGGATAAGGATAAGGATGGTCACCCCAAGGTCGTAGGTCACCCCATGGTCATATGCCACCCCAAAGTCATATGTCATCCCAATGTGAATGTCATATGTTCTTTTATAAGATCAGTCGTGTGATCTAAAGCACACTCTTTTTTTGTTGTTGTTATTATTAATAAAACAAAGTTTAAAAACCAAAATTACTTTTATTTTCACAAGATTATGACTGATTGATAATTCTGCTTTGGGGCATAAGTTAAAATTTTCAAAAGATTTCCCCAATAATAGTGGCACAAATTCGAAATTTGCCTTAAATACCTGAATAAATGAGAGAAATTTAAAAAACTCAGATATGTAACGAATTTGCATCCTTCTTACCCAATTTTTGTAAAAGAATGTTTTTTAATTTGTTAATAAACTGAGTCAATACACTTTTAAAAATCGAACGAAATATTCAAACGAAATATTCAAACTGCTCTCCTGAAAAAAGAGGTTTTTTGAGTTGTGCCATTGTTTTGGGGGGGTGCGATATGTTTATTGCCTTTTATTGCCATCACGGTACCGTAAACATGGGTTGTTGTGGTAATAATAAAAGCGCTCAATGGGACCGTCCATAACCTAACCATCAACATTCTCACTTGGATTATTGTTTATTTTTAAATAATTTATTGTACTCACAAGCATTTTATTTTCAGAGGACTCATACCAGCAGCAAGCAGTAATCGATGGAGAGCCAGCACATTTGGATATCCTGGACACCGCTGGACAGGTTACTTAACCTTTTATTTTTTTTATTCAACATTATTAATTACACTAGCTGGGGTATCCGGCTTCACTCAGGGAGTTGATATGAGATTGAACTAACATTCAAACCCATGACAGATCTGGCTTTATATACCCCTACCAATGGGTAGCCCCACATATACAAAAAAAGGCTTCGAATGGTCCACAATATTCCAGAACATTCCACAACTTTCGAGAGTGTTCTGGAATGTTCCACAATGATGTTCTCGATTCCCTATTCCCGAACATTCCAGAATGTTCCGGGATGTTCTGGAATGTTGTGGAATACTCTCGAATGGTTTGGACTTTTCTGGAAATTTCTGAAGGGCGATACTTCCAGCCCTTATATCTTAAAAAGCACACCCTTCAGGTAAAAACGGGAACCTTCTTCATGAATGGAGGATAGAGGGCTACCACACCATTGATCATACCACGACTCGTTTCTGAGTTTTTGCGGGACGCACACTTTTGTACACTTTCTTTTTTAATAGATATATTGATTACATGGGTGATGTATTTATTGTACCTGCCTCTCTGGGAAATGCTGTGTTGAGAGCAGGCACGGTTTATAACATAAGCTGCTTACAATAAAAATAAAAACACAATATTGCATTAAATATTGTGTTTTTCAAAATATTCCACCACGTAATACCAGAAGTCAGGATTTATTTCAGTGCAGAAATTCTGGAAGTAACTACCATATGTATTCCTCTTTGCCCAGAATACTAATGGAGCGAAATAATTATACCAAGTCAGTGGACATTCTCAATTTATCTTTAAACAAATACAAAATACTGTTACTGAGGCAGTTCAGTTATGTACAATAAATACTATATATTTCGTTGCTAACTACCTATTATATTTCCTTTGTTAAAGAAATATATAGTTTTTATATATTATTTAATCATAGTGTAGTTTGTAAATTTCATACTTATGTAAAAGTCCCGTAAAAGGGCGTAAATTAATAAATAAAAATAAAAGACATTCAAATCAACATTCTACCATTGGAAATACATACAAACTTATAAATAGTTTTTAATAATATTTGTTGATGTTTGATCTGTCTTGGCTGATGACAAGTTGGCAGGACTTGGTGTCTAATTTATATTTAGAATAATTTGTGTTCTGTCTAATTGTCTGCACAATGAACAGCTTAGCTTAATATAAACAACAGATATTTAACCCGTCTTCTTGTTTAGAAATAAATACATCCCAAAACACATAATCGCGTTATACAAGACCAAAAACGTCCCGAGCAACCTTACATTTTAAAAGCTCTATATCTCTCTTCCTTTCATGCAAACATATGTATTTTTATTTTAACCAAGAAGAGAACGAAATAATGCTTCTTATTGTCTTTGAAATATGAAAGCTATCTTGCATAGATATTTTACAATCTGGATACAAAGTGACAGTTTCAGAATTTTCGCCTGAAACTGAGGCTTCCGGATTGTGAGGTGCGAATATATTGAACCAATCTAATATATCATTGAAGAAAAAGATAACACTAATAAATCTAAACAAAACATGAAACAGAACAAGGCACATAAAAATTAAAAATAAAATTAGATATGTTTATCCAAGACATATATGTATACATATAGGTTAAAAATAAATTCATTAGAACTTTGTAATCATTTAAAAAGAAAGCAGGCAAAATACTGGGAAAATTAGTTGTTAATTCTGAATTTGAAATATGTGATGGACGAAAAAGACGCAAAATAAATAGGTCCCAATGGCCGAGTTGGTTAAGGCCATAGAATAAAGAATACCACAATTGTGGGCGTGTTTCGTGATCCAATTATAGGCCCAATTTGGGCCTATGTATATTTCCATACAAACTGTGCTTTCAAAACTCAAATGGGATGGAGATCTACTATTTCAGGCGAGTGTAAGTGAGACGGAATGCTGGGGGGATGGGGGCTGTATGGAACATTTGTTTTCATTCAAATTTGTATGGAAGGCACTTCTAGTGTGATATTCTTTATTCAATTGTTAAAACGCTGTGTCCTGGTAAGACAAAAGGGTTTGATTCCCAGTTGTTATTTTTTTGTGTCTTGTTCTGTTTCATGTTTCGTTTAGATTTATTTGTTCATATTTTCTTCTTCTTCAGTAACAGATTTTTAATTAGAATTTTTTTTAATGTGAACATGGCACAAGACTTTCAACTGTCCGAAAGTCAGTGGAACTACTGCATCCCCAATCGGGGTATGTTGTGAGGGTTCCATGACAGTTAATCCCCCGACAGTTGGCCCCCGACATACTTATATATAATATGCAATCGGCTTAGGGACAATATGGTATACCTACTTAAACAAAGTATAAGTATAAGTGTCGCCGAAGGGGTGTGCGGAGAGGATGTACCGACGTATAACAATGGTGTAAAACGTGTTTTCATTCAAATGCATCAAGGATAAAGCTACTTGTCTGTATACCGTATATACCAGCGTATAAGTACAAAAAATCGACACTGTAAATAAATTCGCTTGATCCATACCATGGTATATTTGAAGTACAGTGGTATCTCAAAGCAATTAATCCGTTCCAGCCCCCAAAATCCTAATTTTAGTAACTGCTTTTCTCCTCACCTTTGTCTTTGCCTTTTTCGCTGGATTAAGGCTCTGCAACCGGGCTTGAAAAGAAGAAGATGGAGAGATACGAAATTACGAATGTTAGAGGAGAGCGCTAACATTTACAGCGACAAAATCGATGTGAAAATTGCGAAAATGTTTAATAAAACACGACTCGTTTAAAATAGAGCAAAAATCTCGCGGGCATAGTCTTAAATAGCATTTAAAGAAACACTGTGAATTTTTTCATACATATAACTTGTAAAATAAATGAAACAAACGTGTTTATAATAATTTTTGGAGCATACTTTGCGATTTTTTTCTATCGAGGGAATTTTATATAATTTGCCTTTCGGCACGAGCAATGTCTAGATATTATCTTCAAGAATAACATATATTTTTTTTAGAGCTTTAAAACTTAACGTGTTTAAGGGAGATATGTAAGAAATCGGTCGAACTTCGGGTTGTGGGGCCTTAAAAAAAACCTGTCCAAGGAGGTTTGTTTCTTTCTCCCTTTCAGAATATCGGGGGAAATGAGTTAGGCAAGTGTCGTTAAATAGCTCCGATGCACAACCAGGTGCAACTTTTTTGGGGTGTTTCTTTTCCACGAACTGTGAAACTCTTCCATATTCCCGAGATCTCCTTCATCTCACTTGTAGAGATAACCTCCCCCACCTCTGGCTCCTCCTCGAAACCAATTTCTTGCTGCTGTTGCTGCAGCTGCAACTGTAACTCTTGTAACTTCTCGGTCGTCAGTTCTTGAGAGTTCTCCTCGACGAGCTCGTTTTCGTCTCTCTCATCCACCACCAGGCCCATGGATTTTCCCAGAGACACAAACTGGTGGGTCGTGTGCAGCCGGCCGTTCCTCTTATCTCAAATGTTGCTCGTATTTCAAAGCAAAACTTCGTTCGCTCGACGGCTTGTATCTCAAATATCTCGTTTGTTAGGGCACTCGTATCTCGAAGAACCACCGTATTGTAGGTTTTAAAATGGTAAATAATGCACAAAAAAAAATCATTTTATAATAAACTAGCAGACCCGGCCATACGTTGCTGTTGCCAATGGAACACAATGCCATCTACTGATAATGCCATCTGTTAATTTGCATACATATCAAATCTACACTGCCCGCTTGCCAGCCCGCTCCCTTTATATATTATATATTTCAACCAATTTACACAAAGCCTTGACAAATTATATAACTAAACCTTCCTCATGAATCACTCAATCCATTGGTGAAATCCGCATGAAAATCCGTTGCCGGTATACTATGTAAAGATATCATTTTGGAGGGCCAACCGTCGGGTCACCATTGTGAGGCTGAAGGGAGTGGACAAGATGGGGAAGTGGCAGGTTGGGAAATACCTGGGAATTGAAGAATAAATCCTCTCATGTAATGATATAATATTTGTTAGGTGGAGTTCACAGCTATGAGGGACCAGTACATGCGTTGCGGCGAGGGTTTTGTGATCTGCTACTCCGTGACTGATCGCCAGAGCTTCCGGGAGGCGGCGGAGTACCGGCGCCTTATCGCGCGCGTGCGCCCCCACGAGGACATCCCCCTGGTGCTGGTGGCCAATAAGAGGGACCTCCACAATCTGCGCAAGGTGATGATGTTTTATTATTAGTCTAGGGCAGTGGTCGTCACACTTTTCTGGTCAAGGGCCACATAGGACAATGTGAGGTGTCACCGCGGGCCGCACACTTATGATTTTATGATTTTGGGGGGGGGGGGGGGGTGTTGTACCTTTTTTTAGCAAGTTAAAAAAGCATTTTTTTGTATTTAAGTACCGGGTTGCTACCTCCTTCCTTCTTGTGTTCGTGATGTAGTGTCAATTCTTAATAATAATAATGCACATAATTGAATCTTTCAGTTCAATTTTCATCCACTTCTCGAACTATTGAATGTGTGAATTTGCGCACACGTGATAAAAATGATTACAACACATACAATAACAAAAATTAACCAATATTAAAGTTTACTTTGCTTTAATTAGTACATGATAAGCATGTTTTTTTGGTCTTTTTTAGACCATTTTTTAGATCATATTTAAAAAGAAAATGCCAGATATTTGTGCGGGCCGCAAAAAACCGGATAGTAGATATAATTGTACATGAAAAAAAATATATTTAAAAAGAAAACGCCAGATATATGTGTGGGCCGCAAAAAACCGGATAGTATAATTGTACGTGAAAAAATATATGTTTAAAAAGAAAACGGCAGATATTTGTGCGGGCCGCGAAAAAAAAAAGATACTATAAAATTGTACATGAAAAAAAAATATTCAAAAAGAAAACAGCAGATATTTGTGCGGGCCCCAAAAAAAGGGATAGTATAATTGTACATGAAAAAAAATATTTAAAAAGAAAACAGCAGATATTTGTGCGGACCGCAAAAAAAGGATAGTATAATTGTACATCAAAAAATATATTTAAAAAGAAAACAGCAGATATTTGTGCGGGCCGCATAAAAACGGATAGTATAACTGTGCATGAAAAAAAAAAACATATTTTAAAAGTAAACAGCAGATATTTGAGTGGGAAGCAAAAAACGGAAAGTATAAATGTAAGTACATGAAAAAAAATATATTTAAAAAGAAAACGGCAGATATTTGTGAGGGCCGCAAAAAAACGGAAAGTATAATTGTATGTGAAAAAAAATATATTTAAAAAGAAAACGCCAGATATTTGAGCGGGCCACACAAATATGCATCGCGGGCCGCAGTTTGACGACCAAGGGTCTAGGGGGTAATGTTCATGTTCTGTATGAGTTCTATTCAAGTTCTGTTAATACATCATTGTAGGCCAGTTGCTTAATAAAACTGAAATATAAAAACTTAATAAAAAATAATTAAAACTTCATAAAACAGTACTTGAATAGATCTTAATACAGAAAGTGGAAATTAACTTCAAATATTTGGTGAATTGTATAAATTTTTTGAAACAACCCATCCAAAGTTCCTATTTCTAATACATACACGTTTTGATGGTTTCTTTTTGACGTAAGCATTAGTTAGGCCACAATTCCATTCATCGTGAGCTATTCACTTACGCTTTTATAGCATTCAAAGAATGGATAATTGAGGGTGTTTTTTAACACCTAGCTCAAATTATCACAACTGGCATGTGATCTGATCTTTTAACATTAAGTCTCAGAAATTTTGTTATTTATTCGATTTTCTTTGAAGGGTGGGTCCACTGCAAAATGTTGAGTATCACTTTTTTTCCAAGTTATGAAAAATATTTAATATTGCTCACAGTGCCGAGAAAAAAACCTTTACTAAAAGCGAAACACGGCTAGAAGACTGAGTATCACAAATAAATTAGTGGCAATCATTGTTATTGAATGTGGACAGTGATCGTTCCTGAATGGTAAAATGGATAATCATCGTTTCACTATAAGGATCATTTTGCATCATTTTGCAATGGAAACTTTGGAGTTGCATGACAATATTTTTTTTATTGAGTACATAATGTAATATTTTATGTAATTTTTTTTGTTGGTAATGGTGTTGTAATATGTATACTTTATAAAAAAAATATATGCTTCATGTACTTCTTAACGCCCGTGTTTTCTCCACAGTTTTAAATCTTAAAATGCAGATATCTCAAAATCACTTTACACGGTCATTCAACAGCCTTGGACACTTCATTTATAGATAATAAAAACGAAGGGAGATGTGACGTGGAAGCATGCCGACTGCCGCCGAGTCTAGACCAAACCGTACAAAAATATTAAGGTGGCTATGCAATGTAAGTTACGCGTTTGAAGCAAAAGCAAAAGGATGTCGCTGTGCGCGGAATGCGATTTTCTGTAGGACGGATGAATAATGTTTGCGACGCTTGTGCACATGGTTTAATACCAATAATGGTTCTTGGCCTATCTCCCTTGTTTCTGTTATCTATGTTCCTAACAATAACTTCATTTAGAATGCATGTCTTGGGCTATTTTAAGTTTTAACTTCTCAAGTATCCGATAGGTACATAATCTGAAATACATACTTTCTGTTTGTGGGATTTTTACCACACAACAAGAGAGGTCGCGGGTGCTGGACATTCCAAAGGTTAATTTACTAATGCTGGCCGCATGTCATTGTGTCCTATCCAGGTGACCTTCGAGGAGGGCCGGCAGCTGGCCACCCAGCTGGGCTGCCCCTTCTTTGAGACCTCAGCGGCCTTGCGCCACTACATAGATGATGCCTTCCACGCGCTGGTCAGGGAGATTCGCAGCAAGGACCACCGACAGGTAACATACAAACTATCTTCTTCACTACTTCAGGTGACCACAAGACAATGCCTAGGACATGTTCGACAGAAAGTCTCACTGGTTTACATGTGTTTTTTATTACAGAGTGGTCTGGGTGGCGGGCGGCGAAGATGGCGCCGCCTGCGCAGCATCCTGGCGCTGGTTTTCCGCTGGAAGCCGCGCCGCGGGCAGCCGCCGCCCTCGCCCTCGCGCCTCCTGCCCTGACCGCACCTCACGCCTCCCACCCCCAGCTTCCGACACTTTCCCATCGAGATCTCTTCCTCCTAAACTTACTGAATTAACCAACCAAACCACTCACCTGACCCGCTTATCCTAATCTAACCTCGCTTCCACTGCAGTAACATGTCAAATCAGTCTGTACAAACTAACTTCAATTACAGATATAACAAACATGTAAAGTCATTCTGCAAAATCCACCTAACCTAACTTTTATTACAGAAATGCAAATGTACCCTAATTTTTATTAAACTAACATGTCAAATCAATCTACACAAAACTCAACTTCTACTGCAGAAATACAAACATATCTTATTTTTTTCAAAACACACAATGATGGTCTTCGTAAATCAACCACACTTGTTTATTTTCTAATACGAACATTTCAAATTTAAAACGCCAAATAACCTAAACTATCTTCAATGACAAGATACATTAATTTATAATACTAACATTAATTCAATTGATATAGTCCGCAAGTATCAAACTTTACCTGCGTCCCAACCTAACCTTGCATTCCAAATCTTTTTGATTATCCACAGTGAAAAACATTAAAATTGAACAAAAAAAAAACATAGACCCTCTAGAGAATTGTTCTAAACAACTAACTAATGTAGGAATACTTTTAGACTCTGGTTCATGGAGATTAGATGTTCAAATTTGAATAACAATTGCAAGAAAATTAAAATGGAGGGAGTTATTAAAAAAACCTACGAGCTATCTTTGAGATACGAATCTCAAAATTATCTAAAAAATTTAATGTCTGATCCAATCTGACATATTGCCTAACGTTTTTAACACTCTTTCTCAGCACAACAAATGGGGATGGGAGATGAATATTTATAAAAAGTAATTTATTCTAGGTATTTATTAATGTTAAATTAATATTCTGGTGGTTTTGGATCTCGAATAAATTATTCAACGTTGCATGTGCCAAACACTGGGAATGTTACCATTTTAGCAGTTAATTTAATTATTAGAATTAATTTTAACGCGGTGTTTTGCGCATTGTTAAACTTTTATTTATTTATTTAAACAATTAGCTTTGTTTGATTTTAGTTGATGTAATGGCTTCATCCACACACCGGTTTAAATAAGTATAAACGATTGAACATTAATAGAAAGGCCCGAATATAATGTTAAATTTAATTCTGTTTTTACATTCGGATTCGTTGCAAAAAAAATACAGTGTTTAAGGAAAATGGAAGATAGGTTCCATTGTACACATCGCTGTCAGACAATAAAAGCAACCATTTTCATATTTTTGGTACGAAATCATTTGAAATTTTAGGTACGGATATATATTGCAATTACGCTTAGAATAACGCACTGTATATAGTTCAAATTGATTTTGCTATTTTGAATTTTGATTTATTTATTTGCTAGTTGGGATTGCCTGATTTGCATGGTGTGTGGACGAAGCTAACGAATAATGCATAATTTTGCATTTTATAAGTTGTTTAATTTTTTTATTTATTTATGTTGAAATTATGATCAGTATTGTGGGATCCAAATGTTGGTTTGAAAATAATGTGTAATAATTTAGAAACCCCAATAACGTGAGACCAAATTAGTTTAAGATAAGGTGAATTGAAGTTGAGAAATCATTGAAATATGAATTACCCATAAAGAAATTAACTAAATTATGTATTTAATAAAATGTACATTAATTAGCGAAACAGTATTAGATAATTTGTTGATTCACCAAATTATTAATAATTTTTAGTTTATCCAACAATGATTTAATTCAACAATGATAGTACAATATATTTTAAATAATTTAAAACAATGATTTAGCGAAACTTTCATTTAGGGTGTTAGCATTTATTTTGCATAGTAGAACCGTTATAGCTTCAAATAACAGCTTTGAGCTATCGCTCGTTAAATAAATTGATAGTGCTGACCTCTGTATATAAATCTTTACACTGTTTTTGCGCTAAATCAATATTATGTGGTTATTTTAACCAGTGCTTTTTTTGTTATGGAATGAAATGAACGACTTTTGGGAATGAATTTTTGGTCTTCTTCTTCTTCTTTTTGTGCCCTGTCCGTTCAACGGATGTTGGCTGTCAGTTGGCTATGCGGACTTTGTTTAATGCGGCCCGGAACAGCTCTACGGTAGACTGGCCAAACCACTGTCTCAGGTTTTTTAGCCATGAGGTTCTCCTGCATTATGAGATGCAAGATCTCATACTTCTCTGGATGTCTCATCACACGTCCAAGATATTGAAGTTCTGGATGTCTCATCACTTGTCCAAGATATTGAAGTCACATGTCCAAGATATTTTTGAAAATTATTAACACATCTTCTCATCTTTAATTTTTCTCCTCTCCTTGCTTATTCGGGTTGGAGACATTCACCATAGTGTCTCCAGGCGTTCCTGTCCTGCGCTACTTCGATGAACTCAGGAGTACTTTAGTAGACCCAGTCTCTGGAGTTGCTTTTCCCAGCTTCGTGTAGGGCGACCAAGTGGACGTTTTCTCTCTAGAATTCCATTAAGTATTTTCAGTGGAAGTAAGTCCTCTGATAATCTTAGTGTGTTGGAGCCACCTCGATTGCTTCTTTTCTATGAAGGGAGGCGGGGGTTTGTTGTTAAGCTAGTCTCGGATCATTGTGCTCCTTATTCGATTACTTTTTACCCCTGCTCTCAAAATTCTCATTTTATCAATTACGTTTGGCAGCTTGAATCTGTGCAGAAATGGGCGGTCCGTTTGATAGATTCCCCTACATTAACCAAGCAGATTTCAATCTTTGCGTGAGGTGGGAATGCTGTCCTTGTTCTACCATTATTTCAATGAAAGATGCTGTGAAGAACTAATGCCATTGATCCCTTCGGTACCGGTACATAGTTGGGAAACACGCCAAACGCTTGCCCAATATTTGTACCCAGTTGACGTTTGTCACATGAGAACAAATGGCTCGTTCTTTAGTTCATCAACTCCGCTGTGGAGTGATTGGCCGGCCTCTGTATTTCCTCCCTCTTCAAGATCCATGTTCACTCCTTCCTCTCCTTAAAAAAATATGTGGAGTTAATGTAAAAGAATGTATTTATTTATTTTATTTGTTATAAAAATACATTCAGTATTCTGGTAATTTTATTAAATTTATGATGTTTTATGCTGTGCTCTTTGTGGGTGATAGCATTTCAAAGAATTGGGGATGCTTATATAAAAGTTTCCTTTAAGAAGAGATTCACTCCTTACAAGATAAGCAGCTTCATAAAATGTTCTTTTATCCAAAAAAGCACTGTTTTTAATATACATATGTATTACTTGATCATAAGCACTAAAATTGATGGCTGCATATTTGACCGTTACAAAGAAGTCGTATAAGTTGTAAGTGTTGTAAATCCTAAATGATTTATTTATTTGTATGTAATGGATATGATGAATTCATCCAAGTGCCGATATGCGTGAATCAACCACAAAGCCTAAACAGCTTGTCCCCTAGTTTGTAGGTTAGAAATATTGTCCCCAATAACTTGTAAGAAGTGTTGTCGGACTTTGTCAATAACCAAATAATATTGTGTACGGACATTCAAATTTTGTGGCTTTTTATTATTGTTTATTGTAAAGGTGTGTTTACCGATGCTTTGCCAAAGGTATTTTCATCTAATTTTACCAGTATGCCCGTGAAGAGCACAGGGCTTATCAAATAAACGAAATCAATCATTGTTCCATCCGACCATATAAGTATTTTATTTTAAACAGTAGGTTTAGAAATTAAAAAAATTTCTGTTATCTGGTACCTTGAATATATTTCTTGATCTTAACCAAGTTGCATCTTATATAAACTATTGTGGCTTGTAATCTACTTTTCGTAAATATCAAAAGATGATTTTTATACTTAGTTTGATTTTGCATAACTATGGGTAAAGTCTGTTATTAATAATTTTATCAAATGATACTGGTTCATGATTTGATGATCCAAGTTGTGTGAAATTGCCCTAAGATCGTCACTTATCCTACACATACATAAATACGTAAAGATATATGAAAATATCCCTAGATCCACACTTAATTGCTGGTTAAGTTATGTAAAATTGTCCGATCGGCACTTATCCCATATACACATAAATAATAATACTGGTAAAGTTATATGAAAATGCCCCAAGATCCGAACTTATCCTGTATATGCATAATTGCTGGTAAAGTTATGTGAAATTTGCCTAAGATCGGCACTTATCCCGTGAACAAGTAATTGAAAAATAAAAGTTACGTGAAATTGCCCTAAGATCAGCACTTAGGGAACGTACCCATACTACGTGACCTGTTCAGGGGGGGGTCATCAAAATACCACGCTTGGTCACAACGGGGGGGCTTAGGTTTTTATCACATAGTCAATCTAGAAATCTCGCATTTTTTTTCGAGCTTCGAGGGGAGGTTTTTAAGTTCGCGGAATGGGAAGGTAAGTGATTAATGGGGGTACCGCTGAATTAGGTACTAATTGAACAACTCATTTTTAGGATAAACACCGGGTTTTATCGTAATTAGGTCATTAGTCTTTGAGCTATCGTCGACCAAACACTTCAATCGGGAAGAAATTTCTGAAATGTGGAGAAAATTGAGTTCCGTGCTGTTATAAAGTTCCTTTAAGTTAATTTAAAGATCGGAAAAATGTATTAGGGTAGTACCTAGGTGAATATGTTGAAAAGGAAAAATAATTTTGGTTTTTATTTCCACTCCTTACCCAATCCGCAAACTTAAAAACCCACCCCCATACATTCAAATAAGTGAAAAAGTTCAGGGAATGTGTTTGTTGAAGATGATTGAGATGAAAAATGTTTATAAAAATAACAAGACTTTCGTTTCCATAAATTACGTTCCGGGTTCAATATATTTTGACATAAGTTTTATCTTGATAATATTTTTTCCACTTGTAATGCATGCACTCTTGCTGTCACGCAGCAAGCGCCGTATTATTTATCAAGACAAATATAAGCCAAATAATGCATTTTTTATGATAAAAATGATTCGAAACCATATTTATGAAATACTATGTGAAAACTGTAGGGGGGGGGGGTCTTGGAATATACTACACGTGGTCACCGGGGGGGGGGGGGGGGGTAAAAAATTGAAAAAAGTGTGTCACGTAGTATGGGTACGTTCCCTTATCCTGTACGCACGTAATTGCTTGCAAAATTATGTGATGATTAGCACTTGTCCCGAACATGTGCCGAACCGAAATAAACTTGCGAAGGCTCGATTGTTACAGGAATGTCCCGTCCTGTGTTCAGGCCTCTCGTGGTCTCACTCGTCTAAGTTTTTGCTTCTTAAACAAATTTTAGGTAAAGATGTATACAAACATATTGATGTCTTCCCGTATGGATATGTCTTAATAAAGACGGTTTAGTTATAATGTTGCGTAGCGGTTAATGAATTAATGGAACGTATGTTTGCCCTGTTTTACAAGCTAAATGTTGAATGTTGTGCTTTTTAAAACATCTTTAAAATTCTTCATAGTATTCCTTTGTCTGGTGCATCCTTGGCTTTATGTAATTAGTTCTAAGACCCTTCGTACAGAGAGCTACTTATAAGCTAAGTGACTGTGATGCAACCACAAGTCGCCTACCAATGTGCTATTGTTTAACCGCTTAAGGACTACCTCCAAGTATCCTCAGTCGGCAAATACATATTAAAATGAGTTTTTTTTTTCTTTTTTTAATCTTTTTAATGATTATTGAAGGGGTTAAAACTGGTTTCCATATACGGCACTATCTGAATTACATTGAACTTGATAATTTTTTCAAGTGCAGCCGTGGAATTAAACTGAAGTCAAGTGACTGGCGACGAAGACAATAATATTGTTCTTCTTTATCCTTAAGACAAGTGTAAAAAACTATCGAAAAGATGATTTTGGGTTCTCCCATACAATTAAATAAATATGTTTTATTTATTTTGGAATGGAAAACCTCTAATTGTAATGTAATCATTGAAGAGAAAATGTATTAGCAATGCTCATTCGAACATTTGAAACAGAAAAATCACAAAAAGATACGGTTGCATCTAGGAATTGAACCCAGGACCTGCCGGGATTCTGCTCTAACCGCTGAGCTAATTCAACCGTAATCCCTTCAGTCATATTTAACTGTATCACTTCTACTAATAACTACCAACATTATCTTATTGCTTATTTTTATTGGCTGCTTTCTTTATGTATTATTGCAAGATTCTTTTCGAACTAAATGTAATCTAGATAGTATCTTGGATAAATATATCCATTTTTATTTTTATGTGCAACATCTATTGACTTTTCTGCATTTAAAAAAAAAAATAATAATTTAATACCTTTTATGAGTATCTTTTTCAGATTTTTTTGTTTCAAGTTTTCATTTGAGAATCGCCAAAATGGTCTTCAGTGAAAAAAAATTCATTGTCGGACAATCGTCGCCGCCATGGACTATATGAGAATGATGTCAAATTGACTTTTTTCCAATCCACGCCTTCTTCACTAAAACCTTTCTAACGTATGCGTAGCGGGCTACCAGCACTGTCAGTAGCATGCAACTGATGTCAAACCCGTAGGCGACATGTCGCGTACGATTAATAGCAAAATAGTATGGGGGAGAATCACGAGCGTCGCGTATGTTCCATGCACAAAACTCAAGTCACTTGTGAGTATCTCCATGTACGAATGACCTTACTCATCTTTTCGAAGTTTCTGTTCATATTATTTCACAGCTGTTTTTATCAAAATTCCATAGACAAAATAACGACTTGTAGAACTAGAAGAAATCTTCTTTATTTTTATTGGTTTGTAATTTGTCTGCTTTTCTAATTCTCTATGGTTTTTGTGAGTTAAAATGTTATTCATTTTCACTCTGTTCTTGTAAAAAAACTTTAACAACATTGTTGTTTCTAGTCCCATTTAACAAATAAGAAAACATAATGTCACCATTATTTTTGACTGCATTGTTTTTATATATAAAACAAATTTATTTCTAAGCAATGCAATCAAATTTAATTTTTTAGGTAAATTTTTTATGGTTAATTTTTTTTATTTTACAGACAATCAGTATTTATTAAGGTCGATTGATAAATATATTATATACACATTTTGTCAAATATTTCAAATCGAATTAACAAATTTATCCTGTTCACTAATTTATAAACTCGTATAAATATTAGGTTTTAACATATTGTATGAATTCATATGCTAAATTATTATTCTTTTTATGTAAAAATTTCTCTATGTTTTCGTTCATAGTTAATGAAGAAATATAAATTTGATCTAATTTTTTTTCTAAGGCAACACCGAGTAATGCCGAGTTTAGAACAAATTGTGGTAGATTCAAATGTGAGGTTATTTTTGACTTCAGATTCTGATAGTTTGAAATGGACAGAAGAAATTGGTACAACTCAATTTTTCTTAACTTTTTTACACATAAAAAAAAAAAAAAAAAAAAAAAAACATTTCCATGCAATTGTTTTGCTGGATAGTGTTAAAATGTTTGAATATTAAATTTTCTTAGAAGCTGATGTACATAGAATCATTTCCTTTCAGAAAATATCACTAATTTCTGAACACCCTTTATATTGATGAAAAAATATGCCCTTGGACCGAAGTGTTTTTTTTAAAGGAACATTGTTTTTCCTTTCAACCATCTTGGTGTTGCCATTTTAAAACATGCAAACAATCTCAGCTCCTCTAATTTTTGTCTATAATTTCTTAACAGACTGTTGTACCAGTTATTTTTGCATTGGCAAATAGTTGATCACATTGTGGCTTACAACGTAATAATTTGAACTGGTTCCTTAATTAGTAAAGCAATATGTTGAAAAAAATAATTTACCTCTTAAATGCAGTTTCCGTAACAATTAAGTCAGTTATTTGAATAGGTTACGTATTGCCTAATTAGATATTAAAGTCATTTTAAAATTTCAATAACCTTATTATTACAGTAAATATTTTGTGTATCGTTAATTAAGTTAGATGATCAAATGGATGGATCATATTGTTCTAATGGTCAACATTTAATTTAAGTATTTTTTTCTTCACAAATGTTGTATAAAACTTGTGAAAATTATTACTTATGAGATTAAGATCTAATCACATCTATTGGCACCGTGTGTGGCAGATACAGAACAGACACGAGTAAAATGGCATCGATTCAAGAGCCGATTATGTACAATAGTGCGTGGACGAAGTCCATGCGAACGCGATTTCAATTCCTTTACTCGTGTTCTCGTGGACTTTGCCCACGCATAAACAGCTTTTGATGTGGCACCATTTTACTCGCCTTTGTGCCGTGTCTACCGCACCCATTGCTGGTAGACGTGAATAAACCTTAGAACCATGGCTACAGGGAAGGTGGCTACGTCACTAAACAGCTACTTTTTTTTTGTTAAAACAGATTGTTTATGTTAAAAATATTGCCACTTTGAAATTTGAATAATACTAGATAATCCTTGATAAGGTTTATTTAATAAGCTTAAATAGTTTATTTCCAAAATTTTTTTTTGTTTCCTATTTTTCAAATGTTAACATTTGAAAAATAGGAAACATATAATATGGCGTTTGTCAATGACATTATAAACTTAATAGACAGACAAACAAATTAGTGTCCTTTCGATTTAGTACCAAACTGTTACGGATTGCAAGAGGTTGTGTGCTTTCTGCAACCAAATTGCATAAATAAGTGCCAAAGTTCTCTATGCCCAAAATGGGATTAGAAACTATTGCCATTACACAGCAAACACTAGTAATAGCCAAGGAATAACTTTTCATTTGTAAATGCACAGAAATTTATTATTTTATTTAATGCAATCGTTTCCCGAAGATTTTAAGGCCTTAGAGACAGTGAGATAGTAAACATAGCAACACATACGTATAGTATCCTTCCGACCTTCCGACAGTAACTTGTCTCATACTGCGTTCCGTCTAGTGTAAGCTAGGAAGCTTAGTGTCTTCCGGAACACACCCGTGATGTATTTGTTGCAATTTTTAAGCACATAAACGCTCCCCTGTATCTATTTCGTTCATTCACACATATTCTTTGAATAACAATGAATTACAAATTCACTGGACATGAGGGCGTATTCGTTACTTGCCACTTTTTGTGTTATTTTTGTGAGATAATAATGTCTTTATGTTCATTATTATTTATTTAACTTATGTTTGTGATGTCATTGACATTTGTCTTAATTATTGACAGATGAACATTTCAAAGCTCCACAACTGGAAAGTGTTGCATTGAACATGTGCAAACTTCATTATGCTTCATCTGTTTGTGAGTTTTTGCAGAGATAAACAAAAAGATTTTCTTCATAAATTAGGGTATTTATATATTTGTGATTTTGGCTAGTTTTCCCGGTAGCCTCGGTGAATAGGTAAGAAAAGTAATGCGAATAAAATGAGTTGTTAAGGAAGCAAATAATGGCTTAATCTGAGGTTAAATTCTCCACAAGTAATACATTTGCTAGGAGATAATTTAGGTACAATATCATATGCACAAAGAAGTGGGATGTTAGAGTTTAAAATTGTAGTATTTTAGTAATATTAATGTTGATTACACTCGAAAAGGGAAGTATATTGTATATAATTTTGCGCAGTGGCGATATCGTAACCAATGAGGTTTATCCGAGGTGCGATTATTGCTAGTTGAAAACTTTTATATTGTATTAGAAATACCATTTTAGTAAAAAAATAAATATTATTTTAATAAATTGTAGCGAGAAATTTAAATTTGAAAATGTATTGTTCAATAGTGTTAAAGGAATCTCGTTAAAATTCAATTTGAGTCAGTTTTTATCACAAATTTTAGCTTTTGAAATGTTTAAATATGTTACTATGTACTACTTTTCTGCTATGTAGATTTCTTCTGTTGAAAATTAATTAATGTAAATTGTTGAATTTTTGTATTGCTGAATCGGTTTAGAATTATTTGTAAAATGTATTTACTTGTAATAATAATAATGCATTTATTCTGTGAGCTTCTCCAAATAATATATGATACATAGTAAGATAAAAGTCAAAATTCCACCTGCAAATTCAATATCTTCCTGTTGAAAAATAAATCCAGTCAGTTCCCCTTCATTAACATCATGATATAACCATGCTTTTTATAAAATACATCCATATATGTCAAATATATACTGCATTTTTTGATAGGTATTCATATAATTTTTATGTATTTTTACAAATTTATCTATCGGAGTGAGTATCAATCTAGTCATATTCTATTTATTTATTTATTCTTAATCGTACTATTGTATGTTGTGCAGTTGAACAAAGCCAGGGTCTCAGGTTACACCATGTTTGTGGTGGCAAGTTCCATCGTGCATGATAGATCTCCATCATTGCAGTTTGTGATTGCAGTTTGCGTCATGCTTGCAGGTTCCATCATGGTTACAGGTTGTATCATGATTGCGTCGTGGTTGCAGTTTATATCACGGTTGCAGGTTCCATCATGGTTGCAGGTTGTATCATGATTGCGTCGTGGTTGCAGTTTATATCACGGTTGCAGGTTCCATCATGATTGTAGGATGTATAGTGAATACATTGTGGTTGTAGTTTATATCATGGTTGATGGTTCCATCACGGTTGCAGGTCACAGCCCAAACTTACTCGACAATGCCCAAACTTTACCTCTTTGAACTTTTCATATCTTCTTGATGTTTGTTGTAGTTTAATAATTGTAAGGATGTACATGAATGTGAACCCCAATGCCTATATTTTTTTAGAAGAATAGAAGATGCAATACAATACTGCCTTCCTGAAGAAACTTGTGAGTTAAATGTTAATGTGTTTGTTGTCAAATAATCATCTATTATGATCAAGCCTAATACATATAATATAATTGTACCCGTATCCAGTTTGTATCCTTTTGACTAATAATAAGAAACCTACCTCTTCTGCTTCAAGTATAAATTATTGGTGCTTATTCCTTTGGCACGTAGTTGAAGATTCAATCAGTATTTGAACCGAGGAATCCGATACGGAATATCGTGGCCTTTATTCAAACAAACACGATAAGTAACACATTTGTCTTTGCAAATTAATTTGAAATGTTTTTATCCGTTGAAGTAAATAGTTTGTTGCTGTTTCTCATAAGTATCGTGTCTCAGTGTTTAGTAGAGTAGATATTTATTCTAAATGTTGCCATTTGACAAAAACCATAGAGTAAACCTTAAATGGTGGAGTCTATTATTTTGTAAAGAAAATAAATATTAATATTGAGGAAAGTGCTTGTAAAAGGATTGAAGTATAATTTCACCACAGTTTAAAGTGAAGAAAAAGGGTAAGCTTAGTAGAAAGTGCAATGTCATTTTAGTGAAAAGAATTGAAAAAAAATAGTATAAATTATTTATTTTTGTCAAGTACTTACCTAGACGTTATTTATTATAATTTGGTGACCAAATACACACTGTCTAACAGTTACCAGTAGATCCATGGGTTGTTTAATTCTCAGTCAAACTGAGCTATGTAATGTACGCACATTTGTAATGTATAAAGATATTTGATACATATCTCTATTTAATATTGCATCAAAACTTTAAATGGCAAATTTGTGGACCCAACGAATTTAGTACAATAATGATAGTAGTTTACTTTGTCCCTACTTTATTGTGGACAAAGTCATGATATAAAAACATTCGAAACATTGTTTAAACCACTGTCTATTGTTTTTTTTTTTTTTTTTTAATTAGTTTTCACCCTATTACCTGAGTTAACTGACAGTGTAAAAATAACATATGGGTTATACGAGGGCTATTCAGAAACTAGGGAACGTTTTGTAATAAAACAAAAACTAGGTACAGGAAAAATATTTTATTGTATACATCTGAAAGAGTGACTAAAATGCTACTTTTCTACATAGTCACCAAACAAATTAAGGCACTTATCGTAGCGGTGGACAAGCTTCGAAATTCCTTCGTCATAGAAATCCGCCGCCTGCGATCTCAGCCACTCAGTGACGCACGCCCAGAGCTCGTCGTCGTCATCAAAACGCTGTGTCGCTAGCCAGTTCTTCATCTTCGGGAACAAGTGAAAATCACTCGGTGCTAGGTCGGGACTGTCGGGTGGATGTGGGAAAATCTCCCATTTGAATGAGTCAAGAAGTTCTGCTCAGAGTTGATTGTTGCACCACGCTCGAGAAAGTCAATAAGAAGCACACCTTGCCTATCCCAAAAAACAGTAGCCATAATCTTCCTCGCTGACAAGGTTTGCAAAATTTTTTTTGGTTTTTTGGGGGAACTTGTGTGCCCCCACTCCATGGACTGCAATTTTGTTTCGCAATTGACGTGCTTCACCCACGTCTTCGAATCTTCTCATCAACTTTGGCGAGAAGATCGTCTGTCACAATGCTCGGGCGTCCACTCCTCTCTTCATCATGCACGTTGGTTCGGCCATTTTTAAACCGGATACACCATTTTCGCACTGAACTTTCATTCATTACGTCGTTGCCATACACTTCGCACAGTTGCCGATGAATTTCTATCGGTTTTTCGTTTTTTGCTAACAAAAACCATATTACAGACCGCACTTCACAACTGGCGGGATTTGAAATTGCAGCGCACATTTTAAATTGGAATATTGGGAAAACGGGCAGCGCGGAGACGTTCTCGTTCTGACGGCTGGATGCCGACTGAAGCTACGAGCACGCGCACTTCAAAACATACGTGATCGCCGCGCGCTTAGCGGCGTCAGACGGAAACGTTCCCTAGTTTCTGAATAGCCCTCGTATACAACATTTCTTTGGTTTATTATGAGGAATTTAATTTATTTTGGGTATAGAGTCAAGTAACTTAGTATCTGTGTACAAAAGGAAGAAGGTGATGAGTTGTAAAACGGATTTTTTTATGTTATGTGTGCAAGGTTGCCCCTTACGTAGTTACATATTTGTTAGAAAAGGGGTTATACAAAATTTCGATAAAGGAAAGGACATATTTATTGTATGATTTGATTCAGTATTTGAAAAGTTCTGTGAGGAGAAATATTTAAATGGACTCATTTCAAAGAGCTGTTTTTGACTTGTCTCTTTCTTTCTTTCATAGACAGAATTGTTGAATAAATTATTTTGAAAGTCTTGTTCAATACAGTAAACAATTTTAATACTGAAGTATTTGTATAGGGTCCATTTAAAGAAAAATTAAAGATTCTGTAAACAATCCACCTTTCCATTAAAAGCAATTTTGCATAAAATGAAAGTATTTAATTTACTGACCAGTGTATCTCAATTTCCCCTTTTGATTTGGAGTGAGGAGGGGAGAGAGGGATGGATAGAGCTAGAGTAGAATATTTGTACCAAGAAAATAGATTTTATTTAAGTGACCACCCGTGAGTACAAATGTAAAACATTATATTATGTGTTGTGAAAAAAATTACTAAATATAAACACTGCGAATGGGACTCAACTCTGTCTTTTATTTATGACTTCCTTTTGAAAGTGAACTTAGAATATTGTTAAATCGTGGATACTGCAATCTATGACGTTATATAAATAGACTCGCCATAGTCTCACACACTCGCAAAATAATTGGCATGTAAGCAACACTCTTTTGTTTTCAGCGGTTTTCAGTAATTTCTTAATTTAAAAGTTATTCATGTATTAAAAAGATATGCTACATCCACACCGAAGCCAAACTTCCAACGCAAGAACTACCTGGAACTACCCTTCTACACAAATCATCGTCCGAAAGTTTGAAGTTAGAAGTTGGCCTCAGTGTGGCCGTACCATAAGACAATCAAAGAATGTGTGTTTTTTCTCTAATGACGCACAAAATTGTCGGACGGGGAACATGAAAATTAATTGTATTGCTTATAATAATAAGTAATTTGTACGTACATATAAATGAAATGTTATTTCTTCACTTTTACTACATTGGACTTTTACTGTTGGGAAACATTTTCTCATCACACAGGAGGGCATTTTGGCGCTTTTTAAATGCAATTTTCCTACTGGTAAGACACGACCTTACTCGACGAGTGACAGTTTAGTACTAAAGTACTAAAAATCGAGACCAGTGCAATTGTCTTGCCTTTGACTTCCCACTTTGAGATTTCTACCCCTAGTCTACAGTATATAACGTCTTTGACTGCAATACATTCCGTGTTCTATTTAACCAATATCTCAATTTTTTATTTTCAAACTTTAACTACCTAACGATCTTGCCGATTCGCTGCAAGTGTACAAGGGTGCGTGAACCGCCTAATGATTGTGCCTTGGCACACATTCCTTGCTTCATTCACATTTATACATCATCTCTTTAAAATTAAAATAACAAACAAATTTGTACTCAATATTTTTTATTAATTTTATAAATATTAATGATCTTTGGTGTCGAGTTAAAATATAAACTTTATACCTAACTTATTCTTATTTTAATGATTTTAGGAAGCATACATCACTAAAAAATTATCCTTTACATTATAAAATTAGTTCAGTTACTGACCAATAAAATTTCCACTATTGTATATTTTTTATTTAAAAAAAAATACTTTTGAGATAAAAATATAAAAACATATAATTTGATTTAACATTAAAATAAGAAAATAATATACATTATATGGTTGATGGGTTGATGTACATGCACCCACAGCACACACTGCGAAACGTCACTGAGAAACAATCTTTTGTCTTGCGTGTTTAAATTTTTCATATTTGAAAAGTTTCAGTGTTTTTTTTTTATACCTTGAACTTTTTCAAAGTTGAATAACAAGTTTGAAACGTGCTGTATGCAAGCAATGCATCTGTGTGAGGACTCTGTTTGTATCACTCTGGCTGCGATAATCTATTATAAAACAAAGTCACTCCCGCTGTCTGTACGCTTAGATCTTTTAAATTATGCAACGGATTTTCATGCGGTTTTCGCCAATAGATAGAGTGAATCATGAGGACGGTTTAGGTATATAATTGGTCAAGATTTTGTGTAAATTGGTTGAAATATATAAAGGGAGCGGCTGGCAAGCGGGCAGCGGGTTGGCAAGCGGGTGGTGTGGATTTGATATGTATGATAATTAACAGATGGCATTGGTTGGGAAATGGCATTGTCAGTAGATGGCGTTGTGTTTCGTTAGCCACAGCAACGTGTGGCCGGGTCTGCTAGTCAATTATAATACAATAATCAAAATCAACTCTGGCTGCGATACATGTACCTGTGAACCCGGCATAGGAACTAATACATTAAAAAAATTTATACCCTTGAATGCATTACTCAATCATTCTTTTCTCAAAAATAACTTAACCATAGATTTTTTTATAGAAAATGTTGCCATGTTCTATCACTCAGATAATGCTGCATCTACACCGTGTTTGGTGTTGACTCTGTAATGAGGTTATTCAGTGAACTGTGTCCTCTTCAGGGGGTCCTGCCTGATGGGCCTGTCCAGAGTCTAGAGCCAGAGTAGAATTATGTCCTATTTCATGGTACCGAACAGGGTAGGTCAGCTGGTTCCCTCGATCCCACGAATAAAGCTCCTGTAGACAATGAAAACAAAATTATTAGTCGAAAAGCAGACACTTTCAAATCCCAGGTTGGGATTTGACCTGGTACAAATGCTCTCCGCTGGCTGTGGTCCCTTTTCCATACATTCTATCCAACACTTCCGTCGTCTGTCTCTCTTTTTTTTTTTGAAGGAAAATCTAGAAAATCTTTGAAGTCAATCAAAGAAATGTCATCTTTGAAGATGCTGTGTGGAGGGTCTTTTTGAGGAAAGGAAGGAGTGAACATGGGTCTTGAAGAGACCCATGTCGTAGGAGGGAGGAAACACAGAGGCCGGCAAATCGTTCCATAGCCAAGCCGTTGAACTCAAGAACGAGTCATAGAAACGACCCGTTCTCATGTGACTAATGTCAACCGTGTATAAATGTTGGGCGCGTGTTTGGCGTGTTTCCCGACTATGCACCGGTGCCGAGGGGATCAATGACGCTAGTTCCTTGGAGCATCTTCTATTGTAATACCGGTAGAACAAGGACAGCATTCCCACCTGACGCCTATGCTCTAAAGGTTGCAGTCCGTCTGTTAAGATGGGAGAATCTATCAAACGGACCGCCTGTTTCTGCACAGAGTCAATGGGTCGCTTCCACAGACAAAAAGTGAAAGACTCCAACTACTCATGTACAGGGCATATCAGCACACATCCGACAGAGATTCCTGAGTATATTTGGAGTAAAAATTGGAGATGTCAAACAAAAACAAAAAAATTTTAATCACAGGTCGCCACTGAGTACAGCCTAGTGGATAAGTGAATACGCACTCATTCCAACAGATACAGCTGAAACAGGACATGTGGCAATGTGACCACTGTGACGTGTAAATTTTTTGAAATAATTAAAAAATTGTAACACGTTTTAAAAAAAAAAAGTTTTTAATATTATAAGTATGAAAAAAGTAACTTAAAATTTAAAAAATAAACTTTAATTTTGGGTTTTTCAACACTGCTAATGCCATTTTAGGTTTGAGGGTTGGTTGGCGATGATGATGCGGATGAAAGACCGTACTCTGTTTCTGTGATTGTAGGCCAGCACCGTGGTCTTGCGGAAGGGGTTGGTGAAGGGCAGAGCCACCTCCAGCAGCTTGTTCTGATACAGGTCGAAGGCTAGCCGCACACGCGTAATGCGCTCCGTGGCCGAGTCCACAGCGTACAGGACTCCGCAGACTATGAACATCTCACCAACCTGTAACGCAGACAAATATTGCAAATATATATTGTCAAATTTCCATCCTAAATATTTCATAATCTGACAATTAGACATTCTGTAATACACTTCTTCACAACCTACTTTGTGATGGTTGACGGAAATATTCCAGATGTATTGAGCCTGCAGATTATCTGGATCTATCTGAAATATGGTAAAATAATAAATTTGCAAATCTTTAAATAAAAGCACTGACAAAAAATTGAGGTTGGTAGGTACAAAATCTATTACCCTATTAAAGCAAAAAAAAAATGCTAAGTGCAAATGAAAAAAACCTTTGTTCAATGTAACTATTAGGTCCTTACATATGAAATTGGCGTTTTGCCGTACTGGCAACTTTGATCTCAAATATCTTCTCTTTGGTTAGGAATTCCAAATTCAAATTTATACAGCTCATGTATTTGTGTTTCGAAAATTATAATTCATTTGTTTTTTCCTTAATTGTTTTTTTTCTTTGCGTCACTTAGTTTACAAAATGAAAACTTAAAATATCGCATTATTTACGAGTACGAGTTCCACCGTGGCACCAGTGCTGCAGAAACGGCTCGAAGGATTAATGATGTGTATGGCGACGGTGCCGCAAAAGAAAACACAGTGCGTTTTTGGTTCTAACGTTTTCGTTTTGGAAATTTCGACCTGCAGAACAAGCCCCGTTGACGGCCGGAGACCAAAGTTGATAATGAAGAATTGAAGGCTATTGTGGAAGCGGATCCATCGCAAACCACGTCCGAGTTAGCTGCAGGCTGCGGTGTTAGTGATAAAACTGTTTTAACCCCTCCGCAATGCAACTAGATATAAGCGTTAAAAATAGGACAGCAGTCAAGTACAATAAGCGTGTTTATACGTCAGCGCGTGTGTTTTCATAGAAATCGTTCTAATTCCGTTATTGTTTTACGTACATCCCTAAAACAAAAAGTAAAAGGTAGATAGTAGATCAAGCTGCACATCCCTATCAAGTTGTCTATGGAAATACATAACAGGAATCAGCTGTCAGTTGTGTAGTTGACAAAAATATTTACCCGCGCAAATTTGCTCCACCGCACTCCACATTTTAAATTTTTATTAAATATTTTTATATGAAATGATAAAAAAGTGAGGTGACAAAAGTGTTTATTACACATATATACAATAGAATAAGTATTGTTGTTTACATAATCAGTGATTTTAGTACCGTTTTCACATAAAAACATCACGTGAGTCATTTTTACGTATTTTTAATGTTTGCATTCTAAATTTTAATATTTACAAATTCTAATATTTATTTGTAATATAATAATTTGAAAGCCTATTTTGTAACCTTTCTAAAACAGTTTTTACTATTCCGCTACGTTCAGAAATGTTTCATTTATAGAGCTTTAATTGTGAAGCGGTAATAACAAAAAGTTTTCGTAAAATGTCATTTTGTTAGAGACACCAAAAGCGAATATTCTCGAAAATTCGGAGGAGTTAATCCACTTGAAGCAAATCGGGAAGGTGAAAAAGCTTGAAAGTGGGTACCTCACGAATTGAGTGAAGCAAATCAACAAACGCGCATTGACCGCTAGACCACACAATGCACAACAGATGGCTACCAAATTAGAGAAGCTTAAATTGGAATGTCTAAGACATCCACCGTACTCTCCGGACCTTGCCCCAACAGATTACCATTTTTTTATAAATTTGGATAACTTCTTGCAAGGGAAAAAATTCAACTCCGATGGAGCAGTCCAAACCGCCCTCAAAGATTTTATTGATTCCCGTCCGAATGGTTTTTTTACTATAGGGATCGATGAACTACCTATGAGATGGCAAAAGTGCATAAGTAGCAATGGTACATACTTTGATTTAATAAATATATTATATTTTAAAAAATCGACTTTACGTTCCTCCCATACAAAACGCCAATTTCATATGTAAGGACCTAATATATTTATCTAAAAGTATTTTTAAAGAAAGTCAAACATTTCCATGTTACGAATAACCATACAATATTTGAGTTATGTCACTCCACTCCGATAATTCAAAGCTGACATGTTATAACAAGTTCCTACCTTACCTCAGTTTGAAACTATTTGAAAAAAGGAACAGAAGAAAGTAAAAAATGGAGTTCTTTTGTTTTGAGCATGAAAAAAGGAAAGTATTCTTTTCGAAGTTGGTTGGTGTTGTTAGTTGTGAAGAAAATATAATTTTTCCGTATTTCGTATTCCGTAGTGATTGGCTGCGGGCAGTTTGGACGTACTAGCGCCCGCGCTTCAATGCAAACGCATTGCCTCTCCGGCGAACCTAATTGAGATTCAATTTACCTTTGCAACGGCCGTATTATTGCTATTATTCATGGCATAGATGACCCAAAGGCCATTGTCGTCGGCGCTAAAGTCCATGAAGCTATGCGCCGTGGCGTAGAGCGCACGGCTGGGCGGCTCTGCGGCGTCGGGCAGGTCTATGGCCAGCGCTGCCACAGAGCCGCCACCCGCCTTGCCGCGGCTGCCCAGCTCAGCGCGCACCAGCCTCCGCTTGCCCGCGTGGTAATAAAACGAACCATTGTAGACTATGTGGCCGTTGCCCTGCGGAGAATAACGTAATATTATTTTACTGATCTATGAAACAGACAGGTCGGTGGCCTAGTAATAAAAAGTATTTCCTCACTAACCACATAATCATACTCCAGCATGTAAGTCTTGGTAGGCTGGTCTTTCCGGAAAGAGCTCTTATTGGAGAACTCGAACAGGTGCTTGGTGTCTGTCTCCCGGGTCACCCAGATCTTCTCCCCCTGGAAATATATAACAATAAATATTCAGTAGTCTAATTTAAATACAAATATTATAAATATTGTTATTGGCGACTCTTCAAATTTGTAAAGCTCGAAGGCACTTAATTGTACCACATCTGCCAGATACCAGTTTGAAAGTTTAAGGTCAAACAACTTCAAAGTTTATGGGTTAAAGTTAAAATTATTTTTATTATTTTATGAGCAGGCAGCATTCGGCTGTGCGTTTCTGATTTCACAATAAGTTAAACAGTAATAAGTAATAGTTTAAGTTGATCCTTTCTTCTTTCTAATTATGAATCCAATTGAGATGTTGGTGCAATGCCAAAGTTTGAAATTCTGATCAAAATTAAACGACAAAAGCTGAAATGACAAAGCTCAAATAGCAAAACTCAAATGGTAAATTACAATTTTCATCTGGGTTGGGTACTCTTGTTCTGTAAGATGTTTTTCTCACCCCAGGATCTCCAGTAGTGGTGGAATCCCTCAGCCAGGAACCAAAATTATGTTCCGAGTAGCGGTGGTACACGGGCTTGCCGATGGCGTACAGTTGGCAATCTGCAAAAAAATATTTTTTGATAAATATTTAACCTTTAAGATAAATATAAAAATAAGTGTTTCTCATCCCGCCTTTGTTTTTACTTATATGCTAATTGCATAACTTTCTTTGGCTCTGCCATTTTGATAGGCCTTGCAGTTTGGTTGTAGCTCAGCGACGGTCGACAAGGTTTCACGCTTTACAAGTGGGGTGAGATGGTAGGTATTAATGATGTAACGTATGTTAATCAGTAATCAATCACACTCTAACCTTAAAATTCACTTGTTTTTGTTTACGAGCAGACGACAAATGAAATAAAACAACCGATCGGCTTTTTCAGATCAACTCAGAAATTCTCGGAACAAGATGCAAACGTGAGCCGCTAAGCGATACATAATTGGAGTCAAATTTAAAAAAAACTCAATATTCGCATTCACGAATGTCGGTAGCAGATATTCGCATTCGCATTCGCCAATGCTCAAAAAATGACATTCATTAAAATGACACTAGTATGTATAGAATGGGATACTTTTAACCAGTTGAGTCAGTGATTGTGCAGTCAGGGAATGTAAAGGGCACATTTAACCAAAAGAGTCAAACAATCCCTACAATATACTAATGGGTGTGTAAGGATAGCATGGGCATGTTTAACCACTACGGCATATAGATGGTAGGGATGGCCGGGGACATGTTTAACCAGTAGGGTGTGTAGATTGTAAGGATAGCAAGGGGCATGTTTATCCAATGGGGTGTGTAGTTTGTAGGGTAGTACGGGGTACGTTTAAGCAGTTGGGTCAGTGGTTGTGTATATTGCACTGATAGTATGGGGCATGTTTAACCAGTGGATTGAGTGCAGTACCTGTAGTCCTGGCAGGCAGGCCTTTGTACTGCTTCCCGCCCAGGGGCTCAACGCGCAGGTGATCCAACAGGTCGGCCAGAGAAAGTGCGGGGTCGGAGCAGCGCGCGCAGGCAGGGCACGTGGTGGCCGGGGGACAGATATCCTCCAGGTTGCTGGTGGGGGGCACCGGGGGACCCCACTGCGCGCCGCTCTCCCCAGTAGAATCCACAGGTGGTGGGGTACCAAGAGACGGATCTTGCTCTAAAGACAAAAGTGTTTAGATAAAACATTGTTTTTTTCTCAAGCTTATTGTCAGCACCAAAGAGGTGCTATATATATTATAAGTTTCCAACAATTTTCAGCTGGCATTAACACCACTCGTCCCTCTCAAGATATCCCATTCCTCCTATGGAAATATGGAAACCATCAAAAACCTGATTGGTATATCAAAAAAATTACCAGCCTTTTCCATTTTAATAATTTGCTGCTTGAAATTAATTCAATACCTGCCAGGTAAACTTTATAGTTTGAGTAGGTACTAAATGTGGGGTTTCTGGAATTTTGCGAGGCGGGTATGGGTACCGACGCCCCGGGAACCATTTATTGGATAAACAACACTCCTGCCATATGTCACTCCAAGTGGTTCACTACGTTTGGTGACTTAGCAGGGTGCCCGGGTTTTCTGGGATTTATCAAGGTGTCTGCCCACCTGATGCGTGGCAGGCCAGATCGAGAGAGCCTGGTTGATGAGGTCTTTTGACCTCTCCAGCCTGAATCCCTCGACCCGTCACCTTGTACCGCAGTTAAAGGGATGGATTCACATGTCTGCCACTCCTGGACACACTGACCCCCAGATTCCTACCCACTTCTCATACCTATTTCCTTCCCCTTCCTCTGCTTCCTCTAAGATAATATAGGCCCTGGGGGAAATTATTTTCCTCAAGCATCCTGTGTGGAGTTAATGTAAAAAAAATAAATTAACCCAAACTATTTTTGCATCTTTGGCATTAGAAATTAGAACCAACAAACTATTTTCTTAACAATGGTGTCTAACTTTAGAAGCATGAGGTTTAGGTTACTTAGAAATTAGGTACTAAATTATTATATTGTTAACACACATAGTTAATAAATTAAAATAGGTTGTGAATTTTAACTTCTATCTTGAGCACTTATTTCCGAAAACAATATTTATTTAATATAATAAATTAGTAATAACTATGTAATAACAAAAAGAAAACTCCAATATGAACAAAAAAGAGCGATAAATCTGATCCTTGTGTAATGTTCGTCAATAAAAAGTTAAATTTATCACCGTATATGGTAAAGACCCCCTTGGTCATTCCGAGCTCGTTCTTGGCAATGCAGTGGTACTGTCCGATGTCCTGATGGTGCAGTCGCACAAGCTTCAGCTTCATGTAGGTGCGGTAGGGAGTGGAGCTGGGCGTGATCTCCGTGCGGAAGCGGTCCGCCGGTTCCAGCAGCCGCCCATCCGCACGCTCCCAGTAACGCAGCGGTTCGGGAAACGCCTCCACCTGCAGCCATTATTATACGTTAGTATTGCACGAGTTTCAGCATCATGAAGGTGCAGGAGGAACTTAGTAGGCAGTGGAGAGGGAGTGATCTCCGTGCGGACCCGGTTTGTAAACGAGAATTTTCTACACATTATTGCTTATTCCGATTCCGAGAAACGAAAGAAATGAGATCGAAAAGAAATTCAACTTGCACACCCAACCTACATATTATTTACCTGCCCTATTTCTCTGCTAGTACCTACCTATAAAATGGTGTCTTTTCCCTAAATTTTAAATCTTATTCGCTGCTGGATAGAACATAAATTAATTCCCATTCTGCCTCAGGGTAGCACTTAGTTATTTGTTTCAATAAAACCAAATTCGAGTTTAACTTAAGTTTTTAAGTTAAGGAAAAGAAAATCAACTAACGCACATCCAACCTACATACCTGCCCTATTCCTCTGCTGTAGTATCATTACATAGTATAAAATGAAGTCGCTCAAAATGTATGTGCGCGTTAATCTTTTAAACTACGCAACGGATTTTCATACGGTTTTCACCAATAGATAGAGTGATTGAAGAGGAATGTTTATATGTATAATACATGTAAATTATATTAGAGAAAAGCCGAGAAATTCAAAGAAAACATATTTTTGTGCGATTTAAAACGGCTGGCGGGCCGTACTATAGTCACTTTTGAAATTCGTTCTACAGAAGAAATTGGAAAATAGATGTCCTAGAGTAAGTGGTATTTGATTTTTCCTTTCCAAATATCCAGTGTTGCATTGCAAGCATTGTATAATTAGTGGCGAGTTAATTAGTTTATATGTATAATACATGCTTATTATAGTAGAGAAAAGCCAATAAATTCAAATATTCAATTCAGGCATCGGGCAGCGGGCAGCTGGCAAGCGGGTGGTATGGATTTTATAAAGATTGGGTAATGGCGTTGTGTTTCGTTAGCCACAGTAACGTGTAGCCGGGTCTGCTAGTCTACCTATAAAATTAATCTTTCTTTCATAAATTTTAAAACTTATTCACTGCTATAATATAGAACATAATTTTATTCCTATTCCGCCTCAGGGTAGCACTTAGTTATCTGTTTCAACAAAACCAACTTTGAGGTTAAGTTAAGTTTTCGAGATATTAAAAATAGAATAATATTCATAAATCAGGAGATACAAAATAACCCATTGTAAAACCTGAATTATTACATGAACAAAGTTTTATTAATGAAAAAATAAATGATAAATACTGACCTCACATTCAAGTTGCACTGTGGAACCGTTCCTGGCAGGGATCATCTGGTTTTTGATTCGGATCATGGGCGAAACTAGAAAAATATTTTGTTGGGTTAATTCTTTTCATTTAATTTAGCCAAATATATTTTCCCTTCTCTATTGTAAAAAGAAAAAATAATAGTTTATTTTAGATTAGGTTCTGTTTTGTCTAGGACCTACTTTTGTCCCCTTCTCCTCACCCCCCCAACAATCCCAAATAATAATCTTGAAAACATTGTTTTCAATATATGAAAATGTTGTTTCAAATCTTAAAAATATGCACATTTCAGAAGAGACATTATCTTGCGATGCTTGTAACATACATACGCACATCATCAAACATACTGATTTCAGTTGTGAGTGTGCTGTGAGTGATTGTAACTCTGGTTCATTGAACTTGAATTAGTGTCGTTTTTAAAATTGGAACTAATTGTGTGAAGATTTCAGACAAGCGATAGAGTACCTACATGTAGTGTGGTGACCCGACAGTTGATATCCCGACAGTTGGCCCCCAGAAATAATAATTATTATAAAATTATAATTTTTGTACATTATTTACTAATTTCAAACCTAAAATAGACTTCAAAAATACCTTTAGTAATAAGTGGGTATGGATATAAAACGTGTTTATTTATTTATTATAGACAAGTATTGTTTTATTCTTGATGCTTTTGAGTGAAAATATGTTTTATTCTCTTGTTATTCTGCGGTACATTCTCCCAGCAACCCCACCCCTTCAGGGATATTTAGTTATATATTGTATAAGTAGTATTTTCGTATTTTCCCTACACCAACTGTATATAAATATGCCGGGGGCCAACCATAAATGAACTAATACCGGCCAACTGTCAAGGATCAATTTTCATGAAATCCTATAGGGTAACAAAAAAAATTTTTTTTTGCCATTTTCAAAATTGGAACTGAAATGTAAAGAATTTAGATAAGCGATAATTTACATACCCAAGCATACCTATAAAATAATATTTTTAAAAGGAAAATTATTTTAATTATTTATTATTTAAAATTTATATTTCTTTTCTTAAAATTTGTAAGGTTTTAACCTTGACAAGTAAAGTCAGATTTCTTGATATTCAAGGTAAAAGATTTCATTAAAGTCTGTGTTTTTAGCATTTTCCAGAAAGCTTTATTTACTAACTAATTAGATTTACTTAACACAATAACTATGATTTTTCACTGTATAAAATAAAACTTCAGTATACCTTTGGGTTTCTGGCAATGAAAGTAAAAAAAGGTCTTACAGTGCACCTCCAATCTGTAGGTCTTGGTAGCCTGCGGAGGTACCCCGTTGTGCGCCGTGCAAGAGTACTCGCCCTGGTGCAAGCGCGAGGCGCGGGGCACGTCCAGTGTGGCGGCTGCGATCCCCGAGGAGCGCCATGCCCCGGTGTGAAGGGGCTCGGCTGCCCGCGACCACTGCACGGAGGGGGGCGGTGTGCCTGTTGTCACGCAGCGCAAGTGCACAGACTCATTCTCGTGCACCACCACCGTCTCGCCGCCCACTGGAAATAATTTATTAAAACACATTTAATAAATTATTTCAAAAACATTTTAACTTTTTTCCATTTAAATATATCATAGCATATTACGAGACAAGCACTTCGGTCGCAGACAACGAACGTACCGAGGTATCTCTAAGTCTATCTCGATTCTATTTTATTCTAACCTAATTCTAAGTTGATACGGAGACATATTATATGGAGGAATATTCTATTGAATATAGTTATAACTCAGTGGTTATCCATTATAGTCAAATTAAAGTTTTACTTTATTAACCACTATATTTTATATATTAATATCAACCGGTTTCGGAACAACCATCCCTTCCTCAGGGCAAAATATATAACTATTAACTTAATATTACAATATTATTATGTGCCAACTTATGTTAGGTGTTGCAGAGGGGATTGAAGGTAGTTAATTATTTTACCGCCCGTTCCATCTCCTTCTCCCATTTTAATCCCTAGTCACGCCTCCACCCCCACTTCAACACCTAATATATGTTCACCTACCGTATAATATTACAGAACAACACAACTTTGTGGACTGTGTTCTTTCAATCCTTGTAAAATTAGAATTGACCTGGGTTTTGTTCATACAGTGAAATTAATTAGTGACTATGGGTATAGGATCCTCACTCACCGGCGATGGAGGGTGGGATGAGCAGGGTGTTGGTGCTGTTGTGGATCCAGGCGGAGATCCCGGGTAACCCGGGAGAGCCGTCAGTTCCCGCCCTGCCCGCTCTGCCACGCGGCCCGGACAGACCTACAATAAAATCATCTCAGGTACAAATATTTATTTTCTGGAAACAGTAATTCTATTAATAATATTACTTTTTATTTAATTTGAGGGCTTGGGGGGTCTTTCAAAGGAGATCCAATTTTCAATGACTTTGTCGCATAAATCTGGCTGAATTTGCTGGATGGCGTTTGTTATGTTGACTTTTAAAGCAGTAATTGTTTGCGGTTTATTCGCATAGACCTGCGATTAATCTATTTTATTTTTATCATATACAATGTGAAGTCATTGACTATTTGCTATAACACGGCCCAAGTTATCATAGCTAGTAGGGAAAATAAATAAAATGTAGAAAAATAATGTAATAATATGTGAATATATACCTCAGAGCTTGTGAGATAAATTAAATTATTTATGTATTAAATTGCTATAATCAATAAACGCAGATTTATCGGCACTGAAATTGTAAAATGAAAAAATAATAATATAATTTAGTAGGATAGATAGTTTACCTCTAGATCCAGTGGGTCCCGCAGGGCCCGGCGGTCCAGGTCCTCCGGGTTTGCCTGAAACAAGATATATCCGTTTGAGGAAAGATCTGGCAAAGTAGGTTTGACATAATAATTATTGTTGTGTCGTGAAACGAAAAATTTGGTGACGTGAGGGCAAAGTTTGTGCTATGAATAAGATCTCACATCTGCGCTTTGTTGATAGGTCGGGTGTCACAGACCGTTAGTTGTCTGCCACTGCGTGCGGGGAATTTCTGTCTATCTCTATCGCACATTCTCACTTGAATTTATATCCAATGTCAGTTTAGGTTTTGTGGTATTTTGTATAGTCTCACCATCGACTCCATTCCTGCCATCAGAGCCGTTGTTACCGTCCTTGCCGTTCAAGCCGGGCGCGCCGTCTGCCCCGCTCCGGCCCGGCACGCCATCTAGCCCGGGCTCCCCCGGAACGCCATCGCGCCCGTCTAATCCCGAGTGACCGGGGAAACCCGTGTCGCCTGCAAACAATAACAACTACAATCTTTTTGAATGCATACAACATTTTTAAGGCGATGCAATGAGAAGTAATGCAAAATCATTCAATATCACATGTTTTAGTTTGAAATTGGCTTAGAAATATTATAGATGGTTTAAATAAATACCGCGCTTAGAATGATCTTGGCTTTGGAAAAAATCGAGCATTTTAAAGTCTGAAGCCGGCGATGTACGAGTTTTACTGTGTATTTTGATGATCATAAATAATTATTGAATATACATAATTATAATTTTTGTATTTTGACTAATTTTACCAGTGTGTGTTCACGGGAGAAATTAGGGAGGTACAGGTTTGGTGTATGCTTTCTTTATTGGTTGTCAAGTATCATTTAATCCCTTCCAAAAAGCCATACCCCTTCCGATTCGAATAATGTTTCAAGGACTGGTGCATTGCCTTAAATATATGTATTAAATAAAATGCGTGCACGGCATTATGCATGTGTAACTCGCCTATGACCCGTATAACTGCAATCGCTTGTCGTGTAAGTATTATATACCCTGGAGTGGAAAAGGGTAAAAGCATTATACATATGCACTACTTTTAATGGGTGACCGGCCAACTCAGAATGAAACCAACTCAGAACCACCTCAGAAAGGTCAATAAGAGTGATGATAATTTTTTTTTTAAAATAGGTTAAATAGGTTAAGTTAGGTTAGGGTTACCGGCTATTTTAAAATTATTTTACATAGCTTTTAATGACCTTTCTGAGGTGGTTCTGGTTGGTTTCATTCTGAGTTGGCATGGAACAAAGATATTGAAATATATTAGATGTGCAGTCTATCTGCAGTGCTATCTGCAGTTTTTACTAGGTGGGACTACGCTTCCGGGTGTCGCCAATATTGTTTACCAATTAACAAATAAACTAAATGAACGAATAATTAACGAATTAACCAAACGAACGTTAAACTAAATTAACGCATTCTTTCCGTATTCAAACTATATTGTTAACCAATACTAATGCGCACATTTAAAAATCAACAAAATGAACAAATTCTTTTCATTTGCAAACTACCCTGATTCATGGGCGCCCGCATAAAATTTTCTAGGGGGGGGCAAAATATTTTTATTAATGTTTTAATTTACTGGAGCGTATTTGTATGGCGAACGAACGGACAGGCCACGGTATAATGAAGGGCATACTGTAGCAAAAAAAAAATTATTAACTTTATACATATATGTATATGTATAACAAAAAATATTACAAAATAAATTTAAAATAAAATTTATTCTTTAAACAAGAACTGGAGTCATCTGTTATCGCTACCAAAAATATCTACAATTTTGTCCATATAGTCTTTTTTGTTGGAGTTCAGTTTGTCTCTGTGTACGCTTAACATGCACAATTCAGACAGACGTTCACCTGACATTGTAGATCTAAGCCATGTTTTTACACGATGTAATGTGCTGAATGATCATTCCATCGTACATGTTGTTGCTGGTAATGTTAGCAAAACTAGTAAGGCATACCTGACACTCGAATAAAACTTTATAAAAGGTAACAAGTCGATGAAATCTTGGCTACTTTTGTATTCTCGCGTTTTCCAAAAATCAAACCAACTCAAGGCTTCAGTTTCAAAATTATCAATGTGGTATACCTGATTAATAGTACCTAGTCATTATATCCTTAAACTGTTGACGATTCAGTTTGCACAATATCTAAGGATGTAGCAACGCTAAGTTAAATTGTGTACTGTTCGAAAATCGACTCTCCATTGAGTTAATTAGAGAATCGGACTATTTTTAATCAATGCCAATCTTGCCCGCCCCTGCGGGCGCCCATGCCCTGATTAGGTCGTTGTCCGCCGACAGTTGCGCGGACATCATAGCGTATCTCTTTTGTATTTCGTGTCCTTATAAAATCAATTATAATAATATATATGTATTAACCACTAGAGCAACCAAGCGAAATAAATAAATTTGTCTATGAAGATGAAGATCATTCTTTAAATTATTTGTCGACATTAAAAAAATCATATCTTCGAATTTTAACACGGAGATATAAAAACTTATTGTAGTGTTATACAGCCAATGGTTTAACCTGTATTTTATCGTTTATCTCATATTTGTAGGATTTAAAAAAAAAATATTAAAAAATCGTAAAGTTTATAACAGCGCGAATCCTGCGTGTTTGTTACTTTAAAACTGCCGTGAGAGGTACTTATTCGAGTCAACATAGAAAACTTTCGATTTCTGTATGTTGTCTGTGGTATACTTGATAATGAAAGGTGCATATCTATAGAAAAGGGGCTTAATTTTAACAGTAAACAGTTGTCAGAAATTCTGCCTGAAAAAAATGTTTTAAACATTTATTTTTAACATTGTTTTAAAATAGTCTACGAAGTTTGTATTTGCGACATCTATGGTCATAATAGATAAAGCTTTTCAATAGCCTCATTTTAAGTTTAAAACAACAAAGTGGGAGCCACAAATATTTTTTTTTTTAAATTGCCGAATCAAGAGATAATGGTTTTTAATGGTGCCTTTATATGGCAAAAATCGCTCCAATGGTTAAAAGACATAATCAAATCTAGCAAAACTATTCAATTTGGGAGGCAGGTTTGGGTACCGCCGCGCAGGGAACCATTTATTAGATAACCAACACCCCTGCCATAGGTCACCCCAAGTGGTTAGCTGCCTTTGGTGACTTAGCAGGGGTGACCGAATTCATGGTGTGAGGTTTGTCTAGGTCTTGGCGGCGGATGCTTTGCCCACCTACTTTATGGCCGGCTGGATCGGGAGAGACTAGTTGAGGGAGACCTTTTGAACTCTCCAGCCGGACTCTCTCGACCCATCGCCTTGCACCACAGTGAGAGGGATCGATTTTTATTTTTGTCCGTCACTCCTGGACACATTGACCCTCAGATTCCTACCTGCCTGTCATACCTTTATCCTTCTCAGAACTTCCTCTCTTTCCTTTCCCTAAAAATACCCTTCACACTGTGAGGCCCTGAAGGATTTTTTCCCCAGGGCCTCAAAAAAAAACTCGGCAAAATCATGAATCATTAATATGATCAAAAAAGTTACATTAGATTCATTAAATCTAAAATTCAGGGATAATAAAATGTTGTTTATTATGAAGGTTTTATTAACTTCACCCGCTAATCGTTTTAAATTTGTCACATTTGATAAACAACCACTTATCCTACATTAATGGTTATTTATCAGTTGTTTAAAATTTAAAACACCAAATTTAGTGAGTCCCTTAAAATATTATTTTCTGAAGTTTTGCAGAATTATAGTGAAACATGATCTAAGTGTAGGTATGTGTACAATCAAAAACATATAAACTCAGTAAGTAAGTGTGTAGTTACCTTTAGGGCCCGGGGGCCCCACCGGGCCAGGGCCCCCTCTCTCTCCCGGTCCCCCTCGCTCGCCCCGGGGACCGCGGGGACCGGCCAGGCCAGGGGGACCCTGAGCACCCGGCGGGCAGTATTCCTGAGTGGCTTTGCAGAAGCCCTGCACCACTTGGTACTGAAAAAATAAGTAATAAATTAAAAAAAAAATTTTGAGACTTTTTTCTTTGTTTAATGGGGTATTTTCATGAATTATGCGTGCAGTTAAAAATGTATGTAAGATTTAAAGTTATTTTTTCTTTTTCTAATCATCATTGCGATGATGTTTCATGTTTTAATCTATAATTACTGATTTTCTATCTAAAGATGTAGAAAATGTTACGCCGGCTATCACCGACGCTGGCCAATGTGACAACAAAACCATAATTAACAAATATTTATAAAAAAATGTCATTTTGCAGCAAATCAAAAATGGCACATTTTAAATCTCATCAATGTAAAAATAAATCACCACTATCGTTTTTTTTTCTTACAAATAACTTAACAGTGAAAACACCCATGGCTGATGTCTGCAACAATAGAAGCCATAGATTAAGACAGTGTGGGTGCCACGATGAAAGCGATATAAAAATAATAATATAATGTATTATAATCTCTAGAACTGGAGGTAAGTAGTGTGAGAAAGCAATGGAACTTTTGGACCCCTGAGCTATAATGGTTAGACGGAATGACAAAGTTTACACGCATTTGTATTGTATAAAGACTCAAAAATGGCTGGTCTTCAAGATACATGTAAAGTGTAACTCACAGGAATCCTGGAGTAGCTGGTGAGCCACACCCAGGAGTCTCCTCCGGGGGCCAACTCCCCCTTGGCTTGCAGCTCCCCCCGCAGCTTGGGGTTGAAGAACTCCACGTGGGGGCCCACGTTGTTGTCTTCAGCCTGGAACACACATAGACATTTTATTACTATGCCCAAAACGAAAATATTTTGTACTGACAGTTGAAGCTTTCAAAAATGAAATTCCTTCTTGACAATCTAATGGATCCTTCCAAACGATGCCCGTACAACACAATGAACCCAATCAAAACTCCTGATCAAATTTCGTAAAATTAGTAATTTTCTAAAGTGGGGGGCGCTTAACTGTTGGCATATCGCCTCAGGAGCGGATACGTAAGATGTAAGTGTAAGATGTGCATTGTCTAAGGTTGATGTGCGCATAAAGTGCTTAGGTGTGAACGGCCTGAAGGGATTGTATGGAGAGCGATATTTGGCGTGCTATGATATTTTATATTTGATAGCTCTGTCTGAACAGGCCCTTATTTGCAGGATTTATAAAAAAAATATATAAAAATCGTAAAGTACCGTGCGAATCATGCGTGTTTTTTACTTTGAAACTGCCGTGAGAGGTACTTATTCGAGTCAACATAGAATATTTTCGATTTCTGTGTATTGTCTGTGGTATGCTTGATAATGAATATCCATGGAAAAAGGACTTAATTATAACGGTGAACAGCCGATCAAAAATTCTGCGTGAAAATTTAAAAAAAATATATATATATTTTTAACATCATTAAAGCATTTCAATAGCTTCGCTTTAAGTTCAAAATAACAAACTTGGATAACTCAAAGAGACCCCAAGTGGTTCGCTACATTTAGTGACTTAGCATGGGTGCACGGGTACAAGGGGTGAGGTTTGTTTGAGTCTTTAATTTTATTTTGTGAAAACTTTATATTTCAGAAAAATTTATTCTTATTTTCTAAGAAGTTTTGCAATTTTTATTTTCATGAAAAAAAATTCTCCAGGAAAAATTGTGGAAAACAAAATTTTCATTGATAAAGTGATCAGAAAATGGGTCGTAAAATTATTGTAAAACATTTAGACATTTATCTTTTTATATTATGTGATGTTTGGAAATTTTCCATGTTGGGTAATTTTTATTTTTCTGAAATAAATTCTTAAGGGAAAATCGGAAAATTGTTCGGGAATCTTTTGTAAACATTTTTCTCTTTAATTTTGTTATTTGTAGTTGGGAAATTTATCGTGTTGAATAATTTGAGCTCGGGAAAATTTGCTTTCGGGGAAAGCATAAAAAATTTGCTGGGAAAATTGATCGGAAAATGGGTTGGGAAATTATATAAAGTTTTTGGAATAGAGAAATTTCAAATGATGTAAATTTACTTTTGTTGTTTTCTCATCGGAGATGTGGTCTGAAGACTTCAATGGTTTTTTTTTAAATAACAGATGGCACCACTTCCGTTTACATCAATCCAAACTGTCCAATAGTCATTACGATAATAATACTATCAGATAATAATTAGTGTAATAATACTGTTTATTTTAAAACAAAACATACCTACTGTTGACAAACTGCTAAATTGCAGTTTAACAGGATAGAAATTTTAAAGAACAACAAATTAAAATAAAATTAATTTAAAAAAAAACTAAACTACTGTAAATCCATATACTCGTACATAGTCCCCCAGCCTTATTGCTCTCATGGCTTGCTTCGACTACCAAGGGACGAAACTTGGATATATAATCACTGCTATTTCATAAAACCTCTAAACTACTGAAATCCATACAGTGCCTTATTGCTCTCATAGCTTGCTTCGACTACCAAGGGACGAAACTTGGATATATAATCACTGCTATTTCATAAAACCTCTAAACTACTGAAATCCATACAGTGCCTTATTGCTCTCATAGCTTGCTTCGACTACCAAGGGACGAAACTTGGATATATAATCACTGCTATTTCATAAAACCTCTAAACTACTGAAATCCATACAGTGCCTTATTGCTCTCATGGCTTGCTTCGACTACCAAGGGACGAAACTTGGATATATAATCACTGCTATTTCATAAAACCTCTAAACTACTGAAATCCATACAGTGCCTTATTGCTCTCATGGCTTGCTTCGACTACCAAGGGACGAAACTTGGATATATAATCACTGCTATTTCATAAAACCTCTAAACTACTGTAAATCCATACAGTGCCTTATTGCTCTCATAGCTTGCTTCGACTACCAAGGGACGAAACTTGGATATATAATCACTGCTATTTCATAGAACCTCTAAACTACTGTAAATCCATACAGTGCCTTATTGCTCTCATGGCTTGCTTCGACTACCAAGGGACGAAACTTGGATATATAATCACTGCTATTTCATAGAACCTCTAAACTACTGTAAATCCATACAGTGCCTTATTGCTCTCATAGCTTGCTTCGACTACCAAGGGACGAAACTTGGATATATAATCACTGCTATTTCATAAAACCTCTAAACTACTGAAATCCATACAGTGCCTTATTGCTCTCATAGCTTGCTTCGACTACCAAGGGACGAAACTTGGATATATAATCACTAACCTCTAAACTACTGTAAATCCATACAGTGCCTTATTGCTCTCATAGCTTGCTTCGACTACCAAGGGACGAAACTTGGATATATAATCACTGCTATTTCATAAAACCTCTAAACTACTGTAAATCCATACAGTGCCTTATTGCTCTCATAGCTTGCTTCGACTACCAAGGGACGAAACTTGGATATATAATCACTGCTATTTCATAAAACCTCTAAACTACTGAAATCCATACAGTGCCTTATTGCTCTCATGGCTTGCTTCGACTACCAAGGGACGAAACTTGGATATATAATCACTGCTATTTCATAGAACCTCTAAACTACTGAAATCCATACAGTGCCTTATTGCTCTCATGGCTTGCTTCGACTACCAAGGGACGAAAATTGGATATATAATCACTGCTATTTCATAAAACCTCTAAACTACTGTAAATCCATACAGTGCCTTATTGCTCTCATAGCTTGCTTCGACTACCAAGGGACGAAACTTGGATATATAATCACTGCTATTTCATAGAACCTCTAAACTACTGTAAATCCATACAGTGCCTTATTGCTCTCATGGCTTGCTTCGACTACCAAGGGACGAAACTTGGATATATAATCACTGCTATTTCATAGAACCTCTAAACTACTGTAAATCCATACAGTGCCTTATTGCTCTCATAGCTTGCTTCGACTACCAAGGGACGAAACTTGGATATATAATCACTGATATTTCATAGAACCTCTAAACTACTGTAAATCCATACAGTGCCTTATTGCTCTCATAGCTTGCTCCGACTACCAAGGGACGAAACTTGGATATATAATCACTGCTATTTCATAGAACCTCTAAACTACTGTAAATCCATACAGTGCCTTATTGCTCTCATGGCTTGCTTCGACTACCAAGGGACGAAACTTGGATATATAATCACTGCTATTTCATAGAACCTCTAAACTACTGTAAATCCATACAGTGCCTTATTGCTCTCATAGCTTGCTTCGACTACCAAGGGACGAAACTTGGATATATAATCACTGCTATTTCATAGAACCTCTAAACTACTGTAAATCCATACAGTGCCTTATTGCTCTCATAGCTTGCTTCGACTACCAAGGGACGAAACTTGGATATATAATCACTGCTATTTCATAGAACCTCTAAACTACTGTAAATCCATACAGTGCCTTATTGCTCTCATAGCTTGCTTCGACTACCAAGGGACGAAACTTGGATATATAATCACTGCTATTTCATAGAACCTCTAAACTACTGTAAATCCATACAGTGCCTTATTGCTCTCATGGCTTGCTCCGACTACCAAAGGACGAAACTTGGATATATATATATAATCACTGCTATTTCATAAAACCTCTAAACTCTGCATGGCTATTTGCATAATTTTGGTGTTGAGCAAATTGCGGAAAATAAAAATATAAAGGCGTTCTGAATGGCTTACGCCATTTTTTGTTGTATAGAATTTGTAAGTAGATTGCCACTTATTGTATCTAACTTTCGAAGTGTTAGAACCCATGAAAAACAAAAAAAAAGTTTTTGTTGCCTCAGTCGAGTTTGAACCTGCGACTTCTGCGTTCAGAACCAAATAGCTGCTCTGTCACTGCCAATAATATCTTATAGACGGCTATTTTACAACTAATAACGATTAACACATTTTAAAACTTATTGCCATTGACTTCAAAAGTTTTTTTTTAATGCGAATACTACGAAAGATACTTCCACACTGATCGGAGCCAGGGCTATAGCATCCCAATTGGGGTACATTTTGAGACTGAAGGAAATGAGAAGGGGAAGGAGGTGGAAGGTGGGAAGTACCTTGCTAATCAGATCTAATCGCCAAACTTTGATAAAATCATTTCAAGCAATGTTTCCATTCTGAGTGGTGTCGAAGGTGATACTCAGGTTAGGTGTACAAAACTCTACATATATTTTTTTTTAAATAATGCGAAATAGCACAGTAATAGAATTAATTTAATAAATTGTTGTCGCTGGGATTCCATCCCGCGACCTCTGGAATCGTAGGCCATATAGGTCGGGTAGAGAGGTAAAAAGACATTTATTATCCGTTTATCAAGTCTATGATTTTTTTTATGTTCTAGTATTACCGAAAGACATACACTGTTAGAACCTCAAAAATGTATAATTTTTTTTCTTCTTTTTAGTAATAAATAACTTTTCATGTAGGTAGTATTACGTGGTGTCATCACATTTAGCGCAATTGAAGTGAAATAACACAAAACTGCGCTATGTAAATACTGCGTTATTATTATCACAACTAAAAAAAACATGATTGATCATTGATTAAAATCGTTTAAGAACATATATGTATATTTTAACTCTTTTTAACAAATAAAGGGTTAAAACAGTTTTGAAACCGGTCTACGCTTCGACACATTTTAAAATAAACAGCTAATATTAACCCCAGCGACCGATTTTTTCAAATTTGAAAAAGATTCCGTCTACGCACTCGACTTACTCACCAGTATATCGCTGGTATGACGGGATTCCAGGCACCGTATATAAAATATTTATGTTGGTATCTCCAGCTTCCGGTATTGCCTTCGTGCCACGTGGAGGGTACGCCGTGCAGTAGGTATACCCACTAATGGCCGATGGCTGATGACTAGTTACTATAAGTGACTAGTGGCTAATATGTCCTCTGCTACTCGTGAGTGTCCCAATGATTGAGTTATCGCCAACTCATTGCCCATTGGTCTGGTAATTGATCGACTCTGTGGTGGCTTTCAGGGGCACTCAACTCTCACACTTTTATATTGCTGATATAAAATTAGGTATTCTTGTAGAATTAGGTAAAATACGATGGCCTATTTCCATCCAACAACAAAGTCCAGACATGTTAAAAATGACGCCGAAACCAAAATTATTGGTTCCATAAATTGGATTACGAAACCATTATACAATCAAAAAGAAAGTGCTTTATTTCGTAGTCTAAAGATCGCAGGAAGCATTGCTTTTTATCTTCTGTTGGTCTGCAAGGACCAAATTTGTCTACCAAGATGTTGTGGTTTCGAAGCGAGGGCGAGGCGACAAAATCGACCAAATTTGTAAGATACGCCATTCTTATTATTCGAGTGCGGTGTTTCCAACGGATATAATAATGTGAATTGTGGCTTATTATTTCTAGATACCTATCTCAAGATTCACAGATTCTTAAAAATGGCGTTTGAAACTTATAACCCAGATACCCAGAACCTACCTATATCTATCTCAAGATTAACAGATTCTTTACGATATACCTATCTCAAGATTCACAGATTCTTAAAAATGGCGTTTGAAACTTATAATAGTTGATCAGGTGGTTATGGCGTAATAGATTGGTCCTAGGGCCTGGACCGACATAGCTTCTCCCACCCAAGCTTCTCATACCTCCACGCGGTGACCAACGGGCAACGGACTAGAGGGTGAAGTTGATGGTAACCAATCCGTCGGGGGATCCTAAAAGTACGGCTAAAGTGAGAAGCAGTGAGCGTCTGTCCCACATGTTAGTGGCGGCTCACAAATGGTGGGTGTGGCAACTCGACGTATTCGGGTACTAGACGCACACACCATATCTAATGGGTATCCAGGCTCATTAGTTTAATCCAATAATTGACCATAAATGGGCAATGATAGCGGATGCAGCCCTAGTTAGTTGGGTCACTCTGGTTCCGCGTCTGACGACCATCGGTGGATAAAACAACCATATAGTCAAATAAACCAAAGCTTCATGGAAAAACGTACGCAAAGATGCACTACCCTGTCTGGCAGCGAGGGTGATTTTCTCCTCGGTGATCCAGAGACTGACATCGTGTCAGAGCCAGTTTGCAGGACTCCAGGGGCAAGCAAAATGAAGCGGAGGAAAGACAGTCGTTCTGGGTTTGAAAAGATAAGAGCTATCACTTGTATCGCGATACCCAGAACAGAAGAAATTACAACCTGAGAACGAGAAGAGCCGACCCCAACAGCCTACCTAGGCAATGAGTTGGGACAGCGCAAGGAAGAAGAAGAGGCGTTTGAAACTTATAACCATTTTTATCAAATAAAAAAACTGTCTTTAAAAAAAAAATTAAATTTATCTTTAAGATTTATCGTTATAAAAAAAAATAATAAGTCAGATACGCCTCATATGTCATACATATTATGTCTGGTAATGTGATATTATCTCGATTACGAAAACATATGTAATCATTGCGTGCTTGTCATTCTTTAGAACGCAAAAAAAAAGCGCCAAAGGCTAAAATTTTATGGCTCTGTCGTAGGCCGATCGTAAAATGATGCGCCTAACCACATCGTGACGTTCTTGGCGGCAGATCGTGAAGTGCTTGAGCCGTATCATGATTTGCCTGATTTTATGATTGGCCTGCGACATCTCCAAGGCCAAATCAATAACTGTCGTCAATTTTTGTCATTCTGAAATTCAAAGGATCTCTTTTTATTTCCATAATATATTATTATAAAAAAAAGATACTCCAGACAAAGTTTGGGGCGAAACCCTTTAATACCGACTTTGTAATAATTGTAATAAAGATTTCGAAACAAAAAATATTGTATCATTGTTATAGTTCGTATAGTTAAAGAAACTTTAGACATGAAAACTCTTGGTATTTTATAAAAAAGAAAACTTTAAAATGCATCCAACACAGATCTCAACAACAAAAATGCTTCACTGCGAAATTTAAAAAAAAATCTGCGATGAATTAAGTACCAACGAACCACAAAATTCTGTCTTTTTAAGACTAATTAAAAAAGCTTAATTATTTTCAGCGGATGTTTCAAAACTTTGAAGAAAGACTAGTTTCCGGTATTTCATTTTAGAAAACAGAACAGAAACGAGAATTTTATTTATCCAGGTGGGTCGTACGAAAAGGCTCGCGGGCCGCACGAAATGGGCTCGCGGGCCGCATGTTGCTTACCTTTGATTTAGATCATTTTTAACACCAAATATTTAAATTCTTTCAGTGTTTCATCCGTAAGTTTGGATAATAAACTTTGACTGCGGTACATGTCACATGCGGGTACTCACAAAGTGGATTTACGCTTCGAGAATCTTTGTTCTTCGACTCGCAACAATAACATTTGGCTGTCAACAGTTCTTTTGTTTTGCTCTTTCAAAAAATATTCTTAAACCAATCTTTTTATTGTGTTTTGGCTGTAAAAAGTTTAGTGTGTTGGAATCTTCTCCCCCCTGATCTTCCAGGAGTCACTTCTTGCTGCTCATTTTCAGATATTTATATATTTTTTTTACTTCTGTCACTTTTTATATTAGCTGTAATTTTTTGAACAATGGAGGAGGATTTCCCTCCTGTACCCCTTACAAAGCCCCCAGATCCCCCTCCTGACCCTCCAGATGGAGACATTTCAGATAAAATAGACTTTTCAGAACATTCAAACATTTCAGACAATGAATCTGTCATCCTAACCTCAATTAAAAAAAGAAAATTTAGTCCCCTTTCCCCAAAAAAACATGATTCGCCTTTGTCTTCTCAGTCCCCTCCAGCTCTTCCTCACCCTCCTCCAACAATCTTTTACTCTACTCATTCCCGTGGCCCCTACATTGTATATGCGCAAAAAACTGAACAAGGTAAAACCATCCATCCTCTTGAATTTGGTAAATTTCTTTCAAATAACAAGAACCTTTCGATTAAACCTGGAGGTGTTAAAGCCGAGGGTCGCTTCCGAATCTCTGTTGAATTCCTGTCAGGTTCAGCCGCCAACAACTTTATCAAAAATATATTTATTTCATCAAATTCTAAATTCAAGGCGTACATCCCAACTTTCAATGTCACTCGAATGGGCCTGGTCAGGGGTATCTCGACCGATCTGTCCATTCCAGAAATCCTGTCCTCACTTTCAACCCCCCAACATATCGGCAATCCCATAAAAGCCAGGAGGCTAAATTATAAGGACACCTCTGAGGGCATCGTTTCCTGGAAGCCCTCCCAATCTGTCGTCATCACATTCGAAGGACAATCACTTCCCTCCCATATTTATTTATTTTTCAACTCCTTACCAGTTGAAATGTACACTTATCCCACCACTCAATGTTACAACTGCTGCCGTTTTGGTCATACCAAAGCTGCATGCAGATCCCCTCCCAGATGTTTCAAATGTGGAGAAAACCACTCGGCTGACCAATGTTCTTCTCTCTCTTCACCTAAATGTTTTAACTGCTTAGGCGCTCATTCCGCCATTAACTCTTCTTGCCCCGAACAATCTCGCCAAAAAAATATAAAAATTTCTATGGCCTCTGAGAACTTGTCTTTTCTGCAGGCTTCTAAATTATTCCCGCCTGTCAAAAAATCATTTTCCGAGGTTTTATCCAGTAACTCTTCATCCAACCCTCTCGCCTCCTCCTCAACATCTTCCCGTTCAACAAAATTCACATACAAAAACCCTATCTCTAAACAGGCTCGTGGATACGATCAGCAACAACACAACTCACTTCTCTTAAATCCCAATGGTTCTCCTCTTTCACACGCCACAAATGGGTGCGCAAACAATTATAATTCATCCTCAACAAACTATCAAAAGCTTTCTGAACAACTCTCCCAAGATAATTCTTCATTTATTCAAACTCTTATTATGCTTCTAATTGACCTAATTTCTTCTCAAACTAATCTACCGTCCAACGCTGCTTCTATTATTTCCACATTAAAATCATTTATTCAAAATGGCTCTTCAAGATGTCAGTATTCTTCAGTGGAATAGCCGCAGTGCTATTTCTAACAAATCAAACCTTCTTAACCTATTAAATTCAAACCTTGTTTCTGTGGCTGCTGTCTCGGAGACATGGTTTACTCCATCCACCCACTTTAATGTGGGAGGGTACTCCTGTCTCCGCGATGATCGCCCGGAAGGTACGGGCGGTGGTGCTGCCCTTTTTATTAAAAAATCCCTTCCGTTTTTCCCAATAAATAATATCAAACCCCCCAATGCTGACTTTCAAATGGTTGCAGCTAAAATAAAGGACACTTCCTTTGTTTCTATCTATCTTCCCCCAACATCGCACTTCAATAAACAAGCGTGGTTGCAAATTGTCCGTCAACTAAGCCCTCCTTTCTTTTTATTGGGTGATTTTAATGCCCATTCCCCCGTCTGGGGTTCTGCTTTCTGTGATCGAGACGGTCGAAGTGTGATGGATTTCCTAGATGAATCCAACCTTTTTCTTTTGAATGACGGATCTCCTACTAGAATCTCTCGCCCCAACACAAACCCCAGTGCAGTGGATCTCTCCATATGCTCTATTAATCTGGCACCTCTCTCCTCGTGGGTGGTGTCCCCCGACCCTTGCTCCAGTGATCATTTCCCGATCACCATCACTTATCAAACTTCTTTCCATTCAGACAAGTCCCATATTTCGACAAAGATTAAAACAAAACACACCAAATGGGACGAATTTAACTCACATATGGATAAGTTTATACAAAATTTATCCTATACCAATACATTATCTGTCAAAGATGACTACGATAACTTCAAATCAATGCTCGTAACTGCAATCAATAAATCAAATCCTCCCCCTAAAACCAAATCTCTCAAAAAACTCCCTCCAACTCCCTGGTGGGATGAGGAATGTTCCAAAGTAGTGAGAATTCGGAAAGCTAAATCTCTTTCCTATCGTCACAATATGACTATGGAGAACTATCTCATATTCAAAAATGCCGAAGCCAATGCCAAAAGGGTATTGAGGTCAAAAAAAAAATCCGGGTGGTACAACTTCTGCAGTTCAGTATCTCCGAACACTCCAATTTCGGAAGTTTGGTCTATGATTCGAAGATTTCGATCCTCCTTCAGTCCAACATCTCCTCGAGCTTCTCATTCTAAATGGATAGACGAGTTCTTGGACAAAATTGCCCCCCCTTCTGTACCTAACTTAGATGAAATAACTCCAATCCACAACACTCCTATGTCTGATCATTGGCTTGACTCTCCATTCACTTTAATTGAATTAAAAAATTGTTTATCAACAGTCAAGGACTCATCTCCAGGCAGAGATGGTATACCTTATAGCATTATCAAAAATAGTAATGATAATGTTCTAAATCACTTTTTAAGCATCTTAAATAAAATCTTCCAGACTGGCATAATACCTGATGACTGGAGTTCTCAAATAATCATCCCAATTCTAAAATTAAACAAATCACCCAATTCTGGATCCAACTATAGGCCAATTGCTCTTTCATCCACCCTTAGTAAAATTTATGAAAAATTAATTAAAAACCGGCTAGAATTTTTTGTCGAGAGTAATCATCTTCTCTCTCCATCCCAATTTGGATTTAGGAAAAAGAAATCTACACAAGATAACCTTGCCATCATCAGCACTGATATTAATTTATCCATTTCTAACAAAGAAGTATGTCTTGCAGTCTTTATAGACATAGAAGGCGCCTTTGACAATGTTTCCATCCCAATTCTTAAAAAAAAACTTTTAGGCCTTGGCTTACCCCTCATGTTTGTCCAATCTATTATTAATCTTTTTCTCGATAGGAAAATTTTCATTGAGCTACCAGATGTTACTCCTCAGAGTAGGTCAATTTGGAAGGGTTTACCCCAAGGCGATGTATTATCCCCCTTACTGTATAATATATACACACACGATATGCATGTCACCATTCCCCCTCAAGTAAAAGTTGTTGAGTTCGCAGATGACATAGCTTTCTTCTTATCATCCAAAATCATTCCATCCGCCGTCAAATATCTTAATGAAGCCATGGATGCCCTTTACACATGGCTTACTTTAAATGGTCTTGAACTTTCAGTACAAAAAAGTCAGTGTGTTACCTTCTCAAATCGTCATAATAACCCCCCTGTTCAAATTTTATTTAAAAACTCTCCAATCCCCAATGCTTCTGAAGTAAAATTTTTGGGAGTAACATTTGATAGGAAACTTAAATGGTCTTCCCACATTAATAATATAGTTACTAAATGTGAAAAAAATTTAAATATTATCAGATCATTGACTGGCGTTTGGTGGGGTGCTCATCCTATCTGCATTAAGTTGCTCTACAATGCACTTATTCGAAGTCATCTCGACTATGCCTGCCCACTTTTTAGTACTGCATCCAAAAATGCACTCAGTAAATTAGACAAAATTCAATCTAAGTCATTGCGAATAATAACTGGCGCGATGCAATCGTCGCCCATCAATTCCCTTCAAGTAGAATGTTCTGATCCTCCTCTTTATTTAAGGCGTCAATTATTTGCTGACAAATTTGTTCTTAAATGTTTAAATTCTAAAAGTCATCAGATTATTCCCAGAGTCTCGTTGTTCAACGACTCAACACATTCATCTACAATCAGAGCTCGAACTAAACCTCTCCCTGCCATCTGTAAAAATTTTCGCTCTCTCTCAGAGCTTCAAATTATCAAAAATGATCTTCTTCCTTTGTACAAATTAAAATATAGTCACGTCACCCTATCCCCAACGATTTTAGAAGGGATCGGCATCCTTAAAAGTCATTCCAATCTCCCAGCCCGTACTGTCAATAATATGTTCAATGACATTATTTCTTCTAAATGGCCCAACTCTTCTCTTTTATTTACTGATGGCTCCAAATCTCCGGACTCTCCTAACTGTGGTATTGGTATTAACGTTTACCACAATAATTCTAATGAAAGAATATTTTATTCAATTTCAAACCAATTTTCAATATTTTCTGCTGAGTGCATTGCAATTATTGAATCTCTCAAATATATAATAAAAAATAATTTTGAACATTCTCTTGTTCTCTCTGACTCTCTCAGTTCCCTCCAAAAACTTAAAACAAGTCCTCTTCTTCATCCTGATGATCACTTTGTATGTCTTATTCGAGTATTGATAACCTCCATTCAAAGCTCTGGAAAAACAGTCTCTCTGATTTGGATTCCTGGACATGTTGGCATAGTGGGTAACGATATTGCTGATTCCTTGGCAAAACAAGGAGCGTCTAACCCTACCGTTACCCTCGTAAACCATATTCCCCTGTCTGATATTTTTTCCATCATCAAAGATAGATCCCGCAATGTTTGGACAGAGTATTGGAACATTGCTAGTCAATCCAAGGGTGCCCGTTACGCCTCAATACAAAGGACTATCCCATCAAAACCGTGGTTTCAAAAATTCCCCCATTTTTCCAAAAAAGAAATTTCCTTACTTATTCGTATGAGAATCGGACATTGTTCCGTTCCTTCTCACCTTTAAAAAATTCATGTGCTTGACTCCCCAGATTGTACGTTCTGTGGTCTAGATGTGGGAACTTTAGATCACATATTTTTTGATTGTCCCTCTCTAAATAAATATCCTCTCTTCTATCAAGCGTTATCAAAAATTGCCTCTCCTCCATTCAACATCTCATCTCTTCTAAGTCTGAACTCTACTCCAATCTTCCATAAAATTCTGAAATTTGCACATTTAAATAAAATTAATATATAAATTCACCTTTCCTTTCTCTGTAATTATAAATGATGGCCTAGAACACCCTTGAAGGGTGAAAGCCAGAAATAATTGAAAAAAAAAAAAAATCTTTGTTCTATAATTTATAGAAGTACCTAAAACGGACGCGATAATAAACCCCTGGACTTGCAACATTAACATTGCATTAATAATTTGTAGTTCGTGACATCATGGTGAAGTCACCCTTTCTGCTTGACAGTTTTAGTTAGCTTTATTTTGAATTTTGATTACGATTTATATTGCTTCCTTTTTGTTAAAATAATGTATTATGCTCATTGACCTAAGATATCTTGGTCGAAGATTATGCTGAATCTCCAGGGAGGTTGTTGACACCGAAATTCGGGAGGAATTTTAACCCTTAGAACCCTCTCCATAACCAACACCTCTGCCATAAGTGCCATAGGTCACCCCAAGCGGTTGGCTACGTTTGCTGACTTAGCAGGGGTGCCCGGATTCACGGGGTGAGGTTTGCCTAGGTCTTGGAGGCGGATGGGTCTGGCTACCTACTGCGTGAGAGACTGGATGAGAGAGACCCTTAATACACTGGCCTTAGATTCCTCCCCACCCATGCCCTTTTCCTTCTCGGAAATTCCTCTCCTTCCTTTCCATACCCTCAACACAACATCCCCCAGGAGACATTACATAGACCCTAAGCCCTGATGGAAATTATTTTCCTCGGGGCCTATTTCAGGGCCAGATCAATGGGGAATGGAGTGAACGGAAAAAAGTACGTATTTCGATGGACCATATATATTAGGTCCTTACATATGAAATTGGCGTTTTGCCGTACTGGCAACTTTGATCTCAAATATCTTCTCTTTGGTTAAGAATTCCAAATTCAAATTTATACAGCTATTTACTCATGTATTTGTGTTTCGAAAATTATAATTCATTTGTTTTTTCCTTCATTTTTTTTTTCTTTGCGTCACTTAGTTTACAAAATGGAAAACTTGAAATATCGTGTTATTTACGAGTACGAGTTCCACCGTGGCACCAGTGCTGCAGAAACGGCTCGAAGGATTAATGATGTGTATGGCGACGGTGCCGCAAAAGAAAACACAGTGGGTTTTTGGTTCTTGGATGGCCGGAGACCGAAGTTGATAATGAAGAATTGAAGGCTATTGTGGAAGCGGATCCATCGCAAACCACGTCCGAGTTAGCTGCAGGCTGCGGTGTTTTAATCCACTTGAAGCAAATTGGGAAGGTGAAAAAGCTTGAAAGGTGGGTACCTCACGAATTGAGTGAAGCAAATCAACAAACGCGCGTTGACCGCTAGACCACACACTGCACAACAGACGGCTACCAAATTAGAGGAGCTTCAATTGGAATGTCTAAGACATCCACCGTACTCCCCGGACCTTGCCCTAACAGATTACCATTTTTTTCGAAATTTGGATAACTTCTTGCAAGGGAAAAAATTCAACTCCGATGGGGCAGTCCAAACCGCCGTCAAAGATTTTATTGATTCCCGTCCGAATGGTTTTTTTAGTAAAGGGATCGATGAACTACCTATGAGATGGCAAAAGTGCATAGATAGCAATGGTACATACTTTGATTAAATAAATGTATTATATTTTTTAAAAAAATCGACTTAATGTTCCGCCCATACAAAACGCCAATTTCATATGTAAGGACCTAATATCTACAAAGGAATTGCTTTGCACGGGGAGTTATTTTTATTATTCGGAGTGCGGTGCTTCCAACGGATAAAATAAGGCGCGTTTAATTATTGCGAAAACTGTATTAAACTACAAGATTTGCGCCGAATTGTGATCCGGCCCTGTGCTAACCATTGTGTTGTTGTGATATTATTATTGTTGTTAAGGTTGATAACTCCTGCCCCCTGGCTATGTTTACGATATGTTCATTCAGACACTGGCGAGGCATCATAATACTTCACTATTCTTCGCTATACTAATTGATCAAATGCCACTTGAAACACAAATCTAACAGATCTTTCATTCTTGAAATATTACGAGTAAAAGGAAATAAGTAATAATTGTCTTACTCACCGTCCCCGAACTTCTTTTCATCCTGTGATTGCAATCAATCTTGTTCTTCAGGATTTCTAAAACTTTCGGCTCTAACTTATTCAACAACTGCAAGTCCACAAAGGAATTAACTCTGTCACTCGACCACAGGTCCAGCTCGCTCAGTTTCTCGTCCAGTCTTTCATCCATGAGTTTGTGTATTTTGGTTTCAGTCCAGAAATCTATCATTTCCGATCTCTTTTGCAGATTGGCGTTAAGACTTTCTTTTACTCTTGAAATGTCCAGCGTCTCTAGTTTGTTTTGTAAGATGTTGTCGATTCTGTTTATCGACCATGTTTCCAGATCTATTCTCTTCTGATTCGTCCATGTTTCGAGTTGGAGTTTGGCAGCTACGAGCCATGTGTCGTCAAGGTTTTTAGCAAGGTTGTTTGCGTTTCGCAGTACGGCAATTTGAGCGCCTAGGACCAGGCAAGCGAAGGTGCAGGCGATCCAACTGACCTGCCACCGGCCACTCACGGAACTAGCACTTTTCTTTTTAGTCATTCTTTAGTTTCTGGAACTGGGGAAGAAGTGAGATCGCGCCTGGCAGTAACACAACGCGACATGGCGACCAGACCACGGCATTTGACGGTAGAGTGGACCGGCGGGTACGGGAGCGCGGAAGCTGTGATTGACGAGGGAATATTTAATCTTCGCAGGGAACAAAAGGTCGCCAGCGCCGCCGGACGGAGATAGGAGGAATCCTACTGACGAGAAGACACGAACTCTTTATCAGTCACTCCGCTGTCAATCAACTAATTCATTCGTCAGTTTTTCTGTTGCCGTTTGCCGGTTGCGTCAAGACGGCCACGTGTTGACAGATAACAAGAAATTAAATCATTTATTCGTTACCAATGACAGAATACAGATTAGACATGTCCTATGACGTAGAATAAATAATTTCAAAAGTGCCTCTAAAATCGTGAAATATTGATATCGTAGACTACATTTTATAATTAAAAACAAAAATACACAAAATAACTGACTATATGTAATTTATTTTAATTAATTTATAAAAAAAATATCGTCATTCAGTTTAGTTATGTATGTCAACAGAAAATGCAATACAAAATTTTGTATGAAACAGGCCCCGAGTGCATTCTCGTACTTGACGCCTGTCGAAGATAGATTCCGAAATCAACGCAACATCGAAGCTACGCTGGATGCAAATTAGATTTTCCTCTCTCCTGCTAGATGCAATTTTTAGTTATTTTTAGTTTACTCCTTTTCGATACGATTCTGCAATGTACGTGACTAAAGAGTTGTGAGTAATGCATGCGTGAGATCCATCAGGCGTATATTTTTAATATTGTTATACCTCTTCAAGTTCTTGTGCTCCTGGTAGATTGTTCATAAATATTCATGTATTTAGTTAGCTGTAGAGTTTTTGTACAACAAATAATTTAAATTCCACGAACGTCTCCAGTTCAGAATATTGTACTCCTTTTTATGTGAATGCCGCAACTGCTCCCAACCGCCCGGAGCCAGTGAGACTATGGCATTCCCGATTGGGGTTGCGAGACTATAGGTAGTGGGGAAGAGGAAGGTGGAAAAGTATCTAGCTATTCAGATCTAGTCACCAAATACGGCTAAAGTCATTTCAAGCAATCTTTCTGGTGGTCATACACGAGGGTGATACTGAGAGAATCTTCCACTGAAACTTTCCGCAAACATACCTTATATTTTCGTTATTTGTTTTTGGAGTGTTATGCCGTGTTGCGCTACCTTCTTCTTTAGCCAACGTTTCGGTCAGCGTTGCAGTGTCCATCATCATGTCCATCATCTGCCCCATAAGAAGGAGGTAGCGCAACACGGCATAACACCCCAAAAACAAATAACGAAAATCTTAAAACGTATCATACCTTATATTATTTTTAAACGATTAAATTGTGAAATACTCAAATCAGTCAAAAATTTACTTGCACACGTCGGGATTTGAATTCGCGACCTCCGGATCGCTAGTAGAGAACCTTACCCCTCGACCACGGAGGTCATTTATATTTTGCTCCTCGGCTGCTGGTATATTTTGTGCTAATTTACGTCTACCAAATAAAAGTGAATATAAAATATATGTATATTTTAGAATTTAGTACTTCAGCGTTCTGTGCTCCTGGTTAAAAAATAGGTGTTAAAATTAGTAAAATATAAAATTGAAATTTTACATATGTTTTCAGATTTGTAACTTAAATCATCGATGGCGCAAAGTGTAGGAGCAAACTGAGATTTATAGGGAAAGGGTTAAGAGAAATAACAAAAACGAGTAAGTTATAATATTTAATATTTGAATATAACATGGTTTCATGCTTCGCTCAATTATAATTATTTCAAATACCTGCTAAAATTACACATAACTTTAACAAAGGTAAATTTTGCTAAAATATTTCTTATGTTCACTAGGTATATTACATTGAATACAATATAATATTCATCTTAAATAAATATAAAACTTAACAGCTTGACAATCTTAACTTAGCAGTCGGTGGCGTTCAAAGTGAGATTTTATGGGTACAACAAAATCTACGGATATAAAAAAACGTGTTTGTTCGTTAATTCCTCCTTTGGCCGACTGCAAATTTAAAACAGTTCATATTTTGTGATAACTTTTCTCACAAACTGTTTATATTTTACGTACACATTATAACAACAAAAAAACTATTAGTTACGAAAAATGTTACACATAAGTTTTAAATCTCAACTCACCTTTCTAGGGTCAATGCCCATTTGGGGTAAGTCAAGTAATACGTATCACTTTAATAATTTTATAAATGTAGATAATAACATTTTGGTTCTTTTGCTTCGATACCTCTAAGCAAAATTATAGTCATCCTAATTATGTTTATCATTATCTTGTACCCACATTTTTTAGTCAATTTTATAAATTGGTAAAAGAGCGGGAAAGAAGTCGCAAGATAACCAATTTGAGATCATAAAAGCACAGTAAGGAAAGGGAATTTTTGGATTTGCTGTCCAAATAATCGAAACATTAATTTTCAGAGCTATAAACTAGGCAAGAATCTAGAAGAAATTCGCGCGGTGGGAATCGACACTTCTACAAATAATATTTTGATGTCTAAAGAATTAATTAGTTTTGATAAAGTCAAAGCCACCTAAAATAATTTATTTTCTTTCAGCATGTTTCGGGAATATCAGGTGGGTTTGTACCCGTCGACCTCATGAGGCATACCGTCACTTTGCAACCCATCATAATATGATGATGCTTTACTGTTCATTTTATCTAGGACAGTGGTTCTTAAACTTGTTGGAGGTACTGACCCCCACCAGTTTCATAGGCGCATTCACCGAATCCTTCTTAACTGGAAAAATATTATGATTTTTTTAAATTCAAAACATAGGTAAGTATCAATTTATACAAAGGTACAAAAAATGAACAAAACCATTATAACATGATTTTCACACCAAAGCAAAAACATAATAATGAATATTTACTGCAAATCAGTGTTACTTCCGCTGTTGCTCTTGACCTACGCCGAACCCGCGAGACGGACTCACCGAACCCCTGGGGTTCAATCGAACCCAGATTAATAACCACTGAGGGGTCGTCCATTAATCACGTGATGTTTTTTAGCAACTTTTTAACCCCCCCCCCCCCCCCTGGTGATATGTGGTGAGGTTTTAGACTAACCTCCCCCCCCCCCCAAATCACGTGTATTTAATTTAGATTAAAGTATTATGAAATTTTCAGAATATTATCATAAAAAATAAATACACGTGAAATGCCGTTCAAGTATTACGTAACGCACTTCGGGGGGGGGGTTCGAACAACGCGTTACGTAACATGTTTTTCTTTATTTAGATAAAACTAGGGAATTAAAATCTTCCAAGTTGGCAATCCTTTTCGTTTTCGAAATCTCTTGTTTTATTTATTACCGCAAACGCGATTAAAACTAGAAAAAAGGTATTTAAGCGACTTTCCAGTACTGTGCGCAACTTAATTGTGACTTTCAGGTAAAAATTGTCACTTGGGGGGGGGAGGGTACGGAAAAACGTTACGGCGCGTTACATGGGGGGTAGGGGGGAAGGGGGGAGTCAAAAATCTTCAAAAATTGCATTACGTAATACTTGAACGCCCCCTTACACAAACTAACGGCGCACTAGCGATTTGTATTATTTGTACATCCTACTATATTATCTCCCTCCCCTCATTCATCATCATTTTGGAAGTTTAACAAGGAAATTTTTCTGATGGTGTTCGAAGTCTCCTTAGTTAAATGGTCTTTTTTTGCTAAGTTTTTATTGTATTCCTATTCGACGGAAATTTCTAGTAGACCACCAATTCCTTCAGTTATAACCTCAGTTATCACAATATTGAGCTTTGTTCAATGTCCAGTATAACTGGCAGGAACAGTTAACAGTTGGCGATCGCCTGAGGACGCATCATCCTGTAGACGCAGAAGGAGGCGAGTGCGCAGAAGGCCGCAAGCGCAGTGAGCGCCGTCACGTCCGCCGCCGCCTGCCCCGCGCTGCCACGCACCACGCGCCCCCAGCCGCCGTGGCGTCGCACCCAGGGCGTGGCGCACTCGGCCACGTGGCGCGCAGCCCAGCCCGTCACGCGGCAGAAGTGCGCGCGCAGTCCGCTGCGCAGCGCCGCGCACGACAAGTCCGACAGGAAGTAGAATAGGGCGAGCACGCGCTCGATGGAGGCGCCGCCCTCCTGCACAAAGTACAATTTTCATAAGCAGACAGAAATACAAAGGAAACGTGAATTTTGAATTATGCATGGTCCATGAAAACAATTCTTGCTGCATTGACCAGGGTTTTTGCCGTGAGTACGAAATCAACGTAATTTTTAGTGACCGACCGAAGGTTCGGTTTCGGAAGTTTCGGCCAAAAAAATCTAATTTCGGTTTCGGCATAAAATCTGCCGAACATTCGGCCGCACCGAAACTCTGCGTTCGTGAATTATCGCGCGTCGTTCGGCTGACTTCGGGTGAGTTCGTGGCTCGTGTGTCACCCGCCATCAATGCATGTCGTGATTGTAAACGCAATTAAAATTAACATACTGAACTGAGGTCCTTCCTTTACAATGTAAGTGTTGATTATTGACAAATGTATGTTCCAAGAAGTACCTAGTTAACATGTTTGTTAATTTTTATACTTTTTGTTTGTTTTATAGCATTACATTATGTTATGATTTTAAACGCAATTAAAACTAAATTGCTCAATTAATGAGGTCCTTCCTTTACACATACTTCCATTTCATATACTTCAACTTCAATATTGTCTTTATTATTATTTTTTTTTAATTTAACACGTGCCAACTGTCTGTACAAGTTTAAAAAATAAGCCAAATTTCAGTAAACAATAGATTTTTAACATGTCTAAAAAGTCTCGATTTCGATTTCTCTTTCGGCCGAAACTGATAGCGAATATTCGGTAAGTCTTGTTTCGGTCGGACACTAGTCATTTTGTCCGAAGCTGTAGCCTCGAGCATGGAGCGGGAGATTTTGAATTAGGTTAGGTTACAAAAGCAAACAATGGGTTTTTGCGCGTAGCGTGGTAATAATGGGTTTTCACCCGAAGCTGGAGCACTGGCCATACTCGAAACTGAAGTGTAAAACATGAAAAAAGTGGATTTTGACAGGAACTGCATGGAATAGGGAAGCAATGGATTTTTTGCCCGGAGCTGGAGAATTGAAGCAATAGGTTTTTTGAGTGGAGCTGGAGCCGGAACATGGAAATAAGGAATATTTACCCGGAGCTATTGCATGGGATCAATGGGAGCTAGAGCATAAACAGAGCAGAGAGACAGAGGGATTTAATATAAATATGATGTTGTCTGATGTCTGATACCTGGAACAATGTCTGCAGAATGTGCTGGAAGGTGGGGAAGTCGAGCGCGGCGAGCTGCACGGAGTTGGCGCGCACGCGCAGGGCAGCGCGCTGCGGGGACAGCGCGAAGCGGCGCGAGGCCATCTGCAGCGCTCGCGTGTCCCACCACCAGCCCCACCAGCCGGTGTCAGCCCTGAATTAATACGTATACACCAATTCTCTAATTAATTCTTCATTCCTTAGATTCATTTCCGTTCGATTTGTTAACACGGGCATGTTATTGAGATTCCCTTCGCTCTTATGTAAGTTCTTGCGTTTTTTTACATTAACTCCACACAGGAGGCCCTTAGGAAAATAATTTCCCTCGGGGTCTATGTCATCTGAGATGCTGTGTGGAGGGTCTTTTTGAGGAGAGGAAGGAATGAATATTAGTCTTGAAGAGACCCATGTTGTTGGAAGGAGGCAACACAGAGGCTGGCAAATCATTCCACAGCCGAGCTGTTGAATACAAGAACGACTCGAAGAAGCAACCCGTTCTCATGTGACAAATGTCAACCTTGTATATATAAATGTTGGGGACGCGTTTAGCTCACCGGTAGGTGGTCGGAAGAAATTTTATCCTGCGTAATCAGGGGTGACACAGATGTTATATTTTTTGCCAGTGCAATGTCGAGTGTGCTTGGGTATTTCGATCCCGGGGCATAGTGAGTCGGCCTGTCCGGTGCGAGTACTCTGTATTCGTGATTTTCCATGTGCTTGAATAGAATATTGCCGTTCTTGTTGGCTCTGAAATTATTCCAGTTTCTATGTTTAAAGTTTAAATCACCTCCTACGAGTACTCTTGTACCTAGCGCCAGTAGTTTGTTGAGGTCGCCTCTCGTTATGTTTTTAGCTCTGCTTGATGGGCAATACGCCGAGACAATCGTGTGCGTCTGGTTATTTAGCTTCACCCTGATTACGGTGGCTTCCACGTTCTCTAGTACCGGTGTGGGAACCCTGGTTGTTTGAAGGCCCTGTCGAGTGAGTATTGCAGTACCGCCTGCGCTACGATGTCCCCTGGCGTTGTGCAGGGTTGGCTCTATCATTTCTGTGTACCTCGAATCCTGGCACTCCTAGATTTTCATTTCGATCCCTTTTAAACGTAATCTGGCAAGATTGGGTCTTTGAAACATTAAATTCAACGAGATTATTTTTACCCTAAGAGAAAACACTCTCGAGGTATCCGTCCATTCTTTGCTTCAAAGCCCTCCGAGCCGTTGGAGTTTGTGAGCGCTTTGGGGACTTGTCAAACAAAAAGCTATCATGGACTGTACTGTCATCCGCGTAACAATGAATTGGTGTACTGTTATGAAGCAGTGCTGAAATCATTACCTTTTCTTATTTTAAAATATGAACACTGCTTTATAACGTCGAACCTAGCGGCACGAACTATTGAGTGAATTAATTGTTGATAGTTGCAACAGGAGGACTGGCAACACAAGTCGTTATGGAAGGGGGAGTTTCTTTTCTTTTCCGGGTCCGGTAATGGAACCCACTCTCGCCGGCATGATCTTTTGGGCCAGATCATGGCTGTGACAGTCGGATAGTATTAAGTTATTAAAAGGGACGAAGATTTAAATTTCAGTCGATTGGCACGTAATAATTAATGTGGAACGATCTCTGATTCAGGATGCGAAAGTGCACCAAAGTTTTATTGAATAATGTCGCGAGATTGCTCTCCGCGGTAGTTCTTATATTACGAGAAGTTTACCGTAAAGTTATCAAGGCGATCGGGATGAGTATTTTCGCCACACGAGACGCGCCGGTATGTACTTGTCGGGTGCCGACAATAAGAATGCCTTTTTAAACGCGTGGAGAAGAATAATTCCGCTCACCGGCTTGTATTAGAGAAAATGCACGTGCGGAAATACTAACGGTCCCGCTTGCTTGCTGCGTAAGCCCCATAACATCGTTCCCTTGGAGTTCCACTTCCCTTGGAGCCCTGCTTTGCTGAGAGTCCTGTCTTGCCAATCATCCTGTTGCGAACTGGCCGTTTATCCTGATGCGATCTGTGGAGACGAGAATCGGCTGGAGGTCCTGCCGATTATCCTGTTGCGGACTGGCCGAGATGAGAATCGGCTGGAGGTCCTGCCCATCATCCTGTGGCGAACTACGAGACGCGGTTCGGTCAGGAATATAGTGAAATAGCTAGATAGTATAACTTCAATCGGTCCCTGAGGGTGAGTAGAGTCACTTTACGTTTTATTGTACCTGATATTATTAAAATAATATAAAAGTTCTTTAACATTTAAAATTGGAAATAAGATACTTGTATTTATTTAATACCCTAACACGCTGGAGATCACATACCTATGCCCCCTCCTGAGATGTAGTTTCATGTTTTTATTTCACCACGGGCATAATTCTGCACAAAGCAGTATTTTGGCGCTCGGTAAAACCGTAAAGTTCGTGGTGAAAACATAGACCATACAGTATTATACTCAACGCTTAATTACAGCGTAACAAATTGGGCCCAACGTGGTTTAGCTCGTTTATTTGATCTCCTGCGGGTTACGTTGGTGTTTGGTGTTTTACATTGGTCATGTTTTGTATTTTTTCGTGCTCAGTATCCCAGTGTGTGGTTACATTGTCAACATGTCAACATAACCTCAATTTTTGAAATGATATTTTCATAGAAGTGTCAGGTTTCAATCATAGACAATGCTTCTTCTATGATAAGTTTGAAAAAAAAAGTATATATTTATTCAAAAAAAAAAATTTTTATTGTCTATGGTTGAAGGTTTATGATAAAAGGTAAACATCATCTATGCAAGTTGATGTTTATTGTGGAAAAGCGAATGTCAAAAGTGACAGATTACGGTATGTTGTGTTTATATCGTAGATGAATTCTTAATACAAATTTAAATGAACTAGTTAACTAAATAAATAATTCATTATAATCAAGTGAATGGTAATTAATGAGATTAAATTTATAATCTATTCCGTTAAATTCCATTATGCACAAGAGTGTCATAAATTATCAACAACACGAGTACATCTTATACGGTGAAATAGTTTGACATACTTAACTAAATTGTTGGGATATTTTTTTCTTTTATTAAAAAAATATTTTTTTTTTAGTATTTCAAATGTGGGATTTTATTTTGTAACCACGATTTTTATTGTCAATTTTAAATTAAATCGACTAAACACATTAATATCTCGATTTTTTTTTTCGAAAATCAGGGTTGCCAAAAATTTTTTTTTTTCCCTCGTACTTAAAAAAAAAAATTTTTTTTTACATCATCAACAATCAATATTGTACGTCATCAATAACAATGTCAACTCCTATTTCGAACGTCAACAACGCTTCTAAAGAGGATCTCATAAGAGAACTATCAAGTCGTTCTCTCGAACCGGCAACCACCTCTCACGCGCTGCGCTCGCAGGCGCGTGCATATAATAAAGCCCTTAAGATGCCAACAATATCAGAAATAGATATGGATTCTTCTGATTCAGATTCAGAGAGTAGGACCGTTCACAACCCTACAATAATTAAACATACAAAAATTATTTATAGAGAATCACCCTCCATCAATGTAGAAAATTGGAAGATTAAATTTGACGGTAAATCAAGCATAAGAGAATTTCTCTTATTAATTGAAGAAAAATGTAGGACAAAAAATTTTAGTCATGATAATCTGGTACGCGTTTTTCCTGATCTTCTAGATGGCCTAGCATTACTTTGGTTCAGGTCAATATATCACTCAGAATTGAAATGGGACGAGCTGTCTAAACTTTTAATCAATCAATTTGAGGCAAATGACCTACAAACAGATTTAAAAGTTAAACTTTTCAATATGAGGCAACCCAAAGGTATGTCGGTACTTGAATTTTCCCTTAGGATGAAATCCCTAAATAACATGTTGGAAGCTAAACTTCCTGAGCAGGAACTTTTGCGACTTGCCAAAAAGGCGTTGCTGCCAATGTACACTAACATTTTAGTTTCTAGAGATATAGATACATTCGATCAGTTAACAATCTACGCAGGGAACTTAGAGTCTTATGCGACACCACCAGAGGAATTTGCTACTTCTTCAACTTCTTTTTCAAAAAAATCTAATGAAAACTACGGTACTAATAAAGAGGATAGATTCGTGCCTACTAATAAAACTTTGACAAACAGTAATACCGGTACTGATAGACGTACTGGGTTCTCTCAGAATAACTATAGACGGTCGTTTAATAGTAATAGTTATAGTCATGCTGGGCGTAACTACGTTAATACCAATGCTGGTTGCAACAATAACAAACCTTCGTCTTCGTTCAATACAAATAATCAAAATACTGAACGAACTTCTAGAACCTTTGTTAAGACTCAAGTTTGTCTATATTGTAATAAACCGGGACATGTTGTGGCTGACTGTAGGAAAAAAGCCGCAGCGGGAAATAATTCTAAAGTGGGAGCAGTTAAAGGAAGATTTAATAACAGTAAGTCGGAAAACTAGGGCGGAGTCTCTCTTACCACGTCCCATCCTATGCGCAGAGGAATCGGGAATGGAAGAGTTGGCTCCGACTAGTACATCAGTTTCTTTCGGTCCCATCGTCTGGAACAGTGGGCCCACTGCCACAGGGGATGGAGATTGAAAACGATGGTCGTCCGTATGTAAATGTATATATAATAAACAATTTTTACAGCGCACTGTTGGACAGTGGCGCCTCATTATCGTGTTTGGGAGGTGATAGTTATAAAATTTTTATTAAATTAGGTGTAGAATTAGTTAAGGTTAATTTTTGTGTATCAACAGCGGACGGTGCGAGTCAGCCTGTCCTGGGTACAATGTCGTTGCCGGTGACGTACAAATCAATTACCCGGACAATTCTTTTCTACGTCATCCCGACATTGTCACCATCGTTTATCCTAGGTATAGACTTTTGGAAGCAATTCCATATCGCACCGGAGCTGCTTCCAAGAGCTATTTGTCATTCTTCGGAAAACAAAATCAATGGGTTGCGGGCAATTCAGCCAGCCTCATCTCTAAGTCCCTCAGAGAGTCGGTCACTCTCTGCTATTATTAAAAAATTTGAATCGATTTCTTTCGAAAAGCGCGGTTTAGGTCTAACGCATTTAGTCAAGCACAAAATTAATACGACAGGGCCTCCGATCAAACAGAGGTATTATCCTTTATCTCCAGCAAGACAAAAACAATTGGAAGCAGAAGTAGATGAAATGCTAAAATTAGGAGTTATACGTCCCTCACGTTCTCCATGGTCGAGTCCGGTATTGATCGTTACAAAAAAGGACGGTACAGGTCGTTTTTGCTTAGACTCTCGCAAAATTAATAATGTCACGATTCGCGACGCGTACCCTTTGCCATATATATCGCGGATTCTAGACAAGCTAGGTGGAGCTAGGTACGTCTCTTCTATAGACCTTTCAAAGGCCTTTTGGCAAATTGCCTTAGACAAGGACTCTTGCGAGAAGACAGCTTTCGTCGTACCTGGACGGGGTTTGTTTGAGTTCACCCGTATGCCTTTCGGACTGAAAAACGCCCCTAGTGAGTTGCAAAGATTGGCAGATGTCCTTTTTGGTCCGGAATTTGACGATAATGCTTTTTGCTATCTGGATGACTTGATCTTGATATCAGAAGACCTGGATTCACATCTTAATCTGTTGAATCGTGTATATGAACGTTTGCGAGACGCAGGCCTTACAATAAACCTTAAAAAATCCGAGTTCTGCAAATCTGAACTTAAATATTTAGGGTATTTAGTAGATGCGCAGGGTCTCCGTACGGATCCAATAAAAATAGAAAGCATCAAAAATTTCCCAGTCCCGAAAAATGCGAAACAAATTCGGGCATTCATTGGTTTGTGCGGTTACTTTAGGAGATTCATTAAAGGATTTTCGGGAATAGCTGCCCCTCTTACTAAACTCACAGGTTCAAAAAATGGAATCAGCAATTTCAAGTGGTCCCAGGAAGCTGAAACTGCTTTCAATGATTTAAAACGCGCGTTGACGACGGCTCCAGTTTTATGCTGCCCGGATTTCACCAGGCCTTTCTCTATCCACACCGACGCGAGCTCGGCGGGAATTGGAGGGGTATTGATTCAGAACGTGGACGGGCAAGAGCATCCCATTGCTTATTACTCACGTTGCTTAAATGCGCATGAACGCAATTATGGCATCACTGAACGGGAACTCCTAGCTGTACTAGACTCGGTGACTCACTTTAGACCTTATATAGAAGGAGCTCATTTTACGGTAGTTACTGACCACTCAAGCTTGAAATGGCTAGGGTCCTTGTCTAACCCTAGTGGCCGTCTTGCACGGTGGAGCTCTCGCCTTTCACAATTTTCTTTTGACGTTGTTCATCGCAAAGGGACACAGCATGTTGTTCCAGACGTACTCTCACGAATGGACCTTGCCGTATTAACAGGTGTGGACATTGATAATACAAAGGATACGTGGTATTTGAAAGCTTGGAAAGGATGCGAAGAATTCCCACAACGATTCCAGAACTTTCAAATACGTAATAATGAATTGTTCCGACACACAAAGACTCGTCTAGCTCTGTGCGAGGATACTGCCTGGAAAAAAGTAGTTCCTCAAGAAGGTAGACAGGCAATTCTATCTAATTTACATGAATCTTCGCGAGCTTGTCATCCTGGGGTATTCAAAACCTACAAAAAGGTGCAATTGCGTTACTATTGGCCTAATATGTACAAGGATGTTAAGCAATTTGTTAATCGTTGTACAGTCTGTAAGGCCCACAAAATAAGTACAGCCCCACCTAACGGAATCTCCTCAAACCCAAAAAAAGGTCACAAGACCCATGCAAATGTTGTCGATAGATTTGGTAGGTCCTTTACCTAGGAGTTACTCAGGTTTTACCGTAATTCTATCATGTGTAGACGTTTTTTCTAAATTTACATGGCTATTTCCGCTGCGCAATGGCACCGCGAGAAGCATAATAAAAATCTTAGAAGAAAACATCTTTCTTGTTCACGGCGTACCACGAACTATCGTCTGTGATAATGGTCGTCAATTTGTTTCGAAAGAATTTAAAGAATTACTTAATAGTTATAACATGCCGCCACCATTTTACAATTCATCTTATACGCCTCAAAACAACGTAGTCGAACGTTATAATCAAACCCTGGGCACGGCGTTATCCATCTTAGTTGAATCAGACCACCGAAACTGGTCTAAATTTCTTCCGCAAGTTCAATCAGCGATGAATAACACGGTAAACTGCGCTACAGGTTATACACCTTATTTTCTGATGCATGGTCGGGAGCAGATACTAGACGGTGATCTGCACCGTAATCCAATAGCGGATGAGGAAACCAATTCGCAAATTGGTGCTCAACCTAAGGTTTATGCACAGAAATTGGAAGAGTTGTCATCGGTTTATGAGCAAGTCTCGAATGCTCTTCTTAAAGCTTTTCAAAAAGGAGCTGACCATTACAACCTGCGCAGAAAACACATTACCTATCAGGTTGGTGATGTGGTGTGGCGGAGGAATTTTGCGCAATCTAACGCATTGAATTATTTCGCACAAAAATTGGCACCCCGGTTTGTTCAGAACGTGGTAGTAAAGAAAAAATCCAACTTAATTTATACACTTGCAGACTTAAACGGAAAAGTTGCGGGTGATTTTCATGTGAAAGACATAGTAAAATCAAATAACATACCGGTATAGTCTTATTGTGGCAATACTTCGGAGGGTCTGGCCATCCCTACCGAGTACTGCAAATTATCATATCTGTTAGCTAATATTTGATGCCTGGGAGTTTTAACCCGGCCTGATCAACCGAGTTGAAACGACCCGACATTCTGACAGTCAAAATCCTGTCATAGGAATATTTCTTTTGTTCATTCAGGTTTTCTTGGGGCGCGTTTACGCAAACTCACGTAGTTTGTTATGATTCATTGCAATCAAATTCCACTCTGGTAAGATTTACTCGAGTTGTTTTATAAGTTTTCGCTTTCGTTAGGCGTAATAATCTGTAATTTATTTGGAATAAATTTTGTATAATTTTTGGACTGAGCACGAGCAAAATAACAAAATAAATGACATAATTTATTTTCCTTTTGTCTATTATGTTTGTTAACCTCGAATACAAGGGGAACACATGCCCACTTCCCCTTGTGTTCAGGGTACATCCCATTGAACTGCGTTCATGGTTATTGAATTTTGTGTTTATTCTTAAGTTTTAACTCGGAACACACAGGGATGCCAGCCCTACACCTCTTTGTGTTTTGAGCATTGTTTTTCTGTTTATCTCTTCCCATCTGAAACATGATTGTTTTCAAATATAAATAAATTCTTTGAAATGTTGTGAATTCAACACGTAATAACAACTCACATGCTTGTGAGTATACTTAAAGAATAGTTTAGTCATACTTATATTATTTTATAAAATTCGTTGATTAGTCTTAGTACCTACAATACTACTTCACTTCATATACTCGCTCGAACGACCGATTTAGGTAGAATAGGAAACTCTTCGTAGTGAACATTTCTTATATCTCCTAAAAGGGACGTAAATTCAGTGAAGTGAGGGTTGCTTGCACCCTAAAGTGTTGCCTAAATGGCTTTCTAAAACCCTATTATGGGTCAGTGATGCATTAATGCATATGGTGGTGTTTAATTAATGTGCTGGACACACATAGGTATAATTAAGGTTAAGGATGTGTTGTCCACTGATTAGTGTTTATACTTACATAATTAATGTTGTTTATGCTGTAGATGTAACGTTAACGGTAGTCCAAGACATAAAGTCAGCTGTTCCTCACCCAGTATTTTCAATGCTGTGGGTGTTTGCGGACCCCGTTCACGGAACATTAGTTCACATTGTTCTTTAGATTAAGTTCTTCTAGTTTTAAGTGTTGGTCTTGAATGACTGCATTGTGAAGCCACCATCTTGCCGGACAACATGGGTGCGATTGGAATCATAATGAACTCATTCGTATTTATTTGATTTTTCTTTTTCTATCACTATCAGCTTTTGCTATCATCAATTTTAAGTTTAACATGGTGTGCCTACCACATTTGATGATTCACTTTTTCATTTTTATTCATGTGTATTTTATAATTTCTTTTTTAGAACACCCTGAGGATTGACCGGAATAGCTTAGGAATTTGTTAGTTAAACGAAACATGTTTGAGGGCAAACATTTGTGTGGCGCGGGGGGTAATGTTATGAAGCAGTGCTGAAATCATTACCTTTTCTTATTTTAAAATATGAACACTGCTTTATAACGTCGAACCTAGCGGCACGAACTATTGAGTGAATTAATTGTTGATAGTTGCAACAGGAGGACTGGCAACACAAGTCGTTATGGAAGGGGGAGTTTCTTTTCTTTTCCGGGTCCGGTAATGGAACCCACTCTCGCCGGCATGATCTTTTGGGCCAGATCATGGCTGTGACAGTCGGATAGTATTAAGTTATTAAAAGGGACGAAGATTTAAATTTCAGTCGATTGGCACGTAATAATTAATGTGGAACGATCTCTGATTCAGGATGCGAAAGTGCACCAAAGTTTTATTGAATAATGTCGCGAGATTGCTCTCCGCGGTAGTTCTTATATTACGAGAAGTTTACCGTAAAGTTATCAAGGCGATCGGGATGAGTATTTTCGCCACACGAGACGCGCCGGTATGTACTTGTCGGGTGCCGACAATAAGAATGCCTTTTTAAACGCGTGGAGAAGAATAATTCCGCTCACCGGCTTGTATTAGAGAAAATGCACGTGCGGAAATACTAACGGTCCCGCTTGCTTGCTGCGTAAGCCCCATAACATCGTTCCCTTGGAGTTCCACTTCCCTTGGAGCCCTGCTTTGCTGAGAGTCCTGTCTTGCCAATCATCCTGTTGCGAACTGGCCGTTTATCCTGATGCGATCTGTGGAGACGAGAATCGGCTGGAGGTCCTGCCGATTATCCTGTTGCGGACTGGCCGAGATGAGAATCGGCTGGAGGTCCTGCCCATCATCCTGTGGCGAACTACGAGACGCGGTTCGGTCAGGAATATAGTGAAATAGCTAGATAGTATAACTTCAATCGGTCCCTGAGGGTGAGTAGAGTCACTTTACGTTTTATTGTACCTGATATTATTAAAATAATATAAAAGTTCTTTAACATTTAAAATTGGAAATAAGATACTTGTATTTATTTAATACCCTAACACGCTGGAGATCACATACCTATGCCCCCTCCTGAGATGTAGTTTCATGTTTTTATTTCACCACGGGCATAATTCTGCACAAAGCAGTATTTTGGCGCTCGGTAAAACCGTAAAGTTCGTGGTGAAAACATAGACCATACAGTATTATACTCAACGCTTAATTACAGCGTAACAGTACATGACAAAAGGTCGTTGATGTGCAACAAAAACAAAGTCGGACAGAACCGTTCCCTGTGGGACGCCACCATTTATCGAGTGTGCGGAGAGGTGAAACCATCGGCTACTGTCTGAATCGACCTCTCCCTCAAAAAGTCGGCAATCCATATACACGAGGATGCGGGAAGTCCGTAAGAAGGCAGTTGGTTGACAATAAACTACTTCTTAAGTATAGATGAGAGAGAAATTCTCGCCTCAAAGATTATTAGTGCATTAGAAAGTTTGTGTGACCATACCTGACCGGCATTTGAGCGCAAGCCGGCGCCCGTAACCCCTGTGCGGCGAGGCACCGCAGCAGGTGCGCCCTGTAGAGTCGCAACCCGCGCGCCGCCCCCGGTCCTGTGGGCCCCTGCCCGGTGGGGCACTGCCCAGTGCTAGTGTTGCCCTCGTCGGGGTCAGTGCCCCCCTGCCTCGGTAGCCAGTGGCCAGCGCAGCCGCGCTCCTCGTCCACGGAGAGTTGCCGTCGCAGGGGGGCGCGAGAGTCGCGCTCGTCCAAGGACACCACGCTGCAAACTGCAATTGAGTTGACATCAAGCTGATAGATAGTTAGATGGTCGAGTGGTCCACAACGTCGGTTTCCCACCTTCGCGGCTACAATCATCTGCTTAGTCCTCCATCATTGCTCAAGCTACGTGTTCGGCTTATACCGATGGTAGCATTGGTAGAAACAGGAATTCAAATATTGTAAGATTTTTCGCAACCAGAGAATGCTTGCATTTCTTTTTAAATAAAAAGTCTATTGAGATGTGAACCTCAAATTTCCCAAAATTGTCTCTTGGATAATGATCTTATCAAATGAAAGAAGTTCAAATTTGAAATATTATTCTACCTCCGGAATCTAAAACAACTACACCATATTTTTGACAATCAGCCTGGACCAACCGTTTTAAATTATTTTGACAAATCAACCAGACACCATTGAAGAAAAATTCCAATAAAAGTTTGTAAATTCACCAGGAACTAAAAAAAAACAACATTCTGAAGTGCTAACTGGATCGCCACTAAAAATAACATTCGGATTCTAACTGGATCACCACTAAAATAACATCTGGAAGAGTACTAACTGGATCACCACTAAAAACAACATGCGGTAGTAGGTACTATCTGGATCACCGTGGAAAATCAATTGGAAGTAATAGCTGGATTACCACTAAAAATAAAATTGGAAGAACTAACTGGAACACCACTAAAAACAATATTCGGAATTATTAAACGAATCACCAATAAACATAACTTTCGGAAGTACTAATTGGAATACCACTAAAAATAAATTTGGAAAGCAATTTAAAACTCAACAATCTAAAAAGAGTATACTATGCACTAATCCAGTCATTAATTCAATATGGAATTATTGCATGGGGGGGGGGGGGGGGTTATACAACAATTTACTAACCCTGATCAAAGTGATCCAGAAACTAATCATTAAAGTAATCCTAAAGAAACCCTCCACTTATCCAACAGAAACGCTTTTCACAGATTTCACGGTGCCTCGAGTAGAGAATATCTTCAATAAAAATGCAATTATCCAAATTTACAAAGATAATATCATCAAAAAATTTGAAACTCACCAATTAAAAAGATTTGAAGACAACATCAAAATACCAAAATTTAATACCAAACTAATGCAAAACAATTATATCTATTTAGGAATAAAGTTTGTCAACAACCTTCCCACTGAAATAAAAAAAAAAACCGAAGACATCAATATACTGAAACTTATACTGAAGCTGCACTTCATCAGCAATAATTAACTACAGGGTTAAAGAGCACCTCAGAGCACTAAATGGCAATAGCGATTCTGAGTTCGCAGACCATTTATTAAAATATGATCATAGCTTTGACATAAATTCAGGTCTTCAAATATTACATACAGGATATAAAACATCGCAAATCAATAATTTAGAAATTTTAGAAATAAGAAAAAATGTAAATTCCAAAGCTGACATAATTAATAAGCAAAAAAATTTTGTTAACCCTGTTTTAAATATCTTCCCACTTAACCGGCCTTTTACTTCTAATAGCTTGGTAATCCCCAATTCTTCGAAACTCCCACCATTGTCAACCCTTCCCCCTCCTTCAATTTCTTCTCTCCATATGTAATCTATAATAAATTTTTTAACTTTAGTATACTTTTATTCTTGAAGAAGTGAACATGGTTCACGAAAAATGTTGATATTATAAAATATAAAAAATAAAGTGATGTAAACTAAGTTATTTTCTTTTAATAAATAAATAATGACATCACAAAGTAACAACCCTTTAGAAGAAGTTTTCTTCGAAAAATTAAATAATTACCTGTTTTTCTCTTTCTTTCTAATCTCTATTTTATTTAGATTTTTCGAATTTCTCCTAAGTGCATAATATTTTAGTATGAAAACGTATCTTATGTATGTACACCTACACATATAGATGATCCAGAAGTCTCAATTGATCCTATTATATACTTACCTATTGCATAATGTTATTCTATTTCAGTTATAATTTGTGTAACTCGCTCATCAAGCACAAGAACTAGCTTCTTCTTTGGTGAGATTGCAATTTTTAAATAATTTCTGTACCGATATTTTGTAATTTATATAACTCCACTGTACAATTATATATCTATATATTAAATAAATAAAAATAAAAAATAAAAATAGCTGAATTACTACTAAAAATAAAATCGGAGCTAGGTCTAACTGAATCATCAGTAAAAACAATGTTATTGTTAAATGCATCACCACCAAAAACTGGATTCGGAAGTACCAACCGGATCGCCAATGAAAACAACATTCGGAAATACTAAATACAACACATTTTAGTGTCATTTCTAACCTTGCATAGCCACTAAAAACCGTATTCGGAAGTAGGTACTAACTGGATCACTACTAAAAAAGAATATAGGAAGTACTAACTGGATCACTAAACCAAACATTGGTGATCCAGTTGGTACTTCCAAATGTTGTTTTATCTGATGACGCATTTAGCATTTCCGAATATTGTTTTTACTGGTGATCCAGTTTGTGCTTCCGATTTTATTTTTAGCGATAATCATAGTACCTATTGCTTCAGAATGATTTTTCGGTATTGATCCAGTTAGTACTTCCGAATGTTGGTTCATTTGTGATCACCCCGTAAAACCACCGTTTACCCTAATTTCGTAAAATGTAATTTGACTTGCCAAGATGAAAAGTGAGACATTTTATTTTCAGAGAATCAAAATAATACACATTTGTAATAATATTGAACCGAAATAATCGCCTGGTAAAGTATATTACGGGCGTGTACATTTCGCTTGTCCGAAATTGAAGATTTAAAAAAAAAATATTATTTTCACAACAATTTTGAAAAGGTCACAAACGCGCGACGTTTGCACAAGGAAATTAGGTTGGTACCTACTTATGGGATTCTTTCGGGAATCTAGTTAGATGTGTGCAGATGTGTGGTTTGGTTTAATCATGCTAGTTAGATTTGGGCAAACACAGCAAAAGTTTGTTGCGTTGACATTCACGAATTTTATTCTTTTATTATAGATTAATTAAACATTTCTCCTACATTTACAAAAATATTCTAGACACTATAAATGAATATTTTTTAAATAAAAATAAAATCATTAGGTGCCTCCTCCGTGTTTAACCGGGAAGCGTATGAGATAATATTCGATAAAGAAGGTATTATAAAATAAAATAATTTAGCAATTATGGTAAATAATAAATAATCCACAAGCAGCCGCGAGCCGCTACACTTTTAATAAAATATTCTTAGTTGTGCATTCTCTCTTTGACTGTGTAGCGTTACAAAGTGACCTAGATAGGCTCTGCAAGTATTGCAAAATTGACTGTTTAGATATCAATGTTTCCAAATATCATACTTTGACATTCACCAGAAATAAGTACTCTTATTCACATGAACCTGTCATCTGTCATCTCTAAAACGGAATTGAAAGATCTTGGTGTTTACCTTGATAGCAAACTTATATTTAATAAGCACATCGACTCAATCGTTCATAGGTCACATAAAATGGTTTTGTTCTTCGTATAAGTAAAGTGTTCAGTAACCCGAGTACAGTAGTAATGTTATATTTTGCATTAATCAGAATCAGAAGTACACTGGAATATGCTTCGCCAATTTGGAACCCGCAGTACAAAGTATACATAGATAGCATAGAACATATTCAAAACAAATTTATAAAATATCTTACCTCCAAATTCAACAATAACTTTGAATGCACATTTCAAACTTTGCAACAATGGCGAGCAAGAGCTGATTTGACATTTATACACAAAATTTTAAATAATAACATTGACTGTACCGAACTTCTTTCCCTAGTTAATTTTAACATACCATTAAGACGAACACGCCACACAGAACTATTCCACACGCTTAATTACAAGACAAATTCAGCATCTAATTCGCCAAACAATCGTGCTCCTCATATTCCATATGTTTAATAATATATGGTCTAAATTCTAACATCGACATTTTCTCCGATTCACTGCCCAAATTTAAAAAGAGCATCATGTCAATAATATAAATTGTTCAATGCGCATACATACATACACACATACTCTCTCACATACACACACACCCTCACACACCTTCCCACTACATACATCAGCCGGTAATTACTTATTAACTTATTATACACACCATAAATAAGACAATTACATAATAGGTATCCACCACGAAATATACTTAGTAATTGTAATTTTTTTTCACCAATGTATCTAATGTACTGTTTGTTTCTCTTTATAAATAAATAAATAGGCATAGATTTTGAAAAGTAAATTACTTTTAAACTTAATTACCAAAAGAAGCATCGATTTCAGTCGGGATAAACGGAAAAATATGCATTAAAATTCGGTTTTCATTCAATCAAAGTTAAAAATTTCCATTGCCGCCATTTTTTTGTGTTTCGTTTCAATACCTAATTTACCTAAATTACGTTTACCTAAACTAAGAACCTAATAACCTATTTTGCGTGCGTAAATAGTCGATTCTTGTAGTAATTGTTGAAATGAAGTGTGATTTCTACAATCCATGCTTAAAAATGCGGTGGCTTTTGGATTATTTAATCAGATAAATATCTGAGATGGCAATTTTTTAACATATAAACATTAAAAATATTACAAATTATTTGTCAATATTTACATGTTTATGATCTTAATGCATTAGGTACTGTTTTCAAGCAAGTTAACTGGCTATTATGAACTGCGAACTATATATTATATGAAGCTTATATATATTTCAAAGGAACATTATCTCACTGGAATAAGTTGAATATAGTGTAAAGTAAAATAGATAATTATTATGCACTTACCCCTTGCGGAATTTGCAGGCGCTTCCTTGTGACAGATGTTACGTGCCGGCGCCATCTTTACTGCGACTGCGTATTGCAAACCTACCCCCGTGACAGCTCTATGCCCCCATGTAGTACTCGTACCTACTCACTGTGCGGTACCAGCTGCATGACAATAATTCTCTCAGATACCTTCTTATAATTCTAAAGAATCACATTGATCACGGGAATTTTAAATGCTGTAAAACTCAACATTTTAATTGTTTAGGAGAGCGAAAAGCAAGCCTTTTTTCAAAAGAGACGAAAGCAAGCTTTTTTTTCAGAATGGACCCATAGGCGTATTGATTTAGGGTGGGGTAAAAATTAAAAATAGAGTAGAGTAGGTATCGAAAAAAGTAGTCTCTTTCAACTTATTCATGCTTTAGGTCCTATGAATACCGCTATCACCGTAAAATACTCCGTAGACCACTGTTTTGTAAATTGCCCCACGTCAGTAAACATTGTAACCACCGCAATAGTCATCAACACCAATGACGGCCCCCTCAAACTTATCTCAGCCTACAGCCCCCCGGAAGAAAAATAACTACCGCTGACCTTGACAATCTCCTAGCCGACCCCCTACCCACAATAATAGCGGGCGACCTAAATGCGAAACATAATTCATGGAGGAATAGCATAAAAACCAACCAAAAAGGAAGGTTTCTAGCCAAATACGTAGCCGAAAAATCCTTCATAGTAAACGCCCCGGATATACCTACTCTGTTCTCAAAACAAGCCAACTACACCCCTAACGTCCTCGATAGTTATACCATTATGAAAAATTGCCCTCGTCTCTATGCCCTTCAACCAGTAAAAAAACTATCCTCCGACCACGACCCCGTTCATTTTTTTTTTCATTTACTAGATTCTTATATTTCTTGAAGAGATGAATCATTTAAACTTACTGAATTTAAAGTTAATGTTCTTTATAAATAGAACGGCGTCATTTGCGCCTTGCAATTTTTATCTCATGTGGGTATTTAAAAATGTTACCTGGCTATTATAGTCTTAAAGGTCTCGTGTTTCATCGGTAGGGAAAAATTGTTATCTAAAAACCCTACTTAAATTGCATGTTTCGTCCAGACTCAACATCAATCTTCATCATCAGAGTAGCAGCGGTCGACGGCCATATATACATACGTGTCTGTTTGTGTTATGTTGGGAGTGGGAAGGAGGCGGTCATGTCCTTTTAATTTGGAGCTCTTCCGCATTTGCCTTTGGGAATGAGGAAACCATGAAAAACCTCATCCGAGAAGAGTCGGCCGACAGTCAACGTGAAACTGGCCGGCCTTCAGTGATTTTAGTATATGAAATTCTGCATTTTGTGGTGTGGGGTGTATGTGTCTGTTTTTATGTGAAATATATACTTTATGGGAATTTTTTAGAATAAACATACATAAACATACATATTATACAATATTATCTAGATATATAAATAGATATGTAAACATAAGTTTCAGGGGGGGCGTCTGGTAGTTAGGAATACCTACTGCTCGCTCATTCGTCCGCGTCTGAATCTGGTTCATACCAGATGTGGTTCAGGTCCATCAGAATATGTTTAGGTAGTCTGTGTGTATATCTGAAAGTAAAGTCACTAGGTGCATTGTATTGACCGATTTCCTTTATAAGTCTATTTTTACTGTGTCTCAGAGATTTGTAAAATCGGTCTGTCAGTCGGTGTGTGTATTCGAATGATGTTGGAATGTCTTCTCTTGCATGTAGTCTTTTCAAATTCGTTCTGATTCTAGTGTTGTATGCGATTTTAATGCAGAGATTTTGTAGCGTCTGTAGTTTCGAGTGGTCGGAGTGAGAAATACTACTCCACACGGGGATAGCATATGTCAGTACCGGTCGAATGAGCGAGTAGTAGATCAGGAGCTTGGTTCTGGGAAGTAGCGGACTTCTTCTGTTGAAGATGGGCTTCATCGCGCCGACTGCCTTTCTGGCTCTTGCGTGCATCTTGGCTATGTGAGATTTCCAGTTGAGACGTGAGTCCATTGTCAGGCCCAGGTATACGACTTCATCTTTCCATTCTAGGACGTGCCCTCCCATTTCGATGTTGACATCTGGTGATCTTCTTTTTCGTTTTCTCGTGTACATAATGACTTCGGTCTTCGCCTCGTTTAGTTTGAGTCGCCATTGCTTGTAGTACTCTACGAGAGCGTCGAGCGCTCTCTGTAGGTATATGGCCGCCATGTCTGATTTCAGCGAGGAAACGTAAAGTTTGACGTTGTCTGCGTATATAGATAGCTTGCATCTCTCGTCACGGGGGATGTCGTGTGTGAATATATTGAATAGATGAGGTCCGAGTAGACTTCCTTGCGGCACGCCCTTTGGAATCTCACGTAGCGATGACAGCGCGTTCCTGATGAAAACTCGGAAGGATCTGTCCTTTAGGGATTCTTGAATCACTCTCGTTAGGTATATGGGCGTGTTTGTTTTGTGCAATTTGTGCAGTAGCCCTTTGATCCAAACGGTGTCAAATGCCTTCTCCAAGTCTAGCAGTGCAGCGGCGATGTAGCGATGTTCGTTAAGACCATTGTTTGCCGGCGACCGAAGTAGATCTTCAATAATTTCATGTCTTTCGTTTGTCCCTTTCTAACGAAATATTGTATTTGCGGTGTGTAACGGGGAGGCGGGAAGGGAAGATTTCTATGTAGTGGTATTTAGTTGCAGCGCTAGCGAGCAAAATATGGTGTTATAGAGTTTTAAAGAAAAGGGCGCGTAATTATTATGTAATATCATTTTATCGGAGAATACGAGGAATGATCTTTTTGTGTAGTGCCTTGAAATTAACGGAAATATTATATTGTTATAGGAGATACGGGAATCGGATGCATGACGTAAAATTGTAAATAAGTAAATAGAGCGTTAAACAAAATAAAGCATTTATTTCCATGCCCGAATACTTGCACGAAGACGGTGCAATGCCCCTTTTGTTGATAATATCTATAGCGACACGTCCTATAATATGGGAGACTCCCGACATATTTCGTAATGGTGTTAGTGTGTCCGGTGTCCCGCGTTTCGACGTGTACACAGTAAAAACGCGAGAAACCACCGAAACAAAATTTTAATTTTATATGTCAATATATTTTCGTCAAGACGAGAAATCACCCTTTTGCTTAGTTCATTCAATATTAGCTGAGACATGTATTGTTAGAAGAGCTCCGGAAAAAATAATGATCATATTATACAATTCGCTATGTTTGTTCCATACGCGTTGCTAAACCAATCATCCTATTGCGATGCAATTCCGGGGATTTGATGTGCGCATGCCCGCGATGGTTAATATATATGGTGGTGAGATTTTTTTTTTTATGAATATTAAGAGAATTTTAGAATTTTAGAATTTCAGAAATATTATTAGAATTTTAAGAGTCCCAACTGCTCCCATCTGAAGCCAGTGAGATGCCTCACGGCATCCCCAATTGGGGTATGCTGTGAGGATGAAGGTAGTGGGGAGGGGAAAGAGATCGGGAAGAGGAAGGTGGGGAAGTACCTGGCTATTCAGATCTGGTCACCAAACACGGCTAATGCCATTTCAAGCAACGTTTCAATTCTGAATGGTGGTCTTACATCAGGGCGATACTGAGAGTATCTTCCACTCTGGAACGTGCCGCAAATATACTAGGTATATATGCTTTAAATGGCACGCGAGCTGTTTGAAAACTGAATGTATCGGGACTGAATTTATGGAATGCGGGAGGAGGGAGGGGAGTTAGCAGGACGGGAGAAGCGGAAGATGGGAGTGGAGAGAGGGAAGACAGAGTGGGAAAACGTGAGGAGAAGGGTACGAGAGAGAGGAAAGGGAACGGGGCGAATGGGAAAGGACACGCAAGGAGAAACAATGTATTTATTAAGTGACATTGCAACGCATGCCGAGAACTCGCCAATAAGAAATAAAATATTGTACCTTTAGAAAACTTAAATTCAAAATAATAACAATTTCAATTCTCAGCGAGTTAATTCCAAGGAAAAGTTTATCAATATAATGTCGTAGAAGACGTAGAACAAAAAAAAAATAATGGAATAAAAAAAAAACAGCAATAAAAACGCCTATAAAAATTTGAGTGTTAATACTCATTTTGGGAGACAGGTATGGGTGCCGCAGCCCAGGGAACCATTTATTGGATAACAAACACCTCTGCTACAGCTCACACCAAGTGGTTCGCTACGTTTAGTGACTTAGCAGGGGTGCCCGAGCTCATGGGGTGAGGTTTGTTCGGGTCTTGGCGGCGGATGCGTCTGCCCACCAATTTCATGGCAGGCCAGATTGGGAGAGACTGGTTGAGGGATACCATTTGATTTCTCCAGTAGGGCTCTCTCGGAACATCGCCTTTCACCGCACGGGGAGGGATAGAATCATTCGTCCGTCACTCCTGGACACACTGACCCCAGATTCCAACCCACCCCTTCTACCTTTTTATTTCCCAGAACATCCTCTCCTTCCTTTCCTAAAAATACCCTCCACTCAGCATCCCCGAAGATGACATAGGCCCTTATAGGGGAGAATTATTTTCTTCTGGGCATGTGTGGAGCTATTGTATAAAAACATAATCTTGTCCTTTGTTAATATGTCAGATTTGAAAGTCAAATAATATGTGTAACTTCACATTCAATTATTCTGTAAAGTTCCAAAATCGGCGTCTCGGAATTTACTATGTATATTTGTTTTCTATACATACGCCTCAGGGATCTCTTTTTACAGCTTTTTTTAACATTAGCTCCACACAGGAGGCCCTGAGGAAAATAAGGGGTCGTTTTAGGAAAGGAAGTTCTGAAAAATAAAAGGTTAAGTATTGCGGATGATTAGGAATCTGTGGGTCAGTGCATCTAGGAGTGACGGATGCAAGAATCCATCCCTCCCACTGCGATACAAGGCGATGTTCAGAGAGAGTACCTACGGCTGGAGACGTCAAAGAGTTTCCCTCAACCATTCTCTCCCGATCCGGCCTGCCATGCAGCTGGTGGGCCGACGCATCCGCCACCAAGACTCGGACAAACCTCACCCCATGAACCCGGGCAACCCTGCTAAGTCACCAAACGTAGCGAACCATTTGGGATGACCTATGACAGAAGTGTTGGTTATCCAATAAATGGTTTCCGGGGTAGTGGTACGCATACCCGCCTCGCATTCAGTCTAGGTACCTACTTTCATTCTCCTCTGCCAGTTCCCATGCCTCACTGCCATAAATACCTAGGTAGGTAGGTACCCCGATATCGTAGAAAATATTTAAAAAATAAAAGCCGAACTGCAAAAAATGATAATCTTACTACCTACCAAGTAAACACAAATACGTTGAATATGGTTCTCGATTTTTTCAAACGATTCTAAAACAACGAACACCTGCATATTGTCAACAAACAAAGACATAGACACCCATTGTTAATGTATGGCGATTGAGTTATGTATGTATTAGTTTGTCTGGCGCGATTTTACTCCTTCCCCCGACCCGCGCAAGCTACCCCGTCCGGCTGGCAAATGAGTGGATGAGACAACAACAAAAAACCTAAGTAATTTTACTACAAATCTGCGCGTATCTAAATTCGGTTTTTTACACGAATAAAACTGTTTTCAGTGCAGAATAAAATTTTATCGTATACTTCATCATATTCCTGACTCAGGATGTGAGGAGTTTTTTTTTTAAATTGCGTTCATATGCCCAGAAAAAAATTCTAAAGTTGCCTCCTAAATTCATGGATAAATCGTCATCTTTTGGGGCCTATATTTTATAATTTAAAGCAAAAATCGAAAATCAGATTCACATCCTAACTGTATACATGCCTAACTTATCATTTAAAAAAAGGAAAAAACAATTAATTTGATATTTTAGCCGTAAATCCAAAACAAAATTTTGTATGAAACAGGCCACGCATGCGTTCCTCTTAAATCTTCGGGCGATGAATTCCGCTACTCTGGTAAGTTGATGGGTAGTGGAGTGCCTCTTTCTGAATCCAAACTGCTCGTCTGGCAAAGTGTTGTTTTCTTCGTGGTGTGGAAGCAGCCTGTTGAGTATAATGTGACGAATCAAATTTCGTCACAAATAAATTTGAATAAATAATTTAGTTTATGAAAGAGTCTCGCTCTGTGCAGCAAAGACAAAGAAAGTGCTGACAGATTTGGGTGCAAGAACTAAAACGGAAGAAGAAAGAAGTGCGGGGTAGAGCCACGGGTCCTATGAATTCATAGGGCACGCCGCGACAAACAGTCAAGATCTAGACGGGGAAGAGAGGAGACACGAGTGGTGTACAATAGAAAGCACGCGTTCTCCGCCCAGCGGCGTGATGCTGGGCGGTGGATGAAGAAGAGGAGTCAAGATCTAGACGGGGAAGAGAGGAGACACGAGTAGTGTACAATAGAAAGTACGCGTTCCCCGCCCAGCGGCGTGATGCTGGGCGGTGGATGAAGAAGAGGAGTCAAGACCTAGACGAGGAAGAGAGGAGACACAAGTAATGGTGCAACACCAAGTACGCGCTCCCCACCCAGCGGCGTGATGCTGGACGGCGGATTAAGAAGTAGGAGTTGAAGAAAGTGATTCGCAAGATGTGTATTTCCCCGCCCGGTGACCTAGAGCGGCGACCAGGCGCGAACAGTGGCCAACGTACGAAGACGATGGCGCAGGCTGAAGGAGACTCGACTCGGCTAGGAGGGCCTGAGCTGCTGAACTGGAGGAGCTGCCATCGAGGACCTCGGCCTTACCAAGGCACCCGCAGAGAACCCAGTGACACGAAGGTAGTTTCAGTGAACAATTAACTATGACGATGTGAACAATGGAGAAGCAACCCCGAACCATATGACAACTAATAAGGATTTAGATATAAGTAGATCTAAGTATAATTAAGATTGTGTATTAATTTTGCCAAACCTAATTAAAATCCTAACATTTAAAATCTCTATAATTAAATTCATCCCCGTTTTGCCCCAACCCAAGCGACCCGAACTCATGAGAAGGCAGAGTGGAGAAAGTACAGAGGTAGGTATAAAAACTGCACTTATTTAACCTTACATCAATGATTATCCTGAGCTAGCTCTCCCTGTAACAAGAAGATACGTTACAATAACCTGTTCAAATACCTTGCTCAGCGTGGAAAGTAGACTGATCGGCCGATAGTTTGTCGGCTGCTTCTTGTCCTTGTTTGGCTTGGAAAAGGGCAGCACGGTCGCCGTTTTCCAGATCTAAGGGAAATGTCCGATGATGAGGCAGGCATTGAACAGCTTTGTAATGTAAATGATGGCTTTCTGCGGTAGATGTTTGAGTAGAATGTTGTGTATTTGATCGCTTCCCGGCGCTTTATTTGTCTTCAATCGTCTGATGATGACGGCTACTTCGCTTGGCGTGCTGAAGTGGATATCGTCGGCGTTCGTCTGCTCGGCTTGTTCGAGATTTCGTAGAGACTCTTCTACAAGTCGATCCGTTTCCGGGTCGGATAGGCCGTCCGTGGCTGCGTAGGCGAATCGTGTGATCCTCGCGTCTCAGCGCTTTTGCCATTTTCCATAGGCTGTTGTTCTTTGGCGTGAGTGATGTAACTTTCTTCGTCCAAAGTTCGCGTCTGAGGTCGGTGATTTCTTGCTTGATTTCCCGCTGTAGCGTGTTGTAAGCCGTTTTGAAGTAGCCGTCGCGCGTACTATGATAGATGCGTCGCAGGCGATTCTTCTCCTTGATGAGCGATAATACGTGCTCGTGAAGCTTGATCGTGTATGTGTGTGCTTCTTTGAGAGGTATGAATGTGTCTTGTGCATGTTGTATGATTTCCGTGAGAGTGCTTGCGGCCTCGTCGATTTCTTCCTTCGAGCGCAGAGTCCCCGACGTGAGGTGTATTCGTTCGTTTATCTCTTTCTTGAATCCTTCCCAATCGGCGTCTTTGTAATTTCGCTGTTTTCTAGGGCTCCTTGAAGTTGTCCCTCCGATACTGAAGCTCACGGGCAGGTGGTCCGACGAAAGTTCATCTAGCGTGCGCAGTGGCGAGATCGATTTAGCGTTTTTCTCGAGTACGATGTCCAGAGTACTGGGGTGGTTGCGTGTACTGAGTGGAATGTCGGTTTGTCCGGTGCCATTATCGAGTAGTTATGTGTCTGCATATGCGTGAAGAGAGTTTTCCCATTCGCGTTGCCTCTGTAGTTATTCCAATAGTTGTGTTTTGCGTTCAGGTCTCCTCCTAAAACAACAATTGGGCGCAAATTAAGTAGTTTATCCAGGTCTTCTCTCACCAGACGGTTGGCTTCATTGCAGTAGGCGGCGATGAAGGTGTGCGCTCTATCCTCTATGATGACTTCGATAATCGTGGCTTCAGTATTTTTCAGCTTCGGAGTAGGGATTCTTGTAGAAGTGATTGATTGTCGAACGAATATGGCGGTACCTCCACCTCTTCCTTCCAATCGGTCGTCTCGGTGAACTTCAAACCGGGCACTCTCAACGGTGTGTCGTATTTTAGATGTATTTCTGATATGAGAATAATGTCAGTATTAGTGTTATTTGCCAGAGCGAGCAGTTCATCAGTCTTGAATCGGATGCTGTTGGCGTTCCACAGGAGGATGTTCACCATCTGGGGATCAGACATTGGATGGTGGACGTGATGAGATCCATCAGGATCCATGCCCTCTCCACCTCGTTGGAGCCAGCTGCGGCCAACTGCGGTTGCACACGTCTCAATCCCTGGAGCAGGGCCATCATCAGTTTTGCGTCTCCTACGCCGGTGTATGCCTCTCCTGCGGGCTTCTGCGTGCGGGACTGCGTATGGGGCTGCAAGCGGGTCTGCTCCTCGTGCTGCTCCTCGCGCTGCTCCTCGCGCTGCTGGGAGGCCGTGGTTCCGCGGGCCACGTTGGCCCAGCTTCGTCCGTCGGTCCTCGAGGTCTGCTGGGCATGTGGCCCGCTGGTTCCTGGTGCTTGGTGCCGGTTCTGTCGCTGGTGCTGCTGTAGCGAAGCGACGTAGGCTATCCTCTTCGGGCAGCCCCTGTAGTTGGCGGGATGGGGGCCTCCGTAGTTACAGCACGCGGTGGGCTCGTCCCTTGTAGTTTTGGGGCACTCGGCCGAGGCATGCTCCACCAAGCACTTCACACACCTCGCGGTGTGGGCGCAGTTTCGGGACCCATGCCCGAAGTTTTGGCAGCGGTAGCACTGCGTCCCGTGCTGCAGATGGTTGCTGCGGTGCTTCTGCAGGCGTATCTTGCAGTGGCAGAGGTACTTAACTGCTGCCCTCAGTTTCAGTTTCGTCACCGTGCGGGACAGTTTATTTTAACATCGCTCCGTTACGCGAATCCTACCGACCCGCGCTCCGCCCCTGTTAAATCGTTTCTTTGATCAGATTTCTGCCCAATTTTAAATAGTAATAGTGTGTATACAGTGTGAAATAACAGTGCCGAATTGAATAACGTGTTGAAACATAAAATATTCGACTCCATTGGAAGCCTACCGGCTGTGGGAGCCTTTTGGCGTCCCACAAAAAAGTGTCGAAGTCTGTAACTTTGGAGAACGGAAACGGACCGCGGAAAAAAATATATCAGTGAATGTGCGCTATCAAACTCTATCGAATAAGTGTACTTGGTGTTCAAATTTATTTTTCTGAAAAACATTATTCAAACTTATTTTTTTTTCCTCAAAAAAGTGTAGATACCTATAACTTTCCCCAGTGAAAACGAATCGTGGAAACAGTTATACCATTAAAACCGCGCTCTGAAACTCTATCGAACAAGTGTACTTGGTGTTCAAATTTATTTTTCTGAAAAAAATATTATTCAAACTTAAAAAAAAATTTCCACAAAAAAGTGTAGATACCTATAACTTTTCCCAGTGAAAACAAATCGTGGTAACAGTTATACTATTAAAACCGCGCTTATGTTTTAATCTTGCATTCGGAGTGTAATTATTATTTACATTTAAATTCACTTCTTAAAACTACGGTAAGTTATGTTGAGGTAAGATATGGACCGCGCAGATGAGATTTTAAAGCGGATCTCGGAAGACCTAGACCGCCAAATGGCCCACAGGGCACGTCTGGTGGAGATGGAATATGAGGATGCAGTGGAATTTGCTCGCTCGCTGGAGACCACAGACCCTACTGCGGGAACGTCTCATCAATCCTCGGTAAGAGATAAAACTAACTTGGGCTTGTCCTTACAGATTGCTGATATGATTACGCAGTCTCCCGATAAGGATCAGGAGTCAGATCCTTGGCGACTTACGGCAGGCTTCTGCAGTAATGTTAATGAGGGAGTGGGAGGTAAGTCTCCAATTCAAATAAACAAAAAGCGCCCACGCTCTGAGGAAGTTCAACCTTTCGAAGATTTCCTGAATAAGTTTTGGGAAAACCTCGCAAAAATTACAGGTGCCGTCACGGAGGGTAGGTACAAAATGAATAAGGAGGAGAAACAAGTTGTCGCTCAAGCGATCGACATAATCAAGAGAGACCTAGTTATCCTGGTTGTGGAGAATGCGTCGCTGAAGGCAGCGGCTAACGCTCTCGAGGAAGTCATTACCTCTCAAGCTGGCTTAGTTGAAAAAATCGACCATTTAATCAAACATAAACCCACTGCTGCAAACAAACGCGAGCAAAAGAACGTACGCGAGTGCGGCTGGCGCGACACCTAGCGCCTCGATCTTTGTCGATGGACAGGAGCGCGGCTTACCTCCTCAACAGCCGACAGTATTGTTCTACCCCACGGTACCGGAAGGTAAAACGTCGGAGGACACTAAAAAAGTGATCACCTCCATCCTAGATCCAAAGTCAGACGGATTCCAAGCGGTCCGCACTAGAAGTATTAAGGGAGGAGGCTTTCTCCTACAAACATCCAGTGCCGGGGGTTGAAAAATATACAGAAGGCTGCCGAGAAACTCTCTGCTAGTGGCATAAAAATGATCAGTCCACAGGGCCGCCTACCCAAAATTGTACTTTACGACGTCCCGAGGGGTGACGTCTCAAAAGATGCCGCCCTATTTGAGGAGATCTTCGTAAATAATATCACAGGGAACTGCACCCTCACTAAGGACGACCACCTCAGAACCATGCGGAGGGTATCACTTTTTGGTAAGAGGGATGCCCCTACCATGAATATGATTATTACGTGTCATCCTGACTGCAGGAAGGTTCTAATAGACAACGGACATTGCTACCTTGGGTGGAACGCCTGCCGTGTTCGGGATTACTTGGGTGCAACGAGATGCTATAAATGCCACTTGTATGGCCACGTGAGCAAATCTTGCACCCAGGAGACGACAACATGCCGCCACTGCGCCGCAACCGGCCATGACTATGAGGATTGCCCCAAAAAAGCACTGGCCGCTGTCTGCGCTACCTGCTCAAGGTTTAAAAAACCGGCGAACCACTCTACGGGAGATCGTGCTTGCCCTGCCCACAGAGCGGCTATAGAGGTCCAAGTACGTATGACGGACTATGGCGGGCGCTAATTCCCTCACCATTGGTCAGGCAAACCTGCAAAGATCTCGGGTGGCCACCCTGGAGACCCAGCGGGTGATGTCTGACCTTGGCATAGACATCATGCTTATTCAGAAGCAGTACGTGTGGCAAGGCAAAACTCCTGGAATTAATAGTCCGGGTGCGGTGCTCGAGGTGGGTTCCTCTCCGGGTGCTGGTGTCCTGGTCAATACTTCCTTGATCAGACCCCTCCTCTTGGGAGGGCTCTCAAACGAGTACCAAACCTGTGTATCCATTAAATTAGCTAACACGGAAATCATCGTGATCTCCGTTTACTTTAACTACGGTTATCCTGTTGAACCACATATTTTGAGCTTAACGCGAGCGCTTCACAAATTAAGAGGTCGAAACGTAATTATCGGCGGAGACTTCAACGCGCGATCGCCTCTCTGGTTCGACTATAACGGAATTCGGACGGAAAGATCCTTTGCTGTCGAAGACCTTATTGCGGCTCAAGGTCTGTTCATCCTCAATGAACCGGGCATGCTTTCTACTTTTTCAGGAGCCGGAGGCGAAAGCAACATTGATCTCACTCTATGTTCTAGATCTGTTGCGACTAAAATATCTCAGTGGAAAGTTCACGGGTGTGCGTTAGTTTCTGATCATAGACTTATAACCTTTTCTGTGGGTATTCCAAAGACAGAAGCTCCACGGTCTACGTGGAATTTCAGAACCACAAGGGCGGATTGGGATAAATTCGGGGAGGCGCTACGTCAATCATTAAGGGGCTTTCACGACGTAGCAGCTAGGGAACCGGACAATTTGGGGAATTTTTTCAACGCGGCGGTGGTATCGGCCGCAGAAGCCTCTTTGGGAAGAACTAACCCTAAAAAGGATATTAGGACGCCGTGGTGGACACAAGAACTGACTTTGCTGAAGGGTACATTTAAAAGCGCTTACAGGAATGTCAGTGTGGTCAGGCAGAGTTTATGATTTATTTGACGACCTCCGTAGTCCAGTGGGTAAGACTCTTGACTCACAATCCGGAGGTCGCGGGTTCGAAACCGGCATGTGCAAATAAATTTTATTTGATTAATTTGTGTTATTTCACAATTAATTCATTTAAAATAATATATAGTATATTTGCGGCATGTTCCAGAGTGGAAGATACTATCAGTATCGCCCTGGTGTAAGACCACCATTCAGAATTGAAACGTTGCTTGAAAATGGCTTTAGCCGTGTTTGGTGCCCAGATCTGAATAGCCAGGTACTTCCCAACCTTCCTCTTCCCCACCTCCTTCCCCTCCCCACTACCTTCAGCCTCACAACATACCCCATTTGGGGATGCCATAGTCTCACTGGCTCCAGATGGGAGCAGTTGAGATTCTTGTGCGGTATTCACTGTAAAAAAAAAATGCTCGCCCGAAGAGGCTATTGTCCTCCAAACCCGCTTTAGGGCCACACGAGGTGCCTATCGCTCGGGTGTCCTTTCGGCAAAACGAGCTGCCTGGCATAATTGGGTTAATGAAGTGGGTAACGCCAACCCGTGGGAAATCCACAGCGTCGTTGGAAAAACGGGAAAAGGATCTGAAAGTTACTTGTCGAGCGTGGTGCTCGGGAACTTTGAGAGTGTCGATGTTACCTCCACTCTTGAGACACTTCTGGGCAAGTTAGTTCCGTTAAACTCAGTAATAGGGGAAAGTGTTCACGATAAACAGATTAGAAATCTGTCACGGCTACCACCTAGTGAGCCCGCCCAGGGGAACGGCGTGCCACCGTTAAGTCGAATCGAAGTGGAGATAATAATTAAGGGTTTGGGTCCAAAAAAGGCACCGGCATTTGATAGATTGAATGGAATAATTGCGAAGAATGTCTGGATCCACGCCAAAGAGGAGTTCTACCAGGTGTTGGAGACGTGCTTGCGTAGGGGAAAATTCCCTACGGAATGGAAGAAGGGCGTGCTCCGGATTATACCAAAGGGCAACGGTAAGTCGAAGACGGACATAGGAGCTTATAGGCCTATAATATTATTGCCAATTCTAGGTAAAATATTGGAAAACATCATCAAGCACCGTCTACACCTCACCCTAACGCCGCCTAGCGATCTTCAATTCGGCTTTGTCCCCGACAAATCCACGGAGCACGCCATTAAATATGCGCTTGAATGGGTGAGGGTATGCCAAAAGAGGTACGTCATAGGCATCTTCTTGGATATCTCGGGTGCCTTTGATCACGCGTGGTGGCCGATGATACTTACCAAGCTGAAAAGCAGGGATTGCCCGCGTAAACTGTTTGAGATTATTAGTGACTACCTAAGTGGTAGGACAGTTATCATAGGGCACGGGGACGTTTTAATCACTCGAACAGTCGACATGGGATGTCCGCAGGGGTCGGTCCTCGGACCCGACCTGTGGAAAATCTTGTTCGACGACTCCTCCAGGTTGCCCTTGCCTGAAGGTTGTATATCAGTCTACTACGTAGATGACAAATTGTTTTTGGTCTCTGGGAACAGTAGAAGGGAAGTGGAATCTAAGGCTGAAGAAGGTTTACAAGTGATCCTTGAATGGGGACAGAGAAATAGACTGAACTTCGTTCCCCACAAGACCGTGGGCCTCCTTATGAAGGGCATGCTCAGCCGAGGCAGGAACCCCTTCATCAGAATGGGAGGCACACCCATCCGATTTGCAGAAAACACCAGGTATTTAGGCGTAATTTTGGACAGATCTTCCTCGTTCCTAGCCCACGTCAAGAACGCCTCCGACAGGGCCCAGGCCCTGTTTCAGAAACTGAGAAGACTCTCAACTGCCGAGTGGGGATTGCGTTCTCCGGCGATTTGCCTGCTGTACAGAGGGGTATATGTGTCGCAAGTCTCATATGCTGCCTCTGTGTGGGAGCATCGCTTGGATAACGTCTTGATAAACTCGGCTCTTAAACGGGGTCAGCGGACTCCTCTGTTGGCGCTCTTGGGCGCTTATAGGACTGGGGCCTCAGATGCATTACCGGTTCTGGCCGGCGTTCTGCCGATTGACCTTGAAATTAGGGAAATATTGACCAATAAGGAACTTATTAGAGGCAGGGCTGCTGTCCACCTGGGAGTCGAGCTGACACCGGGAGGAGTAGTGGCCCTCCCTGGCTTGCTCAAAGCGATGCGTGAGAGGACGCTGAGTGTATGGCAAGAGCGATGGGATAGGTCGACGAAGGGCAGATGGACTTTCTCCTTCTTTCCTTCAGTTAAATTCAGAATGGAAGGGGCATACATTAAACTAGATCACTACATGACGCAGATGCTTTCTGGGCATGCCGAGTTCAGGGGTCGGCTTCATAGCTTGACCCTCTCTCCTCACCCAAACTGCGCATGTGGTGATACTAACCAAGACGCCAAGCACATTCTGTGGCACTGCGAGTTGATGAAGGAAGCACGAGAGGAAATGTTGGATGGTTTGCGCGGAATAACAAGACCAGCGTGGAATGCTGACCTTGTGTCGAACAAATAGAATTTCGAATGGTTGAAAAAGTTTGTCAAGTCCTGGGGAGAGAGATGGCCTGTACTTAGAGTCGCCGACCTAGACTAAATTCATCTTTGTTTCAGGTGCTACACGTATTGCTCCCGTCTTCTTCGGTCCTCCTCTATTACTCTTTATTTAGTGAATATGCTTTGAACTGTCTATAATATAACTTATGTGACCTATAAATTACTTACGTTTGACTATTTTTTTTCTTCTCTGGTCTCTGCTAACAATGATTTATGTTTTTACCTCGATAGGCCATCTTGGTGAGCGATGGTAGTGATGACAGTATCGCTTGATACATTATCACTCTGTACTGATTCTGTAATTATGTTTTTACATGTATAAATGCTCTTATTATTTTCTATTTTTCTTGATTAGTTTTGGTTTCCATTCTTTGGTGGCGTAACTGAACTGTGCATGTTATGTATCGTCGTTCCCCCATAGAAAGGGAGTGGGATAGACCCTGTCCATGCACATTGCCAGGCGAACACACACCAGAGCGATCTTCCCGCGATCCGGCCGCGCCTCCCCCATCGACATGCGTTGGCCTGAGGCGTAACCGTGCGGTCTCGATGTCCTTCCGTCCCCCCTCTGGTAACCCGACGCTCATCTTTCCTCAAGGTCTTCAAAAACTTCCCCTTCTATCCCAAGTACATTTCTTCGAGGCAAAATCGGGGAACCGGCTAAAGGACGCGGACTTCGAGCATCGTCTGCGGTTGGGCCGATAGCTATACGCATTCTCATTGGGACCGCCCGGTGGTCTATGGAATACTTTCTCTGGCTTTTTTTAATATATTTTATTTTATTTCCGCTACTATAGTAATTACTTACATTATAATACAACAATACTACATGTAAACAGTGCACGGTTTTGTTTCTGCTCCAGTTTAAAACATAAATAAGAATACTTAATTTTATACCTGTGCGCATAGGAAATACTAAATTACAAGTGCAAATCAAGTTTTAGTGTGGTGATAGAATTCTAAGTAATTCTAATCTCGCAGTTAAAATATACATCAAAAACAAAATAATTATAAATCTGTCATCAGAACTGTCAATTTGAACTTGCTTCTAGTGTGTGTGTACGAAACGTTATACCTTCACATTTACGCATACTATCCCGAGTACGTGATCCAGGGGAGCTAAACTTTTTCTATTTCTACCTCGAACTGCTAATTAAGGATTCGTGTGATCCCTACCACTTTATTACGATGGCAAGTAATATAATAAACTCTTTAAACAGTACCATTATGGATCCATCTAATAAATTTACCAAAGAACAAATGGCTAAATTAACTCCTAAACTTTCGGAACTTTTGGGTAATATTAGTGTAGTTGGGGCGAAAGTGGGCATCCTAGAAGGTGAGCTGAAGGCCTATACAAATATCTCACAACAGAAACCGCCCCAGGTCCAACAATCCATCCAAGACCTACCTGGAATTTGCGAAACACTAGCGGAAATTGAGGAGAGAAAATTACGATCCAAGAATATTATAATGTTTAATGTACCCGAGTGCTCAGCTGATACTCAAACTGACTGCATGAGGGAGGATAAGAACAAAGTTTTGAGTATCCTAAACAAAGTTGAAAAGGTTGATACCTCTGAAATTAAAATGTTCCGTTTAGGTAAAAAAGAAATGAATAAAATACGTCCGATCAAGATTGAACTGTCAGACCAACATCAAGTAAAACTGGTTCTTCAAAAAAAGGCGATAGACTACCAAAATGTCAGTATCAAAACCAAAAAAGACTTAACGTGGGTTCAGCGCCAAGAAATTCAAAATGTATGGAAGGAATTAGAAAACCGGAAAAATAAGGGAGAAAACAATTTAACTATAAAATATATTAACAACTCATCTAAAATTGTCAATGTTCAACCAAAAAACTCCAGCCATATAAACGCCTCATCTACTACCAGAACGTCAGGGGCCTCAGAACAAAACTAAAGGAGTTCAGAGTAAATGCTCCATCTTTCTCAAACGATGTCATCATACTCACTGAAACCTGGCTAACATCATCGATCTTCTCAGCGGAGCTTGGACTACATAGTCACCACGTCCACCGAGCTGACCGGAGTCAGAATACTAGCTCCAGTACAAGAGGAGGTGGAGTCCTGATAGCAGTCCGCAAACACATTAATTCGAAAATACTTAAAATAAAAAATACTGATGTAGAACAATTGTTCGTATTGTTAAGTGGTGATTTTAAGAAAACTATTATTGGTTCTGTTTATATCCCTCCTAATTCTAACATATCAATCTATAAAAAACATTGTGAAGATGTTGAGTTAGTAATAACAAAATACCCAAATCATAAAATAATTATTTGCGGTGATTACAACCTACCTAATTGCAATTTTAACAATTTAGACAGTAACTTTAATTCAATACCAGCAACCGCCTATGAACGAGAAATTCTAGATATGTCTTTACTTTTTAATTTAACCCAATTCAACCATGTACGTAATATTAATAATCGTGTTCTTGATCTAGTTTTGTCAAATGAGAGCAATGTGATTATAAATAAATCATTGGAGTCTATTCTTCCGATAGACAACCACCATCCTCCACTAGCAATAATTATCCCTTGTACTAAAGAAGGCAATCAAAAAATTTCAACTCCTACGTTTAACTTTAAAAATGCGAATTATCAGGACATAAATAATCGTCTCCACAAGGAAGATTGGTCATTTCTTAAAGAAGGCGATATTAATAAAAATATTGAATCATTTTATCATTTGCTGGATAAAATTATTTCAGATCTAATCCCACTTATTCATTTCAAAGAATCAAAATATCCGGGATGGTTCAATAAAGAACTTGTTCAATTAACTGGCCTTAAAAAAGTTTTAAATAAGAAATATAAAGAAGACAGGTCTTTATCAAATTATATAGAATTTAAAAACATTAGAAAAGATTGCAAAATCTTATCAAAAATTTGCTACAATTCTTTTATTAATAATGTTGAAACTTCAATAAATCATAATGTAAAGTATTTCTGGAACTATGCAAAATCAATGAAAAATAACAACTTTGGTATACCCGCCAACTTGGAATATGCAGGTAAAAAGGCCAAAGACACTCAAAGTATCGCTGACCTTTTTGATGATTTTTTAAAAAGTGTTTATGAATGTGATACACCAGTTTCTGCTAGTACAGTATCAAATTTTACCACTGATCATAATCTTAATTTATCTTGTATCCACATAGAATATAATGATATACTGACTGAACTTAAATTACTAGATCAAAGTAAAAGCGGTGGACCAGATAAAATACCTCCTGTTTTTCTGAATAATTGTGCTAACAATCTAGCGTATCCCTTATTTTTGCTTTTTAATCAGTCTTTACGAACAGGATGTTTTCCTATTAAATGGAAATTCAGCTACCTAACACCTATTTTTAAAAAAGGTGATAAACACGAGGTGATTAACTATAGACCGGTATGCCTTTTATCAACAATTCCTAAAGTTTTTGAAAAAATTCTTCTTAAAATTATTTTCAGATTAAACCACGTCATTTCTCCTAAACAACATGGTTTCTCTACTGGAAAATCTACCCTCACTAACTTATTAACGTATCAAAACTATATATCTGATTCCATGTCTAGTAAATGTCAAGTTGACTCTATTTATACCGATTTGAGTAAGGCGTTCGATAAAGTTAATCATGAGTTATTGCTGAATAAACTGCAAAAACTCGGTATAGGTGGTTCACTATATAAGTGGTTTAACAGTTACTTGATCAACAGATTACTGGCTGTTAAAATTGATGGTACATTTTCGTACAAATTCACTGCTACGAGTGGTGTTCCTCAGGGGTCACATTTAGGTCCAATCCTGTTTTTATTATTTGTTAATGATGTGTTATATATTTTCAATGATGTTCAAGTATTAATGTTTGCAGACGACCTGAAATTATTTAAAGCAATCAGAAACATTAACGATTGCCATATATTGTCAAATAACTTGTTGAGATTTATTATATGGTGTCATGATAACCGCTTGCAACTTAACATAAGCAAATGTCAAATTATGAGGTTTTATCGAATAAAGAATCCAATATTTTTCGATTATTCCATTAACAATATGTCGTTAGTATCTGTCTCGGAAATCAATGACTTAGGTATTTGGTTTGACACGAAACTCAACTTTATCAAGCATATAGAAATAATAACCAATAAAGCTTTGAAAATGTTGGGATTTATTTTAAGGGTATCTAGTGATTTCAACAATGTCAATACTGTAAAAACATTATATATGTCACTCGTAAGGAGTAATTTAGAATACAATTCCACGGTTTGGTCCCCAAATTATGAGGTTCATTCACATGCGATTGAAAGAATCCAAAATAAATTTTTAAGATATGTGAATTTTAAAATGGGCATTCCTAGTGAATGCCTAAATTACGATAACGTACTTTGTTCATTAAATTTAATAAAATTATCTGATCGTAGAATCATTTCCGATTTAACCTGTTTGTTAAAAGATATTTAAAATCAGGGCGTGACAGGAGCGTAAACCTGTTAGAGGTAAAATAGGTTATGGTTGCAATTAAGAAATTAGTAAATACCGTCAAAGCTATGAAGAATCTAATTTTAAAACAGGGCGCCAGCGAAGGAAAGCATCCTGGCAAAATTTATTAACAGTGAACTCATAAACTAAATTAATCGTATTTCATTTTGTCTCACACGTGAACGAAGTCCCAAATTCCACCAAACACACGGCGCCGTCACGAGCTCCCACCTTCCAGCACGGTCTCCACCAAACTGAAGCTTGCTGCTAAAACTTGGACTAGTATACCCAGCTGCTTGCGGTGTACCAACTTAAGGATAACTCAGAAGCGTAGTTCTCAATTTATGACGCAGCCAGCAGCTACCTGCTACAAGGTGGCGGAAATGTAGGATCGCCTCCAGTCTGTACTGTAATGGTCAAAATAAAGTTCTACAGGTGTTAGTGATACATAATATAATACAAAAAAGAGCAAGATAATTCATAATTCAGTAAACGGAGGGAGACCACACACTCCACAACTGCAGGCATCTGCGTGAAAAAGAAAAATAGTAAAATTAATCATAGCATAAAAATATAGAAGAGAAGTGATGAAATAACCATCATGACCGTCATGCGCCCGGCAGTCCCCGAGAGAATGCATAAGGTTGTTAGATCAACGTCGCGACACCCAATGGAGTCGTCCTTTAGCCAGCCAGCCGGTGGTGCCTAGAAGAAGTAACTGGACGACGATAAAGAAGACCCTAGGGAGAAAAGCGTCGGTTAGCCGGAGGCGGGACGGACAACGTTCGGATGCCGTTCAGTCTTTCCCCCAACCTCATCATGTCAGAGGGGGTGGCACGGGCGCCTGGTGGTTCAGCTCACAAAAATAAAAAAGGGGTCAGCCCAGACAAAAATAAAGGTAGGGACAAGGCCCAAAGTCCAACCCCTTTAATGGGGGAAGGGACGTAACAAAATAAACAAAGGAGTTTCAAACCAACCTCCAAGTTAACAATATAACATCTATAACATAAATGATAAGAAAATAATAATCGCCAGAAAAGTGGACAACATAAATGTTGTAAGCCAATTAATCGCACGTGTGTATTACAACATCGTAATAATGAAACCTGTTGGTACAAGCAAAAAAAGGTAAAGACATGCTGTAAAAGATAGAGAAAGAAATATATAAGGTAATGTGAGGTATATACAATAAAAAACTGAAAATTCTTGAATAAAACAGCAAAACTGCAAGAACACCATCATTGTAATTACTGACCTCAAACTGCTAATCTGTAGGGTATTAATGCAATAGCATAACAAAATAAGATAAACATGTGAAGTGTAAAATAAATGTTGGCAGAATTACAATACTACAAAGTGTGCATCCTAACTGCAACTGTAAATCTGTAAAAGTGCAAGTGCAAGTAACAAAAAAAGGAACAAAATAATAAAAATAAATATATACAATCCAGGCAAGTAAGTGGGAGAAAAGATCAAATCGTAGTTCGTGGAATTACAGGAACAAGTACACCCGGTACCTATATTCTGCTAGTCAGCGACTCTGAGATCAGGCCATCTTTCAACCCAGATCCTTGCAAACTTACGCAAGCACTCGAAGTTCACCTTGTTCGATACTAGATCAGTGTTCCACACTGGTCTAATCGGTACGTCCAAACCGTCAAGCATTTCCTCTCTGGCATCCATCATTATCTCACAGTGCCACAAAATGTGCTCGGCCGACTGGTTGGTACAACCGCACGCGCAGTTGGGATGAGGGGACAGGGAGAGAGTATGAAGTCTCCCTCTGAATTCCCCGTGGCCAGACAAGAGTTGGGTCACGTGATGATCCAGTTGTAAAAAGGCCCCTTCCATTTTGATTTTAACTGATGGGAAGAAGGAGAAAGTCCATCTTCCCAAATTCGACCTATCCCAATGGAGCTGCCACTCATGGAGCGACAGTTCCCTCATTTCACGGAGCAGTCCAGGGAGAGTCCCCGGACCATCAGGAGTTAAGACAACTCCATGATGAGTAGCCGGGGTTCCTCTGGTTAGCTTCTGCTTAGTAATCACCTCCTTGATTTCAAGATCGATTGGTAGTATACCAGCCAATACAGGCAAAGCGTCCGAAGCAACGGTTTTATACGCACCGGATAGTGCCAGGAGAGGGGTTCGCCGACCTCTCCTGAGAGCCAAGAGTATGAGCGAATTATCCAAGCGGTGCTCCCACACAGATGCAGCGTATGAGACTTGAGCCACATATACGCACCTGTACAGAATACGCAGAGCCGGATTACGCAATCCCCACTCAGCTGTGGAGAGTCTCCTTAGCTTCAAGAAGAGAGCCTGAGCCCTGCTGGATACATCCTTGACGTGAGCCAGAAAAGAGGACGATCGATCAAGTGTGACGCCTAAATATTTCACATAATCGAAAAAACGGATGCTGGACTCTCCCATTTTGATGGTCGGGTTTCTGTTTCTGCTGAGATAACCCTTCATCAGGAGGCCCTTGGTCTTGTGGGGAGCGAAGGTCATTTTGTTTCTTTTCCCCCAATCCAGGAACATCTGCAAACCTTCACTGCCTTTCTTCTCCACTTCCTTTCTACTGTCCCCAGAGACCAGATACACTTTGTCATCAGCGTAATCGACAGAGATACATCCTTCAGGCAAGGATAACGTGGAGGAGTCATCGAAGGCAATATTCCACAGGTCAGGTCCAAGAATGGAGCCCTGCGGGCATCCCATGTCTGCTTCCCGCTGGATGCAAAAGTCACCAAATGAGATTTTTTTATTATTATGTGCATCTATATAAAAAGGTTTACATATATTTTTTGGCATTGCCTGTCTCACTAGGAAATCCTGTGTCGAGACAGACTAGTTTACAAATATTTTATAAATATTAAATAAAGTACACTTTTCAATACAGCAAAAATATTTGACAAAAATTTTCAGGTTGGTTAGTGGTAACAATAATGAGATAGAGGATTATATTTGGGTGAGGTGACTAATTATTGCACGACCTTTTTCGGTGATCTATTGTTTGATCAGGATTTTGTATTTGTTAATATTATTCGATTGTCTTGTTTTGTCAGGTAGGTTATTGTATATGTAGCGGTCACTTAACCCGCTCTTATAAAATCTACCGCTGCGCCACTGGACTCCATGGAAGGCGCAAGAATTACTACTACCTACCTTCGCTTCAAGCAGCGTACTACCGCTGGCCGCCTAGGAATAATAATTCCGCCACTTACGCGAAAGGCCTCGAACGCGTGGCTGTGCTATATAAATGCCCACAGAAGGTTCAAGCGATTTCTCAGCTTTGCGTGAATTCACCCAACATTACCTGGCGCGCTAGCCAGCTACTCTGCCGATCGCGCGAGTATATAAGCAGCCGATTCGCTCGTCCGCTCCAGTCAGTCAGTACCTAGTATTCATTCACGGTCAAGCAACACACACCGGGAAGTGATTTGCAACTGTTCAGTGTCGCGCCCAAATACGTGCCTGCGCGGGGCATTTGTCCGCGCAGTTTGCAACTAGTGAACAACGTTTGTCCAGTGTGACTCCAGGAACATTTTTAACACCTTCGAGGAACTACTCCAATCACCATCCGCTCTCCGGCCCATTCGCGCCTCGACACGAGATGTCTCCGTCCGCAGCACATAAAGCCCGCCGTGCTTTCTGCTTGGGATGCAACCCGTTCTCTGGCATTTCGAATCCACCGCGTTCCGCTGCCAGAGATCATCCTCATCGCCTCTCAAGGTTCCTTCCTGCGTCACGTGTGTGTGTCGACTTAAAGGCCACACAGCCGCCATACCTCGTCAACTCGACGACGGTCGACCGCCTGGACCAAGGTCACTTCTACACCGCCATGGTGTAGAGCAACACGCCGGCTCCCTGAAGCCCTGTGATCTTTACCGCCGTAGTCTCCTGACCTTCTTCACCCATCATCACGCAGCAGTATTACTCAAGGCACCACTGTCACTCCGCTCCGCTTCGACCTCGCTATGTAGCGCAACAATAAAGACTGACTCATTGCACCGACTGACGCCTTTTATTTCTCGTCCCGTCTCTGCCGATACGGCCCGCTCCCTCATATATTTTGACCAAATGTTGTGTTTGTCTTAGGTGTTTGTATGAGTTCTTTGGTTTTGTGTCGTGTGTTTACAATATTTTGGGTATTTTCATAAAATGTACGTGTTTTATTTTTAAACAGATGAGTTAAGATTGTTTTTGTGTAAATTTATCGAATATCTAATACAGGGAATTTTTTGAATATATCTTTAGTACTTGTTATTATGGGAACTTTAAGAATGACTTTCATAATTAATTTTTGTGCCTTCGATAATGAATCTATAGCTGATAGTGTTGCACCTCCCCATGCGATTATTCCATATTCAATGATTGATTGACAAAGAGAGTAATAAACGATTTTCATATATGTTTTGTGTTTCAATGTTTCTAATATTTTTTTTAGTTTATTCGTGACAAGTAGGCAATGTGTATTCCACTTCAGATATTGATCAAATGTTAGACCAAGGTATTTGATATGGTCCGTTCGATCTAGGCAAGGACATTGACAGAATGTATCGTGAATGCAAGAACATTCATGTACTTTTATTTCAACATCTTGATTAGGTTGGCCAACGATATTTATACTAGAAGTAATGACTTTTGTTTTGGTAGTATTTAGTGCAAGAGAATTAATGTCTAGCCATTTTTTAACAGAGTTAATTGATTTCTCGGTCATTTTGTATGCATCTAACCAAGTGTCAGATTGAATGAGTAGCACAGTATCTTCAGCAAAACTTACAATTTTTCCATCTATCATTAGGTTACAAAGATCGTTTATGTATATGGGAAACAAAGTAGGGCCTAAGACGCTTCCTTGGGGAACTCCATAGGTTATAGGGAAGGGTTGGCTGAATTTGTTTTCGATTTTGACACTTTGAGTTCCATTAGTTAAGTAACTTTGAGAAATTCGAGATCTTTCCCTCTTATACCAATGGTATTTAGTTTATTAATAAGGATGTCAAGGGAGATAGTATCAAAAGCTTTTGAGAGGTCTAGGAAGATAGAAATACATTTTTTACCCTTATCTAAATTTGAAATAAGAAAGTCTGTAACAGCAATAATAGCATCGGCAGTGCTCTTATTTGACCGAAAACCATATTGATTTTCGGAGAGTAGCTTTCCAAAAATGTTTTCAGTTGTTTGTTAATTATTTTTTCAACTACTTTCGAGATTGATTTAAGTATTGTTATGGGCCTATAATTGTTAATGTCCACTTTTAGACCACTTTTGTATATGGGTATGACGAGCCCTTGCTTTAATTGTTTAGGGAAAATTCCCTGTGATATGCTGAGGTTAATTATGTAAGTGAGAGGTTCTAATAGTTCATGAACAAGTGCCTTGAGTAAATTTACTGTGATGCCATCCATACCGGCGGACTTTGTTACTTTTAATGAGTTAATTGTATTCTTAATATCGTCATGTGTAACCGTTTGAAATTTAAATTGTTTAGAATGGGGTATATGTGTTTTTTCCTGTAATTTTGTATAAGAATTCAAGGAGGACATTTTGTTTGCTAATTTTTTCCCGACATTAGTGAAAAAGTCATTGGCATGGTTTAGGATTTTTTCCGGATTCTTTGAGAAGTCGACGGTCAGTCCATCAATATTGAGTTGTTTTAGGTCAGTGTTTAAGTTAGACTTAGTATGAGTAGCTTCGCGTAAAATGTTCCACATTTCTTTTGGATTACCTTTGCTTTCTTCTATTTTATGTCTATAATATAATTCCTTAGCATTCCTTATGACTTTTGTACATATGTTTCTGTATCTTTTGTAAAAGTTGTTGTAGCGTCAGAAGGATTCAATGAAGTTTTTTTATGGAGTAAGTTTATTTTTCTTATACAATTTATAATGGTGTGATTTATCCAGGGAGTTAGAGGTTTAAATTTGTGAGGGATTGTTGTTACTATAGAATTAATGTTAATTTTTTATTTCAGTTTGTAGTTTGTCTATGAAGTAAGTCCATGCATCATCAGCGTTGGGTATGTGTAGTAAGCTGTGCCAATAATTACAGGAAAAATATTTTTTTAGATTCTCATAATCAACTCGTTTTATGCAATAAAAGTGTTTCATTTTTACATTTTTTGATGGTGTGTTTAATGAAATCATAGTTGCATAGTGGTAAGTAATAGTAGATACAAAAACAAGTGTTTTGTATGGTTTATTCGTTTTTATCATAATGTAGTCAACACAAGAGCTGGATTCTTTGGTGACCCTAGTCGGGTGATTTATTGTAGATATCAATCCATGGTAACTAAGTAGGTTTAAGTAATCTTGGCATTGCGGGTGTGAATTATTTGGTAAAGTGTTAATATTAATGTCTCCAACTAAAATTAAGTTTTTTTGTATGCGCAAGTTGTGATAATTTTTCATTTAGGCTTTGTATGAATGGAATTATATTGTGGTAGGAGGGAGATCTATACATTGCTAGTATGCATGTGTCACCGTACGATATTTGTAGACAATTTGCACCCGGGATTATTATTTCCAAAGTTTGAACAATCAGTACATTATTCACATATATAATAATGCCGTCATTCTGATTGTGATGGGTTTTTGTGGAGAAGTGAGTATAATCAGGAAGGTGTTTTGGTACATATAGTTCATTAATCCAACATTCTGAAAGAATAATTATATCAAATTTAACCTTTAGATTATTCAGTAAAGTAAGTATGTAATAGTTCTGTCTGCCAAATGGTCGTCGATGACTTTAAACAGAAGTTTGGAGCACTGCCTGTTTTTCACCTTCGTGCGTATCATTGCCCACCACGCATGATCGAAGGCACCAGTTATGTCGAGGAAAATTGCCACAACGTACCTCTTGGGAAAAACCTTCACCCAGTCAAGCACATACGACAGGGCGTGCACCGTGGATTTCCCGGGGACGAAACCAAACTGCATATCACTGGCCGGGGAGAGTGTTTTCCGTAGACGTTCCCTGATTAGTTTCTCCAGAATTTTACCTAACACAGGGAGTAATGTTATAGGTCTGTATGCTTTAATGTCCGATAATGGTTTGTCGTTCCCCTTGGGTATAATCCGGAGCACGCCGCGCTTCCATTCTGAGGGGAAAACACCTCTTCTCATGCATGTGTCCATCACCTGGAAGAGCTCCTCCTTGGCGTGGACCCAGACTTGCTTTGCAATTACGCCGTTGAGCCTATAGCAGGGTATTCACCTAACTGTGTAAGGGAACGTACCCATACTACGTGACCAATTTTTTGCAATTTTTAACCCCCCTCCCCCCCCCCCCCTCCCGGTGACCAAAAACCTAAGCAACCCGCCGCTCATTTGTATGGAGCGTGACATTTTGAAGACCCCCCCCCCCCCTAAACGTGTCACGTAGTATGGGTACGTTCCCTAACCTGTAACGTATCTGATACTGTATCAAGTGAGTATGTAGGCACGAGTCTACTGCGAGCCGCTCGCGCGTGGATCGCAGTATGCTCGCAGTGACCCGCCGACGGCGGTTTAACTACGAGCACAAAGGCGGCTCGCAGTGTGCATGTGGACGGCGACACGGCCGCTTGTGTAGTGAGTACGTAGGCACGAGCTTCAAACGAACGTTTTCATCATGGAGTGGACAAACATTAAGAAAAGTGTTTAAGATAAAGCTATTTCCGTAAAGGTAAAGGTCTAATTAGTTTAAATAATTCTTAGTTAAGTGGTTAAATATCATTATTATACTGTATTTTTTTCATTTTAAAGTGGAGATTGAACAAAAACTTAAATGGTCGTTTGGACAATTAAGAACTAGAGCGACGAACTCTATTCGGAGGGAAATCTTAGGCAGTAAAGTGGATAATAAATCAATAAAATCCTTTTAATGACAACTACAAAGAAAAGAAAAGTTGAAGCTGAGTTAAACGTGAAATCATTTGAAACTAAATTAAGGATATGCATTTAATATAACATATAATAACACAATGCATTTTCCAACACTGCAAGGACAAAAGCCTTCTACATCGTTTGAATACGCTGGTAATTGCGCAAAATTAAGTGAGGCATTTAATGAACGATTTAAGGACGTGAAACGAAGATCAAACGGGTTTGAAAATATTTGCTACAGCGTTCAACGTCGAACCATCGAATGTGCCTGATAATCTAATGATAAGCACGAAATTATTCAATTACAAAGCGATGATGAACTAAAAGCTAGATATACAATATTTCCAAATAAAGTCAGGAATCACTGGTTAAATTAAGTCAAGCACATCCATTTTACATATAATACGAAAATTAATGCCATAATAATTGCCACACTTTTGGCATAAAAAAATCACTACATGTAATTTATTGTAATCAGTTAAATAAATATAAAGTTATATTGCGGTCAATAAAAATGCCACAAAATGTAGAAAACCCATTCACGTAATCAGAGTACAACTTAATTTAAGCTGGTTGACTAGTGGACTCCTATGCAGAATCATTTCGAAGGTAAAACCAATCTTGTGTTCAAAATGCAAATTCCTGTTGCGGATTCATCTGCAAACCATAACGCATTTCGAAGGTAAAACCATTTTGTTGTTCTAAGTGCAGCATTAATTAAAACTGGGGACTCACAATCCAATTCGCTCTGACGGAAAAAACAGTTATGTGTGCAAATGCAATGAAAAAATTTCATGAAAAAATTCAATGAAAAAAATTCATGTGTGGTTCCGTCTGCTTACGCATTTCGTAGAAACCCGTTCTCGTTTTTGTAGTGCACTTTTAAAATTCTAGTTGCTTTTGTGCTTCCAGTATTAGAGAAAAGCCATTTTTATAAACTCAGTAAAATGGCTACACTCAGTAATTTTAAGTCTCCGCGTATAGATTCACCATGTCACTGAAACAAGTTCTGTGTTTAGAATGCAACGAAAAAATATCCAGGTGGGGTTTCATTTTTTTACGCATTCCTCGTGTTAGAAGTGCATTTATAAAATTCTAGTTGCGTTCTTTATGCTACCAGAATTGGAAGAAAGCCATTTTCATGTTCTGAGTGTTGTTTTAATTCCCTGCATGCAATTTTAATCTAAATTGAAACTATTTCCGTGTTTAGAATGCAAGGAAAATTTCAGTTATGATTTCATCTGCTGATGCATTTTGACGGAAACCATTCTCGTGTTCAAAGTGCAGTATAAAAATTCTGGTTGCACACTATATGCAGCCAGAATTTCAGGAAAACCATTTGCATGTTCTGAGTGTAGCTATAATTAAAGAGTGTTGGCAGTTACTTAACAATTTTTTAAAATTAGTTACAGTGAAACCAGTTCTTTGATTCGAATGTGGCTCACCCCCCCCCCCCCGAGGCTGAAATCGGAGTGCGGCCCGCGGGTTAAACCAAATGGCCCGCGACGCTAAAAAGGTTCCCCACCCCTGCTTTACGCGCAAAACCATGGATAATCAATTTCAAATTTTCTTTGAAAAAATGAAAATAGAAATGCAGAACCAAACTGAATTTATAACTAACTAGCAGACCCGGCCACACGTTGCTGTGGCTAATGAAACACAACGCCATTACCCAACCTTTATAAAATCCACACCACCCGCTTGCCAGCTGCCCGCTGCCTGAATTGAATATTTGAATTTCTCGGCTTTTCTCTACTATAATAAGTATGTATTATACATACAAACCATCCTCTTGAATCACTCTATCTATTTGTGAAAACCGCATGAAAATCCGTTGCGTAGTTTAAAAGATCTATGCGCACATACATTTTTAAGCGACTTCATTTTATACTATGTAATGAATGATTATAGAATGCTTGCAATACAACACTGAATGTTTGAAAAGAGAAAATCAAATACCTACTTACTCTAGGATATCTATTTTCCAATTTCTTCTGTAGAACGAATTTCAAAAGTGTCTATAGTACCTACGGCCCGCCAGCCGTTTTAAATTGCACAAAAATATGTTTTCTTTGAATTTCTCGGCTTTTCTCTAATATAATTTACATGTATTATACATATAAACATTCCTCTTCAATCACTCTATCTATTGGTGAAAACCGTATGAAAATCCGTTGCGTAGTTTAAAAGATTAACGCGCACATACATTTTGAGCGACTTCATTTTATACTCTGTAATGATACAATAATGGAGAGAATGGATGAAAAACTGATATCAGTGTTATAAGAAAATAGAAATTTTAAACTTAAGTTGGAAAAACTGGAAAATAAGATACAACTTTTAGAAAAAGACAAGAAAAGCAACAATATAGTAATCTATGGACTGAAAGATGGTGAAAAATCTATAACAGAACTACTAGAGAATACGAGGCAAAAACTCCATGAAGAATTGGACATAAAAATAGAAAACTTTGAGATAGACAAAATCTATCGTATTGGAAATTCAGTAAACAAAGAAAAACCGAGACCTACACTCGTATCCTTTATCAACGGATGGAAGAAGAGCGAAGTTTTGAAAAACAAGAAAAAGTCTAAGGAGTTACATATTTCTGAAGACTACACTAAAGAAACTTTGGAGAAGAGGAAGGCATTACTCCCACAACTAAATGAAGAACGTAACAAAGGAAATATAGTCTACATAAAGTATGATAAACTCATTGTCAAGGAAAGCGCAGGCTTTAATGATAAAAGAAAAAGAGAACCATCTGCCTCCCCGTACGCTAACCCGCAACCGAAGAAACAGCAGTTGACATCCTCTACGAAAACTAACAGAACAAATGCATTTGACTTGATGAGGGCTCGATCTAATTCTCTTACATGCCAACCAACAGGAAAATAACAATAGCAATCAACTATCGGCGAATGGAAACAAGAACACCAACAAAAAGACAAAATAACAACAACAACATTCCCTCCCCCAAGCCGACTGGTCCTCGTAGGGTAAAAGACCAAGACCCTTTAAAGATAAACAACAGAACTTCAGATATGCAAAGGATAGAGAAAAATAGAAATCTTTAGAGGAGGCCTATGTCGAAAGACAGGCTCTGATAATTTAGAATAATATTTAAAAAATTAAAAAATAAAAATAAAATAAATAAATACACCAGAAAAATGTTTTATAAGTTTCAGCAATAAAGGCTAATTTTATTTTTTATTTATTTTATTTTACTATTACGATTTCAAAAAGCATAAATATTAGGTCCTTACATATGAAATTGGCGTTTTGGGGTACTGGCAACTTTGATCTCAAATATCTTCCCTTTGGTTAGGAATTCCAAATTCAAATTTATACAGCTATTTACTCATGTATTTGTGTTTCGAAAATTATAATTCATTTGTTTTTTCCTTAATTGTTTTTTTTTCTTTGCGTCACTTAGTTTACAAAATGGAAAACTTGAAATATCGCGTTATTTACGAGTACGAGTTCCACCGTGGCACCAGTGCTGCAGAAACGGCTCTAAGGATTAATGATGTGTACGGCGACGGTGCCGCAAAAGAAAACACAGTGCTTTTTTGGTTCCAACGTTTTCGTTCTGGAAATTTCGACATGCAGAACAAGCCCCGTGGACGGCCGGAGATCAAAGTTGATAATGAAGAATTGAAGGCTATTGTGGAAGCAGATCCATCGCAAACCACGTCCGAGTTAGCTGCAGGCTGCGGTGTTAGTGATAAAACTGTTTTAATCCACTTGAAGCAAATTGGGAAGGTGAAAAAGCTTGAAAGGTGGGTACCTCACGAATTGAGTGAAGCAAAACAACAAACGCGCGTTGACCGCTAGACCACACACTGCACAACAGACGGCTACCAAATTAGAGGAGCTTCAATTGGAATGTCTACGACATCCACCGGACTCTCCGGACCTTGCCCCAACAGATTACCATTTTTTTCGAAATTTGGATAACTTCTTGCAAGGGAAAAATTCAACTCCGATGGGGCAGTCCAAACCGCGGGTAAAGTTCGGTTTATGGGCGAAATTCCTAAAAAATAAAACTAGTTATTTTTATACTAACTATGGGCCGGGGAATCCGAATCTGAAAGAATTAGGCGGCGGCAAGCAATATTAACTGAATTAAACGACGTTAAAATTTTCTATACACACACACATGAAAATAATCATTTCGGAAGTATTTTGACACAGGCAGTACAAAGATCATAGAAAAACAAGATAACATAGATGTTTTTACCACACAAAATTAAGTGTTGCCATTAAGCAGTAATATTAATAAGGTAAAATAACATGTTTATATTTTAAGTACTTATTTTTTATAAATTATAAATTTTACTCACTTTTGTATCACAAACCATGTTACATAAACCCGGCGTAGCTGCTAAACTACTTGAAAACAGGGATGTTTTTTTGCCGTGACGCGAGCAGGCGGTACAAAGGGGCACAAACCATGTTACACAAACCTAGCGTAGCCGTTAAACTACTCGAAAACAGGGATGTTTTTTTGCCGTGACGCGAGCAGGCGGTACAAAGGGGCACAAACCATGTTACACAAACCTAGCGTAGCCGCTAAACTACTCGAAAACAGGGATGTTTTTTTGCCGTGACGCGAGCAGGCGGTACAAAGGGGCACAAACCATGTTACACAAACCTAGCGTAGCCGCTAAACTACTTGAAAACTGGGATGTTTTCTTGCCTTGACGCGAGTAGGCGCTATGAAGGGGGCACTTTCTTTTCTATCACAAACCATGTTACACAAACCTAGCGTAGCCGCTAAACTACTTGAAAACTGGGATGTTTTCTTGCCTTGACGCGAGTAGGCGCTACGAAGGGGGCACTTTCTTTTCTATCACAAACCATGTTACACAAACCTAGCGTAGCCGCTAAACTACTTGAAAACTGGGATGTTTTTTTGCTGTTATCTATTCACATTGATTCATATAATAACATTGATATTGGTGACCGGTTTACGTCACTACTTGTTAAGATTACGAATTTTCACACTTTTGGTCTAAGAATACGGCCGTTGAGATAGTCATAATTCATCAGGTTAATGTGAGTTATGTGATGAATTATCATGTGAGGAAGTATGAGTAAAATTTATAAAAAATAAGTACTTAAAATATAAACATGTTATTTTATGTTATTAATATTACTGCTTAATGGCAACACTTAATTTTGTGTGGTAAAAACAGCTATGTTATCTTGTTTTTCTATGATCTTTGTACTGCGTGTGTCAAAATACTTCCGAAATGATTATTTTCATGTGTGTGTGTATAGAAAATTTTAACGTCGTTTAATTCAGTTAATATTGCTTGCCGCCGCCTAATTCTTTCAGATTCGGATTCCCCGGCCCGTAGTTAGTATAAAAATAACTAGTTTGATTTTCTAGGAATCAAAATGCTTCCAAAATGGCTATTTTCCTGTATGTGTATAAAAATTTTTAAAGTCGTGTAATTCTGTTAATATTGCTTGCCGCCGCCTAATTCTTTCAGATTCGGATTCCCCGACCCCAAATTAGTATAAAAATAACTAGTTTTATTTTTTAGGAATTTCGCCCATAAACCGAACTTTTTCCCAAACCGCCTTCAAAGATTTTATTGATTCCCGTCCGAATGGTTTTTTTAGTAAAGGGATCGATGAACTACCTATGAGATGGCAAAAGCGCATACATAGCAATGGTACATACTTTGATTAAATAAATATATTATATTAAAAAAAAAATCGACTTTATGTTCCTCCCATACAAAACGCCAATTTCATATTTACTACTACCTACTACAGAGTGTTGACGTATTTCTATGCCTGCATCAAAATAATAAAAAATAAACATTAAAGAAAAACAGTGAACTAAATCAAAAGTGCCTAATTATTCTAAACTGGATATCGCGCGCCAAACCAGCGTATTTACATCTCTAGAAGTGGATTCTTTAGCGCATAAAACTCATCGTAACACCTCCACAACTGTCACTTGCTCACTTGCATCAAAATAATAATAAATAAATATTAAAAAAAACAGTGAACTGAATCAAAAGTGCCTAAATATTCTAAACTGGATATCGCGCGCCAAACCTGCGCATTTTCATCGCTAGAAGTGGATTTTTTAGTGCACAAAACTCATCGTAATACCTCCACAACTGTCATTTGCTCTAAAACGTACCGGCTATCATTAACAAACATAAAGTGAAACTTACACAGTGGTAGTGGTGCTCCTCATCAATAACTCAAACAAATATCAACCATAAGTGGTTTTCCTCTTATTAAAGCCTGAAGCAAAAAACCTCTACCATGTTTACAAAATGCTTTACCTGCGGAAAAAACATCGAAAACCCATCAGACTGTATTTCGTGCTGTACCTGCGAAGGCAACTTCCATCTCGCCTGTGCGGAAATCTCTGAAACATCTCGGCGCAGCGCTAGAAGCACTCAGTGGAAGTGTAAAAACTGCTTAACACAGATAAAAAATCTCAAGCCATCGAATAAATCAATTAAAAAAAACGATGATGTGACATCTATTGTCAAACAACCAAAACAGCTACCCCAACCACAGATACTGGAAAGTGACCTGCCCTATAACACAGAAAATATCATAACCGAAAACACAGATGGCGGTAATAACCAAAACAAAAAATGCAGCATCTTAACTTCTGAAATATTTACATCGGAATTACAAACATTCAAAACAGATGTATTGAAATTTGTTGAGCAAAAATTCGATTCGTATCTAAATAAATATGAAGCAATCGTCCTACAGAACAATGAAATCATCAAATCCATACAATTTATTGCTGACCAACAACAAGATATGAAAAAACGTCTAGATATCATCGAAAAATCAAATGATAAAGTCAACTCTGAAGTAATCGAACTAAAAAATCAGTATGCTGTCTTACAAAATATAATCTCTAAACAAGATGAAAAAATTGATCGACTGGAGTACCAAAGCCTTCTCTGCAACATCGAAATTAGAGGAGTTCCCGAAACAACCGCTGAAAACAACTTGGAAATAATGAAGAAAATATCAAATATTATCAACTACAATAATACTTCCACTCCTCTGCAAACCGAAATCACAAAAATCTTCAGGCTGGGACAAAAAACATCCGATAAAACCACGAGATCCATTATAGCTACATTCATAAACACTCAAGCACGAGACGTCTGGTTAGACAAAATCAAAACATATATGAAATCCACTAACAGCAACTCGAACAAGCTTAACACAGCAGATCTAGGATACTCGCAGGAAAGAAATCGAATCTACATTTCGGAACACTTAACTCCAAAATGCAAATTTCTACTGGCCCAGACAAAAAAATTTGCTAGAGATCATCACTTCAAATATACATGGGTGAAATCAGGTCGTATTTTACTCAGGCAGACCGATGACTCGAATATAATAACAATCCGCAATGACATAGATATCGCACGAGTAAAACGCCAAATAATATGACTAAGGACACAAAGTATGCCTAACTCTAACTCTAATCACCAGCTACTCCATTATAGTATAATGAAAAATAAAAATCTCATTATCATATTTTCTCATCACCCACTCTACTTCTTTAATGCACATTATAGTAAAATTGATATTATTTGTACCACTTATAATTCTGCAGGTTTAATTATTATGATATGTTCTAAAGAGATATCAAATTTTTCCTCTATATATGAGAATCCACACCTAATAAATATGCTTGTATTATGTTTCCCCACTATGCAGCCGTACTCACTCCCAAGTATTGATATACTATATCTTATTATCCACCCAAATCATATCTTAATTAATAATATTATTCCTATCTTGCCTATCATAAAATCCATTACTATAATAAGTATGACACGTATTTGTAACTTTTTAAATCCAACGTACCCCGAATTATTTTTTCCTAGCTTTGCCAGCACTGTAAACTTCTTTATTTATACCTTTTTCATTATATACAAATTCACAAAAACAGCATATAGAAGCCACAATACTTACATATTCTCAAAATATTACATATTGAAAAGATTTTTCCATTACAACAATCCTTACCTAAACTTCACTTATAATCTTGAAATAACAAAGTATAAACTACTTACTATTGCTATTAACTCTCAGTATCAGAAAATTATCAATTATATCAATATAAATGTCATTGAACTCTGGAACTGTATCATAACTATGAACATATATTGGAAAAAATTCTCATTACAACTACCGCTTTTAAAAACCTGTGGTACCACTTACTCAAATAATTTCTATCATCTTAACATCCTCATTCATAAATACAAAATTAGTATAATTATAACCACAAGTGAAACTAACCTTTTGCATCTCATTGTTTATAACCACAACAAATTACATGCATTCCACATACCTTCAACACCAACGCTGAAGGATTGTATCCTTACTTGTCTAATTCCACTTATACATGTAATCCATTCCATTCTTATAATCATATTAATAATCTGCTATGATTCCTATTCTTGCTTCATATATAAAGTTATAATCATACATACAAATTTCATACTTTCAATGCACTTAATATACTTTATGATTGTAGATCTCCTATGTATTTTTACTTGTCTAATTATTGTTATTCTTTCAAACACAGAAGACACTATGCACCTGCAAAGACACATAACGAATAATAAATGTCTTGGTCTTAAAATATACTTATACATTAACCTATCTTACCCAGTCGCTGATGAACTCAAACACCCACCATACACAGATGCCCATAATGGACCCAATTAACCCAATTGATAACTTTCTTAATATCACGGCACATACGACAAACAACACAAATGCATTAAAAAAATTTATCTCCAAACCAGAAGCTCTAAGAGTATTTGCCATGAATATCCGTAGCCTCAACAAAAACTTTGATAACCTACTTGTTCAACTTACTGACATAGGAAATGAATTTGACATCATTGTTCTGTCAGAGTGCTGGATTAACGTTAATTACATCCCGAAATTATTAAACAACTACTCTGTGTACAACACGTCTCAGCACAGGTCCCAATCCGATGGGGTCATAGTTTATGTCAAGTCTAACCTAAAACATGCAGTATCCGAAATTTCAGTCGACCATGCAAATTGTCTTAATATCTCAATCGATAACTTAAATATACTCGCAATATACCGCTCCCCAAAGTCCAACAATGTCACCCCTTTTCTCTACTCTCTCGAAAAAAATATCGATGAAAAAACTAAGGATCTTATCATAATCGGTGACATAAATATAGACATCCTAAATGAATCCAGCCCCCACGCTACAAATTACCTAAACCTAATGGCACTACATGGCCTTATACCACACATCAACACACCTACACGAGTCACCCTCACTACTAAGACATGCATAGATCATATTATGGTAAGATCAAAGCGAACCGCTAAATCAGCTGTATTCGAATCCACTGTAACTGACCATTACTCAACCATTCTCGAACTACACAACTCAAAATCTACTCCCCCTAAGTCCAGTAATCCTTCCCATAAAACTGTTAATATGGTTCATTTGATAAAGTATGTTGAAGAAGAAAAATGGGAATCTACCCTGCTTTCTGAAAATGTCAACGACGCTCTTGAAAATTTCTCTGCATCACTAACTGCCCACATTAACCACGCTACTTTCCCCATTATAATGGCATCGAACAAAAAAAAGAAACTAAAACCATGGATTACAAATGGCCTTATCTTCTGTATACGTAAAAGAGACAGACTCCATAAACAATCCGTAAACAACCCAGACCCTCAACTCTTGCGCTTCTATAAAAAATATCGTAACATTTGCAATAATCTCATAACAATAACCAAACAAAACTATTACAAAAAAAAAATTGAAGAATCGGGATATGACAGTAAAATAATCTGGAACGTAGTCAATGACATCTCAGAAAACAATAAAACCTCATTCAAAATGCAATCACTCGCCATAAATGGGAAAAATATCCAAGTCCATGATGACCCAAAAACCTTAGCTGATCATGCCAACCATTTTTTCAGTAACATCGGCACAAACTTAGCCAACAAAATTCTAAAAGCAACAAACAAAACACAAAATCTCTTAACCTCACGGGTAAGACAACAGAGCTCTTTGCACCCGGAACTAATCCTAGCCCCTACCTCCAATAAAGAAATAGTTGACACAATACTCACCATTAAAACAAACAGTGCTGCTGGTAATGACAATATTTCTCCTTATATAATAAAACACATAGTTCACTTTATTACAATGCCGTTAAAACATATCGTTAACCTAAGCTTTAAAAGCGGTTCTTTCCCACACCGACTAAAACATGCAACAGTTATCCCAATCTATAAAGGTGGCGATAAAACAAATATTGAAAACTATAGACCCATTTCTTTGCTAAGTGTCCTGTCAAAAATCATTGAAAAAATTGTTAAAAGTAGACTTGTCTCCCATCTTGAAACCCAGAAGTTTCTCTCGCCTAATCAGTTTGGCTTTCAAAATAATTTAAATACAGAATCTGCAATCTTAGACTTGACGAATAAGATCACTAACAGCCTGGACGAAGGTGATTCCTGCCTAGCCATATTCCTAGACTTAGCCAAAGCATTTGATACGGTTTCCCACCCCATACTTCTAGAAAGACTATCTCAAATAGGCATCCGAGGTAGAACTCTTAACTGGTTCTCATCATACCTAACCGACAGATCGCAAGCTGTGAAAATTAACAACATAACAAGTAACCCCTTACCAATCCACTTCGGAGTCCCACAAGGAAGTGTTCTAGGCCCTATTCTGTTCCTCATCTACATCAACAATCTCTGTAACCTTCCCATAACCGGGAAACTAATATCTTTTGCAGATGACACTGTACTGATAACTAGACACAAAACCTGGAAAGGAGCATTCGACATAGCTCAAAACGACATACGCCAGATAAAGAAATGGTTAGATGATAATCTCCTAACCCTTAATGCTGGAAAAACAAAATTCTTAACCTTCAGTCTTTCTGCTGCAACCCAACCTACCAACAATCAGAATATAATAATTCACTCCTGTCTAAGAACTTGCACTTCCTGTAATTGCCCAAACTTGGAACACGCCACCCACATAAAATATCTGGGGGTCATCATTGATCAACACCTTCGTTGGGATCAGCACTTGGCCAGTCTAACCACACGCATCCGCAAACTCTCTTATGTCTTCCGAACCCTAAGAAATATTCTTACTACCTCAACTCTTAAAACTGTTTACTACGCTCTCTGCCAATCTCTATTAGCATACGGCATTATAACTTGGGGTGGCTGTGCACAATCTATCATCGAACCTCTACTAAAAGCCCAAAAAATGGTAATACGTGTCATTAACAAGCGACCGACAAGATACCCCTCCAAACGACTCCTCATCGAGTATAACGTCTTAAACATACGGCAACTCCATTTAAAATTTATGCTAATACATTTCCTGTTCAAATACAAAAACAAAACTCTCTTACAACACAACTACACCACCAGAACAATAACCAACAGACACTACAATGTACCTACACTACACACCACGTCAGCTCAAAGACAATTTTTCTTCCTAGCTCCTAAAATCTTTAACCTTATCCCTGAAAACTTAAAAACGTTGAGTCAACCCCATTCCTTTAAAAAACAAATTACGAAATGGATCCTTACACATGGGATACATTACAATTTTAACACCCATTCACTCTACACTCTATCGATTTAATCACTTTTCAGACAAAACATAATATATCTCTATTTTCTAAATTAGCGGCATGTATGTACAAGATTATTTAGTATGATCTATATCTAACAACTCCTCAAATTTCTCATTTTATAATAATTCTCTAACTTCTCCATCTTCTTCTTGTAACCCAATCTAACTATAAGTATATCATTTTCTTACTATAGAGCAGGCAAAACATAAAATATCTTTATTTACTATCTAAGCAGCATTATATGTATAAGACTGATTACTGTGAACTATATATATATATCAATAATTCCTTAATTTACTAAAAATTTCAATCTATACTAACGAATGTATATCCACTAACTGTAAACTTCACCCGCCATAACACAGGGTCATCCCTAGCATGGAGGGTGAAATATCACAAAAAACTATATGTACTGTTGATAATTCATGTATTAAATAAATAAATAAATAAATAAATAAATATGTAAGAACCTAATAATTTATTTGAAATAAGGAGTGATAATTATATGTATAATGTTTATTTTTAGTTCAAATATCAGAGACTGAATGATTAATATATGATTTAAAAATAAAGGCTGATTGATTAAGATTGACTATTTTTTTTCAACGAAAACATGACCTTATATACATATTTTACAGACTTAAAGAAGTATTGAATATTGACAAATTGAAAATGATTTATTATTCTATGGTGCAATCTTCACTCATGTATGGAATAATAGGATGGGGTGGTGCGCTTGATACTTTTATAAAACCTTTACAAACAACTCAAAATTATACTATCAAAGTTATGTATAATAGAATTAAAACATTTTCGACAGATGCTTTATACAAAGAATCTAAACTATTCAGTCTCCGTAAACTATTTATACTGCAAACTATGAAATATATCTTTAAAAACGTAAACAAATTCGAAAAAAATGTAAACAGAATCAACATTAGAAATAATAATGTATTCTATACCCCCCAAACACTCACAAAACAAATGCAAACTCACAGTAGCTTTATTGGACCTCGTACCTTCAATAGTTTACCAAAACATATTCAACTTGCAACTAAACTTCCGCATTTCATAAAAGAGTTAAAATTATAGCTAAACCATACAGACGTAAAAACTCTATTTATTTAGTTTTATTTCACTTTATGTTTCTAAAAACTCTATTTATTTAGTTTTATATCACTTTTCTCACAAACTTTACACCCATTATTACAATGTATCATTTATTACACTTTACACGTATTTAACCGTACACTATTGTATACACTTTTTGTACAAACTGTTTAAACAATTTTTGTTTTTGCTTTATATACCCCTGTTTGTTTTTTTCTAGGTACTAAATAAAACTTATATTAACTATATTACCCACGCACAGGCTGCGCCTTAGTGGGTTCCCACATTATTGTTTATGATTTTCAAAATATGTAAATATAAATTGTAAAATATGGGAAAAATAAAGGAATAAAAAAAAATAAAAAAATATGGAAGTTTCGGTTTCGGTTTCGGCCGTAAAAACTAGTTTCGGTCGGACACTATAACTATCCTTTAAAATTCTGAATAGTTTCAAACATGAAAAATACTCTGGGTTACAAATGATTATACATATTTAACTATCTACAGGGTGTTCGGTGGCAGAATTAGGATTTAAAACTTAAATAAAAAAATAAACTACTTAGGATATACATTTATTTCAATAACTGTTACAAAGATGAGAAGTGCGGATTTTATTTCTTAAAAATTATTTCGTCTAAATGTAGACCATCACGTCGGGCACACTCTTGGAATCTGGCCTCAGTATTTCGTGCCACTCGCTGGAGAAGTGACATCGGGATACCATTAACTTCGCGAATGATATTTTCTTTTAGTGCAGAGATGGTCGCGGGGTCAGTTTCATACACTTTACTTTTGAGGTACCCCCACAGAAAATAGTTCATTGGAGTGAGATCTGGTGACCCCCTTGGCCAGGGGATGTCACCGAAACGGCTAATCATTTTTTTAGGGAACAAATCACGAAGTAGCGCCATCGTCTCTCTAGCAGTGTGAGGCGTGGCGCCATCTTGCTGGAACCATGTGTGTGAATTGGATGCAGGATGTTCTCTCATTTTTGGCAAAAAATAATTGTTAAGCATGCCCCGATAAGAAACCCCATTCACAGTAATGGCTTGCCTTCGACGATTTTCAAAAAAATAAGGTCCGATTATTCCACTGCTAGACAATGCACACCAAACCGTCACTTTGGGACTGTGAAGTGGCTGTTGATGTTTTAAACGTGGGTTCTGTCCTTTAGGTGACCAATAACGACAATTCTGCTTATTTACACTTCCATTTAAATGAAAATGGGCTTCATCACTCCAAAAGATAGTGTTTACCGTACAAAATCGCTCTAACATTGTCTCGCAGGAAATTTTACGTAAATTGTAATCATTAGGTTTAAGCGCTTGCACAATTTGAATCTTAAAAGGATGAAATTTAAGGTCCTTCTTCAATATTTCGTGCACAACAGTTTTTGGGAGCCCTAGGATAGCCGCTGTTCTTGACGAGTTCGATGTTTTCATTTGTTCTCGACGTCCTCCTGGGCCTCGACCGTGAGTCGTTTGCCGCCGAACATGTTGCCCGGAACTTCCGGACCCATGATCGAATCAAATCTTCACTTGGGGCATCACGTAAACGTCGAATACTGTAACGCGTACTAAATCTTCGACGCGCAATTGCACACAAATCGTTAGCCTTGAAATAGGCTTCGATTACGAACGCACGTTGCTCTCCCGTCCACTGCGACATCGTGACTAAATAACGACAAAGCTAACGCAGCCCCTTCCCCGCTCGTCCGCTTAGCCGTTACACAGAAATTCAAAATTTAAAACCTAATTCTGCCACCGGACACCCTGTACATGTACAACGAAAAATATGTTTGGTCTTAGCAAAAACTCTCAACTGGTGAGGTTGTAGCAATACCCCCCCTGGCCCTATGGAGATGGTTAAATACCCTCCGTAAACGGCTGCTTGCACTCATTTTAGTGATTAATATCTTTTTCAGTTTCATTTCTCACGTTTTTCATGCTTACTCGTTGTTTTTATTTTATTTATGTGTTGTTATTTACTTTTTACCACATCAAATTATTTTCTTTCTTTTGTTATTTTTAAATATTAACAGCCTTACTAAAAAACCCAGTGAAAATTTTATTCAATTGACAAACGGCCGCGGATGTGAAAACATTACTAATTAAAAATTTGTTCTTTGAAAGAAATACACATGGTTTCCACGGCCTGAGAGGGTAGTTTATCTCTGTTTTAACCATTGATGTCCGAACGATATTTGTAATTTTTCCATAGTATTTTGAATGTTCTATATATTTCTTATTTTTGAAGGTGTCGTAAAAACAAATACCATTTATGAAAACTAGATAAAATTACCTTTTAGATTTGAGTATTTGAAATACACTTTAGCTTTCAAAAACTGCCATATTTTATTATTCCATCTCGGAAAAACATGGAAAAAAATTTCCTCCCACAACATTTTTGACCAAAATGTAGAGAAATTTGGAAGGAAACTATCACCTCACTTTTTTATCGTGTATACAATAAAAAAATAATAAAAAATTTCAAAGTTTTTTTTATTGCCAAAAAAATAACTTAGAAATAATACCGAAATTTAAAACAGATTTCTTGCATCTCTAAAGACGTTAATTTTTTTGATACGTTTACGAACACATGTATTAGATTTTAATATTATAAAAAATTATCACTTTTAACAAATTCTCTTAAAATAAAGATCTTAAAATGAAAATTTTATCTTAAGTAACCTATAAAAAACAATATTCTGACAGTTCAACTTTGAAAGTACGGCGTTTGTACAATAACTTGATTAAACTGATGTAAACCACACAAATAATATGGTAAATATATCAATTATGTGAACAGAAGAGTAAATTCGTCACTACAATAGAAATTATTTAGTAAAATCACAACATTTAGGCACTAACAAAATTTTCCATATCCCGCCATAAACACACCGAACTGTTTTGTCATCGCGGGCTGATATGCACAGGTGCACCAATAATGCCCCTAGCGGAGAAGAATTAAAACAACATTGTTTCCTAGTAAATTAAAACCATATACAACGTTGTCACATCTTCAATGCGTTTTAACAGCGTGACCACGAAAGAAACGTTATTGGTAATAAAACGTCTTTTAGTGTATACGAGCTCTATTTATGTTATTGCAATAACACAGTTAATCGGTCGCGCTGTGTTTTTTTTTTAGTAAGGCTGTATAAATGTATTGCATTACACTACCTCTGAATACATTCTGGAATAAACTATTATTATTATAAAAATAAAAATAAAACAACACTTTGTATTTAACCACGAATTTATTATTTATGTATCTACCGGTTTCACTTAGACCAAGCTTCCTCAGGATAAAATAATAACTAAATATTAAGACAGAGTTATCAGTTATATATAAGTTGAGCGACAGAGGGAGAAAGAATATGACAAAAGAACATAGTTAGATAGAGACAAAATATTTGAAGGCGGTAAAATAGATAATCAATTAGAGGGAAGGAGACAACAATATACATCTAAACACAAGTATCCAACAGTTAACGGGATTCAACTAACTAATAAATTTTTTTTGATGTATTAGGACAATATTTAGAGTAATGCTAATTTATTAATAATTAAGGACCTCAGAATAGTAATTATAATATAAATGAGAAAACCAAGAGATAAAATAACAATACGTGATGATGACATCTTGAAATGTTTTCGAAATATCTCCGCACCGTCAATCTCTGTCTGAAGACACATGTAGCACGCACTGCAGCCTGGATCTCACTAATCCACTGGCGTCAAATCTTCGAAGCTCCAGTCTTTTCGAGAAACGTCTTCTAATGGCACATCTGCACCGTAACAAATTCCCTCGGGTAGGAACTGGTGACAAAGCGAACGGCAGCTACCTGCTGCACCGTGTTTGGTGACCAGATCTGAATAGCCAGGTACTTCCCCACCTTCCTATTCCCTATCTCCTTCCCCTCCCCACTACCTCCAACCTCACAACATACCCCAATTGGGGATGCCATAGTCTCACTGGCCCCAGACCGGAACAGTTGGGACTCTTGTGCAGTATTCATGTAAAAACAAATATATGTACTGCATGAATTTCTACGTCAATGAAATTATTTTCAGCTTACAATGTCATTTCCAACATTAGATAGTAAGCTTTGAAATATCTATTTAACTGTCAAATCGAATATTGAAGATCCAAAATTGTGGTTAAATAGTATTAGCCATGCTTAGTTACCAGACCTGAAGAGTCAGGTACTTCCCAACCTACCACTTACCATCTCCTTCCCCTCCCTTCAGCCTCATAACATACCCTAATTGGGGACGCCATAATCTCACAGGCTCCAGGCAGTTGGGTCTTGTTTGTGCATTAATAACTCTTTTGACTGCCTGCACAGATAAGTTTGTAGAGTAGTATGTAATTTGGTGATTCTCATCATTCGTAACCTACCCACGCTAGTCTCACACGAGCGCTATACACTCATATTATAATATGTGGGCTTGGCCTGCTTCACTATTTCACTCACCATACATTACCATATGGCGAGTGGTATGGTGAAATGGGCTTAAGTTACCTTTCAGAGTGTGTGCCTGTTCCCATTTCTGTTTAAAAACGGACATAATTCCGTTTAAAAATCAGATGTTCTAGTGGCTGTAGAGATTTACACATGTTCGACACAATTGAAAAACGGATACGACACGTTTTGTCAAGAAGATGGCCAACGCAGTGCATCCATTTAAAAATTGTGTCGGAACTCCCTCGCTCATAGGTTTGTATGAAACTGTTCTCACTTGCCGGCTTGTCGTTCCAGCGTGAGCCCCACCATGCACCGACCCCTCCTCCAGCCAGCTCCCAGTTGCAAGGAAGCATTCCCACAGGGTCTGCGTAATCTTCTGACTTTTGTCGTTCCGTTTTTCACGTGAACAGGGCATTTGACAACTGATTTTTTGTCTTTCCGTTTTTAAACGGAGGTGTAAACAGGGCGTCTGACGTCCGGTTTTTGTCATCTATTTTTTGTAAATGGGCTGAAAATAAACAGGGGGTAAATAAAGGCAAATAAAAGTAATCTGAAAACCTTTTTATTTGATTGTTCATAACAAATATTATAAATATGTAGTTAACAAAGTTTGCAAAAGGTCATATTAAAATAGAAACATATCAGACAGATTCAAAAGATCAAATCGACGGTCCGGAAAAACAATGTCAGATGTGAGATTTTGTATTTTTTTCAGTAGAGCTTTTTAAAGTTTGCCTACATTTTTACCACTTTTTAGATCAAGAAATATAGGGTTGTTTTGGTATTTTGCACTTCATTCAAAAATAATAAATAAAAGTCTGTATTTTCGTATAATACAGACTTTTAAATAAAAAAAAAAACGATTTTTAATTTTTAGCAAATCCGATATTGTTCTTCGGGACTGCCGAATTTGAGACAAAAAGATAGAATCAATAGGTCAGTAGTGAGGCAGTATAAAATTAATTTGGAAAAAAATATGCTAAATTAATGTTACAAGTGAAATATACGATAGATTTTTTTTATTAAAAACAAGGGTGCTTGTATAGGTACAATACTAGTCAATGAACATCTAAAAAAAATTGCACTTCCTGAAACTAACTCTATTTTTTAACAAAACTTTTAAATTCTCACCACAGTAAACACCATGAAGATTTTTTTTTACAATAGCTCTGGGGAAAATAATTCTCCTTATTCTGGTCTGGTCTGGAGGGTCTAAAATATTAAGTTGGTTAAACCACAGCTTTAGAAAGAACCAACGAAACAACTCAACCCGAACACAAATACTCATTTGGAGAAAGAACCCTTAAAATAAATAATTTCACACCAGTCTATAATTGTTTTGTAATAAAATTACTAATATTTCATATAATATACAAACTATTAGAATTGAAATTAAATACAATGGAATTCCACCACGAAAAACTAGACTCAATATACAAACTCCTCCTTTTTTTAAAAAAAATAGACAGATGAAAATGATTCCTGTGTTGATTTGCAAAATTGGGTGGATATCAACTGGTGCAAACTTAAAAGCGACATTTAATAATCAGCTAATAATATTGTTTTTTTTTTTACTGCTTTTTAATTTATTTATTACAGAAATTACAACAGGATTCAAATTATATCAATAAAGAATGTTGAAATATATAAATTGATATTTAACAACCATAAAAAGTTATGTGCATTGTTTATAAAGTGTAAGAGGGTAGTTTATTTGTTATATAAACTTTGAATTTCGGAATATTTTCAAAATATTTTAACCCCTCCGAATTTTCGAGAATATTGGCTTTTGGTGTCTCTAACAAAATGACATTTTACGAAAACTTTTTGTTATTACCACATCACAATTAAAGATCTATAAATGAAACATTTCTGAATGTAGCCGAATAGTAAAAACTGTTTTAGAAAGGTTACAAAATAGGCTTTCAAATTATTATATTACAAATAAATATTAGCATTTGTAAATATTAAAATTTAGAATGCAAACATTAAAAATAGGTAAAAATGACTCACTTGATGTTTTTATGTGAAAACGGTACTAAAATCACTGATTATGTAAACAACAATACTTATTCTATTGTATATATGTGTAATAAACACTTTTGTCACCTCACTTTTTTATCATTTCATATAAAAATATTTAATAAAAATTTAAAATGTGGAGCGCGGTGTCCCGAGTTCCCCCCTCACATCTAGGTAGAACAATGGGAAAATGAAATTGTTATTTTTACTATCTTCCTCGCAAATTTTCCATATTTTCTCACCGTTTAAACTTTCCCTGGACTACGACAAACATTTCAAAACCAAAATCAGCTAAATCGGCCCAGCCGTTCTCGAGTTTTAGCGAGACAAACGAACAGCAATTGATTTTTATATATATATAGAAAAGTCAGTAGTCAGTGCCAAAATGCGACTTGGCCAGCTCTTTTACAGCCAGTTAAAGACATTTTTTTTAGTATGAATTCGAAACAGAAATTGTACAGACTTAATTCAATGGGCAAGTAAAACATTGTTTAAAAGTATTTTTTTATTATTAATAAAGGTGTAAGTATACATTAATCTGTAGGGGCCGGCAACAAACTTCAATAAATAAAAATATTTATTTATTTATAACTTCTCACCATGCATTCATTTTATTTTTACATGCAAAAAAATTAACCTCACTAGGACTAGGCCTGTGTTGAGGTTAACATTTATAAAGTTGGGTGATTTTACACAAAATACTAAAATACACTACATTTAAAACATTAAAATATTATAAAGTAAGAAATAAAAATATCATATTAGTGACCAGATGGGTAATTTAAGAATGATTTGTAACAATATATACCATAAATAAATCTTTAATTACTATACCCACCAAGAAACAAAGCTAGTTAAGGGTAACACTACAATTAGCTAGGGTGACACTACAATTTTGGCAAATGGAACTCAAATAAAATCTATTTATTTAAAAAAGCTTATTATTCAAAAAACAAATATTATTAAAAAACAAATCTTATTATTTAAAAATTTAAATCTTATTATTTAAAAAAGGACAAGGATGAAAAAATAGTATGCCAATCCTCTGTTAACACAAATATCTTAACATTCTTTTTAAATTTAGCTAATGAATTGGAAGATTTAATGTAGTCTGGCAGAATATTAAACATAATTGGAGTTTGGTATAAATAGTTTCTTTGGCCAAAAGATGTTTTAGTATGTATTGCCATAAAGTTCATTGTTGAGCCAATTCTAGTGGTATGGATTTGTTGGGTTCTTTCTGCAGATTTAGTATTGATAAAAAATCTACAAATTATTTTAGTAATGTACAGCTGTTTTATACACATAACATTAGATTCCTTGTAAAGTAGTTTAGATGGATAACGAAATTTTTTTTTGTACATGACTTTAAGAATTAATTTTTGAGCAATATTTAGTGGTTCTACATTGGACTTTAGACAGGATCCCCAGCATACTACATATATTGTAAGAAAGTCGAGATTGGACTAAGGCATAATAGACAGATTTTAATTTCTCTTTATCCAATATATGACGAAGTTCTTTAAAAATATAGGTAAGTCTTCTGATATTTTTTGTTAACATGTCAATATGGTCATTCCATCTCAAATATTTATCAATATTTACACCTAGGTACCTTATACAGTCTACTCTTTCTAAAGGCAATTACAATTACAATTTTGCAGACAATTGTGTATAATTAGATTATGAGTGTTGGAAGGCTGCCTTTTTGATGATATGCTAAAAGTTACATATTTTGTTTTTGATGTATTCAAAGTTAAGATGTTATTATTTAGCCTTTTAGATGTTATTATTTAAGATGTTATTATATATTTTTGGTAAAGCAAACACGTCGACAATACCAATTTTTATAAAGCGAAAATTTTATTTTTGTCTTCAGCTAACCCAGTAGAGATAACATCCGAAGGCAAAATGAATAAATAAGGTCAGCACTGCAATCGCAGTTTTCGCATGATTCTTCAACACTGCAAATGCAGAGCTCCGGCCCCTAGGGGTTAAGAGCACAGTATATCATTATACAAGTTCAAGGAGATCATTTTCTTTCAAAATTGTTCATATTTCAAAGTTTTGGTTAAATTAATTTTGTTTTGGATAAGAACATATTGTACCATCCGGATGGTATGGGACTTGTATTTACATAGGATGCATCCTATGGCATAAGCAATAGATTCAAAACAAATGATTTAATGGCTATCCACTACTTGTATTTACATAGGATGCATCCTATGTAAATGTGATATAAGGGGTTTCTTTTTGCAATAGTTTGATAGATGGTACATTAAATTCCCGAGGAATGGTAGGGAAGTTGTGTAGCTTTAAAGGCCCCTCCCCAGCAAATAATGCCACACTGTAATAGGGATTGAATAAATACACAGTGATCAAACAATTAGCGGACACGCCGTTTGACACTGGTACCCAGCACCGCGACAGCCCAAGAGAGCTCCAAGGAATTCAATCTGGTTGCTATTGCCGTAAATTCATCTGCTTGCGAATCGCTACAGTGTTCGCTCTCCTTCTCATAAAATAATCTCTATAATAAAATAAAATAACTTTTGTTGACATTGTTAAATAAACTTGTAAGTAATAAGTGTTCTTATTTGATTTACCATCGCAATAATTATTAATTCCCCATAAGACCATTTTAATAGTTTTCTTGTTTAATATGTTGTGTATGTAATAAAATACTTGTATAGAAGACATATAAGTTTTCTTATTCATTCTATGATGTTGATATTGTCTTTCCGGTATGATTTGCATGGTATTGGGCCGCGCAAGGGCTTGCTTAAAAATCAAAATACTTTTGAAAAAAAAAGTTTAAGCTGTTATTATCATTGTTCTTATGTAAATTTAAAATTCAGATGAAGGTTATTAATGAATGTAAGAAAATTCTTTAATTATCTGTTTCTACCTGACCAAATAACGAATATACTTTCAACTATCTAATCCAAACACAAAACATTAGTTTCCAGGAAGCGTGGACGACTCTATAATTGGTTTATCAAATGGGGATTATTTAATATGATTAAAATTAGATGTTTACACTCATCATTGGATATGCTAGGAAAAAGATTTACAACGTCAAAGGAAACTAAATAATATAAATATCAGCCCCGAGTCCGGTATCAGTCAAAACTCATCGAAGCTCCTAACTTGTGTTTTCTCTACTATTATTTGTCACTACAACTAATGTACCACAATTGTCATTTTTATTATTATACAGGGTGTCCGGGTGCATAAACTTCGGGAGGTGATTCTACATGATAGTACAAGTAAAAAAGATAAATAACTTTTTAAGAAATTTCAACTTTTAGGGGCACTTTTAAGGTAAAAAGATAAAATTAGTCCGGCATGTGCAACCAGATTTATTATTTTCCGATGTTACGATACGGGCCAAACACAATCGAGTCGGGCGCCCGGCAGGCTCTCAGCAAGTAAGATCATACCTCATACTAAGGATTTTTAGTAGGTTTGTCTTTTTGTATGGGAAAAAATTTGTTAATCTTTCGTACTCCTACCATCATGTAGAATCACCTCCCGAAGTTAATGCACTTTAACCCCGGACACTCTGAATGTTGTGCAAATATTTTGTTATTAAAAAAAAAAAAAACTACATTCAATGTAGTAGAAAAGATGACACCAGTGTGTCGTGAGCGACCCGGGTCGTGTAAAACGATCGATCGACCCAGGACTAGTCCAGGTCGGTCGGTTCAACTTTCCGAGAATACTCTGAGCTTCTTTCAGAGTCCATCTTCCTTTTGTCACGAAGCTCTGAAGTGAGTTCCTAAGACCTTGGCCTCTGTTTTTGGTTAAGAATTTCTGATTCAGATGGGGGTTCCACCAAGAGGACCCCTCTGGTTTGATGAGCCAGGAGAAAGTCGTCTAGGTACACAATGATCCTGATACCCCGTCTCCGTAGGATTTTTTGCAATCCAATTTGTGATAGCTTATAAATTGAAGATCGGCCGTTTTGAGCCGTCGCTCTTTTGAACCAGAAAAAGTGTTGATAGGCAGGGCCGGATCTACGAAATCTGGCGCCCTGTGCAGTAGATACCGATGGCGCCCCCCCCCCCCCCCCCACATTTTTATTTTGATTAAAAATTCGTTGACCCCAATTTTTTTTTTGTACACTAATTTATCAAATAAAATCAAGACATATAAAGGGTGTAACTTTTCCAAGTGACCTGGCGGTAGCTCTCACACTCGTTTTTTTTTAAAGAGAGAATCGCCAGGAGCCCTGTACTCTCTGAATCTATCGGGTAAACATAAAATTATGGTGTTATTTTAATTATTTTAGGAAAAACTCTTTTTGCAAGTTATGCTTTAAAATAATACAACGAATTGTTTGTTTGTGCCCGTACCATGATTTAAAATATAGGTTACGAGACAATGCGGGTGGTTTAGCTGAACTAGATCCATTAGACATTCTTGAGATTTACTGCGTTTATGTATATACCCAATGCGAATATTAATAGAAAAAGCAAATACGTTCTCATGGCAACATACAACACAAGAATAGTATCTATAGCTTCTGACTAATAAGAATATAACCTCAAATTTGTACCTTGCATTTCCCGTGTTGAGCGAACAAACACTAAACACTGACGTATGGTATCAACGGCTTACGAAATACGCTTACACTGACACCGCAAAATAACAGATCCAACAAATCTAATAGATATTTTTTAAACTTTAAATAATATGTCAAATCAATGATCTGCAATGATCAAACTGTCAACACGTAACGCGTTGCATCCTGCAAACCGTGCAATGTTTTTGTTAATGGAATTTACTGAAGATTTCATAAGAAAATGGTCTTTAACTACCTTCTCCTAGAGACTTAAATCGTACAAAATAAAACAATAGCGAGCGTAGGCTAACTTGAAAGGCGGTCGGTTTGTTTGTTCTCTTGAACAAAAACATTGCGCTGTGATTGGTTATTGAATTTGGATCCACCCATATGTAAAAGATATATGGAAAAATAGATCTTACGTTTAAACTAAATATATGGAATTTGTAAAAAAATTCTGTAAATTACTATAAATTCGTAAGCCGTAAACCAACCTGATGCGTGCGCATTCTGTTTCTTTGGAAAGTGTTGCTAGGGCGTAATAATTATTTCGTACTATGGGTAATTTTGAAACGATTCAGGGAATATTAAAACTAAAATTTTAATACAATATTTATTTTCTCAAGTTTGACCAGTCCACGGCGACAAAAAGGTTGGGGACCACTGAACTAAAGGATATAACCGAGGGTGCCAACTCTACGGCAGAAGATGAGTTTGAAATATTCGGCCGACACGTTGGCCTTCAACTGAAATCTTACCCTTTATTGTTGGCAATAGAAACCCAGGAATATATTCAACTCTACCTAAATAGAGTTAGGAGATGACACCTCCAATCAGAGCAGAACTCAATCACAAGAACATATGAATCAAAAGACTCTCAGGGAAGTAATGTAACTATGAATTTTAATGAAGATTCTAATTATCATGTCATATCCACTGCTTTATCTTGAATTTCCCGCCTTTCTTTTGTAACTCCCTTCAGCTGCCAATTGTCACCGTGCAGTTGGCATCTTGAGATGCATTGTTAATTTAATTTGGACTCACCAAGCAGATCTTAAATATATTATGGATAAGCAAGACAACATAATAAGAGTTTTAATGGTAGGTAAAACTCCAACATTATGTGTGTCGTTGCTTATCCAGAATACATAATGTGAGAAGTGTTTGTTATCGCTTGGTGACAATTCTAAAGCCAAAATTGTGACTATTACTGTATTGCTTGAAATCATCATCATCACTATTGGCTCTACAAACCCTGGTGGGTCTTGGCCTCCTCAAGTCTTCCTCCACTCATCTGGGTTTTGTGCCAGCTCTCTCCAGTTTGGAAGCTCCAAGATAGATATGTCTTTGAGGACGTTGTCGCTCCATCTTAGTCTTGGCCTTCCCAGGCTCCTTCGCCCTATTGGTCTTGAGTTCAGCAGGGACTTTGGTGCTTGATGCTCGGTCATTCTCTCCACATGACCCAGCCACCGAAGTCTTCCCAATTTTATAAATTTTGCGACGTTTAGCTCCTTAAACAAAGTATAGAGCTTAGAGAGTATGCTTGAAATAACTTGGTCAAAGACTGAGAGTGAATGGGGGGATTCAGCACCTCAACATTGAGACCTCTGATTTGCTTTCTATAATATTTCTTGAAAGTGTTTTCTGAACGCCAGTTTCCTCTTTCCAAAATGGTGTCTATAGGACACTCTTCCAGCCAACTTCTTGAAGCTGCAGCTGATCTCAAACTCCCAGGGGAGGCATCAATCCCAGCATCCTTCAAAATTGTTTTAATCCATCCACCAATAACAGTTCTTGATGCTGGCCTTGCAGGCCCCAATGTGGAAATAAACAGACATTCAACACCAGCTTCATGTCTCCTGTTCTCACCCAAAGACATAAGCTTTCTCAACCAAAATATGGGATCTATATTACGATCCTCTGCTTTGTAAAGCTTCCAACCAGACTGTCTATGTGTAGAGGTGTCCTTAGAACCAAAAAAATTGGCTATAATACAATGTGATCATCATTGTCAACAAGATTATCAGAAGATGTATGTAGTAGGTCAGATCATGTAATCAACTTCCTGATGCCAGAAGTAAATTAACAGAACATCTACGAGATGCTTCGAAAAGAGTCAGGTCCTTTGGAGGATTTTTACAAAGCCAAGACACCAAGTGTCCTGGATCCCAAGTAAATGCTTCTTATTTGCAGAATTTTCTATACCTCTCATCACTCGCATGACCAAGGGATGATTACTTATCTTCAAATCGCCTATGGGGTCATACAAAACCGACAGGTTTGAACCGACAGACTTGCGAAGCGCTATAGTATTGGGAGTCAAGCCTTTCTTCACTCTTAGGTATGCTAAAAAACCGTGCCAGCTGATATCCCGAAGGGTTATTAGGAAATGCATTATTAATGGCGCACCATTCCTTCCAGTTCTTCCATGCCATGTGATAAGTTGTAAGCTTAGGTTTGCGCCAACCCGCATTCAACAGAGCTTTTTTCTTGCTGTGACCAATCGTTCAATGCTTCCCTCCATCCCTAAACTTCCACACCTGAGCTTCTGGACCTGTTGAAGATGAAGTCCTGTCGATAAGTCTATCAAATTGTCGACCAACATGGGTATTATGTGAGGTCGGTCCAGGTTAGTCCTGGGTCGGTCGTGAATAGCCCGCTCATTGAAACCCGCTCACGGACCACAAAAGAGCGAGCGGGTCATTTTTTCGTCAGCACCCGGGTCTCGCGACCCACTTCTCGCAACCGCTCTACTATTGCTACCTGGGTTTCGGGTGCGGAAGAGGCGGGGCGAGCGACGATAGATAGATGTAATATGAGAGAGCGAGTGGGTTGTCAACACCCGGGTTTCGCTACCTTCTCTCTCGACTCAGGTAGTAGAAAGTAGCTGGGTGAAGCGTAATCGAGTTTCATATTTTGTGTCGCGAAAAGATGACACCAGTGTGTCGTGAGCGACCCGGGTCGTGTAAAACGATCGATCGACCCAGGACTAGTCCAGGTCGGTCGGTTCAACTTTCCGAGAATACTCTGAGCTTCTTTCAGAGTCCATCTTCCTTTTGTCACGAAGCTCTGAAGTGAGTTCCTAAGACCTTGGCCTCTGTTTTTGGTTAAGAATTTCTGATTCAGATGGGGGTTCCACCAAGAGGACCCCTCTGGTTTGATGAGCCAGGAGAAAGTCGTCTAGGTACACAATGATCCTGATACCCCGTCTCCGTAGGATTTTTTGCAATCCAATTTGTGATAGCTTATAAATTGAAGATCGGCCGTTTTGAGCCGTCGCTCTTTTGAACCAGAAAAAGTGTTGATAGGCAGGGCCGGATCTACGAAATCTGGCGCCCTGTGCAGTAGATACCGATGGCGCCCCCCCCCCCCCACATTTTTATTTTGATTAAAAATTCGTTGACCCCAATTTTTTTTTTTTGTACACTAATTGATCAAATAAAATCAAGACATATAAAGGGTGTAACTTTTCCAAGAGACCTGGCGGTAGCTCTCACACTCGTTTTTTTTTAAAGAGAGAATCGCCAGGAGCCCTGTACTCTCTGAATCTATCGGGTAAACATAAAATTATGGTGTTATTTTAATTATTTTAGGAAAAACTCTTTTTGCAAGTTATGCTTTAAAATAATACAACGAATTGTTTGTTTGTGCCCGTACCATGATTTAAAATATAGGTTACGAGACAATGCGGGTGGTTTAGCTGAACTAGATCCATTAGACATTCTTGAGATTTACTGCGTTTATGTATATACCCAATGCGAATATTAATAGAAAAAGCAAATACGTTCTCATGGCAACATACAACACAAGAATAGTATCTATAGCTTCTGACTAATAAGAATATAACCTCAAATTTGTACCTTGCATTTCCCGTGTTGAGCGAACAAACACTAAACACTGACGTATGGTATCAACGGCTTACGAAATACGCTTACACTGACACCGCAAAATAACAGATCCAACAAATCTAATAGATATTTTTTAAACTTTAAATAATATGTCAAATCAATGATCTGCAATGATCAAACTCTCAACACGTAACGCGTTGCATCCTGCAAACCGTGCAATGTTTTTGTTAATGGAATTTACTGAAGATTTCATAAGAAAATGGTCTTTAACTACCTTCTCCTAGAGACTTAAGAGGAACGCATGCGTGGCCTGTTTAATACAAAATTTTGTTTTGGATTTACGGCTAAAATATCAAATTAATTGTTTTTTTCTTTTTTTAAAATAATAAGTTAGGCATGTATACAGTTAGGATGTGAATCCGATTTTCGATTTTTGCTTTAAATTATAAAATATAGGCCCCAAAAGATAACGATTTATCCATGAATTTAGGAGGCAACTTTGGAATTTTTTTCTGGGCATATGGACGCAATTTAAAAAAAAAACTCCTCACATCCTGAGTCAGGAATATGATGAAGTATACGATAAAATTTTATTCTGCACTGAAAACAGTTTTATTCGTGTAAAAAACCGAATTTAGATACGCGCAGATTTGTAGTAAAATTACTTAGGTTTTTTTGTTGTTGTCTCATCCACTCATTTGCCAGCCGGACGGGGCAGCTTGTACGGGGTAGCTTGCGCGGGTCGGGGGGAAGGAGTAAAATCGCGCCAGACAAACTAATACATACATAACTCAATCGCCATACATTAACAATGGGTGTATCTATGTCTTTGTTTGTTGACAATATGCAGGTGTTCGTTGTTTTAGAATCGTTTTCGAATCGTTACCGAAAAAATCGAGAACCATATTCAACGTATTTGTGTTTACTTGGTAGGTAGTAAGATTATCATTTTTTGCAGTTCAGCTTTTATTTTTTAAATATTTTCTACGATATCGGGGTACCTACCTACCTAGGTATTTATGGCAGTGAGGCATGGGAACTGGCATAGGAGAATGAAAGTAGGTACCTAGACTGAATGCGAGGCGGGTATGCGTACCACTGCCCCGGAAACCATTTATTGGATAACCAACACTTCTGCCATAGGTCATCCCAAATGGTTCGCTACGTTTGGTGACTTAGCAGGGTTGCCCGGGTTCATGGGGTGAGGTTTGTCCGAGTCTTGGTGGCGGATGTGTCTGCCCACCAGCTGCATGGCAGGCCGGATCGGGAGAGAATGGTTGAGGGAAACCCTTTGACGTCTCCAGCCGTAGGTACTCTCTCTGAACATCGCCTTGCATCGCAGTGGGAGGGATGGATTCTTGCATCCGTCACTCCTAGATGCACTGACCCACAGATTCCTAATCATCCGCAATACTTACCCTTTTATTTTTCAGAACTTCCTCTTCTTCCTTTCCTAAAAAGACCCCTTATTTTCCTCAGGGCCTCCTGTGTGGAGCTAATGTTAAAAAAGCTGTAAAAAGAGATCCCTGAGGCGTATGCATAGAAAACAAATATATATATACATAGTAAATTCCGAGACGCCGATTTTGGAACTTTACAGAATAATTGAATGTGAAGTTACACATATTATTTGACTTTCAAATCTGACATATTAACAAAGGACAAGATTATGTTTTTATACAATAGCTCCACACATGCCCAGAAGAAAATAATTCTCCCCTATAAGGGCTTATGTCATCTTCGGGGATGCTGAGTGGAGGGTATTTTTAGGAAAGGAAGGAGAGGATGTTCTGGGAAATAAAAAGGTAGAATGGGGTGGATGAAATTGTTATTATTTTGAATTGTTTTCTAAAGGTACAATATTTTATTTCTTACTGGCGAGTTCCTGGCATGCGTTGCAATGTCACTTAATAAAGACATTGTTTCTCCCTGCGTGTCCTTTCCCATTCGTCCCGTTCCCTTTCCTCTCTCTCGTACCCTTCTCCTCACGTTTTCCCACTCTGTCTTCCCTCTCTCCACTCCCAAATTCCGCTTCTCCCGTCCTGCTAACTCCCCTCCCTCCTCCCGCATTCCATAAATTCAGTCCCGATACTTTCAGTATTCAAACAGCTCGCGTGCCACTTAAAGCATACATACCTAGTATATTTGCGGCACGTTCCAGAGCGGAAGATACTCTCAGTATCGCCCGGATGTAAGACCACCATTCAGAATTGAAACGTTGCTTGAAATGGCATTAGCCGTGTTTGGTGACCAGATCTGAATAGCCAGGTACTTCCCCACCTTCCTCTTCCCGATCTCTTTCCCCTCCCCACTACCTCCAGCCTCACAGCATACCCCAATTGGGGATGCCGTGAGGCATCTCACTGGCTTCAGATGGGAGCAGTTGGGACTCTTAAAATTCTAATAATATTTCTAAAATTCTAAAATTCTCTTAATATTCATAAAAAAAAATCTTACCACTATATATATTAACCATCGCGGGCATGCGCACATCAAATCCCCAGAATTGCATCGCAATAGGATGATTGGTTTAGCAACGCGTATGGAACAAACACACATACAAGCAAACATACATTCATTTTTATACATAGATGTTTCGTAGAGTTCCTTGCAGAATTGTATAATATTATTATTATTTTTTCCGGAGCTCTTCTAACAATACATGTCTCAGCTAATATTGAATGAACTAAGCAAAAGGGTGATTTCTCGTCTTGACGAAAATATATTGACATATAAAATTAAAATTTTGTTTCGGTGGTTTCTCGCGTTTTTACTGTGTACACGTCGAAACGCGGGACACCGGACACACTGACACCATTACGAAATATGTCGGGAGTCTCCCATATTATAGGACGTGTCGCTATAGATATTATCAACAAAAGGGGCATTGCACCGTCTTCGTGCAAGTATTCGGGCATGGAAATAAATGCCTTATTTTGTAACGCTCAATTTTACATATTTACAATTTTACGTCATGCATCCGATTCCCGTATCTCCTATAACAATATAATATCTCCGTTAATTTCAGAGCACTACACAAAAAGATCATTCCTCGTATTCTCCGATAAAATGATGTTACATAATAATTACGCGCCCTTTTCTTTAAAACTCTATAACACCATATTTTGCTCGCTAGCGCTGCAACTAAATACCACTACATAGAAATCTTCCCTTCCCGCCTCCCCGCTACACACCGCAAATACAATATTTCGTTAGAAAGGGACAAACGAAAGACATGAGATTATTGAAGATCTACTTCGGTCGCCGGCAAACAATGGTCTTAAATCGTACAAAATAAAACAATAGCGAGCGTAGGCTAACTTGAAAGGCGGTCGGTTTGTTTGTTCTCTTGAACAAAAACATTGCGCTGTGATTGGTTATTGAATTTGGATCCACCCATATGTAAAAGATATATGGAAAAATAGATCTTACGTTTAAACTAAATATATGGAATTTGTAAAAAAATTCTGTAAATTACTATAAATTCGTAAGCCGTAAACCAACCTGATGCGTGCGCATTCTGTTTCTTTGGAAAGTGTTGCTAGGGCGTAATAATTATTTCGTACTATGGGTAATTTTGAAACGATTCAGGGAATATTAAAACTAAAATTTTAATACAATATTTATTTTCTCACGGCGCCCCTTCGGAGTTGGCGCCAGGTTTTTTGCACGTTTTTGAACGTATAGAAGATCCGGCGCTGTTGATAGGAAGGTGGCATTGTCGCCAGCTCTTTCCATGTACCATCTCTCATCATCGTCATTTCCAGGGTTACTTTCGTTTTGAACCTCATTGCGGAAGTTTGGCTTGGACTTATCAACATAAGGGCTCTCGGATGAATGGTATGCGGTATCCTTTTATCATACGTAAGATGGTCTCTGGGACATCTATCTCTATCTCATTCTCTCCAATAATCCTGTAGTTGACCCGCCTGAAATGGTTGATAGTCACCTGTTGAAGCGGCCACGAGAGGTCTGCCCCCTCGCGCCACGCTTCTGTTTCCTCCCCTTATCCCTTGTACGGGAGGAATATTTGGGGTTTCGCCCGTGGTCTGCCCGCCGGGGAAACGAGGGAAATGCCATATTTTCCTTAGATGTTTGCTTGGGAGGAAAGGCAACAACCTCCTTAGATGTTGAAGGGCGGTTGTGCGCAACACCTGTTGAAGCGGCCACGAGAGGTCTGCCCCCTCGGGCCACGCTTCTGTTCCCTCCCCTTACCCCTCGTACGGGAGGAATATTGGGGGTTTCGCCCGTGGTCTGCCCGCCGGGGAAACGAGGGGAATGCCATCTTTTCCTTTGATGTCTGCTTGGGGGGAAAGGCAACAACCTCCTTAGATGTTGAAGAGCGGTTGTGCACCGAGTGGTTACCCTGAGGTAGGTGCACTGGACTAAAGCACTTTGTTACGCCATCTAGTTTCTGCAACTGGGCAGAAAGTGCTTCTTCCCCAAAAGGATGAGTGGTAGAAGGAGGAATTCTGCTGAAGAGCCTCCGTTCCACTCCAGTCTTACAGCTGTCCATTGTTCCTGTAAAGACCTGACAGGGAACCTTCTGAACTACTTTCCCAATTGATAAGTTTTTGGAGCGCCTGTTGAAAGCACTCTCTGCTTCAATGAGGCATGCAATGCCAGCATCTTTTCCATGGTCGGAAATATTGGTAAGGCGGTGTCAAATGCCAGCACCTCGCAGTTTACCTCCAGCTCCTTGAAGCCTGGATCAACCAAATATTCCTTTAAAGCGGATGCATAGCGGACATTGGCCCACTCGCCCGAGTTGGCTTTAAGCTAGAAACATGCTTGAAACTGTCAAAAGCAGGACCAAATTCTTATAAATAAAGCTGAATTATAGATAGGTCTAACTTTAAACATCAAATTGCGTCAAGCGATTATCAAACGAACATGAATGTCATGATTTCGTATTTGTAATTTGAATATTGTAATATGACATCACCGATGGTCATATTTCATTCAAAAATCGTTTACATGAATTCTAAAAATGGAAAAATGGTTAAAATGTGTATACAATTGATCCATGAATCAGGTAATAACGTAAGACAAGACATATCATTCAGCTTAATTTATCGTTTAGTATGGAAAAGGCCCGAAGGCTGCACCAACGTCGGAGGGGCTTTTCACCGCCAGCCGACAACAGGTTCCCATACCGGGAATCGAACCCGAGCCTGCTGGGTGAAAGCCAGCTATCCTAGCCACTAGACCATATGGGAACACGCGACGGAGTCACCCGTACGAGGCACACATATCGATCTAGAGATTGGTTTATTTATGAACTATACTTGGCGTGCTGACAGTAGCTTCCTGGGTTGACCTGTCCATGAAAAATCCTGGACATGCTAATCAGCGTCATTCCGTTTACGAGAACAAGCGAAGCTGACTTATATAGCATTGTAGGAAGACGCTAATACTGTCAAAAATGTTCGCACTATTCACTTGCACTATTTTTTAATAAAATAACGGCATTTGCGGGTAACAACAGATATTCTTTTCGTTAAAACAATTACGAACGAAAAAATTTAAGACCAATGTGGGCGAAATAAATGCCAAAATTGAATTAACACGGCGTCTCAAGAAGCCAACTGCACAGTGACAATTGATAGCTGAAGGGAGTTACAAAATAAAGGCGGGAAATTCAAGATAAAGCAGTGGATATGACCGACGCTGGCGGGAAATAGGACCGATATCTCACATTATATATTCTGGATAAGCAACGACACACATAATGCTAATTTTGATATTTGAACCTCCTGTTACATGTCAAAATTTACTTGCCATATCATATGTTTTTGCTATCTATTTATTTACTTATAATATTTATGTACTATTTATATACTTATAATATAAGAAAGCTGTATTATAAACCCTTCAAGTTGAAACTGAAGTTGCCATTCCGACAACTACTACTTTAAATAAAGTCTTAGGACTCGTGCGCACTAGCGGTCACCCGCTTGGGGGTTCGGCTAAGCGGCTGGCCACCTAACGCAGTTCGGCTAAGAGGATGACCACATAACGCGGTTGAAAACACATGGCGTGGTTCAAATGCGGTGCCAGATAACTGCGTTGTCTCAACATTAATAAAATGGACGCTGTTGAGGTTAATTTCGTTTGAATAAATAATTTTGAAATAAATACATTCCAAGACTTTTTTTTCCATTGTCGACATATCTTCGACTCCAAAAATATCCACTAGGTCTTCCCATTGCTTTAGTTTCAATTCTCTGTTCTTATATGCTGCCCCTTCACAATTCCAAATAGCTTCTCGTTGTTGAATTCCAACGATAAATTTTGCAAACCTTCATCAGCGGCTAGCAGCGAACTAAACCGCAACGCATATGCGCAACGCAAGTGCGTATAGTCAAGATGGCGGTCAGCTGCGAAGCATGCCCCCTGTCCAATCGCCGCGGTTTGAATTTTTCAGTAGTTTAGTGCATACAAATTAAAATAAAAATGCGGCCAGCCGCGAGCCCTTACTATCACAAGAGATAATATCAGCAACATAGAACTTTAACATAAGAGATGACACAAGTAGCCAAGCACACGGTGGTCAAAAAATAAAAATGGTCAAATAATAGGAAAAAGTAAGTTCGCAGAGCTTATTCCTAAAAACGAATTACTGAGTAACAAACTGCCGCATAATGTATGCCTCTGTCGCTATCACAAAAATTACATGATGGCAGTGAACACAACGTACAGTACCAGAGTTTTCTCAGTATGATCTAATATTCATTCCTTCAGTACTTTGTGAGGAACCCTGAACCGAATGCAGGTTGAGAAAGTTTGATATATTTTTTATTTGGTAGGCGGGTATGGGTACCGCCGCCCTGGGAACCATTTATTGGATGACCAACACCTCTGCCACAGGTCACCCCAAGTGGTTCGCTACGTTTGGTGACTTAGCAGGGGTGCCCGGGTTCTTGGGGTAATGTTTGTCCAGGTCTTGATGGCGGGTGCGTCGGCCCACCTTCTGCGTGGCGGGCCGGATTGGGAGATGCTGGTTGAGGGAGACCCTTTACAACTGGTTACCACTGTCCGGGCCGCTCGGTAGTACAGGGGCCCGACAATCAGGCTCACGACTGAGGGTGGGCTGCCCCATCAACGAGTGTAAAAACCCCGCCTCTGCTGTTGTGCCGGTTCGTGACCGGAGGGGACCCAGCAGTAGCGTTTGGGGCGCATTGGGCGACCTCTCCAGCCGGACTCTCCCTGACCATCGCCTTGCACCGCAGTGGGTGGGTTGGATACATACGTCCATCACTCCCGGAAATTCTGAACCCCAGCATCCTACCCACCCCTTATACCTTTTCCCTCCCAGATCCTCCTTCCTCTCATATAAAAAAAAAAAAAAAACCAACAATTAAAATCATGAACTTGCAACCTACAATAATTAACGTCATTACAGCGGCGAGACGTAGGCGTCCCCGGTGCGGGCCAAAACTGTTGGTGAATTACACCAACATTCGCGACCTGCACACCAATTTAAACTCTGTCCACCACCACCTTTTTTCTCAACGCCCAAACCTACTTTTCCTGTCTGAAACTCAGATAGCTGAGCCTGTAGACACCTCCTATCTGGACTGCCCGGGCTTCACCCTCGCAAGCAAGTTCAGACCTAAAGGAGGTGTCTGTCTCTATAGTCGAGCTGACGTCAACTGTGTGCGACTGTTGAATCTGGAAAACTCCAGATTCGACGTAATGTGGGTACGCGTCAATCTTGCCAGTACGGTAAGATTCTACGCGTGTTTATACCACTCACCGAACCTTAGCGAATCAGACACGTCCGAGCTCTTCAAACACTTAAGCGACACTATTGATGACCTCTTGCCCCGCTACCCTACGGCAGAGTTTGTGGTCCTGGGTGACTTCAATGTTCATAACGAACCTTGGTTGAAGTTCTCAGGATCAACAGACTCAGCTGGACGCCAAGCGGAATCCTTTGCCCTTTGCTACGGATTGGAGCAAATGGTTCAGGAGCCTACAAGGGTTCCTGATGTCCAGACTCACCGTTCCAATCTGTTAGACCTATTTTTAACTACTGTGCCACACGGTTACAGGATTGAAGTCACAGCGCCTTTAGGATCGTCCGACCACTGCCTGGTGACGACATCAATCCCTGTAAACTTCAGACCACCTAACGAGAGGCTGAAGAGAAAAGTGTGGCACTATAGGTCAGCAGATTGGTTCGGTCTGCGGGCACATTTTAATGCTTTTCCGTGGTCAGCTGTCTGTTTTCGGACTTCGGATCCCTCAAGATGTGCCCAGGAAATTAGTGAAGTCATCACATCCGTGATGGATGGCTTCATCCAATCTACTGTTAAGGAAACTGGTGTAGGCTCAAAGCCGTGGTTCAGTCGACAATGCGCTGAAGCAGTGTGATGAAAAAACGCGGCTTACCGAGCCTACAACACATCTAGAACATCCGAAGACAGAACAGCTTACAACAAAATGGCAAAGGAAACCAAGAGAATCATAAATAGGTCAAAATTCGAGCATGACCAGCAGATCAGCAGAAAGCTGACTGCATGCCCGCATGGCAGCAGGCAATTCTGGTCGCTTGCGGGCTCAATAGGTCGCAATTTCTGCAAATCCAGTCTGCCACCTCTTACCAGACCTGACGGCTCACTAGCAAACACCGCCACCGAAAAGGCTAACTTACTAGGTAAAATGTTTGCGGATAACTCAACCCTCGATGACCAAGGTGCTGTCCCGACGTCGGTTCCTCACTGCGGTTTTCGTATAAAAAAGCTGAGGATCCGGCATCGGGAAGTACTCCATGTTTTACGAGGGCTTTATGTTAATAAAGCTAGTGGGCCTGACGGAATACCTGCCCTGGTACTGCAGAAATAGCTCCAATTTTGACGAAGCTTTTTAAAATGTCCCTGAAGACTGGCTCTGTGCCCTCTGGTTGGAAAAAAGCGGTTATCAATCCTATTCCAAAGAAGGGTGACTGCTCCAACCCGGCCAACTACCGCCCCATAGCGATCACATCAGTTCTGTCTAAGGTGATGGAACGTGTGATCAACGACAAACTGCTCACATACCTCGAGAAGAACAAAATTATTAACGACCGTCAATACGGATTCCGGGGGAACCGCTCGTGCGGTGATCTTCTCACATATGTGACGCATGTTTGGGGGCGATGCCTGGAACGTTTCGGTGAGACCCAAACGGTTGCACTGGACATCTCCAAGGCCTTTGACCGGGTTTGGCACCGAGGACTTGTCAACAAACTGCATTCTTACGGACTTCCCGCATCCTTGTGTACGTGGATTGCCGACTTCTTGAGGGAGAGGTCGATTCAGACGGTAGTCGATGGTTTCACCTCTTCCTCACACTCGATAAATGCTGGCATCCCACAGGGATCGGTTCTGTCTCTGACTTTGTTTTTGTTGCACATCAACGACCTTTGTCATGTGCACCAATTCACTGTTATGCGGATGACAGTAGAGTTCATGATAGCTTTTTGTTTGACAAGCCCCCAAAGGGCTCACAAACTCCAACAGCTCGTAGGGCTTTGAAGCAAAGAATGGACGGTTACCTCGAGAGTGTTTTCTCTTGATGTAAAAATAATCTCGTTGAATTTAATGTTTCAAAGACCCAATCTTCTCTGATTACGTCTAAAAGGGATCGAAATGAAAATCTAGTCTCTTTCAACGGAAGCAATCTTCCGAACAGGCCCTCTATTGATATGCTTGGTGTAACCCTAAGTGACCAGCTCAGGTATGGGGGCTCCATCGAAGCCAGAGTAAAGTTAGCCTCCCAAAAGCTGGGCGTACTGTACAGGGCCCGCAGATACTTTAATAGTACACAACTGCTAACCTTGTACAAATCACAAGTACACCCCACGGTTGAATTTGGCAGCTATCTCTGGTCTGGAGCTCCAAAACACCTGAAAAATACCCTTGACTCTGTGCAGAAACGGGCGGTCCGTTTGATAGATTCTCCCATCTTAACAGACGGATTGCAATCTTTAGAGCACAGGCGTCGGGTGGGAATGCTATCCTTGTTCTACCGGTATTACAATGGAAGATGCTCCGAGGAACTAGCATCATTGATCCCTTCGGCACCGGTGCATAGTCGGGAAACACGCCAAACGCGTGCGCAACATTTGTACACGGTTGACATTTGTCACATGAGAACGGGTCGTTTCTTCGACTCGTTCTTGTGTTCAACAGCTCGGCTGTGGAATGATTTGCCGGCCTCTGTGTTTCCTCCTTCCTACAACATGGGTCTCTTCAAGACCAATGTTCATTCCTTCCTCTCCTCAAAAAGACCCTCCACACAGCATCCCAGATGACATAGGCTTTGAGGGAAATTATTTTCCTCAGGGCCTCCTGTGTGGAGTTAATGTAAAAAATATATATATATATATATATGCTTTAACTTTCTCAAAAACAAAGTCAACAGATGTGTGACAGTTTCAAATGATTTGCCTTCTGAAATGACACGGTATATGTACCTGGAAAGATGTGGATTGGAAACTGTGAAAAGTGGTGGAGAGTGGTCCTTTAGAACAGTGCTCCGCAACCGGTGTGCCGTGGCACACTGGTTTGCCGTGAGCCGGATACAGGTGTGCGCGGTCAAATTCAATGTATTTGACATTTTACAATATTTCATTATGTAGTTAATACACAGTGACAAATTATTTTTCAAAATATTGTCTATTTTTCAAAATGTAGTATAGAATAATTATTACAACAAAATAATTTTTCATTGTTCCTCCAGCGCCTGGTGCCAATTGTTGAAAACTGCGCAGTGTGCTTTGTACACACCATGGCCGCACCAAATTAGTCATACACAAAGAAAAATGACCCTACTGCGCGTCGCTGAATTTTTCAAGTAACCGATGATTTCTTCGAAACATATAATATTCAATGGAGCAATCGCATTGCTGTTTGCACGGATGGCGCTGCGGCAATGACGGGTAGTAAAAAGGGTTTTGTTTCTTGTGTAAAACAAAAAATCCGACGTTACAATTTACACACTGCTGCATACATCGAGAAGCATTGATGGCCAAAAATTTGCCAGAGGAATTTTGAACACGTTGAATGAATGCAATAAAATCGTAAACATAATTAAATCGAGAGCCCCAAAGTTGTGAATCTTTGGAATACTCTGTGCAGAAATGGGAGCCGAATAAGTATCCTTATTGTTTTATACTGAAATTCGTCGACTATCACAAGACAAAGTTTTGGCTAGATAGTTTGAGCTTCGTCACGAGGTGTGTGAGTTTCTTTTAAATCAAAATATGCCCGAAGTACATAAGTAACTCGATGATGATTACTGGATAGCCAAACTTGCATACATGGCTGATATATTTGAGCATTTGAATGAACTTAATAAAAAAAATGCAAGGTCCAAATGAGAATATATTGACGAGCTCCGACAAATTACAAGGGTTGAAAAAAAACTCGAACCTTGGCAGAAAGAGTTGCAAGAAGGATGTTTGGAAATGTACCAAAGGACCAACCATAGTACAATTGAAAACAAAAAATTAATTGTGAATCTGGCTCAACTACATTTAAGTATCCTTCAGCAGAAATTAGATCAGTATTTTTATTCCATTAATACGGAACAATACGATTGGATTTGAAATCTTTTTGCAACCAATGCAATAAATTCTACGGAAGCACTGCCTCTGCAAATTCGAGAGGAATTTACAGATTTAAATAATGACATGACTTTAAAACTTCACTTCTCCTAAATTGCATTAGATGTTTTCTGGATTTACATTAAAAAAGAATATCCTCGCATTTCCGACAGAAATCTTAACACTACTTTCATTTTCAACGACATGTTTATGTGAGGAAAGTTTTTCAACGCTTGTATTAATTAAAAATAATAAGCGGTCTGCTTAAAAGGTCTTGATCAAGAACTTCGGGTTGCGCTGTCAAAAATCGAGCCGAATATAAAACTTTTGTGTTCATTGAAACAAGCGCAGGTATCACATTAATTTATTATTATTTTATAATAATTATTAAGATTGCGTAAAAATAAATATATTATATATTATGTTTGTATATTTTAAAAATAAAAAACAAAAAATTATTGTATCAATTTAATACCTATATATTTTAGTGTTGTAATAGAAGAATCGTTTTGAGTGATAACAATGAAAACACTGACCGTTCGCTTACTTTGACTCCACCTAGAAAATTACCCAAAAAAGGTGGTTGGACAAGAAAAATGGAAGGTAACACATTATCACAGCATCGTGTACAAAAATTTCATCAAATCAGCAAAATTTTAGACAACAATGGTTAAAGGATCCGACTTTTAAAGACTGGCTTTTGCTAGACACCAATGATGTAACAAAAGCTAAATGTGCATATTGCCCGGGAACATCAATGGTAGCTGAAATATCCAATTTAAAAACTCATGCCTCTACCAAGAAACACCTGGGCAACAAACCTGGATCCAGTGGAAAAACACAAACATTAACATCACTTGGATTCCAGAGAGGTCTAACTCCACAAAATAAAGAAAAAGCTTGTGCAGAAATTAAACTTGCTGCTTTTTTTTGCTGAGCATAATATATCTCGGTTGCTGACCATTTGACAGATTTATTGAAAGAAGTTGTGACGGATTCTAAACTAATCAAAGAAATTGAACTTAAAAGAACCAAAATTACAGGTGTGGTAAAGAACGTTCTTGGAGAAGGTTATAAAGCCGATTTACCCTTAAATTACAAACAAATCAGTTTTCCGTGATGACGGACGAGACAACCGACATTTCTACGGTCAAAACTGCCTGCGTTGTGGTACGCCATTTTGATCAAGAAGCTCAAAAGATATGTAGCGAATTTTGGGAGCTGTACAAAGTTTTCAAGGAAACACCTGATGCTGATGATATTCCTACTGCCAATGCCGAGAATTTATACAAAGCTCTTATCGATTCATTAACTAACCTTAACGGTCCATTGACAAATGTGATCAGCTTTGGCTCAGATGGGTGTAATGTCATGATGGGTGACAATGACTCAGTAAAAACAAGGTTAATACGCGATTTTCCAGGAAACATAATCACGAAGTGCATTTGTCACTCAGCCCATTTGTGTGCCAGTGAAGCCTGTAAACAGTTGCCTGAAGGTGAGACTAGCTAGAGATGTCTGATCACATCCAGATGTGATCAGACAGCCTGCAGATATTGCACAGTTCTTCTCAAGCTGCAAAAATTTCTACAAAGTTGCAGCCACCGAAATTAAAAAACGTAATAACATGGAAGATCCTGTCTTGTCAAAGCTACACGTTTTTGAACGTGTATCAGCGCTCTCCCACAATTTTAGGAACCGTTTCCTTACGCTTATGCCTCTAATGGAAGTAGTACCCCGTATAATCGCACCAGCTGGTCACGCAATTAAGCAAATAATCGATGATCAATGGAGGAATTTGCCTAACATAAAAGCTCGTTATCCTAAAGGGATAAATGAAATTAGTGAGCCAGATAAGTTTTGGGCTTAATTACTCAAAATCGAAGACTCTTCCAAGCTAGCTCATTTTGCCCTTTCTGCACTATCCCTACCCCATGCGAATGCTGACTGCCAGTGGGTTTTTAGTAAGGTAAATTTAGTTAAAACAGATATAAGAAACCGGCTAACTGTGGAAACAGTGAACGGCACATTTCTTGCTGCAGAAAGCGCAAAAGCTTCAACTCGTACTGGAAACTGCGTCAATTTTGAACCCACAAAAGAAACGTATAGCCGCATGACAACAGACAAAATATACGGCAGAAAAAACGATGACAGTAAGGATGTTCCTGACATAATATTTGGAGAGGAGATGTAAATTATGTTACCTTGATTTACATTTAATTTTTTGTGATTTAACTTAAGTAATATTAAAGTTTTTTTTTAAATACAACACAAAGGAATGTTTTATTTAGTAGGAAACTTGTAATAGTTTATTTCATTGAGTAAAAAGTTCTAAATCCAGTAGTTGTAATAAATGTACGAGGTTTTTAGCTGCATCCGTACGAGGGATTTTTTTTACGGTTGGCAACCCTGGAGTGACTCGCTACCAGCGGGCATTCAAAAAGCTCAATGGCTCGAAGAGAAGACAAGCGAATACTTTGTTTATACGTTGTATCAAAATATTGTTGAAGCGAGAATAAATCTATTTACAAGCAATTAGCGTCTTGTCATTGCTATAAATTGCTAACATCAGAAGTGGGATACGTAAAAGCAAGTGTCATCAACTTTTATTTAATCCGCCTGACAATTTTGTGTTTCGTAAACAAGCGACGCCAAGCCGTCCGCCAATATGCTTCACCAAGCTCGCCTTTGCTTACAAACTTTCTTTGTCAATATTTTTGCCGTTTTTAACTTTTGTGAGTGAGTGGAACTTTGAAATTGATATTGTGATAATGCCGCGTCATTATAGTGACGATTTGGAGGAGCCCATGAGTCCGCCGCGTCGCTCGCGTTCCCGCCGAAACACGCAGATATCGCATGCGATCTCGTTCCCGATCGGGTTCACTGCCGAGAAGAACGCACCAGTGCAATCGGGACAGATCCAAAACCCCTGAGTTGGGATTTGTTCCCCATTTTAATCCCGCATGCGAAAATTCTTACATGCTGGAATGGATTCGGCAGGTAGAGGAAGTGGCTGCCGCGTGCCAATGGAGCGAGCGGCGCAAATTGTCCGAGCAACCCAAGCTTTGGAAGGCGAAGGTAGGGCCTGGTTTAACCTGTGGACGCCGCCCAAGCGCACGTGGAAAACATTTAGAGAGGACCTGGCATTGTCTTATCCCCGAGAGCCGAACTTCTTTGCGATGGTTGAAGACATCGTGAAATATAAGAGCTGCCAAGAGAAGTCGCTTGTAATCTAAAAAAAAATTAAGCGGCTCGGAGTGAAGTTATCGGAGAGGCAGCAGATGGCATCACTGATAAGAGCTTGAGCGTCGTTCTGGAGAGCTGCGAAACGATGCAGTCTCTAGTGACACAGATGTCACGTCGCTCGATGGGGGCGAGAATAGAAGCGCCGGCGAGAATAGAAGCGCCGGCGATAAAGCCTGCCCCGAGGGCCCCTAGTGGGGCAGACTCCCGCACGCGAAAGGGCGAAAAGGCGATCAAGTGTTATAAGTGTGGACGCACGGGCCACAAACGAAATGAGTGCAGAAGTGCTGGTAGCAGTGAGGCTTCGCAAGGACCCAAATGCAACCACTGCAAGAGGGAAGGCCACACTGAAGAAGCGTGCTTCAGAAAATTGAAGCCAGTGAATTTGTGTGGTGACAAATTATTGCGCATGACAACTAAGTGCGATATCAACGGCACCAGCATAAATGCCATTATAGACACCGGCAGTTCCTGCACTTTGATGCAGGAGAAGAGAGCGAGATCCCTTGGCCTGCATTTGGAACCATCCACCGCGCTCATGAGTGGCATTAATGGTGCCATCGTTTCAGCAGTGGGGCAGACGATGTGCCACATCTCTTCACAGGGGGTTGGAATACAAATGCAGCCCTTGGTGATGGACGACAAGGACCTGCCCGTTGACCTTCTTGTGGGGAGGGACATCCTGCACCACCCTGGTATCCAAGTGTTGGTGGACAAGGATGGGGTACGACTCCAGTACAAGGAGGTGCAGCCAGATCACGTGGTTGCTGTGGCTGAGGTGATCGATCTCGCCACTGGAGCTCTAACAGAGGTAGGAGTTAAATTCCTTCACAGACTTATGAAAAACTATTGGGATCTAACATCCTCCTCCCTCAAAGATATTGGATGCTCCAAAGTTGGCAGTCTGAAGATTGTGCTAGATTCAAAGGAGTCCATCTTTGTGAGACCTCGTCGACTGTCAATAGTTGAGAGGAACACGGTAAAAGCGATGATCTCGGAGATGATTGAGGCCAACATTGTCAGACCAAGTTCATCACCCTACACAAGCCCAATTCTACTTGTCAAAAAGAAGGATTGCAATGCCGTGCAATGTCGCCTATGCATCGATTTTCGAGCTTTGAACGCGATAACAATGAAGGACCGTTATCCTTTACCAAGGATCCAAGACCACATAGACACTTTGGGAAAAGGTGTATATTTCACTAAATTGGATCTAAAGTCTGGTTTCTATCAAATTCCCATTGAAGAAGACTCTATTGAGAAAACTGGATTTGTGACTCCCGACGGGCATTATGAATTCTTAAGGACACCTTTCGGCCTTGCTAATGCCCCTTCGGTATTTCAAAGAACCCTTAATAAAGTTTGGCCGATATGAACAATGAGGTACTTGTATTCATTGATGACATTATTATTCCATCGGAGACAGAAGAGGAAGGCTTTGAAAAGCTGGAAAAAGTGCTTTTACGGCTCAAGCAAGCTGGTCTTACCTTAAATTTGGCCAAGTGTGAGTTCTTCCAAACTACTATAAACTATTTAGGCAAAGAAACATGCGCTGGCTCTATAAAACCAAGCAACGCAAAAACAGAATGCCTTGTTAAAGCCTTGGTCCCTAAAACTGTCAAAATGCTGAGGCAATACATTGGTCTTGCCAGTTACTTCAGGTAGTTTATTCCCAACTTTGCAACTAGGATCGGAGCTTTGTACGATTTATTGAAGATAGATGTCGATTGGAGTTGGACTTCCAAATGCAGCGAGGCATTCGAAGATATAAAAACTGTTCTGACCAATAGACCTGTTTTACAAATATATAACCCAGAAGCTGCTACAGAATCCACATGGACGCTTCTGCTAAAGGACTGGGAGCGATCTTATTACAACAAGGTCAGGACATGAAAATGCATCCCATAACCTACTATAGACGTCGTACATCTTCAGTTGAATCTATGTATCACTCATACGACCTCGAGACGTTAGCTGTGATGCAAGCCTTAAAACATTTCCACGTGTATCTGATCGGAATCCGATTCAAAGTGGTAACAGATTGTAATGCAGTTCGGGCTACGATGACTAAGAAGGATATTAATCCACGTGTGGCACGGTGGTGGATATTTTTACAAGATTATCAATTTGAAATTGAATATCGTGCGGGTAAGAGAGTGGCACATGTCGACTACTTAAGTCGAAACCCTGTATATTTGACATACGAATGAACTACCCAGGAGCAGCTTTTAGATATGCAAACAGCTGATCCGGAAATTACCAACATAAGGAATATCCTGAAAAGTGGTATCTAATCAGAAGACAGCTAGCAGAATTTTATCGACTATGAGGTAAAGAAAGACAGAGTTTTATGTAAAACGTCAATCGGTTCAAAGTGGTTCGTACCTAGAAACGCCAGATGGGGCGTTCTTCGGATTTTCTATGATGAGAGTGGACATCAAGGTATTGATAGAACACTGGCTGCCTTCCGGGACAAATACTGGTTTCCGCGGATGAGGAATGTTGTTATGAAATATGTTAAAAACTGTCTGGTTGGGAAAAGCGATACCGGTCGAAAGCCCGGGTATTACATCCCATTCCCAAAATAGAGACCCCTTTTGCCATTGTGCATGTGGATCATTTGGGACCCTTTGTGAAGAGCGTGGGGATGCAGTATATTATTGCTCTCCAGGATGGCTTCACAAAGTACTGCTTTTTAGAGGCGGTGGCAGAGACAACTACGAAAGGTGTCATAAAGGCACTTTCGGCGATGGCGTACATTTTGGGGTGCCCCGGAGACTTGTTTGTGATCGAGGTACAGCTTTTACCTCGAAGGCCATACGTGCTTTCTGCGAGGAGCACGGCATCAAGCTAACCATAAACTCTGTTTTATTACCGAGAGCTAATGGTCAGGTAGAGGGACTCAATAGGACAATATTGAATACGCTGAACTCCATCATCAGAGATAAACCCAAAGATTAGTGGGTTGAGGCTCTGGCAGCAACACAGCAAGCACTGAATAATGCAGTCAACAGAACTACTTTGAATACTCCAAATGAGTTATTGATGGGCTACAAACCCTCTGCATTGTGCGAAGCTGTGTTGGTAAATAATCTCACGCAGGCTGGTGAAAGGCAGGACCTCAAGGTTGTACGTGCGGAAGCACGGAAGCTTTTTGATGAAGATCAAAGGCGGCAGATGAAACAATTCAATGCGAAACGGTTCATTAAACCTTCGCATTTTTTTAATGTTTTTTTCCGGATTTCTAAGGGAAATTTTTGATCCGGATTTCTAAGGGAAATCCGGGGTACAAAAAGTTGAAAGGTCAGTTTCGGAGCTTGCCTTATAAGGTGGTAGAAGTCTTGCCGAATGATCGTTTTGACGTGTTGGGTACCAGACCCAACGACAGCACTCACAGAGTGGCGGTCACATATGAAAATATGAAGAACAAACAATCCTAATGTAAGTATATTTTTTTAATTTCAGGTAATTATTGCAGAGAACGATGGGCTAGAATCAGGGACAATTATCGAAAAGTGTTAAATTTAAGAATAACAAAGAGTGGTCAAGCGGCTTGCAAAATTAAGGCCCCCAAATTTAACAAAGAGTTATGTTTTCTTGTCCCATTCCTGAACAACAAAGAGAATCGGCGATCGAATATATCTGGCAGTGTGTCTGAAGATGACAATATGCTTTCTTCTATACCAGAAAATATCCGTAACTTTGACGGACCCTCTCCATCTACACCAATGATTAGAAATTACAGACCCTCCCCATCTTCGTCAGTAATTAATAGCGCGCCAATTTATTCTCCAGATTACAACATGTAGAGCACTAGTTCTGATAAAACCACAAGCAGACGTAGACATAAAATCTCGTCTTTTAGAAATCGTTCAATCTAATAATGAAACTGCTGCGTCTGTACTTAAACAATATTTATCTTCAAAACAATAACAACCAACTGCAAGTTCTACAATGTGCCAACATCTCGGGTTTGATCCTCTCAACACATTTTTTCTTAACAATGACTAAAACTGTGCAAACATTCCCTATAAATAAACAAGTCAATATAAAAACAGAAAATTTTCAAATTATCAAATTTGAATCTTGCCAGTATCCTCTCTTATTTAACACTCGGCCGTGTGGTTCTCAAAATATGTTCACTGAAAAACCCAACCGCCGGAAAATAACGGTAATAAATGACACCTTGTTACCAAATAGTTTAAATCGTAATAATATGATTAATAATTATTATAAGCAATAATTATCAGCTTGAAACACTCATCCACATTGAAAAAATACATGACGCCAACGGGACCGAAAAAATAAATGGTCCCGTTGGCGTCATGTATTTTTTCTCGGAAGATTTTTTCAATGTGGATGAGTGTTTCAGGCTGATAATTTAACACATTAACGAAGTAATCAACAAAGCCAATAAAATGTTGGGATTTATAATTCGCATATCTAAACCTTTTCGCAATATTAAAACTCTGTATTCCCTTTACACCACGTATATCCGCCCCCACTTAGAATACTGCACACTAATTTGGGCACCGTTCTACCAATGCCATATTGACAGAATCGAAAGTGTACAAAATAATTTTTTTAAACACATAAATTATAAATTCAAATTACTCTTTGCAAATAATACCGAATCCTTAAAATTTCACAACTTTACTCCACTTCAAACACGAAGATTAATATCTGATCAAATATTTTTATACAAAATTCTGAATAACGGCCTGGACTCTCCTGAACTCATAAATTATTTAAGAATTCACATACCTACAAGGCCAACCAGACTAAACCATTTTTTTCATTTGCCAGCGTGCAGAACCAACCTTAGAAAAAATTCTCCAATCCCCCATATATGCGCGCAATATAACACACAATTTAACAATATCGATATTCTTAATAATACTCTTGTGAAATACCGAAACGAAGTCAAACGTACGACCACAAATGTTAATTAAATTAATGCACAACTATAGAAAAGGTACAGCATGAGCATCTCCTGTCCCCATCCCACCTTCCTCTGCCTCTTGCCCTTTCCTATTCCTTCTTCCTTCTAATATACTTATTTTTTTTTTTGTTGTTGTTATTTTTATTTTCATTTAATGGTTATTACCAATTACAATTGTATATTATATCATAATAACCAACATTAGCATAAGAAACTGTTTTGGCTTACCTCATGTTTAACCTCTTGTATAACTCATCCTGTATATAAATTGCTGTTTGTTTCTTACAATAAATAAATAAATTATTGCTTATAATAATTGTTACCCTTTGTGCTATGCATAAAAATCTTGTCTTAAACGTTAGTTTAACAATTAAAAATAATAATAATATGATTAATATTTCTGGGATGGAGATGGAGCTGAATAGTGATTTAGTACTGCAACTGATAGGAGATGGCAGCGATTCAGAAGTGACGATGACGATTCAGAAGTGGGATGACGATGAAGAATTGCCTCCCCGAATGTCATGTTGCTGAAGATAAGATAAAATAACCATGTTGCTGAAGAAGCTCCACCAATACTGACCCCGTCTCAACCTCCACGCAGGATTGTAGGCCAAAAAAGCGCCGGCCCAGTTAGAAGAAAACTTTGGAGACAGGTGCCATTTAACCAAAAAGGACACAGCTACCTGCAACGTGCCGACCCAGGAGTAATTCGAGAACAACAAAAATATTTTGAAGATTACTTCGACGACGAGTTTTTCAAACACTCTGCAATGTGTACCAATAATTATTACATGCTCCACAACACTGGCCGTATCTTAAATATGAATGTCGTGGAGTTAAAGAAGCTCATAGGCATTCAATTTATCATGGGATAAATCCCATACCCGCAGATGCACATGTACTGGTGAGAAGGAATGTGATTGGGCTTAGTTGCGGAAGTAATGGCTAGAGACCGATTCAAGATTCTGTGTACAGCATTACACGTTGTTGACAGTGATTCACCTCCACCAGGGAATAGCAACACACTTTGGAAGGTACAACCTGTACTAAACCAGGTTAAAAAAGCGTGTGATAGACTGGAAAGGCAGCCGGAATTTTATTCTTTAGATGAGTAAATGCTCCATTTTAGTGGTCTATGCCCGCATGGGCTGCGACAGGTCATCAAAACTAAGTGACGACCCCAAGGTCTAAAAGCTTTCATGGTTACCACTCATGATGGGCTCATGATTGATTTTGAAGTCTATCGAGGTGCTATCACTCTGATTGGGGACAGATCGTTAGGAGTCGGGGCGTCGATAATAATGCATCTTTCTAAAAGCATTCGAGAGGAAGTTGCATTTATTTTGACCGCTACTTCTCATCCATATCTTTACTCGAAAAGTTGAACGCTATGGGACTGCACTGTACAGGGACGGTAATGATGAATCAGATGCCTGAGCGGAAGAGCATAGATTTTAAACAAGATTGTCATAAGCAGGGCGGTGAATCTCAGCAGTTCTTGAGCGACGATGTCGTAGTTGTCAAATGGATGGACAACAAATCCGTACTAGTTTCATCGAATTGCACATCTGCAGACAAAACAGTAATTGTGAAACGCTGGAATAAAAATTGTTCAGCTTTCATTGATGTTACCGCTCTTAAATATAACTATAATAAACACATGGGCAGTGTTGACATTCTCGATCAGTCTATTGAATACTACCGCACATTTATGAAGACAAGGAAATGGACCCTAAAGGTCATACTCCATTTCTTTGATTTGGCCTTTTGCAACGCATGGCACTTCTATAAATTAGATTGTGCGGCAGCTGCGGTTCCAGGCAACAAAGTTATGGACTTGTTGGAGTTTCAGATGCAAGTTGCAGATGGACTTACCACCGCACCTTTTCGCCAAAGGAGGATTAGCAAGAGTGATGGTGAGGCTGTTGAAAATTTAGAGCCAAATGTGAAGTATAGGCGATCGAACCAACCCTCTCAATTCTCAAGCTAAAAGGTACGACGGCCGTGACCACCTTCCATGTTTTAACGAGATTGAAAACCCCCGTGCTTGCAGAATGGAAAATTGTAAAAGCAGGTCAAAGATTAGGTGTGAAAAGTGCGATGCGTTGAAACGTATCATGTTCGTATTAAAAAGGTAACCTTGCGGCAGAGCAGAGACCAGGGCTCAGGATAGTGGGCCAAGTAGTTATCTGTCATGTAGGTAGGGTTTTCAATCAAATAAAAGAAGAGGAACTTTATAAAAATGTATTGAATCCAAAACCACAAAAAGTAACAAGGAAGTGTACAAACTTCGTACCAAGTTAACAAAAAGGAAATACAAAAATACACATACCAGATGGACTCCTAATGGACACGCTAATCTAGCTATACGGAAATAACTCCGGTAGACGACCGCGATCTTGCTTCGCAGTGAGAAAACACGAGACGGGACGGGAACTCCAGTCTTCCCATATGGGAACGGCGCGGAACCCAGAGCACCAAGGTCGTCCTTCTAATTGGGCAGGAGGACGCTATACCTCCAAGGAGCGCATTCAGCCACGGGCCATCTCTACGAACTCCAATCCAAAGGCACGTGGTCCCCATCAGTAGCCAAGTCTGGCGTATTACGGTTAGCAGACCGTGACATTGCGACGCGGGGTCGTGAAGGCATATTATAGTAGCCAACACCAGGAGCAATTCACTTCACGACTCCTTTTCCAGAAATACATCCACAACACGGCCAACCAGCCACATCGGAAAAAAGTGGGACTTACACGTCATCCACTAAAAATAACTCGTACACGAACCTCGCGTGTTACGTAAAAAACACCCCGCGTTCTTTTAGGTTTAAAATCGACTTAGATTCTCATGATTAAACGTAAATTTAAACACCAGGATGGTGAGTGACCAATTTCCGACCCAACTGCCCAAGTTGATCGGAAGGAAGTGCCCATAAACAAAAAGGAACTCTTTCTTTTCCAAAAATTACCAGTGTCCAAAAAAAACACCATAGACAAAATAACCACCTAAGCAAGAACTGCATTAGTCACATAATTATTTATGTGACAATTCCCCCCTTCCCACGAAAATGTTTGCCCTCAAACATGAAAAACTAAGTCCACTAACTAACTACACTATGAGTCCATCAGGTATCTAGAAAAATGATAACAAAAACATTAATTAGTAATTAAAATAACAACTTAGAACTAAATTTCTTAAAGGTAAATCTCTTAAAATTAAATTTCTTAATAATAAAGAACAAACAAGAAAAGAAAGGCACGAAAACAAGGAGTCAACCATCATTTACTAAATTAAACAAAGTTTTGAATTTACTTTAAAAAAAAAAAAAAGAAGACCTGTTGTTTTCGTGTCAATTTAACAAGATTTATACTTATAAAATACTCAACATTTTATATTTTAAGAAAAAACACAACCAAATAAATAGTAGAAAAGAAAAAAAAAATTTGATCACTTTTCCTTATACAGGAAATAAAGGCCAATTTGGCTTCACTTTTTAGGGTTAAACAGCCCTCACTCGCACTGAATTTACGCTATATTTGAATAGCAAAAAAAAGTAACCTATCTAACTAAGTCCATCCGGTTTAACATTCTTAAGATAAAACTTAAAAATAAACAAATACTTGAAATTAAAGAAGCCTAAATTATGAAAATATCTATATAGATATACATTTTTCAATCAGAACAATGGAGTTCAATGTTGGCAAAACTAGAACACAAGAAAATACTTTTCTGTGTTATAAGTAATATAGAATCAGTATACAAACTGTCTATCAGACGTGGACAGAGTAGGGATCTTACATTGGATCATCTAACTGTCATTATTGAACCAGGATTTACAATTCCGAAGAAATACCTATATGTAAAAAGGTCGTCAAACTAGAATAATATTTAAATTATCCAATTTTCAAAAATCAAATCAGGTCAGGTTTTATAAAACAATAAATACCTGCCAATCAAGGTGGTCAGATTAGGATTTACATAACACAATACCTATCTATCAGATCATGACAAAAGTCGATTGGTACTTAACAGCAAAACAGAAAGTTAAGCTCGCAGCTTAGGATATCCAAAAATCCATTAAACAACCTGCATCAAAAACTCAAAAGAGTGACAATGTTTGTAAAAAAAATGAGACCACGGTAATACCCAAGCTGGCATCCCTTAAAAAAACACTCCACGAGTGCACAAAAGTCAGCATTTCTTGTACAAACAAAACAAAATGTGTGATCAACTATGGCTTTCAGTGAGTTGACACTATTCGAGGTGTGATCAATTCAAAATTTTAATGAATGACACTAGTAATACTTAATTTAAAGTTTAATAATGATACTAACAGTAAGATATTAATGTTTATATTATTTAGAGTTAAAACTATACAGAACAGACTTAGACTTAAAAAACTATACAGAACACACTTTCCTGTATTAGAGGCAAAGCGATAATTCCAAAGGAATTAATTATTAGTTAAGCACGCCGAAGCAGTACTAACTTTGTTAGAGACAAAACAACTTTCTTATGAACTAAGGTTTATATAAAGAACTTTTAGGAAAGCTATACCATACTTAAACTTATGAAATACAAAATATCAATAATAAAACTAACAGAACTTTTGTGCATCAGAAAGGTGCTCAAGTCTCTGAAACACAAAATTCCAAAATATTCCTTCTCAAGTTCTCTGGAGGTTCCATGGGCAATGGGCAATAAAAGAGCCTCCAGTGGACTAAAGAAAGAAGGGCATAAACTTAAAAATAATAGCATTACAACTAAATCCGTTAAACAGACGGAACAAGGTATGAAATCAGTGTGTGTGTACTCATGTGAACAAGTATATTATTACCAAAATAATCATACGTTTAATAATACAAAAAAAAAACTCGAAACTAGTGCATGTTATTATTAACAGAAAAGCATATTAACAGAGGAAAGAAAGACTTAACTAACAAAATTTGGGCGCCAGTGACCACAAGGATCACATTCCAGTTTACCGAGGGTAAATAAACGGTTTATCGTCAATGAACTAGAATTAAGTGTCTGTACTGAGCACAAGATTTGGAGGTACCAAACTCCAAAGCATGAGACCAGAACAATCACAAAAGAAACAAATGTAATTAAATGAAGCAGTATGAAGGTTCGGTATTCCCTCATGCCACCGCATAAAAAAAATATTTAAAAAAAACTTAATAGTTTTTAATATATCTAATTATATGAAGGTAGTATTATTCTAATACTAATATATGCATAGTATTAATTATAAAGATAAGTATACCTATAAATAAATATAGCTAACTATGTATAAACGACTACTTATAAATACCTATAAATACACTAGGATTTTAATCAAAATATACTTATGAGGTCTATAATCCTCGTCAAAATTTGTCATTAAAATATATGCGTCCATATTGTGTAACTGACGACGACATTCTGTCATCCTTGTGCACAGAACGCAAAAGATCGTCGGTTATTTATGATAAATGTCTAACCATGTAAATAAAAATTTTAATTTAATTTATAATTAAATTATTATTCTCAAATAATTATATGAAAATAAATGTAATAATAGGATTAACCAAACTGTTATAATTAATTATTTATTTGTAACACGTCAATTACCAAACACCCTGTACGTATGAACTCGAAAAATAGTCATTGATTTTCAATAACGACAAAGCCATTTATAATTTATTTAAAATCACCTTAGAATGCAGTAAATATTTAAAATAATAATTATTTTTTACAACATACGTTCCACGAATTCCCTTTATATGTATGAAGGTATAACCGGACACAAATGCGAACAAGAATAGTGCCGTTACTATATTCTCCCAATATTTTAGTAACCGCAAGCTTATAATAAACAATTATTTATGATAAATGTCTGTTACAAGTCGTCCTATGTTTAAAAAACAAAAATAACGTATTTAATAATGAACCTCCGCGGCTCTGTAAGTAAACAATGCACATAACCTGACAAATGTCAACAAGAATTGACAGCTCGGCTCCGATAAACCATAACATAGATAGCTGACAGTTAAAACAGAATTGCCAGTAAACAGAAAAAATGTTCCCAACAATATTTCGGTTATCATCTCTAGAGATATTATGAATGAATTTTGTGTTTAACATTATCTTAATGACAACACTTAAAGTTGGTGTCACTATAATTACATGCCTTACGAAAAGGTAAACAAACAATAATATTCACACAACAAAATGATCATAACACAATGAGGTGTATTTTCAGAATGACACACAGAATCTCTGCAGAACGGTTAATGTTAGATATAAAACCAAATAAATGCACACACACCGATTCATCTCTGATTTCTCTAAAATTATCAGCAAAAGAACTGAAAATCCACCCCACATGACAGAAAAGTACGTTTCGGGCACCGAAAATAACTGATTTTACACGTTGGAAGCGCCACTGAAACGTATCATGTTCGTATTAAAAAGGTAACCTTGCGGCAGAGCAGAGACCAGGGCTCAGGATAGTGGGCCAAGTAGTTATCTGTCATGTAGGTAGGGTTTTCAATCAAATAAAAGAAGAGGAACTTTATAAAAATGTATTGAATCCAAAACCACAAAAAGTAACAAGGAAGTGTACAAACTTCGTACCAAGTTAACAAAAAGGAAATACAAAAATACACATACCAGATGGACTCCTAATGGACACGCTAATCTAGCTATACGGAAATAACTCCGGTAGACGACCGCGATCTTGCTTCGCAGTGAGAAAACACGAGACGGGACGGGAACTCCAGTCTTCCCATATGGGAACGGCGCGGAACCCAGAGCACCAAGGTCGTCCTTCTAATTGGGCAGGAGGACGCTATACCTCCAAGGAGCGCATTCAGCCACGGGCCATCTCTACGAACTCCAATCCAAAGGCACGTGGTCCCCATCAGTAGCCAAGTCTGGCGTATTACGGTTAGCAGACCGTGACATTGCGACGCGGGGTCGTGAAGGCATATTATAGTAGCCAACACCAGGAGCAATTCACTTCACGACTCCTTTTCCAGAAATACATCCACAACACGGCCAACCAGCCACATCGGAAAAAAGTGGGACTTACACGTCATCCACTAAAAATAACTCGTACACGAACCTCGCGTGTTACGTAAAAAACACCCCGCGTTCTTTTAGGTTTAAAATCGACTTAGATTCTCATGATTAAACGTAAATTTAAACACCAGGATGGTGAGTGACCAATTTCCGACCCAACTGCCCAAGTTGATCGGAAGGAAGTGCCCATAAACAAAAAGGAACTCTTTCTTTTCCAAAAATTACCAGTGTCCAAAAAAAACACCATAGACAAAATAACCACCTAAGCAAGAACTGCATTAGTCACATAATTATTTATGTGACAGCGTATCTCTGCCTTTCAAGGAAACAAAATTATCACAAAAAATAAGATAAAAGATTGCTATTTTCAAGTCTGATTGAAAAATTAGCAGTCTTTTTATTATTAATTAAGTGGGGAGAATAATATTTTTATTAATAATATTTAGATAACTTAGAAGCTTTGGAAATTAAAAAATCCCTTAAAAATAATGAATCTATTATCAACAAACAAAAAATATTGTCATATAGCCCAATCATGGATTTGTTCCCCTACCCACCCACTCTACACTAATACCTACCCACCCAATCTACATTATTAACTAACAACGGCTCCACCCCTACCATAATAAAACATTGTTCTAAACTGTCAAATTAGTATAAGCTTTCCCTGACGAAGGAACGTTTGTTCCGAAACCGGTCGGATTTGCAAATTATATAAGTGGTTTATACAAAGTTATATTGTTTCATTTTTCAATAATATTTTTGTTTAATCTCAATTCCAGCTACACAAATACATTTAAGACATATTCTAACATCTCCATCATCTTGTTACCATGATTATAAAATGTATAATGTGATTACTTAAATAATAAATACTTTTTTTGATAAAAAAGTTAAATTTCTGTTAAACAAGCACATAAAAGCCGAGAGTCTACAGCGTCATGACCGTGCATTAGTAGAGTTCTAGCCCAAACTTCACGATCGTGCAGGGGTAATATTTGACCTTGGGGGTAACTAGGATATTTTTTATTATTTTTCGCAGATGCCTTTAAGTCCTTTTCTAAGATCACTGCAAAAAAATGTGATTTTAGAAAAAAAAATTCAGGCCTGAAAGGGATAAGATACAGAAAAAGAAAACAGATTCGTGGCCTAAACTTTCAGATCAGCTTTCATCATCAGTTTCGGAAAGAAAGAACAGCACAGAATAAAACTATCTCTGCTTTCCATCAAGCAACTTCCAAACGGGTCAGATGCCAACTACACACAAAGAGCTGTAACTATAAATGTCAAACTTTCTTCACCCGTTCCGGACTGTGAATTATTACCAGGTATAATTGACAGCCTCCTGCAAAATATGATAACATCATCACATCACAGAAAATTCTCTCATTAAACCAGCTAAAAGACGTATGTCTCTTATTAGAAACATGCATACGGTTTAACGAGTAATAACAACATCTTTTTACAATAACTCAAGTTTATATACTCATTGATATTGATTTTTATATATTGATAATTGTTATTCAAAAGAGTAACGGAATAACAAGAAGGAGGACCTCAAAACTACAGATAACAACATCCAACCAAGTCGATCCTCTGGTATCAAGCCATAATATAATGAAAGGAAAATTTGTTATTTCTGCAAGAAAACCGGCCATTCTCAGGCTACTTGTTTTAAACAAGCCAAATTACAAGAACCACAAGATATCAGTCACCCAAGAAGCATTTCTCAAAAAACCAATCCCCACATCGTGACAACCTCCGAGATATTTTTAAGAGATCTAAACAAAACAACGAGAGATTACACGCTCCCGATAACAAATTAGTTTAACCTCCGGCGGACTTTTCAAAGCCTCCACCAAACTGGTCGACTAGGAAGCCAAAATCACTAATACCCAACCTCTCGGGAATCCATTTCACCCCAAGACCTAAAGAATGGACAGAGTGGTTAAGACACGTAAAATACTTCAACCAGGCCTTCCATCTTTCAACTGTAAGCTGTAGACAGGCACAAGACGTAAGATCATATGCATAATTCTCTGTCAATAATGTAGAGGCAAAAATATGTGGCCACTTAGGTACCTACTCGGGGAAGCAGTTAAGCAGACATAGTTAAGAATAGAGTAGTAAAGCTTTTTCAAAAATTAGAATTCGATTTAGATTGTTAAAAAACAAAAGACAAGCAGTCATATGGTTGTCTTCTAGAAAATATAGTACGTAATGTCTGTCCTGTTGTTTTCTTGAATATAATAAATAATAAAATTTATATTCTACAATAATGTCACCTTTTCGGGACTTTTGGATAGTGGTGCGTCTATCAGTTGCCTCGGCAGTAACGCACACACACCTTTTGTCACCTGCGGATTCCCTTCGTCCCCCCCGCCTACCTTCCCTCCGTGCGACGGACACCGGTCCGGCGTAAGAATGTGCGGTCGCCTATACCAGTGAATGGATGAATGTAGACGGTGCCGGATGTATCACTCGTTTTTTGGGAAATAAGGTGCCTCAACCTAAATTTTTTTTTGTGTGATGGATATTGACACGGAATTATTAATACTCGTAACATTGGTCAAAAAGACCTGTACTGTGGGACAAAACAAGAATGTTATAAAAACAAACAATTGGCCTTTGCATTTTGGAGGGAAATTTGTATTTCGTTAAAGGATAATTTCGAAACCTTGCCTGACAAAGAAAAGAATGATTTTAGTAAGCTATATTTAATTTTTTTTATTTCTATGCTATTGATTCTGCCTATGTATATGCCCTGATGGTGACATAAAATACTCTGCGTATTTATTACGAATCATATTTGCTGTTCCATTTCATCGTGACGAATGTGAGCGAATTAAATTGCTTAAAGCACTAGTAGACATTGCGTGTTCACTAGCATTATCAGTATCATTGTTAACAATTCCCTCTACTTTATGAATTATGTTTTGTAGTAAACAACATGTTTTCACAATGTTAACAGCAGTATCTGTTGAAAAATTCAATGATCTATGCAAAATCCTCCATTTGTTCCAAATGCACATTCTACATAAAGTCATGCTCTCATGAGACAATAATTGAATTTTTTTTTTGTTACGTACAGCTGATCTCCACCATAAGGACAAAGTAAGTGTTGATGTAAAGTGAAAGCTTCACCGGCAACGAATACATAAGGTGGTTCACTGTCTACCCCTGGCAACTGTTTGGGCCGTGGTATATTTAATCTTTCACTTACTATATTTTTCCAAAATTCTGTGTCTTTGAATACTGCGGAATCGCATTCCTTACTGTAGGTACCCACATCAATAAAAATAAAATTATAGTTTGTGTCCACCACAGCCATTAATACTATTGAAAAATAGTGCTTGTACTCGTAGTTTAAAAACATTGGACCACTTTCCTCTGGCTTTATGATTCCTATATGCTTGCCATAGACACATGAATATTAATAGACGAGAACAGATAGGTGAGAGGTACAAACCAACTGTAGCGGGACGGAGAGGGGCAAGATGACTTTGATATGTGATTCGTCAATAAATCAATGTGACAGTATATAAAAGCATCTTGCATTATAATATCACTATTTAGTTCTTAAAAGTTAAATCTGCTTTTGAATTAATAGACCTTTTTACATGGGAGCGCGAATTGCTCGCCACGTTATGAACAAATTTGCGAAGTCTAAATCCTAAGAATAAGACAATTATTCGAGAGAATTATTTTTTCAGAGACCGGAATTATTTTTACGATCAGCGCATCGCAAAACTTATTCGCGCCATTTCTGATGTTTGTTGTTTAGGATTCTCAGTTTTGTAAAACTATATTACAATGGATCCCAACTTACTGTAAGTATTACACACTATTATCTCTATTAGCCATAATAAGTATGAATAAATAGTAAAACATTGTTGTAACCGTATAAGTAGATAAGTTGGAAAGCATTTTTTTTGCTTGTACCTGTGTGAAGTTTCACAATAGTATGTGGAATTTCGTTTTTCAGACATAAACGATCGACAAAACGAACGAAAGTTAAACATTTTAATCGAGAACATCTTTATATTCTTATCGGCAGTAACCCAACGTTTTATTAATCGTTGTGAAATGAGACAGTTTGAACTTTCTAGAAGCTTTGTATTTTATTCCTTCTTAAATGTTCGATTCCACTATGGAGTGAACCATTGCGGCAAATTTTAATTTTTGTACATTATTATGAATTACATGTGTCTTCCGCCACTTTATTAACGTTTTATAACAACTTATATAAATAATAATAAAGTATTCTAAAGAAACATGAGGATGGATGTGTTTATTTTGATTTCGGCGTCTTGCACAGCGTGCCGGCGGCTCCGGCCGGAGCCATGAGTAGTATGTCTGCACAAACCAGTTTCCTGCCGGCACTCACGGCGGATGGTTGTTTTTGTAGCTGGCGTTGTTGTTGACAATAGTACCAACATTTTACAGCAATTGGTTTTCAAAGAAAAATTAGGTTATTGTTGTAAAGGGCCATTGAAAAAAGTACACAATAAGTTTGTGTTTTTTTTTATTTTTTAGTGTCAAAATTTATAATTTCATAATGAGTGATGATGCTGGACCATCTCATCCTAAAAAGTCTCGTTCCTTAAGTAAATCTCTGCAAGTTGAAGACATTGAGAGGGAGTTAGAAAATGAACTAAATGACGATGATTTTGTGCCCAGTGATTCCGAGTGGTCAGGTGCTGAATCTGAAGAAAATGACGAAGACATTGATGGTGATGAACGCCCACCACATTATTTTGATGATATTCAACTGACGGGTACCCGTAACTCGTTCGTGGTATAGTGGTAAGAGCGCCCGGCAAGCTAGCCTGTCTGTGCTCGCACCGATATCTGGAGGACGCGGGAACGATCCCTACTGCTACCAAAGATTTTTTTTTCCATATAAATCTCTAAGGTGTTAAGGTAATTCACACTATATAAGAGTGAAATTCGCAACTCCACACAAAGGAGCCGTAGCAGAGTGGGCTAACGCACGACACTCGCCACACCGGCAGCTAGTACCGAGTTCGATCCTTACACCGGCGAAGAAAAAAAAATATATATATATTTATATTAATTGCTTTATTTTTTTAATAATACATCTAAACCATCTAAATAAATAAGAAGTAATTGTTGACAACATCACTTAGTCAAAATCACAACCAGGCATAATGGAAAATAACAATAAAGTCCAAACACGGTCAAAACAAACTGAAACTGATGCCGGTGCAGAGCTCTTATAATAAATTTATAAAATATGTCGACAAAAAGATGGAGGATTTAAAGCAACAACTGTTCAAAAAAATTGAAGATAAGACGCTAAACATAAGAAAAAATTTAGAATTTGATCTAGCAGATATGAAAAAAAGTGTTGACCTTAGCCGTCAATATCTCATAAACATGACAGAAAAAATTGATGAAGCAAGCAAATCTCTGGAATTCGATGATAGACAACATTTCAAAGAAAAAGTAAAGAAACGCGAACCAATTGTTACAATCAAACCTAAAAATCGTGAACAAAAAAACACAAAGACACAAGAAGCCATAAAGAACAACATAGATCCAGTTGACGTGGGCGTAGCCGGAATCAAAAATTTCAAAAAAGGATCAGTTATAGTGGAAATAAAGAACACAGAGGCGACAAAAAAGATCCAAAAAGAAGTTATCACTAAACTTGGGGATAGGTATGATGTTGATATTCCTAAACCCAAGAATCCAACAGTAAAAGTGATAGGAATTACAGATAAATATACCGCCGAAGAAATTGAAAATAAAATAAGGATGCAAAATGAATATATAGACAAGGAAAATTCAAAAATATCAGTAAAATTTATAAAAGAAAATAAAAAAAAGTGGTGGATATAATAACTTTACTGTATTCATAGAAGTAGATGGAAAAACACACTCTAAAATGTTAGAGGAAACGAAGATAAATATAGGATGGAATAGATGAGCTGTCTACGATCACGTCTCAGTTTTGAGATGTTTCAATTGCAACGGATGTTTTATGTAACCGGTGACTGCAATATACAATGACTGCTGGTGGCTCTTGCAGCTACTTTCTGGATATGTGAAACAACACCTTTCATCTTTCCTACCATTGCTCGAGCATCACATGGTTGGGTTCCTTGGGAACATAAATTTTGTGAAACACGTTTGTTTAAAAAGCGAAGGTTACTGACCTCTAGCGTAACATTTCGAAACTTGTTTATTATTGCAGATTCCCTGCTTGCAATATAGGGTTTCACTGATTAATGATAGTCGATAAAGCAGATTTCTGTGTATCCCCATATTACATTGACAGGCTGACATGTGTAGTATTATTATTTGTTTGTGTGAGGTTTTTATGCTATAAATAATGTGCTTTTTAGGTAAAAGCCCTTTCTTATCTCTTGGAAACAGCTAGAATTAACTAGTAAATGGTCTGGTGACCAATTTTAGTGCTTTTTGGGTCGGGAAAAAGTTATTGTAACATGTGCTTTATAAAGTGAATAAATAAGTTGAATTTCGCCATTGAAGGAAGATTGTTTTCATTGAAGTTCTTCTGCCATAAAAAACCAATCTTTAACAAGTTATTGTTTCCACATCGCACAAAGGTTCATATTATTGACTCTTATCACAGTAGCAGATTAAATTTCTGAATTTTTTTATTCTGTAAAATGAAGATTTAATATTATATTTATTTATAAACGGCTCCTTCAACTTCCATATACCTTAGGACAGTTGTTTCCGAAAAAAATCACGTCTTACGAACCGTCAAATCGCAAACAAATCGTCAATCAACGAAATTTGGGTTGTTTCACCATCCATCAAGTGAAAATACAAGCAAAATTTCACGGAAATGTAACCGCCCAAAATCCGCAGGTTAGTGGTGAATGGCGGGAATGGATGGTCGGCGCAAGCGTGTCTGCATTACCGTTTCTAGTTCCCGCCTGTTTCCTAGTTGATTTGAGCGATTGAAACTTTGACAAAATCATTGTTAATTTCTAATTTCTGCCAATAATTCAATGTAATTAATTGTCTACACCTATATTATATAATTATGGCAAGTTCTGGTTCATCCAGCTCTTCTGAGGAAGACATATTAATAATGCAATAAGCAATGCAAAGAAAGGCTTAAAAGTTTAACCTTCACAGGGAGCAGCTTTTGTGGGACGATTGATTTGGAATTCTTCGCAAGATTTCGAATGTCCAAAAGCGTTGTAAAAACATTAGTTGACTTGATTGGAAACTACATAAAATCAGTTACCAACCGGTAACTAATTTAATTATATTTAATTACACTTAGAATATCCAACACGATTACATTGAGTTTCAGCTTTCTTAAGAAATCTAGCTAGTACTACATATACACGATCTCTTTCAGAAATCATGCTGTCAGCCCGACAGAGCAAACGTTGCGTGCGCTGCGGTTTTATGGAACAGGATCGATTCAGCTTTCCGTGGGAGATGTATCAGGGCTTGACAAGTCCACAGTATCAAGAATTATTTGGAAGGTGACAAAAGCAGTAGCAAAACTTCGACCAACCTATATATTTATGCCAAGAAATCCAGAAGAAATTGCATTGACAGTGAGTGCGTTTTACAAGACTGCGTGTTTTCTCAAAGTGATCGGGGTCATCGATTGCACGCATGTACCCATTCAATCTCCAGGTGGCAACAACGCAGAGTATTATAGAAATTGAAAAGATTATTTTTCTTTCAATGTACAAATGGTGGTGAATGCAAATATGTTCATAATGAATATAGTGGCGAGGTGGCCTGGAGGTATCCACGATAGTCATATTTTCAACAGTAGAAGCATAAAAGGAAGGTTGGAATGTGCTGCATGCAGACGGTTTAAAAAAAGGATGATCACCCTACAGGTGACAAAAACTGTCCAGCACAGATAGCCGCAATAGATATTCAGGTCAGGATGACCGATTATGGTCGCAAGTGATCCTCTCTTTGTCTTTAGTATATTTTCAATATTTTTTCTTTTTTTTTTCTTATCGTGATTTTGCTGTGCATTGCATTGTATATGTAAATTTTTGGTTGTGATAGTTCATTTGAACGTTTATATTTGTATTGTTTACCTTACCTCTGTCCCTGCATTTTACAGGCGACATTATTTGTAAGCTTGGTTTTTCTTCTTTTTTTCTGTTATAATTTTTCAATTGTTTGGAGTGATGGCCTTGTTGTTTTTATTTTATTATTCTATCAATAGTACTACTAACTATATTTTCTGTATTATTTCATGCCATGTTCATCAATCAGTATAACTAACCCATCACCCCATCACTGATGAACTCCTGCTTCGCAGAGACATTTGAGGCTTTAGCTTTGTTCAACATAAAAGTAGCTTCGTTTATATATTAAAAAAATATTATAAAAAAATTAGAGTCCTTGTGAGAGCCCTGAAGGAGTAACCATATGTTACTTATACCACGGCGGGAAAACGGTTGGATTACCTCAAGTGGACTCAAAATCATCAAGGTGCTTTATTTATTCCATTTTCTGTTGTTATTTATATTCCATTTTTTGTTGTTATTTATATTCCATTTTTTAATATTCCGTTGCTTTTTTTATATTATACTAAATAAATAATGTGTTTAATAATATTTTTTTTTTTTTACTATTAGGAAATTGCCCAAACCAAAAAATTTGCCAAGTGTTTCTTTAAAATTTACGGGTTAGCAAAGTGTTCCATTGCAGAAAAAGTTTGGGAAACCCTGCTCTAGTACAAAACAAATAAGGAGAGAAAGAAGGATGGCGGCGACATTGATAGACAAATGAGTACTTTAATTGAATCTATTAAAAATGAAGACAGCAGTAGGAGTTGCTCTTATTATAAATAAGTATAGTGACAATGATTATATCGAATTTCAGTATGACGTTATTAAAGTTATGAGAAATTTATCTCGCAGAAATCAAGCATCTCACCAGTCCATGCAAAATCAATACTACATTGCTCATCGAGACTATAACACTGCAGCTGCAGTGTGAATACCACCCTGCAGCGTCGACATCCATTCAATCCACACCCAGGGCGTACAAATACCAACCTACACCACAAACAGAAGACCACGATTCTCAATCATCAATTTATACTGAAGTGGGTTCAGTAGGAATGAATATGTCCGATTACGATTTCGATTTTTCAAAAAGTCCTTAATTTTGTTATCTGTTTCAGTTAACAAATCTTTGTTGGTCCATTATTTTATTATGTAGTGCCGTTCCTTATCCAGAATATTCCTTAGTGAGAGATGGCATCTCTGTTTCTATCCGATTTCGGTTTTTCTTCTCCTTTTACCTTCTTGAAATATTCAAATTTTGCGCGATTTTTCGTCCCTCTATGATCTCAATCATTGCTACCAACAGCTAGGCGTACGCAAGCATCGACGCGACGCCATTTTCTTCAATTGGCGTCTAATTTCTATCGCGTGCGGTCGTCTAGTTAGGATATAAACTGGAAACTAGATTTTCTTCTCCAAAAATTTTACGAAAAATCATTACGCAATGTCCAAAAATAGTGTGTCTCTAGAAGCGGTTGAGATTCCCGCGTCCGCGAGTGTTAACCGTGACGAAATAAAAAATGAAACGAAAGAATGTGTGTTCTGATTGTTCCTCTAATGAATCCGTTTGTGACAATAAACGTAAAAGGCGAAGGCGTCGCCGATGCTCACCAAGTTCCGACAGCTCCACTTCCATGAACTTTTCAAGCAGGGCTTCACGCTCCAGAAGGCGAGGAATGGCCCGTTCTATTAAAAAATTAACCGAACAAGTAGGCAGACTACAAAATTTTATTTTGCAAGCACCGAGGTCAAGATTCGCAGAGAATGCAGCCTCAGAGAATAAGTCCATTACAGAATCTGAGAAAGAGTGCTCAACAGTATTGGGGCGTAATACTTGTGTTTTTCAAATGCCGAGTCCCACCATTTCGCCTAAAGAACCCTTAATGACTGTCCCTCCTCGAGACAGACTCGAAGTGTTAGAACGTCTTCAACGATTGAATCAGAAAGATTGGACCAATGTGAGATATAACAAGGTCATTAAGGAACACCTTGCCGATCCGGGCTTTAAGGAGCTTGAGGTGAATTTTGAGTTGCAACCGTATGATTCTGGGTCTTCTCAACAGGTCGCTATTGAGAGATCTTTCGCGGCGATAACACATGCAGCTCTCAAGCACAGGGAGCAACTGCAGCAGTCTCTGCAGCAATTGGTCGAATGGGGGTTCGAAGTTCAGAATATCTCTCCAGAAACCCTGTACGAGAAAGTTAATGAGTTGTTTGGAGGTCAGAACGACTTGCAAAAATGTTCTGATGACCTGCTGCAAATCACATGCGGAAAACGGGCAGAGATAATTGAATTTAGAAGGGACAGGATTCTCAATTCCTGTAAACAGAAATCAGACAAAAAAGTTCTTATGCAGATCCCTCCAACTTCCTCTCATCTCTTCAATGAGGAAGCCCTCTCTACCCAATTGCAGAAATTGGGAGGAGTAAAGAATTGTTTTAGGCCCTTCCGACAAGCCATCACTTCAACCGGTCCAGCAAAGGAGGGGTCTGGTACAAAAAAGGCTTCAAAATCAGTTCAATACTTTCCGGCCTGAGATTCCTTTCTGGCCCGAGATATCTTTCCGTCTCGAGAATTTTTTCCATCCCGAGAATCCTTTCGCCCGAGGGGGGCAGACCCCCAAAGGTATCCCCAGCCCTCCACCTCTGGTGTTAAAAGGGGGGGAAAGGATAGTAGCAAGCAACCGGTGCGAGGGCAGACCTCTAACCGACGTTACTACAGGGGTGCATGACCGGAGGCCATCAAAGTTTCGCGCAGCAACTTGAAAGAAATGTTTGCCATACTAAATGCCTTGAAATACCAGAACAAGTGTTTGAGGAGTTCTACCGTTCTAATACAGTCAGACAACAGAACAGTTCTCGCTTATTTGAGGAACGAAGTAGGGACGAGATCCTTGAGTCTACTTCATCTGACCTTTCAGATTTTGTCTCTAGTAGACAAATACAATATAACCCTGCAAGTTCACTACCTACCAGGGCGGTACAACGGTCTTGCGGACCATTTGTCCCGAAGAACCCGTCTACTGGAGTGGCACCTTCTAGCTCCTGCAACAGAACAGATATTTCACAAATGGGGCAGACCCACTCCTCCTCCTCCTCCTCCTCCTCCTCCTCCTCCTCCTCCTCCTCCTCCTCCTCCTCCTCCTCCTCCTCCTCCTCCTCCTCCTCCTCCTCCTCCTCCTCCTCCTCCTCCTCCTCCTCCTCCTCCTCCTCCTCCTCCTCCTCCTCCTCCTCCTCCTCCTCCTCCTCCTCCTCCTCCTCCTCCTCCTCCTCCTCCTCCTCCTCCTCCTCCTCCTCCACAAAAGAACATGTGTGGACCCAGCTTTAGCTGGATTGAGTAAAGGACTGGCGTAGTGTTAGACATTTTTATTAAATTTCGCAGATTTCGTATGGTTTAGGATTTTGATTAAAACTACAATTTCGTGCCATATCCAAAATCAGACAATTTAATATTTTCTATTAGCTAAGTTTGATGAACTGTCAAATTTAGCTCTCTTAGAGACATTTCGATCCTAAGGGGTCCCTCAAGGACAAGTATTGGACCACTTTTGTTTGTAACTTTGTAACGGGACGCTATATCAAAATTTTTGTGACAGGTTTGGTAATTCATTTTCCCATTTTCGGGGAAAATTTCGAATTTCGAGGGAATTTCCCTCAAATTCCCTCGATTTACCCCATTTTCCATTTAAAATGGTTTCGGACGGAGTTTCGAGTGGCGATTCCGATGGTGCCACTCCCATCATCGTCACCTCAAAGAATGACCGTCAATCGGTGATTCTCCGTAAGATGGCTGCACTTGAACGAGAATTGAAACACTCCAAGCCTCTTAAGAAGTCGAGCAAGAATCCCACTATGACGGACGTAGTGGATGTCCCTGAAACCGACACCAACGTAGATTCAGATATGGACACGGTCCCCCCCCCCCCCCCCCTATGACACCTGTGGCAGGCCCCAGTGGAGCGTCAATCTCCGCTATTCCCTTCGGGTCTCCTAACGCATCAACCAGGAAGAGGGTTCGAATCAGTGATTCCCCTAATGAGAATAAATGGAAAGTCATCCCGGCTTTGTCTAAGTGCCAACAAATGCGCACCATTATTCTTGAGGGCTCGAATAAGCTGAACAAATCGGTTAAAAGCGCACTTAACAATTTATTGGATGATCTCATGTCTGAGATCACCCATTTGATGTTGGAGATGAATACGATTGCTACTCGGAGCTCAACTATAGAAGACTTGATGAGTGCCCAGATCGAAATGTCGAAAAAGATCGACAATATCGTACAGATGCGGCCTACAACAACCAGTGTCCCTTTCCCGGTGGCTGCACCTTCCTACGCCAAGGTAGCTACAGGAGTCCCTAACTCCAAAACCTTGGTTGTGAATGGCTATGAGCGCCCCCTGCCACCCAAACCCCTTACGGTCCTCATATATCCGGAGAAACCGGAAGGAAAAACGTCTGAGGAGACGCAAAAAAACTTAGAAAAATTGATCAACACGCGCTCCGACGGCTTTCAAGTCGTTAGACTAAGAAAAATAAAGGGAGCTGGTATGGCCATTCAGGCCAAAAATAAAAGTGACCTGGAGAACATAAAGAAAACCGAGTCCAAACTTACTGCTAGCGGCTTGAAAATCGTGAGTCCCCTGGGAAGACTCCCGAAAATTGTGATATACAATGTTCCGAGGTGCGAGCCTACTAAGGATCAGGACCTATTCAAGGAAATATACGTGAATAATCTGGACGGACAGACCACCCTCTCACTGGAGGATCATCTCCGTACAATGCGAAGGGTATCACTTTTTGGTAAAAGAGATCAACCCACGATGAACATGGTAGTCACCTGTCATCCCAGTGCTCGACGAGTGCTCATTGACGGCGGGATGTGTTTTCTTGGCTGGAATGCCTGCCGGACACGGGATTTCACAGGAGCAACTAGATGCTACAAATGTCATCAGTATGGTCATATAACAAAATCTTGTTCGCAAGAAAAGATCACCTGTCGCCACTGCGCCGCTGTGGGACACGACTTCGAGGAGTGCCCCAAGAAGACACAACCCGCTGTTTGTGCTACTTGCATGAGGTTTAGGAAGCCGGCTGACCATCCGACAGGAGACAGGTCCCGTCCAGCTCAGAGAGCCGCCGTCGATGCTCAAGTCAAGATGACAGACTATGGATCTAACTAATCCTTTATCCTTAGGTCAGATAAACCTACAGCGTTCCCGGATGGCCACTTTGGAGGTGCTGCGGGTCATGTCTGACCGTAAGATCGACATCATGCTTATTCAGGAACAGTAAACTTGGCAAGGTAGGACTCCCATTAGTTTTCCGGGGGCGGTACTCGAAGTTGGCAGATCTCCGGGGGCGGGTGTCCTGGTCAACACCTCGTTGATCAGCCCCCTCCTTCTGGACGGCTATTCCGATAGATCTTTTTGATCTCAGTGTACTTTAAATACGGGAACCCGGTAGGACCCCACATCCTGAGTTTGACGCGCGCACTCAACGCGCTTAAAGGTCGTAACATTGTTATCGGAGGTGAATTTAATGCACGCTCACCACTATGGTTTGACACTAATGACTGTAGGACGGAACGATCAGATGCCGTGGAAGACCTGATTGCCGCGCAAGGTCTTAGCATAATAAATGAACAGAGTTCTCTTTTTACCTTTTCAAACATACATGGTGAGAGCAACATTGACTTAACTCTCTGCTCTGGGTCAGTTGCAACCAGGATTTCAAGGTGGACAGTCCATGAATGCGAAATAAATTCGGATCATAGACTTATTACTTATACGGTTGGTGTTAAGAAAACTGAGATTCCTAGATCCTCCTGGAATTTCAACACCACTAGGGCGAATTGGGATAATTTTGGGATAGCGCTACGAGATACATTAAGGGATTTTCATCATGTAGCTGCTACTGATACGGATAATTTGGGAAATTTTTTTAACAAGGCGGTTGAATCTGCTGCCAACTCGTCTCTGGGCAGATTAAACCCAAAGACGAGCATTCGGACGCCGTGGTGGTCACCTGAGCTGACTTCGCTGAAGGGGGCCTACAAGAGAGCCTACAGGGCGCTGGGGTCGGCTAGGAGCGGCGGTCGTACGGAGGAGGAGACGGCCGCTCTCCGGGACGACCTCAGATCTGCCAGGTCGGCTTTTAAGCGGGCTGTTCTTCATGCGAAACGAGCTGCTTGGCATAATTGGGTCCAAGATGTGGGTAACGCCAACCCGTGGAATATCCACAGCGCAATTGAGAAATCCGGTAAAGTATCTGACCGGTATTTGTCTACTGTAATTGGGAATTTTGATGGGAGGAACGCTGAGACGGTGGACGTGGCCTCTACCCTTGAGTTCAGAGAGAGAGATTCAGTAATTGGGGAAAGTGACCACCATAAACAGATTAGAAATCTGGCACGGCTATCACCTAGACACCTCGCCCAAGAGGATAACATGTCTAGTCACTAAGGCAGAAATCGAAATTATAATTAAGGGTTTGGGTCCTAAGAAGGCACCAGGGCATGATAGGCTCAACGGCGTAATTGCAAAGCAAGTCTGGGTCCACGCCAAGGAGGAGCTCTTCCAGGTGATGGACACATGCATGAGAAGAGGTGTTTTTCCCTCAGAATGGAAGCGCGGCGTGCTCCGGATTATACCCAAGGGGAACGACAAACCATTATCAGACATAAAAACGTATAGACCTATAACATTACTCCCTGTGTTAGGTAAAATTCTGGAGAAATTAATCAGGGAACGTCTACGGAAAACACTCTCCTCGGCCAGTGATATGCAGTTTGGTTTCGTCCCCGGGAAATCCACGGTGCACGCCCTGTCGTATGTGCTTGATTGGGTGAAGGTTTGTCCCAAGAGGTACGTTGTGGCAATTTTCCTCGACATAACTGGTGCCTTCGATCATGCGTGGTGGGCAATGATATGCACGAAGGTGAAAAACAGGCAGTGTTCCAAACTTCTGTTTAAAGTCATCGATGACTATCTGTCAGACAGAACTATTACAATCTCATTTGGTGACTTTTGCATCCAGCGGGAAGCAGACATGGGATGCCAGCAGGGCTCCATTCTTGATCCTGACCTGTGAAATATCACCTTCGATGACTCCTCCAGGTTACCCTTGCCTGAAGGATGTATCTCTGTCAATTACGCTGATGACAAAGTGTATCTGGTCTCTGGGGACAGTAAAAAGGAAGTGGAAAAGAAAGGCAGTGAAGGTTTGCAGATGTTCCTGGATTTTGGAAAAAGAAACAAAATGACCTTCGCTCCCCACAAGACCAAGGGTCTCCTGATGAAGGGTTATCTCAGCAGAAACAGAAACCCGACCATCAAAATGGGAGAGTCCAACATCCGTTTTTTCGATAATGTAAAATACTTAGGCGTTACACTAGATCGATCGTCCTCTTTTCTGGCTCACGTCAAGGATGTATCCAGCAAGGCTAAGACTCTCTTTTTGAAGCTAAGGAGACTCTCCACAGCTGAGTGGGGATTGCGTAATCCGGCGTTGCGAATTCTATACAGATGTGTATATGTGGCGCAAGTTTCATATGCTGCATCTGTTTGGGAGCACCGCTTGGATAATTCGCTCATACTCTTGGCTCTCAAGAGGGGCCAACGTACGCCTCTGTTGGCACTATCCGGTGCGTATAGAACCGTTGCTTCGGACGCTTTGCCTGTTTTGGCCGGTTTATTACCAATCGATCTTGAAATCAGGGAGGTGATTACGAAGCAGAAGCTGACCAGAGGAACCCCGGCAACTCATCTTGGTGTAGTTTTAACTCCGGGTGGTCCGGGGACTCTCCCTGGTCTGCTTCGTTCAATGAGGGAACTGTCACTCCAGGAGTGGCAGCTCCGTTGGGATAGGTCGAATTTAGGAAGATGGACCTTCTCCTTCTTCCCATCAATTAAAGTCAGAATGGAAGGGGCCTTCCTAAAACTGGACCACTATGTGACCCAACTCTTGTCTGGTCATGGGGAGTTCAGGGGGAGACTTCATACCCTCTCCCAGTCCCCTCATCCCAACTGCGCGTGCGGTTGCACCAACCAGTCGGCCGAGCACATTATGTGGCACTGTGAGATAATGATGGATGCTAGAGAGGAAATGCTAGACGGTTTGGATGTACCGATTAGACCAGTGTGGAACACTGATCTAGTTTCGAACAAGGTGAATTTCGAGTGCCTGCGTAAATTTGCAAGGATCTGGGTTGAAAGATGGCCTGCTCTCAGAGTCGCTGATTAGTTTAATATAGGTCACCAGGTGTACTTGTTCCTGATATACCACGGACCACGATTCAAAATTTTTCTTTCACTCACTTGCCTTGGATGTATATTTTCATTTAAAAGTTTTCAGCTTTACTGTTTGCAGCTCTGCAGTATTGTCAACATTTTTAGTCTACAATCTACATGTACATTATATATATATTTATTTTTTTCTTCCCCTTCTATATTGTTATGCTATTTCACCAAAACTTTTACATTTTGGAAGATTGCGGCTATATAAGGTGAGTGATACAGCTATTGGCCCTGATACAGCAATGGGCCTTTTCAAGTTTGAAACCATATCATAAGACTTACGGTGTCCTTGTCACATAACATTTTTCATAAACATGTAATGTTATCCTTGTCTTTCACTCATAAGGTAAATATTTTACCACCATGCGGCGCTAGTGTATTTAATGGCGTCTTTTCGAAGTGTCTGCTAAGTTTACCGTCATTTCTTATCATTTTGTTAAGGTAAGTTGTTTTTGTTAATTAGATATAATAGTCAGAGAATGTGTGTTTTTGTGATTCTTTCTGATTTTACAAGTAAATGCTTTATTGTTAGAGTCGTTGCTGTAATTTTTATTCATTTTTAGGTTAAAATTAGCGGTTTTAAATGGGTGGCTAATAACTGTCACTCCAAAACATACAAGCTTTAGTTATTGGCCCCCCCGGCCAATTACTATGATTTTTGGGAAAAAAATGTATTTGGTTCATTTTCACAATGGACAAATAATGCGAAAAAACGGCTTCGCTGTGTAAATTTGAAGTGAATCAGACAACAAATAACATGGCAAGTCTTTAACTCTTTGGCCGGGGGGCCAATTACTGAGTTAAAGACATGCCAATTACTATATCACTTTTTTCTCAATTTTAGTTGTTCGCGCATCATGCCAAAAATGCCAAAGTATACGGTGGAGCAACTAGATAAGGCCACTGAAGAAATAAGGAGTGGAGTAGCACTGCGGGCTGCTTCGAAAAAATATGGAATACCTAGAGCTTCTTTACAATTTAGATTAAAAAATCCCACTACAAAAAATATACTGCTACACTACAAAAACCACTACAAAAATATACCGCCGCGCCGTAGAGTACACAAACAGTGAAATACGCTCCACATTAAAATTGCCGAAACAACAAGAATTTGCGTGTAAACACAAAATAAAGTTTGAAATAATTGAAATCATTTGGTGTTTCCAGTGTTGAGTCAGTTAGATTTCTGAAATATAGTGTATGCTGTGCAGTGCAGTGATTTAAAAATATTAAAAAAACACTTCAGAAATCGTAAACACATCAATCGCGCAGGCGCATAAATAAATTTGTCAGCATTATCACAATTGGTCGAAAGTGTCGTCATTTCACTCGCTATTGGCTCAAAGTGTCTTATTTTTTAAAGGTGCTCAACTGGTTGCGGGAAATAGGCGCTATTTTATAAATCTTGGAATAATAAATTAAACATCTTCAAAACCTACTCAAACATGGATTTAAACGAAAACTCGCTAAACTATATGACCAAAGCTAAAGATCTGCTAAGTTCACTAATCAAAATTATTAATGACTCCGGTAACAAGTTTACGAAGGAGCAGATGGGTAAAATAACACCTATAACAACGGAACTATAATTGGAGGACCCACCACTTACCCGCCCTGGTATAGGTAACAGATGGTTACCCCTTCAAGGCTCTTGCAAGGACTCTAATTTTTTTGGTGAAAACGACTCTACATTTGAAAACGAAACTAAACCTCCAATGTCCCTGCATACGTTGTTAATAAGCAGCATGCAAGTGCTTAGCAGGAAATACAGATACAATATGTGTTAGTATGACAAAATATAGACAAGACAGTGGGACAGGTTGGTGAAAGTCCACGAGGTGGCAAGCGCTGGGTGATTGTATCCAGCGTATCCTACAAGCACCTGTTTGGGAGGAAGACACAGTAGATAAGTAATAAGGGCATGGCAAACGGTTGGGAGTCCTCTCCAATCGATTGGCAGTCCCAGCAAGAATGCGCATGACGTTCGGTCTAGTCGTGAACCACACTCAGCTTCCGCGCCCCTTAGCCGGTTCCTCGATGATGCCTCAAAAAAAAAGTAAATGGGAGATTGGGGGGAAATACCGACCCTAAGGAATTCAGCGTCGAGTAGCCGGAGGCAAGGCGAAGGAGAGCCGAGGTCGCCCCTCCAAACCTAAAGCCTGCACATGTTGCTGGGGGTGGCGCAATTGATTTTAGAGGGCACCGTGCCATCGTCGACCGACTCCTGTTGATGCAAGGACGAGGTCTAGCGCACCCCCAGAAGGGGAAAAAGAAACATAACAAAATAGATAGATGCAGTTCAGTTCAGCCTTCTGAGCGAAGCAAAGTAGCATTGTGAGACTAAAAAGAAAAAGAGAACAAAGAAACCAAAACAAACTAAAAAAACAAAGTCGAGAATGTTAGTTGTATCAATAGTGTTCCTTGGAATATGAAGCTGGAAAAATAATAAAATCACACAAAAATGATGAAAAATAATGAAAATAATAAACAGGTATCTCGATAAAACATCGTCTAGCATAGCTTGGTTAAATCTAAAAGAAACCATGTGAAAAGAAATAAAATAGGCAAAAAAAAGATAGTCACACAAAACTAAAAGAAATAGGAAAAAAAATGTATACAATAGAATAAGATAAAGGTACCTAAGATAGATATGATATAACAACGGAACTGCTGGGAACTACAGGATTGATGGCTGTATGTACGGGAATACTTGAAGGCGAATTGTCAGCCTTAAAAAGTGTAGCGCTCACTCAGCCAACAGATGCTAACCCCACAAATCCTTCATCAAATATTTGTGATGTATTGACGGAAATTGAAAAGAGGAAGCTCCGTGCAAAAAATGTTATTCTTTTCAATGTTCCTGAGAGCACGTCTGATCTAACCTCAATAAATATTTCCGATGAAGCGAATAAAGTTACCACGGCCCTGAAAAACATTGATACTTCCTTTAATGCTCATGATATTAAAATTACAGGTTGGGAACGAAGAAAGTCACGAATAAATGTAGACCAATCAAGTTAGAATTCAAAGAGGAACATTTTGTTAGGACAATTTTGATCAATAACAAAAAATTCAAAGATGGTATCATAGCCAGAAATGATCAGACCATTCAACAAAGAAAACACCTGATGATGCTTCGGGACGAGCTGGAGTCTAGAAAAAAAAATGGTAAATCAAATTTAACAATAAAATATATAAATAACCTACCTAAAATCGTCAATGTTTTGCCAAAAAACTCCAACTAAATAAATGTAACATCTACTATCAGAACGTCAGAGGCATCAGAACGAAACTAAAGGAATTCAGAATAAGTGCCCCGACTCTCCCACACGATGTCATCAAGTTAACGGAAACCTGGTTAACACCATCAATTTTCTCAGCGGAACTTGGATTGCACGATCACCACATCTACCGAGTAGACCGTAGTCCAAACACCAGCTCCAATACAAGAGGGGGTGGAGTCCTGATTGCTGTCCACAAACGTATTCCGTCAAAAGTGCTTAAAAACAAAAATAGTGAGGTTGAACAAATATTCGTGTTGCTCGAAAACAAAAATGCTGGCAAGTTAATAATTGGATGTTTATATTTACCGCCATCCTCCGATACACAGTTGTACACAAAACATATTGAGGACGTGGAATTTTTAAGGTTTAAATATCCCAGTGCCAAACTTGTCGTAGTGGGAGACTATAACTTGCCAAATATATCCTGGAACCATGATGACCCTGAATTGTCTGGTATTAATATATCAACTGCTAATCTTAGTGAGAGAGAGATTCTGGGTATGTCGAATATTTGTTTCTAAATCCTGCTGTTTTACAAGAATGTTATGTTTTTCAATAAATTTTCTCATCTCTTCTTTAACTATGGATTCTAGTATTTGTTCATATGTAGGTTATCCATTTATTTTTCTGAGGTTTTCGAAATTTTTAGCATTTATTATTTTGGGCACTGGTCTTATTATGCGCTTACATACATTTCGGTGATTCATTTTTAGAGATAGTTAGTTATTAAGTACGACGCCAAAAAAGCACTCTTTTTAGAGTGAATTGCCTAATTTAAAAAAAAAACATTGTTTCCAAGGCGACAATTGGCGTTTGCAATAAATCGATTTTGTTAGGGACAGAAAAGGTATGATAAATAATTTCATAACGCCAGAGATTATTCATAACGCCAGAGATTATTCATAACGCCAAAGCTTACCAATATATATAGCCTATAGATCTCGCAAATAATGTAGCTTTCTTTTATGAAAGAATTTTTAAAATCTATTCAGTAGTTTTTACGTGAAAGAGTAACAAACATACACCCATACAAACTTTCACCTTTATAATATTAGTAGGATTGAAAAATTATTTAACCAGTGTTAATATTTACAATTATTTTCCAAAGTTTGATTAAACTTTCGATTAATCGTACAAAATCGTGCCTCTGAATGAAATCATTTTCGTGAGAGGATTGAAAAATTATGTAACCAGTGTTAATATTTACAATTATTTTCCAAAGTTTGATTAAACTTTCAATTAATCGTACAAAATCGTGCCTCTGAACGAAATCATTTTCGTATAAAACCATTATTTTTCTATATTGTTTTATATAATTCGTCTGCGCTTACGTGCTCTTTTGTCTTTTACAGAACCTGTTCCAACGATCTATCGTTCAGATATTTTGGAGATGTTAGAAGAGCGAAGCACTTCAAAGATTAATTGTGTTGCAACAAGGGAGTGTATTTATGAAGATATAAAAATTTTACTAAAGAAAAAAAATTTCATACGTTTCGAAGATAATATATTAAAGAAGAAAATCGGTTCATTTTTGTTAACATTTCACAAAAAATGGATTGATGTCGGAAGAAGTATGCTAAAATTCAAATTAAAAAAACACAAAATGGCTTAATGCAGTTTTTGTTCTTCTTGTGTTATTGTGTGGTACACGTGGTAGGCCAGAAAAAGAATTTGATTTATGTTCCTCGAAAAGTAAAACCAGAAAAATGAAATGTCTTCTGAATTCCCGAAGTCCACAAGAGCTCTATCATGCTACTCAAACCAGCTTGAGGACACGTGGAAAGCAGGATGCTGCCAAAATTATTCATCAGGCGACGGACTTTTCACCTAAAAGAGCTACAAAGATGAAACACATTATGAAGAATAACAATTTTAAACCAATCCCGTATTCACCCCAGGAAGCTCTAGCTTTCATTATTAACAATAAATTCACCAAGCAGCAATATTTTAACACACGAAATGAGGCCAAAGAGAGGAGGGCAAACATTTACCCCTCATACAAAATTTAAAAAAAAATCAAGGACGAGTGTTATCCTCCAAAAGTGTCCATTGTAAAAACAGAAGTGTCTGCCGAAATCAAGTTACAGACTCTTTGTGATTTCACAGTAAAACGACTGCTAGACGATGAAACATTCCGACGGTGAAACATTCCGATGTCTTACCGAGTGGCGTATTAAAATTATTATTTATCGATACCAGAAGTGCCAGCGAAGGAAGTGCAGAAGTCTGTCAACAGTGCCACTATGTCCTCTACAACACAGGTGAACTCCTAGTGTGGAGGACAATATATTATACCCTTGTAATGTAAATGTACTAAGAATAAATAAATAAATAGATTCTCTCCCTTCTTCTCATACAAGACCCATTTAACTGAAGGAAAAGTGGCGACGGAGCTATTGGCGGCAGCAACATACGCTATACCTACCTACGTTGTATCTATGTACAACACTTGCTTTAGAGATACTTGGGAGATATGGTCCGCTGCCTGTCTTTTGTCTTGGGGCTTTCCATTAAGGCAGGGGACCGACGATTTTCTCATTTTCCTAATTACTTTCTTCATTATATTCATTCTTTCAGTTGCTTAACTAAATGATTAGTCTAAAGAAATATTCGATAATTCCGGCTTAATAATGGAACGTTTCTACGAAATTCCTTGTAGTTAGTTACTGATGGTGATTTTTGAAGTGAAAACTTCTTTAGCACCGTTGTGAATTGAAACTCGATGAAACGAAAAAGTGACATTAACCGTTTGATTGCCGATCGTCGATTTTCGTCGATTCGTGTTTTAACGAAGATTGCCGATCGTCGATTTCCGTCGATTGCGTCAGTCGTGCTCTGATTCGCGCGTACGTCGGGTGTGGTGCTGCGGCGTTGGTAAATATTATTCTAATATTATCTTAATAGTTGTAAGATCGTAGTAAACCGTTTAAATTTCAGATTCATTTATTATTTTTTTTATTTTAGTTAATTGAAAAAACATAATGTCGAGCGCGTCCTCTGAAATGTCTGACAGCGGGAGCGACGATTTCCACTCCTCTAATTCAAGTTGGAGTAAGAGTAGCTCTGGTGAGAGTGATGTCAGTGATGTCATACCCGTGTTTCCCAACCGCAGGATGCGAATTTCCAGTAATTCTTCTGATCGTGACCAAGAAATGGAGAGTAACACCAGAAATTACTCATTTACAAATGTACCTCCCGGAACCAATTTTTCTACCGAAAATTCTCATTTTTTCGAAACGCCTGGACTTCGGGATCCTCCTCCGCGTGATTCCAAACCTATATCATATTTTGATTTATTTTTTAATGTCATTCTGTTAACAACGATAAAAAATGAAACCAACAAATATGCCCAACAATTTCTTGAAAACTCTTCTGAAACTTTACGAAACAAATCACGTGCAAAGGCTTGGAAACCGGTGTCTGTATTGGAATTGAAGGCTTTCATAGCGGTCATACTTGAAATGGGTATTACACGACGACCGTCAATTGTTTCCTACTGGAGTACAGATTCGAGGGGCATACCATGGTTCAAACAAATGTTCTCAAGAAACCGATTTCAGATAATTTTGAAATTTTTTCATCTAATTGATAATTCCACCTTGGCTCCATCCAATCATCCAGACTACGACCCCTGTGCAAAATTCAATATGATAGTTGTCCATGCCAATGAAGTTTTCCGACGCCATTATATCCCTAATCGCCAGCTCTCTATTGATGAGTCATTGGTAGGGACTCATTGCCACTCAAAAATCAAACAATATCTCCCCAACAAAAAACACCACAGATGGGGAATAAAGTTTTGGATGTTATGCGACTCCATAACCCATTATTGCTTGGCATTTTTTTGTTACCGAGGAGCAAAATTAGAGCAAGACAAGGATGATACAAAAAAATTTGGCCTTGGCCATGTTGTAGTAATGAATCTGTTAAAAATTGGTAACTACCTGGACAAAGGTTATCATATTTTTGTTGACAATTTTTTTACAAGCATTCAACTGGCTAAGACTTTATTGGAAAGAATTACGTATATTACAGGAAGCATCCGTCGAAACAGGAAATATATACCACGTGAGGCACAAGTGTCTCAAGTTGGAAAACCCAATTATTATAAAAGTGACGACATTCTTCTCTGTTCATATCGAGATAAAAAAACCAAAAAACACCCGGTCATCCTAATTTCTACAAATAGTAATACGAGTGGCGTCACAGTGAAAAAATATAGGGGTTCATACGAAACGCAAACAGAAAAACCACAGATGATTCATGAGTACAATAAATACATGGGCGGAATAGATGAGTCTGATAAAATGTTGTATGTATATTTAGATGAAAGAAGAACATTGAAATATTGGAAAAAGGTAACATTTAACATTTTTGGAAGAATGGTTTTAAACGCATATATAATATATTCAATCAATAATGAAGGCAAAAAAATTTCAAGACACGAGTTCACATCAAAAATAATTGAATCGATTGAAAGGGAATGGTTACCTACAAAAAAAAAAGCTCAAATTTCTTCAACAATTTCATTCCATAAATCCAAACTGCAGAAGCTTCCAGGAAAGAATTTACGTCGCTGTGTGGTCTGTAGTAATAAAGATGGTGCTGGGCTGCGTAGATCAACGACTATTTGTGCGTATTGTAAGAAGGGTGTCCACACGGCGTGTGCAGGAAAGCACAGTTGTTGATTTTCTTTTGTTTTTCATTTTTGTCTTTCTTTTTTTCTAAATAAAATACTGTATTCATTTATACAAGCGTTTTATTTCAAATATTTCGACATTCTTTAATAAAACACCGAAAAAATCATCAAAATTCATGAAAATTCAAAGAATTTATGGGGTTTTAAAAAAATATATAGTTTCATAAAAAATTATGTTTTTTTGGTGGCATTTTACAAGAAACTGTATGCATTTTTTGGCACTCAAACGGTTAAAAAGAGACAAACACATACATCACAGGATTTAGCGTACATAGGGTCGTAGCCTATCGGTCTCCTCTTTGTGCGGTACTTCGTAGCCTCCCCACTTTTGCCTACTTTAGTTTTCACTCCTATAGCGTGTGAACTTCACACTTGTAATTTTTTTTGCTCTATACCACACTTGCTTATAGAAGCGGAGGCATGCTTCCTCAAAAGCCGACGAAGTTTCAATATATTTGGCTAATCCAGTCTGCGCTTTAAAAGCCAACCCATTAGAGGAATAGGAGGACTTAAAGCCCGTATTCCCAGCGTTATACAACGTGTCCGGAAACTCGTAGTACAAGCGGGAAACTGGTGAATCTACATCACGTAGAGAACCCAAAAAACTTATTTTTTTCGATCTGAGCATTTCGATTTTAATATTATTTTTTTTCTATTTTTCCATTTTTTCGGCAACTAAGGGTTAAAAAAACTTTTGAGCCCGGTTTACCCTTCGATGCATTTTATAAGACATTACACAGCTGAAATCAACCCCCTAGTGAACAATTTTTTCAAATTTAACCAAAAAAAATCCAACTTCGGACCCGATTTACTCGAAAACGAAAGCTCAAATCAAAAAAGTTATATATCACAAATCGACTTCCAATGTGATGTAGATTTACCAGTTTCCCGCTTGTACTACGAGTTTCCGGACACTGTGTATAAACAAGCACGCATATATTTGAATGTAGGAGGTACCTCTGTACCTTGCGAAAGGCTGTTTTCCAAAGCTGGCGCAACTGTCACTGCTTCCAGAAATCTCCTAACTGGCAAACATTTGGAAAAATTAATATTTTTGGGAAGCACTACAAAAACAGACTTTTTTCATAAGTCTGTTTTTGTAGTGCTTTTTCAATTTATTATGCCATTATTTTAATTATTTTAATTTTTTTTACTTTTTTTCATAAGTCTGTTTATGTAGTGCTTTTTCAATTTATTACACCATTATTTTTATTACATTTATTTTTTCATTCATTTCTTACTTTTTTTAATAAGTCTGTTTTTGTAGTGCTTTTTCAATTTACTATGCCATTTTTAGCTTATAATTTTCTATGTTTTTCTTAACAATAAATTACTTAAAATACGTGTTACAGTTTTTACTCTAAATTTTCCAAAAAAGATGCGGTACGAGTAAGTATCGATACTTTTCAACTGATACCGAGTATCGATCCTCGACGACCAATACAGTATCGAGTAAAAGTATCGATACCTCAATAGTATCGTTTCATCCCTAGTCATGGATTATAAATCTGCTAACTGAATTTGATTTTGAAAATGTTTGCCCTGTAAATATATTTTACGACAATCAGTCTGCAAAAACAGATGCTATAAAGCGATGAAACATGTAGATACTCGCTACCATTTTGTTAAGGAATTAGAGAAAATAAGATTTGTATTAGATATGTTAACACAAAAATGCAACCAGCAGACATATTAACAAAAGCTTTAAGCAGAGAGTTGATTGTAAAACATTTAAATAAGTGTGGTGTTATGAGCACAACTTTTGTCGCATGTTAAATTAGGAATTATTATTAGTTTGTTTATGTTTAACAACTGTATTTACATTGAGAAGGGGTGTTAGAATATGGCAATGTAAATCGTGATTAATCTTAGGTTGGCTACAACGTAGCTATAAATATTGTTAAGTTGTCAATACTGTTTATGCGCTCTTGTCTATTACTAAGCTAAATATGTGAGTGTATGTTTCCAATGGTGAATAAAGTTAATGATATTACTGCATAAAACTGAAGCTTTCATTTGAAACAATCACACTATCCTTACATACAGACAATTGTACATAGTAGCACTTGCATACAACATATGCGGGGACATTAGAGTGAGAATGTGGAGTCGTTTTTTACAAAAAAATTAGAGTCCTTGCACCTTGAAGGGGTAACCATCTGTTACCTATACCGGGGCGGGTAAGTGGTGGGTCCTCTAATGTACTTATTCAAGAACTTATCGAAGTATGGAGTAAATCTAGTATTCTGACCAGACAATAAAATCACTGCATTGAAAAACTGATCAAGTTTCATAAGAACTGGCTGCTATTGAAGAAAAATAGAGAAAGAAAATCTGAAGCACAAAGAAAAGAGAGTATTTGTTTACAACCTTTTTGATATTGCCCAAGCAAGCGCTTTGAATTTGATAAAAATTGCGGAAGACAGAGAGTTTCTCATCGATCAAAGTATTTATGTGTGTCATACATAAATACATAAATATATACATATGTGAGGCACCACCGGGATGTAGGCTTAGGGGCGCGGAATCTGAACCTCGTATCCGGTCTGCCTGATCACCGACTAACTCTCAACAGGACTGCCGGGCGATCCGCGTCGCTCCACCCCCGTCTCTGGATACCCACTACCAGTGGCGGTTCTTCTGAAGGGGACGGTGGGGACAGACCCCACTTCATATTTCAGAAACCTATTGAGAATTTTTTCGATGCTTTATGTTCACAAGCATGAATTCTTAACATAAAAGTAATTATTAACATTTCGATCCTATGGAATAACAACGTTCCAACTAACAATTTGGGCTGATTTGAGTTAGTGATGCAATACTGTCTCTATTGCACTAATCTTTATTTCTTCTATAGACACGAACGTCAGATAGTGCATATTAAAGGAATTAGAATGTGTTCAAAGTTCCAACTGCATCAATTATTTATTGTAATTTGGTGAACAAGATTTTAACTCCGCTTGGAACCTTGTTACTCCAACTCATAAATACGTCTAGCCACCCACTTCACACTAATCTACACGAAGCGTTCCATCTGACGAGCTGTCAGATTTCCGCGTGCTGCTAATTTACATGTTAATTTGAGTAATAAAACGTGATTCTTCATTAAAAATGTTTGAAAACGATATCAGTGATACTGGAAGATCTTATGAACCAACGGACAGCGATTCTGACATCTATCGACTGTTTTCAGTGAGTAAAAGTTTGAGTGCAAACATTTTAAGGTTATCATTGTTTTTATAGTTGATTCACATCCGCTAGTGGAATATTTTAGGTATTATGTTAGATATATTGTATCCATATTATGTTAAATATATTGATGAATGATCTTAAGCATATCTTATGTGTTTAGGGACAAAGTGAGGAAGCATTTTATTGCTATGCGGACGTACAGCAAAGTTGTGTCAACTAAAAATAATAATGATCACGAAGAACAGCAAAGTACTTCTGCGTACAAGTTTCATCTATAGAACATAATAAAGAAATATCTGCTACTGATACATTATTGCCTGTGCTGGATATTCAAGACGTCGACAAACAAGCCTTATCACTGCCAAGTACTGGTATATTTTGTGAATTACCTTCTGAACACATCGATGAACAGGTATCAACTATTCAAGATCCTTCACAAAACTCGCTCAACGCCACCGTAAATTATTTGGTCCTTAGCCCAAGCCAGCGAAAAAATAAAGTAAGAAAAACTGTATCAAACCGAAAACTTTGGAAAACTAATGTACTTAAAGAAAAACACCAAACTGGACAAGCGTATATAAATAGGCGTGGCAAGAGTGTGGCTGAGAAACAAATTAAAAGCCTAAAGGATTGCATGAATAAGTGTAAATTTAAATGTGCTAAACATGTCAGTGATAAGGAAAGAAAAAACATATTCCGAAGCTTTTACAAGCTATCGCAAAATGAGAAGCATTTTTTTTATTTGAATACAACAGAAAGAGCTACTACAGTTCGCCCGAAAAGAATAGCTGAAAATATATCACCGAATAGAACATTTTCTTTTAACCCCTCCGAATTTTCGAGAATATTAGCATTTGGTGTCTTAATCGAAATGACATTTTACGAAAACTTTTAGTTATTACCGCTTCACAATTAAAGCTCTATAAATGAAACATTTCTGAATGTAGCCGAATAGTAAAAACTGTTTTAGAAAGGTTACAAAATAGGCTTTCAAATTATTATATTACAAATAAATATTAACATTTGTAAATATTAAAATTTAGAACGCAAACATTAAAAATAGGTAAAAATGACTCACATGATGTTTTTATGTGAAAACGGTACTAAAATCACAGATTATGCAAACAACAATACTTATTCTATTGAATATGTGTAGTAAACACTTTTGTCACCTCACTTTTTTATCATTTCATATAAAAATATTTAATAAAAATTTAAAATGTGGAGCGCGGTGGAGCTGCCGGTAGCAAATTTGCGCAGGTAAATATTTTTGTCAACTACACGATTGACAGCTGATTCCTGTTATGTATTTCCATAGACAACTTGATAGAAATGTGCAGCTTGATCTACTATCGACCTTTAACTTTTTGTTTTAGGGATGTAACTAAAACAATAACGGAGTTATAACGATTTCTATGGAAACACACGCGCTGACGTGTAAACACGCTTATTGTACTTGACTGCTGTCCTATTTTTAACGCTTATATCTGCTTACGTTGCGGAGGGGTTAAATACATGTTTCAATGACAATACATATACAAGTTTGCAAAAAGTTTTATCTTAGTACATTATGTATTTCGCAAAAGCCAATTTATAACGCTCACAATACCAAGCATCAGAATAACTCTCCCAAAGGTGATAACAGAGGCCGGATGAGTGTTAATTCAATTTATAACGCTCACAATACCAAGCATCAGAATAACTCTCCCAAAGGTGATAACAGAGGCCGGATGAGTGTTAATTCAATTTATAACGCTCACAATACCAAGCATCAGAATAACTCTCCCAAAGGTGATAACAGAGGCCGGATGAGTGTTAATTCAATTTATAACGCTCACAATACCAAGCATCAGAATAACTCTCCCAAAGGTGATAACAGAGAGTTAGTATGCACCTTTATTCGAGGACCTTCACAGGCCTTTAGACCCAGAATCCGAGGACTCACACGAATCCGAGGACGTCCTCGGATTCGAAATGCGAAAAACTGAATATGTACCTATAATCTATGCATTCTCATTGGTCAACTGTCGAAATTTTGGGCCAATCGGAGGGAGTCCTCATTTTCGGGGTGAAAAATATTGTGTTTAATTTCGCTAGTGTTTCATTAGTACGGGTGTGTGACCACCAGGGCGGCGCCGCTAATGCTGGAAATCACACACAGACCCTAAACCGAGGACTCTCTCAAAGTCCTCGGTTTCGTGTTAAAAGGTGCCGATGGGATTGGTATATTTATGGCGCCGATCACCGGAATGTGAACACCAGGAGGCGCTGCAAGCTCGAGTGTCAAGAAATCTCACCTACGCCCTAAACCGAGGACCCGTCGTTCGAAATTCCTACGTGCATGTGAATATAATAAGTATTGCACTATTAAGATTGTGCCGACAAGGAATTCAGTTTTTGACAGTTGAAACAAAATTCAATATTGCGTTTAGTTCGTATTGTGAACTATGTTCTCTAATACTGTTTAATTCGTTGTACGGTTCTCTATGTTCTCTAATACTGTTAAATTAGGACACCTGCTCAAGTATTTGATTAATCCGCGTCATATATTCTTCTTTCACTCCTTTCTTCGTTAATCCGCTCTATGACCCTATTACCTACACCCAGGGCTGGGCAAAATACATGCTTTGCTGTAATTGAAATACAAATTACAAAATACGTTTTCGCATGTATTTAAAATACGAAATACAAAATACTTTCGAGTCGTGTATTGGAAATACAAAATACAGTATTTTAACCATTTTTTTTTATTTCAAATACAAAATACAAAATACATTTGGTTTTGGTAGGACCTTTGGTTGCAATAAAATAAGTGCCCTTATCTAAAGCCTACAATACACGACAAATTTTTTAAGCCCGATTCCCGTATAGAGACCTAAGACAAATTTTTTCGCTTTACACGATCGCTATTTTCATATCTGCGATTTTAGTTGGCATCACAGCCACAATATGGTTCATGTGCTGTTTGCTGTGATGCCAATTGAAATCATAGATATGAAAATAGAGATGAAAATAGCGATCGCGAAAAGCGAAAAATTTTGTCTATGGTCTAGTCTCTATGCGGGAATCGGGCTGAAAAAAGGTGTCGTGTATTATAGGTATAAGAGTGCGTTTTCATAGAAGCAAAGCTGAGCAGAGTGAAACAGAGACTTGCAAAAATTGACCAATCATATTGCTCAGAAGATGCATCTCACCTCCACTCCACTTCTAAAGGTGTAGGACCCAGGTGTTAGATAATAATAATAATATGACATTTGTGCGCAGTTTTGTATTATTTCACTTTAAGTGCCCTCTACTGTGATTAACTTAAAAATATTTTTTTTATTTTTATTTTTAACTTTGTGAATAAAAATAAAAATATTCATCCTAGACTTGCAGAAAAGGTCAATAGATTTTTTTTTCTTTATATGAGTTCCGCACAGGAGGCCATGAGGAAAATAATTTCCCTCAGGGCCTATGTCATCTTTGGGGATGCTGTGTGGAGGTTTTTTTTAAGGGAAGGAAGGAGAGGAGAGTTCTTGGAAGGAAAAGGGTTTAAGGGGTGGGAAGGAATCTGGGGTTCGGTGTGTCCTGATCATCCGCCTCTAAGACCTAGACAAACCTCACCCCATGAACCCGGGAACCCCTGCTAAATCACCAAACGTAGCGAACCACTTGGGGTGATCTATGGCAGAGGTGTTGGTTATCCAATAAAGGTTCCTGGGTCGGTGGTACCCTAATTACGCCTCCCAAATTGTATGTATTAAATGTCGATGTCGCGTATTAAAAATTTAGATAGCGTTTAGTTCGGGTTGAATCTTGCAATCATTTTTTTTTACATGAGCTCCACACAGGAGGCCCTGAGGAAAATAATTTCAATCAGGGCCTATGTCATATTTGGGGATTTTGTGTGGAGGGTTTTTAAGGAAAGGAGGGAGAGGAGAGTTCTGGGAAGGAAAAGGGTTAAATGGGTGGGTAGGAATCTGGGGTTTAGTGTGTCCTGGTCATCCGCCTCCAAGACCTAGACAAACCTCACCCCATGAACCCCTCACCCCATCACCAAACGTAGCGAACCACTTGGGGTGACCTATGGCAGAGGTGTTGGTTATCCAATAAAGGTTCCCAAATTGAGTATCATATATAAAGATAGCAACCAATAATGCGCAATATGTGCGTTTAGAAAATGAAGATAATGTTGGTAATTCTTAGTCGAAGTACCTATGATACAATTAAAAGTGACCGAATTGGAAATGGGTTCCATAGCTCAGTTGATAGAGCACTTGCTATGTAAGCAAAGGGCCCTGGGTTTGAGCCCCAGTGGAACCAATATCTTTTTCTGATTTTTCTGTCTCCAGATTTTCGATTGAGTTTCGCTAATATTGTCTTCATTTAATTAAATATTAAAAATAATCTTTTTCATCCATTATCAATAAACTCACCTGAAGTGTAATCCTGAATACGTGGACAGGCCTCGGATATGGGAAGTCCTCAGTTACCGGGTGTGTATTCCGGTTTTTTGAGGACCATTTTCTAGGTGCTTACCGGGTGTATGATGAAACCGAATAGACAGCAACGATCACGATTAACTTGAGTATACGTATAAGTGTAGAATACATGTCTACTTTATATAATATAACAGGACCTCGAATTCGGGTAGCCAGTTGAAGTCCTCGAAATCGGGATTGGACAAACAAGGGTGGCCGGGTGAGTGTTAATTCAATTCCTGCAGATAAAATAAGAGAGGTGATGGAACATATTGCTTCATTTAATATGGTGGAGTCGCACTACTGCAGAGCTAAAACATCACAACAGTATTTGGATTCAAATCTGGACGTCATGAAAATGTACAATTTGTACATAAAATATTGCGAAGCGAAGAGTGCAAGAGCGGTGAAATTGAGCATGTACAGGCATATTTTTATGACTAAATTTAATTTAAGTTTTCATGTGAAAAAATCTGATAGATTACATGTCATCACTCATTCTGACTTCATTCTCTACGCTGATGATATGAAAATATATAAATGCATAAGCTCAGCAGATGATTGCAATAAATTACAAGAAGACATCAACAGAATTAATGAATATTGCAAAGAAAACCAATTATTTCTAAACATATCTAAATGTAATGCGATAACATTGTCACGTAAACGTCACCCAATCAGCTACACTTACCATCTGAACCATGATCCCCTTCAACGAGTAGAAAAAATCAGAGACCTTGGAGTATTACTTGACTCTAAATTACTATTTAAAGATCATATTGAACACATCTTAGAAAAAGCCTACAAACAACTGGGCTTCATTCTTCGCGTCACAAAAATTGCAAACATTCTGCCAAACTTATAATGCCCTTAGAGATATTGACATTTTCCATTGTACCCTTAAATTATTTAAAATCAAACTAACCGTACAATGTACTTAAATGAAAACTATTATTTCTTTTTCGTTATTTGTTTTTGGGGTGTTATGCCGTGTTGTGCTACCTCCTTCTTTAGCCAACGTTTCGGACATCGTTGCAGTGTCCATCATCAGGGCAGATCCGGCAGATCCGGTAGATCCACATCTACCGGATCTGACCTGATGATGGACACTGCAACGATGTCCGAAACGTTGGCTAAAGAAGGAGGTAGCGCAACACGGCATAACACCCCAAAAACAAATAACGAAAATGCTTTTGGCCGTGAAAATCTTAAAACTTAACTATTATTTCTTGTTTATTATTTTCTTTTTAAAAACTTTTTACTTAACACTATGTACTATTATTTTAAACAACTACTGGAAACTATTATTTCTGTATTGATTATTATCACCTTTTTGATAATTTTTTACATTTAAGTAGGTATTTGGTGCTCACACCATATACCTACTATAATTGTTTAATTACCACTTGATTCATAATCACATAATAAAATGGAATTATTATTTAGGTTCACCACGGAGGGTGCAAATGTAATGTAGGTGTAGTGTAATTTATACGGCAGAGCAGAGACCACAGCTCAGGATTATGGGACGTTTTCTGTCAAGTAGGTAATGAAATCGGTAAATGAAAGAGGATGAACTTTATAAAAACTATATTGTAGCAATCGAAAACAAACATGGGAGTGCAAATTAATACCAAAGAAAGTAATGTTAGGAATACAAAAACATAAACATACCAGATGGACTCCTGGACACGCTAAGCTAACTAAACGAAGCCGAATATTGTAGGAAAACACCGGATGACGAACGAAACTTGGATCGTAGAGAAACGGTCCCGGGACGGGACTTCCGGTCTCATCCACCGGGAACGGCGCGGAATCCGGGGAGCCTAGGTCTTCCCCTATTTGGGAAGAAGGCCGCAACACCTCCAAGGAGCGTCTCCAGCCTCAGGCTGTCTCAACAATCTCCATCCGAAAGGCACGTGGCCCAACCAGTCTCCAAGTTTTACGGATTTCGGAAGAACTATCAGCAATCCGTGACTTTGCGACGCGGGGTCATAAAGGCATATTATTCTAGCCACAACACGGACCAATCACTTAACAATTTCATGTCCAAATAACATTTCCACAAAATGGCCAACACCGGAAAAAAGTGGGATTCACATATCATCCACTAAAAATAATACCGTACACAAACTACTCGTGTTACGAAAAAACACCCTGCGCCTTTTTTAAGATAAAATCAACTTGAATTCACATGATTTAAAGTAATTAAAACACCTCCATGGTGAGTGACTAATTCACGAACAGCTAGCCCATTCCCGACCGGGAGGAAGTGACCATAAACAAAAAACAATTTGTCTTCCCCAAAAAAATTGCCAGTCTCCAAAAAATAACACCATAGACAAAATATCCAAATAGGCAAAAACTGCACTAGTCACATAATATTTATGTGACAATAATCATTAACCATTAACAACTAAATATTATTACATAAACAGAACTTAACTGGTTTAAATTATGTTCACTATTTTATGTACAACTACTTTATACACAACTGTATGCTTCCTAAACATAAATAAAAAAATAAAAATGTGATCTTTGCGAAGAATGTCTCGTAGCGAAAAATAATAATCTCTTGAGTGAACATTTTTCATAAAAGTATGATATGATATTAAAGATAAGATGGCGATGAGAAATGAGAGGGATTCTGATAGGAAAAATGACATACCTGTCCTATGTTTCGATTTGCAAAATGTCATATCTTGTCCGAGAGCAGAAGTAAGTTCCTTCTACTATAGAAGAAAACTGAATGTTTTCAATTTAACTGCACATTACTCGGTAACCAAAACAATATATTGTGCGATGTGGAATGAAAGCATGTCAGGCCGTGCTGGAAATGACTTGGCTAGTGCTTTCAAAAAGATTTTAGATTGTTTGGTTGCTGAAAACAATTTGATGGGGAGTTAATAACGTGGAGTGATTCATGCATCCCACAAAATAGGAATTCTTTTATAAGCACTGCAGTGTTAAATTTCCTGAAAGAAAATCCTCAAATAACATCCGTCTCTATGAAATACTCGATACCTGGCCATTCTTGCATCCAAGAAGTTGACAGTGCTCACGGTGCCATTGAGAAAGCTATGTCCAAGACCGAGTTCTTTTCTCCACACAGTCTTATGAAAATTCTGAAGTCAGTGAATAGAAAAAAGCCTCTTAGAGTTTTGCAAATGTGCGCTGACGATTTTAAAGATTATGGCAATGCTTCGAAGTGCCTTAATTTCAAATTAAAAGTGTCTACTTCAGTTTACACAAATCATACATGAAGTGGGGCATAAAAATACTTTCAACTGTAAAGCTTGAACACTGCAAACTTGAGGATTATTGGTAAACCGAGAAGAAAAAAGAGTGATTTAAGTACGGAATTAGAAATTCCCATTTCCACATTGATTGAATCAAAACATATAAGAAACCCGCAAATAAATGTATCTCAACAAAAAATTGAAGATATAAAAGCAATGTTAAACTTTATGCCTCCGGAAGATCGAAAATATTACAAAGCACTGCCAAAGTTTTAATCATTGAGTACTTAATATAATAATACTTATAAAACACTTTTTATTTTCGACCATCTCCGAAACTATTCATATTGATATAAACCATAATTTATTGGTAATATTATTTTTGCCGTTTTTTTAAACAAATCTTCTGTTTTTATAATTATTTTATCACTTCTGTAAAAGAATTTATGTTACCATTTTTCTAGTTATTATTGAACAAAGTTCTATCGTGAAAACAATTTAAGGATCTTTTTATTATTTTTGCTGTTGTACAAATTAATAATGTTGTTATTTCACTTTTTTTATTGAAAATCTCAGAAACTATAATTACTAAAATATTATTATTTTTGCAGTTTATTATTAAACAAAATCTTCAATTTTTATAATTATTTTATTTCCGATATAAAGGATCTTTTGTTTTAATTTTTGTTACTACAGGGTGCGGCACGGAAACTTGCTGATTTGAATTGGACGCCGACGAGCGAGGCGTGGTCAGAAAGGGGTGGGGAGGGTCTCATTGGAAAGAGGGGGTCTTGAAGTTTTGTTACACTACAAGCCAGTTGGCGTCATGCGTTGGACAAAGGAACAGCGTGCGTTTGCCGTCGAGGCCTACTTTTCTAGCGGTCATTCGGTGGTCGCCACCCAACGTGCCTTCCGTACTCGGTTCAACATTCATCCCGCGGGTCCCGTTCCTAGGCGGCAATCAATTGTTTCGTGGGTGGACATATTCAGGGAAAGTGGGAGTGTGGCAAGAAAAGGCTCAGGAGGTCAATGGACTTCCAGAACTCCAGAAAACGTCGAGAGGGTGAGGGAGTCGGTTTTGCGCTCTCCCCGGCGTTCGGCGCGTAAACACGCTGCTGCCTTGGGGATTTCTGATCGCACAGTGAGACGAATTCTTCACAAGGAACTCCGGTTTCATCCCTACAAACTTGCTGTGGTCCAAAAGTTGAATGAACGCGATTTCGCTTCTCGCCAAACTGCATGTGCAATGCTCAGAAACTTGCCACACGACGCTGTCGTGTTTTTCAATGATGAGGCCCATTTCCACCTTTCCGGGTGTGTCAACAAACAAAACATGCGGTATTGGAGTGATGTCAATCCCCAAGAACTTCATGAGGTGCCACTTCATTGTGAACGGGTTACAGTGTGGTGTGCATTGTCGAGAGTTGCAATAATTGGGCCTTATTTTTTCGAGGAAGATGAACGCACTGTTACTGTCAATGCAGTTCGCTACAGAGAAATGATTGAGACATTTTTTCTTCCACAACTTGAAGAAATGGAACTTGGGGACCTATGGTTCCAGCAGGACGGAGCCACAGCGCACACAGCGAGAACTTCGATGGAGCTTTTGAGGGAACACTTCCACGAGCGCCTTATCTCCTTGAGGGGTGACGTACCGTGGCCGGCGCGCTCCCCCGATTTGGCACCCTGCGATTTTTTTTTATGGGGATATCTCAAATCCATTGTTTATTACTGCAACACCTGAAGGAAAACATCCGCCAAGCCATCACCAACATTCCCGTCGATATGCTCGAAAGAGTGGAGCGAAACTTCAAATCTAGGGTAGATCAGTGTATCACTAATGAGGGCCGCCATTTGCCCGATGTCATTTTTAAAACTAGTTAAAACAAAAATTCAGAATGTGTACTAGACGATACAAAAAGAATTAAATCGATATATAAAGTACTTTTTCTTTTATTGACTTTTCAAATCAGCAAGTTTCCGTGCCGCTCCCTGTACTTATTATTGAACAAAGTTCTATCATAACCATAATGTATGGTTTTATGTTATTATTTTTGCTTTTCAACACACACCTCAGAATAAATAACTCTCAATCTATTTTATTAATTGTTTAATTTCATTCCCAAAGTTCCTAAGATTATAGATATTCATTCAATTTCATAAGAGGCAAGTACAACAAAAACTGTATCACTGTAAGTGGACAAGGTTCCATTTGACGATGGAACCTACTTCACTTACTTGAAATCACCTAAATTGCGTAACAAGGTTCCAACTAACAAAATGAATTTTCCAGATTTCATGTTTCTAACTTAAAAAGACCCTTCATAATACGTAAATCAGTTAAGGACTTACAACTAATCGTATTGGCATATTCAAAAAACCATTAACTTGTATAGGTATCGAAATATAGTGATTCAAATCTTTGAAGCCCGTTTTCTCAGAATATTATTCTCAGAATCGGTGTCAGTTGGAACCTTGTTATTCCATAGGGTCGATTTGCAGAAACATAATCTATAATTTCAATTCAGAACATTTTAAAGTTTGAAATTGAAAAAGTTTCTTCGGACAAACGTGCGACCGCTCCGCTCACTTCCTTGTTGCGTACTAATGCGATTCGACGATCGCGAATCGCGATTCAGCAGAATGCAAGCACGAGCTCAAAACTATCAGTTGCCATGTGCACTGCGCAAACCGTTCTGCGCACTTGGGGGACATCACGGGATTTTTTCCTTGAAATTTATATTTTTTATTCGTACTGAATATGTTTCTTAAGGGATCTCACGAATTCGCGCATGTGCATTTGAGTCATAGTATCGTTATCTTGGGGATAAACTCTAGGATCCCCTTGTGGATTATTGGGAGTTTGTTTTCGTTCAAATTGAAAGATGTGAGCTATGCACGGACCGGGATTCGCGTTAGTGGTAATATTGTTGTACGTATTTTGTTATTAAAATAATAATATAGGTTGGATTATTTCTATAGCGCCGTTCTGGTGGAAAATTTACTTCAAAAGCGCTCTAAACCAAAGTTGGTTGGATTATATTTGTTATTTTTTATTAATCTTTACATTTATATATGTACTAATTTTTGTATTTCTGGTAAGGTGCGTAACTAATTCAATAATAATTTTTGAGAAAAATAAATATTTTTTCGAAAAAATTTATGAAGTATTTACTTTAGACGTTAGAAATTAGAATTGAAGACATAAAAATATACCTACTTGTATAGGTACATTAATATAAAAGAGTAGGTATTTTGAATGTTCTCAATTATAATGAGTTTAAGATAAATTGTCATATAAGTATATTTATTTATTTACAAAAAATATCGATCCCCACCATCGAAATTGTGCTCGAGCCGTCACTGCCCACTACTGTGCATATACAGTGGCATAGCTTTTCCACGGTCGAGTTGTATAATAAATATGAATATTTTTGATAGCTTGAATTTCATCTCCAAGTCCTGGCAAAAGCACAAAGAATCTACCATTGTTAATTGTTTTAATCCATTGGCCTCAAACAGGCGCGGCCGGTGCCTTAGTGCACCCGTGCAACGAACCGCCAACAAAGTTGAAAAACAATTTACAGCTTATCATAATATTACTTAATGTTTTTAATTATAAAATTAAACAAAATATTTAAAAAAATCTTAAAAATTGCAATTAATAACATACTAAATGTAAGAATATTACGGCAAAAACATTAAACCCGCGCGGTTAACACTGGCTAGGAACGAGAAACCGAGGTACATGCCAATCTGCACGTTAGACCTAAGCGCCCTGTTTGGATAATATTATTTTAATTAAAGGAAAACAATCACTTTGTTTGTAACCACGATTCCAAAATCTGTCAACAGTACATTTCCTACCTGAAGAGATGAACCTATTATCGAAAGGTTTAAAATACAACCTAAAATATAATAATAAAAACTTTAATTCTGCAATAGAAAACGTTGCAGTAGATATCGATACAGCTTTATATGGTAAACCTCAACGATTCTTCTACAAAAGTGCAGAAACAATAAAAAATCTAATACCTAAATTTAAATTTACTCCAAACCCCGAGACAACCGTAATGAAAAATATTCGTGCTAAATTAGAAGACGAAAATTTAATCCTGACCAAAGCGGACAAGGGAAATACCGTGATTATAATACCTCGAAGAGAATACAATACAAAAGTGCAAGATTTCATCAATAACGACAACTTCATAACTCTTCAAAAAGACCCTACTGGAAAATTCTTAGATAAAGTTAAACTAACTCTTAAAGCCTGTAAATCCCAAATGTTTCAAGATGAGTCATATCATCAAGTTAAGTTTTTAACAAAGAATTCGAAAGCTCCAAAATTATATGGATTCCTCAAAATCCATAAAAATGATAAACCTATAAGACCAGTTGTTAGTTGCTGTGATGCCCCAAATTTTAAAATATCTTCTGTTATTACTAATGTTTTCCATAATTCCAATATTTTCTCTCCAAAATATACGATCAAAAATTCATTTTCACTAGTAGAAGAACTCAAAGATTTGGATCTCCCTAAAAATTGCAAACTCATATCGTTTGATGTGGTTAACTTGTTCCCTAATGTCCCCATAGAGGAGAGCAAATGTTTGATCTCTAATTTATTAAATACTTCTAATTTACCCAAAGATTTAGTGAATGATCTGACTTCACTATTTAATGTTTGCCTTAACCAAAATTATTTTCAATTCAATGGTGTTATATATCAGCAAATCGAAGGCCTTCCCATGGGGTCTCCTACAAGTCCTTTAATTGCTGATATATTCATGAATAATTTAGAAAACAAAATTTTAACTAGTGCCTCACCCCTTGTAAAAAACGTCTTACTATGGCGTAGATACGTCGATGACGTGTTCTGTATTTGGACAGGGACTCAACGTCAATTAAATGCCTTCCTCATCCTTATAAATTCATACCATCAAAACATTAAATTCACATTAGAGATAGGAACTAATTCAACTTTAAATTTTTTAGATCTCACCTTATCTATCGTAAATAATAAAATAAATTTTAACATCTTTCGCAAGCCTACCTACACCGACGTCGTTATCCATAACACATCCAATCATCCTGTTTCACATAAACACTCCGCGTTTCATTCAATGGTTCATCGTTTGGTCACAATACCGTTATCTAATACTAATTTCTCCAACGAACTAGCAATAATTAAAAAAATCGCGGTTAATAATGGTTATAATGCCGAACTCATTGATGCAATTTTAAATAAAAAACAAAAACAAATAGCCACTAAGAATTTCTTATTTACTAATCATAATAATATAAATAATAATAATAATCTTTGTTACCAATGGCGTCGTATTTTATTCATTAATCAGTTCTCTTCCTGCAGTGTAAAAAATCTACCTCCCGAAATAAGACCGGCATTTTACACAAACAATAATTTAGGAAAGTTTTTAATTAATTCGAAAGATAAGGACGAAAAACTAAGTCATTCCGGAATATATAAATTAGATTGTAATGATTGTTCATCATTTTATGTAGGTAAAACGACGCGTAATGTCAATATTAGAATCAAAGAGCATCTTAGATGCTTAAATAATAATGGATTTTCGGAATTCGCTAATCACCTTATTGATAAAGATCATACCTTCAATCAAAACACCGGTGTTAAGATTTTACACAGAAATAGTCATGGTAACAGGCTTAATAATTTAGAAGCACTCGAAATAAAGAAAGCCGTTAAAACAAAAACCCAAATCCTTAATAATCAGTTAAATGTGTCCAACAGTCCGATATTAGGAATATTTCCCATAAACTAAAAAAACCCGTAGCCACTTTATTTCTTAATCACCTGTTTAAATGACGTTTTGTCCCGGTAGATATAATGTAATTATTCATTAGATATACCCGTCTCTTTCTCTCTATCACTATGTAGGATGTTAATTACAATCTCTCACTCTTACTTTATATTATGTTTTGTCTCTGTCTGTATGTATATATAAGCTCACACAATGTATTTTTTCATCAGTTTTAATTTATACCCTGATGATGCTTGTATTAAGCGAAACCGGTCGGTAAATAAAAATTAAATCAATAAGTCGTGGTTACAAACAAAGTGATTGTTTTCCTTTAATTAATATGTCAAACCACAAAGTGACTGCTTTCTACCAAAATATTATTTTATATGCAGCCCATACGAAACATCTCCGGACGGTGGTTTTGACAAAATGTATGAAGAAAAATACCCCCGACAGTCCGCCGCACAGACAGCGGAGATATCCGAACGAAGAATCCAAGAGTTACGAACATAGGGCTCGAGCGATGTAGGGATTGGGGAAGTATTAAGTAAAATCATAATATTTCTCTTGTAAAATGCAACCTCGGGTCCACGGGTCACGTATCAGCTATGCGTGCGATATTATCTTGTGATAGAGTCCTGCGGATTTACATACATGGCACTGACTTTATTACTTGCTTTTTTTGCAGAAAGTAACCCTTTATTTGTGAGCGTTTTTTTTACTTATTGCTAACTTCATATCGACGCTCATTGGGTCAGTAAACGCCCGCCACCATTTGAATCTTACGTTGCAAATTAAAATTGCTTGTGCTTGTGTTAATTATTGTGATATTAATTAATATCCAAAGGTCTTTCAAAATAAATACCTACTCTTTTTTGCCACGAATCCTCTAATACTAATAGATGTAATGTCAAAAGAAAATTAACCGTAGTGCAAAATAGCAAATAATTAATGATTTTTGAAGTTTTTTAATGCTGTGTTGCCGCTTGCAAAGTCATTTTCTTATTCGAACTATCCCCGATTTTTATACAAGGGTGATTGAAGTCTTCCCTCGGCAAAGGGATCGAAGAATTGATCTTCTCTATAAATAAGTATGATACGTACATTTATATAAATTACATACATTACGTTTTTGATGAAATCGGTGAACCACCAAAAATTTAAGGCACCGGCCGCCCCTGGCCTCAAACCCCGCTGCTCTTGCGAGTATGCAACGTAATGTCGTAAACTCCAACCACACCAGGATGGCGGGTCTGAAGTGTGTCAGCTTACAAACGAAAAACGAACATATGCATAACACCCGTGGTTCAAATTCTAAATGCCAATGCCAATATTCAAGTATACGTTTAGTTTTAGTAGTATTGGCATTAATACTTTTGTAAATTTTTTTACCTGATAAATATGAATTATTTTTTGTTAGCGGATGGCGTCATTGTATCAAAATGGTGAGTGGTTCTGGACTCGATAAGCTTGCCCAGAAAACCCGTTGTGGGCGGCTCACATTAGCTCAAATAGAAAGTTTTTTGACTGAATCGGACGATGATAACTTCAGTTATCAAGTGGTTTCATCCGGATCAGATCCGGACGAGGAATCCGCCGAGGAGACGGTAAAAGTTTTGGAAGTTTCGACAAGTGAAGCCGGTCCGTCGGCCAGTTAAACCAGTTAAACTGCCAATCCTGGCGAATGGGAATGGAATTCGTCTCCAACATCACTCGGATTCCTATTACCGAAAGTCCAGGAATAAAGAGAAGCACCCTGAATGAATTTGAAGAGGACAACACAGCGTACATGTCATACTAGCAATTCTTTACTGTCTGGATCGTTTAAAACGTCTGGATTGCGCTGGGAATACAAATCTTTCAAAAGTCGCCCTCGCTTTGAGGACATACAAAAAAGTTTAGTTAAAAGTATATAAATATGTAAAAAAAAAAAAAAAAAAAATCATCAATAAGCTTGACCAATGTACATTTTTTTTTAATCAAAATAAAAAAAAATATATATACATATATTTTATATATATATATTTTCATCCACACATTAAATATATTTTTTAAAACACAAAATATATTTTTAATATACTCATACCCTCAATACATAAGTAAATTTAAAAAAAATTATAACTTAAGCACGTAGTTTAAAAGTTATATTAGATTTAGTACACCACTGAAGATTTAAATTTTTTGGCACAAAATTAATTCGGATGTGAAGGACAATTTTTTGGCTTAACAATTCGGAGGCCAATGGGTTAAGAAAACTGGCCTTAATGTGTAATAGAAAATGATATCACAATTAGCGACTGGGGCTGAAGCTAGATTCCACATGGCTAAACATATATATATAGCGCCCTTGAGATTATTTTTCACAAAAACAGAGCTCTACAAATTATCCAATTATTATTATTATTTGTACATAAACATTATGATGATCAGATATCACTTCATACTGAACTGTTTTATATTTTATACTGCTATAATTCTCATGTAAAAGCCCAATAGGGAAATAATAAATAAAATAAATCTCGGGATCACAGTCACGTATAGAAAAGCATGCGGAATTATAAGGTGGCGATAGCTTCAACAGCTCGGCCACTGGTATGAATATTTACATGTTCGGCCTAATCCTATCCTCATCACAAGGAGAACTTACATAAAATCAATCAACACAACATTTATAATGTCAAAGAATGTCACTAATCCTAACCCAGAAGTGAATGTAATAAATATAGGCAATATTCGCTGCTGCTGCTTCACAGTGCAGTGTGTAAGACACACTTGGTCAGATAGAGAGTCTCATAGACATACTTTAGAGCTGTGAAATGTGATCTCAGCGGGGCTTGGAGAAGCAAGCCTGCAGGAAGGTTCGGGGAAGGTCGAGCTCCTCCTTCACGTTGGTGGTGCGACGCTGCACATATCCACAGCGCACCTCGCGGAGACCAGCTGCCGTCAGCAGTTCCCGGATCTCCTCGCAGGTGAAGAAGTAGCTCCTGGGAAAGATAGAAGAGGTTTTGATACTGACGACTACCACGCCGGTGGGGTAGATCCTAGGTTCCCACATGGGCTGCAGATTGAAAATAAATTTTTAAATATGAATACCTCACAAGAGTCGCAACTTCCCAGGACCAGGGGGTATGTAACTCTAAGTGACCAGCTCAGACACGGGGGTTCCATTGAAGCCAGAACCAAATTACCCTCTCAGAAGGTGGGCCTATTGTACAGGGCCCGCAGACACAACTGCTGACCCTGTGCAAATCGTAAGTGCACCCCACTGTTGAATTTGGTCTGGAACCCCAAAATACTTGAAAAAACCCTTGACTCCGTGCAGAAACAGGTGGTCCGTTTGATAGATTCCCTTATCTTAACAAGCAGTTTGCAATCTTTAGAGCACAAGCGTCAGGCAGGTGTACCGTCCTTGTTCTACCGGTATTACAATAGAAGATGCTCTGACAAACTAGCGTCATTGATCCCTTCGGCACCGGTGCGTAGTCGGGAAACACGCCAAGCGTGCACTCAACATATATACATGGTTCACATTTGTTAAGTAGGAACGAGTTACTTCTGTGACTCATTCTTGAGTTTAACAGCTCGGCTGTGGAACGATTTGCGGGCCTCTGTATTTCCTTCCTCATACAACATGGGTCTCTTCAAGACCTATGTTCAATCCTTCGTCTCCTGAAAAAGACCCAGCGCGTAAAAGGAAATTATTTTCCTCAGGGCCTCCCGAGTGAAAAAAGAGGGACTATCTGTAGAATCTATAGACTATCTAATGACATCGCCAATTGGTTGTACAACAGGTTTGTATGTTGTGAGGCTGAATAAAGCTGGAGGCGGAAACTAAGTTAAATGAAACCAATAGTTGCGCAAACACAGCAATTGTTTTTTCCTAAATAAGAAAATTAAAAGAGGAAGATTTGAAAGTATCTCACTATTCAGTTCAGATCCGGTAAACAAACACAACTAAATTATTTCAAACACGACCGAGACTTACGTAGTGCCGTCCTGGCGCAGGTACAGGTTGTCGCTGATCTTGTGCCCCGGCCCAAAGCGGATCTGCGCCATGTCGTGGCGGGCGTAATCGCGCAACAGCAGCAGGCCCCCGGGCCGCAGGCTGGCAGCCAGGGCCCCCACACAGCGCTGTAGGGCCCCGCCCTCCCAGCTGAGCGCCGACAGCAGGAAGATGGCCGTCACAGCGGACAGGCCCTCGCCCGCTGCGGCCACATGGCTGGCCAGGAGCTCGGCACCGGTAGGGGTGCAGAGGTCTGCCTACAAAGAGACGCATTGCTCATTCATTCTACTGCCAATATAATGTATTGTCCAAATTAGAATCTCACTTATTTGGTACAAGCAATTTTGTTTTTATACCATTTTGGAATAACACGGTCAACAAAGCATAATGGTAATTAATTATTCATTCTTATTAGAATTCTACATTTTTCCCAACCCCAAGCATTAGTGTAGCTGATTTTTTTTCAGAATTCCATTTATTAGCTAGTAATGAAAAATTGTGTTTGAATCTAAAACATCAAAATAATATAGTTTAAAAAAATTTAAAAATATCTTTAGGCTCCGGGGGTCCTTTGAAGTTTGAGAAAATATGCAAAATATTTCAGTCCCTTTATAAGAGACCGATTATTCTATCTTATTCTCTCGCAGGCTAAATCCTACAGATGTATGTGTCTTTTTAGTGTCTCTTTTTCGTTTCATCGAGTTTTAAATCACAATGGTGCAAAAGAAGTTTTCACTTCAAAAATTATTAAGGCTTATCATCTCAAGTATAAAAACTTGTGAAGTCGGTAAAAGGTAGAAGAAATACAGTGTCCTTTCAAAAAAAATGTCTCAATTTAAGGTAACAAGCATAAGACTGTTGGACATTTGTTCTTGTAAATGTAAAGACTTACTACTTGGGAATAATTCACAAAAATCGTTATTTTATTAATATAATCGCTTAGGGGAGCCTAAAAATGATAGCATTAACCCCTCCGAATTTTCGAGAATATGAGCTTTTGGTGTCTTAAACGAAATGACATTTTACGAAAACTTTTAGTTATAACCGCTTCACAATTAAAGCTCTATAAATGAAACATTTCTGAATGTAGCCGAATAGTAAAAACTGTTTTAGAAAGGTTACAAAATCGGCTTTCAAATTATTATATTACAAATAAATATTAGCATTTGTAAATATTAAAATTTAGAACGCAATCATTAAAAATAGGTAAAAATGACTCACATGATGTTTTTATGTGAAAACGGTACTAAAATCACAGATTATGCAAACAACAATACTTATTCTATTGTATATGTGTAGTAAACACTTTTGTCACCTCACTTTTTTATCATTTCATATAAAAATATTTAATAAAAATTTAAAATGTGGAGCGCGGTGGAGCTGCCGGTAGCAAATTTGCACAGGTAAATATTTTTGTCAACTACACGATTGACAGCTGATTCCTGTTATGTATTTCCATAAACAACTTGATAGAAATGTGCAGCTTGATCTACTATCGACCTTTGACTTTTTGTTTTAGGGATGTGACTAAAACAATAACGGAGTTATAACGATTTCTATGGAAACACACGCGCTGACGTATAAACACGCTTATTGTACTTGACTGCTGTCCTATTTTTAACGCTTATATCTGCTTACGTTGCGGAGGGGTTAATTAACTTCTTATTTTATTAACAGACCTAAGACAACTTTTTATCACAAGCACTTTTTGCAATAAGACAAATTTTTTTGGTCATACTGTGGCGGCCCGATACAGTGCATTTAATAATAATATGAGTGATTTTCATACAGTAGAACCTGTCTAACAGATTCTAAATTTTAATATTTCAAAAATAACATGCTTACTTGATTCTAATTTTGAACATCTGGCTGTCACAGTTATTTTGTTTTCGCCTAGGAAAAAATAATATTTTTTTATTATTTTAACTAATATTTTTATGTTTTCTGGTCAATAAAAGTGTAGTGTGTTGTTCCTTGAGGATTCTTCTCCCCTCTGATCTTCCAGGAGTCACTTTTCGTCGCTGATTTCCAGATATTTATAACCTTTTTTATTTCTGTCACTTTCCATACATTTTTTCTTTTGTAATTTTGTGAACAATGGAGGAGGACCCCCCTGGACACCCTAAAAAGCCCCCGGATCCTCCCCCTGACCCCCCAGATGGAGAAAATGTAGTAATTTCAGACAGTGAATCTGTCTTTCTGACTACCACAAAAAAAGGAAGTTTGGTCCCTCTTCCTCAATAAAACATGACTCTCCTTCTTCTTCTCAGTCTTCACCTGCTCTTCCTCAACCTCCTCCTACAAACTTTTATTCTCCTCATTCCTGTGGCCCGTTCATTGTGTACGCTCAAAAAACTGAGCAAGGTAAAACTATCCACCCTCTTGAATTTGGTAAATTTCTATCAAATAGCAAGAACCTTTCGATTAAGCCTGGAGGTGTAAAAGCTGAGGGTCGCTTCCGAATCTCTGTTGAATTCCTCTCAGGTTCAGCCGCCAACAACTTTATCAAAAACACATTTATTTCATCAAATTCTAAATTCAAGGCGTACATCCCAACTTTCAATGTCACTCGAATGGGCCTCGTCAGAGGTATCTCGACCGATCTGTCCATTCCAGAAATCCTGTCTTCACTTTCAACCCCCCAACATATCGGCAATCCCATAAAAGCCAGGAGGTTAAATTATAAGGACTCTTCTGAGGGCATCGTTTCCTGGAAGCCCTCCCAATCTGTCGTCATCACATTTGAAGGACAATCTCTTCCCTCCCATATTTATTTATTTTTCAACTCCTTACCAGTTGAAATGTATACTTATCCCACCACTCAATGTTACAATTGCTGTCGTTTTGGTCATACCAAAGCTGCATGCAGATCCCCTCCCAGATGTTTCAAATGTGGAGAAAACCACACGGCTGACCAATGTTCTTCTCTCTTCACCTAAATGTTTTAACTGCTCAGGTGCTCATTCCGCCATTAACTCTTCTTGTCCGGAACAATCTCGCCAAAAAAATATAAAAATTTCTATGGCCTCTGAGAACTTGTCTTTCCTGCAGGCTTCTAAACTATTCCCGCCTGTCAAAAAATCATTTGCTGAGGTTTTATCCAGTAACTCTACATCCAACCCACCCGCCTCCTCCTCAACATCTTCTCGTTCAACTAAATTCACATACAAAAACCCTATCTCTAAACCGGCTCCTGGATACGATCAGCAACAACACAACTCACTTCTCTTAAATCCCAATGGTTCACCTCTTTCAAATGCCACAAATGGGTGCGCAAACAATTATAATTCATCCTCAACAAACCATCAAAAGCTTTCTGAACAATTCTCCCAAGATAATTCTTCATTTATTCAAACTCTTATTATGCTTCTAATTGACCTAATTTCTTCTCAAACTAATCTACCGTCCAACGCTGCTTCTATTATTTCCACATTAAAATCATTTATTCAAAATGGCTCTTCAAGATGTCAGAATTCTTCAGTGGAATAGCCGCAGTGCTATTTCTAACAAATCGAACCTTCTTAAACTATTAAATTCAAACCTTGTTTCTGTGGCTGCTATCTCGGAGACATGGTTTACTCCATCCACCCACTTTAATGTGGGAGGGTACTCCTATCTCCGCGATGATCGCCCGGAAGGTACGGGCGGTGGTGCTGCCCTTTTTATTAAAAAATCCCTTCCGTTTTTCCCAATAAATAATATCAAACCCCCCAATGCTGACTTTCAAATGGTTGCAGCTAAAATAAAGGACACTTCCTTTGTTTCTATCTATCTTCCCCCAACATCGCACTTCAATAAACAAGCGTGGTTGCAAATTGTCCGTCAACTAAGCCCTCCTTTCTTTTTATTGGGTGATTTTAATGCCCATTCCCCCGTCTGGGGTTCTGCTTTCTGTGATCGAGACGGTCGAAGTGTGATGGATTTCCTAGATGAATCCAACCTTTTTCTTTTGAATGACGGATCTCCTACTAGAATCTCTCGCCCCAACACAAACCCCAGTGCAGTGGATCTCTCCATATGCTCTACTAATCTGGCACCTCTCTCCTCGTGGGTGGTGTCCCCCGACCCTTGCTCCAGTGATCATTTCCCGATCACCATCACTTATCAAACTTCTTTCCATTCAGACAAGTCCCATATTTCGACAAAGATTAAAACAAAACACACCAAATGGGACGAATTTAACTCACATATGGATAAGTTTATACAAAATTTATCCTATACCGATACATTATCTGTCAAAGATGACTACGATAACTTCAAATCAATGCTCGTAACTGCAATCAATAAATCAAATCCTCCCCCTAAAACCAAATCTCTCAAAAAACTCCCTCCGACTCCCTGGTGGGATGAGGAATGTTCCAAAGTAGTGAGAATTCGGAAAGCTAAATCTCTTTCCTATCGTCACAATATGACTATGGAGAACTATCTCATATACAAAAATGCCGAAGCCAATGCCAAAAGGGTATTGAGGTCAAAAAAAAGATCCGGGTGGTACAACTTCTGCAGTTCAGTATCTCCGAACACTCCAATTTCGGAAGTTTGGTCTATGATTCGAAGATTTCGATCCTCCTTCAGTCCAACATCTCCTCGAGCTTCTCATTCTAAATGGATAGACGAGTTCTTGGACAAAATTGCCCCCCCTTCTGTACCTAACTTAGATGAAATAACTCCAATCCACAACACTCCTATGTCTGATCATTGGCTAGACTCTCCATTCACTTTAATTGAATTAAAAAATTGTTTATCAACAGTCAAGGACTCATCTCCAGGCAGAGATGGTATACCTTATAGCATTATCAAAAATAGTAATGATAATGTTCTAAATCACTTTTTAAGCATCTTAAATAAAATCTTCCAGACTGGCATAATACCTGATGACTGGAGTTCTCAAATAATCATCCCAATTCTAAAATTAAACAAATCACCCAATTCTGGATCCAACTATAGGCCAATTGCTCTTTCATCCACCCTTAGTAAAATTTATGAAAAATTAATTAAAAACCGGTTAGAATTTTTTGTCGAGAGTAATCATCTTCTCTCTCCATCCCAATTTGGATTTAGGAAAAAGAAATCTACACAAGATAACCTTGCCATCATCAGCACTGATATTAATTTATCCATTTCTAACAAAGAAGTATGTCTTGCAGTCTTTATAGACATAGAAGGCGCCTTTGACAATGTTTCCATCCCAATTCTTAAAAAAAAACTTTTAGGCCTTGGCTTACCCCTCATGTTTGTCCAATCTATTATTAATCTTTTTCTCGATAGGAAAATTTTCATTGAGCTACCAGATGTTACTCCTCAGAGTAGGTCAATTTGGAAGGGTTTACCCCAAGGCGATGTATTATCCCCCTTACTGTATAATATATACACACACAATATGCATGTCACCATTCCCCCTCAAGTAAAAGTTGTTGAGTTTGCAGATGACATAGCTTTCTTCTTATCATCCAAAATCATTCCATCCGCCGTCAAATATCTTAATGAAGCCATGGATACCCTTTGCACATGGCTCACTTTAAATGGTCTTGAACTTTCAGTACAAAAGAGTCAGTGTGTCACCTTCTCAAATCGTCATAATAACCCCCCTGTTCAAATTTTATTTAAAAACTCTCAAATCCCCAATGCTTCCGAAGTTAAATTTTTGGGAGTAACATTTGATAGGAAACTTAAATGGTCTTCCCACATTAATAATATAGTTACTAAATGTGAAAAAAATTTAAATATTATCAGATCATTGACTGGCGTTTGGTGGGGTGCACATCCTATCTGCATTAAGTTGCTCTACAATGCACTTATTCGAAGCCATCTCGACTATGCCTGCCCACTTTTTAGTACTGCATCCAAAAATGCACTCAGTAAATTAGACAAAATTCAATCTAAGTCATTGCGAATAATAACTGGCGTGATGCAATCGTCGCCCATCAATTCCCTTCAAGTAGAATGTTCTGATCCTCCTCTTTATTTAAGGTGTCAACTATTTGCTGACAAATTTGTTCTTAAATGTTTAAATTCTAAAAGTCATCAGGTTATTCCCAGTCTCGTTGTTCAACGACTCAACACATTCATCTACAATCAGAGCTCGAACTAAACCTCTCCCTGCCATCTGTAAAAATTTTCGCTCTCTCTCAGAGCTTCAAATTATCAAAAATGATCTTCTTCCTTTGTACAAATTAAAATATAGTCACGTCACCCTATCCCCAAGGATTTTAGAAGGGATCGGCATCCTTAACCAGTCACATGCCGTGACATTTAGCGGAAATTCGCGGAACTTCGCAAAAAAACACTAAAAAACCACCACTTTGAATTTTGAATTGAATGTTTTGTTGATAAATTTTGAGCTATTGTATATTTTATTAACTGAAACACGTTCACAACACAACATACTATCTACCAAAACCACATTACTTGCATTTATTACGTAAATTAATAGGTTTTATGATCGTTTTATTCGCGATACACCCATTAATTGCGACCGTTAAATTCGCGGCAAATTCTGACAGCCGATTGTCATAGAAGATATCGTTTTAAAAATATTCCAGGGTGACTAGGTGAATGAAACTTGTAGCGTCTCCGAGAGTAATGACAGCGCAAGCGATTCTGACACTGTTCTCCATACAAATTGTGTACATAGAAGGGCCAAAATCGTCGACCAAAAGTTTTTTGTCGGAAGTATTATTCAAATATTTGAATTATTTTCTCGCGCATGCGCATATGACGCGCGCGCCGGCGCGTCTCCGGCCTGTTAGAGGTTAAAAGTCATTCCAATCTCTCAGCCCGTACTGTCAATAATATGTTCAATGACATTATTTCTTCTAAATGGCCCAACTCTTCTCTTTTATTTACTGATGGCTCCAAATCTCCGGACTCTCCTAACTGTGGTATTGGTATTAATGTTTACCACAATAATTCTAATGAAAGAATATTTTATTCAATTTCAAACCAATTTTCAATATTTTCTGCCGAGTGCATTGCGATTATTGAATCTCTCAAATTATAATAAAAAATAATTTTGAACATTCTCTTGTTCTCTCTGACTCTGTCAGTTCCCTCCAAAAACTTAAAACCAGTCCTCTTCTTCATCCTGATGATCACTTTGTATGTCTTATTCGAGTATTGATAACCTCCATTCAAAGCTCTGGAAAAACTGTCACTCTGATTTGGCTTCCTGGACATGTTGGCATAGTGGGTAACGATATTGCTGATTCCTTGGCAAAACAAGGAGCGTCTAACCCTACCGTTACCCTCGTAAACCATATTCCCCTGTCTGATATTTTTTCTATCATCAAAGATAGATCCCGCAATGTTTGGACAGAGTATTGGAACATTGCTAGTCAATCCAAGGGTACCCGTGCCTCAATACAAAGGACTATCCCATCAAAACCGTGGTTTCAAAAATTCCCCCATTTTTCCAAAAAAGAAATTTCCTTACTTATTCGTATGAGAATCGGACATTGTTCCGTTCCTTCTCACCTTTATAAAATTCATGTGCTTGACTCCCCAGATTGTACGTTCTGTGGTCTAGATGTGGGAACTTTAGATCACATATTTTTTGATTGTCCCTCTCTAAATAAATATCCTCTCTTCTATCAAGCGTTATCAAAAATTGCCTCTCCTCCATTCAACATTTCATCTCTTCTAAGTCTGAACTCTACTCCAATCTTCCATAAAATTCTGAAATTTGCACATTTAAATAAAATTAATATATAAATTCACCTTTCCTTTCTCTGTAATTATAAATGATGGCCTAGAACACCCTTGAAGGGTGGAAGCCAGAAATAATTGAAAAAAACCTGTCTAGCATTTTCCTACACATAATAAATAGATTAATAATTTAGCTGAAGAACGCAATAAAATGAACCTGAAAAGCCTTCATGCGAGGTTCCTCATAAAGAGGGTTTGCCTGCACCAGACCCACGGCGCGGGGTGACAGATCGCAGGCCAGCAGGGGATCCAGGCCAGGGGTCACTTGGGACAGGGGGAACAAGAGGGCCCCCGCACCACACCCTGCCTCCAGCAGCCCCCCTTTCAGCTCCAAGAGCTCGGGGAACTCACGTACTATCCAATGCCGGTCTTTAAAGAATCTGAAACGGTAATTTGATTAGTGATCAGAATAATGTCGACTTCCATGGTAGCGCACTTGAGGTGATGTTTCACAAAAGTGACGTATAAAACAGCAGTATTATTATTGTTGCAGGTTTGAACCGGCATGCCCAAATCAATTTAATTTAAAATCATCTAAACTTGGTTAGATGAAGTCTTGAATGTGGTAAGAGAAGCAGGTTGAACTCTACTCCCCGCAAGGCTGTGGGACTCTTAATGCTCAGTCGTGACAGAAACCATTCTACCACAATGGGAGACTATTCGATTTGCTGAAAACACTAGGTAGGTACTAGGGCAGGGGTCACCAATTACTTTCATTAGGGGTCCGTTTTTTAAAATAACATAACTATCGCGGTCCGGAAAGGAAAAAAACCTAACCCCCCCTCCCGGGCTTAATAATTGAAATGATAAACTGTACTATTTAAATATGTGTAGATACAATATCAATAAACAAATAAAACTAATGGGTTCCGGAACGTTATTTTATTAAATAATAAACAAATGTTAGTGAGGATGTCGACGACATTCTCAATTTTCTTAAAATCTGTGAATCTGTTTTCAAATTCCGATTTAAGATCCTTAATGAACGTCTTGTATTGGCCGACGTCAAGCTTGGTGTCACTGCTGATTTTTTTTATTAGGGAAGTGTTAGTTAGTTCATTATCAAGATCGATGTTAAAAAGATCGAGTTTTCGCAAAAAGCATTTTACTTCTGTCTAGGGAATGCAATCTCGATCTCACGAGATCTCGTTCTCGCAAGATCTCGGCCTTTTTTAGCGAGATTGATCTCGGACGAAAAAAGGGCGAGATCTCACGAGTTTAACGAGATTACACTCAAGCATAAAAACGTTTTATTCGAAGCGCGGACTGACGCGGACGGAGTTGCGATCTGTCGGTTTCGTTCGGTGAGGCGGCAGCCTGAGGTAGCCTGAGGTCTGTGGTTCCAACTTGCGTTGAATCCGAAAGGGCTGGTTATCTGGCCAACAAAATAAGAAGCCGTTTAGCAGACGATTCTTTGGACATTTTGTGCTTCTTAAGGAGCTATTTTAGAATAATTCGTAATAATGGCTTGTGATTTGAACTGAACAAATCTTTCTTTTTTTTTTTCTTTTTTTAATGAAATAATGCATTTCGAAAGTGAATAAAATATTATTTGTTCTTAAAAAAAAACATCTGAATAAATTTAGTAATTCTTTTGTATTCATTTATTTTATATATAACGTATATTTTACAAAATATTAAATTAAATGTCGTTTTTTGATTGGTACATTTTGTTAATTATTCTGTAATTTCTAATAGTCTGACTAATTGGTATATTTTGTTAATTAATCTGTAATATCTAATGGATCTACTGAGTAGATATAGTTTTATGTAATTGATAACAATATCTCAGTTTTGTCAACTCAACTTAGATAAGTTTCATTTTTTTGACTTCTCGTTGTTTTGTTTGTTGTAAGTTATAAAAGAACTGGGTAATTTTTTGGGATTAGTGTATTACGAATAATTTTTAGAAAAAAACTTTAGATTTGCCTTAATTACTATAAAAGGAAACTTTTTGCATCACAGCTGGCGGAAAATAATGCATTTCAATTTTCAATTTTGTTAAATAAAATTTCACTTCGCGAACCGTTACTACAACAGCCCGCCCGCCATTTTGTCACTGTAAACCATTCAAATCCTGGGATGTTTTTTAAAATAAAGATAATATACACAAGCCCGTTACACAAACCCTGCTTTGCCAGACAAACCATTCAAAAACGTAGGCTGTTTTTTAAAGTAAAGATAACATACACAATCCCGTTAGACAAAGTGGGAAAAATGGCGGGCGGGCTGTCATAGTATCGGTTCGCGAAGGGAAATTTTATTTAACGACATTGAAAATTAAAATGCATTATTTTCCGCCGGCCGTGATGCAAAAAGTTTCCTTTTATAGTGATTAAGGCGAATCTAAAGTTTTTTTCTAAAAATTATTCGTAATAGCCATGGACACTAATCCCAAAAATTTACCAAGAACTGTTTTATTACTGAAAGATTGTTTGATATTAGAAGAGGAGACTGGTTGTTTCTTTCATTAGTTATTTGATAGATACGTACGTCAAAGTTTACTACTTATAAGTTTATTAAAAAATTATAGACATAATACTTAAAATGTTTATTATTATTTTCCAATTTATTCAAATATTGTGATTATTTGCAAAAAAAAACCCACAAAACTGCCAATCTCGCGAGATCTCGAAATTGGCGAGATCTCACAGTATTGTTATTCATAATCTCGCGGGATCTCGCTTGAGCCCCAATCTCGCGAGATTTGCATTCCCTACTTCTGTCAGTAGCTCCCATACAAGCTCTCCTTTGCCTTGAAGTTTAAGGTTCAGACCATTGATGTGTTTAAAAATATCTGATAAAAAAGCAATGGACATTACATTTTATTTATCGCTAAGACGGGAGCAAAACAAAGCTCTAGAAAAATGATCAAATTACGTACTCAAGTTACATGTGTAAAATATTTTGTATTGTTAACACAAGGTCCGCACAAAATTCGTTGGCAGTCCGGATCCGAACCGCGGTCCGCCATTTGGTGACCCCTGTACTAGGGCATCATCTTAGATAGATCCTCTTAGTTCGTAATGCACGTCAAGAGTGTTTCCAGCAGGGCCCAGGCTCTTGTATTGAAAATGAGAAGCCGCTCTCAGCGGCTGAGTGGGGATTGCTGACTCGGCACTTCGCCTCCGGTATAAGTGTGTGTAAGTGGCGCAAGTCTCGTATACCGCTTCTGTGGGAGCACCGGCTGGATTATGCATTGATCCACTTGGTTGTCAAGCGGGGCCAACGGACTCTCCTGGTGGCCCTCTCAGACTATCCAGATAGTCGAGCACATTCTGTGGCAATGCGAGTTGATGAAGGATGCCAGAGAAGAAATTTTGGATGGGTTGAGAGAATTACAAAACCAGCATTTGTGTTTGTGAACAAACAAATAATTTTCATCTTCTTTTGTATTTAAAATAAAAACCCGATTTAATAACGATTCTCATCTAATTCCCACCTGTCGCCATTCCGTTTGTAGAAAATATCCCAATGGCGTGCGGAGTCCTTAATGGCCATGGCCGCACGAGCTTCGGGCACAAGGCGGTTCCCCTGCCGCTGCAGCGCTTCGTGCTGCTCGGGCCCCAAAGGGGGCAATTCCGACAGCATCTCGTCGGGCGCATCTTCACCGACCGCTATCCTGTGAGGCTCCATCATCAAAAATCACGTCATAAACTGGTCAAACCGATACTGACAGATACCGATGATATACCACTCGATACTAATATATATTATGCATCACGGAGTTGCGTTAAATGGCTTATGGACATGGATGATGTGTGTTGACTAGTTGTCTTGGGAAGAGCGATAAACAATAAAAAAAAAAAAAAACAAAACAAAGACTTTGTGCAGGATATGTAGCTTGCAAGACTGTTCCTATTTGTTCAGATTTTAAGTGGTTAATGTTAATTCCCGACGTTAAACCTTAACCAATAATATACCAAACCACCCACACCGTAACTAACTGCGGGTAGAAATAAGAATCCTTGTAGACGTTTGAATGTTTGTAGTTTTTTTACAAATTATTGCAAATTATTATGAGCAAAAACTGGCAAAAACATTCGAAAACGAACACGAGAACGAGAACCATAAATAAACCCATAATAAACCCAAGTCCCGAGAGAACCATAAATAAACCAATCGCAACGTACTAAAAATAACCACAGACGGAGAGGTTTTTTTAATTATTGTTTTTATTTCTTGCTAGAGAAATCCCGATGAGTTACAGAACTCATTTTAGGACAGGAGGAACATACAAATAAATCATGGGTGGGAGGAAATAGTTAAAATTTTACATAGGAATTTGGATATTAAAAATATAAGATTCACATACAATATAGAAGAAAAATAAAATACAGGTTGAGTAGAATAAACAGCAATGGAAAACAATTAAAGAAAAAGGGAACAAGGTTATACAGATATGGATGATTACAACTTAATGGAAAAGAAAAGAAGAGAAAAGAAACAAGACAATTGAACATGACAAGAAAATTACAAAGTTTCATCCTTATACATACTTAAAAAATATTCTTTTAAAGCATTACTTTGATTGTTTTATTTTGCTGGATTCACTTGTACATATCTAATAGGGAATTATATAGTCTATAGGCAACATAGTTCAGAGATTTTATCCCATATTTTGTAGTGTGTGTTTGAGGTATGCGGATTTTATTGCTATTTCGAGTATTGTGAGTGTGGATGTCTCGATTGTAAAGTGGCTTGATGTTAGTGTGAGTTGATTGTTGGGTAATTTGTAGGATGGTGCTTGTGATTTCATGTTTAGGAAGGACTGTGATTGGAAGAATACCGGAAACTGAATAGATGTCTCTGACATGGGTGTCCCATGGAAGTCCAAAAACATTTCTGAGAGCTCGGTTTTGAACCACCTGCAGATCAGCTATCAATTTCTTTGAGGCAAATCCCCAGATACAGCAGAGATAAGAAAGGTGTGAATGTACCATGGCGTAGTACACTGATGTTAATAAAGGTACGGGTATTAATCCTTGGAGTCTATAAAGTACACCAGTTATGGGTGTAATTTTCTCCTTTACATGATTTAAGGTAAAACCACACTAAGCCCACGTAACGCGACGCGACGTAGGTAGACGTCACCATTTCCATATCTGGTCTACTTACCATCCATACATTTTCTATGGAAACGGGTGCTTTAGAGTCAGACTAGCCCCACGCAACGCAAACCGACGCCCCCTACGTGACGCGGATCTACCACAGCCAGATCGGCGTGGGCCATGTGGAAGGTGGAGGGGGTATGGTCACGCCTACTACGAGATGATTTTACATCTTTTTGGTGTTATCTAAGCATCGAACGTTATGTTTCGCTATATCTGTGGTTGTTTTTTTGACAGATATTATTCAAAAATGGATGACGAACAGTTCATTGAAACTGTTAGACGGCACGAAGTTATTTATAAAATCAAATCACAGGATAATAGAGATTCTGCATACGCAGTGCAGCTTGGGAGGAAATTTCAGCCATTCATGGCATGACTTTCAATATTATACCCCTATAATGAATGACAATCAAACCTTAGACACACTGCCAGTCTTTCTCTGGTCCCAATTGACTTTCGAAGAGGTGTGTTTTCTTTTTTTATGTCATATTCAATTGTGAAGCTCTTCAAATACCATTTTACTCATACGGAAGTATATGAAGAATCGTTCGTCATCGGATTCTAGTTCCATTAAATTTACGATAAGCCGCCGCACTTTTAATAGGCACAGATTTTGGAAAGTACACTATTTTTAAACTTAGTTACCGCAAAAAATATCGGATTAATTTTTGGGGATCGCTGGCAACGGTTAATATGCACTTTTTTTTGAAAAAACCTTTTGATTCACCTTAATTACATCAAAAGGTAACTAACTATTTGCATTGGGGGAAGTGGAAAATATTTCATTCTAAATTTCGATTACGTAAAATTAAAATTAGCTTTCGTCTTGTGAGATTGTACGCCAGAATCACAAACCATGTTTCACAAACCTAGCGTAGCCGCTAAACTACTTGAAAACTGGGATGTTTTTCTTGCCTTGACGCGAGTAGGCGTTATAAAGGGGCACTTTCTTTTGTATCACAAACCATGTTACACAAACCTAGCGTAGCCGCTAAACTACTTGAAAACTGGGATGTTTTTCTTGCCTTGACGCGAGCAGGCGGTATAAAGGGGGCACTTTCTTTAATGTGTGCAAATTATTTTACTATGAATTTGTTTTGTATGGTTGGCACTACTGATATACGTCACTATGTGGTTTCTATGGACAAGATTCAATATGGCGTCGGCGTCAAAACGGAAAATTATGTGAATAAAAGTTTTAACGAATTTAAATTTAAATGCACGTTTTTCCGCCGTTCTCGACTGAAACAGATGGTTCTTGTGGTAATTAAGTTTAGGGGTAGTTTATTTTTTAAAATATATGCCTATTAAAAGTGTAGTGGCATGCGGCGTCTAGTCGTAAATTTAAATTTACGATAAGCCGCCGCACTTTTAATAGGCACAGATTTTTCCAAACATTTATCTTTGTTTGTTAATGTTGTGGACCCAAATACTTTTTTTTTTATTTTTCTTTCTACGAGAATATTGATTTAATAATAAGAATCGTAGCAAATCATCTTCAAATTCGCTTTCAGAAGACATGGCAAAGCTATCGTCTGCTGAGAAGAGAATCACATAAACATAACCTAAAAAATGAATGTCAAATGTGTCGAATCAAACGCGCCTGCGCACAACCAGAGACCCCTTGTCACGTGGTCACAGCGACGCTTGCCTACGTCGGCGGTCGGCCAGTGTGAACATGGACAGCAATGGACAGGAACGTTGCATCGCGTCGCGTAGCGTCGCGTGGGCTTAGTATGTTTCTAGCTTTATGTGGAGATCCCACGAAAGTTGGGAATCTACGATCAGACCCAAATATTTTGTGCTCATTTTCTTTTCGAGGTAGTTATCACCAACTTTGATATTGATGCTGATATTTTTCTTGTTGCCAAAAAGTATATAATGAGTTTTTTTTTACGTTAAGAGTTAGTTTGTTTATTCTTAACCAGCTTGTGAGTTTAGAAATATCAGCATTCATTTCCGTTTCATGCTCCGCTAGGTTCAGTTTGTTGTAAAAAATTACAGTATCGTCCGCATAGAGTTGTAGAGTTCCTTTAATACCCCACTTTGTTATGTCATTCACATAGATAAGAAATAGCTACGGTCCAAGAATTGATTCCTGTGGCACTCCACATGTTATTTTACCCAAGTCACTCGTTTCTCCTCCCAGTTCTACTGCCGAAAAGCGATTTGATAGGTAAGATCGGAAAAGTTCCAGAGGAGTACCAACAATACCCAAATGTTTCAGTTTTTCGATCAATACGTTGTGATCTACCGTGTCAAATGCCTTCTTTAGATCAATAAATATTGCCGCCGTAAAATCCCCATGATCAATATGTTTCTATATATTTGATATAAAATCAAAAGCTGCACATTTAGTGTTAGATCGTCGTCTGAAACCGTGTTGTTTTGACGTGAGAATTTTGTTGTGTTCGAGATATTTCAATAGTCTTCTTTAATGATACATTCAAATATTTTAGAGATAACTGGAAGTATAGAGATTGGACGATAATTTTGGACATTTTTTTTTGCATTCGTCTTTATGAATAGGAATTATTTTCGCAATTTTTAGTTTGTCTGGAAAAATACCTTTTGATAGAGAGAGAATATATAATTTTGATAGAGAGAGAAAATATAATCATATAATTATTAAGAATACAAGGTCATCCAATCTAGTAATCTAGTCTCTTTCAACGGAAGCAATCTTCCAAACAGGCCCTCCATTGAAATGCTTGGTGTAACCCTTAGTGACCAGCTCAGGTATGGGGGTTCCATCGAAGCCAGAGTAAAGTTAGCCTCACAGAAACTGGGCGTACTGTACAGGGCCCGCAGATACTTTAATAGTACACAACTGCTAAACCTGTACAAATCACAAGTGCGCCCCACGGTTGAATTTGGCAGCCACCTCTGGTCTGGAGCTCCAAAATACCTGAAAAATACCCTCGACTCTGTGCAGAAACGGGCGGTCCGTCTGATAGATTCTCCCATCTTAACAGACGGATTGCAATCTTTAGAGCACAGGCGTCGGGTGGGAATGCTATCCTTGTTCTACCAGTATTACAATGGAAGATGCTCCGAGGAACTAGCATCATTGATCCCTTCGGCACCGGTGCATAGTCGGGAAACACGCCAAACGCGTGCCCAACATTTGTACACGGTTGACATTTGCCACATGAGAACGGGTCGTTTCTTCGACTCGTTCTTGTGTTCAACAGCTCGGCTGTGGAATGATTTGCCGGCCTCTGTGTTTCCTCCTTCCTACAACATGGGTCTCTTCAAGACCAATGTTCATTCCTTCCTCTCCTCAAAAAGACCCTCCACATAGCATCCCAGATGACATAGGCCCTGAGGGAAATTATTTTCGTCAGAGCCTCCTGCGTGGAGTTAACGTAAAAAAAAAATCCGCCAGTTCCTCCTTGCAATTTTTGAGAAAGAGAGAGGTTATCCCATCGGAACCAGCTGCCGCATTGGACTTAAGGTTAGATTTAACACGTAGGATTTCATTTTTATTTATCCTGACCATGTTAAAAGATTGTTTTGCTTGAGGTTCCGTGAAGATCGTGTTCACATCAGTTTTGGAAGTTTTTATTACTGATGCTAGATTTTCCCCAACTGCGAGAAAAAATGCGTTAAATGCAGTTGCAATCTCCTTTGGTCCCTTTACTTCTTCGTCATTTATGACTAGAGATTTACAAGTTATTTTTGGGTTTCGCGAGCTATTTGAGAGAATGGAATTGATTATTTTCCAGGCTCGTTGTGGCTTATTCATGTTTTCATTAAGCAATTTTGTATAATACATAGATTTAATATATCTTCTGTAATTTGTGACAGTATTACGAGCTTTATTTTTTTCTCTTGTCAACTTCCTTGATTTTGTTTCCAAAGTTTAAATATGCTATTTCGTTCTTTAATAAGTGAATTAAGTTGGGCATCAAACCATGGAGTATTGTTCAGTTTTTTGTCTCTTATATTAGTTTTGACTTTTGTTTTGCATGAATTTACAGCATTTTGAAGATAGTCAGCGAAATTATTATAATTTTGGTTTACGTCGTCAGACGAATGGGTAAATTTACAAGTCTTAAGTGACGTATTTAATTTTTGGTAATTTATTTTGTAAGCGTTTGAGAGGTTTTTTGGGGATCTGTTATTGGGGAGCTTTTTCAGAGAGTTTTCATAATGCAATATCAGTACATTATGGTCACTAAGGGGATCATCAATATTTGAAATTATCCCAGAAACATTTGTTCTATTCGTGATAATATGATCTATCAACGAGCTGGTGTTATTTGTTACCCTTGTGGGAAACATCGTGTTACACACATAAAAGTTGTATGATTTTAAGGTGTGAACATATTTCCGTGCCATATCAGCTTCTTTTGAAATATCGATATTAAAATCTCCAAAAAGTAATGTGTCTTGTTTGTTTTTATTTCATATTATTTCTAAAGAGTCAAAAAAATCTGTTATGTTTGAGTTGGGCTTACGGTAAAAAACATACAAATTGAGAGGTTTAATATTTTTTGCCGTGATCGTAATTCCAAGAAAAGTATTTTCACTGCAACATTTTTCTATTTTCTTATTGCTTAGTGTGTTATGCATGTAGATGGCGACTCCTCCTCCTCCTTAATAACGAAAAAAGTTTCTTCTCCTTTTCGCAGCCAGGTTTCGTAATCACGAGAATATGTACCTTTCTGTAATGTTTTTTAGGGTTTCTTCAATGTTGTTTCTGATGCTTCTAGCGTTCATATACATAATACGCATACAGGAATTTTTGGTGGTGTATTCTTGAATATTAAAACATTTTTTTCCCTTGAAGTTGCCTTTAGCAGTGGCCCACGTAGTCTACCCTTTCTCTGAAACGCTCATCGATAAGCTTCCAGAGAGGGCAATCTGGATTTGTTGCCCGGTGGTTTCTAGTAACTCCATTGCAGTTTGAACACGTTGGTTCTTTGGCCTTGTTGGGACACGTTGGACAGGTTGTGACGGAGAGATTTGTAGTACCTCCCACACGCACATTTCGGAGCGACCGAGTCTCACTTCAGACTGCCGTTCAGAAAATTTTCATAGTAAACTGCGCTATAAACCTATTGGTAAGCCCACACAGCGGCCAACGTTCCAACTTCAAACGTTTGGACGATCGTGTGGAGGGGTGTTCGTGCGTTGGAAGTTCGAGTTGGAAGGTTGGCGTTCGAGTTGGCCCGGGATCGCCCTCGAGGCGATCCCGACGGCCAACTCACACGAACCAGCCTGCCGCAGCTGTCCACACCGTGCCGCGTACGATTAAAATGACTATATTATTACGGAGAGTGGTATAACAATAATGTTTGAAAACATGTCGTGTATATAAGTATATGATTATACGTACGTAATAATTGTAGGCAACTTAAAAAGATACAGCGTAGCTACAGCTGTTTCATGTCCGCCATTTTGGAGTACGGAATTCGGGGTTGGAGGGTTGGCCGCAGCGACCACACGATCGGCCAACCTTCCAACTCCGAACTAAGTTCGGAGTTGGAAGGTTGGCTTCAGTCTGGACGTAGCATATCGACTTTTCTTCGCGGCGGCCTGAAGTGGCGCGGGACTCGGTCGCTCCGAAGTGTGCGTGTGGGAGGTCCTACAGGCAACGCAAGGTTTCAAAATTTCGAACGCGAGACGCAGTTGTAGGAACACGGACTTCAAGCTACGTATCGATTTTTTAACCAATCACCGATTTCTATCGATCTACCTCCTCGATTTGTTGAACGCATTTTCTACGAACCTTGAAGCTAGAGACACATACTGTAATGTTGTCGTGTAAGTGCTGTGTGTCTGGTGGGTAGTGGGTAGAACACGGTAATGAAGAGAGTAGGTATAATTGGTAATGGTATTTATTGGGGAGCTGCTGGTAACAAAAGAGACATACTTCTTTCAGGCGTCGCCTTATAAAGCCTCTCGCAAGCATTCCATCTCGCTTGCTCACTCACACATTCGCACGAACACCACACATACTATGAAATATAAAAAGATTATTTATAACACAATATCGCTCGCCATACAATTCTTAAGCCTAGATGACACACGGCGAGTTTACAAGCTACTATCTACTAAGTTTAAAAGTGGGTAAATCGGCGAGTGAGATTGTCGTGATGACACACAAAACTGTCCACTCGCTCAGAAGCGTAGGAAACTGAGGCCGCTGCTAGGGCCAGTAACAAGAATAACGACGCCTGCGTGAACTAATTCTTCAGATGTTTGACAGTCGAAATCAGCTGTTTATCGGAAGCCATGTTGGAAACATAATACAAATAGGTAAATATAAAATTTTTGATATTGTTATGTATATTTTCATAATCTTATCCTTACGCACTTCTTTTTCGCTTTTCTTTTTTTATTATAACTTTTCCAATAAGGAACTCCAGTGAAAAATATTATGGCTTTAAAAAAATATGTCCATGTAGACCAATAAACGCTGATTCTGAATATATAAGTTTTATTTCATAATATTTTACACAGAGTTTTTAAAAAATTATTAAAAACTGCATTTTTAAACCTCTCCTCAAAATACAGCGTCAAGTTGGCATTACTGAAATGGTTAACGGTGACGTCACTGTTAACCTGCTAACCAATTCACCGAAGTGTATCAAGATGTATTGACATTTGAAATCTTACGACTTACGCCACGAAAGACACGCACGCCATTCAACATTTCGTGTTTTTGGTTATTTTCATACTGTTAAAGAGATTTAGATAAGTAATAGTTATTGTGTTTATTGGAAACAATATTTAGGCTCTCAACAATTAAAGTTATGACGTAAAAGGGCTATATTTGAGGTTAAGCATAGTCATAAATAGGTCATATGTCATATTTGACATTTGGTTTACGATACATCGGTCGTATTTTCGAATTGTTTTTTACTAAAAGGGCTTTTTATACAAGTTATTACACAATCGTCATGATCAGAATATTTTAAATACCAGTGTTTCTGTATGTGCTATACACAAAACAATGTACAGTCACGCCTGAACACAAAATTCGAGGCTTACGATGTCACTAACTTGTATTTGCAATGAAAAAGATGATTTATTGTTTTTATATTGCACTTTGTTAAAATACAATAACAGTACCGGTGAAATGTGGACATTTTACCAATGTTTTTCTATATTAAAAGCAGTTAATCTTGAATAAAAAATACACCTCACACCTAAAAGTCATCTCAAAGCATTCCGCCATTAAAATTCTTCTGGATTCTTCATTCAAACAGGGATGTTCTGCCCAAAAAAAATATTTCCCTAGATTTCGAAGTGAAATTTCCCTAGAACTTCACATTTATGCAATTACCTACTTAGCCACCTGATTGTGTAACACTAATCCTGTTATATGTTAATTAATTGGGAAGATATCGGAATTTGGTAAATGTACTTATAATACTGTGCTTTTCCAAATAAAACACTTTTTATTAATTATTATTTTTTTAATTTATAAACTAACGTTTAGACAAGATTTTTATGCATAGCACAAAGGGTAACAATTATTACAAGCAATAATTGTCAGCCTGAGACACTCATTTACATTGAAAAATCTTCCGAGAAAAGATACTTGCCGCCAACGGGACTTGAACCCGTGTCCTTCCGATTGCCGGTCGAATGCTCTGACCACTGAGCTATGGCGGCTTATCAAATACCCGCCAAATAATTCAATATACACGGTGTCCGGAAACTCGTAGTACAAGCGGAAAACTGGTGAACCTACATCACATAGACAACCCAAATAAACATAAAGATTTTCAATTTAAGCATTTTCAAATTTAAAATTTAAAAAAATATATATTTAAAAAAAAATTCGGCTTATTTAGGGTTAAAATTTTAAAAAGGCGGAAATGTCATGATGACAGATGGAAGATGTTCCACCTCACGGATAATACGGAACGTTCAACGTTGCACGGATAATACGGAATGTTCCTTTTTTAACTAATAGACAATCAAATATGACGTTTGTCGGAAGTACCTACCAATCTTATAAAATAAATTATCTAAAATAAACTCGCATTTCATCATCATTTTAAAAAACATCCCAGGTTTTTGAATGGTTTGTTGGCAAAGCAGGATTTGTCTGGCGGGTTTGTGTAATTATTCTAATAAATTTCTTTCCATGTTCTACTGTTATAAATACAGGTACAAACTTGTCAATAATGCATTCACTTTGTTATACGCAAAAATATTTTTTCTATGATTGGCAGCATTGATGAAATGTTAAAATAAAAACGATGAAACATGGCGTTTCCGCGCGAGTGGATTAATTTTAACAAAATTAAAATGTTAAATCCATATTTTTGGCATGTTTTTTGTTCTCCCCCGACATAAATACTCACTTTTCGTAATAATAAAGCTTAATCTAACTGTTTGGATAAAAATTATTCCGTATTAACGAGTAAGCGGTTAAATCACAGTACAAGGTAAAACTTGGGAAGATACAATCAGTAAAGCCAACAAATGCATTGCAATAGTCAAAGATTGGCTAGATAGAAATCTTCTTAGCCTAAATTATGATAAAACAATTTTTATTCCCTTTTATAATTCCCAAAAGTCATCCCCTAAAAATAATCTTAACTTGAAGTTCCATAATGTTAATTGTAACTTTGCGACATGCACAAACTGCGAAGATGTAAAATTAGGAAAATATATCAAGTACTTAGGTGTAACTATAGACAGCCAACTCAAATGGACTTACCATGTAGAAAAAACTGTAAATAAACTGAGATACTTAAATTATATATTCAAACGTATGAGCAATATTGTCAATACAAGAACCATGAAACTTGTTTATGATACATTGGTGCTTTCGTCCATTTCCTATGGAATAATCGCCTGGGGAGGAACATACAATAACCATATAAAACCATTGGAAATTGCTCAGAAGTCCATCATTAAGGTAATGTACCAGAAGTCCAAGATGTATCCTACCAATCAGCTATTTCAAGAAACTGAAATACTAGAACTAAGGCGGATCTACTGTATCCAATGTCTCAAATATATTTTTACACGTCCAAACAATTTCAATAAAAACACATATCGTTCTAGCCAGAGATATAACACGTGCGTGTACACAGTGCCTCACTGCAAAACCAGACTGGCCCAAAGACACATTACCTACATTGCCCCAAAACTATTCAATTCCATACCCCACTCCATCAGCAAGGATCAAAATCTGAACGTACTTAAAAAAAATGTTAAAATCTGGGTAAAAAATAATTTGGAACTGAATAAGTTTTTTCTGTAACTCAATCAGCTTCTAAAATGTGGAGTCTTTCTGAATATTTAGAATAAAAACAGGAAATATATATATGTATATATATTTCCTGTTTTTATATATATGTATATATATATATATATATATATACTCGTATGTACATGTGTATTTAAGTATGGGTGTAAATGTGTGTTTATCTTAGATATATTTTTAAATTTTTATACTCGTATGAAGTCAATCATGTTGATCACTGTAGACACTATGCATATATATTTTAATTTGTGTGTTTATCTTACATATATTTTTAAATTTTTAAACTCCTACGAAGTCATTCATGTTGATCACTGTAGACTCTATGTTTATATATATATTTTTTATTTTTTTTATAATTTTATTTTAACTACCACTGTTATCCACATAATATAATACCCACACACAGGCTTCGCCTTTGTGGGATTTTTTTTTGTTACTTACATTTTTTGTTATTATGTATTTACCCATATGTAAATGTACCAAAAAAACTTTGCTAATAAAAAAAAAAAAAAAAAAAAAAAAAAAAATGCATAAAAAATAATATTTATTCTCTCACCTCTTCTCTTCTAAACAATATGGTTAATTAGCGTACCTGTTTATTTTGTTATGTAGATAGTAGCCCCGAGCGGAGCATGTGAGCGTCCAACAGCATTGGTATTATTCCATCGTAATGCACAATAATTAATCATGTTTAAATATGAAAATAACACACACTTTGTTTTAGAGTTTGTTATGATGAAATGGTGTTTGATTGATCTCGCACAAGTATTATTAATCACGTTTAGATATGAAAATAACACACAAGTAACACAAACTTTGTTTTAATGTTTGTTAAATGAAAGGGTATTTAATTTTTGTTATTACTTTTTGGGATATTATGCCGTGTTGCGTTACCTCCTTCTTTAGCCAACGTTTCGGACAGCGTTACAGTGTCCGAAACATTGGCTAAAGAAGGGGGTAGCGCAACACGGCATAATATCCCAAAAACTAATAACAAAAATACTTTTGGCCGTGAAAATCTAAAATCGTATCTGGGGTATTTAATTAATCACATTTAAATATGAAAATAACACACAGTTTATTTTAAACCTTGTTAAATGAAGGGTTTGTACGCCGTTCAATAAGAAAAGATATCAATCGACCGCAATCTTCATCATACGTCAACGACCGCAATCAACAAGAGACAAAACAAACTGACGAAAAATAAAAAAATAAATTTGTGGCGAAGACAAATATCCGGTCAGTCCTATTAAATTATCGCTGAACACTGGGAATATTATTTAATTTATTTTAGCAGCATAGGTATGATTTTTATTGAGTTAATTATTGCGGACATCAAACAAAAATAGGTATACCTATCAAGGGTATGAGGGATGGGTAGGAATCTGAGAGATTAGACAAGTGTTTAGCCAAAAGTCCCCGCTCCTACGCCCCTTGCTTCCCCGCCTGTGCCCGCCCAAACATGAAAAGTGTAAGGGTTTTGTAAATCACGTCTATCTCGATTACTAAACAACATATCGGGTTGAATTTTTTTTTATTCTCTTTGCTGTAACATTGTCTACAATTAATATACAGTTAACTTTCGTCGTAACTTTTACCGTTTGTTTGTAATTCGTATGAAAAGGTAAAAATTTGTATATTTTTTGGCATGTAATTTTACATTTTGTCACAGAACTTTTCAGGCCGACATTTTATGAAAAAATGTTTCCTACAAAGATTGTAGCCCTTTCTATGAGCTGTAAAGTTATATATTTTAATGTGTACTTTATGGCTAGAAAACATCAGATATCAACCGTGAATGCTTGGTGCACCATCTCTGCGTCGCTCCGCGGCAGCCGATTTACCGCACTATTCATGTATGATGTTTATACTCATTAATTGTATTTTTTGTCAATTGTTTTAAATTTTGGTTATACTGAAGAAGTGAAATTATGCTTACTGGTATCAGTTCAAGTTTCAGCAACTAAAAATGCCAGAGTATTTCAGTTTAAAATCTATAACTTTATTTATTGAATGGAAGTATAAACTAGCTCGAGTTTCGAGAGAGTACGGCCTCAACCACTCTCACGATCTCCTGCCATGCAGCTGGTAGGCAGACAAATAAAAGCCGCCAAGACTTGGACAAACCTCACCTCATGAACTCGGGGACCCCTGCTAAGTCACCACTACTTGGGGTGATCTACGACGAAGGCGTCCACTAATATCTACAGGAATTCCAAAAATTGAAAAAATCTAACTAATATCTATGAGAACCAAAGTGCGTACGAATATCTACAGCTCAATTGCTGACTAATATCTATGAGAACCAAAGTTGACGAATATCTACGGCACTGGCATAGGTTGGATTTGCAATTATGTATACCATATTGGAAAACGCAATAATGCAGTTTAAAAAAAACTTTATTTATGTATGTATGTAAAAACCCCTAATATCGACCTATTGGACACATTTAGCTGATTTGAAGAATTTGGATTTTGTTTTAACAGCTTTCTTTATTTCGAGTGCTTCTAAATTATGTAGTCTGTTACCATAACTATTTCTATGTGAGTTAGGTTAGGTTAGTTTAGGTTGAGGTGCCGTGTATTTCGAAATAAATAAATAAATAAATATCTTTGTATTATGACCAATAAATTATGTTCAATAAATTATTGTCCCCGTAAACAGCAAAATACGTAATATTATGCAAAAACTTCATGTACTTTAAACAATTAAGCCTTTACGTAATTAGTAATTACGTAATTGAAGTAATTTAAGCTTCTCCGTACAACCTCTTGCTCAGCTGCCCTCTGTAGATATTAGTCCAACCTACGCTCTGTAGATATTAGTCAACACTAGGACCGTCATAGATATTCGTCCGATCTTAGCTCTGTAGATATTAGTCAACACTCTGAAGTTCGTAGATATTAGTCCAACATATGAGCTGTTGATATTCGTCCGACATACAGGCTGTAGATATTAGTACCTGGAGTCACCTACGGCAGAGGTGTTGGTTATCCAATAAATGGTTCCTGCGGTGGCGGTACCCATACCCGCCTTCTAAATTGATAAATTTTATTACATTATAAAAAAATAATAAAAAAACCTTGTTCAAATTGGTTCGAACACGACTGTAGTCAAATGGCGGCCATGTTTGTTGCGTTGTGTGCCACTAAGCAACCATTTTTATTTCCGTTCCCGAGGATAAAACGGTCCAAGTCCGAAATTTGAAGAAATGAGTTTTTGATGTAGACTTGAAGTAAATTATCATGTTTATCAGTGGCAGAAAGATGAAGTCCCATTATGAAGAAAAAATACGATTTTCAAAATTGCATGTGGATGCAAGTACCATGATGCAACAACTATCATAGAAGCAGAAGGGTGTACCATGGACTTTATTCCTTTTATAATACACCACATGTCATAACAAAATAGTCCACTTCATTTAGAGGCAGTAGGACTCAAGTCCATGTTTTTGTTTTTTTTTACATGAGCTCCACACAGGAGGCCCTGAGGAAAATAATTTCCCTCGGGGCCTATTTCATCTTTGGGGATGCTGTGTGGAGGGGCTTTTTAAAGGAAGGGAAGAAGAGGAGAGTTCTGGGAAGGAAAAGGGTTTAAGGGGTGGGTAGGAATCTAGGGTTCAGCATGTCCTGGTCATCCGCCTGCAAGAAAAAACCTCACCCCATGAACCCGGCACCCCTGCTAAATCACCAAACGTAGCGAACCACTTGGGGTGACCTATGGCAGAGGTGTTGGTTATCCAATAAAGGTTCCCGGGGCGGCGGTACCCATTCCCGCTTCCCAAATTGAAAAGTTGACTCAAGTCAGCGTTTTTTTTTAAACAATTATTTTTAAAGGCTAGTTTAATTTGCTCCTTTTTAAAACAAAACTAACTGATTTAATAATTAGTTTTTTTCTTATCTATCATACAACATCTCCTGAACATTTACCTTTTTGGACTTGCTTCCGTATGTTTCGGGTACAGAATTTGGTTCGCAAGTTCACAGTTCAAGGCCAAGCCATTCGGATTAGTAGCTTACCCCTTCTATTGTGTTGATAGAACCGAGCGCAGAAAGGGACAGCAAATTTCGCATTGCACTTTGACTTGAAAGCGCGAAAATAATGAACAGCTGTTTTTAACCGTGAAACGACCGTACTACACGGAATAAAATTATGGATAATTTCAAAATAATGCTTTAAATCCGGATTTCTTTGTTTGTTTTCTTTTAATTAGTTTTTATTAGTTAGGTACTATGAACGTCAGTAATAATTTATAAGAATTTGACCAAAAAAAAAATCAACTTCTGACTCGATTTACTCGAAAACGAAAGCTCAAATCAAAAAAAATTATACCACAAAATCGACTCCAAATGTGATGAGGATTCCCCAGTTTCCCGCTTGTACTACGAGTTTTAGGACACCTTGTATACTAGTGTTTCATTCAACAATTACTGCTTGTTATATTTTTTCCACCTGAAAACAACCAACTTTATTTTTGCGAGGAAGACATTGTTAGTGTTAAATCCCTCGCTAGGTGGCGTCGAGACAAATTATGTCTGCATTTATTGGGGAAATACTTAAACTTGTTAAATATTAATTATTATTTTTTAATTTATAAACTAACGTTTAGACAAGATTTTTATGCATAGCACAAAGGGTAACAATTATTACAAGCAATAATTGTCAGCCTGAGACACTCATTTACATTGAAAAATCTTCCGAGAAAAGATACTTGCGGCAAGTATCTTTTAAAAAAAAAACACTTTGCACAATAAAAATCAACCGCAATCACCGATAAAACGGAACTTAAATTTTTTTTTTTCAGAGGTCCCATTTATCTTTTTAGATACATAATATCATTTTGAGTTGTCAGTGTTAAAAATAACATTGCATGTAAGTACATGAACAATAATTAAGATTCATGGGAATTCCAAAAAAATATATACGTATATAAAATATATAAATAATACCAGTAATATTGTCATATGTAATAAAAAATTTGCCAGAGTTCGAAATTTCCCTAGATTTTGTCCTGATTTCCCTTTTCCCTTTTTCTTTCATTATATCTAGGGAAATTTCCCTAGACATAACATCACTGATTCAAAATGACAACTTGAAAATAAATAAACTATCGGTGGGTGAAGAAGTCACACAATCCACCATAATAATAATAATAATAATAATATATCTTTATTGAACAAAAAAAATGAAGATTTATAACTACAAAAACAAAAAGTACATCATAAGTACAGTAAAAGTACAGTTTAAAAGTTGCATTCGTGCGAAAGTTAATATCAAAAAACAAAATACATATATACAGTAGGTAATTAAAGAACAGAGATTTAAAATTATAAATTTAGGTTTCTCATAACCTGCCTCACTAGGCTAGCCTGTGTTGAGGCAGTAATTTTATGTCAATTTATTATACTGTGAACATACCTACACTTACATTAGAATAAAATCACACAATAGAATGGTTGCATTAATAATAACAATAACATTGGTACAATAATAACAGCATTGGTTCAATATTAATTTCGAATTTGGGTGAGTGCACCGGTAAATGCTCTATCATTATTTTTTATCCAAATTTTTATGTTTTTTTTGAAATTTTTTTGTGAATCACATTTTTTTATACTAATTGGAAGAATGTTGTAAAGTCTTGTTGCAAGGTATCTGAAGCTTCGTTGACCAAAAGTAGTATGAGTTATGGGAATTTGTAGTAAATATTTGTTATTGTTTCGAGTACAGCGAGTGTTTAATCTTTTTTCATAGTATTTGTGTATATTTGTGTATAGATGAGTGAGGATTGTTTTTGCATATATCTGCCGAACGTCAAACACATTCATAATATTGAAGATTAAGTTGGAGTCTGTAATTAGAGGTAGTCTAAGAATTAATTTTATAATAGTTTTCTGTGCCTTTATGATTGGGTCCAGTGCTGATGCAGTACCGCCTCCCCATGCTATGATACCATACTCAATAATGGATTGACAGACTGCAAAATAAATCATTTTCAAGTGTTTTAAGTCGAGAAAGTTTCATATCGTTCTGAAAAAGTGCATGATTTTTCTTATTTTGTTAGCAATTATTTGAGTGTGAATATTCCATTTGAGATATGGATCAATTGTGAGGCCGAGATACTTCATCTGTGTAGTGCGCTCAATGTAGGGACACTGACAAGATTCATCGGAATTTAAACATGTGTGTATTCTAATAGAGGCGTCATCATGAGGTTGACCTGTTATATTTATGCTTGATGTGACATATTTAGTTTTCTCAGTGTTCAATGTGAGCGTATTTGTATCTAACCACTTTTTTATAATGTTTATATCCGTTTCAGCTTTTTTGTAAACAGCTTGCCAAGTGTCAGCTTCAAATAGTAAAACAGTGTCATCGGCAAAACTAACTATTTTTCCCTGAATGTTAAAGTTACATAAGTCGTTGATATATAAAAGGAACAAAGATGGTCCTAATATGCTACCTTGAGGTATCCCATAGTGAGTTGAGCACTGATTGCTAAGTGTGTTCATTATTTTCACTTGTTGCTTGCGGTCATCAAGGTAGCTCTTAAAAAAGTTAAGTTCGTTGCCTGTAATACCGATTATTTGAAGTTTGTTTAATAATTTACTGTGTGATATTGTATCAAAGGCTTTAGAGAGGTCTAAAAATATTGAAATACATTTTTTGCTTTTATCGAGGTTTTTCACAATGAAGTCAGTTACGGCGGCAATAGCGTCAGAAGTACTCTTGTTTTCTTGAAACCCGTATTGATTTTCTGAGAGTACTTTATGGCTCACCAGAAATTTTACCAACTGAGCATTGATAATTTTTTCAAATACTTTGGATAGTGTGGTCAGTATAGTTATTGGTCTGTAATTGTTTATGTCTGTCTTGTTACCTGTTTTATGTATGGGAATAACAATACCTTGTTTCAAGTTTGAGGGGAAGTGTCCTTGACTGATACTAAGGTTAATTAGGTATTCTAAAGGTAATGTAATTTCCGTAGCCAGCGTTTTCAAAATCTTGGTTGATATTCCATCAACCCCGGCAGAAGACGTGTTTTTTAGGGAATTAATTATTTTTAGAATCTCTTCCCTTGACACAGTTTGAAAATTGAATCTTCCTTTGGGAAATTGGAGTTCTGCTTCAGCAGGTAGAGCATTCCCACAATTTGGTAGACGAGAAGCAAGATTTGAACCAATATTTGTAAAAAAATTATTGATATAATCCGCAACGAGCTTGGGGTTTTTTGAGGTGTCAATAATTTTTCCGTCAATACAAAGTTTACTTATGTCCTGTTTGTCTTTAGTGTTTTGTGTATTTGTGGCTTCTCTTAGAGTTTGCCATATTTTTTTGGGATCATTGTTACTTTCTTGGATTTTGTCTCTGTAGTAGATTTCTTTCGCCTTTCTAATGACTTCGCCGCATGTATTTCTATATCTTTTATAGATGTTTAGTGATATTATGTCGTAAGGATTTTCTTTCACTTTTTTGTGTAATGCGTTTCTTCTACGAATGCAGTTGATGATTGAATAATTTATCCATGATTTTAAAGGTTTAATTTTGTTTGGAGTGTGTTTTGTCAGAATTGTAGTATTATTAATTAATTCATTTTTCAAATAGTCAACGAAATATCTCCATGCATCATCTGAGTTTTTTATTTGGAAGAGCTCTTGCCAAGATTTACTTTTAATTATATCTTTTAAATTCTCAAAATTAATATTATTGTACATAATTGTCTGATTACTTTTATTTTTTGTGGTGTCGGATTGCAATGTAAATATTGTTGTGTAATGATCTGTAATTGTTGATTTGTAAACAATGCTTTTGTTTTGTTTATTAGTTTTGACCATAACGTGATCAATGCATGATGTTGATTCATTAGCTATTCTTGTTGGTGTATTGATGGTACTAATTAATCCATGGAACTCTAACATGTTCAGGTAGTCGTGGCATTGATGGTGTGGGTTATTTGGAAGTATGTTGATATTTAAATCTCCCAAAATTATTATGTTTTTAGTGTAGGAAAGATTTGAGAGTATGCTATTTAGACTGTTAAGAAATGGTGTTATATTACGAATGCACGTATCATTATTATACATTATTTGCATACAGCTCGCGTCAATAATGTTTACTTCCGTTACAACACAGTTTAGGTCGTTTTTTGTGTATACCACTACTCCATCGTTCTGACTATCATGTGTTGACGAGTTGAATGAAGAGTAGTGAGTTATAAATTTTGGTGTGTAAATATTTGTCAACCAACATTCTGTAAGAATAATAACATCAAATTTTATATTAAGGTGGTTAAGCTGTATCTGGAGTTCATCAAAGTTTTTGTTAATTGACCTAATATTTTGGTGCATAATAATAGTGTTTTTTGAATCGGTTGTTACGTATTTGCATATTTTTGCATCTGATGTTATAAACAAATTGTCTTGATCACCTAGTTCTTCATATGTATTATTAATGGTAATAGCCATATTAAAATTTATATTACAAAAAAAATAAATTGTTTAATTCCCTTAAATAAGAGAAACACTAATCCATAGCCATCACTGGGGATTACAACCTTTCATTGAAAGTGGTAGAGGTGAATTATTGTTGCAATTTGAAAATAATAGTATACAACATGACTCACCGAACTGAGGGGAATCGACCCAGTGAATGACCGGTAAAAGTGAGACTCTCAAATAGGAAAATTAATCAATTTTTTTAAGGTCATCAGAGTGTTTGATATATATTACTCTGTCATTTTCATTTTTTTTAACCATCACTTTACATTCTTTGTACCAGACATATTTATATCCCATTTCTTTCGCCTTAGTCTTCGACCTCCACAGAAGATCTTTGAAATAGGCACCAAGGATTTCGCTAATAAAAATCTTCTGGTATCCGTTTCCTTGGGTTGTGGTAGGGTTGAGTAGCTTCCTGTTCAGTAGAATCTGTCGCCTTTTTTGGGGATTAGTGAATTTAACGTGATACGGTGAAGATACGGTGCTTTTCGTGGGGTCTTGAAAAATTAAAACTTTGACAATTATTTTAACTATTAAAACTAACTATAAAAATAAAAATAAAAGTGCAGTTATTTATTCATAATAAAGACCTTCAAACTTTGGGTTGCATAACTTTTCGCGTATCGCCTCGGCACCGGCTTCGGCAGATTACGGCGTATTAACTTTGAGCTTCGACTGGGGCGGGTATGTATGTGATTGTATGGAGAGCGATATTGGGCGTGTGACGATCTTTTATAGCTGTGTGTGGTACCCGTCTTAATAAACCTATTCAGTTTATCTATGGAATCTGGAATAACATTTCTCATGACTTGTTTATTTATGAATATTTCTATCATGATTTCTATCAATTTCTATGCATATCTGTGGTTGGTGTTGGTAATGTCAGTTTGCCAAACTCGCGGTCTTAGTTTATTTGGTATTAGTTCATTTATGGTTTATTTATGCTCGAGGTGTACGATTATAACCTTTTTATTTTGAAAGTAGACAACATTGAAGTTCTTAATTTTGAAAGTAAATAATTTCTAAACATCAGGAATCAGATTCATTGCAAGGTAATATAGTCTTTACACATAATACAGCATAAAATGTCAATGGTTTCTTATTGATTTGCCGGTTGTTTATAATATTTTGTTTCCTTTTTAGCAATACGGTTGCTGAATAATATCTTGGCACATTGAGAAATATTTTTACTGCACCAACCACCATGAATCCTATGGTGCATTGTCAGCTATGGATGGGAAATGTAAGTTTTATTTTATTTTTCCTGTGAATACGTTGTGAAGCTGAAGGGAGCGGGGATGGAGGAGTGTAAGGTTGGGAAGTGCTGGCTGTTCAGATTTGGTCACCTAACATGGCTAGAGCCATTTCAAGCAACGTTGGAAAACTTTAGGGTAAATATCGGTTCGGACTGGCCACGCTTATTACGAATAATTTTTAGAAAAAAACTTTAGATTCGCCTTAATTACTGTAAAAGGAAACTTTTTGGCTTTGGGGCGGCGGAAAATAATGCATTTTAATTTTCAATTGCATAAAACCAAAATTCGCTTCGCGACCGACATAACGAAAATCCGCGGCCGTACCTGTCACTGTGATGTTGGTATCCTCGATAAATTAACAAGAGCTAATACGACTGTAGCCGACTTCGTGGGATAAGGCGCGTAATTATGAAATTTGTCTTGCGGGCTTGTTTGTGTAACATGGTTTGTGATACAAAAGAAAGTGCCCCTTTATAACGCCTACTCGCGTCAAGGCAAGAAAAACATCCCAGTTTTCAAGTGGTTTAGCGGCTACGCTAGGTTTGTGTAACATGGTTTGTGATTCGCGGTATTTCATGTAGGTATCCTGCGAAGTCGGCTACAGTCGTATTGAGTCGTATTAGCTCTTGATAATTTATAAAGGATACCAACATCACAGTGACAGGTACGGCCGCGGATTTTCGCTGTGTCGGATCGCGAAGAGAATTTTGGTTTTATGCAATAAAATGCATTATTTTCCGCCGCCCCAAAGCCAAAAAGTTTCCTTTTATAGTAATTAAGGCGAATCTAAAGTTTTTTTCTAAAAATTATTCGTAATAAGCGTGGCCAGTCCGAACCGATAATTACCAACTTTAGAAATTACTGGTCACGCTACAAATATTTTTTAGAAAAAACCTTAATTACTGTAAAATACAACCTTTTCCATTGCCAAGAATGCAAATAGTTGCTTTTTGTAGTAATGAAGGTGAATACAAAGTTTTTTTAAACAATATTTGGGTAAATTTTCGGGATTAGTGTCATGGTTATTACAAATAATTTTTAGAAAAAACTTTAGATTCGCCATCATTATAAAATCAAACTTTTTGCATCACGGGCGGCGGAAAATGATGCATTTTAATTTTCATTTGCGTAAAATTAAATTTCAATTCGCGAACCGATACGGCGACAATCCGGCGGCCATTCCGTCGCTGTTATGTTGGTATCCCTGATAATATTAGCGAAGAGCTAAATACGACTGTAGCTGACTTCGTGGGATACATGAAAAGGCGCGCAATTATGAAACACAACAGACAATGCATTTAGTCCATCTCACGGATAATACGGAACTTTGAGGTTAAACTACGAAAGCTGCATGTCATCATAATTTTAAAAAACATCCCAGATTTTGAATGGTTTGTTTGGCAAAGCAGGGTTTGTGTAGCGGGCTTGTGTATATTATCTTTATTTTAAAAAACTTCCCAGGTTTTGAATGGTTTGTCTGGCAAAGCAGGGTTTGTGTAGCGGGCTTGTGTATATTATCTTTATTTTAAAAAACTTCCCAGGTTTTGAATGGTTTGTCTGGCAAAGCAGGGTTTGTGTAGCGGGCTTGTGTATATTATCTTTATTTTAAAAAACATCCCAGGATTTGAATGGTTTGTCTCCATTCCAGTACCTCAGCTAGACTCTGAAGTGATTCTGATTAGAGGTTCGTTTACATTATATTATTAATTCTGTTTTTCATAATTACGCGCCTTATCATGTATCCTACGAAGTCGGCTACAGTCGTATCTAGCTCTTGTTTGTATCAGGGATACCAACATAACAAACAGTGACGGAGTGGCCGCCGGATTATTGCCTTATCGGTTCGCGAAGTGAAATTTAATTTTACGCAATTGAAAATGCATCATTTTCCGCCGCCCGTGATGCAAAAAGTTTGCTTTTATAGTGATTAAGGCGAATCTAAAGTTTTTTTCTAAAAATTATTCGTAATAACCATGGACACTAATCTCGAAAAATTACCAATATTTGTAGCATGTCCAGTGATTTCGAAAGTTACCCATAATTTTTATTTGTATACCAATATCTCTTCAATGCTCAAGTCGGGATGAAGCAATGCAAGGAAGAATATGTCTTGGGAAAGTTTGGCCAAGGTAGAAGAAGTCCACATGGTGAATTTTTGGTTGAATTATTATTACAACACAATCTAACGCTCTTGAACAGTTTATACATGAAAAACCAAAAGAATAAGTGGACATGGATCTCCCCCGATGGCAAAACCAAAAACGAAATTGACTACATAACAACAAACTATCCAAAAGCCTTCACGGATACATCGGTCCTAACTAAATTCAATTTCAATACAAATCATCGTATGGTAAGAAGCAATATAAGAATAGAACCACCAAATAAATCTAGAAAACATTTCGCTTCACACACTACAAAACACCACAGCGATGAAACCTTAAGGAAAATAACACAATCCCTAATTGAATCAGCTGAAGAATTAACTTTGAGTAACACTGATGCTCGTGCGAAATATGGAAAGCTAGAAAATCTACTAACTAAAGAAAAAGCTGAGACTAGCAGAAGAAATAAGTACGAACTAAGTGACACAACGCTGCAACTTATAGAAGAAAGAAAACACCTATTTTCAAAACATCCTAAAAAAGATAACATTAAAACTATAACAAAATTAAGTAAAGAAATCAGAGAGAACATCAGGAAAGATAGGAAGACCAAGAGGCTGCAAACATTAGAAAAGCATATAGTGAAAACAGGGGGAGTGAAAAAAGCGCTTAAAGAATTGAGAGAATCAAATAAAGAATGGATACCAAAATTAAACAAAAGGGGGAATACTTCTTCAAATAGAAAAAACATAAACGAAATAGCCACAAAATTTTACCAGGACCTCTACTCAAGCCCAGACGACAAACAAAAACATGATCCGAAGAAAGACGCCAATAAAGAGCAGGAAAACGTTGTAACTGAACCAAAAATACTTTCCAGAGAAGTAGAAAAAGCCATATACAGTCAGAAGATGGAAAAAGCCCCAGGTCCAGACAAAGTGACAAACGAACTTCTTAAAGGCACCATGGAAGAACTACTACCAATACTAACTTCAATATTCAATGATATACTTATAACTGGTCTAATACCTACACAGTGGAAAACATCAAACATTATTCTTATATTCAAGAAAGGGCAAAAGGAAGATATAGGGAACTACAGACCTATAAGTTTGATGTCAAATATATACAAAGTATTTTCCAAAGTTATCCTGGAAAGAATAAGTAAAAAGTTAGACGAAAATCAACCACGGGAGCAAGCCGGCTTTAGACAAAAATACTCTACCCTGGACCACATACACACGGTGAAACAAATAGTAGAAAAATATAATGAGTATAATAAGAAACTATACATGGCATTCATCGATTACTCCAAAGCTTTCGACAGCATAAGACACATAGCTATATGGGATAGCCTTGAACAGCAGGGGATACCTTTAAACTACATCAATATTATAAAAAACATATACTTGAATTGCGAAGCGAGGATCCAACTAGAAACCTTGGGAAAAAAGTTCAAGATCGAGAGAGGAGTAAGACAGGGAGACCCTCTATCACCAAAATTGTTCTCGGCTGCTCTGGAAAGTATCTTCCGCAAACTAGATTGGGAAAAATATGGTATCAACGTACAAGGTGTAAAACTTAACCACCTAAGATTTGCAGACGATATAGTCCTATTTGAGGAAAACCCAATGCACCTAATTAGAATGATAGAATCACTAAACGAGGAAAGTGTGAAAGTCGGCCTATGCATGAACAAAGACAAAACAAAATTGCTTACAAACTCTGAACCAGTAACTATAAAAATTGACAACCAACCACTCGAATATGTGTCAGATTACATCTATTTAGGACAGATAATATCTCACAAAGATCAAACCACTAAAGAAATCGAGAGAAGAGTAGCAAATGGATGGAAGAAATACTGGTCTTTGAAAGAAGTCTTGAAATCTAAGGAGCTAAGTATGCAAATAAAAAGGAAAGTCTTCAACACGTGTATACTTCCAGTCATCACCTATGGATGTGAAACTTGGGCACTCACCAAACGCCACAGAGAAAAGTTGGAACGCTGCCAGAGAGCCATGGAGAGAAGTTTGACAGGAACAAGGAAACAGGACAGAGTGAGAGGTAGCACAATAAGGGAGAAAACTAAAGTTGCCGATGTAGTTACCCGAATAGACCAACAAAAGTGGAGATGGACAGGACACATGATACGCGATCCACAAGAGAAATGGTGCAAAAATGTCACTGACTGGTATCCCAGAGATGGCAAGAGAAGTAGAGGACGTCAACACATGAGATGAGAAGATGACCTAAAACTCACTGCTGGACATCAATGGAGAAGAATAGCGCGTGACAGGTCCCAATGGAAAATGTTAGAGGAGGCCTATGCCAAGAGGCAAACTGAGCTTCGGGATATACTATAACAAATAAGATCATGTCTAATACATACCTAACAGAAGTCCAGAGGCTAAAAGGCTTATTATTATTATTATTATTATTATTATTATCATCTCTTCAATTATCGAACATGTCAACAAGTTTTGGCACAATACTGTCTTCATCAGAGCAGATATAAAACGTTGTGGTAATTTTGATGATGCCTTTGTTTAAAAAGAAAGACAAACATTCCCGGGTTGCAAATAACCTGAAAATATTTTTATTTCTCCTACTACCACCACAGTAAGCGGAAAATATTGCTCGGGTTATGTTGGAAGACTTAGCCAGCCAAGGAATTTAAGCCATATCGTGGGCATTAATTAGCCACTTACCGTATCCATGTTATGTTTTATTTGTGGTATGATGATGCTAAAACCATTCTAAATTTCTAGCTGGAGCCCAATATGACGGAAAGTTTCATAATGGCCGCCTTTCAGAAGATGGGAGAACATCCTCAGAACGTCAAGGTATACTTCATTACATTAAAATGGCAAAATATGCACTATGCACTAACAAATGCCAAAATATGTGTGCAAAATACATATGCAATAAAAATAGGAATTTTTCTTCAAAATTCAAACGAGGCATCTTCTACTACAAAATAGAAAAGACCATTTCTAGTTTGAATAGGTCATATTTTTAAGAATAAAATGACTGAAATATGCATTAAAATAACGAAAATGGTTTCAAATATGCATATAATCCAATGTCACTTCACTACTAACTATCATGCCATTTCCCCGGAGACTTTTTGACGGGCTTTTTCCATCTTAATTCATGCACTTCTGTTATTCTATTTTTTTTAAGATAAAACTCCTACTCAGTGGCGTAGCGAGGGGGGGCGGTCCGCCCCGGGTGCCACCCGACAGGGGGGTGACAGTCGACCGTGGAAAAAAATTTACGAAGGATATTGTCACCAAAGTTATTTTCTTTCATATGTTCCCCGTGGAGTGCCCCAAATTTTATCTAGGTCTTTTTATAGGCGAACTCGGCCTATATTTGTGCAGAAATCTGAAATTCTCTAGCCAGCCACCCCCCCCCCCAGGATGAACCAATTTTATGAAGTCAAAATTAGCGTTTTGAATTACCACGCCCCGGGGGGGTGACATCCACCCCGGGTGCCACCCATGCTAGCTACGCCACTGCTCCTACTACTATAATTACAAACGGCAAATGTTGGTTGTGCAGTGATGGATTCGCTAGCAGAAGTTTTAAACCCAAGATGCCTGGGTGGGAACCGGACGCTTTTGTCAACTCATTTATTAACTGGATTTGATTGTTTTTTTAAAAATATTTACTGCACAAAGGAGGCCCTGAGGAGAATAATTTCACTAACAGCCTATTCAGGATAACAATAATCAATATTATGGTACCTACCAGTCTGAAGAAAATTTGAAAAAAGGGTTGTCGTTGATATGAAATTATTTATTGTTCAATTTTATTTATAACTTAGGGGTTGTCCATTAATTCACGTGAGGCTCGAAAGGGTGGGGGGAGAGGTTCGGAAAAAAATCGCGAAATATCACGCGGGGGAGGGGGGAATATAATGACATATCACATGTATTTATTTTTCATTGAATGTACGATTTCTAAACCAAATGCCAGCCAAAAACAACCCGCAACCTTAATGTCTCTCTGGGAAATTTTTATCAATACCCCTTATTTAAAATAAAAAAAAGTTACGCAAAATATTTATGGTCATTAATTAACGAGGTAGGTATTTAAGAACCTTCTTACAAATCTTATGATCAGAGAAAAAAAAAAGTTATTAATTGAGAGAAAATTAGAAAATCTTGTGGAATATTTTCATTTAATTTATCCACTTTTTTATTGCATCGTGTTTCCAATATTATTAGTGATTTCTTCATATTATTGACTGATAAATTCAATGGTTTTTCCCGTATGAATATCTCAGATTCGAGATTATTTTTAAATGTTGTCGATTCAAGTTTAATTTTGGCAATAACTTGTTGCTTAAATTCATAATTTTTTTTGTCAATACAGTAAAACCTCTATCTATCGTTTTTGAAGGGACCTATTGAAATAAACTATGGATGTGGGAAAACAATGATTGCGGGAATATAGAAAAAAACACATTAATATTAAAAGGATTAATAATATGTACCTATGTACAGTACATACCTATTCTAAAAAAGATACACATTTCAGGTATAAATCAATTTGTTTAAATACAAAATATCGTAACAAAATAAAAAAAGGAAGCTGCACGGAGAAAAAAGAATTACACTTTGTGCTGTGTGTAATCTTTCATCATCATTTGTTTTTGGCTTTTTTTATTGCCGTAGGAAATCAGTATTTTTTCAGTGTTACAAAAAAAAATAATTTCAGAATCAGTTATCGAATGTGCATAAAAGAAAGATTTCAATCTTTCGAACATCGTGTACGCTTTCGAGAATGAAGGGACAGATGGCGGATCCTCTTCATTTACCTCTTCTACAGTCATTTCAAGCTTACGTCACAAATTTTCTATCGTTTCAATCCCACATGTTGGAATATTGTCGTCGAAAGTAACAAAATTATTTAAGTAAGTTTCTGTATCCAATCGGAGCCAATTACCTGCGGAAACCTCAACTTGTTCTTCTGATGGAGCAACTACACTGTCATAACCACACTACTTAAAACAGTTTACGAAATTTTCCACGTAATAAACGATTAATGCGGTAAAGAGAAATGATCAATGTGATCTACTTTTGCGTGTTTTATATGAAATTAATTCAGGACTACAAGAAATAACGTACGGGAAAACGATTATTCGAGGAATGATAGATAGAGGTTTCACTGTGTATATTTTACTATTATTAAAAATTGATTGTTTACTATTGGAGAATCCGATGATAGATAGAGGTTTCACTGTGTATATTTTACTATTATTAAAAATTGATGGTTTACTATTGGAGAATCCGATGCCTTAGATCTAATTTATACTAGATTATGATTGTTAAGTATTGTAAATTTTATAATATTATATTAATTAAATAATATGACTCACAACTGATAAACGAATGGTGGTCATCCCACATGCTTTATTATGCTCAGTGGTAAACAAAATTTAATATGATAGGTACAAATTTATTGTTGTGAATACTAAGAGTAGTAAATAGTCATCAGGAGTATCACAAAGCAACAACATTATTGTCATGACATCCGATAGGAGAAGAAGTGGAAGCAAATAATACTTCTGTTTAATGTTGGAATTGACGGTTTATTTGATAATTATAATGGCGATCGCAGGTGATGCGGAACAAATACACAGGAGAGCCCGCCGGATACTGCTTCGTGCACTTTGGCACGGATGAGGCAGCCATCGACGCCATGCACAAGCTCAACGGCAAGCCCATCCCGGGAACCAACCCTGTGGTGCGCTTCCGCCTGAACAACGCCAGCCGCGAGAGCAAGGCCCAAGCCCCGACTGAGCGAGAGTTCTCGCTATGGGTCGGCGACCTCACCACGGATGTGGACGATTACAGCCTGTACCGAGTCTTCTCGCAGAAGTACGCCTCCATCAAAACAGCTAAAGGTAAAACTCACATCTTCTGGTCCCACAAGGATGTTAATTGGGCAGCCTCTGTCCATAGCAGACCCAGCCTGTCCTCGCGACAGCTTATGAAGTTGCTTTTAACTTTTTCTGGAGTTGTCAACAGGCCTTTTCCCTCTAGCAACTCACCGCACTTGCTTCGATTTTATGGTATTTTAACCTTAAAAAATGTTCCTAGCAATACTAAAATAAATTTTATTTGCTTGGAAATGAAAAAATGTATCTTAATACTATTTTAGCTTGTCGTTTCGTCACTTGCAAACATTGATTTTGTTATCTGTGAAAATGCGTGTCGCAAATTCAAATTCTGTATCGGCACTTTCAAAAGTCACAGGTACTGTATTTATTTACAGGAAGGCCTTATAATATGACTTATTTTTATTGTGAAGAACATTTTTTTAAGGCGGTGGGTGCACTAACTAAGTAATTCAAAATCGTGTTTTTTTGGTTTGAAAATTTTATCACTTAAAAATGTTTTAGGTCAGCATTTTAGCTGGCATACTAAGGGTTAATGATTGTTTTCATTCTGAGTATCTTTCTTAATATGGGTCTATTGCACACATAATGATTGCAGTGATCCTGGACAGCTCAGGCTTCAGCAAAGGCTATGGCTTTGTCCGCTTCGGCAGTGAGGAGGAGCAGAAGCATGCGCTGTGGGCCATGAATGGCTACTCGGGCCTCGGCTCCAAGCTGCTGAAGATTTGCAACGCCGTGCCCAAACCTAAGAGCGTCTCCAGCACCGGTGGGAACTCTCAGCAGTTCGTCACCGTGCCAACCGTAAGTCTTTAATAGCCACAACAAACCCTGTGTAAGAAAGAGCCCTTTCTCGGGAATGGTTCAAATGATTCCGAGGCTGTTTGTATCCTAGATAGAAGATAGATTACTCAGACAATGCGCATGGTTTCACTGAACTAGGTCCACTGGAGATACTTGAGATTTATTGCACTTGTATCACACATAAATTTGTAATCTGTCACCTGCTGCCATATATACATCACTCTAGGATCTTTTTTATGAGAAAAATGCCTTCAATGTGCTTTTGAGAGGTGCAAAAATCATTTGTGGAGTCAAAAATCATTGATGGAGTTTTTTTCTGTTTGCAAATATGTACACACAAATCACTTATTATTTCAATAAATACAATTATTCACAAGGCTACTTTTTAGCAACCCGAAAACAGTAAATGTCAAAATAAAATAATGTGACATAGCGAAAGTAGTAAAACAAGTACTAGGACTATATGGTAACCGACGAGTTCATCGAAAGCAAATTCATCGAAAACGAGTTCATTGAAAATCAATTCATCGAAAGCAAATTCATCGAAAACGAGTTCATCGAAAATCAATTCATCGAATCGCCAATTCATCGAAAAACATGTTTTTTGTAGATATTAGAGCTGTCAAAATTAAATTCCCCAAAAAGGTCTGTTTAACTGAGTTAAATGTGTTTAGCAACTGTCAGTTTCGTAGTGACAATATAAAATTTATAGGTTATCTCTTCGATTTCCGATTGTCTGATACTGCAAAAAAGGTATATCTAAGGAACGGTGACCAGACAACTCATTACGAAACCAACTCATAAACAGCTCAGAAAGGTCATTAAGAGTGATGATAAAAAAAATATTTAAAAATTGGTTAAATAGGTTAGGTTAGTTTAGGTTGACCAATGCTTTTTTAACTTCTCGGTCCGCTCGGCATTTCTCTCAAATATCAACCAAAAATATATTTTTTCGATGAATTGGCGATTCGATGAATTGATCATTCGATGAATTGGTTTTCGATGAATTGGTTTTCGATGAACTCGTTTTCAATGAATTTGCTTTCGATGAATTGATTTTCGATGAACTCGTCGTGAACCGACTATATTCGCTTGGTGCAAGCGTACTTGGTGTACTTATCTTGTCATCTCAGTGTCACACCCGTGATGTAAAATGTAGTTTTCGTCGCAACTTTTAAATCCGTAAACGCTGCCCGGTTCTATATCCATTTCATTCATGCACACATATTCTTTGAATGTCTATCTTCGTCATACCTGAATAACATTTGAATTAAGAATTTAGTGGAAACATAAGTAACTTTTGGGTTAATTTTGTGAGACAATATTGTGCCTATTGTATTATTGTAATGTCATTGACACTGGCCTTCATTTTGAAGTGAAAACTTCTTTAGCATCGTTTTGATTTGAAACTCAAAACGAAAAATAGCGACTCTAAAAATAGACAAACACATGTACATCTATAGGATTTAGCCTGCGAGAGAATGGGATAGTATAATCGGTCTCCTCTTTGTGCAGTGCTTTGTAGCCTCCCCACTCTTGTCTACTTTAGTTTTCTGAAGGTTTCACTTCTACCACGTGTGAATTGGACTCTGCTTTTTTTCTGTACATTTGGTCATTTTGACAGTACCCTTCATTTTTTCAGTATGTTTGGCAGCTTTTTGTGAGGAGTTTAAAATGAGTGAAGCGTGGTGAATGAAAATGTTTAGCATTGCTTTGAGGGTGGATTGTTTCACAGAATTTGAACAATTTATCAGATTTCAAAACTACCCATGTTTGTTACGTACTGTGAAACAACCGGCCAATGGTGAAATAATAACAGAAATTGAATTTTAATTTTGAAATTTGATTAATTGTTCAAATTCTGTGAAACAACCCACGCCAACATATCCATACGGATGTGTTTAAAAAATCATTTCTCCGATTATAACTAGCTATTCTGGGGAAACTACATATGGTAGATTATATACATATACTAACTATCTGGTAAGACAGTACAATTTTCAGAAACATCATTTTGCGAAAAACATGTATGTATAACATATTCTAATGAAATTAGTCAGATGGCACACCCCCAAAAGTTAATTGAATTTGTCCAAGTAGTTTGGGGGGTTGTAGATCACAGCACAGACTGGAGAATAATATCACAATCAATAATCTGAAACGTGTCACATTCCAGGACTACAGCCAGCAGCAGTATTATGACCCATCGGCCTACTGGCAGAACTACTCGGCAGCCTGGTCGGGGTACTACGGGGGCACCGGTGGTGGGGAGGAGCCTCAGGCCGCAGCCCCCGCGCCCGACACATCGCACCCCCCGCCCGCCACGCAGGACCACAGCCTCGCTCTCATAGGTACCACTTCACTAGTATTCCATTAACCAGCGTTCACCAAATAGCCACTAATCCCTACATAAAATCTCAAGTTTGTCCGACAGTTGAATTTAGGAGTCGCCTCTGAGACGGAGCTCTCCAATACTTGATGAACCCGCTTGATTCTGTGCAAAGGAGGGTGACCTTCTGTTTTACCATCTTTAAAGCACAGATGCAGTGTAGGAGTTCTACAAGTGACTGACTGTCAAACAAACTTTAAATCTATCAATAATCTTTTTAAATACATCTACATATTTGAATTTTGATTTTCTTTACTTGAATGAATGCAAATCTTGGAAGTGGAAATTAACCCATTTCCCGACACCCGATCTAGCTGCACCTCTGCAGATAGACTCGTTGTCGATGACAATACATTCTATCAACTTTGGTAACACTCACATACATCTCTGAAATTGGCTACTAGCCGGTCCAAGAGAAGGTCTAACTAATTTGAAAATTTAAAATAGATGTACTAAATTTAAAAAAACTTTGTTTTTACAGGTTTTTTATAATTTTTAACCCTTCAGGCCTCGGGCCTATTTTGTCGGGAGGTTAAAAAATTTGCACTTTGCAGTAAAATCCAAATACAGTGAAACCCTCTTAAGAAGTTTTCCAAGGGACCGGAAAAAACAAACTTCTTAAGAGGAAAACCTCATATGTGAGAAAAATTACGCCGAGGGACCGAAAAAACCAAACTTCTTAAGCCACGAAACTTCGAGAGAACTTCTTGACAGGGTTTCACTGTAAATGAAATATTTCGGAACACATCCTAAAACTGAAAACTTTTTGAAAATTCGAAATAAGCATATAACTTTTGAAATATAAAAATTATTAATGCAATCAAAAAAAAATTTAAAAATGGTTCATCTTATGTTTTTTCTAACTTAATTTATTGATAACGAAAAGAAAAAAAAAACACGTATTTCATTACGCAAAAGTATTATAAACATTATCATCAACTTTTGTCATTTCATGACATGTGAAAATAATTAATAAAAAAATTCCCAAAGTTTGCGTACATCTAAATAAAGATTCAAAAACAAATAAAAGTTTCATAATTTTTTTTCAAATTGCTGTCGGAAACTTTGGTTTCATAAAGGTGTACATTTTATCTATTTTGTGATTAACTTTTATATTTGAATATAAAGTGTGGTGTTTTCTCTTTCTAACACCGTTTAGATTAGCCTGAGGGGTTAATATTATCGTGGAGTACTAAGCATTGTAAAATTGTCTTTATAACATCATTAATAAATGATAAACAACACGGGCATCTTCAGACTGGCAGTCATAGACTGAAACTGGTAACGGTCAGAAATAAAAAAAGGGAACCTGAGCACCCCTGCTAAGTCATCAAATGTAGTGAACCACTCGGGTGACCTTTGGTACAAATTTGAAACGAGCAACATATTATTTATGTCAGATAATCTGCTACTTAAAGGCATTTAAGTCGGAAAAATACGTGAAGGGATCTTGTTCTAATGGGTTCCACGCCAACTCAGAATGAAACCAACTCAGAAAGGTCATTAAAAGCTATGAAAAAATAATTTTAAATATTAATGACCTTTCTGAGGTGGTTCTGAGTTGGTTTCATTCTGAGTTGGCCGGTCACCGCTCTAATGATATACAGTGAAACCCTCAATTAACATTTGTAAATATTAAAATTTAGAATGCAAACATTACAAAAAATGTAAAAATGACTCACGTGATGTTTTTATGTGAAAACGTTACTAAAATCACAGATTATGTTAACAACAATACTTATTCTATTGTATAAATGTATAATAAACACTTTTGTCACCTCACTTTTTTATCATTTCATATAAAAATATTAAATAAAAATTAACAATGTCGAGCGGCCCGTAAAAATATGTGTTAATATTGGCGGGTAAAAATATATGACAACCGCGCTACTGACAGAATATTCTTGTTATGTATTTCTATGGACAACTTGATAGGAAAGTACAGCTTGATCCACTATCGACCTTTTACTTTTTGTTTTAAGGATGTCACTAAAACAATAACGGAGTTATAAACACGTTTATTGTACTTGACTGCTATAGTATTTTTAACGCATATATCTGCTTACATTGCTGACTGGAAGAAGTTTCGTAGCTTAAGAAGTTTGCTTTTTTCAGTCTCCCACCTCACAATTGGCCTAATTTTTCCCACATAAAAGACGCTCCTGCATAAGATGTTTGTTTTTTCCGGTCCCTTGGAAAATTTCTTAAGAGGGTTTCACTGTAATACTCGTATACTCCTCCCTTAATTTCGTCACCGTGTATTTTTTTTTAAATTGCAGTCATCTCTTGTAATCAACACTATCCTGGACTTAACCTTTTTTTCCAGATCACAAGGTCCCTCTGAATGTGGACCAGCTCAACCGGGAGTGTGTGGAAGCCGACTGCAATCTCTGGGATGCCATCGATGCCTCCAGGTGGCTGCCCAATGACATCATGGAGGTGTACTAGCTCGTCTGCTGATCGTGACCATGTACTAGGAATATCGTTGCAGTTGTTCTGGGTTTTGTAACTTGCTGCTCGAAGGGCTTTGTAAGCTTCTCCAGGGGTCTTCTGGTGGTCTGCAGACTAATGACAGAGTTCTTACCAAATTTCCACAGCATACCAAAAGTAAAACTACAAAATGGATTCACAAATTTAATTTTTTTATTTATTTGACGGAACATTTGTGCAAAAACTATATGTTTTCTCCTCCCCCAGCAACAGGCATAGCAAAAAGCATTTTTATATTAATTTGTTATCAAGATTAATAAATAAAAAAATGAATTCTTCATGCCTCGACAGTATTATGTCAGAGGGTCAAAATATTTTTGTTTTGCAATAAAATTCAAATAAATGTAATATTTCTGAATATATCTGAAAACTAAAAACTGTTTTGGAAAGGTGATGAAATACGCTTTAAAATTTTGTAATTAAAAATAAACATTATTTTAGGAATATAAAATTTTTTTAAAATAGCTCACCTTACTTTTTTTCTAACTAAAATTACCGATTACGAAAAAAATAAAATCACTAACATAATTTATTAGGCTAATGTATTATAAAACTTATCAACTCACTTTTTTGGCGTTTCATGTAAAAATAATTGATAAAAAATATTAAATGCGTTTGGAAACTTTGGAGTCATAAGAGTCCATTTTAATTATTTTATAAAGCATGGTGTTTTCTCTTTCTAATATCGTTTAGATCATATTTCTATCCATGATAGTGAGGGAGACACAACGATGTCTGTGAGACCTGTGTAGGTTGTTCGAAACCAAACAAATAGACTTGACGGGTTAAACTTTCAAATTCACAGTTTGGAAAAACCATTCTCAAGTTCTGACCGCAGCTATTCAAGTTCAAAAAAGTTGTACTTGCAAAGGCACATTCGGACCCACAGTGGAAAACTGTTGCCACACTTGGCTTAGCCCGATTTAAGTCTAAACACTGCAAAAAATGTATTGTTTTGCGCACAGAACTTGTTAATGTTTCTGAGAAAGGACAAATTGTATGTATAAGATTTTTTGTTTTGACGTGACGGCACACCTAGCATCGCCACACAGATTGCAGAGCACTGTTCTAGCTCAGTAGTAGAGGTTTGTGAACATCTAGTAGGGTTTTCTAGGCCTCTACCTGGGATCTTCGTTCTCTTTTCTTGGTTCTGGATTGCTTTTCTGGATTTTCTCCATGTGCAAATTGAAAATTGTGTTATTATGATAGGTATGTAATTTTAAGATAGAATAAAGTACTTTCAATAAATAATTTTTATTTTTCCATATATACACATCGATTATCCATAAGATTAAATTATCAATACATACAAAAGGTCATTTAAATGAATTAAACTAAAAACTTTTTCAATAAGATTCAAATGCACAGCATCTTAACAATTACGATAAATTAAATGGTTTGAAAACCAAGAGAGACTTATGTCTCAAACAAACGCAAAGTAAGAATTTTTTTTTGTTATTACATACATAGGTTCATTCTGGGATGCATCCTGATCCCAGGTGATATGGATCACAGCTTATTCACATTCCTTTCAAGCAAGTCTTAAACACAATTATAATTTGTAGTGGCCAAAGCAAAGCATAATAAAAGCCTGCTTTCAAAGAAAAAAAAATCTATTTAAAATTGTGATCACTAAATTTGAAGAAACCTGATAATATTGAAAACATTATTACTTGGTCAATATAATAATTACGCATATAAAATAACATAGTCTCAATATTGATATAAAATTTAGCAAAATCACAATCTTTTATGGTCATTGTTATTTCACAGAATTAAATGTAACAATGTCATCAAATAGCCAATCACACAGGCTCTTTGTTTTTACGATTTGAAAGTTCCCGTTAAATGCGCACAGGTCTGTTTCAACTTTTGAACAAATTGTGATCGGCAGAAAAGCACGACTGTCCTGTTATGCTTGTCAGCTGAACGCAATTTGATAAAAAACTGAAAAGGTCCTAGAATGAGTGTCCGGGACCATTCAAATGACAAAAAATAAATAAACGTTGATTGGCCATTTGATGACAATGTTAGACTTGAATTTCCGGAAAACAATCCAACCTTAGTGTCACGCCGGGTCAGGCTGTGACGTGACCCCGACCTGTGCTGCGATTGTCTTGACAACCTCTGCGGGCAGATTGGCGGGGCATAGGCGTGGTTTGCCGTCCACCAGCTGCACGATGAACGCCCTCAGCTCCCGCTTGGGTGGCGCCCCCGACAGGATCACCAGCGAACCGGGCTCCACGTTGGGAGGCACCAGGTCCCCAGGGCTGGATCCTACCTCACCGTGGCCTCCGGAGGCCCGGAGCAGGTTTACCGCCTCCTGCGCCAGGGCGTCGGAGGCCAGGGTCTTGGGACGGACGCTCTTGTATTTCTTGCCGCCGTAGGTCAACACGTCGGGAGGTGCTTCTTCGACATCTTCTGTAATACTGTCGAGTGCTACGCCTGGAACCAACAAAATGTTTATGAAAATCATTTACTTACATTTAAATGAAAAATGAATCTGCCGAAATAATTTCAGCTAAAATGTTTTTTTATTTTTTTTTATTTGACGACCTCCGTAGTCCAGTGGGTAAGACTCTTGACTCACAATCCGGAGGTCGCGGGTTCGAACCCGGCATGCGCAAATAAATTTTATTTGATTAATTTGTGTTATTTCACAATTAATTCATTTAAAAATAATATATAGTATATTTGCGGTATGTTCCAGAGTGGAAGATACTATTAGTATCCCCCTGGTGTAAGACCACCATTCAGAATTGAAACGTTGCTTGAAAATGGCTTTAGCCGTGTTTGGTGACCAGATCTGAATAGCCAGGTACTTCCCAACCTTCCTCTTCCCCACCTCCTTCCTCTCCCCACTACCTTCAACCTCACAACATACCCCAATTGGGGATGCCATAGTCTCACTGGCTCCAGACGGGAGCAGTTGAGATTCTTGTGCGGTATTAACTGTAAAAAAAAAAATTTTTTTTATTTATTTATTTATTCCATTTTTACAAAGTTAGGTATAAGTACAATTATTTTTTTAATTATGTACATGTAATGCAAATATTTTTTAATGGCGGTAATAATACCTATCTAATTGAGAATTTCTCGTGTTTAGGGAGGGAGTACTAACACAATTGATATTTTGATATATGTTTAATTGATGCTACCATGAGCGTATTTATGAAAGAATAAAATAAAAACAACATGTATGTAAAATTATATACCTGTGCACTATTTTAGGAAGAAAGTTTTTTTTTTAAATTATAAAATATAAAACCTGTGTACACATTGAAAATATAAGTGGGCGTAATATAGCACAAACATGAAATTACTTAGTGGTGAAATGTATTTTAATTTTTTTCTTAAAAATTTTATAATTTTTTTCGGATTGAATATCTTTAGGGAGTTCGTTAAAGCATTTTAAGGCTGAGTATGTGTAATGGTGTTGGGCCGTTGTAGTATTAAGTTTAGGGATTATTATTTGTCCTGTTGTTCTCGGCCTGGTGCTAAATGAATTTATTGTTAGTTTGTCTTTATGGATTTTAAGTAATGCATTTTTTTGATAGATTCTGTTTATTTGTAAAACTTTGAATTCATCGAATATTTTTTGAGTTGAATAGTCTAAAGGTTTTTTTAGAATAATTTTGATGAGTCTTCTATGTACTATTTCAAGTGGGGCTAAGTTGGTTTTATACGCTCCTCCCCAACCTATTATTCCGTATTGCAGAACTGATTGGGCTAATGCATAGTAAACCTTCAGTAGTATAGATTTATGAAGTATATTTCTTAGTTTGAGGAATACGTAAAAAAGTTTACGTATTCTGTTTATAGTTTGTGCAATATGTTCTGTCCATTTAATATGTTGATCTATTATTATGCCTAAATATTTACAGCCTTACTAAAAAAAAACCACAGCGCGACCAATTAACTGTGTTATTGCAATAACATAATTAATCCCCGTATACACTAAATCACGTTTTATTACCAATAACGTTTCTTGCGTGATCACGCTGTTAAAATGCATTAAGATCTGACAACATTGTAAATGGTTTTAATTTCCTAGGAAACAATGTTGTTTTAATTCTTCTCCGCTAGGGGCATTATTGGTGCGCCGGTGCATATCGGCCCGCGATGACAAAACAGTTCGGTGTGTTTATGGCGGGATATGGAAAATTTTGTTAGTGCCTAAATGTTGTGATTTTACTAAATAATTTCTATTATAGTGACGAATTTACTCTTCTGTTCACATAATTGATATATTTACCATATTATTTGTGTGTTTTACATCAGTTTAATCAAGTTATTGTACAAACGCCGTACTTTCAAAGTTGAACTGTCAGAATATTGTTTTTTATAGGTTACTTAGATAAAATTTTCATTTTAAGATCTTTATTTTAAAAGAATTTCTTAACCAGTCACATGCCGTGACATTTAGCGGAAATTCGCGGAACTTCGCAAAAAAACACTAAAAAACCACCACTTTGAATTTTGAATTGAATGTTTTGTTGATAAATTTTGAGCTATTGTATATTTTATTAACTGAAACACGTTCACAACACAACATACTATCTACCAAAACCACATTACTTGCATTTATTACGTAAATTAATAGGTTTTATGATCGTTTTATTCGCGATACACCCATTAATTGCGACCGTTAAATTCGCGGCAAATTCTGACAGCCGATTGTCATAGAAGATATCGTTTTAAAAATATTCCAGGGTGACTAGGTGAATGAAACTTGTAGCGTCTCCGAGAGTAATGACAGCGCAAGCGATTCTGACACTGTTCTCCATACAAATTGTGTACATAGAAGGTCCAAAATCGTGGACCAAAAGTTTTTTGTCGGATGGATTATTCAAATATTTGAATTATTTTCTCGCGCATGCGCATATGACGCGCGCGCCGGCGCGTCTCCGGCCTGTTAGAGGTTAAAAGTGATAATTTTTTATAATATTAAAATCTAATACATGTGTTCGTAAACGTATCAAAAAAATTAACGTCTTTAGAGATGCAAGAAATCTGTTTTAAATTTCGGTATTATTTCTAAGTTATTTTTTTGGCAATAAAAAAAAACTTTGAAATTTTTTATTATTTTTTTATTGTATACACGATAAAAAAGTGAGGTGATAGTTTCCTTCCAAATTTACTACATAAAAGGACTGTGTTTTTTAAATTTTGATTTTATTTAAATTTCTCTACATTTTGGTCAAAAATGTTGTCGGAGGAAATTTTTTTCCATGTTTTTCCGAGTTTGAATCATAAAATATGGCAGTTTTTGAAAGCTAAAGTGTATTTCAAATACTCAAATCTAAAAGGTAATTTTATCTAGTTTTCTTAAATTGTATTTGTTTTTACGACACCTTCAAAAATAAGAAATATATAGAACATTCAAAATACTATGGAAAAATTACAAATATCGTTCGGACATCAATGGTTAACCTCCAGGCGGCGGGAATAATCTTAAGTTATTTCAGCGAACTTGCCTCTCACGCGGGAGCCAACTATAGTTATTTCTGGGTTTGAATCCTTGCTGTTTCGTGTACATGCAAGATAGAGGGCCAAATTCTACATGAAAAAATTCTCCAATCATATCTCTAGCGACATCTATCTAAATTTATCCCGAAATATTATTTGTTTATTCTCAGGAACCATTTAAAGCCAAGGAGACAGAATTTCCCCGTCAGTTGATTTGAATCTCGCGCGTCGGTACCAACCATTACTAATCTCGCGCAGTCGCAGTAGAACAAACAAAGGCGCTTCAATAGAACACTGCGCCGATTGTTCAATTTTCATTCAGTTACGTACATCGATTCGATTGTTTTAATTTGTGAAAATAAAAATACTTTTTTCGCATTTAGGTTTATTATGGTGTATTAGTGTTCGTTACTCTTAATATTTAGCCTTGTTTAACTCAATAAAACTTTTATTCGTAATTATTTATATTATAATATTCAAAATGTCACGGGGTCTTAGTGATAAAGAAATTTTTGAGAGCGTGTTAGATTTAGAATCAGACTTAGAGTTGGATAGTGACGGTGAATCAATTTTATTTGATATCGGTGATGGTGATGATGAAGTTCAAAGTGAACACAGTGTAACTCTTCCCAGTACCAGTGTGCCCGGTACCAGTGCATCCGATACCAGTGAACCCGGTACTTCAAGCATCCGTGAAAACGCATCTTCGACAAACAGTGACATTTTTTCATCATGGGTGTCGGGTCCATTTATTCCGGTCTTTCATGAATTTGATAATTTTTAGTCAGGAATCACAAACATGTCATTGACAAAAGATTCATTAGAGGTAGATTTTTTTTAACACTTTTTGAATCTAGAAATAATGGAGAAAATGGTTCTAGAATCCAAAAGATACTATAGAGCTACAGTTAATCAAATATCATTAACTCCCAAATCTCGACTCCGTCAATGGAAAGATACATCAGTGCCTGAAATGTATATATTTTTTGCAATAACTATGCTGATGACTAGGGTTTCTCACATATCGATCGAGGAATATTGGACAACGGATCCTATTTTAGCGTCTTCTCAATTCGGAAAGATTATGCCAAGAGATCGATATCAGATTCTTCTTCGAATGCTTCATTTTTCTGACCCTGCCACACAAACCCCCGGAAACAGACTTCATAAAATAAAACTTTTGGTTGACCATTGCAGAGAAATATTTAAAAAAACCTTTATCCCTTACCAAAACTTGTGCATTGACGAAAGCATAATCGTGTTTAAAGGGCGTTTGAAATTTAAGCAGTATATCCCTAGTAAACGTCATAGGTTCGGAATAAAATTATTTGTACTATGCGACGTTACCACGGGATTTGTATTAGATTTTATTATATACTGTGGAGAAGGAACCGACATCCACGACGGGCAATGTTTAGGTGTTTCTGGAGCAGTGGTAACCACATTACTCACAGATTATTTTGGCAAAAATCACACAATATGGACCGATAATTGGTACACAAGTCCAAAACTACTTAAATTCTTACACGATCAAAAAACAAACTGTTGTGGAACAGTAAAAGCAAATAGAAAGGGAATGCCTAAATTTAGTAAGTTAAAAAAAGGTGACCAAACATACAGGCCCCTTGTTAGCCCTCAAGTGGCATGATAAACGAGAGATTCATTTGTTAACAACTGTGCACGATGCTTCTTTTGCAGAGACTGGAAAGTGTGATAGAAATACAGGCCTACCAATTAAAAAACCGAAGTGTGTACTAGACTACAATAAATGTATGGGTTCGGTTGATAAGGCTGACATGATGTTGAGTAATCTAAGTTGTATGAGAAAATCCATAAAATGGTACAAGAAGGTTGCTTTCCATATTATTGATTTATTCTTACTAAATGCACACATTCTTCACAAAACAGTTTCCGAAAAGCAAATGACCTTGACTCAATTTCAATACGCAATCATTAAACAACTTTTGGAGAAATATCACATACAAATAACACGAAATCAGCAATCATCCGATAGCCCATTACGTTTGGCTGCCAAAGAATTTGTCCCCCCTACAAGTAAACGGTCAAATCCATGTCGTCAATGCCATGTTTGTGCAAATACAACACTTAGAGTTAAGGCTAAAAAATTTACACGTTACATGTGCTTAGAATGTAATGTTGCATTGTGTGTGGTTCCGTGTTTTAAAGATTACCATAATAAAAATCATTATTAAGAAAAAAACTATGTGCCAACGTGAATAAAAAGTAGTTTAAAATATGTTTATATAATTAATGTTAAAAACGAGAAAAAAAGTTAAATGGTGATGTGGTTAATAAATTTTAAAGTGCGCATAAAATATGCCCATGTGTGTAAAAATACTTCGTATTATTATGACAGCAAAACAGTTTCTATGTTTCGACATTTCGGCGCATTGATCGGTCCTTTGTAACATGAGACGCGCGGCAGACTCAGGCAGACGTAAGTATCAGGCAACATAAAGATAATTCTGTAATGTTTACGTCTGACTTTTGTTGAATAATTTTTGTTTATATTAAGACCATTCTAAAATGACATTTGGGATTATTTATGGATAGTTAAAGTATGGACGAGTTTATTGACCTGAATTCAAACAAAGAACAATCATTTAAAATATATCTAATGACGGTTTTAAAACGTAATGTTGTTCGGCTCGATCAAAATATTAAACGTGCCGCTTAGTAGTGTCGGCACACGCACATTTTAACGCAGCCTAGAGGTTAAAACAGAGATAAACTACCCTCTCAGGCCGTGGAAACCATGTGTATTTCTTTCAAAGAACAAATTTTTAATTAGTAATGTATTCACATCCGCGGCCGTTTGTCAATTGAATAAAATTTTCACTGGGTTTTTTAGTAAGGCTGTTAATGTTGTTCTTTTTTGAAATTTTCGTGCATTTAGATGAGTTGCAGTTGTCAGTATAATTTTTACAAGAGCTATGAATAGAATAATTTTACCTACCAATAAAATTTATATTTTGTTTCCATCGATGCCTGGAATCCATTATGAGAGAGAGCTAGCTCTTTCGCCCTTATAGTTTCAGTTTCGCGCGTGTTTATTCCCTATATTTGCCCTTTTTTTATTCGACTTGCCACATTTTCTCTCTGCTGGCAACACTAGTGACGCGCATCTCAGATCACGTGATGTTATTGTTTGTCATATGACTCGTAATGCACCAGGTAGGGATTACCTGGATTCCAGGCATCGATGGAAACAAAATATAAATTTTATTGGTAGGTAAAATTATTCTATTTTGTGTTCCGTATCGATGCCTGGAATCCATTATGAGATGTGTTTGCTCTCACCTGGTGATCTGAAAACTTAGCGTTATATGTGATGCTATTTACACTGGAGTAAAGAATGGAGCCATTGAGTGCTGGAGGTGCTCGCTTCTGGAGTGCGCTATCTCCTTCTGGTAGAACTTCCGGAAGGTGAGCTCAGACTTCCAATTCCCTCTAGCAAGAATCTCCTCTATGAGGTAGTCTTCCAACCAGTTTAAGGAGGCTACAGCCGAGCGTACACTTCCCGGGGTTGCGTGGACTCCAGCTTCTCTGAGGACTGATTTGATCCATCCCCCTATTATTGTTTGCGTTGCCGGTTTTGTTTCTCCTGATGTGGTCACACATAGGTTCATAGGTTCTTTAGTAGTGGACCTCTTCTGGCTGTAGAGAGGGCAACGACTTTTCTCAACCATTTAAGGTGGTTGATGTTATCTTTTTGTGAGCCCGTCAGTTTCCAACATGGTTGGCTGTGTCGGTTTTTGCCCCAAAAATTGGCCACAGGGTAATAGAGTTCCTCTTGTCGATGAAATGTTCTGGGGTGATTCTGAGCAGTGTCAAATCATGAACTCTCCTGCCTGACGCCAGGACGAGGAGTATTGCTGCCCTCCGTGACGCTTCAAACAGCGAGTCTTCTGCGGGGGAATTCTTGACCAGCCAGTCTATTACTTGTCTGGGATCCCAGATAGGGGCTTTCTCCTTGGTCCTCCTTGCCATTGAGATTGCCTTGAGAACGTGTCTTACCAAGAAATCAGAGCTGATTTTTTCTCGCATTCTGAGCTGGGCCGCAGAAGGTAACAATGGCTGACTTGTGGACCTGAATGGTCCCTGGGGCTAGGCCTCCTTGAACAAATAGGTGGGCTAGATACCTGGCAACCGTAGTTGGTGGGGGATTGTTGATGTCCACACCGTTTTGAGTGCCCCATTTACGCCACCTATCCCACGCAGGTTTGTAGGTCTTCGGTGTAGACTCTCTCCAGGATGACTTGAGGAGTTGGCGTTCTTCCTGACTCCATGTTGTCAGGGCTTGTTCCCACCCGCAATTCTCCAGACCTCTAGTTCCAGATCCTGAATCCTGGGAGGGGGTAGTCCTGTCGATGTGTCTATGAGGACTCCCTCTAGGTTGCGCAGGCGTATGGGAGGTTCGTCTGTTCGCTGTTTTAGGTCGCTTCTCCAGAAAGTCTTCTCCCATTTTGGGACGACTAGAAGGAACATGCCCTTTTCCTGATTTAGGTGGGTGAGCGCTCTCGGAACGAGGTTTGGCAGAGGGAATACCCAAGCTAGATTGTAGTCCCAAGGTTGACTGAACGCGTTGGGAAAGCAGGCTAAGCAGTCGCTTGAGTCTCTGGAGACGTATGTTGGTACCACGTGAGCAGTGGCTGAAGCGAACAGGTCTATTTGAGGGCGACCCCATTTTTTGAATATCTCCTTCGTTGCCGGACTTAGTAGATGCCACTCTGGAAGCGGTGCGCCCCGAGAGAGACGGTCCGCAATTCCGTTGTATCTTCCTGGAATGTATTGGGCTGTCAGAGATATCTCCATCTGGTCTACGAAATCCAGTAGCTCCCGCGTTGTTTCCAGAAGGGCTAACGATTTTGTACCCCCTTCCTTGTTGACATAAGCCACTACTGTCTTGTTGTCCGTCTGCAATAAGACATTCGTCTTGTTAAGATAAGACATTGGGCTTGTCCTTCCAATGGCTGCTAGCCACCACTGTATGTCCTGCCGTGCTGCGTTGGGCAGAGCAACGGGCCGCGATGGTTTCAGGTGCTGTATGCGGCGGCTGAACCTCTGCAATCTGCGGCAATGCAAGCGACCACGAGGGATCACGAAATTTGCAAAGTTGAGTCTTCCCAGTAGACCGAGAGCCTGCCTGGGAGAGCAACTGCCGACTTCCAAGGGAACCTGCAAGGCTTGGCGTAGACCAGCGCACTTGCGGTCGGAGAGAGACTTTTGATCTGCTCTTGTGTCCCATGTTATACCCAGGAACTCCAACTTCTGCGTGGGTGTCAGGACACACTTGTCCGGGTGCAGTCTGCGGCAATGCAAGCGACCACGAGGGATCACGAAATTTGCAAAGTTGAGTCTTCCCAGTAGACCGAGAGCCTGCCTGGGAGAGCAACTGCCGACTTCCAAGGGAACCTGCAAGGCTTGGCGTAGACCAGCGCACTTGCGGTCGGAGAGAGATTTTTGATCTGCTCTCGTGTCCCATGTTATACCCAGAAACTCCAACTTCTGCGTGGGTGTCAGGACACACTTGTCCGGGTTTATGCACCAGCCTAGCTGATGAAGTGTGTGCACTATAGCAACGGCTTGGGAGGTGAGAAGTTTTCTGGACTGGTTTGCTACTAAGAAGTCGTCTAGGTAGACTACAATCCTGAGTCCCTTTTTCCTTAGTAGTTCTGCTACCCAGTTTGAGAGCAGCGAGAAGATCCTTGGCGCTGATGACAGGCCGAAGGGCAGACACGTCATCTGAAGGAGCTCTCCGTTGTACACGAGGCGCAGGAACTTCCGGTGTGATCTTGCGATTGGCACGTGGAAGTAAGCCTGGGAGAGGTCGACTTTTATCAGCCAGTCGTCGGGTTGGAGGAATTCCGGGACCCGAAAATGACTGAAGAGTCTGAAGGGCTTTGAGTCTATGAAGACGTTCAAGGCCTTCAGGTTGAAGATGGGCCTGAGGGTGTGGTCTGATTTGGAGGTAAGGAACATACCTGACAGGAAGCTTGGGGAGTCGTCTGCTGCCTCCAGGATTTTTGACGCTTTCATCGTTTCGATGTGTGCGGTCATGCCTGGAGACAACCTTGTCCTGAAATTCTGCTTCAGCTCGGCCGATGGGAGCGCCCGAGGAGGTTTTGATATGAAGTGTATCCTTGCTCCTTTTAGAATGTTCAGGATTAGCGGTGATGCTCCCAGCTCCCTCCACACCTCCTGATATGCCTTTAGGCGTCCTCCACAGAATGGCTCCGGCCTCCAGTCACCTCCATCGCCTTCTACCCCGATCGCTGGCCGCCTTACGAGAGGGCTCTGGCTTTTTGGCGGGCTGCCTGTACGTCCTGTCTTTCTCTGGCCTAGGGGCAGGTCGAAAGGGCTTCCTAGGTTGGTAGTGTGGAGCCTCTATCACCGGTCTTGCTGCTTGTGAGGTAGAGGGTTGAGGTTGACAGGGGATATACGACGAGGATGCACTACCGAATATCTTGTCTCGTCCCCCGTTTGCCACGATATAACTTGCTAGTTCCTCTTTATTAAAGAGGTGACTGGCGCTCGGAGGAATCCTGGCAAGGCCTTCCTTGATGTACGGGTCCCTTACTCCCTCTAGCAGGGCCTTTCGCCTACTTTGTAGGCATTCCGTTCGCCTTCCGCATAAAATCTGTAGGACGTCGTCCGTGGTCTTACTGTACTTGGCAAACATCCCCTGAATCTTGTCAAACAGAGTCGCAGGGGTCAAGCAGGTGCCTGGTTCGGATGCCCAGTTCACCAGTGCCTGCATGTTTCCTCTGACCGACTCTGTTTGGGATAGCACTGCATTGGAGAGGGCTCCCAGGGAACGGTCCAGGGCTGGCGCGAAGGAGTTGTTCTTATCAAACCTCCTAGTTCTTCATTTACCTCCAGCTCTACGAAGGCGGGCGTGGCGGTGTATACTTTCTGTGTTTCGGCATAGCAAACACGCGACCATTCCTCCGAGTCAAAACGCTGAAGAGCCGAGATAACTGCGACTCTTCTTGCGTCCGCCTTCGGAATCGGCGATTCCTTCACCAATGTGCTTGGATTGCAGAACTCCAAAACGTTTTTCTGAGCGGCTAGGCTGGCGGGCATCTCTAAAAACCCCGATTCTACCTCTTGCCGCATCTCTCCCGCGGAGTCTTCTTTGTCCGAGACCGTTTTCTCCGCGAACTCTACCCGATTCCCAGATAAAACGTCCGTCATGGCCGACATCTGTTGCATCAGGATGTCTACCCGAGGATCCCGATAGTAATGCATTTCTTCCGAAGTGTCGGATCCAGAGCTTTCGCGCGGCATTCGGCGTTTCCGAGAAACTCGTGCTTGATCATTGTTTCCGACCGGCGAAGCGTCTTAGTTGTCGATATCACTCATTTTGTTGCACAGTTTAAATACGTAAACAACCGAAAAAACACACTAAACATTTAGTCAATTTCTCAGAAAACTATTTATCACGGTATATTTAATGTTTAAACTGAAAGAGCAGGGAATAAACTTCGATTTTCGACTCAAAATTGGTTTTTTAAGTACAGCGAAACACGAAAACTGCTTTCGGCGCGAAAAAACGGCGTCATATGACAAACAATAACATCACGTGATCTGAGATGCGCGTCACTAGTGTTGCCAGCAGAGAGAAAATGTGGCAAGTCGAATAAAAAAAGGGCAAATATAGGGAATAAACACGCGCGAAACTGAAACTATAAGGGCGAAAGAGCTAGCTCTCTCTCATAATGGATTCCAGGCATCGATACGGAACACAAAATAGTTATATTGGAATTTATAATTGGAAGGAATTTGTCTGATAGTGTAAATGTCATGAAGTAAGTTTTGTCAGAGTTTAAGGAAAGATAGTTGTCATCCAGCCATTGTTTTAAGTTGTTTATTTCTACATTTGCGGTTCGGTAGGCTTCATCCCAAGTTCTTTTTTCTATGATTCAGACTGTGTCGTCAGCGAAAGATATGATTTTTCCAATTTTCGGTATTGTAAGCATTTCATTCACGTAAATGATAAACAATATTGGACCTAACACTGTCCCTTGAGGAATTCCAAATTCTGAATAGGTGGGTTCACTCAATGTATTGTTAATTTTCACGTGTTGGTGTCTTTCATGTAGATAACTTTTGAACCATTCTATAACTGTTCCTTGAATTCCAATATTTTCTAATTTCTTGAATAGTTTTTTTGTGGCATATACTGTCAAAAGCTTTTCTTAGATCAATGAATATACTTAAACATTTATTTCCCGAGTCAAGAGCATTATATATTATTGAGGTTATTTTTGCGATTGCATCTTGCGTGCCTAAATTTTCTCTGAAGCCGAATTGGTTATCTTTAATAATTTTATTTGAAGTGATGTGCTTAGTTAATTGTGACTTTATGACTTTTTCAAATATTTTTGCTACGTTTGATATATCCACTTGATAACCATTATTGAGTTGTGGAGTTGAAAAACTCATTCTAGAATTTTTTTCTGGTTTTGAAACATACCCAAAAACTGTTAAATATTATTTAGATACTTACAGCCTTACTAAAAAACCACGTGAAAATTTTATTCAATTGACAAACGGCCGCGGATGTGAAAACATTACTAATTAAAAAAATTGTTCATGAAAAGATATATACACTGCTTACACAGCCTGAGGGGGTAGTTTATCTGTTATATACGACTGTTTTATTTATAAATTCTGAATGAAGTTTGGAATTTTTCCAACGTATTTTAAATGTCTTGTATATTTCTTATTTTTGAAGATGTCGTAAAAGCATATACATTTATAGAAACTAGATAGAATTGCCTTTTAGATTTTTGTATCTGAAATATACGATCATGTTTGAAAATTGCAGTATTTTAAGTTTCAACGTGAAAAAATTTGAAAAAAACAGCCGACTGTAAACATATTCTATTAAATGTTTGAAAAATTTAAGAAATTCAAAATTTAAAAAATACAGTCCTCTTTCTTTATGAATTTGGAAGAAAAGTGTCACTTCACTTTTTATCTTGTTCATACAATTAAAAAGGATAAAAAAATATTATAATAATTCCGAAAAAATAACTGAAAAAACTGACATCTTGGATTAATTTTTACGCAATTAATACGTTGATTTCTCGCATTTTTATTTATTTTCACATGCATCAGGCTTTTACATAATAAAATAATATTACTTTCATGGAAGTTTTATTAAATTCACGCGGAAAAGTCATTAAAAATAAAATTTCAGAAATAACCTAAAACCTATCGTTAAAGAAACTAAATCATCAACAAAACATTATTTAAAGGACTAAAACTGAAAAAAGTAACGCCAGCATTGGTAATAAGGAACTCCAGTGAAAAATATTATGGCTTCAAAAAAATATGTTCATATAGACCAAGAAACGCTGATTCTGAATATATAAGTTTTATTTCATAATAAACGCCGAGTTTTTAAAAAATTATTAAAAAGTGCATTTTTAAACCTCTCCTCAAAATACAGCGTCAAGTTAGCATTACTGAAATGGTTAACGATGACGTCACTGTTAACCTGACACCTGGTAATAGCGTCCGTGTTGAATGTTGTATTGACATTTGAAAATTGACACGTATGCAATTCAACATTTCGTGTTTTTTGGTTTATTTTCATACTGTTTATAGAGATTTAGATAAATAATAGTTATTGTGTTTATTGAAACATAATTTAGGCCCTCAACAATTTACGAAAAGGGCTATATTTGCGGACAATCTGCAATAAATTTTGCCAATTTGAGGTTAAAGTCGTGTCATATTTGACATTGTATTTTCAAATTGTTTTTAGTATAGGGATTTTTATACAAGTTACTACACAATCGTCATGATCAGTGTATTATAAATACCAGTGTTTCTGTGTGTGTTATACATAAACAATGTACAAAATCACGCCTGAACACAAAATTGAAGAACGATGTCACTTGTATTTGCAATGAAAAAGATGATTTATTACTTTTATATTGCACTTTGTTAAAATACAATAATAGTAGTGGTGAAATGTGGACATTTTACCAATGTTTTTCTATATTAAAAGCAGTTAATCTTAAATAAAAAACGCCTCAATTTCTCACACAAAAGTCATTGAGTCACCTATATTCATTTTATTCAGCCATTTTTTTAAATTCAAAATCAGGGATGCTCTGCCCAAAAAAATTATTTCCCTAGATTTCGAAGTGAAATTTCCCTAGAATTTCACATTTACGCAATTACCTAAATAGCCACCTGATTGTGTAACACTAATCCTGTTATATGTTAATTAATATGATTAATTAATTGGAAAGATATCGGAACTTGGTAAATATACTTATAATACTGTGCTTTTCCAAATAAAACACTTTTTGCTACGTGAAGTAATAATTTAAAAGTACGAATACACTCACCACTGAATTAGAAACCGAATTCCAAATTAAAAAAAAACACTTTGCAAAATAAAAATCAACCGCAATCACCGAAAAAATAGAACTTAAAACATAAATTAAATTTTTTTTCAGAGGTCCCATTTATCTTTTTAGATACATATAATATCATTTTGAGTTGTCAGTGTTAAAAATAACATTGCATGGTAAGTACAACAATAATTAAGATTCATGGGAATTCCAAAAAATATATATTTATATATGTATGTATATATATAAATAATACCAGTAATATTGTCATATGTAATAAAAAATTTGCCAGAGTTCGAAATTTCCCTAGATTTTGTCCTGATTTCCCTTATCCCTAAAAAATATTTTTCTCCCATAGATTTAGGGAAATTTCCCTCGACATAACATCACTGATTCAAAATGACAACTTAAAAAGTAAAAAAACTATCGGTGGGTGAAGACCACCATAGATACGATACGGTGCGTTTCTGGGAGTCTTTAAAAATTAAAACTTTGACAATTATTTTAACTATTAAAACTAACTATAAAAATAAAAATGCAGTTCTCTATTATGTTGAATTACACAAATATCACAGTGAATTGATCATTTAAACGAAAATAATCTTCAAAAACATAAAATTAACGGCAAGTACAATTTTTTATTTTCAAGGTGTTCCAAACAGTTTTTTGTGACCATCTCCAGATTTCCAAAATTCCCCGAGCGGGTTTTCCAACTCCACGAATCGTAACATATATGAAGGTCATGCATCGTCGTAAGAATTTTAAAAGGCAACTTACAAAATGCATCATGACAAATGCAGGATCTTCATTAATGTTATTGGTAACAAAAACGGGAAATTTATCAGAGGGTAGAGGGATGACACTCGGATAAAAAAAAATAGACTTGAAAAGGAAGCGATCAGCCGATCCCTGAAAAACAATGCACGACAGTCACATAAATCAAATTGAAAATGACTCACTTGTTTTCTGTGCCTTCCGCTTCCTCTCCTTGCGCTTCTTGGGTGGCTTCACCTGCTCGTCGTCCTTGCAGGCCAGCAGTGCCGCCTCCTCCTCCAGGTGGCCGATGTCAAACTGCAGCGGGTTCATTAGTGCGCGGTCGACCAGCGCGCCATTCTGCCGCTCCTCCTTCTTGAACTGCCACAAAAAACTTACCATTTAAACCATGCATAATAGAAACAAAGCAAAGGTGCTCCCACAGCTGCTATTTTTTTTTATTTTTTTTTTTTACATTAACTCCACACAGGAGGCCCTGAGGAAAATAATTTCCCTCAGGGCCTATGTCATCTGGGATGCTGTGTGGAGGGTCTTTTTGAGGAGAGGAAGGAATGAACATTGGTCTTGAAGAGACCCATGTTGTAGGAAGGAGGAAACACAGAGGCCGGCAAATCATTCCACAGCCGAGCTGTTGAACATAAGAACGAGTCGAAGAAACGACCCGTTCTCATGTGACTAATGTCAACTGTGTACAAATGTTGGGCACGCGTTTGGCGTGTTTCCCGACTATGCACCGGTGCCGAAGGGATCAATGATGCTAGTTCCTCGGAGCATCTTCCATTGTAATACCGGTAGAACAAGGATAGCATTCCCACCCGACGCCTGTGCTCTAAAGATTGCAATCCGTCTGTTAAGATGGGAGAATCTATCAAACGGACCGCCCGTTTCTGCACAGAGTCGAGGGTATTTTACAGGTATTTTGGAGCTCCAGACCAGAGGTGGCTGCCAAATTCAACCGTGGGGCGCACTTGCGATTTGTACAGGGTTAGCAGTTGTGTACTTTTAAAGTATCTGCGGGCCCTGTACAGTACGCCCAGTTTTTGGGAGGCTAACTTTACTCTGGCTTCGATGGAGCCCCCATACCTGAGCTGGTCACTTAGGGTTACACCAAGCAAATCAATGGAGGGCCTGTTCGGAAGATTGCTTCCGTTGAAAGAGACTAGATTTTCATTGCGATCCCTTTTAGACGTAATCAGACAAGATTGGGTCTTTGAAACATTAAATTCAACGAGATTATTTTTACCCCAAGAGAAAACACTCTCGAGGTAACCGTCCATTCTTTGCTTCAAAGCCTTACGAGCTGTTGGAGTTTGTGAGCCCTTTGGGGGCTTGTCAAACAAAAAGCTATCATGAACTGTACTGTCATCCGCGTAGCAGTGAATTGGTGCACATGACAAAAGGTCGTTGATGTGCAACAAAAACAGAGTTGGAGACAGAACCGATCCCTGCGGGACGCCAGCATTTATCGAGTGAGAGGAAGAGGTGAAACCATCGACTACCGTCTGAATCGACCTCTCCCTCAAGAAGTCGGCAATCCACGTACACAAGGATGCGGGAAGTCCGTAAGAATGCAGTTTGTTGACAAGTCCTCGGTGCCAAACCCGGTCAAAGGCCTTGGATATGTCCAGTGCAACCGTTTGGGTCTCACCGAAACGTTCCAGGCATCGCCCCCAAACATGCGTCACATACGCGAGAAGATCACCGCACGAGCGGTTCCGCCGGAATCCGTATTGACGGTCGTTAATAATTTTGTTCTTCTCGAGGTATGTGAGCAGTTTGTCGTTGATCACACGTTCCATCACCTTAGACAGGACTGATGTGATCGCTATGGGGCGGTAGTTGGCCGGGTTGGAGCGGTCACCCTTCTTTGGAATAGGATGGATAACCGCTTTTTTCCAACCAGAGGGCACAGAGCCAGTCTTCAGGGACAGTTTAAAAAGCTTCGTCAAAATTGGAGCTATTTCTGCAGCGCACCTTTGCAGTACCAGGGCAGGTATTCCGTCAGGCCCACTAGCTTTATTAACATCAAGCCCTCGTAAAACATGGAGTACTTCCCGATGCCGGATCCTCAGCTTTTTCATACGAAAACCGCAGTGAGGAACCGACGTCGGGACAGCACCTTGGTCCTCGAGGGTTGAGTTATCTGCAAACATTTTACCTAGTAAGTTAGCCTTTTCGGTGGCGGTGTTTGCTAGTGAGCCGTCAGGTCTGGTAAGAGGTGGCAGACTGGATTTGCAGAAATTGCGACCTATTGAGCCCGCAAGCGACCAGAATTGCCTGCTGCCATGCGGGCATGCAGTCAGCTTTCTGCTGATCTGCTGGTCGTGCTCGAATTTTGACCTATTTATGATTCTCTTGGTTTCCTTTGCCATTTTGTTGTAAGCTGTTCTGTCTTCGGATGTTCTAGATGTGTTGTAGGCTCGGTAAGCCGCGTTTTTTCGTCGCACTGCATCAGCGCATTGTCGACTGAACCACGGCTTTGAGCCTACACCAGTTTCCTTAACAGTAGATTGGATGAAGCCATCCATCGCGGATGTGATGACCTCACCAATTTCCTGGGCACATCTTGAGGGATCCGAAGTCCGAAAACAGACAGCTGACCATGGGAAAGCATTAAAATGTGCCCGCAGACCGAACCAATCTGCTGACCTATAGTGCCACACTTTTCTCTTCAGCCTCTCGTTTGGTGGTCTGAAGTTTACAGGGATTGATGTCGTCACCAGGCAGTGGTCGGACGATCCTAAAGGCGCTGTGACTTCAATACTGTAACCGTGTGGCACAGTAGTTAAAAAAAGGTCTAACAGATTGGAACGGTGAGTCTGGACATCAGGAACCCTTGTAGGCTCCTGAACCATTTGCTCCAATCCGTAGCAAAGGGCAAAGGATTCCGCTTGGCGTCCAGCCGAGTCTGTTGATCCTGAGAACTTCAACCAAGGTTCGTTATGAACATTGAAGTCCCCCAGGACCACAAACTCTGCCATAGGGTAGCGGGGCAAGAGGTCATCAATAGTGACGCTTAAATGTTTGAAGAGCTCGGACGTGTCTGATTCGCTAAGGTTCGGTGAGCGGTATAAACACGCGTAGAATCTTACCGTACTGGCAAGATTGACGCGTACCCACATTACGTCGAATCTGGAGTTTTCCAGATTCAACAGTCGCACACAGTTGACGTCAGCTCGACTATAGAGACAGACACCTCCTTTAGGTCTGAACTTGCTTGCGAGGGTGAAGCCCGGGCAGTCCAGATAGGAGGCGTCTACAGGCTCGGCTATCTGCGTTTCAGACAGGAATAGTAGGTTGGGGCGTTGAGAAAAAAGGTGGTGGTGGACGGAGTTTAAATTGGTATGCAGGCCGCGAATGTTGGTGTAATTCACCAACATTTTTGGCCTGCGCCGGGGTCGCCTACTACTCGCCGCTGTAATGATGTTAATTTTTGTTGTTTGTTTTGTCATGATTTTAAATGTTTTTATGATGGGGTGTGGGGGGAGGGAGGTCTGGGAAGGAAAAGGTATGAGGGGTGGGTAGGAAGCTGGGGATCAGAGTGTCCAAGAGTGACGAACGAATGAATCCAATCCACCCACTGCGGTGCAAGGCGATGGATAGGGAGAGTCCGGCTGGAGAGGTCACCCAATGCGCCCCAAACGCTACTGCTGGGTCCCCTCCGGTCACGAACCGGCACAACAGCAGCGGCGGGGTTTTTACACTCGTTGATGGGGCAGCCCACCCTCAGTCGTGAGCCTGAGGGTCGGGCTCCTGTACTACCGAGCGGCCCGGACAGCGGTAACCGGTTGTAAAGGGTCTCCCTCAACCAGCATCTCCCAATCCGGCCCGCCACGCAGAAGGTGGGCCGACGCACCCGCCATCAAGACTTGAACAAACATTACCCCAAGAACCCGGGCACCCCTGCTAAGTCACCAAACGTAGCGAACCACTTGGGGTGACCTGTGGCAGAGGTGTTGGTCATCCAATAAATGGTTCCCAGGGCGGCGGTACCCATACCCGCCTACCAAATTTAAAATAATGTGCTCGCATGAATTGTTTAAAGAGTCAAGGTAAGAACATACTGGGTCGACGTATGCTATGTAAGTGACACTATGATATCTGTACTACTTACAATCCCTACATTTTCTGTGGAAATAGACGCTTCAGAATCGCACTGGCCACATGCATCGCAACTTGTGGCCAGTGTGTTTCTGAAGCTTCTACTTCCACAGAAAACATAGGGAAACTCCCGAGGTCCTAGACTGACTTATGATGTCCCTAGATGACTATTATGATGCCTAGATGTCCCCTCTGACTCCCACCCCACCATACGAAAGAAGAATAGAAATAAGTGAGATGGGCTGTGAATCCATTAGTACGAAACCACACATACAAAAGTGTACAAACTGCAAAATAGAATGACGGATACACTCACGAGTGGTGGGTATGCTACGCGCGTACAAAACTCGAGATCCTTGTAAGTACCTCTGTGTCATAGTCAGATAAAAAAAATAAAGGGTGCTGTGATCGTTTAAATGACAACCGAGATGGTTTAAAGGAAAAAGCAGGTAATTTTCAAAAAAGCACCATGGCCCGAGTACATGTTTTTAAAATTGTTAACTTTGCGATAAATAATGGGGCCCTTCAAATGTTAAAAACAAAATGGCGCTGACTGACCATTTGATGGCGAATGTTACATTTGAATTTGTGCAAAACACAGCAACCTTAGTGAAAGTAAGATATAATAAAAGCAGCCTACCTTAACTTTGAGGTCCCGCCTCGATCTGCCGGGAAACAGGGACAGCATGAGCGAGAAGTCGGTACCCAGTGTGTGCAGGGCGCGATAGAAGCGCAGAGTCTCGGCGCTGCCCCACTCCCGGCAGCGGCGCCCCCGCCCGTACACTCCTCGGCCCCCCGTGCCCCCGTCCCACACCACCGACAGCTGCGACAGGCGCTGTCGGCTGCGCACGGCTTCCGAAGTCTCTATCACCTGAAGAGTCACATAAAAACATAGATATTGGAAAATTGCAATAATTGAAAACATTTCAAGGTTTAACAAATATTCCTGGGTAATGAATAACCTGACACTATTTGAAAATCTCCTACTGCCATCATTATAAGTGAAAAATGTTGCTTGTGTAATGAGGGAGGGCTTAGCTAGAGAGGAATTGAACCCGCAATGCCTGGGTAGGAACCAGCTCAACCAAGTCAAGAGTGAAATTATTTATTAATTTATCAAAATCTTAATCCCTAGAGCAATTTTGAGAGATATTTCTCTCGGATGTCACACCCGTAGGGTCTTTTTGGGAAATATTTCTCCCAGCCTGATACGGACTCGTAAAAGTCACGCTATCTCATTTTGTATTATGGTGAAATTTATGATTTATTTTTTTAGGAATTTTAGTTTTATTCTGTTTTTAAATTAGATATAATCTGCGCGTGCAATCAATTTATTGGAAAATACGTCGCAATGAATAGTGTTTTAAGCAGAACATTATCAAGTACTTATCTCGTACTCGAAAATTATCATTATCTTATTTTATTAATAATCCTTATTGTTCTTTGTTTATTTTTTAACAATCAGTCGAATGGCATTAATGCATTAGTCGTCTGACAAGTGCCAGAGTGTGTACTGTTTTATGTATACGTAGCCTTATCTGTATTTTTAACGACTTGTTGACTCGGTTATTCCTTGGACACTTATCTGTTTAAATTTTTGACACTTTTCTTTATTTTTTTAAAGTTAATATCGCACACTCTAACTGCTCCTTACTAACTGGAGACAGTGATACTATGGCATCCCCAATCGGGGTGTGTTGTGAGGCTGAAGGGTGCAGAGAGGGGACGGATATGGGGAAGTACCTGGCTATTCCAATATGGTCACCAAACACATCTAAAGACAACTTTTTTATTCTGAATTGCGGTCTTTCACCAGGACAATATTGAGAGTATCTACCACTCTGGTACGAGTAACAAATTTTATATGTATCTGTACATTATTATTTGATGTGAATCAAATGTAAATGAACATTGTGCACTCCGGGATTTAAGCCAGCGACCTCCTGATTCATAGTCAAGATACCGCGGAGTTCATAGATTGGTTTTGTTGAAAATGGAAGGACGCCACCGTGTGACGTGTAAAAGAGGACTTCATCACAATAGATATCGCCATCACCTTTTGAAGGCAGACCTCCTGCAAATACCACCTGAGTTTTGCATCACACATACAATAAAGTGCATCATAAGAGGTTTGTAACTATTTATAACTATTTAAGTAATGTCACTGTACAAGTGCCACTCTCTGATATTCTTCACGTACCCATACTACGTGACCTGTTCAGGGAGGGAGGGGGTCTTCAAAATACTACGCTTGGTACAAATGAGCGGCGGGGGAATTAATAAAACAGATATGGTTTACATAGTTACCCTAAGCACTTAGGCAATGGACCCATTGTGGTATCTCCCATTATACCTTATTCCTTTGGTAGTAACCCGGTCCCTTTGATAAAGTTCACCAGGGTTGTCATTCATTGGATATTCAGCTATGAATTGGTTCCACAATCTGTTCCCAGGTAGCCCAGCCTTTAGATTGTCTCATTCCGAGTGCACTCTCCCATCTCTTCCAATTCTGGGATTTGACCCAACTTTCAATAAATAGTTTGGTGTAGCAAGCTGTCACTCACTCCTGCGGCCGGCTGCATCCTGCAACCCGTGCTACTCTGCTTTCCTTGCTAGTCTATCAGCCCACTCGTTAGCCGTAATAGTAACTAATGCTTTAATTAACCCTTCGTCCAACAGTTGTATTGCGAATAGCTGTGCCCCATATGCGGACATCAAAACAGTTCTTTGCGAAATGTCAAAATGAAATTTAAAGAGTTAAAGTGGTGAGCCCAGGTTCCGTACACTTTCAACCTTACTCCCTTACCTCACTAAACTTGTTCTAATGAAAAGTTCTATTTCCTCCTACCTTTTTTTAAATCATGAGCCCCTCTCCACGATTGTACGAGGCCGGGTCAATAAGTCCGCGACTTTTTGAATTTCCTGACTCTTAACTGAAATGGCAAGACCGCTGTCAACAGGCATCTGTCAGTACACTTCTGTCAAAATTTGAACATGCTACGTGCTCATTAAGCATTATATTTTGCAGAAAAAAACCAGTACTCAAACCAAGGCTAAGCTTGATAAATGCTATGGGAACTCTGCACCGTCAACTTCAATGTTTAAAAAGTAGTTTACTGAATTTCGTTGTGGCTGTACAAGCACAGAAGATGCCGAACGTTCTGGCGCCCAGTTGAGGTCTCCACACCCGAAACAATTGAAAAAATTCACGATATGGTGTTGGCCGATCGGAGATTGAAATTGCGAGAGATTGTGGAAGCCATAGGCATATCACATGGCTCAGTGGTTTCAATTTTGAATGATTACTTGGGTATGAGAAAGCTTTACGCAAGATGGGTGTCACGTTTGCTCACAATCGACCACAAACATAATCGTGTGACAACTTCACAGGAGTGTTTGGCGTTGTTTAACCGCAATATGGACGAGTTTTTGTGCTGTTTCGCAACCGTGGACGAAACGTGGATCCACCACAACACTCCAGAGACCAAACAGCAGTCAAAACAGTGGGTTTCTCGGGGTGAATCGGCGCCAAAGAAGGTCAAGGTGGGTATGTCAGCCAATAAAGTCATGGCGACCGTTTTTTCCACATTGACTACCTTCAAAGGAGTAAAAATCAATGGCGAATATTATGCCAACTTATTGGGTCGATTTAATGAGCATTTGAAAAAAAAAACGACCTCATTTGGCCAAGAAAAAAGTTTTTTTCACCAGGACAATGCAAGGGTGCACACATGTGCAGGTACCATAGCAAAAATCCATGAATTAGGCTACGAATTGCTCCCTGATCCACACTTTTCTCCGGATTTAGCCCCGAGTTACTATTTCTGGTTTCCAAACCTGAAGAAATGGCTCGGCGGAAAGAGATTTGACTCCAACGATGAAGTCATCTCACAAACAAATACCTATTTTGATGACCTTGACTAATCTAATTTTTTGGAAGGGATAAAAAAAATTGTAGAAACCTTTTTTTCCAAAAATCTGTGTTTCATTCAAAAAGTCTCGGACTTATTGACCCGCCCTCATATCATTCCATTGTGGTTTAGAATTGGGAATTTTAGATAACATATTTTTTGGTTTTCCCTCTCTAAACAAATCTTTTTTCTATCTTTAACATTCCACCCCGCTTTTCTTGAGTCTCTTGAAACTTCAATTTTCCATATTATGTATAAGTCTATTTAAATGACAATAACCTTACTTACGCAGCCGTTAAACACATATGATGGGATAAATAGCGTTGAAAAGGTTAGCATTGTAAAGGTTAAGGATTAAATTCGCCTTCCCTTTCTCTAACTATTGACACAATGGCCAAAAATAAAAGTCATTAACAACTCATATTTTTAGCTTACCAAACTCTGCTCATCAATGACAATTTCTCCATTGGGTCCCAGCTTGACTTGGGGCACGGGGGCTGCCTCAGGGGCTTCAGGCAACGGAGGGGACGGGGGTGGGAGCTCCACCACGGTGGGCTCTAGTGGCGCCACTTGAGGGGGCTCATGTCTGGGGAACATCAACGAATTGAGCACATTATAATATTCAAAGAAGTTTTATTTTTTGGTCCCTTCAGAAGAGATTCATTGTACTTAAAACATTATAAGAGTTTCACTGTATTTGTAAAAAATATATTACATATTGTATATGGTACACGGATTCGGGCCAAATTCTGGTACAAATAGTGAAATCGACGCGCTTTCGATGTTTTAAAAATCCTATACAAAAACATGATTTGGTCCGCTTGCGAAGCGAATGCACACGGCTGATACGAGGGCGCTCGGCGGCCGCGCTAGGAGATTAAAAGCTTTCTTCCTAATAATATTTGTAGCATTATATTGGAAAGTAATATTTTTAAATGATTAAATTAGAGATTTTATAGATTTAAATTAAATAGAGATGTGTATAGTCTTCAGTAAGTAAATATAGCCATTATAATTTGCCAGTGCTGCACACAACACACTGTGCGGCCAGCCGCCCTTGCTATCTACCACTCAAGGATTTATTGTAACCCCTCCGAATTTTCGAGAATATTAGCTTTTGGTGTCTTAAACGAAATGACATTTTACGAAAACTTTTAGTTATAACCGCTTCACAATTAAAGCTCTATAAATGAAACATTTCTGAACATGGCCGAATAGTAAAAACTCTTTTAGAAAGGTTACAAAATAGGCTTTCAAATTATTATATTAAAAATAAATATTAGCATTTGTAAATACTAAAATTTAGAACGCAAACATTAAAAATAGGTAAAAATGACTCATGTGATGTTTTTATGTGAAAACGGTACTAAAATCACAGATTATGCAAATAACAATAATTATTCTATTGTATATATGTGTAATAAACACTTTTGTCACCTCACTTTTTTATCATTTCATATAAAAATATTGATTTTTAATCAATATTCATAAAAAAAAAATAATAATAAAAGGTCCGTACGTTAGTCACATTTTTTTATTTCTGTAATTAATTTTTGATATCTATAATAATTTATTAAAGTAAAATAAAGAAAATATTTCACATAAAATCAATTAAAACGTATGATGGAAACAAGGCTATGAAGTTTCGCTGCTAGGAGGCGCTAGTGTAGCATTATTGCCATCAGAATGTCAGAAGTGGGAGGTATTGTCACTAAGGCGGGTCCATCGCTTTGAAATCTGCCTGAGAGTCCCAAAACAACATCCAATGTTTGCCATCAACATCATAAATATTGACAACTTTTGTTGTGTTTCGAGCTTCCCATGTTCGACGGAAAACATTTCCTAAACATTCCATCCCGGGTGAAGCGGGAAGGCAGGAGGGGGCCGGCGGGGGGGGAATAATTCATTTTTTGACAGATGCCGCGCAATGCGGTCGTGTATGGAGAATTAGTGGAAAGGCTTTTTGTGGTTATGTGCAATGAGCGGGCATAATCACGAGTTTGAAATATTATAATACCTAAATATAATATAATAATAAAAATATTTGATAATAAAATTATAATATAATGTCAAATATTTATAATTAATCTGTTTTTCATGTAAATATTTACGCACTATAAATTAATTAACTTTAGGTGGTGCAATAATCGATATTAGTCGGAAATCTTTCCTGATAAATAAATATCTATTAAAATATCGGTGTTTTCTCCCTGATGCATCTCTTTTTCATCAGAACACATTTTAACATTGATATAAACGCCAAAAACATCAAACGTCAAGTGCTCATTGCTTAAGCGTCGACACGTCCTTATCGCAGACCACAAGCCAAATTGTGTGTGATCGGGCAAACTTCGCACCAATCTTTCAACCGTGTTTAGTGTTTTAACAAACGGAGGAGACGGAAAACAAAAAAATGTAGATGTGATGTTTGATGATGGCAAATTGCGGCAAATGTTTGAGCTCTGGACCTGTCTTTATAGAGAATGTGATCCATTAGCGGGTATACCCGTACGCAAATGTAGCATATGTCATCAATGAAGTTTCAATAAAATACATATACATTATGTCAAATGCGGTGAGATAGATTCCGCTGAAAAGGTGTTGAAAGCATTGTAAAGGATAAATTTAGTAAAATGATAGAACTCACTTGATGGCATTATTGGGCGGGTTATAGAAGATCAGGTCATACATTGTGAGGGCATTGTGAGTGGCAGGTAGGCGAGCTTTAGAGCCCACCTGGCTGCTGCGGCCGCCGCGGGGGCCCCTGGGGCGGGGGGCACGGGCCGGGGGAGGAGCCGGTGCTCCTGACGGCACGGGCATGGGGGAAGGGGGCACGGGCGGGGGCTCCAATGGTGTTTCTTCGGTCTCACTCGCACTGCCCTGGAAGAATTTTATTATGTATACAGTAAGGCACACAAGGAAGAGTAAATTCTAACTTTTAAAAATAAGTTTTTTAGCAAAAAAAGTACAATTGCATTCGTTGATTGAATTAAACTGTCGGATTTAAATTTCCCGCCCTTTTTGGTTGTCATCTCTAACTTGACATTATTAATAAATATATGTACTTCTCTCTGTTAAAATGCAAAACGTGTATACCTCTTATCAGTTATTACAACCAATTATATAAAATAAGAGGTAATTTTTGTTTAAAACCATTATAAACATTTGACAAGTTTAAAACACTTCACGCAGGTCAAAACAAGGTTCCCATTTGTGAAAATAGATTTTGTTTTAAACCTCTATATCTAGAATAGATATATTTTAATGATTTTTAGATAGCATTCACTACACTACTACCAATGACGTTATATAAAATAAATAGACTTGCCATAGTCTCACAAACTCGAGATATAATGTGGCAATTAATCAACACTCTTCTGTTTTCAGCGATTTTCAATAATTTCTTAATTCAAAAGTTATTCATATATGATAAAGATAGACGCTTAAAAGAATATGTGCACATGGACGAAACAAAAGACAGAATGCGGGCGGCATTTTCGTATTAAAAATTCAAAAGTTCCGTCGAATACTGTCTCAAGGCCGACTAAAGTAGGAGGCTTGGGCACCAGTCGAATTTTGAGGTGTCAAATTTTCAAACTATAATGAACAACGATAGTTTGCAAATGGCGTTGATTGTTATTGTATTTGTTGTTTTTGCTGATTTGTATGTTGTTTTACCGCAAGCAAGTAACTGAAGAATCATTAGATTATTATTATAAAAAGTAAATTTTGCTTAGTGACGGCATCGACTTAGTAATTTGGCTGTTGCGCATCCAGACCTGTACTTTAGTAGGCCTTGAGTTCTCTAATGACGCATAAAATCTTTGGGCGGAAAGCAATTGTATTATTTATATAATCGATAATAATAAGTAATTTGCATGTATTCATAAATGAAATGTTATTCCTTCGCTTTTACTACTGTTTACCGTGTAATGGAAACATTTTCTCATCACACGGGAGGGAATTTTGGCGCTTTATAATGCAATTTACTTACTGGTAGGACACGACCTTACTCGACGCGTGGCAGTTTAGTACTAAAGTACTAGAAATCGAGTACAGTGCAATTGTCTTGTTGTTGGCTTCCCACTTTGAGATTTCTACCACGCGTCTACAGTATATGTATAACGTCATTGACTACTACTACATATTGTCAGATATTTTGTAATATGACCCTATAAACTGAAATTAAAATCAGTGTTGGTTCCTTAAAGTCAGTGATGTTTTATGTCCAAAGAATGTATGTACATTGTAAAACAATTTGTTTTCACTTTGGCACAATCCATTATAAAAACAACAATTTGCACATCTCTAGTGTCATAAGGATTTTTTTAGGACTAGGCGTAAATTGTAGAACTACCCTTCCCACTGCAAGTGTGATCTTTTCATTAACCCCTCAGGCCTTGGACATATTCTGTCAGAAGGTCAGAAAATTTCCGCTTTGCAATAAAATCTAAATAAATAGTATGTTTCTGAATATATCGGAAAACAAAAAACTGCTTTTGAAAGGTAAAGAAATGCGCTTTACATTTTACAAATTATGTTCATGGGGTGAGGTTGGTCCAGGTCTTGGCGGCGGATGCATCTGCCCACCAGCTGCATGGCAAGCCAGATCGAGAGAGAATAGTTGAGCTAGTCCCTTTGTCTTCTCCAACCATACTCTCTCAGAACATCGCTTTGCACCGCAGTGGGGGAGATGGATTCATACGTCCGTCACTCCTAGACACACTAACCACCAGATTCCTACCCACCCCTCTTAGCCTTTTCCTTCCCATAACATTCCTCCCCTTTCTTATCTAAAAAGACCCTCCACACAGCATCCCCAAAGATGACATAGGCCCTGAGGAGAATTATTTTCCTCAGGGGCTCTTGTGTGGGGCTAATGTAAAAAAAATATATATATAATATATACAATTGTTTGAAATATTAAAATTTTGAACGCATAAATAAAAAAGTTTTAAAAATGGCCCATATTATGTTTTTTCTATCTAAAGTTTCAGATAACGGAAAAAAGAAAAACACACAAATATTTTACTAGACAAATGTACGTAAAGGAAATATATTCCAATTAAATTTGAATCCTTAAGTGTCAGTTAGAATGCAATTATCAATTGTCAATTGTTTTGTTTTTCTATTATTTGATTTTAACTTTTTCCACGCGATCGTAACAACAGTTGATACGGCAAAAGCCATGCCTCACACGCGCCCGTATCAGCCCTTGTTACGCTAATTTCGACTGCCGATATCACAGCGCTAATATGTCACAGTTTTTTTTCCCACTCGCTAGGACATTTGTGTAATTATACGATGCTGACATCTTCAGGCATATTTCGAAACTAAAATTGTATTTCGTAAAAAAACATCTATAATCAAGTGAATGTATCCTCGTGCCTTTGAGTGCCATAGTTCACAATTTAGTCAACAGATGGCGCTAGTAGTAATTCGCAGTTTGCGCATGCGATGCCGATTGACCATATTGGACAAGAGTCGATAACATTTATTGTCGAGATCGCGCGTATTCTAAATGTTTGTTTGTGTTGTGAAACTGTGATTTTGACTTTACATAAAATTTTTATTAATAAGGAACTCCAGTGAAAAATATTATGGCTTTAAAAAAATATGTTCATATAGACCAAGAAACGCTGATTCTGAATATATAAGTTTTATTTCATAATATTAAATGCAGAGTTTTTAATAAATTATTAAAAAGTGCATTTTTAAACCTCTTCGGAAAACACAGCGTTAAGTTGGCATTACTGAAATGGTTAACCGTGACGTCACAGTTAACCTGTCACCTGTGTATTGTATTGTATTGACATTTGAAATGACTTGAAGTGCACGCGTACCTATGCAATTCAACATTTCGTGTTTTTGGTTTATTTTCATACTGTTTATAGAGATTTAGATAAATAATAGTTATTGTGTTTATTGAAACATAATTTAGGCCCTCAACAATTTACGAAAAGGGCTATATTTGCGGACAATCTGCAATAAATGTTGTCTATTTGAGGTTAAAGTCGTGTCATATTTTGATGTTTGTTTTTATGTATTTTCAAATTGGTTTTAGTATAGGGCTTTTTATACAAGTTGTTACACACTCGTCATGATCAGTGTATTATAAATACCAGTGTTTCTGTATGTATTATACATAAAACAATGTACCTACAAAGTAACACCTGACACAAAACACGATGTCACATGTATTTGCAATGAAAGAGATGATTTATTGTTTTTATATTGCACTTTGATTAAATACAATAACAGTAGCGGTAAAATGTGGACATTTTACCAATGTTTTTCTATATTAAAAGCAGTTAATCTTGAATAAAAAACACACCTCACACCTAAAAGTCATTATCCGCCATGATTATTCTGGATTCTTCACAGTGTTGCCAACAGTTAGAAGTGAAATTTCCCTAGAATTTCACATTTACGCAATTACCTACGTAGCCACCTGATTGTGTAACACTAATCCTGTTATATGTTAATTAATATGATAATTAATTGGAAAGATATCGGAACTTGGTAAATATACTAATAGTACCGTGATTTTCCAAATAAAACACTTTTTGCTACGTGAAGTAATAATTTAAAAGTACGAATACACTCACCAGTGAATTAGAAACTGAATTCCAAATTAAAAAAAAAACACTTTTCAAAATAAAAATCATAAGCAACCCGCCGCTCATTTGTAACAAGCGTGGTATTTTTAATACCCCCCCCCCCCCCCCCGAACGTGTCACGTAGTATGGGTACGTTCCCTAATATCATTTTGAGTTGTCAGTGTTAAAAATAACATGGCATGTAAGTACATGAAAAATAATTAAGATTCATAGGAATTCCAAAAAATATATATACGTATATATATAAATAATACCAGTAATACTGTCATATGTAATAAAATTTTGGTAAATATCGGTTCGGACTGGCCACGCTTATTACGAATAATTTTTAGAAAAAAACTTTAGATTCGCCTTAATTACTATGAAAGGAAACTTTTTGGCTTTGGGGCGGCGGAAAATAATGCATTTTAATTTTCAATTGCATAAAACCAAAATTCGCTTCGCGACTGACACAGCGAAAATCCGCGGCCGTACATGTCACTGTGATGTTGGTATCCTTGATAAATTAACAAGAGCTAATACGACTGTAGCCGACTTCGTGGGATAAGGCGCGTAATTATGAAATTTGTCTAGCGGGCTTGTTTGTGTAACATGGTTTGTGATACAAAAGAAAGTGGCCCTTTATAACGCCTACTCGCGTCAAGGCAAGAAAAACATCCCAGTTTTCAAGTGGCTTAGCGGCTACGCTAGGTTTGTGTAACATGGTTTGTGATTCGCGGTATTTAATGTAGGTATCCCACGAAGTCAGCTACAGTCCATAACAGTGACAGCAAGTGACAGCTACGGCCGCGGATTTTCGCTGCGTCGGTTCGCGAAGAGAATTTTGGTTTTATGCAATTGAAAATTAAAATGCATTATTTTCCGCCGCCCCAAAGCCAAAAAGTTTCCTTTTATAGTAATTAAGGCGAATCTAAAGTTTTTTTCTAAAAATTATTCGTAATAAGCGTGGCCAGTCCGAACCGATAATTACCAAAATTTTTGCCAGAGTTCGAAATTTCCCTAGATTTTGTCCTGATTTCCCTTATCCCTAAAAAATATTTTTCTCCCCTAGATCTAGGGAAATTTCCCTCGACATGACATCACTGATTCAAAATGACAACTTAAAAAGTAAAAAACTAACGGTGGGGACGGTGGGTAAAGACCACCATAGATACGGTGCGTTTCTGGGAGTCTTTAAAAATTAAAACTTTGACAATTATTTTAACTATTAAAACTAACTATAAAAATAAAAATAAAAATGCAGTTATTTAAGTTTGAAGGTCTTTATTCATTAAAAAAAATAAAAAAATTGGACTGGAGTTCTCTATTTGAGTGTCATCAGAAGTTTTAGAACTTGTTTATACGAATTAATAATAATAAGTGATTGAGGTACCACTTGTGTCTATCAATGCAGTGTCCTGAGTACAAGCATGCGGATAAATGGCGCCGCCTTTAAGATAACATGGGTATGTTTTTTGTATGGAATTTAATGTTTTTGTTTTTATAATAACATCTAGGAGTGTTTACAGACAATGATTTGGTTTCAAATTGTAGATAATAATCTCATCTGTTTATATAGTGTGATAAATCATGCCATAATATGCTGTAAGTTGACATAAAATTGGATGGATAGGTATTTGAAAACATGTACCGAGTATGGGTATTGAAAAAACGGGAGTAGTTCAACGCGGGGAAAAGGTTAAATATGAGATTTTGTAAGAAGAAACCTTTCAAAGGAAAGTGATATAAATAAACATAATTGTTGTTTCTTTGTTAAAAAACTTTGCAACAAGTGTTTTATTTATAAATTAATAGAAAGGAATTAAACCTCTCAACTTATTATATGTATTATAAACGTTACTGCTAACTTACTTTTTAGTCGTTTCATAAAAAAAATAATTAATAAAAAATTTAGAAGGTCACATAAATTTTTCTCAAATTGTGGTCGTAAACTTTGGTTTCAAAGAGGGGCACAATTTAATTTTTCTGTGATTAACTTCTAGATTCGTATATAAAACGTGGTGTCTTCTCTTTCTAACATGTTTTGATTGTATTCCTCACCATGACAGTAAGGGAGAGACAAATTAGCCTGAGGTATATATATATATATATATTTTTTTTTTTTTAAACATTTCTTATACAATGATCTTTGGCTGTCCAACTAGGAATTTTACCCGTTTTAAGACAGTCAGAATGAGTAGATTTATTACATGAAATATCGTTTTGTCTATTGTATTGACTTTAAAGCGAGAAGCATACTGAGCCGACGCAATGCGTTGCAACGTTCTTGTCTATTCCTGTCCCATTTACACTGGCCGACGTACGTACGCATCACTGTGACCACGTGACAAGGGGTCTCTGGTTGTGCGCAGGCGCGTTTGATTCGACACATTTGACATTTATTTTTTTAGGTTATGCTTATGTGATTCTCTTCTCAGCAGACGATAGCTTTGCCATGTCTTCTGAAAGCGAATTTGAAGATGATCTGCTACGATTATTATTATTAAATCAATATTCTCGTAAAAAGAAAAATAAACAAGTGAGAAGTATTTGGGTCCACAACATTAACAAACAAAGACAAATGTTTGGAGAGTTCCATACTTTAGTAAAGGAACTAGAATCTGATGATGGACGATTCTTCATATGCCTCCGTATGAGTAAAGTGGTATTTGAAGAGCTGCACAGCATAATTGAATATGACATAAAAAAAGAAAACACACGTCTTCGAAAGTCAATTGGGACCAGAGAAAGACTGGCAGTGTGTCTAAGGTTTGATTGTCATTCATTATAGGGGTATAATATTGAAAGTTATGCCATAAATGGCTGCAATTCCCTCCCAAGTTGCACTGCGTATGCAGAATCTCTATAATCCTGTGATTTGATTTTATAAATAACTTCGTGCCGTGTAACAGTTTCAATGAACTGTTCGTCATCCATTTTTGAATAATATCTGTCAAATGTAAAAAAAAACCACAGATATAGCGAAATATAACGTTAGATGCTTAGATAACACCAAAAAGATGTAAAATCATCTCGTAGTAGGCGTGACCATACCCCCTCCACCTTCCACATGGCCCACGCCGATCTGACTGTGGTAGATCCGCGTCGCGTAGGGGGCCTCGGTTTGCGTTGCGTGAGGCTAGTCTGATTCTAAAGCACCCGTTTCCATAGAAAATGTATGGATGGTAAGTAGTCCAGATATGGAAATGGTGACGTCTACCTACGTCGCGTTGCGTTGCGTGGGCTTAGTGTGGTTTTACCTTTACTTAGATATTACACTTGGTGGTTACTATATTAAAGTTTTGTTGGTATATACAAGAAGTTGCTTATTGAAAATGTACTTATTTAAATTTCTTTTGTGAAGTTAGAAACAAGTGAAGTAAATTTATTAATGCAAATTTATTAATGGATTGCACTAATTGCACATTAACTCATAATTTTAGCTGCATCTCTGTACATTCTTAAAGAGTTTTTTGTTGTTGTTTTATTTAGATGTAATAAAATTATTTTAAATACACACATTCATATTATATCTTTCCATCCGTGTTATGGATAAACGCATGTCAAATCTTTTCATTTTATTGATTATGCTATCAATGCATTATCTGTATAAGTATAGAAATTTTTTAAGAAACAACTTGCTTTGTAATTTGAAGCATGAATGCTTGTGAATTATTTTTAATTTATTGATAAGTTTTGTTGATATAGTGCAAGACAAGCATAAATTCACTTGTTTTTATAAAATTTTGCAGACTTAAACAAATAAATTAGTACATCCATTTGTAACAGCTCTATTACAATATATCCCCGATGTTGGGCTACAAAGCCTCTAATACTCTCAATCAGTGGCGGCTCGTGACTTTTGGTGTGCTAGAGTGCTGATATTTAAAAAAATGGCATTATTGATGCTGTTGTAGCTGAAAAAAAAAAAATTTTTTTTTTTGAAAATCAATTTTTTGTATGAAAAATTTCAGAAAGTTTCAGTTTGGCGGTGTGCCGCACCTTCATACAAAACATCGATTTTTGAAAAAAAAAAATATATATACATATTTTTCGCATACGACAACATCCAAGATGCCATTTTTTTAATATTAGCACCCTAGCACACCCAAAAGGCACGAGCCGCCACTGCTCTCTACTGTATTATTTTCCCTATCTAGCCTCTCCTTTTTCTAGCTTTTGGTGTAATTTCTTTTTTGGGTTCACCGAGAAATAGGTTACACCCGTCTCAGTTCTCCCAAAGGAACTTTATTAGCTCCCTTTACTGAAAACCAGGATATACCTCTAACCCGTTTAATCACAGGAGACCCAATTTGTCCCAAAACATCATATGCCGTTATAATAACAGGAGACCCAAATTGTACCAGAGTGACCGAGCATTATTAAAAGATAGATATCTCTCTTCCTGTCATGTGAACATTTGTGATTTGTGACAATGCTTCTTATTGCCTTAGGAATATACGAGCAGTGTAGTTCAGATATTTTACAAACCCTATCATCTTACAATAAGATAAATCTTTTTGTACCCCCAACCAAAACAACAAAGTTTAACATTTAATTTTAAAATAAAATTATGTGAATATGGTAAAAAGTAAAGTGACAGATTTGTTACAAATTTTCTAAAGAAAAGGAATCTGTATTTAACATTTAAAGTTTTTTTTATTTTACATACTTTTTCGGGGAATCCGCAGGTATGTATTTTTTAAGTCAATTTACATTTTCAATATCAAAATTTAAATATTTAAAAACAAAATTAATAATTTCTAATGTACAAATCGGAAGAATTATTTTTATCTAGATTTTAGAACAATTTTTGTTTTTTCAATGAGATAAAAAATAAGCAATATAAAGGTACATCTACAATACACGGGAAGAATCGGGAATTTTACGCGCCAACCTTGACTGGCAAAAGTTGATGGATGTTATGTTCTTATTATTCAAAGGGTTAAGGGAAAGCCCCTTGTGGTAGTATTACACAAATATACTCTGGTTAAATCACAGGGGGATTAACATATTTGTACCAAAATAATTAATAGCTAAATTAAACAAGGTAAATATCGGTTCGGACTGGCCACGCTTATTACGAATAATTTTTAGAAAAAAACTTTAGATTCGCCTTAATTACGATAAAAGGAAACTTTTTGGCTTTGGGGCGGCGGAAAATAATGCATTTTAATTTTCAATTGCATAAAACCAAAATTCACTTCGCGAACCGACACAGCGAAAATCCGCGGCCGTACCTGTCACTGTTGTGTTGGTATCCTTGATAAATTAACAAGAGCTAATACGACTCTAGCCGACTTCGTGGGATAAGGCGCGTAGTTATGAAATTTGTCTAGCGGGCTTGTTTGTGTAACATGGTTTGTGATCCAAAAGAAAGTGCCCCTTTATAACGCCTACTCGCGTCAAGGCAAGAAAAACATCCCAGTTTTCAAGTAGTTTAGCGGCTACGCTAGGTTTGTGTTTCTGGTGTACAATCTCACAAGACGAAAGCTACGAAGTCGGCTACAGTCGTATTAGCTATTGTTAATTTATCAAGGATACCAACATAACAGTGACAGGTACGGCCGCGGATTTTCGCTGTGTCGGTTCGCGAAGTGAATGTTGGTTTTATGCAATTGAAAATTAAAATGCATTATTTTCCGCCGCCCCAAAGCCACAAAGTTTCCTTTTATAGTAATTAAGGCGAATCTAAAGTTTTTTTCTAAAAATTATTCGTAATAAGCGTGGCCAGTCCGAACCGATAATTACCTTAAACAATAAATAGGTACCTGCAGACTGTTCCTTCGCATTGCTAGCTTTGGTATTGGCCTAAGTTTGGGTCGGTTCTTGTTGTTAGTAGGAAGAGGGATGATCGGATCGAAGAGACATTCTTCCGTCAGGTCCATAGGCTCCTCTCCCTTCTCAAGGCACTCTTTCTTCCTATCAGGACTCGGTGGACCCTGGACGGAACTCCGAGGAACCCGAGCGGGACTGGCAGGAGCCCAAGTGGGGCTTTTCGGACCATTATTAGACTTGGTTGGGCTCTGAAAAGACCTACAAGGGCTAGGTGGAGCCCTAGCAGGACTATTAACTCTAGCACGGGTTTTGGTGGGACTCTGGGGCGCTCTTGCAGGGCTTCGAAGAGCTCTAGCAGGGCTTTGGGGAGTTCTAGCAGGGCTGGCAGGAGCTTTAACTGGCGTCTTGGTGGGTCTGGCGGGGGTCTGCACAGCTGGACGGTACGCCCGCCTCCGAGGAGTTTCTGCAGCAGGTTCTATGGGGGTCACTGCTGCTACACTTTCCCTTTTCGACGATAAAACATCTTCACCTGCTGTTTTCGGGAGCTCGTCGAGCGCAATGGGGGCCTTTGTAGGAGGCGCCTGATCACTCTCCTTGACTGGGCCCTTCCTCCGCACGGGGAGCGAAGTCACAGCTTTAATCCGAGCTCTTCTTGTCGACATCTTTATAACTTTGTTGGTTTTAACTCAAATCCTCCCAACCAACAACCTACCACCTAAGTGTAATAGTTCGTTAATTTTAAATTAATTCTGAAATCATAGCTGCGCAGCAATGAATACGTTTATTAGCTGGGTTTACGAAAGGATAATATTTTAATTCAATGTGTCGAGGTATTGTAGAATCACGGGATTGCATGGCGGCTGGCGGCATGGCAAATCACGATGCGATCGTGCTGGTAAACGTCAAGTTTTACACAGATTTTACACGTAATCATAGACATGAGTGTCTTCTGCCCTGCTGTCACTATTTCTATGTAATAAAAAAAACATTATGGAAAAAGAACGTTGACTACGGATATTGCAGTTTTTTTTTATTATTTTAGTTTCGCTTCTGAGGGCCGGTCGGGGCCGGTGGGGCCAGTATTCCAGTACGCTCAATCAGTTATCACTTATCACCATTCACCATAAATATACCAAACCACCCACGTCATCACTCAATTTTATTTGTTGGCTTATCTTGTCAACGTTCCTACCGGAGAGCAACTTGACGAACGTAAATATCTTAATTGAAATTTTACTTAGATCGTGAAGCACGTTACTATGTAAAAATCACACATTCACATTAGGCCGAGTATTAGAATCAATTGAAAAATTTGAACAAAAGTAACAATATTTCTGAAAAAGGAATTTAGATGAAATGCGTAATAAATATTTTCAGATAAGATAATAAATTGACTCAAAGAATTTTCCATTATCTTAGAAAATTGCAATGGAGTTTGAACTTTTATTGCGGGTATTTTAGAACATAAGCATTGGCAACCCTGATTTATGTTTGACAAGAATGAACTTTTGACAGAACGGTATAATATCCATAATATCTATGGCTCGAACTTTCAGCTTTCAGTAGCATTCAGTAGATTCAGTAGTTTGGGCACATTTGGGCATATTTATGTTTCTGGGGATTGGTTTGGTTTATTTATGAGTTTCTGTTTCGGTACAACAAAATATTTTTGCATCGAGTTGCACTAATGCACTTAGGCAATGCGGGACTGGTATATTTATGGGCAATGCACTTAGGCGAATTTCTTGCAAGTACAAGAATGTCTGTGAGTCACGAGATAATGGTCAGATAAATAATTTGCATTCGTAAATAATGCAAATGTGTTTCAAGCTGTCTCAAGTCTCGACTGAAAAACTTGATCGCCATTTAAAATAATTTTGTAACAATTATACGTCTCGAGCTTTCATTTTTGTTATAAGGTGCAGTGTTCTTTTTTAATTTGGGTGAAAAAAAGTGTTAATCCTTAATTTGTAACAATAGAGTTCGTTAATCCACTCTGCTTGCCGTCTATGTAATACAATGTTGCACTAACTAACAAAAGTATAATTACACGTATTGTTTGTAAACATTAATTTAATTCTCTTTGTTGTTCACGTATCATATTAAATTAATCTTTCCAATAATTTCTCTTGTATCTAAAACTTACGTCTTAAAACAATAAAACATCAACTTTTTATATTTCTTTGTATGTAAATTTTTTAATATCGTTCATTTAAAACTTATCACTTCATCAATTTAGTATTCAGCACACTTACTGTTAAGCATTTATATATTTCCTGTTTCCTGCTTGAGCTAGTCATGGCACATTAATGTTTTTTTTTTTAAATACCTACCTATTTATTTTCTTGAAAGAATGAATGATTGAAATTGTATTTTGGAAAAGGAAATTAAGCCACTTCCCAATATCCGATCGAGCTAAAACTCGGCAGATGTAACCGTTGTCGCTGACAATGCATTCTATCAACTTTTGGTGGCAATAATGCATGCACAAGGGACATATACACAAGAGGAAAAGAGATGGGGTAGGCTGTAGGAAGTACCTGGCTATTCAGATCTTGTCACCAAACGTTTCGATTCTGAATAGTGGTCTTTCACTTGAAAATATCTGATACTCTGGAACGTGCTGCAATTACTATTTATTATTTTGTGTTAATTAAATTAAATTTCACTTGTTAATTAAATAATATATTTTTGCGCTTGCTATTAACCACTCGAAGTTGTCATTTATATATTTTAAATTACAATGGATGTTTGAGAAGTTCAGAAAATATACCGATAAGATCCCCTCTAACATTATTGAGCTTAACTTGTCCTTATCTTATCTTAGGCCGCTCCCTCGCACGGTGAACGATCCCCACCAGATATTTTTAAAACGTACTGAAATAAAAAATAGTCAAAACTTTATCTTCATCAAAATGAATAAATTCTTTAAACATGGTAATTATTAAATAACATATTTTAAATTAAATTAACATATTAAAAATTTAACGGTCGCAATTAATGGGTGTATCGCGAATAAAACGATCATAAAACCTATTAATTTACGTAATAAATGCAAGTAATGTGGTTTTCGTAGATAGTTTATTGTGATGTGAACGTGTTTCAGTTAATAAAATATACAATAGCTCAAAATTTATCAACAAAACATTCAATTCAAAATTCAAAGTGGTGGTTTTTTAGTGTTTTTTTGCGAAGTTCCGCGAATTTCCGCTAAATGTCATGGCCTTTGACCGGTTAAGCTTGAAATTTGTATGAAAGTTCTTTCAGACGAACTGACGTCTGCTCCGCGTTCTTCCTTATAGTGTTCTAACACACTCAAGCTTTAGTGACTGTCATGTGTAGGTCAGATCGGTCATGTGGTAACAGAAATACAATCGAAAGTATTGTATAAACATGTCGGTCGTCGAGTTGATTAGTGAGACATCTCCAAATACTAAAGTTTTGAGATAATGAGGAAAGAAATATTCAAACGCTCACCACAAATCAAATATTATTTACACATGTTTGTGTTTTACATATTAAATATGCCATGAAGTAACATGGATAGGATAACAGTCTTATCTTATTAGATTATTGAAATATCCCACTAGTGACCCAGAAAACATCAACATTTTGTTTAATTCACTACAGGTTTATCTGTATTATAATAGATTTAGTGGTGTTTATGAGTAATCTGAGTATTGTACCAGACGGAGGGTACACTTTTACGTATAACTGCATATTCAACTCAAATTTCGGTTTAATCAACTGGACGATCGATATATGGAACGGAGCACTCTTGGTATCCCTCATTCTTACTGCGTGCGGTTTATGTTGATTCCTTACTGACAATTTTATAATTTTACTAGCTGACCAGACAAACGTTCTGTCATATAAATTATTTCTAGTGAATATTTTAGTTGTTAAATAAAAAAAATAGCTAATGTATTAAGTGTGTGGGGATGAGATCTATGATAGAAAGAGGAATGGAGCGCTGTAATACACGCACACAAATAGATAAATTAAAATAAATTGCACAAAATTTTGCACGTACTGCGTTGTTATACATAACAAATGCCGAAAGAAATGTCAAAATGACGCGACGCTTCTCGTGAATGACTTGCGCATGTGTGGATGAAAGTTTGATCGTTCGGTGAGGCGGTCATTCAACAACATCAATAATTTCGTTCTGTTTGAAATACGAACGTTGGTTAAATTTGTTAACATAAAAATACTAAAATCGCGATTAAAAAATGGAAGGATGGGGGTAGGATGTTGAAAATTTGGGGTTTTAGGTCTTTTTTGATGTAAAAAAAACAAAAAATTCTAGAAAAAATCTGGATAGGGCCACCCTAATCACCTAGCGGTATGAAATATACTTTACAATCATATACATAGAAAATTTCATTAAAATCGGTCAAGCCGTTTCGGAGGAGTGCGACCACAAACACTGAAACGAGATTTTTATATATATAGATTTTATGAGGCAAGAATTCTGATATGAATTTGTTTGGCAATGTTTTTTCATTTTGTTAGTTTGACTAATTAGTAACTTAGTTGGCAAATGCATTCGTTTACACATACGTTGTGGGTTCAGCCCTTAGCTAGATAAGTCCCCCATCACAACACAAGCAACATCTTCTGCTTGTATGACGGTAGTAGAAGTTAAAATATTGTCAGAAATCCAGAAATGTTTTTCTTTCTTAAAAATAAAAGCTAACTGATGCAATGTAATTTTTCCAAATAACCCGTAAATTAATTATTTGTCTTAATTTTTGTTGTAAGTAAAACATCCGTGGTTTGAGTCAATATTATTGTGGGATTGGTTGTTTTGTTAATACGTACAGCAATGGAGAGTCATGCGGTGCACGTTTTGAAACAATGATTCTATTTTTAACCTTTTTGTTTTATCACAAATTACTGTTTTATTTAACATTGAATTTTACAACAGATAACACAGTTGGTAATTATTTAAAAATTGTATACGTAATGGATTTTGAAGCAGTGATGCAACTGTTGACACCAGTTTCCCGCATCTAAACTCACCTGTGTACCAAGCGCATAACTCGTTATTTATAAAGTTATTAAAATTATTATTGGGTGGCGAAAATGGAAACCTTTTTATGAATTTTTTCTTTAACTTTCAATTTTTTATAATATTCTTTCATTCTCTTTTTTCGTTGTCTGCTAATTTTTAATTTCCCACCTGGTTATTTTCATTTGGATTACCCTTACCAGCTTTGTGGGTTCGTTCGACATTTTTGTTTTAATGTTTTACTAACCCAATTTATCCGAGACCGTTTATTTACCTTTTACTCCGGTCCTGGTTTAATTGCGGGAAAGGCATTGCTATCAGTATACGTATACACTAGTGAAGTAACGACATTTCGTACATTTTTGCATATTTGCATTCTCAAAGTTCAAGCGAATGTTTTGTTAATTTGAACATCAGAAAAAAGCATAATTTTAGATTAATAAAAAATCCATTAATTTCTTATTTCTTTATTATTAGAAAAAGTAAGTTAACCTCGTAATCACATAATCAGTCTTCACTTTACTTTATCGTTTGGTATTATTTATTTACCATTTCTACATTGGGTAATAAACTTTCCAGATTCCAGATCACTAATAAATAACAATTAACTTCTCGTTAGAACTTAGAAAACAAAAAAATATAATAATGCAATGTAAACAAACAAAAACAAATTCTTCTCTGAAACTTTTATCAGTCTTTACATGGGACGAGTACGATTTCAGGTAGAACATCCCAAAATAAGACAAAAATGAAGAATAAAATTTTTCAATATCTCGCTTAGTTTTCGAGATATCGATACTTAAAGTTTCAGATTCAAATTGATTAATCTTATAAAAAGTACTGTTTTTACCCTAACCTAACCAAACCTAATCTAACCTACCCTTACCTAACCTAACCTATCCTTACCTAACCTAACCTACCCTAACCTAATCTAACCTATCCTAACCTAACCTAACCTAACGAAACTGTATTAGAGCGCAATCTATGGTATTAGTTGAATATCAATATCTCGAAAACTAAGCGAGATATCAAAAATTTTTATTCTTCATTTTCGTTTTATTTTGGGATGGTCTACCTGAATACATGGTCAATTGTAGGGTCACCGAAATCGTGCTCTCCCCGGTAATCGTCTTCTTGAACGAAAGTAAAAATAAAAATCAAACAAAAACTATGTTCTTCAATTACAAACTATAAATAATTTATGTTTTATAAGAAAACACTTTAAACAAACAAAAAATAAATAAATTCTTTATACTTATATTAGCCTGTGCTTTGGTTAGCCGTCTTTTATAAAAATATTAATTTAGACTTACAAACAAACTGTTCTCCTGTCTCTTAAAAAATAACAATTATCTTATTTCAACCTATTTTTCAAGTTAATAATTAAACTTTAGTAGAGGAATTTCTACTTCTAGTATATTGCGATGTGGTCTATAAAGAAGTCCAGCGCCACTAAACCTGCGCTCGCTCGGGACACTCGTTGGTGGTGTAACTAAATAGTGCCGTACTACAGGAAAAAGAAGACCATATCGTGCCTTGTTTACTTTCCACTATGTTAGAGGGTCGACGTCATTTCCCAAGTTTACGAGCAGACGACAAATGAAATAAAACAACCGATCGGCTTTTTTCGGATCCACTCTGATATTCTCGGAACATGATGCAAACGTGAGCCGCTAAGCCATATTTAATTGGCGCCAAATAAAAAAAAACTCAATATTCGTATTCGCCTTTGCATTCGCGAATGTCGGTAGCAGATATTCGCATTCGCATTCGCCTTCGCGAATGCTCAAAAAATGACATTCGTTACATCACTAGTATACACCAATCTCTTTGTAAAATAGTGGCCACTACTATATGTACACATAAGCACTAAATATGTGATGTCTTCCTTATCTTCGGGTTTTTTCGTTTGAAAATATGTTTTGTCAGATATCATTTAATCTCCCTTGAGATGATTTTATATCTAACAAAATTACTCTCTATTAATCATCCAACTGTAAAATTATTTAATTTACTCCCTCTTGCAATGAAAACCACAAAGAAAATAACCGCCTTCGAAAGAAGCATAAAAATATGGATTATGGACATGGGAAGGAAGAAAATAGATTCAATTTTGCAACCCAACAAAGAATAATGCTTTGTTTTGTACTTTCTTTTAGATCTAACTTAATAATTTTCCTTGGCAATATTCTAACATAGATTAGGTATTTACTTATAATTCAAATAATAAAACTTGTACAATGTGTCCTTAGAACGGGGTACCCCAGTTAGGACACATTTTCTCTAAAAAACTGTAAAAAAAAAATATATAAATAAAAAAAAAAAAAAAAAAACTATTATTATTGAATACTGAACCCACTGAAAGTTCTTAATAAAATGTTTTAAAACGTGGCAAAGAGATTTAGAGTACTAGTTGAAAGTTAGCTAATTTGTCATCACTTTCTTCCTTCCACTCTCTGAAATGGTATCCAGATAAAACAGAACAGTGATAAAACAGAATATGATAATATAATTTAGGTTAGGTTTAATTTTTTAAACTTTTCTTCACTGTTCTGTTTTGTCACTGATCAATCTTGTCACTGTTATGTTTTGTCACTGTTCAGTTTTGTTACTGTTCAGTTTTGTTACTTTTTGTTTTTTTACTGTTCAGTTTTGTTACTTTTGTTTTTTTTTTACTGTTCAGTTTTATCACTGTTCAGTTTTTTTACTGTTCGGTTTTATCACTATTCTGCTTTATCATGGAACCCTCCGAAATAATCTGTGTGTTATTTATTTTGTAGCCATGATTCTGTCTGGTCTTGGTGTCCTGCTGTGGAAGCATGGGCGAGTGCGTCTCCGGCGCTGGATCCTCGGCCTGTTGGAGGTGGGGGTGGCTTTGGGCCCCCTCATCCTGCTGGTGGCCCTGGGGATGCGCCTGGCCGCCCGGCCCTCGCCCCCCGAACCCTCATTGGCACCCCCGCTGCCAGTTCAGACGCTGTGGGAAGATTCTTATCCCTCCATGTTGCTGTGGGCCCCCGAAACTCCATTCTTTAATGATGTGGTGCAAAAAGCAGCCAAACGGTTGAACTTGAGAGATGATGGTGAGATTTTACTGTTGTCAGACTGTCACATACGTGAATCATCAGCGACTTTCCTTGTAAGCGGATATTGCTTATGTGATGTGATTAAATTTCACTACAACACATTTGTGGAGTTGCAAAACCCAAACTGGAATTTTCAGAAATCTGGAGATTTCACGAAAATCTGTTTGGAACTCTTTGAAATATCAACAATTGATAATAATAAGCTTTCGGATTCCACCACATAATACTAGAAGTCGGGATTTATTTCAGTGCAGAATTTCTGGGACTAACTACCATACATATTCCTCTCTGCCCAGAATCAGAAAACGAGAACACTACAGCTTCTTTCAGCTACATTTTAAAGTTATTATTATTAAACTGAAAAAAAATTATAACAAAACTGGCAGGTACGTGCTTATGTAAGCACCTATTTTTTTAGAAATCAGGTTACACACAAATACAAAGTGATCCAAGATCCAACGTGCCTTTATAGTTTAATTTTAATTTCTTAATATCACACGGTAGGGAAATTAGCAATGTAATAATATCTCATTATTGATGACAACTCTATTCAGGAAGGAAAAAAATATGATTTGTTTTCTTTATATACTGCCACAATTCTGCCATTAAAAAAATCATTCCGTACAAATTATTGTAAATGAATTAAAAAATTATTAAAATTTTATTATACGCAATAAATTTGCTGTAAAATGCAGGAAAACCATTCACGTGTTCTGAGTACAATATAATTTAAGCTGGTGGACCCCTACGCAGATCCATTCCTAAGTTAAAACCATTGTTTTAATGAAAACAAATAACTTTGTATACACCACTATGTTATTAACATTATCGACATGTTTCAAAAATGATGTTTTCTTCGTCAGAATAAGAAATTAATATTAATAATCGGGTTTCGCATGCAGATTCACTCTTAAGTGAAAACCAGTTTCATGTTCCAAATGATCTGTCAAAATTCTAGTAGCGGATTAATCTGCTAACGCATTTCTAAACCGTTAATTAAAACTGTTCTAATATATCGAGTGGAGTTAAAATTTTGTTGAAAAATTCGTAATTTGTGGGAAAACCATTAGCTTATTATGATAGAAATATTAATTAAAGCTGATTAAAAGTCATTTAATTAAGAGTGAATCATTTGAGAGGTGGGTATGAGTACCGCCGCCACGGGAACCATTTATTGGATAACGAACACCTCTCCCATAGGTCACCCAAGTGGTTCACTATGTTTGATGACTTTACGGAGTGAGGTTTGTTTGCGCACCAACTGCATGGCAGGCCGGATCGGGAGAGAATGGTTGAGGGAGTCCCTTTGATTTCTCCAGTCGTTCTCTCTCGGAACATCGCCTTGCACCACAGTGGAAGAGATCGATTCATACAAGCGTCACTCCTGGACACACTGACCCCCAGATTCCTACCCACCCCTAATACCCTTTTCCTTCCCAGAACTTCCTCGCCTTCCTTTCCTATAAATGACCCTCCACACAGCATCCCCAAAGATGACCTGTGAACAATAAGCCCCGAGGGGAATTATTTTCCTCAGGGCCTCCTGTGTGGAGCTAATGCAAAAAAAAAAATCAGTTTTGGTGTTCAGAATCAATAAAATTCCAGTTGTAGATTCACCTGCTGACATATTTCGAAGGAAACCATTCTCTTATTCAATGTGCAGTTATAAAATTCTAGTTGCAGTCTGTGTGTGTGCTGCCAGGATCAAAGAAAAACCATTTTCACGTTCTGAGTGTAGTATCAATTCCCCGCATACAAGTTTAATTTAAACCAGTTTTGTTTTCAGAATATAACGATAAATTAAATAACAAGGAGCAGATTCTTCAAATGAAGCCAATCTCATGTACAGAGTGAAGCTTTACATTTGAGTTGCACACCATATGCCTCAAAATTCTGAGAAATAGACCGTTCCATGTGTAACTATCATTTAATCTTGTAGACTCTTACGCAGAATCAATCTTAAGTTAAAACCTGCCTCGTGTTCTGAACACAATGTAAAATTTCGAATTCCGAATTTCGATTTCCAAGAGCAGTTCTATACGTGATTTTTTATTAGAAGATTCATTCGTCACATGTGATATAAAAAAATCGGTATAAAATGAGCTCATAATAAAAAAAAATTTGATGTCCACCCCCCCTACGTGAATGGTCCGATTTATACCATATATATGTATTTCCTACTTAAGAAGTTTTCATACTTAAGAAGTTTGGTTTTTGAAGATTGAATGACCCAATTTATCCCACGTTTATGGATTTCCTGCTTACTTTTCATACTTAAGAAGTTTGATTTTTGAAGATTGAATGGCCCAATTTATCCCACATTTATGGATTTTCCGCTTACTATTCATACTTAAGAAGTTTGGTTTTTTCAACCCTTTGAAGACTGAATGGCCCAATTTATCCCACATTTATGGATTTCCCGCTTACTTTTCATATTTAAGAAGTTTGCTTTTTTCGATCCTATCACGGACATATGAATATACATGGACCTGCCCTAAGTGATAAAAACGTATTATTTCCCCCTCCACATGGCGCCGGCTGAAGCACCTCCTTGGAACCGGCTCGCTCCATGGGGAGGGGATAGAGCCTCGCTTGAATCTAAAATGTGTGACGTCATCATTCTTGCCGTGAACAGCTAGAAGGTAACATCCATACATTTAACGAAATACAACGCCAAAACAGTAGCGTATTCTATACAATATATCTACATATCAATGTGCACATAGCGAATGTGGGCGGTTCTCCAGTGCTCATCGGTGGTTACAGGGGTAAGTAAATTATGAAACATTTGTAATAGTGTTTTAACTAAACACGACAACAAAATATTGCTATGTGTATTGGGGCGAGTTTTTTTGGGGCGAGCATTTGACCTTAGCAAATATGTTATTATCGTGGCAAGCAATTCGCGCTCCCATGTAAAAAGGTCTATTCATTCAAAGCAGATTTTGCTTTTAAGAACTAAATGGTGATATTGTAATGCGAGATGCCTATTTACTGTCAGATTGATTGTATAACGAATCACAGTCATCTTTCCCCTCTTCGCCCTCCATGGTTTGGTTTGACCCCTCACCCGTAACTGCTTGTCTAGTCATTTGGATGTCTATGGATCCTATGAAGACTGAATGTCCCAATTTATCCCACATATATGGATTTTCTGCTTGAAGTTTTTTTCCCGTCTCTTGGAAAACTTAAGAGAGTTTCACTGTTCAAAGTGTTGTTACTGAGGCAGTTCAGTTATGTGTAATAACTATGTATAATTATATACTACTAGCTGACCCGGCCACGCGTTGCTGTGGCTAATAAAACACTTTGTAAAATCCAACCTTTGTAACCACCGCCGTCTTTGAGTTCATCGCGAAGAGATCATCAGTGCGGTTTGCACGTGAGGTACTCGTAGCTCGTCGCCCATTTGATTGCCTTCGACGATCTATGTCAGCTCGTCTTTTCCTTGGCATATTAAAACAGTAAATAAAGTTCTCACGCACTGACAAACTGATGATAGAAGATTTTAAATTGTAACAGAATGACAGGTAACGTTTGACGGCGACTGAAATATGACAATCGGAATTCTTTTTTTTTTGTGAATTCCAATTCTAGATTACGTTGTGCTTCTGAAAGTAAGTAGAACAGTAGAACTGTTTATATGAGAAAAAGAAATTTTGTTTTTACTATCTTCCTCACAATTTTTTCATATTATCTCACCGTTTAAACCTTCCCTGGACTACGACAAACATTTTAAAACCAAAATCACCTAAATCGGCCCAGCCGCTCTCGAGTTTTAGCGAGACAAACGAACAGCAATTGATAAGAATAAGAAGATATAATGTGTATAGTAAGCTATCCGTAAAAGATAGATATATGCCTTCGCGGACTTTTTTGTAGATCTATAAAAGAGGAATATCCCACCATTAATTGTTTTGCTATATCCTAAAAGGATTAGGCAACGTTTTCGATGAAAGCTACCAGGCGGCTGGACTTTTTTCCGACACTTCTAACAATTATCGTTATGTTTCAACCAATTAACATAAATCCTTGACAAATTACATACCTAAACCTTCCTCACGAAACACTCTATCTATTGGTGAAAACCGCATGAAAATCCGTTCAGTAGTTTTCGTAGATCGCTGTGGAGAATGGACAGAGAATGCATTCATTGACCATATTTTCTGTGGTCTTTCTCGCACCGCATTCAAACATCGCTAACTCTTTAAAGCCCTGCCTGTGCATCATGTGGGCACAACGGCGGTTATCTTACCTCACCTTATCCTTATAATTGATAATCTTCAATAACAAATTTTACAAAATATGTGGCTCTGATGGGCAGGAGACATAGCAAGAATGGAAGAAAAGACATTCACTCACCGAAGAGATTTCTTTACTGGCCACAGGTATGGGGGCTCCATCGAAGCCAGAGTAAAGTTAGCCTCCCAAAAACTGGACGTATACAGGGCCCGCAGATACTTTAATAGTACACAAATGCTAACCCTGTACAAATCACAAGTGTGGCCCACAGTCGAATTTGGTAGCCACCTCTGGTCTGGAGCTCCAAAATACCTGAAAAATACCCTCGACTCTGCAGAAACGGGCAATCCGCTTAATAGATTCTCCCATCTTAACAGACGGATTGCAATCTTTAGAGCACAGGCGTCGGGTGGGAGTGCTATCCTTGTTCTACCGGTATTACAATGGAAGATGCTCCGAGGAACTAGCGTCATTGATCCCTTCGGCACCGGTGCATAGTCGGGAAACACGCCAAACGCATGCCCAACATTTGTACACGGTTGACATTTGTCACATGACTCACATGAGAACAGGTCGTTTCTTCGACTCGTTCTTGTGTTCAACAGCTCGGCTGTGGAATGATTTGCCGGCCTCTGTGTTTCCTCCTTCCTACAACATGGGCCTCTTCAAGGCCAATGTTCATTCCTTCCTCTCCTCAAAAAACCCTCCACACAGCATCCCAGATGACATAGGCCCTGAGGGAAATTATTTTCCTCAAGGCCTCCTGTGTGGAGTTAATGTAAAAAAAGTACATATGGTCTTATTTTTACATTTTTCAATAATAATGTGATGTAATTTTCTGTTTTAGCTTTGCTGGGATTTGAGAGTGAAGAAGTCTTGATGCAAAAGAAGAAAAACATAACTGAATACAATACCTTAGCCATCATATTTCAGGTAGTTATTAGTGCCATTCATCTATCTATCAAATAATGTCAGTGGTAGCAAATAGGATGGAACTCCACAAAAAATGCCTTGAGCGATGGAGGTTTACAGGAGTTCGGTTTTGGATTCGCCCAAGCTCATTAAAATAAATCATACCTCTGAATATTGATACGGAAACATATAAACTGCTTACTGATATTTAAAGCCGATGAATCTACCTGTATTTCATCATTTATCCCACATTTGTAGGTTTTGTAAAAAAAATCTTAAATAAATTTTTGCAAAAATCACCTATCTAAATTTAGGCTGCCGTGTATCAAGGCCTGAAGCGATGAGACCTAAATATGGGTAGCCATCGTTTGGCTGGTTAAAACTATGTAATACCCATTTACGACCAATAGAGTCTTAATTTATAACACTGCTAAAATATCTCTCCTAGATGCTTCAGAGAATATGATATTATCGCCCTGTTGAGAAGTTATCATTCTGAATCGAAATACAACTTAAAATTACTTTATCTATTTTCTCAACCTTCTCTACATGCTTTTACTACACATTCACCCCATTTGATGATAATGACACTTGGCCTCCTCCACAATTGATATCTACTTGCTGGGGTTCCTCTCCATCAGCCTTGAGTCCTCAGTCCTTCCCTTCCTGCTCCAATCCTCTTCCACCCCTTCATTGTACGCCTCTGGGTCGCTTCACCCTGTCTCACGGCTATGATTTCTACGGCATTCAATTCACTTTTAATCATTCTCCACCTTCCTGCCAGGCTTAGCATCTCTAAAACTCCACTGTGGAGTGATAGCCTCGCTTGCGATTGTTTAATATTTTGTGGATTTTGCAGAATGCAAGCAGAGACAGCATTCCGGGATCCTTCGAGTATCGGATCCGTTCTTCAAAGTCTTACGATACTTCCAGAGTTTCACCTGAAGTGAATTTCCCCGGCCCTCATGAACAATATGGTAAGACAATGGCTTAGTTGACAATAAAATGTAGAAATTTAATAATGTGAAACTATTCATTTTCCTTACTACCGCAATACCGATTACGGAAAAAATTTAAATCACATTCAGTTGTGAGGTTATGTTTGACTTTGAATTCGACATTTAACTTGGTTTAAAAACATTTTTACAATAAAAAAAATGCTGAATGCGCCTTTCTTTCACACAGAGTTTATTTTGATTTAACACCTTATAAATAATGGCTTTTTTGATCTCACTTACAAACTGTAAGAAAATAGTTAACATATTAACTCTGCGGCTTGCTTCTAAAAGGGCCAATGTCAGTTATTGATATGTATTTTTGCAATTTATTCTTAAAATTGGAATAATTTCTAAATTCTAAAAGTACCATTCAATTTCAAGAAAGGCTTTTTCAATTTTCAGGGGCCAATTTTATACTAGAAAATAACTTTTCTTAACCCCTCCGCAACGTAAGCAGATATATGCGTTAAAAATACGACAGCAGTCAAGTACAATAAGCGTGTTTACACGTCAGCCCGTGTGTCTCCATAGAAACCGTTATAATTCCGTTATTGTTTTAGTTACATCCGTAAAATAAAAAGTGAAAGGTCGATAGTGAATCATTCTGCACATCTCTATTCAATTTGTCCATAGAAATACACAAAAAGAACATTCTGTCAGATGCGCAGTCTGACACATAATTTATCCCGCCAAATTTCCTACGGGCGCCCGACATTGTTAATTTCTATTAAATATTTTTATATGAAATGATAAAAAAGTGAGGTGACAAAAGTGTTTATTACACATTTATACAATAGAATAAGTATTATTGTTTACATAATCTGTGATTTTAGTACCGTTTTCACATAAAAACATCACGTGAGTCATTTTCACATTTTTTAATGTTTGCATTCCAAATTTTAATATTTACAAATGTTAATATTTATTTGTAATATAATAATTCGAAAGCTTATTTTGTAACCTGTCTAAAACAGTTTTTACTATTCGGCTACGTTCAGAAATGTTTCATTTATAGAGCTTTAATTGTGAAGCGGTAATAATACAAAGTTTTCGTAAAATGTCATTTCGTTTAAGACACCAAAAGCTAATATTCTCGAAAATTCGGAGGGGTTAAAATTAAAACCAAAAAAACAAATTCTACATAGGTCTCGTAAAATTTGAAAAAAAAACCTGACAAAGGCCCTTTTAAAAGCAAGCCACAGAAATATCCTTAAAATATATTGTAGAATTATCTCGTTTGGGAAAGCTCTAGTCTAGCATCCTTATTTGGCAAATGTAATAACGTCTGACTTTATTTCTAGCTCAAAGGTATGAAATGTTTGTGGCTCTTCAGACTGCTATCGATGTTTCTTACATAGAAACCAAATCTGGAAATAAAATATATTGTAGAATTATCTCGTTTGGGAAAGCTCTAGTCTAGCATCCTTATTTGGCAAATGTAATAACGTCTGACTTTATTTCTAGCTCAAAGGTATGAAATGTTTGTGGCTCTTCAGACTGCTATCGATGTTTCTTACATAGAAACCAAATCTGGAAATAAAATATATTGTAGAATTATCTCGTTTGGGAAAGCTCTAGTCTAGCATCCTTATTTGGCAAATGTAATAACGTCTGACTTTATTTCTAGCTCAAAGGTATGAAATGTTTGTGGCTCTTCAGACTGCTATCGATGTTTCTTACATAGAAACCAAATCTGGAAATAAAATATATTGTAGAATTATCTCGTTTGGGAAAGCTCTAGTCTAGCATCCTTATTTGGCAAATGTAATAACGTCTGACTTTATTTCTAGCTCAAAGGTATGAAATGTTTGTGGCTCTTCAGACTGCTATCGATGTTTCTTACATAGAAACCAAATCTGGAAATAAAATAAATAAGGTAACAACACATATTCATTTATCTACCACTATTATTTTCCTTTATACTTAATCACTTATTATTTTTAATTATTATGTTTCTTTTAATTATTTGTGGTCAGTTGGTTGACTCCTTATCATTTGTTGTTAACACATTGTATATTATCTTTAGTGACCGACCGAAGGTTCGGTTTCGGTTTTGGCAAGTTTCCCCAAAAAATCTAGTTTCGGCATCAGTTTCAGTTTCGGCAGAAAATACTCAAATAATGAGGTCTTTCCTTTATAATGTAAGTGTGATTATTGACAAATTTTGGTTCCAAGAAGTAGTTAATATGTTTTGTTAATTTTTATAATTTTTGTTTGTTTTATAGCAGTAATATAAAAAAAATATAATTTTTTTCATGTATTTCAATTATTGTTTACTTATTTTTTACACTGATTATTAATTGTTGGATAGATGGCAGTCTTGGAATTCACCTAAACTATGATTTATTCCCGTCAGTCTCTCAGCTTCCAGCAGTTCCCATACCCCCCGTTTGAGCATGACGAGGTTTTCTGGATCCGATTCAGTGTGCTCCTCCCGGTGGCCAGCGTCCTAGGGCTGCTGCCAGCCCTGGTGACCACCGTCGCACGCCTCGTGGCGGAGAAGATCTCCGGAATCAAGGTAAATAGTTTGGCATCTGGGACATCACTTTTCTTTTAAATTAGTATGGATGGATCACACTTTTAACACTATTCATTTTGAAATTACTTTTACCTTGCCTATCAAACCAGCATTAAACTAGTCTAAGCGCCTTCTCGTGCCGACATCATGTACGTTCGTCCTCTTCTTATGCGTCTTGTTTCAAAATGAAAAAGACAAAAGATACTAGAATGATGACGTCACGTATGATCTCTGGCTGCGACCAGTAAAATATACAAAATTAAGTGCAATAATATAAAATTATATTTTTACTACAGAACTACATAATTTATTATGATTTCTATCTGTTCAGTATGGTTAATTAATTTTAAATTATTGCTGACTTATAATTTTTATAAATATAACGTGAGCTCTTTAATTTGTTTTCCTGATTTGTTACCTTATTTTATGTTCCTTATTTTTATGCATACTAATTACATTTACTAGGTCAACTACTATATTTTACTGTGTAAACGATTTATTTAAAGTTTACTATGCTTACCTAGATTTCGTAACCTAGGAAATGAAAATGGGCGCATACATAATTGATACTTTTAATAAAACCCTTCTAAGAAACAAATCTGAACTATAGGAAAATCATTTTAAAGAACGCATTTTGAATGTATGTGTGTACACCGATAGTATCAAATAAAAGTTTTTCAGACTTGTTTCCAACATCTGCCCACAATCCCCTTTTAACCCACAAAGAGCCGAAGATATGTTTATTTATTCTGTTTAAATTAGGTCTCATAATACTGTTTGACAATGTTTTTGTTTGATTCTTTAGCTTCATCCATCTGGTAAACCAGTACACAAGCAAGGGTCTCTTTAAAATAACTTACTTGTACTCTTTCTTGTATTTATTATTTAACTCGTTGACTGCTGATCACTCCCATGGGAGTTGCCTTTGTGTCTATGGCAGAGTTGTTGGTTCCCGGGACGGTGGTACCCATACCTGCATTTCAAAATGGGAATCGGTGACTGGTCAACTCAGAATGAAACCAACTCAGAACCACCTCAGAAAGGTCATTAAGAGTGATGATAAAAAATATTTAAAAAATTGGTCAAATAGGTTATGTTAGGGTTACTGGCTATTTTTAAATGATTTTTTCATAGCTTTTAATGACCTTTCTGAGGTGGTTCTGAGTTGGTTTCATTCTGAGTTGGCAGGGAACCCACTCCCATGGAAGTTTCATTTGTGTCTATGACAGAGGTGTTGGTTCCCGGGATGGCGGGACCCATACCCGCCTCTCAAACTGGGAATCACTGCCCCCCAAGGAGCATTATGTCAATGATGAAGCGTTAGCCATTCTCAAAAATAAAAAAAAAACTAAACTCAATCAAATCAGATCAAACTCCGATGCAACGGCAGCATTTAATTGATCTAAGGAATGAGCTGCATCAAAGAATAGAAAAGGGGGAAAAGGAATTGACTATCAAAATACATCAAAGGATGCCCTAAAATTAAAAAAAATTTCCAAAAACATGCAAATAATTACATAGTCAATATGTCGATACTGTATACGAACCTATGCTTTCTGACACGGAAATTTGATCTTGTTCTTGCACAAATAAACCTTATAAAACCAACAGTATTAATAGTGACAGAAACGTGGCTAAAGGCAGAAATACCAGATAAGTTAGTGGATCTCCCGGAGTACGCACTCTTCCGCAAAGACCGTTGAATTAAAAAACGAGGAGGTGGTGTGGCCTGACAATCTCAGCCCAGTTGAACAAAGCCCTGGAAAACAGTTCTAGTAATTATCCACAAATTGACGCGTTATTCATTGACATGCAAATAGGCCATCTCAAAACTATCTTAGCTGGTGTCTACTGCCCACCAAATGCATCTTAACCACCAAAAACTATTACACCAATTATAAAGAATAGCTTAGGGAACGTACCCATACTATGTGACCAACTTTTTGCAATTTTTAACCCCCCCCGGTAACTGAAAACCTAAGCCCCCCGCCGCTCATTTGTACCAAGCGTGGTATTTTGAAGAACCCCCCCCTGAACGGGTCACATAGTATGGGTACGTTCCCTTATGTGTCAAACGTAATAATCCTTGGAGACTTTAATTATTCCAAACTGTATGGCCAATTACAGAAGTGCGTAATTCAAACCGCCCCGAGGCCTTGTTTGAGGATATGTACCTGAACAGTAACTATTGGCAATTGGTAGATAAACCTACAAGATACAGGGACAACAATACCCCATCTCTATTGGACTTAGTCCTGTGCAATGATGAAAATCTCATTATGGATATAAAATACCTAGCACCTATAGGCAAAAGTGACCATATATGTTTGTTGTCAACGTTACAAGTAAGTACCAGCCATAGCAACGGATCCTCCAGCCCGGGAGGCACGAAGCCGAGACCCAACTATCACATAGCAGATTATGATAAAATAAATGAAACCTTGATACTCACTCACTTGATGAGCACTCATGATATAATGCGGTCTCTTGTGGAAACCACCACAACTGAAGAAAAATGGAAGTTTTTTACAAATATGTTTGAAGAGAAGATTGTGTCAAAAATACCACTTTCCAAAGGCAATAAAAACCACAATAAGAACAAACCTTGGATTGACAAACACATACTAGGATTGATTAAAGAGAAAAAGAGAACCTGGGATGGTTATAGATTATCCAGAAAACACGTGGAGAATGCAAATGAGACTGAAAGTGAGTATTACAGAGAATACAAATGGAAAAACAATTACCTTGTGTCCCAACTAAGAAATACCAGAAAAAACTTTGAGCAAAAATTGATTGACAGCGGTCAGAAACCATTTTATAGTTACATACGGAAACAGATTGCCTTGAAAGTGTCTACTCCAACCATACTATATAACTTCTCTAACAGTTACCAGTATACCAACTATTAGTCAGTTATAACTTCTCTAACAGTTACCAGTATACCAACTATTAGTCAAGATGTATATGTAGAAAACTCAAATCAAATTCACTCCATCAGCAGTTGAGAATATTTTGAAGGGGTTGCGAGAAGATAGTGCTGCTGGCCCTGATAATATTTCTGCTATTGTTCTCAAAAAGTGTGCAGCAACTCTCAGTCATCCCATAGCTCTGGTTATGCAACAATCCTTTTTAGATGGGAAACTCCCTAGAGATTGGAAGAGAGCTATAATTACACCCATCTACAAAAAAGGTGATAAACTTAAACCAGCAAATTACAGGCCTATAAGTTTGACTAGTATCATCTGCAAAATCATGGAAAGGATAATAGTGGACGAGATACGCTCGTTCTTGAACAAACTTGACATAATCTCAAACAAACAACATGGATTTGTGCCAAAAAGATCCACAATTACCAATCTCAATCTTAACATAGAATACTGGACAAACGAGTGGGACAAACGGATTCCCACTGACATAATTTATCTCGACTTTGAGAAAGCCTTCGATACTGTTCCAACCAATAGACTGTCAGCTAAACTTAAATTCCTAGGCATAAGAGGATGACTTCTCGAATGGATCAAATCCTTCCTCACTGAGAGAAAGTTACAAGTTCGAATTGGCAACCAACTGTCATCTGAGCGAAACCGTGACCAGTGATGTCCCTCAAGGATCAGTTCTCGGTCCAGTTCTGTTTATTTTGTACATCACGGACCTGCACAATACAATCAGACTCCTGCTGCTTCGACAAAGTTCTATGCCAACCCACACACACACCACGACCAATTGCAAAACGATTTAAATGAAATATATCAATGGACAAACGATTGGCTTCTAAAACTCAATGTCGCACTGTCCTACATGTTGGAAAAACTAACCCTACACTTGCGTACAAACTTAATGGAACGCCACTAAAAGCAGTGACATTACAACACGACTTAGGAGTTACCATATCACAAGATTTAAAATGGGATCCGCTCATCGCTGGGATTGTGAAAAGAGCAAACTCACTAACATATTTAATCAGGAAAACATTCCTTGACCTAACACCGGACATGATGTTAAAAATATACAAAACATATGTGCGACCTCTCCTGGAATATGCTTTCCAAATATGGAGTCCTTACTTCGCAAAGGATATAAATCTGATACAGGGAGTACGGAGACGTTTCACTAAAATACCAAGAGCTTTGAAAGATCGGCGATATGAAGATAGACTCAAGGAACTAAGATTACCAACCTCAAAAGAAAGAAGAGAAAGGGGTGACTTGATCGAGACTTTCAAAATTTTATCTGGACACTACAGCTGCTCTGGCATCCAAGGAATCTTCACTACTAAAAAAAATATAATTCTCCGTGGACACTCAAAAAAAATTACCAAAACGCCTTTTGCATCTAATCCCAGAAAACACTTCCTTGCCAATAGAGTGGGGGATGCTTGGAACAAACTCCCACAACATGTCATCGATGCAACTAATATAAACCAATTCAAAGCTCTATTGGATTCATATTTGGAGAGAAGAAAGGACTAACTTAGTTAAAAAATTAAAACTACTCATTTACTATCAAACTATTGTGAAATTAGATATGAGCGCATCAGCAGAATGCTGCCCTCATTACATGATAATAATAATAATATTACTACATGTGCATACATCTACACACACACACATACACCTATGCACTACGCACGTCACCCGGTAATTACTAAATATACATCCCACATAATATAAGACATTACAAAGAAAAATATCACAGGTACCCACCATGAACTATTTAATATGTATCTGTAAATGGTTTCATCACCGTAATCAATATAATGTTTTGTTTCTAAAATATAAAATAAATACATAAAAATTTTACGGTTACCAGGAGCTGATGAAGATGATGGGGGTCAGCTCAAACCTGCTGTGGGTGTCGCACTACGTGAACTGCATCGTGCCGCACGTGGGGGTCTTGGCAGTGCAGCTGTGCCTGCTGAAACTGGGCAGCGCCCCGCTGGTGCCCCACACCAACACTTTCATCCTCGCCATGTCGCTGTTCCTCTACACTAACTACGTGGTTTTCTTCGCTTTCCTCTTCAGCACGCTGTTTACTAGAGGTGGGTGTCAACACCATATCATAAAATAACAACTTTAATAACAAACTTAAAACACAACAATCACAATTTTTTTTTTTATTCTAGCAAAATACTATTCCGTACAAATTTGGTATTCAAATCTCATAGTTACAGCGAATTTTTGCGAAAATTTTGAGATTTTTTTTATTTTTATTCTAATAAAATACTATTCTGTACAAATTTGGTGTTCAAATCTCATAGGTGCAGTGAACTCAGGAAGTTAGTAAATCCCAAGGTTTGCAGGTCTACCGCTCTGGCGCCACTACGTATGTAGTGTGTTTTGTATGAACCAAAAAAAAATGAGAGGTCCCATTGGTGCTGAACACACTTGTGGTATTTGGGATTCATTTCGGAGTATCATTCTGTCGGGTCAATCTTTTTAGCACAGAATTTGATTGACATGCTTTTTAAAGTAGGGTAAAATTTATTACAATACACGTTTGTCTTATTTCCTAATATTTTTTTATGGTAGTTCCACTGCACAAACGCATTTTAGAGTAAACCGCCAATGGTTTTTATAGAAAATTTAACCCCTTGGGCCTTGGCCATGTTTTGTCAGAGGGTCAAAATATTACCGCTTCGCAATAAAATCTAAAAAAACTGAATATTTCTAAACGTATCTGAAAACTAAAAACTGTTTTTGAAAAATGATAAAATACCTTTTTTAAATAATTTTTGAAATATAAAAATTTTCATCCAAACATTAAAAAAATCCAGAGTGTGCTATTCACATGCGGTAGGAGTGAAACCTGAAACTAAAATAGACAAGAGTGGGAAGACTACGAAGCATTGCACACAGAGGATACCGATAGGCTACAAAGCACCGCACAAAAAGGAGACAGATTATACTATCTCATTTGTATGTGTTTGTCTCTTTTTAGTGTCGTTATTTTTCATTTCATCGAGTTTCAAATCACAACGGTGCCAAAGAAGTTTTCACTTCAAAAATTGTATGATCTTGCGTTTTTTTCTAACTAAAATTACTGTTAACGAAAAACAATAAAAACATAAACTTTATTGTCACCTTACTTTTTTTGTCATTCCGTGTAAAAATAATTAATAAAAAATTAATTTATTTTCAAAATACGATCCGAAACTTTAGTTTCATAAAAGTGTTCCTTCTACTTCTTTTGAGACCTGTATGAGTTGTTCAAAAGCGAACAAATTAGCATGACAGGTTAAGCTAGATTTAAATACAAAATATTATAGATTTAGATTAGGTTAAAATCATTTTCCCTTCTACTGTGCTTGACATTATTGACTTTTAACCTGTTTATTTGTGTCTAGTTATGCTGGCATGCGTGATGGCTTCCGTGGTGTGGATTACCACGCTGGCGGTGGCCATGACCCCGGGCCTGGGGCACTCGCTGCTGCCCACCCTTGGGCTGTCCTGCCTGCCCAATATGCCCATTTTCTGGATGTACCAGCTCATGGGGGTGCAGGAAATGGACGGTGAGTATTGCCACTCCGTTTGTTTAAAATTGTTTACTCCGAATTTACTCCCAAGATCTCTCAATTGTGTATGTAATCCGCCTGAAGATGTCTCAATTATCTACATTGTGGTCACAGAAAAAATAACTAACTACTTACAATTTATAATTTTCAAAAAACTAAAATTTGTCATTTATATATATTAAAATTACTAACCAAATTTACTTTTTATTTTATTATTCATTATATTGACACAGAAGATAAGGCAGGATATATTTTTATAAATTATAAAAACTCACAAAAAATTTCAAAGTTGGTTCCAACATGAAGCAATACTCAGTTCAGTTTCAGTGCCGGCAACCCGGGCGTTTATTTATTTTTCATTTATTTACAAAGTTTTATTTTACCCACCTCACTAGACATAGTCTGTTCCGAGGTAGGTAAATAACATTTTATATTTATTAAAAAGGATATGAATCAGAGTAGACATAATATTATAAAAAGATAAATAGTAGTATAAAAAGATAAAAAAATTATGTGATATTAAAAATGATAAAAAATAATAATGATAAAAAAGAAGTATAAAAAGATAAAAAACAATGTGAAATTATATGCCTATATGCACTTTGCCTATTCCTATGCCTACTATGCTTATATGATAAAGAAATATATATGAAAGATAAAAAATAAAATCTATGAAGATATATACCTATAAGTACATACATGAACATTCATACATGTACATTTTCTTTTCCATATATCTATACATGTATATATATATATACAAACACACATTTATACTTATACACATATACACATACACATGCATACATGCATACATACATATATACATACACAAACATGCATATATACATAATGTTGTTATATTAAATATTTACGTATAAATTTTGTTTTTGTTTTTGTAAGTTTACATGTTTTTGTAAAAAAATTATACATTTAAATAAGAGAATATAAATACCGTGGGTAATAGTTAAAATTGTATGCTGTATTACATTAATTTATTACATTACAACACAGGTACATGTTAGTTAATATTATGTACAATACACTGCATATTTTGATATTATATAATTTCGTAGGAAATTATATGCAATGAATCTATAAAATGTACTCGTATTAGTTATTTAGGATATTCCGAATGTCCTTTCTTTCCTTTTCAGTCAACCATATAACAAATCTTTTGAACAGCCAGTCCAATTTATTTGGGGTAACGTAAGTTTTTGTTTGTGTTAGGAAGATATTGAAAATGTGTGGAGCCAGGTACGATTCATGTTTTTTTGCGAAAGTTGATTTAATATAGGGAACCTGAAAGTGATTATTTACTTTTGCTCTTGTATTTTGCGAGTGAGGTATGTGGTGAGGTGATGTTTTAATACAGTTTTTATAGATGATTTTTTTAATGAATAGTTTATTTATGTCTAGTAATTTGTTTTGAATCATTAGCTGTTCTGTCGGATGTTGGTAAGGTTTTTTAAACATAATTCTAATTATTGTTTTATGATTTATTTTAAGAGGATTGAGGTAAGTATCTGCTGCTCCTCCCCATACTGATATACCATACGTTAGAATACTTTGACAAAGTGCGAAATATACATTTTTTAATTGATTTAAGGACATGATGTTTCGTATAGTTTTGATGATGTATGATAGTTTCCGTATTCTTTTTGTAAGTAAATTAATATGGAGATCCCATTTTAGTTTATGGTCAACAGTTAATCCTAGGTATTTAATATTATCCGCGTGATCAATTTTGTCACAAGTACAGCATGTGTTATTTGAGATAGTATTGGTGCAGGGGTGAAGATGAAGTTGTGGATGGCAGTGTGGTTGACCAGCCTTTGTTTTGCTGAAAGTAAGGTATTTTGTTTTTGAAATGTTGAGTGTTAGTAGATTATTTTGTAGCCATTTATTTACTTCAATCATCGCTGTTTCTGTGTTTTTGAAAACCTTTTCCCATGATTGCGCCTTGAACAAAATTGCTGTGTCATCTGCATAACTGATTACTTTGTAGTCTATTTTACCTAAGTTTATCTCAGTTAGACTATTTATGTAGATGAGAAATAGTATGGGACCCAAGACGCTGCCTTGCGGTACTCCATACTTGATATCTAATTTGTCACTGCTGTGTTTGTTTATTTTTACTATTTGTTGTCTATTTTCAATGTAACTGAGGAACCACATACTGAATTCCTTAATTACCTATATAAATATATCAATCAACATTAAAAATAAAAATAAATGAAGTAGCACGTATCCATGCTAGATATTTAACATAACTTTTAAAAATTTATTTTTCAGTTTGATTAAGTATTTTGGCCTCAAATCCAAAATTAAATTTTGTATGAAACAGGCCGTGCAAACGTTCCCCTTGAGGGCATTACCAGAGAAAACCAGAAATATGTCATTTTCAAATCAGATTTTAGACGTATTGACTTTTTTCCACAAAAAATTATAAATGGATTTCGAAAGATTGTTCCTTTATCTAGCATTCGCATGTAATAAATTTTGAGAAATTTTTAAATTTTTTTAGTATAATAAGGTTATTCCATAGGTCGTTGGCAGATTTGTTAAATTTTCAAAAAAGATTTTGTATTATACCACACCCATTTCAAATAATATAATCATGCAGTAAAATAAATATTATCTAGCAAACGCATGTTTTAGAATTTTAATTTTAGTTTCAATAAAATCATTAAAAAATATGTACGTACATGTGTTTCTTGACGAAAATTTGTCCATTTGTGTATTTATTTGCGCACTTACAAACTAATATATTTCAGATTTTTTTAACATTCTTATTAAATTTAGACAGTATTGAAAAATGATAAATACTTATAATCAAAAAATAATTACAAAAAGTATATTATTTTAATAGTTTTATCATCACGCCTTTCAGCATTTTTGGATGAAGGTATAAATAAAGCTAATTTGGATTGAAATAAATTCGATATTGAGTTATAATTTAAAAAAGCTGGTACGGGGAATAATTAATCTTTCTCATTGTAACCGCCCTGCACGATAGTAAGAACAACTTTCGACGAAATGTGGATTTTCATCCGTTGGCTGGTTAAACGCTCTTAAGAAGTTGGTTTTTTAGGTCCCTTGGCCTGAATTTTTAAATTATACCAATTTTTTCCACATATAAGGTTTTCCCGCTTAAAAAGTTTTTTTCTGGTCCAACTCAGAGAGTTTCATTGTATTTATAAAAAAAAACAATAATTAACAATATGTATATCTTTACATAGTATAAAGCAATGTCGCTCCAGCTGTCTGTACGCTTAGATCTTTTAAACTATGCAATGGATTTTTATGCTGTTTTCACCAATAGATAGAGTGATTCAAGAGGAAGGTTTAGGTATATAATTTGTCAAGATTTTCTGTAAATTGGTTTAAATATATAATACATAAAGGGGCTGGTAAGCGGGCAGCGTGCTGGCAAACGGGCGGTGTGGATTTGATATGTATGCAAATTAACAGATGGCGTTGTTTATAATGGTTGGGTTGTCAGTAGATGGTGTTGTGTTTCGTTAGCCACAGCAACGTGTGGCCGGGTCTGCTAGTGAGTTATAAAAACATGGTCCTTCTTTATTAATTTTTACATTACTGCTGTAAGTCGTGGTGTTTAGTAGTAATTCGGGGGCTTAGCGTCAAAAGAGTGAAAGTATAAAAAAGTACAGTTTTGAGTTTCAGCACGAACGGCGAATGCGCAGGCGCCGCCACCTAGCGGTTATGTAGGAAAACAAACAATTTATTATGTACACTATAAAAAATTACATTGTTGCCAGATTTAAAATACATTTTAAGAACAAATGTTATTAGTAATATTTCGTGTTTTAGTGTATTGTTGTTTTATTCATGCTGCGGCAGCAACACAGGATATCGGCCGTGCTGTGGTTTTTTTTAGCAAGTTTGTTTAAGTGTAAAGCTCTTAAAAAAATATATGTTTTCTTGAAAACAATATCTAGACATTCCCCGCGCCGAAACGCAAATTATATAAAATTCCCTTGATAAAAAAGAATTGCAAAATATGCTCCAAAAATTATGTGTGTGAAAAAATTCACAGTGTTTCTTTAAATGCTGTTTAAGACAACCCCCGCCAGATTTTTGCTCTATTTGCAAATTTATGAGTCTTGTTTTATTAAACATTTTCCCAATTTTCGCATCGATTTTATCGTTTTAAAAATTAGCGTGCTCCTCTCACATTTGTAATTACATATCTCTCCATCTTATTTTTTTTGAGCGCGGATAGATATTTTAGATGTTGAATAAGAACACTATAGGAGGAAGGAAATATAGATGAAAGTGTATAATAATGTTGAAATTGAAATCATCAAAGATATTCAAATATAAGTAGATGTGCTATCTGCAGTTTTTACTAGGTGGGACTGCGCTTCCGGGTGTCGCCGATATTGTTTACCAATTAACAAATAAACTAAATGACCGAATAATTAACGAATAAACCAAACGAACGTTAAATTAAATGAACGAATTCTTTCCGTATTCAAACTATATTGTTAACCAATACTAATGCACATATTCAAAAAATCAACGAAATGAACAAATTATTTTTGTATGCAAACTACTCTAATTAGAGCGTAGTCCGCCGACAGTTGCGCGGACACCATAGCATATCTCTTTTGTATTTGAATATCTTTGAAAATCATCTTGGTTGTAGGAACCTAAATCTGTTAATTTTGTGAATGAATTTTATAATTTAAAATCTTCGTTTCTTACTTAAAAAACCCATTGGCCAAACCAAGTTCTTTCCAGGACATGTCCGGCATCCGACACTACTTGGATGGGCCACACCTCTTCACCTTGTTTTCCAACTTGTGCATGGTTTATCCATGTTGATACAATGTTTTTATGTTTTTAGGCAGCGGCCTCGGATGGGGCACTCTGTTGACGCGCCCCTCGGAGTCCTGCATTAGCCTGGGGCTCGTATGGCTACTGACGGTGCTCCACTGTGCTCTGTACGCCTTGCTAGCCTGGTACGTGGAGCAGGTTAGACCCGGCCCCATTGGGGTTGCTCGACCCTTGGGATTTTTCCTCCAGGTAATACTATTATAATGCATAACTGTAAATGAAGTCTGAAGTGAAAATTTAAAGAGTGGCAGGAGTTGGGAGTGGCACAAAATGGAAATAAGAAGTTCGACGATTCTAGATAAGATATGAATTTACTTGCCCTTGGGTATGTCGTACTGTGTAAGATTGAAACAGTCATCAGGCACAAACTTCACGAGAAGTTTCAGTTGTCAACAGCTTTAAGCCATATATCATATTAAATTATTCGGAAGTCAATAGACTGTGGCTCGTTGCCATTGACTGCTTTAATTTATGTGTGATAGATCTATTGGAAATTTACAGAATAGTCACAAATGGGGTGTTTTGTTTGATGATGTTTAGTACACGAAAGTAGTTAAGTACTCTTCCCTTGGCCCCCTTGATTTATACGGCGACGATATAATGAAATAAATTAAAAAAAACTCAAAATTAATTTGAATATAATATTATTGAAATAAATGACTAGTAGTGATATTAATTTGTCCTTGCAGAGATCCTTCTGGTCTTCCCAGCAGGTAGCACCGGAGGAGTGTGAGCCCGAGGATGCGCTGAATGAGGAGCAGGACCCCGCTTACTTCGAGAGCCCCGCCAAGAATGCAGAAGTTGGCATTGACATCAGAAATATGTGGAAGGTAAACCTATACGAAAGTTACACTGAATGGGATATATTGCAGTCTTCAAGGGACCTAAAAAGAAAAACAAGAGAGCATTCTGTTACATGGGTTTCACCGTACATAATTACAAAATATTTTATTAATTTTTGATTTTAGATCTTCAATTAGATCTCAGATTTTTTAACGCCACAAATGATTGTTGCATATTAATTAAACTCATAAGAATATTGTTGTGTATTAATTACACTTTAACCTGTTAAAGACCAGGAAAAACATGGAGATTTCCTAACAAAGCACCACTTTGAATTGAATGTTTTGTGGATTAATTTTGAGCTATTGTATATTTTATTGACCGAAACACATTCCTAGCACAATAAACTACATATGTACCAAAACAACATTACTTGCATTAATTACGTAAATTTATAGGTTTTACGATGTTTTCGTCAAGTAACACGCATCGGACTTTGACAGAAAGAATCGCGGCAAATTTCGATGCCACAGATAAAATCATTTAAAAATATTCTGGGATTGCCAGGTGAATGAAATTTTTGCCAATATCATGGGTAAATGTTGGCGCAAGCGATTCTGACCTTGTCCTTTATACAAATTCTGTACATAGAAGGGTAAAAATCGCAGACAAACATTTTTTTCGAAATTTTTTCAGCGTGCATGCCCACAAACCACGCGCATCCGTGCATCTCCGGCAAATAAGAGGTTAATAAGATTGTTTTGTATTCAGGTGTACGGAGGCTGGGGCGATGTCCGCCACACAGCGCTGGCCGGGGTCAACATGCAGATCCTTGACGGGGGCATCACGGTGCTGCTGGGTCACAATGGAGCCGGCAAGACCACCCTCATGAGCATCATCACCGGTAACTCCCCGTTCTGCATCATACCATGAAGATATCGCATTCAGAATACAGGAGAATCCACTGGTCCTCCTTGCGTGGGATTTACGCCAGTTATTCGCCGATCATGCAAATTGTTGATTCGACAGGCCGCAGGTGACTGAAAACGCAAACGCCAAAGTGGTTGCTGTGCGGCAACGGATCGTAGGCCATGGGTGACAAAAGATGAAAAGGTAAAAAGGTTAGTCGCAGTAGATCACTCGCCACATAAACTTGTTCGTGAACATGAACAAATTTTACATTTTTCCTTTTCTTCATTCTACGAGCAACTCTTGCATTATATGCGTAATGAATTATTTCGACACTAGCGCTAAGCAAATCTGTTCTGCTCAACATTTTTAAACAAAATGGAATTAGTTGCATTGATATAATCGACTGTGAAAATGAAATGGCTGTGAGGTGAGTCACTACGACAAGACGAGACAATTAGCCGCATGGCAAAAATTCGCTTAGACCTGCGACTTGAAAACCCCACAAGAAAAAAATCTAACAATGTCAAATCGCACGATCTCGGTGGCCAGTTCACATCACCTCCACGTGAGATTTTATCAATAAACAATTTTAAAAAATGAAACAAATAATTAAGTTTTCACCAATTTTATAATTTGAACGTGTTGTTGAACGCTGTATTCGTCCATGGTGATTTGGCAAAACAGACTGAATAAATGACAGCCAATTTGACTGATGTCGCTTCAACACTATGGCCGCTATCAAGTGTCAAAGTTCGGAAGTCCCTAATGAAAGACCCTATATAATAAAAATACAAAAAAACATATGAACATAATGTCTGACTTTTTACGAAATTCGCCAAATGTCACTTTTGGAAAACTTTAGACAGTCGATTCTTGGGACAGCTGGTTATTGGGACAGTTGGTTATTTGGGACCAAACCCAAGGAACAATAAATAAACTGATTCTTATGTACTTTGGTTATCTGGGACACCATTCCATTCAAATTGAACAAATTCCTACCTGAAGTCGAAGCAAAATGTGTCTCAAAAGAATGTTAGTTAAGAAGGGCGGGCATGCCGTATGCGGCACATGTGAGGAGAAGGGATGCCCATTTCTTCAGGTTTGGTTATAACATCAATACATCAACTCTAGATATGGTGCCTCTTACAAATTCAGTTGAATAATTTGGCCCACCAATGAGTAATTCATAAGAAAACTCCCCGTCCCATAATATATTGGAAGACAAATTTGCCCCTTGCAACAAAAGGTAAAAAGCAATGCATCTTGTGATATTGTTGTTTAGTATTGAAACAGATTTTGGACTTCTCCATATATCCCAAGGTCCTGTTCAATGTGTTGTCATCTCATATTGTTCCTCTCCTTCCTTATAAAGCCTTAGGAATCAGAAGAAAGAATAAGATGACTAAATCCTACCTACTGATGCCAGTGTTACGGGCATCTTATGTGATTGATTTTAAAGTGTTGGGGTGCCATCCTGCCTATTTCAGCAGAAACAAAAAGAAACAATGAGAACTGCTTACCTCAGGTTGTGTACCCAATGTACAGGCAATTTGGGAATGAAGGTGTTACAAATTCATGATTCAAAACCAAAGTTTTCAATCAGCAATCAAAGGTTATATTGTAAAATAAAAACACGTTACACGTAGAATACCCTACACCCTAATCTGAATCGCTTTACCAAGGGGGCTTTTCTTGTCACTTGCAGCTAACAGGATTGGTCCAACGATCCTTCGAGATCCATTTGATTGTTGAATAAAGTGTCAAAATCGATATAATTCAAGCGATCACACACTTGGTGATCCATGTTTCCACATTATAGTGTTGTGAAGGGCCTTGGATGAGACCTGCAACTCTCCTCCAAGTATGGTGCATTCACACCAGGCAGCAAACAGCTTACAATATTATCCAGATTTCAGGTGGGGTTGAAAAGAATTCAAAATACGACATTTTTATCGTGTTGGTGAGATTGTCATCACAATCTGGTAGAAAATTGCCTCGTCGGCATTCCGATTACTCCGGATTAGATTTCTCTTCTTGTTTTATAAAAAATCACATCTCGTACAATTGATTGCTTCATCAGCAAAAACACAGCTGAGAGCTCCGGTCGTTCCGTGTTTTTGGCAAAGAATGACGTTTTCTCTTCTTGTCACTGACATCTCCATAGACAAACTGGTGATACCAGTGCGTAAAAACACAAAAGACAATTTACTGCCTGTGAATGTACGTACCCCTTCATAGTTGCATAATTTTTATTTTTTTTATTTTAGCGACTATATAAAATAATTGTACATACGAAATATAATGGTGAATTTAAGTATAAATATTGTTTTTCTCAAATATTGTAGTCCTCCTCACTAGGGGGTCCTGTGCCGAGGAGGACTTAAGTTATTTAAATATAGTTTTTTTGTCTTCTATGTCATTTTTAGTGTCTTCATTAGGGTTTTTTCATTGACCTCTTTCAGCCATATTTTTATTCTTGATTTGTATTCATTAGAATTTTTTATTAGTTTTATGTCTTGGGGAAGGATGTTATGGAGTTTTGTTGCAAAGCATGTGTAGTTTCTTTGAACGAATGTGGTTTTATAACTTGGAATATTTTTTATATAATTTTTATTCAATATTATTATTTATCTAGTGTTATGCACACACGTTCTAGTAGAGGATTCAGTATTTTTGAAAAGCTTAAGTAATATATTTTTGGCATATATTTGCTGTAAATTTGGTACGTCAAAGATATTGAAAATTTTAATTGAAGGCGTTCTAATGGGTACTTTCGATATAGTCTTTATGATTCCTTTTTGAATCGTATTCAGGTTGTGTATGTACTTATGTGTAGCAGATCCCCATCCTATGATTCCATATTCACTTCATATGTAACATCTCCCCGCACGCCACAGAAGAAAATTTTGCCATAAATTTTCTTAACATAGCCCCCTAAGAAGAGTGAAAGAAGCTACCTAAAAATAATACATAAAATAAAAACAAATTGATAGCTTGACAGATTATCAAAACAGAGATTCAAATGAAGACTGGAGAAGCTGGTCCAACGCTACCTGTTCCCCGATAAAATCTGGTCCTGAACAAATGAACATCAACAGAACTGGAAGCGTTGCCGCAACCTCTCCCGTCGAAGTGTACCCTATAATAGATGGTGACAAAAATCTGTATAACTTGACATATAAAATTCTTCAATTAGAATGAGTAGAGTGACTCTTGATTAAATAGAAATAGTAATTTTTTAAACTTACTACGTAGTGTCAAAATGTTCCTTGATTAATAAAGAAAACCCACTTCAATGGTGGTGTCAAAAAGAAACTTTATTGAACATTAGTAGTACATATTATTTATCAATAATATTTCTATGAATATTGGGGTCTCCTTTCTTGTGAAGGGGGCAAATTATTCCACAGTTCCATTCACTTAGCAGAGTCTCAGAGCACCAGATGGATTTAATGATATTATATATATGGACTTGAAGGTTCTCTCCGCCATATTTGAATAACTCTGCAGAGATGTTGTCAGTTCCAGGTGATTTATTGTTATGTAGAATTTTAATGGCACCCACTACTTCTTCTAATGTTGGTGGCGGCTCGACATTGTCATCATCATTAGTACCACCATCAGTGATGTTTCCATCCCTTGTCAAATTTTCACCCACACTCTCATCTACACTTCCGTTTAGCAGAGCATCAAAATATTCCACCCATCTATTCAGAATTCTTGACTTTTCATTCAAAATATTTCCCTCGCTGTCGTAGCACATTGTAATTCTGGGATTGTATTCTTTTCTTTGATGGTTTACCTTCTGATAGAAAAGTCGACTTCTGTTTTGGGCCTTGGTTAGTTCCACTTCCTTGATTTGGTTCTCGAGAAATACTCGTTTCTTCCTTCTGTGCAGTTTTTTCTCATGCTTTCTTAGTTCTCTGTATTCCATCTCTGCTTGCCGTGTACGATGTCGCTGTTGCATTCTTAGGTATGCGTCATTCTTCACATTGGTTGCTTGTTGGCATTCTGCATCGAACCATAATTCTCTTGGTTGTGTTTGCCTGCTTCTCAGAACTTCGTCAGCTGCATTGGTAATCACAGACTTAACACCATCCTAGTATGAGTTAATATCATGTTGTTCCACATGGTCGCTGATGTCATCCAGCTTATGATTTATGGTTGTAATGAACTTTTCTGCTGTTTCTGGTACTTTTAGGCTTTCAATATCAAATTTATTTGTGCGTGATCCCCTCTGTTTCTTCACGTTTGATATTCTACTCCGTATTTTGGAGATAACAAGGTAATGATCCGAGTCAACATTTGCTCCACGGTATGTTCGTATGCTCATTAAATCAGATTTATGCCTTGCCTCTACAAGTAGGTGGTCTATCTGGTTAACATTTCTACCATCTGGTGTTCTCCATGTTCCTTTATATATATCTTTTCTTGGGAAACATGTGCTACTCACAATCATATTGTGGGACGTTGCAAAATCAATTAATTTTGTACCATTATCATTAGATTCTGCGTGCAGGCTATGTGCTCCAACTGTAGGTCTATACACTGATTCCCTTCCTATCTTTGCATTAAAATCCCCTATCACTATCTTGACATCATGGTTTGGGCAGTCCTGATAGGTTTTCGAGAGCTTTGCATAGAAGGTGTCTTTTTCTGTATCACTTTTGTCTTCTGTGGGTGCGTGGACATTAATAATACTATAATTGCTCTAACTATAGGGGCATAACGCTGCTGAATATCTCATACAAGATCCTATCAAATGTACTGTGTGGTAGGCTTATGAAATATTCGGATGGCATAATCGGCCAATATCAAACTGGGTTCCGTAAGGGGAAATCTACAACTGATCAAATCTTTTCACTGAGACAGATACTGGAAAAAACAATAGAATTTAATGTTGATACATACCATCTCTTCATAGATTTTAAGGCTGCCTGTGACACGGTAAATAGAGAAAGACTGTACAGAGCCTTGGATGAATTTAATATCCCAAGAAAACTGGTAAACTTAGTAAGGCTCACAATGTCTAATGTTGAGTGCCGAGTCAGAATACAACAGGATCTGTCAGACACCCTAAAGACCTTCAATGGACTAAGACAAGGAGATGCACTTGCCTGCATTTTATTCAATTTAGCGCTGGAAAAGGCCATCCGAAATGCAGGTATACAAACCACAGGCCATATTTTTAACAAGTCTGTTCAGCTCCTTGCTTATGCTGACGATATAGATATCATCGCACGCTCAGAATATGAACTAAAATCGGCGTTTAAAAGCTTAGCCACGTCGGCAAGGAACATGGGATTGGTCATCAACGAGGGGAAGACAAAATATATGCCCATACATGGACGCCAGAAACCACCAAGTATACAGATAGATAATTATACATTTGAAACTGTCAACGAGTTTGTATATCTCGGTACTATGGTGAAAAATGACAACAATGTATCCAGCGAAATCAAAAGAAGAATAGTAGCTGCAAATCGATACTACTTTGGGCTACAGAAGCATATGAAATCTCGCCACCTTACCAGAAGAACTAAAGTCCTGCTTTACAAGACCCTTATACGACTTGTTCTTATGTATTTATTAAAATAAAATAACTTAGTTTACATCACTTTATTTTCTTATGTATGGTTCGGAATGCTGGACAATCAGTAAGGGTGATGAAGGAGCCCTAGAAAGTTTTGAAAGGAAGGTGCTGTGAAGGATTTACGGCCCAGTCTGTGATAATGGAGAATGGCGTATCAGATACAACCAGGAGCTATACGATCTTTACGAGGACCCTAATATCTCCAAGGAAATCAAAACTGGAAGACTCAGGTGGGCTGGTCATATCCAGAGAATGAGCGAAGGAGATATTCCAAAGCAAATTATGGATGGTGCACCTGGGGGTCGGAGAAGAGTTGGAAGACCAAAGCTTCGATGGCTGGATGGAGTGGTGAAGGATGCAAGCACCATCGGCATCCGAAACTGGCGCAACGCAGCACAACACCGACAGTCATGGAGGCAGGCTCTGCTGGAGGCCAAGACCCGACCTGGGTTGTAGAGCCACAGATGATGATGATGATTTCTATGAATATTACAAATAAAAAACCAAAATAATAAAAAACTTCAAGATAACAAGTAAACTTATAAAAGATAAATACATAACCTAAAGTTTTCGCACAGCGACGGATTTGCGGATTCAATGCCACCAATCACGCATTTCTCATTTTCCGGACCCCGAGAAAGTGGCTAGATAAGATGGGATTGACTCAACCAATTCTTTCATGTTACTGAAAAAAGTAACAAATTAATGTGAGAATACATCAAAAGTAAAGTAAAAAAAAACATAACTTCAATTCGTACACTTTTATCTTAAGAAGTTCCAAATGTAATACCACTGATAGAGAATTAACTCTATATATGTTTATTAAAAGAACTGTTAGCACAAATCACTTGACTAGATACGACGAATTAGCCGAGCCCTTGGTAGCAAACCTTTATTATATCTACAAATCTCCTAGATTACTAGCTGCACTCATTACTTAAGATGTATCTCAAAATAAACCTAAATTAACTTAAAATCTATTACAACGCTAAACTGTAAAACAGTAAGTGCCAAGTACTCAATATAAGAGCAGCAATGTAATACAAATTTAAGATTAAAAAGGGTTGAGTCAATCCCACCTTATCTAACCACTTTCTCAGGGTCCGGAAACTGAGAAATGCGTGACTGGTGGCATTGAATCTGCAAATCCGTCGCTGTGCGAAAACTTTAAGTTATATTTTTATCTTTTATAAGCTTGCTGGCTTACTTGTTATTTTGAAGTTTTTTTTGTTTATTTTTGATTTTTATTTTTAATTTTACATAGAAATATTATTGATACATAATATGTACAACTAATTTACAATAAAGTTTTTTGACACCACCATTGAAGTGGGTTTTGTTTATTTAATATTCAAGGAACATTAAAAATGATTACTTATAGTATCAATATAATATATATTACATGTCCATAACTTGGTCAAGCAGAGTGAAACAATTATGCAATGAATTAAAATTAACTTACAAATCGTCAACTTCATTTGGATAGGGTTCTAACTTCACTTCACCTTGTTCTGAGATATGAGGTGTCAAAGTTTGCAAAGACGATTTCTCTTAATCTATTTACCAATTTCTGATTCTGAGGTTGAATCTTGTGTAAAGTATTTTAATTGAACATATTTTAAACGAAAATGTTTAAATAGAACATACACTTACCCTTTTGGAACATACCTAAACATGCAAATAGAACCCTGTGCAACCAGCTAGGGCATAATAATTCATTGCACAAGGTTCTAATTACATTTCCATAATGCAATTCCATGTTAGGGCCACGTCTTATTTAAATATTTTCCATTATAATATGATAAATTAAAATACTTTTAACTAATAGATTACAAAAATTCGTCTTTGAAAACTTAGAAACCTTAGAAAATGATAAGGCGTAGTTAGAACCCTATCCAAATGAAGTGACGAACCATAATGCCTCGTATTTTAGATCAACTGTCAGATACAAACTAAATAGTTAAACTTAATAGGTGATGTTAGAACCTTGTAAAATGAATTATTATTGAAAATGCTTGATGTTATAAAATTATTTTGGGTGTAGAAATGAGCAAAAAAAAGTTGTTTCAAGTTATTAAAAGCAAAAGAAAAGTTATTTCGTCACCTCATTTGGATAGGGTTCTAACTGACATTTAAAAAAAAAAATGCCAGTTAGAACCCTATCCAAATGAGGTGACGAAATAACAAAATCCATTTAGGACCATTACTCCTTAAAAAGAGTATTTATTACTAAAATTACAATTAATTTCTTTGCCAAAGTTACAGTTTCAAAAACATAACCCAGCATTCAATGCAATCACTGAATGGGGTATTAATGTATGGATTAAGCTCTGGACTAGAGTTAAAATAATGCACAAATACATACTTACGTAAATAATACCTATAATGTTTTGAAAAGTTATTGATGATGACAATTTTATGAAAATATAATACTAAAAATACAAAGAGTAACCGTGTAACAATGTAATTACTGCTGGAAAACAAAAAACTCACCAAGTGTATATACGTTCAATGCAAAAGCAGGTTAGCTACGCCCTTAATTGCACATCACGTATTTGAAATTGGATCTAATTTAACTATATCCTTTATATGAAAATCGCCAACAACTTTGTCATTCAAATCTGCTAATTTGTAAACTAAGTCAGAGATTCGCTTTACCACCATGTTTCAAACAAATCTTGGAGCAAATTTATGGGAGAAATAATTGATCGCACTTGACTGCATAAAATTACGACTCCAAACCTTATCCCCTTCATTATAAATAACAGATTTCCGACGCAGATTGTAATGTTGAACACCTTTTATACACGGTGTCCGGAAACTCGTAGTACAAGCGGGAAACTGATAAATCTACATCACATTCGGAGTGGATTTGTGATATAACTTTTTTTTTTGAGCTTTCGTTTTCGAGTAAATCGGGTCCGAAGTTGGAATTTTTTTGGTTAAATTTGAAAATTTTTTTCACTAGGGGGTTGATTTCAGCTGTGTAATGTCTTATAAAATGCATCGAAGGGTAAACCGGGCTCAAAATTTTTTTTAACCCTTTAGTTGCCGAAAAAATGAAAAAATAGAAAAAAAATAATATTAAAATCGAAATGCTCAGATCGAAAAAAATATGTTTTTTGGGATCTCTACGTGATGTAGATTCACCAGTTTCCCGCTTGTACTACGAGTTTCTGGACACGTTGTATAAGCTTTTATTAAGGCCTCAGAAACCCGCTCATAAATCGGAACCAATTCCTCTAATTTTTGAGCCAACTTTTCACGAGCTGCTAAAGTCCCATGCCCTGCACTCTGCTGAGTTTCCATGTGACGATGCATATTTCCATCAATAATTTGCTCTCTTCCGTGCATCAGAAAAAATGGTTTAAACCTTGTGGCAAAATTTACGCAATTATTTAATGAGGACTGTACTTGTGGTAAAAATTTAGCCCAATGGAGAACTCCAGTCCAATTTTTTAATTTTTTTTAATGAATAATGACCTTCTAACGTAAATAACTGCATGTTTTTAATATAAATTATACAATTCAATTTAAAGTAAGAGTTATTAAATTATTTGTTAATTTATTTATTTATTTACGCCCTTGGAGCATTTACATCAATCGTGTAACATAGTAATAATAGAAATAGAAACAATAAAATACCAATTATTATTCCTCTTCCTTTACACTGATAGAAAGGAAGCAGAATTAAAAAGAAATAACAAGAAAAACAATATTAGAAGAATACTAACAAAATTTAGATCAAAATTTTTGAAATTTCTGATACAAATTTAGGTAAGGAATAAATGAAAATATCAACGGAACTGAATTTATTTCCAAGCCTATGTAGTCTTTGGATTGGGGAGTTAATGAAATAGTTAGTTTTAGACGGATAAACAATGAACAGCTCTGGAAGTCTCGTGTCACGATTTGGTACTATTTTAGTTATTAAATTAAACACTTCGATTTGATAATAATAATATTAAAATTTTACAATTCAAGTAACAGGTTTTATATATCATAGTTTCTAAATGTAAGGATCCATTGTGATAATTTTTTTTTAAGTACGTGGTTTGGGTTTTTAAGAGCGCTTAACCAGCCAGCGGACGAAAATCCACATTTCGTCGAAAGTTGTTCTTACGATCGTGCAGGGCGGTTACAATGAGAAAGATTAATTACTCTCCATACCAGCTTTTTAAAATTATAACTCAATATCGAATTTATTTCAATCCAAACTAGCTTTAATTTATACCTTCATCCAAAAATGCTGAAAGGCGTGATGATAAAACTATTAAAATAATGTACTTTTTGTAATTATTTTTTGATTATAAGTATTTATCATTTTTCAATAATGTCTAAATTTAATAAGAATGTTAAAAAACTCTGAAATATATTAGTTTGTAAGTGCGCAAATACATACACAAATGGACCAATTTTCGTCAAGAAACACATGTACGTACATATTTTTTAATGATTTTGTTGAAACTAAAATTAAAATTCTAAAACATGCGTTTGCTAGATAATGTATTGATTTATTTTACTGCATGATTATATTATTTGAAATGGGTGTGGTATAATACAAAATCTTCTTTGAAAATTTAACAAATCTGCCAACGACCTATGGAATAACCTTATTATACAAAAAATTTAAAAAAATTCTCAAAATTTATTACATGCGAATGCTAGATAAAAGAACAATCTTTCGAAATCCATTTATAATTTTTTGTGGAAAAGAGTCAATACGTCTAAAATCTGATTTGAGAATGACATATTTCTGGTTTTCTCTGGCAATGCCCTCTTAAGTTCTCAGGGAGAAATATTTTAGGAGCTAGGTACATGAAATTCTTCGAGCTAACGTGCTATGTAGTACATTAAATCCCTATTATGTAGTTTGAACTCTGATTGAACTCCCATTAAGAATGAACACAAACACAACGTTGGTCTGTCTCTGTCCAGGCATGCAGCAAGCCACGCGGGGCACCATCAGATTGGGGCAGGCAGGCCACCTCTCCATGGGCCTGTGCCCCCAAGACAACCTGACCTTCCCGGACCTGACCCTGAGAGAGCATCTCATCTTCTTCGGCATGATCAAGGGACTGAGCTACGAGGCGGCGGTGACCGAGGGAGTTGATGTACTGGAGAGGATACAGCTGGTTGAGAAGGTATAGTTCAGTTTTTCAGGTTAACGCTGGTCGCTCATCAGTAAGTTTTTTTTTATTTCTAATGAAATTGCTAGTAGGTCACTGGTGACGGTTCTAATATTATCCATGCTGGAATTTTTGCCACTGCGATGCAATTTTAACATTTATGTTTTGAAAACTGTGTATTCCTCTTTGCGCAGAATACTAATGAAGGGAAATAATTATAGCAAGTCAGTGGATATCTTCAATATATCACTAAACAAATACAAAGTGTTGTTACTGAGGCAGTTCAGTTGTGTACAATGAAAACTGTATAATTTTTACTATTCATGTGTAAAAGCCCCCAAAAAGGGTGTTAATCAAAGATATTCAAATACAGAAGAGATATGCTATGGTGTCCGCGCAACTGTCGCCGGACTACGCGCAGTTTTCATACAAAAAGAATTTGTTCATTTCGTTGATTTTTTGAAAACGTGCATTAATATTGGTTAACAATATATTTTGAATAAGGAAAGAATTCGTTCATTTAGTTTAACGTTCGTTTGGTTTATTCGTTAATTATTTGTTCTTTTAGTTTATTTGTTAATTGGTAAACAATATCGGCGACACCCGGAAGCGCAGACCCACATAGTAAAAACAGCAGATAGCACATCTACTTATATTTCAATATCTTTGGTGTTATTAAATAAGTAAATAAAAATTGTATGGAGGACAAACTTAATAATTATAATTGCTTGGGTTAATAATCCTGCATATTCTACTTTTTTATTTCATTATTGTTGTAAGGTGTGTTGGTTTGCCACTCTGTTGAGTTGTCATGGAACCCGTTTTGTCGTAACCCGGAAATATTTCTTGCTTTGAAAAAAAAACGAGTGTGGTTTAGACCACACGACTGAAGTAAAACTACAAGACAAACCTCGCCCAATGAACCCAGGTATCCCTGCTAAGTTACCAAACGTAGCGAACGGGGTGACCTATGACCTAGTGGTGATATATGACATTGAGGTGAAATATGACGCTGGGGTGACCTACAACCTTGGGGTGACCTATGACCTTGGGGTGACCATCCTTATCCTTATCACTCCCCAAGTCAAGCGTGCATAAAGGCCCGACCGTTCACCTAGCAATCGATCACCATTCGCATCGATTACCGTTCGCATGACATTTTTCGTAACAATCACCACTTTTAGTAATAATTACTACTTTTCGTAACAATCACCACTTTTCATAACGCATTCACCAGCTTACCCCCCGTCGAGCGTGCATAAAGAAGTTTTACTTCAAAAAAGAAAGTGTAATAACTCAGTGACTTTTCATGGTCAAGATTTATTTACATCTTGACATGTTGAAGGTAAAGTGCACTTCCAAAGTCATGTATATTCTACATCATTTTAAAGTTGTCTTTGTCAGAGTTGGCAACTCTTACTTTTTGTTCGGCTGGGTGTTTATTGGAAGTAATGAATGCTTCAGGCGGACTGGCTGTGTGCGGCTTTGTCGGGGGGCCAGAGGCGGCGGGCCCAGCTGGCCCTAGCGCTGGTAGGCCGGCCCAAGCTGCTGATCCTGGACGAGCCCACCACTGGCCTGGATCCACATTCTCGCCGCCAGTTGTGGGACATTCTGCTGGTGAGTTTTATCTAACCTTAACTTAACGTCTAAACTGACCACTCTTCTATAACTTAGAAAACAGTCTGAATCTGACCACTTTTCTATGATTTATAAAATAGTGTGAATCTGAACTTTTATCTATGATTGTTAACAGTTCTAATCTGACCACTTTTCCATGATTGTTAACAGTCCAAATCTCATCACTTTTTATATTGTTAACAATCCGAATCTGCCGAGCGATTCTATATCTTTTGTGGATTCGTTATTAGATAACGGACATGTAATTTTTTACATATTTACACATATTTTAGTTTAGTTTTAAACACGAATTCCTCCAAGTACGCATGATTATTTATTCATTTAATGTACGTTGTACATAGAAAAAGCAAATAACAGCTTGATAACTTTTCTACAACTGTAAACAGTATGAGTCAGATTATTTTTTTATGATTATTAACTGTCCGAATCTGATCACTTTTCTATGTTTGTTAACAGTCCGAATTTGATCACTATTCTACGATTAATATCAGACTGAATCTGACCACTTTTCTATGATTGATAATGGTCTGAATCTGACCACTTTTCATTCCTTTTTCCTCATCTATCAGGAGATCAGAGAGAAGCACACCATCCTCATAACTACCCACTTCATGGAGGAGGCGGATGTTCTTGGAGACCGAGTGGCAATTCTGGACCATGGCCAACTGAGATGCTATGGAACTTCCATGTTCTTGAAGAAGGCTTTCGGTAAATATCGATTGATTTTACTACAAGAATTTCTTCATAAATTGACCAAAGTTAAGGTAAACTTGATTCTAGCCAGTTCGGAAATTTCGTAATTTAGTTAACCTTTTGGAGGAACAAAAAAGATTATTTCTGTAAATAAATTAAAGTAAATTACAAATAAATTTTTATTATTATCAGTACATGTTAAATTGACTCCATGACAACTCAGAATCAACTCAACACATCTTTGAAAAGCCTTAAACTAGGAAAAAAAATTATTGAAAAAAAGCCCCTAACCTAACCTAACTTACCAACCAATTTTTTTTATATATATTTTTTCATCAATTTTAAAGACTTTTCAAAAGAGGTTTTCAGTTGAATTCATTCTGAATTGTCCGGTCACCATTATATTAGCCTTTAGATCCGTGGTCGTCAAACTGCGGCCCGTGGGCCGCATGCGGCCCGCGGCGGTTATTTGTGCGGCCCGCACAAATATCTGCCGTTTTCTTTTTAAATATATTTTTTTCATGTTCAATTATTATACTATCCATTTTTTTGCAGCCCGCACAAATATCCATTTTATTTGTAAATATATATTTTTCATGTACAATTATACTATCCGTTTTTTACGGCCTGCACAAATATCTGCCGGTTTATTTTTGAATATATTATCTGTTTTTTTTCATGTACAATTAAACTACCCTATTTTTATCATGTACGATTATACTATCCGTTTTTTTGCGGCCCGCACGCAAATCTGCCGGTTTATTTTTTAATATATTTTTTTTCATGTACAATTAATTATATTATCCGTTTTTTACACTTAATTATGATGTTGTTTGAAGACTCACAGAAAATTAGATGGCGTAGAGATGGCACAGTGAGGGTGTAGGTAGGTAAAAAAAATGATCTAAAAAATACCAAAAACACGCTTATCACGCTATTGTTTGTATTTTGTGCCTTAGGTCACCCCAAGTGGTTCGCTACGTTTGGTGATTGAGCAGGGGTGCCCGGGTTCATGGGGTGAGGTTTATCTAGGTCTTGGAGGCGGATGACCAGGACATACCGAACCCCAGATTCCTACCCACCCCTTAAACCCTCTTCCTTCCCAGAACTCTCCTCTCCTTCCTTTCCTAAAAAAACCCTCCCTACAGCATCCCCAAAGATGACATAGAAAGGGAAATCATTTTTCTCAGGGCCTCTGTGTGGAGCTCATGTAAAAAAAAAATTATCGCATCAAATTCGCACATTTCATTTATTAAGAATTGACACTATATCATGAACACAAGGAAGGAAGGAAATAGCAACCCCCCCCCCCCTCCCGGAAACCATAAGTGTGCGGCCCGCGGTGATACCTCACATTGTCCTATGTGGCCCTTGACCGAAAAAGTGTGACGACCGCTGCTTTAGATGTTACATAAAAATAAAAACGTAACATATTAGGAATAAAATAAAAAAAATCTAATTTTGAATTGAATTCAACCTTAAGAAAAGTGGTATCTTTGTTGTTTTTTATAATAAGTTAATATTGGTTCCAGGCACAGGCTACACCCTCAACATAGTGCTCCAAGATGGCAGCGGTGCGGCGGACGAGGCGGCAGTGGAGCGAATTGTGCGGCGGCACGTGAACTGCGTGGGGTCGGCGGGGCGCGCGGGCTGCCTGCGCTGGCGCCTGCCCCCGGGCTCGCCCCCCGCTGCGCTGCCCGCCCTGTTCCGCGCACTCGAGGGAAAGAAGGCGACCCTGGGTATCGCGAGCATGGGGCTGGCGCTAACCACACTTGAGGAGGTTTTCCTGAGGTATGTGAACATCGCACAAGAGTCCCAACTGTCTGGAGCCAGTTGGAAAATGGAACCTCTAATTGGGTTATGTTGTTAGACTGCACAGATAGTGGAGAAAAGAGGGTTATGATAAAGTTACTGACCAAACTCAACTAAAACCATTTCTAGCAATATTTCGATCCTGAATGGCGGTCTTTCATGACCTGTTGGTTCTTATTTAACCCCTTGAGTCTTTTTGAGCCCTATACCTACAGTACGCCGACAGCAGTAGAGTATTTTTGTGTACTTTATGGCACAAACTAATTTGGAGTCATAAAAGTAGTTTTATTTCCTTTTGTATTACTGTGAGATATATGATTTAAGCAGTGTGTATTAGAAAATGACAACACAAGCTTTCTATTTAAAGATTTACCATAGACACTTCCAAATATGCAATTATAAATATATTTCAAATATATATTCATCGACCGCCATTGCGCTTGCATGTTTGCGAAAGATTTGTCAAGGTTTGTGAATTTTTAAAAATTGTTTTATATGAAATGAAAACAAAGTGAAGTGATAATATCCTTAATTAATATTAGTAAAACATATTTAATTATACATTTGCATAATTAAATATGTTTTTTAGTTTCGTAGATAGTAGTAGTTGTTACAGTTTACAAGAAAAAAACAATTGGTTAGCATCAAATATCGTAAAAAATTCATCTATTTTTTAAATCAAAATATTATTCTTATCAATTGCATAAATATGTCCGTTTGTAATATCAAAATATGAAATATGAGTCTTTTAAATTTCCTTTAAAAATATTTCAATGTCTAATATGTAACCCACGAAGCTTCACTACAACACATGCTATGTATTAAAACATGCCGCATGATGGGATAAATTGTGTTCAAAGTGTCAATGGTGTAAAGGTTAAGCTGCTTAAAATAATTCCACCACGGTGTTGATGTTGATGACAAAAAGCAAAACCGTCTTCAAAAAATCGGAACTAATTATGATTAAAATATGGACGTTTTGTCAATCGATAATCAATCAATACTGAACAATTTTATAGGTAAAGCAACTTAAGTTGGAAGCAATAAAAATGCTTAGAATTGATGTATTGGTCTGTGTGAACGTCAAGCGACGCCCACTAACCCGATAAGGCTTGTAATGGCGGCTGGCCCGCTTTATTGTTGTGAGGGTAGTAATAAGGTGTGACTGGTAATTTTAATATTTTTGTATATACCATAAAAAAGAAGATGGTAGAATGTGGTAAATACCTGGTGGCTCCTTCATACACAGCTAGCTTTGAGATTAGAACTTTCACGCCATAACTGTAAAGTTATGCCGTGTACTCGGGATGCTCACCCTTCTGTATTGTACAAGAGACTCTCTTCAAGTGGTGGGCATATTTGTTAATAATTCGCATTTACATCAGGTTGGCGGGCATGTTAGAATGAAACACATTAGTTTTCACATTTAAAACAAATTAAATTCTGTATTTCTTGAAAAACACAAATGATGACATAACTAGAGTTTTGAACTTACCCCCCATCAATCCAGACCGTATGATTCCTATTCTAAGCTATATATATTAACCGCTGGTGATCGACTGGAGCTCTTCTTGGTCCGCGGCGGCATCCGGTCGAAGGCCGGAATCGGGCGGACAGCCCGCCAGTATCGTCCCACGTCCCGTCCCGTGATGAGTCCCGCTTATGAGTCTCCCGTGCTGGGCGGATGGTCTCCAACAAAGATCGATCCTTCTACAAGGCCAACGTGCCTTCCATAGTGAATTCGGCGAGGGGGCAAAGGAGCGGAATCGCCCCTCAAATACTGACCACGTCCGATTGTAATTTGTTACTTATACGATCTCGGCATACTACCATACCGAAGCGAGCGAGGATGACTTTTAGATTGCCTCGATTTTACGTGAGGTTTTCACTTCCGGATAATGCCGGTTTTTGCGTTCGCGGCTTGGGAACTTGCTTGCTTCACAATTCCATTATATTACACTGATTTGAACACGATTGTAGGAAAGGAATGGATTTCCAGTTATTGTACTTATTATTATTATTATTTCTTGTTAAATAATCTTTGATACGCTTGACTTAATATTACTTTTTTAAAACATAGCACCGTGACGTTTTATTCGAGTCGGTGTGCCCGGTACCGGCCCTAGTAGAAAGTGTCGTTACCTGTCAAAAACTTATTTTCTCCCTTCTCGCGCCGATACAAAAAACCATAGACAATTATAAGATTGGTAATCTCAGTACCTAATCGCAGTTGTTATGCAAATATTAAATATTTTCATAACAGGCTCTCTGTCTTGCTTACGCCCTCTTATTGTAACTAGTTAGAAGAGAGGCAAGACACCCCAAGGCTGCACTTACAGGGTGTCCTATTTATTCAGTTCGTAATTTTATTTAAACATATAAAATAATTAGGTACTTATTTTTAAATAATAAATAGTTTTCATTATTTTTAATTCGAATCTTTATTAGTAGATTTACAGAGTGTTTTTAAAGTGTGCAAGTGTAATATTTATTACGACATCATGATATTCTAGGAAATAATATAACTTTGGAAATGTGGGTAAATTATACTTGTAGGAAATATATCAAACATGCTTTGTAAAATAAATATTTCTGGTCAGAAAAATAAAATTATTTCCCGAAAAACAATAAGGTATAATTTCCAATTGCTGTAATTTCCGTGAATTAGGGTCATTATCAATGGAAGTTTGTTATTTACAGCATTCTTAAATAAATGGCTAAGAATTATTAGCAATACCCATGTCTTTTCTTATGAATAAAATTAAATTCATTCCTGAAAATTATCACATTTAGTTTTAAAAAAAAAAATGATAACCTTCAGTATTTCAATAACGATGTTGGAAAACAAAATAAGTTTTATGTGACCGACTTCAACACGCTTTGGCTTTGAATTCTTAATTGTATTAATTGTTTTTTTTTAAAGCCTAAAACGAAACACGCTGCATGAAAGTTTTGCATCTGTGTGAGTACTGTGATGAAGTCAACTTAACTTGCGAGACCTATACCTTCACTTTTTACCAATTGTTTGTTGTACATAAGTATTGTACATTAAGGGCATTTACTGTCGGCATTGTTATTTATCTATTTATTATATAATTCATATGAACTAAGTTTTATGTGAAGTCTATTATAGAATATTATAACCTACTCACCCAAGAAGGCTTAGGACGGCTGTTTCATATTTAAAAGTTCATTTACAAGTTCTGTGAAAGTCCTATTCAAGTTCTGTTACTATTCGTGCCATGAAACAACTGGCCCAAGACGAAATAATAATTTGAATAGAACTTTTACAAAACTTGAATTTTATCTTTGAAATTTGATGAATTGTTCAAATTTGTTGTAACAACCCTCCTTCATGATCCATCTCATGTACTTTATTCTTTTGTGTTACTTCATCAGGGTGACTGAAGGTGCTGCAGATGAGCCTTTACCTACCGGAGAAGGTGTTTTACCCGACTTTCAAAAAGGTACAACTGTTTAATTTTTAGTTTTTTCAACTTTTTAGTTTTTTTAATAAACTGTAAGATTTTTAGTACCTACATTTTTTTTCGCAGAACATAACTCATTCTGTAACACAATTCACTCTAGAAACATACATAATATACATAATATATAAAGTCCCGTTGAGAACAAGCACTGATTTTATTTTTAAGACACTAAATGTTCCGAACCTGCAAAAATTGTATTAAAAAAATATCCTGCTTCATCAATTTAAAAATACACACATGTTTGAAGAACGAATGAACACAAGAGCCTTAAGAGAGTCAAATGTAAAATCTTTCAACATCCCAGTTTGTCAAACTTCTTATGGGCAAAGAAGTTTTAAATATAATGCAACAAAGCTGTTCAATTCTCTACCTCCTGAAATTAGAAACACGCAAACCAAAAGTACATTTAAAAGTAAAATCATTGATCACCTCAAATAAACATATCCATCACAAGTATTTAAAAACAGACTTACCTTTATACCTACTGTGTGTATATATGTAACCATGTACCTACTGCAATCTTCTTTTTGTATATATATATATATATGTAACATACTTGAATTGTATATTTAAAGAAAAAAAATTATATTAACCTGCCATTTTCATAATATTACTACAAAATCTTAGATAACCACTCTGTAAATTGCCATCTCAACACAGGCGTTTCACACCTAGTGAGATGGGCAATACGTCATTTTATAACCAAATGTAATATGAAAATAATTAAATAAATAAATAAAATATATTTTTTATAAGCACACTAAAACCCTCATAATATAATATCGTCACCCGCGCACTTGAAGTGAAATAACACAAAACTGCGCTTTATAAATACTATGTTATTAAATTTGAAATCGGGCCGCCAACAATAAACTCTTTATGTAGATGGCGGTTGACACAAATTTAGTTGAGAAATGGCGACACTTTTAATAGACTAAAATGGAATTCATAAAGGACTCGCCAAAAATAACTACAGATACATCAATTATCTTAAATCCACAATACCAATTAACTCGATTATTGGTTTATTTATTGTAAATACTGCATTGTCAATCAAAGTCCGATCGGCAAAATAATGCGAAAACATAAGCACAAAAATTTTGTTTTTCAAATATTCACTGAATTTTTAAGTTTGAAACACGTTGAATGCATTGAATGTGAGAAAAGTCCACTAAAACACAATAAAAAGCCGCATTTTACACTGAGACATTTTGACAGTTGAACCTTCTAGAGAAATCTACGTAAATACGGTTTTGTAAAACAACAAACAAGTAAATAACTTACACTGTCATCTGTTGAATATGAATATAAGTAATATCTTTTCACCTACTAAAAATGTGAACATTAAACCGCCGGCGTGTTTGAAAATAGTATTACAAATTTTTTTTTAATACACCTAGGGAAAATGTGTCGAAATTCAGCAGCAGAGCAATCCCAGGTTTTTGAAATAGTGCTGTATTGTGGCAAAAAGCGCTCCAGTGGTTAAATACGTGGGAAAAATTCCAAAATTTGTTCATGAATTATTTAATAAAACAAGCATATACAATAGATAAATACTCCCTCTGGCTGTGTAAGCAATGTATATCTTTCCATGAACAATTTGTTCATTTTTTAATTAGTAACGTTTTCACATCCACGGTCGTTTATCAATTGAATAAAATTTTCACTCCGTAGTTTTGTATTTATGTTCTTAAAAGTGAAATAATTAATTTAATGAATGTGGTAGGTGACAGTGGTGAATATCTGACTGGAGGGGCCCTGTTAGTGAGCCAGGCGAGGGCCCTGCTCATCAGGAAGGGCCTGTACTTCTTGTCCATCAAGACGTCTTTTATTTTTCAGGTTAGTTATATTTTTTGTGTATGTTTTGTTTTTGTTTTGTCATTAAATTATTTTGCTTTTTCAAAATATTGATTTACGTGAACACTTTCACACTTTAAACATATTATATGAGCTCGATCAAACAATGGGTTATTTTACAGAAATTGAACAATTCATCAAAATTAATTCATGTTGTATTCATGTTCTGTTATTATTTCATGATGGGCAGGTTGTTTCACATTACATACATTGATGGTAACATAACATGAATTATAGAACTTGAATACAGTAAAACCTCTATCTACCGTTTTTAAAGGGACCTATTGAAATAAACTATGGATGCGGGAAAACAATGATTGCAGGAATATAGATTAATACTAAAAGGTTTGGGCCTGCGTCATTTGAGAGGTTAAGAGATTTTTTCCGATCTTCGAAAAAGCTTTATAAAAGGGTTTCACTGTATGACCAATTTTCCAATGTTCTCAGGTGACGCTGTCCTGCGGCATATTCCTGCTCCCCCTGCTGACCTTCCAGGGGGGCCCTGACCCCGGCCTGTGGCCTCCATTGCGCCTAGCACCCCCGCCCTACCCGGGGGCCCTGCTGCTGCCCTATTCCACCAATGGGAGTACGGCGCCCCCAGCTCTGGCACGTCTGGGGGCCCTGTTCAACATGACGCTCAATAATACAGGGAGCGATGTTCATCAGGGTTAGTATCTTTCACTCCGGAACGAAGAGAAAATATGTAGTCATTATTTTCGATGTCACTCATAACCATAAAAAAACTAAACCAAAAAACGCTTTTTAACATTAAAACTCAAATCTTGGTTAAATGTCTTTGTCGCACTAATTATAACTACAATGGAGATGAAAAATAAGGGAAAAAACTGGATTACGCGAAGCGGATTTGAAAATGTCTTGCGCGATTGACATAATTTATGCCCAATTTATTTGCCTAAATTAAATAATTTAATACCCTTAAATATATAGTGATGCTGTGCTGTTGTAGTTCATACTAGTGGTACGGTTAGTCCTCCAGCAGAAATAATTATTTTGCTAATATTTAATTGTGGAATATTATATTTATTAAAGAAATCTTTATGTAATTGAAGTAGTGGAATTTTGTCATAAATTTTTGTAAGTGGGGGAACCGTGAAATGGTGTGTATACACCGATAATACAAGTATTGAATACATAGTGTAGAGATATATTCTATCTAGAATATTAGTTGTGCGATATATGCGTGTTAGTTTAGTAAAGCGGATAATAATAATTTTGAATTAATATATTTCTGGTAAAAAAAAAGGATTGTGTTATTCAGAAGAAAATATTCAGGTATTTTAGCATGAATATAGAGTATGACTTAGAATTTTCGGATTTAATAATATGTATGCTGACTTTACATCTGTAGATTGATGAAAAATGTTCCATTTTTTTTAATGTATAGATCATAGAATTATTCATTTTTATCCACTGGAGCGGTTATGGTCGAAAAATTGACTTTTGTTTTTCTGTGATTGATAGCGGTCCAAAATTGGACAACATTTTCCTACCATTCGTAAAACCTTTATTGTAATTATTTATTTAAAATTTTTCCTTGGCCAGCCATTTATTTTAAAACGAAACTATTGAAAAGCTTTATCTATTATGACCATAGATGTTGCAAATCCGAACTTCGTAGACTATTTTAGAACGATGTTAAATATAAATTTTTAAAATATTTTTTCCCGCTGAATTTTTGATCAGGTGTTTAAATTGTCCTTTTTCCACAGATATGCACCTTTCATTATCAAGTATACCACAGACAACATACAGAAATCGAAAATATTTTAAGTTAACTCAAATAAGTACCCCTCACGGCAGTGTCAAAGTGAAAAACACTCATGATTCGCGCGGTTATAAACTTTACGATTTTTTAATTTTTTTTTATAAATCCTACAAATATGAGATAAACGATAAAATACAGGTTAATTCATTGGCTATATAGCACTATAATAAGTTTTTATGTCTCCATGTTAAAATTCGAAGGTATGATTTTTTTAATTTTGGCGAAAAATTTAAAAAATGATCCTCTGGGAAATCTCGAGTAATCGAGGAAAATTTATTTATTTCGTGTGATCGCTCCAGTGGATTATAACTTGTAGATATTCAGAGGTTAATATTAATTTATGAGATGTTTATAAAAGTAGGTAAGTGTTTATAGAAATATGGTGATCGCTCCAGTGGATTATAACTTGTAGATATTCAAAGGTACATACATATATAAGACATTGGGTTTGGACATGAGATACTTTTATAAACATCTCTTAAATTAATATTAACCTCTCATCTGTTGAGGGCCCGAAAAAAAAACTTTGTTTTTTTTTTTTTAAATGCGATTTTAACCCTTATGTGCAAAAAAATGTATGAAGGACAAGGTCAGAATCACTTGAGCCAATATCAATCTAGGACCTAGGTACTATTTGATTATTGTAGCTTCTCTGAATTATTTAAAAATAATTTTCTAAGAAATTTGAGGGTGACTTTTCGAGATACCATCCAACATTCGACAGGTTAGTACATATTCAATTTTCTATTGCAAAAATGCAAGTAATTTTTTGTAATATTTACAGTTAGTTTGATAAAAAAAATATATTTTCAGTTTTAATAAAAGGTATACATTTTTTATAATCTGTAGATTGATATAAAACATCATATTTTTTTTAATGCACATATCATAGAATTATTTATTTTGTTAACTTGTAAATTCCTAAATGTGTAGATATAGACATTATTATTTTTATATATTTTTTTATAGTAATACCTCGCAAGAGTCTCAGCTCCTCCCGTCTGGAGCCAGTGAGACTATGGCATCCCCATTTGGGGTATGTTGTGAGGCTGAAGGTAGAGGGGAGGGGAAGGAGGTGGGGAAGAGGAACCTGGGGAAGTACCTGGCTATTCAGATCTGGTCACCAAACACGGCTAACACCATTTCAAGCAACGTTTCAATTCTGAATGGTGGTCTTACACAAGGGCGATACTGAGAGTATCTTCGGTAGCGTAGGGAGTGTGGCGAACCCATCGCTCAGGGAGGGAGTGGAAACACAAACCTGCAATAGCCATCCCAAGCCAAGGTGTTAGCTACCGTGCTCAGGCTGAATGTCCTGTGGAACAGTGTCACGAATGGTGCCTGTTAGAAACAAGGTCTGGAGGGGACCTTCTATTACCCTGGTAACTCGTGGGATAAAAGATTGAACCATTCGAAAACTAGGGGCCTTTTGGGAACCTAGGAGTGCTGAGGCCACCTCTGTGGACTTCCTTCCTGGGGCCAGTAGGGAGGAACCAAGAGGAGAAACCATGGAGAGGTGAGCTGAGGCCACCTTCATGAACTCTTCCCTTTTTGGGCCTTCAGGGAACCAAGGGGAAGGGCACTCTTCCTGCGCGGGGCCTTTGTGGAACCAAGAAGGAGTGAAGTGGAGAGATGATGTCCTCTTCCCATGTGGGGCCTTCAGGGAGCCATATAGGAGTGAAGAGGAGAAATGAGGCCATCTAAGACCTCATCAGACGTTACTCCAGCACTCGGGGCTCTGCTGGAGTGGACCTTCTATTACCCTGGTAACTCTTTGGGCAAAAAATTGGACCATTCGAAAACTAGGGGCCTTTTGGGAACTTAGGAGTGCTGAGGCCACCTCTGTGGATTTCCTTCCTGGGGCCAGTAGGAGGAACCAAGAGGAGAAACCGTGAAGAGGTGAGGCCACCTTCATAAACTCTTCCCTCGTGGGGCCTTCAGGGAACCAAGGGGAAGGGCACTCTTCCTGCGCGGGGCCTTTGTGGAACCAAGGAGGAGTGAAGTGGAGAGATGATGTCCTCTTCCCATTTGGGACCTTCAGGGAACCATGTAGGAGTGAAGAGGAGAAATGAGGCCATCTCTGTGAACTCTTTCCCTGTGGGGCCTTTAGGGGAACCAAGGAGGAGTGAAGAGGAGAGACGAAGTCCTCTTCCCTCCTGGGTCCTTCCCCCGGGGAACCAAGGTGGAGTGGACTCTTCTCTTGTAGGGCCTTTAGGGAACCAAGGGAAGGTGGACTCTCCATCGTGGAGCCTTCGGGGAGCTTAGGAGTGGAGAGGAGAAATGAAGCCCTCGTCCTTCATGGGGCCTTCAGGGAACCAAGGAGGAGTGAAGAGGGGAAATGAGACCTGGGAAGACACATTGTCGAACTAGAAGATATAGCTTCATTTCCATTGACAATCCCGGTGAACTTTGTAAAAGGGACTGGGCTACTGACAAAGGAATGAGGAAAATGGGAGTTAGTACATTGGGTCTATGGCCTAAGTGCTCACGGAAACTATATATATGTAAACCATCTCCGCTCTTAAAAAAGAAAAAGAAAAAAGGGAGTATCTTCCACTCTGGAACGTGCCGCAAATACACTATACATTATTTTAAATGAATTAATTGTGAAGTAACACAAATCATTCAAATAAAATTTATTTGCCCACGCCGGGATTCGATGCCGCGACCTTCGGATTGCGAGTCAAAAGTCTTACCGCCAGACCACGCCGGCATCTTTATTTTCTACCTTAAATCCAAGTTAGTATTCAATTTTCTGTTGCGCAAACACAAGCATTTTGTTTGTAATATTTACAGTTAGCTTTAATACTTTCCCATTTTATCAATAGATGTTTTAAATCGACTTTAGGTCATAAGTCGCCCCAAGTGGTTCGCTACGTTTGGTGATTTATCAAGGGAGCCCGGGTTCAAGGGGTGAGTTTTGTCTAGGTCTTGGCGACGTATGACCTAACGCCGATGCCCACCACCGATCCGAAATGGCGGGCCGGATCGGGAGAGACTGGTTGGAGGAGACCTTTTGACTTCTCCAGCCGAACTCTCTCGACCCATCACCTTGCAGTGGGAGGCATGGATTCAATGTCTGTCATTCCTGGAGACACTGACCCCCAGATTCCTACCCACCCATCTTTCTTTTCCTTCCCAGAACTTTCACTTTCCTTTCCATAAAAATACCCTCTACGCAGCATCCCCAAAGATGACATGGACCCTGAGGAATTTTTTTCTTGGTAGAAGGACTCCTGTATAGAGCTAATGTAAAAAACAAAAACATTGTACATTACTTTTAAGTGAATTTCGAGCCATTATTAACGTAAAACAAGGAATGATATTCAAGCTATAAATAAATATATAATATGTATTGTGCTTTAAATTCCAGCAATCCTGGAGCTTGGGCAGCAGCACCCCGAGCGGGGCTACCCGGGCCCCACGCTTCTCGGCCTGTCCCTGTTCCCTGGCGAGTACCGGGTCCTGTACTCGACGAGCGTGTATCACGGGCTGCCCAGCGCGGCGGCCCTACTGGCTAATCTGCTGGCCCTGGATGCAGGCCTGCCCCCCGTGCGGGCCCAGGCCCACCCCTGGCCCCCCAACCCGACCACCAGGATCCACGAGAAGTACGAGGGGAAGAGCTTCACTGATATCATCTTTTGGACCTGCTGCGTTGTCACAGGTGAAACAATATTCTACCAGTGCAGACCTGTGAAAAATTAGGATTGTAGAATTTGTAAAGTTCAAATATTTACAAAAAAAAAAAATTGTCTCAGGATAGTTGATTTTCAAAGGTTAATTACAAATTTAACTTTCAAATGACCATTATTAGTAAACTTGAAAAATTATGTCATCTGTGAAAAGTTTAACAAAGAAATACACATTTATCTATCTATCTATCTGTCCATCTTCTATTTTTTATCTTTTATATAAATAAAAATGAATTGCCGAAATGTATGTACGCGCATAGCTTCCGAACGACTGCACCAAATTGGATAATTCTTTTTTTTGTGTTCGTTATTGTCAGGATAACACACAAACACAGAATTCATTAAAACGTCCCAAGTACACAAACACTTTACGAGACAACACGATAACATACATTTAAACACCATCCACACTAACTATGGTAAACAATCCATTGGTTACGAGGGAGGCAACTTATATAATTGCCTCCCAAACGACATTAAAAACGAAAAGAAGCTGGGTAAATTTAAAAAAAAATTATTAATATATATTCTTGATAAACAAAATAATGATGTTGAATAGCGCTGTATTGAAATATTTACTTTATTTTAATTTGTATAATTGTTTCTAGTTAAATGAGTGAAAATGTAATTTTCTTTTAACTGGAATAAAAAAAAAAATAAAAAAAAAAAAAGGACAGGGTTTCTTTGTATAAAAGAAGCGGTGAGCTCTGGCATAATGATATTTGTATTAAAAAATTGCAAAAGGTGGCACGCAAGCTGTTTGAAAACTGAATGTACCGGGATCGAATGTATGGAATGCGGGAGGGGGGAGGGGAACTCGGGAGGGGGGAGGGAACTCGAGAGGGGAGTTCGCGGGGCGGGGGAAGCGGGAGTGGGGAGAGGGAAGGCGGAGAAGGCAGAGTGGGAACGCGTGAAGGGAAGGGGATGCGGGAGAGGAACAGGACGAATGGGAAAGGACACGCAGGGAGAAACAATTTCTTTATTAAGTGGCATATCAACGCATGCCGGGAACTCGCTAGTTTTAAATATGGATTACTAATTAATAGTATAATTAATTATTTAATAATATATAATTATGTTTATCATAATAATAATAAAATGATTAATTAATTAATTAAAATAAAATAGAATAATTTTACCTACCAATAAAATTTATATTTTGTTTCCATCGATGCCTGGAATCCATTATGAGAGAGAGCTAGCTCTTTCGCCCTTATAGTTTCAGTTTCGCGCGTGTTTATTCCCTATATTTGCCCTTTTTTTATTCGACTTGCCACATTTTCTCTCTGCTGGCAACACTAGTGACGCGCATCTCAGATCACGTGATGTTATTGTTTGTCATATGACTCGTAATGCACCAGGTAGGGATTACCTGGATTCCAGGCATCGATGGAAACAAAATATAAATTTTATTGGTAGGTAAAATTATTCTATTTTGTGTTCCGTATCGATGCCTGGAATCCATTATGAGATGTGTTTGCTCTCACCTGGTGATCTGAAAACTTAGCGTTATATGTGATGCTATTTACACTGGAGTAAAGAATGGAGCCATTGAGTGCTGGAGGTGCTCGCTTCTGGAGTGCGCTATCTCCTTCTGGTAGAACTTCCGGAAGGTGTGCTCGGACTTCCAGTTCCCTCTAGCAAGAATCTCCTCTATAGGGTAGTCTTCCAACCAGTTTAAGGAGGCTACAGCCGAGCGTACACTTCCCGGGGTTGCGTGGACTCCAGCTTCTCTGAGGACTGATTTGATCCATCCCCCCTATTATCGTTTGCGTTGCCGGTTTTGTTTCTGCTGATGTGGTCACAAATAGGTTCTTTAGTAGTGGACCTCTTCTGGCTGTAGAGAGGGCAACGACTTTTCTCAACCATTTAAGGAGGTTGATGTTATCTTTTTGTGAGCCTGTCAGTTTCCAACCTGATTGTTTATGGTTGGCTGTGTCGGTTTTTGCCCCAAAAATTGGCCACAGGGTAATAGAGTTCCTCTTGTCGATGAAATGTTCTGGGGTGATTCTGAGCAGTGTCAAATCATGAACTCTCCTGCCTGATGCCAGGACGAGGAGTATTGCTGCCCTCCGTGACGCTTCAAACAGCGAGTCTTCTGCGGGGGAATTCTTGACCAGCCAGTCTATTACTTGTCTGGGATACCAGATAGGGGCTTTCTCCTTGGTCCTCCTTGCCATTGAGATTGCCTTGAGAACGTGTCTTACCAAGAAATCAGAGCTGATTTTTCTCGCATTCTGAGCTGGGCCGCAGAAGGTAACGATGGCTGACTTGTGGACCTGAATGGTCCCTGGGGCTAGGCCTCCTTGAACAAATAGGTGGGCTAGATACCTGGCAACCGTAGTTGGTGGGGGATTGTTGACGTCCACACCGTTTTGAGTGCCCCATTTACGCCACCTATCCCACGCAGGTTTGTAGGTCTTCGGTGTAGACTCTCTCCAGGATGAGTTGAGGAGTTGGCGTTCTTCCTGACTCCATGTTGTCAGGGCTTGTTCCCACCCGCAATTCTCCAGACCTCTAGTTCCAGATCCTGAATCCTGGGAGGGGGTAGTCCTGTCGATGTGTCTATGAGGACTCCCTCTAGGTTGCGCAGGCGTATGGGAGGTTCGTCTGTTCGCTGTTTTAGGTCGCTTCTCCAGAAAGTCTTCTCCCATTTTGGGACGACTAGAAGGAACATGCCCTTTGCCTGATTTAGGTGGGTGAGCACTCTCGGAACGAGGTTTGGCAGAGGGAATACCCAAGCTAGATTGTAGTCCCAAGGTTGACTGAACGCGTTGGGAAAGCAGGCTAAGCAGTCGCTTGAGTCTCTGGAGACGTATGTTGGTACCACGTGAGCAGTGGCTGAAGCGAACAGGTCTATTTGAGGGCGACCCCATTTTTTGAATATCTCCTTCGTTGCTGGACTTAGTAGATGCCACTCTGGAAGCGGTGCGCCCCGAGAGAGACGGTCCGCAATTCCGTTGTATCTTCCTGGAATGTATTGAGCTGTCAGAGATATCTCCATCTGGTCTACGAAATCCAGTAGCTCCCGCATTGTTTCCAGAAGGGCTAACGATTTTGTACCCCCTTCCTTGTTGACATAAGCCACTACTGTCTTGTTGTCTGTCTGCAATAAGACATTCGTCTTGTTAAGATAAGACATTGGGCTTGTCCTTCCAATGGCTGCTAGCCACCACTGTATGTCCTGCCGTGCTGCGTTGGGCAGAGCAACGGGCCGCGATGGTTTCAGGTGCTGTATGCGGCGGCTGAACCTCTGCAGTCTGCGGCAATGCAAGCGACCACGAGGGATCACGAAATTTGCAAAGTTGAGTCTTCCCAGTAGACCGAGAGCCTGCCTGGGAGAGCAACTGCCGACTTCTAAGGGAACCTGCAAGGCTTGGCGTAGACCAGCGCACTTGCGGTCGGAGAGAGACTTTTGATCTGCTCTCGTGTCCCATGTTATACCCAGGAACTCCAACTTCTGCGTGGATGTCAGGACACACTTGTCCGGGTGCAGTCTGCGGCAATGCAAGCGACCACGAGGGATCACGAAATTTGCAAAGTTGAGTCTTCCCAGTAGACCGAGAGCCTGCCTGGGAGAGCAACTGCCGACTTCCAAGGGAACCTGCAAGGCTTGGCGTAGACCAGCGCACTTGCGGTCGGAGAGAGACTTTTGATCTGCTCTCGTGTCCCATGTTATACCCAGAAACTCCAACTTCTGCATGGGTGTCAGGACACACTTGTCCCGGTTTATGCACCAGCTTATGAAGTGTGTGCACTACAGCAACGGCTTGGGAGGTGAGAAGTTTTCTGGACTGGTTTGCTACTAAGAAGTCGTCTAGGTAGACTACAATCCTGAGTCCCTTTTTCCTTAGTAGTTCTGCTACCCAGTTTGACAGCAGCGAGAAGATCCTTGGCGCTGATGACAGGCCGAAGGGCAGACACGTCATCTGAAGGAGCTCTCCGTTGTACACGAGGCGCAGGAACTTCCGGTGTGATCTTGCGATTAGCACGTGGAAGTAAGCCTGGGAGAGGTCGACTTTTATCAGCCAGTCGTCGGGTTGGAGGAATTCCGGGACCCGAAAATGACTGAAGAGTCTGAAGGGCTTTGAGTCTATGAAGACGTTCAAGGCCTTCAGGTTGAAGATGGGCCTGAGGGTGTGGTCTGATTTGGAGGTAAGGAACATACCTGACAGGAAGCTTGGGGAGTCGTCTGCTGCCTCCAGGATTTTTGACGCTTTCATCGTTTCGATGTGTGCGGTCATGCCTGGAGACAACCTTGTCCTTAAATTCTGCTTCAGCTCGGCCGATGGGAGCGCCCGAGGAGGTTTTGATATGAAGTGTATCCTTGCTCCTTTTAGAATGTTCAGGATTAGCGGTGATGCTCCCAGCTCCCTCCACACCTCCTGATATGCCTTTAGGCGTCCTCCCCAGAATGGCTCCGGCCTCCAGTCACCTCCATCGCCTTCTACCCCGATCGCTGGCCGCCTTGCGAGAGGGCTCTGGCTTTTTTGGCGGGCTGCCTGTACGTCCTGTCTTTCTCTGGCCTAGGGGCAGGTCGAAAGGGCTTCCTAGGTCTGGAGTGTGGAGCCTCTATCACCGGTCTTGCTGCTTGTGAGGTAGAGGGTTGAGGTTGACGGGGGATATACGACGAGGATGCACTACCGAATATCTTGTCTCGTCCCCCGTTTGCCACGATATAACTTGCTAGTTCCTCTTTATTAAAGAGGTGACTGGCGCTCGGAGGAATCCTGGCAAGGCCTTCCTTGATGTACGGGTCCCTTACTCCCTCTAGCAGGGCCTTTCGCCTACTTTGTAGGCATTCCGTTCGCCTTCCGCATAAAATCTGTAGGACGTCGTCCGTGGTCTTACTGTACTTGGCAAACATCCCCTGAATCTTGTCAAACAGAGTCGCAGGGGTCAAGCAGGTGCCTGGTTCGGATGCCCAGTTCACCAGTGCCTGCATGTTTCCTCTGACCGACTCTGTTTGGGATAGCACTGCATTGGAGAGGGCTCCCAGGGAACGGTCCAGGGCTGGCGCGAAGGAGTTGTTCTTATCAAACCTCCTAGTTCTTCATTTACCTCCAGCTCTACGAAGGCGGGCGTGGCGGTGTATACTTTCTGTGTTTCGGCATAGCGAACAAGCGACCATTCCTCCGAGCCAAAACGCTGAAGAGCCGAGATAACTGCGACTCTTCTTGCGTCCGCCTTCGGAATCGGCGATTCCTTCACCAATGTGCTTGGATTGCAGAACTCCAAAACGTTTTTCTGAGCGGCTAGGCTGGCGGGCATCTCTAAAAACCCCGATTCTACCTCTTGCCGCATCTCTCCCGCGGAGTCTTCTTTGTCCGAGACCGTTTTCTCCGCGAACTCTACCCGATTCCCAGATAAAACCCGTCATGGCCGACATCTGTTGCATCAGGATGTCTACCCGAGGATCCCGATAGTAATGCATTTCTTCCGAAGTGTCGGATCCAGAGCTTTCGCGCGGCATTCGGCGTTTCCGAGAAACTCGTGCTTGATCATTGTTTCAGACTGGCGAAGCGTCTTAGTTGTCGATATCACTCATTTTGTTGCACAGTTTAAACACGTAAACAACCGAAAAAACACACTAAACAATTAGGTAATTTCTCAGAAAACTATCTATCACGGTATATTTAATGTTTAAACTGAAAGAGCAGGGAATAAACTTCGATTTTCGACTCAAAATTGGTTTTTTAAGTACAGCGAAACACGAAAACTGCTTTCGGCGCGAAAAAACGGCGTCATATGACAAACAATAACATCACGTGATCTGAGATGCGCGTCACTAGTGTTGCCAGCAGAGAGAAAATGTGGCAAGTCGAATAAAAAAAGGGCAAATATAGGGAATAAACACGCGCGAAACTGAAACTATAAGGGCGAAAGAGCTAGCTCTCTCTCATAATGGATTCCAGGCATCGATACGGAACACAAAATAGAATAATTTTACCTACCAATAAAATTTATATTTTGTTTCCATCGATGCCTGGAATCCATTATGAGAGAGTTAGCTCTTTCGCCCTTATAGTTTCAGTTTCGCGCGTGTTTATTCCCTATATTTGCCCTTTTTTTATTCGACTTGCCACATTTCTCTCTGCTGGCAACACTAGTGACGCGCATCTCAGATCACGTGATGTTATTGTTTGTCATATGACTCGTAATGCACCAGGTAGGGATTACCTGGATTCCAGGCATCGATGGAAACAAAATATAAATTTTATTGGTAGGTAAAATTATTCTATTTTGTGTTCCGTATCGATGCCTAGAATCCATTATGAGATGTGTTTGCTCTCACCTGGTGATCTGAAAACTTAGCGTTATATGTGATGCTATTTACACTGGAGTAAAGAATGGAGCCATTGAGTGCTGGAGGTGCTCGCTTCTGGAGTGCGCTATCTCCTTCTGGTAGAACTTCCGGAAGGTGTGCTCGGACTTCCAATTCCCTCTAGCAAGAATCTCCTCTATGGGGTAGTCTTCCAACCAGTTTAAGGAGGCTACAGCCGAGCGTACACTTCCCGGGGTTGCGTGGACTCCAGCTTCTCTGAGGACTGATTTGATCCATCCCCCTATTATCGTTTGCGTTGCCGGTTTTGTTTCTGCTGATGTGGTCACAAATAGGTTCTTTAGTAGTGGACCTCTTCTGGCTGTAGAGGGGGCAACGACTTTTCTCAACCATTTAAGGAGGTTGATGTTATCTTTTTGTGAGCCCGTCAGTTTCCAACCTGATTGTTTATGGTTGGCTGTGTCGGTTTTTGCCCCAAAAATTGGCCACAGGGTAATAGAGTTCCTCTTGTCGATGAAATGTTCTGGGGTGATTCTGAGCAGTGTCAAATCATGAACTCTCCTGCCTGACGCCAGGACGAGGAGTATTGCTGCCCTCCGTGACGCTTCAAACAGCGAGTCTTCTGCGGGGGAATTCTTGACCAGCCAGTCTATTACTTGTCTGGGATACCAGATAGGGGCTTTCTCCTTGGTCCTCCTTGCCATTGAGATTGCCTTGAGAACGTGTCTTACCAAGAAATCAGAGCTGATTTTTCTCGCATTCTGAGCTGGGCCGCAGAAGGTAACAATGGCTGACTTGTGGACCTGAATGGTCCCTGGGGCTAGGCCTCCTTGAACAAATAGGTGGGCTTGATACCTGGCAACCGTAGTTGGTGGGGGATTGTTGACGTCCACACCGTTTTGAGTGCCCCATTTACGCCACCTATCCCACGCAGGTTTGTAGGTCTTCGGTGTAGACTCTCTCCAGGATGACTTGAGGAGTTGGCGTTCTTCCTGACTCCATGTTGTCAGGGTTTGTTCCCACCCGCAATTCTCCAGACCTCTAGTTCCAGATCCTGAATTCTGGGAGGGGGTAGTCCTGTCGATGTGTCTACGAGGACTCCCTCTAGGTTGCGCAGGCGTATGGGAGGTTCGTCTGTTCGCTGTTTTAGGTCGCTTCTCCAGAAAGTCTTCTCCCATTTTGGGACGACTAGAAGGAACATGCCCTTTGCCTGATTTAGGTGGGTGAGCACTCTCGGAACGAGGTTTGGCGGAGGGAATACCCAAACTAGATTGTAGTCCCAAGGTTGACTGAACGCGTTGGGAAAGCAGGCTAAGCAGTCGCTTGAGTCTCTGGAGACGTATGTTGGTACCACGTGAGCAGTTGCTGAAGCGAACAGGTCTATTTGAGGGCGACCCCATTTTTTGAATATCTCCTTCGTTGCCGGACTTAGTAGATGCCACTCTGGAAGCGGTGCGCCCCGAGAGAGACGGTCCGCAATTCCGTTGTATCTTCCTGGAAAGTATTGGGCTGTCAGAGATATCTCCATCTGGTCTACGAAATCCAGTAGCTCCCGCGTTGTTTCCAGAAGGGCTAACGATTTTGTACCCCCTTCCTTGTTGACATAAGCCACTACTGTCTTGTTGTCTGTCTGCAATAAGACATTCGTCTTGTTAAGATAAGACATTGGGCTTGTCCTTCCAATGGCTGCTAGCCACCACTGTATGTCCTGCCGTGCTGCGTTGGGCAGAGCAACGGGCCGCGATGGTTTCAGGTGCTGTATGCGGCGGCTGAACCTCTGCAGTCTGCGGCAATGCAAGCGACCACGAGGGATCACGAAATTTGCAAAGTTGAGTCTTCCCAGTAGACCGAGAGCCTGCCTGGGAGAGCAACTGCCGACTTCCAAGGGAACCTGCAAGGCTTGGCGTAGACCAGCGCACTTGCGGTCGGAGAGAGACTTTTGATCTGCTCTCGTGTCCCATGTTATACCCAGGAACTCCAACTTCTGCGTGGGTGTCAGGACACACTTGTCCGGGTGCAGTCTGCGGCAATGCAAGCGACCACGAGGGATCACGAAATTTGCAAAGTTGAGTCTTCCCAGTAGACCGAGAGCCTGCCTGGGAGAGCAACTGCCGACTTCCAAGGGAACCTGCAAGGCTTGGCGTAGACCAGCGCACTTGCGGTCGGAGAGAGATTTTTGATCTGCTCTCGTGTCCCATGTTATACCCAGAAACTCCAACTTCTGCGTGGGTGTCAGGACACACTTGTCCGGGTTTATGCACCAGCCTAGCTGTTGAAGTGTGTGCACTATAGCAACGGCTTGGGAGGTGAGAAGTTTTCTGGACTGGTTTGCTACTAAGAAGTCGTCTAGGTAGACTAAAATCCTGAGTCCCTTTTTCCTTAGTAGTTCTGCTACCCAGTTTGAGAGCAGCGAGAAGATCCTTGGCGCTGATGACAGGCCGAAGGGCAGACACGTCATCTGAAGGAGCTCTCCGTTGTACACGAGGCGCAGGAACTTCCGGTGTGATCTTGCGATTGGCACGTGGAAGTAAGCCTGGGAGAGGTCGACTTTTATCAGCCAGTCGTCGGGTTGGAGGAATTCCGGGACCCGAAAATGACTGAAGAGTCTGAAGGGCTTTGAGTCTATGAAGACGTTCAAGGCCTTCAGGTTGAAGATGGGCCTGAGGGTGTGGTCTGATTTGGAGGTAAGGAACATACCTGACAGGAAGCTTGGGGAGTCGTCTGCTGCCTCCAGGATTTTTGACGCTTTCATCGTTTCGATGTGTGCGGTCATGCCTGGAGACAACCTTGTCCTGAAATTCTGCTTCAGCTCGGCCGATGGGAGCGCCCGAGGAGGTTTTGATATGAAGTGTATCCTTGCTCCTTTTAGAATGTTCAGGATTAGCGGTGATGCTCCCAGCTCCCTCCACACCTCCTGATATGCCTTTAGGCGTCCTCCCCAGAATGGCTCCGGCCTCCAGTCACCTCCATCGCCTTCTACCCCGATCGCTGGCCGCCTTGCGAGAGGGCTCTGGCTTTTTGGCGGGCTGCCTGTACGTCCTGTCTTTCTCTGGCCTAGGGGCAGGTCGAAAGGGCTTCCTAGGTCGGGAGTGTGGAGCCTCTATCACCGGTCTTGCTGCTTGTGAGGTAGAGGGTTGAGGTTGACGGGGGATATACGACGAGGATGCACTACCGAATATCTTGTCTCGTCCCCCGTTTGCCACGATATAACTTGCTAGTTCCTCTTTATTAAAGAGGTGACTGGCGCTCGGAGGAATCCTGGCAAGGCCTTCCTTGATGTACGGGTCCCTTACTCCCTCTAGCAGGGCCTTTCGCCTACTTTGTAGGCATTCCGTTCGCCTTCCGCATAAAATCAGCTCTACGAAGGCGGGCGTGGCGGTGTATACTTTCTGTGTTTCGGCATAGCGAACACGCGACCGTTCCTCCGAGCCAAAACGCTGAAGAGCCGAGATAACTGCGACTCTTCTTGCGTCCGCCTTCGGAATCAGCGATTCCTTCACCAATGTGCTTGGATTGCAGAACTCCAAAACGTTTTTCTGAGCGGCTAGGCTGGCGGGCATCTCTAAAAACCCCGATTCTACCTCTTTACTCCCGCGGAGTCTTCTTTGTCCGAGACCGTTTTCTCCGCGAACTCTACCCGATTCCCAGATAAAACGTCCGTCACGGCCGACATCTGTTGCATCAGGATGTCTACCCGAGGATCCCGATAGTAATGCATTTCTTCCGAAGTGTCGGATCCAGAGCTTTCGCGCGGCATTCGGCGTTTCCGAGAAACTCGTGCTTGATCATTGTTTCCGACCGGCGAAGCGTCTTAGTTGTCGATATCACTCATTTTGTTGCACAGTTTAAACACGTAAACAACCGAAAAAACACACTAAACAATTAGTCAATTTCTCAGAAAACTATCTATCACGGTATATTTAATGTTTAAACTGAAAGAGCAGGGAATAAACTTCGATTTTCGACTCAAAATTGGTTTTTTAAGTACAGCGAAACACGAAAACTGCTTTCGGCGCGAAAAAACGGCGTCATATGACAAACAATAACATCACGTGATCTGAGATGCGCGTCACTAGTGTTGCCAGCAGAGAGAAATGTGGCAAGTCGAATAAAAAAAGGGCAAATATAGGGAATAAACACGCGCGAAACTGAAACTATAAGGGCGAAAGAGCTAGCTCTCTCATAATGGATTCCAGGCATCGATACGGAACACAAAATATTAATTTGTTACCTACTTTATCACTTGTCTGAATCGTTTCCACAAACATTTTCAATTTTTTTAAATCAAAGCAAATCCCAGTTCTAGAGTTCATTGAACCCGAGTTACATATATGTAGATACAGGGACACGCCACCGAAATTTACCATTATTTTTAACGATAAACTAACAATTGTGAAAACACATGGATGAAGCTTCAGCATGGTTCTTTATTTCAGTTAAAAATCTAACATTTCACTGCAGCGGTTGGCCGAGAATATTGGCACACACAACTTGCTTTATTCACATTCATATATTGTCTCGTACATACTCTTGACTCAAACATTCGATTCACATCAATCTCTCATGAAAGCGTGCAATGTATTTAATTTCATTAATTCCACAATACTACGCTACTGGAAGCTGCAGTTCCAGAGCATATTTGGAATAAAAAAGTAGATTCAATTTAAAACAATTTATAATACTCTATGACTGCGGGTCAATTTCGGCAATAGAGAACTCCAGTCCAATTTTTGTATTAAACTTAAATAACTGCATTTTTTTATAGTTAGTTTTAATAGTTAAAATAATTGTCAAAGTTTTAATTTTTAAAGACTCCCAGAAACGCACCGTATCTATGGTGGTCTTCACCCACCGTTAGTTTTTTACTTTTTAAGTTGTCATTTTGAATCAGTGATGTCATGTCGAGGGAAATTTCCCTAGATCTAGGGGAGAAAAATATTTTTTAGGGATAAGGGAAATCAGGACAAAATCTAGGGAAATTTCGAACTCTGGCAAAAATTTTATTACATATGACAATATTACTGGTATTATTTATATATATATATATGTATATATATTTTTTGGAATTCCTATGAATCTTAATTATTGTTCATGTACTTACATGCAATGTTATTTTTAACACTGACAACTCAAAATGATATTAGGGAACGTACCCATACTACGTGACACGTTCGGGGGGGGGGGTCTTCAAAATACCACACTTGGTACAAATGAGCGGCGGGTTGCTTATGATTTTTATTTTTTAAAAGTGTTTTTTTTTAATTTGGAATTCAGTTTCTAATTCAGTGGTGAGTGTATTCGTACTTTTAAATTATTACTTCACGTAGCAAAAAGTGTTTTATTTGGAAAATCACGGTATTATTAGTATATTTACCAAGTTCCGATATCTTTCCAATTAATTATCATATTAATTAAGATATAACAGGATTAGTGTTACACAATCGGGTGGCTACGTAGGTAATTGCGTAAATGTGAAATTCTAGGGAAATTTCACTTCGAAATTAGGGAAATAATTTTTTTGGGCAGAACATCCCTGTTTGAATGAAGAATCATGGCCAGCGTTGCCAGAAGGTTACTTTTGTAACCTTTTAGGTGATTTTTTACTCTGAAAGGTTTCTTTCAGGTTACACTACTCAAAAGGTTACTTTTAGGTGATTTTTCAGAACCAACGTCAAACGGAATGCTCTTTTGTTTTTTTTTCGTGTTGGCTAACGGCTTGCTAAATCATGGACTATACACTTATTGCAAAACTTTACTTCTTTCTCTTTCACACTATTGTGAAAGAGGAACACGTTTCGCTCAATATTAGAATTCGGATCAGTCATATGGAATCCCCAATACAAAGTAAATATTGAAAGGTTAGAAAGAATTCAAAAAAAGATATTGAAACACCTAGACTTTAAATCCTTTCGAACATCAGTAAACCTAAAAGACTCATTAACATTCCATAATTTATCAACTTTAGAAGATAGAAGAAATATATCCGACCAAAAATTTTTATTCAAAATCATTAACAGCGTTGTTGATAACAACTGTCTTCTAGAAAACATTAATTTCCACTGTCCAATAAGAAACACAAGATCAAACCAACTATTCCACATCCCACACTCAAAAACAAATTACACACAACATTAATTTCTCTGAAGGACGTGCACAAAATTCAATGATATCTTTTACGACTCTGATATTTTTCATTTGTCCTCAGGCCAATTTATGAAATCAGTATTAGAAAAAATTTAAACAAATTGTTAATTACAAACTCTTCACCCCTGCTGCATGTTATTATTATTTTTTTTTCATTCTCATTATGTTTGTTTTCCTTCTTTTTATTATAATAATAATATTTGGATTATTTAAATATCCTATAATATGCTTTATAATTTGTATGTTTTTTTTTTCATTTCTGTTGTATATATATATATATTTTTTTTTTTTCTACCACTTTATGTTTTCTTTAATGTTTTAATCTATGTTTTTATATATATATTATAAATTTTACCGGAAACTTCGCTGGTTAATGCAACTAGTACTGGGCGTTGACGATAATTCTATCCAACGCCAACGTCGTTATCGTTGGCAATTTTCAACTGTTGAAAATAGCTGTTGAAAATAACGTCGACGTTGACGCAACTATAATAGATCGACACGATACTAACAAAAAATATATCAAAATCGTATTAAGGAATCCCTTTTAACGGGTGGTTCCCCGAATCATTGATGTATTATTAATTATTATTATCTCTATGCCCCACGCGATACACACGTAATAATAATCCTATAATAACGTTGAAAGTTGAAACTGTTGGAATACGTTGGTTTCGGTGTTGAAAATATTATCCTGTTGAAGATATATTTTGCTTGTCACTGATAAATTCGCTTGTTGCTTGGCGCTACGTATCGGCCGTATTGGACGGGAAAATAAAAAAAAAACGTGCAGTAGGTATGTACATTACCAAAAGACCTTGTGTAATTGGGTATAATATCGTTCACGAAGTGTGATCTCTTGACCCTTTTGACCTTAATCATTCCAACACCGTTGAAAACAATAGGTACAAAACATTGAAAATTATCAATAGGTTATTTTTTTGCTTGTCGTTGATAAATTTGTTTGTTCCATGGCGCTACGTATCGGCCGTATTGGATGGGAAAATAAAAAAAACGTGCAGTAGGTACGTACATAACCAAAAGACCATTTAAAATATCGAGTAATGTTGTTCACGAAGTACAAACTCTAAACCCTTTTTATTTATTAGGCAGTTGAATCGTTGACTGCGTTGAATAATATTCGCATGTAGGTATTATATTTCAACTGTTGGCGCTAATTATTTTCAACAGCGTTGGACGTTGAAATAATATAACTATTGTTTCCAACGGCTAGTTATATTTTAATACAGTACTAAATGCAACCATGTAATATGTTACTTTATTATTAAAATATGTATTACTGTTTGTTACCTCAATAAACTAAAAAAAAAAAAAAAATGTGTAAATTACAAATTAACCATAGCTTCTCGCTCACTCGACAAATCTGATTGATCGCTCAATCTGACTTTTTGCATTTTGAGTACCCGCTATTTACGCCGGCAAGGTTATGCAGGTAGAAAAAATATCAGATTTTTCATACCGGTATATACAAAACAAAAAACTCGCTCTACTCAAAAATAATCCAAATGGCTTATGTCCCACTTTAATACTGAGCTCCTCATGATGATTGGTTTATTTATATCCTCATGTATTCTATCAACTTTTTACCATTCCACTGGAAAAAATACGAAAGGTTATTTTTCACACAAAAAGGTTACTTTTTAATATATTTTAGGTGACTTTTTACAAGACACGGCTGGCAACACTGATCATGGCGGTCATGGCAGAATGCTTTGTAATGACTTTTAGGTGTGAGGTGTGTTTTTTATTCAAGATTAACTGCTTTTAATATAGAAAAACATTGGTAAAATGTCCACATTTCACCGCTACTGTTATTGTATTTAATCAAAGTGCAATATAAAAACAATAAATCATCTCTTTCATTGCAAATACATGTGACATCGTGTTTTGTGTCAGGCGTTATATTGTTTTATGTATAATACATACAGAAACACTGGTATTTATAATACACTGATCATGACGAGTGTGTAACAACTTGTATAAAAAGCCCTATACTAAAAACAATTTGAAAATACATACGCAAATGTCAAAATATGACACGACTTTAACCTCAAATAGACAAAATTTATTGCAGATTGTCCGCAAATATACCCTTTTCGTAAATTGTTGAGGGCCTAAATTATGTTTCAATAAACACAATAACTATTATTTATCTAAATCTCTATAAACAGTATGAAAATAAACCAAAAACACGAAATTTTGAATTGCATAGGTACGTGTGCACTTCAAGTCATTTCAAATGTCAATACAATACACACTATCACCAGGTGACAGGTTAAGAGTGACGTCACCGTTAACCATTTCAGTAATGCCAACTTAACGCTGTGTTTTGAGAAGAGGTTTAAAAATGCACTTTTTAATATTTTTTTAAAAACTCTGCGTTTAATATTATGAAATAAAACTTATATATTCAGAATCAGCGTTTCTTGGTCTATATGAACATATTTTTTAAAGCCATAATATTTTTCACTGGAGTTCCTTATTGTCAAAGGTCTTTATTTATTTGCAAACCCCTTTGAATTGTGTTATTTCATATTGGGTATGTATTCAGATTTGTGTAGAAATAATAAAATCAATTTATATTTGTGTGATTATATTTTTTGACAACTATTTCCAAAATGGGAGAATTTTTAATATTTTTTTTTTAGTTACTTAGCTATTCTGGAAAAACCTCTTATGATATTATCTTTGTAATATATACAGAATGTCCGGGGGTAAAGTGCATTAACTTCGGGAGGTGATTCTACATGATAGTATAAGTAAAAAAGATAAATAACTTTTTTCGAAATTCCAACATTTAGGGGTAGTTTTGGGGTAAAAAGATAAAATTAGACCGGCGTTTGCGGGCAGCATTATTATTACCAAGCTACGTTGTAACAATCACGCCCGGCAAGCTAACAGCAACTTTACCGAGTAAGTTTTACCTAACACTTAGGATTTTTAGTAGGTATGTCTTTTTGTATGGGAAAAAAAAGTTGGATTTTCAGAAAAAGTTATTAATATTTTTTACTCCTCCCATCATGTAGAATCACCTCCCAAAGTTAATGCACTTTACCCTCGGACACCCTGTATAACTAATAATAAGATATATTTCTGGTAAACAGAAAACAATTGCAAAAAAAAAAACAATTCCTTTGTTTTTATATGGATATTTGACCAGAAAGCAATAAGGTAATTTCCGCACGGTTTTTCGAAATACCATTCTAAAAAAAAACATCGAACAGCAAAATGACACCTACTTTTTTATTCCAAATACGTTCAGGAATTGCTGGTTAAAATCCTTCGGGTATGTGCTGTTACGTCCTGAATATATCATGTACTTATTTGTTAATGGTTTTTCTCTAATACATAATAATTTGCTTCAGGTTGCAATGCCCTCGTGGCCCTGATGCACCCTTTCAGCACGGGCCAGCGCACCAGCGGCAGCGCCTCCCTTCTGGGGACCGGCGGAGCCGCACCCCCCCTGCGGCTTGTCTGCTTCGCCGCCCCCGACCTGCTGCTACTGCTCGTCGCTGCTGGGCTGCTCACATTGGCCACGGGGGCGCTGGACCCCGAGCTGCGGGACGCCCAGGTGCCACTGCTGGCGCTGCTGTGGAGCCACCTCCCCGCGGCGCTGGTGGCCGTGTACGTGGTCACGCTAGTCGTCAGGCAGCCGGCCGCCGGATACATTACAGTCCTGGTTATAACCATAATTTTTGGTTAGTAACATCTTCAGTTAGTTATTCCTATGTATTTAGCGAATGTTATAAATGAGGTCATTAAGTAAATAATATATTAAAAAGAGTTATAATTGCCAAATTTTTCTTGAAACTGTCCAAAAACCCGTGGATGAGGGTCTACCTTTCTACCTTTTAGTATATGAGTCCTCAACTTGCAGAACCCGGTTCTGAAATTTTTTAGAAATCACGAAAAACTGCTTGGAAAAATTTGAATATAAAAAGTATATACCTTTTATGCTAAATGTCTAAATAATTAAAGGACGAGAAAGAAAGGGACGCTCAGATGGTTTGGGCATGTAGAACGAATGAACGAGGAAAGGAGTATAAGGAGAATATATGACGCAAATGTGAATGGTAGAAGAAATCGGGGACGCTCGAGGAAGACATGGCACGACCAAGTGAATCAGATACTTGAGTCGGGCCATGTGAAGAGTCGGAATAATAGAAGAGCATGTATGAGATGATGTAAACGAATGTGAACGAGGCAAGGAGTGTGTGCCAAGATCGAGTTGTTTGGCGGTCCCTCCTCTCTGCCTACCCCTGCTAAAGGCGTGATGGTTAGTTCGTTAGTTAGTTCTTTTGATATTTAGCGAAAAATATTAATAATTTATTTATTTTCATTTTACTTCAAACACTTGTGAACGTATCTGAACCATTAGAAATTTCCAGAGCGGGTTTTGCAAGTTGATGACTCAAATCGCAAGACCTGGTATGTGAGCTTTACCAAATTTTACAGGGGAAGCAAAAAACTTCCCAGTTTTGTATTCATATACATCAACAAATGAGATTTAAATCAGTTTTTTTGAGATAACTGTTAAACTTCTGCACTTAGCCGTGATTGGGCCCAATTCCTTGTTGAAAAAATGAGTCGGTTTAAAAAACAGTTAAATAATAGCCCTTTTTGCAAGCGCAACGACGATATATAATGCAGTGTTTCCAGAGTAAATGTAAATTTAATTTATTTTTCATTTAATTTTCATTCAATATATAATTTTCAGTTCCATTGCAAATGATTTATATAAGTTGTGTAAAATTTAAAACCCGTTTGTTAGTAAATCTATATATATAAAAATGAATCCCTGTTTTTTTTTTTTTATATGTATACCGCACAAGAGTCCCAACTGCACCCGTCTGAAGCCATTGAGACTACGGCATCCCCAATTGGGGTATGTTGTGAGGCTGAAGGTAGTGGGGAGGTAAAGTAGATAGGGAAGAGAAAGGTGGGGAAGTACCTGGCTATTCAGATCTGGTCACCAAACACGGCTAATGCCATTTCAAGCAACGTTTCAATTCTGAATGGTGGTCTTACACCAGGGCGATACTGAGAGTATCTTCCACTCTGGTTTCCCTTGGTCACGCCATAACTTCAGAACGACTTTACCTATTTCATAAATTTTTTTTTTTAAGTTTTCTAATACTTTTATAGAAGGTTTTTTTTTTCAATTATTTCTGGCTTTCACCCTTCAAGGGTGTTCTAGGCCATCATTTATAATTACAGATAAAGGAAAGGTGAATTTATATACATATTAATTTTATTTAACCCCTCCGCAACGTAAGCAGATATATGCGTTAAAAATACGACAGCAGTCAAGTACAATAAGCGTGTTTACACGTCAGCGCGTGTGTCTCCATAGAAACCGTTATAATTCTGTTATTGTTTTAGTTACATCCGTAAAATAAAAAGTGAAAGGTCGATAGTGAATCATGCTGCACATCTCTATTCAAGTTGTCCATAGAAATACATAAAAAGAACATTCTGTCAGACGCGCAGTCTGACACATAATTTATGCCGCCAAATTTCCTACGGGCGGCCGACATTGTTAATTTCTATTAAATATTTTTATATGAAATGATAAAAAAGTGAGGTGACAAAAGTGTTTATTACACATTTATACAATAGAATAAGTATTGTTGTTAACATAATCTGTGATTTTAGTACTGTTTTCACATAAAAACATCACGTGAGTCATTTTCACATTTTTTTAATGTTTGCATTCTAAATTTTAATATTTACAAATGTTAATATTTATTTGTAATATAATAATTCGAAAGCTTATTTTGTAACCTGTCTAAAACAGTTTTTACTATTCGGCTACGTTCAGAAATGTTTCATTTATAGAGCTTTAATTGTAAAGCGGTAATAATACAAAGTTTTCGTAAAATGTCATTTCGTTTAAGACACCAAAAGCTAATATTCTCGAAAATTCGGAGGGGTTAAATGTGCAAATTTCAGAATTTTATGAAAGATTGGAGTAGAGTTCAGACTTAGAAGAGATGAGATGTTGAATGGAGGAGAGGCAATTTTTGATAACGCTTGATAGAAGAGAGGATATTTATTTAGAGAGGGACAATCAAAAAATATGTGATCTAAAGTTCCCACATCTAGACCACAGAACGTACAATCTGTGGAGTCAAGCACATGAATTTTATAAAGGTGAGAAGGAACGGAACAATGTCCGATTCTCATTCGAATAAGTAAGGAAATTTCTTTTTTGGAAAAATGGGGGAATTTTTGAAACCACGGTTTTGATGGGATAGTCCTTTGTATTGAGGCGTAGCGGGTACCCTTGGATTGACTAGCAATGTTCCAATACTCTGTCCAAACATTGCGGGATCTATCTTTGATGATGGAAAAAATATCAGACAGGGGAATATGGTTTACGAGGGTAACGGTCTAACCGTAGTTAGACGCTCCTTGTTTTGCCAAGGAATCAGCAATATCGTTACCCACTATGCTAACATGTCCAGGAATCCAAATCAGAGTGACAGTTTTTCCAGAATGGAGGTTATGAATGAAGGTTATCAGTACTCGAATAAGACATACAAAGTGATCATCAGGATGAAGAAGAGGACTGGATTTAAGTTTTTGGTGGGAACTGAGAGAGTCAGAGAGAACAAGAGAATGTTCAAAATTATTTTTTAGGGAACCAGCTAGTAAAGATATAAATGTAAACCCATGAAAAATTGATATTTTTCATTTATGTGATTCCAGTAGGTGTAATGTAAGTAGCTGTAATTCTCTCCATGTGTAATTCCATTGTGTGTAATTCTGGCTGTTCCATCAAGGAGATCAACCCCCAGATTACAATAGAGAACTCCAGTCCAATTTTTTTATTTTATTTTATGAATAAAGACCTTCAAACTTAAATAACTGCACTTTTATTTTTATTTTTATAGTTAGTTTTAATAGTTAAAATAATTGTCAAAGTTTTAATTTTTAAAGACCCCACGAAAAGCACCGTATCTGTGACCGTGGATTGTGTGACTTCTTCATCCACCGATAGTTTATTTATTTTCAAGTTGTCATTTTGAATCAGTGATGTTATGTCTAGGGAAATTTCCCTAGATCTAGGGGAGAAAAATATTTTTTAGGGAAAAGGGAAATCAGGACAAAATCTAGGGAAATTTCGAACTCTGGCAAATTTTTTATTACACATGACAATATTACTGGTATTATTTATATATTTTTTATATATATTTTATATATATATTTTTATATACGTATATACATTTTTTGGAATTCCTATGAATCTTAATTATAGTTCATGTACTTACATGCAATGTTATTTTTAACACTGACAACTCAAAATGATATTATGTATTTAAAAAGATAAATGGGACCTCTGAAAAAAAAAAAAATTTAAGTTCCGTTTTATCGGTGATTGCGGTTGATTTTTATTGTGCAAAGTGCTTTTTTTATTTGGAATTCAGTGGTGAATGTATTCGTACTTTTAAATTATTATTTCACACAGCAAAAAGTGTTTTATTTGGAAAAGCACAGTATTATAAGTACATTTACCAAATTCCGATATCTTCCCAATTAATTAATCATATTAATTAACATATAACAGTATTAGTGTTACACAATCAGGTGGCTACGTAGGTAATTGCGTAAATGTGAAGTTCTAGGGAAATTTCACTTCGAAATCTAGGGAAATAATTTTTTTGTGCAGAACATCCCTGTTTGAATGAAGAATCCAGAAGAATTTTAATGGCGGAATGCTTTGAGATGACTTTTAGGTGTGAGGTGTATTTTTTATTCAAGATTAACTGCTTTTAATATAGAAAAACATTTGTAAAATGTCCACATTTCACCGGTACTGTTATTGTATTTTAACAAAGTGCAATATAAAAACAATAAATCATCTTTTTCATTGCAAATACAAGTTAGTGACATCGTAAGCCTCGAATTTTGTGTTCAGGCGTGATTGTACATTGTTTTATGTATAACACATACAGAAACACTGGTATTTATAATATACTGATCATGACGATTGTGTAATAACTTGTATAAAAAGCCCTTGATACTAAAAAAATTTGGAAAATACGACCGATGTATCGTAAACCAAATGTCAAATATGACATATGACCTATTTATGACTATGCTTAACCTCAAATATAGCCCTTTTACGTCATAATTTTAATTGTTGAGAGCCTAAATATTGTTTCCAATAAACACAATAACTATTATTTATCTAAATCTCTTCAACAGTATGAAAATAACCAAAAAACACGAAATGTTGAATGGCGTGCGTGTCTTTCGTGGCGTAAGGCGTAAGATTTCAAATTTCAATACATCTTGATACACTTCGGTGAATTGGTTAGCAGGTTAACAGTGACGTCACCGTTAACCATTTCAGTAATGCCAACTTGACGCTGTATTTTGAGGAGAGGTTTAAAAATGCACTTTTTAATAATTTTTTAAAAACTCTGCGTTTAATATTATGAAATAAAACTTATATATTCAGAATCAGCGTTTATTGGTCTACATGGAAATATTTTTTTAAAGCCATAATATTTTTCACTGGAGTTTCTTATTAAAAATAATAATTACGGTGGTCTGTCTTTGTATATTCCAGTTCAATGACCTTCAGAACTGGGATTTACTTTGATTTTCAAAATTGGAAATGATTGTGGGATCGATTCAGATGAACGATTAAGTAGGAATTAAAATATTTTATTATTTAATATTTCTGTATTTAAATATCCCATATTTTTTCGAGATCTCTAACTGTGTTAATTCAAAAGGTAAATTTCTTATCGTCTTTTGAAAGGCTGATACTGAGACAAATATATCTTTTTATAAGTACCTTCAGCCTCACAAATCCTACATGTATTATAATATCATATAATATACTATTATAGTACTTTCTAATAATACTAGTCATACTTCATCGTAATTTTTGATTAAAATTTATGTACATATTAACCTTTTTGTTTCAGGTCTCTTGATGCCGATGTGGGTGTTCATCACGGGCCAGATGGAGGATGACAGCTTGGGGGCCACGAGCGGGGTGCTCCGGGGAGCCGTGTCCTTTCTGGTGCCCCCCTACCCGCTGTGCCACGGCCTCTTGTCTCTGGGATTTGTGTCGCGGGAGAACAGACAGTGCCTGGAATACACTAGCCGGCATAATCGGACAAAACTTTGCTGCAGTAAATTCTTTTTCTTTACTTTTTGTGTGAATGCTGCACAAGAGTCCCAAGTGCTCCCAACTGCCTGAAGCCAGTGGGACTATGGTGTCCCCATTTGGAGGGGTTGTGAGGCTGAAGGTATTGGGGAGGGGAAAGAGATGGGAATGTGAATGTGGGAAAATTAGGTCTGATTGGCGGATCGGTGAATGGTGGTCTTTCACCAAGGTGATACAGAGCATTTTCTACTCTTTTTTGGTAGTGATCAGAGATAACTGAAGTGCTCACAAACAGCTGAAATATTAACATAACCCTCATGAGTGGGTGGGGACACAAACAAGAAACATGCCAAACGATCTGTGTCACCGCTCGTCACCCCTCACCCCAGTTCCCGCAACTTCCCTCAGGCGTACAAATGTATCTGCTCGCTCGTTGTGAGCAGATACATTCACAGCCACATGTCTGCAGGAAATGTTCATTAGTAAAAAGGGTTGCAGAGTTTTGTTATGCAGATTTAAATCGGGATATTATAGATTTTTAAAGAAGGCTCAACAGTTGTGATAGTCCATATATGACATCCGTTAAGGATTTGCATGTATAATTTTTTAATTTTTTAATTGTTAATTACAAACGCCCCTCGCACTGCTGTTTATAAGATCTGTTATTTTCTCATTTTAATTTTTTCTTTCTTCATGTTTGAACAATTTTTATGATGTAAGTATTTATTATTTTTATATAGGTACTTAGTTTAACCCAATAGCTGCCCAAACAATATACTCTGTCAACTATCACACGCCAAGCTATTTCAGCCTTTTTTAAGTTCTTAATTAAATTAATCTTTACGGCATTCCCTTTGCCATTGAGGGCTTTGTTTATATTAGACACTCATTACTGATATCTTTAGTACATACTTGATAAGATATTTGAATCCTCGAGTGTGTCCCGTAATGTATTTTCGACATAAATAATAAACACCAACAGAATAATTGAGTGCGGCAAACCGGCCATAGTGCTGACTCACTAACACAAATAAACAAAGAGATATAAGATAAACACTCACATGTCATTATGGATTGTATCGAGTTCGGCAACGATTCTCCAACTTTTTCACATTTTATATTTGATATTGCACTAGATTGTATTACATTTTATTTACACAATGTTTTAAAGATTAAAAATTAATATTCTTTTTTTTCGTGGAATATTGTTGAGCATGGCCAAACACATAACGGTACGTTACATTCGCCATACATGTACTTCGTCGCTTTTCTTGTTTTTGGTCTAAGTTTTGTGTTTGAGCAAACATAACAGTTTTTATAAGGTTTTTGGGTTTTTTCCTTTGCGGGTATAGGTATCGGCATATGTTTTACTAGCATTTTGGCAGATAACCGTAATGGCACATCTTGTGACGTACATGGACCAACTTCAGGGTGCGATGTAGTATGATATTTTTCTAATAATTGTCTTATCACATATAATTGGAAATCAGGAAAAGTAATGTTTTTGGAACTAACGGTTTTGTGCATAATGTACGAATTCAGTAAATATAAATCGATTAAATGAAAGAAAACTTTTTTATACCACTTAATTGATTTTCTAAGGGAATTTACATTAGTTATCATCATATCCGCTTTATTTACTAAGCCCATGTTTTTATTGTAATCTTGAATACAATTTGGCTTCGAAACTACTTCTCCAGTTCTAAAATTTATTTTCCCAGTTGGAGAAACTTTATCATCATGAAGCGTCGTTAACATGTGAATTTCTCTTTTGTCGTGCCATTTTAATGCCATCAGTGAATCGGAATACTGAGAAGTAATTTCCCCTTTCTTCAATTTATTGAATTTTGGCATGTTTTTACGGTTTTTTCGCACTGTTCCACATGCGTTAGTTTGGTGGTCATGCAAAAATTTTAATAATATTGGACTAGTGTACCAATTATCTACATATAATTTGTGGCCTTTACCGAGGTAGCCATTTAACATAGTGGTGACAACAGCTCCTGAAGCCTCGAGACATTGTTCGTCAGTGACATCCGTCCCATCTCCACAATAAATAATTATATCTAAAACATAACCTGTCTTCGAGTCGCACAAAACAAACATTTTTATTCCAAACCGATGGCGTTTGGATGGAATATATTGTTTAAACTTAAGACGTCCTTTGAATTCTATGATGCTCTCGTTAATGCATAGATTTTCGTATGGCACCATTGTTTCCTTGAACATTTTTCGAGTGTGATTGACCAGAAGCTTAATTTTATTTAATTTGTCACCAGTAATTTGAGAATCAGGGTCTGACATATGCAGCATACTCAGCAATATCTGGTAACGATTTCTTGCCATCGTCTTGCCAAATATATTACTTGTCAGAAGGGGATCTTTCGACCAGTGCTCTTCTATCGTGTGGTGCTTATTTCTGGTCATTAGCATTGTCACTGCAATAAATATGTAGAGTTCATTAACTGATGTATCTTTCCACCTGCGAAGCCGTGAATGTTCAGAAATAACTTTATTTCTAATAGTCGCTTGATAATATTTGTTTGTCTCCTTGACAATTTCTGCCATTATATTTGTATTTAGAAAGTGTTCAAAAAAATTTATTTCCGGGGAATTTTCTGATAATAATGGGGTCGCGATTATTCCAGATGGAAAATCATTAAATTGGTGGATGATTGGTTTAAAATTTCCGGAATTCACAGTCCAATTTCCTGACGAAGTTCTTTGGGTAACTTCAGTCTCCATAGGCTCATCTTCATTGTCACTAGGTTGTGTTATAAAATCCGAGTCATCATCACTTTCCTCAATTTCAGAGTCAACATCGACGACGAATTCTCTTATCTCTTCTTCACTGAGATCGCGTCTTGACATATTTAGGGATATTAAAATAGAAGTTTCAAAAATGATTGTATAAAAGTACACATGAAATGAAATATCAAACTAAATTTAAAAAAAAACACAAACTAAATTCTCAATTCGGGAATAAAAACTTAAGTCCACTTTTCCGCCGAATATCAAAAAAACTTTTAGAACCACACCACGGAGAACGTAATAAGAACCACGTGACATCCACACACACGACGCTGCGATGGCGGGAGAATCAACCGACTGCGCCAAGAAATCTGTTGACCTTTTTTGGATGCTGCTTTTCTTAGTATAAACAATTTAAATTATCATATTTTACAAGAGATGTCGCTAAGAAACAGTTCATAATATTTTACAAAATAATATTTAGCCCCATCTACCATTAGAACTTATAAATATCATCCTCGAAACATTCATACTGGCGATTTACGTGATACGGCGTAAATGGCAGTTGTGGCACGGATCGTTCGTACGCCGATCCGCGTAAATGGCAGCGATTGGGTTAATATTACTTTATCATCTACATACTTTTAATTTGGTTTTATTTTTTTTTAAGATTTTATTTTTATATAAATCTGCTTATGTTTTTCTGTAATCATTTATGTTTTTTTTTACATATAATAGAATAATTTTACCTACCAATAAAATTTATATTTTGTTTCCATCGATGCCTGGAATCCATTATGAGAGAGAGCTAGCTCTTTCGCACTTATAGTTTCAGTTTCGCGCGTGTTTATTCCCTATATTTGCCCTTTTTTTATTCGACTTGCCACATTTTCTCTCTGCTGGCAACACTAGTGACGCGCATCTCAGATCACGTGATGTTATTGTTTGTCATATGACTCGTAATGCACCAGGTAGGGATTACCTGGATTCCAGGCATCGATGGAAACAAAATATAAATTTTATTGGTAGGTAAAATTATTCTATTTTGTGTTCCGTATCGATGCCTGGAATCCATTATGAGATGTGTTTGCTCTCACCTGGTGATCTGAAAACTTAGCGTTATATGTGATGCTATTTACACTGGAGTAAAGAATGGAGCCATTGAGTGCTGAAGGTGCTCGCTTCTGGAGTGCGCTATCTCCTTCTGGTAGAACTTCCGGAAGGTGTGCTCGGACTTCCAATTCCCTCTAGCAAGAATCTCCTCTATGGGGTAGTCTTCCAACCAGTTTAAGGAGGCTACAGCCGAGCGTACACTTCCCGGGGTTGCATGGACTCCAGCTTCTCTGAGGACTGATTTGATCCATCCCCCTATTATTGTTTGCGTTGCCGGTTTTGTTTCTCCTGATGTGGTCACAAATAGGTTCTTTAGTAGTGGACCTCTTCTGGCTGTAGAGAGGGCAACGACTTTTCTCAACCATTTAAGGAGGTTGATGTTATCTTTTTGTGAGCCCGTCAGTTTCCAACCTGATTGTTTATGGTTGGCTGTGTCGGTTTTTGCCCCAAAAATTGGCCACAGGGTAATAGAGTTCCTCTTGTCGATGAAATGTTCTGGGGTGATTCTGAGCAGTGTCAAATCATGAACTCTCCTGCCTGACGCCAGGACGAGGAGTATTGCTGCCCTCCGTGACGCTTCAAACAGCGAGTCTTCTGTGGGGGAATTCTTGACCAGCCAGTCTATTACTTGTCTGGGATCCCAGATAGGGGCTTTCTCCTTGGTCCTCCTTGCCATTGAGATTGCCTTGAGAACGTGTCTTACCAAGAAATCAGAGCTGATTTTTCTCGCATTCTGAGCTGGACCGCAGAAGGTAACAATGGCTGACTTGTGGACCTGAATGGTCCCTGGGGCTAGGCCTCCTTGAACAAATAGGTGGGCTAGATACCTGGCAACCGTAGTTGGTGGGGGATTGTTGACGTCCACACCGTTTTGAGTGCCCCATTTACGCCACTTATCCCACGCAGGTTTGTAGGTCTTCAGTGTAGACTCTCTCCAGGATGACTTGAGGAGTTGGCGTTCTTCTTGACTCCATGTTGTCAGGGCTTGTTCCCACCCGCAATTCTCCAGACCTCTAGTTCCAGATCCTGAATCCTGGGAGGGGGTAGTCCTGTCGATGTGTCTATGAAGACTCCCTCTAGGTTGCGCAGGCGTATGGGAGGTTCGTCTGTTCGCTGTTTTAGGTCGCTTCTCCAGAAAGTCTTCTCCCATTTTGGGACGACTAGAAGGAACATGCCCTTTGCCTGATTTAGGTGGGTGAGCACTCTCGGAACAAGGTTTGGCGGAGGGAATACCCAAGCTAGATTGTAGTCCCAAGGTTGACTGAACGCGTTGGGAAAGCAGGCTAAGCAGTCGCTTGAGTCTCTGGAGACGTATGTTGGTACCACGTGAGCAGTGGCTGAAGCGAACAGGTCTATTTGAAGGCGACCCCATTTTTTGAATATCTCCTTCGTTGCCGGACTTAGTAGATGCCACTCTGGGACCGGTGCGCCCCGAGAGAGACGGTCCGCAATTCCGTTGTATCTTCCTGGAATGTATTGGGCTGTCAGAGATATCTCCATCTGGTCTACGAAATCCAGTAGCTCCCGCGTTGTTTCCAGAAGGGCTAACGATTTTGTACCCCCTTCCTTGTTGACATAAGCCACTACTGTTTTGTTGTCTGTCTGCAATAAGACATTCGTCCCTGCCAGGGCATGAGCTTGATCTTTGATGACCTCTAACACGGCGTATGCTTCCTTCCGGTTTGAGTGCCATAGTGCCTGTTCCCCTGTCCATTGGCCCGCAACTGTGGTGTCGTCTAGTTGTCCACCCCATCCTGTGTCCGCTGCGTCTGTTGTCAGGAAGTGATGGAAAGGGAGAGGTTGAATGGGGCTTGTCCTTCCAATGGCTGCTAGCCACCACTGTATGTCCTGCCGTGCTGCGTTGGGCAGAGCAACGGGCCGCGATGGTTTCAGGTGCTGTATGCGGCGGCTGAACCTCTGCAGTATGCGGCAATGCAAGCGACCACGAGGGATCACGAAATTTGCAAAGTTGAGTCTTCCCAGTAGACCGAGAGCCTGCCTGGGAGAGCAACTGCCGACTTCCAAGGGAACCTGCAAGGCTTGGCGAAGACCAGCGCACTTGCGGTCGGAGAGAGACTTTTGATCTGCTCTCGTGTCCCATGTTATACCCAGGAACTCCAACTTCTGCGTGGGTGTCAGGACACACTTGTCCGGGTTTATGCACCAGCCTAGCTGTTGAAGTGTGTGCACTATAGCAACGGCTTGGGAGGTGAGAAGTTTTCTGGACTGGTTTGCTACTAAGAAGTCGTCTAGGTAGACTACAATCCTGAGTCCCTTTTTCCTTAGTAGTTCCGCTACCCAGTTTGAGAGCAGCGAGAAGATCCTTGGCGCTGATGACAGGCCGAAGGGCAGACACGTCATCTGAAGGAGCTCTCCGTTGTACACGAGGCGCAGGAACTTCCGGTGTGATCTTGCGATCGGCACGTGGAAGTAAGCCTGGGAGAGGTCGACTTTTATCAGCCAGTCGTCGGGTTGGAGGAATTCCGGGACCCGAAAATGACTGAAGAGTCTGAAGGGCTTTGAGTCTATGAAGACGTTCAAGGCCTTCAGGTTGAAGATGGGCCTGAGGGTGTGGTCTGATTTGGAGGTAAGGAACATACCTGACAGGAAGCTTGGGGAGTCGTCTGCTGCCTCCAGGATTTTTGACGCTTTCATCGTTTCGATGTGTGCGGTCATGCCTGGAGACAACCTTGTCTTGAAATTCTGCTTCAGCTCGGCCGATGGGAGCGCCAGAGGAGGTTTTGATATGAAGTGTATCCTTGCTCCTTTTAGAATGTTCAGGATTAGCGGTGATGCTCCCAGCTCCCTCCACACCTCCTGATACGCCTTTAGGCGTCCTCCCCAGAATGGCTCCGGCCTCCAGTCACCTCCATCGCCTCCTACCCCGATCGCTGGCCGCCTTGCGAGAGGGCTCTGGCTTTTTGGCGGGCTGCCTGTACGTCCTGTCTTTCTCCGGCCTAGGGGCAGAACGAAAGGGCTTCCTAGGTCGGGAGGGTGGAGCCTCTATCACCGGTCTTGCTGCTTGTGAGGTAGAGGGTTGAGGTTGACGGGGGATATACGACGAGGATGCACTACCGAATATCTTGTCTCGTCCCCCGTTTGCCACGATATAGCTTGCTAGTTCCTCTTTATTAAAGAGGTGACTGGCGCTCGGAGGAATCCTGGCAAGGCCTTCCTTGATGTACGGGTCCCTTACTCCCTCTAGCAGGGCCTTTCGCCTACTTTGTAGGCATTCAGTTCGCTTTCCGCATAAAATCTGTAGGACGTCGTCCGTGGTCTTATTGTATGTTGACTCCTTGGCAAACATACCCTGAATCTTATCAAACAGAGTCGCAGGGGTCAAGCAGGTGCCTGGTTCGGATGCCCAGTTCACCAGTGCCTGCATGTTTCCTCTGACCGACTCTGTCTGGGATAGCACTGCATTGGAGAGGGCTCCCAGAGAACGGTCCAGGGCCGCGAAGGAGTTGTTCTTATCAAACCTCCTCAGTTCTTCGTTTACCTCCAGCTCTACGAAGGCGGGCGTGGCAGTGTATACTTTCTGTGTTTCGGCATAGCGAACACGCGACCATTCCTCCGAACCAAAACGCTGAAGAGCCGAGATAACTGCGACTCTTCTTGCGTCCGCCTTCGGAATCGGCGATTCTTTCACCAATGTGCTTGGATTGCAGAACTCCAAAACGTTTTTCTGAGCGGCTAGGCTGGCGGGCATCTCTAAAAACCCCGATTCTACCTCTTGCCGCATCTCTCCCGCGGAGTCTTCTTTGTCCGAGACCGTTTTCTCCGCGAACTCTAACCGATTCCCGGATAAAACGTCCGTCATGGCCGACATCTGTTGCATCAGGATGTCTACCCGCGGATCCCGATAGTAATGCATTTCTTCCGAAGTGTCGGATCCAGAACTTTCGCGCGGCATACGGCGTTTCCGAGAAACTCGTGCTTGATCATTGTTTCCGACCGGCGAAGCGTCTTTGTTGTCGATATCACTCATTTTGTTGCACAGTTTAACACGTAAACAACCGAAAAAAACACGCTAAACAATTAGTCAATTTCTCAGAAAACTATCTATCACGGTATATTTAATGTTTAAACTGAAAGAGCAGGGAATAAACTTCGATTTTCGACTCAAAATTGGTTTTTTAAGTACAGCGAAACACGAAAACTGCTTTCGGCGCGAAAAAACGGCGTCATATGACAAACAATAACATCACGTGATCTGAGATGCGCGTCACTAGTGTTGCCAGCAGAGAGAAAATGTGGCAAGTCGAATAAAAAAAGGGCAAATATAGGGAATAAACACGCGCGAAACTGAAACTATAAGTGCGAAAGAGCTAGCTCTCTCTCATAATGGATTCCAGGCATCGATACGGAACACAAAATATGAATTTTATGCAAAAACTTCATTGGATCATGCAACCATGTAATATGGAATTATTTTAATAAAATATGCAAAGCTGTTAGTTTCCTCAATAAACTTAAATAAAAATATCACCTAATAAACTAAAGCAAAAAAGTCCTGCTTAGGAGACACATGCAGCTGTTGGGAATGGAAAGCGTCAATAGCTATAAGAAATAAGAAGAGGATTGAGATGCCCCAACTCTCCTACGGTGTCAATGTCCCGCTTGACAGGAAGAATGCACATTATTTCAGGATCCTTTGTGTGTTTACAGGTAAAGACGAGGTGACTGGAGAATGCACAGGTCTACTAGACTACTACTCCCACAAGCAGTATGGAATATCCTCACACATCATGTACATGGTAGCCGGTACAATCTTCTATGCGGTTAGTTATCTGATGAGAGCGTATTCATTACATAACTAGCTTTTTCAAAATTGACGACGGAGTGTTGGGAGGCCTAAGCTTTGGTTGTCTTAGGCATAAGGAACTGGCCAAGACCTCCAAAGGTTGTAGCGCTAATGATTTGTGTATCTGTATATATCTTTGTACATACTCACAATTACTTAAATTTGTTTCTAAATATTAATTTTAAGTTGTGATGACCTCCATGGTGAGGGGTAAGGCTTTCCACCAGCAATCCGGTGGCCGCAGGTTCGAATCGAAATGGATTTGGCCGTGTTTGTTGGCCAGATCTGTATAGACAATTCCCTACCTACCACCCACTCTTCTCCATCTCCTTCCTCACCCCACTACCGTCAGCCTCACAATATATCCCAATTGGGGATGCCATAATCTCACTACCTCTAGACAGTTGGGAGTTATTGAGACCCTGGTGGGTTATTCACTTAAAAAAAATTATCATATTATATTATGTGTTTTTTTAAATTTTATTACTAAATTTTATTTACCAAATTTGCCACACGTCGAGAGATACTTTTAAGTTGTCGCTGTTGTTCAATGGATTTGCTAATCATATCTTCATTGTTATGATACAAGTAGTAACTTGGCAGTTACCCGAGAGATACAACAATTGTTTGTTTAGGCGGTTCTGGTCCTGTATGAGTACCATGTGTGGCAGAGTCTCTGGGAGACATGGAACAGCCAGGGCTTCAAATATCCTGAGCTGGCTCTGGGAGACACAGATGTGGCGAAGGAAAGGAAGGCTGTTCAGGATGAGGTGGATTCGGGTAAGCCCCCAAACCTTACTTACTAAATATGTAGCCTCATCTAACTAACCCAACCTCACTAAATATGTTTTTACTTGGACTTCACACCTCTTATACACTGTACCATTGTGATAATAAATGTCAAATTTGTACTTTACAACATTGATACCATGCAAACTTAGCAAACAATAAGTGCAGATGCAGAAAATATTAGTGCTAAATAAAATGTCTTTTTCAGTAAAATTTTTAGTAAAGGTCCTGGACCTGATAAAATTCCTCTTTTCTTTCTCAATTCTTGTGCAGATTCTTTTAATAATTTTTTGTTTATTGATTTTTATTATATTTAATGAATCGTTAACCACAGGAACTTTTCCTGATTTGTTGAAAGAAGCACATATGGTACCAGTATTCAAATCAGGTGACCAATCTTTGATTAAAAAAATTGTATACCAATAATTAGTATACTTTTAAGTTTTGAATAATGTACTTCAATCTAAGTCTTGTGTAATCAATCTCTCTGAGTTCTTATCTTAAATAGCGTGTGGGCAAAGGGTGAAAAAATCTGCTTTGTGTGGTTACAGGTAACAAGGGAGAGTCCTGTGTGTTAATGCACCGTCTCGCCAAGCGTTACAGGACCGGCCTGCTGAGAAGGAGTCACGTGGCAGTCAAGGATCTTAGCCTGAGTATCAAAGAAGGTAATATTTATAATGCATACAACATTAGCAGGCAAAAACCCAAAGTAAGGAAAACAGTTTTCTTTGAATATGGCAGGGCTTTTTTTATTATAGATGGCAGGGCTTCCATGTGTAGCTGGAATGTGGAATGAGTGTGCACCACAGAAGTATCATATTAACCTGTCAGCAACTTAAGCAGATATATGCGTTAAAAATACGATAGCAGTCAAGTACAATAAGCGTGTTTATACGTCAACGCGTGTGTCTCCATAGAAATCGTTTTAACTCTGTTATTGTTCTAGTGACATCCCTAAAACAAAAAGTAAAAGGTCGATAGTGGATCAAGCTGTACATCCCTATTCCAGTTGTCCATAGAAATACGTTAACAGACCTAATCTGTCAAGTCACACGGTCGACGTGTATTTTACCCGCCAAATTTCCTACGGGCGACTGGACCGCGCTCGACATTGTTAATTTTTATTAAATATTTTTATATGAAATGATAAAAAAGTGAGGTGACAAAAGTCTTTATTATACATTTATACAATAGAATAAGGTTGTTTACATAATCTATGATTTTAGTACCGTTTTCACATAAAAACATCACGTGAGTCATTTTTATATTTTTTTAATGTTTGCAATCTAAATTTTAATATTTACAAATGTTAATATTTATTTTTAATATAACAATTTGAAAGCTTATTTTGTAACCTTTCTAAAATAGTTTTTTTCATTCGGCTACGTTCAGAAATGTTTCTTTTATAGAGCTTTAATTGTGAAGCGGTAATAACACAAAGTTTTCGTAAAATGTCATTTCGTTTGAGACATTATAAGTGAATATTGGCGATTTTCGGAGGGGTTAATACTATCAGATGTATGTACATCTTTTTTTCATAATTTTTTCATGTTTAATATTTAATTTATTTCAATAATATTCTGTTTTTGTTTTTGAAGTGAAACTTCTTTAGCACTTTTTTTTGTTATTACTTTTTGGGGTATTATGCCGTGTTACGCTACCTCCTTCTTTAGCCAACGTTTCGGACAGCGTTGCAGTGTCCATCATCAGGGCAGATGTGTAATAGTTAGGGGTGATGTTTGTACTTATCTACTTAGGAGCGATACCGTGTCGCCAGCTCCACTCCTCTACGAGCTGGCGCTACAATATACTTCAACATGTTTTTTTGCATTTAGCCTTGATGTAACCGTCAATTACCGGATACCAAGAACTATTGAGTTTAGCTCCGTCGTCTCTATTAATATTTATAGGATTTTTGTGAATTTCAATTGCCTCTGTAATCAGGCGTGCTCTATGAGTTTTGGGTCTTCCCAGGACTTCAGGAACAAATTCAAAGTAATGGCCAGTTTCAATTAAATGCTCGGCGATTGCCGATTTGTCAGGGTGGCCAAGTTTACACGCTCGAAAGTTCTTTAGCGCTGTTGAAATTCGGGTGAAATGGGAATATGCGGTATATTCGCACCTCGGCGCGTGCCTTCCATAGCGAAGTGGGCAAGGTGCCTGGCAAGTCTCAGCGGCCAGAAAAAAAAACATTTTTATTTTGTGAAATCAATATCCAATCTTTAAAAACAAGCAATAGAAAAGAAAGCGACATCTATCGACTTTCTAATTTTACTTCTACTGCGTGTGAGTTACACACTCTGATTTTTTTTTTTACAATTATGTATTGTTTTTATAAGTCTTATAAAATGAATTTACTACTGTACACTCTGGTACATAGCTAACCGAATTAATTGCCAAACATTTTTGTGTACATTCTAACTAACATGTTTCATCTAACTAACATGTTTCATATAAAAATGTAAAAAATATTATATAGTTACTAAATAAAAAAAAAATTAAAAAAAAAAACATTCAGCCTGCGACACTGTTTGCTCAGACATTGCACCAAATGTTTGAACAAAACATTGTATCTGTGGGTACGCCCCCATGTTGCACAAACATTGCATCGCATTCAAAGATGTGTATAGCCATGTCCCCCATCTTGCATATTTGCACAAACATTGAACCAATAAGGAACTCCAATGAAAAATATTATGGCTTTAAAAAAATATGTCCATATAGACCAATAAACGCTGATTCTGAATATATAAGTTTTATTTCATAATATTAAACGTAGGTTCTTAAAAAATTATTAAAAAGTGCACTTTTAAACCTCTCGTCAAAACACACTGTAAAGTTGGTATTACTGAATGGTTAGTGCTGACGTCACGCGTCACCAGTCATTGTATTGAAATCTTTGATTATGTAGGTATGACATAAGCCATCATTATTAACAACATTTCATGTTATTCGTTATTTCATACTGTTTATAGAGATTTAGTCGTTGTGTTTATTGAAACAATATTTAAGCCTAAATAATTCAGTATCAAAAATAGAGGTATCTCTATTAGTTTATCTCTATTATTTAAAATATTGAAAAACTACTGCACAAAAAATAGTAATGCTATCTAGGGAGAATGCTTCGAATAACGCTATTCAAAATGGCGGCACTTGATCAGCTGATTGCCCAATCCTATAGTAATTTTTCAGGAGTGATGACGTCACACGATTCACCGTACATACGGTGGTCTTAGGGGGATCTTGAAAAATTAAAACTTTGACAATTATTTTAACTATTAAAACTAACTCTAAAAATAAAAATAAAAATGCAGTAATTTAAGTTAGAAGGTAATTATTCATTAAAAAAAATTAAAAAATTGGACTGGAGTTCTCTATTGTTAGAACTGAACAATGCGTCTGCTTACAAACATGTGTGCAGCCACACCCCCATTTTTCATATTTGCATAAATATTTGGTACAATGATGTGCAAACAGTGTTGAAGTAGACACGGCTTAACTAGTTGTTGCCTGAACTGAATGAAATAACTGTAATAAAGTAGTCTCTTAATGAATCTAGAATTTTTTGTTGATTGCATTTTTTCATAAGTAGGCATGATATGTTTCAGAGAAGTGGATACTCTGAGTATCGCCCTGGTGAAAAAACCATCATACAGAATCGAAATGTTGCTTGTAATGGCAACCGGTGGTCCCTTTTTACGGCTGATAAAATTTTAATGAGTAATTAATACTAATTTAACAATCAATTGATTTTCAGGGGAGTGCCTCGGTCTACTGGGGGCGAATGGTGCGGGCAAGAGTACAACCTTCGGAATGTTAGTCGGAGACCTGATACCCACACGTGGAACTGTGGTGAGCACTTACATCTTTTACTTCTTCATAAGCCTTCTGGTATCCAGCCAGAACATGAGCCTTCCCCGAAAGTCTCCATTTTGGTTCTGTTAATCTGAAACATTTATTAATATCGGTTTTCACCATGAGGAGATAAGCTTGAAGTATCTTACTTCACATCACATTTTTGTCATTGTGTTTACATTACATAACTTCATAATGAACACATAATTATTTATTATTACATATTATTATGTATATTAATTAACACATATCCATTGATAAGACTTATTTTATTTATCTCTTCAGTAATAATATTTATGTAAGATAAGAAAAAAATATCATAACATGTAAATAAATGTAATTTAACCTCTGGGTGGCCACGCCATTTCACGAAAATTCACGAAATTTCACTAAAAAAGCACCACTTTGAATTTTGAATTGAATGTTTTGTCGATTAATTTTGAGCTATTGTATATTTTATTGACTGAAACACGTTCCTATAACAATAAACTATGTCCCAAAACAACATTACTTGCGTTAATTACGTAAATTAATAGGTTTTACGATGTTTTAGTCGAGGAATACGCATCAATTTTGAGAGCTAAAATTCGCGGCAAAAATGACATTTCTATGTCATAGATAAAATCGTTTAAAAATATTCTGGGGTTGCAAGGTGAATGAAATTTTGTTATATCTTATGGTGTAATGTTGGCGCAAGCGATTCTGATCCTGTCCTTCATACAAATTCTGTACATAGAAGGGCTAAAATCGCAGACAAACATTTTTTGTTCAATATTTTTTCGAATTATTTTCTCGCGCATGCGCACAATACGCGCGCGTCTGCGCGTCTCCGGCCCATTAGAGATTAAATATACCTATCTATATATGGTGTCAGGAAACTCATGGTATAAGCGGTAAACTGCTAAATCTACATCATATTTCGAGTTCATTTTGTGGTAATAATAATAACTGGTTTATTTGTAGAGCGCCGTTTTTGTGAAAAATCACCTCAAGTACATTTAACTTTTTGGTTTTGAGCTTTCATTTTCGAGTAAGTAATTCGAATCCGAAGTCTGGAATTTTTCCCTACGAAATATCAAAAAATAGAACATTTATTGTACATATTTTGATCATTGGGAAAATCTAGGACTCTAATAAGCATGGTTATTAAAATACATATTATATGAAAATCGTGTAAAAAGACAGTGTTGAAAAAATACTGATTTTTTTCGTTTTTTTTTCAGTACCGTCCCTCGGTAGGCTACTGTCCCCAGTTTGATGCGCTGGATGGCTTCCTTACGGGCTTCCAAGTCCTGCAGTTGTTCTGTTTGCTGCGCGGACACCACAGATCGCGCGTGGCAGCTACCGTGGACGCTATGCTCTGCTCAGCCGGTCTCAAGGAGCACGGCGCCGTCATGTGCCGCAAGTACAGGTCAGGATGCTTCTTCGCTATCCGTCCCAGTTATCTTGACCGACTTCACATCAAGGCAGGACATTGGCACGATGGATGAATGGGTGTTTATTCTTCCTCTTCACGTTTCCAACAGCTATTAGTGTTTGCTTTCCACTCTCTACAGTTGCATGTGTCTTCTTAGGTGTTCTGTTAACCCCTCAGGCTAATTTGTACGCTTTTGGGAACGGTTCACATGGTCTCGTAGAAATCGTTGTAACTGCCTCACTGTCATGGCAAAAAATATGATCTAAACGGTGTTAGAAAGAGAAATATTTAACTTTCTTTATATTTAAATGTAGAAATTAACCATAGAAGAATTAAAATGTGCACCTCTATGAAACCAAAATTTCAACTGCAATTTGAGAAAACTTAATTTATGAAATGACAAAAAATTGAGGTAACTGTAAAGTTTATAATACATTAATTTGTCTAATAAAATATGTATGTTTTTTTGCTTTTAGTTAGAAAAAAATGTAAGGTGAGCCTTAATGAAAACTTTTTTTTGGTTGCATTAAAATTTTTGTTTCTTTCTAAAAATGTTTGTTTCTAATACATAACATTTGAAACACCTTTCAAAAACAGTTTTTAGTTTTCAGATACAGTAAAAAATATTCCATTTATTTGGATTTTATTGCAAAGTGGTAATTTTCTGACCTGACAAAATATGCCCAAGGCCTAAAGGGTTATTATTGGTAACGGATTTAATTTTTCTTCATAAAATCATTAATTCCACTAATGATAACCCTGCTTTCCTGTAATTAATCTTTTGGTGAAGGTAGTTTGGCGATCCATTGGCGGCCAATACTTACGTGGACTCCAGACACGTTACCAAAAGGATGGTCGGTGTATTTAAATGAATAATATAATAAACTTTTGACTTTCATTTATTAACTTCACAAACTGACACAGGTTATTACATTTATATCAGAAGGTGAACCCTTCATATGTAGAAAAGGTAGCGTACGAAAAGCGACTCGACGATCGGGCCGTGAAATCAGAATAAACAGGCAAGTTCGCCGTGCATCTGGCGCGGGGTTTTTAGTGTTGCACGTGCAACAAAATATTTAAAAGGCTATTCAATGCGTACGCTACGCTACAATCTCTTTTACATATACATTCCTAATAGAATCAAGCTAACCAAAATGCTTTTTCATTGTAAAAATAAATTCGAAACTACTTTATTTATAAACTCTCTTACACCATGCATGCATAGCCCAAGTCAGAGGTTCGTGAAGTGGATTCTGTGATGGTTTTTGAGCACCGCAAAATTTTTCATTTTCAGCGGAGGCCAGCGTCGCAAGCTTTCCGCCCTTGTGGCACTGTTGGGTCGGGGGGCCGTGCTTCTGGACGAGCCCTCCGCCGGAGTAGACCCTCGCGCTCGCCGATCGCTGCACCAACTGCTTCGTGGAGCGCGTCTCGCGGGCCGCTCTGTGCTGCTGTCCTCGCACAGCATGGAGGAGTGCGAGCAGCTGGTCAGCCGACTGGCCATCCTGTCGGGTGGGGAGCTGTCATGCCTGGGGCCGGTGCAGACGCTGAAGGAGCGATACGGAGCGGGTTTCTTGCTGTCGCTGCGTATCAGGACGCACCCACTGCCGTCGGCGTACGACACTGTGGACTCTAGAACTGGTAATTATCCTAATAAATATCATTAAATGAAACACATTACGATTGTTTACACACGGGACTGAATTAATTCTAATTTTAGATTTGATTCCCATGGATTCCCTGGACTCCGCAGAGAACCTGGTGAACCGCCTGAAGACCTCCATCCACGCCGCCTTCCCTTGCCAACTGAAGGACCAACACTTGGTGAGTGTGATTGCTTACCAACAAACAGCCATTCAAACCATTTATAATAGAAGCTAGGGAGATGGCCATGAAAATTATTAGTATGAATCCCACACACATTTTTATTTCTACCTAAACACCAAACTAATGATTTTCATTGGCTCCGCTGCTTTTATAGTCCGTGTAGTTTAGTTGTAGCTTGGTGACTTCACCACGCTTCCATGCCATATCTCCCTTTCATTCAATTATCTATGAATACTACGTTTTTCTGTGACTGATAAATATTTCCTTTCGCCTTTAAATAAAGTTCTCATAGTGTTATAAAGTTCCTTGAAAAGAAACAATTATCTCTGTTCTAGACCATCCTGCAGTACCACATTAGTGACAAGGAATGCCAGTACAGCGAGCTGTTCTCTCGCATGGAGGAGATCAGGGACCAAAACGGTGATATCCTCGAGGACTACACTATCAGCAACACCACCCTGGAGCAGGTGTTTCTGTCCCTCAGCAGTGATGCAGCCAAAACCAATTCTGACTCCGTCATTGTCTAATTACTACCATCGTACATAATTCATTGTTGTACGTTTGTTGATTTGACCCCACGTTTGTTGATTTGCATCGCACTGCAATCACACTTTGCCGATTCTTTAAGGCACCTCCTGTGTGTCACATGGCACAATGGCTGTAGAAGCACCTTATCATATTGATGGAGGACTAGAGTTTAGAGGCAGTGAGAAATCAGACTGTCTTTCGGCGGGGTAAGGTATGAGATGGACATTTCTCATGCCAGCTGATTGCCACTCATGTTTCCACCTGTCTTGTGGTGTGAGATAGAGATGGGTAGGTTCAGCATTTTGCCAGAGGCCTCCGAGACGTGCTACCTTTTAAAAGTACTCGAGTTCTAGGAGCAGGTCCCGGATCCGAATTCTTGGGTGCGGACTGGGTACTGGGTGCTGTTGCGGCTACCGATCTCGGAGCCGGAACCTGCAAAAGAACTCGAACCCGAGACCTGCTCCCGACTCGCGAGTGGCTCTGACCGCGAAAACGGGGATGCCGGTGGAAGCATTCGGGTTCCGGCTCCGAGTCCGGCTCCAAATTCCGGGTTTGGGTCCGAGTCCTTGACCAGTTCTCTGGGAGTCGATTTGAAAAAGGAGTAGGAGTAGGATCTGCTTCTCGCAAAGAACTCGAGTTTAAGAGCCCACTCTAACTGAACCTATACATCGCTAGTGTGAGATCTAACCGGAGGAATCTCTCTCCTTCCATCACATTGAAAGAAGAAGAATGTGTACGCTGAATGCGTGCCCATTGACTAATACATTCCGTTTACTTGAACTCTGGGCCCCACTCACATATGACATTTGACTTTCCAAATCACACACATGCGCATTAGCCACCGTTAAATATGACTTAAATACCCTATGACTTTTTTTTATTTATTTTAATTCTTTCTGCAAAAAATGATCAAATTTTTCTACCGTGACTGGGGTTTTACCACAAAGATTGTCATACATAATAAGTTATCACTATGCGCTTGTGGGCCAAGCATGATTCATATAATACGAGTCAGAAAAACTCATTACTAGGACCCGGTGATAACTGTTCTAGGTCCTACTCATTACATGCGCAATTAATTCATCTTTCACCCTTCAAGCCTTGTACTTTATTTAACCCTAGAAAGATTGTCTTATTTTGATCTATGTTTATTTATTTATTAATTTACGGACAATAGTCCATTAAAAACATAATAATAACAAGAATAAAAAAAAACAGAGATGACAGTGAAGGGAGAGCACATATAAATTAATAGCAATGACAATATAAAATGTAAAAAGTAAATATAGAAGACACTACAAGTCAAAGATTTTAAATATTGCTTATCGACTGCCGAAAGTCATTTAGTTTTACACCAAAAAAATCAATGCTTTGACTTGTGTTGACAAATCTCGACATTCTGGATAAGGGAGAATGGTAGAATGTTGATTGAGGAACAGCAATTTCGGGAAATAATGAATTGCTGATATATAATATAATGATATGTCTTTATCATACTTAAGACGGGTCCAGAGCTCAAACATTTGCCGTAATTTGCCGTGAAAGTCCATCAAACATCACATCAACATTTTTTGTTTTCCGTCTCCTCCGTTTGTTAAAACGTTTTTGGCGTTTACTTTTGAAATACGGGCGTACTGAGCTCCGGGCCAAATGAGGCCCCTATCTCTTTCATCATGAATTTAGTAAGGTTGTAGAAGGCGTTTATATCAATGAAAAAGAGATGCATCAGGGAGAAAACACAGATATTTTAATAGATGTTTATTAATCAGGAAAGATTTCCGACTAATATCGATTATTGCATGACCTAAAGTTACTATTAAGAATTTAGAGTGCATAAATATTTACATCAAAAACAGAATAATTATAAATATTTGATATTTATAATTTTATTATCAAATATTTTTAATATAATATTATATTTAGGTATAATAATATTTCAAACTCGTGATTATTAGTGGTTCGCTACGTTTGGTGATTTAGCAGGGGTGCCCGGGTTCATGGGGTGAGGTTTGTCTAGGTCTTGGAGGTGGATGACCAGGACATACTGAACCCCCATCCTACCCACCCCACCCCTTAAACCCTTTTCCTTCCCAGAACACTCCTCTCCTTCCTTTCCTTAAAAAAAAATCCTCCAGACAACATTCTCAAAAATGACATAGGCCCTGAGGGCCTATGTCATTTTCCTCAGGGCCTCCTGTGTGGAGCTCATGTAAAAAAAAAAAAACCACAAAAGGCCGTTCCGTTAATTCTCCATACATGACCGCATTGCGCGGCATCTGTCAAAAAATGAATTATTCCCCCCCGCCGGCCCCCGCCTGCCTTCCCGCTTCACCTGGGATGGAAAGTTTAGAAAATGTTTTCCGTCAAACATGGGAAGCTCGAAACACAACAAAAGTTGTGTTCATGAAGTTGATGACAAACATTGGATGTTGTTATGGGACTGTCAAGGCAAATTTCAAAGCTATGGACCCGACTTTAAACTGTTTAATTAAAGTTAGTTGAATAATTAGTTTGGGGTTTTATGCTTCAAATTTTTATTTTATATTTTTCTTTTCTTTATTCATCATATAACTTTTTATACAGTTTTTACATGTGATTTTTTTACGCTAGGCACATGCCCACATGTATTAATTATTATTAAATAAAACCAAAATAATTATAAAAAATATATTTTAATTAAAAAAAATAAGAAAATGCTGTAAACTTCTTACAAACTATAAACTATTGAGTCTTTTTTTTAATGAAAAATAATGTTTATTTTTATGTCTAAATCATATTTTTTTTATATGCTCTAAATTTTAAATGCTAATCAGTCGTTATACTTAAAAATAATAACATTTTTTATACTAAATCACATTTATAAGAAGTCCGAAAGTTACACAAAAGATAATCGAACCTCTTTCGAATATTTGATATATGTATGTCTACGTAATTATTGTACTTACCATGGTGACACAGCAGCCCTGCGCAAGCTCTGCTCAGCAACTGAGCTAACTGAGATAGAAAAACTGTGTTGTGAAATAAAAAAAAGACCCTCAATACTTGTGTCACAAAGACGTAGATTATCTTTCTAGGGTTAACTATATAATATTTAGCTTTTATTACTTTGCTACTTTTGTAATTATGGAGGTATTTCACCACATCTGAGTAAACTGTCAATTATCAACTAGTAGCGCATATTATATATCTGTTTCCACAGCTAACAATACCCGTCAAGGAAATGCCAGTTTTTACCGCCAAGTTAATACTATGATTAAAGTTATTTGACGTGAGAGGTGGTGAAATACCTCTTATATCTTAAATATTACTGTAGGTAGGTAAGACATATTATTAATTTATACTAATTTTATTATTTTTCACGGGAAAATATAAGTTATTATGTATATTTTCTAGTGGCGGTGGTTTTCGTACCAAGCGGGTTAAATTTATTCTTATATAAATCCAAAGCTCTCTAAGTATGTATATTTTTAGGGTTCCATGCCAACTCGGAATGAAACCAACTCAGAACTACCCCAGAAAGGTCATAAAAAGCCATGAAAAAATAATTTTAAATTAGCGGGTAACCCTAACCTAACTTAACCTATTTAACCAATTTTTTTATAATCACTTAATGACCTTTCTGAGGTGGTTCTGAGTTGGTTTCATTCTGAGTTGGCCGGTCACCATTTTTAGACACTATTTTTATACAAGATAAAATTGTGAAAATTGGTGGTTACGTGCTATTGATTTTACAGGTGATTCTAGATTATTTTGCAGCTTTGAGCTCCATGGCTTATGATGGAAATGACACAGCAGGCTGAAAATATTATCATTATTCTTGAAATTACAAGTTACGATGATTCACGCTGCCAGAGTTCACCATTTGAGAATTTTTACTGTTCCAAAAAACATGGCCTCTGTTGTATACTTAAGACAAAATCAAAAGTTTATTTTACTCATTCTATGTATAGAAGATCTCCCAATATTTATCTTTTCCACTGAACCCCTTGACTTAGCACACAAAACTTAGGGCTAGTATTTTTAACATAAAATATCTTTATTTATCAAGGACTTGGCTCTGTGATAATCGATTGTAACAAACCATGTTTCTGTTGTTAAAACGATGGATAATTTCGGAATGTTTTGATTTTTAACCCGTTTGCTTGGTTCAATACATTCGCACCTCACAATCCGGAACCCCCAGTTTCGCGCGAAAAATCAGAAACCGTCACTTTGGATCGAGATTGTAAAATATCTATGCCAGATAGCTTTCATGTTTCAAAGACAATAAGAAGTATTATTTCGTTCTCTTTCTGGTTAAAAGAAAAATACATATGTTTGCATGAGAGGAAGAGAGATATACATAATGCTTTTAAAATGTAAAGTCGCTCGGGACGTTTTTGGTCTTATGAAAGTATAACGCGATTACGTGTTTTGGGATGTATTTATTCCTAAACAAGCAGACGGGTTAAAATGATTGGTAATTCTGGAATGTTTCGATTGTTAAAATGTGTGATCATTCTGGAATGTTGCGATTGTTAAATTGATTTTTAAAATGAACAATTTTTTTTTTTAAAGAAATGCAAACATTCCCAGATTACGAATAACCTGACAATGTTTGTAGATCTCCCGCAACCACCACATTAAGCCGAAAATGTTGCTTGTGTTGTGATGGAGGACTCGGCCAGCAGAGGAATCGAACACTCAACGCCCGGGTGGGACCCAAACGCGGTGCCAACTCAGCCACTGACGAATCATTCCGGAATGTTTGGATTGTTAAAATCTCGGGTGGGACCCAAACGCGGTGCCAACTCAGCCACTGACGAATCATTCCGGAATGTTTGGATTGTTAAAATCTCGGGTGGGACCCAAACGCGGTGTCAACTCAGCCACTGATGAATCATTCCGGAATGTTTGGATTGTTAAAATCTGCAATCATTCCAGAATGTTTCAATTGTTAAATGATTGATCATTCCGGAATGTTTCAAATGTTAAAATGTGTGATCATTCCGGAATGTTGCGATTGTTGTGATCATTTTGGAATGTTTTGATTGTCTCTTGTTTGGAATTGATAACTCAATTGTGACTATCGCTGGCTGGTAAGAACCTTTAGATACAAGATAGTGTAGACGTAATATGATTGAGTGGGCCACCCAGGCGTTCCGTGTTCGATTCCTCCGCTGGCTTAATCCTCCATCACGACACAAGCAACGTTTTCGGCTTACTATGATGGTAGTTGGAGATTTTCAAATATTGTCGGGTTATTCGTAACCCAGGAATGTTTGTCTTTCTTTAAAAAAAAAAAAAATGCTTACCTACCATTTGACGGTGCAAACTTCCAAAGAATTATGAAAGATTCGATTTTGGTTCGAGAGATTAAATCTCATTTCTTTCGTTACTTGGTTACATATTTTATAATAGTGCTTACGTTATATTGTGGTCAATGCACTTTTCTTAAAAATAAGGTTTATAGAATAATAATAAATTGCGTTATATTTTCATTCTTCATAATTTGTCGTCGCCGGGCTGTTCTTTTGACATATTCTCACAGTCATGCATTGTGTTGCGAGGCTGTAAAAAGTGGGTAAAGGAAGAAGATAGGTAAGAAAAAGGTTGAGAAGTTTATATATGTACAGAGTGTTAAGAGACTTACCTGATTTACTTTTTGTATATGATCCAGTGAATCCTGATCTTATTTGGAGTAAAAAATGTTGTTGGTATTTTGGCCTCCGGTGGCTTGGTAATGGACAGATGGGGTCAGTGTGGTGGGTCTGGCGGTTACTCGGCTGAGTGACCAGTGATGTCATGTAAACGATTTATTTTTTTCGTATACAGTGATACTTCGAGAGTTAAATTGGTTCCGTAACCTTGCTCGTATCTCAAAGCAATTTTCCCCATCGAAATTAATTGAAATGCCATTAATCCATTCCAGCCCCCAAAATCTCCCTTATGAGAAGATGAGTATGTACAGTCATAACATGCAAAAGGTTTTTTTACGCTATGAGTCAACATGTGGTTCGTGAGAGAATTTGTTTAATTAAATGATTTTTTACAGTTGGAACATGAAAAGGGTTTTTCTCTACCATGTGTCAGCATGTGGTATGTCAAAAATCGTTTTTGATAAAATGATTTTTTAGAGTCCGAACATGAAAAGGGATTTTCTCCACTGTGTAAGCATGTGGTTTGTCAAACATACTTTTTGAAAAAATGATTTTTTGCAGGCAGAACATGAAAAAGGTTTTTCTCCACCGTGTATCAGCATGTGTGTTGTTAAATTTCCCTTTTGAGAAAATGATTTTTCGCAGTCGGAACATGAAAAAGGTTTTTCTCCACTGTGAACCAGCGTGTGGTTCGTCAAAGATCCCTTTCGAGTTAATGATTGTTTGCAGACGGAACATGAAAATGGTTCTTCTCCACTGTGAGTCAGAATGTGTTTCTTCAAATCTCTCTTGTGAGAAGATGAATACGTATTGTCATAACAAGCAAAGATTTTTTTACGCTTTAAGTCAGCCGGCCGTTCCTCGTATCTCAAATGTTGCTCGTATTTCAAAGCAAAACTTCGCTCGCTCGACGGCTCGTATCTCAAATATCTCGTATGTTGGGGCACTCGCATCTCGACGTACCACTGTACTTATAATATACATATATTTTTCTTATACTTATAACTTAAAAATAAAATATCACCAGAGACCAAAATTTCATCTATGTTTTTACTTCAAATGAGGTCAGGAATCACTGGTTAAAGTCAGGTACATCTCTTAACATCCTGTACATAAATAGTTTGATTATTTGTATCTGATCACTAAACATGGTTTTCACCCAGGCGATAAGTAAACGATGCAAATATATTATGTATTTTAATTAATTTACTGTGTGAAATAAACCATAATAACAATTAAATTTTATTTTATTCACCTGCGCCGGGTTTCAATACCGCGATCACTGGTCTTTCCAAGAGCTTACTGCTCTTTCACGGAGACCGTAAAACATAACGGGCAAACTTAATTTTTTGCCAAACAAAAGACAGTGTTGCCAACAAAAGTTGTGTAAAGCATTTCTAATAAACTACTACTAAATAAGTATATTACGTACTTTAACCCGTTTAATCACAGGAGACCAGATTTGTCCCAACGCACATAGGTCTCACATAAGACGCCGTAACTCCCTTACTATCATAGATAGAAATATGTTCTAATCGGTGTTAGAAAGGAAAAACATCATGCTTTATATTCCAATCTAAAAAATAGCCACCAAAAAAATAAAATGTACACTTTTATCTACACAAAGTTTTGAATCGCAAATTGAAAAAAGAATTTGAAACTTCGGTAATTTAAAAAAAAAAAATTTCATAGAGCGACAAAAAATTGAGGTTACAATAATGTGTTTGTTATACATTTGTCTAATAAAATGTGCATCTGTTTTTATTTTTTTTTATTATCAGTAACTTTAGTTAGAAAAAACATAAGGTGACCCATTTTGAAAACTTTTTTATGTTTGTATGCAAAAATTTTATAATTTAAAACAAAATATATATTTTTCGAATTCTATAATTTGAAAGCGTATTTCATCACCATTCTAAAACAGTTTTTGGTTTTTGAATGTGTTCAGAAATATTCCAAATATTTGCATTTTATTGTAAAGCGAAAATATTTTGACCATCCGAAAAAATAGCCAAATTTTTGAAGGGTTTAGTGTTAAAAGAGAGGGGTTAACAGCACCAGCGACAATGTATAAACATGACCAAGGAAGTATTTAGTTCTATTTAAGACTGAGACACTTAAACATTGCTTAGGTAAACTGCTAAATTTTATGGATGAGCTGAATACCTTATTTAAGTAAAATTATGTTTTTGATATAAGTACATTGATTATGTATCTACAGATTAGTAATCTAACCGCCTATCATTTGTGTAATTTGTTGAAGATTTCCAAAAAGCTAAGTAGAATTAAAGTTGAGCAGTTTACAAACTCAACAGTTCACGAAAGATATATTTTAAAATTTATAAACTTATTTTTAATACATTATTACAATTTGTAAACTTATTTAATTTTCATATTTTTAATCATTAGTATTATTATTTAATTTCAGATATTAAGAGTGTTTAACCGGCAAATCATAATTCCGATTCCGACTCTAGCGGTCACATATCAGCGCTCGCGAGCGGACGTTTTTGGAACTAGATTTCGTTCCGCTGCAAGCCGGGTTTCGTGTATTGGCTCACGCGGAGCTGAGGCCTATAGTATGGTTCAGATGAAGATGTTGAATTCGCGCTTCCAGAATTTTTTCTGAAAAAGTAGTTATTTGTAATTTGTATATCGAAGTGCATAAACATAAATAGACACAAGTGAAATGCATAAACACAGTAGATATAAAGTAGATACCTAAATGAATTAACCATTTGTTATATTTTTTAAATATTATGGTTTTTTGTTTTTTAATTGTATTTTACGGCCATTAGAGTGGAAGATACTCTCAGTATCGCCCTGGTGTAAGACCACCATTCAGAATTGAAACGTTGCTTGAAATGGCTTTAGCTGTGTTTAGTGACCAGATCTGATTAGCCAGGTACTTTCCCGCCTTCCTCTTCCCTATCTCCTTCCCCTCCCCACTACCTTCAGCCTCACAACATACCCCAATTGGGGATGCCATAGTCCCACTGGCTCCAGACGGGAGCAGTTGGGACTCTTGTGCGGTATTCATGTAAAAAAAAAAATATCAAGTAATATTCAGTTGGATTGTAAAAAATGTCTCATTTTGAAATATTTATTTGTGAACACAATTTTTTATTTTATATTTATGTGAATACCGCACAAGAGACTGAAATGCTCCCGTCTGGAGTCAGTGAGACTATGACATGACTATGGGGTATATTGTGAGGCTGAAGGTGGTGGGGAGGGGAAGGAGATGGGGAAGAGGAAGGCAAGGAATTACCTGGCTATTCAGATCTGGTCATCAAACGCGGCTAAAGCCATTTCTAGCAACGTTTCAATTCTGAATGGTGATATTACACCAGGGCAATACTGAAAGTATCTTTCACTCTGGAACGTGACGCAAATGTATTATTTTTAAATGAAATAATTGTGAAATAACCCAAATTAGTCAAATAAAATTTATTTGCCTACGCCGAGATTCGATCCCACGACCTTCGGATTGCGAGTCAAGAGCCTTACCCCTTGAACACGCCGGCCGTTAATAGGTAGTATCAGTAATTTGGAAGGCGGGTATGGGTACCACCGCCCCGGGAACAATGTATTGGATTATCAACACCTCTGCCATAGGTCACCTCAAGTGACTCAGCAGGGGAGCCCGGGTTCATGGGGCGAGGTTTGTCAGGATCTCGGCAGTGGTTGCGTCTGCCCACCAACTACGTGAAATGCCGGATCGGGAAAGATCGTTTTTTTCTTACAATCACTCGATACACTGCCTATCTCTTCTTTGGGAATGCTGTGTGGAGGGTCGTTTTAGGGAAAGGGAGGAGAGGAACTTCTGGAAGGAAAGGGGTATTAGGGGTGGGTAGAAATCTGGGGGTCAGCGTGTCCAGGAGAGTGGATGTATGAATCCATCACTCCCACTGCGGTGCAAGGCGATGTTCCGTGAGAGTGAGGCTGGATAAGTCAAAGGGACTCCCTCAACCACTTTCTCCAGATCCAAACTGCCATGTAGCTGGTGGGCAGACGCATTCGCCACCAAGACCTGAACAAACCTCACCCCCTAAACCCAGGCACCCTGCTAGTCACCAAACATTGCGAACCACTTGGGATAACCTATGGCAGACATGTTGGTTATATAATAAATGGTTTGCGGGGCCGTGGTACCCATACCCGATTCTCGTGTTTGTTATTTTTGTAATATGAAAAATGGATATAAAAAAGGCTTACCCGCCCCCCCCCCCCCCACCCTCAGCACCCCCGTCTAACCCACCCTCCACCCCCCCGCCTCCTTCCCCCCCCCCCCCACCACCTCATCCCAACTCTTCTTCAACCTCCCTCCCTTGGGAGCTGTTGGACTCTTGTGCGGTATTCACATAACAATAAGTTTTTTGGAGCATTTGTGACTCTTATTCGGTATTAACATAGCAATAATTTACAATAATTTTTTTTTACAATAAACAACAAAAAAAATTGGAGCAGTTGGGACTCTTGTGCGGTATTCACATAACAATAATTTTTTTAAGTTTTTTGGAGCATTTGTGACTCTTATTAGGTAATTAACATAGCAATAATTTACAATAAATTTTTTTTACAATAAACAACAAAAAAAATTGGAGCAGTTGGGACTCTTGTGCGGTATTCACATAACAATAATTTTTAAAAAGTTTTTTGGAGCATTTGTGACTCTTATTCGGTAATTAACATAGCAATAATTTACAATAATTTTTTATTACAATAAACAACAACAAAAAATTGGAGCAGTTGGGACTCTTGTGCGGTATTCACATAACAATAATTTACAATAAAAAATGTTAAAAATTATAAAAATTTTAGCATAAAAATATTCAATGAACATGAAATTTATGTTCGGTCAACCCTGTAGATTTTACAAACATGAATCAAGGAATTCGTATTTTTTATTTAAAGTTTCATTTTCAAATATCATTTCAAAATGTTATGATTCAGAGCATCGCGAACATGACTTCTCCCGGCCGCATATGGGGCAGCAATGGGCTCTGAAATTTGTGTTACGTGCTATAATAAAAATGGTGAAATGCGAAGCTGTAAATGAATTAATATTAAATACTTCCTAAAATTATTTTTGAATCACAATTATTTATGATTTGTCAATAGTCTTAGCAAAATAAGTATGTAAAAAAATCTGAAATATATTAGTTTGTAAGTGCGCAAATAAAAACACAAACGGACCAATTTTCATCAAGAAACACATGTACGCATATATTTTTTAATGATTTTTTTTAAACTAAAATTAAAATTCTGAAACATGCATTTCCCAGATAATATATTGATTTATTTTACTGCATGATTATATGATTTGAAATGGGTGTTGTGTAATACAAAATCTTGTTTGAAAATTTAACAAATCTGCCAACGGCCTTTGGTATAACCTTATTATACTAAAAATAAACATTTTTTCTCAAAATTGAAAACATGCGTTTATTAGATAAAAGAACAATCTTTCGAAATCAATTTATAATTTTTTGTGGAAAAGAGTCAATATGTCTTAAATCTGATTTAAAAATGATATATTTCTGGTTTTCTCGGTTATACGCTCTTAATAAAAACATTTCATTGTTTTATGTTAAATTAAAAACATTTCAGGTACGCAATTAAAAGAATAAAACATATACAATACACACTTCATTATATGCATACAACTGTACTTCATAATATTTACTGATAAATTTTTAATAAAAACAAAGTTATTGTTTTATTTTAAATTAAAAACATTTCAGATACACAATTAAAAGAATAAAACATATACAATACACACTTCATTATATGCATACAACTGTACTTCATAATATTTACTGATAAATATTTTTCATTACTGCCTATTAATTTATTATAATCAATTTTATTTAAATTTATTATTTCATACTATCTTTTTATTAAATTGTAAAACGGGAGCCTCAGTACGGAAAAGTACCCAATGAGGCCCACATTATCATATAATGTTTGAGAATACTGTATGAAATTGTTTTTTAAATTGAATTTTCTGCTTGTTTAATTTGTTTATGACATGAAGTACAAACAGAGAGCGGCAGTTTTACAGACGAGTATATGTTCTTTTAGTCTACGTTCAATGTTCCGAGTCTATGTTCTACATAGTTTCATGGCAACCCAGAATGAAGCCAACTCAGAACCACCTCAGAAAGGTCATTAAAAGCTATGATAAATTAATTTTAAAATAGCTGGTAACCCTAACCTAACTCAACCTATTTAACCAATTTTTTTATCGTCACTCTTAATGCAAAACTTCAAGAGGTGAATATTCACATTTATCCACAAATAACCGTTATCCTACAAACACCAGAATTGCAGTGAAAATGTTAATGAAAAATAATTATTATCATTTTTCCTTAGATATTGATGAAGAAGTTAAAATGAAAAATTTCTTGGGAGTTTGGCGGTACCCCTGAAACGCAGTGTAAATTGTAGCGTAAGACACATGTGTTGGTTAAGTTACAAAAGAGTATTGAATTTTTATCTATTAATTTAATAGGAATGTTGCTTTCATTGAAATATAGCTAAAAAAGTTAAAATAAAGATATTTATTTTTCAAAATAGTCTACCAATTACAGATGTATTATTTACCACTTTTCTAACCATAATTAATTTTTTTTTAATTTCTTAGTTTTCTTAATTTCTAACCATTACTATTATTGTATCAATTACAAACAAAACAAAACCGAATGTGGAAAAATTGAGGGCAATTTTTTCCAGTCAGAAGAAAAAAAATTGTTTTGGAAGTTGAACAATATTGTATTTCGATTCATATTCAATGTTATTACCTCGAAGTTATTGTTTTGCTATAATTATTATTGAAGATATAAACTGATGGTAGTTTATTGTGATTGTATCCATGCAGAGACGTGCAGTCCAATACAGGCCTATCCTAAGAAAACCGAATAACACTCCCAACAGCTGCATTTGCCTCCTGAGATGATAGATCCCATTCGTAGTCCTACCAGTTCCCTCAGTGAGTTTCTGTCCATATCGAGTAGTTGCTTGGTCCGTCTGGGTTCTGGTCTGTTTATGAGTACTTTGGATTGCCTCATTCCGGGCGCCCTCTCCCATTCTTTCCAATGCTGGGATTTGACCCACTTTTCAATATATAATTTGTTGTGGCAAGCTTCCACTACGGCCGGCTCGGATCCTGCAATACCTTTATGTCCTACGTTGCCCTCAATATCTTTATGTCCTGGTACCCAGATCAGGGTTATTTTATTGATGGTAGCAAGTTCTTTAACCTCCTCGGACACACTGTCTCCTGTGGGTGACATAAAAAAAGTTATGTGATTCCTGGATTATTATTAGATTCAAACTAGTTGCTAGAGACCCGGCGCCTTGTACAAGAGACTTACGATTCTGGAAAAACTGAGCATTAAAAAAAAATCTTTTTTTAATAAAATTATTTTAATAAAATAAAATACTTTTTTGTTTAAGACACGAGATTTATTAATTTATGAACCGACCGGTTTCGCTTTACTTAAGCATCTTCAGGGTACAAATTAATTCTAAACAAGAAGTACATAATGTGTGCTTATATAACAAAATATAGAGGGAGACAACATGATACAAATATTACAAACACATAGACGGCCATAAAATACATTAATATAAGTACTCAAGTAATGGGAAAAACCGAAAGATAATTATGTAGACTAATGGGTTATAATAATAAATTTGGAGAAACAAAGCATCAACTGGCATGGTGGTAAGGAGCACTGGGAATTTTTATTTTTAAGGGTTTATTGGAAACAGACCTAATGTAGGACTACTTGATATGTCTAATTAACTAAGTATATGACTTTTGGTTTTTACAGCTTTTTAAAATATTTTTTTACTTTTTTTTATTTTTTATTTTTTTATTTCTAGCGCCTCTAGATTGTTTAGTCTGTTACCATGCCCGCTTTTATGTAAGATGTTAGCACCGGTGCTATGACAGAACGTATGATCTTTATCGATCAAGTGATTGGCGAATTCTGAAAAACCGTTATTATTGAGGCAACGGGATGTTCCTTTATCCTAATATTGACATTACGTGTTGTCTTACCGATATAGAAAGCCGAACAATTATCACAATTTAATTTATAAATTCCCGAATGACTTAATTTGTCGTCCTTATCTTTAGAATTAATTAGAAATTTACCTAGATTGTTATTAGTATAAAAGGCCGGTTTGACTTCAGAAGGAAGGTTTTTTACACTTAAGGTAGAAAAATTATTAATGAATAAAATTTGCCGCCATTGATGATTAATATTATTATCATTGATTTGAGGACAAGGACTAGCAAATAAGAAGCGATTAATGACTATTTGTTTTAGTTTTTTATTTAAGATTAAATCTATAAAATGTGATTCATAGCCATCATTTACCGCTATTTTTTTTAAATTATTTTTAGTTCATTAGCAAAATTATTATCGGACATTGGAATTGTGACTAAACGATGGACCATTGAATGGAATGCGGAGTGCTTATGTGAAATAGGGTGATTGGAGGTGCTGTGTATGACAATGTCAGTGTAAGAGGGTATTGAGTACTTATGTTAATATATTTTATGGCCGTCTATGTGTTTGTAATATTTGTATCATGTTGTCTCCCTCTATATTTTGTTATATATAAGCACACATTATGTACTTCTTGTTTAGTATTAATTTGTACCCTGAAGATGCAAGTAAAGCGAAACCTGTCGGTTATAAATTAATAAATCTCGTGGTTATAAACAAAAAAGTATTTTATTTTATTAAATATACCAACCACAAAGTGATTGCTTTCTACAATAAAATTATTTTATTTAATTTTTTAGATACCCAAATTTAAAAGTAAAAATTAAATTCACAACACTTTTTTCCCTGGGTTGAGGGGCCTGTATGCCTATATTCTTATTCCTGTTGTGGATATGTATATTCTCTTGTGTGCAGGCCAAGATGGCTTCCATCTCAGCTTGAAACATAGTGCTGTGTGATCCTAGAGTATACTGAGAACCAGATTAGTTCCTGTTTGGAGGTTGTCTCCTGCAATCTTTATATTATTTGTATTCCCATTCCTCTATGTATTAAACGCAGATACTCCTCTGTATTATTCCTTCCCTATCACACCAAACTGCTAAGAAGTATTCGGCTTGTTTGACGTCCTGCTTCATTCCAGCTGTCGGACTAATTGCCCTTAGTCTTGTTCCGATCTCTGTTCTGTTCTGATGACTGTTTTTGGGCAACTCACCACTCCATTGACCTTTGCATTGTAACCCGTAGGCTGCTGCCATCGCCGCCCCCTGGTTCGCACGGCTCCTGCGATTCCTCTGCACGCAAGTCCTTATATGTGGTTGAGTGTGGCCATCACTGTTTTCAGTGTTGTTCTCCTCCACCAGACCAAGGCTGCTTGCATGATCCTTGGTTTTACAACAGCTGTGTACAGCCATTGCATCACTTTGGGTTCAAGACCACGTTTTGCCGATGTTTGATTTTGCACTTTTTATTTCTACCCAGTTAAACACTGGCTCGGCCTCCCTGCTTTTTTGAAAGAACTGCTTGTTCCGCTTGCGAATTAGAAAGAGGAAAGTTTCAAGGAATCCTATTATATTTAAAAATAACAGTTCTTCTTATTTTGTGTAGTAACTTTAAATTTTTGACATTTTCGGCATTGCCACTCTTAGTACCTTTCAACGATAGTGTAGCATGAGAGATGACGAACTAAGACGTCAGTTAGATTAGGTTAGATGAGTGCTACGGACGTAAAAGGTGTGTGTGGGTCCGCTGGACCTGGTAGCGACTAAATACGTAAGTTTTTTTTTCCATCACATTTTTACTATTTATTTACCTTTTTTTTAAACTTTATTTCATAGAAAATGGCGACCAACAGGTTTTTGAGACTTTACGAAATAGAAGAACATCTCAAGGAAGAAATAGAAAATGAAGACCGTTCTGAGACTGAAGACTTTGAGTATACATATGATCGATGAGTGGATGGAAAGTGCATCGCGGACTATGCAACTGGAAATGGATAGAAAAAAGAAAGTTTTTTTATATACCAATCTGTGGAGAGCACGTGAAGTACCTTTGTTCATATTGTTATAACTAAATTGTAGTAGAAAGAGACTGAACAATGTAGAGATGTGATTTTATACCAAAGAAGATATTTTATATTTGGTTAATTTTCAAAGTTGTTTTTTTTTCTATAATGATTGATCTCTCATTATTATTTTGTCTAAGTAGGTTCATTACAGTACTGTAAGAAAATATAAAAGATGTTGCTTAAAATAAATGATTACAGAACTTATAACAATTAGCCTTAATCTTGTCATAAAAGTTTGGTAAAATTCCCTTTATTTTTGTAGTGACTTTTGGATTAAGTAAAAACCATAAATATTAGTATTTGATTGAATATTGTATTTTTTTATTCACACATTATCCTTATAAGAAAGTAAACATTCACTTTTATTGAGCAGTTTTGGAATAAACATACGATAAACCTGTCTGCTTGGTTCAATATATTCGCACCTCACAATCCGGAAGCCTCGGATTCTGAAAAAAATTCTGAAACCGTCACTTTGGATCGAGATTGTAAAATATCTATGCAAGGTAGCTTTCATATTTCAAAGACAATAATAAGCATTATTTCGTTCTCTTTCTGGTTTGATCGTGTAGTATGTAATTAACATAAATGACACTAGGTTTTAGTCAAGCTCCGAACCTAATGTCTTTGGTTTTTACTCCTCAGAGGGCAATGGTCATTAGATTTTAAGGCTATTGCTTTTCATACAAAATCTTTGGCTCAAGAAAATTATTATTTCCAATTGACATCTAGTAACGGCGTGAACGCATTATTAATATATTCTTTTTATTTCTTTTTATCAATTGATTAAAATATATTCAGTCAACGCGTTTGTCAAATAGCAATAAACGATACCCGTAAGGTTCGCTTCTTGGCCGAAAGATGACAGCAGCGCAAAATTTTATATTATCTACTTCTTATCTTTATTTTATCTTATCTTTTCTTATTTTACTTTTCAGATCCTCATTATTCTAGAGTCGTTTGATATGCGTGGATGTGCATTGTGTGAAATTTGATATGTCTGTTTATTATTTTTGACGACAATATCTGTGACTCAAGTGCACTGCGTTCATTCTGTGTAAAATCTGACATTTTTGGATCTGGCCTGACTTGGAAATTTGTTATTACTATTCTGAAATTCTTAATAGCATGTTTCCAAAAAAGAGTGTATCGTATAGCCTTTGGATGAGTGTGGTTATGTTTATATTATTGCTGAGGATGACCAGTCCACAGATGATTTCGAAAGAATTTGAGAATGAAGCTAAAGATATTATTCGGTGTATACTGAATGTTACAGATCCAAGCGGTTTATATGAGTTTAAACCTTACGCCTTTAAGTTGGTATTTGAAGAAAAATCTTTCCCTAACGGAAAAATGGAAAATTGTAGATGGTACTCCATGGAAGATCATTTCAAACAAAATAAAATTCTCATCATCAAAAATTCAATTGCTGTCTTCGATTCATGCAATATTTCCGAATCACAAGCCAATAGTCTAAAAGGGAGGATTCTGAGAAGCGAGTTAGAGCTGGTAACTATGGAAGAATTGCAAAAGGGCAACGAGGACTTGAAAGAGTATTGTTCTGAGAACACAACCAATGCTCCACCGAATTCTACACAAGTTTCATCATCACCCGGGAAGATTGCCACAATCGTTTGTGGGATTGTAGCTGGGATTGTGCTTGTAGTTGCAGTCGCTTGGGTACTCAAAAAATATTGTTGTAGCAATAATAAAACCGAAAGAAGGGAACCTGCTGAAGAATGTGAGATGACACAGTTTACAGGTTAGAAAATCTATTTATAACTTATACAGAATGGCGCAAAATGACCTTTATACTTTGAATGTATTATAACTTTTTTTATTTCAGGGTAAATTATATGTACTTTTTTGAATAGAGTTTACAAATCGTCACCTCAGTTCTTATTTGTCCAACAGACCATTCTAGTTTTTGTTCAATCTCCACTTTAAAATTAAAAATTTAGTATAAAAAATGATAGTTAATCACTATACTAAGAATTATTTAGACTAATGAAAACTTTAACTATACGGAAATAGCTTTATCAACACCTTTCATAATGTTTCATTGAAATAATGAAAGAAAACCTTCTCTTCCTGTAAAATTTTCTAATGGTCTGTTGGATAAAAACGAACTAAGGCAACGAAATAGGGAATTTTATTGGCCTAAATGTGAAAGGTTATGTCTCGCAAATAGGGGCCATTTTCGGCTTTGCACATTCCTGCTCTTTTTAAAATGTTTTCCACCACCTTTTGCAAAATTTCAGGCATGAATTACATTGCGAATATTGGTATTCGGTTGGGGGATAGTCGCTGGCTTATTAACATAAACCCGTTCTTTCAAATAGGCCCAAAGAACATTGGAGGTTATCCACCACTTACCCGCCCTGGTATAGGTAACAGATGGTTACTCCTTCAAGGCTCTCGCAAGATTCTATTTTTTTTTTTGCTAAACGAAGCTACATTTATTTATGTTGAACGAATCTAGACCTCCAGTGTCCCTGCATACGTTGTTAGTAAGCAGTATGCAAGTGTTAAGCTGAGACTCTTGTGAGTTATTCACGTAAAAAAAAGGACACCAGATTTCGTGGATCCGGCACTGCATACAAGTGTCTCTTCTGTAAGAGTCTCCATTTGTAAAGGCTAACTTCTTTATTTTACAATACCTCAATTTAACGGTATGAATTATTGGAGTCTCAATTTCAATTTCAGTGTGAACAATACGATTTACAAACAGAATTTCAATTTGAACAAATGATCTTGGTATTCCTTGTGTGGTTAGCAAGTGGTTAGTCATAAGAGTGCGTCTACTTACTACATACCAGCATCTTAGGGCCTTCGCTCATGGAGAAACTGAAAAAAACCAGTTGTCGACGCAATTGCAATCAACCTCCTGAACAAAATCGATATTTTTCTGATCAGACATATTGCAGATAACTCGAAAACTTAACAGTCCATGCGACCAGCACTGCTTGTCGAATGGTTGTCGCGGGCGTTTCACTTGCCTTGTTAACAGGCTGCCATGGTAGTGGCTCACGAACTGTCAAGTTTTGTCACGTTTTGACATGTCAGATCAGAAAAATATCGATTTTCTTCAGGAGGTTGATTGTGATTAGGTCGACAACTGTTTTTTTTTCAGTTTCTCCATGAGCGAAGGCCGTTAAAACACATTATGTCGGCATGTTACTGTTCCCCCATGGGAAGTAGGAAGGAGGGCGAGGCGGCTGTATATTGTCACCCGAATGCTTTTGACAACAAAAGCCCAGAGCACTTGAGTTACTGGCTTGCCAACTTCAAGTTCCCTTGAGTATTTTTTTGAATATTGATTATGGTAAAACCCTATTACCAATGAAAGTTTATACCATCGTTTTTTTGTATCTTTTCCAAAACGATTTGTGCAGATGTTAGAGTACTTGTATACTTGTTGGCATAATAATGATGATAAAGTTAGTTTATTTCAGCAGAACAGAGCTGTGAGTGCAGTACTCTGTCTGCAATATAAAAGTATACTCGGATTATGTTCATGATGCCTTGTATGTATCTTGTCCATAGTTCACCAGTGTAAAAGCTCATGCAATATTTTTTTTTTTTTTTTTTTAATTTTCTTTATTCATTTTGTTTATTACAGGATTGTTTTACATGGTATTTCGACTACCAAGCTAGGCAAATGCCCGTATTATGGTAGTCGAGATTCATAAGATATTAAGTATATAATATTAATAATCATCCATATATATGTAGATGAAAGTACAAACATATAGCATATATATTATACTAGTATTAGGTACATGATCACATACAGGAAAGGAGTTAAACTAGGTGAATCTTGTATAAATAAAAATAAAATAGAATAAGTAATAAAAAATAAAAGTAACAAAATAATAATATTTTAAGGATAATAGAAATAAAAAATAAGAATAAATATGTAAATCATCTATACAGATGAACAATGATAGTCTTAGACCCCAAAAAACAAAAGCAAGTATTCCTAAGCAGCATATGAAATGGACGAACAATGTCAAAAATATGAAAAAAAGCATCAGCGTCATATAAAGTTTTGGTTGAAAATTAATTTAGAGATAAGATTTTTACTCGAGAAATATGAAAAAATAAGAACAGTTTTTAAGATGTAAGGCATTCTTTATAATATTTCCTTCCCTGAGTAAATAACCAGTTCTGTATATTAATGGCATAAAGATCATCAGTTTTCGATGTCTTAATATCAATACTTAGTAAGTTGAACATTTTAGGCGCGATGTAAGAGAACTGTCGTTGGGCGAAAGCTGTTTTTGTTGGAGGAATTTTGCATTTTTGCTGTGATGAATAGCGGGTGTAAATATTTTGTTGAGTTTTGAGTGTTAAATCATTTTTCCTTAAGTGTATGAGAATTGTCTTAACGTATAATTGTCTAATGTCTAGGAGCGCGAATTTTTTAAAAAGTGGCTCTGATGGGTGAGATGGGTGACATTTTAATATAATCCTTAGTAGCAGCTTTTGAATTAAGATCATGGGATATATAATTGAAGCTGCACAGCCTCCCCATCCCACGATACCGTATGTGGCTATTGATTGGAATAGTGCAAAATATATGTATCTAATTGTTTGAAGTTTCAGGATTGATCTGAGAGAGAGAAATATATAGCACAATTTGCGGAGTCTTTTTGTTGTGAAATCGACATGGTCCTCCCAACGCAGTTGGTCATCTATAACAATCCCCAGATATTTAATTTGGTCGGATTTTTTTAGGTTGGTACATGAGCAATTATTGTGGGGAGGTGTAGGGGTAATATGGTTCTGTGAGCATGAGTGAATGATAAGATTAGGACAGTTTTGAGGAGGAGTGACTTTACGTATGGAGAAAAGTAAATATTTTGTTTTGTCAACATTAAGAGTCAGAAGGTTGTCATCTAACCAATGTTTTACTTTATTCAGGCCCTTATTTGCTTTTTCCATAGTTGAGTTCCAATTTTCAGCTTCAAAGATGATTACCGTATCATCGGCAAAAGATATTATAGTTCCATCAATTTCCAAGTTACATAAAGTGTTAATATATATTAGAAAGAGAAGTGGGCCTAATACACTGCCTTGAGGCACACCGTACGTGATTGGTAAACTTGTACTTCTGTATTCTTTAGCAGAATTTACAAGAGACGATTGTGACCTATTTGTTAGATAGTTCTCAAACCATTTGAGGGGAGTACCTTTTATTCCTACCTGAAGGAGTTTCTTCAAAAGTATGCGGTGAGAGACAGTATCAAAGGCTTTGGCTAGCGGCCTTTATCAAGATTATCAGAGATTGCTTTTGTAAAAGTTGCAATTGCATCTGCGGCACTACGATCTTTGCGGAAGCCATATTGATTTCCTGACAAAATGTCATTGTCTTCAAGAAATTTGTATAGCCTTCGCTTTACCGTTTTTTCAATTATTTTTGATATCGGACTCAGCAAGGATATTGGTCTATAGTTATTCACTGATGATCTGTCCCCTGATTTATAGATAGGAATAATTGTTGAGTGTTTTAAAGAATTTGGGAAGAGGCCAGTTTGAAAGCTTAGATTTATGATATGTTTAAGGGGCTTAGTGATGATTGGTTTGAGGTGTTTGATCAATTTAGTGGATATATTGTCGATTCCAGTTGAATGTGTGTTTTTGAGTGATGAAATAATTTCAGTGATTTCTTGTTCTGTGGTTGGAGTGAGATTAAATGGATCATAGCTAAGATTATCGATCGATATATTATTTGCAAGGTTAAATTCTGACATTCCGTTTTTATTTAAAATATTATTTGCTAAGTCTGATCCGACTGTGGAGAAGAATTTATTGAAATGATTTGCGATTTTTTCTGGATGATTTGTTGTATCTAGTGTTTGGTCTGCAATGGTTATTATGTGTGTCGTTGCTTATCCAGAATATATAATGTGAGATATCAGCCCTATTTCCCGCCAGCGTCGGTCTTATCCATTGCTTTATCTTGAATTTCCCGCCATTCCTCTGCAACTCCCTTCAGCTGTCAATTGTCGCCGTGCAGTTGGCATCTTGAGATGCCGTGTTAATTCAATTTTGGCGTTGTTTCGCCCACGTCCGGTCGAAAATTTTTTCGTTCGTAATTGTTTTAACGAAAATAATATCTGTTGCTACCCGCAAATTCCGTAATTTTATGAAAAATTAGTGCAAGTAATTAGTGCAAACATTTTTGACAGATTAGCGTATTCCTACTACCTACGCTATATAAATCTGCGTCGCTCGTTCTCGAAAACGGAAGGACGCCGCGCTGATTAGCAATCGCTTCTCGGCCTGTTGGCTAAGATAAGTGTATTATCAGCTTAATATCTGATAGTTCCCGCAATACGGGACCAGTTTATTAAACTGGTTTTTTGAATGTGACGGGATGTTCGGGGTTTGCTCCACTCCTGTCACGCGTTGGCCCGGCCGGCATTGCCGCTGGGAGCGACCCATTTATATCCATACTAAAGATAAATTAAGCTGAATGTATTGTCTTACGTAATTACCTGATTTATGGATCAATTGTAGACACATTTAACCATTTTTCCACCTTTGGAATTTAAGTAATCGATTTTTTTTTAATGAAATATGACCATCGGCGATGTCATATTAAAATACTCAAATTGCAAATACGAAATCATGACATTCATGTTCGTTTGACGCAATTTGATGTAGTTAGACTTATCTATAATTCAGCTTTATTTATAAAAGTTTGGTCCTGCTTTTGACAGTTTCAAGCATGTTACAAACTCGGGCGAGTGGGCCAATGTCCGCTATGCATCTGCTTTAAAGGAATATTTGGCTGATCCAGGCTTCAAGGAGCTGGATGTAAACTGCGAGGTGCTGGCATTTGTCACCGCCTCACCAATATTTACGGCCATGGAAAAGATGCTGGCATTGCATGCCTCATTGAAGCAGAGAGTGCTTTCAACAGGCTCTCCAAAAAACTTATCAAATGGGAAAGTAGTTCAGAAGGTTCCCTGTCAGGTCTTTACAGGAACAATGGACAGCTGTAAGATTGGAGTGGAACGGAGGCTCTTCAGCAGAATTCCTCCTTCTACCACTCATCCTTTTGGGGAAGAAGCACTTTCTGCCCAGTTGCAGAAACTAGGTGGTGTAGCAAAGTGCTTTAGTCCAGTGCGTCTACCTCAGGGTAGCCACTCGGCGCACAACCGCCCTTCATTTAAGGAGGTTGTTGCCTTTCCCCCAAGCAGACATCAAAGGAAAAGATGGCATTTCCCTTGTTTCCCCGGCGGGCAGACCACGGGTGAAACCCCCCATATTCCTCCCGTATGAGGGGTAAGGGGAGGGAACAGAAGCGTGGCGCGAGGGGGCAGACCTCTCGTGGCCGCTTCAACAGGTGTCGCGCACAACCGCCCTTCAACATCTAAGGAGGTTGTTGCCTTCCCCCCAAGCAAACATCAAGGGAAAATATGGCATTTCCCTTGTTTCCCCGGCGGGCAGACCACGGGTGAAACCCCCCATATTCCTCCCGTATGAGGGGTAAGGGGAGGGAACAGAAGCGTGGCGCGAGGGGGCAGACCTCTCGTGGCCGCTTCAACAGGTGTCGCGCACAACCGCCCTTCAACATCTAAGGAGGTTGTTGCCTTCCCCCCAAGCAAACATCAAAGGAAAATATGGCATTTCCCACGTTTCCCCGGCGGGCAGACCACGGGCGAAACCCCCAATATTGCTCCTGTACGAGGGGTAAGGGGAGGGAACAGAAGCATGGCGCGAGGGGGCAGACCTCTCGTGGCCGCTTCAACAGGTGACTATCAACCATTTCGGGCGGGTCAACTACACACAGGATTATTGGAGAGAATGGCAGGCCTTAGATGTCCCAGAGACCATCTTACATATGATAAGAGGATACCGCATACCATTCATCCAAGAGCCCTCGTTGATAAGTCCAAGCCAAGCTTCCGCAAGGATGTTCAAAACGAAAGTAATCCCGGAAATGACAATAATGAGAGATGGTACATGGAAAGAGCTGACGACAATGCCACCTTCCTATCAACACTTTTTCTGGTTCAAACGAGCGAAGGCTCGAAACAGTCGATCTTCAATTTAAAAGCTTTCACAAATTGGATTGCAGAAATCCTGCGTAGACAGGCTATCAGGATCATTGTGTACCTAGACGACTTTCTCCTGGCTCATCAGACCAGAGAGATCCTCAGTCAAGCTTGAGAAGCTCTTTAATTGTTAGAGCGGTTAGGTTGGTTGGTAAATTTCCAAAAGTGTGTCCGTCAGCCAGCACAGTCAGTGGAATATCTTGGAATTGTGTAGAACCCCCATCTGAAACAGAAGTCCTTAAACAAATACAGACGCCAAGGTCTTTAGAACTCACTTCAGAGATCCGTGACAAAAGGAAGATGGACTCTGAAAGGAGCTCAGAGTATTCTCGGAAAGTTGAATTTTGCTACCTTTGTGGTCCCCAGAGGTCGACTTCATACTCGGCTGATACAATTACAGTTAATGCTGAAGCTGACCCCTGAGCAAAAGTCTCTGATAAAGAAGGAGGTCTTGTCAGAAATGAAATGGTGGATGATCAACTTAGATCATGTTTCAACTCTTCATTTTCCCAGCCCAACACATTCTCTGACTACGGATGCGGCAGATCACGGCCGGGAGCCCTGATCGACTATGTACCTCTGTTGGGTTTTTGGACAGACAGTTAGAGGGGGGAATATTGCAACATGAAGGAGATGACAGCAATCTTAAATGCCTTAACCTCTCTGACTCAGAATTTGAGAAGTTCAGAACAGGACAGTCGTAGCCTACTTGACGAACAAGGGGTGCACCAAGTCGATGGGTCTCCTTCATCTGACATTTCAGATTCTTGCGCTTTTGGACAAGCACAGAATCTCTTTACAAGTGCAGTATTTGCCGGGACGCTACAATGGCCTCGCGGATCATCTATCCTGAGGGATGACATTACCAGAATGGCACCTTCTACCCCCAGCAGTAAGAGCTGTTTTTCACAAGTTAGGGGCAGTCCAGTAGTGGATCTATTCGCTCCCTCGAGGGCTCACTTCGTGGATCAGTATGTCTCGATAGATTCCCACGACAAGAGAGCAATGCTTCACAGCGTGTTCAGCAGGAGTTGGAATTTCCCCTTGGCATGGATTTTCCTCCCCCCTGCTTAATGCCACGAGTGCTGGCACATCTGAACAAGTCATCAGGGGTGTACCTGGTTGTAGCCCCAAATTGGCCAAAAGTGTTTTGGTTACCAGACCTAAAGAGAAGAGCCCTAGACCGACCTCACATAATACCCATGTTGGTCGACAACTTGATAGACTTATCGACAAGACTTCATCTTGAACAGGTCCAGAAGCTCCAACTACAGGTGTGGAAGATTAGGGGTGGAGTGAAGCTTTGAACGATTGGTCACAGCAAGAAAAAAGCTCTATTGAATGTGGGTTGGCGCAAACCTAAGCTTACAACTTATCACATGGCATGGAAGAGCTGGAAGGAATGGTGCGCCATTAATAATACATGTCCTAATAACCCTTCGGGATCTCAGCTGGCACGGTTTTTTAGTATACTTAAGAGTGAGGAAAGGCTTGGATCCCAATACTATAGCACTTCACAAGTCTGTAGTGTCGGTTTTGTATGACCCCATAGGCGATTTGAGGATAAGTAATCATCCCTTGGTCAAGCAAGTGATGAGAGGTATAGGAAATTCTGCAAATAAGAAGCTTAGAGCATTTACTTGGGATCCAGGACACTTGGTGTCTTAGCTTTGTAAGAATCCTTCAAATGACCTGACTCTTTTCGAAGCATCTCGTAGATGTTTTGTTAATTTACTTACTTCTGGCATCAGGAAGACAAGTACAGGATCTGACCTTACTACATGCATCTTCTGATAATCTTGTTGACAATGATGATCACATTGTATTATTGCCAAATTTTTTGGTTCTAAGAAGGACACCTCTACACATAGACAGTCTGGTTGGAAGCTTTACAAAGCAGAGGATCGTAATATAGATTCCATATTCTGGGTGAGAAAGCTTATGTCTTTGGGTGAGAACAGAAGACATGAAGCTGGTGTTGAATGTCTGTTTATTTCCACGTTGGGGCCTGCAAGGCCAGCCTCGAGAACTGCTATAGGTGGATGGATTAAAACAATTTTGAAGGATGCTGGGATTGATGCCTCTCCTGGGAGTTTGAGATCAGCTGCAGCTTCAAGAAGTTGGCTGGAAGAGTGTCCCATAGACACCATTTTGGAAAGAGGAAGCTGGAGTTCAGAAAACACATTCAAGAAATATAGACAAATCAGAGGTCTCAATGTTGAGGTGCTGAATCCCCCCATTCACTCTCAGTCTTTGACCAAGTTATTGCAAGCAATACAGTAATAGTCACAATTTTGGCTTTAGAATTGTCACCAAGCGATAACAAACACTTCTCACATTATATATTCTGGATAAGCAACGACACACATAATGTTGGAGTTTTACCTACCATTAAAACTCTTATTATGTTGTCTTGCTTATCCAGAATATATTTAAGCTCTGCTTGGTGAGTCCAAATTGAATTAACACGGCATCTCAAGATGCCAACTGCACGGCGACAATTGACAGCTGAAGGGAGTTGCAGAGGAATGGCGGGAAATTCAAGATAAAGCAATGGATAAGACCGACGCTGGCGGGAAATAGGGCTGATATCTCACATTATATATTCTGGATAAGCAAGACAACATAATAAGAGTTTTAATGGTAGGTAAAACTCCAACATTTTATTTATAGGTGCGGTAGTTTTGTTGGTATAGCAAATCTCTTTGACAATATTCCAGATTTGTTTATTGTCATTGGCAGCTTCCTTGATCTGTTTTCTATAGTATTCGTCTCTAACTCTACAGATTATTTTTTTACAAGCATTTCTGTATCGTTTGTAAAATAGGAGAGATTCGTGATTATTGGGATTGTTTTTACAAAATTTGTGAAGTTTATTACGCTTGTGAATACAGTGTAGAATGCCATTTGTTATCCAAGGCTTAAGTTTAATTTTGCGACTACTTTGATTGTTGTTAGTGTTTGATGTGGAACTTTTTAAATGGTTATGTATGGTGTCGATAAGAAATTCGCACGCTATGTTTGGATCGGTGAATTTATAGAAATTTGACCAGTTTTCCTTGGAAACCAGTTTGAATAGCGTGTCATAGCAGATTTTCTTCATGGGTATTTTAGATGTAGGTAATTTTTTAATAACATGTGAAAGGGAGGTGATAGTAGCATAATGGTCTGTAACCGTGCATTGGTATATGAGAGATTTGGTATTCAATTTACATTTAGCAAAGACATGGTCAATGCAACTGGCGCATAATTCTGATACCCGAGTGGGGGCCGTAATAGCTGGAATAAAACCTTGTAGAGTTAGTAAGTTCATGTACTCATGTGCTTGGGGATGCTTCGTATTTATGATATTAATATTAAGGTCACCAATTACAAGTACATTTTCACAATCCCTCATACACGATAAGGATTGATTAAGTGAGTTTAAGAATGGTGTTATATTAGACTCACTCGGTGATCGGTATATAGATAATATCGTTACGCTATTTTCTATTTCGAGTTTAAGACAATTTGAATTTGTGATTGAGATTTCTTTAACAGAGTGTTGTATGTGATTTTTGATGTATATGATTACGCCATCATTTTGAGATTTATTATTCTGTGTGTTGTATTGGTTATAGTCTTTTATAGTTTTTGGAATAAAGTTATCTTTGATCCAGCATTCGGTCAGAATAAGTAAGTCAAAATCTGAATCAAGGTCTGTGAGTAGTATAAGGAGTTCATTGAAATTTTTATTAATTGATCTGATATTCATGGAGAATATTTTAAGGTTAGATTGATTTAAGATTTGTCGGACTTCTGTAGCATTATTTGTTTCGGTACATGGAATCTGTGAGATGTTGTCTAATACATTTGTTATGTCTTCCATTTTTTTAAATTACTAAAGTATGAACTAATAATGTGCCAAAAATATAGTTCGGTATTGGTAACAGCAAATTAATAACATAGTAAGTAAAAAAGTATATATATGTAGTGTTGGTTGCAGAATGACTCAGATAAATAAAGTATATGATGGGAGTATCATTTAGGAAAAAAGATATATTACGAGTATTATCATTTGATTTTGAAATATGAGGCATAAAAGTTGAACATTTTTTTCTGACACTTTAGAGCAAGGACGATAATATAAAAATATGTATTTTGTTGTGTTTAGACTATAGGTAGGGTTTATGCAGAAATTATAATTGTCATTTAGAATTGAAAAGGTATTATATAACACATGTGTAGGTTTGGGGTCGTATGAAATATAATATAAGAACAAAAACTTCAATGTAATATATGAGAGACATACATCCATAAGCTTGCCAAAAATATGAAGAATTAAATCAAAAGAATTACGCTCCAAAGAGGTTGTCATTGGAGTAATATTGATTTTAGAAATGATCATGTTACGAGGGTAAATATTATGTAGAAATAAATAATAGTTAAAGATATTAATATTTACAAACAGATGTTCATTATATTTAGTTTGTTGATGGCATTTCAGGTAATGACAACAGTAATCGATCTTTGTTTGTTTCACTGACGAGTATTGCAGGCGTTCCGAAGTCCTTACGCACGTATATTTGTCCTTGTTTAATCCACGTGTATTTAAATTTGTTATCTCTTGTTGCCTTACGGGCCAGGTACCATAGATGTTTGGCTCGAAAAGTCAGGTGTTCGGAAACGTAGACTTTCGAGCTAGTGCCAGCAATTCCCAGTTGTTGTGTATTTAATTTTTCATCTGGACTGGATGCTTGCTTGTTGTAGGTTTTGACATCAGAAAGAAATTGGTCACGGTCCATGTTAGTTTTGAATTTGAAGATGATGGGTTTATGTTCCTTATTAGTTTTTTGAGAAATTCGGTAAGCTGCTTCAACTTCATTTATATTTACATTAGACTTTGTAGTTTGAAGAATGTTATAGAACACATTTTTTAAGTTCTCACCCTTTAGTTCAGGGATTCCCCGAACTTCAATGTTTTTAGACCTATTTGCACGGTCCATAGTATCCATTTGCCCTTCCAAAAATTCAATTCGGGTTTCAAGTTTAGTGTTTTTATTTTTTAGTTCTTCATTTTGTTCTTCTAAATTATGAACTCTTATGAGTATATCTTCATATTGCTTACTCATATTCGATATTGTTTCTAGAATTTTATTATTTTGTTTAATAATAGCGTTTTGAGATTGAAGGAGCTCGTTTGAATTATATACACTCAAATCGGTCGAGTTTTTGATGGTATCCTTGTTTTGTTTATTGGATACTACTTCCAATGGTTTGCCATCACTGCACGTCATCGAATTGATGCACTGCTTGAATTTTTGCTGAGCGCGTCGTTCTTTGGTGAGGCGGCGATATGTGTTTTCTGTCATGCCACCACAATGGAGGTGATATGTTCCTTTACACTTTGAGCAAACGAACATAGAATCGTCGGAGAGAATGTTTTCTGGGCAGGCACGGCACTCACTCATGTTGAATTTAAAGGTACGACTTTTGGTGACTTATCAAATTTATTAATTTTTAAAAGAATTATTTTCAGTGTTTTGCGCCTGTCTGCTGTAAAGTCCGCAATAGGGCTAACTTTCTTGACTTGTTTATTTGTTGTCAAATGAATAGCAGTGATCCGTATCGAAATTTATAATGTTTATATTTTTATTAATTGGACAATTTAGACACTGTTTTTTGTGTTGAATATCCCACCAAAGTGGTATATACACTGCTTCACTGATATTAGTTCAATATTCCCTTGAGTTTCAGAAATTTTTATGAATGTTTATATTCTTCCTTTAGTCACTGTGAATGAGATTTTTAACGACTGATAAATCCGAAAAAATACACTGATTTGAATTAGAAATAGGCACAGTCGATGCGCGATATTGAAATTTAGTAACTTCAGCAATTTACGGTTTGATCACTTTAACTTTTCCTGTTATTTTTAATAATCTAGGAGATGACAGTGGCACGACACTTTGTTTGGTAGGTAGGTAGGTGAATAGTTGCTTCTTCACCGGAGGACTGTACCTGTTGAAGCTCCTGGCGAGCGTATTGGCTCGCATGCTCATTTCTCTTCTTTGGTGTTCTGCATCATTTTTATTATTTAGGTCATCAGTGATGACAATCCCCAAATATTTTATTTCACTGCAGACTTTAATATTGGCTACGCCGAGATACGAGCGGAATGACAGCAGGACCAGTATTTGTTTTAAATACCAGGCAGTGAAGATTTTTTGGCATTGTACATCAGCCCATGACTATCAACATACGCTTCGCATATGGCCAGAAGTTTTCTCATTGCTCTTACCGATGGGGCTAGTATGACCATGTCGTCTGCATAGCTAATGTCATTCATACACACCCTGGCAATACGGCATCCGATTCTTATTTTGTTCGGTGTTTTACTATGCTCATCCATATATACGTCAAACAGCACCGGAGACATTGAGCCTCCTTGTCTAACCCCGCACTTTAATTTAGCTGTTTCTGATAGGCTATCATTCCATCTGACAAAGTTTTCCTGTTGGTTACAATTACAATTTGTGGAGGTACTTATCGATCGGTTAGTTTTTTTCACAACTTATCATGACTAACAATTTGAAAAACTATGCTTAAGTTTAGGAGGCTTGCATATATGTACCGATATTTTTCTGGCTTTATAGTATTCATTTGATAGTTTCGATAATATATAATTGAATTAGTCAGGTTCAGTTGTCGGGATCTTTCTTATCGGTCGATATATCAATCGGCTTTTTGGGATCGGAACTATTATGAGAGGCGAGCAGTGTCCGCCGTGTGCTTTACAGGTTCTATGACAAGTCCTTCGTGACCAGCAGATTTTCCTCCTGCCACATTACATATTGCTCACTTAATCATCTAAGATAAGATGACGTTGCTACGAGGGTGTATCAATCTGTTTATCCATTGTTTGTGATTAAACTGGTGCGGAGTAGAAAGTATTCTGGAAAACTTCAGCTATATCTTCATTTTCAGTTTGTCCATCAATGTGACTCGGTGCAGTATGTTTTCCTTTCAATTTAGCATTGGTTGTCTTACAGAACGATGAAAAATTCTTGCATGGAAGGCTGACTGCTATTTTATCCATTTTGTTCTGTTCAGAGTTTCTTTGACATTATTTTCACTCTTTCTTAAAAAGTGATTTCCTTTGTGACTACTTTGTTTTCCAGCTTCCATGATGGCACCATTATTAGGTCGCCCATTCTGCAGCCATTTTATGTGTGCATTTCTCCATGTTTCTTAATGTTAGGCAACCTTCTCGCCTTCCATTTTCGCCCAGAGTTAAACTTTCTCCCCATTAAACGCAAATATGTGAGTTAAGTAATACTTTACAGTGTTTTTGTATAGGTCATCGATTTAGGCTGTATTAATTGCTGTGTTAGTTCCATCAATTGTCTCAAGTTGACCTATTGATAGTTCGACATATCTGGAATAGGACTGCACTTGTGCTTGTGACTTTTGGGCCTCCATCTGCTTGGATCATCTACTATTGTAGAACTTGCGGTTTAAGTAGGTAGCCCAATAGTTGGTAAAGTAGTATGCATTGGTCTGTGGATCAGATCAGATTGGTTTATTTATGACCGATGCATATTTTCACAATAAGTTTAAGAATAATTATATTGGAATAAATTGAAAAAATAAGTTAATCGTTCTTCTCTCCAAATAAGAATCAATCGAACTTTAAATTGATTTATATAAAATCAATGACATGTTGTGGAAATTTGTATCATGCTTTCAGCATTCCTTTTGCAAAGAAGTGTTTCCTAGGATTGGGGATAGAAAAGGTGTTTTGTTAATTTTTTGTGTCAAAGATTTACATTTGTGATAGTGGTAAGGATTTCTTAGAAACCAGAGCAATTATAATGAAATAAAATTTTAAAAGTCTCAATCAAGTCACCTCTTTCTATTCTTTCTTTTAAAGTTGGTAATTTTAGTTCCTTGTGTCTAACTTCATATTGCCAGTCTTTCAAAACTCTTGGTATTTTTGTGAACCGTCTCTGTACCCTCTCTATTAGATCTATACCTACCATTTTGCAAAATATGGACTCGTAGAGTATAGAAAGCATATTCCGGGAGAGATTACACATATGTTCAGTATATTTTTAACATCATGTCCAGTGTTAGATCAAGGAAGGCTTTCCTGATTAATTATGTTATTGAATTTGCTCTTTTGACGACCCCTGCTATGGGCGGTTGCCGTTTTCAAGTCGTGTGATATGGTAATTCCTATCTTTTGTTGTAACATAACATCAGTGCTTTTAGAAGTGTTCTATTAAGTTTGTAAGCAAGATTAGATTTAGATTTTACAATGTGTAAGACAGTGCATTTTCAATATTGAGTTTTATAAATCAATCTTTTGTCCATTGATATATTTCATTTATGTCGTTTTGCAGTCGATCATGATGTATATATGGTTTGCAAAAAATACGAAACACCTCAATGGTTGGTAATGCCAAGAGGGGAGTAAATCCAATGCTTGTTGATGACATCATTCGGAATACCGACCAGTGAAAGCACTATGCATCCACTCATTCAGGCTTCGGATAAATTATCTTCAATTCTATAGTAGCAAAGCCCCCGACCGCACCATTGTAAGATTAATGAAGTAAATAATCATGTGTCTTTTTTTTTGCATGGATCATAATTCATCAGGATCTCATTTAATCTCTTCAAGAGGCAACATAAATTCAGAAGACCGGGCAGAACTAACAGGGACTGGTCTATAAAACGGCTGCTGCACTTGACGAAGGAAGCGGCCAAGCTAAACCACTATCGATTCGTCTGTGTCCGGAACTGCAGAATCCTTGTTAGAATCAGAGGGTTCACACATCAGAGCAATCCTCAAAAGAGAAGATTTAAACAGAATTATATAAAACTTCCACTTAAGTGGGTCACCAAAATATTACCATTTTTATTGTTTATTTTTTATCTTAGGTATGTGCTTTTAATATGTAATCCTAGGCACAAGTTGTGGATTTTACAACAACACAAAAAAAAAAAAAATAAATAAATAATGACACCACAAAGTAACAACCTTTTAGAAGAAGTTTTCTTCGAAAAAAAAAAAAAACAAAATTATTTTTATAGTTTATTTTTTATCTTTTCAAGTGTGTACCTTTAGCATATATGTAATTGTTTCTTAACCTCTCATCTGTCACAAGCCCGCTGGCAGGCCCAAAAAATCTTTGTTTTCTTTTTAAATGCGATTTTAACCCTTATGTATAAAGAAACTGTATAAAGGACAAGGTCAGAATCGCTTGTGCGAATATCAACCTAGGATCTAGGTACTATTTGATTATTGTAGCTACTCTCAAAAAAAGATATTGAAGCACCTAGACTTTAAATCCTTTCGAACTTCAGAAAACCTAAAAGACTCATTAACATTCCATAATTTATCAACTTTAGAAGATAGAAGAAATATATCCGACCAAAAATTTTTATTCAAAATCATTAACAACGTTGTTGACAACAACTATCTTCTAGAACACATTAATTTCCACTGTCCAATAAGAAACACAAGATCAAAACAATTATTCCACATCCCACACTCAAAAACAAATTACACACAACATTCGTTTCTCCAAAGGACGTGCACAAAATACAATGATATCTTTTACGACGCTGATATTTTCCATTTGTCCTCAGGCCAATTTATTAAATCCATAATAGAAAAAATTTAAACAAATTGTTAATTACGAACTCTCCACCCCTGCTGCATGTTATTTTTTTCATTCTCATTATGTTGGTTTTCCTTCTTTTTATTATAAAAATAATATTTGGATGATTTATATATCCCATATGCTTTAATTTGGTGTGTGTGTTTTTTTCTTTCATTTCTGTTGTATATATATATATATATTTTTCTTTTTTTTCTACCACTTTATGTTTTCTTTAATGTTTTAATCCATGTTTTATATATATATATATATATATATATATTATAAATTGTAGCGGAAACTTCGCTGGTTAATGCAATCATGTAATATGTTACTTTCTTATTAAAATATGTATAACTGTTTGTTTCCCAAATAAACTAAAAATAAAAAATAAAAATAAAATAAAAATACTCTGAATTATGAAAAAAAAAAACTATAATTTACCGGCATTATTTTGAAATACGATCCAACAGGTTAACTCCAGATGCAAGTTACGGGTATTATAAAAACTGCGCATCATTATTTTTATAGATAATTTTCTATCTTGTGTTTTTAATGCGTAATTGCTTCACAATTCTAGGTACAAGTAAGACCATCCGCTCATGGAGAAACGGAAAAAACCAATTGGCGACTCAATCGTTTCATTTCGTTGGTGGTCCGCACACAGGCAACTTGTTTAAAGACTAATTGTGTGACAGTTGTGGTGACTAGCAGTGCTGTTCGCTTTTCAGTTGCCTTGCTGACAGGTTGCCATGGTAGCAGCTCACTACCTACAAGTTTTCGAGTAATTTGCGATATGTCAGATCACAAAAATATCGATTTTGTTCAGGAGGTTCATAAATTTTGTTGGCAACCATGAATTGAGTTGCCAACCAGTTTTCGGTTTCTCCATGAGCGAAGGATATTATAATTGCTTCATAATTGTAGGTTCAAGTTATTATATGGCATTAATTTTATTAACAATTTTTTATCTTAAGTATATGCTCTTAATGTCTGTATCTATGTTTGACCTACATGTTCCACACAAATGTCTATCAGTGAATTTAATATTTATTATCAAAATGTTAGAAGTCTCCGAACAAATCCCATATATTCCTTCCCGGTGTTTTGAATACCAATCATGACGTGATATGCCTGACTGAGACTTGGCTCTTGCCAAGTATATTTGACTAGGAATTATTTGATGAACGATTTGTATTGTATAGTTGTGATGCGACCATGTGTTGTTGGACGAGGCACTTGGCGGCGGTTCACTTATTGCATTTCGCCGCAAACTGCCCGCATGCACTCCCTCCCGCCCATTAAGCATGCAGAGATAGCCACAACTACTCTTGCACTAGGCTCTGGAGCCCATGCTTCTAAAGTACGTATGTTCTGCTCATATTTCATGCAAGGCGCAGAGCAGATTAAATCATTAAGTGACTTGTGATTTTATATCTATCTGCATACCAATTTCCCCAATGATCAATTCCTTCTTTTATTAGAAGATTTCAACATACGACATGCCCTATGACTTCTGGCTTCGACCGCGGACGGTTCCCTGGTACCTAATCGATCCTCAATCGATGCACTGACTTCAACTCTTTCTGATTTTTTAGATTATACTGGCTTCCGTCAATTCAACAACTAGCAATGTAAACGAGCGTGTTCTGGACCTAGTGATATCGAGTTGCGCGTGCACTGTAATTGAGTGCAACACACCGCTAGTGCCGGAGGATGCACGCCACCGCTCGCTGGAGGTGTCCAAAAGCAAGGTCGACTTCTATCACAGCAGATTAATAGCGCCTTAGCAGTCGTTGACTAGACAATGTGTTTATTATGGGGCGTTTCTATTCTGAATGAAATAAGGTAATTGTCACGCATACACCATCTAGATCAATTAACCACTCCAGGTATCCTCCATGGTACAACTCCGCATTAAAAAAAGTAATTAAAGATTTAGTGACATGGTTTTAATCATACCTTGCATGATCAATAATAATGAATAACACTTATAATTTGATTACAGAGTCGTTTATTTATTTTCCAAAATTATACGTAAACAATGGTTTAGTAGCGCGTAAACTAAATACTACGGAATGTCGTCAATGAACTTGCGGATCGACGCGATGTATTTGACTGAATAGCCGGCCGAGGCGTAGGGCGTCTTATATACCCAACTGGATGAGTAGTTACTCTAAATAGCTGATAAATTGTACCCGGGAAAGGTCGAGAGAATTCGCCACGGTACTTTTAGTTATGGGTTACAGTTCTGGATCTTTCGAGTAGGTGGTTAAATAATCCAGTCACTCATGTCGGTTGCTTGTGTGGTGCCAGGCAGTGCCAGGCAGTGCCAGCTATTTGACAGCTATTTGACAGCACATAAGTAGGCATGTACTCAGTAAATAGGAAGCCTTCCGCGACTGCTACAAAGATAAACATAAATTTCACAAAAAAAAACAAAATTTATTGCCCTAATTCTGACTATCTAACTTTCTCTTCTCAGAGAATGACAAAACTGTATGGAAAAAGTGTGCTATGATACTAGAGATGCCACGAATATTCGGCTATTATTCGGTATTCGGCCTATTCAGCTACTTTTTTTACTATTCGGTATTCGGCCGAATATTGCGAACCATTCGGCCGAATACTGAATACCAAATCATGAAAAAAATGCACAATATTACTGAAAAAAAAAAAAAATTTTATCAAAAAATCAGTATACTTAGTTATGATATGATGAATGAAAACATTTTTTTCAGCATTTTTTGATAGCAAATGATTGCGCTTTTCCTCATAAATTATACCTACTTCCGAAAAAAGCCGCTCACACTATACACTATTGGCGGGAGATGATAAATAAATCTTACCAAATTCTGCTAGGTTTGGATACGCCTTTGCTTTTGCTGACCACCACTTGTAATGGTCTGCTATGATCTAGGTGAATAGTTTTCATGTATTTTTAAAGATATACACACTACAAGTTTCAATGTATTTTTTAAGATTACACACTATTAGTAACACAGTTTGATGTAACAATCAACAAATAATGCAAATACAAATATGCCCCACGGCGTAGTTACCGCACGCACTTCATTGATGCATTCTGAATCAATCGGAATCTGTCACCCGCAAAATGTACTAAGTGTCACCAAATTATATTCGGTATTCAGTAAAATCACTATTCGTGGCATCTCTAATTAATACCGATCCCAAACACTTTTGGACCTTTGTTAAATCTAAACAAAAAAACCTCAGGAGTTCCTCAAGAATCTCACCTTTGCCCCCCTTTATTAAATATTTTTATGAATGAAGTTAACAAAACTATCCGTAACTCTCAGGTATATCTTCATGCGGATGACAAAAAGATTTTTAAAATCAAGTCAAGTCTGAGATGGATTGTATAGAGCTCCAGAATGACCTGGACTCTCTGGTTAATGTATATTGTCTAGAAAATCGCATTGTTTTGAATGCAGATAAATGTAGCATCATATCTTATTCTCGAAAGAAACACCCAATTTTATATCCCTACATAATTAAGAGCAATATTTTAAATGTAAATAAAGGGTATTAAAGGGTAAATGTTATAAATGATCTTGGAGTTCCATTAGATAGTAAGCTTCTTTTTCATAGTAAGCTTCTTTTTCATAGTAAGCTTCTTTTTCATAGTAAGCTTCTTTTTCAATCTCACGTCGAGCATATCACGTAGAAGTAAGTAAGTTTAGTTTTAAAAAATCCACAAACATTTAAGATTCTCTACATATCTTACGTCAGAAGCCACCTAGATTCAACAGTGTGAATCCCTCATTGTTCTACATATAAAGCTAATCTAGAAAGAGTTCAGATAAAGTTTATGAAATATGTCTCTTATCATGAGAAATGATGAAAACTATGTCCCCTAAACCTTAAATCTCTTGATCAACACCGAGATATCAGAGACATTAATGCTCAATAAGATAATTCATAACTTTATTGATAGCCCATACTTAGTTCAAAATATTAATTTCAGATGTCCATTCTCAGTCACTCGATCTCTGGACACATTTTATATTCCTAAGAGCAACACAAATTACCTTGAAAATGTATTTGTAATAAGAAGCTATAGCACATTTAATGAATGATACTAACATCGAAGTGTTTAACACGAACCTACGAATGTTGCTAAATTCACAGCATTCATAAAAAAATAACACTCGATTGAATGCCATATGTTTAACCAAAAACTTAATATTTCATTGATTTCTTTTTTTTTACTTGATCACATTTTCTCTTTTACTTTTAGCAGTTCGAATTTGATTAAAATCACTTCCTCAAAGATATTATTTGATGTCCATTAAAATTTAAATGTAAACCTTGGAAATATTTCTCTTTCTACTTTGTAGATTTAAGTAAGAAGGTGCACTTTAACAGAATTGTTTATAGCAGTTAAATTGTTGTGTATTTTTCTAGTATGGTCCTAAATTTCAATGTCGTTATTTTATTGGTCAATAACTTAAATATTCTTATCACTGTCATATGAGAATTAATAAAGACTGTTTACAACCCTAATAAATAAAATAAAATAAAAATAAAATACAAATTATTTTTTGTATATTTTATTTAGTTATAATTTTTTTTAAACTTATTGTAGGTGACTCACGGCTATAAAAGCACGAGCAGATATCTATTTAACCACGAGCGCTTATGTGTTGCACCGTCACATGGCGCTATCAAATATTTCTTCCTATGGTAGGAGAGGTGGTAGTATGAATTAGGGAGCTGCCACGAAATGCCATTTCTTTATACTGAATCTGTCCATTTGACAGCTGTCATCCGCCCGTTTAGGTAGCTCCGTAATTAAAATTATCCCCTCTCCTGTTTTCGGCGGAGAAGTGGTCGCATATGCATACAGTTACGGCGTTAGATCTTATTGCCTATGGTTGATCTGCACATAAACTGCATAGGTATGACAGGTCTGATGGGATTGTATGGAGAGTGATATTGTGCATGCGATGATCTTTTATCTTTTATAGCTGTGTACCCGTCTAAATCTATCGTCGCACACTCACTCCATGCCTCATTTGCAATAAATTGATCTCATTTACTCACACTTTTAAATGTTATTATTTTCAAAATTAAGATTATTTTGCTGATTTTTTAATAAATTCAATTTTTATCTTAATTCAGCAGTTTATTTTTTATAATTTTGCTTTTACTCTCTATAGGCTGATCCAATAGCTCATTATTTATTAACGTAATCATTAGTAGTAGGTTATAATTATTTATTATTTTTATGATATAAAGGTATCTAGAAACAAAACAATGTTAAAATAATAATTTAAGTGCTTTCAATAACTTTATTGTAATGAATTTCATGTTAGCAAATGATACATAATACTCACTTCCTAAAAAAATGTTTTCTGCTGGTTTGTAAATACTTGCTTCTTTAAAATTTGATATTGAAATGTGTTTTATTTGCCGTTCTATGATTTCCATAATAATTCATGTACCTAATTATGATATTACTACTACTGTAAATACCAAACTACACACTGTTTATAAATATAGGTAGGAATTTCTGTAGAAGTCAAGCTCGGTCCAAACTCGTATATCCCTTGTAGCCAAAATGTCCAATGTCTGTATTGCACTATCATGCAGCCTCATGTACCCAGGGGAACCACTAATTGGAAACCACTGCAATAGGAAAATATATAAAAATAATTGTGTTATAATGTAGGTACATCATAAAGCTCTTTTTTCGTAGAGCCCTTTACAACCGGCTTCAAAGATCTTGATTTTATCTTTGAAAAAAACCTGACAGAAAATAAACCTGTTTTTGGGAACGGAACCGATGTCGATCGAACATGCTGGAGCTGCTCATTTAGGGTACCTTCATGCCAACATGTTTCAACCAGTAAATTGCCCAGGCCTATGGGATCATAATTTAAGAGATTTACTAGGGTGGACCATCAAAATTCAGAATTTTTTTGCTGATTGTAAAGATGTGTGTTTCACATAATAAAAACATATCCCTTAAAAAGTTATGGTGACTCTTTTTTTACAAAAATAATAACTTCATAAAAAATATTGCTATATTATAAATAAATATTGCTGTTTTACGAAACTCTATGGTTTTTTTGGTACTGAGTATGTTTCACATATTAAAAATATATCTAGCGTTTCTTTTTAACAAAATTTTTAATGTGAAAAGTATTGCGAGCTAGAAAATTTCAAATAACCAATACTTTTTTGACAGTTGGAACTTTATGATGATGTCATTGTGATTATCAGTGTTTCGGTACAGTTATATTTATGATAACAACCGATTTCAGTATATATTTTTACTTTTTATCAATATGTATAATGTAACCTGTTGTTTTGTATTTTGTGTTGAAAACAATGACCTAAGTAATAAATTATATTCAATGGTTGACAATTTGTTTCATTTGAAGTTTTATTGGTGTTTGCAAACTATGTGATGTTGTAAACTCTCTTTAAAATATATGTATGTTACTTTTAATAAATTATTAACGCCTATACAGGCGAATCCTAGTGGGGTTAATAATTACATGCTAAAAATGTATTTAAATTGTGAAGAAGCAATGAATAAATAGGATTATCATCAATCTATTTTAATGAGATCATCGAAGAACTTCCTCCTGATGGATTTGTTGACAATGATGATGTTAACAATGATGTTACTTGCATGATAGTGCAACCACACTCGTATGATTTGATACCATCTTTGCGGGAAATGTTTGAAATTGAACCGGAAATGATTGATTTGGAGAAGATTTACATATTATTACATATCAGAAGAACATATTAATCAGAAGACGATATTCCATTAATCTATGTTTGAGGTCAGGCTTGGAAACGACCGGCATTTTCATTTGTGCATCATTTTTTATTTTTTTATTATTGTACAACAAATCAATCGTCCAATTACAGTACAATTTTCTCATTCTGACACCCAACACTAGACGTGGGCAAAATTGAATGACTGAATTAAATGAATAAATTCAATCTTGTGACATACTCATTCTGATTCTCAATTTCAAAAGGAATTGATTCTTTACCTTTGGCCTTGCATCCTACGATTTTTAACGGCACCATAAATTTTTATTTTCCATTCATTTTACTGTTAAATTAATTCAATGAATGATATGTACCGTAAACGATTTAAATATTATAATATTTCGTAGGTATTCTATAGGCGGCGCGCCCATAGAATAATATCCAAATAATAGTGCACGACTCTTATCACTTAAAAACGTGAAGTATCCGTTCCCGCGCGCCATTCGTAAAACTCAGTATTTCCAGTCAAAGTCCTGCCTTCCCGGGTCCACGTACGGGGACCATCATAGTTGGTCTAAACTTCCGACTTAAATATTATAATAAGTAAATTTGCCGAATTATAAGGCCAAACGGCTATAGTCACCTATCACAAAATATTCACTTAAATGTTAAAATGTACGTTTATATTAGATCACGTGAAGTGGATCTATTTTAAGTTTAATAAATAAAATAAAATTATTGAAACTTTAGGGGTGAAACAAAAAACCGTAATTAGTGAAGAATATATATTTATTTTTTTGAATTAATTGAATCAAAGGAATGAATAAAGGGAATTAATTCAAAAGGCCAGGAGGAATCAGACTGAATCGATTCACTCCTGGGAATGAATCTGCCCATGTCTACTCAACACCCGGGAATATTATCATACAAAAAATCTTAAGGCTATCTAAAGAGGTATTATATATGTCTAGTGTTTCCGAAATTTCATTCAACATCACCATTCCTTTTGTCATCTGCGCTAGAACATCTGTTCTGCCGTATGGTATTTTGAACAAGTCATGTTGACGACTATGGCTGAATTTAAGGCATGTATAAGCCATGGCATTTCCAAGAGGAACGGGCCATCAACTCGGTTTTGAATTATGTTAAAACTAAGTTTTGCATCTAGTTAAATAAATCTATTTCTGCCTCAAGTAAGTCTACCTGGTGCATGAATCTCGGATAAGTTCCATGCGTCCACATGGACATAGGATTTTTTTCCAGCACATTAACATATTTAGTTTGGTGCGGGTCCACACACCACCAACGTACTCCAGCTTACTTCTTGTGACGCCATTGGACATGGCTATCATTGCATCTGGGTAATTAAATTGTTTACATTTTCTGATGATAAATCCCTGGAGTGAGCCGTGATATGTGATCCAAGAACTTTGATTGAACTTAGTTTGGGATCAAAAACGATACCGAGATCTTTAAAACTATTGACTCAGCATAATGTTTGTCCTTTAATGGTGTACTAAAAAACTATGGGCTTCTGGAAAAGGGTAGAGGTCATTGTTACTGTTACACATTTTTCAAAATTAAATTCTAATTGTTTTTTTTTGGCCCTTCTGCTGTAGCATCAGGTATAGGTCAGATTGCATTTTTAAGCAGTCTTGGTAAAAGATTATTTCCGTCAAAAGTTCAAAGTCATCCGCAAGTAGACGTGGTGTCGGATTGAGTTAAAAATAATGATAAAAAAAAAAAAAAATAAAAATATGAGAGAAACTGCAAAAAAGTTCATTAATAAACAATAAAAAAATTACAAGTGTGCAGTTCATAAGCGGTAGAAGTGAAACCGTTAGAAAACTAAAGTAGATAAGAGTGGGGAGGCTATGAAGCACAAAGAGGAGACCGATTACTCTATCTCATTCTCTCGCAGGCTAAATCCTATAGATCAATGGTTCCCAACCTTTTTTTGACCAGGGACCACTATGACATTTGTTTGTTCTCACAGGGACCACAAGATACAATAATGATAAACTGTTAATCGCGAAATTAAATGCGTCCTTGCAATTACAATCATTTTACAATTCAATGTGCTCTTCTTGGACTACTTCAGCTACCTCTCCATCATTACTACAAAAAGGGTTACGAATCAGCTTTCGGATACCTTTCGATTTGGTTTTGTAGTAATGAACAAATGTTTCGTGGACCACATTTTAGATCTCACGGACCACCGGTTGGGAACCACTGCTATAGATGTATGTGTTTGTCTCTTTTTAGTGTCGCTTTTTCGTTTCATCGAGTTTCATATCATAACGGTGCTAAAGAAGTTTTCACTTCAAAAAATTCAAAAAATACTAATCAATGTTAGTTGACTTCATCACACAGATGCACAACTTATTTACAGCGTATTTCATTTGAACTTACATTAAAACAAATAATTATTATGTCACAATTCAAAGTTTGAAGCCAAAGCCTGTTGAAGTCAGTTGTATATAATGTATTTTGGCTTGCCGAATATTGTTTTATTTCATCATTATTAAAATACTCTAGGTTATTAACCACTCGGACCTCAGACCCATAAGGTATGACATAGAGGACTTATTAAAATAAAGTTTACCTGAATATGATAATCCTCAGAACTGAATTCAAATGCGTAAAAAACAACGATAAGGTTTGCATTCTCAGTATATTCTTGAACATGCTATCCCTTTTTCATTAGTCAAAAATAAGTAGAAGTAAATGAGAAAAAGGACATTGCACATTTAAACAAAGGAAAATCAGCCGTTATCTATTGGTAGTATTTGTAGTCCAATAAATAGGTAAATGAGATCAAGAGTAAAATAAAGAAATTGTAGCCGAAAAAATTTGACATAAATTAATCAATTAACACATTGTTTGCGGGATGAGCTTAAATGCGCGTTTTTCATACTGTTGGTAAAGAGTGGAAGATGCTTTAAAGTGTTTTTTGTATTTACGTACTATCGGTAGAGGACGGGTAACGCAAAGGTACCTCGTAGTTGTGCACTTTACATATGCCCACAAAGCACGTAGTGAAATAAGATATATGTGTAAATTCTATGATGTAACATAAAATATAATAATAACCAAATAAAGGGAACCGTTTCCTACGATATCATTCTTTGAAAAATATTAATGTTAATCTTTTTATATTTTACAAAATGTATATTATGTTTAAAGTTCATAAAATCAAACAGTATTAACACCCTTGCGTCTGCGTACACATGCTATTCACAAATAGATACAAACGGAAGTGGTACCATGTACCATCTATCATCAAATAGTATTAATTATCTAATCCATGTAGGTATGCATAATATAATACGTTCCCGCAAGTTTTTTCTGAGTTATTTTAGTACGGATAAATTACAAAACTCGCGTATAGATAGCGCCACTTTCAACTACGTCTCGCACACAAATAATTCCAACAACCTGATTTATATTTAAAATTTACTTAAGTCCGGTACTCTGGTTTGCCTTCAATAACAAATAAATCTTTCGCCTTTTACTAAAGATTTCCGTGGAGAGGAGCACTCAAATGAGTCTATAAATCAATTTTTTGTCCCCCGCTTTATAATATTACATATGATGTTATTGCCCGTCTCAGTTACTTTGTCCCAGTGACTAGCTATCACTGGATGACAGTGGATCCGAGGAACGGGCTGTTTTTGGAACCAGTTCCTATTGGATTTATAAAATGATCACCAACACTAACTAAGCGAAGCCGAAGAAAAAGCTGCCCGCAGGGCCTAGTAGTAAAAACCTGCGGAGCGGGTTTTTAACTGCTAGTGACTAATTATTAGACAATATCTGAAAAGTGCAGTTATTTAAAAAAAATTAAAATTCATCCTTGAATAAAGTAATTTCACGCGCAAAAATTTCCCTCTTTTTAGAGGAGGTTGATAAAAAAACCACCCGCATACATTGTTTTAATAACGATGAAAATTAAAAATTCGGCAGTCCCTTATATTATATTCCGTTATTAGAGAGCACAGGCGTCAAGTGGGAATGCTGTCCTTGCTCCACTGGTATTTCTGTGGAAGATGCACATAGGAACTAGTAGTGATAATAAGTAAGCGTAAAGAACACAAAGGGAATTGTTTCTCACCGGTGGAAGTGTATACCGATGCACAAATACATTAAAAATGCTAAGCTTTTTTATTAGTCAACTCTCGCTGCAAACAACCTATCTATCTTCAGCTAAGTAAAGGTTAAAAATGCCAAAAAATGTGGAATGCTTCACAATTTTGCGTATCATCCTTGCACAGGGGCCAAATTAATGTTCTATGGATAGGGTACTGCAATGAAATTAATATTGTTTAATATATCGTACTTTTGCAGAATATCGGCATATATGTGCGCTAAAGGTTTATTTTATTTGGTTCATTTTTCAGTTACGAAAATATCCCAACAATTAGATAAAAGATATTTATTTTAAGCGTATCGATCGTCCAGTTGATTAGTCAGATATCTCTAAAAACTATGTTTTGAGATAATGGTTCATTTTTCTAAGAACTTTTTAAGAACGAACGAATTTTTTTAAGAACGAACCATTTAAACTAGCTAATTATATTAATTCTCATTTTTCCAACGTAGGCCTAAATCTAGCAAGCAAAATCCTCAACAATCACCACACTGCAAAAAAACTTTCATCTAAACACAGCCCTACCAAGCAACCATTACACTCTTTTAATATATATAAACTCAATAAAACAGAAATTTCCGACTTTATTTTATCTCTCAAACCACATTGCGCTCCGGGCCCGGACAAAATCTCAAACCAAATTCTGATTAATCTGCGAGAATTTATTGTTATACCTCTTCTACACATATTCAATCAAAGCTTTAGCCAAGGGATTTTCCCGGATAAACTAAAAATTGCCATTATAACTCCAATTCACAAGTCAGGGGACAAATCTCTCATATCTAACTACAGACCTATCTCACTATTAAATTCTTTATCGAAAGTTTTGGAAAAAGCAATGAAAAAAAGGCTAATATCCTACCTCGATAAACACAACTTACTCTCAGATTGTCAATTCGGTTTTCGAGCTAAAATGAGCACAGAACAGGCTATATCCGAATTAACTGATTACATTGTCAAAAATACAGATGTAGGATCCAAAGTCATCGGAGTTTTTCTAGATCTGGCTAAGGCTTTTGATACTATCTCTCATGACATTCTGTACGAAAAACTTAAAAATAATGGTATCAACGGTCCGCCGCTCGAATGGTTTATTAGCTATACTAAAAATAGGAAACAAATAGTTGAACTTAATAAATGCTACAGTGATCCGGAAGAAATCAAGTATGGCGTACCTCAAGGTAGTGTACTTGGTCCCCTTCTATTTCTCATTTACATAAATGAACTTACCGATATTAAAATGGCATCTATCGACTACAAGGTAATCAGTTACGCAGATGACACGGTAATTCTATTCAAAGCACCGAGTTGGGAAAAGGCCTTCAAAAGTGCGGAAACTGGTATGATAGAAATAAAAAATTGGCTGGACGAAAATCTTCTTACCTTAAACATCTCCAAAACAAAATACTTAACATTCAGCAAAACCACTACCGGGCAACCAAAAATCACTCCGCCTTTATACCTACACCCTGATATTACCTCAAATCCCTCAAACCACAACTGCGAAAAAATAGAACATACTGATAATATCAAGTATCTAGGCTTAACAGTGGATTGTAAATTTAACTGGGAACTTCATATTAACTTACTAACTAAAAAAATCCGTAAACTAACATTTATTTTCAAAACTATTAGAAACATTATGCCACTAAAACAATTAAAAAATGTTTACTACGCTCTTTGTCAAAGCCTCCTAACTTATGGAATTTCTGCTTGGGGGGGAGCTGCCGACAAGTACATTAAACCGCTTAACACAATCCATAAAACATTAATTAGGATCATGTTCAAAAAACCTTATCTTCACCCGACGGAAAACATACTTATTACTAATAACATACTAGATATCAGGAAGCTGTTCATTAAAAAGATCATACAAATAAACTGCGTAAATTCCTCTCCATGCCACATAACTCACCCGAAAAACACAAGAGCTAAATCGTGTAACCTACTTCTAGTGCCTAAAACTAAATCAACTTTTGCCCAAAAACACGAATCTTACCTCGCACCTCACATTTTCAACACCTTCCTAAAAGAAACCACCTACAGTACCACAAAAAACAACCTAAACTGGTTATACAAACATTTCAATACATGGTTACTACACAAAAAAAGGGCAAGCATCACCAAGTTATTAGTAATCTCATCTTAGTCTTTAATCCTCACTCTTTATTTACTTATATGTGTTGGTTACTTATAGAAATTTTATCTTAATTATTAATACTGCTTTTGTATTACGAATGCTTTTATTATTTATACTGCTTTTGTTTTGCGAAAGTTTATATTATTATTACCTCATATGTATATTATTTTGTTGAAATCTTATAGTTCTAGATTTAGACGCTAGCATTACTATGTGTACTTGATGAATTTTTGGTTTTATGGAAATTTGTCAATTCCTTGATAACTGTATTTCAACTCCCAATAATTCTTATTTGATTATATGTATTTAGGTTTTAATATGTATCTATGAGTTTGATTATGTACACGTATGCGAATACCTGTGTGTAAGTATGTGCGCATATGCGTGTATGTGTGTATGAACATAATTGTGTATATGCATGTATATATATGTAAATGTATATGTGTCTAAGTCTATGTATATATATATATATGTACCCGCCTCGGAACAGACTTAGTCTAGTGAGGCGGGCTACTAACTTGTGTGTATATGATTATTATTACAATAAACGACCGGGTTGCCGGCATTAAAAAAAAATTTAAAAAAAAAAATGAGGAGAGCATTATTCGAAAGTTCACCATAAATCAAATATTGTTTGGACCTATCTGTGTTCCATCAGGAGGCACAACAGTCCGGTACATTAGTGTGATATTTTGAAATATCATACTAGTGACCCAGAAACATCAGCATTTTGTTTAATTCACTACAAGTTTTTCTGCATTATAATTGTTTTGGTGGTGATTATGAGTAATCTGAGTATTGTACCAGAAAGAGGGCTCACTAACACATACATCATAATAAAGTCAAATTTAAATTTTTTCAGAGATGTCTGACTAATCAACTGGATGATCGATATACATAATTTTTTAAATAAAATGAAAAATTATTAGTAATAAAGATATCATCTGGCTTCTGTCTCCGGAGGGCGCTCATACAGAGAGGGTAAGCAAAAATACAATATTAAGTAACAGTTAGACAGGTGTGTTTTTGGACAGGTTACTTTTTGACTATTTACCTACTTAAAAAAAAAACTTACTTAACTTATTTTGTATGTAATATTGCTTAAGATAAATAAATGGAAGTACGAGATGAGGAGGTTTTGTAGGACATGTACCGGGATTTCCCCTGTCGTTTCACCTTGTGCAGGGCCGGTCCTGTGCAGGTGCAATTGGAAAGGTCCGCTCCGGGTGCCGACTTGCCAAGGCACTAATAATACCCTAACACAGCACCTGAGAATAGTACTTACCCATTATCTCAAAACTTAGTATTTGGGATGTCTGACAAATCAACTGGATGATCGATATGCAAATACTTTAAATATCAGCTACAAAGCGCAAGCAATCTGGTGACGTTCTGATCACTTCTGCGGCGTGAGTTAGTATTACACTCTTGCTGGCCAAACTTTGTGTGTGCAGGGCACTTATGACAATGTATCGAAATGCATCAATGGTAAAAAAGATCGATGAAACATAGATATTTCATCGATTTTTCCCACCGCTACAGACGCTAGCCCTAAAATACATATTAGTTCATTTATGGATCTACATAAAAATACGTAGAGGTGGCAACACTGATTACACTACACAACATGTGCATGTGCCTAGCATGGTGGTCGAAAAATCCCCAACTTTTGTAAAAAAAGATTTTTTCAATGAATAAAGAAACTAAAAACAAAAAAAAAAAAAACTACAAAGTCACAAACATCAAACAATATATAAACTTATATAAAAAACGGCACACAACATTCGCTAGAAGAAGCTGGGCAGAAAGTCTTTGTGAATGTGCCTGTACGCCCGTACCTTACTCACCATTATTTTATGAAGCTTGGCTTGGGTATTTCGAACAATTGGCAATGTCGGTTCATGTTTTAATAATTTTTAGTTGACAAATCGAAAAGTAATAATAATATGAATGTTTTTTTTTTACATCAGCCCCACACAGGAGGCCCTGAAAAAAATAATTCTCCTCAGGGCCTATATCATCTTCGTAGATGCAGTGTGGAGGGTCTTTTGAGGAAAAGAAGGAGATGAAGTTCTGGGAAAAAAAAGGTATGAGGGGTGAGTAGGAATCTGTGGGTCAGTGTCTCCAGGAGTGACGGAGTATAAATCCATCCCTCCCACTCCATAACCAAATACAAATATTTAAAAAAACTACAGGCCACCTCAGAACAGGAAATCCTAGTGAGGAGGTCTGTGAAAAAAAAAGAATCTATACTTATACTATACATTATACATACATGTACAAACCTTCCTATTGAAACTAATAATAAATAATAAATAAACTGTGGTGCAAGGTGATGTTCCAAGAGAGACCCACTGGAGAGGTCAAAAGGTCTCCCTCAACCACTCTCTCCCGATCCGGCTTGCCGTGCAGCTGGTGGGCAGATGCATCCACCACCAAAACCCAGACAAACCTCACCCTATGCAGCTGTGCATACCTGCACAAGTCACCAAACGTAGCGAACCACTTAACCTATACCTAAAGTTTTTGAGGCGGGTATGGGTACCGCCGCCCCGGGAACCATTTGTTGTTCTATGGCACAGGTGTTGGTTATCCAATAAATGGTTCCTGAGGCAGAGATTGCAATAATGTGACAATATTTTTTGTTGTTAGTTAGGTAAGTATTTATTTTTTCGTTGTTTCGTATGTTTCGTTGTTTCGTATTTTCGAGCTTGAAAACATTGTAATAATAATATTAAAAATACATGGGACTGACGGTCTCCATGGTCCCGAGGTAAGACCATCGACTCACAATCCAAAGGTCGCAGGTTCGAACCCGGCGTGCGCAAATAAATTTGATTAATTTGTGGTATTTCACAATGAATTAATTAAAAATAATATGTAGTGTATTTGCAGCACCTTCCAGAGTGGAAGATACTCTCAGTAGCGCCCTGCTGTATGACCACCATTCAGAATTTAAACATTACTTGAAATGGCTTTAGCCGTGTTCGGTGACCAGATCTGAATAGCCAGATATTTCCCCACATACCTACCTCTTCCCCATCTTCTTCCTCATCCCACTACCTTCAGCCTCACAACATGCCCCAATTGGGGATGCCATAGTCTCACTGGCTCCAGACCGGAGCAGTTGAGGACTCTTGTGCCGGATTTATATAAAAAAAAGGCATGAACTCTGTAATTTATATCTAACTAATTGTCATTCCATGTCGTTTGGAAGGCAGATAGCAAGGGCATAGGTGGGGAGGGGTTCAACCCTAAGGGGGGGTTCGATCCTGGGGGGGAGGGTTAGAAAATCTATAAAAAAAAAATCAGCTTAAGAAATGGTGCAAATAATATTGTTTGTATTTTCCAGGAATATAAATACAAGTATTTTGTGTTCCGTATCGATGCCTGGAATCCATTATGAGAGAGAGCTAGCTCTTTCGCCCTTATAGTTTCAGTTTCGCGCGTGTTTATTCCCTATATTTGCCCTTTTTTTATTCGACTTGCCACATTTTCTCTCTGCTGGCAACACTAGTGACGCGCATCTCAGATCACGTGATGTTATTGTTTGTCATATGACGCCGTTTTTTTCGCGCCGAAAGCAGTTTTCGTGTTTCGCTGTACTTAAAAAACCAATTTTGAGTCGAAAATCGAAGTTTATTCCCTGCTCTTTCAGTTTAAACATTAAATATACCGTGATAGATAGTTTTCTGAGAAATTGACTAATTATTTAGTGTGTTTTTTCGGTTGTTTACGTGTTTAAACTGTGCAACAAAATGAGTGATATCGACAACTAAGACGCTTCGCCGGTCGGAAACAATGATCAAGCACGAGTTTCTCGGAAACTTCGGAAGAAATGCATTACTATCGGGATCCTCGGGTAGACATCCTGATGCAACAGATGTCGGCCATGACGGACGTTTTATCTGGGAATCGGGTAGAGTTCGCGGAGAAAACAGTCTCGGACAAAGAAGACTCAGCGGGAGAGATGCGGCAAGAGGTAGAATCGGGGTTTTTAGAGATGCCCGCCAGCCTAGCCGCTCAGAAAAACGTTTTGGAGTTCTGCAATCCAAGCACATTGGTGAAGGAATCGCCGATTCCGAAGGCGGATGCAAGAAGAGTCGCAGTTATCTCGGCTCTTCAGCGTTTTGGCTCGGAGGAATGGTCGCGTGTTCGCTATGCCGAAACACAAAGTATACACCGCCACGCCCGCCTTCGTAGAGCTGGAGGTAAATGAAGAACTAGGAGGTTTGTTAAGAACAACTCCTTCGCGCCAGCCCTGGACTGTTCCCTGGGAGCCCTCTCCAATGCAGTGCTATCCCAAACAGAGTCGGTCAGAGGAAACATGCAGGCACTGGTGAACTCCTCGTCGTATATCCCCCGTCAACCTCAACCCTCTACCTCACAAGCAGCAAGACCGGTGATAGAGGCTCCACACTCCCGACCTAGGAAGCCCTTTCGACCTGCCCCTAGGCCAGAGAAAGACAGGACGTACAGGCAGCCCGCCAAAAAGCCAGAGCCCTCGCAAGGCGGCCAGCGATCGGGGTAGAAGGCGATGGAGGTGACTGGAGGCCGGAGCCATTCTGGGGAGGACGCCTAAAGGCATATCAGGAGGTGTGGAGGGAGCTGGGAGCATCACCGCTAATCCTGAACATTCTAAAAGGAGCAAGGATACACTTCATATCAAAACCTCCTCGGGCGCTCCCATCGGCCGAGCTGAAGCAGAATTTCAGGACAAGGTTGTCTCCAGGCATGACCGCACACATCGAAACGATGAAAGCGTCAAAAATCCTGGAGGCAGCAGACGACTCCCCTAGCTTCCTGTCAGGTATGTTCCTTACCTCCAAATCAGACCACACCCTCAGGCCCATCTTCAACCTGAAGGCCTTGAACGTCTTCATAGACCCAAAGCCCTTCAGACTCTTCAGTCATTTTCGGGTCCCGGAATTCCTCCAACCCGACGACTGGCTGATAAAAGTCGACCTCTCCCAGGCTTACTTCCACGTGCCAATCGCAAGATCACACCGGAAGTTCCTGCGCCTCGTGTACAACGGAGAGCTCCTTCAGATGACGTGTCTGCCCTTCGGCCTGTCATCAGCGCCAAGGATCTTCTCGCTGCTCTCAAACTGGGTAGCAGAACTACTAAGGAAAAAGGGACTCAGGATTGTAGTCTACCTAGACGACTTCTTAGTAGCAAACCAGTCCAGAAAACTTCTCACCTCCCAAGCCGTTGCTATAGTGCACACACTTCAACAGCTAGGCTGGTGCATAAACCCGGACAAGTGTGTCCCGACACCCATGCAGAAGTTGGAGTTTCTGGGTATAACATGGGACACGAGAGCAGATCAAAAGTCTCTCTCCGACCGCAAGTGCGCTGGTCTACGCCAAGCCTTGCAGGTTCCCTTGGAAGTCGGCAGTTGCTCTCCCAGGCAGGCTCTCGGTCTACTGGGAAGACTCAACTTTGCAAATTTCGTGATCCCTCGTGGTCGCTTGCATTGCCGCAGACTGCACCCGGACAAGTGTGTCCTGACATCCACGCAGAAGTTGGAGTTCCTGGGTATAACATGGGACACGAGAGCAGATCAAAAGTCTCTCTCCGACCGCAAGTGCGCTGGTCTACGCCAAGCCTTGCAGGTTCCCTTGGAAGTCGGCAGTTGCTCTCCCAGGCAGGCTCTCGGTCTACTGGGAAGACTCAACTTTGCAAATTTCGTGATCCCTCGTGGTTGCTTGCATTGCCGCAGACTGCACCCGGACAAGTGTGTCCTGACATCCACGCAGAAGTTGGAGTTCCTGGGTATAACATGGGACACGAGAGCAGATCAAAAGTCTCTCTCCGACCGCAAGTGCGCTGGTCTACGCCAAGCCTTGCAGGTTCCCTTGGAAGTCGGCAGTTGCTCTCCCAGGCAGGCTCTCGGTCTACTGGGAAGACTCAACTTTGCAAATTTCGTGATCCCTCGTGGTCGCTTGCATTGCCGCAGACTGCAGAGGTTCAGCCGCCGCATACAGCACCTGAAACCATCGCGGCCCGTTGCTCTGCCCAACGCAGCACGGCAGGACATACAGTGGTGGCTAGCAGCCATTGGAAGGACAAGCCCAATGTCTTATCTTAACAAGACGAATGTCTTATTGCAGACAGACAACAAGACAGTAGTGGCTTATGTCAACAAGGAAGGGGGTACAAAATCGTTAGCCCTTCTGGAAACAACGCGGGAGCTACTGGATTTCGTAGACCAGATGGAGATATCTCTGACAGCCCAATACATTCCAGGAAGATACAACGGAATTGCGGACCGTCTCTCTCGGGGCGCACCGCTTCCAGAGGCATCTACTAAGTCCGGCTACAAAGGAGATATTCAAAAAATTGGGTCGCCCTCAAATAGACCTGTTCGCTTCAGCCACTGCTCACGTGGTACCAACATACGTCTCCAGAGACTCAAGCGACTGCTTAGCCTGCTTTCCCAACGCGTTCAGTCAACCTTGGGACTACAATCTAGCTTGGGTATTCCCTCCACCAAACCTCGTTCCGAGAGTGCTCACCCACCTAAATCAGGAAAAGGGCATGTTCCTTCTAGTCGTCCCAAAATGGGAGAAGACTTTCTGGAGAAGCGACCTAAAACAGCGAACAGACGAACCTCCCATACGCCTGCGCAACCTAGAGGTAGTCCTCATAGACACATCGACAGGACTACCCCCTCCCAGGATTCAGGATCTGGAACTAGAGGTCTGGAGAATTGCTGGTGGGAACAAGCCCTGACAACATGGAGTCAGGAAGAACGCCAACTCCTCAAGTCATCCTGGAGAGAGTCTACACCGAAGACCTACAAACCTGCGTGGGATAGGTGGCGTAAATGGGGCACTCAAAACGGTGTGGACGTCAACAATCCCCCACCAACTACGGTTGCCAGGTATCTAGCCCACCTATTTGTTCAAGGAGGCCTAGCCCCAGGGACCATTCAGGTCCACAAGTCAGCCATTGTTACCTTCTGCGGCCCAACTCAGAATGCGAGAAAAATCAGCTCTGAATTCTTGGTAAGACACGTTCTCAAGGCAATCTCAATGGCAAGGAGGACCAAGGAGAAAGCCCCTATCTGGTATCCCAGACAAGTAATAGACTGGCTGGTCAAGAATTCCCCCGCAGAAGACTCGCTGTTTGAAGCGTCACGGAGGGCAGCAATACTCCTCGTCCTGGCGTCAGGCAGGAGAGTTCATGATTTGACACTGCTCAGAATCACCCCAGAACATTTCATCGACAAGAGGAACTCTATTACCCTGTGGCCAATTTTTGGGGCAAAAACCGACACAGCCAACCATAAACAATCAGGTTGGAAACTGACGGGCTCACAAAAAGATAACATCAACCTCCTTAAATGGTTGAGAAAAGTCGTTGCCCTCTCTACAGCCAGAAGAGGTCCACTACTAAAGAACCTATTTGTGACCACATCAGCAGAAACAAAACCGGCAACGCAAACGATAATAGGGGGATGGATCAAATCAGTCCTCAGAGAAGCTGGAGTCCACGCAACCCCGGGAAGTGTACGCTCGGCTGTAGCCTCCTTAATCTGGTTGGAAGACTACCCCATAGAGGAGATTCTTGCTAGAGGGAATTGGAAGTCCGAGCACACCTTCCGGAAGTTCTACCAGAAGGAGATAGCGCACTCCAGAAGCGAGCACCTCCAGCACTCAATGGCTCCATTCTTTACTCCAGTGTAAATAGCATCACATATAACGCTAAGTTTTCAGATCACCAGGTGAGAGCAAACACATCTCATAATGGATTCCAGGCATCGATACGGAACACAAAATAGAATAATTTTACCTACCAATAAAATTTATATTTTGTTTCCATCGATGCCTGGAATCCAGGTAATCCCTACCTGGTGCATTACGAGTCATATGACAAACAATAACATCACGTGATCTGAGATGCGCGTCACTAGTGTTGCCAGCAGAGAGAAAATGTGGCAAGTCGAATAAAAAAAGGGCAAATATAGGGAATAAACACGCGCGAAACTGAAACTATAAGGGCGAAAGAGCTAGCTCTCTCTCATAATGGATTCCAGGCATCGATGGAAACAAAATATAAATTTTATTGGTAGGTAAAATTATTCTATTATTTTTTTTTCCTATGCAATGGGCCGATGGGAGAGGTGTAAACCCCCTAAACTCCCCCCCCCCCCCCCCCATATAGGCCCTTGGCAGATAAGGACCGCCACACAACTCTGTCTTGGCACACAACTCTTTTGCTTCATTCACATTTCAAACTTCTATTATTCTAACTCTTAGCCATACCAGACAAAAGCATTTTGTTTACTCGATCATATCATCTTTCCATGTCTTACTCGGGCGTCCCTGATTTCTTCTACCATTAACTTTCGCGTCTGGTATTGGAAACAAGGTGTGTGTGCCTACAGATGTATTAATATTTGTATGTTTGAAAGTGGATGATGCAAGGAATACCTATGTCCTTATTAATAAAATTATCCTTTCAGAAGTCGTTTGTCTTTCGCGCGCCAAAAGTGTCTTGTCTTTTACTTCGCAACTTGAGACTCGGCTACTTTGTTACTCGGCCGCCCTAGCTGCTAGTAAAAGATAGGCTCCGTATGAACGTGTTCTATGATGACTCTCATGAATCGTGTATGAAAGCATCACGAAAAGATGAACGATTTACCTTCGTTAATGCACACTCACAGGGATGGGAAAAATCTAAATTTTCAAATAAAAACAGACATTACCATTACTCTTTCTTGGTGGTGTAAAAACGGAATTAACTAAAATTATCATTGAAGAAGAAGATTACAATAATAATCTAAATGAAAATATGAAAGACAACAAGACACAGAAAAATAGTAAAAGATAATGGTGGCAACTGGGACTCGAACCTAGACCTCTCATCTAACTGGGACGCGCGGGTTAACCAATTTCACCATTGCCACCTTCTGTCAAACCGTCATATTTGTCGATCTCATATAAATATGACAGTCATTATTATTAATATGGCGAAATTGGTTAAGGCGCACGTCCCGGTTAGATGAGAGGTATGGGTTCGAGTCCCAGTTGCAGCCAATTTCTTTTTCTATTTTTCTGTTTCTTGTTTCCTTTCACATTTTCGTTTGGATTATTATTGTTATCTTATTCTTCAATGCTATATTATATTGATGAGAATAACCTTCAAAAGTTATGAAAAGAGAGATTTTCTTATAAAAAATTAACTAAAATTAACCTACAACGATGTTGTTCAAGAATTTGCAATACCCGTGGACGGGAATATTATTCGCTTATAAATCTTATTTTAATTGAATATAGTGTCACTTAAAAAATATTAAGATGGAGATGTAATCGAAACGGTTCAAAGATAACTAATCAAATAAAACAATTAAAAATTTCATTATCTAAACAATTATAATAACGTAATATGCATTGTGTATAGATGATGCTCGTCTTTTAGGCACGTGATCGGTTGGCATGTCTCAAATAGGTTAATTAGTTTTGTCAGTTTGTATTACTTGTTTGCATAGATAAATATTATACAAGTATATAAATATTTTATAAACAATAAAAAAATAAAAACATTTTATGATCTTTTTTTATTAATTTCCACTTAAATTATAGAAATGTTAAGAAAATAAAAAATAATTTAAATTTTTTTCATCATAGATGGTACGTAATAATCTACCAGTAGGTAAACAACACATTGACAATTCCTTCGGAAGGTGAAACAATTGTCACACGATATAACATCGAAATAGGTTAATATAATTAATATATATAATAAAATATCAGAAAGTTAAAAATTATCAGTATCACAGAAGAGTATTATGTATGAATTGAGATCCTCTGCCTACCCCTGAGTCTCTTTCTGGTTTTCTGATTATGTGTTGTTGTCCTTAGTAAGATTTCTGGAAAGGAGAAACTTGGTTATTTAATTAGTTAATTCATAGATAATTGAAACAGGGAAGATGGCCATGAACCGTTATTAGTATAAAATCGCATGCACAATGCGTGTCGCCAACGTCGTTCACACACGCTATTGAAAATCGCACCTACGTACAGCGGCGCCTCACCTTCAGTGTTCAAAATGATTGGGCACTTTTAGTATTCCCACGTTTATGGAACGACGGCAGTACAGAAAGGCAGTAAACACAAGTTCCTTTTCACAATAGTGCTGTAGCTCTTTCTTACACACTAAATGGTGAAACAAAAGATGACACACACGATGCACATATTTCTGTTTATATTTTTATATTCCTCCAAAGGAAAAGTAGACTTAGGAGGAAACGGAGATAAGTACAATGTGTGTCTCATCTTTTGTCTCACCATTATTTATTATGTAAGAAAGAGCTACAGCATTATTGTGATAAGGAACGTATGTTTATTGCTTTTTTTGTAATGTGGGAATATTAAATGTACCTATTGGTTGGTTACTTGTAAAGAGATGTAAATATTTTAAAGAATATATTACATTGTTAAATAGGCAAATTTCTCTTAATATTTATCATCAAAAATACTAATTTCGGTTTTGTGTCTGTCTGTAATTCCGAATCAATGAACTATACAACTCGGGTTTGCTTTGAATTTAAGTGACATTTTCGAAATTCGAACTGATTGTAATAAAGTCAGATGCGAAAATGTATTCATTCTGGAAGAACTACACATCCATGATAGGCTTTCAACTATCTGCCTACATTTTTTAAGATACTTAAGATTCCCAACTGGAGAAACTCATAGTCACTGGGAAAGTGAAGGCAGAGGAAGGTCATCAATGCGCTGAAGTGACCCAAGTGTCACTGGTATGTCGGTGTCCGCAGCTCTCCACTCAGCGCAGAACAGCGAAAAGTGGAGGAGGCTTGTCCACTACGCAATTTGGCACAGGGATCGCGATCCTCAGAAATGAGGAACTGACTTAGGGATGTCGAAAGTGAAAAAAAATATCGATGTATCGATATTTATTAAAATATCAATATCGACGTCGATATATCGAGGAAAAAATATCGATATATCGGTCAAATTTTCAAGAGATTTTGCGTTTTTAAAATAATAGTGTATTCAGCTCAATATTATCAATAGTAATTTTTGTACACAGTTTGCTTTTTTTAATGTACAAAAATCTCAATAAAAATGAAGGTATTTTTATCACTATTCATTTTTATTACGTAATAATTACAAAAATATCAAAAACTAAAAAGCTGTCTTCTAACTTAGGGAACGTACCCATACTACGTGACCAAATTTTTGCCATTTTTAACCCCCCCCCCGCCACGGTGACCAAAATCCTAAGCAAACCGCCGCTCATTTGTACCAAGCGTGATATTTTGAAGACCCCCCCCCCCCGAAGAGGTCACGTAGTATGGGTACGTTCCCTTATATGTAAACTGAGATGCATACAAAGTTTGTATGCGTCTCAGTAACATTCTATTGGCGTATTAATCTGTCAAAAAGGACTTCGTGTTTGGAACAAGGTATAGTCAATAATCATAGACAATTGGGAACCAACACATAGGAGTGGCTTAGAAAAAAATGGCGAAAAATAGCATACATTTCTATGTATGTACCTACACATATGAGATAGTATTGGTGATCACAAATACTAATGCAAAGACAATAGATTTTTAAGCTATTTAGCTAAAATTTCAACCGCCAGATGTCATGAACCAATACAGTTACTTTTTTGCGTTCGTTCCTACACGGTTTTGGATTCTAGTGATTTTAAATACATAAATTTAAAAAATATCGTTTTTGATACAATTTTCGATATTGGATATTTTGTATCGATAGATCGGATTGAATTGATTTTGAATTAAAAATATCGATATTTCGATATTTTTTCAACAAGCCTTAACTGACAAGAAGAAGTAATAAAGTGACAAATCTATTAAAGTATGTATCTATCTAAAATATTTTGAACGGAGAATTATTTTAATAGTCATTTTCAAAATTCTAACTGATTTATTGAGAATGAAGTCGTCTCCTACAAGGAAATTTAATTTTTTTAACAAATGTATCACATTAATTAGAGCAAGCTGAGAAAAGAACTATTACTGCCAATCAAATTATGAATTCATGAATTGTGCTGACTCACAATACTGGGTACAGAAAAAGATTGCATAATACATAATCTTACACAGTAAAAAGCTGACTGCGTACATGTATATTGCGTGGTAAGTTGATAAAAAAAAATAAAAAAGCCAGTAGTTAATGAGTTAAAGGCATTATTACGGAACCTACACTACATAAATAAGAAAGTTTTCTGTACCTATCTGTAAATTAGCCATCTCTGGTCCCTCAACGGCTTACTTTTTTGTTTTTATTAATATTATAATAATATGTAATTCCCACAAAACCATGACCACAGCTCAATCCCATCTTCTGACATCTAATATTGCATTGTTCTGGAACTCATTACAATAATCTTCCAAAAGTGGGTCCGCTTCTCTAATTAATAATTCTTTCAGAGTTATTCGCTCTAACCCGAAGAATGCTATTAACCCTCTTAGACTCCTGGCAGCCATTCTGTTGAGAATCTTGCATTCCTTGAAAATTGCACTAAAATTGTTTATGATAACAATTTCATCTTGAAGCGACCATCTGTCATCTGGGGTATAGTGCGTGCAACTAGCGAACAACTTGCGAACAGTGATTGGCTTAAATACGCAGGGAATCATTTTATAATTTCCACTATCTGTAATATTCATGATACACCTGTTTTCTGTCTTGGCTTGCACTGGTTCAAATTCCTCCGAAGATGATGAAATCGGATCTGAACTGGTTACTGCAAGGGCCATGAGCAGGATTATGCAAAGCCTCGCCATTTTAAAAACTACTGATTGAAATGCACAATTTAAATTTTAAACCCACTGTCAGCTACTAAATAATCGGTATGACATGTGCAATAATCTAATCCACTGAATTAGTGAATTTAGATATGCGCACAGGAGAACTGAAGCAGTACAAACACTGTAATAAGAATCGTTTAAAAAAGTGACGTCAAACTAAATTGTTTGCTTATCTATCTTTTTGCAGTGATGCACAACCTTTTTAAGGTTTTTTCACTATGTCTAAATAAATATTTAAGTTTGCATATTGGTAGGTGAATAAAACGTTTTTCTGAATTAAATAATTTGGGTGGCGGGTTGTCTATCAATGAAAATTGCTAGAGATGGTCGATATTCCTCTCCCAGTTTTTCTCACGGGTAATACTGAGAATTTACTAAAAAAAATTACACGCATTAAAAATAACTTGTCAATTGTTTTCGGTCAATATGACCTAGCGACCTTCCTCCTAACAGAAGATATAAAAAATTATCATTATTTATCAGTGTTACGAGTAAATAGTTCCAAGAAAAACACTGGGTAGGTACTTACTTTTATAATTTGTAAATGTTCCTTGCTTTATGTGTATTGTAAACACATACGAGCATATCCTGTCGCAACTATTAAGAGCTAGTGGGACTACGGCATCATCAGTTGGGGTATGTGAGGCTGAAGAGAATGGAGAGAGGAAGGAGATGGGGAAGAGTGAGGTTGAAAGCGATTTGTTAAGCGTTACTTAGGATTTTAATCAGTGATTGCTAGGACACATGTGTTGGACTTTTGGTTTAGTTTCCCGACATGTTATTAAAATTAAAAGTACTAAAAACACCAACAGGAATAAAAATATATTCTTAAAAAATCAGAGTGTGCAATTCACATGCAGCATAAGTGAAAAACAAAATAGGCAAGAAAACTAAAATAGGCAAGAGTGGGAAGACTACGAAGCACAGCACAAAGAGGAGACCGATAGGCTACAAAGCACTGCACAAAGAGGAGACCGATTATACTATCTCATCCTCTCGCAGGCTAAATCCTACAGATGTATGTGTTTGTCTCTTTTTAGTGTCGCTATTTTTCATGGAGTTTCAAGTCACAATGGTGCTAAAGAAGTTTTCACTTCAATAACTAAATAAATAACACCTTCCTTTCATACCCACAAGAATAGCTTTTTATGAGAGTAAATCTTTAAATAAAAAATAAAGGTACAAAATTATTAAAATGAAATATATTTTACATGTAATTATTACTTTGATATTTTGTACAAATAAATTTCCAAGTAAAAAAAAAAAAGTTTTGTGTTCATCATAAAAATGAATGTTTCTTTAAATAAACTTTTCATCCGATTGCAATGAAACTTTGGTGATTTGACGTGCGCTTACCCATGAAAGCTTCTTCACATAAAGATGAGCTCTAGTGTAATGAAATTATTTTCTATACCATATAGCTGATTAGATGAAACTTTGGTGAGTTATCACGTGCAGTATAAAAATTTTACAAAGGTGGCACACAAGTTGTTTGAAAAATGTATGTATTTCATATAGTTTAGCGGCAGGGAGGGAAGGAAGGAGGGGAAATTCGGGGGAGGAAAGGGGAACGAAGGAGAGAATTCGTGGAAGGGGGGAAGATGGGGTAGGTGGAAGGGGAGGGAAAGAGAAGGAGGAGTGGGAGGGAACGGGGGCACATGGTAAAGGACACACTGGGGAGGGGTGACGGAGGGATGGGGGACGAGGGAGAAGCAGAGGGAACGTTTGCAAGGACACATAGTAGCGGTAGGGGATAGCAGGGGGTAAATTAGGCTTCTCACACAGACAGCTGTGACAAGTGTGCATTGATATAGTTTAGAGACATGGAGGGAAGTAGGGAGGAAGAGGGGAGTTCGGGAGGGGGAGGGGAAGATGGGAATGCAGAAGGGGGGGTTCGCAGGACGGCGGGTCGCGGAAGAGGGGGCTTATGAGGAAGGTAAAAGGAAAGCGCGGGAGAGAAAGGGGACGTGGGAGGAAAAAGGGGGTGGGAAGGGTGATGCATGGGAAGGGACACACGGGGAAGAGGTGACGGTGAGGGATAGCACAAAGGTGAGTAACGGTAGGGGAATGAAGGGGGTGAATTTGCAAAATCTACTTCTCCTCTTCTCACACCGACAGATGTATGTGGCCTGCTCACGGGTCTTGTATGCACCAGACGGAAAATCAAAAAATATTCTATCCACAAAGACTTCAAAAAATAGAATTAAAACACTAAACCTTAATTTGAGCGGCACTGCAACGCATGTAGGGTACTCGCTAGTTATCATTCAATCTATATATATAAAAATCAATTGCTGTTCGTTTGTCTCGCTAAAACTCGAGAACGGCTGGGCCGATTTAGCTGATTTTGGTTTTGGAATGTTTGTCTTAGTCCAGGAAAGGTTTAAAGGATGAGAAAATATGGAAAAGTTGTGAGAAAGATAGTAAAAACAACAGTTTCATTTTCCCATATAAACTGTTCTACCTACTTTCCTGTGAATTGCTAACCGTTCATCCGATTGCGATGAAACTTTAGTGAGTTGTTGTGAGCACGCCCGCAAAGGTTTCTGTATATACTGGTGAGCTCTGGCATTATGAAATTTGTATAAAAATTGCAATTGGTGCCACGCAAATTGTTTGAAAACTGAATGTGCTGGGATTGAATGTATGGAATGCGGGAGGGGGTGGCGGATGGGAGAGGGGTGAAGGATGAGGGAGGGGAGGGGAGGGGAACTCGGGAAAGGGGGTCCGCGGGAGGGGTGGGGAGGGGAACCGGGAGAGGGGAGGGGAACTCGGGAGGGGGAGAGAAACACGGGAGGGAGGTTCAATAGACAGGGGAAGCGGGCGAGGGGAGGGAGGAGAGGGAAGGCGGAAAAGGCGGAGTGGGAACGCAAGAGGGGAAGGGGATGCGGGAGAGGAAGGGGAAGTGGAAGGTAAACGAGACGAATGGGAAAGGACGCGCAGGGAGAAACGATTTCGTTATTAAATGGCATAGCAACGCATGCCGAGTACCAGCTAGTATTCAATAAATCATTCGCCCAGTTCATTACTTAAACAAATCTAACTAACCATCACTGTTTCTCTGAAAGGGTAGGCAGAGAGGACAGACCGCCAAACAACTCGGTCTTGGCACAAAATCTTTGCCTCATTCACATTCATACATCGTCTCATACATACTTATTCTATTATTCTGACTTTTGACATGGTTCGACTCAAGTATCTGATTGATCACTTGATCGTACCATGTTTTCCTCGAGCGCCCCCGACCTCTTTTTCCATTCACATCAGCAATAATTTGCTCAACATGCCCAAACCATCTGAGGGTCCCATTCTTAATCTTACTCATCGCACAAACTCAAACTAAAAACATGAAAATTGAGTTAAATAAATATACAGTTGTGTGTAAAAGTAGCCCTCTATCTATTTCCGATCAACTTTATTTTTTAAATTTTTATTGAAGTTTATCCGGAAGTTATCTCCTTTCTTATCATTATCACTTTTAAAATATGCTGTTTCAAGTCACCGTGACCTTTCAGACATATTATCAGAACAGTGTAACAGCAGTAAATGGAGAAGTGATAAGCAAAAGAACTGTAGAAATCAGGGACACCTTAGGAACACATGACACCATCCAGTAAAAAACATGTAAAACCACATTATGAATGCAGAGACCCACAGAATAAAAAAGAGCACTACAAATTTAAATGGAAACAAATTTTGACATTGACTTATTATCTCTTGGTTCTAGACCATTCTGCACTGTCTCTCTTACACTTGCCTGACTTCGTAATGAGGGTATTGGAAATTTAAGGCCCGATTGGCAAGTGTTGTTTGTCAATGGGGAAAAACCTAAATATCGCCATAAAAAACCTAAGTATCGCCATATATGGCTCGCATGGTAATAGGGGGGTTCCCACTTCGCCTCCTCCCCCTCCCCCCTCCCCACTCCCACATTCCATGCATTAATTCCCGGTACATTCAGTTTTCAAACTGCTCGCGTGCCACCTATTGCAATTTTTTACACAAATTTAATAATGCCAGAGCTCACCAGTAGCTTTATACAAAAAAAAAGAATTATCCAATTTGGTTTAATCGTTCGGAAGTTATGCGCCCACACACATTTCGGTGATTCATTTTTAGAGATAGATATTAACGGCGCCAACATCGTTTCCACGGCAACCGTTTGTTTTGCCTTTCTTCTGACGTTTGCAATAACTCAATTTTGTTAGGGACAAAAAACGTAAGATTAATAATTTCATTACGCCAGAGCTTACCAATATATACAGCCTATATTACTTGCAAATAATGTAGCTTTTTATTAGTGAAAGAATTTTTAAAGTCCATTCAGTATTTTTTGCGTGAAAGAGTAACAAACATACATACATCCATACAAACTTTCGCCTTTATAATATTAGTAGGATAGGCATCACCTTATTGTATAAAACAGAATAGTTTATCAGATTGGATAACGAAAGCCAAAATCACTAATAGTAAAGTAATTAACCATCAAACAAATCCAAATAAAAGTCCGATATTTAGGTGGTTCCCCATTGACAAGGAACACTCTCTTCCCAATTCTCCACTAGAGCGCACGGCGCGGGCGGGTGGTGCGTGGCGTGGCAGGGTATGCGGCCGCCCCTGCCCCCCGATCCACACGTTGCCGCTCTCTCTCTTCCTTTATATTTGCAATGACAGAGCAATGCATAATTCATTTGCATTGGTTAGTTTAGTTATTTGAACCCAAAAGTTTTAAAATGGCGAAAAGAAATTGCAAATTTATGAATGATCTGCAAAAAGATTACTCATTTAGTAAAATGCTTTGTGGTGAAGATAGCAGAGTGAAGTGCCAGCAATGTTTCTCGGAATTTTCTATTGCACACGGTGGGCGAGCGGATATTAAGGATCACTGAAGTGTGCGAAACACAAGGCTGGTGTGACGGTGACTGCAAGCACTTCTTCTATTAAAACATTCTTTAAAAATGGTGATCCAATTCAAGATGACAGTTGCATTGACCTAGAAATTCCAAATAGATACTGTGCAAATTTCATAACACGTAGCTAGCATGGGTAACACCCGGGGCGGATAACATGGTGTCAACAACCCCCCCCCCCCCCCCCCCCTCCCCTATCGCGGTTTATAACTTCATAATTCCTGGTTAGTATTTATAAGAATGTTGGCATTCTCATCATATAAATTTAAAGGTGTAATGTTTCTATCTGCCTTGCAAATTATTTTTTGCGTTTCTGAGCTATTAGCTTTCTTATGGAAAAAATTTCTAAGCATTTCTACCTGATTGTGTTTCAAAGATGTTATTTTGACTATACCTCTACCTCCTAGGTAAATTAATTCGTTCTATAGCTGAATTTGGATGATGGTAATTAAACTTTAGTTAACGTAGTTCTAATTAATCATTCTAAATCAGCGGTCGGGGAACCGGGGTAAATTACCCCAAATGGGGTAAAAATGTTTTTTTTTTGGGTAATAAGGAAATTTTTTCTAGTTTGCTATTTCATAAACGTGTTAGTATTTTTACAAACTTAATCAATTCAGGTGTGTGCGTGAGAAGTAAGAGACGCGCGTTGTGTGTGTGCGTGGGTTGTAGATCCCTTTAAATGTGAAATTGCTAACATACCAGAAGAACCTCCGGATTTGGCAGAAACAATACTTGAACTTCGATCTAATACTGAAGCACGTATTCAATTTGAGAGTAAAGCCAATCTGTAGTCTTTTTGGATGCCAAAAGTTACGAAGGCTTTTAAAATTGCATATGAGAAGGCGGTAAAAAAGTTGCTGCCATTTGCAACAACCTATCTTTGTGAACAAGGCTTTTCCACTCTAATGAACATAAAAACGAAAAACAGAAATCGATTAAACGCCGAAGACTATATTCAAATTGCTCTTACATCAAAAAGTCCCAATTTTGAAGTAATTGTATCAAACATGAAGCAACATCATTCTCCAAAAACTGAAAGGGAAACCTGAAAATATTATTTTTTGTTTGATCCAATTTGAGAATTTTATTTTTAGAATTTATTACGAACTTACTATTTTCATGTAACTTTTTTTATTTTCCGTGTAAATTAATTCAATAAATAATGTTTATTTAAATATACATTGATTGTCTTCTTTTCAAAATGGGGGGAAGGGGTAATATCGACTTACGCAAAAATATTTTGGGCTAATGGTTAAAAAAGTTCCCCGACCGCTGTTCTAAACTATCTAAATCTGTATTGGACCATTTAATTATGCCAAATCAGTACGTTAATAGGGGTATTTCCCAAGTATTTATTGCTTTTACAAAATTTTTAGCAAACAGATTGTATTTTAAATTTTTTCTGATCTTAGTTTGAAATTTAATCTTAATATCATTTTTAATACTAGTATGATCTAATCTATTCGATTGCGGGTATCCTAAATATTTATAAACCTCATCCCCTTTCATACTTTTAATTTTGAAATTTCTAAATATACCCTCGTCTCCATCTACAATTTTGCCTTTCTCTATATGGATCGTTCTACATTTATCTAAACCAAAAGTCATTTGAATATTATCTGAAAAATTTTTAACTACCTTAATCATTTTCTCTAAATTTGATTCTGAATTCGAAAATAATTTTAAATCATCCATGTATAATATATGTGAAACTATACTACTCTCTCTCTTGTATTACCCTTAATTTTTATTCCAAACTTGCTTTTAATTAACATTTTAGATAGAGGATTCAATGCTAAGCAAAACCAAAGAGGACTCAATGAGTCTTCTTGAAAAATCTCTCTTTTTATTGAAATGCCCGGTACTACTGTTTTCTTACCTTTTAAATTAACTAGTAAATCTGTATTCCAAAAGGACATAACATTTTTCAAAAAGCATATTATTATTATTATTGGTTGATAATTATTATTTTTAGATAGACCGAAATTTAGGGAGTGCGTTGGTCCTTAGGGACGCTACTGCTCACAATGTGCCTGAATCGGGGATGCGATTATCCCACTGGCCCCAGGCAGTTACCACTCTTAAATTGTTAATACAACAAATAAAAGAGTAGCAACTTTAACAGGTCCTCCCTTAGTTCGGCTGACTGTTTTGTGAAGAGGGGATAAAAAAAAAATTAATGAACCATCGAATGAACTTCCAATTTATGTATAATTTTATTAAAATTTTACTAGAAACACAGTTTAGAAGCCAAATTAACTCTAACTAATCAAAACTAGAAACCAACGGAAGATTGTTTAACACAACCATTACACTTTTCCTTTATTCTCAGTAATCAAACAGAAAGGATGACAAAAAACATAATGACAGTTGTTGTTAAAACGCCTTACACATGATCCGATATAAAGCACTGCCTGCAGGACTGCATGCAGAAGCTCTGCAAATCGGATCGGATCAGAGACTCTGCAAATCAGATTGTGTGTAAGGCATTTATTAATTATATTCAGTTGGTTTCTCAAGTAACAAACATAAATCAATACATGGTGCGGCTACATTAGTTACATATTACGTACATAAATTAGTATTTTCGCATTAAATCTGACAGGAGTTTGCACATGCTTGATCTTCCTATACAAATTTCTTGATACAGCCAAGTTGGTTGTCAAGCTTGCATAAACTTAATCTCTCACACGTTGGAATTTTATTTAATTACTCAAGTTCTTAAACACAGCAGTAAATACAAAACAAAATCCAAACAAGATGCCTATGAATGAGCACGACGACTCAACAAAGTGCCATTTCAACACCCCTTTCAAGTCATTAGGCTATGAAAAAATGTTTTTTAAAACTTAGCCCATAACCTAACATAACCTATTTAACCAATTTTTTTATTGTTTTTCCATCACTTTTCAACGGAGGAGATGAGGTTGCATGTTGTTGAGTTGTGTGGGTAGAACACAATTTCAGAATGAGATTGTATGAGGCATTTAAACGCTGCAATGAGGTATTGAGGTGTTCCACCTCGAACGAGGTGAAGTGTGAAAGAACCAAAAAGAGGCAACAGCCAAAGTAAAATATTTGTATTAATACAAAACCTTTTTTGTAGTAATACAAAGAAAAAGAGTTGGCATAAATATATTTTGTGAGGTGGCGGGACATCTTATGTTTTTGCATGAGACATTTGGAATGCCTCTTGTATGAGATATTCAACACTACTGAATTCTTCCTCCAATTTGAAAATGATACTTAAATTTTAAATTCAAAGCAAATTTGAAAACATTGAACCAAATTTCACCCAGGACTAAGGCACAGGCAACCAAAATTAGTATATTTGTTTATAGAGTTTAGTTACAGATAGATAATATAACAATCTTTAGTTTCATAGGCTGTTTTTATTAAAATTTCATCTAAAATCAATTTTTATTGTTCTTAACAAAAACCCCCTATCGTAAATATTACATGGCGTGTAAAGTCAGAATAGTGAAAAACTTGGCTTATCACCACGGCGTTTGCATGGTTAAAACAGCCTTAAACCAGGTTTAAGGCCGGTTTTACCCTAACCGGCGTATAAGAATAATTATTGATAATCAACTAAATATTAAATGTGACCATCTTGTTTGAGGTACTTTTTGTCTGCTTGAAAATGCGTGTTAAACCTAAAAAATGCGTTTACTTAAAGATGAAAGGTTAATGTTAACTCTACAATATTTTTCAATTAAACACATCTTTGACAGTCATTTCGCCCTTTGAAGATTTATTGTCTTGTCTGACATCAAACCAACTACTTGCAACAAGTTAGTCATAAAAAAACCTTGGCGCTTATGATAACTCTCACACTTACCATGGTGTGAAGTCGAACATTTTATTTGGATGTGACCACACTTTAAATTTTGCATACTTATGTATTATCTGAAATCATTTTTAAAAATTAGGTGCTAGGTTCAAAAATTCGGTCTAATAAACTTCACTAATGCATTCAAGGAAACGTCTATTGATGTTGTTTTAGAGGAGATGTGATATGATACAACATAAACATACGTCTTTCACTAAAGAGCCGTTTGCACAAAGCAAGTATTTTAGTAGAGTTGCGAGTATATTAGTAACTAGACGCGTCCGAATACAAAATTTTAGTAGAGTAGTTTAGTCAGCTTTTTAGTAGAGTCAATCCTTTTCGTTCTATTTTTTTCGGGCGAGTAGTGACTCTCACCACGCGTCCCTGCGCACTGACATGCACGAACCCGTCGTTTTAGCAGAGTTCATTATTAGACGCGCACATATGTCGTACCGTTGAAGCGAAGATGCTACTCCAAAATATTTTTTTTTATGCTGCTGTTAATATCTTTTTGTGTCCATAGTTTATTTATTTTCATCACACTAATTTATTCATTAATTTTTGGGGATCGCTGGCAACGGTTAATATGCACTTTTAAAAAAAAACCTTTTGATTCACCTTAATTACATTAAAAGGCAACTATTTGCATTGGGGGAAGAGGAAAATATTTCATTCTAAATTTCATTACGTAAAATTAAAATTAGCTTTCGTCTTGTGAGATTGTACGCCAGAATCACAAACCATGTTACACAAACCTAGCGTAGCCGCTAAACTACTTGAAAACTGGGATGTTTTTCTTGCCTTGACGCGAGTAGGCGTTATAAAGGGGCACTTTCTTTTGTATCACAAACCATGTTACACAAAAATATTTTCCATTTCCCCCAATGCAAATAGTTGTCTTTTAATGTAATTAAGGTGAATCAAAAGATTTTTTCAAAAAAAAGTGCGTATTAACCGTTGCCAGCGATCCTCAAAATTTACCATTTATTCTTCCACCTCTTCTAAAATAAGCATTACAACCAGCTTAATTAGAGTATTTACTTTGTTGCATGGCAGCCCGTCATCTTGCAACGCGCGGTTCACTAATGAACTCTACTTGAACATAATGCGAACGCTTTTCAAGTAGCAAGATACTCGCTACTCGACTAAACTACTATCCCTGTGCGAACAAGCCATAAGGGACGCAATACGACACAACGGTCTAATTGTGTTAGGAACAGTGCTTAGCGATTTAATTATAAACAATTCGGTAAAAAAAATATACACAAAAACCACTTTTTGATTGAAAACAAATGTCACCGGAGACCAAAATTTTATCCACATTTTGTACTCCAAATAAGCTCAGGAATTGCTGCTGGTTCTATTCTGTGGGGTCTGATAACCTGTGTACAGGGTGTAACAGCACCTGTTATTCTATGACGTACCTGAAGGATTTTACCGGCGATTCTTGAACATGTTTGGAGTAAAAAAATGTAAATGCCATTTTGCTGACTGATATTTTTTTCATTCAAAAACAAAATTTCTATCACTCGTCGCCGTTAGATCACGGTGCTTCACGTCGAGACGGGTCAAATGATACGTGCTCTGTCTCGTCTGTTACCATGCTGCTGGTTAAAGTCCTTCATGTACATGCTGTTACACCCTACATATAATATTATTTTTAAATAAAGCCCTTACACAATGTTTAGTATTTCATAAACGATTACAAATAATACATACGTAATACCAGTTTTGTAATACAATACATGCGCTAATCTAATCACAACAATCTGTGTAATGTTTGCAATAAAATATTGATTCAAATGACAAGTAAAGTAAGGTACTAATTACATTAACAACATAGTAATACGAATAAATTATGTATACACATGATTACAGAATAAATACAGAAAAAATTGTTTACTTCAAGGATTTACTGGCCACGATTATAAATAATAAGTCATGATAATTTACTAAGAAAGTGAAGGTTCTTTTTTATGGCCATTGAATTCATTATATATATAACACAGGTACTAGTTTAGCAACTGCTGTTTAAGGTTAGGTTTCTATTCTTTCTTGCCCAAGTGTAGAAATTCTGTCCCGGTGTATTTGTGTTTTGCTGAATGCAAGATTCCCTTTTTTGTGAGTTGTAATAAGTAACTACAGTTTTATCCAATTAAGCTAACAATACAGAGGAAGCCATCCATTGGAAATATCTCTGAGTCACTACAACTAGATGATTATATCCCCTAGCTGTGCTTTGTGTACCTTAAGCTACTAATGGTAAAATTTTGACTAATTTTTTTACATTTTTCAATCAATAACATTCATGGAACATGGTTCAGTATCATAAGTATTCTACCTCTATGGTACAAGGTGCACAGTTTCAGCAAAAACTGTTATAATATACATTATAAATAGTAAATATTAGCGACATTCTGTTTCCCTGGTTTTACGTAATTAAATAAAAATCTTTTTTGGTTGTAAGCATAATAAAAAAATATTCTATTATATATTTAAAGCCTGTTCGTATTGGGAAGGAAAAGGGAGCTTTCAACTTCCAATACGTACAGGACATTAGTTTATCAAAACATATTCAACTTAGTACCTACTGTAGAACTTTATATTACGCAGAGCGTAGAACGGAGAAGGGACTGGAATGAGCGCTACACAACAAGCATCGAGCTTACGCAGGTTCTCCGGCGAACTTATTGAAGGCCTCCTTGACCTTCTGGAAAACTTGATCGGGGCCGGCGGAGGCGTCGATGCGGGCCACCAGGCCCTCCTGCTCGTAGTGCTTGATGATGGGCAGTGTGTCGTTGAGGTAGGTGTGGAAACGCTTCTTCAGGGACTCCAAGTTGTCGTCGGAGCGGCCGCTGCCCGCTGCGCCGCGACCTAGACAGCGCGCCGTGCACGCCTCCTCTGGACAGTCCAGAAACAGCACAAACAGCAGCCGCGCCTTGTCCGCCATGGCGCGCTGCCAGCCCTGTAGGTTGTCCTCGTTGCGCGGGAAGCCGTCGATCAGGAACTTGCTCTTGCCGGACAGCTCCATGGCGCGCGCGATCAGAGAGCAAGTCACTTCGACGGGCACTATCTTGCCGTTGCGGATCATTTCCTCAATCATGTCCCCGTACTGCGAGTCGGGCCGCACGCGCTCCTCGCGCAGAAGGTCGCCGGCCGACAGGTGCACGAGGCCGAACTCGCGCACGATGTTCTGGCATTGCGTTCCCTTGCCCGCGCCGGGCCCGCCGAGCACGAAAACAACTTCGGGTAACATTCTGAACTTTGACAGGTTACTGGCTGCTTTGCTTATCGCGCGTCCACTCATAAAAACTTCGTAACTCGATTGATTTTATCAAACGACAGCCGATAGGCGGCTTTACGTCAGGTGGTGCGGAAGTCCTTGAACGTCAATTCTTTTGACAGATGACGGAGACGGGGCGGGGATGCCATACACAAAAAAAGTACTTATTTTGACATTTCAATGAAACGGTAGGTCGGTAGGTACAAAAGACATAATAGCATCTCCCACACGCACACTTCGGAGCGTCCGAGTTCCGCGCCAAGTCTCACAGTGAACTGCGCTGTAAACCTATCGGTCTTTACTTTTCTGCGCGGCCGGCGCTGAAGTGGCGCGGGACTCGGTCGCTCCGAAGGGTGCATGTGGGAGATGCTAATACCCCTTCAAACATTTCATGAAGAAAATTGTTTGCGAAAATCTAAATACAGAAAAATTAGAAAAAGATACGGTCACATCTATAGTCCAGTCAGTGGGGGATAAAAAAAGCCTGTACCTTCCAAAAGGTCATTTAGTAGCGATTTTGATATATGTTGTTTAGATTATGACTCTAATGAAAAACAAAAGTTTTCTACCTTAGGGGGTGCCGCTCGTGCCGCCATCTTGGATTGAAGGTGCCAAAATTTGTTTTTTTTCAAAATAATTGTAAGATTAACCATTATTTTTTCAAAATAATGGTTGATCTTACAACCAAACTGTTGAAGACAAACTTGGAAGATAAAATTAATATTTTTTTTTGTTTAACATTTTTTAAAGTCTAATAGGTATCGAGTTACAGTGGCGAATATGTGAATATTTTTCAAAAAAATGGTGAAATTCCCAATTTTTGTTATTTTTTAGGGCTATTCATTACATAATTAAAATAATTTTGTAAACACCACCATGAGATAGAGAAATTGGTGCATTTTTTATAGTGGTATCCTCAGTAAGTCTTCTTCTTCTTCAATGGTGCTACAGCCCATTTCGAGCCTTGGCCTCCTTCAACATAAGCCTCCACCGCCTTCTGTCCTCGGCCGTCGTCTTCCAATCTGCGACATGGAGTAGTCCTTTTGCATCCTTTCTGACATCATCCTCCCATCTCAGCCTAGGTCTGCTCGCCTTTCATTTAACTCCCGGGTGTCCTGTTAGAACCTTCTCCGGTACTCGTGTGCTTGGCATTCGGTGCACATGTCCGGCCCATCTTAGTCTTTGGAGCCTTAAGTGAGTAGACAGTCTGGGCAGTTGCGTACCGAGAGGGGGGAGAGGCGGTTCGCCCTGGGTGCCATCCGATGTGGGGTGACACCACACCCGACTGGGGGTGACACCTGACCGTGGAAAAAAAATTACGAAGTATATTGTCACAAAAATATTGAACCTGGACTGTTATTTATACTTTCATAGCTCTATATGGCTCCCCGTGGAGTGCCATTAGGTGGAAACATTTAGATATCTCGACAGTATTCTCACGGAGACTCTTGACCCAGATACAGGGGTTAGGTTCAGAATTGAAGCAGCAAGAACTGCATTCAGCTATTCAGCAAAATGAAATCCCTCTTCTGCAAAGACAATATCAATTTAAAACTAAGGCAGAGAATGTTAAAATGTTATGTGTGGTTGGTCTTGCTGTATCGCTGTATGGATGTGAGACATGGACCTTGAAAGTTTAGAAACGAAGCCCGTTATAGCTCACTGTTTACTAGATTCACTATCTTTTCGTAAAATACAGGGATTTTTGTTCATAAAACTGATAATTCTAACAATAAACTCAATAACTGGTAATTTACATGGGTTCCTGGGCCACATAACCTGTAAAAATAGTAATAAAACGCTTGTTCGTGAGAACTGATAAGTAACTTTATTTGCGTGAATGCTATAAATATACGCCACGAGATAGCGCTAGTAGTAATCTATATTTTGCTATTATTTATAACAGTTTGAATATGTTCCTCCAGTGGGGATTGAGAAAATGACGAAGATGACCTTCGCTCCCCTGAAGATCATGGGTATCCTGATGAAGGGTTTTCTCAGCAGAGACCTTTAAAATGGTGGATACCAACGTCAACTTTGTTGAGACGGCAAAAATCTTGGAGTAAATCTAGATCGATCGTCCTCGTTCTTGACCCATTGTTAAGGAAGTCTCCAGCAAGGCGTAGGACATCTTTTTGAAGCTGAAGAGAATCTCCACAATAGAGTGGGGATTGAGAAAACCGGCGGTTAGACTCCTATACAGGGGGGTTTACATGGCGCAAGTTTCGTACTGTGCCCCTGTGTGAGAGCACAGCCTGGATAACTCTCTCATACTCTCGGCTCTCAGAAGAGGCCAATGAACCCCCTTGCTGGCAACCTCTGGTGCCTACAGAACAGTGTCTTCGGATGCACTACCTATGTTGGTTGGTATTCTGCCAATCGATCTAGAAATTAGGGAGGTGATAACTTAAAAGAAGTTGACCAGGGGACTCCCTGCCAACCATCTCGGTGTAGTAAATACACCGGGTGGAGTCGAGACCCTCCCTGGTCTACTTAAGCAGATGCGCGAGTTGGCACTCAATGAGTTGCAAGCCCCATGGGATAGGTCGGATATGGGAAGATGGACCTTCTCCTTCTTCTCATCAGTTAAACTCAGGATGGAAGGGGATTTATTAATTTTTACCATTATATGGTCCAGTTACTGTCTGGACATGGGGAATTCAGAGGGAGACTGCACAGACTCCTATCTCCCCATTCTAACTGCGCCTGTGGCAGCACGGACCAAACAGCCGAGCACATTCTGTGGCACTGTGATATTATGACGGATGCACGGGATGAATTACTGGACGGCTTGAACGTTATTACGAAACCGGTTTGGAACTCCGATCTCGTCTCGAATAAGGTGAATTTCGAGTGTTTGAGGGAAGAATACAAGATGGTCTGCTCTCAGAGTCGACAATAAGTTTAAATTCAGTAGAAACTATTATTGTCTATGCATTGTCTTCATGTTTCTCCTTTTCTCTGCAATTTTCACTAGGAATTCAGTTTGGTGTCGTGACTGCTCCTGTAGATAACCATTCTATTGTTGCTATTGCAACCATGTTTTAAACTAAATCCTTTATTTTAATCTACACATTCCTTTATTATTATCTTCGCATCTGCTTATACATGCTTCTCCTTCTTCTCTGCAGTCTTTCACCAGGAATCCAGTTTGGTATTGGAACTGCTCCAACAGAAAACCATTTCACTGCTGCTATTGCTACCTTTAATTGTATATATGCATTCCTTTTTTATTGTCTTCGCTTCTGCTTATATATGCTTCTCCATCTTCGCTGCAGTCTTTAACCAGAAAACAAGTTAGGTGTTATTGCTACCATGTTTTTCAGCTAACTTATCTAGTGTCTGCAGGTTTGGAAGTTGTGGTCCACAGTGTCCACACACTGCGCATCCCGCAATGTTGCTGCCTTAACACACGGATCCAGATCTCTCGTAGCTTCTGTATAGGTACTAACCATTGGCGAGCTCATGGTACGGGAGGTGTGCCGGCCGCCTGCATCCTCTTGACACAGCTGGATTCCTGGCTCAGAAGATTCCTTAATTTATTTGAAACATATTAGGTTTCTCCTCTTCTATCTTTGCCTTGTTTTTATTTTCTTTTCTTTTAAATAATTTTTTTCTAGACTTTTTTCGTTTGTTTCTGTTCTGGGAATTTTACAAAAATTGCAGATCACGTCTATGCAGTGCAGGCTCCTAGAGACAGGAACTGAACCATGTTTTGTTCTGTCCAATATCCCCATTTAGGGAGGGATAGACCTCGTCCCTGCAAACGTTCACCGGCGACGCGAGCCCGGAGCCGCCTCGCTGACCGCCCGTACCATCCTTGGGGACTGATGTCGGCCAGAAGGGCGTCCGTGCATGTTAGGGGACCTTCCGCCCCGCCTCCGACTACCCGACTCTTTTGTCCTTAGTGTCTTCGGACGTTTTACCCCCACCTCCCATTTACTTCTTATCGAGGCACCACCGGGAGGTCGGCGTAGGGGTGCGGAAACCGAACCTCATTCCCGGTCTGCCTGATCACCTACATACTCTCAACAGGACTGCCGGGTAGCTTGTGTCGCTCCGCTCCTGACTCACCATGAACCTGCAGAGTTTTTTGCATTTTTTGTTATCATTTTTTAATTTTTTATTATGATTTGCTTTCTTTGTACTAAAATGGTAGGGTAGGCAATTCGCCTACTTCTTGTTTTCTTTTTTCTACCCCTGCCCCTTTGAACACTGTTTTAAGGCGCTGTTTGGCGCCGACTGAATAGAGATTCCGCAAACTACACAGCTTCAAAGCTACGCAGATTGTGGAAACCCTGTTTTAAGGCGCAGTTTGACGCATACTTAATAGAGATTCCGCAAACTACACATCTTCAAAGCTACGCATATTGTGGAAACTCTGTTGTAAGGCGCAGTATGACGCCTGCTGAAAAGAGATTCCGCAAACTACACAATTTCAACGCTACGCAGATTGTGGAAACTCTGTTTTAAGGCGCTGTTTGGCACCTGGTGAATAGAAATTCCGCAAACTACACGGCTTCAAAGCTACGCAGATTGTGGAAACTCTGTTTTAAGGCGCGGTTTGGCACCTGCTGAATAAAAATTCTGCAAATTACACGGCTTCAAAGCTTAGGAGATTGTGGAAACTCTGTTTTAAGGCGCAGTTTGACGCATACTTAATAGAGATTCCGCAAACTATAGAGCTTTAAAGCTACGTAGATTGTAGAAACTCTGTTTTAAGGTGCAGTTTGACGCCTGCTGAATAGAGTTTCCGCAAACTACACAGCTTCAAAGCTACGCAGATTATGGAAACTCTATTTTAAGACACAGTTTGACACCTACTTAATAAAGATTCCGCAAACTACACAACTTCAAATGTACACAGATTATGGAAACGGTGTTTTAAGGCGCTGTTTGGCGCCTGCTGAATAGAAATTCCGCAAACTACACGGCTTTAAAGCTTTGCAGATTCTGGAAACCCTGTTTTAAGGCGCAGTTTTGCTGAAAAGAGATTCCGCAAACTACACAACTTCAAAGCTAAGCATATTGTAGAAACTCGGTTTTAAGGCGCAGTTTGACGCCTACTTAATAGAGATTCCGCAAACCACACAGCTTCAAAGCTACGCAGATAGTGGAATCTCTGCTTTAAGGCGAAGTTTGGCACCTACTTAATAGAGATTCCGCAAAGTACACACCTTCAAAGCTACCCAGATTGTGGAGACGCTGTTTAATGGCACTGTTTAGCGCCTGCTAAATAGAGATTTCGCAAACTAAACAACATCAAAGCTACGCAGATTGTGAAAACTCCGTTTTAAGGCGCAGTTTGACGCCTGCGGAAAAAGATTCCGCAAAGTACATAACTTCAAAGCTACGCAGATTGTGGAAAATTTGTTTTAAGGCGCAATTTGGCAACTGCTGAAAAGAGATTCCGCAAAACGAAACAAATGCAAGATGTAGCATGCGGAATTTTTTTTTAAGGTGCACTTTTGGCACCTGCTGAGTAGAGATTGTGATTTGAAACTGGATAAAACGAAAAATTGCGACACTAAAAAGGGACAAACACATATATATCTATAGGATTTAGCCTGCGAGAGAACGAGAGAGTACGATCGGTCTCCTCTTCGTGCGGTGCCTCATAGCCTATCGGTCTTCTCTTTGTGGGGTGCTTCTTAGTCTCCCCACTCTTTTCTACTTTAGTTTTCTGAAGCTTTCACTTCTACTGCGTGAGAACTGCACACTCTGTTTTTTTTAAGGCTGATATTTGGCGCCTGCTGTACATATTTGAATTTTTCTTGAATGAATGAATACAAATCTTGGAAGTGGATATTGACCCATTTCCTGACATCCAATCGAGCTGAAACTCGACACTATTTATCATTTTTTGTCTTTTGGCGGCACTCAAACACATGTGCACACATTTCTCTGAAATTGGCTGCTAGCCGGCCCTAGAAATCTCCTGGAAAATATCAGGAAATTATGAAAACTGATTTTAACGTAAAATATCCAGCAATTTTATGTTAAAATCAGCTACGAAAGTGAACAATTCGCATTGGCTGCTAACGCAGTCATCTGCAGTGTGGGCCTGAATGTCTCTGACTGCTATTGCAGCCAGCTGCACTCTTAGGATTAATTATCTAGAATTTATATTTTTATTATGTTCATACTTTAATTTCATTGTGTTTATTAAATTTAATAAAATCAAAATCTTGTTCGCCAAAAGATTTATTTGCAAAAATAGAAAGGTATAAAAAATATCATAATTTTGAACAAATATATTTACAAATCAATTATTTACATAATGTTCAATATAGTGTAGCAATTTTTTGCATAGTTCTACAATTTACTCTTGAGTTTCCAGAGTGATTGCACTCCTGGTTGCTTCTCCTCAAGTTCATTTAAAATCGATGGGGCTAAAACAAAAAGACAAATTATTGAATACATTTATTAAATTATTTTAATAAACCTGACTTCCATGTTTTCAAATTGAATTGCCAAAGCAAAATATTTAACATCTGTCTAGAGCTTAAAGTCAAACAAATGTTAAATACAAAAGTGCATCTTTAATAAATAGTTTTACAGTATTTTAACTTTTAACAAAATATCACCCTTATTGAGGCAACACAAGGGTAAAGAATTAAGTCTACTGTAAAATTGCACTTTCTACATTACTTTGTTTGGTTGCGCCATATTTTACATTATTCATACAACACACTACACAATAACCAAATACACATAACCACTACATAGGTAGATTAATGTTACATTTCCGTGATTCTCGTTTACCTACCCGACATTTGAGCCACACGCATGCAATGCTGTTAATCGCTACCTTCGAAATTCAATTTACTGGCTAGCCGACAAGTTGCTCTCTCAAACTAACGTAAAAATCGTGTAAAAACATTTGCACCCATAGGCGTAGCCACGGTGGGGCAAGGTGGGGCGCTTGCCCCACCCTGGCTGGTCGATGCATGACCCCTGGGATTGTCGACCTAGTCGTGTTTTCAAATTTACAGCACTTCTTAGGATGATTTTTCTTTCATCTGTTCATACTCTATGTATTCATAGAGCGTAAAGCATGAATGTTTTGCAGAAGCCTACTTTTTTCGGTACCTGCTCTAGATTTTTATTTTTTGCTCCACCCTAAACCAAAACCTGGCTACGTCCATGTCTGCACCGCTAATACCAATTAATGATCCACTCTAAGATTCAACATAATGATTAGTAATAGGCCACTTGCATGGATTTCATAACTACTTGGAAAAAAATGTGTGGATAGATTTTTTTACTAAGATTACGAAAATGTTGGTAAAAATTTAAAAAAACTTACAGTTTTTTTATTTTTAAATAAATAAATTCATTATTTGGGCCCATGACGTCACTACATGAAAATGTCCCGTCTTCGAAAATGTTCCTATTAATTTTATAAAATTCCACCCTGATTTATTTTTTTTATATGGCAACACTTTGATTTCAGGCGAATTTTCGAATTTGACATTTAACGTTCACTAGATTTATTGTTTGTTCTCTGCGAACTTATCATTTGGATTGACTTTTTGACAGATGTTACGAAGAGAACCCCGTACATTTTACGATATCTGTAAGTGTTTTAGAGGTATAATGTTTTAGAGGTATAGTGGTGCTGATTTTAACAAAATCAAATTTTATAATATTCTTATTATTATTATAATTTACAAGTACAAGTATATTACATTGGATTTAGTAATATAGACGTTGAACATTATAATGATTTATGATCAATAAGATGGATCAAGGAAAAAAATATTTATGAGATGTAATATTTTTGGTACGCCTCGTTATTCTCCTGTGCCCTTTCTTATACAAAACATTCTTTTTTTAAAATGATTTTCGGCTATGTAATCATCGTTTTTTCGCACCCCTAAAATTATGTCCCGTCTTTACGGTTTATAAAAAATGGTCTGATTTTTCGGATTGAAATTTTCAAAAAATCGCCAGGGTTTCAAAATTACGATAAAAAAAAAAAAATACAGAATGTCTTAGAATATTTGCCTAAACTGGAAAAAAAAATTGATGCAAGTGGCCTATTGCATTTGCAGTGCAAACTATTAGTGGTTCAGAGATTTAGATACCCCAGAATTACGCAATAAGTCCTGTCTTGTTCCTTTCCTATGTGTGAAATTGTTTCTCATTTGTACGGTGGGTTTTACAACATTTATGCACAAAAATTAACGCTCCTTCGAACGTCAGTGAACATTTACACAAATACACACCACTTTGACTTAAAACCCTCAATATTTAAAAAAATAAATTCAATTGACTCACTAGGATTTTGCATAAACTTGTTAAGTGTTTCCTGAAAGACGCCGGTGGGGATTGCCATATTGATATTGGGAAACTTGGTGTTGTTTTTTTCATCGATGGTATTGGAGGCGATTATCCCGAGCAGTTGGCAGGTGAGGGTCCTGTGGGCCCCCTGTTTCCCCCGTCCCCCCAGCAGGCGCAGCACGGCCCCCCCGCTGAATCCCGACTGCACGCAGCACGACGTCTGCAGCATCTTGGGGAGGGACTTGGTGACAGAGCCCTTGGTTATGGTTGCCCACAGGGCATCTGTGTGTGCCTCACTGAAAAAGGGAAATCCAACGGCGACGACAGTTTCTCCTAGAAAAATTTTCAGTGTTATTTATTTATTTATACATGAAAATTATTTATTACAAATTAACCTCCAAGAGAGTAAGTTTCTCAGAGAAAAAAAGTATTCAAAAGAGTGAGATGTTTTTTCCAAAAAAAATTTGAAACTTAAATTTATAGGACGTATTGTAAAAAATTTTACTTTTTATAAAAAAATACCTGTATAATATTAAAATAACCGAATTAATCATATATTAATAACAGCAACAAAAATTCATATTAATATTAAAAATTAATATTATTAATAGGAGAATTTCTACAAACACTGCCGCACCATGTGCGGCCATACTCCTTCAGCAGATTTTGTGCAAGCTGCGACCATGCTCTCCTAAAGGTTAATAGGTAGTCCAAAAAAACTGTCACAAGATAGCTCGTCTGTAGGATCTACCAAATCAATTTATGTCTTAATGTTTAATACATAATATACATTTCTAACTACATTCATTTAGAGTTTTATGGATAAATTATCTTAATTAGAGAAATAGATATGTTTTGCATAATTATAAGTAGATATATAATACAATAAATAATGGTAATTATTTATTTCCAAAGAAACAAACTAATTAACAGCCATGATTGAACAGTGAATTTCGCAATAAATTAATCTTTTATTTCTAGCTTACGCCATTTTATCTCTAGCTCACGCTAATCCCTATACATTCCCGTCCTTTGCCTCTTAATCCTATTCCTGTGTTCCTCCTCCCTCTCCCCTTTTTTCATATATTGTAACTAAAAAATAAATTAATTAAGAAAATACCCTTACAATGTCACACTTCATCATTCACTATTATCAGTGGAAAGTTCTTAATTGGAATAATTAACATCTTATTATTTTGTAATCTCTGATTTGCTGTCAACTTTCACTAAAATAAATAAAATAAAATAATTTAATAGTGCTTTCACACAAACGAAGTATTGAATTCCTTAAGGCTCTGCAACCGGGCCCGAAAAGAAGAAATTACGAATGTTAGAGGAGAGCGTTAACATTTACAGCAACAAAATCGATGCGAAAATTGAGAAAATGTTTAATAAAACACGACTCGTTTAAAATTATTATAAACTCGGCATTATCTTAAACAGCATTTAAAGAAACACTGTGAATTTTTTCATACATATAACTTGTAAACTTGTAACTGAAATAAACGTGTTAATAATATTTTTTGGAGCGTACTTTGCGATTTTTTTGTATCGAGGGAATTTTATATAATTTGCGATTCGGCGCGAGCAAAGTCTGGATATTATCTTCAAGAATAACATATATTTTTTAAGAGCTTTAAAACTCACCGTGTTTAAGGGAAATATGTAATAAATTGGTACAAATCCGGGTTGCGGGCCCTTAAGTTTTAAACTTAAACTTTAGGGAGCACAGTTTTCACTCCTGCTATGCAAGCAGGTTCCCTACAGAGCATCGAACCATCCCTGAACGCAGATAATAAAAGTATATAAGCTACGACCAAACAGTGTGTTCTATCAAAGCGGCGGAGAAATTGAATGTTAAGCTATTGGTACTCGTATAAAGGTAGAAATAAGAATCATGGGTGGAATGCAAGCTGCTGTATGTGTGTAGATATGATTTGCAGTATTGGCGACAAGAGATATGTGCGGGGTTTCATTCTAATAACAATTAATGGCCCATCTCTATTATTTTTCAAATAAAATACCAGCTATGGTGGCAGTGAAACTTGGTCTGCATTTTACATAATAAAAGTGCTATTTAAAACTAATTGATGTCAAATCATAAAGTACCTTTTGTAAAACATATAACTTGTTCAAAATATTGGGTATTTTTTATTACCTCTCACAGCGGGTTCAGAGGCCAACTCCATGGCCTTAGAAGAAATAAAGTCATCAGAATGAATCACGGCCAAGTCATAGGCCATGTTGTCGGGAGTTTTGTATATTACTTTGGCTTTACCAGTTTTTCCCTTGCAGAATACTGAAAGGCCGTATTTGCCATGCTGAAACAGTAATAAAACATTCACTTAAGATTACACATAGGTACATTGACTAGTAGTTCTGTGAACAGTCGACTTCGCGTTCAAAAAGTTATGTTTCTAATTTTTAAAAGCAGTTCCTCTGAAATCATACGAATTGTAAATACAGTGAAACCTCTATCTATCGTTCCTCGAATAATCGTTTTCCCGTAAGTGTCGTTATTTCTTGTAGTCCCAAATTAATTTCATATAAAACACGCAAACTTAGATCGCATCCATCGTTTCTCTGTACCGCATTGATCGTTTAAATTACGCGGCAAATTTCGTATATAAATGGTCAATAACATTGGAGAGCGAAAGAAAGATAGAAAGAACAGTTTGTCGCCTTTGTTGGCGGCCGTTTGTGACATGTTAGTGCTAAATCAGGTACCTGCCAACCTACCGTTAGGTCCGTTCATCATTTATGGGTCTATATTTATGATGGGTTCGTTTATTATCGTTAGACATTCAGGCAGAGCGGTGCGCGTGTTAAGGTTATCTTTTTACGATCTAGTTTTTAAGCCCTTTAACCATAAAAAATGAACAGTCCAGTGAAAAAAGTGCGCACTCCCCAAGAAAGACTAAAATTGTTGAGGAAGTGTAAAAAATCCAACAATCACGTGCCATAAATATTCCGATTGATGGAAGCAGCAAGCAAATTTCCTACAGCAGTAAAAAAAGCCAAAAACAAATGACGATGAAAGATTATTTACAGCCCAAAGTGTAATTTTTTTGTCTCCATGCAGCTTCCTTTTTTTTTAAATTTTTTTACGATATTTTTAATTTAAACAAATTGAAAAAAAAAATTAAACTGAAACGTGTTTCTTTTTTAGAATATGTGTGTACATATATAGGTACATATTAAACCTTTTAATATTAATGTTTTTTTTCTATATTCCCGCATCCATTGTTTATTTCAATAGGTCCTTTCAAAAACGATAGATTGAGGTTTCACTGTAGATACTTAACCACCCAGGTATTTTGCGATGTGCAAGTTTTTTTGTCTTAAACGAACTGTCAGATTAATAAAAACCTTGTGTTATTTCCACTTCGCAATTAAACCTCTATAAATGAAACATTTCTGAATGTATCCAAATACTAAAAACTGTTTGTGAAAGGTTATGAAATAAGCTTTCAAATTGTTATAGTACAAACTAGCTGGTACCCGGCATGCGTTGCTATGCCATTTAATAAAGAAATTGTTTCTCACTGCGTGTCCTTTCCCATTCCTCCCGTTCCCTTTTGCCCCCCCCCCCATTCCTCTGCCGCGTTCTCTACCCCTCTCGCATTTCCACTCCGCCTCCTCCGCCTTCCCTCTCCCCACTCCACTCCCCCCCTTCCCACGTCCCGCAAACCCCCCTCCCGAGTTTCCTTCCCCCCCCCAGGTTCCCCTCCCCCCTCTCTGGTTCCCCTCCCCACCCCTGCCGCATTCCATAGATTAATTCCGGTACATTTAGTTTTCAAACAGCTCGTGTACCTCCTATTGAAGATAGAATAAGAAGATAGATAGGTAGATAAACCACCGTATTAGCACATAAATTCAGCACCCTAAATAAATTCATTTGATCTCCATACCAACTCATTATTAATGGTATTTTTAAAAAGATTTTAGTTTCTCTCTGCATGTCCTTTCCCATTCGTCCCATTCCCCTTCCGCCCCCCCCCCAATTCCTCTCCCGCGTCCTCTTCCCCTCTCGCGTTTCCACTCCGCCTCCTTCACCTCCCCTTTCCCCACTCCACCCCCCCCCTTCCTCCGTCTCGCAAACCCCCCTCCCGAGTTCTTTGGTACATTTAGTTTTCAAACAGCTCACGACACCACCTGTTGCAATTTTTATACGAATTTCATAATGCCAGAGCTCACCAGACAATAACGAACACAAAAAAGAATTATCCAATTTGGTGCATTCATTCGGAACTTATGCGCGTACATACATTTCGGCGATTCATTTTTTATACAAATTTCACAATGCCAGAGATCACCAGTAGTTTATACAAACCTTGTCCTGACAATAACGAACACAACAAAAAAAGAATTATCCTATTTAGTGCAGTCGTTCGGAAGTTATGCGGGAACGTACATTTCAGCGATTCATTTTTATTAATATAGATAAATATTAACATTAGTAAATATTAAAATTTAGAATGCATGTATAAAAAAAAATGTTAAAATGACTCACATGATGTTTTTATGTGAAAACGGTACTAAAATCACGGATTATGGAAAAAACCAATTATTCTATTTTTTTTAGGGGAAAGGGGGGGGGGGAGGTTGAGGAGGCGGAGTGGGAACCCCCCTTACCCATGCAAGTGAAGCCGGGGGAAAAAGCTAGTCTTACATATAAAAATGAATCGCTGAATGTGTTGCTAAGCGCAAATCTCGAGAGCAGCTGAACCGATTTTGCTAATTCTTTTTTTAGAATATTCCTTGAAGTACGAGGATGGTTCTTACGGAGAGAAAAATTAAGAAAATTGCACAGAAAATTGGATAATTTAAGAAAACCTAACGACTATCGCACGTTTGACAGTTCACGTGTTTGAGAATGACATTTTGCAAAACAATGATTGTTAAATCAGGATTCTATTTTTGAAAATCTTTAAGTTGATAAATTTATTTAAAGTAGGTACTCCCCTAATAGTTTGAATCAAATCAAGAATTTTAGATATTTTAAATAGGTACCTACCTATGTTAGGTACCAAATTTAATATATATGAAAAATGGAAATTTGAATAAAACTTGTAAATGGTGGCACGCAGTTTAAAAACTGAATGTACTGGGATGGAATATGTGGAAAGCGGGAGGGAGGGCGAGATGGGGGAGGGGGGGGAGGGGGAGGAGGGAGGGGGAACGTAGGAGGTGTGGGTGTGGGGAGAGGGGTGGAGGGGGGAAGGGGGAGAAAGGGTGGTGAGAGGGGGAAGGGGGGGAGGTGGAAGAGGCGGAGTGGGAACCCCCCTTACACCATGCGAGCGAAGCCGCGGGAAAAAGCTAGTATTTAATAAAAAATTAACAATGTCTAATGGCACGTAGGCGATTTGGCGGGTGAAAACTGTTTCTACCAAACAAGTATTTTTATGTTCTTCTATGGACAACTTTGAATAGAGATGTGAAGCTTGATTCAATATGGATCTTACTTTTTGTTTTAGGGTTGTCACTAGAACAATAACAGAGTTATAACAATTTCTGTGGGAACACATGCGTTAGCGTGAAAACACGTTTATTGTACTTGACTGCTCTTGTTATACTGTCATGTAAAAACGCTTACGGGTCGGAGTGGTTAAGTACCTACTAACTTAATTAAAAATTATACATATTTTAAGCAATTTTTTTTCGTAGAAATATGACCATCTCAATGACAATTCTTTTTTCAAACTCCCTTCAGACCGGTAAGAATCATAATATGGATTATTCCATTTTGACAGCTCGTAGTAGGATCATGCGATGTCTCCAGGATATAAAGGTAGTATCCAACAAGGCTACCATCTTGAACCAGAACCAGAACGTAACAAACAAATTTACAGACAGATGAAATATAATTATAAACATACTTTATATATAGGTACTTTGTCTCGGTGACTAGCTGTCACTGGATCCGAGGAACTGGCTATTCTTGGAACCAGTTCCTATTGGATTTATAAAATGTTCACGAACACTTAAACTGGGCGAAGCTGAACCAAAAGCCGCCCGCAGGTTCTAGCAGCAACTGCTGGTGTCATACTAGTGTCCTAGATTGTTAAGCCTCCCGGTGTTATTTTTAGCGTATTCAATAGGCCACTTGCATGGATTTCATAACGACTTGGAAAAATTTGTGTGGATAGATTTTTTTACTAAGATTACGAAAATGTTAGTAAAATTTTTTAGAAATGTATAGTTTTTTTTTTTTAAATAAATAAATCCATTATTTGGGCTCATGACGTCACTACATGAAAATGTCCCGTCTCCGAAAATGTTCCTATTAATTTTGTAAAATTCCACACTGATTTATTTTATTTTATATGGCAACACTTTGATTTCAGGCGAATTTTTGAATTTGACATTCAACGTTCACTAGATTTATTGTTTGTTCTCTGCGAACTTATCATATGGTTTGACTTTTTGACAAACGTTATGAAGATAACCCCGTACATTTTACGCTGTCTGTACGTGTTTTACAGGTATAATGGTAATGGTGCTGATTTTAACAGAATAGAATTTTATAATATTATTATAAATTACAAGTACAAGTATATTACATTGGATTTAGTAATATAGACGTTGAACATAATAATGATTCATTTTTTTAAATTTTTTTTTTTACATGAGCTCCACACAGGAGGCGCTGAGGAAAATAATTTTCCTCAGGGCCTATGTCATCTTTGGGGATGCTGTGTGGAGGGTTTTTTTAGGAAAAGGACGGAGAGGAGAGTTCTGGGAAGGAAAGGGGTTTAAGGGGTGGGTAGAAATCTGGGGTTCAGTGTGTCTTGGTCATCCGCCTCCAAGACCTAGACAAACCTCATCCCATGAACCCGGATTCATGATCAATAAGATGGATCAAGGAAAAAAATATTTATGAGATGTAATATTTTTGGTATGCCTCGTTATTCTCATGTGCCATTCGTGTGGAAAACGTTTTTTTAAAAAATGATTTTCGGTTATTTAATTACCGTTTTTTTCGCACCCATAAAATTATGTCCCGTCTTTCCGGTTTATAAAAAATGTTCCAATTTTTCGGATTGAAATTTTCAAAAAATCGCCAGGGTTTCAAAAATAGGATTAAAAAAAATACCGAATGTCTTAGAATATTTGCCTAAACCGGATTTTTTTTTTTAAATGTGATGCAAGTGGCCTATTATTCAATATGTAAAATACTTGTAAATAATATTTGATTTATGGTGACTCGAATATTGCTTTTCTTAGAACTTAGAATTTGAAGATGTCTGACTAATCAAATGGACGATGAATGTGCATTTCAGGAATTGTCAGTTGTTTTTAAAAACAGTAAACTTACTTTTTGGACGACATGTGCGCAAGTGAGGATGTAGCCTTTACCCAGCACGACTCCAGAGCCCCAGGACTCTCCACATCGTACCAGGACTATAGTGCTGTCTATTATATCTGGAATTATGTTACAATTATTATTATTTTGTTAAACTTTGGTGTTTCAAGATACAGTTCGCAAGAAAAATACAGGGAAAGTTGTATATCATGAATACGAGGGTGGTCTGAAAAGTTTCCGACCTAACAATGAAAAAATATTTTTTTTCTTAAGTTTTTTATTTTTTTTCTACATAGTCTCCTTGTAACTCTATACACTTCTCCCAGCGATGCTCCCATCTCTCTAACCCGTCCAAATAGTACTCGGCGTTTTTCTCTGCAAAATAATTGTTCACAAAGGTGATTGCCTCCCCATTTGACGAAAATCTCTGTCCTCCGGGCGCAGTTTTTACATAAGGGAACAAAAAGAAGTTGCTTGGGGCTAAATCTGGCGAGTAAGGCGGATGGTCAAGCAGTTCAAACCGTAATTCGTGGATTTTTGCAATGGCAACCGCTGAGGTATGAGACGGCGCATTGACTTGGTGAAACAGGATTTTCTTCTTCTGCAAATGTGGCCATTTTTCCGCAATTTCTACCTTCAGCTTGTCAAGTAATGATGTGTAGTAAGTAAATGTTCTGCTCCTAAAAGAGTATTCCTAGCTATTCATAAAGAGGAAATCTGTCTTTTTTTTACATAAGCTCTACATAAGAGGCCTAGAGGAAAGTAATTCCCCTCAGGGCCTACGTCATCTTTGGTGATGCTGTGTGGGAGGTCTTTTTAGAAAAGGAAGGAGAGGAAGTACTGAGTAGAAAAAGTATGAAGGGTGGGTATATGTGGTCCAGGAGAGATGGATGTATGAGTCCATCCATCCTATTGCGGTCCAAGGCGATATTCTGAAAGATTATAATAAACAATTTTTTTTTTGGAATTTATAGGTCAACACAAATATTTTCACCTAGCTGTGTGATTTTAATGTCTGTGATTTAATTTACTTCCCGAAAATAAGATGGATAGATTGTTACACCCTTATTAACCCATTGGCCTCAAGTGCTCATTGCTTAATCGTCGACACTTCCTTATCGCAGACCACAAGCCAAATTGTGTGTGATCGCGCGAACTTCGCACCAATCTTTCAACCGTGTTTAGTGTTTTAACAAACGGAGGAGACGGATGTTTGTTGGACTTTCATGGCAAATCGCGACAAATGTATGAGCTCTGGACTTGCCTTTAAACCAACAAACGGACATCCGTGTAACCAGTGGCGGCTCGTGACTTTTGGGTGTGCTAGGGTGCTAATATTAAAAAAATGGCATAATGGATACTGTTGTATTCCAATTTTTTTTTTTTTTTTTTTTAAATTGACGTTTTGTATGAAGAAATTTCAGAAAATCCGTGCGGCACACGGCCAAACTGAAACTTTCTGAAATTTTTTAAACAAAAAAATTATTTTCAAAACAAAAAATTTTTTTTTTCGGCTACAGGAACATCAATAATGCCATTTTTTCTAATATCAGCACTCTAGCACACCCAAAAGTCACGAGCCGCCACTGCGCGTAACATCTATTTAAAAAAAAATTAAATGCCAAAAGCAATACAGATATTTAAATGAAACCTTCCTAAAGTTTTTTACCAGATATTTACAAATCAATTTTTGTTAGCGAACTGCGTCATTGAGAGTTTCTCAAAATGGCGAGTCTTGAAAATCTTGCAAAGTGGCCCTCCACGTCCCTGATTGCTTCGAGGACTATCACACAAAAATATTTTAGTTATAAGTATATATATATACGTAAAAAAAAGTTATGCCAATAAGATTGACCAATCTACACTTTTAAAAAAAAAATCTAAAAAATGAAATAAAAAAAATGCTTTTTAAAAAAAAAGTCATTTTTACATCCAGATGTAATCATATTATAATTTTATTTTAAAACACAATATATATATTTTTTACATACCTTGATTTAGTGCACAAGTAAATTTAAAAAAAATTATTACGATTAAAAATGTAAGAAAGATTAAAATGTTGGTACAAAATTAATTCGAAGGACAGTTTTTTAGCTTAAGGTGAAACGTCACGTACGTTATAATCTACGCATTCCCAGATGGCGCCAATTAAATTATTTTAGGTTTTTAATACTTTTTGCATGTTTTGCTTTAAAATATTGAGGTGAATTAATTGTTTGCGCCCGTACATATTTAATATGAATATAAATAAATAGTTTTGTCCATGAACAAACCCAAATCTTTCAAGAAAGGCTGAAAAATACAATATTGGATTGAGTCACCAATACAAAATTGAATTTTTCAGCCTTTCTTGAAAGATTTGGGTTTGTTTATGGACAAAACTATTTATTTATATTCATTTTAAATATGTACAGGCGCAAATAATTAATTTACCTTAATATTTTAAAGCGTAATGCGCAAAAAGTACTAAAAACCTAAAATAATTTAATTGGCGCCATCTGTGAATGCGTAGATTATAACGTACATTACATTTCACCTTAACAATTCGGAGGCCAATGGGTTAATAAAAGTGTGTTAAATTTTATATTGTAAATTTTTTCTTCACCAGGCATGGGGGCTCCGTCGGAGAGACTGGACGTAGTGTACACGGCCCGCAGACACTTTAATAGTACACAACTGCTGACCGTTTAAAAATCACAAGTGCTTTCCACTAGACATGGGCACATTTATTCCCAGGAGTGAATCGATTCAGTCTGATTCTCCTGGTCTTTTGAATTGATTCCTTTTATTCATTCCTTTAATTCAATTAATTAAAAAAAAAAACCTTAGTAATATGTATTATAAACGATAGGCTACGAAGCACCGCACAAAGAAGAGACCGATTATACTATCTTATTCTCTCGCATACTAAATCCTATTAATTTAGGTGTTTGCTAAAGAAGTTTTCACTATAAAAAGCACTCTTCCTAGGGTGAATTGCCTATTTCACTTTTAAAAAACAATTACGAATTATGTCGTTCTGAAAAATTGTACTACGGGGTTAATGTTATATTTTAACAACAAAAAAAATGGACAAGAAAAATGTATTTACATTAGACTAGCAATAAAATCTTAAAATTAAACAATGTTTTGTTGCACCCCTAATTTTTTCTAATATTATTTTACTTATTAAACTTAAAATTGTTCCACTTCACGTGATCTAACATTTGTGATAAAAAAACATTTTAACATTTGAAGACATTATTTTATGACAACTGAACACAGCCGATTGGCATTATAACATCTGCAAATTTACATGTTATTATATTTTATATCTGATTATATCATATTATTATATATTATATGGAAGAAGTCATGAATGCACTTCGTAAGATCCAAAGCGAACTCGATTCACAAAAAAGTACAATCCTAAAATGCGGAGAAAAAGTAACAGAAACAGTTACACAAAATATAAACAACATACTGGAGGAAAAGTTTAAAATTTGGGATGAAAAATATGAAGACCTCAAAGAAAAGTTGGAAAACCAAGAAAAACGAATGTATTTCATGGAAAAACAGGCACGAAAAAATAATATCGTCTTTTTCGGCATTGAGGAAACCGAAACCTCATACCAAATATTGGAAAACATTATTATCAACTTTGTAAAGGAATATTTCTGTCTAGACCTAGATCCCAGAGATATCCAAGAAGTCAAGGGAATAGGCAAAAAAGGAGAAGAATCTCGACCAATAATTGCTACAATCACCACACTTGGCGCCAAAATAAAAATATTTAAACAGAGAAGAGAGGCACTGAGAGAAACCATACATTACATAACGGAAGACTATCCGAAACAAATACTAGAAAAAAGAAAAGAGCTACAAGTGCAGGCAAAACTCGAGAGAGAGAAAGGCAATATAGCAAAAATTAAGTATGACAAACTTGTCGTACAAGTCAAAGATAAAACCACGGACAGCAATAAGAAAATGCTTTCATTATCTCCTGAAACACCTATAGACGACGGAACAAAAGAACAGGCCAACAAGAAAAATAAACAGCATTCAAAGAGAAGAACTTCTAGCATGTCTGAAGGAATTATGAAACCAAGCATGCCTAACTTTTTAGTAAATAAAAATCAAAACAACATGCCCAGAGCTCAGTGTAACAAAGCCGACAACTTGTAGCAACTACTGCTCCCCTCCGATACAGGCAACATGCAAAAAACAAAAACAACAATAAAAACCAAACTTCATCTTCCAACCCGGCTGGTCACCGTGGAAGATCTAGACCAAAACCCTCTGAAGAAGAAATTCCAAACTTCCTCAAAAATACAAGAAGTGACACAAACACAAAAATTCTAAACCCTACGAACAAAACAAAAGATGAGCTTTTCATAGTAACCTATAACGTCAGAACTTTATCTACTCACGAACGTATTCTTTAGAGGCCTTCACCTTCGCCTGAGAGAGGGGTTCTTGCATATGAATTAATTTAAGATATGTTTATAATATTTTCCAACAAGATTGTAAATAGCATTAATTTTACTTTTTATTACTTTTTATAACTCGGCAACATACCTATTTGCAAGAAATAAAAGGCTTTTTTTATTTTTTATATATTATATCTTCCGAAGTTCTGCATCTCAAAGTAGATAGGTACTTGTATTCCAATAGCTCTGATACGTACCAAAAAATAACGATAATAAATCAGTTTTGCTTCCCGTATTTCCAGCTAAGTTCGGATTCGAAGTCGGAAATTTTCAATCAACTATGTATGTAATGAAATTGACGACTTTGTCCGCGGAGAGGAATGAGTGAACCGCACGGACAGATTCGTGACGGGCAGGGAGGAATGAATTAGTAAATTTCGACTAGTGTCTTGCCTCTTGCCTCGCAGTGAGTTGATAACTCGCGAGCTGCAGGCCTAGCAGGAACTGTAGCATTTCGGACCTGTTGGGATCTGAGATCGACGAGATCGAATAAGGACGATTATGTCACAACTGAATAGAGATTTAATTCCTGAATAAGTGCAACAGACACCGCGCTCCGGACAAACTCGTTAGCGACAGACTACAAACTAGAGACTATGTAGGCGGACAGGACGGGGACGGGACTGGGACGGTGCGGCGGGACTATGATTGGATCATATACTGAATAGAACCAATGCATTAATTCCTAACTCCTGAAAGAGACGCGTTCGGAACTCTCGGCCGATTCGCAATCGTATTTCGCTTGGGCCGAGGACTACGATGGTACCTACGGGTGTTTTACGAATGGCGTGCGGGAACGGATACTTTACGTGTTTACGTGCACTATTATTTAAATATTTATGAATCATTATAATATTTAAATCGTTTACAGTACACTTCATTCATTGAAATAACTTAACAGTAAAATAAATGGAAAATAAAAACTTATGGTGCCGTTAAAAATCGTAGGATGCAAGGCCAAAGATAAGGAATGATGAATCAATTCCTTTTGAAATTGAGAATCAGATCGATTGTGTCAAAATTGAATTTATTCATTTAATTCAATCATTCAATTTTGCCCACGTCTACTCTCCACTATTAAATAATTGAAAAAAAAACATGACTGCACAGAAACAGGCGGTCCATTTGGTAAGATTCCCGTATCTTAATAAACAGATTGCAATCTTTAGAGCACAGGTGTTAGGTGGGAATGCTTTCTAGTTCTACCAGTAATTCAAAGGAAGATGCTCAAAGCAACTAGGGTTATTGTTCTCTTCGGCACCAACGCATAGTCGGAAAATACGCCAAACATTTGTAAAAGGTTGACGTTTGTCAAAGGAGAATGGGTTATTTCTAGGACTTGTGTTTCCTCCCTCCTACAAGTTCACTACTTTATCTCCTCAAAAAATCCTCCGCCCAGCATCCCCAAAGGTGACATAGGCCCTGAGGTAAATTATTTTCCTCAGGGCTTCCTGTATGGAGCTAATGTAAGAAAAATTGATTAATTGACTGATTTTTTAAAAATTTATTTATCTATTTGTCCACTTATGTAAAGTATATTTACATTGGGTTTTTCGATGCCTGTCTCACTAGGGTATACCTGTGTCGAGACAGTGATTGATTCAGTTTTGTAAAATTTATTAGTAAGGCTTATTTACCAGTAATAGCCAGTACCGGGAGCTCCTTGGGCATGGAGAACTGCGGCAGGGCGGTGGAGGCCTTGGGCAGAGCCAGCAGGTGGCGCAGCGAGGGCCCCAGGCACCCCACCAGGGAGAGCCCCACCCACTCCCCGCGATTCCACGACAGGCTGTTGAGTGTCATACCAAATAGGCGCCCTGCATTCACACTGTTTCTGAAGAAGACATACATGTAATGATGAATGATATCATTTTGATTGAGAAAAACATCAGTGATATTACAAGCCTTAAGATCTATCAACAGCATGATGGTTCCTTTATTTTAATTTTTTAATGTTACAACAGTCTGGAGCTAGCAAGATTATGGCAACCCCAATTGGGGCATGTTGTGACGCTGTATATATTGGGAAGAATAACAGAACAGAAGGTGGGGAAGTGTATCTGAAAATTGGAATATCCGTTTGATCAAAAATTATTAAAATAAATAAATGAAATTCTCTAAAGGCCAATGTTATCTTTGGGGATGCCGTGGGGGGGGGTTTTAAGGGAAAGGAAGGAGAGGAAGTTCTGGGAAGGAAAAAGATATGAACGGTGGGTAGAAATCTGGGAATCAATGTGTCCAAGAGTGACGGACGCATGAATCCATCCCTCCCACCGCGGTGCAAGGCGATGGGTCAAGGTTAAGTGTCTAGGTTAGGTCTCCCTCAACTAACCCCTCCATAAGTGGTCCGCCACGCAGTAGGGCAAACACCGCCAAGACCTAGACACACCTCACCCAATGAACCCAGGCACCCCTGCTAAGTCACCAACGTAGCGAACTTCTTGGGGTAAGGCAGGGGTGTTGGTTGTTTAATAAATAGTTTCTGGGGCAGCGGCCTCCCAAATGGAAATTGATTAAAATTAAGAAAACATATGATAGGTTGTTTTTTTACTAGCCACTGTCAGGAAGGTCATACTAACTTGTCTTCAAGATAAGCAGGGCCCCCCTCACAACCCAGCGTGGTGGAGGCATCGCACAGCAGCAGTTGGGGGCCCTCACCCAGGCAGTTGCAGGCGAGTCCCCGAGATAGGGAGTTGAGAAACACCTCGTTGCCGAAGGGAGTCCCTTGCAGCAGCACCCCCTCGCCGCGCTGGGGCTCCACTGGAGCCAGGAGCCTTAGAAGGTCAGTGAGAGCATCGCGCACTGAGGGGGCACTCGAAGGATCTGAAATATTGTAATTTAACCCGTCAGGCTAATTTTGTTCGCTTTTCAGAACAACTCATGTAGGTCTCATAGAAACCGTTGTGTCTCCCTTACTATCGTAGTGAGAAATATGATTTAAATGGTGTTCGAAAGAGAAAACAGCACCCTTTAAATTGAAATTTAAAAATTAACCACAAAAGAAGTAAAATGTACACCATTATGAAACCAAAGTTTCGACCGCAATTTGGAAAAAAAATTGAAATTTTAGGAATTTTTTATTAATTATTTTTACATGGTACGACGATAACGCTTATAATAAATTTTTTCAATAGAATATGTATGTATCCACATGTTTTTTGTGATCTGTAATTTTAGTTCGAAAAAACATAAGGTAAGCCATTTTTAAAACTTTTTTATGTTTGCAAGCAAAAATTTTATATTTAAAAAAATATATGTATAAAAATATATAGTTTTTAGTTTCCGGGTATGGTCAGAAATTTTGTAAAGTGAAAATATTTGGAGGGGGGGGGAGGTTAAAAATTGCAAAAAGTTGGTCACGTAGTATGGGTACAAAAAAATAAGAAATGAAAAATCAACAAACTTACGTAGTATCAACCACACCAGTAAAATAATAATAATATTATGTAAGATGAAAAAAAAAGTTATTTCATTACCTCCAATATCTATCAACACGAAAACTGGAAGAAAGGTTTTTCCAATTTCATCTTGCTCCTGCAGATCTCCTTGCTTGTGGCCCATCGTCCAATTGGTAAATAGATTGTCAACAATGTTGGCCAGCAATTCGCATTTCCATAAAAATCTTATTTTTCCTTTGGAAACAACAATATTTGACACTTCCCTGCCATCTATCGGCGAATTTTTTAGGCTCTCACTAACATCAGCGGGGTTCCGAACCGTAATATTATCATTCGATTCATAGCTTACAGTAACTGACGGCAGGGCTTCATATCTTTTGTCTCCTTGGAAATTCACGCCATTTTCTTGATTGTTTAGTATTTTTTTTGCGGCTTTCAATGGTGAAATCAATGATCCGTGCGTCAGGACCCATCTTCTCCCAAATTTTATGCCAGATGAGAAAAATTGAAGAGGATTGGCTACACTACTTTCCGATTTTCCTATATCGTACGTGATGAGGGCACCCGCAGAATTCATTATTTTTCTTCACGTCTACCCACTACTGAAAAAAAATATAAATTGGGACTTGGATTACTTTGATCTGATAATTTTATGGCATTGGCAGTCAAAGGATTTATTTAAGGATGGATTGAAAAAATACAAATAAATATTGAAGGTAACATAAATATCACGAAAATACAAAAATTTTAACACAGGAAAACAAATAATTAAGGCGGTCAGCGCAAAAGCGGTGAGACCCACAAAATTACACAATTATTATTTTTTTACGTGAGTTCCACGCAGGAGGCCTTGAGGAAAATAATTTCCGACAGGGCCTATGCCATCTTTGGGGATGCTGTGTTAAGGGTTTTGTTAAGGAAGGAGAGGATAGTTCTGGGAAAGAAAAAGGTTTGAGGAGTGGGGTTCAGTGTGTCCAGGTCATCCGCCGTCAAGACCTAGACAAACCTCACCCCATGAACCCAGGCACCAGTGGCGGTCAGTTAGTTTTCAGTGAGCTAGAGTGCTAAGATTGAAAAATATGACATTATTGAAGTTGTAGCTGAAAACGATATTTTTTTCAAAACTTTTGTATGAAGATCTTTCATTATGTACATGCGGCGCATCCCTTAACTGAAAGAATCTTGAAGACCTGCATACAAAAAGTTTAAATTTTGAAAAAAAAAATCATTTTCAGCTACAACAACGTCATATTGTTCAATCTTCGCGCTACAGCTCACTGAAAACACACGGACCGCCACTGCCGGGCACCCCTGCTAAATCATCAAACTTTGCGAACTACTTGGGGTGACCTATGGCAGAGGTGTTGGTTATCCAATAAATGATTCTCGAGGCGGCGGTACGTACCCATTTCCCATTGCCTGCCAAATTGTAAATATGATATTATGTTTCATGAAATAAAAGTGAAAGATCACACAAAAATATACATTTCATAGTGAATTCCACGTTTTATGATGCTATTTTTACGTATTAAAAAAATAAAAATAAATAAATAATTTTTTTTTGGGTTACCACAATCCGCCTATTTTTATAATAGATTTTTTTTTACTAAAACTGAACAAAAATAATTTTTGTAAGCAAAGGGGAATGAATGCTGGCAAAGTTTTTTTTTTTTTTTACATGAGCTCCACACAGGAGGCCCTGAGGAAAATAATTTCCCTCAGGGCCTATGTCATCTTTGGGGATGCTGTGTGGAGGGTTTTTTAAGGAAAGAAAGGAGAGGAGAGTTCTGGGAAGGAAAAGGGTTTAAGGGGTGGGTAGGAATCTGGGGTTCAGTGTGTCCTAGTCATCCACCTCCAAGACCTAGACAAACCTCACCCCATGAACCCGGGCACCCCTGCTAAATCACCAAACGTAGCGAACCACTTGGGGTGACCTGTGGCAGAGGTGTTGGTTATCCAATTAAGGTTCCCGGGGCGGCGGTACCCATTCCCGCCTCCCAAATTGCGTTGCCTCCAGTATTGCAATAAAAATGTAAATAATTTCTGGAGTAATCTCCTTGATCTACCATAAATAAGCAAAAGGTCGCGGGTTCAACACCCGACATATACTAAAAAAAACGAATCAATAATTTTAATTTGGGAGGCGGGTATTGGTACTGCCGCCCCGGCAATCATTTACTGGATAACCAACACTCCTCATAGGTCATCCCGAGTGGTGCTCTACGTTTAGTGACTTAGCAAGGGTGCCCAGGTTCATAGGGTTAGGTTTGTCAATTTGGGAGGCGGGTTTGGGTACCGCCGCCCTGGGAGTCATTCATTAGATAATAAACACTCCTGCCATAGGTCACCCCAAGTGGTTCGCTACGTTTGGTGACATAGCAAGGGTGCCGGGGTCATGGGGTGAGGTTTGTCTAGGACTTGGCGGCGGATGCGTTTGCCCACTTGCTGCGTGGCGGGCCGGATCAATAGAGACTGGTTGTGATACTCTCCAGCTGGACTCACGAACTATCATTGTGCACTGCAGTTAGTGGGATGGATTCATACTTCCGACTTTCCTGGACACACTGGTCCCCAAATTCCTACCCAATCCTCATGCATTTTTCCTCTCCTTCCTTTCCTTTAAAAGACTATTCACACCGCATCCCTGAAGATGACATAGGCCGTGATTGAAATTATTTTCCTCAGGGCCTCCTGTGTGGAGCTAATGCAAAAAAAAAACATTAGTTTCCGGACACCGCGTATATTTTTCAAAGAAAAACAAAAATCCCAGGTTACGAATAAGTATTTAAATTCCTCCTACCACGATCATCATAAGCGGAAAAAGAGTTACGCAAATATGGAGGACTTATCTAGCAGAGAACTGAACCCACGTCACCTTTGCGGGAACCCGACGCTTTGGACAACTCAATAAAATAACCAAAAATTTTACACAACCTCAGAGAAGTTTAAAAAATTTCTAAGAATAAGTCTTTAAAATATAATATGACATGAGAAGTAATTTTAATTCTCACCGCAAATAAATAGCATTGCCAGTCAATTACATGGTGGAAGGTAATGAAAATGATTGAATAATGAAAGGGGGCGGTAGAAAAAGTGATGTGATTAAAGATCCAAAGGTGAAACTGCACTTTTATTATACATCATTGTAATGATAGGGGTAACGTCAAGTGCCGGCCCGCCCCCGGCAGGAGCGGACTGGCGCGGGGGCGATCTGGAATTAAAATAAATGGCGCCTGAAACAGATGGAAAGGCGCCAGAATCAGATGTAAAGGAGCCAGAATTCGATTGAATGGTTCCAGCAGCAGGTGGACTGGCGGTAGAATGAGGTATAATGGCACATGAATCAGATTGAAGAGCGACTGAATCTGGTTGAATCGCACCTGAATAGAAAGGAACCAGACAAAGGTTGAATAGTTCTGGAACCAGGTGGAGCTTCAATTGGAGCAGACAGACTGCTACCAGAATCAGGTTGAATTGGATGGAATGGTGCAAGAATCAGGTTAAATGTCGCAAATTAAACACAATGCCATCTGGATTAAATATAGCCTGGAATATAGCCTAGAGCCTAGAGCAGATAAACTGACGCCTAATCAGGATGACTAGCACCCGCATCAGTTCGAATGGCATGGCGACACAATCAGGTTGAATGGCACCGAAATCAGATCAAATAGCGCCCACTGACTAAATAATATCATCTGCCATCTGTGTATTATTTTCACAAAATTCTACCTTAACATTATTGCACACGTAGATGATGCCATTAATATCGGTAACAAATAAAAGAAATAATTGAAAAAATGTTTGCAGTAATACCCGGATAGAGTAGAGGTCCCGAGTTCGAGTGTCCTACGTCTCATATTTTAAAAGTATTATTTTTAATAAAAAAAAACTTATCTAAAAGTTTACATTAATGAAATTATAAAAGAAGTTCAAATAATATTTCAGACGTACAAATGTGTCCATTTTGGAAGAGCTAATCATCCACAATAAGGCTTTCAAGAATCTGTCTACAACGTTCGATATTTTAAGATATTTTGGACATGTTGCTCGCCAAACTGAGGACTCCAACTTGGAGAAACTCATAGTCACTGGAAAAGTGGAAGGCAGAAGAACCAGAGGAACGACACCAATGCTCTGGAGTGATCAAGTATCACTGGCGTCAGGTACGTCGCAGTGCAGAACCGCGAGGAGTGGAGCAGTCTTGTCCACCACGGAAATTGGAGTATGAATCATTCCTCAGCAAGGAGGAACCGACAAGAAGAATAAATATTTCATTATTCTTTGTATATATTGTGTGGTGTCAAATAATAATGATTTTTACAGGGTTATACTTGACTAAATTTAACCAGTTATTTGACATTATTTGGAGTAAAAAATGAAAATGGAATGTTGGTGATTGTGTTTTTTATAATTTTTTTTCTTCAAAACCAAACAAAAAAAATCCTTCACCTGTCATCGCTGGATACTCAGCCAAGTAGCCGCCCAACCCCGCATCCCGACCCTAACTGTCCAATACCTGACATTACACTGATTTTTGTAGTTTTAATTTGAAAAAAAAAAATCAAACATGTCACTGGAGATCAAAATTTAATTTACATTTTTTACTCCAAATAATGTCAGGAATCACTGGCTGAACACCTCACCAAGAGGACATGTGCTGTGGTGTTCACGTGTTTTCAAAGAATTTAAATATAGTATTGTTGTGAATTTTTTTTACATTAGCTCCACACAGGAGGCCCTGAGAAAAACAATTTCCCTCAAAGCCTGTATCATCTTTGGGGATGCTGCGCGGAGGGTAATTTTAAGAAAAGGAAGGAGAGGAAGTTCTGGGAAGGAAAAGCGTAAGAGGGGTGGGTAGAAATCTAGGGTTCAGTATGTTCCGGTCATCCGCCGCCAGATCCAGACAAATCTCACCTCATGAACTCGGGTACCCATGCTAAGTCACCAAACGCAGCGAAGAACTTGGGGTGACCTATGGCAGAGGTGTTGGTTATCCTATAAATGGTTCCCGGGACGGCGCTTTCATTCCCGCCCCCCCCCAATTGTATTATATTATATTTTGGTAGAAAGCAGTCACTTTGTGGTTTGACATATTAATTAAAGGAAAACAATCACTTTGTTTGTAACCACGATTTATTGATTTAATTTTTATTTACCGACCGGTTTCGCTTAATACAAGCATCATCAGGGTATAAATTAAAACTGATGAAAAAATACATTGTGTGAGCTTATATATACATACAGACAGAGACAAAACATAATATAAAGTAAGAGTGAGAGATTGTAATTAACATCCTACATAGTGATAGAGAGAAAGAGACGGGTATATCTAATGAATAATTACATTATATCTACCGGGACAAAACGTCATTTAAACAGGTGATTAAGAAATAAAGTGGCTACGGGTTTTTTTAGTTTATGGGAAATATTCCTAATATCGGACTGTTGGACACATTTAACTGATTATTAAGGATTTGGGTTTTTGTTTTAACGGCTTTCTTTATTTCGAGTGCTTCTAAATTATTAAGCCTGTTACCATGACTATTTCTGTGTAAAATCTTAACACCGGTGTTTTGATTGAAGGTATGATCTTTATCAATAAGGTGATTAGCGAATTCCGAAAATCCATTATTATTTAAGCATCTAAGATGCTCTTTGATTCTAATATTGACATTACGCGTCTTAGATTAGATTATTACGCGTCTTAGATTAGAATTAGATTGTAATGATTGTTCATCATTTTATGTAGGTAAAACGACGCGTAATGTCAATATTAGAATCCTTAATAATCAGTTAAATGTGTCCAACAGTCCGATATTAGGAATATTTCCCATAAACTAAAAAAACCCGTAGCCACTTTATTTCTTAATCACCTGTTTAAATGACGTTTTGTCCCGGTAGATATAATGTAATTATTCATTAGATATACCCGTCTCTTTCTCTCTATCACTATGTAGGATGTTAATTACAATCTCTCACTCTTACTTTATATTATGTTTTGTCTCTGTCTGTATGTATATATAAGCTCACACAATGTATTTTTTCATCAGTTTTAATTTATACCCTGATGATGCTTGTATTAAGCGAAACCGGTCGGTAAATAAAAATTAAATCAATAAATCGTGGTTACAAACAAAGTGATTGTTTTCCTTTAATTAATGTATTATATTATTATGAATATTATAAAATAATTTTGTTGATATTATTTCAATAAATCGAATACATTTTAACATTTTATATCCCGCGACCTTCGAGTCCGCAGCAGAGGTCTTAGCCACTTGGCCACGGAGGTCAAATTTGTTGATATCCAGTCCGCCCCTGCGAGCCGAAGGTGGTTATGTTTATATTTAGAAGTGACGCCATCGCGTTAGAGGAATGGCTTGGTGGTGGAGGGGGAGATAGTGGCTGGTGAGATCACCGATCAGCGCCCGGTGTATTACACAGCCCCCGGCTATCTGGACCACAGCGGTTTAGCACGCCCTCTACCAGACGCCTTGGACAGCGGTTGTCAAGCGAAAATATGCCAACTCTAACCTAACTAGCTAGTCTTGTCTATATTTTGTCATACTAACACATATTGTAACTTGTATTTGCCGCTAAGCACTTGCATACTTCTTACTAACAACGTATGCAGAGACATTGGAGGCCTAAATTCGTTCTAAACTAAATGTAGCTTCGTTCTTTAAAAAAAAATTAGAGTCCTTGTGAGAGCCTTGAAGGAGTTACCATCCGTTACTTATACCAAGGCGGGTAAGTGGTGGATAACCTCCAATAACCTAACTGGCTATTGACGGTTCCATGACAGTTGATCCGCCGAGAAATAGTCCCCCGGCGTACTTATAGATAATGTGCCGTCGGTTTAGCGAAAATACGGTATACTTAATTACACAAAATATAACTACGTGACCCCGAAGAGATGTGCAGAGAGGATGTACCGCCGAATAACAAAAGTATGATACATATTTTCAATGAAATGCATTAAGGAAAAATCTGCTTCTTTATACACTGCGTATGACAGAGCATTAGGGATGTCGAAAGTGAAAAAAAATATCGATATATCGATGTATCGATATTTATTAAAATATCAATATCGACGTCGATATATCGATATATCGGTCAAATTTTCAAGAGATTTTGCGTTTTTTAAATAATAGTGTATTCAGCTCAATATTATCAATAGTAATTTTTGTACACAATTTGCTTTTTTTAATGTACAAAAATCTCAATAAAAATTAAGGTTATATTATTACAAAAATATCAAAAAATAAAAAGCTGTCTTCTAACTTATATGTAAACTGAGATGCATACAAAGTTTGTAAGCGTCTCAGTAACATTCTATTGGCGTATTAATCTGTCAAAAAGGACTTCGTGTTTGGAACAAGGTATAGTCAATAATCATAGACAATTGGGAACCAACATACAATTTTCGATATTGGATATTTTGTATCGATATATCGATATATTGGATCAAAATATATCGGCTAAAAATATCGCTTTTTTGAATTAAAAATATCGATATTTTTTCAACAAGCCTACAGAGCATAAGTACCTACACTGCAATCGACACTGTATAGTGTATATAAATTCGTTTGATATTTATACCAACCTATTATTAAGGGTATTTTTGGTTTGAAATTGGTAAATAATGAACAAAAAATTATATATCAAATTCTATAGCAATGTTATTTCGGGGCAGTGGCGTAGCGAGGGGGGGGGGGCGGACCGCCGCGGGTGCCACCCGAAGGGTGGTGCCACTCGACCGAGATATTGCATACACATGAACACGGTCTATTATTTATATTTTCGTAACTCTATGGCTCCCCGTGGAGCCATAGAGTTACGAAAGTTACGAGTTTTATAGGCGGAATAGCCTATATTCTGAAATTCTCTAGCCACCCCCCGCCCCCCAGGATGGACCAATTTTATGAAGTTGAAATTGGCGTTTTGAATTTCTCAAGTCAACTTTAATGGGGGGGGGGGTGACACCACTCCCTGGGGGGGGTGGGTGACATCCGCCCCGGGTGCCACCTATGCTAGCTACGCCACTGTTTCGGGGGGCAGATACTTTCAGTATCGCCCTGGTGAAAGACCACCGTTCAGAATCGAATCGTTGCGTTGTTTGGCGAAGAGATCTGAATAGCCAGGTACATCCTTATCTTCCTCTTCCCCATCTCCTTCCCCTTCAGTCTAATGACTTACCCCAATTGGGGATACGATAGTCTCACTGGCTCCAGTCGGTTTGGAGCAGTTAGGACTCTTGCGGTGCTCATATAAAAAAACAACCTTTCCCGTAGGGGTAGGCAGAGAGGGTGACCGCCACCCAACTCTGCCTTGGCACAAACCACTTGAAAAATATATATGTGAATGCCTCACACGAATGCATCCGTTTGTCCGGAGTCAGTACTGTGAAAAGCTGCAAAAAAGCGCAATACCTTTGCACGATGATGTCGTCTCTCGCCCGGCATGCCGCTTGAAGTCCCGAAAACCTTCTGGACAGAAGGAGAAAGACTTCTCCGATCACCTCTCACCCCCAGGAAGCTTGAGTGGCAATCGGCCAACGTGAAAAATGCCCATCTCGTACAAGACCCCACTGAGAGACAGCCCGGGTCTCATTGCCTCGTAAACTCTGGTACGCCATCAGTAGGATAAGGTGTTCCCATAGCCGTTGTGCCCACATGATTCGGTGCAGTGCAGACCACCGATCATGGTCACCACCACCGATCATGGTCACCACCACCGGTCAACGAATGCCCGCTCCATTCATTCCCCGGCGGGATTGATGAGGTCCACAGGGCAACGCCTGAGGCCCTAGACTAGCTCGCAGACCTAGATGCCCCCCTCTGAACCCCAACATAAGAAGTACTGTGAAGGTATGGAGATGGTAAAGAGGAAGTTTGGGAAGAACCTGGCTATTGACGACAGGTCGCAAAACATTTCTAAAGCCATCTCAAGCAACTTATCGATCCTTAAGATGAATATATACGTGAAATCCTATTTAGATACTATTTTGATTAATCTTTACGACGAATCGGCTTACAGTATGAACATCAAAAATATGCTACGGATAAATCGAAGCTTTTACTAGCTTGGAATTACAATAAAATTATAAGACTATTTTTGAGGTTTTCCATGTTCTAACTTTTTTTCGTCCTTATAAAATTATGCACAAAATAAATAAAAACCACTTTTTCGCTCACTAGCCTCGTGCAAAAATACGCTCGATTTTAAAATTTTGCAGGTATGAGATTCGAAATATTTCTAGCGTTTATATTCCTCTTAATGGTGGTCTTTCATCAGATAATTAAAACCTCAAATTAATGGCCACCTCCAATCACTTAGAAAAAAAAGATGAATGTTTGAATCGCCTTCTAATTGCCCTCGCCGCCCCCTTACTGCTCTTCAATGCCTCCTGTCACTAGTCACTAGTCACTACCACAGGTTTTGGGAACCACTGGCGAAGACGATTGTTACATGAATTGTTGCAAATCTGTACGCCACAGTAAATTTTTTATTTTTTATTTTTTATTATTTTTTTATTCCTTTATTTTTCCCATATTTTACAATTTATATTTACATATTTTGAAAATCATAAACAATGATGTGGGAACCCACTAAGGCGCAGCCTGTGCGTGGGTAATATAGTTAATATAAGTTTTATTTAGTACCTAGAAAAAAACAAACAGGGGTATATAAAGCAAAAACAAAAATTCTTTAAACAGTTTGTACAAAAAGTGTATACAATAGTGTACAGTTAAATACGTGTAAAGTGTAATAAATGATACATTGTAATAATAGGTGTAAAGTTTGTGAGAAAAGTGATATAAAACTAAATAAATACAGTTTTTAGAAACATAAAGTGAAATAAAACTAAATAAATAGAGTTTTTACATCTGTATGGTTTAGCCATAATTTTAACTCTTTTATGAAATGCGGAAGTTTAGTTGCAACTTGAATATGTTTTGGTAAACTATTGAAAGTACGAGGTCCAATAAAGCTACTGTGAGTTTGCATTTGTTTTGTGAGTGTTTGGGGGGTATAGAATACATTATTATTTCTAATGATGATTCTGTTTACATTTTTTTCGAATTGGTTTACGTTTTTAAAGATATATTTCATAGTTTGCAGTATAAATAGTTTACGGAGACTGAATAGTTTAGATTCTTTGTATAAAGCATCTGTCGAAAATGTTTTAATTCTAGTATACATAACTTTGATAATATAATTTTGAGTTGTTTGTAAAGGTTTTATAAATGTATCAAGCGCACCACCCCATCCTATTATTCCATACATGAGTGAAGATTGCACCATAGAATAATAAATCATTTTCAATTTGTCAATATTCAATACTTCTTTAAGTCTGTAAAATATGTACGTAAGATATCTCAATTTAGAAACGGTATTATTTATTTGTGATTGCCAATTTAAATTTGTATCAATACATATACCCAAATATTTTATCTTTTCAACTTTTCCAATTTCAGAGCAAGATGAGCATATTACTTGATTACAGTTAGCATTATGAATTCTAATTTTAAGGTTATTGGGGGGTTTGTTTTTACTGTTTTTATAAAAAGGTAGGTAAAATGTTTTATTGTAGTTTAGGAAGAGTCTATTACTATTTAGCCATGATGAGACATGTGCAATACATTTTGATGCATTTAAATAAGTTTCAAGCCAGGATTTTCCGTTTACAATTATTACTGTATCATCAGCGTAAGATACAATATCACCAGGGATTACAACATTACATAAATCATTTATATATATTAAAAACAGGATTGGGCCAAGCACAGTACCCTGTGGTACTCCATTTTTTATCCTCGTTTCAGTACTATAAAAATTCCCAATTTTTGTTTTTTGTTTTCTGTCTTTGAGATAGTTAGTGAGAATTTTTAGTGTATCTTTTTTGAAACCTATTTGATTAATTTTTTTTATAAGTGTATTGTGATTTACCGTATCAAAAGCTTTTCTTAAATCTAAAAATAAAGCTAGACTTTTTTATTTTTATCAACAGATGTGTACAATTTTTTTGTCAAATCGAATATTGCATCTTCAGTGCTTAGTTTACTTCTGAAGCCATATTGATTTTGGGACAGAATTTTGTTTTGTTCTAGGTAATTCATTACTCTATTTTTGATACATTTTTCAAATATTTTTGAGAGGTTTGAAACTAAAGAGATAGGTCTGTAATTGTCTAATATGTGCATTTCTCCTGATTTGTGAATTGGAATGATGGTGGAGATTTTAAATTGTTCTGGGAAATGTCCCTATTTTAGTGATATATTAAAAATATGTAGCAATGGAATTAAGATATTATGATTTTTTTTTTTTAGTGTGTTACCCGATAAACCATCAATTCCTGTAGAATTTGTTGACTTTAGACTATCAATGTGTTTCACAATTTCGTTTATCGTGATAGGTGAAAAATATTCTAAGGAGTTAATTGAATCGTAATTAGACAGATTATTCGTCCAGACACTCCACACAACGCACGTGAGCCGTTCCCAACTAGCAAATAAATATTTATGGCCAAAAAAGCCAAAAAAAGGGGTATCTCATATTTTAATTGTTGTGTTGTTCAAATAATAGTTTATTTTTAGATTCTTGTTAATTTTATTATTTGTATTGCTAACGGGGTTTTCATTGAATGCATTTTTATAACCCATTAGCAAAACATTAGTAGGCGCCTCTCTAACATGTACAAGGGCGGATCCAGGGGGGGGGTCATGGGGGTCATGACCTCCCCCCCCCCCCTGGGCTGGGTCCAGGACCTAGGTGGACGTACTTTTTACTTGTATCTATTATTATCAAAATTAAATTATAACTTCTTGTGACTTGACCACGACTATGTTACACCCCCCCCCCCCCGGCACTATGTGACCCCCCCCTGGCGCCAAAGCTGGATCCGCCCTTGAACATGTAGTAGTAAGCGCCTCTCCCTCGCATAGCCTCTGGAGTTGCTTCTCCAAACTATGTCTGTGGCGGCTGTAACGCCTCTCTGTTATCCTATACACCTACAGAGATATTGTATTTATTATATTGGTAGATACTGACCGGTATCTCAGTATTATTCTGTTTCGATTTGAAGACTTTCATGGGAGGCAGTAGAAGACCCCGAGAAAATTACGGGGCGTTGAGATGGCACAGTGAGGGCATGGGCAGGTAAAAAAAAATGATTTAAAAAACACAAAAAACACGCCAATCACATAGGTACTATGAGTAATAAAGCAAAGTAAACTTTAATATAGGTTAATTTTTGTTATCGTAAAAGTATGTATTGTAATAATTTTAATACGTATGCGAAAATTCACATATTTCGGTAGTTTGGGAAGTGGATGAAAATTAAACGGAAAGATTCCGTTACGTTTAGATCTACATAAATTTGGATGATATAAAATTTTTGATTTTTTATCGTACATAAAATATTATTTTTTTGTTATAAAATATTATCATCTTACGTGTATTATTATTCTGTCCTATGTAGCCCTTGAATAGAAAAGTGTGACGACCGCTGCTCTAGCTTCTTATTCGGTCTCATTTTGGGTTCCGCGCATTTTCACCCCGCGACAAAATATCTTGTGGGCAAAACATCCCCTAACAAAATATTTACTAAAACCAAACCCAATCTAACAAAAAATGGGACAAAAATAATACAGACATTCTGTAAAGACAATAAATTATTGAAATAAAACAATCACTTTGTTTGAAACCACGATTTAATTATTTCAATACCGACCGGTGTCGCTTAACATAAGCATCTTCAGCGTATAAAATTAAACTGATCAAAAATATACATTGTGTGAGCTTGTATAGGTATACATATAGAAAGGGACAAAACATAATATACAGGAATAATGAGAGGGTTAATTAACATCTTACATAGTGATAGAGAGAAAGAGATGGGTGATGTCACTGATGTCTAATGAATTACCATATTATTTCTAAATGGACAAAAATTCAACTGAACAGGTGATTAAGGGATAAAGTGATCAAGGGTTTTTACTAGTTTATGGGAAATATCCATGTACAAATTGTATCGTGATTTTGTCCATATACGAAAAATATGGTACCTATTTCATTAGACATCACCCATCTCTTTCTCTCTATCACTTTGTAAGATTAACCCTGTCACTGTTCCTGTATATATTATGTTTTGTCCCTTTCTATATGTATACATTGTATATCTATATAAGCTCACACAATATATATTTTGATCAGTTTAATTTTATAACCTAAGGATGCTTATGTTAAGCGAAACCGGTCGGTATTGAAAAAAATAAATAATTAAATCGTGGTTACAAAGTGATTAATATGTCAAACCACAAAGTGACTGCTTTCTACCAAAAAACAATAAATTATTGTTATTTGTATTATTTTTGTTCCATTTTACTATTTTTAATTTATTTTGTTTACAGGATGTGTGTATTATTTTTGTCCCATTTTTTGTCAGGTTAGGTTAAGTTTTAGTAGATATTTTGCTGGGGGAAGTTTTGTCAGTAGGATCGGAGGAAATTTTGTCGGGGATATTTGTCGGGGGATAAAAACGCGCATTACCCTCATTTTTGAACTCCTGCCAATGTTCTCAAAAATCTATTTATTTCATACTGCGAATCTACAATCAACAATTCATTATTATTTGTTACCGCCACCTATACTTAGAAATCACACACTCTGTAATAACACTAATAAGAAAGTAGCGTAAAAGTGCCATATTTTGTCCCTACGGGGGTAACTTCGAAACAATTAAAAAAAAAAACGAGTGTGCTTTAGACCACACGACTGAAGTAAAACTACAAGCAAACCTCGCCCAATGAACACAGGTATCCCTGCTAAGTTACCAAACATAGCGAACGGGGTGACCTATGACCTAGGGGTGACATATGACATTGGGGTGAAATATGACCATGGGGTGACCTACGACCTTGGGGTGACCTACGACCTTGGGGTGACCTACGACCTTGGGGTGACCTACGACCTTGGGGTGACCTACGACCTTGGGGTGACCTACGACCTTGGGGTGACCTACGACCTTGGGGTGACCTACGACCTTGGGGTGACCTACGACCTTGGAGTGACCTAAGACATTGGGGTGACCTACGACCTTGGTGTGACCTACGAACTTGGGGATGACCTACGACCTTGGGGTGACCTACGACCTTGGGGTGACCATCCTTATCCTTATCACTCCCCAAGTCAAGCGTGCGTAAAGGCCCTACCGTTCGCCTAGCAATCGATCACCGTTCGATTACCGTTCACATGACATTTTTCGTAACAATCACCACTTTTCGCAACGCATTCACCAGCTTACTCCCAAGTCGAGCGTGCGTAAAGAAGTTTTACTTCAAAAACTTTTCTCGTTTGAAAATGTCAAACGTTGGTGTTATAATATATCAGGCCCCCTAGCACAGTCGATCGATAGGATAACTTTCGGTAACTTCTCATCGTTCCCCAGCATGACTGCAGATCGCCAACGAATAAGTAACAGTTTACAATCACTAAATGTTTTTAAAATATTCGATGTCAAATGTTGTTTGTACGTTAGCGATCTGCAGTTGTCCTAGGGAACGATGAAAAGTTATCCTAACAATCCTTAACGATAAATCGTGCTAGGGGGCCCGATCTGTAGATTATTGTTATTATTAATTATTATAACATATTAATATAATCAATACATTTATCAGATTATAAATAAAATTAATAAATAAACATAAATTTAAAAAAAATCATCAAATCTAAACGTTCCGGCTCTTCTCTGACGTCACGACACCATCGCTGACGAAATTGTACGGCAGACGCTAAATCCCTTTGCGTTACTTAAAACTTAAAATTCAACTACTTAAAAAAATTTGGACTATGAATATTGCTTAAAAATAATATCGTTGTTCTAAGCAGTGAATATTGTGAAAATGTATAATTGGAATTATTATTTTATAACTACGCAGATCAGTGAAAATATCACGGGATATTATAATTGTATGATATGTGAAGCTGAAAGTATTCATATAATATTTGCCATTTCCTAAAAAGCAAATATTGCTAATTTTTTTTTTGACAAATTACAGATACATTAGAAATTTACCTTATGAATACCGTTAGTAAACTTGAAAAATCATCTGTCAAAAATTAAAACGTAAGAAATACACACTTCAAATTTTGTATTATAATTAATTAAAAATAAAATATTCTTCTGATTATAAGTTTATTATAGTATATTGCTTATGTTAATTTGGGAGGCGGGTATGGGTACCGCCGCCCCGGCAACAAATTATAAAACCAACCAACACCTCTGCCATAGGTCACTCCAAGTGGTTCGCTACGTTTGGTGACTTAGTAGGGGTGCCCGGATCCATCGGGTGAGGCGTGTTCAGGTTTTGGCGGCGGATGTGCTTGCCCACCAGCTGTGTGGTGGGCTGAAACGGAAGAGGCCGGTTTGCGGAAACCTTGTGACCTCTGTAGCTGGTCTTACCCCGCAGCGGGAGGAATGGATTCGTACATCCGTCACTCCTGAACACACTGATCCCTAGATTCCTACCCACCCCTCATACCCTTTTCCTTCCCAGAATTTCCTCGTCTTCCTTTCCTTAGCCACCACCACACAGCATCCCCAAAGATGACATAGACCCTGAGCGAAATTATTTTCCTCATGGCCTCCTGTGTAGGGTTAATGTAAAAAAACAAAGTTGCAAATTTTTAAATTTCAAAGCAAATTTGAGTTCATTGAAAAATGGAAAGAGTTTATGTAGACTTGAATGTTTCCAGTCTGTTTTCGGGAAGACAACACAAGTTTTGCACGTCAAAAATTCCAACGACAAGATATAAGCCCCATATAATGAAAAAAATTAACAACGCGGTATTTTAAGACATTTTAATAGATATACTCATAACATATTTTTTCGAGTGAGTCAAAGTTACTCCCATAGGGACAAAGTCAGCTCTTTTACGGCACTTATCATCTGAAAGCGTAGTTGGCAACTCTGGAGGGTGATGACTGGACAGCTTCATTACGAACTCTTCAAGAATACGATGGTAATAATAGGGCAGAGTCCAATGAGTTCTTTACAATTTGCATACATCATTTTATTAGAGCAATAATGCCAAGGTTGGGAATAAAAGAATTATCTTACAAGTATCCAAAACTCCATGATAATATGATTTATTTTTGGAGGGTGAACTTGGGAAAATAAATGAAAAACGTCTGAGGCTTCGCTTTATGCTCAGCCCACACGACGCTATACTCTCAATGCGTTATTTGGGCGTGGCCATATCAACATATCGCTCACCATACACTCCCATACAGACGTCTCACACGAGAGATAGTACATTATACTTGTGTGGTTGTGGCTTATATGATGTGCGGTGCGATATTTGAAAATGATGAACTCTCTCCAACCTATTACATCTAGTATCTTTCAACGGTAGCAATCTTCCGAACAGGCCCTCCATTGATATGCTTGGTGTAACCCTAAGTGACCAGCTCGGGTATGGGGGCTCCATCGAAGCCAGAGTTAGCCTCTCAAACACTGTGCGTACTGTACAGGGCCCGCAGATACTTTAATAGTACACAACTGCTAACCCTGTACAAATCACAAGTGCGTCCCACGGTTGAATTTGGCAGCCATCTAGAAAATACCCTCGACTCCGTGCAAAAACGGGCGGTCCGCTTAATAGATTCTCCCATCTCAACAGACGGATTGCAATCTTTAGAGCACAGGCATCGGGTGGGAATGCTATCCTTGTTCTACCGGTATTACAATGGAAGATGCTCCGAGGAACTAGCGTCATTGATCCCTTCGGCACCGGTGCATAGTGGGGAAACATGCCAAACGCGTGCCCAACATTTGTACACGGTTGACATCCTTCTCCTTCCTACAACATGGGTCTCTTCAAGACCAATGTTCATTCCTTCCTCTCCTCAAAAATACCCTCCACACAGCATCCCAGATGACATAGGCCCTGAGGGAAATTATTTTCCTCAGGGCCTCCTGTGTGGAGTTAATGTAAAAAAAAAACCTACGGCAGGAGATTAGATGAATTAGGGAGCTGCCGTGATCAGCTATCAAGGTGACAGACCCCATAAAAAATATATTCCTTGCTCTCTCTCTTCCCCCCACACTTCCTCTCCCCCTGTGCTAGAGGGGAGAGGAATATTATAGCTTGGACTAGGACATATAATCTGTATAGGCCACGCCTAAAAACCCGCTTCGAAATAATTCGTGGTGGAATTCCATCTAAATGTTATGGTTAGGTATTGATTAAAAAATCTTTATAGTTAATTTCCAATTATTTATTGTACGCCAAATCGGCTTAAAATAAATAAATGGAATTGTTGCTAAGGTTTTTAAACCAAAAATTCACATTAAATTCCGTTGATGTTATAAATGAAAAAAAATGTTATGTGGCAAATCGAAAGTAATTTTTATTTAACGAAACAAATAACTTAGTATGCACCATTATATTATTAACGTTACCTACATATTTCAAAAACTATGGTTTCTTCTTCACGATAAGAGATTAATCTAAGTTATTATTATTATTATTCCATACTAAGTTATTTGTTTTCATTATATCAATAATGACGCCAAAAAGTATATTTGCGAAGCTTGAAGAAGTAATTTTTATTTATTTATTATTACTTGTTATCCAGGTACATAAAATACGAAATAAATAATTGTATTCTAAATTACTGCTTTAGTAAGACGTAATTTAGAATACAATTCCACTATTTGGTCTCCACATTACAAAAAACATCAAATAAAAATTGAGAAAGTTCAACATAAATTTTTAAGGTTCATTAATTTCAAACTCTCCATACCCATTGAACAAATTAATTATTTTAACTTAATGAAAATACTTAATTTAACTGACCTATCATGTAGATTGCAGAAGAACCAAGAACGATTTGGTTCTTTTATTCAAATTGGTTAATGGATCACTTGAGGCACCTGATTTAACAAAACTAATAACATTCCGAGTACCAAATCGTGACACGAGACTTCCAGAGCTGTTCTTAGTTTATCCGTCTAAAACTAACTATTTCATTAACTGGCAACCCAAAGACTACATAGGCTTGGAAATAAATTCAGTTCTGTTGATATTTTCATTTATTCCTTACCTAAATTTATATCAGAAATTTCAAAAATTCTGATCTAAATTTTATTATTATTCTTCTAATATTGTTTTTGTTGTTATTTCTTTTTAGTTCTGCTTCCTTTCTATTAGTGTAAATAAAATTTTATTATTATTATTTTTTTATTGGCAATGCTTATTAAAAATACATATAAAGTTACATCACTTACATAGTTACATAAGGTTAACAAAAAAATAAAAAATTGCCTTTCCTCACCATAAAGAGACAATGCTCTTGTGTTTGGTGAGGGAGTTCTGGCTCAATCAGTAAATTAAAAGATCGTGTAAGTTAGTAATAACGGCTATTGTACATAATAAGTAGGTTAAAAAATGATGTATAAATTTAAAAATAAAAATCCTGAAGAGTTTAAAAATTCACAATATAAATTTAAAAAATCATTATAAATGAAAGAATCATGTAAGTTAGTAACAAAAATTATTGTAATAAGTCAGTAAAGGATACGTAAGAAAGAACGCAAGATTTATACAATAGTAGACTCAGAGATATAGAAACTAAGAAATGAAAGAAAAGGAAGGAATGGATGATTTATAAAATAGCAGACTTTAAGATACGAAGTAAACATATTTGGGACTTTTATAGCAGTTTAAGGTAATTTTTTTTACTTTGGGCTTAAATTCCTGCATATTTTCAATGGTTTTTAATTTTAATGGGAGGTTGTTATAATAGATTATGCCTAGATAAAGATAGGAATTTTGAATGTGCTTAGTATTAAATTTAGGGATTTTAATAGTTTTCTGGTATCTTGCTGATGTATTGAATTGGAAGTTACGAGTATTTAACTGTATGTCTTTGTAAATTTGAAGTATTGAATATTTTTTTATAGATTTTGTCTATTGTAGGCACATTGAATATTGAAAAAAGAATTTCAGTAGGAAATTTAGACGGTTTTCTCAAGATTACCTTAATTATCAACCTTTTAACTATTTTGAGGGGATTTAAAATATTGTCATATGTTCCTCCCCAGCCAATAATACCATATTGCAATATAGATTGAACACTTGCATAGTACACTATTTTTAGGTTTTCTAAGCTAAGAATATTTCTAAGTCTAATAAATATATAAATACATTTCCTAATCCTTTTGACGAGTTCACAAATATGTGTTTTCCATTTAAAATGTTGATCTATATATACACCAAGATATTTGATTTTGGGAGTTGGACTAAGTATAGCACAATCTTGATTGCAGGTAGTTTTATTACATTTACTTTGGTGTATTATGATGTTTAAATTTGGTTCTAATTTGAATTTATTGATAGAAAATGGGATAAATTTTGTTTTTTCAGTGTTTAGAGAGAGGATATTTTTATCGAACCAATTTTTCAATATGTTAATATCAATATTCGCTAGGTTATTAACAGGAAGAGAAATAATAATTGTTATTTTATTGTTTCTATTTCTATTATCACTATGTTACACGATTGATGTAAATGCTCCAAGGGCAAATAAATAAATAAAGGGTAAATAAATAAATAAAAATAGTTACCTAAACATTTTTCTTGCTTTTGATAAGATTTTTAAAAATAGAGTTTAACTGCTTAAATATTGCCCATAAAATCTGTAGTAATCGATTTTATGGCGGATTTTTTACGGACACAAAAGTTTAATCGATTTTCACGGAAATAATGTGAGTGATAAGTGATTACATATTTTATAATTAAATTTTATGGTGATTTTGGTAAAATGAAAACAATACATGCATTATTTAGAGACACTACAATATTACAGATTGACAAACTCAATTATGCAGCCGGTGTCACCACTATATAATATACAGTAAACTGTAAGCCGCCAATAATTAATTTTTAAAAATGAATAATCATTGAAACAATAATAATGGTATTCAAACTACGGAATTAGAAAAATGCATATAAAAGAGGTAAGGATGAGATTACGACCAATGCTCGAAATCGGACATCTTTTTAATATATAAAACAAAGTCGGGTTAGTTACACCATTTATAACTCAAGAACGGCTGGACCGATTTTTATAATCTTTGATTTGTTGGATTTTGTCTCCGCCCCGGATAGCAGAATAGCTATTAAAACATCGGAAAAATTCACGACAAAAAAGGTTTGAAGAAAATTATTTTCTTCATACATTTTGTATGGAACGAATCCTCATCTTTTGAAAGAGCTGCAGCAATATTGTGATAAGTACCTACCTATAATATTGAATTTTGGTTGAATTCCAAAAATTCAAAAACGTCAAATGTCAATGCGTTGATTGTTTTGCTTTTGTTCTTAAGCATAATATAATGCTGCCCCTCTTTCTTACACACTAAATTTCAACAGTCGAAAATGAGACAAACGGTGAACGTATATGAGGGGTGCAGATATTATCTGCACCCCTACAAAAGAAAACCACAATAATTATAATTAATCTACCTCACTCGTATAAAGAAAATGAAACGAAATTCCCGTAAGTAAATGGAAAAGTAAGAAAATCACAAAAAATATAAATCCGTACACAACGCTGTCTCTGATACTGACAAAAATTCGGACAGTTGCGCATCGATAATTGCTTCATTGCGTAATTTTTAAGTTAATAAAAAAACTGCATTTAATTCACCGAATAAGTAATATAGTATAACACACAGTAATTGATTCTGAGGCGGTACGACGTTCGCTGGGTCAGCTGGAAATTAAACATTTCACGGAGGCTTGAAGAAATGCATTATTGAAAATGAAACGAAGTTAAAACTAAGAAAGAACACGTTTAAATTAACATTAAAACAACATACATAACAAAACATACTAAACAAAACATAACAAAACATACTCAAAACATGGTTTTACCTTAATTGTCTCTCACTAAATACTGAGAAAACATATTTTATCCCATTCTCTTTGAAAGAAAAAAATGTCGAAAACATTATTACAATTACCTCTGGTCTGGAGCTCCAAAATACCTAAAAAAAAACTCTTGACTCTGTGCAGAAACGGGCGGTCCGTTTGATAGATTCTCCCATCTTAACAGACGGACTGCAATCTTTAGAGCACAGGCGTCAGGTGGGAATGCTGTCCTTGTTCTACCGGTATTACAATGGAAGATGCTCCGAGGAACTAGCGTCATTGATCCCCTCGGCACCGGTGCATAGTCGGGAAACACGCCAAACACGCGCCCAACATTTGTACACGGTTGACATTAGTCACATGAGAACGGGTCGTTTCTATGACTCGTTCTTGAGTTCAACGGCTCGGCTGTGGAACGATTTGCCGGCCTCTGTGTTTCCTCCCTCCTACAACATGGGTCTCTTCAAGACCCGTGTTCACTCCTTCCTTTCCTCAAAAAGACCCTCCACACAGCATCTTCAAAGATGACATAGGCCCCGAGGGAAGTTATTTTCCTCAGGGCCTCCTGTGTGGAGTTAATGTAAAAAAATAAAATAAAATAAAATCCATTCATCACAATGTGAAAACAAAAAGGAATGCGACAATGCAATTTGTTTACAAATAAAATGCAAAATTAGTATAAAGTATCTGGGAGTCACAGTAGATAGACACTTAAAATGGAAAGAACAAGTCCAAAATAAAGTAACCAGAATAAGAACACTTATATACATATTTATTAGACTGAGAAACATCTTATCATCCACTATGATTAAAACTATCTATTTCTCTCTTGCCCAATCTATTCTACAATATGGTATAATCGGATGGGGAGGGACCTTCAAAACTAACCTCTTACCTGTAGAAAGGGTACAGAGGTTGATTTTAAAAGTCATCTTACGAAAACCGTCTGTATTTCCAACAACACAGCTATTTGACTCTTTTAGGGTTCTCAGTCTAAATAAAATATTCAAAAAGAACTCATTATTACAAACTCATAAAGATCATTATCATATGTACTTTATCATATGTACCTACTTTTACAATACTGTCAGCCCATCCATTTCAAACATGTTTCTAAACCAATGCTATGTACCTACTACCTACTTACAATCTACCTATTGCGTAAATACAATAATATTATTTTTATTTCTGATATATCTTTGCCTGTATTATCTTATATTGTATCCTATTCCAATTAAACTCTTATTTACTTCAAGTTTATTATGTCGACTTGTCTTCATGTATATATATATACATTTTTTAAATATAAGTACTTGTAATAACATACTCTCTGTACCTATTCGCATTTTACAATGGCACTCTCCAAAATTCAAGCACGAGAAATTGGCTAGTTTCGTTAAAAATAAATTTATATATTGTAATTAGTTTTAAGAACCATATGTTTTTCTATAAATCCGTATATGTATGTATTTTTTTAAATAAAAAAAGTTTAAATTCAGATAAATTCTGTAAATTAATAAACCTTAGAGGATGTTCATACTTTGATTAAAGCAGATATTTTAATTTGTTACGACAGCGGCAACCATACAGGCAACAAGTAGGCAGCGCAGGATCTGCCATACGTTCAAAAACGTTCAAAAAACCTGGCGCCAACTCCGAAGGGGCGCCGTGAGAAAATAGATATTGTATTAAAATTCAGTTATAATATTCCCTGAATCGTTTAAAAACTACCCATAGTACGAAATAATTATTACGCTCTAGCAACACTTTCCAAAGAAACAGAATGCGCACGCATCAGGTTGGTATCAACGGCTTACGAATTTATAGTCAGTTACAGAATTTTTTTACAAATTCCATATATTTAGTTTAAACGTAAGATCTATTTTTCCATATATCTTTTACGACGAATGGGTGCGATCCAAATTCAATAACCAATCACAGCGCGGTGTTTTTGTTCTAGTGAATCAAACAAACCGACTTGCGCCTTTCAAAATGCTGACAATTTTAGTTAGTGTGTCGTCCGTACGCTCGCTATTGTTTTATTTTGTACGATTTAAGTATCTAGGAGAAGGTAGTTAAAGACCATTTTCTTATGAAATCTTCAGTAAATTCCATTAACAAAAGCATCGCACGGTTTGCAGGATTTGCAGTTTGCAATGTGCTGACAGTTTCACCATTGATTTGACATATTATTTGAAGTTCGTTAAATGCATAATTAATATCTATTAGATTTGTTGGATTTGTTATTTTACGGTGTCAGTGTAAGCGTCTTTCGTAAGCCGTTGATACCATACGTCAGTGTTTAGTGTTTGTATGGTGTTTGTTCGCTCAATTTGGCGTTTGTTCGCTCAACACAGGGGAAGTGCAAGATAAAAATTTGAGGTTTTATTCTTATTAGATTTTTAAATTTATAACCAAATTTATATTGGTCTGTCTGTTTTCACTGTCTCTCGTCGGGACTGCCTGTTGCTAGTCAGAAGCTGTAGATGCTATTCTTGTGTTGTACGTTGCCATGAGAACGTATTTGTATTTGCTTTTTCTATTAATATTCGCGTTGGGTATATACATAAACGCAGTAAATCTCAAGAATGTCTAATGGACCTAGTTCAGCGAAACCACCCGCATTGTCTCGTAACCTATATTTTAAATCATGGTACGGGCACAAACAAACAATTCGTTGTATTATTTTAAAGCATAACTTGCCAGAAGAGTTTTTCCTAAAATAATTAAAATAGCACCATAATTTTATGTTTATCCATTTTTTTTTTGTTTGGAATAAAAATTAAGGGTAATACAAGAGAGAGTAGTATAGTTTCACGTCTATTATATATGGATGATATAAAATTATTTTCAAATTCTGAATCAAATTTAGAAAAAATGATTAAGGTAGTTAAAATTTTTTCAGATGATATTAAAATGACTTTTGGTTTAGAAAAATGTAAAACGATCCATATAGAGAAAGGCAAAATTGTAGATGGAGACGAGGGTATATTTAGATATTTCAAAATTAAAAGTATGAAAGGGGATGAGGTTTATAAATATTTAGGATACCCGCAATCGAATAGATTAGATCACACTAGTATTAAAAATGATATTAGGATTAAATTTCAAACTAGGATCAGAAAAATTTTAAAATGCAATCTATCTGCTAAAAATTTAGTAAAAGCAATAAATACTTGGGCAATACCTTTATTAACGTACTCATTTGGCATAATTAAATGGTCCAATACAGATTTAGATAGTTTAGAACGATTAATTAGAACTACGTTAACAAAGTTTAATTGCCATCATCCAAATTCAGCTATAGAACGAATTAATTTACCTAGAAATTTAGGAGGTAGAGGTATAGTCAAAATAACATATTTGAAACACAATCAGGTAGAAATGCTTAGAAATTTTTTCCATAGGAAAGCTAATAGCTCAGAAATGCACAAAATAATTTGTAAGGCAGATAGAAACATTACACCTTTAAATTTATATGACGAGAATGCCAACATTCTTATAAATACTAACCAGGAATTATTAGATTCCTGGTCAAATAAAATTATTCATGCAAAACACTTCAATTATCTCAACCAAACGTATGTTGACAAACTTTCGTCAAACAAATGGTTGAGTATTGGAGAGTTGAGCGCAGAAATAGAAGGATTTATGCTTGCCATTCAAGATAGAGTCATTAATACTAAAAATTATAGGAAGCATATAATCAAAGATATAAATCAAATTGATGATTTATGTAGAAAATGTTTGGCTTTTCCGGAAACTATAGAACATATTATATCGGGATGTTCTATATTAGCGCCGTCCGAGTATACATTTAGGCACAATCAGGTTTTAAAAATAATCCACCAAAGTTTGGTAATTAAACATAACTTGATTGACTGCCGTAATATAGTACCATATTATGAATATGAACCAAATTCATTTTTAGAAAATGAATTTTATAAAATATATTATGATAAAACTATACTAACAGACAGAACAATTAGTCATAATAGACCTGATATAGTTTTACATGACAAAATTAAAAAAAATAACTTATATCATTGATGTAGCTATTCCAAATTCCTGTAATATTCAAAAAACTGTTTCTGAAAAAATTAGAAAATACACAGATTTAGGAAATGAGATTTGATTATTACCATTTGTTATTTCGGCTACTGGCATTATACCTAGGTCTCTGATTCAAAATTTAGGCGTATTAGATTTGTCAAAGAATTTATACATAAAAATGCAAAAATCGGTAATTTTAAATACATGTAGGATTACAAAAGATTTTTTAAATATTTATATTGAGGGATCAGTAGGATTTATAGGTTCAATTAGGAATTCCACAGAGCCGAACCCTCTGATATGAAAATATCTGGAGTCGGTGAATTATTTTCCCATCTGGTCTCTGGTAGGTTGACATGTTGTTCTTGTATTGTTTTGTAATTATAATACATATAGTGCAATTGCATATCGTGGATTGACCAGATGATCATTTGGGAAGTGTGTGAAAGGGTTTAGTTTTTCCTGTGGGGAAAATTAAACCCGGACATTTAAATCTGGTGCGTAGATTCAGAGAGTATAGGGCTCCTTGCGATTCTCTCTTTAAAAAAAACGAGTGTGAGAGCTACCGCCAGGTCACTTGGAAAAGTTACACCCTTAATATGCCTTGATTTTATTTGATAAATTAGTGTAAAAAAAAAATTAAATAAAAAAAAATTGGGGTGAACGAATTTTTAATCAAAATCCGGCCCTGCAAGTAGGCTATGCATATTATTATTGTTACTTGTCGATTGAGAAGTAATAACAAATGTCGCAAACGTTGCCTTACTGCTTTTGGCATTTCTCCACGGGCCCGTAACAGTACGAAACAATTTTGCCGTAACATAATATTGTGTCTTTTCATTTCCAATTTATCCCTTAACTTTTATAAGACTGAAAATGTTTTTGCAAGGTTTCATATCGATAGTTGGAAAGGGTTTATATTTCTATCTACGTGTTGTTAATTTCTGTGAATCGTGTCAAATGCATTGTTGAGAAAGTCATTGAAGGTATCGTAGCCAAACTTTACACAATAGGCCATTTGCATCACATTTAAAAAAAAAATCCGGTTTAGACAAATATTCTAAGACATTCCGTATTTTTTGTTTTAATCTTATTTTTGAAACCCTGGGGATTTTTTGAAAATTTCAATCCGAAAAATCAGACCACTTTTTATAAACCGGAAAGACGGCGCATAATTTTATAGGTGCGAAAAAACGATAATTACATAGCCGAAAATCATTTTAAAAAAAGAACGTTTTCCTCACAAATGGCACAGGAGAATAACGAGGCAAACCAAAAATATTACATCTCATAAATATTTTTTACTTGATCCATCTTATTGATCATAAATCATTATAATGTACAACGTATATATTACTAAATCCAAAGTAACATACCTGTACTTGTAAATTATAATAATAATAAGAATATTATAAAATTTGATTTTGTTAGAATCAGCACCATAACCATTATACCTCTAAAACACATACCGACTTCTAAAATGTACGGGGTTCTCTTCAGAACATCTGTCAAAAAGTCAAACCAAATGATAAGTTCGCAGAGAACAAACAATAAATCTAGTGAACGAATTAAAAAATTCGCCTGAAATCAAAGTGATGCCATATAAAAAAATAAATCAGTGTGGAATTTTACAAAATTAATAGGAACATTTTCGGAGACAGGACATTTTCATGTAGTGACATCACGAGCCCAAATAATGGCTTTATTTATTTAAAAATAAAAAAAAACTGTACATTTCTAAAAAAATTTAATAACATTTTCGCAATCTTAATAAAAAGATCTATCCACATGATTTTTTCCAAGTCGTTATGTATTCAATGCAAGTGGCCTATTACGGAAAATACAATTCAAACAAAGATGCATTGCATGCAGGCAGCATGTTTCAAACGGCGACCGGAAAACTTAACAAAGTGGCACTTCATCACCCCTTTGAAGTCATAAAAGTTATGAAAAAACTTAGTAATGTTAGGTTGGGTTATTGGTAGAGAATACAATCCCGGGATCCCGGCCCATTTTCGATCCCAAAAATACCGGGACTGCACTTTGGCTAATCCAAGGGCGGATCCAGCTTAATTTAATTTTGATAATAATAGATACAAGTAAAAATTAGGTAGGTAATTTTGATAACAATAGATACAAAAAATATATAAAAACATTCAGCCTTACTAAAAAAACCCAGTGAAAATTTTATTCAATTGACAAACGGCCGCGGATGTGAAAACATTACTAATTAAAAATTTGTTCTTTGAAAGAAATACACATGGTTTCCACGGCCTGAGAGGGTAGTTTATCTCTGTTTTAACCATTGATGTCCGAACGATATTTGTAATTTTTCCATAGTATTTTGAATGTTCTATATATTTCTTATTTTTGAAGGTGTCGTAAAAACAAATACCATTTATGAAAACTAGATAAAATTACCTTTTAGATTTGAGTATTTGAAATACACTTTAGCTTTCAAAAACTGCCATATTTTATGATTCAAACTCGGAAAAACATGGAAAAAAATTTCCTCCCACAACATTTTTGACCAAAATGTAGAGAAATTTAAATAAAATCAAAATTTAAAAAACACAGTCCTTTTATGTAATAAATTTGGAAGGAAACTATCACCTCACTTTTTTATCGTGTATACAATAAAAAAACAATAAAAAATTTCAAAGTTTTTTTTATTGCCAAAAAAATAACTTAGAAATAATACCGAAATTTAAAACAGATTTCTTGCATCTCTAAAGACGTTAATTTTTTTGATACGTTTACGAACACATGTATTAGATTTTAATATTATAAAAAATTATCACTTTTAAGAAATTCTCTTAAAATAAAGATCTTAAAATGAAAATTTTATCTTAAGTAACCTATAAAAAACAATATTCTGACAGTTCAACTTTGAAAGTACGGCGTTTGTACAATAACTTGATTAAACTGATGTAAACCACACAAATAATATGGTAAATATATCAATTATGTGAACAGAAGAGTAAATTCGTCACTACAATAGAAATTATTTAGTAAAATCACAACATTTAGGCACTAACAAAATTTTCCATATCCCGCCATAAACAAACCGAACTGTTTTGTCATCGCGGGCCGATATGCACAAACGCACCAATAATGCCCCTAGCGGAGAAGAATTAAAACAACATTGTTTCCTAGGAAATTAAAACCATTTACAATGTTGTCAGATCTTAATGCATTTTAACAGCGTGACCACGCAAGAAACGTTATTGGTAATAAAACGTGAATTAGTGTATACGGGGTTTAATTATGTTATTGCAATAACACACTTAATTGGTCGCGCTGTGGTTTTTTTTAGTAAGGCTGATTATGTTTAACGATTTTAATTAGTGGTCCACCTAGGTCCTGAACCCAGTCATGACTCATGACCCCCATGACCCTCCCCCCCTGGATCCGCCCTTGGGCTAATCTCTGGATTTTCGGGATTGCCACAATTAGGCCTAGTTTGCATTCGCCTGCAACAAGGCCTGAAATGGGGGAGTCCGGGGATTCCATTTAGAATTGACTTACAAATGAACCTGAGCGAGCATTCTCAGCTGCTGCTTATGTCGGTAATAAATTAAGAAGCATGCTTGGAAGTTAAACACTGGATGCTTTGATATTTCTGCGTTTCTTTTTCAGACTAAGTAGTTTTTTTTCATTATTTTTGTCCTTTATTTCAATATAAGTTGTCTTGTGTAACAAACAATATTAATAAACTAGCTTTTTCCGGCGGCTTCACTCGCATGGTGTAAGGGGGTTTCCCACTCCACCTCCTCCACCTTCCCCCCCCATCACTCCCTCCCTCTAATTTCCATATATTCAATTCCAGTACATTCAGCTTTTAACAGCCCGCGTGGCACCTTTCACAATTTTTATTCAAATTTCCATTTTTCATTTATATTAAATTTGGTACCTAACATTAGGTACCTTTTTAAAATATCTAAAATTCTTGATTCGATTCAAACTATTAGGGGAGTACCATGATTCTATTTTCAAAAATAGAATCATGATTTAAAATGTCATTCTCAAACACGCGAACCGTCAAACGTGCGATAGTCGTTAGGTTTTCTGAAATTATCCAATTTTCTGTGCAATTATCCAATTTTCTGTGCAATTTTCTCTCCGTAAGAACCATCCTCGTACTTCAAGGAATATTCTAAAAAAAGAATTAGCGAAATCGGTTCAGCTGCTCTCGAGATTTGCGCTTAGCAACACATTTAGCGATTCATTTTTATATATAAGAATAATGTTTTAGAACTTCCTATCTATGCTTTTATTTTATTTCAGTCCAATTAGTAACCACATTTCCTAATCCCGGGATAGTTCCGGGATCCCGAGATTACGCATAAAAAATCCCGTAATCCCGGGATTTAAAAACATGGTCGGGATTGATACGCCAGAGTTGTCATGGAACCATTTCAAACTTGACATGCTTGGGTGTTGAAAAGCCACTTTGTTGAGTTGTCATGGAACCGTTTCAAACATGACAAACCCATACTTGAATAATTGATCGTGTCATGTGTCCCTGGGACGACCCTGACTTTTTCTTCCATTCTGTTGGCCTCAAACAAAATAATACATAGAAATTTATTAATTGTACTAAAACAATTATAAAATGATAATTTTCGTATTTGAAAAACACATCAGCCCACAAGGGGTAATGCTTTCCTTAAAAATTATAATAAAATCATTTCACCCGCTGGGAAACATACAAAATAAAACATTATTAACTCAAATTAGCCTGGCATAATTAGCAAAACATATAAACCATAAACTAGGGGATAAAACAAGAAATGGGGTGTGGGCGTGTTTCATGATACAAAAATCTGACTATGGTTACATTTCTGCATTGAAATTCGTTTCACCGTCGCGTCGTTATGAAATTTTCATTTCGATCAAAAGGGATGGCGATATACGATGTCAGGCAGTGTAAGAGAGAAATAACGCGTGTGCTAAGTGGACTAGTACCAAAATGTACTAAGTTGTGGTTACAGCTTAAATGAATTAATAGTAGGTGTAATGTATAACTAAATATGTATACAGAAAATAGGGACCCTTAAGGGACGTCAGATAATTATGAAAAGTAAGTATTTCTGTGTGCGAAAATAAAAAAAATAATGCATTTCAGCAGATATTTCGTTAAAAAAACAGATAGATAACTTTATACGTCTTTTTTTCACGCCATGTTTGGACACAATAATATTAAAATATTTATTTTAGGATAGTTAATTATGAACCCAAAATAAGAACCTAAAAACCTACTTTAGGGATCTTAGGTAAAAAATTGGGTTAAATAAGAGAAGAAAAAAACAACTTTAAAATTTTGGCATCAATCTTCCTTTCTTCACGCCAGTTTTGACATAATAATATTAAAATATTTCGTTTACGCTAGTTATATAATTATAAACTAAAAATAAGAACCTAAAAACCTACTTTAGGATCTTAGGTTCAAATTTTGGGTTAAATAAGAGAAGAAAAAAACAACTTTAAAATGTTGACATCAAAAACAATCTTCCTTTCTTCAGCCATGTTTTGACATAACAATATAAAAATATTTATTTTAGGCTAGTTATATAAATATGAACCCAAAATAAAAACCTGCTTTAGGATCTTAGGTTAAAATTTTGGGTTAATTAAGAGAAAAAAAAACAACATTAAACTTAGCCAGCAGCAGCAATGGCCGCCGAGTGAACATTCGATTTTAATTTTAACGAAATAACAGCCTTTATTGATCGATGATTAAAATACATTATTTCCCAATTCCGGAAACTAAAATATTTACTTCTTATTATGTAACTTCTAAAAAGTATTTTTAAAATTCATTTATCTATATAAGGGGGCATTCATTTATTACGTAAGACGATTTAGGGGGGGGAGGAGGGTCGACCATGTCTTATTTTTTCTTACAAGGGTCTCGATAGTTCTTACGTAAGATAACAAAAATGCTCAAAGTTAAAATTATTAGTACCTTAAGCATTTGACAGTATATCACATGACAAACTTATAAGTAAATTAAGAAACATTGGATTAAATGGTTCAGCTCTAGAATGGATAAAAAGCTACCTTTTCAAACGTCCCCAAGTTGTAAAAATTAATGGTGTGCTTAGTTCACCAAAAATGAGTCATTTCGGCATACCTCAAGGTACAGTCCTGGGACCGTTACTGTTTATTATCTATGTTAATGTTAATGACATATTCATACAAAAACTAAACGGAAAAATAATATCTTATGCTGACGATACTGTCATAACAATTGAAGGTACGGATTGGAATACTGTTAATAATCTAGCTAACATTGATATTAACATATTGAAAAATTGGTTCGATAAAAATCTCCTCTCTCTAAACACTGAAAAAACAAAATTTATCCCATTCTCTATCAATAAATTCAAATTAGAACCAAATTTAAACATCATAATACACCAAAGTAAATGTAATAAAACTAACTGCAATCAAGATTGTGCTATACTTAGTCCAACTCCCAAAATCAAATATCTTGGTGTATATATAGATCAACATTTTAAATGGAAAACACATATTTGTGAACTCGTCAAAAGGATTAGGAAATGTATTTATATATTTATTAGACTTAGAAATATTCTTAGCTTAGAAAACCTAAAAAGAGTGTACTATGCAACTGTTCAATCTATATTGCAATATGGTATTATTGGCTGGGGAGGAACATATGACAATATTTTAAATCCCCTCAAAATTATTAAAAGGTTGATAATTAAGGTAATCTTAAAAAAACCGTCTAAATTTCCTACTGAAATTCTTTTTTCAATATTCAATGTGCCTATAATAGACAAAATCTATAAAAAATATTCAATTCTTCAAATTTACAAAGAAATACAGTTAAATACTCGTAACTTCCAATTCAATACATCAGCAAGATACCAGAAAACTATTAAAATTCCTAAATTTAATACTAAGCACATCCAAAATTCCTATCTTTATCTGGGCATAATCTATTATAACAACCTCCCATTAAAATTAAAAACCATCGAAAATATGCAGGAATTTAAGCTCAAATTAAAAAATTACCTGAAACTGCTATAAAAGTCCCAAATATGTTTACTTTGTATCTTAAAGTCTGCTATTTTATAAATCATTTATTCCTTCTTTTTTCTTTCATTTCTTAGTTTCTAAATCTCTGAGTATACTATTGTATAAATCTTGCGTTCTTTCTTACGTATCCTTTACTTACTTATTACAATAATTTTTGTTACTAACTTACATGATTCTTCCATTTATAATGATTTTTTAATTTATATTGTGATTTTTTTAAACTCTTCAGGATTTTTATTTTTAAATTATACAAGATTTTTTAACCTTCTTATTATTTACAATAGCCGTTATTACTAACTTACACGATCATTAATTTACTAATTGAGCTAGAACTCCCTCACCAAACACAAGAGCATTGTCTCCTTATGGTGAGGAAAGGCAATTTTATTTTTTTATTTTTTGTTAACCTTATGTAACTATGTAACTGTTGTAACTTCATATGTATTTTTAATAAACATTGCCAATAAAAAAAAAAATTAAAAAAAAATTGTAAGTACAAATAAACATTTCTAAAAATTGTTACTTTGAAAAATAAACATTAAAACAAACCAAACGTGTATTCATTTTTTCCTTTAGATTCTTACGTAATAAATATTAAAGAGGGGGGAAGGGGTCGGCCTATGCTTATTTTTTCTTATAATAGAGGGGGAGGGGGTCGAAAACTAGCAAAATTCGTCTTACGTAATAAATGAATGGCCTCTATGGTATGTATACATTAATTATATTATTCGATGCCCGTCTCACTAGGGTATATCTGTGTCCAGTGGCGTAGCCAGCATTCAGACATAGGCTATTTTCGCCAATAAAAAGACAAAATTCTGCCTGTTTCTGGGGAGCCAAATTCGATATTTTTGTGACAATATCCTTCGTAATTTTTTTTTCTACGGTCGGGTGTCACCACCCACCGGGTGGTCCCCCCCCCCCCATCGCTACGCCACTGCCTGTGTCGAGATAGGCGGTTTCTTTATGTCTATAATATGAAGCTTGCCCCTATTTTCTATATAATATGTTCCGAATTATTAGAGTGAATATGCATTACTGGGGCACGTGCATTGTTTTGCTGAACCAGGTCCAGTGGACATACTTTAGCGAGTCGTTCATGTAGCGATTTCATTCGTACACACATATTCTTTGAGTGGCTAACATTTTCATAAGCGGTGATAATTTTTTTGTTTGATTGATATGAATACAACGTGTTCTGTATTTTAATAATGTCATTGGGCTAGTTGGTTACTTTCAAAACTATATAATGGAAGACACTTCTAGACTGTATTATACATTCAGTGGAAATTGGTACACGTGTATCTAAACGCTGCAAAATTCGAGCACGAAAATACACTTTCCAGAAGTTAAAAAGAGGCCATCAATTCATGATTATTATTTAGTTGTTCGGCTATAATATCGAGAGAGATACCCTATAGTCCCTATACTTATACCAACTGTAAAATGTATGGATTGCAGTACTGTAGTTATTAGGTATTAAAATATAACCAGCTGTTGGAAATAACAGCTAATAAATACAATAAATACGTCAACACCCAACGCGCTATTGAGGAAACATTGCGTTAACATTTGGATATAATAATTATATGAGATAACTGTTAAACTGATATTATCAACAACAATTATAAATAAATTAATAATGATTTAATATGCACTAGGTACCTAAATCCCAAATACAAAAATAATTTTACAAAACGCAGAACAGTCTATGATTGAGCAGTTTCAGACGGCGCATAGTGGAGTATTTAACATCGAAAGTTGGCCAAAATTAAGGAGTGAGATTTTTCGACTTGACTCACGATGAAAGGCATTTTAGAGGCACGTTTTTCACTAATCACACAATAAATTTAACAAAGGCCACGGTTTTAAATTTTTTTGACGAAATTGTGAAAAAAAAAAATAACTGAAAAAATATTGCAAAGATAGACGCTAATTATATGAAAGTGTTAAATAATTATTTATTAACTTTTAAAAAGTGTCCGTTTTTTCTACGGCTAGTAGCGGGCCATTTCTTTTTAAAATTAAACTTAAATGGTTAAAGTGATTTTTAAGCAACTCTTTATCACTTTCCGGGCATTTAGTAATTTGGTAATTTTTACGAGCATGTAAATGAACTTGAACTTTTACATGCTCCTTCTTTAGCCAACGTTTCGGACGGCGTTACAGTGTCCATCATCAGGGCAGATGTGTAAATGTTAGTGGTAAAATGTGTGCTTAAGTACTTCAAAGCAATACCGTGTTGCCAGCTCCACTCCACTGCGAACTGGAATTACAGTAAACTTGAAGATGGTTTTCTGCATTTAGCTTTGGTGTAGCCGTCAATTACCGGATACCAAGAACTATTGAGCTTAGCTCCGTCGTCTCTATTAATGTTAATAGGATTTTTGTGAATTTCAATTGCCCCTGTAATTAGGCGTGCTCTATAAGTTTTGGGTCTTCCCAGGACTTCAGGAACAAATCCAAAGTAATGGCCGGTTTCAATTAAATGCTCGGCGATTGCCGATTTGTCAGGGTGGCCACACGCTCGAAAGTGTTCCGATATCCTTTTAGAGATCGTCCGCTCTCTTTGGCCCACATAGACCTTATCATATCCGGAACAGCTGAGTTTATATACTCCATCTGTTTCTAGAGGAAACTTGGTCTTTGCAGGCCTCAAAAAGTTCGTATTTTTGTAGTGGTTCCGAAGACAGTCTTGATGCTTTCTTTTTTCAAAAGCCTGGCAATTCTGTCTGTCACATTGTGAACGTAAGGCAGGAAAGCGCAGCCCCTTTGACTCTTGTTCAATTCTGTCTTCGTTTGGTGCAGATTTGGCTCTTATGATTTGCCTTGTCTGCCTTGCCGGGTAACCATTACACTCCAGTGCATCGGTGAGCTTTGTAAATTCCGCTCCGATTTTCGTTTCTTCACATATTCTGGTCGCTCGGGTTACCAACGTGTGGATAAGTCCTCTCTTCTGCGCTGGGTGGTGATGCGAATCGACATGTAGATACCGATTTGTATGAGTTGGTTTCCTATACACTGTGTGTCCTAGGCTACCATCTTCTTTTCGCATCACTTCCTCATCTAGAAAAGGCAGGATTTTGTGGTTATTTTCCAGTTCCATTGTGAACTTAATTTTACTGTGAACTGAATTAAGATGGTCTAGGAATTCATTCAGTTTCTCTGTTCCATGAGGCCAAATGGCGAAGACATCATCGACATAACGCCACCATACCTTTGGAACAGCCGAAGCTGTGTCGAGTGCCACTTCTTCAAACTTCTCCATAAAGAAGTTAGCTAGAACTGGCGACAACGGACTGCCCATCGCAACTCCTTCCACTTGCTCAAAAAGTTCACCCCGAAATGCAAAATATCCTGTTTTGAGACAGTGTTCAAAAAGTATGCAAATGTCTTCCTCATATATCTCCCTGAGCATGGTCATGGAGTCTTCTAGAGGCACATTCGTAAAAAGAGAAACTACGTCAAAACTGACAAGAATATCCCTTTCGTCAGTCTTAACCTTCTTAAGTTTACTGATCAGATCTGAGGAATCCTTAATCCAAGATTCAGTTTTTCCAGTTTGCATCTGCAGTGGTCTAGAGAGGTATTGGGACAGTTTGTAAGTAGGTGCGCCAATAGCACTGACAATTGGTCTCATTGGGATATACTTTTTGTGTATTTTAGGAAGACCGTATAGGGCAGGAGTTCTGGAGGCTTTTACAAAAATCCCAGATCGATCCTCTTTCCTAATACTGGAAGCTTTAACTAGCTCTCTTGTCTTCAGGTCAATTTTATTGGTGGGGTTATTTTTAATTTTCTTGTAAGTGCCGGCATCGCACAGGAGGTCTTCCATCTTCTTGATATAGTCTACCGTATTAATCACCACAGTGGCATTACCTTTGTCGGCAGGCAGAACTAAGACTTCCTCATTGGTCCGCAATTCTTTTAAGGCCGCAAACTCTCCTTTTGTGATGTTTGGGTGGGGTATGTTGGCCCTTTTCAATATATGGCAAGTCTCTTGTCGTATATCCTCTGCTTGGGTCTCTGACATTTTATGGACTTTCATCATTGAATGTAGTGCTGTCTCTACACCACATACGATAGATTCCACAGGTATCTTTTTGGGAGCAACTGCGTAGTTCATCCCCTTGGCAAGCACAGAAGTCGCCTGTGGGCTCAACGCAAGGGTCGAAATGTTAATAACAACTTTGTTATGATCAAGTTGTTTTCGATCACCTTTTTGTCTTGGTAGAACCTCTCGAACTTTTACAACCAAAATAACCACCACTAACGACCACCTAATAACGAACCACTACAAAAATACGAGACTTTTTGAGGCCTGCAAAGACCAAGTTTCCTCTAGAAACAGATGGAGTATATAAACTCAGCTGTTCCGGATGTGATAAGGTCTATGTGGGCCAAACAGAGCGGACGATCTCTAAAAGGATATCGGAACACTTTCGAGCGTGTAAATTTGGCCACCCTGACAAATCGGCAATCGCCGAGCATTTAATTGAAACCGGCCATTACTTTGGATTTGTTCTTGAAGTCCTGGGAAGACCCAAAACTTATAGAGCACGCCTAATTACAGAGGCAATTGAAATTCACAAAAATCCTGTTACGACGGAGCTAAGCTCAATAGTTCTTAGTATCCGGTAATTGACGGCTACACCAAAGCTAAATGCAGAAAACCATCTTCAAGTTTACTATAATTCCAGCTCGCAGTGGAGTGGAGCTGGCAACATGGTATTGCTTCGAAGTACTTAAGAACACATTTTACCACTAACATGTACACATCTGCCCTGATGATGGACACTGTAACGCTGTCCGAAACGTTGGCTAAAGAAGGAGGAGGTAGCGTAACACGGCATAACACCCCAAAAACAAACAACCAAAATACTTTTGGCCGTGAAAATCTAAAATCATTGTTTCACATGCTCATAAATGAACTTTCAAGATAATTTTACCATCTCTGGAATATTGAACATTGTTTCACATACCCGTAAATGAACTTTCAAGAAAATTTTACCACCTCTGGAATAGCTAACAAAAAAAAAATAAATGCGATTTAAAGAAAGTCGTTTTTTTACATGTAAAAGTTTAAAGTGATCATAAATAAAATGGCACAAAAAGAACAAACAAAATTTTACGGTGTCACCCAAATTATAAGTGAACTCAAGTGGTCTTACATACTTTAATGCTTGTAATGACGATGCTTACGCTGAAAAAAATTAAATGCATATAATTAGAAATATAGCTTACCAAATTCTTAAAACTAAATATTTTAAAATGTAGTCCAGACTTTCCACTTATATGAAAAAAGAAAATTTTTGTAACACAACTGAAAAAGTTCTCAAAACTTTAATGTAAAAAAATACAAGCGACGACAATAAACAAAAGCGATTCACACAACCACTGCGGTAAGACTGTTTGCCAGTAAATAATAATAATCACCTTAAAATGGCCGCCATGTTATGTTATGACTATCGAGCCTTCAGAATATATTTGTTTTGTGTTTTCACCAAAGTTAATATTTCCGACTTATGGCCAACGTTGCTCAAAGAGATACTCGATGTGCGGCGCGGCGCGGCGTTACAATGTCCACGACTAAGCATATAAATGTTGGCTAAAGAAAAAGGAAGCGCAGCACGGCATAAAACCCCAAAAATATATCACGATAAGAATTTTTGCCGAGAAAATTTCATGTCATATTTCCTACCGTATACTTCGTGAACGCGAACTTTAATATACTTACACTACTTATGCATACATTACTTATGCGAACTTTAAGATATTTCGGTTATGTACCTTCCACAGATGCCTTTGAGGATTTTCTTTTCTGATACGGCCGATACTATAATTTTATTTTAATGTAGAATACCCATCGATCAATACGAAAAAGTCTCAACTGCTCCCAACCATCTCAAGGTCTCAAAAACTGCTCCCAAACATCTCAAAAAGTCTCAACTGCGCCAGTGAGACCATGGCATCCCCAAGCGGGGCATATTTTTTTGTGCATTACATGTTATGAGGATAGAGGAAATACGGAGGGGAAGACACTGAAACATGGAGGCGAAGGAAGTAGGGAGGGGAAGGAAATGAGTGGTGAAATAACTGACTATTTAGATCTGGTTACCAAACACGGCTAAAGCCATTTCACGCAATGTTTCGATTCTGAATGGTGATCTTACCTGTCTATTCATAACTGGTTACTAAACACGGCTAAAGCCATTTCATGCAATATTTCGATTCACCGGGACGATCTATGGAATCTATTAACTACAATCCACTCTGGAACGTGCCGCAAATGAATATTACAAATTATTTAAAAAATAAAATTTACTTGCGCACGCCGGGTTTGGAACCCGTGTTCTTTTTTATTTTAAAGATCAATCGACCACGGAGGAAGTCAACAATATTATTAGTGTTGTTTTTTTTATCATTTTTGTTAGTGTTCTCGTCAATGTCGGTGGTATTTCTAATGGCCTTCGCTCATGGAGAAACCGAAAACTGGTTGGCAACTCAATTCAATTCATTGAAGAAGAAGATAACAATAATAATCTAAACGAAAATATGAAAGAGAACAAGACACAGAAAAACAGAAAAAAGACAATGGCCGCACATGGGACTCGAACCCAGACCTCTCGTCCAACCGGGACGTGCGCGTTAACCAATTTCGCTATTGCCATCTTCTGTCAAACCTTCATAATTGTCTTTCTCATATTTCAAATTTTAGAATTAACAATATTATCTTCAACTAATTATTTTTCCATATTATGGGCAACCCTTTTTATTGGAAACAATAATTCTAAGAATTGGTTTGTATATGGAAAAAAAAATTAGTTAAAGATAATATTTATCGATATAGACTTCAGTAATTATATCAGCTTGTTTAACAAAAATTTAATTTATTACTAATTAATCAATTATCAACCTTAATATATAATAATATAATGTGTCAACCTCCTGAACAAACTCGATATTCTCCTGCTCTGACTTATATAGCAAATTACTCGAAAACTTGATAGATCGTGAGGCCAGTGTCGAGTTACCATGGCAACCTGTCAACATAGCAACTGAAACGCGACCAGCACTGCTAGTCGCCGCTCGCCTTTGAAAATTGGTCTTTAACAAGTCGCCTGTGTGCGGACCGCCAATGAAATTAGCAAATTCCTTTCCTGCGGATAGCGATTGAGTCGCCAACTGGTTATTTTTAAGTTTCTCCATGAGCGGATGGGCTAACGGTTATATTCAACAGTTGGCGTTTTTTCGAATAGTTGTCGTCAACGCTCAGTACTACCAGCACTAATAGGTTATATTATAATGTTTTGTCGAGGTTGGGCCCAAGGCTTATTAGCCCAGCAGGAGATGAGGCAGTTAGGTTGATTAAGACCATTGTGGGTATGTGAGAAGATGCGTTCAGAGTAAGGCTCTCACAGCACAGAGGGAAGTTCCAACACATATGCAAAAATATTATTAATAACATTTTTAAAAAAATATCACGTATATAATATTCAAAGAATATGAAACGTAATAAGACACTAAATAAAAATAGTCAGAGTGTGCAATTCACACGCGGTAGAAATGGAACTAGATGTCGCTTTCTTTTTTTTTAACTGTTTATTTTAAAGTAGTTTGAAGATTGGATATTGATTTCACAAAAATTAAAATATTTAATTTTTTTGGATTTCGTAGGATTCGAACCTCCGTTCGCTGGATGTCTCCCTGGAGGCTGAGATCTGTCGGGCGCTTTACGCCGATACGCTATCGGAAACTCGCGCGGAACCGTGAATTTACCGCATTATATTATAACCGAGGTCCCGTCAAATAATAAATTTTAGTGACGCACTTCCGTTTCATCCGAATTTCAAATCACAATGGGGCTAAAGAATTTTACTTCAATAATAATCTTAGTTTGAGACTGAGACTCGGACTCAGGACTTTTTATTCTTAAAATTAACCAGCAGGCAAATATTATTATTAATTACATTTTTAAAACAATATCAAATATAATATTCCAAGAATATGAAACGTAAGAAGACACAAGATAAAATAAAAATCTTAGGTTGCGACTGAGACTCAAACTCACGACTTTTATTCTTAAAATTACCCAGCAGGCCCCGAGAAAAAAAATCCCTCAGGTCCTGTCATCTTTGAGGATGCTGTGTGGAGGGTATTTTTAATGATAAGGAGTAGAGGAGGTTAAGGAACGAGAGGTGGGTAGGAATCTGGAGCTCAGTGTGTCCAGGAGTGACGGACGTATGAATCCATCCCTCCAACTGCCTAACGAGGCGATGTTTCGAGAGTCCTGCTGGAGAGGTTAAAAAGTCTTCCTCAACCAGTCTCTCATAGGGATGATTTGTGGAGGGTCTTTTTAGGGTAAGGAAGGAGAGGAAGTTCGGAGAAGGAAAAAGGTGTGAGGGGTGGGTAGGAATCGACCAGTTTCTCCTGATCTGGTCCGTCACGGTGCTGGTGGGCAGACGCATCCGCTGCCAAGACCTGGACCAACCTCACCCCATGTCACCTCTATTAAGTCACCAAACGTATCTAACCGCTTGGGGTGACCTATGGCAGAGTTGTTGGTTATCAATTAAATGGTTCTCGTGGCGGCGGTACCCATAACCGCCTTTACTATATACTCTACTAAGCATATTATCCGGTTATAAAGCATCTACCACCGAAAAACCTTTCGAAAAAGTGGTCCTCTACCCTCCAAATTTATGGTGAAATATTGGCTTGGTTTTTCGTGTTTAAACTTCGTAAGATTTTATATTTTAAAAAATGGTTCCATGCCACTGAGAATCAAGTCAACTCAACACCTCTTTGAAACGTCATTAAAAGCTATGAAAAAAATCATTTTAAAATAGCCCGTAATCCTAAAACCTAACGTAACCTATTTAACCAATTTTTTTTCATCACTTCTAATGACTGTTCTGAGGTGGTTATGAGTTGGTTTCATCCTGACTTTTCCGGTCAACAAAAAAATATAGATTGGAGAGAGATTGTGATGTTTTTTTCAAAAATAAGTTTCCTATTGAAATGAAAACAATAATTATTAATTTTTGGGGATCGCTGGCAACGGTTAACATGCACTTTAAAAAAAACCATTTGATTCACCTTAATTACATTAAAAGGCAACTATTTGCATTGGGGGAAGTGGAAAATATTTCATTCTAAATTTCATTACGTAAAATTAAAATTAGCTTTCGTCTTGTGAGATTGTACGCCAGAATCACAAACCATGTTACACAAACCTAGCGTAGCCGCTAAACTACTTGAAAACTGGGATGTTTTTCTTGCCTTGACGCGAGTAGGCGTTATAAAGGGGCACTTTCTTTTGTATCACAAACCATGTTACACAAAAATATTTTCCACTTCCCCTAATGCAAATAGTTGTCTTTTAATGAATTAAGGTGAATCAAAAGATTTTTTCAAAAAAAGTGCGTATTAACCGTTGCCATCGATCCCCAAAATTTACCCAACAATTTTTTTGTTGTTTACGTAGTTACAAAATTTGTAGGAAAAGTTTTTGGAAATACCTGTGTGATTGAAAGCGGCTTTGAGAACATTTTGGCCGATAGCCGGGCGGCGGGTATAAAGCTCGGCTAGCGGTTGTTCGGCTCAAGTTCGATGCTCTTAGCGGATACCGCCTTAGTTACCTGAAATTATTACAGATGCAATGCCGCCTCATGGAGCCTCACGAATGAGTTTTTCTTTTGCCCTGTTTAATTTATCTTTAACTAACCTATTTTTTTGCATTTTGTTTTTCCTGTTAAGCACATGCATACTGCTCACTAACAACATATGCAAGGACACTGGAGGTCTAGATTCGTTCAAAATAAATAAATGTAGCTTCGTTTAACAAAAAAAATTAGAATCTTGCGAGAGCCTTGAAGGAGTAACCATCTGTTACTTATACCAGGGCGGGTAAGAGGTGGATAACCTCCACTGTACTTATTACAACAAAAATGCAATAGATAGGAACCTAAATTATATATTTTTAATATTTGAATCTGAACCTCCCCGAGATGCAAAATGCCAAACCGCCTCCAGTAGTTGTACGTCACCGCAAGAATTAAAGAAGACGATAACCGTGCCCGTGCAGGGTGGCTGATTGCTCGTGTATTCGCACAGGTCTATTTCTATTGCTGATCATCACCCACCCCCACCCCTTATCGCCACCCTAACGCCCCACAGACAAGGTGGAGAGACATCGCGCAGGATGGCCCTATATAAATCCTCCCCGTCAGATCTCGTAGCTCGTCTCCCAACATCCTCCGGGGAAGAAGGGCGCGTTGATTCGAGTCAACATCCAACGGGTTTTGTGACGTCATAAGTACCCAAAAAATTTCCACATTCGCGAATTTTTTTTTTACATCGTGTGGTTTTTTTTCTATTTCTTCAAGAAATACTTTTGGCTAAAACTTGTGCGTCTGGAATCTAGTGCCTTTTGGAGTTTTTCGGTGATAACTTCGTAACAGATCAAACATGGTAAGTTTTAAAGTTTATTTTAATAACTTTTTCATACAGGTTATTTTTAAGGATATTATGACCATCAGACTAGGACGATGTCCACAATAAATTATTACTACGGCGCGGCGGTCGAACTTTGTATGCAGTAGATTTTGTACATGCATAAAATAACGCAGGTATCAACGAAAAAAGTCGTAAATAAAAATAAAACAAGTTTGTAGATAAATCAAAAAAAAAATTAAAAATGTGATAAGAATGAGAATAGACGCGTTTAGTTCTCCTGTAGTCAGAAGCAGTATTAATAATATTTTTATTTTATATCTTTAAATGAATTTTTTTTTCTAAATAATAGCAAAAAATGTCCGATTTCTTCTACCTTTAGGTAATATTTAAGTAGGTAGTAATATCGTGAACATAACTGAAACAACAATTATAAATTTTATTGTCTCCAAGATTTAATATTTTACACCTTTAAACTTTAAAACAATTGTAGGTGTATTAAAATATATAGTATTTATGCATATATACGTCTATAATAGTATGTATGCATATATACATCTAGTATGTATGCATATATACGAAAACTACTTAAAAGTTTCGAATTTCGAATTTTTTTTTTTTTTTTTCTACTTGTACCTCCTATCATGTAGAAAAATTGTAGCAAGTCACAATCTGCGACTCTCGAGCCGGACCCTGGGCTATTTGAATGCGGCTCTTCGAGACTAACATGTTTAAAATAGATTTTATTTTATTAATTATTAATAATATTCATTTAATTATTCTCAAAAAATATTTTTCTTCGAAAATAAAAATTACAGGAAGGAGGTACTAAATAAGTCAAAACAAGGACTCTAGAAGAGGTAAAGGCTGCGAATACAAGCATGTAACGAAACGCGAACCGAACCACGCATTACGGGAAAGGATGAAGCAACAGCGAACAACGGAACGAGAGTTGGAAACAATTAAAAACCTAATAATTTATAATAAAGTCGGGCGTTCGTGATTTCTTTGCGCTCGATTTGAAAATTTCTCGCCCGATACAAATATATGTATAATACTAGCTGATTCCTGACATGCGTCGCAAAGCCATATTTTAAGAAATAAATTTTTCCTCACTGCATGTCCTTTCCCGTGCGTCCCCATTCCCCTTCCACGTCTCCTCCCCCCGCATTCCCCTTCCACCTTCCCCGCCTTCCCGCTCCGCTCTCCCATATGTTCAGTCCCAGTACATTCGGTGTTCAAACGCCTTACGTGCCACCTATTACAATTTTTTATTCAAATATTTATTTTTGTGTATTATAAGAACAATCAATCAAATTTGGTATCTAACATAGGTCATAGGTACCTATTTAAAATATCTATCATTCTTGATTCGAATCAAAGCTTTAGGCGAGTAGGTACTTCAAACAAATTGATTAATTTAAAGCGTTTCTAAAATTGAATTTTGATTTAACAATCATTGTTTTCTCAAAATTTTGCAAAATGTCATTCGCAAATTTTGACTTTTTGACAGTGTTGCAAGAGTTTTTGTAATGATTAAAAAAGTTTTCAGATATATTGTCATGTGGTTGTAATAATCCAGAATCTTTCGCGGAGGTTTAAAGAAGATATTTTGAGAGTTTCAAACATTTCCAATGCTTATATAGCAATACATAGACTTTTCATATACTCATATATCCCCAAGCAAATATAATTTGATTTTTATATAATAGGTATATAAGATTAAACAATTTTTTTAATCTTGACAGCTGTTCGAAATTTTTGTGTGAAAAAACTGTCAAAATCGAATGCACTAAATTTAATATACTATTTAATACCTTTACGACAACAAACAGCCATTACATTAGAAAGGGTTCCATACATTGACGTATGATATCCCTGGTCGAAGGTTCCATGCCAACTAAGAATGAAATCAACACAGAACCACCTCAGAAAGGTCATTAAAAGCTATGAAAAAATAATTTTAAAATAGAGTTGGTAATGAGTTGGATTCATTCTGAGTTGGCCGGTCACCATTAGAAAGATACATTCACTCACGACAATCATCAATAGGAATAATCTCGACTATTGCTTTACTTAGTTCAAATAATCGATTCACACAGACAGTAATTATAATGAAATATAACAATGTAAAACGCATAACGACGATATTTTACAATTTTATTTAGAAAAAATACAAAACTTTAAAATTCACTTGACTTTAAAACCCGTTAAATAAAAAAAAAGTCAATTAGTTATGAAATAAACATTGGACAAAACAAACACTATTAACCTTTAATCATATTAATGATGCGTAACTTTACATACTTGTATAAAAATTGTGGTTATGTAGTTTTTGACAACATTACCGCATTTTTAATAATATTTCAAAAACAACATAATCTTCCAATGGGGCAATATTTTACCAAACTGTTGCTGTCACTGTCGCTTTTACCCCCTCGAATACTGAGCGAAAGGGACAATTGCACTTCAGACTGACAACATCTAAATAAAATCGTCAAATTCGATATTTTGTAATCCCCATTTTTCTCCTCCAAAACTGGACAGATTTTTAAGATTTTTTTACCAACTGTATTAGAAGAAAATATTCTATGAATGTACGTGTCTTTATACATTGTCTAGTTTGTATGCTGAAAATCTGTTGATGGCGACAAAAACCAGACAATTTTAACGATTTTTGGAGGGTCCTAATTTTTATAAGAAGTAACTTATGAAGAAAAGCTAACCAAAAGGCTAGTGGTCGAAATCTACGTTATTTCAAAAAAATATTTGCACTAGTGTCAAAATCGGGAGAGGATATTGGGGAATACGTTTGTAAGGAAAAAACGCCGCCCGGAGGCAAAGCTATTTACGATAGTCTGGAAAATCAAGGGTTAAAGCCTTCGACCAGATATACTTGGTCGTTGGTTAAAGCCTATAGTACCAATTGTTTCTCTAAGGTTATATCTGCCTCTATTTTGGTAACACGGCTCCAGACGACAGAAGACAATTTATTATTTCTGTAACTCGACTCAGAAATTCCAGAGCAAAGCGAATAACTCCAGCTTTATCCTGTTCTGCAAGTGACTGGAAATCATTGAAACAATTATTATTACATTATTGTCAATGATTCACCACTCTTCAATATTGACAATAATAATTTTGCGTGAAACGAAATTTACATTCAATTAATCGTGTAATTTAAAAATGCCTGTATTTCAATCGAAGAACGAAAAAGTAATACGCCAGTACTGTATTTATTTTGTAATATTTAATTAATTTATTTTTCAGAAGACTTGGAAATAAACAATTAGTTAAAATGTTTAATTATTTATAAAAAAAGAAAACTAAACGAAACAAAAAAAAAGGACTGTTTCCGCCCGGGATCGAACCGGGGGCCTTGTGCGTGTGAAGCACACGTGATAACCGCTACACTACGGAAACTTGTAGGCCAGTTGTGTATTTTACGTTCAAAAGCATACGGTAGGAATAACGGTGGCGCAAAATGTTTTTAAAATAAAATGACAATATTTTGTATTTTTATTTATAATTTCCGTATGCATAGTGCGCGATATTTTTTAAATCGGAACTGTGTGGTGTGTGTTGTGAAAATAATCAAATTATAAAAAAATCTTTTCAAATCCAAACAGGCATTAAAATATACTAGCAGTTAAAAACCGGCTCCGGGGTCCTGGTTAGGCCCTGCGGTCGGCTTTTGGTTCGGCTTCGCACAGTTTTAGTGTTGGTCATCTTTTTATAAATCCTATAGGAACTGGTTCCAAAAATAACCGGATCCACGGTGATCCAGTGACGCTAGCCACTGGGACAAAGTAACTGCAACAGGCAATGGCGTCATATTATCTAATAATATATACCCGCGTGGCGTGGTACTATTATCACAACTGTCAATTACAATAATAATAATTTTACTGTCAATCTCTCGACATCCGGAGAGAATACTCTATATTACAAATCCGTAGTACTTTTACTCATTCTAGATCTTCATGCGATCTGTTTAAGTAAGTGGCGCCATCCTTTGGCATTATTGAATACATGCTTGAATTCGGTTTTATTAGAAAAGTAGCTTTTTAACAAACTTCAATTACGAACATGGTTTTACGTACGGTGCGGCATCGGAGTTGCATTCTTAGCCCGATTCTTAAATTTCAACCCTACAGTCTCTGGCCAATTTTTATTACTGTTCGATTTTTATTATGTATGAGTATTTTTCATATCTATATATTTTGGTTGTTTCATGCCAACTTAACAATGTGACATTTCAACACCCGTTTATAAAGTCATTAAAAGTTAAGATAAAACAAAAAATCACTCACATCTTCCCTTTTTTTTAATCACCTAAAGACTTTTCAAAGGTGTTGAACTTGCATGATTCTGATTTGTCCGGTCACCATTTTTGGTTCCCTACGTGACGTAGATTCACCAGTTTCCCGTTTGTACCATTAGTTTCCGGACACCATGTTCGTATATTATAAGGTGATTACTGATTATCTTTATTCTACACTAACTGAAGTCCACGGCGTTACCCGGGCTTTACAAAGAATTTTTCGAAATCAATGTAAAAAGTGACCTTTCTCTTATTTTGAAGGTTAAGTTTGAAAATATTAATCAATATCGGAATAAAATTGTAGTTTTAAAAACAAACCCACGCCACCCGCCCGCCACAGGTCACAGACACTCGAAGATTTGAAATGTGTAATATTTTTGATTATGCAACAAAGATTATTCAACGTTTTGACGCTGCAGAAACAAATATGTTTTTATTTTTACTGATTTTTCTCTCTCCAGATTTTCGATTGATGTCGCTAATATTGTCTTCATTTAATTTAAAAAAAACAACAATGTGTTTCTAGTTTCCGTAAGTCAGGTTACATATTGTACATTCCGTAATTTTTCATGATTTATTTTATTAATTTTTATAATTATTATTTCGATGGAGTAGTTTCATTCTTTTGATTTTAGAATTTATACAATTGATAAATTATTTAATAAAAAAAATTAACCAAACAATAATTATCTAAATTGTATTGTATAACAGATTAGTTAATAAAAAAAATATGTTTTAAATATACCAATGGGGGTATTTCACTATCCGTTTGATAGTCTATCTAAAGCAGTGGTTTCCGACTTTTTTCTGACCCGGGACCGCTTGTACGTTTATTATTTCGACAATTTGGGAGGCGAGATTGGGTACCGCCGCCTCGGGAACCTTTATTGGATAACCAACACCTCTGCCATAGGTCACCCCAAGTGGTTCGCTACGTTTGGTGATTTAGCAGGGGTGCCCGGGTTCATGGGGTGAGGTTTGTCTAGGTATTGGAGGCGGATTACCAGGACACACTGAACCCCAGATTCCTACCCACCACTAAAACCCTTTTCCTTCCCAGAACTCTCCTCTCCTTCCTTTCCCCCAAAACCCCTCCACACAGCATCCCCAAAGATGACATAGGCCCTGAGGGAAATTATTTTCCTCAGGGCCTCCTGTGTGGAGCTCATGTAAAAAAAAGGGACCAAAAGCGGTGGTTATCATGGGTGGCCCCCGGGGTGGACAGCACAACGGGAGGGGCGTAATGGGACAGGGTGGAACGGGTTCCAGCAGAATATTTACCACAACGGAGGGGGTGGAATGAGACATGGGTTGGAACGGGGTAGGATGGGGTGGGGCGAAACGGAATACCATAATGGCCACTGACTACAAGGTACAATAATGATAAACTGAATATTGTCGCGATTTTTTTTATTAAGACTTCTCGACCAGGGACCACATGCGCGCTGGCTCGCTTATTGACCAGCTGACCATCGCGGACCGTCTTCTAGCCCATAGACTCTCAACGAGGGCGATAACGCCCTCTTGGGGACGTTTCAGACCTTCAGGGGGGCGGTAGAAGACCAAGACAAAAGGGACCCAGAGAAATCCATCCCACCCCATCCTATCTTGCCCCATCCATTTACAAAAATATTTTCCCTGTCCTATTACGCCCCCTCCGTTATGGCAAACGTAATCCCATCGTGGTATCCCATTATGCCCCCTTCATCAATGTAGTCAATTGCTGTTTCAGTTTCACGAGTTAGGGGGCGGTAGAAATAAAAATATTCTCAAAGTGGGCGGTTCTAGCCTCTTGCGGACCACTAGTGATCCACGGACCACTGGTTGGGAAACTCTGATCTAAAGGATAACGAATATTTACGATTTACCATTACCTATATATTTATTTTTTAAAAGTTCGTGTTTAGCTACTTATTCGGTACTCGAAGTTACGAATAGTTGTTAAATAATAAATATCGAGTTAGCCGAGTTTTCTACCTATTGCGAATATTTATTTGTTTATTATTAAAAGACGTTATCTATAAAATTGTATAACACATAAAAGATATAGTAATTTTATTATATATAACACACATTAATAAATACCTAATTTTAAGTACTAATTTGTGCATGAGTTTTTCTGAATTGTTCTCACATAAGTAAAAACCCCAGTAAAACGCAGAATAAACATTTTTTTTTAAATAAACATATAAACACTCTCAACAGGTAGAAAATTCTGCTAACTTATCCCATATTTACAGCCAGTATTCAGAGGTTCAAGTACCAAAAAACTCGGACTTTATAAACAAATAAATCGTAAAGCGCAAATTGAAAATATATAATTTCCTATGGATAAGCAATCCAGAGAATGGTGAAATACCCCATATAATTATTAAAACATAATTATGTAACAGTTGACTTTGTTATGGGTAGTTTTCACAATTTTTTTTTTTTTTTTGAGTGAATTGAAATAAATTTCCGCACTTTAACAAAAAAAAAAATTAAAAATGCAACCAAAAAGTAAATAGAAAGCAATAAAAAAAACAGAACATTAAAAAATCATATCGATTCCTTCGAGCCGGATTTGAACCAGCGACCTATGGATATCTAATGGAAAACCTCTACAGTCCACCGCTCTACCAACTGAGCTATCGAAGGCATGAAGAGGGGTGCGAAAATAGGGTTGAAAAATATAAAGGCGCAATTTAAGGGTAGAAAATGCTAGGGGATGGAATAAATTAAATCTTATTTTCATGAGTTTTTTTTTGGAACTCTTTTACTATTTTTAGCCGAAGTAACGAAATGCAGGTAAATAATTTTAAAAAGTTTCTTGCTTGTGTAGTGGTGTACCTAAAAATAGTGATTATTTGCTTTTTAACGCTTGACGTTTTTGGATGCAATATTAAAAAAAATCTCACAAAGCACTCTTTTCAGGGTGAATTGCCTAAAACCAAAAAAAAAATCTTTTTTGTATAAAATAAAAAGGTGTAGCTAATTACACCACATTTCTTAAAGTTAACATATTTAAAAATCCCAACCTTAATTATCGTGTTTATCATATCAGTTACCTAATAAATTTATTATACACTTTTTAGTACTCGTATATCTATATTTTATAGGTTTATATTATACGTAGTTCTGATTTCTTGTACGATAAGTGAAGTAATTTTATTTTTTCTAGGATAAAAACTTCTAATTTTATCGAGAAGGTGTGGTCAGGCCGAAGTCATTTAAAAAAAAAAAATTTCCCCAGAAGAAATTCTTTTTGAAGGGAAAACTTCTTAACACCGTTGTGATTTAAAACTCGATGAAACGAAAAATAGCGTCACTAAAAAGGGACAAACACATACATCTATAGGATTTAGCATGCATATAATTGGTGTCCTCTTTGTGCGGTGCTTTATAGCTTATCGGTCTCCTCTCTGTGCGGTGCGTCGTAGCCTCCCCACTCTAGTCTAATTTAGTTTTCTGAAGGTTTCACTTCTACCGCGTGTGAATAGCATACTCTGTTTTTGAAGTGAAAACCGTTGTGATTTGAAACTCGATGAACCGAAAAAGCGACACTAAAAAGAGACAAACACAAACATCTTTAGCTAACAATCTTTTGCATGTTTTAAGTTTAATAAAAATTGAGGATGTCCCCTGAAGAATACGCATTATAACCCTTCATATTCTCATATAACCCTCCGTATTATGGTGAATGACGAGTACATATTGTATTAGTGAGTCCCAAAATTTCTGCACTAAAAAAACCCTTCCAGTAATCTGGCATTGGGAAAAAATAAAAAATGTAAAAGTAACGAAATAGAAAGCGTAAACATTTAAAAATCGTGTACTCTTCGGGGAAAATGCCCTAAATGAAAAGGATGTGGACATATTCAAAGAAATAAATTGTTTCTCCCTGCATGTCCTTTCCCATGCGTCCCCGTTCCCCTCCCGCATCATCTTCAAATTTTCCTTTTTCGTATAATACCAATATTCATTTTTGTATATTATAAGAACAATCAATCAAATTTGTTACATAACATTAAAATAATACCTATTTAAAATATCTACAATTTAAAAAATTCATAGACAATTCTTTTTGTACAAAAAAAAAACAACTGCCTGCTAAATTCAATTTCACCAAACGCGCGAACTTTCAAACGTGCGAAGTTAAAATAACCGTTAAGTTTTCTGAAATTATCCAAGTTTCTGCGCAATTTTCTTAATATTTCTTTCCGTATGGACATTCTACGAAGAATTAGAAAACTTTAATAAAATATATGAATGAAATAGGTAAAGTCGTTCTGAAGTTATGGCGTGACCAAGGGAAACAGGGATTCATTTTTATATATATAGATTCTGTGACGAAACCGGGAATCCCCTTTCTTTAATGAACGTATCTTGTTTATTGAAGTGACTGGCAACCAATGGCGGCTGGTGGTAGCACAGTGTGTTTGTGTGCAGCACTGGTAAATTATATTGCCTAAAATTACTTTATAATATCTTACCGAAAACTATAAAATCTATGAATCTCTTTAAAAAACATCACCTACCAATATAATGCCTAATGTGAAAGTTTAGCAGGGAGAGCCATTTCTCAAAGTTCGGCGCGAAGTTGCCCGTGTGCAGACCGATGGCAAGCGGAACGAATTATGTTTTTGTATCTAATATCTCAAGCGCCGGCGCGTCACGCCGGCCATATGTTATTAACCTATCCGCGTGTGTCACACGAACGGCTGCGCGGCCTTTATCATAGAAAACTTAAATTTGGATTTGAGACAAAAATACTTGACCGACCTGAATAATTTTTTTTTTTATCAAATGGTATAGCAAATACCCACACACAGAGTTGAATTTAATTACAGGTAGGGCGCAAGTAAAAATATAACTTGATCTGATCTGGTGAATTGATTTAAAAAAAACGATTCGTAGTTTGTACCGCGTTGCACGCGACGTCGTTGATGCACGGTGCAAATTTAACTCAACCCAACTCAACCGTTTAATAGCATCCCCAAACTGTTTGGGAATTCCCCGTAAGCAGTGATTACAATACGCGCACACCTTCCCACCACTTACTTCAATGCCATCTATGGGCAGAATAAAGAATTAGTATGAAATGATTCCCTGGTTAATTCGAAGCTGTTTAGTTGGATATCGCTACGCTATACTAATAGGTATTATTTTTTTCAATCATATCAATGTTTGCTTCTTTATTGATTTGTGTTTTAAATTATAAAACGCAGATTATTAAGGATTTTTTTTGTATGTAACCTTAACACGTATACCGTAACCTTAACAAGTGCCCACATACTGTTTATACATTATAATGAAATATAAAATAAAATAAATTGAAAATTGTAAAAAAACAGCTTTTTGGATAAAAAATTTGAGATTTATTTACAATAAATTTGTGTTTTTTTTTTCTACGAGTAAGTACTGAAATAAAAATTGTAACCACATTTTCAGGGCAGCGGCCGCCACTGCTGGCAACACCGTCTGAATAGAATTGCAGGAATTCCCAGTATTTTATTTTGGGTGGATTGATAATGAATTACTAATATTCATGGAGAATGACTTCAGGGAAGTCCGTGAGTGATAACTGAGAGAATACGGTAGAAATTCGTAGGCGTTTTCAGCAGCTACAGAATTTGGTGGATGAGTTTGCTCAATTAAGGCAGGCTATATTACTATATTCGGACGACACTAAAATTTAGTGTAATTTATTCTCGATTACATTAAATTTAATTTAATTCTGCCGTAATAAGGAAGTTGAGTTCATTTTTTTCAAATATTTTTTATCAATTTCACATTCAACCTTTTTTTTATTTATTTTAATAATCGGAGACGGTTTACATATATGTTTATAGTTCCCGTGAGCACTTAGGCCATAGACCCATTTTCTCCCATTTTACCTCATTCCTTTGACAGTAACCCAGCCCTTACATTCAAACTTAAATACTAGTATTTTTTTAAAGTTTGTTTTTATAATTAAATTAATTCGCCTTGTTTAAATTTTATTAAGCTCGCCAAAACGAGCGGAATCCAAGCGGTAAGAGGCGGGGTGTGTGTGTGACGTAATTTGGGCTCTGAAATAAACGTCGCTTTAGCATTTTGTATGGAGATTTTTATTCTTCAATAACGAATTCCAGTATTTTTTTTATCAACGTTAACCGTCTATCAGGATTAATGGTATTTAAAAAAAAATATCAAGATTTCATAGCTAAATTTATTTTTAAATTTAGATTTTTTGTTTTTCCCGCCTAAACTTTTCTCAGCACGGTACTGTTGATAATTGACAAGTGACAGATAATGTCGAACTTCTAAAATTTCGAAGCGATGCAATAAACAACATATTATCATAAAACACTGTACCAATATGTATCTTTAGAAATCCATTTCATATAATAATAACAACAAAGACATTTATTTGACAATAGATTGAACCTATTTTTTTAACATAGATTCTATTGACAAAAGGGTTTCTCCGGGAATGCAGCTGGTTTTAGCAGTGCCTATAAATATGGTAAGCAAAAGATGAAATAATGAAAAGTCATCACCACATTATTGATTAGACAATAATTATCATATTACGCGAAATCAGGTTATGACGAAACGTCAGATGTATAGAATACGTAATGGTTGTCGGACTGGTCTTGAATATATCAGATTTCTGACATGGTATGTAGTTTTTTGGACAGATTTTGTATTAGTATTATTATTTTGTATAGATTTGTATATTATGGACACTTACTTAAACTAAAAAGACTTATAAACAAGATAGCAAGCAAAACTGTTTGGCATATACAACGTCTCTCATCATAAACCAACCATCTCTCATGTAATAAAAAGAGATGCACCATAGACATTCCGTTCATCGTACAAACCGGCGTGCAGATGACGTCAGAATTCTTTCGACCAATCATGAAGCGTTTTTAGTTTACAGCTTTTTAATATTTTTTTAAGAACTTTTAATTAATTCTAATAATAATAATATAGCAATATATGTAAACCCAAAGACGTTATATACTGTAGACGCGGGGTAGAAATCTCAAAGTGAGAAGTCAAAAGCCACACAATTGCACTGGTCTCGATTTCTAATACTTTAGTACTAAACTGTCACTCGTCGAGTAAGGTCGTGTCTTACCAGTAGGAAAATTGCATTTAAAAAGCGCCAAAATGTTTCCAAACACGGCAAACACTGTAGCAAAAGTGAAGAAATAACATTTCATTTATATGTACGCACAAATTATTATAAGGAATACAATTAATTTTCATGTTCCCCGTCACACATTCTTTGATTGTATTATGGTACGGCCACACTGAGGCCAACTTCCAACTTCAAACTTTCGGACGATTGTGTAGAAGGGTAGTTCTTTCGTTGGAAGTTTGGCTTCGGTGTGGATGTAGCATATTTTTTTAATACATGAATAATTTTTTAAAAGAAATTACTGAAAACCGCTGAAAACAAAAGTGTTGCTTACTTGCCACATTATTTTGCGAGTATGTAAGACTATGGCGAGTCTAAGTTTAAACCATTCAAATGCCTTACTTTGTATACCAATTTGCTGTAACTTAGCTAGAAGTATTGGACGAGATATTTATATATTTAGGATCGATATTTTTTAACCGATATGAACATATTTTTTATAAGTCAAAATATTTTTCACTCAACTTCCCTATTGACGAGCAGGACATCAAACTGGAACGACTTCCACTGCGGACATTCATTGCTGCCACAGGCAACGAAAATAAATTGATTAATGTGGACTCACTTGAATTATTAAAATTTATTGTGAAATCCAAGCTGGAAGACACTCTGCCCAATATTATAATAACGCACCGAATATTCCATAAGCAATGCCAGCTGTGAGAGAAGTTTTTCAAAATTGAAATTGATAAAAATTATTTCTTGTTGAATGCCCGAGGAACAACACGGAAATTTCACGACCTTGAATTTGAATTGAATGTTTTGTGTATTAATTTTTCCTATCGTATATTTTATTGACCGAAACACATTCCTAGAACAATAAACTATGTACCAAAACAACATTACTTGCGTTAATTACGTAAATTGATAGGTTTTACGATGTTTTCGTCAAATAACATGCATCGACTTTGAGCGAAAGAATAGCGGCATATTTGACATTTTGATGTCACAGATAAAAATTATTTTAAAATATTCTGGGGTTACAAGGTGAATGAAATCTTTACCCATCCCATGGGGAATGTTGGCGCAAGCAATTCTGACACTGTCCTTATACAAATTTTGTACATAGAAGGGTCAAAATCGCAGAAAAACGTATTTTTCCCCGCGCATGCGCACAAACTGCGCACATCCCCGCGCTACGGCAAATTAAATATAAATTATTCCGAGTGACTAGGCGCATTGCGGGTTTCGCTACGGTAAAGGACGATAATAGAGCAAGCGTTTCTGACCTTGTTCTTCATACACTTTCTTTATACATAAGGGTCAAAATTGCATTACAAAGTGCCGCGGCCACCGCACGGCCACCGGGTGACAAGTGGCAAACCAGAGGTAAGATCAACGAGTACTTTAAGCCTAACTAATCTGGCTATCTTGTCTATTGAGTAAGAGGTATGTGATGATGTAGACATTGACAGTGCAATTAAATTCGTTGCTCTTAAAAAAAGTAGTCGAAGTAAAGTTTTAGTTAAACAGACGTTTTGAAAATATAAACCAGAAAAAAAAATTTAGTCCCGAAGTTGGAATCGTACTCTGGATAGTCCAGCGGTCAGAGTATTCGCCCGGATAGCGAAGGTCTCACCTCAAGTCAAAGACCAATGCACGCCACTGTAATTAGTCAGATTTTAATACACGCATGCTTGACGAAATATAATACTACAAGAATACGTGCAGATTGCATAGGTGCGCTTTCCACTAAAATCAATATCGTAAAAGATTTGAGTGTGGAATAAACCCATACAAATATTTTGAATTGAATCACACGGCCAAAAATAACGTTTGATGATTCAATGCTCCAACTCGTTGGCGTGATTTTTACAATGCAGTATTGAGATGTCAAACAAAAAACTACACAAGTCAGCAGTTTCGTTTAGGGAATCTAATAAATTAATTATTTTTGAGGAAGAATATTATAATAATAATCTAAACGAAAATATGAAAGAGAACAAGACACAGAAAAAGAAAATGGTCGCAACTGGAACTCGAACCCAGAACCTCTTGTCTATCCGGGACGTGCGTTTACCAATTCCGCCATTGCGCGCTACTGCCAAACCGTCATAATAGCCAATCTCATATTTCAAATTTTAGAATTAATAATATTATCTTCAACTAATTTATTTTCCATATCATAGGCAACTACAATTTGGTAGGCGGATATGGGTACCAACGCACCGGCAACCATTTATTGGACAACCAACACCCCTGCCACAGGTCACCCCAAGTGGTTCGCTACGTTTGGTGACTTAGCGGGGGTGCCCGGGTTCATGGGATGAGGTTTGTCTAGGTCTTGGTGGCGGATACGTTTGCCCAACCACTGCGTGGCGGGCAGGATCGGAGGAGACTGGTTGAGGGAGGCCTTTTGACCTCTCCAGCCAGATTCTCCCGACCTTTCGCCTTGCACCGCAGTGTGAGGTATAGATTCATACGTCCGTCACTCCTGGCCACACTGACCCCCAGATTCCTACCCACCCCTCATACCTTTTTCCTTCACATATCTTCTTCTCCTTCCTTTCCCTTAAATATCCCTCCACACAGCATCCTCAAAGATGACATAGGCCCTTAGGGAAATTGTTTTCCTCGGTGCCTCCTGTATGGAGCTAATGTAAAAAAAAAAACTACCCTTTTTATTGGAAACAATCATTCTAAGAATTGGTTTGTAACCTGGATAGCGTCACGGATAAATATATCCGATTTTATTTATATGAAACTATTGACTTTTTATAAAAGTCTAAATGAATATTCAATTTCGTATCCGTGACGCTATCCAGGTTACAAACAAGGGTAGTTGCCTGTGATATGGAAAATACATTAGCTGAAGATAATATTATTAATTCTAAAATTTGAAATATGAGATTGGCTATTATGACTCTTTGACAGTAGGGCGCAATGGCGGAATTGGTAAACGCACGTCCCGGAGAGACGAGAGGTTCTGGGTTCGAGTCCCAGTTGCGACCATTATCTTTTTTCTGATTTTCTGTGACTTGTTCTCTTTCATATTAACGTTTAAATTATTATTATTATCTTCTTCTTCAATGATATATTATATTGATGGGAATAACCTTCAAAAGTTATAAAAAGAGAGTTTTTCTTATAAAAAATTAATTATTTTTTTATTTAAGTTACGAGAAAACCGGACGGCGTTTGTCCATACAAATGTATTAAACAATTTCCCCTCTGGATTTTGACACTTAGACTAGCTAAAATGTTTCAATATAATATAGATATCAACCACTAGTGTGTAAAAGGTATATAATATTTTCTTCTAATGCAGTTGGTTTAATCCAAATATCTTTGGTAAAATCACTCATCTATTAGAGAAAAGCTTGTGGTGTCTATTTCGCATTGTTATTATATTGTTATTGTCTATTTCGAACAATTGTTTTGGATTTATAAATGTTATATCTAAAAACTGAAATTTTTTTTCGAAAAAGGTATGTCATCTGCCAAATAATCTAGTAGGTAAAGGGTACAGAGTACCCACATATCTATGTGGTTGCTTGCGTGTATTCAGCATGTTTCATCCATGTTTCACCGTTCAGCTGGTCTAGTGATCGCAGTTTTACTATATACATATAAAACTTCACTACGATTTATCGTTTTTATTTTTGGGGTATTATGCCGTGTTGCGCTTCCTCTTTCTTTAAACAAAACAGACCGCCTCCAAAAGGATCTCAGAACACACTCTAGCGCGCAAACTCGGCCATCTTGAAAAATTTAATTTTGGGAGGCGGTTATGGGCACCGCCGACCCGGGAACCATTTATTGGATAACCAACACCTCTGCCATAGGTCACCCTAAGTGGTTCGCTACATTGGTGACTTAGCAGAAGTGCCCGGGTAGCAGAAGTGTTTGTACAGGTCTTGACGGCGGATGCATCTGCATACCTGCTGCGTGGAGAGCCGGTTCGAGAGAGTCTGGTTGAGGGAGGCCTTTTAACCTTTCCAGCCGGACTCTGTCGCCCCATCGCCTTGCACCGCAGTTGGAGAGATGGATTCATACGTCCGTCACTCCTGGACACACTGACCCCCAGATTGCTACCCACCCCTCATAGCTTTTTCCTTCTCAGAACTTCCTATACTTCCCTTCCTTAAAAAGACCCTCCACACAGCATCCCCTAAGATGACACAGGCCTTGAGGGAAATTATTTTAAATAATTATTTTTAATTAAATAAAAATAAAAAATGGCAATTGCCGAGAACTTAATTGAAACCGGCCATTACGTTGGATTTGTTCCTAAGTCCGGAGGAAAATCCAAAACGCATCGAGCACGCCTCATTACGGAGACAATTGAAATTCAAAAAAACTCCATTAATATTAATAGAGATGACGGAGCTAAGCTTAATTGTTCTTGGTATCCGGTACTTGACGGCCGCACCTAACACAAACTAAAGGCCAAAATCCATATTCATTTTCACTTCAACTAAAATACCGCCCCTAAGAGGATTGGATCAACTCCAAAAATAATTCATGATAATAGTTTTAACCGTGAAAATCCCACACCTTCACCAGGATTGTTTTCAAAGAATATCACCAATAATCACATCCTGAAGTTTGGCAGTAAAACCCTAAGACACCACGCATGTACAAATAAATGTATATAAAGTCTGTCAAATAAGAGTAGAAAATATAAAAAATGGAACTATAAAATTTGTAGGCTGGCAACACCAATTTACCGATCAAATATTATTTTAAAGTGCAAAGACAATGAAAATACAGAACACTGTATACACATTTAAAAAAAAAAACATTTTTTTTGTTCTTCAAAAAAAAATTAAATCGAAGAAGCACTGTTGTTAAGTTACCTGCTTAATGACATAAATTTGATTAAATTGTGTTTTACAAAGTGATTGACTTTCATTTAATTTAATACAAATTTGAATTTAACAGTAGGTAGAAAGGAAGAATCATTAATCATGGTGAGTTTAGTTACACTACTTTTAGATCTGAACGAGTTAAAAATAATCAGATCTAAAATTAGAGACATGATCCAAGGACAACGCTAAAAGGTACTTAAGCTAATATGTATTAAATAAATGTGAGCAATTTCTAAAGTGTGCTTTATATTTTATTACAATATCTTCATTATGTTAACATAAACTTGCAAAGATATAATAATTATACATCTTCATGCAATTCTAATTTTGAGATCAGTGGAATGAAAAAAAAATGTTTTTCACTTCTATGCCTTTTTAATTTTTAATAAAAATGTAGGTTACACAGCTTTAGATTATCACCATGATTATATTTTTAATATTGCCATTTGAACAACAGTGGCGCCCTCCTATGTTTTCTACTGTTATTTGACAAACTATATTTTCATAAATAATTTTTCACTGGAATCCTTTCTCCGATATTTCAAAAAAATCTGAAATAATTTATTATAGAAATAAAATGATTCATCCCTTACGAAGAATAATGAAACTTGATTTATTTATTCTTCCAAGTAGGAATGAAAGATTCCATTCACAAATATTTCCACGTGGTTGCGTCAATCATCGTCATGAGTCTATATTGAATTTTACTAAGAAGAGTAATAACATGTTTTATGTCTGTACGTACTACAAAATTATTGCATTATTTCATCCAGTGGCAGTACATTTATAGGCCACCATAGGAGAGAATCCGATATATGTAAAGAATAAATAATCGTTTTTCTACGGATGGAAGTAGAGATGTCTGCAGCCCCCGATCTAGGGGGTAGGAGCAAACCGGAGCGCCTGCAGTACATTTAGACGGGCGCGGCAGTTTTGTGGGGCGCCTGCAGTACATTTACCCGGGCGGCAGTTTTGTGGGGCGCCAAAATCGTAATTTATGTTTGATTGAAAAAAAAACTTGATTCAGAAGCGGCGGGCATCCAGCGCACGTTGTTCTATCGATTATTCATTTGATTTTAAAACTCCAAGTTTGTTTTTGAACATATCCTAAGTTGATTTATGACGTATCCTAAGTTATGATTTATGACGTATCCTAAGTAATGATTTATGACGTATCCTAAGATATATGCATCGATTTTAGTATAGTATTCGTGCGTGCATAGTATACATCACAGGTTCTCGATAAATTCCCTTTGTGGGCGTTTGAAACTTTCAGGAGGGCAGTGAAAGACCAAGAGATAATTAGAGGGCGTTGAGATGGCACATTGAGGGCGTAGGCAGGTTAAAAAAATTAGATCTAAAAAAGACAAAAAAACACGCTAATCGGGTACTAACAAAGCAAAGTAAACTTTAATATTGGTTGATTTTTGTTATTATATGTATTGTAATGATTTTTTTCACGCGTGCGAAAATTGACATATTTCGGTAGTTCGTCAAGTAGATGAAAATAGAACTGAAAGATTCCATTACATTCAGATCTACATTAAATTGTATGATATGAAATTTTTATTTTTTATTATATATTATTATGCTCTCACGTGTATTATTAAGATTAAGAATTGACACCATATCATGAATACAAGAAGGAAGGAGGAAGCAGCCCGGTACTTAAAATATAAAATAATTGCTTTTTTAACTTGCTAAACGGCAATTGATTCTGTGACAGTTGATTTTTACCAGTGTATTTTATTTTATTTCATGTTTTTGTTATTTACTATTTTTCGTTTATGTTTATATTTTCTTAAATTGTATTAATTTTTTATAGTTATGTGACTGACAAACAACTTGAAAACTATAGTGCAAAGGCCGTCTAGGGCGTTCAATAATAATAATAAAATAAGAAAAACAAGCAAAAAGTGCGCTCGAAAACATCAGCCACAGCACGCCACTGGTGCACTTATGAGCAGTACCAAAAGTTCTTAGAAAATGGCTCGATTATAAAAAATAGGTGCTACCGGAACTAAAGGAATTCTACAGCACTACTACTGTAGGTACCAAATAAGATTCCGAGGAATTGATTTTTTATAGTAGTATGATATTTAATTATTCTTATAGTACCGGGTCCGGCAACTTCACCTAACTGTTATTAAATAAAAATAAAAGACTGCCACAATGTATATTTACTGCATTGTCAGATATTAAAAAAAAGAAGACGCGACATGTTTGCTTTTTTCTTTCATTTACAGATTTAATTTTTTTATTTATTTAATTGGGAAATCTACCGTAATGCAATAAGTTATAATAAGTAGGTACGTTAAATAAATAACACAAGGTCGACGAAAATCTTTACACATATTTAGATTTCCCTTAAAGGTAAGTGTAACCTTGGAGTAAAATATAATAAATGCACGTTCCTCGAGAAAAATTGTTAAAACATTGAGATATTAATTAATAAGTTACCAGAAGTTAAAAACCCGCTCCGCAGGTTTATGCTGCTAGGCCCTGCGGACGACTTTTGGTTCGGCCTCGCCCAGTTTAAGTGTTGGTGTCCATTTTATAAATCCGATAGGAACAGGTTCCAAAAATAGCCGGTTCTTCGGATCCGCTGTGATCCAGTGGCAACTAGTCGTTAGGACAAAGCAACCGCGACAGGCAATGACGTCATATATAAAATATAACCGCGTGGTACCATTATTCACAGTTGCCAGTTACAATAATAATCATATTGCCGTCAATCTCTCCATATCCGGTTAGATAAGTATTTCAAATCCGTAGTACTTTTACCTGCCAGGGGCAGGTCCTATTGTGTTAACGTAAGTGGCGCCATCCTTTGGCAGTTTTGGCTACTTGCTTAAATTCGATTCTATTACAAATGTAGCTTTTTAACGAACTTCAAATACGAAGAAGGTTTTGCGTACGGCGCGGAATCAGAGTTGCATTCTTAACCGGATTATTCAATTTCAGCCGTACAGTCTCTGGCCTATTAACCATAAAATTTTACACTTTATTACTGATTAACACATTAGCTTCTAATTAAAATGTGATTAATATTTATAATATATTTTTAGTGGGTGGGTACATATTAGAAAAGCAAACGAAAAAATTGGTAAGTATTAAGTTTTTGTTTTTCAGCTAGTTTTAACCAATGACGTTATATAAATAGACTCGCCATAGTCTCACATGCTCTTAAAATAATGTGGCAAGTAAGCAACACTCTTTTGTTTTCAGCGGTTTTCAGTAATTTCTTAATTCAAAAGTTATTCATATATTAAAAAGTTATGCTACATTCACACTGAAGCCAAACTTCCAACTCGAACTTCCAACGCATGAACTACCATTCTACGCAATTGTCCGAAAGTTTGAAGTTGGAAGTTGACCTCAGTGTGACCGTACCATAAGACAATTAAAGAATGTGTGTTTTTTCTCAAATGGCGTACAAAATTGTCGGACGGGGAACATGAAAATTAATTATATTTATATATTTTTTTTACATTAACTCCACACAGGAGGCCCTGAGGAAAATAATTTCCCTCAGGGCCTATGTCATCTGGGATGCTGTGTGGAGGGTCATTTTGAGGAGAGGAAGGAATGAACATTGGTCTTAAAGAGACCCATGTTGTAGGAAGGAGGAAACACAGAGGCCGGCAAATCATTCCACAGCCGGGCTGTGGAACACAAGAACGAGTCGAAGAAACGACCCGTTCTCATGTGACAAATGTCAACCGTGTACAAATGTTGGGCACGCGTGGCGTGTTTCCCGACTATGCACCGGTGCCGAAGGGATCAATGATGCTAGTTCCTCGGAGCGTCTTCCATTGTAATACCGGTAGAACAAGGATAGCATTCCCACACGACGCCTGTGCTCTAAAGATTGCAATCCGTCTGTTAAGATGGGAGAATCTATCAAACGGACCGCCCGTTTCTGCACAGAGTCGAGGGTATTTTTCAGGTATTTTGGAGCTCCAGACCAGAGATGGCTGCCAAATTCAACCGTGGGGCGTACTTGTGATTTGTACAAGGTTAGCAGTTCCTACTATTAAAGTATCTGCGGGCCCTGTACAGTACGCCCAGCTTTTGGGAGGCTAACTTTACTCTGGCTTCGATGGAGCCCCCATACCTGAGCTGGTCATTTAGGGTTAAACCAAGCATATCAATGGAGTGCCTGTTCGGAAGATTGCTTCCGTTGAAAGAGACTAGATTTTCATTTCGATCCCTTTTAGACGTAATCAGACAAGATTGGGTCTTTGAAACATTAAATTCAACGAGATTATTTTTACCCCAAGAGAAAACACTCTCGAGGTAACCGTCCATTCTTTGTTCAAAGCCCTACGAGCTTATAATAATCGATAATAATAAGTAATTTGTGTGTACATATAAATTAAATGTTATTTCTTCACTTTTACTAATGTTTGCCGTGTAATGGAAACATTTTCTCATTATACAGGAGGGCATTTTGGCGCTTTTTAAATGCAATTTTCCTACTGGTAAGACATGACCTTACTTGACGAGTGACAGTTTAGTACTAAAGTACTAGAAATCGAGAACAGTGCAATTGTCTTGCGTTTGGCTTCCCACTTTGAGATTTCTACCCCGCGTCTAAAGTATGTAACGTCTTTGGTTTTAACTTCATCGGTAGGCGGGCGGCGTTTGGTTCATACAAACCTATTTCCCTATTTCCTCTCTGGATTTTGACATTAGCGCATATTATATATTTTTTACAATATAGATATCGATCACTGATATGTTCCTACATTTTGTTTTTTGATTTTTTTATCGGAGTTAGAACCCTCATAAAATCCTTAAAATTGCCAAGTTTGAACGCCATCAACGGACGTTCAGTTTACAAATTTGACAATGTGTTATATAGACATATTTTTTTTCCTCTAACACAGTTCGTGGAATCGGTCCAGTTTTTAGAGGAGACAATAGGGGAATACAAAACCTCGATATTGACGATTTTATTTAGGTATAATCAGGAGGGAGCGACAGTGTTAGCAACAGATTTTAAAAAATACCCTTTAATCAAATTTCTCGGCGCGCACTTTGGAGACCGACATATTGATACATAAAAGTATTTGTAACAAGGTGTGTGCGCCCTCTTATACACACTTTATTTATAGTTTCGGTGTGTGGCACCTCTAGTGCTTGCCCATTGACATTTGGGCATTGATTATATTGCGAGCCCTGCAATATTTTAGAATGCAACATTTGTTGATCATGGACAAATTCAAATCAGCAGATTTGAAAAGAGATAATTCTTTTTGTAACAGCCGAGAGCTCAGGGCGGTCCTCTCGACCGCAACACGACGTATCCTTTTTGAAGATCGCTACGATCGTAATCGTGAACTTTGGACGTCAAACTCGCCATCTTGAGAGCTGACTGGAAATCATCCCGGAGTGATGATTGGCGTCGAGAATCATCCGCTTTTGCTGTTTCTGGAGGGTCACTTTGGCTGGGAGTCATTTCTCTGGAGTCCTGCCCTTCTCTCGATGTGAAATTCATTTCACAAAAGAAGTTTTCATCGTGCGTCATTTCAACTTATCACGGTATCAAAATTAACTATTTAAACTTAAGCAAGCCCAAGCCAGACAGCCTTAGTTTCATTACTTACTCTAATATATATTTTTGTATTTCTAATACCTTTGAAAATCATTAACCTATTCCTTACATCTGCCATGCGAGTCACTTTTGCTCATAATCCATGTGGCCACCTCACCCCCGGTAACACTATTTTCACAAAAAATACGCAAAAAAATTCCAAATATATATTTTCATTTCCTTCGGGGTACCCTGTATGTTATGTACCTACAGTCTACAGTCACCATGATCTGCATTCATAAGTACACATACAAACTGCAATTATTCACGTCTCGCAAGGCAAGTACTTACGTGATTAGTGCACGTAATTATTAATTTATTAACAAGGCTTCATCTATCGTGACTCGGCATAAAGTTGCCAGTCTGTAGTCTGCTGTCTGCAACAATGAGATGCAGCAGGGAATCCCAGAGATTATCTTTTTCGTCACAAGTTATAACATATCATTACCCTTTTCCAAAGAATTCGTTTTTCCACAATTAATTCAGCAATGACGATTAAATTACATTTTTTAATTATCAGGCCAAACGTGGTAAGGTCACACAATTATAGTTGACCCGAACAACACAAACCTATGATCTAGGATTGTGTTTATTGAAACTAATTCCGGTCAGTGGCTGAGTTGGCGTCAGCAGTGAGTGAGTTCAATTCATCGACTAGCTAAGTCCTCTATCACGACAAGCAACATTTTCAGCTTACTGTGGTTGTAGTAGGAGATTTTCAAATTAATGTCAGGTTATTCCTAAATGGGGAATGTTTGTTCTCTTTTTAAGATTTTTTATGTAGGATACACTTTTCAGAATGGTGTTAGCATTTCCTTTATTTTTTGTGAGAAAGGGACAGCAAGTGCAGATATATAGTTCGAAAATATAATATATTCGAAAAAATTTCCAGCGTGATCAAAACATGTTTTTAAATTTCACTAGAATTTGTTTTTCTGAAGCCGAATGACAAGTTTGAAAGCAATGCATTTGTATAAAGTAGGCACTCTAGCTGCAATACCTGTGGCTACCTACTGGCTATACGCTTTGATTTAAAAAATATTTGAAACTGTTAAAAAAAAACACAAAACATCTTATGTTCCATATCATTCAAACGAGCAAAAGCTTTATACAAAAAGCCGGGTAATCAATCAATCTGTTATCGTTATATTATAATTAATAATTATTATTATTACTACTTAACAGCAAAGAGCTTTTAGTATTGTTATCTCATGTAGGATTGGTAAGCTAAAGGTTTTCAAGTGCACATTAACCGGCAAATCCGTGGGCATAATAAATTGCTAATTGGCATGTAAACAATAGCGAGTTTTCCATGAGGCCACACAGCAAACTCGATGACATAAAATAACAATTATTTCGTCATTTTTTTTTTTCACAGTAATTTTCCTTTTTTTTTTTTACAGTGAATACCGCTCAAGAATCTCAACTGCTCCCGTCTGGAGCCAGTGAGACTATGGCATCCCCATTTGGGGTATGTTGTGAGGCTGAAGGTAGTGGGGAGGGGAAGGAGGTGGGGAAGAGGAAGGTTGGAAAGTACCTGGCTATTCAGATCTGGTCACCAAACACGGCTAAAGCCATTTTCAAGCAACGTTTCAATTCTGAATGGTGGTCTTACACCAGGACGATACTGATAGTATCTTCCACTCTGGAACATGCCGCAATATACTATATATTATTTTAAATGAATTAATTGTGAAATAACACAAATTAATCAAATAAAATTTATTTGCGCATGCCGGGTTCGAACCCGCGACCTCCGGATTGTGAGTCAAGAGTCTTACCCACTGGACTACGGAGGTCGTCCAGTGGGTTTGTTCCTGAGCCAAAGAAACCTTTTTATTTTCTGTGTCTCATTCTGTTTCATGTTTAGAGTTTAGATCAATTTAATACTAGTCCACGGCGTTGCCCGGGATTTTTACAGAGTTTTTCGAAATCAGGTGTAGACATTAATTTTCATCTTATTTTAAAAGTCAATTGTGCAAAATGTGGTCAATTATATAAATTCTGCTTTGAGGGATGAGAAAAAGGGTGGTTTTTGAAATATCATACAGATAGTGACGTTCCTCTTATTTTGATGGCCAAGTGTGCAAAATTTCATCAATCTCGGAATAAACTGTAAATTTGTATACAAATCAAATCCACGCCACATGCCACGGGTTACAGACATCTTCACATAGTATAAAATGAAATCGCTCCCGCTGTCTGTATGCTCAGATCTTTTAAACAACGCAACGGATTTTCATGCGGGTTTCACCAATAGACAGAGTGATTCATGGGGAAGGTTTTTAGGTATATAATTTGTCAAGGTTTTGTGTAAATTGGTTGAAATATATAAATAAAGGGAGCGGGCTGGCAAGCTAGCAGGGGGCTGACATGCGGGCGGTGTGGATTTGATTTAACAGGTGGCGTTGGTTATAAAAGTTGGGTAATGGCGTGGCGTTGTGTTTCTTTAGCCACAGCAACGTGTTGCAGGGTCTGCTGGTTTTTTATATTAAGAGGGAATAACCAGACAAAACCCGAAATATGTCATTTAATCAAATTCAGGACGTGTCGACGCTTTTTTACAAAAATTTTTTAATCGATTTCGAAAGTTGTACATTGTTGCATCATTTATTCAGCACCAGCGTACAGCTGGCAGTTACGTCAAAGTCTTGTAATAAATAAATATTTTTTTAATAAGCAAGTACTAAACTCCTTGTCTAATTCCTGGAGAGAAACCCTAATTTCCAGAAATTGTTTGTTACTGTAACAGATATCTTTAATCTACACCCCATTTCCATTATCGGACAATTAAAAAAATAATCTGCCAGCTTTTCTGATAAATGATGTACATACTCGTACTAGTACTTCGATAATATCTGGAACTTCCACTTGTTAAGGAATTAATCATGGGTGGTGACGTACCACCATGGCGCCATGAATCGGCACTTTACAAATCGTTTAATGCTTTATCAGCGCTGGAGTCATCTTATATCGAAAATACATAAAGATTAGTTGGAACTCACCGGTGCATTTTACTGGAAAAAATAACCACTCACGTATCCCGGATACGAATGGTTATGTATACAATATTTATAATCTAAACTGTAACATCTGCAATTTTGAGTATGCACATAATATTTATTATTTATTCTGTATTATGTGCAATTTTAAGTTATTTTCTCCACTCAGAAGGACATGAGGTTTCCATAAGAGTCTCCGTCATCTTTGGGTATGCGGTGTGGAAGGTTTCTTCAAGTGGGTACCTATCTAATGAAAATCTCCCCCTTTTTGACTCAAAAATGGCTTCTACAAATTTTGTTTTTAAGATTATAATTATTTATTTATAATATTAACGCCGTTCATCTTTTACATAATCTATATAAATAAAAATGAATCGCCGAAATGTATGTACGCGCAAGGAAAAAATCCAATTTGGTGCACGAAGGACTGCACCAAATTGGATTTTTTTTGTTCGTTATTGTCAGGACAAGGTTTGTATAAAAGAAACGGTGAGCTCTGGCATAATCAAATTTGTATTTAAAAAAATTGCAATAGGTGGCGTTCGCGGAGCTGTGGAAGCGGGAGAGGGGAGTGGGGAGAGGGAAGGCGGTGAAGTGGATTGGGAACGCGTGAGGGGAAGGGGATGCGGGAGAGGAAGGGAAGGCGGAAGGGGATCGGGAAGAATGGGAAAGGACACGCAGGAAAAAACAACTTCTTTATTAAGATGAATATATACGTGAAATCCTATTTAGATACTATATTGATTAATCTTTACGACGAATCTGCTTACAGTATGAACATCAAAAAATATGCTACGGATAAATCGAAGCTTTTACTAGCTTTTCTATGTAATGGAATTACAATAAAATTATTATTTACGTGACAAAAAATATAAGCGTAAACCATAAAAAAAAATTTTTTTCATGACTTAACTATGAAGTAATACAAGAAACAATTTTTTTTAAATACCCCTTTATGGCTAAGACTATTTTTGAGGTTTTCCATGTTCTAACTTTTTTTCGTTCTTATAAAATTATGCATAAAATAAATAAAAACCACTTTTTCGCTTACTAGCCTCGTGCAAAAAGACGCTCGATTTTAAAATTTTGCAGGCATGAGATTCGAAATATTTCTAGCGTTTATATTCCTCTTAAGTGGCGTAGCAACTACAAAATGAAAAAGAAAACTCTAGTGAGCTTGTAAAACAGCAAGAAATAGAAAACCGAAGTTGAGAAAGACATGTGTAGATTACAAATCAAGCAATAAATACTGGAATATGTAAATATTACAATATTGCAGCAATGAAAAAATATATTTATATAATATATGTAAATAACTTAACATAAAGATTAGGCAGGTCGAAAATATTTAATGATAGGTAAATAATATTAGGTCCTTACATATGAAATTGGCGTTTTGCCGTACTGGCAACTTTGATCTCAAATATCTTATCTTTGGTAAGGAATTCCAAATTCAAATTTATACAGCTATTTACTCATGTATTTGTGTTTCGAAAATTATAATTCATTTGTTTTTTCCTTATTTGTTTTTCTCTTTGCGTCACTTAGTTTACAAAATGGAAAACTTGAAATATCGCGTTATTTACGAGTACGAGTTCCACCGTGGCACCAGTGCTGCAGAAACGGCTCGAAGGATTAATGATGTGCATGGCGACGGTGCCGCAAAAGAAAACACAGTGCGTTTTTGGTTCCAACGTTTTCGTTCTGGAAATTTCGACCTGCAGAACAAGCCCCGTGGACGGCCGGAGACCAAAGTTGATAATGAAGAATTGAAGGTTATTGTAAAAGCAGATCCATCGCAAACCACGTCCGAGTTACCTGCAGGCTGCGGTGTTAGTGATAAAAGTGTTTTAATCCACTTGAAGCAAATTGGGAAGGTGAAAAAGCTTGAAAGGTGGGTACCTCACGAATTGAGTGAAGCAAATCAACAAACGCGAGTTGACCGCTAGACCACACACTGCACAACAGACGGCTACCAAATTAGAGGAGCTTCAATTGGAATGTCTACGACATCCACCGAACTCTCCGGACCTTGCCCCAACAGATTACTATTTTTTTCGAAATTTGGATAACTTCTTGCAAAGTAAAAAATTCAACTCCGATGGGGCAGTCCAAACCGCCTTCAAAGATTTTATTGATTCCCGTCCGAATGGTTTTTTTAGTAAAGGGATCGATGAACTACCTATGAGATGGCAAAAGTGCATAGATAGCAATGGTACATACTTTGATTAAATAAATATATTATATTTAAAAAAATCGACATTATGTTCCTCCCATACAAAACGCCAATTTCATATTATGTAAGGACCTAATATATAAGTAAAATATTATATTTCAAGTTGAGAAGACGTATATTATAGAAAAAAACATCTAGTCTTCTTTACTGCAAAGATCTTTTGAATAAAATAACGCATGTAAAGTAGTAGTTCTATGAACAGTAAACCTCGAGTTCAGAAAAGTATGTTTCTAATTTTCTCTTCTTTAATTAATCAAAACCCAAATTTCCTCTGAAATTAAACCACTTGTAAGAAGGTATTTTAATAGGTACCTACTTAAAAATGATTTGAGATTATGCTGCCAAAAGCAATATCATGATTTATTTTTGGGGCATTATGGCGTGTCCGCTATCTCCTTCATGGTTCCACGACAATTCAGAATCATGCAACTTCAACACCCCTTTGATAAAGTCATTTAAAGTTATGATTTTTTTTTTAAAAGAGCCTACAACCTAACCTAACGTAAGCATTTTTTTTTTAATTTTCAATATTTTTAATGACATTTCAAAGGAAGTGTTGAAGTTGCATGATTCTTAGTTGTCCGGTCGCCCTCCTTCTTTAGACAATGTTTCGGACGCTTCAACATACCTACTTAATTATATATTTATGTACCTTATATATATTTTAAGTAACATTTTTTTAAGTTGAGGTGATTTCTCACAAAAACTCAATGACGTTATATAAATAGACTCGCCATAGTCTCACATGCTCTTAAAATAATGTGGCAAGTAAGCAACACTCTTTTGTTTTCAGTAATTTCTTAATTCAAAAGTTATTCATATATTAAAAAGTTATGCTACATTCACACTGAAGCCAAACTTCCAACGCATGACCTACCCTTCTACGCAATCATTCGAATGTTTGAAGTTGACCTCAGTGTGACCGTACCATAAGACAATTAAAGAATGTGTTTTTTTCTCAAATGATGTACAATATTGTCGGACGGGGAACATGAAAATTAATTGCATTGCTTATAATAATCGATAATAATAAGTAATTTGTGTGTACATATAAATTAAGTGTTATTTCTTCACTTTTACTTATGTTTGCCGTGTAATCGAAACATTTTCTCATCATCCAGGAGGGCATTTTGGCGCTTTTTAAATGCAATTTTCCTACTGGTAAGACATGACCTTACTTGACGAGTGACAGTTTAGTACTAAAGTACTAGAAATCGAGAGCAGTGCAATTGTCTTGCGTTTGGCTTCCCACTTTGAGATTTCTACCCCGCGTCTAAAGTATGTAACGTCTTTGGTTTTAACTTCATTGGTACCCGGGCGGCGTTTGGTTCATACAAACTAACTAACTAACCAACTAAAAAAAACCAAAAGAAACCAACTCCACAAAAAGGCCAAAAAAATTCCAGATAATATTTTAGTACAAACTCACTACAAGAAATATAGGAACTTATGCAAAAAGATTATTAAATATACAAAGGAAAATTATTTTAAAACGTTCATTTACGAAAATTCTTATTCTCCAAAACGTATGTGGGAAGCATTTCGTAATATTAGTAAAACAAAAATAAACAGGTCTTCCGAAATTAAATCGTTAGATATCGGTAACGTAAACTCTTCTAATCCTAAAAATATGGCGAATTTTGCTAATAAATACTTCACATCGGTGGGAACCACACTTGCCAAAAAAATTCTCGATAAATGCAATAAAACAGAAATCGAACTTGCCAAGTTGGTCACCTCTAACCTCGTCCATAAAATAGACAATATACAAACATCGACGAATGAAGTCTTGGAAATAATTGACGACCTAAAGCCATCTAACGCTTGTGGACCAGACAAAGTCTCGACTAATCTGCTTAAAGTAACTAAGTCATTCATTGCATCTCCGATAGCGTTCATTTCCAATCTAAGTCTCAAATCAGGAATATTCCCTAACTATCTAAAACATTCAGTTGTTGTATTACTGCACAAAAACGGAGATAAATCTGCGATTCAAAATTACCGGCCCATATCTTTGGTCAATTCAGTCTCTAAAATTATAGAGAAAATTGTCAAAAATCGTCTTAGCTTTTATCTTGAAGATAATAACATCCTTTCTGAGAGACAATATGGCTTCCGGCCGGGTTTAGGTACTGAAAATGCCATTGGCAATCTGACTAAAGTAATTTCTAATAACATCGATCGAGGAATCAAAAGCATCGCGATCTTCCTGGATCTGGCTAAAGCTTTTGATACCATCTCGCACAAAATCCTTTTGAAAAAATTACAGCTAATCGGAATACAGGGGCAGTTACTTAAATGGTTAGGAAGCTATCTAGAAAATCGGAGCCAAAGAGTTATTATTAGTGGTACTCTAAGCGATCCAGCCAATATCGAATTTGGTGTACCACAAGGAAGTACTTTAGGACCGATATTGTTTAATATCTATATTAATGATCTTTGCAACAGTAACCTTGCCGATCATATCATCACTTTTGCTGACGATACGGTCTTAATATTTGAGGGCAAAAACTGGCATGAAGCGCATAGAAAAGCAGAAATTGGAATAAACAATGTCAAACATTGGCTAGACTACAATCTTCTTACTCTTAACACGGACAAGACAAAATTTATACGTTTTAGTGCAACACAAGCGGGTCAACCTAAGGTAATACTAAATATTACTATTCACATTTGCAATGAACCGAACACTTGTACTTGCAATAACCTTGAATGCGTGGATAGTTTAAAATATCTAGGGATCACCATAGATAAATATCTGAGATGGGATGAACACATCAACGCAACGGCCTCAAAAGTCAGAAAACTTACACACCTTTTTATAACCATCAGAAATATTCTCTCTGTTAAAGATATGAAATCAATATACTATGCCATGTGTAATTCTTTACTCGAATATGCATCCCTAGGATGGGGTGGATGTGCCAAAACAATATTAGACTCCCTGGCTAAAGCTCAGAAATCAATACTAAGAGTCATCCTTAAAAAACCATTCAGGTACCCCAGTGATGCATTATTCACGGAATTAAAAGTACTTGATGTTAGACAATTGTATATTAGAAAGATTATATTACATGCTCAAAAACAACGTCAACACTTCCCGTCCATTGACCACCTTCATGACACTCGACTTTCAAGGAACAATCCAATAGTCCCAATAAAAATCACGACGTCCCTCGGCCAACGGCAATTTTCGTACTTAGGACCTAAATTATTCAATATCATTCCTAATGATTGGAAAACTAAAAGTGCAAATGTTTTGCGCAAATTGATCAACGACTGGCTCCTTGATTTAGGGAGGATCAAAAGCGAAGATATGTTGACCAATAGATAGTCTCATCATATAAAATAAAACAAAATTAAAAATATATAAGAAAAAAAAAAAAAAAAACAAAATAATAAAAAACACTCACTCATAGTTCCATTCATTACAAAAACACGTACTTATCATTTCAGAACACAATTGTCTATTCTTTTATCAATACCCTTCCCATTTTTCTACATTCAACTCCTGTGGAGATCTTTCTTTTTATTATGCAAAATTACGTAAGCTATAATTTATACAAAATACGTACAAATATAATTTATACAAAATTGCGTACTATACGTAATATTACAAAAACACGTACTTATAACTTCAGAACATAATTGTCTATTATTTTATCAATACCCTTCCCATTGTTCTACATTCAAGTCCTGCGGTGATCTTTCTTTTTAACATTACCATCTGGATTTTATTTACTTTACAGGTTTTATTTTATATTAAGTGCTCTAAGGGAAAATATCTTAGTAGGATGAAAAAATGAAGCAAGGAAAGGGAAATAAATACAATTTGTTATCAACCACTCTGTCATGTCACTATTTATACACTAGCTAACTTATGAAATATTTATATACAAATTGTTTTTATTCATTTGCTGCATCCTTTTCGAGTCACATTCTTTTTGAGTTTCTTCACCCGCTCGTAAAGTTAAGGGATACGTCACTCACGTTAATTATAATTATAATTATTTTTTGTAATCACTTTTAAACATCCACGTTTATTATAATATGGATATTGTCATCACGCTTGAACAATGTCTCGATTCTCAATTTTTGCAAGCGATTTAAATGACCAAACATTTATCTATTGTTAAACAAGCATTCAATACTAAATTTGTACTTTAAGACATTGTTTTTTCTCTTCGCTTATTCTTCTTTTTTTTTATGAGTTCAAAATTGTAGTTATTAACTAAAGCTTCTACGAGGAATTCAATCGTAACACTTGTTTCATTTAATAAATAATATGTTTATAAAATTAATCAATGTAATATGAAATTATGATATGAACTAAATTTGTCAATTTGACTGGCCTAAAACAGGATCCATTCCTAGTTGGCTAGTCAAAGTTTCCATATATGTTTCATTGTATAATTTTTTGTGAAATAAATATTATTATTATTATTATTATTATTATAACTAACTAACTAACCATCACGCCGTTTCCCCGCAGGGGTAGGCAGAGAGGACGGACCGCCAAACAACTCGGTCTTGGCACACACTCTTTGCCTCACTCACGCCGTTTCCCCGCAGGGGTAGGCAGAGAGGACGGACCGCCAAACAACTCGGTCTTGGCACACACTCTTTGCCTCACTCACATACATCGTCTCATACATTCTCTTCTATTATTCTGACTTTTGACATGACCCGACTCAATTATCTGAATCACTTGATCGTGCCATGTCTTCCTCGGGCGTCCCCGACTTCTTCTACCATTCACATTCGCGTCGTATATTCTTCTTACACTACTTCCTTCGTTCATTCGCTCTATATGCCCAAACCATCTGAGGGTCCCTTTCTTAATCTTACTCATTATGCTTACATCAGCCTTACATTCTTTGCAGATATCCACATTTCTCACACGATCATACATTGTTTTACCACACATACGTCTCAGGGATCTCATTTCAACAGCATTCAGTTTACTTTCATCCTTCCTCTGCCAGTTCCATGCCTCACTGCCATACATCAGGGTAGGTACCAGGAGTCCATTGTGGACTGCTAGCTTCGCTTTTTTGACAGTTTTTTATTAGCGCCAACGGCATTCAGTCCACCATTAATGGAGTTACCGGCATTCACCCTTCTTTCAATATCTCTTTCAGCCTTCCCATCTCTCGTACATACTACCCAGATACACAAACTCATCCACCTGCTCCAAATATTCATCATTCACAACTATGTTGCATACTGTTTTCGTACACAACTATGTTGCATACCCTTTCAAACACCATGACTTTAGACTTACTTACATTCATCATTAGCTCATTCTTCATACATACTTCGTTCATCCTAGATACGAGAGACTGTAGATCTTCCATAGTGTTAGAAATCAGCACCGCATCATCAGCATACAACAGGCAACATACTTTCAGATTACTCAATTTCGCGCCCAATCCCACCTCTTTCAATTCTTGCATACAATTATCCATGTATAGATTGAATAACCATGGTGACATTACGCAGCCTTGATTGACACCTTTTGTGATGTCAAACCACCCCGTAAAACCACCGTTCACCCTAACACACGCAACGCTTCCCTCGTACAGAGACGCAATTGCCTGTATGAGATTTGTATTCACTCCATACTTGGACAAAACCTTTCATAGCTTTTTCCTGTCGACTCGGTCGTATGCTTTTTGTAGATCTACAAAGGCGCAGAAAAGTTTCTGGTTTTTCGCCAGAAACTTCTCAGTAAGCATACGCAAGGAGAAAATCTGGTCCATGCATCCCTTTCCACTCATAAAGGCACCTTGCACATCCCATATTTTATCCTTTGTTTCCATTCTTACCCTTTCAATCAATATTCTTCCGTACAGCTTGCCGACTGAACTTAGCAGGCTAATAGCCCTATGATTTCCACATTCCTTACGTGACCCTTTACCTTTGTATAACGGCATGATTACAGCCCTTCTCCAATCTAATGGCGTGTAACCCTCCTCTAAACACTGGTTAAAAAGTTTGCACAACCATGTGAGAATAATATGGCTATCTCTTTTAAAGTATTCGGCAGCAATATTGTCGAAACCAACAGCCTTACCATTCTTCATGCATTTTATCGATTTTTTTATTTCATCCACGCTGATTTTGATTGAATTCACTCCGTCATCGTTCATACCCGATTCACTGCTGGCCTCACTATCACCCGGATTGCTTTCGAAAACCTCCTCAAAATATTTCATCCATCTCTCTTTTATTTCTTCCTCATTCGTCAACATTTTTCCATCTTTCGATTTTATGACTTTCCGGCTTCCGTTCTCTGAACCACTCCGGGACCTTTTGACCTCCTTCCAAAACAGTTTAATGTTTTCTTGGAAGTGTTTTGTCATTTTTATTCCCTCTTCCTCTTCCAGGCGTTTCTTTCGTTCTTTCACTCCAACACTTACTCTTTTCTTACATCCCTTATAAACTTCTTTCGCTCTATCTCTCTCTTCGCTAGAATCAGTGCCAGCCGCTATCAGACGTAACCATGCTTTCTTCTTCTCTGAGACCAGTGCTTTGATCTCGTCATCCCACCATGCGTCACCTTTCTTCCTACCTTGAGTACTTATTCCACATACATCTCTAGCAGATTCACAAAGACTCACCTTTATGTGGTTCCATGTTTCATCAATGCTTAGACCGTCCATTTCCTTCTCATTCAATCTCATCTCTGTCAAATTCTCATACTCACTTCTGACATTAGAATTTTGCAGTTTTTCTACTTTGACTCTTGTTGGAGTTGATATCGTTTTCACTTTAGAGCGCCAGCCGCGAAAGATGTTTACTCTCGACACCACCCGAAAGTAGTCAGTTTCAACCTCCGCCCCTCTGAAAACTCTGGTGTCCTCGGTAACGGCTCTCAACCGAGAGTCAATTACCACAAAGTCAATTATTGATCTTTCATTTCCTCTTTCCCACGTATATTGGTGGACACATTTATGATCGAAAAAAGTATTCGATACAAACAGGTTCCACTCTAAACATACTTCAAGTATTCTGTTCCCATTGTCATTCGTTCTTTCATCCCCGAACTTACCTAAGGCTGAATCAAATCCGTCACGTCTAATTCCCACCCACCCATTCAAATCTCCCGCCATTATAATCCTTTCATTCGAATTTTTTAATCTCATTACGTCGTTCACACCAGTCCAAAAATCATCTTTCACTTCGTCGCTTTCAGAATTAACAGGAGCATAGCAAATAACCAGAAACACCCTTGTCAAACCAATTTTGAATCGGATCCACATTATTCTCGGACTTACACATTCATATTGCGACATACATTCAACCATTCTGGGAGACAGTAACGCTGCAACACTCTGACAAGCCCTCTCTGTATCTGGTCTCCCAGACCAGATGACAAGTCTATAGTTGTGCTGAATTGTACCGCTCTCTTTTTTCATACTCTCTGTCACACAAAGTACGTCCAAACATTTACTATCCATTGTTTCACATAATTCATTCATCTTTCTTTCCATCCCTCCTCTGATATTCCACGTACCAATTCGACATTGTTCCCGTTCCGTCCTCCTCTTTGCGCTACCAAGGGGTTGGCGATGTGATGGGTAGCGAGCCTCATCGACACCTCTGTCGGCCATTCCCTTCCCCCAAGGACTACATATAAAACTACCTTAACCTCATAAAAACACCGTTACACGTATTCAAACCTACCTCTATAAATATACAACTCGTAACAATAGTTAAAATTAATACAAACAATTTACTGCAACTGCACTAACAACTTAATTAAACTAACACTAAAAGAAAAAATATATAATGTCTTATCACCGTAAATATTTCCCTATTTCCTCTCTGGATTTTGACATAAGTGCATATTATATTTTTTTTACAATATAGATATCGATCGCTGATATGTTCGTACATTTTGTTTTTTGATTTTTTTATCGGAGTTAGAACCCTCATAAAATCCTTAAAATTGCCTAGTTTGAACGCCATCAACGGACGTTCAGTTTACAAATTTGACAATGTGTTATATAGACATATTTTTTTTCCTCTAACACAGTTCGTGGAATCGGTCCAGTTTTTAGAGGAGAAAAAAGGGGAATACAAAACCTCGATATTGACGATTTTATTTAGGTATAATCAGGAGGGAGCGACAGTGTTAGCAACAGATTTAAAAAAATACCCTTTAATCAAATTTCTCGGCGCGCACTTTGGAGACCGAGTATTGATACATAAAAGCTTACCACTTTGAGATTTCTACCCCGCGTCTAAAGTATGTAACGTCTTTGCAAAAACTGCGCTCTATAAATCACCCAATTATTATTAATGAATTATACAATTTATCCGAAGAAACGTCACTATCTCAATGATAACTGTTTTTTTTCTTCGTATTTCTTTTGTATAATATTGAAATATAATAAAAAAATATTACATAGAAAAAAATTTGAAAAAATTATCTTTATTGAACAATAGTCAAACCTAGCCAAAGTTAGCCATTTGGTCAAAGTAAGGATTGCTTTAATAATATAGTGGAAACTGAAAATTTACGGAAACGGAACGCACAAATAAATTTACTGACATACGATATGCAAAACAGTGGAGTTAAAACACATAGGACAGAAGAAATATTTAAAAACCTTTCAAGCCTACAAAGTATCTACAGACTCTTTATTAAAAAAATATTTTATTGAAACTAAAAAAAAACATATCTGAATACTCCGCTGCCCAACATAAATACTTAACCCGGGCAATAAGCCAGAATATGGAATAGGTACTCGCAATTTTAACATATCTTTTGGGCACGAAAATATTAAATTCTAAGCTACGAAACTATACATTGAATTGACATAACCACGTTTATTGGGGATTTGCCCGAGGCTAACTTTCGGCGAATTCGTAATTGAATTATCATTTTTATTTCCATGCCTCACAAGGGATGCGGGTTATTTTAGATTAATAAAAACAGTACGTTTGCATAATTTATTTTAACGTAAAACGCATTTAAAAATTGTAATACGTTGTACAACTAAAGTCAGCGGTGAGCACCAGATTTTATTTTTCTAGACGATGAATTGATAACTTCGGGAGGTATTCATTTAGAAACATCTTAAATATTAGTAACACGTTCTTCAGAATTAATTAAAATGAACCCGGCGGAAAGGTCGAATCCCCAGACCTGCTAGGGTGAATTCGACCGTACGTCCGTCAAATACACCGTGCCGCGGGCGCATATTTGTTTACACGCTTTCTTCACTTACTTCGTTAAGGGCCCGCAACCCGGATTTGTACCGATTTATTACATATTTCCCTTACATGGTAAGTTTTAAAGCTCTTAAATATATGTTATTCTTGAAGAAACGCAAATTATGTAAAATTCCCTCGATAGAAAAAAATCGCAAAGTACGCTCCAAAAATTATTATTAACACGTTTGTTTCAGTTATTTTACAAGTTATATGTATGAAAAAATTCGCAGTGTTTCTTTAAATGCTGTTTAAGATAATGCCCGCGAGATTTTTGCTCTATTTTAAACGAGTCGTGTTTTATTAAACATTTTCGCAATTTTCGCATCGATTTTGTCGCTGTAAATGTTAGCGCTCTCCTCTAACATTCGTAATTTCGTATCTCTCCATCTTCTTCTTTTCGGGCCCGGTTGCAGTGCCTTAAGATTCCCACATTATTTGTCTTCTTCTTCTTTTCTTTGATAGGGTAAATTCGACAGTAGGTCCGTCCAATACACGGGTCGCGAGTCGCAATTTGTATACAAGGCTTCTTTACTTACGTCGCGTGGTTAAGATTCTGAATATATTTTAGGGTATATTGTCGTCTTAGTTACCAAATCAAACAAAAGAAATAACGGAAACGAATATATTTAAAAAGAAAAGTTAAAACGTAAGTAAGAGATAATCAACTTACAAAAAGTTTAAAATACTACAGATCGCCTCAGAACAGTAAACCCTAGCGAGGAGGACTGAGAAAAAATTAGAAATTATACTTGTATTAAACTTTATACCGGTCAGTGGTTGAGTGGGCATAGCGCTTGGGTCCCACCCGAGCGTCGCGTGTTCGATTCCTCGGCTGGCTAAGTCCTCCATCACAACACAAGCAACATTTTCGGCTTTCTGTGGTGGTAGTAGGAGATTTTCAAACATTGTTGGGTTATTCGTAACTCGGGAAGGTTTGTCTTTGTTTAAAAAAAAATTTAAAAAAAAAAATTATGTCTTTACCATTCAAACTAATTAAAAAACTAAAAAATATTTTAGCGAAACCCAATCGAAAATCTACAAACAGGTCATTTAATTAAATATTACAATTTGAGGTTTTACTCATAAAAGTTAAAAATAAAATAAATAATAAAAAAAATAGTTAATAATTTTAAAATAGGAAAATTTTAAATTTGCGTTTTTTTATAAATACCTATAGGATAAAAAACTGTAAAATCATCTGTAGGGGCGTGTAAATAGCCCCTGACACAAGGGATGACTACCCTATGTAAAATTAACGAAAATTGAATTCTTCCCTATGTGACACAAAAAAAAACAGTTGACCCAGCAATCTCAAAAACCAAAGTGAAAACAAACAAACACTCACTCAGAGAATGCAGCTCAGCCACGATGTCCACACAAAAAGACACTTCTTTTCAATAAAAATGTCAAGGCGATATTGCATAATCTTGACAGATGTTTCGCACAGCAAGGAAGTTTCAACTATGAAAAATTTGCATATTAATAATGCGTGCCAAAAATCCAATCTTAGGTACAACAATAATTCACTCACTGGATGAATTATTCTTATGACTGACCAGGAGAGACATCTCTTGGCCTTTTACTGACACTCCCGTCAGAAGTAATTGCTTGATTCACAAAGGTAAGGAAACGCATGAATACACTGCATCTCAAGTCACATAGGTTCAATTCAATACAATACAAAACCCATAGATGGCGCCCTTATGGTCTTATAGCATAAATTATCAATTTAAAGAAATTAATGCCCAAATATATTTATGGCGCGTATCCATATTCCCCGCCTTGGAAGTTCGTAGAGCTTACAAAAGAAAGAATATAAAAATACAAATGAAACAAGAAATGAAATAGAAATAAAGTGACTATTCACCGGTAATATTCAGGAATGACACGCATTGGAAATTCGCAGAATCTCACAAAATAAAGAAAAATAACTAAAAATACAATGTAATAAAGTTCAATTGACCAAGATAACGGATATTAAGTAATGCCATGTCTGGGTCAGAGATCATTGAAACAATGACTAAAATCAAAAAAAATAAATAAATAAAAATAAACAAAAATAGATAAAATATAAAATTATTGCGTTGGAATGGGATATAATTTGACAACCGGACGTTTAAAAGAACCAAATCTTGTCTTTACCGTCGCAACGCGAACAATTTTATCCATTCCGGGATGGATTTCAGTTATCACGCCTAAAGGCCAATTTAACGGAGGGGAATCTTCTTGTCCCACTAGTACGACAGTTCCGATATCAATCGGATGATCAGAAGTAGTCCACTTCTGCCTGACTTGCAAGGTGTGCAGATACTCTGAACGCCACTTCTTCCAGAAGGACTGAACCATGCTGTCTAATAATTGCTTACGCTGAGTCAAATTGATTTTACCGTCTGCCAGGACAGAAGCAGGCAAGTACTGCAATGGTGTCGACATTAAAAAATGCGCAGGCGTAAGGACTTCTGGATAAGGGTCAGAAGACATAACTGTAAGTGGACGCGAATTCATTATGCACTCAATTTGAACTAGCACAGTCTGTAACTCCTCATAGGTGAGAAGCTGAGTTCCAATCACACGGTACAAGTGTGTCTTCATGCTCTTTATGTTTGACTCCCACATACCCCCAAAATGAGGCGCGCGTGGTGGAATCATTTTCCACTCTATACGACGCTTAGCGAGTTCAGTATTGGTAGGGTGAAACGGTTTTAATGGCCATTCCAAAGGTGGGCTGCGAATCCATGATGGGCCGTTCCACCATAAATCATGTGAAACGAGTTGGGAAGGAAGCATGCCACGAGAAAGGCAGTCGCTCGGGTTTTCACTACCAGCGACATGGTAAAAGTTCTCTGGAGACAAATTTTCTTGGCACTGAGCTACGCGATTACTAACAAACACCGACCAGCGATGCGGTGAAGAATGTATCCAAGAGAGCGCAACGGTAGAATCGGAAAACGCATATGTTCCTGCAATAGGAAGACGCTCAGAATAATTATCTTGAACCGTCCGTATTAATTTGGACATCAATACTGCGGCACAGAGCTCCAAACGAGCGAGGGTCGTCACTTTGGTGGGAGAAACCTTTGATTTTGCGCACAACAATCTCACTGTAATTTTTCCAAACAGATCAGTGGTGTGCAAATAAATCACACAGCCGTAACCATTCATGCTTGCATCGCAGAAAGCAACAACGAGCACCGTACTGTCTTTCAGGACACCAACATGGCGAGGGATTTTTATCATTGAAATTAGCGGAAATTCCTGTGTAAGCGCCGAAAACCGACGAATAACGCTATCAGGGGGTGTATCATCCCAACCAATGTTGCACAGCCATAGCTCTTTGATAAGTAATTTAGCGTACAGAATGACAGGGGCGACCAAGCCGAGGACATCAAATAAACGGGCGACTATGGAGAGTATGCTCCGCTTTGTGCACTTCTCCTGAACATAAGATGTCGTAAAGAAGAAGCTGTCATCAGCTGGTTCCCACGAAAGGCCCAACACCTTAGAGGTATTGTTAGAACCAACAGTGAAGTCCACTGGGCTGCGGTGAGAATCCGGGAGGTTCTCAAGTACAACTTGAGAATTACTAGTCCATTTTACTAAATCAAAGGCACCGGACTTAAACAACGAGATTAATTCTCGAGAAAGACGTATGGCGCTGGGCTCATCTGCAATAGAATAGACCAGGTCGTCCATATACAGCTTGGACTCTGCCACTTTGGCAGCATCCGGGTAATGTGGTCTCATATCCTGGGCCAACTGGCGAACCGTCCGCATTGCTAAGTATGGACTTGCCATCAAGCCGAAAGGAACTCGATTGAACTGAAAAGTTCGTATGAGACCATTATTTGAGAATCGAAATAAGATCCTCAGGTATCTGCGATGCTTGCTAGGAACTTCAATCTGTAAATACATTTGCTTTATATCCGCAGTCATAGCGATGGGAAAAAGACGAAAGTCAAGCAAAAGCAGAAACAAATCGGCTTGCAAATTGGGACCAGTATGAATAATGTCATTCAGTGACAGCCCTGTGTGTGTTTTAGCACTAGCATCGAGCACAATACGAGGCATTGGTTTGTCTGGACGAGTGACAGCATGATGTGGGATGTAATATCCATCTTCTGTGATATCAGACTCTGAGACTTCTGATAGGTAATTATTTTCAATATATTCACTGATAACCTTGTTATAATTCTCCTGCAAAGCAGGGGAATGTTTAAATTTTCGCTCCAATGCCAAAAATCGGCGTTGGGCAGCAGTACGAGAATTACCCAATTGTCTTGGATCTTTACAGAAAGGTAAAGCAACAGAATATCTACCATCATCAGTGCGAGAAATTGATGAAGTAAAGAGATTCTCACATTCTGTCTCCTCCGGACTTAGAAATTTTATATTAGGTATCTCTTCTAACAGCCAAAATTTTTGCACTAAATCATTAAGTGCGAGTGCCGAGAATGATGTGTTTGTGTTGAGCACATTATTGGGGTAATCACCCATCAACACGAAACCGAAAGCGGTCGATAACGCGGGGGGTGCACTAGTACCCGATTCAACCCTGTTCCCTAAATAAATATATGGGAACAGTTGTGCACCGATGACGACATCCACGCATCCAGGAATATTCCATGTTAAGTCTGCGAGAGGTATGCCCTCTAAGTACCTCATATCACCCTTGGCTATATAGTGATTAGGTAATTGGTCGGTGATACTGTCAACGACAAGCGCATGTATATTATATTTATTCTCTGGGTATACGCGAGACTCAATATCCAAATACACGTAACCGAAAATTGGTCGAGACGTTGATCCAATTCCTTTGACAAACGAATTACTCAAAGGAATTATTGGTAAATTCAGCGTCTTACAACAATCGACCGTAATCAAATTATTTTGAGAGCCATTATCAATTAGGCACCGAACAATAACTTTATTTCCGTTTTTAAGCTTCGCGTATACTTGTGCGGTCGAAAGTAAAATAGAAGAGTTCGGTGTTACTTTGGCACAAAGCGAACACGAAGGATTGACATTCGCGGTCCCCTCCACTTGCTTATCACCAATGCCAGTTCCATTGATGCTGGATGACACTGGAGGGGGGACTGACGGTTCTTCACTGGTAGGTACTTGCGACGTATGTACATGAGTATTGGTTTTCATATTATTCACACTGCCGAAATGTAAGAATGTATGATGACGTTTATTGCACAAATCACAAACTAACCCCGATTTGCATGACTTGATTGTATGTGAACCACTAAGGCAATTTACACAGGCATTTTTCGATTTTATAAATTCAAATCGAGCCTGTGGGGAACTCATACATTTAAACTTTGAGCAAACGTTGATTAAATGATCAGTTTTGTTACACAGAATACATCCTTTCGGCGGAGCTGGGAAGCGCGGAATATTCGCATTACTCGCGACGAACGATTTAGTATTATTTGATCGGGAGGACGAAATGGGATGCGTTTTATTTACGACACCATGCGAGTTACTCGTTCGTTCTAAAATCTTTACTTGATCTTGTACAAACGAAACTAACTCATTATAAGAAGGAATTTCTTTATTACGAACTGTCAGCTCAAAGTTCTGAGCCGTCTGTGAATCAATTTTTCTTACCGCGCAGTGAAACAAAATAAAATCAGTTAAATCTTCAATACCTAACTGCTTTAATGCCGACACTGACGAAGAATATCTTTCAATGAAAGAATTGAGACTGGCAGATGTATTCGTGCAGTTTTTCGCATCGAGAATATTATTTAAATAATGTGTTCCTAGTGTACGTTTATCTTGATATTTTTTAACTAAACTCTCCCAAATGATCTGATATGTATCACCCGAAGGCACAATGCCTGCGGTTATGTTCAAAGCCCCGTGTGTGAGTTTTTCGACTAAGTACTGCACACGCTGCGAGTCAGTTAGCTGTCTATTATTATGGATATTGGCTTTAAATGACTCAAAAAATTTCGACCAACTTTCATTCTTACCATCGAAGGTTGGAAGATCTATTGCAGGAAGATTAATCATACACGGCTCCCGCGACTTATTTTGTGACGTCAGTGACTCTCTTACAGAAGTTTTCATATTCGATCTAGTTCGTTTGACCTTCAAAAAAAGATCATCAAAAGCATTTAAAGCTTGAAAATCTGGTTTAAATTCTGGATTTAAAGTTAACTGACGATCATTGATGCTATCTATAATATTTTCAAATTGACTTCGCATTTGATCAATCATCTCTGACTGAGCCATAAACACTTCGTTATTTCTTGACTCAAAATTAGATATATTATTTGTTGCATTATACAGATCGTTCATACGAACAAAAAGATTTTCCTTTTTTGCGGTTAAAAGAATAAGCGATCTGTCTTGAGCCTCATCAAAACCCTCCTCCGTAATTCTTGGCATTTTTTATATATGCGAAAAGATTACCACAAAATTTTACAATAATGTTACAATGTTAATAATTAATTAATAATAATGTTGCGAATAATTATCCAAAATTACGACAATTCTGCGAACAATGTTAACAATTAATTAATAATAATAATGTTGCGAATAATTATCCAAAATTACGATAATTCTGCGAACATCCAAATATGTCATCCAAAAGCAAAAAACAAGACCAGCTATAGTTCTCAAAAAATGAGAGGTACTTCAAATTTACCAAAAAAAATACGTAAATTCAAACATCCATGTAATTAAGCTATAATCTCGAATTGAATGTATGAATGAATTAATAATCCAGGCTACAAAGGACCACTAAATATGTAGGGGCGTGTAAATAGCCCCTGACACAAGGGATGACTACCCTATGTAAAATTAACGAAAATTGAATTCTTCCCTATGTGACACAAAAAAAAACAGTTGACCCAGCAATCTCAAAAACCAAAGTGAAAACAAACAAACACTCACTCAGAGAATGCAGCTCAGCCACGATGTCCACACAAAAAGACACTTCTTTTCAATAAAAATGTCAAGGCGATATTGCATAATCTTGACAGATGTTTCGCACAGCAAGGAAGTTTCAACTATGAAAAATTTGCATATTAATAATGCGTGCCAAAAATCCAATCTTAGGTACAACAATAATTCACTCACTGGATGAATTATTCTTATGACTGACCAGGAGAGACATCTCTTGGCCTTTTACTGACACTCCCGTCAGAAGTAATTGCTTGATTCACAAAGGTAAGGAAACGCATGAATACACTGCATCTCAAGTCACATAGGTTCAATTCAATACAATACAAAACCCATAGATGGCGCCCTTATGGTCTTATAGCATAAATTATCAATTTAAAGAAATTAATGCCCAAATATATTTATGGCGCGTATCCATCATCATTTGCAATATTTCGCTACCCAGGATTTTGCTTTCATGTGATATATAAATGAGGGTGTGTTTCAAAATGGGTAGAATATTGGGAAGATCAATTCTGTAGGTGGGTGTCAAAAGACAGAGTACCTAATAAGAATAATATTAAGTTATACTCGTATTTAGGTCACCCTTAACAGAGGTATGGCTGCCACGTCCAAGTTTATTTCCTTTCCCTAATAGGAAACCGGGCGTCGTTTTGTCCATACAAACGTAAGAGTAGGTATTCCCCAATTTCCTCTCTGGATTTTGACAAACAGTGCAAACGACCGGCGTGGTCAAGGGGTAAGGCTCTTGACTCGCAATCCAAAGGTCGCAGGATCGAATCCCGGCGTTGGCAAATAAATTGCATTTGGTTGATTTGTGTTATTTCACAATTAATTCATTAAAAATATACCTGTAGTATATTTGCGGCACGTTCCAGATTGGAAGATACTCTCAGTACCGCCCTGGTGTAAGACCACCATTCAGAATTGCAACGTTGCTTGAAATGGTTTTAGCCTGAATAGCCAGGTACTTCCCCACCTGTCTCTTCCCCATCTCCTTCCTCTCCCCACTACATTTAGACCCACAACGTACCCCAATTGGGGATGGCGTAGTCTCACTGACTCCAGACGGGAGCAGCTGGAACTCTTGGGAGGTATTCATAAAAAAAAGTTTAATGTGTTTCATCAGAAGTCAGTAAGTTGTACTATTTGAGAGAGACAACTGTCGCCCGTTCGGGTTTAATTCCCGAACGGTTACCAAGAGGCCGATCACATCCGATCTACATCATATCCGCGGAAACCTTCAGTGGCCATTTTCTCTGCTCCAGATTAACAAAGAGTACCTTTTAGAACGGACGTTAAGTCCAGATACATATTCATTGTAAATAAGACGATCTAAATGAATGTATAGATTGTTATCTACATGAACCGAAGCATTATTGAAACTCGATCATCAGAATTGTATTGTTTATCAGAGAAAACTACGGAACACCACAGGGATGCTGTGTGCTGTGTAAAGAGACTTTTTGTGGAAAGGAAGGAATAAACCCACGTTGTAGGAGGGAGAAAACACAGAAGTTGGAAAATCAATCCATAGCTAAGCTGCTGTTTTCAAGAGCGAGTCCTAAGATGCCAGTATATTATATTAGTTATTAATTGTTTTTGTGTTTAATTCGTAGAACTCCATTTTAATTTTTAGAAATTTAATTAAAATTAAATTTGATAATGTTATTATAGAGTTCTGCAAGTTTTTTGGTTAGTGTTTTAGTTACAGCTGTTTCGACTTGTAAGGTCATTTTAAACTGTCAGTTTGAAAATGTTTCGATTTGTAAGGTCATTTTCAAACTCTCAGTTTGAAACTAACAGCTGTAACTAAAACACTAACCAAAAAACTTGCAGAACTCGATAATAACATTATCAAATTTAATTTTAATTAAATTTCTAAAAACTAAGATGCCAGCATTTATTGCATGTGATGAAGAGGTGAAACCATCAGAAAAAGTTCGAAAATATTATTATTATTATATAACGAGCAGGCAGCATTCTGCTGATGCGCTCATATCTAATTTCATTATTTATGCATTAAACCGCTTACTCGTTAATACGGAAAACTTTTTATCCAAACAGTTATATTTAGCTTTATTATTACGAAAAGTGAGTATTTTTGTCGGGGGAGACCAAAAAACATGCAAAAAATATGCATTTAACATTTTAATTTTGGTAAAATTAATTCACTCGTGCGGTAACGCCATGTTTATTCATCGTTTTTATTTTAAAATTTCATCAATGCATCATTGACAAGTTTGTACCTGTATTTATAACAGTAGAATATGGAAAGAAATGTATTAGAATAATTACACAAACCCGCTAAACAAACCCTGCGTAGCCAAACAAACCATTCAAAACCTGGGATGTTTTTTGAAAGCATGATGAAATGCGAGTTTATTTTAGAAAATTTATTTTATAAGATTGGTACTTCCGACAAATGTCATATTTGGTTGTCTATTAATTATTACAAGCAATAATTGTCAGCCTGAAACACTCATTTACATTGAAAAATCTTCCGAGAAAAGATACTTGCCGCCAACGGGACTTGAACCCGTGTCCTTCCGATTGCCGGTCGAATGCTCTGACCACTGAGCTATGGGGGCTTATCAAATACCCGCCAAATAATTCAATATATACTAGTGTTTCATTCAACAATTACTGCTTGTTATATTTTTTCCCCTGGTTGTCTATTAGTTAAAAAAGGAATATTCCGTATTATCCGTGCATCAAACTTCGACAACACGAACGCTCCGTATTATCCGTGAGGTGGACTAACTGCATATTTACCCTAATTTCAATAGTTTGACAGTAAATTTTAATTTTCAACTAAGTTAGTCCCTTTCTCTCCAAATATAAATCCAATAGAGCTTTAAATTGGTTTATGTTAGTTGCATCGATGACATGTTGTGGGAGTTGGTTTGAAGCATCCACCACTCTATTTGCAAGGAAGTGTTTTCTAGGATTATATGCAAAAGGCGTTTTGGTAATTTTTTTCAAGTGTCCACGGAGAATTATATTTTTACTAGTAGTGAAGATTCCTTGGATGCCAGGGCAGCTGTAGTGTCCAGATAAAATTTTGAAGATCTCGATCAAGTCACCTCTTTCTCTTCTATCTTTTAAGGTTGGTAATCTTAATTCCTTGAGTCTATCTTCATATCGCCGATCTTTCAAAGCTCTTGGTATTTTAGTGAAACGTCTCTGTACTCCCTCTATTAGATTTATATCCTTTGCGAAGTAAGGACTCAATATTTGGAAAGCATATTCCAGGAGAGGTCGCACATATGTTTTGTATAAATAGTTCGAAAAACTTTTGTAAAACATTTGACAATGTTCGGTATGCAGAAACAAATCAAACGTGTCCTCTTTAAAATGGTTTGCCTATACGTTTGATCTACTATCTCAAATCAGTACGTCATATCAGATGAATCTAGAAACCTCGGGAGGCGAGTCATATTCAGTATAAAGTTATAGTGAGTTATGACATGCCATGTACATGTTTTATAAAAAACTAGGCAGTTAATAAAATTGACTTTCGCATCGTGTAATCAACATGGTTAACTCCATGATTGATAAAGGTCGTCGGAAACAATAATAATTGGCAAAATGCCATTTGCTCAATTCACAATCTATTGTTTGTTACTAGCTATCTACCTACCAGGATGTAGTGTGTTTCTAAGAAACCGTATTTGTATGAAAAAAAAAAATAAGAAAAATCTATTCAACCGTAAGTCTCTTTTGCAACTTACATAAATAGGACTTAATACTTTGAAAACCAAATTATATTCTAAATGTAAATGAATAAGGTAAAACACCACAATTTAGCATCGAAACATTGCTTCAATATAATCAACATATACCTATTATAACAAAAGTAAAAAAAAAAACGTGCTGCTCGTAAAAATTCAGAAACGAGTCCCGGTACGATCAAGGGAGTTATATGGTGTGGTAGATCTCTACCCCCCCTCCCCCTCCAGAATGACGGTTCCCGTTTTTACCTGAAGCGCAAGCTTTCAAAGATATAAGAGCTGGAAATTTTGCCCTCTTGAAATTTCTAGAACAGTCTTCCGGGAAGTTCTAGAAGGTTCTGGTAGAGCTCGAGAAAGTTCTGGAAGGAGTGGCGGAGTATGTCGTGGAATGTTCGGGGATAGGGAATCGGGAACATCATTGTGGAACATTCCAGAAACCTCTCGAATGTTGTCCTGAGCGAAGCCGGGTAACCCAGCTGGTAAATAAATAATAAAACGAAAGACAAAAACTATAAAGGTGGAATAGGGCGCACCGGTTAAGGATTTAAACCAGTGATTCCTGACCATATTTGGAGTAAAAAATGTAGATATCATTTTCTTGTCCGATAATATTTTTCTATAAAGATAAATAAATTATATAATTTTTTTTTAATCTCACGTCGCCACTGATCCCACCTGATGATGGGAGTAAGTGATATGCGCTCTGTTTCGTGTGTTTCCGTGCTGATGGAAGTAGACGGAGTGATTATCGTGTGACCCGCAGCTATGCTATATCCGACTAGCCAGTTGCCACGTGTGATGGAAAAACAATTATTTTGTTTTTAATTGTAAAGATATACTATAATCGGACAGCAAAATAAGGTCTATATTTTTTACTGCAGATATGCCCAGGAATCGCTTATTAAAATCCTTCGGGTCCGTGCTGTCACACCTGTATAGTTATTGAAGTGAAAAACTTATTGAGCAACGTTGAAATTTGAAACTCGATAAAACGAAAAAGCGATACTAAAAAGAGACAAACTTAATCTATAGGATTTAGTCAGCGAGAGAATGAGATAGAATAATTGTTCTCCTCTTTATGCGGTGCTTCGTAACCTCCTCACTCTTGTCTACTTTTTTCTGGACGTTTCTTCACTTCTTCTGCATACTTGTCATTTTTTTCTTTCATTTTATACACAACTATATTGCCCCATCAGTACTCTAGGGAAAATGTTATTTTTTATTAATTTCTTCAATATAACTTCTTTTTTACGTAGAAACCTACACCTCAATTCCGATTATTACGATTTTTACGGTAAGTAATCTAAATAAATGATTTTTATTATATTCTTGATTTTAGACAGTAAATTTTATGGTAGTTAGACCCAGAATTTCTGGATTGAATTATTAGAAATAACGTTGATCTGGTTACTAAACATGGCTATTGCCATGCAATAGCGAGAAATCAGCTTTCCCATATCCTTTCTATTTCCTCCCCTCACCGCTCCTCCATCCCCCTCCCCCCTTCCTCATCACAACCATACCCGTTACATTCATTTTTCAGGATGCCACCTGTAACAATCAAATACGCGCAGTTTCGCATTTATAATATTAGTATAGCTGTTGGCTAAGGTCAAAATGTAGGTAAGTACCTATTTTATACATATTTGATTTTTTGCTATCAAAGGAATCTCCATAGTAACCTATAAATAACAAAATGACACCGCACGTCAAACAATTACTTAGCAACGCTTTGCTTTTCGTCCGGACAATAAATGTATAATAAATAATTTCATAACGCCAGAGCTTATTTATAACGCCAGAGCTTACCAATATATACAGCCTATCTTACTCGCAAATAATTCTATTAGTGAAAGAATTTTTAAAGTCCATTCAGTATTTATTGCGTGAAAGAGTAACAAACATTCAAACATCCATACATCCAAACATCCATAAATTTTTTTTTAAAGGTGCTGGTAACCCGGGCGTTTATTAATATCAATAGTTATTTACATTAGACAATATCTGTTCTGAGCCGGGTTATCTGTTCTGAGCCAATATTATATGATATGATGAAATATGATGATATGATATGATGTGATTAATTGTTCCAATTCCGTACAACCATTGGCCCTTAAAACTGTAATATGTAATGGTTCCGGCCGGTCGAAATTCTTGCTAGTTTTTATAAGATTAAAAAAGGATACATTCTTAACGAAAACCCGTTTTCCCTCATTGTCGAAAGATGTCTGTAAATAAGTGGAGTGCGTAATTCATAATGGTCCCGTTGAATTAAATACGCATTGAATCAATCAACAACTCCTCTGTTGATCTCCGCGAGTCACTAAAGCTAAAGACTTGTTGTGGGTTGCCAGTGACGTAACACGGCGAGCCCCTTATATCACGTGAGAATACCACTTAGCTATAGATAGAGAATCGAGGTAGGTATATTGTATTGACTACAGAATACTCTCGATTCACAGATTCGACTTAATCGGGACGTTTCAAAGATCTGAACGATTTGTTTAAGGGGCTATTCTAGTATTCTAGTCTAGAATTTTTTTTTCATATATACACAGTTTAGATATGGGGTCGTCCATTAATCACGTGAGGTTCGAAAGGGGGGGGAGGGAGGGGTTCGGAAAAAAATCACGAAATATCACAAGGAGGGGGGGGGGGGGGATATAATGAGGTATCACGTGTATTTATTTTTCGTTGAACGCACGATTTATAAGCCATACAGCGGCGCGTGGCCTTGACTCACCGTTGCCAGGCAAAATTTAATCACTTCTTCAAACTTTGTAAAAATAACTTAGTTTACTCGACATGTTTCAATAACAATGTTATCTTCATCAGGACAAGTTATTAATATAAAACTAAAATAAATATTTAAATTAAGCCAAATTTTTATACCTGTATTTAAAGATGATATTCTGAAAATTTCAATATGTTTTTTACTAAAAAAAATACAAGTGATTTTGGGTATGGGGGGTAGTCTAAAACCTCACTACATACCACCAGGGGAGGGAGGGGGTTAAAAAGTTGCTAAAACACATCATGTGATCAATGGACGACCCCCATTCAAAAATATCTCCATCGAAGGATTTTTCGAAATTCGAATTATTTAAAAAGTTATACGCATTTTAGACGGAATCTAACTAGAATCTAAATAGAACAAACTTTAAACGCATTTTTCTCGAAACTACTTTCGAGACGGTTGACACGATATCTCAAGTTCTACTGAACCAATTTACTTGAAATTTGTTGGGAGCCTTCTCTATACATTACTCTATCGCCCCTACCAGAACTATAACAAATTTTAAATTTTTATATTTTTAAAAATTCGCAAAAGTAAAAAAAAAAAGGTAAAAAAATGACAGCCGCCATTTTGGAAAAAAAAAGTTTTTTGAATTTTCGTGGTACAGGTCATAGCAGCATTTGTTTGGATTAAGAATTAATTTGTTCTTTTTCTGATAACTAGAAGGGTTGCAATCGTGACAACGAGGGTGCGCCATTTTTTGAGACCCCTCACTTCAACACACAACAAACGTTTGATTTTTTTATGTATTCTTTAATTTTTAATAAATATTTTAATAAATATTTTAATAAATATTTTAATAAATATTTTAATAAATATTTTTTTAAATAATGGCTACTAAAAATATTATTGCTTTTTTATTGAACCTGAAAAAGCTTCTAGACTACAATACCCCAATAATATATATTTTTTTTTTAAAACATTGTAATTTTCTTCCCCTTTTTTATAGTCGATCGCCCTGACAAGCATCCCTGCCTGGACTATTTCAATGTTCACAATAGTCCTGGTTCGGTCGTGAATAACCCGCTCATTGAAACCCGCTCACGGATCACAAAAGAGCGAGCGGGTCATTTTTTCGTCAGCACCCGGGTCTCGCGACCTACTTCTCGCAACCGCTCTACTACTGCTACCTGGGTTTCGGGTGCGGAAGTGGCGGGACGAGCGACAATAGATAGATGTAATATGAGAGAGCGAGCGGGTTGTCAACACCCGGGTTTCGCCACCTTCTCTCTTGACTCAGGTAGTAGAAAGTAGCTGGGTGAAGTGTAATCGAGTTTCATATTTTGTGTCGCGAAAAGAGCGGGTCTTCGCGACCCGCTCATGAAGCCAATGTGTCGTGAGCGACCCGGGTCGTATAAAACGATCGATCGACCCAGGACTAGTTCACAATTCTTTCAAGGCCCAGTCTCTCATCGCATAGCATCTGCAGCAAGTGCGCTCCCTTAATACTTCTTTGTGTTCTAAAGTCAAAAAGGTTTTGACTAAAAAAAAGATTTTGATATTTTGTTCTATTAACTGCACTACTGCAATTTAATGACACCGTCCCATCCTCAGAGACTTAACACACGTCGACATGTCGCAACGCAAGGAGCGAGTCGAAATACATAATATACCTACATCATCAATGCTCGAATATTTATGAACGTGTAAACACACAGATACCAATGTAAAATCGACTCGTAATTTGATTTTAAATATTGGTAATATTTATGTAGTTGCTACACTGAAACGCATGCGCGTTGGACCGCGCTTCTGAACGAAAGATCGGTTTCAAAATGAACCACCGATATTTCTCGAGTGTCGTTCGTAATAACATCATACTTCTTCCAATCTATCCTCCGTGCTCCCAAGCCTTTCTGATGATATCTCTTTTGTAAATTTGAGAGCTTAATAAAAGTTTATCTACTTTAATAATAATTGTATTTATTTCAATGCATCCCAATACAGCTTCCGCATCCTTTAACATCAAGCAGAACACGGTAACTTACAGCCCGCGTTACCAGCAATGGTGTGGAGGAGATTCTATCTTACACATATTCCGTATTCACAAAGCTCGAAAGATTTTGAATTTCACGCATGCGCATTCAGTCCCGTCTGCCTAATTAGTTAAAATGAATGCTAAATCAACGACTAAATAAAAATACCTAACAGTCAACGTGCTAAATGCGTATTTGACAAGAGCATCCAACGTACAAAAAACTACTTTAATTCTGATGGGAAAAGTATAATGCACAGAATAACATACCCTATCACGAATCACGAATCACGAATCGAGTGGATTGTTTTAGTATCTACGATTAGAAAGATTAAGCCGAATTATTAAAACATTGAATATCCATTTGAATCCGTAATAATTGATCTTGCGGAGCGTAAAAGATCTGTAAAGCTAATTTGATATACTAATTTGTCAGTAATTACATATTTTTAGTGGGCTAGTCTATACAAATTGTTCAGCATCCCTTCAACAAAAAGTCACCGACCATCACTGGTCTGCAGCTGCTTCCCCCAGTTTAGTGTTGGGCGGCCCACTGAAGATCTTTCCTCTGGAATTACCGCCTATTCTTTCTACTTCCATCATACAAAAGCTGAAATTGTTGCTTGTGCTATGAAGAACAGCTAACAGAGAATTGAACCCGCAACACTTTGGACCACTTGCCTACAAACCCGTGGTTTTTTAGATGGTCTATATGTATACTTACATAGTACTGTAGATGTATTACAGAACGTGTTTAAATTTTTAAAATTTATCTGGATACTAGTTAACCGGGATGTATTTCGCCTCTACTCGCTAAATCGAGAGACTACTGTATCTGTTTTCGATGTGACCAGATTGCAGATGACTTTATAACAAATACCTTTAATTTATTCTTAGTCGCAACAACAACCTATCAAACAAGTATAATCGAGATCAATAACAAAACAAACGAGGAATTAAACGCGATAAATGATTTTCTAGTAGCATACATTATAAAAAAAATAAAAAAAGGTGTTATAGGAAGCGAGACTGGCATTCCATGATGGAGTTCTGATATCAACCAATTTAATCAAGTTATACGCCAGGCCCAAATCTACCAGAAACCTTAACATATTCTGGACTGAAATTTTTACCAATAATACTGGACATTTTAATCCTATGTCTAGAATATCTCGATCATTCAACGATCTTGTTAAAATACACACTTTCATAGATATTTTTGTAAATAACATAACATGTTTCAAAAAATATCTCCACGATTTGTGCACCTAAAAAAAAACTTTTTGTTGTTTTATTACATTTCAGTATAAAATATTGTATACTTAAAATGTATTTCAATTTTGTTTTTAAGTTATGTATAAATAATACTTGCATTGTTTTTCATGTGTTTGCTTCTGTAAAAATTCAAATGTGATTACCTACTGCAGACACATTAGTCTGGGGATATTTATATTTGTATTTTAATTTATTATATATTACCCACAAAATGTTTTATAAATATCCTGTTTGTGTCTCAAATAAATAAATAAATAAACCCTGGTGGCATTATCTCCCGAGTCCGGCTTTCTACCTCCCAATATGAGCCTTCTTACTATTTAAGTGATATTGGCGTCATAAGGAGGAGCTGTGATAAATGGCAATGAGATGTAGAACTGACCTAAGGACGAAATTAGACAGAACTCTGAAAAATAAATAAAATTTAAAATATTTTTGAATGTAGCTATTACTTTGTGGTTATCCATTATAGAAAAATGAAACAATACAACTTTGTAAAAACCACTTATATAATGTGCAAATCCGACCGGTTTCGGAACAAAAAAAAGGTTTTGGAACAAAAAAAAGTTTCGGACGAAGGAACGTTTGTTCCGAAACCGGTCGGATTTGCACATTATATAAGTGGTTTTTACAAAGTTGTATTGTTTCATTTTTCTAAAATTTAAAATATTTTGGATTTTTAATTTTTTCAGACTTTGAAATATTTTTGATTTTGAAAACAAGGCAGATGTAAGCAATAACCAAAGTAAACACGATTTCGAAAGATGGTTTGATTGTGCAGAGCGGAAGTCTGGAGAAAATAAGGTTATGGGAATTCATGAAAGTGGATGGAAGAAGAAGTCGAGTGCGCCAATATACAATGTTGGTTCTGCACATTGGAAGCCTGGATAATATCTGTAATTGCAGCACGAGCTAATTGTCTTAGACAATATCATTATTACACACAAGTAACTATTTGTACCTACATAATATCTCTCGGTTTCCATACTTTTATTTAAAGTTAAGCAGTCATGGCATAGTTGGGTAGATCCACGGGTAATATCTCTCAATCTCAAATAGCTTATTTGAGAATATTTTTCAGAATTAGGGAATAATTCAATTATTGCAGTGCCCAATCCATGGGCCCATATTGAAGCCTGTGTCCGACAAGCAAAATGTGTAGTAAGTTACCTAGTATTTTCAACATCAGTTTTGTGGAGCTTTTGAAGTTCATAAACTAGAGTAAAAGCAGTTTAAAATAACATTAATGCAGTTGCATCCCGAAGTTCATCATCGTCATTGTGCATTTTGCGTTCAGTGTTGAACGAAAGCCTCCCGTTGGACCTCCGATCCATCCTATCAACAACGTCATAAGATAATATCATCTTGTAGAAGCTACTTAAAGAAGGTAGGATGTCAGTGAGAAGGTATTTGGTCTATCTTTTTAGCAGCCCTTCCAGGCCTCTCCTGAGCGCTTAAAAAATCCACCTAGTGTTCCCTAAATATATTAAATAATATAATCAATCTTTTCCCACAACCACTTGTGATTTGCAACTTTTTTACGGAATCCGAGTTTTGTTTGATAACGGATCAATATAATTTGTGTCATATCCCCGCAGGGATGTAAAATCATTCTATATCGATTTCTATTTAATTTCTGGACGGTTCTTTTGTAAAGATCAGTTATTTTATAAAATAGGTGACGAAAGTCTTTACCAAAGCTATATTTCATATAAGAACACTTTAAGGTAGGTAAATTTTTAAAATTTGTATTTTTGATTAATGTGGTATTTCTTACATCATTTTAGAAATTTAACATTTCATAAAGTACATCGTTTTAATGCATAAAGCCCGAAGCCGTGGCTTTTCCTTTCCAAAATAAGCCACATCAATACGCATTGCTTTCTGGTTTACGTTGATAACTTCCTGGCTTGACCAATAAAAAACCTCATTCACTTTCACTTCACACTTCATAATCTGTATCTTTTGCATCACCGTAGAGGCAATCATGTCCCTTGTCGTTCGTCGTCAACAAGTCTGCGAAATTCTCGTCTCACTTCTTCGAGTCTGAATCTGGATTTAACTAGTGTTGGTGTCGATTAAGCCATTTTTACAATGGTTAAGTTGACACCGTTAAGTTTGCGTGAGGCATGCAGAGAATGCCAATCTCCGTGTCCATTTTCTAGGTTAACCTAACAACCCGCGGTTCAACCAACCGGCTATGGGTTAGTTACTGAGTGCCGAGTAACTGCGCAGTTTAGAAAGGAGCTGACACGATTAATCTCAAATACAGAGTATCTGGCTTTAGTTTAGCTATGACGCAATCTGCAGCCTGCGTTACTTTACATTAACATCGGTAGGTTCAGAGAAACGGGTAGGTCCCTACAAATATTTTACCTTGGGACAAACGCAACAAATGGTTGCTTAGAAGGTCGACTGGGAGCCTTGAAAGAATACCACCATTGGTTATATTAATAAAAAATATAATGTTTTAATAAAATAAAACATGTTTTATTGTATTAAAGAAAAGCGGAATTCAATTGGATATTTGGCGGAAATACAGGACAACTCAAGCCAATTCTCATTACTGATTGTGATTACCATCAATCTGCGAAATCAACGCAGTGTTCTAAAGCACGAGTGCCCGCATTCATGGAAAAAACATTGCAATAAGTAATCTAGGAAAATGACGTACACGTGGAAAAGTCTCGCGCAACAGGGAATGAAAAAAACCACTCGAGTTACTTCATCTCCGTTAATTATTACCAACGCAACGTCACAGAAACCTGCATGGCCCAAGATGGCATCCGAGAAACGGACAAGGATGGGGCTATGCAGGGAGTGAGAGTGCGAGCGAGGTGACCGGGGCTGGGCAAGGCCATTGGTGGGGCCTGGCCCCAGCTCGGGCTGTGATTGGTCGAGAGCGATGGCGCGGTCCGCAGTGAAAGCCGTCGGAAGCGTTCTGGAAAAGCTGCATTTTTCCAGAGCCGCGTTTTTTCTTTTGATTATTTTCTCGGAGCAGATCAGATACTAGGCCACTCTGATGCGGCGTCACATAAAAACAAGTCGACGAGGAAAACTCGCGTCATCGTACGTAATCATCACAACATAATAAGCGGCAAAACAACAGTAAACAAGACATTCAATAAATTGCATCTTAACAGATCACGATCTGGTGGTAACATTGCAATTAAAGACAATTCCCACTTAAGCGAATATGTATGGAGCTCCGTACAATAATAATAATAATTTATTGTGCCTACTTGACTCATGTATACAGCAACATTATGATAAAATATCAAAAGGCTGGAAAGTATCTTAAGAGGAAACCGGGTGGTGTTTTTTCCATACAAACGTATTCCTCATTTCCCTCTCTGAATTTTGACACTAGAGAAAATATTTTTTTTACATAATATGAATATTGACCGCAAGCGTGTCGGTACGTTTTGATTTTTTTGATAAGTTACTTTTTATAGGAGTTATAACCCTTCAAAAATTGTTAAAATTGCCTTTTTTTAACGCCATCAACAAACGTTCAGTATACAAATTAGACGATGTATTTTTAAAAAAAGCAAAAGGTACAGACATAGAATGTTTTCTTCCAATACATTTGGTAAAAAAAATCTTGGAAATTGGTTCAGTTTTGGAGTAGAAAAATGAGGACTACAAAACCTCGATTTTGACAATTTTATTTGGGTATTATCAGGCTGAGGTGCATGTGTCCCTTTCTCTCAGTATTCGGGGGTGAGGGGGGGCGGAGAGGGTTTTGTTGAATACGTATACAGTCAACGAAGTGATGTGACATTCTCAATAATTATATCGATACACTAGTCCACTAGTGTTGTCATGTCCCGAGTTATCGATGTTTTTTTAAAATTATTTTTCTGTTTGGTGACTTATTTTGAGTGTGCCAATACTTACCGAGCTTATTTACTAAAGTTATTGTGACAAATTTAATTTGTTTACGTCAAATAAATTAATGGAAAAAAATTGAAAAAAAAACATCTGTTACAGACAGACCCCGAGATGATTCCGTTCCGTATTGCCGAGTTGGATATGGAACACAAAAATTAATTAAAATATTTTTTGATAACTTTTGAAGGTTGTACTCAACATAATATTATCCCTTTATAGGACACTTTTTTTAAGATACAACTACCGAACCAAAAAAAAACTTTTATATTTGACTAAATATATTGTTCTAGATTTTTTTTTCAAAAAAATTATATTTTACAAGAAAATGTGTGATGGTAAGTACATACACCACTGATCGTTTGATGGAATGCTGGTACAGCGTATGTTCAGTGGTACATGCATCTACCACATGTTGTTGAATCGATTATGTTATTATAATATCATATTATACAAATGAATATTGAAATCTATGTATAAGAGGCACCATATTGTTTATTGTGCTACATATTAGGTACATACACATAACTAGTTTAGTTTTTATTTAACTTTTTTAATACGTTATATTATTACAGAAAAATGCACTTTTGGGAATACCTCCTACATCACTTGACATTTTCAATCTTCTTCAATGATCTAATATTTTTTGTTTTTAAACGCTTTATTGTAAAAAAATTACTGTTTAACATCTACACAATGAAATTAAAACAATTTATGGTCCAGACCTTTCCCTCGCCGGTAAATTTCTTGGTATGCGACCGTCAATTATTTCTGGTAAAAGGCATTGGTGGTAGAAATTTTCTAACAGTGGAACGATTTTTTGCCAGATTTCATCGTCCCTCTCAATTTTTTCATACAGCAAACCTTTTGGACTCCACACAACAAAATAACAATAATTACGACGAGTAATATGTAACTGGCCTTGTACTTGGTAGAAGTAATTATGATTCCGTTTTAATGTTAAATAATGGTCTTCCAATTTACAGTAATCAATTATCTTTTGTGCAATTCCCTCTTCTGGTGACATATTTGCTATACTATAAGGGCATTTAATTTCAATTATAGAATCCTCACCGATAAGGCCATCCGGACTTGTCGCTAAAAAGTTTTTGGTTTTATCGATAAATAGCCCACAAGCGGATACCTGAAAACTTGTTTTTTTTGAAAATTGCTCTATTGCTAGGCTTTCATTTTCTTTTCCATAATTTGTGGCCATAGTTCCTTTGAATTGTGAGTACAGTAAAGAGTTTAGTACTCCCGTAACTGAAGTTTTTTGCCGAAGCTTATATATTTTTCCAAAGTTAGACGCCGTTATCCGCTTACGTCTTTCAATTGCCCACAGATTGTTATTGCTTTGGCCTACCGTATTCCGTTCGAGCTCTTCCTTATTGGTTGAAGATAATTCTTTGAGAAATTCCTCTTTTTTCGTTTCAAATATTTCAGGTGGCATATCTGGTTCTAATTCCAATTGACCATAATTTTCATCGGGCCCTGTAACTTTTTTTCTTTTTTCTGTCGTATTTTCATTATACTTTAGTTTTTTTTTTCGACACATTTGTTTATTCTCCTTCGAACGTCGTTTTCTCTCTATAAAGTGCTTCGTGTATTTGCCGGGACTGTGGCCTTGGATTTTCTTTTGTATTCTTGAATGGGTTGCCAATTCACTATTCCACGAAGTTACTGCTCCAAAACATCTTGCTTGGTAAGATCCTCTTGTAGTAAAATTTACCCTTTTTCCACCTATAAATTTGGCGATAACGTTGTTGAATTGCTCCACAGTGTTATTTGTCACGTCAATAATAAGACTTTCTGCATTTGCTATTAGAGACAATAAGAATTGTTGGATATCAGTCCATATTCCACAATCTCGAATATCGCTTACTAAATTTGGATCATCAGTATACTTCTCCGGCTTGCAATAGTACGATGCACAATTTTTATGATCACCAAACACATGATTTGCGGTATTTTTTATGTCCATTTTCAAATTTTTTATTTTATCACTTTGTACTGTGTTTTCTTGCTCTTTCCTGTAATTTATTGCTCCAACTACAGCTCTTCTCATGCGTAAAACGTTTGCTTCAACCTTTTTCCTTATATGAACTGGTACAAAGCCTTTAGCGTTGTTGGTTTTTTTTCCAAGTGCTTTCATTTTGTTGCAAAAATTGCGGAGTAAGTGATTTTTGCACTCTATTTTTTGTACTATAAGGTTAGGACCATATGGCATTTGTTGCATTATTTTTTTCATGATGCTGGAGTCGCCATCACCAACTAGTTTGTTAAATTTCAATCCATGCATTTCCATGCTTCTCGAGAACCCTTCTGCTATAATGTGGGCTTCCATGGCATTAGCACTGTCACGCCAGTTTATGAAGCACCTGTGCTCAGAAGCAACTATGTGTAGTTTAGTAGCTCTAGCACATATGCAGCAGTATGAGTTTCGCACTCCCAGAAATAAAACCTTTTTAGTTCGTAGTCCAACTATGCACCCTGCGCCAGATGAGGAGCTAAATCCACTTTTGTACGACCTCTTTGCCCAGGAGCCATCTGCAACCACCGTTACCAAAGGATAGCCACCCTCGTCTACGTCACCGTTTAAAATGGCTAGCCTTTTTTCTTCTTCACCAGCTGCGATCATTTCTTCTAAGGCACATTCTTCAATTGTTGGCGCTAAACATTGTTCTATGTTCGTGTAAGTCTTACAATCCATATTTGGCATATTTAAAACCCCACAAATTTCATTCCATTGTGAATACCCATTTCCTGTACACATCACTCCTTCGACGACAGCAGTATTTATAGACATTTTCCGTTTCGGGTCTTCGGAGTGAATGTATTCTATTTTCTTGCACATTTTGCACTCGAAAACATACTGGCTTAGAAGACCATTTCGTCGTTCCTTCATAAATTTTAAATCGGAAAATGTGCAGTTGGTGTGTTCGTGCTTTATATTTGATATCTCCGAAAACAAATATTTTATATCCACAATTCTGCGACCTTCGAAATTATCGGTTTCATCAATATGGTCTGGTTCTATCACCAAATCATCAAGCGTTGTTGATGATGATGAACTTGCGTTTTCGTCTATATTTGGAGCAAATGATTCATCCATGGAAGTTTCATGCATTAGTGAAGATGTAGTTAAGTTTCCAAAAGTAGTATCGATGACATCCATATCCCTGTAAATGCAAATGATTTATTTATTTAAATTTGTCCATCCCATTTTCCCGTTATACATGCTACATAATACACGGCTCTCATAGCATAAATCTTTAGGTTTTTCTCGTAAGTCGCTCACGTAAGAGAGTTATGGCAAAATTATCAATGTAAACGATACCCATTGGTAATTTTGCCATAACTCTCTTATGTGAGCAACTTACGGGAAAAAAAACTTTACGTACGTAAAGGTAACCTTAGGAAGGTTCAGTAGTAAGAGTGACAGGAAAGCGATATTTCGACTTACCTAGATGTCGAACGTGGTGCAACATGAATCTGTCGTTTGATACTAATAATCGGTTTTTTTCGTCTAGCAGATAAAAACAAACGCGCTTTGTTTCCATTTCTTTTACCCATTATTTATCTGTAAGAAAAAATTTTTTGAGTTGAAGGTAGGTAATATAGTAGTCGATTTTATGTAACTCAATTTCTAAATACACATATCTTATGCTACGTATATATTTGCGAATAGTGGCGTGCACAGAATTTGAAAAATGAAATTTCGGAAAAAAAATAATTTTCAGCTTCGACAACATCATTAATGTCGTATTTTCAATCTTAGGATTCTAGCCCACTGAAAAATCAGTGCACGCCACTCTTTGCGGACAGAGACGCGAGCCGAACCATGAATTATGGTAAAGGTACGAAGCAACCGCAAGCGGCGCAGCGTTTCGGGCAGTTTGCTTTTGCTTCGTTCCTTTCCCATAATCCGTTGTTCGGCTGGCGTGTGTATACGCAGCCTAAGACGTAGAATAATATTTATTATAGGTTACTAGATATGTTAACAAATGTACCGACTTGCACTAATGCACTTTATGCATACAGTCAAAACTGATGAATTTACGTTATTCAGGGAGAGCCAAAAAACAACAACATTTTTAGCGATATTTATATGTTTAATTAAAAAAGGAAATTGTGTTGTAATATTGAGTTTTTATGAATGAATAGTTTATGTTTATAATAATAGTTTATGAATAATTTATGAATAGTTTAGTAGGTATCTACTCACCATATGTCCTATATGTGTAAATCGTGAGAAATGACCAAACAGATTTCAATATTCAAGGGGGTTTCAGGGTCAAAATTCGAAGGTCTGTATTTGACGTAGAATAGTTTCCAGTAAAAAGGCTAGTCAAAAACAGTAGAGTGATGCAGCCAGCGAAAAATAAAAACACTATACAATCACAAAGTACGTGATGTACCTACTGCGCCTATGCTGCCGTTTTATAAAAAAAGATGGTATGAATCCCCCGATATTACTAAACCAAAACAGCGTGCATCTTACTTTACTAATAGTAACAAGATGAATGAACTATGAGCGCAGAAGATATCTATTATATAGGAATACGCACGCTCAAGTCGCGACGCGTATTGACTTATCTGTTGCAGCAGGCAGCAACCTGTATACACGCACCCACAAGTCTCATTGACTTGTGCGTGTGCAGAAGATGAGCTCGGAGCAGGCAGTCACATGTATTTGTAGTAAGTAATAATAATAATAAAGTTAAGTACAATACAATATTAAATAATGTAGACCTCGCTATTTTATTACGAATATGTACCTAGGCACCTACTTAATTTTTGGAATAAATGAATAACAGTAAATGAAATAATAAGAACGCGAAGTCGCTGGCGGGCGCGGCGCGGCGATTCGTGCTTCTAACACCTGCAGCCACGCACACACACGCATTGGGGTTCACCAATACACCGATAGCGCTTTTGCTGTCCCCGCTGAGATGAACGAAATAGAAATAATTTTTACAAATACCTATCGTTAAAATTTCTCGGCGCTCCTGCGCGCTCTTAAAACAAAAGTTAAAGTTACTGTTAAAGCGAAACTGTATTGTAAAGTGAATGTAAAAAAAACTTTGATGGCGTATCCAATGACGTTATTTAAATAGACTCGCCATAGTCTCACATGCTCGCAAAATAATGTGGCAAGTAAGCAACACTCTTTTGTTTTCAGCGGTTTTCAGTAATTTCTTAATTCAAAAGTTATTCATTTAGGCCTTGTGCGCACTAGCGGCTAGCCGCGTAGGCGGTCAACCGCGCGGCCTGCCGCATTTTTATTTTAGTATGCAACCGCTCATATCCGTTCGCACCCAACGGCCGAAAAATTTCATACTAAAATAAAAATGCGGCTAGCCGCGCGGTTGACCGCCTACGCGGCTAGCCGCTAGTGTGCACAAGGCCTTATTAAAAAGTTAAGCTACTTTCACACTGAAGCCAAACTTCCAACTCGAACTTCCAACGCATGAACTACCCTTCTACGCAATCGTCCGAAAGTTTGAAGTTGGAAGTTGACCTCAGTGTGATCGTACCATAAGACAATTTAAAGAATTTTGTACGTTTTGTACGTTTTTTGTACGTTTTTTTTTGTACGTTTTTTCTCAAATGACGTACAAAATTGTCGGACGGGGAACATGAAAATTAATTGTATTGCTTATATTAATCGATAATAATAAGTAATTTGTGTGTACATATAAATTAAATGTTATTTCTTCACTTTTACTAATGTTTGCCGTGTAATGGAAACATTTTGTCATCATACGGAGGGCATTTTGGCGCTTTTTAAATGCAATTTTCCTACTGGTAAGACATGACCTTACTTGACGAGTGACAGTTTAGTACTAAAGTACTAGATATCGAGATCGGTACAATTGTCTTGTTCTTGTCTTCCCACTTTGAGATTTCTACCCCGCGTCTAAAGTATGGTCTTTGGGCATATCCCACTGAACAAGTAGAAATGCCTTCCATGGAGATTTGAATGGAAATTATATCGCCAGTGACGTTTTGTTTTAGCCCATTTAGCAGTTTCTCTAACACGGCCTGACACAGTGAACACCGCCATTCTTTTTAATCGAAATGAAAATTTCGTAGTGATGATGAAATTATTATTATTTTTTACATTAAACCCCTTACAGGAGGCCCTAATGATTTTTTTTCTCAGGGCCTCTGTCATCTTAGGGGAAGCTGGGTGGAGGGTCTTTTTAAGGAAAAGGGTATGTGGGGTGGGTAGGAATCTGAGGGTCAGTGTGTTCAGGATTGACGGATGTATGAATCCATCCCTCCCGATGAGGTGCAAGACGATGGGTCGAGAGAGACCAGCTGGAGAGGTCAAAGATCTACCCAAACCGGTCTCTCCCACCACGCAGTTGGTGGGCAGTTGCATCCATCGCCAAGACCCGGAGTATACCCGCCTCCCCCAAAATGAATTTAAGCAAAAATTGGTATTTCCATATTTACAGATGAGGTTGCAAAAAGATATGAACACACAAAAAAAAGTTACAAAATTAAAGTCACAAATTCTAAATACTTAAAAAATGTATTAAAAAAAAGATATACATGAAATTAGGAACTAAGGGCTAGATCTGAAAATGAGGGAAACAACTGTGTTCTCTAATAATTATAGATGATAAACTATGAGTCTTTGAAGAAATGAGTTTTGCTCTTTGATCAGTCATGGTTCTCCGAAAGCACGATCTTTTAGTTTCTGAGTTTCAAATTCCTCAAAATAAGGCAATGAGAATAATACTTTTAGGCGAAATAGATTTTCAAAAGGAAATAAAATGTTAAAGGAATCAAATTGGTTAACAGTGAAGCAGATGCTGACCTTGAACGCGATGATATTTATAGCTAAAATAATAAACAACCCGTTACCAAAATACTTTTCAAATAACATTATCAACATTAGCAAGGACATTCACAGACATAACACAAGAAAATCAGACTACCAAAAAGGACCAAGCGAATACACAAAATAGTTATGAAAGTTATGAAAGGGATGAAGTGTTTGTTATATGAGCGCTGCCGGAAACTTTTTAAAGCCAACAATTATTCGTAGATTCAAGAATGTATTGTAGGAGCCACAATAGGCAATAGAAAGTGTAATACATAAGTTATAATTAATGGGTAATTTGTAAACTTTGATGAACAAATTACTAAATTAAAATTAATATTAAAAAAATCAAAAACGAGGTGCGATTAGTTCTTCCAAATTTCCGATAACTGATGAAGTTGGTGGTCAAATATTTGACTCTCGTGAATTGATGGTATTAGGAATGCACAATTCGAAAGATGATTAAGGCTATTTGATTCCTTAATTGGTTAATACCAACCAGCAAAATTTTACTGGATTTCGCCAAACATTTCAAAGGCTATTTTTTTTGTTTTATGTTAAAAAGCATAAACTGTAAATATGTATTAACAAAATTCGGACTAATCCGAAGTTAAGCGATTAGACAGAGTTTGAAAACATCAGATGAGGCAGTGAAGATACATCGTAAGACAGTCCTTGTAAAGTCAGTTTCACGTTGCACATTAATTATATTTTTGCATACTATTGCACAATTTATTATTCCATTCGACCGTTCTGTGTAATGATAATTGGCATGCATGACAAAACAATGGAAACTGTATCTGATCAAATAATGGTTCAAAGAGTCGTACATAAATAATTATACGTAAATCATTGACTTAAAAATTGCTAGGTGCAAGCCAGGAGGTAAAAATTTGCAAATTTTAACATTTTTACACAGATCGAAAAGATTTATGCAGTTTGGTCAACTTCTTTAACCAGGGTTTAAAAAGGCTTAATAAATTACCTAGTTATCACTTCAAACGATATTGCCTTTTCCTTTATTGAAATCAGTTTCATATCTCCATGGTCGAACATCTTTGTTGATGGAATAACCAGAGAAAATCTGAAAAATGTCATTTTCAACTCAAATTTTAGACGTATTGGCTCTTTTCCACAAAAAAATATAAATTGATTTCGAAAGATTGTTTTTTTATCTAGTATGTATGTAGTAGCATGTTTTACACTTTGATAAAAAATGTTTATTTTTGGTATAGTGTGTTTTTTAAGAGCTTGAGTACTTTAAATAATAATACAGGACAGAAATATTGTTGGAATGAATTTTTTATTATTAGAATCTGGTAGATAATTTCATGGCATTTATTTTTTAAATATGATTTCCGGCATATGTCTGCCGCTGCTACGAGTTACATAGTCCGTTCGATCAGTCCAATTTTTCAATACTTTTTCCAATAAATCTGGCCGTATGGCGTCAATGGTGGCTTGAATATTGGCTTCCAATGCTTCAAGAGTTGCTGGTTTGTCGGCATAAACCAATGACTTAACACACCTACCCCATAAAAAGTAATCGAGAGGCGTTAAGTCGTACGAACGAGGGGGCCAGTTAACAGGAACACTTCTGGAAATAAATTGTCACCAAATTGATTTTGCAATAAATTGATGGTTAATTAAATTTAAATAAATTAAATTTCCACAATTTGGAAGCGTTGTTCTGGCGTTAAACGATTCATGATGAATTGCAAAACCTTACTGAACAGAAATGTCAATAAATTTGACATTCTCAACTGTCAACCCATAGACAACAACCATCGAAACTTCTCATGCAGCTAAAAAACACCCGATATAATAAGGTTACACCGTAGGTCGTTGGCAGATTTGTTAAATTTTCAAACACAATTTTGTAACTTTAATTTTAGTTTTCAATAAAATCATTAAAAAAAGTTCTGCGGACGTGTTTCGTGGCGAAAATACTTCAGTTTGTCTATTTATTAAAAAATTGTCTATTTATTAATATATTTAAAAAAAGATACATTCTTATTTTGCTTAGACATTATTGAAAAATTACCAATACTTATGATAAAAAAATAATTACAAAAAGTACATAATTTTAAAAGTTTTATCATCACGCCTTTCAGCATTTTTGGATGTAGGTATAAATTAAAGCAAATTTTGAATGAAATAAAATACATATTGAGTTTTAATTTTAACAAGCTGGTACGAAAAATAATTAATCTTTCTCATTGGAACCGCCCTGTACGATCGTAAAAACATCTTTCGACGAAATTTGGATTTTCGGCCGCTGGCTGGTTAAAGGCCCTTAATTAGAATTAGAATATCTATGAATGGTGCGAATTTCATCTCTGTGAATCTTGTGCGAATTTCATGACGTCAAAGTCCACTTGTTCGAGAATTTTTAGAATAACCAAACAGATTTCCCGTTTAATACATAATGGAAAGATTTTTTCCGCACAATTTCTTGGATTCAATATCAATGATTGTGACGTAAATAAAAATTGCTAAATGTGTTTCAAATTCTTAATAGAGGTCCACGCCATTCTTTGCCACTTTTTCAAACAGGTTTTTCAATGATGCGGTGACTCAGCCAGTGGTGAGTCACTTCTTGTAGTAAATTTTACGGTTGCGTACGCGGAGCAAAAACGTTATTGGAACAGAGGTGGACCTGGCCAACAAATTCACTATCCTAACGAACGGATTACGGTGTTTATATTATTGAATTTAGGTGCACATGCTGCGCATATTCTAACAGAATCTCGCGCAATTGAAACTTTCGGTATCGATGTGCAAGCAGTGAAGCACGCCAAATGCATGTTTAAGTTTGCCACTAACAGCTTCTACGGCTTAACTGTGGATTTGCTTGTGTTCCTCACACTTCACTCACATAACTTGGGTTTCTGGAAGACTAAGATTCACTTCTATCTTTTCTTAAATATACCCCCCTCACAGCATGAAATCTTAGAGACACACTCAGGGTCTCTTGTGTTAATATATTTTTTAGTAAGCGGCAATGTTATAACATGCGCAAATTATAAAATATATAGCTAAATTTAAAACTCATCCTTTCAGGCAGTCGTATCCATAATTTTAAAAAAACTTTCAACTTCGCCTTCACGGCTCGCGACATTGTAAATGACTAATTTTGTAAAAATAAAGCAAATTCGTACAATTCTCCAGTCTTTCAAAATAAATATTAACTCAAGTTTGGCATTAATCTTCTTATAAATGTAAAACCAACAGTGGTAAGCATAGCCAATGTAAAGTCATGCAATGTCCAGTGTTTTAAATATAATGTCCTCCACGTGCAAATTCGTATCTTCCCCAAGCATAAACTTTCTAATAAAGTGTGTTTATCGGAAGTGACCTGCAGGTAAGTATGTTTCTGTATCTATTTGTAAATAATAGAATTAGATAGAGCCTAAGAATTCATAATGAATTGTAAAGCGACCTTGAGGTGAGTTTTCACAAAAACGGCGCTCTACAAATTACCCTATTATTATCGAGACATACATCATTGAAGGTGGCAAAAAGGCCATAAGAAGGCATGTAAGGCATAAAAGTATAATCATATCTAGATGAAGCAAAAACTGGATAGGAATGGACCTGGCTAATCAAATACCCAAATCAGCGAGATTAAAGTATTTGATTAGATTGGGTGTTATTAAAGCAGTAAGGACTGACGAGTGAATTCACACTCATCGATATTTTACGGTTATCAAAAAATTGTTATCGGTTATCAATTAATTTATTTTATTTTGCACTTACACTGTTACATTACTAATTTTGAGATACGTTCTCTGATCTTAAAGCTATCGTAACTGATATTAAGATCGATGAAAATCGGTTCACCTGTGATTTAGAAATACTCTCACCAGAACTTCAAATGGATTCAGTAGAAAATGTGGGCCTTGGCTCAAAAAGTTTTGAAATCCCTGGTCTAGAGTCTAGACAGCAGATGCTGAGATCAGGAGATGAATGATAATATATGAATAATAATGTTAATAATAATGTTAATAAGAGTTGGAAAAATGTCATCTTGATCATCTGGGATTTTACAATGACAAGACAGAAGGCGCAGTATACCTATATGAATTTATTACGAAAGCGCGAATGACAAAACATAAATTTGAATAGTCGTGCTAAGAATATTAGCACGAATTTTTGGATGGATGTTCTATTTTGCCTTATACCGAGAATTCTTTACAATGACTAGCATCACTTCAAGCTTTGTTTGACAGCATAGCGTCAAAAATTGTTCAAAATGCCATTTTTGCTTTCGCACAACTTCTCTTTCTCCGTTTTGTTTCCTTATTTTTTCAATATTCTTTTTGATGGACAGATTAAGTGCCACGTGGACAGATTAAGTGTCACGTAATATTGTATCTGTTATATCCCTTGGATTTTCTCACTGGAATGCTAGGACTAGATCGACTAGACCTTAGGAGAAAAATTGCAAAGATATTATAACTTCACCAGAGCTAAACAGCACCGTTTTTTTTTCTAAGAGTCAGGACCAACTTATCAAAGATTATGCCTTTGGGAAGAACGACTACACACACTACTAAACCACTTTTCTTCTGAGAAAGACATTTTTCATTTAACACAAGGCGGCACTCAAATGATATAATAATAATAATAATCGTTTATTCCAGAATGAATTCAGGGAAGTGCAATGTACATTCTATATTTTGAAATAACAAAAGAAAGATAAATAATAAGATGAGATAAAAAAAAATAATTAACATCAACACAAATTATATAAAAACAAATAAGCATGAGAAATGAAATATTAAACACTTAAATTAATGCAAACAGCCGTTTACGGGGGGTATTTCACCATCTCCCGTCTTCAGAGGGCCATCAGGGGAGACTCCATCCAGGCAGTCATGGCATAAACTTCCCATGCGGTGCCGGAGAAGTGCACGGAAAGTATGCACTCGTCCCTCCAGGAACATTTCCGTAGCACTGCAGTATCTCGGTAGGCGGAAAAGTTGGCGATAAGCGTTATTGTAAGCAACCTTTAACTTATGCCATTGGGTTGCAGTGTAGTCAACCCACAGTTCTGATGTATACAGCGAGGTACAGACAGCGTTGAACGGTATTCTTTTTACTTTGGGGCTGCACGAGTAAAAACGATATAATTAATGCAACTGCGAATTGTAAAATGAAATAGGATTAACTGTTGTTCACTTCAATAAATAAAATTTTCGGTAGCACGGAGCACCATCTCAAAAATATATTATGTAATAAAGTCATCGAGGATTATCATCGAGGTTTTCATAATTGGAGTTTTTACATTATGACTCCTCACCAGAGCATTCTGAACAGAGTAAAACCATATGAACTATATCACCACTACCCGACGTTGTGAGGCGGGTTGAAAAGGGGATTCAAGGGGTAGGGGTTTAATGCGGGTCTTCAGGCCATTGGAGGTTATCTAGTTATCCACCACTTACCCGCCCAGGTATAAGTAACCGATGGTTACTCCTTCAAGGTTCTCGCAAGGACTCTAATTTTTTTTAATGAACGAATCTACATTTAATTTTGAACGAATCAAGACCTCCAGTGTCCCTGCATACGTTTTTAGTAAGCAGTATCTTAGTATAGCATGAAATCAAGATACAAGAAGTGTTAGTATGACTATAGACAAGATTAATTGGTCTTCAGGCTAGGACAAAAGGAATGTGGAAATAGCAAGAACATATGTTATGTTCATTAGAGCAGGTTTCATTGAAGTATCTGCAAAAGAGACTGTACATACCTAAGTTAGGCGTATTTATTGATATGTCAATCGATCTGATGGAAGGAGAATCTTTAATCTATTTTAATATGGCCAGCAAATAATATTAATTGAAATATGAATGCGCTTCTGTACAGCATGAAATATAACTGCTTGAACCAAAGTGAAATAAAAACCGGTTGTCAGAGTGTTAGAATATATCTGAAACAATTAACAGGTATAACAATTCAATGGTGATTGTTAGTTCTGCTGTCGGGTTAAAAATAATTGGTACTAAATGCTGAATGCTTTACGTCACCTCTAAGCACTTGCAAAAGGGGTTTTTCCAAAGAGCCGCCTTTTGCCAAATCACTTTGTAATTACTAATTAGATTTTAATTGCAACGTTGGTTCGTCATTCAAGTTTTTTAGTCTCGCTCGTCATTCTTAATAACGAAAAATGGTTCTGGTATTTTTTGTGGCGTCAAATTAATGCAATGCTTTATTATGCAGGGTGGTAAGTGGTACTTTAACCAATGGTTTCTGACATTTTTGGAGTAAAAATGTATATTAAATTTCGATATCAGTTTTGGTTATGTTTTTTTTTTTAAATATTTTTCCCAACCTCTCACCCAGACCCTTCTAACTGTCCTATACCCCCTGATTTTTAAAGTTTTTAGTTTAAAAAAAACACCGGGGACCAACCTGTGGGAATTAAAAAGCAGCTTATTGAGTTCGAAAAATTCGAGTAAAAAATATTTAAATTACGAGCATGCATGCGTTGAAAAATAGCCCATAACCTAACGAAACCTGGGTATTTAACCAATTTTTTAAACATTTTTTCCATCAATTTTAATGACTTTTCAAAGGAAGTGTTGAAGTTGGATGATTCTTAGTTGTCCGGTCACCAAATTTCAGATAGAAAAAGCTTTTTTTACTTTGTGGGTTTTATTGATGCAGCTGTATAATCAAGAATATGCTAAAAGAAGATTTTTACAAAGATTGTTGTATTACACAATACCTTTTTCACCCTGCTACGGTCGTCTTCATACGGGTATATTTTTAGCTAAGGCGATGATATTTATAACAACTAGGTCATTCCAAACCAGACTTCGTCAAATACAATTGTTTAATTAGAAACATATGAATGTAAAAAATAAGCTGACACAAATTCATGGTTAAATTAGATAGAATAAGGCGGTCTACCAACAATTACTGTTCAATCAATAATGTATTAAAACTATCTGCCAATTGCAATTGTTTATTTTTTGCTGCATTGACGTCGTCGAGGGTTAAAAGTCAAATACCCTCGCATAGAAGTGCATGCTTCTTTCCGACTCAACCATTGTTTCTGTGTCAACACTTGTCACTCCTAGTTAGACATTAACCATTTTGTTTGATCGATGCTATTTTTTTTCAAGACGACCTTAGCCTGTACAATAGCAAGCAAAATTGATATAAGATCGTAACGGACTTAAAGTATATCCTAAATATTTCTATTATGGAAACTGCTTTGGTGGAATTGCATTGTGTAATTCTATAAATTAAAATTATAAACCAATGTAATTTATCTCATGTTCACATTTTCATATAAATGTACAGGTACACATATTTTTCATGTACAATATATCTTATTACCCACAACTGTACGTGCATCTAAAACTAGTTTAATCCAGGGGCTGAATGGAATCCTTTCAGTACGCCAAAAAAATTTTATAATTAATAATTGAAGCAATAATAACTGTCATTGGGATTCTACGTTTAGAAACTTAAATAAACTAAATATATTGACTGAACATGAAGTATGTAATAATGTAATTTATAACGCTATTGCCCTGATATTATAGGTGGAATACATAAGTACTTATGTAAATGTATCTAAGATGAATGGAATGATGATGTTGAAGTTTTTATAGACATAGTGACTCATAGCTCATATCCCGTACATGTTCTCTGTACCTAGTCGCCAGAGCAATCTAGATGATATTTTTGTCCGGTAGATATAGTTTCACTAGCATTATTAGTGTAGATTTGCATTACGGTGGTATGTAGTATGTACCTGCGGTCGATTTTTAACTTTATGAGTAAAACCTGAATTGTTTTATTATATTTTTGAAAACTTAGCGCAGTTGGTAGAGCAGCGGCCTGGAAAGCCGAAGGAGGAAGCCAGAGGTGCCAATATCTTTTCCAGATTTGCGATTGAGTTTCGCTAATATTGTCTTCATTTAAAGTTAAAAATAAAAATAAATATTAATCCTAGACTTGCAGAAAAGTTAATAGATGTCGCATATAAAAAAATGCATAAAAATGTATCCAGACACTATCTGGATAGCATTTAGTTCGGGTTTGAATCTTGCAATGATACATAAAGATAGCAGCCAATAAAATATCCGTTAAGAAAATGTTGATGGTTCTTAGTCGATATATGATACAGTTAAAATGACCGAATTGGAGATGGACACCTTAGCGCAGTTGGTAGAGCAGCGGACCGGAAAGCCGAAGGTCCTGGGTTCGAGTCCCAGAGGTGCCAATATATTTTTTCTGATTTTTCTGTTTTCAGATTTTTTTAAGGAGTTGCGCTAATAATAATTAAATATTTGTTTCATAAGTTATTTGTGCATGTTGAAACTGCACAAACACTCTGTCACTTTGCTGACTTCTTACGAGGGGAATTTTAACATAACATAGCGCACGTTCAGTTTTGATTGGCGAAATCGGCCGCAGGTACATACTACCGTAATGTAAGTCTACAGTAATAATGCTAGGGTAACTATATCTACGGGACAATAATATCTAGGTTGCTCTGGCGACTAGGTACAGAGAATATGTCGGGGTGTGAGCAGTGAGTCACTATGTCTATAAAAACTTCAACATCCATTATTCCATTCATCTTAGATACGTTTACATAAGTACCTATGTACTCCACCTACAATAGCAATAAATAGCGTTATAAATTACATCATTACATAGGTACTTCTATTTACCAACATATCTAGTTTATTCAAATTTCTAAGTGTAGAATCCCATTGACAGATATTACTGCTTCAAAATATCTATTAAATGTTTTTGGCGTACCGAAAGGATTCCATTCAGCCCCTTGATTAAATTAATTTTTGTTGTTAAAAAGTTGTGGATAATATGATGTATGAAAATATAATAAGAAATTCTGAAAAATAAATTATGTCTTTTCAAGTTTGAACTTCGTACAATTTATCTCTTAGAACTAAAAAAATACTCAAATATGGCGTGTCAACCGACATGGATTTCATATTTTGGAGGCGGGGATTCAATTTTGAAGGCGGGTAAAAGTATCGCCTCTCCGGGAATCATTTATTGGATAACCAACACCCTTGCCATAGGTCACCCCAAGTGGTTCGATACGTTTGGTGACCAAGCAGGAGTGCCCGGGTTCATGGGGTGAGGTTTGTCTAGATCTTGACGGTGAATGCATTTACCCACGTACTGTATGACGGACCGGATCGGGAGAGACTGGTTGAGAGAGACCTAACCCGATCTCTCCAGCCGGACTCGCGTCCCGTCGACTTGCACCGCTGGAAGACGGATGGATTCGTATGTCATTCGTGACACAATGACCCCCCCCGCCCCCGATTCCTACCCACTCCTCACACCCTTTTCCTTCCTAGATATTCCTTTCCTTCCTTTCCCTTAAAAGACCCCCAACCCATCATCCATGACTGTTAAGTTGACACTTTTAAGCATTTCAATAGATAACCATTTTTTGGCGCAGCTTATCACAAGGATGCCATGTTAACCCTCTTGAATTAAAATCTTTATTACATCAATAATATTATGGCGTCATGGTTTTGAACGTTAAAAAATATATCTCAAGAACGTAAGCATTTCGTCAGCAATGCACACAAGAGTTCACTGTAGTCTCAAGGTCACTATATTCATTCACAAAACGTAAATCGTCGCCTGTGGGCATAATGATACAAGGTTTGTTATCTTTGGCAAACAGAAAGCCAAGTTAGTGAAAAAAAGTACGTGCTATTACAACCGTGGCGCCATACTCAATTTAGCCGTTCGCGGTATTAGCTTTATTATTGGGAACACGCCTTTCAATATCACGCCACTTGTACGTAACTCACTGAATAAATAAGCATCAGATATGCCAGGAAAGGCAAAGACCTATTCAAATAATGAGAGCAAAGGAAAACGTTGACGAAAAAAAACTTCACCTTTTAGTGCTAAAGGTTTTGTATGATTCATTGGGGTGTTATGGAATAATCAAATAAAGATTAAAACAAAAGTATAAAAACAAAAATAAATTGATTATTAATATAGCTCCGTTATCGATAAATTGTATTAGATACAAAAAGAGAAAGCTCTAATAGTTAAAGGGAGCGATATGTTAATGGCACATGATGTGCCGTGTATTTCGAAATAAATAAATAGATATAAAGGTAACAAGGTTACCCACCAATATTTTTGGATTTTCAAAGGGCATTCGAAACAATAGATCGAGAAATACTGATAAAAAAGCTTAAAGAAATTGGTTTTTCATCTGTAGACATTAAATTAATAGAAGAGTATTTGAAAGATAGAACTTAACAAAAATTAATAACCAGTTTTCAAAACCAATGGAAAATAAATTAGGAGTACCGCAAGAGTCGGTCCTTCGACCTCTATTGTTCATACTCTGAATTAATAACATGGTGAAAATATTTTCAAAATCCAAAGTACACTATTTGCCGATGATACACTTATGTACTTAATTGGAGATAACTATGAAGAACTAATAAATATTTTAAATAATGAGCTAAACAATGTATCAAGATGGCTAAAAATCAATAAGCTTAAATTAAATTAAAAAAAAAAAAAACAAAATGTATGGTGATTGGATATAAGAAGACATCCAGTAAAAGCAAAATTAAAATTGACGGTGAAATTATTGAAAATGTTACTGAAATGAAATACTTAGGGAGTTATATTAGATTCCAAACTAACATTCAACAAGCATGCTGAATATACACAAAAGAAAATTGGAAAAAAAATCTTTTTTGGGAAGAATTCGGCAAAAACTATCTAGTAAAATTGCAATCACTATCCACAAATCAATTATTGCTCCACATTTTAACTATTGCTCAACTATCCTTTTCCTATGTAACGAACGAGAACAAAATAAGTTTCAAATTCTCCAAAACAGAGCAATGAGAATAATACTACAGCCAAATAGATTTTCAAAAGTAAACAAAATGTTAAAGGAACTGAATTGAATTGAATAAAATAATTAACAACATTTTACCAAAATACTTCTCAAATAAAATTATATTCAACAAGGACATTCACAGACATAACACAAGAACGTGCAAGGAAATCAGGCTTTAAAAAAAGGACAAGGCGAATACACAGAACAGTTTACTGTACAAAGGGATGAAATTATATAACGCGCTACCAGAAACTTTAAAGTCCACACCAATTGGAAAGGTCAAGACGTATTGTAGGAGCTACATAAAACTACATAAAATTTAGTTTGCAATATGAAATATTATAATTAATTAGAAATTTGTAAACTTAAATGTACAAATTACTAAAATAAAATTAAGAAATAAAAAATAAACCTGTTCATCCAAGGAAATATTTATGGAAAACATAATAAAATCATGGTTTCGAAACCCACGTTACTGATAAGAGTCCTTATTTCTTCTGGGCAGAAGTCTCCAGAGGGCAACAGAGGCAAGAAGAACCTCAGATGTATTGCTAGCGATGCTTCCTCTGACAACTTATAAAATGTGACCAAACGTCCCGTTTTTAGACAGCGTGTCCCGTAGTCCCCGAACATATCTTCGGGACGTCAAATAGTCCCGTTTTCGAAAAAAAAGAAACTCGCAATAGAACTTAAAAAAAAAAAACATAAAAAGTGCGCAAATAAGAATCCTGGGGTAGAATCTAGTGACCAAGATACAGAAATATTTGACGAGTATTCGTTTATTTCTAAATACATTACACGGAAAAAGTGTCTGTATGGAACACTGAGAATGTTTAAACCGAAAGTCGTTGGGTGGAATTGTTCAAACACTTTCCCGACAATAATTTTAATCACAAGAATTTTCGTATAGGTAATTATTGAATATATTTTCTGTCTGCCCGGCACTAATGCATCAGTATAAAGAGTCTTCTCTCTGATGAATAAATTGTGGAAGAGTTAAAAACAGTTGTCCTTAGCAATGTTAATTATAAAAGTAAATTCGAACAAATCCTGGCAAGAATTTCATTAGTTTTTTAAATCAACACCAGGGTATCTAGCATGGTCGATCGATATAAGTTTTATCGAAAATGTCGGTAACTTGTCATCGCTCCTGAGCACGACTGCAGGCCGCTAACGAACAAACAACAGTTCACAGCGACTAAAGGTTCCTAATTTATTGGAAGTGAATAGTTATTTGTTCGTTAGCGGGCTGCAGTCGTGCTCGGAAACGATGACAAGTTACCGACATTTTCGATCAAACCTATATCGATCGATCATGCTAGGTACCCAGATATACTTAAGAAAATTTGTTCTTCGGAAAATTATAACACCAAATAAATTTTCATGTATGGTTTGGGGGGAAAAATAAATGGTCACGTTAGGTATGCCAGATTTTTTTTGCCTTAAAACGGGACATAGACAGTGGAAAGTGATGCGAGAGGTAAAACCATGGTAAAACGATGGAAGCGTGTTGTGTGCCAAAGTAAAGTCAATTTTATCTAACTCCTTGTGAAATTGATCCAAACTAACTAACCATCACGCCGTTTCCCCGCAGGGGTAGGCAGAGAGGACAGACCGCCAAACAACTCGATCTTGGCACACACTCCTTGCCTCGTTCACATTCATATATCGTCTCATACATGCTCTTCTATTATTCCGACTCTTCACATGGCCCGACTCAAGTATCTGATTCACTTGGTTGTGCCATGTCTTCCTCGGGCGTCCCCGACTTCTTCCACCATTCACATTTGCGTCATATATTCTCCTTACACTCCTTTCCTCGTTCATTCGCACTACATGCCCAAACCATCTGAGCGTCCCTTTCTTAATCTTACTCATTATCATTACGCTTACATCAGCCTTGCATTCTTCGCGGATCTCTACATTTCTTACACGATCGTACATGGTTTTACCACACATACGCCTCAGGGATCTCATTTCTACAGCATTCAGTCTACTTTCATCCTTCCTCTGCCAGTTCCATGCCTCACTGCCATAGATCAGGGTAGGTACCAGCACTCCATTATGGACAGCTAACAGTTTTTTGTTGGCGCCAACGGCGTTCAGTCCTCCATTAATGAAGTTGCCTGCATTTACCCTTCTTTCGATATCTCTGTCAGCCTTCCCATCTCTCGTAAAAAAATTGATCCAACATTATTAAATATTAACAACGGCAACGGCACGGCGACGGCAATTGTAACAGTGTTTCATGTATTTGATGCCGTGTGAGGGAGATGCATGATAATAATTACATTTTCCTTTTGGAGAAGCAGATATATTACGTACATCGTTTGTCTATTTTTTAACAGCTCTAATGTATACTACATAATCTTACATTATGTAGTGTGTAATAGACATGGGCAAAATTGAATGACTGAATTAAATTAATAAATTCAATCTTGTGACACTCGATTTGATTCTCAATTTCAAAAGGAATTGATTCTTCATTCCTTATTTTTGGCCTTGCATCCTACGATTTTTAACGGCACCATAAATATTTATTTTCATTTATTTTAATGTTAAATTATTTCAATGAATTATGTGTACCTTAAACAATTTAAATATTATAATGTTTAAGAGGTATTTAAATATTATTTTATGGGCGGCGTGACGCGAAGTTGCCTAAAGTAAAGTACCTATCCCACTCAAGCACCGCCATTCATAAAAGCACGCGTAAATACATCATTGTAGTCCCCGGCACAAGTAAAATACGGCCTTTTAATTATAACTTCATGATGAAAGAGAAAGGGGCCTTTTTGGCCCGAGCTCTGTATGCCAGTATATCAAAAGTAAAATACGACAGCGAGTCAGCCGATTCTATTCCCAGTTCCGACCAATGCTATTCAGTATTGTCCCCGTCAATCCGAGGTCCCTAATGTCCCGGGTCCGCGTGCCTAGTCTGTCGCTATTGACAGACTAGGCACTCCATTCGGGAATTAACATTAACGTCTTTTTCAGTTGAGACAAAGACCAGTTCAAACGAGTCGATATTAGATCCCTGGCTGTCCGAAACGCTAACTTTACTAGGTCCGGAGCTCGCGAGTCACTGCAGACACTAGTCAAAAGTTACTAATTCATTCCCCAATGCCCGCCGCGAATCCGCCCCCGCGATTCATTCATTCCTCGCCATTCAAGCCGTCAAGTTCATTACATAGTTGGTAATTTTTTGGTACGTACCAAAGTTATTTGAAAACAAGTACCTACCTATTTTAAACGCAGATCTTATATATGTGAATTTGCAGATATTATAAAGCCAATCGGCGGTGGTCAGCTACCGTAAAATACTCTAAATAAATAAATGTTTGTTTATATTAAATCACGTGAAGTGGAACAATTTTAAGTTTAATAAATAAAATAAAATTAGTAAAACTTTAGGAGTGAACCACAAAAACTGTTTAATTTTAAGATTTAATTGCTAGCCTAATATACTTAAATATATTTTTCTTGTCAAAAATTTGTTTTTTTTTGTCAAAATAATATCTACACATTAAAATATTTCATTAACCCCGTCGACATAATTCACCCTAAGAAGAGTGCTTTACGTAGTGAAAACTTCTTTAGCACCGTTGTGACTTAAAACTCGATGAAACGAAAAATAACGACGCTAAAAAGAGTCAAACACATGCGCCGGTAGGATGTAGTCTGCGAGAGAATGAGATAGTATTATCGGCCTCCTCTTTGTGCGGTTTTTCGTAGCCTTTCGGTCTCCTCTTTTTGCGGTGCTTCGTGTTTTTTTTAATTAAATTTTGTAATTAAAGGAATGAATAAAAGGAATCAATTCAAAAGGCCGGGGGAATCAGACTGAATCGATTCACTCCTGGAAATGAGTCTGCTCGTGTCAAGTGTGTAAGAAAAACCAGCAGCGTTATTGTGAAAAAGAACCTATGTTTCGTGCCATTGCCGTGCCGTAATCATAGGAATTATAAAAGCACCCAATAGTTGAGACAATCAAATCTTTGGCTTTCAATTTCTTAACGGGACATTTTTGAGTCTCGAAGCTTTCCTTCGGGGCAGCGGGAAAGGGTCCCTAAAAACGGAACGGTCCCGATCGTAACGGGACGTATGGTCAAGTTAGGTATGCCTCAGTTTTGAAGGGGTTGAGAAAGGGGACGGAGATGGAAAAGAGGAATTTCATTTTTCATATTTGAACTTTGGGTGTGATAAACTGTGTTGGGTTTCCTTTTTGAGCCAACGTTTCGGACAGGCTTTCTGTGACCATCATCACATCTCTTCTGATGAATACTATTGACCGTGAAAATCTTAAAGTTTGGGAAATGTAATAAAAGATCTTGGAGTTCTATTAGATAGTAAGCTTCTTTTTCAATCTCACGTCGAGCATACCACGTCAAAGACTTTGAAAATGTGGGATTTATACTTAGAGTAAGTTCAGTTTTCAAAAATCCACAAACATTTAAGACTCTCTACACATCCTACATCAGAAGCCTCCTGGAGTATGCTTCTAGAGTATGGAACCCTCATTGTTCTACATAAAAGTAAATCTAGAAAGAGTACAGAATAAGTTTATGAAACATGTCTCTTATCGCATGCGAAATGATCAAAACTATGTCCCCATAAACTTTAAATCTATTGATCAACGCCGAGTTATCAGAGACCTTTTAATGCTCTATAAGATTATTCATAACTTCATTGATAGCCCATCTTACTACAAAATATTAATTTCAGATGCACTTTACTTAGAATTACTCGATCTCCAGACACATTTTATATCCCTAAAAGCAATAAAATTATGACTTGAAAATGTATTTATAAGAAGAAACTGTACCACATTCAATAGATTATGCCCAAATATTGATGTGTTTAATAATAATAATAATAATAATAATTTTATTTTAGTAATTTGTACATTTAAGTTTACAAATTTCTAATTGATAATAATATTTCATATTCACTATATTTTTTCAAGTTTTATGTAGCTCCTACAATACATCTTGAACTTTGCAATTGGTGTGGACTTTAAAGTTTCTGGTAGTGTGTTATACAACTTCATTCCCTTGTACAGTAGACTGTTCTGCGTATTCGCTTTGTCCTTTTTTTGTAGCCTAATTTCCTTGCACGTCCTTGTATTATATCTGTGAATGTCTTTATTGTATAAAATTTTATTTGAGAAGTATTTTGGTAACGTGTTGTTCAATATTTTGTGAATAAATACCATCGTGTTCAAGGTCAGCATCTGTTTCACGGTCAACCAATTTAGTTCCTTTAACACTAACCTTTATAAATTCACAGCATTCATTAAAAAATAACACTCGATCGAACACCACATGTTTAACTAAAAGTAAATATTTCATTGATTTATTTATTTCTTTCTTTTTTTTTTAGTTCACCACATTTCCTCTCTTGCTTTTAGCAGTTCGAATTGAAATAAAATCGCTTCCTGAAAGATATTATTGATATCCATTAAAATTTAAGTGTAAACCTTCGAAAAATTTCACTAACCATTTTTTTGTAGATTCATGTAAGAAGATGCACTTTATCAGAATTGTTTATATCAGGTATAGGTATTGTTGTGTATTTTTGTATTATGGTTCTAAATTTCAATTTGTCGTTATTTTATTGGTCAATTACATACATATTCTTAACAATGTCATATATGAATTTATAAATACTGTTTATAACGCTAATAAATAAAATAAAATAAATAAATAAAAACGGCATTCGAAATGTAGTATAGAATTAAAACTCTCTATCTTTGATTAACTCTAAAACTATGAACGCACGTACGTTCATGCTCGACGTTTTGGCTCGATCAAACATGATGACTTGGAACCATGCTCGTCGTTGCGTCTACACGCTCGATCATCTCGAGACAAGACGCCATAGATATACCACCAAGATGCTGAGATAAATCGTTAATTTCTGTCGAACGTCGAGCAAGAATTACGACTCTTGAATCTTCGCACGATACCGAACACAAAAGCACGAGTGAGGTGGTACTCACGTTGAGACATGTTCGAATAAGCGTAAAACCATCGAACACGAACGAGAGTGGATACTGCATGACGCATGTAACAGAAAGATAGGTTACAACGGAACTCTCAGCGGTAGGCTCAATTCCAGATTCATCTCACTGGCGGTAAAATACTTCGTGAAAACTTAGGTATATAATATATACTATTAGTATTATTTGTTTGAAATCATTTGTTGCAAAAGGACGTACCAGTCAGTGGCAGACCTACGACCTACGACCGCCGTCCGTCTCCCTCTTCCACGTGTGAATATTAGGGGGCGGGAAGGGGAAGGAGTAGCCGTGCCGGCAGGACGCAGGCGGTGTCCTCACGCAAACTGGATAATGAGCGGATTCCCTAAGCGGACGGAGACAGCTATTCCGTTCCCTGAGTGAAGCAGATCATATTAAAAAAAAAAACCGAAATAACCGATTTCCTCGAAGTTCAGAGAGTTTTCAAGTTGCCCAGTTGTGGTTTAATTCCATTTCTAGAGACCATTTCTGCATGACAGGTATCATATTTAATGTAATTTGTTCAAGGAACAGTTACTGCGATAATTGATAATACAACTATGAGGTATCTACGGCGTTCCTCAAGGGATGATATTGGGTCCACTTTAATTAAACCTAATATAGATATCAATACTCCAAAGCTTGTCTGTTATTTTTATTAATCTTAGCTAAGCTCACATCGTCGTTTGTGCTAATAATTATATATAAAATTTACATTACTTGGTCAAATTAATGTACATATTTTAAATGTTAGTACATTCAATCGCAAACCAAATATCAATATTTGAGGTAGACATACCAACTTTCTTAAATCCTTTTTAAAATTGATCAAATTTTAATCAGAAGAATAGAAAATATGACATGAAACACAAATGATGTCGCGAGACGAAACGAATGGCGTTGAAATTGGAGTCCAGACAGAAAAAGATCTCCGCTCAAGATTTTTTGTGGGACACATTCTCACAGATGTTCTGGTTGGGAATTGAATGGAAATATTGATGTTTTTTATCACTTCAGCATCAAATATAATGTATCTGCTTATATTTCATGTTTTCTTACACTGGGTTATTGTTTAAATTGAAGAGATTTTTTCTTCTATTAACAGAAAGGGGTCCTTGTTCACACTGCTAATAGCAATGATTTTTAATCTTACCTATACAACATAAAACTTTATTTGTATGTCTCACCACAAACTCTCCAACGTAACGATATTGCATAACGATTTTCTTTCTGGACGAGAACAAATAATAAGACAAGTTGACATTTTTTTTATTAAATTGTACAACAGATTATTATCCAATTACTGTACAATTTTCTCATTTTGACAGTCTTAACACCTAGGAAGATGATTATTATACAAAAAATCTTAAGGCTATCTAAAGAAGAGTTATATATATCTAGTGTTTCCGATATTTCTTTCAACAGCACCATTCCTCTTGTCATGCTATGCTGTGCTAGAACATCTGTACTGCCGTATGGTATTTTGAACAAGTCGTGTCGACGACTACGACTGAAATTTTCAGGCACGTATAAGCCATAACATTCCAAGAGGAATGGGCTGTCAATACGGTTTTGGATTATGCTAAAACTAAGAATTGCAAGATTTGCATAACGTCTAGTTTCCAAGCCAAATCTATTTGTTGCCTCAAGTAATTCCATATGGTGCATGAATCTCGGGTACGTTTCATTCATCCGCATATAGACATACCTTTTCTGAATTTGTTCCAGCATATTAATATATTTAGCTTGGTGCGGAGTCCACACACCACTAGCATACTCCAGCTACTTCTTATGACTCCATCGAACATGGCTATCATTGCATCTGGGTCATCAAATTGCTTATATATTGATAAATAATTGATGATAAACAGCCCCTGTCCTAAATTCAATCTTTGTTGATTCTTAAAGAAATCATTCATGTGTAGTTTTTGTCACGCATTGCTAATCTCAGGTTATATAATCCGCCTCAAGTCACGGAATGGAAGTTCTCCTCATTGTCTGAGGTGAGTGGTCAGCCAATGGGTAGGGGGGAGGAGAAGGAGGCAGGGGAGGGTGGTCTCGCTAACTCCGAACCACTGTCGCTAATTCGGACCAAACAGTCTCCGACAGAGCGAAACCATATATTTCAAACTCTTTTATTTCCAACCCATTCGTAATCCCAAGGACCTCGTTCAAAGTTTTAAACCTCTCGTTGGTGTTCACCAAGAGTGTGTTATTACGTCTTTTTGCTAAGGTCATACTCAAAACCATGCTACAACATGACTGCTGAGGTCACAAGGTCAGCTAAAGGTAGTGAACACCCAAACCACAAGTAAATAACACATTAAACAATACAAATAAACAGTGGCAAACAACAGTGAACAAAAAAGTGGTTTAAATAATAATTGTGAGTGTGGGGAGTTTTGTGACCAGATTTACTGTTTTTGCGCTTTAAGTCCAAGTTTTTATACTATCTTGAAAGTGAAAACAGAAAACAAACGCGTTTGACTAGAAGTTAAAATTGACTAATAATTCAAACAAGAAAACGATGAAAAAGTTGTAGTGCGTTTTTTTTTGTGGCTTTAAATTTTTGGGACCTTGTAAGAGATAAAAAGTGAATTCTCAATCGGACGTGTAGTGCCATTTATCATATTTTCCTTCGGTGATCGTTCTACACAGACACTGCGCTAAAGTAATAAGTAATGAGCTGCATCCTGTAGTACCAGCACGTATCCAAACGTTCTCGCACACACCCGCACGACAGGGGCACGACGCGACACGGACATTATTTAGTCGGAAGCGACGTCTGACAACATCGTACGGCAAGCAGGAGTAAACTGTCCCAAACGCACACAAAAGCGGGGCAGATTGTTTCACTTCCCAAAGAAAACCGTGAAATATATTTTTAAAAAAGACATGTATTGTGATGATTAATGTGTAATTGAAGAGATTCGAGGCGTTTAACAACGCCTGTGGTGTTCGCAAGTTTGTTATTGTTAAATAGTTCATTGTGATCTGCGGTAATTATTCCGTGATGCGACATTTAATTAAATTCGAAAAGAATACAAAGCGAAAAAAAAGAGTCCTCACAGATTTCAACCTACACCACTACAACATATTAGGTAAGTACCAGCACGAAATATAAAATAGCAAAAACATTTTTATACACCATTGCATGAAATGAAAAAAAATAATTGTATGTACATAAGTCAATTGAAACTACAAAATTTGTAGGCTGGCAACACCAATTTTAACTGTCAAATATTATTTTAAAGCGCAATGACACTGAAAAAATAGAACATTGTAAATCACATTTTAAAAAACATTTTTTGTTCTTAAAGGAAAAAAAATTAAATCGAAGAAGCACTGTTGTTAAGGTACCTACTTAATTTTAGGTAGGACATAAATTTGATTACCTAAATGATATTTTCACAAAGTGATTTGCTAAATTTGAATTTAACAATAGGTAGAAAGGAAGAATTACTAATGAGTTTAGTTACACCACTTTTAGAACGGATCGAAATAGGTTAAATATATTAAGATCTAAAATTATAGACACGGTCTAAAGCCCGGGCAATGCCAGGTACTTAAGCTAGTATTAAATAAATGTGAGCAATTTCTATACTGTGCATTAAATTTTATTATACAATATTGGTATTCTTCATTATGTAAACACAACATTGCAAAGGTAAAATAATAATATACATATACGCAATTCTAATTTTGAGATCAGTGGTGTAGTGATCAGTGGATCAGTGAGATCAATCTATATTGCAATGAAAAATATTGCGTTTTTTATAAAAACGTAGCTATACACTTTCACCATGAGTTATATTTTTAGTATTGCCATTTGAATAACAGTAGCGCCCTTCTATGTTTTCTATTCATATTTGACAAACTAACAAACTTTAAACTGTCTATTAAATGAAGGACACAGAAGCAATGATTTCGAGATAACTTTTTTTTTTTTTTTTTTTTTTTATTATAGCGACTATATACAAAAATTTTACATACAAAATGAAATGTGAAATTAAGTACAAAATATTGTATTTCTTAGTCCTCCTCACTAGGGGGTCCTGTGCCGAGGAGGACTAAAGTTATTTAAATATAGTTCATTTGTCTTCTATGTCGTTTTTAGCGTCTTCGCTAGGGTTTTCTCATTGACCTCTTTAAGCCATATTTTTATTCTTGATTTGTATTCAATTGGATTTTTTATTAGTTTTATGTCTTGGGGGAGGATGTTATGGAGTTTTGTTGCAAAGTATGTATAGTTTCTTTGTCCAAATGTGGTTTTATAACTTGGAATATTTTTTATATCATTTTTATTCGATCTAGTGTTATGCATACACGGTCTAGTAGAGGATTCATTATTTTTGAAGAGCTTCAATAATATATTTTTGGAATATATTTGTTGTACATTTGGTACGTCAAAGTTATTGAAAATTTCAGTTGAAGGCGTTCTAATTGGTACTTTCAATATGGTCTTTATGATTCCTTTTTGAATCGTATTCAGGCTGTGTAGGTACGTATTTGCAGCAGATCCCCATCCTATGATTCCATATTCAATTCGAGAATGACATAACGCATAGTAGACCTTTTTCATATCCTTTTTATTTAGCACGTTTCTTAGATTTTTGAAGAAATATATAAGGCTTGTGAGTTTTTCCGTAATACCTTTGATGTGTAGGTCCCATCTAAGATTTTCGTCAATTATTACTCCGAGATATTTTATGTTTTGTGTTTTTTCGATGACGGGGCAGTAACATTGTATATTATTTCCATGGCATTCATGTAATTTTAGTTCTAGTGATTTTATTGGTTGGCCCCTTGAGTTCATTGAAAATGTTATATATTTTGTTTTGCTTATATTAAGGGTAAGCGAGTTGATTTTAAGCCAATTTTGAAGTGCACTAAGCCCTTTTTCAGCCTCATTAAATGTATCAGTCCAATTTTCTTCTTGAAATAATAAAACAGTATCATCAGCAAAACTGATTACGTTTCCTTTAATGGTAAGGTTAGTTAAATCGTTGATGTAGATAATGAACAGAATCGGTCCCAGTACACTTCCTTGAGGAACGCCATAGTTTAAAGATAGAAGTTTGCTCTTTTGTTTGCCAATTTGTACTTGTTGTTCTCGCCCTGTTATATATGACTCCAATAAGTTAATTGTTGATTCGGCCATTTCTATTTTTTTTAGTTTAGTTAGTAATATTTTATGGTCTATTGTGTCAAAAGCTTTTTGAAGATCTATGAATAAAGCTAAACATTTTTTCCCATCATCTATGTTTTTTATGGCCATGCTTGTTAGATTTTCTATGGCATCATTGGTGCTCAGATTTTCTCTAAAACCATATTGGGATGGTGATAGTAATTTGTTTTGTTCAAGAAATTGAACAATTTGCTTCTTCATTACAGTTTCCAAGATTTTTGAAAAAGAGCTTAAGAGACTTATGGGTCGGTAGTTATATATATCCTTTTTGTTACCACTTTTATGTATGGGTATAACTGTAGCTTTTTTAAGGCATGAAGGGAATACATTTGTAGATATAGACAGATTGACCAAGTATGTCAATGGGAAGGTCAGTTCATTTTGTAGTTGTTTTATTGTTTTATTTGAGATTATGTCATTTCCCGATGATTTATTAATATTAAGGGATACAATTGCATTTCTGATTTCAGTACTGGTTACATCAGTTAACTTTAATTTATCTATCTGGTTCATATTTTCCTTTTCTTCTGGTAAAATGCTAGTTATTGGTTGTCTGATTTTCTTTGCTAATTGTGACCCTATATTAGTAAAAAATTCGTTTACGTATTCGAGAATTTTGTCCGGATGCTTTGCGAAAGAGATTTGGGTATTTTCAATTGTTAATTCTTCCATGTTCTTGTAATGGGATGATTTTGCATTTGTAATTTCATTAATGATCTTCCATAATTTGCGCGGGTCATTGTTACATTCGTCTATTTTCTTCTTATAATAATTTTCTTTGACAGTTCGTATAACATTTTTGCAAATATTTCTGTACCTTTTGTAGTATCGTTGTATAAAAATATCACAAGGATTTAATTTAGATTTCCTACGTAATTCATCTCTTTTTCTAATGCAATTTATAACGCTTTGAGTTATCCATGGCTTAAGATGTTGGTTTTTATGCGAAATCTTTTTTTCTATTGATTTGGTATTTGATACGATGGTGTATGTTATATATTCAGTGAATTTACTCAAGGCATTATTTGCATCAAGGTTTTCCAGTAGGCTTATCCAGTTTGTATTGAGTAACTGTTGTTTTACATCATTCCATTTGGTTTCTGTCTTTTGCACGATAATTGGGTAGGGCTGCGATCTTTGTATTTTCTTTTTTGTAATAGATAAAATTGTTGTATAGTGGTCGGTTATAGTAGAGGTGAATATGATAGATTTGGTTGATTTAATAGTCTTACTGAACATGTGATCGATGCAAGATTTGTTGTCATTAGTTACACGCGTAGGTTTATTTATCATACTTTGGAGTCCATGGGAGGCCAGTGTTTGTAGATAATCAGTTCTATTGGGATGACCATTTTCTAATATGTCAATATTTATATCTCCGATAAGGAAGACATTTTTTGTGTTTTTTAGAAGATTGAGTTCATTAGAAAGCGTTTCAAGAAACTGATTAATATTAGTTGTAGCTGGTGATCGGTACAGAGCTAATATCGTGGTTTCATCACCCACTTTGATCTTTAAACAGTTTGCATTTGAGAATTTTATTTCATTGACTTCAGTTTTAATGTCATCTTTAATGTACGCTATCACACCATCATTTTTTGTGTAATTCAAATTGGTTGCATATGACGTGTAATTATTAATTTGCAAGGGTGAATATTTATCCTTTATCCAGCATTCAGTGAGGATAATTATATCTAGATTTATTTTTAGATTCTTAATTAGTATTTGAAGTTCATCGAAATTTTTGTTGATACTTCGTATATTTTTATTTAATATATTAAAATTGTTTTTAAGAGTTGACAGTTCATCTGGTTTGTTTGTAGTTATTGTTTCATTATCATTTAAAGTTGTTAAAGCCTTTGGTTCAGAAGTAATTATTGTGGTATTCATTTTCACAATATAAATTATTAGGTGGATTTAGTAATGTTTTTTTTTAATATAATTTGCTAAATTATTTTTACCATATCATCTAGGTGCTTTATGTAGATAATTTTATCATCTTGTTTTTTACGAATCATAATTTTGCCTTGTTTGTACCAAACGTATTGATAATCTTTTTCCCTGGCTACTTGTTTCGTTTTCCATAATATTTCTTTATGGTACGGGCTCAATTCTTCGCCGATGTAGATAGGAGATGTCGTCAAATCCTTTATTTCATCATAATTTATTTCTTTTTTCTTTTCAAGGAGGGAATCTCTTTTTCTTTTATCTGAAAAGATCGCAAGAAGTTTTGGAGGGGCTCCATTTCGTCTGTCTGAGACTCTCGTGACGTCAGTTATATCTGTGTGTAGAAGGTGGATTCCTGCCGCGGCAGCAACTTTTTTTACAATTTCCAAAGGTTGTTCGCGGTTTTGTTGTGGAATTCCTGCTATTTCCAAACTATTTGATTTTGTTAGGGTCTCCATATCAGACAGTCTGATTTCAAGCTTTTTTATTATAATATTTTTTTCCGTTTGGTCTTTTTTAATATTCTCAAAATCTGTTTGAATTACCCGATTTAGATTATTTGAGACCTCAATTTTTTTTAATATCTCATCGTATTGAGCACTGATAAAATCAATGCTTTTAGTAGTTTCGGAAGTTTGTAAATCAATTTTTGTAAATATATCTTTTTTAAGGGTTTCAAATTTTTTATCGATGTACTCAATAATTTTATCCATGTTTATTTTATCTTCGGAAATTATTGGGGTTTTGCTACGTGTAGTCATCACTATTTTAGTTAGTTCACAAATGCCCCTCACAAAGTATGCTTGAAAGAAAATTGTTTGTGGCAATCACTATTTATTTATTTTATTGCATAGACTGTGGCATAGACAAAGTCACTAAAATTGACAGTTGATGTTTTTATGACTTGGGATTTGCGTAAACATCACTCACACTATATCTTTAAACTAAAACTTTTTGATCCCACAAAGGTAGGGCGTTTAAACTTTAATTTAATCGATTTTTTTGCCTCCAAACAACTGCTATTTATTTTTAGACTAGTTTATATGAGACGCGGAAATTTTCGATCTTAGTACTATAGTTAACCATAGAAGAAGAAGGAAAAACTGTTTCAAATGTATAGTTCCTGGAAACATGAATATCATTTTAAATCATTTAAATGTTGAAAATTCCACAAAAACCTATTTGGAAATTGCAGACGGCCCGTACCATGGTGCAATTGTGCAACGCACCCCCAATTTTTATAAAGACTGTTTTCCAATTTTTTTCCAATCATTTCAATACACTACCAGCTACGATTAGACAAACTGAATCAATGACCAAATTAAAAAAAAGAAATGGATTATAAGTATTGGACGTCACGCTACTGCAAACGACTGTAAAATAAATTACAAACAGACAGAAATATCAATTTTCATACGTCCTTACCCATATAAAACAAATTAAAATAATAAAATCCTGTAATATCTAACTCCATAAATAGATTTGACAGGATTTACTACTATACTTCATCTCTTCCTACATTTATAAGAGACTCTCTTTATGGGATTTACCCACACTCTCTCATCTTTCTGTTTTAATTGTATTCATATTAATACGTATTTAACATTAAATATTGTTATGATATTCTTAAATATTCTTATATGTATATGATATTAATTTATGTACCTCTACGCCTGTCTCGACACAGGTATATCCTAGTTGAACAGGCATCGAAAAACCCAATGTAAACATACCTTATATAGATAAATAAATTTTTTTTTAAATCATTAAAATACAATTCATAACTATATCTGTATCTAGTAAACCTGGACTCGAAAACGGTTCCACGATAATTCAACAAAGTGGCATTTCAACACCATTCGTGATGAAAAAAAAAATGGCCCGTAACCAAACCTAACAGAACCTATTTAAACAAGTTTTTTTTTAGGTACTTTTAATGACTTTTCAAAAGTGTGAGTTGCAAGATGTTGAGTTGTCCGGTCACCCTCGAAAACATGGGCGGTGAATTCCCGCTATCTGAACGTCAGAAATATAATATTTTGAACCCTCCCCATGACTTCGGTTGTCTGTGAACTTCGTTAAAAAAATTAAAGAATTATAATATTTAATTAAATGAAGACAATATTAACGAAACTCATCGAAAATCTGGAAACAGAAAAATTCGAAAAAGAGATTTGCACCTCTGGGACTCGAACCCAGGACCTTTTTTCTGTTTCCAAATTTTCGATTGAGTTTCGCTAATATCGTGTTCATTTAATTAAATATCACAATTTGAAGTTTTACTCATAAAGTTAAAGAATTAATTGTAGACAATGATGTCCCAAAAAATACAAAAATCTACATAAATAATTTTAACTATTTTTAACATTATCTCAACATCTCAACCCAGGAGGCCCTGAGGGAAAAAATCCTTCAGGGTCTGTGTCATCTTTGGGGGTGCTGTGTGGAAGGTCTCCTTTAGGGAAAGGAAGGAGAAGAAGTTTTGTGAAGGAAAAGTTATGAGGAGTGGGTAGGAGTTCAGGGATCAGTATGTCCAGGACTCTAGGAGTGACGGACGTATGAATCTATTCCTCCCACTGTGGTGCAACGCGATTGATCGAGAGAGTCCGGAGGTCAAAAGATCTCCCTCAAACAGACCGCGATCCGCAGTAGATGGGCAAACGCATCCGTAGCCAAGTCCTAGACAAATTTCACCCTACGAACCAGGGCACCCCTTGGAAGTCACCAAGCATAGCGAACCACTTGGGGTGATCTATGGCAGGACTGTTGGTTATCTAATAAATAATATAGTTAAAATGCACAACTTGCTAGTCTTATTAATTTTTAAAATGAAACAATGCAACTTTGTATAAACCACTTATTAATTTTTGTTTATTCACGGCACATTTATGCCGTTTACATGCTTGGTATCGTTTGTAACCCCTTTTTCTAGTACCCCTTGGGCCCAGACAAAATAATATCAAGTCATCAAATATTCCTGCGTGACATTCAAAAAAGAAAAAGCTTCGGGTTTTCGAAAAACGACTTCAAAAGCTTTTCGAAAGTATTCCAAAATGGAACACTGTTTTGAAAACAGATCAAAGACCCTTCCAGATTGTGATTTTACAAACGGACATAATATATGCAATTAAAAAGATAAAAATTTTGAAAGCCAACTTAGCAAAAATTTTCAAGATGGTTTTTTTTATGTGAATACCGCACAAGAGTCCTAACTGCTCCCAACCATCTGGAACCAGTGAGACTATGGCATAAAAAATTGGCGCATGTTATAAAGCTGAATGTAGTGGGGAGGGGAAGGAGGTGGAGAAAAGAAAGGTGGGGAAGTACTTGGCTATTCAGATATGGTCATTTCAAGCAATGTTTCAATTCTTAACGGTGGTCAGGGCGGTACTAAGAGTATTCTCCACTCTGGCACGATTTAAATTAATCGAATAAAATTCATTTACACACGCCAGGATTTGAACTCGCGACCTTCGGATTGCTAGTCGAGAGCCTTACCCCTTGACCACGGAGGCCGTCAAAACTTACCGGGTTTTTTTTTGTAAACTATATTTTCCACTTTATACCTACGAAAGAAAAAAAAACACAAATAATAAAAAAAATGTATTATATGACATTTATTTATCTACTGAAAAAAATAAGAAACCATGACCGGGAAAACTAAATTATACGGAAACATCTGTGGTAAACTTTTAAATGCAGGTGTTCTTTATTTCTTAATCTGTTTATAACATAATATAATGTCTGACCGTAAAGATAACGATTTTTGTTGGAATTACCTAATGAGTAAAACCTACAAGCAATATGTAATCACTGAGGACAATATTAGCGACTCTCAAACGAACATTTGAAACAGAAAAAGATACGGATGCACCTATATATACGGTTACATCTAGACATGCAGAAAAGTCAATAGATGTCGCAGATTATAATAAAAATTATTATTATATCCAAGACACAATCTAGATTGCATTCATTCGCGAAGAATCTTGCAATCATTCATAAAGATAGCAGCCAATAAAAATATGCGATAAGAAAACAAAGATAAGGTTCGTAGTTCTTGGTCGAAGTATGTTACGGTTAAATATAACCGAAGGGAACAGGATCGAAATAGCTCAGTGTTTAGAGCAGAACCCCAGCATAGGGATGTCGAAAGTGAAAAAAAATCGATATATCGATGTATCGATATTTATTAAAATATCAATATCGACGTCGATATATCTAGGAAAAAATATCGATATATCGGTCAAATTTTCAAGAGATTTTGCGTTTTTAAAATAATAGTGTATTCAGCTCAATATTATCAAAAGTAATTTTTGTACACAATTTGCTTTTTTTAATGTACAAAAATGTCAATAAAAATTAAGATGTTTTTATCACTATTCATTTTTATTACGTAATAATTACAAAAATATCAAAAACTAAAAAGCTGTCTTCTAACTTACCTAGATGTAAACTGAGACGCATACAAATTTTGTATGCGTCTCAATTACATTCTATTGGCGTATTAATCTGTCGAAAAGGACTTCGTGTTTGGAACAAGGTATAGTCAATAATCATAGACAATTGGGAACCATCACAAAGGAGTGGCTTAGAAAAAAATGGCAAAAAATAGCATACATTTCTATGTATGTACCTACACACATGAGATAGTATTGGTGATCACAAATACTAATACAAAGACAATAGATTTGTAAGATATTAATAGTTAGTCATGACCCAATACAGTTACTTTTTTCCGTTCGCTCCTATACGGTTTTGGATTCTAGTGACTTTAAATACATAAATTTAAAAAAATATCGTTTGTGATACAATTTTCGATATTGGATATTTTGTATCGATATATCGGATCAAAATATATCGGCTAAAAATATCGATATATTGAATTAAAAATATCGATATATCGATACTTTTTCAACAAGCCTACCCCAGCAAGGCTAAGGTCTTAGATTCAATTCCTAGATGCGACCGTGACTTTATCTGATTTTTTTTTTCAAATTGTCGTTTGAGATTCGCTAAGTCTTCAATGATTAAAGAAAAGGATATAAGTTTTACGAGGACGTATCATTTGGTACCAGTTGTAGCAAGCACTACGTGGCCCGAGAGATTTTAACGACTTTAAGGACCGTGCAATTGATTTTTTTCACATCCTGAGATTTGTGGCATATTGTTTCATATTTGTTGCATAATATAGTGCTTCCACAAAAAAACGAAGTATTGAAGCATGTACGTCAAAACTTTAACTTTATGGTGCACAGTTATACCCGCGCCGTACAAGCGGTCCCCTACAGCTACGGAGCATCGGACATTTTTGTCGTGATTGATTTTTGATCGTGGAATTTTATCTAAGTACATAAATAGGCAATTAGCTAAGATTTTATTTTATTGCATCCTCTGAAATGTAGGTCACCGGCCGCCATTGCAAATAACCCTGAAATATGTCATTTGTTTCAGCAGAAAAACTAAACAAAGGAAAAAAACGTTTCCCACATAGGGGTCTTCATAATTATACCTGCATGATTATTGTCAGTAGTTATTCGGACTATTTTTGTTAACAAAAATAGCTGTAAAATTCACAGTTTATTTTAATTCAATAACATAAAAATATCTACCGCATTATTTTACAACGTTGACTATTTGAAATATATTTCTTCAAAGATGGTGAATGGCTTATTAGATTATTCAAATAAATAATCTGATGACTGAATGGCTGATTAGTATAATAATCTAATCAGCCATTCACAGTTCTTATAGGATAGTTTTCCCGCCATTACGCTAGAACCTACTAAGTCCAAACTGACTGCTGTGCAGCGTTGCCAACTTGACTAATTTCCCGTCATATCTGGCGGATTGGAGTGTCCCGAAACGGGAGAATTTTCTGTAGCATTGAATTTACAGGATAGCGGAATCGAATAAAATAACAGAGTACAATTTCGTACGTGAAAATGGTCTATATTTTTTATAGATACGAAAACTTGTAGAGAATTTTTTATAAGATGGACGAAAATATGGGGAAAATATGACGGAATTAGGTTTCAGCGGGAACAGAAATTCCGAGTTGGCAACACTGACGCTGTCAACATTATTTGGGGTTATGTTGATGTCAGATTGTAAACATTAAAACAACTATAATGAATAGTAAGATCTTACCTTAAATATCGCCAGATTTAAACGAAACGATGTTCTGATTATCTTATTTTATGTTTAAACTTCACTTATTGGTATTATTGAACATATTTGTTACGAAAATGCTCCAAGCAAAAACTTCCCACACAGCAACTGACAGTTCTATCGGACAAGTGTGAAGTTGGGCTCGGACCGCTCGGGAACAAAGTACAATCTGGCCCAGTATGGAAAATTGATAAGATCCATAAAATTTACTATCTGGTTTTGTATTCGCTTGATGTGAAAAACTTTCTATTTTTGGATTTTTAACTAACTTGCTAGGTTTGGTAGGCAAATAGGATGGACCGCCATACAAATTTGTGGTTTTCTTTTGTTGATTTATATTACCTACTCTAGAATTTGATTCTCTTGATCGTGCCATGTCTTCCTCTGACGTCATCAACTTTTCTTTCATGCACTTGCGCGTCAAAACATTATCTTGGTCTCTTGGTGTTATTTTCTCCGTTCATGCTCTAAGTGTCCAATCAAACTTCTAAAAGTCTTCGCCTGACATTTTTTTTCAAATGTCCACCTTCGCACACATGCCTCATTATTGTATATGAATTATCTTATACTTATGAAAAAAACCAATATAAAAAATTGCAGAAAAACATATTGGAAGTATTACGTAGTTAATAGACGTTATTAAGAGGAAATAACCAGAGAAAACTGGAAATATGTAATTTTTAAATTAAATTTTAGACGTATTGACTCTTTTCCACAAAACATTATAAATTGATTTCGAAAGATTGTTCTTTTATACATATAGTAAAGGTTTGTTTTAAATTTTGAGAAAAAAAAATGTTTAATTTTAGTAGGTAATAGGTTTAATAAGGTTACAATCGTAGGACGTTGGCAGATTTGTTGAATTTTCAAACAAAATTTTGAATTATACAACACACATCTAAAATCATATAATCATGCAGTAAAATAATTCAATAAATTCAAATAAATTTTCCGAGAAAGCTATGTTTTAGAATTTTAATTTTAGATTAAATAAAATCATTAAAAAAATAAAAATTGTGACGAAAGTACTTCAGTTTGAATATTTATTTACGGTCTTACAAACTAATATACCTTACCTACATGAGATTTTGTTACCCTTCACTTATGAAGGGTAACAAAATCTCATGTTACTTGAAAAGAATATACGAAGTGGCCCAAATTTATCTCACCAAGGGGGGGGTCTAGATTGAAAGAAAAACTGCTCACGTAATTAATGTATGCCCCCTAACCATAATACTTAGCGTTTTAAAAAAAACATAGTCAAACATTAAATACCATACGGCAGAATAGATGTTCTAGCACAGCATAGCATCACAAGAGGAATGGTGCTGTTGAACGAAATATCGGAAACACTAGATATATATAACTCTTCTTTAGATAGCCTTAAGATTTTTTTGTTTAATAATCATCTTCCTAGGTGTTAAGACTGTCAAAATGAGAAAATTGTGCAGTAATTGGATAAAAATCTGTTGTGCAATTAAAAAAAAAAAAAAAATAGTCGTAAAATACTTTTATTGACCAAAAAATGAAAATTATTATTTATTTACTAGCTGAACCCGGCATGTCTTGCAATGACTTTCGAAGAAGTAAATTGATTATCCCTGCATTCCGGGTCCCCTTCCCCTCCTGCAACACCCTTCCAACATCCCCGCCTTCCCCTTCCTTCGTCACCCTCCTGCCTTCCCTCCCTGCCGCTAAAATACATGAAATACACACATTTTCAAACCACTCTCACACCACCTGTAGAATTTTTTTTAACAAATTTCATAACGCCAGAGCTTACTGTTATACATAGAAACATTCTTCGGTAAAATGTTCTGGCAATGTTCTGTAAAAAATTTGAGTCAATCCTAATTTTTTATATACTCGTGCATACACGTTTATACTCGTAGATATAACGGTTCCATGACAGTTGGTCCGGCGACAGTTCGTCCGGCTGACATTTGGTCCGGCGACAATTGGTCCGGCGACAATTGGTCCGGCGACAATTGGTCCTGGCGCGGCCGAAAGTTTAGAAGATGTCCCCAATTTTGGTGTGGTGTGATGCTGAAGGTAGTGGGGAGGGGAAGAAGATGTGAAAAAATGTACCTGGCCATTCAGATATAGTCATCAAACACCGCTAAAGCCATTTCAAGTAACGTTACAATTCTGAATAAATACTGACGAATAGCATAATACGACATACTTATATGTGAAATATCTATTTAAGAGTTAGGTGGCGGAAATGTTGCTATTCGTCATAAATAGATATAAAAGTTATATTACATGCAAGTAGAAATCTTTAGCGTTTTTTTGCTAAGCCGACTGCACGTATAAGTATGTCGTATTTTGTGATTGCCGCATACCACTTCGGAGAGTCGAAATTATTAGTAAAAATAATTTTACAACGGATTTTCACTCAAGATGCCTTCAGATATAAGTATATCGACTTTGGTTGTACGGCCGTATATCCTCTTTGCATACTGACTTGAAGAAAACATCTTCTAAACTTTCGGCCGAACCAATTGTCGCCGGACCAATTGTCGCCGGACCAAATATCAGCCGGACGAGCTGTCGGCCGGACCAAATGTCGCCGGACCAACTGTCGCCGGACCAAACGTAGCCGGACCAATTGTCGGGTCACCAGATATAACATAGTGCTACGATTTCACCAGTCGTTGCAATTTTTGTTTGCATACCACAAGTAGGTTTATTGCATTGTTTACGTATTTTTAGTAGGTTGTGGTGTAATCTTCATTTTGTATAAGTTCATGGGTTTCAGTGAGTAAGAAATATTCACTAAGTTTTCATCAGTCATCCATTAAAATGTTGTCTGGGGCCTAAATTGACGACAACGGTTTTTATTTCTTATCGGTAGGCAGGGCTGGGCAAAATACATGCTTTGATGTAATTAAAATACAAATTACAAAATACTTTTTCGCATGTATTTAAAATACGAAATACAAAATACTTTCAAGTTGAGTATTTGAAATACAAAATACAAAATACAGTATTTTAACCATTTTTTTCTTTCAAATACAAATTACAAAATACATTTGGTTTTGGTAGAACCTTTGGTTGCAATAAATTGTCGTAAGTGCCCTTATCGAAGGGTGCGTTTCCGTATAAGCAATGTTGAGCAGAGTGAAACAAAGACGTGCAAAAATTGACCAATCATATTGCTCAAAAGACACATCTCATCTCCGCTCCACTTGTAAAGTTTGTGGTAAAGGACCCAGGTGTTAGATAATAATAATAATTATTATAACACGACATTTGTATAGCCCAGTTTTGTGTTATTTCTAGTGAACGACCGAAGGTTAGAAAATCTGGTTTCGGCATCAGTTTTGGTTTCGGCAGAAAATCTGCCGAACCTTCGGCCGCACCGAAATTCTGCATTCGTGAATTATCGCGTGTCGTTTGGCTGTGTCATCCACCATCATCAACTGAGTTCGCCGGCTGGTCCGTCGTGCTTGTATTGTGAGTTTATGTGATCACGTAATCCAATTATTTTTATTTATTTCATTTAACACGTGTAAATGAAAATTAAAATCTAGTCTCCTTCAACGGAAGCAATTTTCCGAACAGTCCCTCCTTTGATGTGCTTGGTGTAACTCTAAGTGACCAGCTCCGGAATGGGTGTTCCATCGAAGCCAGAGTTTTAGACTCTCAGAAACTGGGCGTACCGTACAGGGCCCGCAGATACTTTAATAGTACACAACTGCTAATACTGCACAATTCGCAAATGCGCCCTACTGTTGAATTTGGCAGTCACCTCTGGTCTGGAGCCCCAAAATACCTTAAAAAAAACCCTCGACTCTGTGCAAAAACCGGTGGTACAATTGATAGATTCTCCTAACACAAACGGATTGCGATCTTTAGAGCGAAGGCGTCAGGTGGGAATGCTGTCCTTGTTCTACCGGTATTACAATGGAAGATAATCTGAAGAACTAGCGCCATTGATCCCCTCGGCACTGGTGCGTAGTCGGGAAACACGCCAAACATGCGCCCAACATATGTACATGGTTGAAATTAGTCACATGAGAACGGGTCGTTTCTATGACTCGTTCTTGAGTTCAACAGCTCGGCTGTGTAACGTTTTACCGGCCTCTATGTTTTCTCCCTCCTACAACATGGGTCTCTCCAAGACCCTTCACTCCTTCTTCTCGTCAAAAAGACCCTCCATACAGTATATTCAAAGATGACAAACGCCCTGGGGGAAATTATTTTCCCCAGGGCCTCTCATGTGGAGTTAATGTTAAAAAAATGCTGTGATTCATGTGATTGTAAACGCAATTAAAATTAAAATACTCAATTTATGAGGTCCTTCCTTTATAGTGAGTATAATGTAAAAAAATAAGCCGAATTTCAGTAAACAATAGATTTTTAACACGTCTAAAAAAGTTTCGGCCGAAATTAAGACAGATATCGAAGATTCGGTTTCGGTTTCGGTAGAAAATCCTGTTTCGGTCAGACACTAGTTATTTCACTTCAAGTGCGCTCTACTGTAATTAACTTAAAATAATCTAGTAATTACTCAAACTATTCATATAGTGCTTGATTTAATACAGAGAAAATGTACAATAACAGTGCTATTATAGCACAGGACGTGTTGCCAACTCTAAATATTAACATACATAATAGATTGCTCTGGATTCTAGCGTTTTTAGTCTACGTATTATCTATGTCAGTTTATTTTTCGTTATCATTATTAAGATCGCTAAATGTATTTTGAAGCCATAAGTATTTGGAATACAAATTACAAAATACCTCAGCATCAGGTAATTGAAATACCAATTACAAAATACATTTTTAGGAAGTAATTCAAATACTGCCCAGTAATTACAAGTAATTCAAATACTGCCCAGCCCTGTCGGTAGGTGTACCTCACACTTTTTTGATGTCTTATTTCATCAAGTAGGCTTGTAGAGGACATGCAGCTGGACTGTTAGAGATCAGAAAAAATTACTGTATTCAATGTTAACATAAAATATATATTTTCTCGAAATATTCTTTTTCCAAGAAACAAAAACCGATTTAGTAATAGATTAAATATAATCAGCCTTACTAATACCAAAACGCCTCAACGATGGTTAACCTGCATATTTGTTACTTGCGCGGTGCTCTGCGTTTTTACATGGTTTCTAATAAGATGATCACATTATTAGGTTAGTTGCATTGTTTTTGCTTGATCTGCGCATGCGCGCCGTCATTAGCGGCCATTTTTTTCTATAAATTCGCGGCTTTTTTACTTTCGTGACGTGTAAAATATCATGCGCAGTTATTTAAAGTTTTTAAACATGATTTCTGTTTATGATAGATTCACTGTTATATTATTATCATAAATGAATATAATTTCTATTATTTGCGACATTTTTGTCAGTTTCTGTGCTTTTATAATGTCTCTGTTCTTACTTTAATTTGGTTAAAATAAATATGTTATTTCGAATAAATTATTTTTTATCCACTTAAGTTTAATAAAACTTCCTTAAAAGTAATAATATTTAATGAAATAAAAGGCTTGTGCGTGTGTTGATAAATACCAAATTCGAGTTATCAACGTTTATATTGTTTGGAAGTGAATTCAAAGTGTCAGAATTTTTCTATTACTCTCTCGGAACAATTGTTATATTTTTTATAATGTTTAATTGTATGAACGATATAAAAACTGAAGTGACAGTTTTCTTCCAAATTCATTATATAAAAGGACTGTATTTTTTAAATTTAGATTTTTTATAAATTTCTCTACACTTTCATAAAAAATATTTTGGTAAAAAATTTTTTTCCAATTTTTTCCGCGTTTGAATCTTAAAATATGGCAGTTTTTTAAAACTAAAGTGTATTTCAAATACAAAAATCTAAAAGGTATTTTTTTATCTAGTTTTTATAAATGGTATTTGTTTTTACGACACTATCAAAAATAAGAAATATATAGAACATTCAAAATACTTTGAAAAAATTCCAAATTTCGTTCTGACATTAAGATAAACTACCCTCTCAGGCCGTGTAAACAATGTGTATTTCTTTCAATGAACAATTTTTTAATTAGTAATGTTTTCACATCCTCGGCCGTTTGTCAATTGAATAAAATTTTCACGGGGTTTTTTAGTAAGGCTGAAGTATTTGAAGTTCCACTGTGTAAAACTAGGCTAGCGCAAAGACATGCGTAAATGTATAATTCTCTCTATAAGACTACATAAATTGAATGATAAAACATATCCTCCTACAGCAAATACAAAAATGTTATAAAGTCTTGGATAAATACCGTTGATGCAAACACTTACTTGCTCTAATGTCACATCGACCTAATGTAACTTAAAATGTCGTTCGAACGTAATTCAGTAAGCACTAATTTTATTTTTTGTTAATTTTATTTGATTTTTTGTTAATTTTATTTTATTTTTTAATCTCGTCAAAGATATAATGTACCTACGTATGTATATGAGTAAATTTTAACTGTCTTAAAAACACACAAGTATACCCACGAACTGGCGATGCCTATGTGGATTTTTTTTGGTTAATCTGCTAATTTATATTTTTCTCTACTTTTTTAAATGTTTGTATATAAAAAGCCTGTATGTATTGTATAATTACCAATGTATGTACCAAAAAATTATTAATAAATAATAATTATATACCTACCAAAGCTTGTAGAAAACTTTTTTTTTGTAAAATAAGTAATGGTTAAATTGATTCCACTTATCAAAATAAACATCCTATTTTATCTTCGTTATTTGTTTTTGGGGTGTTATGCCGTGTTGCACTACCTCCTTCTTTAGCCAACGTTTCGGACATCGTTGCAGTGTCCATCATCAGGGCAGATCCGGCAGATCCGGTAGATGTGTAATTTTCCGGAAACGTTGGCTAAAGAAGGAGGTAGCGCAACACGGCATAACACCCCAAAAACAAATAACTAAAATGCTTTTGGCCGTGAAAATCTTAAAACTTATCATCATATTTTATCGTCCACAAATGATTTCATTCAAATCCTAAACAAATATTTAACAATATTGAAAATATTTTAATAAATTGTGGTACCTACGGCTTTATATACAAATATTGATACAGAGAATGAAGTAATCGGGAAATTAATATTTTTTGGAAATTCCGAATTAACAGTAAGTAAATTTATTTAAATGGAATCACCTGTCGAATCGAGTCAGGTAGGTAGGTAGCAGTGGCGGTCGGTGACTTTTTGTATAAGGGATGCTGAAGTATATACATACCTATCTAATATCAAATATAAATACCTACAGACTAGCCCACGAACAAGATGCGATTACTGTCAAAAATAATATGTCGAATTAGCTCTATAAATCCTTTATGCTTCACATCAATTATTACAGTTTTAAAATTAAATTAATTAAATGGATATTCGAAAGACATTTAACGTGTCAATCGGCATCCTTTATTCAAGCAAAATTGTCAAAAAGGTCGCGCGAACGAATTATCTAAAACATACCGAATTAATCCACGTGCTTTGTTATACTATTCTGTGCACTGTGCATGCGGCATAAATAGGATTTTCTGCACGTTGGATGCTCCCTTCGAATGCGTATACTGCTTCAGACAAAATTTGGCAGACAGAACTAAACGCGCGTGGGCAAATATCAAACTTTTTCTAACATCGTGGATGCGCACTGGAGCAGAGAATTCACTGTTGCTGGTATTGGTGCGTTTGCATTTGACCACATTCGACCACATTCGACACACTAGCACTAGGTGTGCGCATCGCGTTTGGTTGTTTTTGTATTTATTGCTGTTTATGCTAAAAAAAAATTAGCTCAAGGCTTTTTTTAATACTGACTAAATAAATAACAATTATTATTATATTTATTATACTCCTCAAAAGTATGTATAGAGAGACCGCGCCCGGTAGGTAGGTGCCTATACACGGTGTCCCGAAACTCACACATAGTACCTACAAGTCGGAAACTGGTGAATCTTTGAAAACATCACATTTGAAGTCGATTTTGTGGTATAATTTTGTTATTCGAGTTTTCGTTTTCCAGTAAATCGAGTCGGAAGTTGGGATTTAGAAGTCAAATTTTTAAAAAACTGTACTAGAGTTTCGGGACACAGTGTGTAAGTTGCTCGATTAGAGTTCACCCGTGGTTCGTAGAAATCTTTTGAATTCACCCAAACAACGCAAACTCAGGCTTGTGTGTATCGGTATATATGCCATACACTTCGGACAGTGATGTCCTTACCAAACGTCACTGAGAAACATACTTTTGTCACGATTACGTCAGTTTATAATTTTCATAGAAAAAGGGAAAACAGGTGGCGTGATACGTCGATCGAAATTGAATATTCAAAAAGTTTTACGTTACCTACATAAGGGCGTAGCTATAGCATTCACTTGGCGGAGGGGTTCGATTCTGGCTGGAGTCAAGGGAGAAGAGGTAGGGGGGAGGGTGGAACATTTCTCGGACCTCAACTTACCAAAACATACTTAATTACATTGTTATTTTATCACATTGATAAAACAGATGTATTAACAAAAAAATTGCACAACACTGCAACACTGAGGCTTTAAGGTGGGGGGATGGGGGGGGGGGGGGGGGTGTTGAACACCCTAACCCCCCCCCCCTACATATTGCCCATACTTCTAGTTTTTGTATTAAAAATAAACATTTAACATTTTCGCCTGAATTTTTTTTTTCCGAAATCGATTAACATGCATCTGTAAGAAAAGGTATTGAGTTCGTAACAATTTGACTGCGATGGCCTACGTATGAAATTTTGCAGACTTGACCTTCGAAACAAGAGAAAGGTGTCTTTCATCTGTCTCTGTCTACATCTGATTTCGAAAAACTCTGCTTAAAGCCCGGGCAACCGACGCGTCGGACGTCGCGACGGCGGGGACTAATAATAATAATTGCAGAAAACACTTCCATTTCTTAAAATGCTCTTACGTCAATTATCAATAACAATCTTAATACCAATTTCACAGTAGTGTGAGCATTTCCACCACACAAGGAAACTGCTAAATCAACCAAAACGGTTTATCCCAGTCCGGAGAAGGTTTTGCTAAAAATAAACCGCAAAGAATTGCGAAAATTCTCTCTCACCGCAAATTAGTTAATTGGTCAGCCATGGTTAAATGATTTCCTCTTATAATATGTTATTATATAAATACCTACAGAAGAATCTAGATTTTCAACTTAACTGGAAAGCGGCTTATCCGGGATTTTTTTTTAAAGTAAAATGTTACTCAATAAAAACAGTGTCAATATCTTCTATAATCCTCTCTCACCTTGTGTAACTGGTTGTCAAAACAGAACTTAGTCGCGTCTTAGTACCTAGTCGCTAAAATATTTTGTTATTGTTTTCCCGTGGTACCCGAAAAACTTACTAATGCTTACTTCTCTACATATTATAAATTAAAGTCCCCCGCCCCGTCTGTTCGCGATAAACTCAAAAACTACTGAGCGGATTTATACGCGGTTTTCACCAATAGATAGAGTGATTCATGAGGAAGGAATAATTTGTCAAGATTTTGTGTAAATTGGTTGAAATATATAATTGAAGGTGAATGTATGTAGGTATGTGGTGGACGAGCGGCCTAGCAAGCGAGCGGTGTGGATTTGGTGGATAAGGTTGGGTGACTATCCAGAAGATGGCGTTGTGTTTCGTTAGCCACAGCCACGCATTACCGGGTCGGATAGTTCAAGATAAGTTTTCTTAATCATGATTGTTCTGAAGCGTGAGGATAATAATGCATCTTAATTTAACCGTTTTTATGTTGGAAATCGACGATTAAGCGGTTTAAAAATATGTATAAAGTAGCAGACGTATATACCCACTTGCTATATCTTCCTCAAGCGTCCTCGACTTCTTCTACAGTTCTCTTCCACGTCATCCATTCTTCTTAAACCCATTTTCCTTCATCACAAACTCCCGTTATGTTGTGCAAATTTCATCTGCAATAACAGCAGTTTGAGGAAGATTGTAGATTGTACTGACAAGCATATGTACAGGCCGGGGTACGACGTTCACAGCGGGTAACCGATTTACCCATTTTAAACATAATATTATGCGTAGTGAAAAGGTATGTACTACGTTAGGGGATAAAACTAAAAAAAAACATTAATCCAATTCCCAAAATAAGCTTACAAAAAGGGCGCAGAACCTTTTAACCCACTCTCACGATCCGGTTTCCAAAAATACTTTCCTAGCTCAGAAGCTCGCCGATCCCCCAGTATTTATTAACAAGCATAGAAGAACGAAAAAGTCGAAAGATCATTTGGCAACACTGGTTTTCCTTCAGAAAACACTTTCGCAGTTCAGTATCAAGAGGAAAAACGATTTTTTTATCAACAAATCGAAAGCCTACTTTAAGTAGCCAACTGAGGCTGGCAAACCATTAACAAAAGGTTAACGATCTAGTTTTAATGTGGGAAATCCTTAACTACGTATCACACACGTCACAGATGCGGTCTTCGGACTTTCCTGTGCTGTGTTGGAAAATATCCCAGTATTAAGGAAAGAAAGTAGATACTGAAAGAAGGTTAGTAGGTAGTTACTACTGCTAAGATGTTCCATGAAAAAAAAATTAAATGCTGCCGAACTGAGTCATATTTATTTATTTATTTATTATCAATTAACGCCGATTAACGGCTTTTACATAGGAATTACGATAATTTGAAATGGATAAAAAATATACATAGTTAAGAAAAAACATATTCTTATGACAAAAAATTAAAAAGCACATATTGAGGTAAATACAAATATGAAGAAAAATAAAACCTCATATACATGATTGTATACATATTATGAACTAAAAAATTACTACGTAATGTACGTATTAAAAGTATATTTAAAAATTCCAGAAGGAAACATTGATGAAGAATATAAACATTCAAATTATATTAGATTATAATCCAACTGAGAAGCGCTGACAAACAGCTTTAATTTAATAACGTTTGTATGTTGATAATTTTTCAATATTTATCACATCATCAACAACATATTTATCACCAAGTATATGCAGGCAATTTATTTTTTTTACAGTGAATGCCGCACAAGAATCTCAACTGCTCCCGTCTGGAGCCAGTGAGACTATGGCATCCCCAATTGGGGTATGTTGTGAGGCTGAAGGTAGTAGGGATGGGAAGGAGGTGGGGAAGAGGAAGGTTGGGAAGTACCTGGCTATTCAGATCTGGTCACCAAACACGGCTAAAGCCATTTTCAAGCAACTTTTCAATTCTGAATGGTGGTCTTACACCAGGGCGATACTAATAGTATCTTCCACTCTGGAACATGCCGCAAATATACTATACATATATTATTTTTAATGAATTAATTGTGAAATAACACAAATTAATCAAATAAAATTTATTTGCGCATACCGGGTTCGAACCCGCGACCTCCGGGTTGTGAGTCAAGAGTCTTACCCACTGGACTACGGAGGTCGTGGCATATAATTCAGCATTAGATCCTGTATTGTTACAATGGTAAGGTAATTTGTGACGAACTGATCTACTCGGTAAATGAAAACATATTAACGAAAGAAGTTCAAGAGAGTTCAACAAGTTGTTAACAATTTTAATTTAATTTTAAATAAAATAAGTCAGTACAAATTCTTCTTTCTTTTAATGTATCAAGTCCCAGTAGATGTAACAGGGAGAAGTAATTAATGTTTTCAATAGATATTCCCAATTTAAAATTAACGTGACGTAAGAATTTATATTGTATATTCCTTTGGTCTGCATTCACAGTGACCCGACAGTTAATCCCTGACAGTTAGCCCCCCAAAATTATAATTAAAATAATTTTTATTTTTATTTGCCAAATTCAAATTTATGATCGACTTAAAAATGACTTCAATAATAAGTTGGTATGGATATCAAACCAATTTATTTACAGAGTCGATTTTTGTACTTATATACGCTGGTATATAGAGTATCACCATAGGTCACCCCAAGTAGTTCGCTACGTTTGGTGTCGAAGCAAAGGTGCCCGGGTTCTTAGGGTGAGGTTTGTCTAGGTTTTGGCGACGGATGACCTGGACCTACTGATTCCTGCCCACCCCTCATACCTTTTCCTTTCAAGAACTTCCTCTCCTTCCTTTCTTTAAAAAGACCCTCCACACTCTCGTTGAATTTAATGTTTCAAAGACCCAATCTTGTCTGATTACGTCTAAAAGGGATCGCAATGAAAATCTAGTCTCTTTCAACGGAAGCAATCTTCCGAACAGGCCCTCCATTGATTTGCTTGGTGTAACCCTAAGTGACCAGCTCAGGTATGGGGGCTCCATCGAAGCCAGAGTAAAGTTAGCCTCCCAAAAACTGGGCGTACTGTACAGGGCCCGCAGATACTTTAAAAGTACACAACTGCTAACCCTGTACAAATCGCAAGTGCGCCCCACGGTTGAATTTGGCAGCCACCTCTGGTCTGGAGCTCCAAAATACCTGAAAAATACCCTCGACTCTGTGCAGAAACGGGCGGTCCGTTTGATAGATTCTCCCATCTTAACAGACGGATTGCAATCTTTAGAGCACAGGCGTCGGGTGGGAATGCTATCCTTGTTCTACCGGTATTACAATGGAAGATGCTCCGAGGAACTAGCATCATTGATCCCTTCGGCACCGGTGCATAGTCGGGAAACACGCCAAACGCGTGCCCAACATTTGTACACAGTTGACATTAGTCACATGAGAACGGGTCGTTTCTTCGACTCGTTCTTATGTTCAACAGCTCGGCTGTGGAATGATTTGCCGGCCTCTGTGTTTCCTCCTTCCTACAACATGGGTCTCTTCAAGACCAATGTTCATTCCTTCCTCTCCTCAAAAAGACCCTCCACACAGCATCCCAGATGACATAGGCCCTGAGGGAAATTATTTTCCTCAGGGCCTCCTGTGTGGAGTTAATGTAAAAAAAAAAAAAAAACACAGCATTCCCAAAGATGACATAGGCCCTGAGGGTAATTATTTTCTTCGGGGCATTCTGTGTGGAGCTAATGTATGTTAATATCCGGCGGTACATCCCTTTCTGCACACCCTTTCGGGGACACTATTTTGTTGTAAGCAGGTACTCCACATTTTCCCTAAATCGATTGCATATTGTAAATAAGTATGTCGGGGGCGGGGGTGGGGGGGCAAGCTGTCGGGGGAACAACTTTCACGGAACCAACATGCACATCGTCTAAAAAAAAACGATAGGTTTCCAAGCGATGTTATAATTTTTGTAATAAACTGCGTATATTTTATAAATTGAGCCTGTCCTCAACACAGGATTTCCTAGTGATACAGGCACAGTACATCACCAATGTAATATAATTGATAAAGAGAACAAATTTCTAAAGCATCGTGGCTTAAGTAAAAAAAAAACCGTTATAACAAATATTGCTCTTCAGAAAGCGAAACGATTCCAAAGGAAATCTTATTAATTTATTTATAACGGATAAAATTTAAAAAATTGTATATCTGCCATAGGTCACCCCAAGTGGTTCCCTACGTTTGGTGATTTAGCAGGGGTGCCCGGGTTCATAGGGTAAGGTTTGTCTAGGTCTTGGAGGCTGAGTATGACCAGGAAACACTAAACCCCAGATTCCTACCCACCCCTTAAACCCTTTTCATTCCCAGAACTCTCCTCTCCTTCCTTTCCTTAAAAAACCCTCCATACGGCATCCCCAAAGATGACATAGGCCCTGAGGGAAATTATTTTCCTCAGGGCCTCCTGTGTGGAGTTCATGAAAAAAAAAAATATATATATATTTTTTTTTTTAAATCTTAACTATAAAGCAGAAGTCTAATATTGAAGCGTAAAAAAATATTTCTCCATATTTGAGTGCTGTATAAATCTAGAATTCTGAGGGAAAAACACTAATTTCATTCCGCTACGTCATTTTCACGTTGTTTCACCCTAACATACCCCAATTGGGGATGCCTTAATCTTACACGAATTCACATTAAAAAAATCTCTTGTCTGTGGTGGAATGTATAATAGTGAAATATTCCTGCGTAATATGACGTGAAAATTATTCACGTTCAATGAACTTTTAATTTTCAAAATCGTAACCAAGTGATAAAAATCAAAATAATTATATTTCAATAATATACCTATATTTGGAATGTGTATTTCTTTTGTTAAATTTTATAACGTAACACTAATGATAATAAACACTAATGATTTTTTAAGTTTACTAACTGTGTTCATTCGAAACGTAAAGATCTGATCGTCTCTCTAATATTTTTTTGACAGGAACAAATACTTTTAACTTTCAAATCCTACGATCAAAATATCCCGTGATTTGTCATGGCTCTGCGCTAGTGTGCCTATAAATATCTACTTTAAAATTACAATTTTTTTTTTTCAAATTATATCTAACTCAAAAACAGGTAACGCCTTCAAATTCTTAACTATTCTGTAGAAAAAGTTAACTTACAAGTTTTTTTCTGCCAAAACCGGGTCGTTAATAAAAATTTTCAAAACTACTTTAAAAATGTACTTACCTACCTACCTAAGATAAATCTCATCCAATATACAGGCATTCTTGGCATATTTGTTTTTTAGTTCAATTTTATTAATAAAAATTTTGTACAACTTTTACCACTCATATAATCATAAAAAACACACAAACAATATTCCAAGTACCTCGTACAATGACTTTTCGATTGCACAATTAAATAAAAAAGCGTGGCAATACCCTCATAAAAACTTGAACTAAATAACCTTGGAGTAAGATTTTTTACGAACTTATTAAAAAAAAAAAACAAGGAATTCGATAAAAAGTACCACCCAAAAGGCAATATTCGATTTATTGCGATGTTTTTTTTATATAATTACAAAAAAAACTTTTTAATGTTTCTAGACGAGACAGGTTACGTACTTTTTTTAACCCCTCAGGCCTCGGGCCTATTTTTTGGAAAGACAATATTTCCGCTTCTAAAAATTAAAAACCGTTTTTGAAAAATGATGAAACTGATGAATTTCGCTTTCAAATATTATAATTCGAAATATCACATAATTTTTTAAGTATTAATAATTTTGAAGACAGACATAAAGAAGTTTTAAAATTGGCAAACATAAAATAACTAATAACGAAAAAAATTATAAACACATATATATTATTAGGAAAATGTATTTTAAACTTTATCTTTAACTCAGTTTTATTGTCGTTTCATTTAAAAAATAATTAATAAAAAAATTCCCAGAGTCTCATTTTTTTTCAAATTGCGGTCGGAAACTTTGCTTTAATAAAGGAGTGCATTTTAATTATTTTATGTCAATTTTTAGATATGAATATAAAACGTGTTATTTTTCTCTTTCTAATACCGTTTAGATCATACGTATTTATGCATGATAGTAAGGGAGACACAACGATTTCTATGAGCCCTATGTGAGGTTTAAATAACATTTCCCGTATTTTCAACGTTACCTAAATAAGTACCATTTCGTAAAAAGCGGTTACTCTGTAGCTTCCCTTATTTAGACTATGTTTGACTCTTAATCTCTGGGTTTAGAATACCATGCTACATTTTAATTTCTGGGTTTAGAATACCATACTACATTTTAATTTTATTTTCTTTGGGAGGCGGTTACTGCTGGTACCGCCGACCCGGGAACCATACATTTGGATGAATGAATTGCAAAACATTTATTTTCAACAGTTTCATTGAAAATCTTCCTCAAAATTTTTGTTAAAAGAACTTTTGTTACAGAAAAATTGTTTGTAAGTTTAAATAAGAAAATCGATAATGCTGTTTATTGACACATTCTTTACGAAAATAGCAAAATTTTATTTTCCAAGGAGAATGTCGTTAATTCTAAAATTTTAAATATGAGATTGACAAATAAGTCGGTTTGACAGAAGGTGGCAATGGTGGAATTGGTAAACGCACATGTCCCGTTTGGACGAGAGGTTCTGGGTTCGAGTCCCAGTTGCACCAGTATCTTTTTATATTTTTCTGTGCCTTGTTCCCTTTCACATTTTCGTTTATATTATTATTGTTATCTTCTTCTTCAATGATATATCATTGAAGAATACATTGATGGGAATAACCTTATAAAAAGAGGGTTTTTCTTATAAAAAAAGCTAGTCAGAAAATAGGTTTGTTACCTAAACATGATTTTTTTCGTTAATTGTTTTTGGGGTGTTATGCCGTGTTGCGCTACCTCCTTCTTTAGCCAACGTTTCGGACAGCGTTGCAGTGTCCATCATCAGGGCAGATCCGGCAGATCCAGCAGATGTGCAATTTTTAGTGGTGAAATGTGTGCTTATTTACCTGGAAGCTAAAAATTGCACATCTGCCGGATCTGCCCTGATAATGGACACTGCGTCGCTGTCCGAGGCTAAAGAAGGAGGTAGCGCAACACGGCATAACACCCCAAAACAAAAACAAATAACGAAAGTACTTTTGGCTGTGAAAATCTTAAAACGTATATGATTTTTTTTATATAAAACCACATTATTGCTTACCGCAGTCAGGGGGAATACTCAGCCACCCAGCCGCAAATATTTTTACAAAAACATTTCACACTGCGGTTTACAAAAGGAAGAAACAAAGTCCGCAAAGTGAGCGGGCCTGACGGAGTACCTGTCCTTCTGTGGAATTAATTCCAGCAATCTCAAAATTATTAAAACTCTCCCTCAAAAGTGGAAAGGTGCCAGATCTTGGAAAAAGGCGATCGTCCACCCAAACCCTAAGAAGGGGGACCGCTCCTATACGTCTAATTACAGCCCCATGGCCTTAACTCCGGTACTCTAAAAGGTATTGGAAAGAGTGGTTCAGTAAAAGACAAGTTGCTCACATACCTCGAGAATAATAATATTGTAAGCCGTAAGGGATCAGCAATTTGAATTTCGAAGAAACTGATCGTGTGGCTCGGACATATGACGCATATTTGGGGGCGGTTTTAGGAGCGTTTTTGAAAAACTCAAACCGGATCGCCTCTTCAAGTTTTCTTCTAGTATTACATAATTCTTATTTGTTTTTCCGATCTTGGAAAAAGCGTTGCTATTTTTGTAAAAAATCTGCGAATAAACAACATTATCAATTTCCTTATTTAAACTTTCGAACAAAAGTTTTTTCAAAAATTCTTTCCACAGAATATTGAAGAAAATTTTAACTAAAAATATCTTCAAAGAATAACGTTTTGCAAATCATCTTTGTTAGAACATTAAAAATAACTTGAAAGTTTTTTCTAGAATAAATATTCACAAGAGCCTTGTAGAAAAAAAACTAAAAGTGTAAGTAATAATAATAAAATCTCACTTAATTACGATTCAATAATTGAAATAGATTTCCATTTGTAATGATTTAATTATAAAAATATCTGTTTAGTTAGTCATTGTATTAATTTTATGAACACGGTATTTTTTTATAGAACTGTGGAAATATGCGAAAGGATTTCAAAGGAATTCTATGGCTTGGAAACAAATAGTAGGTAGGTACTTAATTGTATCTGAATTTATGCATTTAAAATTTAATAGCACGATGTAGATAACCACTTTATAAGAGTTGTAGTTTTCTTTTAAGGCAGTGCACCACGTCCTATAAAATTCGGGATCATACCACTAACAATAACACTCCTTACGTAGATGACGATAAGGTTTTAATTTCTCGTTTAACACCAGCCGCCTGTGTTGACTTATTAAAAAAAAAAATGGCCTAAAAGCGTTTTTTTGTTTTTTAAACTCAGGCAGAAATATTGAAATATTTGGCGATCATTTTCTAAAGAATTTAATTTCCCACATTACACAATAAAACCATAGCCGAAAAGGGGCCTGCAAGTATGAGATTTTGAAGTTTAAAGCAGTTTTTATAGGCCTGATACTTTATTTTTTTCTGGGCTTATAAAAAAACTAATCAAAAAATTTCTTAATTATTATAAGCAATAATTATCAACCTGAAACACTCATCTACATTGAAAAAATCTTCCGAGAAAAGATACTTGCCGCCAACGGGACTTGAACTCGTGTCCTTCTGACTGCCGGTCAGGTGTTCTGACCACTGAGCTATGGCAGCTTATCTAATACCCACCAAATAATTCAATATATACTAGTGTTTCATTCAACAATTACTGTTTATTACATTTTTCCAACTGAAAACCACCAACTTTATTTTTGCGAGAGAGACATTGTTAGTGTTAAATCTCTCGCTAGGTGGCGTCAAGACAAATTATGTCTACATTTTGGGGGGAAATACTTTAAGTTGTCAAATATTAATTATTATTTTTCAATTGATAAACTAACGTTTTTTAACGTAGATTTAGATTAGTTTAATGTAGATGAGTGTTTCAGGTTGATAATTATTGCTAATAATAATTGTTACCCTTTTATTTGTGCCATGCATAAAAATCTTGTCTTAAAAAACGTTAGTTTATCAATTAAAAAATAATAGAAAATTTCTCATTTCTTTCAAAGGCAAATATTTGTTATACTAGCAATATTTAATTAAAGCATCTAAAATATTTCTAAGCAATCTAATTTTCATTCTAAAATCACGTGCTTTTGCAATACTTAGTGGTGCATCACCTTAAATAATGTTGAATATTTTGATGATAATTAAAATCACGTAGCTGCCAAGTAGAAAAAAGAAAATAAAAGTGTATTACGAGTGTATTCGTAGTTGCACTTCTGAAAATGGCCAGCAAAAGCCAAATGTAGAATAACTTCTTGAATAATAAGGTAAAATCTATAGATATTATAAAGTACCTAGGTAATTTATCACATGTCTGAATTTGAAAATATCATTTATATAATTTGAAAATAAAATTTAAAAGAGTGATGCGATATCTAACTAATCATTACTCCGTTTCTCCATAGATGAGTGAAATAATTTTGTTTGAATAATTGTGTTATTTTTTTGTGTCTTTGCTAAAGACCTATCTCTTTTCACCAAATTAATATTGATACCGTCGACTTGGGACTGTTTGATTCTAGTATATATATACTATGTATACTATACTATTAAAATATAGTAGAAGTTTGTAAACAATTAAGTAATTTTTCTAAATTCCGCTTCCCCACTAGCAATATGATTATAGGATAAATGCTTCTAACATTCACTTCCGCGTCACACATTTTATTCTTCTTACACACTTTCTTTGGGCGTTCATTATACATGCCCAAAAAATATAAGCGTCTCTTTTTAATCTACAATTTCAACACGGTCATACGACTTTTATACACGTCTAGGGATCTCATGTCTACAGAATTCTGTCTACTTTATTTCATTCGCTTTCAGTTCAACTAAATTGCTTATTATTAAGGGATTTTCAAATACTTTCAGGTTATTCGTAACTATAGAATGTTAAATTTATCTTTATTTTTTAAATTAATTAAAATTATAACGGTTTTAATTAGGCAGGAATCTTGCTAAATCAACGTTTCTACGTTAGTAACGCAACACGAAGCAGGATCTCCGCATGGGTAGGCAGATGGGGTAGAACTAGACACCGCTGACCTTCTTGGAGGACTCTGCTCCGCTTGTAGAGGTTGCGGGTTCGAACCCAGGCCAAGTGTAAAGCTCGGGTGTTCAACGACTCATGTTAAATTATTGTCATCACTAAATTGACGGAGAATAAAGCGACCGGCTCTTACCAGTTTGGTAATTAAGCGAAGGAAATTATGAGAACAGACGTGCAGTATTAATTATTATTATTGCTAAAGGACATACTTGCCCCCCTTTTATTAATGGTGTTAATCGACGTTTGAAATAATACTTTAGTTTGTAAGTAAGATAAATGTTCAGGATTAAAAAATAAACAGGCGTTATAAATATTATTGGAAAAGAGATGGCGAGTTTTATAATTACGGGGTTATTTTCTGCAATTTAAGAATTTTCAATTAAAATTTAGACACCCCTTTAAAAGTCCTCTAATCACAGTTAGCTTGCTGTCAAACGATAAAAAAAATCCAACCACTTTTAAATAAATTTATTTTATCCAATCCACCCACTCGATTATTAAAAATATAAGAATTTTATTATTTTGTGTATTTTTACGAAGTCTGTCAAATTGAAACGTGATGATTTTGCTTGGCTGCCTCGGAAAGCTTTGACATTCTAATTAATCAATTAAAACTACAATTTCTTATAAACACGAAATTAAAATATTAATAATTAGGTTTCTAAAAATAAAAGCCCCCGCTCTGAATTTCTAGCGGAATACAACATACTTCCCTTGAACAGTTTGAGTTTTAAAGTTCTTCAAAATATACCTATGCTATATTTTTAGATAATATCTGTAGGTATATTTGCCAAATTGAAAAATATTTACATAAATGAAATTACATACAACAACCTAGTGAGCCTCGGAAAAGGAATCCCTAAAGACGAGGACTGGGAATATAAAGAGCTTCTATAAAATATACTTAACTTATTAACACATAACAAATTATGTACCAAATAACTTTTTTTTTAAATCCTTACGGCAATATTCGTATTTTTAATCCTTAAGGGAATAATCATTGCAGTATTGACAATAATTAATATTTATGTTATTATACATATATTATGTTATTATATATATATTATGTTATTATACTTATATTATGTAAATGCCTAATTAAACAAAAATAGTTTAAACGCAATTCAGGCAACTCATATAAAATAAGACACATATTAATGTATTTGTGCACACCGATATTATTGAAAGTTTCCAACATATAAAAGAAGACACATATTAATATATTTGTGCACACCGATATTATTGAAAGTTTCCAACATATAAAAGAAGACACATATTAATGTATTTGTGCACACCGATATTATTGAAAGTTTCCAACATATAAAAGAAGACACATATTAATGTATTTGTGCACACCGATATTATTGAAAGTTTCCAACATATAAAAGAAGACACATATTAATGTATTTGTGCACACCGATATTATTGAAAGTTTCCAACAAATTTTCGAAATAGTTCTGTTGAGAATTAATATTTAAAATGACTGTGTGCGACAAATTACAGGTACCTACGAATAATAATAATTTTAAAATAAATCCGGAGTGCATACAGGGGTAGTAATGCAATGCATTAATTCCGAAAATGACGAAAAAATATACAAAAATAACTACACAATATAAAAATTAAAAAACTCCCTCAATCAATGTTTATATATCAGATATGTAGATAATAATCGAGGGAGACTTTTTGATCTCTCCAGACGGACTTTCTCGACCCATCGCTCTGCACCGCAGTGAGATGGATGGATTCATATGCCCGTCACTCCTGGACACACCGAACCCCGGATTCCTACCAACCCCTCATACCTTTTTCCTTCCAGAACTTTCTCTCCCCCCTTTCCTTAAGGCGCGCGCCGTATCCCCGCTCAAAAAGAATAAGATGGAGAGATTTTTTTTTTTTTTTTTTTTTTTTTTTTTTTAATTGTACAACAGATTTTTATCCAATTACTGTACAATTTTCTCATTTTAACAGTCTTAACACCTAGGAAGATGATTAATATACAAAAAAATCTTAAGGCTATCTAAAGAAGAGTTATATATATCTAGTGTTTCCGATATTTCGTTCAACAGCACCATTCCTCTTGTCATGCTATGCTGTGCTAGAACATCTGTTCTGCCGTATGGTATTTTGAACAAGTCGTGTCGACGACTACGGCTGAAATTTTCAGGCACGTATAAGCCATAACATTCCAAGAGGAATGGGCTGTCAATACGATTATGGATTATGTTAAAACTAAGAATTGCAAGATTTGCATAACGTCTAGTTTCCAAGCTAAATCTATTTGTTGCCTCAAGTAATTCCATATGGTGCATGAATCTCGGGTACGTTCCATTCATCCGCATATAGACATACCTAAGGAATTTTTTCTGAACTTGTTCTAGCATATTAATATATTTCGCTTGGTGCGGAGTCCACACACCACTGGCATACTCCAGCTTACTTCTTATGACTCCATCAAACATGGCTATCATTGCATCTGGGTCATCAAATTGCTTACATATTCTGATGATGAAACCCAGGAGTTTGTAGCATGCTGGAGTGAGCCGTGATATATGATCCGAGAATGTCAGTTTGGGATCAAAGACGATACCGAGATCTTTAAAGCTATTCACTCGGCATAATGTTTTCCCTTTAATGTTGTATGAGATGTGTAATTACGAATATTGGAAAGAGCGCACTAATGTTTAAAACGAAAAAATTGAAGCGAAATTGTGAAAATGTTTAAAATAAAGCAAATATCTCCTGGGGGTTGTCTGAAACCGCATTTAAAGAAACACTGTGAAATTTTTCATACATATAACTTGTAAAATAACTGAAACGATCGTGTTTATAACAATTTTCCGAGCATACTTTGCGATTTTTTGCGATTTTCATATAATTTGCGTTTAAACCTAGGGAATATACAAACACAAATAAGAAAGATCCGTGTATAGATATTATCTTCAAAAATAACAAATATTTTTTTAAGAGTTTAAAAACCTAAAATGTTTGGGACACATGTAAGAAATCAGTAGAAATTCGGGTAGCGGCGGCTTAAAAAGACCCTCCAAACAGCATCCCCAAAGATGACACAGGCCGTGAAGATTGTTTTCCTCAAGACCTCCTGTGTGGAGCTAATGTAAAAAGGTATATTTTAGAATATCGTACGCGTTACAAAGATACGGTTAAATAAAATCTACGTGAACACGAAAACAAACCTATTTATACCTACTGCAAGTGCCAGTAATATTCATTCCATAGTACTAGTAAATATACCTGTTTCAAAATAAGTTAATTGTATAATAGTAAAATGTAAAAAAAGAAAAACAACTTTTTAATTGCTTGACAACGTGAATAGGCCACTTGCATGGATTTCATAACGACTTGAAAAAAATCGTGTGGATAGATCTTGTTCCCGCTAAGAGGGTTATAACTAAATATTCGGCAATCCACTTCTGTATAAATACAATGACAACAAAATGTATAGGTAGGTAACACTCACGGAAGGTAGAAGGGAGCAGTTTCATCTGGGACGTAGTTCCTTTCAAGATAAAATCACCATCTGAGATGTAGTTCACTTTTTTACTTGATGAATTATTGCGAATTTGAATAGTTTTCAAAGAATGCGATGCGATGCGATAAAGCGATTGTTTTAAGCGACTTATATTAACGAGGACCTCGTACTTGCGGAGCTGCGTGAACACGCTGACTTTTTGGGGGGCAAGCGGGGGAGACGGGAAAGGATGCATTTGTTGCCATAAATAGAATAAATAATCCATTTCAAGAACACAAAAGTATCTCACCGAGTTATCACTAAAAGCGGCGCGAACAGATCTTTTTATTTACTAAGATTACGAAAATGTTAGTAATTTTTTTTTAAAATGTACAGTTTTTTTTATTTTTAAATAAATAAATCCATTATTTGGGCTCGTGACATCACTACAGGAAAATGTCCCGTCTCCGAAAATGTTAATTTTGTAAAATTCCACATTTTTTTATATGGCATCACTTTGATTTCAGGCGAATTTTTGAATTCGTTCACTAGATTTATTGTTTATTCTCTGCGAACTTATCATTTGGTTTGACTTTTTGACAGATCTTATGAAGAGAACCCCGTATATTTTACGTTGTCCTTACGTGTTTTAGAGTTAAATATAATGATAATGGTGCGGATTTTAACAAAATCAAATTTTGTAATATTCTTATTATTATTATAATTTACAAGTACAAGTTTATTACATTTGATTTAGTAATATAGACGTTGAACATTATAATGATTTATGATCAATAAGATGGATCAAGGAAAAAAATATTTATGAGATATAATATTTTTGGTATGCCTCGTTATTCTCCTGTGCCATTCGTGTGGAAAACGTTCTTTTTTAAAAAATGATTTTCGGCTATGTAATTATCGTTTTTTCGCACCTATAAAATTATGTCCCGTCTTTCCGGTTTATAAAAAATGGTCTGATTTTTCGAATTGAAATTTTCAAAAAATCCCCAGGGTTTCAAAAATACGATTAAAAAAAATACAGAATGTCTTAAAATATTTGCCTAAAACGGAAATTTTTTTTAAAAAATGTGATGCAAGTGGCCTATTATGGTAGGTACCTGAATATCTATCGTAAATCGAAGTGCTGATAAAAAAGCTTTCAATTTTCATCCGGCAACAATTATCGACAGGCTGGTTATTAATTCCTTTACGATTTTATTATTATTGTAGGAAAATGACGACAGACTGTATTGCGATTTCAACATCCCTATAGCTTACAATATACGACTCATTAACCACCCGGGCTAATTTGTTGGGTTTTGCGAACAAACAGCTATTACTAATTATTATAATATAGTCAATCAATTTGATGATGAAAGAAATATGTGTGTCTCCCTTAGGGAAATGGTGAGCGATGTTAGAAAAAGAAAACACAACGCTTTTCAAATTTAGAAGTTAATTACGAAAGGATTGAAATGTACACCCATACGAAACCGAAGGATCCGACCTCAATATGAGAAAATGTACGAAACTTTCAGAATTTTAAAAATAATAAATTTTATTTTAAACGACAAAAAAGGAAGGTAATAATAACTTTTATAATATATTTCTCTAATAAAATTTGTGATTTAAAACGTTTTTATGTTTGCATTAAAAAATTTAATTTTACCAAAGTTATGTGTTTATTTCTAATAATAAAATTTGAACGCGTATTTCATCACCTTTTGAAAACGTTTTCATCGTTTTTAGTTTTAGGAAACGTTCAGAAATATCCCATTTATTTGATTTTATTGCAAAACGGAAATACACACAAATTATCCGACAATCTGAGGCCTGAGGGGTTAAAGAAGCTTAAAGCTAAGGGGCCATCCATAAATTACGTAACACGAATTTCATGATTTTTGACCCCCCTCCCCGTCCCTGTCACACATCGTCACATTTGGGAGACCCCTCCCCTCTAGTGTGACGTCACATATTTTGCAATTTTACATCTGAAAAACTTTTGCGTTTTAATAATTTAGATTTTTACATGGACGTCACGGAGCTAATGACCACCCCCCCCCCTCCATGCCCCTTGCCGCACAATGTCAGACTTCTCTACTCCCCCCCCCCCCCTTTAAGGTGTGACGTAATTTATGAATGGCCCCTAAGGGGGAAATATTTAAAAAAAATTGAACTGGTATTGCTGGTAACATAATAAACATTGCCAGTAACAAAATATGTACTTATAATTCCGCATATTGTTTTGTTGAATTTTTAGAGGAGGATAGATCCAACAACACAGAATTATCATCGTCAAATGACTGGATATAAAAGAACCGGAACGGAAGTGTATGTGTTAGGCCGGCCGCAAACGTCAGATTTTTCCATCCGATTGTCTGATCAGACAACTGGAAGGCCTTCACGCCATGCATTTCTTATGAAAATCTGATAAATACCGAACACATCCGATTCGAAAACCTGATCCGCGCGAATCGAAAAACGATTTTCCGCGCCGGCCGTCTAATCCGGTCCGACTACGGGCGTGGCCCCAGTATTTATAACCATCCGGTTTTCGAATCGATTTTTGTCTGATCAGACAATCGGATGGAAAAACCTGATGTGTGCGGCCAGCGTAAGTCGATTTATGAACGCAAATGATTTTTTGTAAGAAAAGAGAGTTGTGTAAAGTTTCCACCCTCCACAGAAATAGCGGTTATTGAATAGTTTGTTAGATTAACGATAGATTCATATCACCCAACTATTAACCAACATCCGTTTTCTCCGGAAACCATTTTTAAAAGTTCTGCAACATGTATGAATGTTCTGTAATCAATTTTTTATTTCTTATTTGTGTTGGATAAGTCATGCCATATAAGTTTCCGAATTTCGGGAGCTTTTATCTCCCCAATGCGCAGGACGAACTTATCATTTTTTGAAGAATCATTCAACGACGACATTATCTGTTAGTACGCATCACTCCACTATGCGTGCACTTCCTAGTACGTACCAGTTCCAGATAAACTCACGGGGAACTTCCCCAACGTAGATACACTCTCGGGGCTGCAGCGGCTGTGGTAAGTTTCCTGACTTCTGCGAACCCTCTTGCAGACGTTAGCCAGCGGCCAGCAGAAAGCCGACAGATTCGAGATCCGCAGAAGATTGCAGATTAGCGTCTCGCGGTGGTCCACAGCGGGGTGGGGCGCGGCGGGCGGGGGTCGGGAGGGGACCCGACTATAATACCAGCGCCGCACGCGAACCACAGCACTAGCGATCTGACACTCAGCAAGCTCACTCACTAATAAAACAGGCCCCACTCCGGAACCTTGCAGAACCCTTCCTTCGCAGAACAGTTCTCTTCTTTACCAACCAAAAAGCGCGCGGATTACACTTGTAACTCATAATAATCACGCAAATTGAATTGATTCTTGCTGAATTTGTGCAAATTTAAAGTGAAGTCTGCAGTGAACGCCGTTTTAAGTTGTTTTAACCATTGTAATTTCAATTGTTTATAAGATCAGTTCTTTAGCTTTTCTCGTGTGCATCCGCGAATACATATTCAAGGTTTCTAATCACATCCGCTGCAAGAAGTTTGTTACCTTGCAAGTGCTATTGATCGATTTTATTATTATTATTATTGTGAACTTGATTGATACCTGTGATACCAGTTGACAGTGAAGTAATTAACTAACGTTTATAGTTTTCCATTTATTTGGAAAATTATCCTGGCTTATACAAGGGATAGCTCCACCGTCCGTCGGAATACTGTGAGTACCAACTTTATCCAAAAATAACAACAATTTATAAATATCTAAACTAACCAACATCCATTACATTTATTTTAACTATCTACTGTTCAAATTTTCACGGAGTAGGAAAGTGTAACACCAGCGAACAATTGTATTTAATTAGTAGGTACACATTTAATATATATAATATTTAATACTGTAAAATTATTTATATAATGGTAAATTAGGACGCTCTATTTTAATCAATTAATTCTTGGCTAACCAAGAGTAATAATGTCAATTATATTTTTATTTGTTTAGCATCTAAAATACCAATGAATTTTTATTTCAAAAAGATTCAAATATTTAATCAGCTCCCAAGAAATTTTGAAGATTTAAAAGTTGTTAACATTGACTAAATTAAGTAATTTAAAAAAACTTTAAAATTAATTAACACGTTTCGAATTTTTTTTAATAAATTTATTTCTCTTTTATAAATAGGTAGGCTGACGACGTTAAGCACATGTTTAAATCATTATTTTACACGATTCGAAGAGCAGCATTGCAGTGAAAGTTTATTATTGCGACTTTTACATCTTCCGTGCGCGCTAATGTGGGCCACCCGACACGGCTAACGTGTAATACCCTCCCCGGCTAGCTCGGTCTACCTCCGTACAATATACTCCTAACAATCGTTACTAGCTCCTTAAACTACCAAATTCTGGTTCATAAAACATACTCCTCACAATGAACTTTTAATTCCATAAAATTCTACAACCCTTCTTTCCCTAGGTATAATCCATTCATTCTTTACCAGCTTCTTATACCTTAAAATTCTAACATTCTCGATAAAGTCTTTACAGGATTCTAATAGCTCCACACTGCAGTTTACATACGGTCTTATGTTCCCCGTATGCTCCCACAATGAGTAAAGTTACATCAGCTAAAATTATACTGACATTGAGTTCACTGTAACGCCCAACTGCCAAAGAGTATTTTTACATCATCTACTCTCACCGGCGATTTAACTAGACTTTTTGAAATGAACTTTGGAATGCACACAAAATGTGGAAGCATTAAAATTTTAGCAAATTTAATATATGCATATTCGCAAATAAAAGATTTAGTTTGCTACCTGCATCATAGTTGTGAAAACGTCACCTCAAGGGTGCTTTACAAATCTATGAAATAGCCTTAATAATAATAATAATATTTGGATGATTTATATAGCGCCGTTTTTGTGAAAAATCACCTCAAGGGCGCTGCGTACTTGTAACCTAGTTAAAATTCCTTAGCGCTTGCTCACATACGAGGTTTTATGAAAAAGTTAAAATTGTTGATAGTATACCATTTAACAGTTAGACTAATTTAATTTTTTTTTTATTGAATCGTGAGTTCTGGCGGTGTGGAATCTTCACAGCCTTTTCTGTCTGGATTTTTTAAAGTTCAATGAAACTTTTTTCTACTCATTCATTTTGCTATAATTTAATATAATTTAATTGACCCAAAAAATAATACAAGCAGTTATATTACATGTTATATATTTTACAACATTGACAAATAATAACTCAACAAATCCGGAAAGTAACGGAAGTTTGATAGATAAATAAATTAAAATCGTACTCTTTAACAGATTTGCCACGTTTTCTATGTACGGATCCCCATAAATTATCGATATCGCACAATAATCATACCTGTTGTAATATTTCACTCGGTTACATTCTTAGTTTGTGATAAAGAGGGCGCGGTTAGAACGGACCTATCAGCGGGCCGCCTTTATCACGATAATTTCTCAAAAATGCACTTCCAAGAAATTGGGTCCGCTTCATGCGCCGTCCATCCCGTATTTTTTTTTAGATAATTACGACTTTTTTCTATGCGGCTAGGAATAATTTTTATCTGGGCCCTGATAACCCATATCTCGGGTGATGACGTCACTCAGGGCGATATCTTTATCCGCCATGTGCGGCGCATGTGCTGGCCAACCTCCCAACGGCGGGGCACGTTATTCAACACGGGTCACTTGAATAATCACCATCACCCAAAGACAATTAAAAGTCTAACACGCTATTGTGGAAAGGAAGGCTTAACCTGATTGTAACCAAGGCAAGAAAAACAAAGAGCTATAGTTATTTTAAGAGAATCGAGCAAAAAAAATGATCCCAATATTCTTTTAAAAATGAACATCATAGAAATAATCAAAAATGTTGGAAATTATTTAAAAAGTTTAGAAGACCGCAGGCAAAATTGTTGAATATGTCAATATTAATAAACAATCAAAACAAAAAGATGCGATGTTTAAATTTTTTTATTATTCAATTATTGAAAAAAAAAGCTGAAACACGAACGAATCTTGGTAGTAAAGGGATCAATTAGTAATAATTATTGCAAAAATGATGATTAAAATTTAATATTTGTATGTATTTGAAGTGAAAAATTTTCAAAATTTTAACAAGTTTAACATCGTTTGAAAAAACAGTCCTGTGTATTCTTAGTAGGTACCTTATACAAACACTTGTTTGAATAAAAAAACATGAACGGACCCTTTTTTACAAAGGACTGCCGGCCTTACTACGAAATTTACGATACTTCAATATACTCTGGCCTATAATGGAGTCCCTAGGTATGTGTCAGGATCGTCAGGAGCTACGTGCTAGGTGTTTTTTTTATAAATGTTATGCGTCACTGGAATACCGCTAGAGTCTTATCCATCGTACCCCTCGCTGGGATAAATAATATTGTAACAGAAAGACATACGAGGGAGAAGTCTGAAAATTGTATTGTTATCACAATTTTGGTATTATGAATTTATAGCGCTGTTTGCACGCGAACTTTCCGAAAAGTCGATCAGTAATTTAACCCCACTCTCGAGGTTGTCTGAAAGAGCTAAACTTACTTTATTATTGATCATAAAATATGTTCTACACGTGTTTACTTGCTGACGTGCAGTGTTTGTCTCGTTCGCACCATTTTAAGACTACTAAATGGACAATTCATACATTATGAATGATCAATAATATGAATCTAGAACTTGTTAAAGAGTTATAAATAATTTAATACCTTGATTCTGAAGTCTGTTTCAATAAAACCACTACGAGATTATCGCGAGAAAACCTTTTTACTTATATTAGAATACCTGCGATTCGGTTGCGTTCGTATCCATACCATCCATTATTTATGTAGGTACCATTGTTTACAAAAAAATGGAGATCCAAAGAAGCAGAAACTCGCCCGAAATACTATAAAAGTTAATCTTTTCCTTATTATTTTTAAATGATAAACTAATGTTTAAGACAAGATTTTTATGCAAAGCACAAAGGGTAACAATTATTATAAGTAATAATTATTAGCCTGAAGCACTCATCTACATTGAAAATATCTCACGAGAAAAGATACATGTCGCCGACGGGACTCGAACCCGCGTCCTTGTGATTTCCGGCCAACTGCTCTTATCCACGAGCTACGTCTGCTTATCTCCTCCCCGCCAAATAATTCCATATATACTAGTGTTTCATTCAACAATTACTGCTTATTACATTTCAGAAGAACGCAATTACTGCTAATTACATGACAGAAGGACGCGGGTTCGAGTCCCGTCGTCGGCATGTATCTTTTCTCGGGAGATTTTTTCAATGTAGATGAGCGTTTCAGGCTAATTATTATTACCCATATTAATTGTTAGTCTTTTCCATTTTTGTGTAAAAACTTGAATAAAAAAAAGCCTGTTCTACAAAACGTGGTGTTGGGGAAACATCCTCTGGATACCTTGGATAACCATACCAACAAATCTATTTTGGAAGAGCTAGGCATTTAAAACACACCATCTACCTACAATGTATCATGAATATCAAGATTTCCTTAGTGTGAAATTTCCGGAGAAACTTGGAAACCCGCTGAATGACAACTCAGCTCACAAGCGTCCATAAAAAATTGATTCCACACCTCTTCATTTAGAACCTTTTAGAAGTGAAGGAAACTAGCTCATCAGGACAAATTTTGTTGAGGGCTCGATCCTGTGAGAGAAAGAAGACATTTATAATACAGATTTTCAGAAATATATTTCATTGAATTTTGGAAGTAAATATTCTGTCCAGTAGATGTTTAATGATGTCATCTCCCACCACCAGGGTTGCCAGGTCTTTTCCAAAAATATACCGAACATTGAGCAAAAAAAATTTCGAGGTGAAATTTCCCTAGATTTCACGGTTGGACTTTGAAACATAGTTTAATAAAATTATTTCGAATAATCACATTTACGCAAGTATGTAGTCACCTAATGTGTAACACTGATCCGCTTGAAAACAGTGAGCGCGTGCACGAAGCGGCAACATCGCACAAACTAAGTAAGGATGCTACCCAATATCGATTGCCGATTGCGTCAAATCTTGCGTCACGTTGAATCGCTTATTAGGGAGAAAAATTAATCAGAAAAAATACCGAACCGCCCATACTTCGGTATTTTTGTCATACCGAACACCGAACACGTCGCCAAAATACCGAACGGTTCGGTAGAATACCTAACACCTGGCAACCCTGCCCACCATGAGACTAAAGTTCACAGATGGAGTATATTTAGAACCTATGAAAAAAGGTATTCTTCGCAGAACAGTCTAATTATAGCTGATTGAATGATTTCTGAGTAAACGAAGTTTTTTAATTGGCACCTAACGTGAGCGGAAACATTCAAAGTCTGAAGACTTTAGTGCCAACTTTTAAAACATCGCCAAGAAACATATCAATGATAATTAGGTTTTTTAATGGAACATGGAAAGTTCCAGAATGGCCAAAAACTATCGCTTTTGTAATTAAAATAGTAATGCCTAGTACCTCAATATAAAGTCTTACAAACGATAAATGACACGCGAACTTGGTATATTTATGAATTCGATAAATTTTCATATCTTTCACCATTTACAAAAGGTTAATAATTATTTGTTACAATCATTAATAATAAACCATGCCCGTTAAACTGACATGAGTCGATTACAAAAACAACGTAATAAATAAAGGTTGTGTTTTACTTCTTATTCGTTGTCAGAAGACCGAAAATCGAAATATAAAACCAAAAACTCTGTCCCACCCATCTTGCATCTTTGTGTTACTGTCAATAATTATCTGAGTATGTATAGGTACTACTTCAATTTATTGTTTCACTTCTTGCGGTAATCAAATGGCTTTTTTATAAAAACCTTTCTATATTTATAAATACCAACATACTGACCGCCAGCGATAGCCATTAGCCACCCATGATTTCCTCGTATTTCTTATATGGTTGATGCTAACCTATTAATTATTAAAAAAAACGTAATTCAAGTTAAATTAGACGTGTATGAATTAAACCAAGATAAGAATGTGTCGTCAGCAAAGAAGCGCTGTTGTTAACGTCTAGAGTGTCTAGACATTAACTTGGGAATATTTTGGCTTAGTACATGACGTAAAAGTCCAAAATGCATCTCTTTCCCCAATCATCTATGCGTATTTATAAATTGACACAGGTGATTTATAAATTGACCTGGCGCCTGTGAGTCGTTCGGATGCTGCTTTTTTAATGCAACGTCATAAACCTGAGATCATATTAATCTTTAAAAACTTCTGCGTCACGCCAACAAGTTCGAATGCACCATAAATTATACCTACAAATTTTGCGTAAAAAGGTGTTTCATTCAATTTTCGTGAAGGTCGGGCAAAAAAATATTTCCCAGAAGAATGGCATTGGTTTTGAATTTGTTCGAGTGAATAATCATTGCTTCATATTTATCTGAGAGTTGGTAATTCTCACAGCCGCTCTCTAAAATTCGTCAATATTGATAGTGTGCAATAAAAATTATAGGTTTGAGGCTTGTCCACACTTGCGAATCTCTTGTTTGTGACCACAATAATACAATCAACTCATTGTTATTATTTGGGACTGGAAGTCTAATTTGAAGCTTCGAACACTGATTGCAAAACATTTACAATGCTCTTCTTAAGAGAGTGAGTTTTTGAGAAAAAAAAAAACTTTAAAAGAGTGAGATATTTAGAGGTCTTATAAAAAATAAAGTTTGTTAAAAAATACCTATATAATAATAAAATAACCGAATTTATCAGATATTTATAACAACAAAAAGACATATATTAATATTCAAAAATATTGTCATTAAGGGAGGATTCTATAAACACCGCCGTACCGTGTGCGTTCATACTCCTTTACCCGTAGGTACTTACATGGTGCGGCCATACTCTCCTAAAAGTTAATAGATTTACATAAACATAAATTATTGCGAAACTGGAGTAGACGTTCACTTATTCAATTTCAATGAGAGTATATCCAAAAATAGACAAACATTTGCATTCTAAATTGCATGTTCAAATGGCCGGAAACAATTGGGTTAAAAAAAAACAAACTTGCTCAATAACTATCACTGATATATAGTAATTTCGCCTGCGGCGCTGTGTGTTTTTAGCTTCTGACTAATTCGATGAGAGGCTTTCGTGCGAATAGTTTGGAGAGGTTAATTACTACTCTCAGTCGATTGCCTGTGGCTATGAGTATTTCACGAGTTATTAAAATGATAGACGGAGTTATTAAAATGATAGACGAGAATGTACTTCCCAGTGACAGGCCAGACGTGAATTCACCGCTACAGTGCCAATTACAGACAGGGGCAGATGACCAGGGATTTTCTACCAATTGGGCAAATACCTGAAAACGAAGCATAACAAATTTGCAAACGTAGTACTTACATACATGATTATTATGAAATATCATTGAATAAAGAGGAACACGAAAATTGACATGTGGGTGTTTCGTGATCCAAAAGTCTGGCCAATGGGGCCTTAAATTTCTGATATAAAACATGATGATTATGAAATTCAAATGGGATGGCGATATACGATGTCAGGCATGTATAAGAGAGAGAGAGAGAGAGGCGACGTTTGTTTAAAATCAAAGGGTGTTCTTCTTTTTTTCTATTATGATCTATGTACTTAGAACTTACATATTTTTTTCAATTCTTGGTTATACCTACCACCTGAAAATGTATTTGTAAGAAGTTAGTTAGTTAACTAAAAAAGGCTATCCACCCATCGATCAAGTAACTATGTGATTTGTTTTTCGAGAAAGACACTTCTTTTTTGTTTTACCTTTAACGGATTTAATAGATTTTTAACGAATCTTCAATGGATTTTGCTCCTGATGACAAATAATCGTTAGCTTTGTAAATGTATTTTAGTGATGAGTACATAATTATTGTTTATCATGATTAACAGATTAAACGGATATTTAATGGATCTTTAGGAAGTAAGAATCTGTATTTTTAAAACTGTAAACATTCATACACTGGCAACACTGGGCAGAGGATTTAAAAAGCGTAACGCTGTCAAAGGCAAGTTTCCAGATTATTCAGTTACTGGCAGCCTACCTCGCCACTTGCAAAGTTTCGTAGATTCCTTCTGTATTATTGTCGCGGTAATTTATGAATTAACTTGATCAAATAAAAAGACCAATAATTATAATAACCAGCAGTGGAGGTTATTCACCTCTTACCCGCCCTGGAATAAGTAACTGATGGTTACTCCTTCAAGGCTGTCGCAAGATTCTTTTTTTTTTTGTTAAATCTAGACCTCCAGTGTCCTTGCGTACGTTGTTAGTAAGCAGAATGCAAGTGCTTAACAGGAAAAACAAAATGCAAAAAATAGGTTAGTAAGACAAAGATAAATTAAACAGGTCAAAATAAAAACTCATTCGTGAGACTTCATGAGGCGGCATTGCATCTGTAAAAACCTGCAAGCACCTACATAAAATAGAGAACATAAGTAATATAATAAATCTCAAATCAATTGGCAAATACCAACAAAAAATGTGAATTATAATAACCAGTGTTCTAATTTAATAAATCCGCGACCTATGAAAAGATGATTGCGATCGGTAAGCGTAATTCATATTCCCCATAATTAGTTATAGCCGTTATGGGGAGTATGAATTACGATTTTAAAATACAGATTCGTAGTTCCTACAGATCTTTAACGTATTGCTGACTATGCTACTGTTCCTCGGTAGTTTACATTGGTATTCACTGGGAATCGGTAGCTTCATTGAAAACCTATATTTTTTTAATGAACTTTAACGGATGAATCTGATCTTTAACGGATATTTAACGGATCTTTAACCGATTGCTTATTCCGCCCCTGATCCTATGACTGTGAATTGGTGAGAATTAATAAGCCAATCTGCGGCGTATCGGTGAGTAATTTATTACTGTAATTTAATGGCAATAACCGGAGTCAAGGAGCTTCCAAGAATGGGCTATTTTTAGAGAGATTTATTTATACTCCTATTAGAAGTTGGTAACCAATAACTAGGAATTCACGTAGTGTTGTTCATCGCTCGAATATTGTGCAGGTACTCTGCATTCAATATATTTCCGGGGCCAAATAAAAACCTGTATGTAAATATGTATTATGTAGGTACGTAGTAATATGTTTTATGAGTCAGTAAAAATGTGATACCTACCTATCATCAAATTATGGAATTGTCGATGGGCTGATATAAATAAGTACGTGTTTGGGTATTCAGGTAGATGAGATATATTATGATCACTAAATACTGCGTCGTTTCTAGTCTGAGTCTTTGTCTCTCAACGGGTCGGTACCACTCCAGAACGAAGTGAATTTTTATAATGAAGAGTCCCAAGTGCTCATAATCATATTGTTAGGCCGAACGTAGTGTGGAGTGGAAGGAGATGGTAAGAGGGAGGTGGGGAAGCACCTGGCTATTCAGATCTGATCGCCAAACACTGCTAAAGCCATTTCACTCAAAATTTCGATTCTGAATGGTGGTATTTAACCAGGGCGATACTGAAAGTACCTACCACTCTGGAACATCCCGCAAATATAACATATAGGCAATTTAATCAAATAAAATTTAGTTGCGCATGCCGGAAATTGAATCCGCGACCTCCGGATTCGTAGTCAAGAATCGTAACCACTTAACCACAGAGGTCGTCGTATATTTTCCATTAACCTTCTCTTTCACCCCCTACCTTCTTCAACCTATCGACATTCCCCAAATGGAGCTCCCTTTGTTTCAATGGTTCCATACATTTCTAACTCTTGTACGGTATAATATGAATAATCATACACTTAAAACATTTTCGTATTGTCGGGTGACACATTTCGTGATATCTATAAATAACATAAATGATTCAACTATTGTTTTCTAAACTATACGAGATGCATAATGAAAAGTATAGACTGATTGACGAAACAATTTCCGCGTTAAAACGCCAACCGACTGCCTGAACGGCGCAATGCGATCTCCTTGTAATGTTTCATTCAACAGTGATTAGATCTGAACGGCCAGGCCCCTTGGCCATTTGGTATTCAGGCTTCACCTGCACGGACCACCTGCCATGTCGGACATGCTGGCTGATGAGACGCACTGGGAATTAGAATAAATAAAATACACACACTAATCATTGCTCCAAATACCAAAAAAACAGTACCCACCTTGTTGCTATGGCACGCATTTTCACTGAATTAAGAGGTACCTACCACCGGTGCGTGTTCTGAAAGGGAATAACTTAAGTTTTTTCTCGTACATACAGTTTACACATGTTTACTTTTTATGTTACAGTTTACAAATGTTTACTTTTTTACCATAGATAAGATTGCGAGAAACAATTTACAAAAAAATCTGCCTCAATACAGGTTCACCTAGTGAGGCAGGCTATGCACAACTAAAAATATTGTATAATTATGCTACTTTTGTGTAACCGTTCTTACATTTTATTTATTTATTCTTAGTACATTTACATTACAAAGATATATTGTCCTCCACACTACGAGTTCGCCTGTGTTGTAGAGGTAGAGGACATTTTTCAGTTGTAAATTATAAATTTTGAATATTAAAACAAAAAGAGTGTTCATAGTTAATATAAAAAAGAGAAACAATAAAAATCAAAATATAAAAATCGACTTCAATTTGACAAAATTATAAATTTAAAGTTAAAAGGAGTGTAGCCAGTTCCTTGTGTGTTTTTTGTATTCAATAATATTAGTTGTTTTATATTGTGTAGGAAGAGAATTGTACAGTTTTATAGCCTGGTATCTGTAGTGTTTTTATCCAAAGGATGTGTTTGTTTTTGGTATTTGTAGTTGGTGAGCATGTCTTGTTAGAATGTGCGAGAATTTTGTGAAGTGTTTAAATGTGGTTAAATTCTGGTAAAGGAAAGTTACTATTTGTTTTGAATATAATTTTTGAATTTACATTACTTTCTATTTGTTATTTTTTTTGTACTGATGTAATCTATTTATAAACTACATTGAGCATGTACTTTTTAGTTATAATGTTGCCAATTTCATTGAATAAAGATATTATTATATTATATGTAGGTAATAAGTACCAGTAATACAAAAAAAAATAATAAGTAACTGTATGAAAATTGGTTTTTGATAATGTTTTGTGAACATCTCACTAAGAAAATCTGTGCAGAGGTGTTCGCAGGTTTTAGATAAAGTGTTATTCTGTCGTTATAAGTAAAAACGCACCATCGTCTTAGGAATTCTGAAGGAAGATACTGTGCTTCTATCCAAGGCGGCAGTATTGTATATTATGTTTGTAGCAGTTTAAGGGCATCATAATAGTATACAGATACAATATAGTAACAATGGTCAGTGACTGTGTTGGCATCACGTTTCGGTCCCACTCAAGCTTCGTCAGTTCAATTCCTCGGCTGGCTAAGTCCGCCAACACGCTACAAGCAACATTTCCCTCTTACTGTGATGGGAGTAGGAGATTTTTTAATTTTGTCAGGTTATTCGTAACCCGGGATTGTTTATCTTACACATACATGTACTTACAGGATGTTAAGGGAATTACTTGACTTACTTTAACTAGTGATTCTTGGTATTATTTGGAGTAAAAAATGTTGGATATTGGACAGTTAAGGGCGGGGTGAGGAGTTCGTTGGTTGCTTGGCTGATTGAAACGAAATTTCAAAATAATGTCAGGAATTAAAGGATAAAAGTAAGCAAGTGCGTCCCTTAACATTCTGTATGTTTAGTGAAAAGAAAAGGATACCACACGAGGTGAATTAAATGTTGCGGTTAGGACGAACAGAGAACAGAGTAAATAGGTAACTTATCGACAGATAAGTTCCTATTCCATATTTTTTTCTCATTAATTTGAGACACCGATGGATGGATGACGTACCTGGTAGAGAAAAATGCTGCACTTTATAGTTTCGACAATTATCTGCAACGATAACTCTCCGACAGGAGAAAAGGAGACATCAAGAATGATAGTGAGTTTCTGTAAATCTCAATAACTGTTGTTTGCTGGAAATATGACATGTAAAGAATCCAAGAAGACAGGACGCCGAAAGTTATGACCATGACCTGGTGGGTACGCCAGAGAAACCTACCTTGATCTTTGAATGTTTGGATCTTTAAAAAATATCTAAATGATCTAGAAACTATCATAAAAGTTTGTAGGTCTCAATGACTGTGGCTGACTGGACAATATGGAAAGAATGCCTAATGACAGGACGCCGGAAATCTTGACCAAAGGGTTGCGCTAACTAGAGGCAGATCAAAAAAGACATGGACTGACTGTGTGGAAGAATGGCTAAGGATTGGACCGGAGTTAGACGAGAACATATTTGAAGAGCAGGCCAAAACTGAATTTTAAAAACTGTGGGGTTTTACATTAAATTTGATTCTTTAGTCCTTATATGCTGTATTTATTCTGTAAGAAGTGAAAGGGGAATGTCTCAACGGTTTCTGTAATATGCACCATTGCACCGTTGCCTTGCATTAGGGGCGAGCCACTCAGTCAAAAGTCAAAAACTCCAACCATACTAAACTATTAGCCCAAACCTTCATCCATAGAGATTTCCTTTTCACCAAGTGCCAGTCTGATTAAAGTCTATCAATGTAACACACCATGTGCCGATTTCTACATAATATTATACAGCATATAAATATATATTATATTACAAAGAATTATGCACATGTTGCATACAAATATAATACATATATGTGTTAGTTATAGCAACTACGAACACATAAACATTAATATTTCAAGTAAAAAACGCTTCCAGTTGCGTCTCAAACAAATCAAGTTTTCCGTAAAGTATAAATACACCGCCATCAAAACGTAAATTAGTAAGTTTACCAGAAAAGGTATATTTAGAAAATGGTCAGGCTTTTTGATTAGTGTTCTTTGTTTTGTTTTACGCTTTCCCGGTTAGTGGTCTCACTCAGGATGGCTCTACCAGACTATCTGGCAACGTGCTCGTCGGCACGTAAAGACGGAATATTTTATTATTTCGAATTTATTATGTTAAATTTGTATTTTCATATTTATGTTTCTGCAACACGATTGCTCTCGCCCCCGAGGTTAAGCTGCGGTGGATCAAAGAAAAAATAAATTTGACAAAATAATACAAAATTTTAAATATTATTACGGCATTTATTGTAATAAATGTTGAAAATTTATTGATATTTTATTCATATGTCAACTAGGCACTTTCGTGACATTTCGGCTTTATTAACGGTTTGCAGGTGTGTTTTTGATATCTTCTGTTTTTTTTAAGTAGGTTCACTCTTTCTTGAAATATGAAAAAAAAAACAATATGGCGTATTGCATAATATTTGCTATAAATTACGTAGCGAGCTGATAATGGTTACGTTGATGTAGAATTTACAGATGGAAATACAAATCTATTTATATACGATTTAGCAGTTTTAACTGCATCAGAAGAAACGCAAATAGGTATTCTGATTTTAAATCCAGATAAACACAAAGCTCAGCCATCGTAAGTTTGTGAGTGGAAAATTGATTGCTGTAATTTTGATTCTAATACTATTTTTATTGCTATATTCATTCTAGGCAAACCTTGCTTATTATTCAAAATCGAAATAGTTATTACATTTGAATGAAGATTTAAAAATTTTCTTCTAACAACGTATTATGGTGAGATAACCCCTGATTAACAGGCTAAATAAAAATTAAATTAATTAATTAGTCTTCCATTTTCAGTTGCTTCTCTTTTGAGCACCGCGTGCATTCTGCATTATTAAGTTTAATGTTTCTAGGTCCTAGAGTTAAATATTCAATGGTGAATGATATCATAAAATTATTAAGATTACGTAATCAGAAGACAGATAATAGACCAATGCTGCTCAGGGTCATTAAGTTTGATATAATATGTTTTATCTCTACAAAGGCGTACTTGGAGATGTAAGTAATTAATAGTTAATTGGTCAAATTCCAAATATCCAATAACTTATTACTAAAAAGTTATGCGGTATAATGAAAGTGGAGAATTCTTGCTCGCTTTGGTGGTAAGTTGGGACGGAGAGTTGAGTACCGATTGATGTAAGGAATATTAAATTGGAAGATTACCAAATAACGAATATTTCATTAGGTTCTTACCTCGAAAATCTATCTATTAATTTTGGGACGAAATTGACAATTTCTTAATTCTAACATTCTTGGCAGCTCCTGATCCTGAGAGGAGAAAGTTTTAACATTTGTTTACTTACTTTTAGGTATTGAATGTCTTGATAAAAAACGGTTTTTCTTTCGTTTTACTGCAATAGCTGCAAATGCAAAACCGCAATAATTCCCAAGCGATTAGTAAGCGATAGAGTAACTAAATTTAAACAGTTTTTTTTGTCTTCAATTTCTATTCCAAATTCCTTACCAAAGTAACCCCTTTTCAATCAGGAACTATGGAACTTTTAAATATTTGTTTTCCGGATACATACACAGGGTGTCCGGGGGTAAAGTGCATTAACTTCGGGAGGTGATTCTACATGATAAGGAGGTAGGAGTAAAAAAGGCTAACAACTTTTTCCGAAATTCCAACTTTTTTTTCCATACAAAAAGACGTACCTTCTAAAAATCCTTGGTGAGAGGTACGTTCTTACTTGTTAAGAGCCTGCAGGGCACGATGGTGGCAACATTGCATGGTTGTGATTGGCCGGTATGTAACAGCGGAAAATAATAAAGCTGGCCCAAAGATATTCAAATACTTTCAATATCTTTGAGCTGGCCGCACACGTCGGTCTAATTTTATCTTTTTACCACAAAACTACCCCTAAAAGTTGAAATTTCGAAAAAAGTTATGTATCTTTTTTTACTTATAATATCGTATAGAATAACCTCCCGAAGTTAAAGCACTTTACCCCCGGACACCCTGCATATATCATATTTTTTACATAATTTTTAAATGTTCAATTAAAATAAAGATTAACGAGTGTTGAAACTCGCGTGAAGCCGGGTAGTAACTTTTAACGACACTAGTTTATACCAGTAAGTCCATAGGTACAATCATCATCTTTATTATTTTGGTGTTAAATTTTATTATTCTTAATAATAGACATAAAATAACACATCTAATTTTATTTATGTGTGAAGCTAGGTTAGAACAAACGATCTGTAAAATTAATCGAGCAATTACCCGCAATATACTTATTTTTAATTATCAACTTGTTCTGAGAAAAGCTTATTGAAAAAATACGATTTCACTAAAAACTAATGTTTTTTATAGCCATATAAAATATGCTATTATATTCAATGACGCATTAAGAGATTTTTTTTCTAATTAATTGAATAATCACTTTAATATTAATATCAACATTATAAGAATCGTTTTCTCTTGCTTTGAATGTAAATCCGTACTTTGTTCCATTTCGCATAAATATAGATGTTATTATTTAATTCATGTTCATATCTGTGAATCATCGAATGTTTATAAATAAATAATATTTTGTTATTTTACTAACTTACATACGATTGCTGATAAAACCTAATCATTCCTTTACTAGTGTAATATATCAACAAAGCCAAAAAATTGCTTTCATTTGAATAGTTTAGCTGGTAAGTAGTTAGGTATTAGATACCACGTCCGAGTTTAATATATGTTTCTCTTAATAACAAGTAAAACCAAAGGAAAAATCCATATTTCATCGCTCATGGTGGAAATGACCTAGCAAGTTTGAAATAGATGGGTATTAATTTAATACAGGATTAACTGTGCAAATTTCGTGACGCCAGTGCTTGCAGTTCGCGAGTAATTACCTTTTCATTTTAAAAAGCCAAAAATGTAACGACCACTCCACGGTCATTCGATTTAATTAATAATAATATCATAACTCCTAAAACCAACACGGAAACATATCAACTACTTATATTAATGCGGTTTAAAACCAATAGCACCCCCCGCACGGACACTTCGGAGCGGCCGTGCCACGCGCCACTTCAGGCCGCTGCGCAGAAAAGTCTCACAGTGAACAGCCCTGTAAACCGTTATCTTACTTTCGGTCTTTACTTTTTTGCGCAGGGGCCTGATTGATACCCTGCTGATTTCACGTTTTAGGCCTTGGAAATCGTTAAATTTATAATTTATATAAATCACCTACCGACATTATTATTTGGGTAGGTAGCCATCGTTCGAGTGGTAAAGCATTTAAAAAATTAGTTATAAATTTATTATTATTGACCCCTGTTTAACGTCTTCGTTGTTATTGCTTTACTTCTCATACTCATATATGTCATCACATCACATCAATCTTTCACATGTCTCTAAATCGACTTGACAAGGAAATAAACCAGAGTTACTGTGGTCTGCGAATGTCGAAATTAAAGACACCAACCTTTAGAAGGTCCCACAAATCCTTCAGCATCTCACAGTATTAACTACAAGTCCTCGAACAAGAATCAGGACTTCCTGATTCAAAATAAAACTAAATTGAATTTAAATGCCCTCGGGGGCTGTACAGTAAAATTCACAAAATATAGAGTATAATTAAAAACGGGTTAGCGAAAAAAAAAAGATTTGTCCGAAATAATACCATAATTGGTCAAAAGGTGAGTCCTAGCCTCTTGAAAAATTCACAGTTGGGTTTTAATTTTTTGGTCACCCCAACCAAGTTAAAAACCCTACCTATATTTTTACATCATAAGCTTTTAAGTTATGAACAATAATTTAAAATATGTAGAAAATTCGGCATCTCCTAGAGTTAATTGTCTTTCCAACGTTTTCAATTAAAATTTATAGCGAAACTGGTTTATTAAAACTAGTAGCTAATAATCTCTCCTATCGGAAGTTGGCTATCATCAGGGTAATCTTCACTCTTCATACTTCTGACTGCAACCCTTTAACAGTTCTGAAATTGCTCTTGTATCTTGTACCAGTAACTTAGGTTTCTAGTTAATTTTCATTTTATTTTATGTAAGTACCGCACAACAGTTCCAACAACTGCTCCCAACCGTCTGGAGCAGTGAGACTATGGCATCCCAAATTCGGGTATGTTGTGAGACTGAAGGTAATTACGAGGGCAAGGAGATGGCGAAGAGGAAGGTGAGAAAGTACCTGGCTATTCAGATCTGGTCACCAAACACGGCTAAAACCATTTTAAGCAACTTTTTGATCATGAATTATGGTATTTCACCAGGGCTATACTGAAAGTATCTAACACTCTGAAACTTACCGCGAAAAAACAATGTATTATAATAAATTGTGAAATGTCACAAATTGTTTTGAACCCGCGACATCCGGAATCATAATCGAGGATCGTAACCTCTGACAAATCCCCCCAAAGACTCGTACCGGTCACATAGCCAAGAAATGCGTCGTCTTTCTTTTCTACATCTCCTATCAATACAAAAAAAACTCGTGGTACAACTATGTCAGTCAACAAAAACTACATTTCAAAGCAAATTTTCAGGGTTTCAGTACTAAAGCTTTCATTGCCTGTAAACTAGTGCGCGTTTACTCAGTATTTAATCGGCGATCTCTTTTATAAGACCGCTGTTGACAATTTATCGAAAAAAACTATTAGAGAAGCTTGTTTATGACATCCTGCGACTTCTGCGGCCCGGGTACTTGTCTGCTTTCAGTATTGCCACTGTTGCTAAGTAATGTAGCACCGTAGCCGTTCGGCTCTGTACACCAGGATGAATGGTTGCATCTGAATTCTTCAACCGAGGTGCCGTTGATTATTATTTTTTTTTAATGTTTAGAGAAATAACTTTAAAAAATTTTAAAGGTTTTTAATTTTTTTATTGCTCTTTGATAACATTTGAGTACCAAAAATTCAGCAATATTAATTATATTATTTATAGGTTAATTGTTATAAACATTTCAAAGTTGATACTTAAAGTAACGGAATAGAGAACTCCAGTCCAATTTTTTTATTTTTTTTAATGAATAAAGACCTTCAAACTTAAATAACTACATTTTTATTTTTATTTTTATAGTTAGTTTTAATAGTTAAAATAATTGTCAAAGTTTTAATTTTTAAAGACTCCCAGAAACGCACCGTATCTATGGTGGTCTTTACCCACCGTCCCCACCGTTAGTTTTTTACTTTTTAAGTTGTCATTTTGAATCAGTGATGTCATGTCGAGGGAAATTTCCCTAGATCTAGGGGAGAAAAATATTTTTTAGGGATAAGGGAAATCAGGACAAAATCTAGGGAAATTTCGAACTCTGGCAAAAATTTTGGTAATTATCGGTTCGGACTGGCCACGCTTATTACGAATAATTTTTAGAAAAAAACTTTAGATTCGCCTTAATTACTATAAAAGGAAACTTTTTGGCTTTGGGGCGGTGGAAAATAATGCATTTTAATTTTCAATTGCATAAAACCAAAATTCACTTCGCGAACCGACGCAGCGAAAATCCGCGGCCGTAGCTGTCACTGTTATGGACTGTAGCTGACTTCGTGGGATACCTACATGAAATACCGCGAATCACAAACCATGTTACACAAACCTAGCGTAGCCGCTAAGCCACTTGAAAACTGGGATGTTTTTCTTGCCTTGACGCGAGTAGGCGTTATAAAGGGCCACTTTCTTTTGTATCACAAACCATGTTACACAAACAAGCCCGCTAGACAAATTTCATAATTACGCGCCTTATCCCACGAAGTCGGCTACAGTCGTATTAGCTCTTGTTAATTTATCAAGGATACCAACATCACAGTGACATGTACGGCCGCGGATTTTCGCTGTGTCAGTCGCGAAGCGAATTTTGGTTTTATGCAATTGAAAATTAAAATGCATTATTTTCCGCCGCCCCAAAGCCAAAAAGTTTCCTTTTATAGTAATTAAGGCGAATCTAAAGTTTTTTTCTAAAAATTATTCGTAATAAGCGTGGCCAGTCCGAACCGATATTTACCAAAATTTTATTACATATGACAGTATTACTGGTATTATTTATATATATACGTATATATATTTTTTGGAATTCCTATGAATCTTAATTATTTTTCATGTACTTACATGCCATGTTATTTTTAACACTGACAACTCAAAATGATATTAGGGAACGTACCCATACTACGTGACACGTTCGGGGGGGGGGGTCTTCAAAATACCACGCTTGGTACAAATGAGCGGCGGGTTGCTTATGATTTTTATTTTGCAAAGTGTTTTTTTTAATATTTGGAATTCAGTTTCTAATTCAGTGGTGAGTGTATTCGTACTTTTAAATTATTACTTCACGTAGCAAAAAGTGTTTTATTTGGAAAATCACGGTATTATTAGTATATTTACCAAGTTCCGATATCTTTCCAATTAATTATCATATTAATTAACATATAACAGGATTAGTGTTACACAATCAGGTGGCTACGTAGGTAATTGCGTAAATGTGAAATTCTAGGGAAATTTCACTTCTAACTGTTGGCAACACTGTGAAGAATCCAGAATAATCATGGCGGATAATGACTTTTAGGTGTGAGGTGTGTTTTTTATTCAAGATTAACTGCTTTTAATATAGAAAAACATTGGTAAAATGTCCACATTTCACCGCTATTGTTATTGTATTTAATCAAAGTGCAATATAAAAACAATAAATCATCTCTTTCATTGCAAATACATGTGACATCGTGTTTTGTGTCAGGTGTTACTTTGTAGGTACATTGTTTTATGTATAATACATACAGAAACACTGGTATTTATAATACACTGATCATGACGAGTGTGTAACAACTTGTATAAAAAGCCCTATACTAAAAACAATTTGAAAATACATAAAAACAAACGTCAAAATATGACATGACTTTAACCTCAAATAGACAACATTTATTGCAGATTGTCCGCAAATATAGCCCTTTTCGTAAATTGTTGAGGGCCTAAATTATGTTTCAATAAACACAATAACTATTATTTATCTAAATCTCTATAAACAGTATGAAAATAAACCAAAAACACGAAATGTTGAATTGCATAGGTACGCGTGCACTTCAAGTCATTTCAAATGTCAATACAATACAATACACAGGTGACAGGTTAACTGTGACGTCACGGTTAACCATTTCAGTAATGCCAACTTAACGCTGTGTTTTCCGAAGAGGTTTAAAAATGCACTTTTTAATAATTTATTAAAAACTCTGCATTTAATATTATGAAATAAAACATATATATTCAGAATCAGCGTTTCTTGGTCTATATGAACATATTTTTTTAAAGCCATAATATTTTTCACTGGAGTTCCTTATTATAACAGAACTTGAATATAACTTTCACAGAACTTGAATGATATATATTAATTAATAATAATATTATCTTTTAAATTTGATGAATTCTTAAAGCTTTGCAAAACAACTGACCCTTAGCCACAATAGAGCTGATTTATGTAGTGAAATTGTTGTAACATAACGTTGGTGATGGCTGAAAAAATTAAAAATATTTCTATCTTTCTTTCTCGTTTATTTTTATGAATATATTGTATAAAATATAAAAGTGTAGGTGTACATATAAAATATAAAAAGATACATTTATAAAATTACATTACTTGATGAACTCCTTTGTACAAATTTATACGATAATGTATACTATTGCATTTATTTTTTATGTACTGAGTAGGTATATTATATTTCTACATTATGTAAAATTTCGAGATTTTTATGTTTGTAAAAGCCCTACAGGCGTTACATGAATAAATTATAAAAGATGCGCCGTAGGCGTTTAACAAGATTATAAAATAACTTGTAACTTTAGAACTATTGTTAAAAATACAAAAAAAAAGTGTAAATAGGCACCAAAAATGTATCGTAATAATTATTCATAACAACAAAGCTTTGTAAAAAATATCAAAACCACGTATTGCTTGTTTTTGTGTAAAGTTTTAAATTTTTCAATAATATATGTAAGGATATACTGTTTTTCTATGAAATGGCTATTTAAGTAACCAGTAATAAATATAGTTGCATAAACCGGTATAACATGAATGTGCTTTTTTACTTGTAGGCAATCTTACATTGTGTTTCTCGTTCCGTGAATCAATCAATTTATGAATAGCAATGAATTTGCACGAGTTGTATTAAATAATATTGTTTTATTATATACCTATTATTTATAGACCAGACCTTATTTATACCTTATAGACCAGAACTGTTCTGGTCCACCAGTTTGAGAGGTTGTGAGACGCCAAGTCTAGCGATACTCCGTCACTTGCTTTCGGGGAGGCGGCCAAATTTCGCGGACTTCCCGCCCGTAAGTTGCCACAAATCTGCTGACACCTCCTACCTCTTACAGAGACGATGGACATGGCCGAGGAGTGAAACCCTCGGCGTTTATTCCACCAAAGTCACTGCAATGTCAGTCGGATCTCCTACTTCTTTCACTTCCTCCGCTGCAGAGCGTTGATATTGTCTGCGCTATTGTCTATTATTTATTCCCGTGCTCCTAATATTGTTATTTTGCCAGACGTTTTCAGTCTTGAATGAAAGCGAGTTCTCAATGGTACTGTTTCTTAGTAATCTCTAAATATATTGTTTGTCGGTGTTGCTTTTTAAAGCAGTACCTACTCTACTTTTCACTTCACACGTTATAAATTTGTTGGCACTTTCCAGAATGTTGTCTTAATAAGGAATATTTCACCCACCCCAAACATTGACTACCATTTATTATTGGCCACGATTATTACAGTGAAATCCTTGATCTTACCAGATAAATAACTAATTAACCCTACATTCTCCTTTGTTTAATTTTTTCTCGGCTCGACCCCATTGAATTATAATATATTGTATTATGTTTTATGTTTTCCTGGGGTATGACCCACTTCACTCGATACGCCTTTCTCTGTTTATTTTGCAAATGGCATCGAGACACGATGCGCAACGCAAATCAACAAATAATAGCCTCAAGGACTTGTCATGTTTACACAAAAAAATCTTAAATTAAAGCGGCGGAAAAAATATTGATCGAGATCTGCATTTCCCGTAAAGTCGGATGAAAATAAGGATGTCCTAATGTCCTTGCTTTCCGTCTCGGCGATTAGCGTGACACGCTGTTTATTTGGGTTTTACATATTGCGCATGAATGGGACGTCTCGTGCGGCCGTTGTCACCTCGTAAAGTGACAAAGTAACAGCGTGCCCGTTGTCACTGTCACACTGTCAGACTGTCAGATTCAACATAACAAAACCGAATTTACGTAGAAGCGGGAATGAACCATAAGCGGGTCACGGATTCACAAGGCGATTGCTGGAGAGAGGGGAAGAGGAGCAGATCCCCCCACAGCTTCGATCCTTTCTTCCCTTCCCTCCACTTAACTCGGGTTGATTCTGTCTTCTGGGAACCGATGACGTTACCGTTGGAAGAATGCCGAACTTTGAATGACCGCGTCCACTTTTTGCCGAAGGAAACCAGAAAGGTTTAATTGTTTGATCCTTGATTTAATGGCCCCTTGTCTGACGGAATAACTCCAGCATCACGTCACTTCCCGATATTCCCGACATGCATCATTCATTATTACGGTCGGTTCAAGAACCAATTTAGCATAAAACAGGTCCATCGACTTCATTCTTATTTTAAAACAAATATTTAAGAACTCATCATGTTGGAAGAACGAGTTCAGGAGCAGTAGGTACCTTCGGTACATAACAGTGCTGACACTTGTCTTCTTTACATAGGGCTTTTTGTAAAATATCAGCTTTAGGGCACTTTTTAAATTAGAAAATCACTTTAAACTATGTTTTGTTTAAAACGAAGCCCTGGAGGCTTCCAAGCCTACGACCTGATATTAAGAAGGCGCGCTCTCTAAACTTAGTATCTGGAGTAAGCTTTGGTTGCTTCAACCTCCCAATACCAATTCATGATTTGTTTAATAAACAATTTCTGTATTTTCTGTATTTTATCGCTTTTTGAGTAAAAAAGTGAGTAGAAGTAGCACTCAGCTGCCATTGAAATCCGAATAATATTCATTTTGTCTAAAATTGTTCAATATTTAAAGCATGACACTATGACAGATCTCCATTCGACCTTATGAGGTGATAAGTTTGCTGCACGTCATCATTGCCATCTGCTACCATTTCGGTTATAAATGTCTTTATTAATACGTTCTTGACTTTTAACAGTCAATTGGAAGTGTGACCAAATTCAATGAGATTCTTCAAGCTGACTGGACAATTGATTCATCTCCTATCAAACGCGCATCATCTCAGGATGGCATAAAAAAACCACCACCATCTTTTTGATTCATCCCTTAACAGATTGATAAATCTCCTTTGTTTGTTCACAGTTTAGAACTCATATTAATTGTGGCGTAAGTCCACATATCTCTTCTTGATACGATCCTTTTCACATAGTATCCTTTTTTCATTATGATCTCAGATTCGATTTCATTTGCGATGTAGGTTCCTACAGAATCGTGAACGTTGTGTTGACTTTCTTTACCTTTTGGCAGCCATTCGGTAATTTTGTCACCATGAAGTCCAATAAACCTGTTGCCATCATTATTTCTTAATCACAAGCGTCGGGCAGACCCCACAAAGTCGCACTTAATACTAACACACGCGTAAAGCGGTTGTCATCTCGTCTATCGATGAAAGTAGTTTCTTGACATGAGGAGGTCTTGGAGAACTTCCAACGGAATGGAGTTATTATCTCTGAATACATAATATTATATACAGAGCGCGCTTCCGTCCCCTGTACCAGTCTAGAGATGATTTCAAAACATCAACACTTCTTGAATTAAAGTCACATTCAACACTGTTTACAAAATATTAAAAATTATTAGAATTGACCATGGCATCCAGTAAAACCTCAAGCGCCAGTTTTTCCTCCACGATATTTCTATATAAATAGCAATCACGTCACATTTCGCAGGGGTCGGAAGATAATATGAAGGAACGATACCCAACTCTGCATGGCACCCACTTCTTGCTTCACACATTCATCTGTCAAATCAACATTTGACATGACCTGACTCAAGTATTTGATTCTCTCGTGTTCTTCCTTTTGCTTCCCTGAGTCCTCCCAAAGCATCTCGTTTTCATATTGTTATAATAAAATTTATAATCCTTACCTACTACAACATCCGCTTTCTTAATTGGCAATCTAAATTAATATCGATCGAGCCCATATTATTAAGGTCATATTAAAGTTTATCAGTTTCTCAACCGCAACAACATTTTATCAAATCGATAACACACATTTCTCGTATGAAAATTATAACAATTAATGTTTAATCTTTCCGGCACTTCAAATCAATGCCACGACTCATATAGTTTTCAGTTAATACATTATTTTAACATGCTTTAATTAGGTTCATTTGCACTAATTTTGTGAATACCTGACCACGTATCGGGCACGCAATCATTACTTCTTTGCTATCTATTGAATATCTACCTAGTAAATAAGGTATTGCCTCTGCAATCAGAATGTAAGTTACTCGAAAAAATATTTCCTAATATCGCAAATCAATCCAAAAATAGAATCTAAAAGCGCTAAATTATAAATGTTGTTAGCTTAGCAAATCGAATGTCCTGGAATAAAAATTGAAAAGCCACACTTTGCTAAAATCTCTGCAAACACAGAGCTAAATGTAGCTGTAAATAACGAACGCTACAAGAATGGCTACAAGGAATTGAACCGTGTTCGATTATTGCAATATTTCTAACTACATACTATCCTCCATATTATGTGCAGGTATGGAAGTAATACAAAAAACAAACAAATTAGATATCTGGAAATTGTAAACTACTATTGCTTAGTATTTCCACTGAGGACAAAGCGTTATCGACAGGTATTATCTTCAATTTTTCCGTTTTTCTCACACAATCCCAATCGAATGTACAATTAATTTAATTTTTCATTAAAATACAAGTGGAGGCTTCTTAAAACAAAATCAATGACGCTCTTGCTTTCCTTGGCTTGTCTTTTACTTTTCTAATATAGATATATAATTCCTTTAACACTTTTTGTGTGCCCCACTAATAACTTTCAACCGGTAAGTTTCAGCGTCATGAAACTGTCACTCTAGATTTTCGGGGTTAACGCAACCATTTTAAGCTCAATTATATATTGCGAGCTATGTCGCGACGATGCCTGTTTGTAACTTTTAATTGATATAAAGGTACAGGTAATTTGATACATTTTGAATTGCTTTTTCAAAACCTTCGAAACTAGGTTCTGTGCTACCAGGGGGATAGAAGTTGCAAGAGGTGTTGGCTGCAGTTTGCAGTAGTATTGGCAGCGTGCGGTGTGTGGTCCATTGCCAGCTCTCCCCCGGGCTGAGCGGGTAGATTGGCTGATAGCAGTTCTGGTACCAGTTCGTTCAGCTCTCGTGTCGAGTGGCCCGAAGCGGGGATTATGCTCTCTTTGGTTCGCTAGAGACTGGTTTAGGACTTGCTTTTTGCTCGTTTATAAAATGAACTACTAGTTTTAGTCCAATATACTTAAATCATAATGTTAAGATTTTTTCTCAGATGAAACAGAACAAGCTGCAACGCTTATTTCTTGGAATGGTGTGAAAAATATCTTTCACTCAAGCTAGCAAATAGTTGTTTTGTGATGAATAATAGTTTTCCCACGTTATTGATCACTTTTTTGTACAATTTCCTTAAGTTAAATGATATTGCATAAAAAAAACAGCGACAGAACTTGTTAAGCAAATAACCTCCAAGTCCGATTGATTTGTTTTGTCGGTAGATAGGTAAGACAAGTTTTTCTATAGCCTTCATCTGAACTACAAAGTATAAAGTCTATTTGTATAACTCCATATAAATCGAAAGGTGAACGATACGGCACACAAAGAAAAAGAAGAATATTAAAAATATATTGATGTGGGTAGCGGCAGCCCTGGGTGGAACTGGTTACTTAACTAACTGGCCACGACTCGGCAAATACTGGCCGTTAATTGGTCCATCTGGCCGCTATGCAGATATTGCAGATGTGGTCCCTTGGACTTTACCGACCGAAGTGTGGTCCCCTGCACCTCCCTTACCCCACCTTCCGCTCCAGACTTCCACACCCCCTCAGCGGCACCTTTCAGATGTTATCTCTTATCCGTTTGGATAAAGGCGTTCTGCTGGTAGGTATATTGTGACCTCTCCCTCTCTCTCACGAAGGACGCGTGGAACAGTAAGAAAAGTTACGACGAAGCTCTAAGTGGCGGGACCATACTACTTAACGAGCTGATATTTTTTCTTTCTGCCCGGAGCGCAGGAAGCTAAAGTTGTGTAAAGTCTCCTTTTTGCTTCTTGACCGGTCTGACCGTTCGAATAAAATGTTCATTCAGGTTTCACTTACACTTTTATGGTTCTCCGGCTGGAAGATCCGTTGTATTATCTTTATGTGCTACGAACGTCGTTTATGAGGATGAGGGAGATATTACAACTAATAAGTATATTTTTTTGAACAACTGTCACACAATGAAATCTTCATCCTAAATTCATTAAACATTTTGTGTAATTCTGACTCTGCTGTTAAATACCTACACCGATTATATCCAGCTAATAAACGACCGGAAGATGTGAAGAAAGATGAGCCAAACCAGAAGATCTGGAGAGAGGCCAATAGCTAGCTGGGCCGAGGACGTGAAGAGAGAAAAATGACTGGAGACTTGAGGGACTTGTGTTCAAGGAAGATCAAAGCTCCCCCAATAAAACAAAATAGCAAAAAATATTTCGATTAAATACGTAACCATTAAAAAAAAGAAGACTTTCGATCGTAATAATTACTAATGACAACTTTTTGATTTTAATTAAACTCTTGGCCATTCATATGTCAAAATACAATTAATAGATATTGAGAAACTTCCAAAAGATTTCCAAAAGACCTCGACCCATATTGTGTAGTAGTTATGTTGTAGAAATGATAGGCAGCTAATTATTTGTCGTTTCTCGTCATGTTTATGCGGGTTTTAAATTATTAATTAGCTGCCTCACGCCACTTGTGTCAGTATTCTAGTCCCTATGCCAAAACGGTGACACTTTCTAAATTTCGAAATAATTTCTTAATGTGTTTGTTGTTTGTCTTTTGCAGTATTGAGTCGTATTGCGCTTCCTCCTCCTTTTTAAATCATCATTTCAGACAGCCTTGCAGTGTTCATCATCAGGCGTACTGTTGAAAATTTGTGAGACTGACAATCTTAAAGCGTTATATTTTTTGATTGTTAAAATACTCGTATCTACTGGTAAAAATATTTTTCCAAGAATGGTATAAATCAAGATGTTTCACTCGAAAGTAATCACTGGAATCCTCTTGCTGTCGCAACGCAAATCAAATTAATAAAAATAAATAATAAAGAGTTCGGAAAACAAAAATGTTCCAGTTGACCCTCGATGGCTAAAGATTCCTCTCTCAAGTCAAATTGTAGCATTGAATTCGGTCGTTGGTCCAGAGCGCTTTCCTTGAATCTCAATTTATGTGCTTTTATTATTAGTTTGGCATCTTTGCTCTGATTCCTCGCTTCGGAGTATTTATCTTTTAATAACTACTCATCATTCATCATCAACGGCAATTGACGTTATTGTCTCTGTGGAATCCGAGCTCTCGTACACAGCCACGTGGTTTTGTGGTGTTGGCGTATCACATAATATTATGTCAACATTGGTGTGTGGTGGATTGTGATAGTGTTGGTGTGTCACAGACTGTTGCGATGTTGGTGTTTGGGTGTGGAACCACATGCCCGCCCCACCAGACGGCGTGGCGACACATACTTCAATCAACACAGTTCCAGAATAATGGGCTGCCGTTTACGGTACAAGTATTTAATTCTACCTTACTGACGGAGACGTGCTTTGAACAGTTCCCAAAAAACATAACAATCTTTTCAATATACTTACCTACTCTGTTTTAAAACCCAAACTGATCCTGCAGAAGGCCTAAACCCATGCAGCCGTTTCGCATGCTTATAACCGTTTCGCATATATAAGTAGTCTAACAATTCAAAACATATAAAAAGTAGTTTAGTATTAAAGATTATCGGAAATAAGTTATTTTGATCTGAAACTCTCTATTAGTCATAGTAGATTTCAAGAAAAAATAATTTCATCACAGATGTGGTTTAATTTTCCAATCGTATCTTAAAAATAGATTGAATCTTTCTTTATGAATCAAAACTAAAATGTTCCACTGTTTCCATTCCTGAAGTTGCCAATTATCTTCAGCAAGACGGCGAACCTATTTTTCATTCGTTCAACTCCCGGTTTTATGCCCTGTTATTTTCCCAGAAGCGGAGATCAACACGCCCCGAAATAAGCCAACATAACGTTTTGCCACAAATTGACACGATCGCCTAGAACATTCCATGTTTAATTGAGTTAACCGACCAGCGACTAGAAACCAGGTGTTGGTGGAAGCAGATATTCGTGTACCCGAGCAGCGGCCTGGAGTATACGGAGAAGAGAACGCTACAAACAGTAGACTGCTTGGCGCGACTGAGTTCGTTCACTCCACCTAACTAACCTGCCCTCACTCTGTCTTTATGTTTTCCTGACATCTCACGCTGCGTTTTCTGGTTTCTTGACATCTTCAAAGTCTACGAAAGCAGTTAATATTTCTATTTTTGATCACAAAAAGTTTTTCTAAACTAGTTCACATTTCACATCTTCCCATTTCTTTGTCCTAACTAAGACCATAAATAATTAAATATCTCGTTCTGTTTGTTTAAATAGAGTAATTTTACATCATAATCGAATAAACAAGTATATTTAACTTTAGTAAATTATATGCTTTAAAAGTTATCAAATTATCTTTCCAAATTATTTGTAAAACGTACGTACATATTTCAAACACCTTGTCCAAAATTTTACGCAATCCTCTAGTTATCTGACCAATTCAACGTACGTATGAAAGTTATCTTATAACTTCTCAAATGGTATTTGTCCACCTTGTTACACCTTGTCCTGAATATTAATATGTATTGATTTTACAGCACATTTCATAAATTTCGTTAGACAGAATTCACAGAGTTGATCATCCTGCATCGGAGGTCAATGCAATTTCACAACTATGATGATAACGTTATTAATATTTTCTAAATAAACATCAGATACTCATCGCGAATGTATTTTCCACAGATAAAATCATTTGACCACACTTTAATGGATATAATGTATCGTAGCCAATGATTGTGGTGAGTTAACACACTTAAAGCGAAGAGTTTAACAATAAAAGCCATTCAGAATAATTAGTTAGTGACATCTTTATACATACATGATGGTTGTAATAAATTCCGCATCAGGCACAAACCCAGTTTGGTTATTACTGACATAAATTATATGGATACTACAGCTTAGTATGGTTAGTTAGTCGCTGCTAGATGGCAGAGTCATGTGCTTTTTAGTTTTTAGTCCATATTATAATATATTATGTAATATCGCATTTCCAGAGATAAAGTAAAAGTAGGTAGAGTAAAGCTTGTTTGCAAATTTAACTAAAAGCTTTAGGTTGATTAATGGAGTACATTTTCGCGATGACTAGTTTCAGATCTACAATAATCACAAATTCACTATGTAGCGTCATTTTGTATTAAATTACAATAAATCGCTTTTAATTTCAGATCAACCAAAGAGTTATCTAATTTTACTTATCAATTGTAACTTGGGTTTTATGGAAGCAGGTCATTTTCTATTACGTTTCACATTTTTTGAGCAATTCTGGGTCGTCAATACAAATCTTAGTCACGTGTAATTCGTGCCATTGAGATGATCTTATATTATTGTAAGTCGTATTTTATAAAGATCGAATGGTAGTTATTATTACAGTGTTATTCTTACCTAATGCAATTGCACTAATCGCCTTGTGTGTGCATATAACTTTCCCTTATATGTGCAGGCCTGTTAATGAACACTGAACGCTGCAGCTCGGTGCATTGGCTCAGCCGTTCAGAGTGCACAGTACACAGTAGTGGTTATTGTGTACAGTTGCCTTCGTTTGTGAATACGAGAAAAATGTTAATTGGCATCAACTGTGCAACGGACCACATTGCCTCGACAGGGCTGTGCCCGACTTATCAAATTACCAAAACGATAATACACGATCGTACACGTGGAACCGATCTCATAGCATGAAGACTATCAAAAAGGTCATAAGCGAGAAATTCGCACTGCCAAGAATTGCGAGAGGTTTTTCTAAACCTCGTGGTTCTATAATCTTAAAATATTTAGTAAACTATTGGCTGAGAGAGGTGTTTAGAAGCAAAGATAGCAAAATTCAAAAATTTCTGTGGCACTGCCATTTTTTTAATAATATTAGAAACGGAAAACTTTAGCTGTTGAAATTATTTGTTTTAATAAACTATGAAATATTAACACAAATTAATTTCTGACGCTGGTGGAAATTCTGTGCTTCCATCTATATCCCTCTGTACGGAAACAGTTTTCTAATTGGCAAAAGTTAGGCTATCACCTAGGTTTTCATCTCTTTCACGAAGGTACCTACAAAACAAAGTCAAGGAATCATTTTTATTAATTTCCAAATACATATGAATCTAAAAGTGAAGCCCTACCAGTTTTTCAATTTAATTGAGTGTCCTTCTTTTGGGAGTTTGACCTATAATTTATTCACTGTCAGCCTCACTGAGTCCCTTGCTGGGAGATCTTTCCATGGTATATTTATTATGCGCGTATTGAGCTTTCACGGTGGCCGAGCCAGCAGCTGAAACACTTGAATTAATAATCCCACCAAGGACTCCAGGTTTTATCGACTCAACGATTTCATTCAAATATTAAAATTTCCAGTATCTCTCCCATGCTCGTGCTATTATTCCATAATGTTGCATTGGTCAACGATTAACCATAAGTAATTTGCATTTTTGATAAAAAGACAACATTTCTAGTCGTGTCTCTTCTTCTTTTCTTCATATGGTGGAGGAGCATATCTAGCCATTTATTGAATTCTTTGAAATATTGCGCTTCAAATACAGAATTCAGAGGAAGGAAGATATTTAAAATAGGGACAAAAATGGAAGAAGGGCGTACTTAAGTTTTTCTGTTCATGCAGTAGTTTACTAGTACTATCACTAGTACTCAAAACGTTAACTGCGTAGGTAGCATTTTCAGCCTTTTTCAGTAAAGAAATGTAGAGAAACTTAATATCTCAATGCTCCTAGAATGGAGCCAGACAGGTGTGACAGGAATCTAAGCTATCAGTATCAGCGGGAAAAAACTAGAATAACGTCTTCTCAATTGATAAATAAATATGTTGTTAGCGTATCATCGGAACGCGGCATTAAGGGCCCGCAACTCGGATTTGTACCGATTTATTACATATTTCCCTTAAACACGGTAAGTTTTAAAGCTCTTAAAAATATATGTTATTCTTGAAGATAATATCTAGACTTTGCCCGCGCCGAAACGCAAATTATATAAAATTCCCTCGATAGAAAAAAATTGCTAAGTATGCTCCAAAAATTATTATTAACACGTTTGTTTCAGTTATTTTACAAGTTATATGTATGAAAAAATTCACAGTGGTTCTTTAAATGCTGTTTAAGATAATGCCCGCAAAATTGTTGCTCTATTTTAAACGAGTCGTGTTTTATTAAACATTTTCGCAATTTTCGCGTCGATTTTGTCGCTGCAAATGTTAACGCTCTCCTCTAACATTCGTAATTTCGTATCTCTCCATCTTCTTCTTTTCGGGCCCGGTTGCAGAGCCTTAAAACATTGGTCAAACAACGCAAGTTGATGCAACAGAGGGTGGGAAAAGTATAGAATATTTTGACTTTTTTGACTATCACAGATTTAATACTTTTAAAATAACTTAATGTAAAAAATCGGACCATGATAAGTATTTTATTGCGTCATAAAAAAATTGTGCCACAATAAACATTGCCCCAATTAATTTATTAATAAAGGTTCAAAGTAGCTTCCTTGGGGAATACCTGCGTACCTCCAATATCTAAGAAAAAAATGTATTTTTAACTTTATTATAAACTCATAATTTTTATGTGTTTTTGTTATATCAGAACGTAATTCAAAGCACGAACACGACAAAGATTTTAATGTGCCATCAATTATGAATTCATTCACGGTTGCACCTGTATGTACAAAAAAGACACCATAATATCACGTTTCCCAATTGATGTTAAAACTTCCCGTGGCATAAACAGAATAATATATTAGTCATCAGAGGTATAAAAAGGGAATAAATACAATCGTGTGCACATGTGTACAGGTGGTATGTGCGTGTCTGTGAGATCGCACACGGATCACGGGTGCTTGTTACTGACACAATGGTTAGCCGCAACCTAACGGGTTATTTTATGAAATCTTGCCACATAATGTCACATTTTGTCGTTGCTGGCTTTTAGACATTAACTTGGCGATCATTGTAGTGCAGATTGTTAACAAAAGCGTAATAATAGCACCATTTGACGGCTTTTGCATTGGGGTCGTGAATTATATTTATGGGCAGTTGCTCTCCCGGTATAAATGGACACAGAGGTAATGTTGGGAAAAAGATAGGCCTATTCTCGCCTGTGTATTATTGTAAAACTCTCGAACGGCGAACTCTGGCATTATGAAATTTTCGTAGCTTTTTCTTTCTGGAACATTTATTTCAACGCAACCATTTTCATCCGTCACCATCGTGCTTCGTGATTTCTATCGTAAGCTTTGATAATCCATTAAATTGTAAAAAAAATAACACAAGACGCCAAAGTGCACGTTTCATGTTTTTCAAAAGTTTGGAAAATCCGAGAAATTTAAAAAAGTGTCATCTTTATAAATTAATTATGTTTACTTTAAAATTTATTTTAGATATAAAAGGTACACCTTTATACACATTAGCAAATAACGACTTCCTTAGAGTCAATAAAGTTTTATTTAAGTATCCGATAACATAATCTTTTATCGTTTCTTCCTGTTTCTCTTATTGGGCCATATTTCACTGTTGTCATCTGTGATTTCGTTCGTTGCAAGGACAGCCAATACGATCTGCGAGTTATACTATAACTATAAATTATTCCGGTAAGCCGGCTTAAGTCTCTGTAGGAATAATAATTCTCCTCTTTACAATCAAGGTAGCGATCTCGCGTGCAAGAATTTTCTCCTACCGACGAATGCACCACCGGTACGCCTGTCTCTGTGGGAGACATGAGTGCAGTAACTCTGATACCTGCCTGCAGTACCTGGGCTTGCACTGCAGACTGCATGCCGCTAGCTGCACTGGTTGCTGGTTACTGGTACTGGTTACTTTCCCACCATCGGGCTGTGCGAGTATTGCTGCGACTGCATCTGATGAATCAATCACCCGCATTGCACCATCCGCGCATGTTGCTTTCAACTTTAACGATCTTCCAATTACTGGACTCCCCGATTGTCGAGATAATTAAGAGAATTTTTTAAACGTTGGTGGTCGGCGTGGATTCTTCTTCTTTGTCTTCTTTGTCTTGTTAGTTTGTTTTGCGCGTTGATATCATTATGATTATTATTGATACAGAGACGGTTTGCAATCAGGTCCATAGGACCACTATGCTATGGTCCATGTTTCAACAGTCCCCCTCCATCGAAGTTGTCATTTTAGGTGTTTATGTCCTAGTTCCTCAACAGTAGCTTCTCAGGTGTTCGATATTTTGGGGGGACTTTGGGGGGACATCAAAATACGTTGCAATCAAGTAATTGCGCTGATAACCAAAAAGGATGCCCACTATATCATATCCGACCCTTAAAAAGATTCATCGAGGATAGAAAACGTTTAATTTGGATGATTATATTATCTTCTTATACTTCATACGCCTTCTAGCATTCAGCTGATACATTATTACACCTCCCTCCGACCACTCAATTATCTCTAATTTCACCAAATCTTAGAATACTCACCCATCTAGAGCAGGCAGTGCTATTACGGTCGTCAGTAACGTTCTTGGTGATAATCCAAGTTTGCACTCCAAAAGTTAGAAGTTTTAATTAAGCACTTTTAAGGCTTCATTATAAGCTTTCAAAAAGAAGAAGGAGATTACTGAAAATGGTTTGAAATGGAGATATGTAAATATGAATGGTAGAGGGAGTGTGCTAATATAAAAAAACGATTTTAATTATTTAATAGCGAAAATATTTAATAAAACACGACTAATTTTAAAATAGAGCGAAAATGTCTTGCGATCTGAGAAGAAGCATTTGATGATACGTGATACATGTAACGTCATGCAGAACCAGGGGCGTTTTTAATAATTTTCTTTCAAGGGAATTTCATCTAATTACTTTTTCAAATCGGCATCTGAAAAGAGATCTTAAAAAAACAGAAATTCAGAATGCGGGGTTTTAAATAAGTGATTTTATCCCGAAAACAGATGATACTGAATCTAGGAAAGTGGCGTGGGAAATCAGATCGAGAAAAAGTGTACGTGCAAAACATCATGTCTCCAAAACAATCCCCTCTCTGCAATCCGGCTCAAGTTTTCGCAGGAAGTCAGTTGTCAATTAACAAATCAAACCGGAGAGTAAAAAACAACTTTGAGCGACGTTTAGATGTAACCTAATAATAAATCCCATAAAAACATACCCCAACATTCAATCCTGTAGTATGAATATGAACATGAACTACTGGTCTGTAACCAGATCTATTCGACTTGATAAAAAAAGATATACTTATATAAAAAGCTGTTACATTGTGGCTTGTCATGGTGGTCAAAAAGAGTTTTCTTGCCTTAGAGTTAGGTAAAAACTAGTAGCTTGTTTCATTTAATGTAATATAATAATATATTTTGAAGATCTTATTTATTAGTAAAGTTTATATCATTTTGTTATCACTCTTGCAATTCTAGCAAGGTTCTAGCACTAAGTTTTAAATGTAAACTTTACTTGTTGTACTCAATTTGATACTCTTATTTGTGGTCAACGAAAGGAGGCTTGGCAATAGCGATTAATTGGGATATAAAACAACGCTCTAGCTTTTAAGTATAATTGTGGCTGATTAGTACAGAAAATTGTGACTAATATCAGTAATATCTGAACGCCCATGGAAATGCGAAACCAAAGATAAAACTTATCCTTTCGAATTTATGAATCATACCTCTATATATTTATAGCTACTACACCGTTCATCGAATCGCTGAACCTAAACTTTTCTACAGTTCCGTGATTACAACTTTCATTTCTAATTTCTTCGATACAATTCATTATTATTAAAAGGGGTTTGAAAATTTCTGGATGGGTTGAGTACCTTCGGAAAACTCGGCTTTGATGGAAGAAAAAATCCCTTCTCCAACGATTCCTGAAGAATGCAAGTATTGTATTCGACACGCAACGCGAATGCCAACGACTGCTGTGAACATACAGGCTCTGTAATTCCTATTCTAGTCCACCTGCTGCAGTCTACCTTATTACAATACCTGCAACAACCTACCGGCTCTTATGCCACACACAACGATCTGCGAAAAACACACGATGAATATTATGACGAAACTCAAGTAAACTATCAATTTAAAACTCTCCATTTCAGGCTGGTATCTTGAGAAGGAATGGATTAGGTACACCTGCAAATAATAAAAATCATAACAGATAAATTTTGTACCATCCAGCATAACAAGGACAATATAAAACACGTTTAGTCGGCGACGATACGATAGTGTTTGTAATTTTGAAAGTTTTTCCTCCTTGTAAATAATATCTTTAAGATTTTTAACGATCCTTTATTGAAACACTGTCGTAAAATCGAAGCCTTCTGTTTTTGCCCGGATCTGTGAGGCTAATATAATTTGAATTTAAAATACCAACTTTTTAGCACTTTTAATCATTATATTTGGTACGGAAAAGAACACAATACATAAAAAAACTTTATTCACATTCGTAATATAATAAATATAGAATTACTTGCGGCTGTCTAGACCACGTAACTCTATACTTTAGCTGTCTCTCATTGTGATTCTTGTATTTTATACAACCGCGAACTGGGTACAAGTGTAAGTCCAATGTCGACCAATGTTATTTTTTTCCAAATTCCAATTGAATACAAAATAACCTTTCGTATTTCTAACGCCTTTAACGTTTTGCACCCAACTCAATCGCTCTTTTTTATAACGTATTTTTTGTGATACCTCTTCTACGAGTAGGGCACTTTAAAAAGTTTGAAAATTTCTATATTAATATTTAAATAGTTAAATTACCCTTAAAATACTAGGCTCTTAGGTATTAATAATTGTTGCGGGCTGTGAAAAGGTCAGTTAAATTAGATTTTACATGACATCTCAATTTTTTATTAGATGCAACAAAGTGAAAATTGGCTCCAAGTTTGCGTGACAATATTTGAATAGGAAAACTGTGCACAGTCAAAAGCTTGTAAGCAAGGGAGTAGATATAGCCTTCACAATTTCACAAGGGTGGGTTCGATTCGGGGGGGGGGGGGGGGGGGTTGAAAAAATTATTTAGAATAGCTTTTAGGATCACTGCCTACCACAATATATAATTTACATCATATTGATTAAAGGGATGTTGCAAATAATATTGTTGTATTTTCCATGGATTACTGAGGCCTTCGGGAGTTATTAAAATTATGGCGGAGATTTTCTGTCAATGAATTGGCCGATTCTTTCATCTCATATCATGAATCACCGGCAGCAAGTGGTACAAACTGTACAGCCTTTAAAGGCCCCAAAGGTCGTTTTGTTCCCCTCCACTTCGGTCCGCCGACTTCGACCAGTGACGTAGTGTCCGCACGGTGTACTGCACGGTGCACACCTGTTGTCGGAAAAGAAGAAAGAAAAACCTGCCGGACGAAATTCGAACCTACTCCGTCTGGGATCGTGGGCAGCTTCCGGACTCGGCGAAGAATCTGTTCTCGGAAAGTCTCCCGACCGAAGTGTCTCTCAACGGGCGATTTGGCCAGAAAAACGTGCCGGTAGACTCGCAAACAACTTAGCAACAGCAACCATTCACCATTGTTAACTAATGACTTTACGCTAATGGTTGGTTACTTTGACCGCATGGGTTATAAATAGATAACATGGCTCATACTAATGCTGCTTGAAATATTTGCGTTTGGAATTCGGAAATCCTTGTTAAATTTTAATGAAGCTGCAGTCATTCCTGTGAAAATAAATCAGCACACTAATTAGAATTTTTGCGAATACGTATTTAGTGACCAACTCTGCTTTATGTGAGGTGATTAGTCGTTTAGGGAAACATTCTTCCGATATATTGTCATTCTTTTCCCTCCCTTATACTTTATCCTCCACACAACAATACATGATATATTATTTACTCGTACCATTTATTGGTTTAGGGATCGGACATGAATAGCCAATCTTCCTTGTCCTCTTCTCTTCTACCTTCCGCTTTCTACAGCTCCACAATTTTTACTAAAAAAGAACCCACTGGTCCACTGGACTTTTTAAATCAACGAACATATTTTACAAGTTAATGTACATAGGTTCGGTTAGGTTAGATTATTATAATTAAAAACTTTATGAAAACAGTAGCCGTGACATCAATCGGCATCTTGTAACTTGTAACCATCCTTCAAAAACCCTTGTCCAAGAACTTATTATTGACTCTATGACTAACTTGCTTCTTTTCGTGGTTCTTTTAGATGGTCGTTAGGTGGTGGGGCGGATTGTGGGCGGCGGCGCTGGTGGCCCTGGCGGCTGCGGGGCCTGCGCAGCCACCTCAGTCTCTGCACCACCTCACCAAGAGGTCGTTCTTCGAGATCCAGTGCAAGGGGGTCTACGACAAGTCTATCTTCGCCCGGATCGACCGAATCTGCGATGATTGCTACAACCTCTTCAGGGAGCCGCAACTGCATACGCTATGCAGGTATGTTCATAAGATATTAATTCAAATTCAAAAGTGGACCTAACGTCGTGCCCTGTGGAACACCGTTCCTGCTATTTGAGCATTTTGCAGAAATGTTTCCCAGTAACTAAATTGAAGAAATAATGTAATCTCAATGTGAAATTGAGCCGTAACTGCATGGGTACGCGTATGCGTGTGGTTGATGGACTTGATTATTCTCAATATAAACATAAATGGATTAAATATGAAAGGAATCAAGTGGACCTAAAATCAATACTTCAGGAAAGCCACACAGGCAGTCAAAAAATTAACTCTTACTGGATTCTTAGTTTTAAAACGTTTTGAAGTGTTTCGGGCACAAAACGGCGGTTCAAAAAAAAACAGTATACTTTTATTATGTTACTAATCAAATTATTTTGTACGTTTTCCACACCTGCAACTGATGGACAACATTAACGAGGCACAGAAACATGAAATGACTGGTTATTGACTTTTCAGGAACGATTGTTTTACGTCAGACTACTTCAAAGGCTGCCTGGAGGCACTGCAGATGACGGACGAGATAGAGCAGATCCAAGTATGGATAAAACAACTTCACGGGGCGGAACCTGGGGTTTAGGTATTGTTTTATCCCCTTTCATTTTGATTTTTCCTTCATTTTTACCTAACATTTTTTCTCCTTATATGACTAACCATTCTAATATCACTTTAGTTTATTATCCTTTTTTCTTGGATCGAACCTAACAAAAATCTTTTGTTTGGTGAACCCATTGGTTTACATGTATAATTTATTTACCACAACGCTTTATCTAATAGAAATAGATATTCATTTTCCCCACAATTTTTTGTAAAATTCTTATTTAACTAACCTTCCTGTTCTCTTTCTATCTTCTTTTTTTTATCTTTTTCTTTTGGTTCTATCTTTAAAAAAATAATATTGCATATAAAATTATTTTTAATAAAAAAAAATATATATATATGTACCTAAACGAAAAAGGTATAATATTAAAAATAATACGAATATATATATATATATGTATATAATTTTTGTTTTTATCTAACATTCATTATTTTCCTTTATAATAAAATTTAACGCAAAAATGTTTCCAGCTTGTTTTAGAAACAATTTACATATTTAGTTTTCTCCTAAAATATATCACCTTTTATTGTTTTCCAACCTACTTTTCAATATTTTTAACCACATTATTTTCTACCTCTCACTGTTTTAACAATTATTGTCCATTTCACTTATACAACCAATCTCCTAATTTTTCATCTTTCTATTACCTTTACTTCTTTTCAAAATTATTCCGTTTTTCTTCCTCTGGGGGTGGTCTTCAAACTAATCTAACACAACTTTTTTCATCTTCACTAACAAATGTCCTTCTTTCTAGCAAATTTCTTCTGCTCCAGCCTGCACATAACACCTTCTTGTCTTTACTAACTACTACATGCTTCTTTGTCTTGTCTGTTTTCTAACCTGTTTCCTGTCTAATATTTTCCGACTGTTTTCTAATTGTAAATATATCAACTGTCTTATAACATTTCTACATAATATAACACTATTATTTTCCTATTAAAACTTATACCATTTTAGCTAAATTAATTGTCTAGTAGTTAAATTCGTCTGTAAATCTTTAATGTAGGTATTACAAAATGTTGTGAAAATATTCAACAATGAAATTTAATAGTATTTTATCAATGGAATTAAAATAATTCCGTTTCTTCAGTAGGGGAAGGCAACAAGTTTGGATAACTTTAAAAAATCAATACTTATTCACAAAATTGTATGTAATGCACAACAGGGATAGAAGTCTGTCCAATTGAATGTGATATTCAACCGTTCAGAAGAATCAAATCAAATCTCCATCAAAATAAAGAGAAGATTATATAATAAATATATCTTTCTAGAGTATATTTTTATAATTTAATAAATATAAAAAAAAATATATATTCATGGCAATGACTAATGATTGAATGCATTGTTTCTTTCAGGCTCCAATGTTTCACGACACCGTACTTTAAGGGCTGCTTGGAGGCCTTGCTCCTCACGGAGGAGGAAGAGAAGTTCAGTCAGATGGTAGAGTTCCTGGGGAAGAAGAAGTGATCCACCCGACCTAGCCAGGACCCGACCCGGCCGGGCGCCACCACCACCATCTAGTGGCAGTTTTCGCAAGCTCGCAGGCAGACCAAGCACGCCGCACACCATCTAGTGGCAGCTGTTACAAGCTCGCAATCAGATCAAGCACGTCGCACACCATCTAGCGACGGCTGCTGCAAGCTCGCACCCGCACAAAGCACACCATGACCGCCAGGGAACTTCCGCCATCTGATATCTATCCTCATTCAATCTAGTCGCAAATCATCGATGTATTTTTAATAGTTTATTATCGTATAGCTGTAAAAAGTAGAAAAACAGGCCATATTGATCTTAGCTTAATTTAAAATAAAGCACCATTGAAAATGAGAAAAAAAAACTTGTAATATATATTTTTGTAATGTAAGCTAGGGTTATTTTTGTGACTTGTATTATTTAATGGTAAAATAATCTTGGTTTTGCTACGCATGTTCGAGTATTCTTCCATGTAAAATATATTGATTAAAATATAGTAATTAGAAGAACTAGAAGGAATGTTGCCAACCAAAGGAAGTAGGAAACACACTCTGTCTGTGAAGTAACAAAGTTTGCTTTCAAATCTGACAAGTTTCTTTTTCTATTCAAATAATTGTGATTCTGAAGGTCCTACCAACGCACATTGTTTTATATTTTTGACTGATAGCTTAAGGAATACATAGTTCTCAAATTGTGTACATTTAATACTAACTACATAATATATTAAATATGTGAAATAGTAATGTTTATGCAATAGTGCTATCTTTCTTACACATGGCCAAAGAATGTAATTCACTCGGTACGATATCCTCAAATATTTAAACCAGTACATACTAGTTAATTCACTTTCTGATGAAAATAGGTACATTTAACGTCCCGATTCCTTGATGGGAAGAGACTCACATACCTGGTGAACCAGGAGACATTGCCAAACTGGGCTACTGTCAAAAGAATAAGGTAAAACATGAGAGATAGCTTGAACGACTTATGTCCTAAGCTATCTTTTATTTTACTTATACTTATGACTTATGTCCGGGAGTTATGAAAACGGTTTCCAAATTAAAAAAAATATTAACCTCTCTTTCAAAAGACTTGTTTTAAATTTATCTCATTATTAAAATCTGAATTATAATTTTCTCCGTTGAAATCAAAGTATTATTGTATTATGCCAAGCATCAATATTGAGCCTGATTAACTGATTTGTAAAGGGAACCATGATGTATAATATGGTCACACCGACTCTTAGATCGGAATGGCTGGCCGACCTGAACTTGGTATGACTATATATCATGGAAAGTAACCCCATAGACAGGTGACTGGACACGGATAGCGGGTATCCCTGACCTGGCATGTGAAGTACCTATAATAATCACACTATTTTACTAAAGAAGCACTCGAAGTGTTATGTATTAGGTGTAAATAAACTATCTAATTTAAAAGAACTTATATTGTAAAAGGGTATTTTTGAAGAAATATTTTTTGACATAATATTGAATTTTGACTTGTGAGCCTAATGAATATGAAATGAAAAATAGCTAATCTATGTGCCAATTGTATATTAACTATCAGTGAATCCTTACTAATGTTTTATAATTATTTTTATTCAATTAGTTTTAATTTGCAGCATTCCACTCTCAGTATTTAAAGTGTATATTATTTCTTATTTATTTATTTATTCCTTCATATCATGAATCACTACATTTTATTTATTTACACAAATCCATTTATTTCATTCAATATCATTAACAACCGTTAAACATTACAATATACGATTGTAGCAAAACAAATACATAAGAGATTTCTCATTATTGGTGAAATATGTATTTTGGTTTTGTTTTCTTATAATCTCTCTTTAGTCGAATCTCTCTGGAATTTGTGTTCCTCAATGCAGCTCCTTAACTAAACACATTGTATTAGATCAGTATTGATTTCCTAGATATAAAACTTTTTACTATGTACAGAAAAGTATTATTTTGGGTCACTATTATAATTTGTAAAACATTTATACGGAATATGTCTCTCTCAAAATCAATTACTATGAGATATATTTATCGTAACCGCAAGGTATAAATTATGCTATATATATTTATATATTTCTTGTCACTGTATTTATATTACATATATTGAATAAATAGCTTTTTGCAACGACAACATTGTTTTTTATTGTTCTGAAAAATGTGAGTGAAGTTTTCAAACAATTGTTTTTTACAACCTGTCAGTTATAAGGGGAGAGAAGGGAGGGGGGGGAGGGAGGGGGAAGGGGGAGGGGAGGGAAGTATTCTCTACCAACCCTGTACTTCTTTCACTGTAATTTGAAAATAATTATTGTTAACACTATCTGACCTAACACAAAATTATGACACCACAATAGATGACTTTGATTGAAAAAATACATTGAAAATTGTGGACTTGCGCTGGAAAATGGATGATGTAGATGTAAAATGAATCTTATATATACCATATTTGTAGACGGGCAGAAATGAACCTGATGTAGGATATTCAATATACTATATTATTTTTATGTTGAGAAGTATTTCACCATCCTCCTCGTGGATTAATAATTATCCATATGATAATGTAAATTTTCGATAAATTAAATATGATTAATTTATTTAGAAAGGGGCCGTTCAAGTATTACGTAACGCACTAGGGGGGGAGGGGGGGTGTCTTGTGAAACGTTACTGTGCGTTACGGGGGGTTCGAACAACGCGTTACGCAACAAGTTTTTCTTTATTTAGATAAAAAAAACGAGGCAATTAAAATCTTCCAAGTTGGCAACCCTTTTCGTTCTCGAAATCTCTTATTTTATTTATTACCGCAAACAGGATTAAAACAAGAAAAAAGGTATTTAAGCGACTTTCCAGTACCTGCAAATCCTACAGATATAATATGTGTTTGTCTCTATTTAGTGTCGCTATTTTTCGTTTCATCATGGGGTGGGCACTCAGCCTAGTAAGTCGAATAGGGTCCGAGTGACTGTCTCGCCCTTTTACTAGGCCGAGCGCTCGGCCAAATGAGAGGTTTTTCGATGTCTAAGTTGTTTTTACATCTCGTACTCTATAATTGAGTTAATCGTAGAAAAATTAACTATTAGGTAATCGATATATATTAATTAAAAATTATCGTGTTAGTTTTTTTGAAAGACATTAAATTATATTTATCCAACACTGCAAACAAGCCTCGAGTGCAGATGTAAAAACGTGCAATTTACTGGAAAGGCATAAAATAATATTTATGTGTTTGAATTACGCTCTATTTTGTAATATGTCTTTAAGGGCCCGCAACCTGGATTTGTACCGATTTATTATTAGTAAGTTTTAAAGCTCTTAAAAAAATATATGCTATTCTTGAAGATAATATCTAGACTTTGCCTGCGCCGAAACGCAAATTATATAAAATTCCCTAGATAGAAAAAAATCGCAAAGTATGCTCCAAAAATTATTATTAACACGTTTGTTTCAGTTATTTTACAAGTTATATATATGAAAAAATTCACAGTGTTTCTTTAAATGCTGTTTAAGGCTGCCCGCGAGATTTTTACTCTATTTTAAACGAGTCGTGTTTTATTAAACATTTTCTCAATTTTTGCATCGATTTTGTCGCTGTAAATGTTAGTGCTCTCCTCTAACATTCGTAATTTCGTATCTCTCCATCTTCTTCTTTTCGGGCCCGGTTGCAGAGCCTTAACTCTAACAGGCCAAAATGCCAAACATAACGTCCGTAATCATGTGGTTCGTCCGACGACCCCATGCATTTTTCAGTTTTATGGGCATTTAAACTATAGAAATCCCTTTTTCTTTTTATTTTTTTTCATTTCCTTTTTTTTGTTATTTGTCCATTTATTGGGTAGGGAATATTACCTATATTTGAAGAAACGATTTTTTCACTTTTTTTTAAACGGCATATTATGTATTAATCCTTTGCACAGGAATACCTAAATACAAAAAATATATTTCATGTATAAATAGATATAAGAAGGATAGTAATTTTGGGGTCTATCTTCGGCCCCAGTTGGCTGCGGGAGAGTTAACGATTTTGCATTACAATGATTGACTGCTGGCCGAAGATGAGCGAAGTCCGGTTAAAATGATAGGAATTAAAGTAAAGTAAAACACCACTTTTATTTTTATACTTTATGCCGACCGGGTTTCGCTACAACCGTAGCTTCGTCAGGGCAGTATAATACTCTACGGAGTATTATACTGCCCTGATGAAGCTACGGTTGTAGCGAAACCCGGTCGGCATAAAGTATAAAAATAAAAGTGGTGTTTACAAAGTTATTGTTTTATTTTAAATTAAAAAATTGTAATTAATATTTGAGTGTTACTGGTAAGGTTAAAAAATCATTAAGGGACACGATCGCTCTGCGGTATATGGGGAACCACAGAGACCCCTTCTTTAGGTGATACATGATTTTTACCCTCAGTATAGGTTAAGCAGACAAAAAATACAGTTTATTCTTCTTCTTCTTGTGCTATCATGTTGGCTATGCGGACTTTGTTTACTGCGGCCCGGAACAGCTCCACGTAGACTGGCCAAACCACTGTCTCAGGTATTTCAGCCATGGGGTTCTCCTTCTTCCAGGGCCCAGTCTTCCGGCAATCTTTCCCTGCATTATGAGATGCAGGATCTCATACTTCTCTGGATGTCTCATCACATGTCCAAGATATTGAAGTTTTCGGATTTTTATAGTTTTAATTAGTTCCTTTTCTTTATTCATCCGAACCATAACATCTTCTTCTGTAGATCCACATCTCGAATGCCTTATTACAGTTTGCAGTATTTACAGTTTGCTTATATTATATTTTAACATTAGCTCAGGGCCTATGTCATCTTGGGGATGCTGCGTGGAGGGTTTTTTCAGGAAAGGAAGAAGAGAAGTTCTGGGTGGGAAGGAATCTGGGGGTCAGGGTCTACGACAGGTACGGACGTATGAATCCTTCCCTTTAACTGCGGTGCAAGGCGATATTCCGAGAGAGTCTTGCTGGAGAGGTCAAAAGGTCTCGCTCGACCAGTATCTCCCGATCTGGCCTGCCACGCAGCTGGTGGGCAGATATATTCACCACCAAGACTCGGATAAACCTAACCTCATGAAGCTAAGTCACCAAATATAACAAACCACTTGGGATACAACACATAAGGCAGAGGTGTTGGTTATCCAATAAATGATTCCCGGGGCGGCAGTACCTACACCCGCCCCCCAAATTTTCATTATTAGATAAAAGGTCATATTATGTCAGTATGAAACAGCAACTTCATTGACATATAAAACAGTTGCTAGTTTTCAAAACAACTTCTTCCTCGTGATTTTGTGAGATTCTAAAACAAATTTCCAGAATTTTAAAAAAACCTCAACTAGCTTGTGGCCAGGCCCAGTTGTATGCATTCGGAGAGGCAACAGAGTGCTCTGTGCGATGTGATGCACCGTATTTGTCAAGCTTTCTTCTAGTCTATCTATCCATCAATTAAATTGCTTGTCGTAGGGGAAATTCACATACCCAACTCTTGTGCAATAAATACAAAAATTAAGTTACATCTTCCACGGTAAATTTCATTTGATTAGTTTGCCAAAATAAAGTATACCGTATTTGCGGTACATTCCAGAGTGGAAGATACCTCCAGTATCGCCCTGGTGTAAGACCACCATTCGGAATCGACAATTTCCCTATGTCATCTGAGATGCTGTGTAGAGGGTCTTTTTGAGGAGAGGAAGGAATGAACATTAGTCTTGAAGAGACCCATGTTGTTGGAAAGAGGAAACACAGAGGACGGCAAATCGTTCCACAGCCGAGCTATTGAACACAAGAACGAGTCGAAAAAGCGACCCAAACTCACGTGACAAATGACAACCGTGTACATAATATGTTGGGTACATATCAAGAATATAGCCAGGTACCCATTTCTCTACCTTCGTCTTTCCCATTTCCCTATGTTTTTCATTCCTTCCAACCTCACAACATGCCCCAATTGGAATGCTATCGGAACTCTTGTGCGGTATTCTAAAAAATCTTTTTCTGCAATAGGATCAATGGTGTGGTCGAGGGGTAAGACTTTAACTCACAATCCGAAGGGCGCAGGATCGAATCCCGGCATGGGCAAATAATATTTTTTTGATTGATTTGTGTTATTTCACAATAAATTCATTTAAAATAATATACAGTATCTTTGCGGCACGTTCCATGGAAGATGCTCTCACTATCGCCCTGGTGTACGACCACCATTCAGAATTGAAACGTTGCCTAAAATGGCTTTAGCCATGTTTGGTGACCAGATCTGAATAGCCAGATACTTCCCCACCTTCCTCTTCCCATCTCCTTCCCCTCCCCACTGCCTTCAGCCTCACAACATACCCCAATTGGGGATGTCACACTCTCACTGGCTCCAGGCGGGAGCAGCTGGGACTCTTGTGAGATATTCATATATAAAATACATATTTTCTTTCTATAAAACTGCATTTAGGTATGGTGAACTTTTAATGGATTAAAAACAGTTTTTCTATTTTGTATTTTGCAATACCTTTTTAAATATATCATAGCCTTATATTTTTAGTCACACGCAAAGATAAAAGCGCGAGCACTTATCAAACAAAGCTGTCAAATATTTCTTCCTATAGTAGGAGAGGGGGTCAGATGAATTAGAGAGGTGCCACAAAATGTCATTTCTATGTACTGGATCTGTCAACTCGACATCTATCATCTGCATTTTTACGTAGCTCTGTAATTAAAATGACCCCCCCCCCCTCCTGTTTTACGGCGGAGAGGTGGAAAGAGAGAACTTTTCGCATATCGCCTCACCAGCGGTAAGTTACGCCATGTAACTTTGAGCTTCGAGCACATCGTCTGCTTAGGTGTGGCAGGACTGCATGGGATTGTATGGAGAGCGTTATTGTGGGTGTGATGATCTTTTATCTTTGCATGTGACACCCATCTTAGTTTTCTTCCTCTTTCTCAGTGATTTGGGGACACGGTCAAGCAAGTTAACGCTTCTACCAGAATAGGAATGATTATGCACCCAAGAAATACTTGATTTTCCTTGGAAAATTAAAATAGAGATGGAATAATATTTTGTAACTTTAATCTTAATAACGTTTTATAAAATTCTTAGTACATTATTAACAAGATACTTACTGATACTATATCCTATGTAAAAATGATATAACTTGCTAAATTATGGTAATGATGATGTTTTAACAATATTACATGTACACATTAAATAGAAATAACATAATATTAGATTTATTATTTTTTTGATATAAATATAGTAATTTATTTTTTATTTTATTTATTAATTTTATTTTAGTAATTTGTACATTTAAGTTGACAAATTTCTAAGTAATTATAATATTTCATATTGCAAACTAAATTTTATGTAGTTTTATGTAGCTCCTACAATAAGTCTTGAACTTTCCAATTGGTGTGGACTTTAAAGCTTCTGGTAGCTTGTTATATAACTTCATCCCTTTGTACAGTACACTGTTCTGCATATTCGCCTTGTCCTTTTTTTGAAGCCTGATTTCTTTGCACGTCCTTGTGTTATGTCGGTGAATGTCCTTGTTAAATATTTTTATTTGAAAAGTATTTTGGTAAAATGTTGTTAATTATTTTATGTATAAATATCATCGTATTCAAGGTCAGCATCTGTTTCACGGTTGGCCAATTCAGTTCCTTTAACATTTTGTTTACTTTTGAAAATCTATTTCGCCATAGTATTATTCTCATTTACATTTCACAATGATTAACTAATAAAGATTAATAAGTGAAAAATATGGCACTGTGTCGTGAAAATACTTTGCATTGACATTGAAATTCTAGACAGAAAAAAATGCAAACTTCATCACATCAGAGATCACTAATTGAGAGGTTTTTAAGTGGGATACATAGTTTTACTGACTTTTTGAAAAGCTAAAACTTTTTTTTAAGACATTAGACACATTTTCGGTTCTAATAAAAGTGATTCTACGAAAAAATTAACATTTTTTCAGAAAAATCTATTCAAAATGCATTGTAGACAGCAATAATATTTTTATAAAATCTATTGAGGTGTAGAAGTATTGGTATAACTGATAAAAAAAAAATGTTTCACATATTTATGTAGGTACCTACCAAAAATTCTAATAGAAAAATCATTACAGTTGGAATTACATACGTATTACTATGATATAATAAGATTTATTGTCTTTTAATGTTCATGGGTGGTATGCAGTTATTGGGCAGTATATACAATATCCTTGATTTTGAGCTTCTCTGACAGTTCCTTGCAGGATTTGATCTGGTTGGGCACGTACGAGATAGTGCCTTCCTTGTCAGTTCTGGCGCAGTTCTTGGCTGCTTTGTCTCCCGCAATGAATACTGGTTTGGACGGGTCCACCTAGAACACCACAAAGTTTAATATTATAATATTGTAAACACGAGAACAGGTAAGTGAGAACACCTTGTTAAACACGGAATAGATATTTTAACAATGGAAACATGATAACAGATAAGTGAGAACACCCTGTTAATCACTGTATGGGTACTACACAAATAGTCAAAATAAACTCAAGGAAACTGAGAAAGAATTTGGATATTTCACCAAAAGTAAGGAAAAATAGAGCTTACTTTAGACACACGCAGACGCCCACATCGCGCTTCTATCGGGTTTTCCTTTCAGTGGGATCAAACAACTGGGTATCCCATATCTTATTGAAATGATGTAGTGCGCTGAAGAAAATCGATAGAAATTCCGGACAGAAAAGCTACAGAAATTTACACAAAGCCAGAACTCATTGTTCAATTGCTTTAAGTACAAATCAAGTGTACAGGTTTTCTGCTTCATAGTTAGGATGAGAAAATAATGGTCGGCAATAACAATCAATACTCAATACCTTTACCGTGTGATTTCATCCTCCGACGAAGTATCTCCGACAAATGTATCTGAATTATTTTTTTGTTGGGTTAGGTTAGGTTAGGTTTTAGTAGATATTTTGTGGGGGATGTTTTGTCCGTAGAATATTTTGTCAGGGTTTTGTCAGGGATTGTCGGGGATATTTTTTCAGGGGATGAAGTCGCGCAGAACCACTCAGTGACCACGGTTAACATCATTGATAAAATAAGTTTCTTACGGGTTCGAGTCCCCTGATATGTGTCAGCATGTCGCTCATCCTGCCCTGGAAGCCGGGAGCGAAGCAGTCAGGGTCCACCGCGATGAAGCACTGCCCCAGGTTGGCTTCTCCACCCACTCCTGTGTGGGACCAGCTGCGGATGTGGTGACCGTATAGCGAACCTGGAATAAACAATTTAAATTGATAATTAATTCAGTAAGATATTCTTTTATTTAAAAAAAAAGGAACTGAAATTATATTAGTTTTTTTCAATTGCAATAAACAAAAGCACTGGAATTAGAATTTTTGACACATAAATCAGCGTGCATTCAAAAGAATCATATTCTACCTTTTCATAGATTGTTCGAATAGATAATTAATTATTTTTACTAATAATTAAAATTAATAATCGAACTGAGAAGCGCTGACAAATGTGTCTTTGATATTCTTTAAATTTTTAGAAATAGCATGTTTCTACAAACCTGCAGATATTCCACAGAGAATTTCAACCAAAGCACCTAGCCCGAAGCCTTTGTATCCAGAAGTGGTCTCAGGTCCTCCCAGCGGCATGAGGGTGCCTGACTCGAAAGCTACGTCGGCATCGGTAGTCACTCTTCCTTCAGGGTCCTATTCATTTTTATTTGTTGGTTATTATTATCGAAGGATTATGAAAGTTATAATCTACGCATTCACAGATGGCGCCAATCACATTATTTTAGGTTTTTAATACTTTTTGCACATTACACTTTAAAATATTATGGTAAAATAATTGTTTATATTTAAGGTAAATTAATGAATATAAATAAATAGTTTCGTCCATAAACAAAAACATATCTTTCAAGAAAGGCTGAAAAATTCAATTTTGTATCGGTGACTCAATCAAATATTGTAGTTTTCAGCCTTTTTTGAAAGATTCGGGTTTGTTTATGGACTATATGTATGTATGTATTTATATTCATATTAAATATGTACGGGCGCAAACGAATAATTTATCTTTATATTTTAAAGCGTAACATACAAAAAGTATCAAAAACCTAAAATAATTTGATTGGCGCCATCTGTGAATGCGTAGATTATAGGGACCATTTTATTTGATAAAAAATATTTATTCAATCTGCAAGAACCGGAATCAATATTGACCTATGATATCTATGTAACGAATGATATTGCAAGTTCTAAAAATAGATTTTTATAAACTGAATTTTTGTCGTCCCATTTGCTGTCCTCGGTAGTATAGTGGTAAGTATCCCCGCCTGTCACGCGGGAGACCGGGGTTCGATTCCCCGCCGGGGAGATTTTTTTGCTTTTGTTTTTAACATTATTATTGTTATGCGGTTTATCGCAGGAGAGCAAAGAAAAATATCGTTACATAATAATATATATTATAATATGGTGAAAATGTTATTTACCTGAGCCCATCCTTCTGGAATTGGTTCTCCTTTCCTCCTTTGAATTTCGATCTGAAAATAAAAAATACAAGTTCAGAAACACGAAATAAATATTTTTTTAGATATGTAAAGTTTTTAATAAAATAAAAAAGCCGTAATGGAATTTCCCGCTGAAATAACTGTTGAAAATCAGAATTTTTTTCGAACGATTCATTAGATATTTGAAGTTAATTTTCACGTTCAGTGTACCTAAGTTCTATTCAAGTTCTGTTATTATATAATTATAAGTCATTTTTTGCTTCATAAAACTGAAATGTTCACTATTTTTTTAATTTAAGTTTTTTGAAACAACTCATCCTAAAAATAATTGATAAATTTTAATAAGGCAAAATTTTCAAAAGTTGCCCATTCAAATATTATGATAACGTTCGTTTTCAAAAAATGACAAAATATTTTATTGTTTTTCTACGAAATAAAAAAAATCATAATCTTGCCATGCAAAAAAAAAAACAAAAAGAAACGTGGCCCATGAGGGGATCGAACCCGCGACCTTCGCGTTATTAGCACGACGCTCTAACCAACTGAGCTAATGGGCCGATGCTGCTAGACGTTTGAAACAACGTATTCAAGCTAAAGAACGATGGCTGCCGAATGGTTCAAAATATTCCTTTATATCTCTTGAGTTTTATCAGCTTTAAATAATTTCAGTTTTATTTCGGCCACAACCTTTCCACTAAAATCCAATGCTAAAATCATGATCTTGACATATTATTATAATGATATCGTTTTCGGATGTTAGGTATTAATATTTACCTTTCCGACTGCCACAGCCGTTGTAGCCATATCCAGTAGGAATCTGTCGCCATTCTCTGCAGGAGCTGCCATTGCCAAGGGATTTGTTCCTAGTGCCCCCTGAATAAAAAAACACAACTTGCTTCATCTGACATTTTCATTGTTTAAAAATAAAATAATAATGATTTTAGACACATTTAAAAAAATAGTTATTCGGGACCTTCTACATGAAAATAGTGGGTACGTACTTTCAGAAGTCAAATATCGACGACAGTATTTCAGTACCTACTTACTTAAAGGTTTGTTCAAAGGAGCACTCGTCTAATTTTAAGAAAGGAAGGAATAATGAGGAACGAGGATAATGGTCACGATTAGATAAAAATAATTAGATAATGTGAGATAATTTTTTAGGTTAGGAGAGTTCAGGTTAGGTTAGGTCAATTTAGTTGAGGCTGTATCGTTTAGATGGGAATAGATTGGGCTAGCCCGTTTAATCACTGTAGACCAAATTTGTCCCAGCTCACATATGTCTCGTACACATCGCTGTAACTCCCTTACTATCATTAGAAATATGTCCTAAGCGGTGTTAGAAAGGCAAATCACCACGCTTTATATTAAAATCTAAAAAAATAATCACGAATAAAATAAAATGTACACCTTTATGAAACCAAAGTTTTGAATCGCAATTTTAAAACAAATTGAAGCTTAGGGAATTTTTAAATTTGTTATTTTATATAAAATAATGATAAAAAAGTGAGGCGACAATAACTTTTTTTTTTCGTTATCAGTTAATTTTATTTAGAAAAAACGTAAGGTGAGCCCTTGCAAAATTTTTATATTTAAAAACTTATATGTTTATAAAGAATTATACAATTTGAAAGCGTATTTCATCACCTTTCAAAACAGTTTTTATTTTTCAGATATGTTTAGAAATATTCCATTTATTTACATTTTATTGTAAAGCGGAAATATTTTGACCATCTGAAAAATATGCCAAATTTCTGAAGGGCTAGATTTGGTTAGGCAGTTAGGCCAAGGGAGGTAAGCTTAGTTGAGATTAGATTACCTGCTTACTGCGAGTGGGCGCCATGAGGGGAGAGGTGTTGGTGAAACTCATTCCGATTAGACCTTGGTCAAGGGCTCTCATGGCGTACCAGCCGGCAATGCCGTAGTGGTTGGAATCTGCAATCAATTTAACTCATTAACATTGATAAATATTGTATTTATAACTTCTACAGATATAAACAAGTGACAAATAATATCATTTAGATACCAACCAATCTAGTCTAAGTTTGTCCACGAGTCCAATAGCTCACTACCTATATCCACTGAACAGGGATTATATCTACACACACACCTTCATGCCTTTCATCGTAGAATATTCTATATTCATTCTTCCATGTAGATTTGAATGGAAACCAATGTCACCACCGACTTAGTAGGTACCTTTTGACTATTAGATCGAGAAAGCCAATCAACATTTCGTACTCTGCCCTGACATCGTATTATCCGCCATTTCACTTGATTTAAAATTTTTTGATATCGACTGAGTTTTTTTTTTTTACGTGAGGGCCTATGTCATCTTTGGGGATGCTGTGTGGAGGGTTTTTTTAGGGAAAGGAAGGAGAAGAGAGTTCCGCGAAGGAAAAGGGTTTAAGGGGTGGGTAGGAATCTGGGGTTCAGTGTGTCCTGGTCATCCACCTCCAAGACCTAGACACAACTCATCCCATGAACCCGGGCACCCCTGCTAAATCACCAAACGTAGAAAACCAATTGGGGTGACCTATGGCAGAGGTGTTGGTTATCCAATTAAGGTTTAACTTAATTTAGGCTAAATTCAAGTCTTTATTGTTATTTATTTTTGGGGTGTTATGCCGTGTTGCAGCTCGTAGTGGAGTAGAGTTGTAGCTGGCGGCACGGTATCGCTTCTAAGTACATAAGCATATATTTCAGCACTAATAATTACACATCTGCCCTGATGATGGACACAGTAACGCTGTCCGAAACGTTTGCTAAAGGAGGAGGTAGCGCAACACGGCATAACACCCCAAAAATAAATAACAAAAATACTTTTGGCCGTTAAAACCTAAAATCAATTCTAAATTCAAGACGTTAAACACACTCCTCTTGATCACTTAATTTTTTTAGCTCCAAAACATACTATTTGTTGTTTTTAAGATAATCTCTATTCAGATGCCGAAAAAGTAAATATATAAAATCCCCTCGATATAAAAAGTCGCAAAAATAATTTTAAACAGTTGGTATGACCACTACATCGATGGCTACCGAAATTTAGGTAGGTTAATTTATGAATTAAAATAAATTTTATTATTTTTATTTTAAAATTTATAAAAACTACAAATGTAGGATAAGCCGTGAAGTTTAGGTGGATTCATTGGCTTTAAACCGCAGTAAGCAGTTTATATGTTTTCATATAAATATTTGGAGGTATGATATTGATTAAATCGATTGGTAGAATCGAAAACCGAACACTCGGAAACCTCCATTATTGAGTGGATGGGATGAAAAAAATCGCTGTGTTTCATTAAATTATACATACCTAGGTAGGTAGGTACCCCGATATCGTAGAAAATATTTAAAAAATAAAAGCTGAACTGCAAAAAATGTAAATCTTACTATCTACCTAGTAAGTATGTTGTACACAAGTACGTTGAATATGGTTGAATACATTCTCGATTTTTTCGGTAAAAGATTTCTAAAATGATTCTAAAACAACGAACCTCATATTGTCAACAAACAAAGACATAGATACTACACCCATTGTTAACGTATGGCGATTGACTTTTTGACTTTTTGAAATATTGGCATACAGAGCTCCGGGCCAAAAAGGCCCCTTTCTCTTTCATCATGAATTTATGTTAATGGTTTTAGAAGAAAATTGATTTATTTAGTTGTTTGTTAAAATTTTTTTTGCAAATGTACATGACTGCAATATGGGGAGGTTAGAATTTACGGAGGATTTGTTTTGGTTTTTTATGTGTGGTACGTACGTTTTCGTCGTACCGGGCGAGGCAGTTTATGGACGCGTTTTCATGGGTGGGAATTCCCGCATAAAAAGTTTCCGCGAGACTTAAGATGTGTTTTTTCAATAAGGGGATTTCAGAGTCTTTGTGAAGTTGGGCTACCCTCATCCATCTGGGGGCGCCTAGGGCTATACGTATGGCTTTATTCTGGAAAGTTTGAAGTTTTTTCAAAAGAGACTCTGAAGCGTGGGCCCAGATGGGGCTTGCATAAGTTAGTTTTGGCCTTATAGTTGATTTGTAGATTAAGAGTTTATTTTTAGTTGAGAGTTTTTTATTTTTTTTGCTTAACATGGGGTAGAGGGCTGCAAGGATTTTATTTGCCGAGGCTAAAATTTCGTCTATGTGCTTTTTCCAAGTTAATTTACTGTCTAGTGTTACACCGAGGTATTTAATACTTTTTTTCCACGGGACGTTTTCTCCGAACAAGTGAATATTAGGTGGCCTTTTGGGACGTCTACGTGAGAAAACTAAAGTTTAAAGAAGGTTTCTAGTTTAGATACGTGGGATTGAACTTTACGGGTAGCTTTATTTTCACTTACCGATGTTGACATGACGTCGGTATCGTCTGCAAAGTTTCCTATTTTAGTGTGAATGTCTTGGCTACCGGGGCGGGGGATGTCGCTTAAATAAATGTTAAAGAGGGCTGGCAAGAGAATAGAGCCTTGAGGGACACCGGCTCTTATCAATCTCACTGTGGAGAAAATACCATCTACTTTTATTCGGAATTTACGGTCTTTAATAAAATTTTCTAAGAGTTGAGTCATTGAGAGGGGAATACCTAGGAAGTTCATTTTATAAATGAGACCTCTAAGCCATACTTTGTCGAATGCTTTGCAGACGTCTAGGGAGAGGACTACCGTGTGTTGGCGATAATTAAAACCGTTTGTTATTTCTTCGACCATCCGCAAGAGTTGGTGGAGAGTGGAGTGGCCCGATCGAAAGCCGTGTTGAAAGTCGGGGATTAGCTTAAGTTCGTCAACTGATTTTTTAAGCCTGACGAGGATAAGTTTTTCTAGAACTTTTCCTGCGCAGGGAAGGAGGCTAAATGGTCTGTGGTTTTGGGCCAGAAGGGGATCTTTACCAGGTTTGGGGATGAAAATAACGTCTGCTGTTTTAAAGTCTTGTGGGATTTTACGAAGTCTAAAGGACGCATTGCTGATGGCTGTAAGAGAGCAGATTGCTTTGGAAGGGAGGCATTTTAAAATTTTATTTGAGATTGAGTCGGGTCCAGGACATTTTTTTGTTTTGAGAGTTTTAATAATGTTTGTGATTTCCTGAGGGATTGTGAATGGGATTGGGTTGTCTGTGGGGATTTCGGCCATGATGGCTTCAACTTTTGAGTCAACGGTAGAAACGAATTGGGGGTCATCGTAGGTCGTGGTCGGGGAAAATTGTTCTTCGAGGCTGTCTGCAAAAGTCTCGGCTTTGTCTCTGGAGGAATAAACTGTGCCTTTTGGGCCCGTAAGGGGACTTATTCTGGTGGAGGGTTTTCTAAGGGTTTTTGAAAGTTTCCAAAAGGCTGTTTTGTCGTCGTCTAGGGTGGAAATAAAATCTGTACTTTTGAAGTTCGACTTTAACCTGGTGTGAGAGGCGGTTCATACGAATGCGATCGATCGGATTTGAAAATCTTTGCCATTCATTTCGGGCGATTGAGTTATGTATGTATTAGTTTGTCGGGCGATTCTTTTACTTCTTCCCCTGGCCCGCGCAAGCTAGGTCCCGCCCCGTACGGCTGGCAAATGAGTGGATGAGACGACAACAAAAAACCTAGGTAATTTTACGATAAATTTTGACGTAACTAAAATCCGGTTTTTGAGGCGAATAAAACTGTTTTCAGTGCAGAATAAAATTTTATCGTATACTTCATCATATTCCTGAGTCAGGATGTGAGGAGTTTTTTTTTTAAATTGCATCCATTTGCCCAGAAAAAAATCCAAAGTTGCCTCCTAAATTCAGGGATAAATCGTCATCTTTTGGGGCCTATATTTTATAATTTAAAGCAAAAATCGGATACATGCCTAACCTATCAATTAAAAAAAACAATTAATTTGATTCAAATTAATAGATAACTTTGTATTAACCACTTAATTATTTACAAAAACCGACATGTTTCGTCAGCAAAGCTGACTTCTTCGGGGGTTTGACAGAACTAATTTAACTATTTTTTTTAATTTAATTTAATTTTTTTTTTTTTATGTCGGTTTTTGTAAATAATTAAGTGGTTAATACAAAGTTATCTATTAATTTGAATTTAAAATGTTACCACAAAATAATTTTGCACTATTATAAGAAGTAATTAATTTGATATTTTAGCCGTAAATCCAAAACAAAATTTTGTATGAAACAGGCCACGCATGCGTTCCTCTTAAATATTTTCACAACAGTCGCTTGCCCTTTCATTATAATCGTGTTTTTTTTTTTTAATTAGCGCGCTATCTCTCTATCGTTCGTATTTACATGACAAATCTCTCTTTCAAAACCATCTTCAGTAATCTTCTTTTTCTGAATGTTCAATTTTTAAAGTCTGTGTACCTAATACCTACAATACTTGACACCTTTTTTCAGCCCGATTCCCGTATAGTGTATAGAGACCAAAGACAAAATTTTTCGCTTTACGCGATCACTATTTTTATCTCTATTTTCATATCTACGATTTCAGTTGGTATCACAGCAAACAATATGGTTCATGTGTTGTTTGCTGTGATGCCAATTGAAATCGTAGAAGAGAGATGAAAATAGTTTCCCTATACGGGAATCGGGCTGAAAAAAATGTCGCGTATAGTAGGTATAAGACACGAAACCATCCTCAGGGTCAAATATTTCCCATAAAGATTGCTAGAAACACAGTAAGTAGTGGATATGTCAAGTAATTAGTCAAGTAGGGTGAACTCACGTTTAGCAGAAACCCAACCGACTCCGCAAGTCTTGGCCTTCTGGATGGCCAGGTCCATGCAAAAGTCCCCTACGGTGGCACCTAGGGCTCCCTCTCCATCGACCCACGCGGTGGCTGGGGTCTGCTTCAGGATGGTTGGCGTAGCATTGGGGTGGCAGGCTCCCGTCAGGATATCGTTCACATACATGGCTGTAATGGGAAATGAAGTCTATTAGTGTGTTGAAGTTTGGGTTCGAACTGAAGTCGGTTGGTTGATCTAGTTGCTGGAGTGGTAAGATGGAGCTATGGCTAAAGTTTGGAGTGTAGTCTGTTAGAATGCTGAAGTTTGGGTTTGGAATGAAGGCTGTTAAGATATGTTGAAGTTTGGGTTTGAATTGAAGTCGGTTGGTTGATCTAGTTGCTGGAGTGGTAAGATGGAGCTATGGCTAAAGTTTGGAGTGCAGTATGTTAGTATGCTGAAGTTTGGGTTTGGAATGAAGTCTGTTAAGATATTTTGAAGTTTGGGTTTGAATTGAAGTCGGTTGGTTGATCTAGTTGCTGGAGTGGTAAGATGGAGCTATGGCTAAAGTTTGGAGTGTAGTCTGTTAGAATGCTGAAGTTTGGGTTTGGAATGAAGACTGTGAAGAATGAAGATATTTTGAAGTTTGAAGTGAATGTAATAAATTAAAATGTATACCTACGTAATAATAATGTTCCGAACATAAACGTAGATAAAGTGTATTCTTTTTATTACACACACTGAATAGACATACCGTTTGTACGGTTGAAATTTAAGAACCCGACTTCAAGTACATCTCTGACGCCGCGCTTATGGAAAACCATGTTTGTGCGTAGAGCGGGTTTTTAACTGCTAGTTTCACGATTAATGAAGCGTAGTAATATAAAATGTTTACGTAATAATGTCCCAAAAATACAAAATCTGAAAATAAACGTAGATAAAATGTATTCTTTTTATTACACGCACTGAACAGAAACTACCTGGATGTGAAATCTATACCGATTTGAAAGAATACCGATGTGACCAATTTACATGAGACCTTTTGACTCCTACGTTCCAAACAGACTTATCTGCTAAGAGAGAATTTTGACATTTGAAATTTTAGATCAATTTCGTCAAAAGTAAGGTAAAACTGATATTACTTTGGGTTAACGGTTATGCTCATAACATATTTTTATCGATTTAGAATTCAGTAATACTAGCTTTCTTAGTTTTGATAATATTTAAATTACGGAACTACTTTTCAAGGTCCCCATGAGATCAAAAAACTCATAAATTACCACCTTATTCAAAAATATTTTTAAGCTATCATGCTTCTCTTGTGATATAACCAGTGATACGCGGAACCGTAACGTTTTAAAGTAACATCAGTTTCTTGGGCCAAGAATTTAATGGTCTGACAAATGAATGAATATTTTACCGGGACTGCGTCACACGTCCATAATACGTTTCATACTGTGCAATAAATTATACTTGTAGTATTTTTAGGAAAACGAAGTTTTGGCGGTACTGCGAAGCATTTATAATTATATTTTTTTCATAGACGTGTAGATAGATGCTTGTCTGAATCCATTTTTAGATAATTAACAGCTCGTGGACAACACGAAACAAAAATTGGACAAAGGAGGTCTGAGTAACGATAACTTTGTTTGGATCTTTTAAAATAAACTACTATCGAAATTGTGGACATAAAAATATTTCATTGGTAAAGTGAATAAAAAAAAACCGTGTAGTAAAAATAAAATTCACATACCAATCATAAAACATATTACTGTTTTCATATCAAACATTCGTACATAAGTGCAGAATAAGTAGTATGATATTTTGGTAAAAATGGAAATGGAAACAAAAGAATTGAATAATAAATTTGTTGTAAACGCTAATATTAAAAAATTACATTAAATTTTTTATAGGTCCCAAAGAGTGCGATGTGCCGGACATGTAGAAAGAAAGCCGGATGACAGATGCCAAAAATATGACCAAATGGGTGCCCAAAGGAGGAAGAGGTGGATAGACTGTGTGGAAGAGGATTGTAGTAAACAGGGAAGGACTGACGAGTGAAGTTGAATGGCGAGGTAAAGTAGGCTTAATACCACGCTGGGATTTAAAGCCCTTGACGAAGATGATTATGAAGTCACAGACGAATCACCCTCACCTTCTGAGGTCTTCTAAAACAAATTCTAATCAACTTCTTGAGAAAGATTAAATCTAATAATATCAATAAAACACTCGACATCATAACCTCATTGCGAAGTTCAATTTTTCCTCACTTCTAGTGAACTTCCTTATTCATTAAACGTCTTGGAATCTTCTGTTAGTTTACGGCCGCGAGAGTGCTGGTCCCTCACAAATATTAGCATGCGGGTTTTGAATATTTTTGAGACAAAGATCTAAAGCAGAATTTGTGAAAACCATGGGGAACCAAATGTTAGAAGACCCTTCAATAAGTTACATAAAACTGAACAAAACACGAGAAAGGACGAAAGAAAGCCGACCGCCAAATAGGCTTCTTTATCAGTCTGAAAGATTAAGGAAATTTGGGAGACCTCAACTCAGATGGTTGGACGATGTGGAGGTGAACACCACAACCATGGACAAAACTGGAACATAAATGGTACTGGAGGGAAGCAGCAGGAGACTAACAGAACTGGAAGCGTTTTCCAGAGGCAAGTAGCCAGATGGGTGATTCCAGTTCCACTTAAAGGTAAGGAATTGTCTTTCACCTTAAAATTAACAATCTTTTCGCGAAAGCGAAGGGATGAAAATCCGAGAGAATCGGAATCGCAGTTAACACAAATTCCGCCAACAACGTTGAAGTTAGTTAAGGATAATTCTTCTCGCATCCGAGAGAACTAGAATCGCAGTTGATGTAAAAGCCGTCAACAACTTTAAGGTTAAGATTATTTTATTTCTATATCTAATTATTTCTTACGCAGACGACACGGCAATAAAAGTGGATGGTAATCATTGGAAAGAAACTTTTTCGAAAGCAACTGATTCTATTTCACTGGTTTCAACTTGACTAAAATACAACAAACTATAGCAACTTAGTCAACTTGACTAAAATACAACAAACCATAGCAAAACATTTTACTTACCTTTTTATAAAACTATTAAAAATAAACCTACAGACAACCTTAAAATTAGAATCCACAATACTAGTTGCAATCAAGAAATGTGCTTTTCAGGGGCAACGAATTCACTAATGTCGAAAATATAAAATATTTAGGAGTATCAATAGATATAAATCTTAATTGGAAATCACATATTAATCAAATCACTTCTAAATTAAGATATCTGACCTACATATTTTATGAACTTAAGGAAGTACTAAACATTGAAAAATTGAAAATGGTCTACTTTTCCCTGGTGCATGGTGCAATCATCAATCACTTATGGCATTATAGGATGGGGTGGTGCACTTGATACATTTATTAAGCCTCTACAAATAATTCAAAAACACATAATTAAAGTCATATATAACAAAAATAAAACATTCTCGACCAACTTATTAAACAAAGAAACTAAAATATTTAATATACGTAAATTATTTATATTACAAACTTTGAAATATGTATTTAAAAACAAAAATAATTTCGAAATAAATGAAAACAGAATGAGCAAAAGAATAAATAATATATTTTACACCCCACAAACCAATACTAAATTATTGCAAACACATAGCAATTTCATTGGTCCTCGTTCATTTAACCTTCTACCATTACAAACTCAAATGATAAATAAAATGATAAAATATGTAAAAGAGGTAAAATTATGGTTGAATAATGTAGATATTGAAACGCTTTTTCTATAAATTTATCCATCCTTCTACAACTCACTTTCTGTAACTTTCTAAACTGTAGTACAATATGTTTTCTGTTTATTTTTTTATAATAACTAAAAAAACAACAACAAAAAATCAGTATGTTTTTTCCATATTTTTATTTTATTTTTATAATAGCTGAAAAAAACCTTTATCACTTATTCTACCTATGTAATACTAACTTTTTATACTAACTTTATATTTTATATGTTTTTTAAGTCTATTTTATACTTTGGGTACTTGGAAATATAGTATTTTGTTTTAATATTACCCACACTAAGGCAGTGCCTTAGTGGGTTTTCATTTCTTGTTCATACCATTTGTTATTTATTATATATTATGTTATTATATGTATACTATTTGCTATTATACATTATATGTAAAAAGAAATGAGAATAATTAAAGTTAAAAAAAAAAAAAAAAACAATTCTTTAGTAGAACCAGACACTCCCTTCAGGACTTCTGTGGTTGCAGCACTGATAATGATGGTGAAATGTCAATGATAATAATTTGTTTGTTCAAAGTAGCGTAGGTAATGTTTATTCATTAGGCCTTTAATCTATTACAACGAAGTCAAGGTTAAAGCGTGTTATATAGCTGTATAATGTGTAAATATTATACATAATGTTGTGTGAATTGTCTGCTTAGGCTCGCGCTAGACAAATCGTTCATCGCTATTGTTTTAGAAACAATGGATTAATTTTCCCATCACTTGCACTTTCAATTAAATATCATGTCCGTGTTTAGAGCAAATAGCGGTTAATTAAAGTCTGTAAAATTCGTTAAAATTAAGTGGCTATCTAATGCGAAATTGGCGGGACGGGCCTTTATAGTGTTGGCTGTAACACAATAACTCTGCATGGTGATTTTACAGATACCTATGGATAAAATTATACAGTTAGTTGCTACATCTATTACAGTTTAGTTTCGTTCTAGCTATAGCATAATTAATTTCCAGGTAATTTCTTCCAACCGTCAAGCAGTTGTAGCTCTTCCTAGAATCATTATGTTTTAACAATGAAATAATCAGAATACGATTAAAAGTGTAGGGTGGAAATATCAAGGGTGGTCTCGTCACTTGAGCGAAGAGAGAGCCCGTACTTTAAGTTATATTCGGCGCACTCACCGAGCCTGTTCATGCCGTGGCTGTAGTGTCCCTGGCGGTCGGCCTCCAGCATGACGGCCGTCTGCTGAGCCGCGGCCGCTGCCGGTGCTCCCGCTGCCACCAGGCAGTCCTGCATGAAGCGGCGGGCTTCATCCTGGTGGACGTTCAAATCTGCAAAAAAATAAAAAAAATTGGTCAGTTGGGTCCTGGATTTCTTCGGAGTTGACCTACAAAGTAAGACCAAAATCAAAAGACCTTTCACATCTGCAAACAAAACATAATTTGGTGTGTTGGATCATGGATTTCTTTGAAGTTGCACCTACCACGCTATACCAAAATCAAAGACCGTTCACATTTGCAAACAAATAATACATTTGTCAGTTGGATCCTGGATTTCTTCGGGGTTGACCTACCAAGTTTGACCAAAATCAAAAAAACCGTCTCCTATTGTTGGGCCTAAATGAAGGAAGGTGCTACGTGCGGCGAGTGCAGTGTGACCACCAACAATTCGTAGAGAACCAGTCGTAGATAAACCACGCTCTTTCTGCGCTTGAAAAGGGACTGCCTTTGCAAACCTTCTTTTGCTTGCGGTTCAAAACCTAACGGATATAACCTGAAAACTACTTCCCAGTCATTTTAATTTGAGAAAACCACCCAGAGTGGGGTCAAGATTATCATCAATGACAGAAGAATATGTAATTCAATTGTAAAAAATAACAATTTGCTCCACAAATTAAACACGAGGTTTTAAACTGCACTCTTGAAACTTCATAATTTGCTGGGTTATGTAAAGGCCCCATGAGTGTGTAATGTAGGTACATAATTTTATTTTTTTAACTGTTTGTTTTATTCTAATTGTAGGTACATTTACAGTAATTATAATCAAGAATAAACATTTATTATATATGGTTAAATAATAATAACACGATTTTAAAGTTTTCATCGTTCAACTGAAAAATTTCTATATTGGGGAACAATTTATTAGTAGAATCACTGAGCAGCATTACCAATGTTAGGTTAGTTCTGCACATTGAAACAAAAAAAAGTCCAGTGCCTGCGTGCTCTTGTGAAATTGTCGGGAACATAAAACTAAAATGTTTTCCGGAATACAGATGTATTACGGCCGTTCAGAAGGTTGTGTGCTGTTATCAGCTAAGCAGTTTTCCTTCTATCGGTTCTATACATCAGCTATTAATATATATACATGTATATACTTAGCATACCAGACAGAAAGACTGTCGGATATAACCAGGAAATTACCCAAAGACCCTAAGATGTGAATATATCAGACAATAGGCCACTTGCATGCATTTCATAACGACTTAGAAAAAATCGTGTGGATAGATTTTTTTAAATTTAAGATTACGAAAATGTTAATAAATTTTTTTAGAAATGCACAGTTTTTTTTTTAAAATAAATAAATCCATTATTTGGGCTCACTACATGAAAATGTCCGGGTCTCCGAAAATGTTCCTATCATCACTTTGATTTCAGGTGAATTTTTGAATTTGACATTTAACGTTCACTAGATTTATTGTTTGTTCTCTGCGAACTTATCATTTGGTTTGACTTTTTGACAGATGTTATGAAGAGAACCCCGTACATTTTACGCTGTCTGTACGTGTTTTAGAATTACATTGGATTTAGTAATATAGACGTTGAACATTTTAATGATTTATGATCAATAAGATGGATCAAGGAAACAAATATTTATGATAATATTTTTGGTTTGCCTCGTTATTCTCCTGTGCCATTCTTGTGGAAAACGATATTTTTTTAAAAGTGATTTTCGGCTATGTAATTATTGTTTTTTCGCACCCATAAAATTATGTCCCGTCTTTCCGGTTCATAAAAAATGGTCTGATTATTCGGATTGAAATTTTCGAAAAATCGCCAGGGTTTCAAAAATACGATTAAAAAAATACAGAATGTCTTAGAATATTTGCCTAAACCGTTTTTTTTTTAAATGTGATGCAAGTGGCCTATTATTTTGTACATAAATAATAAGTTTTTATACAAAATACACAGTTTGCTCGAGCCATAGGTTTGCCATTTCTCGTCTGTGATGTAGATAATGAAAATGAAGATGTCACCGGGAACATACAATAATGCTTTATTATTGAATTTTCAAAGTTGTAACGTTGTTGAGACATGCAGCAAAAAAATACTTACCCATTTTTAAGCGAATTTTACTCTTACTTCAGTGACATAACAGGCATTAAATAATAATGTTTATTCAGGTGGTTTGCAGAAACGTAAATATTAAATAGGTACACGGTTCGTTAATTCAGTAAATTCTCTAAGTTCAAAGGAAATAGTATGTAATAGATGTATTTCTGAAATAGTAACGATTTATTTATTTTTCAAAGGCTTGGATAGATATTTTGAGTCTTAGTTTGGGTTTGGGGCCGTATTATCAAATTTTCAGATAATTTTTAAATTGATTTTTTTTTCACAGTCTCCATAATAAGATGTGTTGTAACCAAATAGTGACTTGCTTCTAAATGGACCAATATCAGTTTTTAGAATTTCTAGGAATATAGAATTTGCTCTTTTTAGCATGTCTTAGTTTTAAGAAAGGCGATTTTCTAGTCCAACATGAGCCCCCGAAAATCTTAAAATTATTTTCGCTAAATGTACAGCATTCTTAGAATTCGGAAGATAATTCAATTTCGATATTCCACAGATATTGCAGAGATTACAGATGTACCTACCTATAAAGAGTGTATAACACATAAATGTAAAGTAAAGCAGAAATAGTAAAAAATATATGTATAAACAAGTAGACGTAATAACACATAGTAGAAATAATTACCTTCACAATAAGTGTTAACCCGTAAAAAACGTTTTTTTACTGAAGTACATCTTTTTACAATGACATTTGAAACTATTTTGGTTGGACTGATGATTTCACCTTCCTACCCAGAAACAGGAGTCGACATCTCTATTAGTTGATCTAAATCCCGAATTGCTAATGCGTTTATATCCACTTGTGTTTGTGATTGCCACCAAAAGTTAATGGAATGCATTGTCATCGACAACGCGTTCATCTGCCGATTTTCAGCTCGATCGGATGTTGGGAAGTATGCCACTTTCAAGATTCCATTTCATTCATTCATATAAACAAAAGTGAAATTCAAATAGAGTATTTAAGAATACTAGAGATGATAATCTGTATTACACTTGCAAGCATTAAATGAAATTGTTGTGTTACGATTGTACCTATAGTTAGAAAACTTTGATAGAAATATACAAAAAAAGTAAAAGCATGTAATTCTAGTGACAGACCTAGCTATAAAAGCGCCAGCGTTTTTTGACTTGGCCTATTTTAGCATAATGCTCGCCATACATTCCCAATGGGAATGCCGAAATACGCTAAGCCAAAAAGTACTGGCGGTTTTATTTATACGTCGACACAAGCGTAAATGTCATGGAGACAGTTTTACAACTTTTTCATCTACCGGATCTGCCGGATCTGCCCTGATGATGGGACACTGCAACGATGTCCGAAACGTTGGCTAAAGAAGGAGGTATCGCAACACGGCATAACACCCCAAAAACAAATAACGAAAATGCTGTTGGCCGTGAAAATCTTAAAACTTATCAGTTTCACAACTATTTAAAAATATGGTTGTAAGTGACAGAAGTGTGAATGATCTTGCACTAAATCGATCAATATTTTTAAAGATAGAATCATTAGTAAGTACTTACCTACCTAATATAAATATTACCCAACCTAACCTAACTACGATAGTAATCCATAATACGTCAAAACAATAAAAATGAAAACATTCAAATAACTCGAAGTAAAATTATGAGTTCAGTGTTAATCTGACCTCAGACAAACCGACAAAACAAATAATGAGTTGTAGATAAAACCAAAAATAGCACTAACGCGATAAAGTCTTAAATAATATTTTCGGGCTATTAAAATTTATGTAACTGATAAAAAATTAGAAATTTATAACATGTTGCTACTGAATTTTAAAGTTAATTCAAAAGCGTTTTTATCGTTTCGATCACTAATGCATTCGAATGAATTGTGGGCATTAAAAATGATGTTACTAATTGATTATTAATTTTCTTTACAGTTTAATTTTTTTAACAATAACTATTAGGTATATCATGTTATACGGGTTATTTTATATTAAAAAAAATTCTGGGTATTGTCTTTTTTTTAAATAATCTATTTTTCAATTATAATAGGTATTATTAAAAAAAATACTAACTTTAAATTAAAAGGGAGTTTTACCATATTTAACTTGAAAACAAAAAAACATTATTAAAATGGAAATTAAAACACTTTTTAACTTATTTCCACTTATTTATTTCACCAGTACCGGTTTCATCCTATTATGGACATCTTCAGGCTGGCAATTGACATTCTTTTGTTACAGAATTTATACAAAAATATATATATATATTTATACAGCCTGAAGATGTCCATAATAGGATGAAACCGGTACTGGTGAAATAAATAAGTGGAAATAAGTTAAAAAGTGTTTTAATTTCAATTTTAATACAATATAATTCCACCACGTATAACAGAACAATAAATAAACTCATAAAAAACATTAAATTAAAAAAATATATTGTCATAACTTCACATGGAAAGGCCCACGAGATGGTCAATACTGGTGTCAATATCCCGTCTCGATCGAAAAGGATTGATAGGATAACTTACGGTAATTTCTCATCGTTCCCTAGCATGACTGCAGAACGCCAACGAATAAGTAACAGTTTACAATGACTAAGTGTTCTTAATATGTTCGATGTCAACTGTTGTTTGTACGTTAGCGATGTGCGTTTGTCCTAGGGAGAGATGAAAAGTCACCGAAAATCATCCTATCAGTGTATCAATACTTATCGATCGACCTACTAAGAGTCCAAACCGTGCAAACAACAAAAGGGCGTAAAAATGTTGGTATAATCGGTTTCCTTTGTGCGGTGCTTCGTAGTCTCCCCACTCTTGTCTACTTTAGTTTTCTGAAGGTTTTACTTCTACCGCGTGTGAATTGCACACTCTGTGTTTTTTTTTATATATGTAATTATGCATTTATGTATGTATTAGAGGCATTACTGAAAACAAGCTGCTTTCCTGGAGAAATCATGTATAGCTGAGCAGTGACACATTTGTCAAAAGAATCAATGTTGTATAAATAAAAACATGTATAAATTTGTATAGAATTGATAAACAAATGTTTTGTTATTATTATCTTACTAATATTATAAATGCGAAAGTTTGTAAGGATGTATGCGAGTTTGTACAACCAGCTAGTTATTATATAAAATAAAACGTAAATACCTTTACAACATAAAAAAATAATTTATCAAACTATTTGTACTAAAATATAAATAGAAGAAATAAGACATAAATAACAACATCTCTACATATTATAAATTAAAGTCCTCCGCGTCGTCTGTCTGTATGTCTGTCTGTCTGTCTGTTCGCGATAAACTCGAAAACTACTGAACGGATTTTCATGCGGTTTTTACAATAGTTTTGTGAGGAAGGTTTAGGTATGTAATTTGTCAAGGATTTGTGTAAATTGGTTGGAACATAACGATAATTGTTAGAAGTTTCGGAAAAAGTCGAGCCGCCTGGTACTTGTAGCTATCATCGATAACGCTGCCTAATCCTTTTGGGATATAACATATAACAAAACAGTGCATGGTGGGATATTCCTCTTTTATAGATCTACAAAAAAGTCCGCGAAGTCATATATCTATCTTTTACGGATAGCTTACTATACCCATTCTATCTTCTAAAAAAATGGTCACGAACATTGCGGTAATTGAAAAGTTATTTAGACGGATACAGTATTATTACCCCAAGCATTTCATGCACATTATTATAATCTTTCGCACCATCTCTACGTATTATAAATTAAAGTCCTCCGCGGCATCTGTCTGTCTCTTAGAGATAAACTCAAAGTCGGCGGTGGTTATAAAGGTTGGATACAGTAGATGACGTTGTGTTTTATTTGCCACAGCAACGCGTGGCCGGGTCAGCTAGTTAAATATAAAAAATGAAATAATTTTTCGTAAAAATAAAATACAAACATTTTCAATCAGCTGGCTTTAGATGCGGTGAGTTTATTTATTTACAATCCGATATCAATCACATTCCCTTTTTTTCATTCATCCTACATATTTAGATTATAAGGAAGAGGAGATGAGAGGGGTGCCATTCTGCTATGGTGATTCATTCGAAACGTCATCCGATCGTTAGAACGTTTCCTACACGTGTCGATTATGTCCACTACTAGCGTTTATGTCCACTACTAGCTTTCATGTCCACTAATAGCTTTTATATCCACTACTACTACTAACTGTGTCTAATTAATTCCTGGCAATTAGGGTTAATATGCCGCAACTTCTAAAGAGTAGACAATTGGAAAATTATTCTGAAATATTGTAACCATCTGTTAGATAATTTTAATATTGATGCAGTAATTTTATTAAACTAATAAGTATCAATCTGCAATCTAAATCGATTCGTGATAAGAAAGAAATTCGATTACGATTGGATTCGATTAAAAACACTTCGATTACGTATGGTTATCACTTTAAAAGCAGGGGTGACCAATCCAAATCGTTCGGTGCACCAAAAAAAATTACTGAGGTTAGGTGGGCCACTCGGATGGGCGGTTTATTTTTGCCGGTTATTCGGGGTCCAAAATTGATATTGTTGTGAAACCGAGGCATAAACTGACTGTACACGCGCCTATGTTACCCTTCACTTATTAAAATCAGGTCGATTGCATTTTGATCTTCCGAGAAACATAAGGAAAAAATATGCTGGCTGGAGTTGATTGCTAAAATAAATTCCTGGCGCTTTTCAAGCAATAAATCGAATCCGAGGTCTAATAACAAAAAAGTTCTGATTTCACAAAATATAGCATAATTGTGATATTTACGACAACGATTATTTCTTTTTTTCTATGAATACCAAAATCCAAAATATAGAAAGCAGAAAACTTCATTTTGGGCCGCAAAAAACTTCAATTAATAATAATAATATTTGCGCCGTTTTTGTAAAAAAATCAGTTCAGTTGCACGCGACCCGTGGGCTGCAGGTTGGGGTTGCCTGCTTTAAAGTATGATTTTAAAATATACTCGAAACGGTAATTTATTGTTAACGACTTAACTAGGAGCTCTTTTTTTTAGCTTTACAAATGAAATATTTTAAACACCAAATTTTGAGACTGATCTTATTTAATAAAGTAATTTTTTCCCAAGCTCCGTAGCTCATGATTGGTATAATGTTGTGAAATAAAAATTAGCGCAAGAAACTAGAAACTTCCAGCAGAAGAAGCTGTGTAAAATTATGATGATACGACGAAACCATTCGAGAGTTTTTACTGCTTGAGACGATCAAATTTTCTGCAATCTTTACGGTAGCAATGGAGACAATGTTTTTAAAGTCCAATAAAAAGCTGCTCAATTTCGAAAATATTATTTATTAAATGAAAAAATCGTCGGTTTACAATCATAACGCAAATTAAAGACTTACGGCCGTTGTGTCCAATCTAATGATCAACGGCTGAGCTCAAATCTCGACTCAACTCTGTTCAAATGCCCAAAAACGTTTTGCCCAAAGCACTTGATCGCCACACCACACTCAAATTTAAGGAAGCTAGCCTGTTGGATTAAACACGCTTGAGGAAGACCTACTTATAAAAACTGACAACAGAGCGATCGATCTGTCATCTGTCACCAGTTCACGCTCTTGTCGTTTTTTTCAATATGAATTATGGATATATTGAATATAGTAGATATAGTGGAATGGGCAGATATGCTTGATGATAATATCGGGTTACATAGGCGGCGACAAGATGCAGATATAAATTTTAATGAAATATTAAAGTGATAGAGAATTTTATAACCGTTTTCGTGTTTTACATATGTCTTGAGTCAAATAGAAGATGACTTGACTTACGCAAGCGAAAGGTAAAGTTTTGACTTATTCGAGTGTCATTTTTGCAATAACATGTGGAATATATTTAGCACTTATCAGGTCTGAAAACCGTTTATCTAATGTTATCATGCTTTGTTTATTTATTTTTTAGAAACTGCCCAATTTTGCCATGCAAGCAATTGCTTGTTGCTTTACGTTTCTGTGCAACTGGAAGTTTTCACATCATAAATGGAGACTATAGGTGCATTTGATTAACTATTATACCTTGCCTATGTTAAAAGTCAACTTGAGTACAATTCTCCCGTCTGGAACCCACATTATATTTACATGTACAATCTGTTGAAAGAATACAAAACAAATTATTACGTTTTCTAAATATTAAAATGGGTATTCCAGCAATTATGTCGAACTATAACACTATTTTAAATGATATGAATATGCTCAAATTGTCAGACAGAAGAATTCTCACTGACTTGGTATTTCAATATAAAATTCTAAATGATTTAGTTGATAGTCCGGTATTGCATGAATTGATAAGCTTCCGGATTCTACAACGTAATACTAGAAGTCAGGATTTATTTCAGTGCAGAAATTCTGGGACTAACTACCATATGTATTCCTCTTTGTCCAGAATACTTATGGAGGGAAACAATTATACCAAGTCATTGGACATCTTCTATTTATTTTTTAACAAAACATTGTCACTGAGACAGTTCAGTTATGTACACTGAATGATGTGTTTTTCTTACTATTCATATATTTTTTTATTTTTTTTTTTTTATTATTATTTATTGAAACATTTATTATAATTACAATTTTACAACAAAATATATTTTTTTACAGGTTTTTTTTTACTACTCTTCCATTAAAAGCATTTGCTTGTGTATGGAAGGGGAGTGTACATAAATGCTATTAGTTATTAGTTAGGTATAAGTTAGTACTTAAATAATGAATTGTACATAAATATATGTGAGCTGCAGTATTTATTTGATAATGGTGTGTTTTTTTTTTTTTAAAGAAAGAATGTTATGGAGAACTAAGATATTTGTAAGATTAGTTGACAGTAGTTTTTTTTTTAAGAATATTTTTAAAATGTCTCTTGACAGAGAGCAGTATTCGGGTTTTATCATTAATGCTTCTGATTTCTTCTGGTAGACGATTGAAAAAAGTTCTTCCCTGATAAGTATAATGATGCTGTGCAAAAGACGTATTTAGTTTTGGGCATAGAAAAACATGTTTAAGTCGAGTTCTGTTTTCATTTAAAAATGGATATTTATCTTTTTCTTTTATTATTTGAATTACTGAATTTTTAATATATAAATCTTTAAATGTGGGAACTTGAAATTCTTCAAACAGGCGTTCAGTTGGGTAGTCTAAGGATTTTTTAAATATAATTTTAATAATTGTTCTTTGTATAATTTCTATTGGAAGAAGGTTACATTTATACGCGGATCCCCAACTAATAATAGCGTATTGTAGAGTGGATTGAACTAAGGCATAGTAGATTAAATATAGATTTTTTACCGACAGAAAATTTCTAATTCTTAAAAATATATATATTAATTTTCTGATTTTGTTTACTACTTGACATATTTGTTCCTTCCATTTCAGATTTTTATCGATAATTACGCCGAGATATTTAATTTTATTTGTTGTTTTTAATATTGTACAGTTTGATTTGCAATAATGTTGGCTGTGAATTTTAGTGTTATCGTGTATGACAATGTTAAAATTTTTGGGAGCGTCGTTTGGATGGATTGCAAATGGAATTACAAATGTCTTTTCACTATTTAGTGATAGTAAATTAGTGTCGAAAAAATTCTTAAGCGTATTGATGTCTTCTGTGGCCTGTAATTCTACATTTTCCCAAGTATTTTCACTTATTATTAAAACTGTATCATCGGCGTATGATGTAATTTGACCATGTAGATGTTGAATAAAAATATCGTTTACATATATGGTAAAAAGGATTGGTCCAAGCACTGTACCTTGGGGGATTCCAAAGCTTGAAATCTCTTGATCACTATTAATACAATTGATTTTTACCACTTGAGGGCGGTTTTTTAAGTAGTTGGTGATCCATTTAATCGCGTTGCCTTTTATGCCAATATCATTTAATTTTTTTAATAGTATCTCATGGGATATGCTATCGAAAGCCTTTCTGAGGTCAATAAATATGCCCGCACATTTTTTACCTTTATCTAATGATTCGTAAATGTATGAAGTTACGTTAGCAATTGCATCTTGTGTGCTGAGTGATTTAATAAAACCAAACTGGTTTTTGTTTAGTATTTTATTACTATCTAGGAAATTTACCAATTGTTTTTTTACTATTTTTTCAAAGATCTTTCCTATGTTAGAAATTAGACAAATTGGGCGATAATTCGTTACTTGGTGTGGATCACCAGATTTGTAAATAGGTGAGATTATTGTGTTTTTGTAGTTCATTGGAAATATTCCTTTCGTTAAACTCAAGTTTATTAAATGAGTGATGGGTTTTATTAAGTAAGATTTCATAGATTTTAACATGTGTGTCGTAATAGAATCAAAACCGGGAGACGAACCTCCTTTCATATTTTCTATTATTTTTAAGATTTCACATTCTGTTGTTATTTCAAATGTTGAAAGTATATTACGTTTCTGTAAATTTTTATTTTTATGTTTTTCCGGGTTAGAAGGTTTATGAATATTTTTTGCAAGATTTTTTCCAACATTTGCAAAGAAGGAATTAAATATGTTTGCACATTGTTTAGGCTGTAAATTGGCATCTATAATTTTTTTATCATGTTCGATGAACTTAATATTTTGAGTTTTTTTTGTATTGTCTATGGCCACATTCACAGTTTTCCACATTTGTTTATGATTATTTTCTGAAGATAATATTTTATTTTTAAAAAACTCTTCCTTACTTTTTTTAATATAAGAAGTTAATTTATTTTTATATTTTTTATAAAAATTATATGCTTTTTCATCATGGGGATTTTTTAAAGTTGTTTTATAAAGTTTTTCTTTGTTTCTGATAGATATTATAAGTCCTTTGGTAATCCAAGGTTTTAAACATCTTAATTTTGATTTTATGTGTATTATTATTTCAGTTGTCGAATTTTTAATGTGTTGTGACAGGATTTTTTCAAAGTTAGTCGAACATATTTCAGTATCATCACTCTTTAAAACATTGTTCCAATCTTCCTTTATTAGTTTTTCGGAGAGAATAGTCATGTCTATTGTTGATTTTTTGGGTATTAAATTATGTTTTTTATGTTTAATATTATTATTATACAGAAGTAAGCATGAATGATGATCAGTTATGTTAGTTTTCCAAACAATTGATTTTAGTTTGTGAAGATCTTTAATGTTTACGTTTGTCCAAATGTGATCTAAACAAGATGGAGTATGTTCTTTTATTTCTCTAGTATTTTTATTTATGCAAGATATGAAATTTTGTTCAGTCATACAATTGATGTATTCAGTTTTGTTATTATTTTCTATTTTTTCATTAATGTTCACATTAAAATCACCCACCACGAAGCAGAGTTTATTTTTTAATTTTAATAATATGTATTTGAGGTCGTTAATAAACGTAATAATACTCGAGCCATGCGTTCTATAGATAGCTATTAAATGATATATTGATTTGCCGAGTTTGAAATGTACTTCGATGCAGTTTACCAAATGTATTGGGTGTTCTATAATGTTAACAATACTAAATTTATTATTTGCAAATATTATTATTCCCGAATTTTTGTTGATATCTACTTTGGTAGAAATATAATTGTACTCAGGTAAGTGATAAGACGGTGACTCAGCGTTCGTAAATGTTTCGGTTAACACTATGAAGTCCGGCTTTTTAATTAAATTATTTATTTTTAAAATTAGTTCATCTAAATTTTTCTGAATGCTACGGATGTTTATGTGCATAATAATTATATCATTGATATAATTATTATGCACATAAACATCCGTAATTATGTAATGTAAAAGCCCCGAAAAAGGGTGTTAATAAATAAATAAATATTTTTTTTTAAATGTTATCTTTGAATTATATGACGTAGGTAACCTAGTGCAATCTTATAAAGGTAAATATTATTGTGAATCTGATATACACTTACTTATACTAAACAAATTAATGCTATCAACAGCAAATAAAGGCAGGCTCATAAAGATAACATTAATAAATCCATGCCACTGATCTTTACTCCATTTCTACACGTATGCCTACGTACAAAAGTACAACATAATACGAGTTACAAGTTATAATTGTTATATTATAATTGTTGTTGTAATTGCAAAGTATTTTTGCCAGCCCCACAAAAAACAGCAAACGAACAGTCCTGCAATATGATTTTTTAAGTTAGGTGAAATGAAAGAAAAATACTTCACAGACGGTAGACTTTATTAAAGTGTTGACAGCACTTTAATAAAGAAATTATATAATTTAAACAATCACAATATTATATTAACCATCATGGACTTTGTATAGTCCACCTGTTTGAATGAATAAGACGAAACTTTCCACATCATAATGTAAAATCATGATCTGACGTCAAGACGGACACAGAGCACAAACCTTGTAATACGTTCAAAATACTATCGTAGTATTTTTATAGAAAAAACTGAATTCTAAAATAGTTAGAAATAAGTTGTAACCTTGTAGCAGTGACATACTTGTGAAAATAATAAAGAAAAGTGAACGAACTCTAGATTATCAGCGCGTTAAAAACTGCTGACAAATATCAATAAAACATAATAATGATAATAAGTAAAGTTTATGAAAAACATCAATATTTTTTTTAAAGTATGGTCAAAATGCTTGGGTTTGTTCTCCGTAAAGGGATGTGATTGACTAATGGAATCGAAATGCGAAGAACGTGTGAAGCATTTATTCGAAGTATCCTAGATTATAGTTCCTTTATTTTGTCGCTTTCTGAACTTAACCATATCCTCAAAATTTAACGTAACGCAACACAATGTCGTCATCTTTTGCACGTTTGTTAGATGCAGATTTCCTTCTTTAGTATGGTTTTAAATCAGCAACAAACATATTATGTACATACTTCTAGTATTTGTTATTGCCACTATTTCTTTTTCATATTTGTTTTACCATTTCGCACCCACTGTAACCGCAGGTATTCGGTAAATATTTCCCTATCGGGTCCACGCTCAATAGGCAATTTTAAAATTTAAAAAAATTGTACTGGGTAGATAATGAATTAATAAATTAGAAGGTACAGTAAATTAAATTAATAGGAGGTGCAAAGAAAAACATGTATTTATGTAGTTAAGCGCACTTGAAGTCAAATTACACAAAACTGTGCTACACAAATATAACGTTATTATTATTATTATATTATAAAAATACACACAGGAATCAGTCAAATATGAAAATACACGTAATGCAAAAAGCAATCAAATTTTCAAGAAAGTTGATAAAAATTATTTATGCATTGAACCGCTTACTCGTTAATACGGAATATTTTTTATTCAAACAGTTCGATTTAGCTTTATTATTACGAAAAGTGAGTATTTATGTCGGGGGAGACCAAAAAACATGCAAAAAATATGCATTTTACATTTTAATTTTCTTAAAATTAATTCACTCACGCGGTGACGTACTTGTCTATTCATCGTTTTTATTTTAACATTTCATAGACAATCAATCAATGCTGCCAATCATTGAAAAAATATTATTGCGTAAAACAAGGTGAATGCATTATTGACAAGTTTGTACCTGTATTTATAACAGTAGAACATGGAAAGAAATGTGTTAGAATAATTACACAAACCCGCTAGACAAACCCTGCTTTGCCAATAACAAACCATTCAAAACCTGGGATGTTTTTTAAAATTATGATGAAATGCGAGTTTATTTTAGAGAATTTATTTTATAAGATTGATACTTCCGACAAATGTCGTATTTGATTGTCTATTAGTTAAAAAGGAATATTCCGTATTATCCGTGCATCAAACTTCGCTAACACGAACGTGCCATATTATCCGTGAGGTGGATTAAATAATGCATATTTACCAAACTGCAATCTTCATAGCAACAAAAGATCAAAAAAGAAATGAAGATTATAACTCAGGAGACTTCATGTAAGCAATTTTAACATGAACAACATCAAAATATAACATCAATATCATAATAATATATAATATTTGTCATTAAAACTTTTTCTCCATATATAATATCATCTATCAAACAAAAGCTAAAAACGATGATGCTGAAAGACGATAAAATGATGTTGAAAAGTTTAGGAAAAACTTCATCCTACTTAAAAAAACTTAAAATCTGTAAATTATGATCCTTATCTTGATGTCGAAAGAAAACTAAATTGTCTAAAACGTTGATATTTAACTTCTCTTTACATAAAAATAAAGATATTTAGAAAAAAACATAAAAATATCCCTTCAACATAGAAATAAACTATTAGGTAAAGAAAAACAACAATAAAATCTAAGTTTAAAGACAATCACAAAACACCAAAAGCTAATAGAAAATTCTTTTTCATAGTTTTTTCATAACAGGAAATAAAAAAAAATCAAACTATCTGGATAAGTTGATAAAACCATTCCGGGAAAAGAATAAAACACGACAAAAACAATCAAGTTACTTAGAAAAGTTGAGGAAAAACTTAATTCCACTTAAAAACAATTCATCAGAAACAAAATGATACATGACTTCAAGAGCAATCCAAGTTTTCCGTCATAACATGATACCTACTAAAACAATTAAATTATAAAGAAAAGTATAGAAGAAACTCCGCTCTCCATAAAGAAAAGGAATTTAAACATAACTCTAAAAGGAATGCTAACTTACTGTCATTTCCCATGGTGCAGTATTGTGATTTTCCCGTCACGTGTTTGGATGCAAATAATACTTTTTTCTGATTGGAACGAATAGAGTTAGCGCAGCACACACCGCGCACTGTCACCGAAGTCCCGCCAAATTTCAAACTGAGCCGTGAAGTAAAACCTCCTGCCCCAGGCATCGAGTATTTCAAGATGTCTGGCCGCACGTAAACAAATCGTACAGAAGTGGAAAACATTTTAAGGCCGTACCGCACTATTTAATTTATTAATTCACAGAGAAATAACACGGTAACACACTGCAATTATTAATACTTAAATCAGCTGATAAGATAATACACTTTTTTTAAGGTTATGTGACAATGTAGTTCTATGTTTCACCGCTAGGTTTAACGATAAACTTTCCAAGCAAGTAATGAGAGGAAACTAAACTGACGATTCGTTTGAATGAATGACGAGAATCGTGCAAGTAACTACTCGTACATTAGATATGTCGTATATTGCGTAATTTTAACACCAAGGTTTCCCACGTGGGTTGATTCAAACGCGATCGCCAAGAATTAACGTAATACGTTGGATACGGAACGGAACACGGTTCACGTTTCAATTTATTACTTGTCGATAGTAAAATGTACTTATTATTATTATTTTAATGGTTGTCGTTCGCTCCTGATCTCCAAATAATCGTATAAAATAGTTTGGTACTATATTTGTTGTTTTACAAGGTAAATTGTTATTGATCAGGTTTAGTACCTAATTAGCTAAACCTCAAAAATATTGTTTTAAAATATTTTTAGAATCTAGTCTAATTTAGTAACCACAATATTTTTAGATATGATTTTTAAGTGGTAAGGAAAACCAATTTAAAGTATTGGAAATTGAAGTATTTACGTAAACAATTATTAAAGATTATTGCTTTATTGGATTAGATAAGATAAATCGAATAAGTACATTAATATTTGGGTCACAAATTATTATCAAACACCAATAAATATAACTTCGACCAACATTTAAAAAACTTGTAGATAACTAATTGGATTAATGATTACTGACTAGTGTTGTGTATAGGTTATATAAAGAAACTACTTGATAATATCACATTTCACAATAATAATATGTCAAATTTAATAGCCGTGTTACGACAACAAACTCCCCATTTGACTGAAATGTTGGATTATTTGAAAAAATTTTTAGATGTATATCGTTTTGATTTCACTTGTCAGAAGTTATCGAAATATTTATGTTTTTAATCGGAACTGCGGGGGTATCGACGCTAATCGACGCCAATCGACGCGAAGGCTAAGCCGGAACGAGAAACGTCAAAATATAGGCATACGCATGCGCATAAGGGTTAAAGGTAGGGCATGCGCTATGCATTATTTTCATCAGTACCAAATATCGATGCAGTACGAAAAATAACGCGTTATCGCTATCAGCGCGTGAAGTTTCTAATTTTGTTTGCACATTATTAGTACTGTAGCAATATGTGTAACTATTCGCACTTCAGGTGATACTTAAAAGAATTCAAAATCTACTCTTTCATAGATGGCGCGAGTTCAATTATTTTTAAGTAAAACGCTTTTTAAGAGGGCTTGGAAATTTGTCATTTTAAACTAAATTCTAGAAGTTACGAAACATTTTTACAAAAAAACCTAATATGATTTTGAAAGATTGTTGTGTTATCTGGTTAAGCGGTGTTTTATATTTTTTTAAAGTTTGAATTTTTTTAATAAAAAAAAGTTATACTGTTAGTCGATGCACAGATTTATTAATTTTCAAACAAGAAATATTATTATACAAGACAGAATTCATACCGTATAACCAATCATACAGTATTATAAATCAATACATCATCTGGTAAAGTAATGTTTCAAAATTTTAATTTTAGTTCAAATAAAAACATTTAAAAAAATCCCGGCACGTGTTTCACGTCGAAAATTGGTCTATTTGTTTATTTATTTGCGCATTTGCTAATATAATTAAGATTTTTTTAAACACATATTTTGATAAGACATTATTGAAAAAAAAATATTTTAAATAAAATTAATTTTAGGAAAAATATGTTTTTAATTAATTTACCAATTTGAGTTTGGTCATCTTTATAGCAACAAAGTATAACAAAGTTCCAAGCCAATTCATTCCGGCTTCCGGTTCCGGCCCGAACCGCGGCCTAGGAAGGACGTCTCTGTGACGCTATTCCCAGCAAAATTAATGTTATCGTTTCGGTAAAATTGGTCACAAAAGGTCCAAATAAGAAAATTTTCAACATGAAATACAAGTCCCAACATCAAAAATAAAAAATATTTTTTTTTGTATCACCCAGACGCGAGCGATAGTAGGATAATAATGAAATCTATCTAGTTCTAAAAAAGTCCGTTCGCGAGCGCTGGTGACAAAAATCGGAATTCTGGTACGCGATGTGAATACGTATAAGGGGCCATCCATAAATTACGTCACACGTTAATGGGGGGGGGGGGGGGGGGGAGTAGAGAAGTGTGACATTGTGTGACAAGGGGTAAAAATCTAAATTATTAAAACGAAAACTTTTTTATATGTAAAAATGCAAAATATGTGATGTCACACTAGGGCGAGGGGTCTCACAAATGCAACGATGTGTGACGGGGATGGGGGAGGGCGGGTCAAAAATTCATGAAATTCGTGTGTCGTAATTTATGGATGGCCCCTAAATAGTTTTGTCCATAAACAAACTCAAATCTTTCCAGAATAATACTCTAACCACAATATTTTTCGATGGCAAATACAATTTTGTATCGGTGAAATCCAATATTGTATTTGTTAGCCTTTCTTGAAAGATTTGAGATTGTTTACGAACAAAACTATTTGTACGGGCGCAAACAATTAATTCATCTTAATATTATAAAGCGTCAATTGTAAAAAGCGTTTTCCCCAAAAATAATTAAACTCGCGCCATCTATGAAATAGTATTTTGAATTCTTAAGTATCACCACTACCAGCAACTAAATTCCCGTGAAATTATTAGGAAATACATGTTTTTTCATCCTTTCCCTTCGCGTTTGAATTTCAAACCGAGTACATGCACTCTGTCCACCTCGCTAGACGTCTGTTTTGAGACGGGTAGCAATAATCTTAAGTAAAAATGTGAGATTAAAATCGAACATTTGCTAAAAATCGCAAAAAAATGCAGCTGCTCTACCAAAAATAGAAAAAGCTTTTTGGTTTTCGAAGGTTCTAATTTCCAGTTTATTTTCATTAAAAACCTTGAATCACTGAATAGATAATAAGTACTAGAAATACCTTCCACGTAAATTCAAATGGACACGAATGTTGTCACTGACTTAGTACCTTTTGGTTCTAGCCCATTTAGCACGCGCTCTGACTCTCTCACACTTCTTGACATCGTACATCGCCATCCCAAATGGAATGGGCAGGGTGGATGGAACGCAGCCCAACTCTACACTGGCACAAACGTCTACCGTTTCATATTCTGTCGTATGTTATTCCGGCTCTTAGTCACAGGAGTGTTCTGCAATGTCATAAATTTTAGCCTTGAACGCTAGGAAATTATTGCGATCGGTTTGTAAATTTACCGCCTTCATTAAAAAAAATCGTACCGTCGAACACATAGAATTTTTAATGCTCCTGAATTTAATCTGAAAATAATGAATATTTTTAGGATTCATAAAAAATTTATTTAAAAAATGATAAATTTTTAAATGCGTGATTTCCTACGCGTAATATTTACTAAAAAAAGTAGCCGTACATGGTACCTACTTGAAGAATATTAAATATTATGACTTCTGTATACTGTCTAAGGCCTACTTGACTATCACATAAGTTGTATATACATTTAAATTCACACTCGCATTTACATATATCGCATTTATTCACACTCGATAAAAAATGATTAAAAAAAATCGATATTTTCGGTTCGCGGATTGTCAACAACAAATAATTAATTATAGATGTGAGACATCCCTTGTTGAACTGTGAAACTACTAATTTACCCTCAAAGATATACGCGGGAACACACATATTTAAAAAAAAAAAAAATTGGCCACATTTGGGTCAGCGAGCGCTCGTAGGTGTCTAAAAGTTGGTCAAAATGTGGCCAAATGCGCTCTAGTGGTTAACATGTCCTGACTCATGATTGATTCTTTTGATTGTACTTCCCTTCGTGGGGTTATTTATTATAATATTTCACCCAAGTACTTTTCATATTTCTGAAATACTTACTTCGTGCATCTGCTCTACATATCCAAACCATAAAAGCGTTCTTCATTCTTAATTTTGTTCAATACGCCTGCATCTTGCAATATTAAATCACACGCACACAATAAACCACGAAACAAATCCACACAAGCAAATAGACATAACATATAATTAAAAAAAATAATAAAAAACCCGCAATACTTTCGGACATAGAGTAGTCACAAAAAAACAAAAATAAAGTATACGCAAACCATAAACACAAAACAGAAGCAACACACTAAGATCTATTCATTGTTTATTTTTTTACATTAGAGATTCAAGTCACCATAGAAGAATGTAAAACGATAATTATTGTAATAATATGTTGACTACAGAACATGTATAATACTTAGTGAAGTCCGGTAATCCGACAACTTAGAATCATGCATCTTCAACACCTCATTTGAAAAAGCGATGAACACAAAATCGTTAAACACGTTAGTTTAGGTTCTTTTAATTATGGGTAATTTTTTTTCATAATTTTTCATGATTTTTAAAGGGGTGTTAAAATTGGTTGATTATGAGTTGTCATGGAGCCGTTAAGTCCATATAAGAAAAATAAATAATTTGTAGGTAAATCTTTTTCAAAAAACATCTTAATAAAATAAAAATAAATCGGATCACTCCTAAACAGCAAAGACAGTTGTTTCTAGTTGTCTTTCATATAAATTTGCAGAAAAGGATTGTAATTTTTTTTCTCTAATAGGTACGAGTATATTACAGTTATCATTTCAATATAACATTTTAAACTAAAACTACCAGTTGAGTACACCTGTTCACCTATGCTAAATTATTCTAACAGTAAAAAAATACAGACGGAATTCAAAACGAGTTTTGAACGGACGCTCTTGATGGCAATACGATCATGATACGTAGGTACGTGTTTCAATGTCATGATGGCTTCAGATTGCTTCGACATTATTAATATCTCACTAAAACACACTTATTCATAAATTCCTCGAGCCTTTGTCAATACAGTAATAAGCATACGTATCTTCTATTGTTATTTAATTTACTAATTTATTAGCACTTATGGTTAATTATGCGTATTTTAGACTGTTGCGGTTTTGTAGAATAATTTTCAATCAAAATCCATAATCCTCAATTCTTACTAGTATATAAGTATATTAATTTATTATCCAGAATTTCAGGTTCACATGGGACGCGGGACTATGCATGGATAATAATAATAATAATAAAAACATTTATTTAACAACAGATTTTTACATATTTATTTTTGTTTTTAAAACATTAATTCTATTGTCAAATGGGTCACTGCTCAGCAGTGGCGTAGCTAGCATGGGTGGCACCCGGGGCGGAAAGCGTGGTGTCACCCCCCCCCCCCCCCATTAAAGTTTACTTTGAGAAATTTAAAACGCAAATTTCGACCTCCTTAAATATAAAAACATTACTAGCTAGTCAAATATGTAAACAAAACAAGAAAAAAAATTGGGAATCCCGACCGACCGAGCCATAGAGCTATAAATAACAGAGTTCCGAGTGGAGTCTTCAATTCTAATATGCTGCAAAATTCTGAAGAAAATCATTTGCTGGCATTAAAACATCATTTTAACAACCCATATTTAAGTTAAAACCAGTTTTGTGCTCTAAGTGAAACGATAAAATTTTAATTGTCAAATAGTAAAGGTGTAAGTCCTTATCTTTAATTATTAATGCACACGAAAATGGTTTTCCTCCGATCTTTGCAGCTTATAGTCTGCAACTTTCAAATATTGCACGTGGAACTCGAAAATGGTTTCCTTTGAAATTTCATTTCCTTTGAAGACTCATAAACACTTCGAGCTAGGAAAGAAAACAAAAACTATTTTTCTGGAATCCCCGACCAAACGTGCCTTAGTGCTAAATAACTGTCAGTGTTCAAGCGTAAAATATTTTTTGTGGTAATTTTGCAGTTTCGTAAGTTTTTTCTCCACGTCCGAGTGTCACCCCCCCTCGGGTGGCACCCGGGGCGGTCCGCCCCCACCGCACCCCCCTCGCTACGCTACTGCTGCTCAGCTACACATTTAGGATTTCTCCCGGAATGCAGCTGGTTTTCAGCATAGCCTGTAATGTAATACTTATACATACAGAGAAATTGAAATTAAGTAAAAATCGAAATTCAAATTAAAACCAATAATATTAAAATTCAAAATAAAAATTTTAATCACAAACACAAGACACGTGTTTTTTTACATTTAATTTAAAATTCCAATGGCCGAGTTTCCCATCTGCTTCATATTTTATTAACCGTTCAGGGAGTGTTATAGTTACAAGAATGGAGGTGGAAGAGTGAAAGAAGAGATAGGTTTGGAAGTAACTGTCTTTCGCAAGAATTTCAAATAGGTGGTTAAACAGAGCTAAAGTCATTCTAATTGGTGGTCCCTCAGCATGGTGATAATGCGAGTATTATGTCCGCTCTGGATCGAGATGAAGTGGTCTCCTTAATGTATATTTAGTTACCACCTTAATCTTTTCCCCAGTCTTCTAAAACTTTCTCTTCTTTCCCTGATATATTTCTTCGAGGCAAAATCGGGAAGCCGGCTAAAGGAAGCGGACTCCGGGTTTCGTCTGCGGTTGGGCCGATAGCCACGCACGTTGTCATTGGGACTGCCTGGTGGTTTGTGGAATACCTTCTCTGTATATTTTCTTTTTATACGTTTTATCTTCTCTCTGTTATTATTGTAAATACTTGCATTATATTATCACTGTTAATTTTTCGCTATTTCTCTTATCCGGCCTTCCTCAACCGGGCGCCGCAACACTTTTATCTGTATTTTTTTTTCTATATAGATATCAGAAGAATTATTCTACGGGCCGACAGATTTATTATTCTTTTGTATTATGTTAATGTAAGTACTTGCATACTGCTTTTTAACCCCGTATGCATGGACATTGGAGGGTCTAGAGTCGTTAAAATAAATGTGGCTTCGTTCGATTAAATAGATTCTTGGCGGGGGCGGTGAAGGAGAAAACCATATGTCTGCTTATAACGCCGTTGGGAAAGTGGTGGGGTCCCTTCCAATGTCTCCTTAAGAGGGTATTATCAAAGAAAACCAGAAATACGTCATTTTTAAATCAGATTTTAGACGTTTTAACTGTTTTCCACAAAAAATATAAATGATTTTCGAAAGATTGTTATTTTATCTAGCATTGCCATGTTTTAAATTTTGAGAAAAAATATTTATTTTTAGTATATCTAATAAGGTTATACCATAGATCGTTAGCAGATTTGTTAAATTTTCAAAAAAGATTTTGTATTATACCACACCCATTTCAAATCATATAATCACGCTGTAAAATAAATCAATACAATTATCTGGGTATCACATGTTTTAGAATTTTAATTTTAGTTTAAATAAAACCATTAAAAAATATATACGCACACGTGTTTCTTGACGAATATTGGTCCGTTTGTGTATTTATTTGCGCACTTACAAACTAATATATTTCAGATTTTTTTAACATTCTTATTTAACTTAGACATTATTGAAAAATGTTAAATACTTATAATAAAAAAATAATCACAAAAAGTACATTATTTTAATAGTTTTATCATCACGGCTTTTCGGCATTTTTGGATGTAGGTATAAATTAAAGCAAATTTGGAATGAAAAAAAATCGATATTGAGTTATAATTTTAAAAAGCTGGTACGGAGAATAATTAATCTTTCACATTGCAACCGCCCTGCACGATCGTAAGAACTACTTTCGACGAAATGTGGATTTTTGTCAGCTGGCTGGTTAATGCATTATAAATTGAAACGGTTTCATGGCAACTCAACGTAATATAAAGTAAAAGTAGTCCATAACCTAACCTAACGTAATCTGTGTAATCTAGTTTTTTTCATCCCTTTTCAGTTGTCCGATCACAACAATTTAAAAAGTTTGAACGCGTAACCTCTGGGTCCGGAACTAAGTACGTTACCTCTACGTTATGAATTCAATCAATTTATATGGTATTCATTTTTTCACTAGTTACCCAAACGCTTCCAACCTTGAGGAACCAGTAAGACTGATGACCGATTTCAAGCAACATTTTGTTTCTGAATGGCGGTTGTTCGCCAGGGCGGACAGGAAATTTTTAGAAAGTCTGATTCCCAAAGATGTTTTCCCTATTTACACGTAATAATTATGAAGAATAATAAATTGAAAACAAGCAAAAAACGTATGCTGTTCCGCGTCATGAAACATGGAAAAAACCGTTCCGGTACGTTTAATAAAAACTATGAGTACTGCAAAATGTTAAAAATACATTTCTTTTCGTCTAACGCTGGTAATAAGCAAATCATTTTCATTTAATTTTTCAACATATTCTCAAATATGTTTTGAAAAAATAATAAAATATTGCTACAGGTTCAATCAATAAATAATAGTAACTGTTAAAAACCCGCTAGGCCCTGCGGCCGCTTTTGGTTCGGCTTCGCCCAGTTAGTGTTGGTAACCATTTTATAAATCCAATAGGAACTGGTTCCAAAAATAGCCCGTGTAATGGTCCGCCACTCCTGGCTTTGACACCAATTGTGATGAACCCTACCTAATTGATTAACTTTTCTAAGCTTCTACCTCGTAGTTCAAATCTCGTAGCTACGTTCATAATTCTACCCTTATGTCCTACTGATCACACCCCTAGGTATGATGGCCTGACTTGACCCTCTTTCCGGTTTGTTTCTACCCCAGGCTCGTGATTTTTCTAACCCCTATACTTTATAATCTAGCTGAACCTACCCTATTTTCTCAAATCCCTGCGATTTTCTCGCAGTAAACAAGATTTAAGATTTTTTGTTCACATTATTTCTATATTCTTCGTTGTGTACTTTTTTTTTTTAGAATTTACATCTGTTTGCATACTTAGTATGCACACATATGTAGAGAAGATAATGTATTACGTGTGGTAACCCCTAGATTCTTTTAGAGAAAGTGTGAGAATTTTCCGATCTATTTAGTTATTATTATTTTAGTATATTAAACCGAGTTTGATAAACTAGCCTCACCCTTAAACCTCGTGTCTACTTGATTTCCGTAGGAATTTTGTTTGTTTATTTAATCCTTCCTATCACCGCTGATGCGTCGATAACATAAACAACAGTTAATAAATTCAACATTTAAAGGTAGTGAACTTTATCTTACCGTTGTAGGATGGTCGTATTTGAAGGTCCAGTTTTATCACTCGAAGTCCTTGTCTGCAACTTCCCCTAACATAGTGTTTTGTATTAATGGTTAGTTTTAGCAAAATTGTAGAAAAGTAGGAATGGATGGACATGGATGGATATGGGGATAATATGTTTGCTGAAAAGTCGGCTCCTCCGCTATCCAAGTGAAAACCGATGAACAACAATTACAAACCGGATTCTCCCCAGTACGTTTGCTAGGCTTGTCCTTAGATCCGAGTTTTACCCTCTTCAACGGGCGTCTCATGCTATGAAAGGGGCCCTTCACGCCAGCAGGGGGAATACCTAGTCTTCATGCCGTTTTTCTGTCTTACTCCGACTTCCGTCTCCTCCGGATTGAATTTAACTCTACTGAGTCTAGAAGGGGTATTTCATGTCTTCCCTTATCATGCCTCTATCCGTTGAATGTGGCGTAAGCTTGTGACGGGCAGATCCATCCTCCCGCGTGACCGACCCAGCGTTACACTCCACCTCTGACTAGCTGACATAAAACGCACCTCGTGAGCCTTATGTTTGCTTTCAGGTTCGACAAGGACATACGGTATGCAAATAACCTGCAGCTTTAATGCCGCGTCAGCGTACTGTCCGCATACGTCCTTCCTCTTCCCCGTATGCCCACCTCGACAATACCGCCACAAGATCAAAGCTCTCCGACCAGAAAGGTTGACACTTACATTTCCGGATAGCCCATACTCACATACAGAAGCCTTGAAGTCTAGATACGTGTGCAAATTCAGGATTTAGGACTGTATGAGTATTTGAACACCAGTGTTTTTTTAAATGAGGTCACTAGTTCCTCGTGTGTTAGGTATTTAGGATTGCGAGTGATTACGGATTCTTGGATACCTACTTCCTATAAGAGAAATTTATAAAATGAGATAAATCATGTTGTCATTGAATCAATGACCTCCTGAATAATAATGATGAGCTCTTTTGAGTTTGAAGCTAGTCGCGGTACTTTACTTTGCGAAATTTTTGCATGCTGTAACAATGCTACCTAAATTGGCGATCGCTCTAGTATAATCAAGTTGTTAGAATTGAATGAATTTAACGTCAATGTTGCTATCACATATTGAATGCAGATTTCGTCGTAAGCTATAATTGATAAACTTGTCCCTTGGCATTTATGCTTTGTTTTGTTTATCTATTGATGGGATCTAGGTGACTGTGTCAATGGGTGACATTGAACTCCAATCGAAATTTTTGATGCACAATCGAAGGTCATATAAACATACCCTAATCATGCTGGTGAAAGGAAGCTAATAGGTATTTGTTTTACAAGTACGCTAGGATGCCAAAATTGATTTAGTGATGCGTTTCTATCTAATTATTTGTTAAGTATTTGTTTTATTTAATGTATGTGTTGTTGTTAATTATTTTTCCCTCATCTTATTATTGTCTTTATTTTGTAATTTTAAAAGGAATGTATTGCATTGCACTTCCCCTGCATACATACTGGAATAAATCATTATTATTATTATTATTATTATTATTATTATTATACAAGTATGCCAATGTAATTACCTAAAATTGATTGAGAGGTACATTTCTATTAAATCGTGTAGTACCTAATTACATTGCGCCAATAGTTAATTAACTCCGATGAACGAATGAACGATAAGGGATAGATACCTACATCATTTTTATGGTTTATTTGTTTACACTTCACTTAGACGACCTTCGGTATACTGACCTACTTTGGAGATTGTTTATTTCTACGGTCATTGTCCTTTTGAAACACGATTCATTGTTTAACTAACACTCTTATATTTTATTTGTCCTAGTTTTACCCAAACATTGGTCGTTTAAGTAGGTACTTTGCTAACCTAAGAGGTATCTGGATGACCTGGTTTCAACTAAGGTATAATTTGCTTGACCTAGTTTTGAGAAATATAGGTATTTCGGTTACGAATCAAACTGATATCTTATGTCGCCGTATCCTTATGCGCTTAAATAAACAATAGACCTACCTAACTAAAACAAGTACTTGTATGACCTAATTTTTAAATAGGTATTTCCTGTGTGACCTGATTTTAAGACGCACGGTTACTCCCGCATACGAAATATAGAATAAGGAGACTCCTCAATAGTCATTCATTACGTTCTACGCGCCTCGATTCGTTTTATATGAGCTATAATAAATTAGCGTATTTCTAAAGCAGGTATTTCCTATTTGACCTACCTTCGAGCAAGTGAGAATTGTTATCAGTGTGTTAGTGACAAAACTTTAAAGCTCCGATTGATTTTTTTTTGGTGATGCCTCCCGTTCTCTGTCTCTGAAAATAATTAAAAATTGGTTAAATCTTACCAGCCTCGATCGATTACAATTTTTCAAGTCGGGAATTTTATGACAACGACATTGTGATCGAGGCTTCCTTTTTTTGTTTCCTAACTAACGGATTCCTATCGGCCTTCTTGAGAAATGACTCTGATGATGGAAAAACTCTTCAAATATCTGTCTTTTTAAGATTCACTTCGGTATTTTACTTAGTTTCTCAACCTCGTATTAACTATTGTTTTTTATTTCATTCGATTCGAAAAATGATTTATCAAATTGCAATTCAGATGTTTTAATTTTAAAATCCAGAATTAGGTAAATTATTATTTATTCTCAATATTTTAAAATCACTTTAGAATTAATAACCGTAGATACGCACGTTTTCTAAGTGTTCGAATTATTATCACTATTGTTTATTGTAATTAGTTATTTAAATCACAATGAAATTTTAAGGCATCTTATGGTTTTCTTTTATCCGGTAAACTGTATTTATTTTAAGACACTGTATTTTTGTTAAATATTAGAAAGTCAATAACTGTATGTTGTAAAAGAAACCCGAATATTATTAAATTCTTATTTACTGACTTTAAACACTTTCATTATAAAACAAAACACCCGAACTTTCACGAAGTATTATTTTTAAGCACTTTTTCGGATTTTTTTATTCCTCAATTTAAAAGGGAGATTATATACCGATTTTACTCCTTTGCAAACACTTGTAGAAATTTCAACTTTTAATAAAGAGTTTTACGTTTGTTCCTGGACCCCGGTCTGTATCCCGACTGCCAACGGACTCTCAACGAACTCTCCCAATGAACTCCCCGTTCTTTATCAAACCATGGCGTTTTAAAGACTTCTTAAAGCTCTCCTTTCGTAGGAAAATGACTTCTGATCACCCAGACCTTCATAGAAAAAAAACCCAAATTCGGTTCCTCCGTATACGACCTTTTGTCAAATCTCTGATAATCTCCTATCTCATGTTTTAGACCGAAACCAGCCTAACATCTCTCTCACGTAGGAAATCACATAAATTTTCTCATTGACATGTATTTATTTAAAATTTTTATGTACTTTGGTAATAAGTCATTGTTAATGTGTTTGTAATAAAGTTTTATGGGATTTCTATAATCTAAACATTACGTTAGAGGAATGTTAATTTTTATGGCCCTTTTTAATCGCTAATGGGCCTTGTGTAAATAAAAGGCATGTTCGGATCTTCATTGTTTTTGAAAACAAAATACATGTGTGGTCGACAACCATTTCCTGCGTCCACTTTGTCAGTAACCAAGCTCAATTATGTGATCCTTTCAACGGCACAAATGACATAAAACGACCATTTCTGTTGAATAAAATCATCCGTAATTTGCCCGGTATTGTTACTTGACCCCAGACACTTAACAATACTAATTGTATTTCCTTTGAGATTGCAACTAGCACACCGAGCCACTTTCTCCCATGCTCTATGCCCCCAACGAAACCACCATCTTTTTATTAAATTTTCTTCTAAAAATCGTCTTTCTAATATCTCCCATTCATTTAGAATTGATGACAATAATTTTCCACTGTTTTATGTATATTTTTCATTTTTCCTTTCGTCAGACTACGTTAAGTATCTTTTCCTGCGATTTGCTTTAATTGTAGAGGGACCAAAATGTACTGCGGTCTTAGATATATAATTTTCTCAATCTCCTGTTTGTTGTGAATGGTGTTGTCAGAACAGAGTAATCCTTATATCGGTACCTATTCAAGTAGTTTCAATTAGTTTTCTCTTGAGATATTTGGTTCTAATTACTTCGTTTCACCTTTCCATCACCATATAAATAGGGTTTTCCCCCTTTCCCAGGCTATTATCTTCAGTTTTGAAATTTTCCGAGATTCCACCCGTTTTTTGCGATCATTCCAGGTCGGTTTTAATTAAATCGTCCTCTGGGACCATTCATGTTACGTTTTCCGTGCCCTTATCGGTGATATTTATTTTCAACATTCCCGTCTAAGATTTTTTTTGTTTCCATTTGAAACTTTTGGCGCCCAAAACCTCCAGTTTTCGATCTCGCCTTATGTAAACACGATCCGGGGTTAATAATCCTTCAACTCTTTGTCTAAAGGTTTGTTTATTATACAGTTCGTTCACCCTACGTTCCTGTGAGAATTTATTCAAGGCCACTCAATCTGATCAAAGTCCACTAACCCTATACACGCCTCTATTTTCTCTGATTGGTTCAGATTATTATTAATCGCTGTACACAATCCCTTATTGGTAAAATTTAAACTTTCTTTCTTCTCGAGACAATTATGATATGGGGCTTCCCTCGCTTCAGTCTTTATACAGATCTCTGTAATAGTTCCCAACTGCTCGGACAGATGTCGCCGAATGTACCGAATTCTCTACATAGTATTAAGGAGGAAAAAAAAATTCCTTGTGGGCTTCTCGTAGGTTGAAGGTTAGCATTCATCACACCCGTTCCTCGGTTTCACTGTCATCCAGTGTAGCTAGCTAGCTAGTCACCGGGACAAAGTAACCGAGACAGAGAAATGACATGTATTACCGTAAATCGTTCCATATCCGGAGAGATACTACGTATTCACAAATTCATAGCAATTATACCTAGGTGGGGGAAACGTCCCAATCCGACCTGCTGACGGATGTAGCGACATCTTGTGACGAATTCTTGAATTCGAAACCAAATTATAACAGTAGCTTCGGACGTGGCGTCAGACATGGACTCGAAGCTGGGTTCTGAAATTCAAACACGCAGACGTTACCGTATTAATACTGTTCGATTACCGTGTTAATACTTTCGATTCCGTCAAAATCGAAACCAACGTTCCGTTTTAGTGACATTGTTGAGTTCGTTCGTAAAACTCAAGTAAAAATAATATTTTTTTTTGCTAAAGTTAGTTTTAGTCGTAAGCAGGGCTGGGCAGTATTTGAATTACTTGTAATGGAAATAGGTATTTGAAATACAAATACGTATTTTGTATTTGTATTTCAATTACTTCCTAAAAATGTATTTTGTAATTGGTATTTCAATTACCTGCTGCTGAGGTATTTTGTAATTTGTATTTCAAATACTTATGGCTTCAAAATACATTTTCAAATGCCTACATTTAGCGATCTTAATAATGATAATGAAAAATAAACTGACACAGATAATACATAGACTAAAAACGCTAGAATCCTGTACTATTGTCCTATTTTACTGTGCTATAGCATTACTAATGATTATTTGTAATTCTCTTATCATTGCTTTATAATGTACCGTACATTTTTTTATGTGATGCTAGTTTTTATTATTGTCCTGTGCTATAATAGCACTGTTATTGTACATTTTGTATCAAATTATATTATACTTGTCACTGCTTTGTATTGTACATTTTTGTATCATTGTATTAGATCAGTGGTTCCCAACTTTTTTGTGACCCGGGACCACTTGTACGTTGATTTTTTCGACAGGGACCACAAGCAGTGGAATTTGTGTTTGTCAACTTTATTGAGGGGAGGGGGGTGACACCACGTTGTCCGCCCTACCCGTCCCAGGTGCCACCCATGCAGATGGTGGGACGGGTTCTAGCAGAATATTTACCACAACGGAGAGGGTAGTACGGGGTAGGATGGGGTGGGGCGAAACGGAATACCTACCGTATTGGTCACTGACCACAAGATACAATAATGATGAACTGAATATTGTTCCGATTTTTTTTATTCAGACTTCTCAACTAGGGACTGTATTAGATCAAGCACTATAGGAATAATTTGACTGAATACTAGATTATTTTTAAGTTAATTACTGTAGAGCGCACTTGAAGTGAAATAACACAAAACTGCGCTATACAAATGTCATCTATGCATATAAAAATGAATCCTTGATTCCCTTGGTCACACCATAACTTCAGAACGACTTTACCTTTTTCATTCATTTTTTTTTTAGGTTTTCTAATTTTCGTTATTTGTTTTTGAGGCGCTACCTCCTTCTTTAGCCAATGTTTCGGACATCGTTGCAGTGTCCATCATCAGGGCAGATCCGGCAGATCGGACGGATCTGCCGGAATGAAACGTTGGCTAAAGAAGGAGGTGAATATTTTAAATATGTATGTGAAAAATGAAAATTTGAATAAAAAATTGTAATACTCGCAGTTGGCACGCGATTTGTTTGAAAACTGAATGTACTGGGACTGAATATATAGAACGCGGAAGGGGGGTTGGTGGGACGGGGGAGCGGGAGAGGGGAGAGGGTAGGTGGGGAAGGTGGAATGGGAACGCGGGAGGGGAAGGGGATGCGGGAGGGGAACAGGGACGACGGGAAAGGACATGCAGGGAGAAACAATTTATTTCTTTGAATATGGCATTGCAGCGCATGTCGGGAACCAGCTAGTGTTATTATAATTATTATTAATATTATCTAACACCTGGGTCCTATGTCCTATACCACAAAAGTTTACAAGTGGAGCGGAGACGAGATGTGTCTTCTGAACAATATGATTGGTCAATTTTTGCACATCTCTGTTTCACTCTGCTCAGTTTTGCTTATATGGAAACGCACCCTTAGACAAGGGCACTTATGACAATTTATTGCAACCAAAGGTTCTACCAAAACTAAATTTGTATTTTGTATTTGAAATTAAAAAATGGTTAAAATACTGTATTTTGTATTTCAAATACATGACTTGAAAGTATTTTGTATTTCGTATTTTAAATACATGTGAAAAAGTATTTTGTAATTTGTATTTTAATTACAGCAAAGCATGTATTTTGCCCAGCCCTGGTCGTAAGATACGTATTAATTCGAAATTATTTTTGTTTTTAAAATAATTCACAATTATTGTAACGAACCATCTTATTGTTATGCTGATTTTCAATAGTATATGATTTGTTCTTCGACCTGGAATACTTTCTTATTGCCGAATCACTTCGTCTTACTAATTGGGGGCGAGGGATGCTATTGGTTAAATTTTCACTCCGCCGCTCAGGCTTACACGTGTGATCTCTCGAAGGGATGTCCGATGTAAGGTCATGTTTTAACTCAAGAGAATGAGTTGCTTCCCGGTTCTTTCCGCGCGTCTTCAGGTAAATCTCTAACATGACTGTAATACTTTCAGCTAACCCAGAGTGAATATACTCGTTGTAACCCCTTTTGCTAAAAGATAAAACTAGTGGTTAAAAGAACGATTAGTTTCCTTTAGTCCGATTAAGTTACTGAAGCGTTGCTCGTTCTTAAACACTTACATTTAGGCTATCCGCTCATGGAGAAACTGAAAAAAAAACCAGTTGGCGACGCAACCGCAATCAACCCCCTGAACAAAATCGATATTTTTCTGAACTGATATGTCAAAACATGACAAAACTTGACAGGTCGTGAGACCCTACCATGGCAACCTTTCAACAAAGCAACGTGACTGCCGTGACCACCCACCAGTGCTGGTGGTCACGGCAGTCACATTGCTTTGTTGAAAGGTTGTCATTGATAGTTTGCGATGGTAGCAGCTCGCGACCTGTTAAGTTTTCGAGTAATCTGCGATATGTCAGATCAGAAGTCAGTTTTTTTTATTATAATTTTATGTTATGTGAAAATCTATTACTGGATTTTATGTGTGTTATTAATTTTATTGTTTTAATGTAAATAATCTGTTGATTTTCCCAAATAAATAAAATAAAATAAGAAAAATATCGTTTTCGTTCAGGAAGTTGATTGCGATACAACATATCTTAAAGACATTTAATTTATTACCTTGACACTATAAAGCAATGTAGGTAATTCTATGAATAAGGTATGAAATATGGTGAAAAATTAGCTATCGAAAAAAAAAAATATTGATATGTATGAAAAAATGTTGAATCTGTAGATATAATATGTAAATTATAACTTTTTAAATGTGTATGTAACTTAACTATAAGCACCTGTTGACAAGCCAATTCAATTGACTTAGTTGGACTCGTTTGTTGATGTTTATGTATTAACTTATTATATTACCTCGACTCTGTGCAGAAACGGGCGGTCCGTTTGATAGATTCTCCCATCTTAACAGACGGATTGCAATCTTTAGAGCACAGGCGTCGGGTGGGAATGCTATCATTGTTCTACCGGTATTACAATGGAAGATGCTCTGAGGAACTAGCATCATTGATCCCTCCGGCACCGGTGCATAGTCGGGAAACACGCCAAACGCGTGCCCAACATTTGTACACAGTTGACATTTGTCACATGAGAACGGGTCGTTTCTTCGACTCGTTCTTGTGTTCAACAGCTCGGCTGTGGAATGATTTGCCGGCCTCTGTGTTTCCTCCTTCCTACAACATGGGTCTCTTCAAGACCAATGTTCATTCCTTCCTCTCCTCAAAAAGACCCTCCACACAGCATCCCAGATGACATAGGCCCTGAGGGAAATTATTTTCCTCAGGGCCTCCTGTGTGGAGTTAATGTAAAAAAAAAAAAAAAACTTTACTTCAAAAAAAAAAAATAATAAAAAAAAAATAAAAAATTGCGTAGTCAACTAAGCCAAATGTTTTTTTTCAGTTTCTCCATGAGCGGATGGCCTTAAATTTTCTTCATAACAACTAGAAATTAAAATATATATATTTGACTGTAACCGATGGTGCGCCAAATATGGTGGGAAGTGGGAAGGAATAATCGTCTATTCAGAAAGTCAGAGGTCAGAAGAAAGTACTCCGCGGGTCACAACTGGCCCACGGGCCGCCAATTGCCGATCGCTGGCTTAGGGTTTAGTTATTTGTAATGGTATTATGCAGCCCTCGTGTTGCATCTAGGTAGATAATAAAATGCAAGTAAACAACCCATCCATCAACGATGGAAAATTATAATTAAATGTTGTTGATTAATGAGTGAGATTATGTAGTACGCAATATGTCACATTATTATGTTTTTAAAGCTTATAACATAATATAAATCTATAACACAATTGTTGGTAAAATGTTATTTATTTAAAGTAAGTTCACAGATCACATATAGTAAAAATAGTCACAATGTATCAATTCACAATAATAATAATTAACTGAGCAAGGGATCGGAGGAAACCTTGCTGTTTAGTCTTTGGGAACAACAAAACTGACTGTGGTTCTGCTTAGAGGGTCGTACCATAGGACGAAGCGCAACTAAGGCAGCAGTCGGGGTCTAGTTGGTGCTTTACTTATGGTAGTAGAATACTCCTTAGAGGGTCGTGCCAAAGGATGAAGCGCAACTAAGAGAGCGTACTAGTCAAGAGCGAGCTACAGACGAACTGGTTTAATTTAGGGCTCGCAGCTCTTTATATAGGCCATTCCTTGTTGCGAGGCGTGGTTTATGTAGCGACTCGAGAGTAGGAAATGCGCAGAAGGCGTCTGCGCAGCCTGGTTCGCCTAGTTTTGGGTGAGCAGGATGGCGCTGTACGGGGGAAAGAGATGGTGTAGTGGCAAGCGTGAAAACGGCGCGCTACAAATCTTATTTATTTACTCCCTAGTGGGCTTTTACAAGGATAGATAATAATAGTTAGGCAGGTACGTAGTACACAATTATAATGATTAAAATAATAATAAAAAATAAAATTAATTAAAATCAAAATCATACATTTCATTAAAGTAATTATAAAGACTTCTTTTTATAACTAATACAGAATGTGCAAACATGTCTACAATATTCCCAAATTTATTACCAAAATGATGTAAGATTCTACGCGTGTTTATACCGCTCACCGAACCTTAGCGAATCAGACACGTCCGAGCTCTTCAAACATTTAAGCGACACTATTGATGACCTCTTGCCCCGCTACCCTATGGCAGAGTTTGTGGTCCTGGGGGACTTCAATGTTCATAACGAACCTTGGTTGAAGTTCTCAGGATCAACAGACTCGGCTGGACGCCAAGCGGAATCCTTTGCCCTTTGCTACGGATTGGAGCAAATGGTTCAGGAGCCTACAAGGGTTCCTGATGTCCAGACTCACCGTTCCAATCTGTTAGACCTTTTTTTAACTACTGTGCCACACGGTTACAGTATTGAAGTCACAGCGCCTTTAGGATCGTCCGACCACTGCCTGGTGACGACATCAATCCCTGTAAACTTCAGACCACCAAACGAGAGGCTGAAGAGAAAAGTGTGGCACTATAGGTCAGCAGATTGGTTCGGTCTGCGGGCACATTTTAATGCTTTCCCATGGTCAGCTGTCTGTTTTCGGACTTCGGATCCCTCAAGATGTGCCCAGGAAATTGGTGAGGTCATCACATCCGCGATGGATGGCTTCATCCAATCTACTGTTAAGGAAACTGGTGTAGGCTCAAAGCCGTGGTTCAGTCGACAATGTGCTGAAGCAGTGCGACGAAAAAACGCGGCTTACCGAGCCTACAACACATCTAGAACATCCGAAGACAGAACAGCTTACAACAAAATGGCAAAGGAAACCAAGAGAATCATAAATAGGTCAAAATTCGAGCACGACCAGCAGATCAGCAGAAAGCTGACTGCATGCCCGCATGGCAGCAGGCAATTCTGGTCGCTTGCGGGCTCAATAGGTCGCAATTTCTGCAAATCCAGTCTGCCACCTCTTACCAGACCCGACGGCTCACTAGCAAACACCGCCACCGAAAAGGCTAACTTACTAGGTAAAATGTTTGCGGATAACTCAACCCTCGTTGACCAAGGTGCTGTCCCGACGTCGGTTCCTCACTGCGGTTTTCGTATGAAAAAGCTGAGGATCCGGCATCGGGAAGTACTCCATGTTTTACGAGGGCTTGATGTTAATAAAGCTAGTGGGCCTGACGGAATACCTGCCCTGGTACTGCAAAGGTGCGCTGCAGAAATAGCTCCAATTTTGACGAAGCTTTTTAAACTGTCCCTGAAGACTGGCTCTGTGCCCTCTGGTTGGAAAAAAGCGGTTATCCATCCTATTCCAAAGAAGGGTGACCGCTCCAACCCGGCCAACTACCGCCCCATAGCGATCACATCAGTTCTGTCTAAGGTGATGGAACGTGTGATCAACGACAAACTGCTCACATACCTCGAGAAGAACAAAATTATTAACGACCGTCAATACGGATTCCGGCGGAACCGCTCGTGCGGTGATCTTCTCGCGTATGTGACGCATGTTTGGGGGCGATGCCTGGAACGTTTCGGTGAGACCCAAACGGTTGCACTGGACATATCCAAGGCCTTTGACCGGGTTTGGCACCGAGGACTTGTCAACAAACTGCATTCTTACGGACTTCCCGCATCCTTGTGTACGTGGATTGCCGACTTCTTGAGGGAGAGGTCGATTCAGACGGTAGTCGATGGTTTCACCTCTTCCTCTCACTCGATAAATGCTGGCGTCCCGCAGGGATCGGTTCTGTCTCCAACTCTGTTTTTGTTGCACATCAACGACCTTTTGTCATGTGCACCAATTCACTGCTACGCGGATGACAGTACAGTTCATGATAGCTTTTTGTTTGACAAGCCCCCAAAGGGCTCACAAACTCCAACAGCTCGTAAGGCTTTGAAGCAAAGAATGGACGGTTACCTCGAGAGTGTTTTCTCTTGGGGTAAAAATAATCTCGTTGAATTTAATGTTTCAAAGACCCAATCTTGTCTGATTACGTCTAAAAGGGATCGCAATGAAAATCTAGTCTCTTTAAACGGAAGCAATCTTCCGAACAGGCCCTCCATTGATTTGCTTGGTGTAACCCTAAGTGACCAGCTCAGGTATGGGGGCTCCATCGAAGCCAGAGTAAAGTTAGCCTCCCAAAAACTGGGCGTACTGTACAGGGCCCGCAGATACTTTAAAAGTACACAACTGCTAACCCTGTACAAATCGCAAGTGCGCCCCACGGTTGAATTTGGCAGCCACCTCTGGTCTGGAGCTCCAAAATACCTGAAAAATACCCTCGACTCTGTGCAGAAACGGGCGGTCCGTTTGATAGATTCTCCCATCTTAACAGACGGATTGCAATCTTTAGAGCACAGGCGTCGGGTGGGAATGCTATCCTTGTTCTACCGGTATTACAATGGAAGATGCTCCGAGGAACTAGCATCATTGATCCCTTCGGCACCGGTGCATAGTCGGGAAACACGCCAAACGCGTGCCCAACATTTGTACACAGTTGACATTAGTCACATGAGAACGGGTCGTTTCTTCGACTCGTTCTTATGTTCAACAGCTCGGCTGTGGAATGATTTGCCGGCCTCTGTGTTTCCTCCTTCCTACAACATGGGTCTCTTCAAGACCAATGTTCATTCCTTCCTCTCCTCAAAAAGACCCTCCACACAGCATCCCAGATGACATAGGCCCTGAGGGAAATTATTTTCCTCAGGGCCTCCTGTGTGGAGTTAATGTAAAATCTATTTATAGGTGTATGAGCCTCGTAGTGTGTTTTAAAATTGTCACAGAAGAAGGTAGCACATTGCCTCGTATTTCTGGTCGGTACGTAAAATTTTATTTTGGCGAGAATTTCAGGGTTGTCGAGAATGCAATTATTAATGATTTTATTTAATAGTACAAGGTCAGAGATGATCCGCCTATCTGACAGCGTAATTAAGTTTAGTTGTTTCATCAAAAGGACATAGTTAATATTTTGAAATGGAATATTCAGCTTAAAGTTAACAAATCTTAAAAATTTGTGCTGTACCCTTTCTATATTGTCGGAATGTATTTTATACAATGGGGACCAAACGGGCGAATTATACTCTACCTGGCTTCTTACTAAAGAAGTGTACAATATTTTCAAACATTCTAGTGACTTAAAATCACTTGCTGTTCTGCATATAAAACCAAGCATTTTTATAGTTTTTTTTTAATGTTAATATAAAGGCCGGTCTCCTGCGACCGTTTCTACAAACAACCTCAAACATTACTATAAACATAGAGCGGGGCCAGAAGGTTTTTTTAAAATTATTTTCTATCGGCCACGGAAATCAAAAACATTATGACCCCGACCTAACCACCCACAAAACGCTTACGTGTTTTTGTCGGATGAGACTGGCCTATTAGTCGTATCATAATATGCAATAAACAATCTACAATTTACGTAATGAAGTTCAGTTCAGTGCATAACTCGGCGCTTGTTTATTTGTATGATTTTTGTACATTCATATTCGTACCCAACAAAATAACAATATAAGAAGATTCCAAAATTAATTTTCTATATAATTTAATTTAATTTACATTACTTAACTCACTAGGTGTTACCTCATCTGAGGGAGGTGACAGGAATAAACAACAACAAAAAAATCATTTTTCTATAATGGATAACCACAAAGTAATAGCTACATTCAAAAATAACAAAAAAAATCATTGCAAAGTTATTGACATTACGGTTAATTATGTGAAAGAGAAAAATTAATAAAGTATTTGATGAGTAAAAGATGTAGAAAAAGAGTACCTAAATAATTTTTTTTCCAAAGAAACAATTCAAAGTTTTTACCCGAAAACTACTAAAATTTAAGACGTATTGACTCTTTTCCACAAAAAATTATAAATTGATTTCGAACTACTATTCTTTTTTTTCGTTATTTGTTTTTGGGGTGTTATGCCGTGTTGCGCTACCTCCTTCTTTAGCCAACGTTTCGGACAGCGTTGCAGTGTCCACCATCAGGGCAGATCGGGCAGATCCGGTAGATTCTATTCTTTTATCTAGTAAAGCTATGTTTTAAATTTTGAGAAGTTGTGTTTATTTTTAGTACAATAAGATTTTACCGTAGGTTGTTGGCAGATTTGTTAAATTTTCAAACAAAATTTTGTATTATACAACACACATTTCAAATCATATAATCATGCAGTAAAATAAAACCATAAATTATCTGGGAAAGCTACTTTTCAGAATTTTAATTTTATTATATAACATAATTTTAAAAATATCCGCGCACGTGTTTTGTGACGAAAATACCTCATTTTGTCTACTTATTTACGGTCTTACAAAGTAATATATTTAAGTTCTTTTACATTCTTATTTTGCTTAGATATTATTGAAAAATTATAATACTTATGATCAAAAAATAATTACAAAAAGTACATAATTTTAATAGTTTTATCATCATGCCATTTTTGAAAGTAGGTATACATTAAAGCAAATATACCTATATAAGCGATATTGAGTTATTATTTGAAAAGCTGGTACGGAGAATAATTAATCTTTCTCGTTGGAACCGCCCTGTAAGATCGTAAAAACATCTTTCGACGAAATTTGAATTCTCTACCGCTGGCTGGTTAATGGCCCTTAAATTAAACGGAATTTCGAAAAAAGTCCTAATTTTTTTTACCTGTTTCTACTATCCCGTACACCCTGTATAAAGAAATGAAATTATATAAAATGAGATTGCAGAACATTTCATAAGATCTTCAATTTCCTTACTTCAATTTAATTACATATTAATTGTTGCTATGGTCTGTATTGTTGTAGTATATTTTAGCCGCCGCGCTGTACATATATATGATAAGGAGCGTCGCCAGCGTCGGCAGTGAGAGCACGGAGGGGAGGGGGAGGGGGGGGGGGGCAGCTGCCACTCCCCGTAATATGTATAACTACCGTATAAATATGTATAACAATTTTCTCGGTTTAGCCGCGTAACATAGTCCTTGAAAGGACTTTTTAACTTCTGACGTTTCGGACAGATCTCACTGTCCACCTTCAGAGGCCTTATGTCTTGAGTTTTTGTCTCACACTGATACCTTTCGCATATCTGTTTGGTCCAGAAGCTAAGTGAGTGCAAAAAATCAATTCTTATGTCTAGAACGGAGTACCCGGGTTGAAGGTAATTGGTGGTGGAGGGGGTAGGGGGCGGGGCCGACAGTATCCTTTTGAGGACTACGTTACGCAGGTAAACCGAGAAAATTGTTCTTCATCTTACATCCTTGAAAACCTTAACCATAACATATATGGGTCAAAATCAGAGAGGTGAGTATTTTAGGTTTTCAAATATCTGAGAAATTAAGTTTCCTTTTGAAGAAAAACAAGAGGAGTCTGTTGTGTCATTTGTCATGAATCTTTCCTGTGAAGAGGCACGCACAAAAGTATATACTTAAGAAATTCTACCTGTTAATAAAAAAAATACCAGAGTCATGAGTCATTTCGGGAACACGTTTAAATAAATTTTTAATAATTATATAACCAACGTATTTAATCACCTTCAATAAATTGTAATAAACCTGTTCCTAAATGGGAAAATGTTGTATTTTGTATATTTTTATAATCAAAAGATTTATTTTTCAAATTACTCTCCATAAATTTTCAATTGGTGTAAATTCTGCTCCAAAATTTCGATTTATTATATACATTCTTGCACTACGTGGTATATTAATAAAATAAATACAAAAGTTTAAAGATCATTTCATCTCGTATATGCAAGATTTAACAATAAAATGACTTATTAGTGATTTATTTGCCGTTTTTATGATGTTCCCGAAAATAATGGGGATGTTCCCAAAATGACGGCGAAGTTCCCTAGATAGTATATACGGTTGCCACTAACGCATTTTTGAAAAGCCTCTCGCTGTTTAGAATTTTTCGGTAATTTGTCAATGGTGTCTTTTAGTTGGGTTGTCAAAACCTCGCCAAATAATAGACGAACTTCCGGATCAACAGAACATCCTCTTAAAAATTCATCAACTTTGCGAGTAGGCGTAGAAGCGCTCTTTTGGGATGCTCTTTCTTCACGTCTTCTGCTTCTCTCTACTTTTTTTCGCAACTAATCTATTGTTCTTTGCATTTTTTTGTTTATTTTTTTACATGAATACCGCACAAGAGTCCCAACTGCTCCTGTCTGGAGCCAGTGAGACTATGGCATCCCCAATTGGGGTATGTTGTGAGGCTGAAGGTAGTGGGGAGGGGAAGGAGATAGGAAAGAGGAAGGTGGGGAAGTACCGGGCTATTCAGATCTGGTCTCCAAACACGGCTAAAGCCATTTCAAGCAACGTTTCAATTCTGAATCTTGGTCTTACACCAGGGCGATACTGAGAGAGTATCTTCCACTCTGGAACGTGCCGCAAATATACTATACATTATTTTAAATGAAATTGTGAAATAAAACAAATTTATCAAATAAAATTTGATTAATTTGTATTTTCTGTTTCTGTTTTTTAACGGTTCTGTAAGCCTGCGCTTTATCTTTTTTAACCTAATTTCTTCCTGATTTCTTCCTCAACATGCGAATGTCGTTTTCCATCTCATTTTCAGAATCTGAGGGGTTGTTAGCTAAAATATTTGCGATCAACTTTTTTTTCTGTCTTTACTTTTGAGAATTTATTCTCCACGAATTTCTCTGTTTCCTTTTCTCTTTTTCAGTCATGTCATTAACAGTCTTAACTTTAATTACAGCTTTCTTTCTTAGGTAACATTCCCTATCTTTCAGTCTCTTCATCTCTTTTTGTTCAGGTGTCATTTTATCCAAAAACTTGTACGTCCTTGCATTAGCCTTTTCACCGTGCCTTTTATAAGCTATACCTACTTAACTGTCCTGCTTTAATCGCTTTTTTTTTCTTTCCTTTCTCTTCATTTTCATCGTTTTCCGTGTTACTCGTACTAAAAGGATACCTAAAACCAAAATTTTGCATGGTTATGCTTTTAAAAAGTATTAGAGTATCATTTTGTTATTAATATTTTCATGTCAAGCTTGACGCCGCCATGTTAGATATTGGTTTTAGAGGTTATGAACAAGAGAGCTATAATATTTATAAGTATTTTGCAAAATGTAAGAAAATTATCGGACCTAATCACGAAACAGCGTTCCCGTAATGACAGGGAATTAAAGTACGCTTCACAGATATCAAATTAAAAGGTACCTACCAACAAAATCAATTATATTTTTTCCCGTAAACACGACACACGCCGTTTGCTTTGATTAGTGAACTTCACACTATTGCTCCCTAACGCCACCTAGGAGTTGTTTTAATTACATCGACCAATATCCACCTCGTTCACGGAATCATTTAATAAACATCAGATAGCATTTGGATAGCCAAAATGTGAAGAAATTAAACTGATATGAATTTAATTTATGGATATATTCTGTATGAATTTAATTTATGGATATATTCTGTATTTGATAATTTTTGAAGCTAATATTAAAATTTGACATTTTTAACTTGTAAACATTTTTGACTTGTCTGAACTATGAACCATGGTATAAGGACGCGTTCCCGGAATGACTATTTAGGCCTGTTTTGTTTAAAATCAAGTAAAACATTGTTATAGAAAAATAAATATGCTAAGTACCTTGTGATATACGATTTTAGATTTTCACGGCCAAAAGTATTTTTGTTATTAGTTTTGGGATATTATGCCGTGTTGCGCTACCTCCTTCTTTAGCCAACGTTTCGGACAGCGTTAACAGTGTCCATAACAACACGGCATAATATCCTCAACATTACAACACGGCATAATATCCCAAAAACTAATAACAAAAATAAGTACCTTGTAATTATGAACAGTACCTTTATTTTGAAATAAATATTGTATTAATATCATGTTATTTTATTAAGAAAAACTTTGTCAGAAGCATAATGCTCACCTCTCTGATTTTGACCCATATATATATATATATATATATAAACCATCACGGTGCGAATCACCAAAGTTTCATCGCAATCGGATGAATAATTTAGGAACTTTCATTTTTACACATTAAGATTACTTTAGTGATCAAATTGTTCCTTGATCGCCAATCGATTGATATTAATAAACTAAAAAATATCATAACTCAAAGTAATTTAAAACAAAACATAAACCTAAAACCATTAAACAGTTCCGTTTTTCATCATCTTCGGAGTTATGAACGAATACTTCTCTCGTTTTGATTATTTCATAAGACTGGCGAGTTTCCGACTAAACTAAATAAATAGTCACTAAACAGGGAACTGCATTGAAACCGCCACATTAGTTTCAGAATTCACCGATAGGTGTCTCACGTATGAAAGAATTTTCTATAGTAAACATAAAAATAATCGCGAAACTCAATCGAAAATGTGGAGAAAGAAAATTCAGAAAAATATATTGGCACCTCTGGGACTTGAACCCAGGACCCTTTGCTTACAGTCCCAGAGGTGCCAATATCTTTTTCTGATTTTTCGGTCTCCACATTTTCGATTGAGTTTCGTTAATATTTTCTTCATTTAATTAAATATTACAATTTGAGATTTTACTCACAAAGAAAAAAAAATAATAATAATGCTTACAAGCATGATCTATTTCGATTTGAAAAAAAAACGGGTTGTCTCCAAATAACATTTTAGGAAACTATTCGACTCGAAGTCGAATACTTCTGAGAATACTTCTGGAAGTCGAATACTTCTGAGAATATTGATACTTAAAATAGTTTGATAATTAATTTCATAAGATGTAAGGAAACGGCGATATTGCTGCAGTGTTTCAAGAAGTGTTTGAAACCTGCTGAGGCAGCAAATGAATATCTCTGAAGATGAGTTCCAGGGTCATGAAATTTGCATAGTGTTTTCTATCGGGAGAACGTTATTTCCATCTATATTTTACCTAATGATGCCTACTACATTTTTTATTTTTCTTATTTTTTTTAATCTTTATTCTATTTTATAAATACCTATATTTTTAATGTATGTACAGACACTGTATATAGGATATGTGAGATTGCACTCACCTCCCCACATTATTTATTATTATGTTATCATTATTATTTTTTTTTATATTTTACAACTTTATGTCCGGGTTAAATCTGCCCCACAGGAAAAACAAAACCCTTCCACACACTTTTCCACAAATGATAATGTAATCAATCCACGCTATCTATGCAAGTGCGCTATATAAGTATAATAAATACAAAATAATACAAGAACAAACATGTCAACCTACCAGAGACCAAATGGGAAAATAATTCACCGACTCCAGATATTTTCATATCAGAGGGTTCGGCTCGGTAGAACTCCTAGCTGGACCGATAAATCCTACTGATCCCTCGATATAAATATTTAAAAATTCTTTCGTAATCCTAGATGTATTTAAAATGACTGATTTTATTCATTTTTATATATAAATTCTTTGGCAAATCTAATGGTGGCCATAAACGTTACAAGCTAAACCAACAGGAAAACCCTAGTGTGTATGTTATAAAACTGTACAGTTATCGATGCGTGTACATGTAACCTAACAAATACCAAAATAGATATTTTTTGCCGCTCGGTTATGAGGGCATCCAGAGAAAACCAGAAATATGTCATTTTTAAATTAGATTTTAGACGTATTGACTCTTTTCCTCAAAAAATTATAAATGGATTTCGAAAGATTGTTCTTTTATCTAGCATTCGCATGTAATAAATTTTGAGATTTTTTTAAAATTTTTAGTATAATAAGGTCGTTGGTAGATTTGTTAAATTTTCAAAAAAGATTTTGTATTATACCACACCCATTTCAAATAATATAATCATGCAGTAAAATAAATCAATACATTATGTAGCAAACGCAAGTTTTAGAATTTTAATTTTATTTTCACTAAAATCATTAAAAAATATGTACGTACATGTGTTTCTTGACGAAAATTGGTCCATGTGTGTATTTATTTGCGCACTTAGAAACTAATATATTTCAGATTTTTTAACATTCTTATTAAATTTAGATATTATTGAAAAATGATAAATACTTATAATCAAAAAATAATTTAAAAAAGTACATTATTTTAATAGTTTTATCATCACGCCTTTCAGCATTTTTGGATGAAGGTATAAATTAAAGCTAATTTGGATTGAAATAAATTCGATATTGAGTTATAATTTTAAAAAGCTGGTAAGGAGAATAATTAATCTTTCTCATTGTATTTTCGTCCGCTGGCTTGTTAAACGCTCTTATGTTTGCGCGCATGCATAACCGAGTGTGTGTGGCGCCCGATCGTGCTTGCATGCACATAATATAGCTTTTCTCATATAAACAGTATCTTGTCTCTGGATCAAGGGAGTGACCAATGATAAAAGTTTTTCATCCATTCGTAAATAATTCTTGTAATCTTTTGGTGTAAATCTCAGTACATTCATCAAATTTATGTGAGAGAACTGTTTTCTTTTCAAAAGCCAGTGTTTACACCACTCAGTGCGATCTCTTCTTCTTTTCTTTTTCTTTGTTACAAGTATTAAGCCAAATACAGTTATTACATCGTCGCGGTCGTCGTCCATTGTTGGTGATACAGTGCACAGCCGATTAGGTAAATATCCTACAAAACACCCTCAAGTCGCTGCAACTATCTTTAACTGAGAGTTTATGGGAAATTGTACATGCAAACCCTTCAAGGATTCAATGCTAAGCAAAACCAAAGAGAACTTAATGATTTATTATTATTATTATTATAGGAAGTGAAACTTTGAAAAATTAAAAAAAAAGAAGATAATATGCCGTCCTCCGTTATTCCATATTTTTTACGATGACCCGATACTCCGACAGTTGGCAACCCTGATTTATTATTATTATTAAATTATTATTTTTGTGCATTATTTACCAATTTCAATCCAAAAATGGACTTAAAAATATCAAACGAATTGAGAAAGGGTCGATTTAAAAAATATGTGTCTATGGTAATAAGGTATATAGATATTATGTTCCACAACAACTCAATAAAGTGGCTTTTCAACATCCCTTTAAAAAGTGATTAAAATTATGAAATATAGCCCATATACTACTAACATAACGTAAATGAAAAATAGCGACAGTCTCTTCTGTGTGCGGTGCTTTGTGGCCTATCGGTCTCCTCTTTTTGCGGTGCTTCGTAGCCTCCCCACTTTTGTTTACTTTAGTTTTCTAAAGGTTTCACTGCTAGCGCGTGTGAACTGCACACTCTGATTTATTATCAATTTTTTCAGTATGTCTTTCCAAAGGAGTGATGATGTTAATATTGTTGAGTTGTCCGGTCGTGACAAATAGTGACGACCGATATGACAAATAGTTTTACCTCGATGCATTGGAATGAAAATTGGTTTATATTTTTGTTACTTGGCGGTACATCCTCTCTGCACGCCCATTCGGAACACTTAGTAATTTTTTGTTTAAGTATGTATACTGTACTTTCCCCAAACCGACTGCCGAGGGGGCAAACCGTCGGGGGATCAACTGTCATGGAACCATTTTTTACTAATTTGTTCCACAAAAGAAGCCAGGTGGGCCTAAGTAGGTCATGCACAAAATTATCCGTTAATAATCCGGTAGATGTGTCACATCTGCCGGATCTGCCCTGATGATGGACACTGCAACGATGTCCGAAAAGTTTTCTAAAGAAGGAGATAGCGCAACACGGCATAACACCCCAAAAACAAATAACGAAAAAGATCTGCCGGATCTGCCCTGATGATGGACACTCTTGTCTGATTACGTCTAAAAGGGATCGAAATGAAAATCTAGTCTCTTTCAACGGAAGCAATCTTCCGAACAGGCCCTCCATTGATATGCTTGGTGTAACCCTAAGTGACCAGCTCAGGTATGGGGGCTCCATCGAAGCCAGAGTAAAGTTAGCCTCCCAAAAGCTGGGCGTACTGTACAGGGCCCGCAGATACTTTAATAGTACACAACTGCTAACCTTGTACAAATCACAAGTACGCCCCACGGTTGAATTTGGCAGCCATCTCTGGTCTGGAGCTCCAAAATACCTGAAAAATACCCTCGACTATGTGCAGAAACGGGCGGTCCGTTTGATAGATTCTCCCATCTTAACAGACGGATTGCAATCTTTAGAGCACAGGCGTCGGATGGGAATGCTATCCTTGTTCTACCGGTATTACAATGGAAGATGCTCCGAGGAACTAGCATCATTGATCCCTTCGGCACCGGTGCATAGTCGGGAAACACGCCAAACGCGTGCCCAACATTTGTTGACATTTGTCACATGAGAACGGGTCGTTTCTTCGACTCGTTCTTGTGTTCAACAGCTCGGCTGTGGAATTATTTGCCGGCCTCTGTGTTTCCTCCTTCCTTCAACATGGGTCTCTTCAAGACCAATGTTCATTCCTTCCTCTCCTCAAAAAGACCCTCCACACAGCATCCCAGATGACATAGGCCCTGAGGGAAATTATTTTCCTCAGGGCCTCCTGTGTGGAGTTAATGTAAAAAAAAAAAAACTGCAACGATGTCCGAAACGTTGGCTAAAGAAGGAGGTAGCGCAACACGGCATAACACCCCAAAAACAAATAACGAAAATGCTTTTGGCCGTGAAAATTTAAAACTTATCCAAAATTAAAACTGTTTAACTTAGGTAGGTCCCACAGCAAAATTATGTTTATTTGAGAAGGTACTTACATGCAATCGCAACATTAAATGTGTCACAAAAATACGATAATTATATTATTACGATTGTCCGCAAACAGGATGTGGGAAAATACACAAAAAATGCGTGAAATGATTGTACATCATAATCAAAACGATTTTATTGCAACCGTATTTACCTATCGCTAGCAAATAAACTACATTATGACATTATATATAAGCAGGGCCGGGCCTGAGCCGAACGGCGCTAGGCGTGAGTTACGTTTAGGAGCCTTTTTTCAAAACCACTAGAAGCCTAGGTAGGTGAAAAACTCAGAAACGAGTCCAGGTACAATCAAGGGAATTATGTGGTGTGGTAGACCTCTACCCCTCCTCCAGGATGACAGTTCCTGTTTTACCTAAAGGGCATGCCTTTGAAGATATAAGAGCTGGAAGTTTCGCCCTCTTGAAATTCTAGAACAGTCTTCCGCAAAGTTCTAGAAGGTTCGATAGAGCTCTAGAAGGAGTGGAAGTAGGAATCGGGAACATCATTGTGGAACATTCCAGAACACTCTCGAATGTTGTCCTGAGCGAAGCCGGGTAAACCACCTAGTCAATAATATTTGGATGATTTGTGTTTTGTGTAGCGCCGTTGTTTATGAAAAATATTTCAAGAGTGGTATGTTAGGAGTTAGGCCCTCCGTTCATGGAGAAACTTACAATGTACGTAATTGTGACGCAACCACAAGTACCCTGATGATATCCAACTTTTTAATGCTAGACTCCGTACACGGCGCTATCCGAAATATACTGAACTTGATCATTTTTCACGTGCAGCCGTGGAGTTAACACGCAGTCAAGCGATGTCATATGACTTTTTGTCATGCCTTTTCCACTAAATCTTTTCTTACGTATTGTGGTAACGTATAGTTATATAAACATCCATTTTTTCCACTTTCAGAACAAATCTAACATTACTTTCATGTTCCGACGCCATTTCTGTCAAACGTCAAACGAATAAGTATCAGACACAAATGATGCGAGCGTCGCGCGCGATCAGCACTGTCGGTATCGTGATACTGATTGGAAACCGACAGCCACCGTCTCAATCTCAACTGCTCCCGTCTGGAGCCAGTGAGACTATGGCATCCCCAATTGGGGTATGTTGTGAGGCTGAAGGTAGTGGGGAGGGGAAGGAGGTGGGAAGAGGAAGGTTGGGAAGTACCTGGCTATTCAGATCTGGTCACCAAACACGGCTAAAGCCATTTTCAAGCAACGTTTCAATTCTGAATGGTGGTCTTACACCAGGGCGATACTGATAGTATCTTCCACTCTGGAACATGCCGCAAATATACTATATATTATTTTAAATGAATTAATTGTGAAATAACACAAATTAATCAAATAAAATTTATTTGCGCATGCCGGGTTCGAACCCGCGACCTCCGGATTGTGAGTCAAGAGTCTTACGATCGGCGCGTATGATACGCGCACATGGACCGAGTATCTTGTAAGTATCTCCGTGAACGGAGGCACTTTGGTTTTGTCAGCGCCTTGGCAATTCGGCGCCCACAGCACTGCTCCAATGGCACCCAGGTAGGGCCGGCCCTGAATATTATTTATAATAATGAATTAGATACGTTCCAGTTATCCACATAATATTAACTTCAATGCTGGCTAATATTCGGAGAGTAATTTTTGTAAAATCTCACCTCGATGTCGCTTATTATATTATTTTGTAAGTCTCCGACATTGCCCGGGATTTATGCAGTGCTTTATGAAATCTAATGCAGCCAGTGATATTCTTCTTGTTTTGAAGGTCAAGTATGGAAAATTCGATATAAAAATTAAGATTTGTATAAAAACTAAAGTTTTATTGTATACACACGTACAAGGTGTCAGGAAACTTAAAGCAGGGATATTGGTGAATCTACATCTACATCAGATACAAAACCATTCAGTTCAGAGAATTTCGGTCATTATTATTTTTTTTTAAACTTTTTCCTTTTTATGTTTTTCAGCAACTAAAGGCACCTTAAAAGTTTTTCACTTTGAAATACACTACACAACTACACAACTACACAACTCATATTAACCCCCTAGCGACTGATTTTTTTTAACATAAAAATTTAATTTTGGACTCGATTTACTTAAATTACAAATTCAAATTTACCGCTTGAATTTAAGTGATGACCTTATTTCACCAAATTATATAAAACCTTTCGGCTCCCAGACCAAACCTTCAATACAAATTAATGTTTATCTGCTCAAGAATGAATACCTATCGATATTTAAAAAAATTCAAATGATTTTCATCAGAAATAAAGGAAAAATTGAGTTTATTTTGGGCACAATAATACGAAGCATATTTGTTCTCTTTGAACGTGAATTGCTTCACTGTCATTATTTAATGAACCCAACTATTTTAAGTGGGAATAAAGCATTTTTAATAAATTTCACAATAAATACGTTTCATATTTAGAATATTGATAATAAAACACTATAATAAAATGGTGAAGTGTGTATTAGGGGGCGTTCAAGTGACAATTTTTACCTGAAAGTCACAATTAAGTTGCGCAAAGTACTGGAAAGTCGCTTAAATACCCTTTTTCTTGTTTTAATCGCGTTTGCGGTAATAAATAAAACGAGAGATTTCGAGAACAAAAAGGGTTGCCAACTTGGAAGATTTTAATAACCTAGTTTTTTTTATCTAAATAAAGAAAAAAACATGTTACATAACGCGTTGTTCAAACCTCACCCCCCCTCCCCCCCTCGTAACGCACACTAACGTTTCACAAGACCCCCCCCCCCCCAAGTGCGTTACGTAATACTTGAACGGCCCCTTACAGACTGCGAACGTGTATTGTTGTTCGTCGTGTATTTTTGACGATTTGTTGACCACTACGCAAAAACAAAATCATTACATAGTATAAAATGAAGTCGCTCAAAATGTACGTGCGCATAGAACGTGTGGCTGGGTCTGCTAGTATTACATATAATAATAATAACAAGGACAATGGGCATGTGCCTAGCATGGTGGTTGAAAAATCCTCAAATTATGTATCTAATCATCAAAGCAACGATAAAAAAAATTAAAAATACTTCATAAGATCTACGGTTATGCTCAAGGTGTTGTCATTTTTCTACGAATAAGTTGTTGCGTGCCACGGGCGTAGCACCCACGTTCTGCCTCCAAAGCTAGCTCAGGTAGGTCGGCAGAACTGGCGGGGCCCTCATCATCAAGGGTCGTAGGTAGCTAAAAGGGGGGGGGGGGGTACATAGTATATGTCAACACTCGTTACGCCTCGTCAAATAAAAGATCGTCTAGGTAAACATTTCTTGTATTGTCGGGATCACACACAAATATAGCAGGGCAGTACATTTACAATCAATTACTAGGCACAGGTACACAAATCGACTACCTACACATGGGGGAAGCCTATCAAATCTCTCTCAAATCGCGTCCTCCCTGAGGGTCGGTCGCTGTTCGCGGGGCAAGTAAGGACACAACAAAATGGGGAAAGTGGCGTTACTCACTGGTACCAGGTGGCGGCAGGAGAGCATTCACGGCGAGTATGGCCGGCTACGCTCAACAGGGAATTCCTTGCAAGCAGGTAGCGTGGCAGGGGAGCCGGTCGACTCGGAACATGGTGGACGGGCACGTCTCACGTTTGGGCTCCGTGAATTCTGTGGAATGTTCCGGAACCGTGGCGCTGTCGCAGCGACGGGCACGGGTTGCGGCTAGCGGGGTCTCGGCGTGAGTGAGCGCGCGTTGCCGGGTCACGAGAGCGTGGGGCGTGGGGAGAAGGGGTACGATTGCCCGGGGGGGACGGGCGGTGTGCCGCTCACTGGCGTAGGGTGGTGCCTGGGCGCTACGTAACAAAGTACCGTCCCAAAATATTACTTCTTCTCTAATGATGTACTGTACAGGGACCGCAGATAGTTTAATAGTAGGTACACTACTGCTGACTATGTACAAATCGCAAGTGACCCCCATTTTCGAAGTTGGCAGCCGCCCCTGATCTGAAGCCCCAAAATACCTTTTTTTTAAATTTAAATTTTAATTATTTCATAAATGGTTACATGTTACATTTAGAAACGGGTGGCTCGTTTGATAGATTACTACATACCTACACTCAATACATTATACAATATACATTCAATTTGGGAGGCGGGAATGGGTACCGCCGCCCCGGGAACCTTTATTGGATAACCAACACCTCTGCCATAGGTCACCCAAGTGGTTCGCTACGTTTGGTGATTTAGCAGGGGTGCCCGGGTTCATGGGGTCTAGGTCTTGGAGGCGGAAAAGCAGGACATGCTGAAGCCCCATCCTACCCACCCCTTAAACCCTTTTCCTTCCCAGAACTCTCCCCTCCTTCCTTTCCTTAAAAAAACCCTCCAAACAGCATCCTCAAAGATGACACAGGCTCTGAGGGAAGTTATTTTCCTCAGGGCCTCCTGTGTGGAGCTCATGTAAAAAAAAACCTTATCAAGCGGATTGCAATCTTTAGAGCACAGGCGTCAGGTAGGTATACTGTCCTTGTTCTACCGGTATTACAATGGAAGATGCTTCGAGGATGTGGGGTCATTGATCCCTTCGGCACGGGTGCATGGTCGGGAAACACGCCATTTGACATTTGTCACATTGACATTTGTCAATGAGACTCTTCTACGACTCGTTCTTGAGTTCAATTGCTCGGCTGTGGAATGATTTGCCGGCCTCTGTGTTTCCTCCCTCATAATAGAATACTCTCTTCAAAATGACCCTCCACTCAGCATCTTCAAAGATGACATAGGCCCTGATGAAAATTATTTTCCTGAGGAGTTAATACATAAAAAAATCTCTATATTAAAGCATAGGTGTGAAAAAAACTATCTTGATTTTTCATATGGGTTTCGAAATAGTTACCAAATGGGGATCGTTATTAAAAATTGCACCCAGTAAAAAGCCCACCATTGTCAGTTTATCTACCACATCTTTGAATTCTAACATAATTTGCGTCTTTCCTCTGCTATGAATGGAGAAGAGTTGGAATAGGATGAATTTATTTCATTTTACAAATCTGCGCAGTTAGGTACAAGGTACTTCATTTAGTCATCGATTAATCACGGTGTAATCTGCAATCACCCTTTTTCGATGTTCTTATCGCCCTTACTATTTCTGCCGAACATGCGCACTTACTAAGTTCACAAACTTATCTTTCCTTATGATTCCTGTCCTCATTTTGGAGTAAATAATGTAAATAAAATTTTGATCTCAAAACTCTTATCGTGATTTATTTTGGGGTGATTGTGGCATATTGCGCTACCTACTTCATTAGCCAATATTTCGGACAGCATTACAGTGTTCATCGTCAGGGCAGATGTGTGACGTGATTACTGTAATGTTGTCTGAAACGTTGGACAGCGCATTACAGTGTCCATCATTAGGGCAGATGTGTCATGTGATTACGGTAATGTTGTCACCATTACAGTGTCCATCGTCAGGGCAGATGTGTCATGTGATTACTGTTATGTTGCCCGAAACGTTGGTCAGAATTACAGTGTCCATCGTCAGGGCAGATGTGTTATGTGATTACTGTTATGTTGTCTGAAACGTTGGACAGCATTATATTGTCGTCAGGGCAGATGTGTCATGTGATTACTGTTATGTTGTCCGAAACGTTGGTCAGCATTGCAGTGTCCATCGTTAGGGCAGAAGAGTCATGTGATTACTGTTATGTTATCTGAAACGTTGGACAGCATTACAGTGTCCATCGACAGGGCAGATGTATCACGTAATTAATGTTATGTTGTCCGAAACGTTGGTTTAAGTTACTATTGTTAAAGCTGCCATTTATTTCACAAAGTTCTGACATCAGTTTGAACCTTTTGCAATTGCTATATTGTTTGTATCAGCATTATTGTTTTTACAAGGCGCAGTGTTTCATCATTTATGTTGGATAGGTTTATAACTTCGTCTCACCATGTTTTGAGTAGTCAAAGATTGCAAAGACGAATTCTCAAAATCTGTTTAATAATTCCTGCTTTTGAAGTTCAATCTTGTGTAAACTGTTTCTGTTCAACATAAATATGTTTAAAATTAAAGGAACCTTTAAAATTAAAGGAACATATTTAATTAGATGGCCCCATATAAATTATTATTCTCTAGCTGGTTGTATATTATTCTATCTACGTTCTGAAAAGGTAAGTATACGTACTATTTAAATATTTTCCTTTAAATACTATAAAAGATTCAACCTTAAATTCAGATATCGATAAATAGATAATGAAAAATCGTCTTTGCAAACTTTTGCCCCTCTTATCCAAGAACAAGGTGAACTGAAGTTAGAACCCAACTCGAGTTGTCCATCCACAGCGACGACTGGTCACTCAGCCAAGTAACCGCCCGACCCTAACTGTTACGTACCTACTGATTTTTTTTTGTTTTCAGGTGAACAAAAAAAGTCCCCGGTGACCAAGTATCTTATCCATTGCATACTTCACTCACAATGTAATTTAATATAGGCATCCCATTGCTAGCTCCACCTTAACCTCTCCCTTTCCCTCATAAACGAAATGTGTAAAAGAAAGAGAGGTTTTAACGAAGGTCCCGGCGGCAGAACCGTAGATGGACATCACCTTATTCCCATTACTTGTACCTACATATATGGAGTACAATGCCTGATTATTTCTTTTTGCAGTAACATTTCTTTCTTGTATGTAGAGTGACTTGATGACGTTTGTAAGCGTTGCTTGATTTGTAGAAACACATATCATTATAATATGGCTATTTATTTATTAACATACATAATCAAAAATACTAATATAGGTTGCATGTAAAAATATTCTCGTTGAATTTAATGTTTCAAAGACCCAATCATGTCTGATTACGTCTAAAAGGGATCGAAATGAACATCTATTTTCCTTCAATAGAAGCAATCTTCCTAACAGGCCCTCCATTGATATGCTTGGTGTAACTCTAAAGTGACCAGCTCAGATATGGGGGCTCCATCGAACCCAGAGCTCGTAAGTTAGCCTTTCAAAATCTGGGCGTACTGTCCAGTGCCCGTAGATACTCGCTAACCCTGTACAAATTACAACTGCACCCCACGATTGAATTTGGCAGCCACCTCTGGTTTGGAGCCCCAAAATAACTGAAAAACACTCGACTCAGTGAAGAAATGGGCGGTCCGTTTGATAGATTATTCTAACTTGACAAACGGATTGCAATCTTTGGAGCACAGGCGGTGGGAATGCTAAAATTGTTCTACCGGTATTTCTATGGAACATGCTCCGATCCCATGCCCTGATCCCCTCGGCACCGGTGCATAGTCGGGAAACACGCCAAACGCATGCCCAACATATGTACACGGTTGACATTTGTCACATGAGAACGGGTTGCTTCTTCGACTCGTTCTTGTGTTCAACAGCTCGGCTGTGGAACGATTTTCCGGCCTCTATGTTTCCTCCTTCCTACAACATGGGCCTCTTCAAGACCAATGTTCATTCCTTCCCCTACTCAAAAAGACCCTCCACACAGCATCTCAGATGACATACGTCCCGAGGGAATTTATTTTCCTCATGGCCTCCAGCGTGGAGATAATGTAAAATGTATGTCTGCAATTCCGGTAAGATGAACTCTAGAACTCAAACTGATTTTGAATTACGTGTCAATTTCAAAATTGTAACTGGTTGTTCAGACAAGCGATATAGTAGGTAACTAACTATAATCAGATTTTTAAAAATGAATTGTAATCATTCTATTCTATCTTTGAAATGTGTATTAGTTTTAATTTTTTCGAGATTTCGAGCTTTCTACTGGACAAAGTCGATCTAGCATCCTCCAATAGAGATGTGAAGACTTCTGTCCAACATTGGTCTATGCCACTGCTTCATAGATGTCTTCTCTGAACTCTTTTTGGGAATGTAAGGAGAAAATACTGATTCGCTTGCACCCGGCTGCCAAATTTCGGGGGGAATTAGAGCCTATCGATTCTAAAGTGCTCAGAAATTCGCAATTTGGCCCTAGGTACTTTCCTATTTCTGATCTTATTTTCGATTAATTGTTTCCGTCAAGAGGTCGATCCTGTATTGTGCTTTTAGGTAAAGAGTATTTTCAATTATTGTACCTCTACTGGAAATTTCGTACCTCAGATACGGTCTCACAATCAAGTATTTAAAAAATATGTTTATCTCGCAAATCCTACAATTATAACATCCCGTGATTTTTCTTGAGTTGCGCTGCTAATAAAGGCTATATCGGCCCAACCTGGTTGGTGCCCAGGAACTGCATTACAGGTTCCTGGTTGCGCACCTTGGCTGCATATAAAAAGTGGATTTTCGCTCATGTGGTCGTGGTTACATAACGGATTGCACAGGTTACTGACCTCCCCTTACGGACTCTTATCACCTTAAACACACAGACCTCACCCACAAGTAGACAGGTAGGTAACTGTACGATTAATATCCGTGTCCATTTCAGGCGGTAAGGAAATGCTGGTGATGTTTTTTGGTACTTAAGATTTTCAGGAAATACTCGTAGGTACAGATCCCCATTTAGCAGATGACACACTAGAAAAAAGAATCAGAAAGTATAGTTAGACAAAGTATCACGAAGGAAATTTTAAAGTACATATTTCAATTTTCGACATTTTGCGATCGCTAATAATCTAAATTATATCCCTGACATCTATTTTTCTGTCTATGGCAGCTTTTGAAACACTCCAGGATTTTATAGGCAAAGTAATAGATTATCGTCACGAAAAATGAGTTTTTTAAGCCGCGGTATACCCCATTTCTTCCGACTTATTACATATGTACCTTAAACACTTTTAAAGCTCTTAAAAATATATATGTTATTCTTAAAGATAATTTATATTATTTTATTTTATTTATTGGGGAAAATCAACAGATATTTTAAACTTATAATAATAACATTAATAATACATATAATATCCAATAACAGATTTTCACATAAGTAATTAAAATTATAATTAAAAAGTAAAAAAAGTAAGGGTCCTGTACCCGTAAGAAGTTAACAAAATTATATCCTTGAAAATTGTAAAAAAAAAAATAATAAAAGATATAAAAACACAATATTATAAACTATAATATACACTAAAAATCTGCTTACTAAATTTCAAAACATTAAGTAGTCAGAGTCAGAAACTATTCTCACTACAACAGCAATAATAATAATATGTACATACCTACAACGCAGAGTGAACACAATAGTACATAAGTCAAATGACAAGCATGTAAATGGAAAGGATTCACAGCAATAACATAATAACTTGCAACACGGCCAAATAATTATTTAATGTTAGCTATGACATACTTTTTAAAACCCTATTCTTGGCACCGATAGAATTAAGTAACCTAAAAAATATATTTTTTTTACATATTTGAAGTTTGTTAGGCTTCAGAATCACAAAAACAGATGAAAAATATTTTTATTATTTTTTATATAGGTTATTTGGAGTTGTATCCTATAGTATACATTGCCAGGTTGTTACAAATCGACTTTAAAATATTTTATTATGGAAAATAAAAAAAAATATGTCTTAAAAGCTAATTAAACCGCATACCTCAAACACACACTACAAAATATGGGATAAAATCTCTGAACTATGTTGCCTATACACTATATAATTCGCTACCAGATATGTACAAGGGAATCCAGCAAAATAAAAAAAAATCAGAGTAATGCTTTAAAAGAATATTTTTTAAGTATGTTTAAGGATGAAACTTTGTAATTTTCTTGTCATGTTCAATTGTCTTGTTTCTTTTCTCTTCTTTTCTTTTCCATTAAGTTGTAATCATCCATATCTGTATAACCTTGTTCCCTTTTTCTTTAATTGTTTTCCATTGCTGTTTATTCTACTCAACCTGTCTTATATTTTTCTTCTATGTTGTATGTGAATCTTATATTTTAATATCCAAATTCTTATGTAAAATTTTAACTATTTCCTCCCACCCATGATTTATATGTTCCTCCTGTCCCAAAATGAGTTCTGTAACTCATCGGGATTGCTCTAGCAAGAAATAAAAACAATAAAAAAAAATTAAAAAAAACTATTATTTTGTATGATATGATAGGAAGAAATTGCTCTAATCAGTAAAAAAAAGTCTTACGCCACATTTTATGCAAAATACAGATATCTGTCCAGAATTACATAGTCTTCATCTTCCCTTTTCTCTATGCTTCGGAAAATGTCCTAAATTATCAAACCGGACTTCATCATCCGGCCTTGCTTTTACCGGATTCTTTATTTTGTTTGGTTGCGTTTTGATGTTTCCGATAGGACGGCCACTTTTTCACATTTCTTCAATTTCTATGTCTATGGAAAAATGAAAAAATTATAATTTACAGATTTTAAAGGGGTTTACTACGTAAGACAATAAACTATAAATAACTTAGATACGATTTTAGATTTTCACGGCCAAAAGTATTTTCGTTATTAGTTTTTGGGGTATTATGCCGTGTTGCGCTACCTCCTTCTTTAGCCAACGTTTCGGGCAGCGTTGTAGTGCAACACATCTGCCCTGATGATGAACACTGCAACGCTGTCCGAAACGTTGGCTAAAGAAGGAGGTAGCGCAACACGGCATAATACCCCAAAAACTAATAACAAAAATATAAATAACTTGACTATAATAAACCATTATAAACTATTAATAACTTGGCATTATATTTCAGGGGATACACATTCAATCAAATGTAACTCACTGCATACTTGGCGGAGTATATCATAGGATACACACCATTTTGGAATGCAATATAAACAAGATTTGTCACATATATGATTCCATATTATTTTTTTATTATTCACTGAACCTTTATAAACACGCATTTATTCCTAAAATAACTATATATCTAATGATGCAGGTAATAAATATAGATTACTTACAGACAAATTAGTCGTGCGTCTTCTGTTGGCGACGTATTGCAGCGGTGTGAATTGAACTGTTACTGTTCTTCTTAATTGAACAGTAGATGGCTCTAGTGGTAATAATTATCAAGTCAAGAATACGGTAAAGCAGTTTTAATTAAAATCTGTTTTATCCATGTACCAGTTTAAGAGGGAAAAAAATATAAAAACTATGTATCCTATTGGATACATTGCCCAGAAGAGGGTTAAAGGTACTTGAATTACACGAGAATATGTCTAAATTACTTATTAAAATTCTTATCAAATACGTTGCATGCTCAGAATATAAAAGAATTTTGTCTGAGATTAGTAGAACATTTTTAAAGATGAAAAGGTGATTTTTCTCTGGTACTAACACCTGGCAAAATTAATCACGGCCACAAGGGGCGAACGATCAATAAAACTATTGATAATTTTATGAAGATATATTATATCTGCAGAGTCTCTTCTAATTTTTAATGATTTAAGTCCATAAAGGTCCAGCGAGCTGTTTATGTCACGATAACCAATATTAATCTTGAAATTTAAATGATGGATACATTTTCTTTGGATGGCTTCAATGCGTTTAATATAAATAATAATAATAATATCTATACATTCCCCGTGCCGAAACAATTCTTATGCTCCGAAAATTATTATAAACACGTTTGTTTCAGTTATTTTACAAGTTTGTAAAAAAATTCTCAATGTTTCTTTAAATGCTGTTTTAGACAACTCCTGCGAGATTTTTCCTCTATTTTAAACGAGTCGTGTTTTATTAAACATTTTCATCATTTCCGCTTAAATATTATCGATTTTAACATCAGCGCGCTTTCTCAAACATTCGTATTTACATTTATCTCCATCTTCTTCTTTTTGAGCGAGTGTAATTGAGTTGTTGTGCGCACGCCCGCGTAGGTTTCTATGTATATATACTGTTGAGCTATGGCGTATTAAATTTAAAGAAATTACGCGCGGGCGGGGATGGTGGAAGGGAAACGCGGGAGGGTCAAAGGATGCGGTGTGGGGGGGGGGGGATGGGGGCGGGAACGGGGACGCATGGGAAAGGACACGAAGGGAGAAACAATTTATTTCTTCATAAATAATAATAATAATATTTGGCTAATTTATATAGCGCCGTTTTTCTGAGAAATCACCTCAAGGGCGCTGTACAGTACAAGATAATTTGTAATAAAATTGGTATAACAAAGATTTGTAATTATAACTAGTGACTTATATCTAAAACTTGTAACTAGTGGCTTAATCTAAGACTTATAGCTAGTGACTTATAATTTATAATTTTATTTATCTTAAAAAATGGAACATGTTACAGTGTTACTTTTCCTCCATTAAAAGCATTTGCTTGTGGATGGAGCTTATGTATGACTAAGACTTACGATAGTTGACTTAAAACTAGTGGATTAATGACATACATATTTACAACTGTGACTTAAAGTTTGAGACTTAAAACTAACATAAGTACCAACATTTCAAAATACTTATTTGCCATTGTTGCAGTGACAATGATAACATTAAAAACCAAACAAGTTCTGTAGGTATATTTACAAACTCGTAACATAGATAAGTTATTGCTACGAGTCGAAGCAGTTTGAGGATTTATAAATTGTATTATTTGTATATTTACGAACATACACATTTTATAAATATTATATTCTATTTTTTAGTGTTATTAACGCCAGAAGAAGGAGGTAGTTCTTATATAATATTACTATAATAGAAAACGGGTGAAATAATGATCTTAATGGAATTATCGGTGCAATAATGATATTAGCTGGATTTATAGGAACATACACAAGCTTATCTTAAATGAATGAAAATGAATCGTCGTACCGCATTAAGATGATTCATAGCTCAACATACAGACTGAGGAGTTAGGCTCCCACTTATTATATATATCTATAAATTCGTGGACATCAACAATTATAGAATGACGAATTTAAGGAAATGAGTGTCTGAAAAGATGCGTTTTTAGCTTGGATCTAAATTCCGCTGGGTTCGTTATGCATCTCAGTTCCATGGGAAGTTTGTTCCAAGCCTCAGGGCCAGATACTCCGAATGCACGATCACCAAACTTAGTGTTCGGATTTCGCTTAGGTACTTTTAACCTTCCGATTGCAGAAGATGATGCTGATCTAAGAGTTGACTGTCTTAGGCCAATATTTTCAGGAATGCACAATGCAAGGAGCCATTTCATTGATAGCTTTAAACACTATCCAGCATAATTTGTATTGGATCCTTTCAGGACACTTCAGCCAGTGAAGATTTTGGAGGTGTTCCGAAATGTGCGAAAATTTGGGTACCCCAGTGATAAGTCGTGTTGCGGCATTGAACACTGATTGTAGTTTATCAGTTTGGCATTTAGGAAGACTTGCATAGATGCCATTGCAGTAATCAAGACGTGATACCACATATGAGTTAACAAGAAGCTTAGTTGCTTCTGTTGAAAGATTTCTACGAACTGACTTGAGTTTTCTTAGGTAAAAGAATCCCGTGGTGGGATTGCAACGCATGCCGGGTACTCGCTAGTTAGCACTAGAGAGTAGAGACCTATAGTAAAATGCATAGTTTATACCACCAGGCTGGACCGACTGGAAAGAAAACCGACGTCGCCAATTTACAGAAGACCTTGCGACACCTAGGCCCCAGATGGATAAGTGAATTTGATTATCTGTCGAAGAACGAAATTTCCACAGTTTTATTAATTTTTGTTAACAATTTTACTCAAGGCTTCGGTCATATTTTATCAGAAAGTCGAAATATTTCCGCTTTGCAATAAAATCCAAATAAATGGAACATTTCTGAACGTTTTTTCTTACGTGAGCTCCACACAGGCGCTGAGGAAAATAATTTTCCTCAGGGCCTATGTCATCTTTGGGGATGCTGTGTGGAGGGTTTTTTTTAGGAAAAAGAAGGAGAGGAGAGTTCTGCGAAGGAAAAGGGTTTAAGGGGTGGGTAGGAATCTGGGGTTCAGTGTGTCTTGGTCATCCACCTCCAAGACGTAGACAAACCTCACCCCATGAACCCGGGCAACCCTGCTAAATCACCAAACGTAGTGAACCACTTGGGGTGACCTATGGCAGAGGTGTTGGTTATCCAATAAAGGTTCCCGGGGCGGCGGTACCCATTCCCGCCTCCCAAATTGAAAGTATTTCCAGATTGAACGTATCCGAAAACTAAAAACTATTTTTGAAAGGCGATGAAAAACGCTTTCAAACTTCATAATTCTACAAAAAACATATTTTTTTATGCATACGTATATTTAAGAAATGCAAATTTAAAATTTTTTTTAAATGGTTCACCTAACGTTTTTCTAACTAAAATTACTGATTTCGAAGAAAAATCCTTCCATTTTTAATTAGACAAATGTATTACAAAGGTTATGAAAATATTTAAAAAAAAATGTAGGTACGAAGTTTCATATTTTTCTTCAATCTTTGCAAATTCTCTTGGTGGCGTCATTTTTAATTTAATGAAGACAAATAACTGTAAAATTCCACTATTTATTCAAAATTATCAAAATGTTTCGAAACCAAAGGTTTCTTAGTCACGATAAAATTAACATTAATATGTTGATAATTTTGATTAAACGGTGGTGTTTAACAAAGTTACATGTTTTCATTTAATTTCATATTTTTTTACAAATTGCGGTAGGAAACATTGGTTTCATAAAGATTTACATATAAGACATACACATTTTAAGAATTTTGTGGTTAACCTTTAGATTTGTGTATAAATCGTGGTGAATATCTTTCAATACCGTTTAGATCATTGTTCTTATCATGATAGTAAGGTAGACACAACAATTTTTATGAGTTGTTCCCGAAAGCTAACAAATTAACCTGAAGGGATAACTAGAACTTGGGTTAAATTTCCCCTACTTCGGGCACACTGCCACTCCCAATACACATTTCTATCGGTTTATCTCTCCAGTGATTTCGACCATTCTAACGATCCATTTAATACGGTGTAACTTTTTTTGCGCGTCTGAAAATATAATTTTGAATGTATTAAGAATGCATAACAGTTTTTGCTATTTTAGAATTCACTTTCAGTTGAGTTCAGTCTAAACTCATTCAAAACCTGTTCTCTATGGACTGCTCTATCGACCCACCTTCCGCCACAATATGCTTAGCTAAGTATATGCGTGCATATTTTTAATAAATAAGTTATTAAAACCTTATAGTAAGCGTTCAAAAAGAAGCAGAAGATGGTTTTAAGGCGCCGAAAGAAGAAGATGGAGAGATATGTAAATACGAATGTTAGAAAAAGCGCGCTAATATTTAAACGATAATATTTAAGCGAAGATTGTGAAAATGTTTAATGAAACACGACTTGTTTAAAATAGAGCGAAAATCTCGTGGGGATCGTCTAAAAGAGCATAAAGAAACGATGTGAATTTTTTCATACATATAACTTATGAAATAACTGAAAAAAACGTGTTTAAAATAATTTCCGGAGCATACTTTGCGATTTTTTTCTATCGAGGGAATCTTACATATTATAAACGCGAAAGTTTGTATGGATGTATATGTGTTTGTTATTCTTTATACTAGATACGTATCATTATAACGTATAACTCTTCATGTTACGTGTTCATAATAATTTTCGGAGCATACTTTGCGATTTTTTTCTATCGAGGGAATCTTCTAATATTATAAACGCGAAAGTTTGTATGGATGTATGTATGTTTGTTACTCTTTCACGCAAATTACCGAATGGATTTTAATGAAAATTTACAATAATATAGCTCATATATCAGAATAACATATTGGCTATAATTTATACAGCTAGCTAGGAAGGGGACGCGGGAGGGGAACGGGGACGCACGGGAAAGGTGTTTCAGGGAGAAACAATGCATTTCTGTGAATATGGCAAAACCTAAAGTATTTAAGGAAACTATGTAATAAATCGGTAGAAATGTGGGATGGTATATACGAATGTTAGAGGGAGCGCGCTAATGTTAAAAAAAAACGATCAAAAACACGACTCCTTTTTAAATAAAGCAAAAATATCTTGGCAAAATGTCTAAAGTAGCATTTAAAGATAAACCATAAAATGTTTTATTTTCGGTACGTCCTAGAGTGAAAGATGATGTCAGTATCGCTCTGCTGTAAGACCTTTTAGAATTGAAGTGTTGCTTGAAAAGGCTTTAGCCGTGTTAATGACCAAATCTGAAAAGCCAGGTACTTCCCCAGCATCCTCCTCTTCATCTCCTTGCTCTTCCGGCTATCTTCAGCCTCACAACATACATATTGGGGATGCCTGTCAGGCCACCGTTATGTACATTGTGTTGTTTTCGTAGTATTTTGTTGTATTTATTGTGTATTAGCCCCATTACGGAGGTAGTATGTGCAAAAGCAAATATCTGTAATCGGTATGGTCATTAAAAAAAGTGGACTAAAGTTATTGAAATCAAATGCAGCATTGAGCAAGCTCGTGCAACCTTTATCCGCGTGAAAAAGATGTTCTGCAGTCATGATCTCAATCTTGGATTACGAATGTGAATGGTCAGATGCTAAGTGTTTTCGATATTATTTTATGGAATAAAGAAAAATAAGTTATTAAAAGTATAAAAATTCGAAAACTTCAATATCTTAGACATCCAGTGAAGTGTGAGATCTTGTATCTCATAATGCAGGGAAAGATTGCCGGAAGACGGGGCCCTGGAAAAAGGAGAACCTCATGGCTGAAAAATCTAAGTTTGGTCAGTCTACTGTAGAGCTGTTTCGGGCCGCAGTAAACAAAGTTCGCATGGCCAACATGATAGCCAACGTCCGTTGAACGGACAGGGCATAAGAAGAAGACAAAGAAAGTTATAAAGGTGTTTTAATCAATAAAAAAACTCGTGCTATAAGTGAAATTAAACGTTAAATAGGTACGCACGAATTATATTAACGTTGAACACAAATGATTTGTGATAAAAACACGACGGTAAAATACACAACACGCAAAAGAAAGAAACATTAATTCCCTCGAACAATTCGCATCACAATGTGCAACCCATCCGAAGACTAGTTTTTACCTGAGCGGCGAGATTTACCTGCTGCGAACCTGTCGGCGAATCCGTGAACTTTAAAAATCTCAGCCGTCCGAAGTTACCAACAAAGCCGAGACGCGCGTTTTTTTTATACCTTTTCTTAGTTTGACGTTTAGCTCTTTCGGTGTAACAGTGTTTCATCTTGTCTCTCCAGAATCATAACCTAAAATCCGCGAACTTGTAACTTATTGAGTTAAAACATAAAAATAACACTTCAAATAACCTAAACAAAGTTAATAAAACCCTTTTACCGTGTTTTTTTACTGTGGAAACTTATTTCAAAGTGTTTTAAAGCGTATTTATAAAAATCGTGTTGCAAGAAAGTTTAAAAATAATTATGTACAATACATATTGTTATTCTTGAATTTGGTGTATGTAGGTACTCAGAGGAGAAATTTTATATCTTCTTTGTTGTTTGATAATGTTTTGTGAATATATCTTATTTGAACAAGTATCGGAAACATCTTAAATAAGTGTGTAAAAAGTTGTTTTTATTGTGTGTGAAGTTATTTTTAGTCCTTGTTTTTACCGTTTTGAATAAAATTTGGGAGGATTTTATTTTTTGGAGAACCTGTGTTCGACTTTATAAATTGGTAAGTAAGAAATTTTTTTCTTGTTGTCATTTTTTAATGTTTTACTGAATGTGGTTTTGATTGTTTCTTTGAAAGTTGTTTTAAAATATTTTGAATCTGCGAATCTTTTTTTCTTTTGGATAAATTAATGAACGGTAAAGTTGCAGAATTCCGCTGCTCATTTATTACGTATTAAGGAAAACATTCTTTTTCAACATAATTATTACAAAACACAACTATTTATGTCGGGGAGATGGAAAATTAATTATGCATCAGTTCCACTTTTTCTCCTTCAAAGTTCTAAAATTTCAAGAGCTTGTACAGTTCGGCCATATTTTTTCTTTTTTTCGACAACTTTACTGAAATTTATACTTATTTCATTGCATATGTAGGTATGTAAAATATAACATATGATAAATAATAGGCCACTTGCATGGATTTCATAACGACTTGGAAAAAATCGTGTCGATAGATGTTTTTACCAAGATTACGAAAATGTTAGTAAATTTTTTTAGAAATGTACAGTTTTTATTTATTTTTAAATAAATAAATACATTATTTGGGCTCGTGATGTCACTATATGAAAATATTCCTATTAATTTTGTAAAATTCCACACTGATTTATTTTTTTATACAGCATCACTTTGATTTCAGGCAAACTTTTGAATTTGTTTGTTCTCTGCGAACTTATCATTTGGTTTGACTTTTTGACAGATGTTATGAAGAGAACCCCGTACATTTTACGCTAACCGTACGTGTTTTGGAGGTATAATGGTAGTGGTGCTGATTTTAACAAAATCAAATGTTATAATATTCTTATTATTATTATAATTTACAAATACAAGTATATTACATTGGATTTAGTAATATAGACGTTGAACATTATAATGATTTATGATCAATAAGATGGATCAAGGAAAAAAATATTTATGAGATTAATATTTTTGGTATGCCTCGTTGTTCTCCTGTGCCCTTTCTTGCGGAAAACGTTCTTTTTTAAAAATGATTTTCGGCTATGTAATTATCGTTTTTTCGCACCTATAAAATTATGTCCGTCTTTCCGGTTTATAAAAAATGGTCTAATTTTTCGGATTGAAATTTTCAAAAAATCGCCAGGGTTTCAAAAACACGATAAAAAAAATACGGAATATCTTAGAATATTTGCCTAAACCGGATTTTTTTTTAAACGTGATGCAAGTGGCCTATTATAATATATGGATTATCCCATTAAACCGTGGTTTCAACAATTCCCGTATTTTTCCAAAAAATAATTTCCTCACTTATTCGAATGAGAATCGGACATTGCTCCGTTCCTTCTCACCATTTTAAAATTCACGTCCTTGACTCCCCACATAGTACCTACTTTCTGTGGTCTAGGAGTATCTAGGAACTAATCACATATATTTTGGTTATCCCTCTCTGAACAAATGTCCTCTCTTCTATTAATAGGCGTTATCTAAGATTGCCCCCCCCCCCTCCATTCAACATTTCATCTCTTCCAAGTCTGAATTCAACTCCAATCTTCCATATATTTTTAGTTAATAATTGAATAAAAAGGAGAATCAAATATCATTTGGTTCTTTTATCGTATGTATAGTGAAGGTGTATACTCTCCACTCTCCACCATTATAAACGGACTTGGCTCCCCGACTGAAAGATCGCCATTAGTAATTAATAATACCTTTCATCTTGTTATCTACAGTAATTAATCACATTATAAGGCAAGTATAAATCATCATTATTATTACGTAATTATGTAATATCCATCATTGAAGAGATAATCCCCCCGTGTGTCCGAAGTAAGCCCAATTATCCCTTACTTCTACTGAAATTTTCCCAATTTTCTTCTTTAGCAGATTAACAATTTTATCGGGCTGTTGGGGTTCTAGGAGTCGATAGGTCTTGTACTAGTGACCGACCGAAGGTTCGGTTTCGGTTTCGGCAAGTTTCGGAAACTCTGCGTTCGTGAATTATCGCGCGTCGTTCGGCTGACTTCGAGTGAGTTCGTGGCTGGAGTGTCACCCGCCATCATCGAGTTTATGTATTATTTCTCGCGCATAGTGATTAGGTAAGTATTTGGTTCTTTATCAAAAGGTAGTTAACATGTTTGTTAATTTTTGTTTGTTTTATAGCAGTAATGTCATAAAAATAAATAATTAAATTTTTACATACTTCAATTATGCTTTTTTATTTAATTTAAAGTAATGAGAATATTATTTCAAATTAATAAAATACTTAGTTTTTACAACTTTTCTAAAAGTGGTAAAACCTAAGTATTTTATTAATTTGAATCAAAATGGTGCCATAAAATAAGTTTGCTGTGTTAGAAGAAGAATATTGTGATTGAAAACGCAATAAAAATTAAAATACTCAATAAATGAAGTCCTTCCAAAAATTCAAAAATTTGTTAAAAATTTTTGTTCCAAGGAGTTTATTTATTTTTATTTTATTTATTTATTTATTACATAAGATACATTTATACAGTAAAATAACATAATAATTATATTTCAAAATAACTGTAAATATTAAAATGGGTACAAGTGTTATTAGGTCTTGTTTGTCTATATTAGTTCCTAGCTAGGCAGATTGCCCGTTCTAAGGAACCAAATGCTGGTGAAAAATGCAAAAAATGTATTCTGAACAAAAAAAAACAAATTGTTTTTTGTTTTTTTTTTTGTTTGTAGATTAAATATATACAAAAAGTAGTTAACATGTTTTGTTAATTTTTGTTTGTTTTATAGCAGTAAGTAATAAAAATTTATACTGTACATTTTTTTTTTCAATTATTGCTTTTTATTTCATTTAACACGTGTTAACTGTCTGTAAAGTGTAAAAAATAAGCCAAATTTCAGTAAACAATAGATTTTTAACATGTCTAAAAAAGTTTCGGTTTCGGTAGAAAGTCCTGTTTCGATCGGACACTATCTTGTACACTGAAGATTGAACCAATAGAGGTGTACGGTGGGCTTGTCCAAATGAAATATCATATTTTTAAAAGTATGTGAATGCCGGAGCACCTTCATTTGGGGTATGTTGTGAGGCTGAAGGTAAAGGGGAGGGGAAGTAGATGGGGAATACCTGGCTATTCAGATCTGGTCACCAAACACGACTAAATCCATTAATCCATACATAAATTTGCGATAGCAGTTTTATTTCATTTCGGCATAGATCACACATCAAGAGATTAACCGTCCAGTAAATTTGACCAACTGTAGAAGATGTTTTATGAAGTGGCAATTTGAATTTATTATAATTCGTGAATTTGAAATTTAAATACTATCTGTCTATATTATTTTATGACAAATTAACGCCGACGAAGTTACGATATCTTCGTCATTAATTTGATTTGATAACACTTCACGTAATGTGACGTAATTAATGGAATTGACGAAACCTACTTTCGGAATTCTTCTATGACGAAATTTGTTTTTGGGCGAAATGGAAGTTCCGAAATGAAATCAAGTAATAATTAAATAATTTATTTTCGTTGTACCTACCTAGTTTATTTATTTTTATTTATTTTATTTTTTATTTTTATTTTAAATACATAAACGGCTATACTGCCTTTTATAAATAAACATATAATAGAGTACAAACTAATATATAATATATAATAGAGTAAGAAAAATAATATCATTACATAATAGTTGTTTTAAACTTTAAAATAACATACAATTATTTTGTGTATCACAACAAAAAAGAACAATGAGAAATATCACATTTCATTTCAACATGTCCATATTGCGTATATAAAGTTACATTATGGAAAAATAATTTTTGAGTGCATGTTTATATTGCGCTAATTTTAAGAAATAAATGTCGCCGATGTTAGCATATTCATTTCCCAAAATGTGTAATCGACTGATTGGTGAGTAATAATGTGATAATGTATGTGTGTTATTATAGTAGAACGGTAGAGTCAGTCTATTGTTAGCGCGACCAGGGCAATGAAATCGTATTAGTTCTATTAAATCAGGGGTATCCAGGACCGAGTGAATTATTTTATATAATATTAATAGATCACAGATTTTTCTGCGATCTGATAAATTTACGAGATTAGTCCAGTTTAATAACAAATTATAGTCCACGGATTCTCTTGGAATACCTAATTTAAAATTAATATACCTAAGGAATCTATGCTGGACTTTTTCAATCGCTTGAATATGGATATTGTAATGTGGAGCCCAAATCGTAGAATTATATTCTAAAATGCTTCTCACTAGCGTTTAGAAAAGTGTTCAATTTTTTATTTATTATTTTTGTGAATACCGCACGAGACCCAACCGCATGTAGCCAATGAGACTATGGCAACCACAATTGGGGTATGTTGTGAGGCTGAAGGCAATGGGAGAGGAAGGTGGGGAAGTACCCGGCTATTCAGATCTGGTCATCAAACGCGACTAAAACCATTTCATTTCTGAATAGGTGGTCTTGCACCACGGCGATAGTTGGTGTATCTTCCACTCTGGTACGCGCCGCAAAGCTTTATATTATTTTGCATTATGAAATAACACAATTCAACCAAATTAAATTTACTTGTGCACGCCGGGATTTGAACCCGCGATCTTAGGTCGAGACCCTTACCCCTCGACCACATTCAAGTTACAATCAAGTTACATCCCGCGATTATTCTCCGATAATAAAAATAAACGAAATGTAAAAATAATTTTGTTATAGTATCAGTATTCCTCTTACTTTTTAACACACAAATTATTTATAACTCTTCTTTTCAACTTAATTAGTAGTTACCGGATTCAACAATGTACCTCTTGGGAGATGGTAAAAAATGTATTAATTGAATTTTTTTTCAATAAAATTACAATTCCCAATTTCCTGTGTTAATTTCTATTTCTATTTCTATTTATTGCTTCTTCACAATTTATATACATATATTTTTAGCTTGTAATTATTAACCCCACTAGGGTTCGCCTGTATCGGGGTTAATAATTTCACAATTTAATAAAAATAACCGCAAATATCGGTCATGCAAAACAGTTAAGTAAAAGCAAAATAATAAAATTTAAAAATTAAATGATAAACAGAGAAAATAATAAGTGATAAAAATATATGAATTAATAAAAAAGTGTTAAGAGATCAGACAAAATGTTCTCATTCATTATATCATTAGTTCATACCATTTTCAACAACAGATAAAATTTAAAAAAATATATGTCCTTAGGTTTTTTTTTAAATATGTGTAAAAAAAAAAAAATTAAACAAAACAATGATTTATAAGCGATTACATTAGAGCGAATCTTTCTTATGCAATATTAAAGTGAGTATAAAATAATTATGAAATAAATATGAAAGAAACCGTTTTGATCACACACCATTATTGTTTTCATTCCATTTAAGTGGCCGTTTTCATTAAAATATGATTGTATTTTATAGTGTAAGTGACACCTTAGAAATGCCATCCGTGTGATCCGAATTATCAAAAGATCATCAAATATCATCCGAATTATCAAAAGATGTTTTGCTGTCACGTTGGATTTTGTTAGTATGAACTATGATTCGATTTTTGACGAAGATTTTCGCTTCAATACGCGTAATTTAATAAATTAACCCAAACTAAGAACCTAATATCCCATTTCGTGCAAATTTTTCAATCTACCCCCTACGTAAATAGCTTTTTCTTATACTAATTAATTATTATTTGAAACGAAGTGTTACTTCAATAATTTCGGCGTATTTAGCAGTTTAATAGCATTACCATAATTTTCTACGAAGTAAATATAAACAGAAAGTTTATAAAATAATTTTAAATATGAATAAATATTTTTGAATTCAGTAGAAGTTTATACCTATCGTTATTATTTCAAAAATTCAAACTCCAATCTTCAAAACAATTTTATTTCAGTTATTATTTTTGAAGAATATTCAAATTATAAGAAATAACAAAAAACATAATATTGTTATTATAAAAAAAAGATCTGTTTTATTGTCGGTTAGTGAATGTTATACAAAATTTTATGTAATACTAGGTGGGGTAACCGGCTTCGCTCAGGGAGTTGATATGAGATTGAACTGACGTTCGAACCCACGACGGATCTTGCTTTATATACCCCTACCAATGGGTAGCCCCACCCATACAAAAAAGGATTTTTTTATTTTTTATTATTATTAAGTTAAAAGAAACATAATATTTCGCTTTCTTAACTTAAATACAGAGCATATATAGTACAGTAGTAAGGCTTCGAATGGTCCAAAATGTTACACAACATTCGAGAGTGTTTTGTAATGTTCCACAATGATCTGGGATGTTCCCGAACGTTCCATACAATTCCCGAACATTCCAGAATGTTCCTGAATGGAATGTTATGGAGTACTCTAGAATGTTCTGGACTGTTCTGTTCTGAAATTTCTAGAGGGCAAATCTTCCAGCCCTTGCATCTTCAAAAGCACGCCCTTCAGGAAAAAATGGGAACCTTCTTCATGGATGGGGGATGGAGAGCTACCACACCATATAACTTCCTTGATCGTACCGGGACTGAGGATTGACTGACGGGATTCTGAGTTTTAGCGGGACGCACACTTTCATACACTTTCTTTTATAATACATATTGATTATTATTTTGGAAAATCAAGAATTGGTTGAACAATGAACTCCATCTATGTTAAAATAGCAGAAGCAATATCCAACTACTATAATAATTTCACTAGGGGAGTGTTGAAGACCATAATATGTACTAATAACTTTAGGAAGAGGAAAATGACATACCAGATTATAGTGCCACGATTTTTTTTTGTAAAGATTTACACTGTATTGTGCATGATGTATTCACGTGCATCAACAACATAAGTAAATGTCGCGTCGCATGATTATGATGTGGCGTGCAATTTTATCTAAAAATAGTTTTACGGGCTCCCCGGTTGAGTGGCTACGATCTTTGGCCACTAATTCTGAGATCGCGAGTTTACGTCCCGGCGTGGGCAAGTAAATTTTATATAAAAAAATATTATGTAGTATATTTGCGGCACGTTCCGGAGTGGTAGATACTTTCAGTACCGCCTTGTGAAAGACCACTGTTCATAATCGAAACGTTGTTTGTAATGGCTTTGGACTTGTTTGGTAATCAGATTTGAATATCCAGGTACTTCCCCACCTTCCTCTTGCCCATCTCCTTTCACAACCTTCAGCCTCACAATAGGTCCCGGTTGGGGAAGCCATAGTATTACTGGCTCCGGACGGTTGGGTGCAATTGGGACTTCTGCGCGGTACTCACAAAAAAAGAAAACCCAACTCGGTTAGGTAGGTAGGTATGTACTTATATTTCTTAAAAGATTTTTGGCTTCGGAAATTTTTTTAAATTTTAATTATTTTGTACCAAAGAGGCTTTAAGGGAATTTTTTTCCTAAGGGCTTTTCTAATTTTTCGGGATGCTGTGTGGAGAGTGTTTTTGACAAAAATAAAGAGTGAACTTGGGTTTTGAAGAGAACTTAGTAGAAAACTCAGCAGCCGGCAAATCGACAAAATGTAATAACGACATTTCTCGTGTATCATTAAGTCAACCGAGTACATAATTTTATTGTTGGGCATGAGCTAGTCAAATCTTCCGGAAAATTACTTTGTTTCTGCTATAATTTTTAATACATCTGATAACGGGAACATGCGATACAGGTTTTAACAATAATCGGTGTATCAATGCGGATAACTGATAACCTCCGTGCTTCGAGGGAATTAAGAGTTAACGTAGTTACATTTACATTGATGACTTGCAATGATCATATTGTTTTTCACAATAAATTGGACTCGCAGTTAAATCAAGTGTCATAAGCCGCGACATGCTGGACATGTTGAAAGAATGCCAGAAGACAGAACACCAAAAATGATGACCAAGAATAGATACTGGATGGATACTTGGACCAAGAATAGATACTGGAAATTCAAAGCAAATTAGAATGCCAATAAGAAAAAAATAATCAACCATCTAGAAATCTCTTATGTATGCCATACTTTATAAAAACATCTCGTTTGTTATTAGGTTATTTATTACCTACTGAGATCGAAAATCTTATTATGATTAAAATGAATTTAGTAAGTGCTTCTACCCGATTTTTGTTTGTGATTGAATACACTTAAATTTAAAAATATAATATCACACTAGCCAGATGATGTTAATTTTTATATTAATATTTTTATGTACATTTATTATGTGTTTTAAAATTAACTTATTATTATTAAGGTTTAGATAAATAAACCTTAAAATAGATCCACTTCATGTGATGTTAACGTAGGTACATTTTTAATTTCACCAGGGACAAAGCTTTACATTTGAATTCCTTTTTACAGTAAACAATTCTGTCTTTTTCTTTTGTTCATTTTTTCCAGACTGATGTTCTCTTTCTGTCTTGTTTGGTGTCTTTATCGTGCTGTAGTTTGTCTCTAAAGCAAAAAAATATAAAAAATTCTTCGTTTAATTTCTAATTCCTTGCATTTTCTATATTGATATATGTTTATTACACTTCAGTAATTTGTCTCATGGCTCTGATCTGAATTATTTGGATTTTAGAATATAGTTAATAGGTACCATAAGTACCAGAACAACAACAGAACAAGTGAGTAATATAAATATGTACCGGAAGTACCAGAACAACAACAGAACAAGTAACAGCTAATAGGTACCAGAAGTACAAGAACAACAACAGAACAAGTAACAGTTAATAGGTACCAGAAGTACAAGAACAACAACATAACAAGTAACAGTTAATAGGTACCAGAAGTACAAGAACAACAACAGAACAAGTAACAGTTAATAGGTACTAGAAGTACAAGAACAACAACAGAACAAGTAACAGATAATAGTTACCAGAAGTACAAGAACAACAAGAGAACAAGTAACAGATAATAGTTACCAGAACGGAAGTACAAGAACAACAACAGAACAAGTAACAGATAGTAGTTAAATATGACGAAAATGCCGATTTTATTGTCAATGGCTAAAGAGGGTGTCTTCCTTGGAAGAATTAATAAAAATCGTTAAAAAAATGGTTAATTTGTAAAACAATTGTAGTACCAATCATAAACTACTATTCTGGTACCTAATATCTGTTACTTAGGGAACGTACCCATACTACGTGACCAACTTTTTGCAATTTTTAACCCCCCCCCCCCCCCCCCTTGGTGACCAAAAACCTAAGCACCCCGCCGCTCATTTGTACCGAGCGTGGTATTTTGAAGACCCCCCCCCCCCTAAACGTGTCACGTAGTATGGGTACGTTCCCTTACTTGTTCTGGTACTTCTGGTACCTACTATCTAACCAATAGTTTCTTGGTCCGTATGAAATGAAAATAAATTGATTAAATAAGCGGTGTGCACACTGTAATTTGTTTTTATTTATTTAAAACTAGCTGGTATCCGGCATGCGTTGCAATGCCGTTCAAAGAAATAAATTGATTCTCTCTGCATGTCATGAAATTTCTTCAATAATCGCAATTTCACGCATTGATGTCATCCATCCATACTTACATTATAAATGCGAAAGTGCGTGTGTTTGTTTGTCACGCTTTCACGCCTAAACCACTAAACCGATTTAAAAAATTCTTCCATCAATAGAAAGCTACATTATCAGTGAGTTACATAGGCTGTAGGATCTGGCGTTATGAAATTTATGTAAATGAAAATGTGTATATTTCATATATTTTAGCGGCAAGGAGGAAAGGAAGGGGGAAGGTGGGGTTCGCTGAGATTGACAGGCGAGGGAGAGGGAAGGTGGGGAAGGTGGAAGGGAACGGGGACGCACGGGAAAGGACATGCAGGGAGAATCAATTTATTTCTGTGAATGACATTGCAACGCATGCCGGGTACCAGCTAGTTTTAAATAAATGAAAACTAGTCACTAATTTTATTAATTAATTTTAATTTTATTCCGACGAAGAAATTGTTGGTATCGGTGTATGGTATATTGATAATTTTGATTAAATAAGCGGTATACGCAAAGTGATTAGTTTTCATTTAATTAGACATCTTTGAGATTAGAATTACTCCCAAGTTAACAAATCTTATTAACCTTTTCCAAGTTTTCATCGTCCATTATTACTTGATGACGTGCATCGTACTTTCGGTTACCGTTAACCGTGTACTTTATTACTTTGTGTTTAATGACAGTTTCATCGCGTCAAAAGACTGAATTTGTGAACAAAGCTCAAACGGCGATTAAAGTTTTCGCGTTTTAATTATCCTTAATTTCTCTCATTCATCGGCTGTGGCCCAGAAACCAGAAATATCCGACTTCTCGCATTTCACTATAACGTGTGGTCACTTAACTGAGAATGAGGCATTTACCGTTAGTCTCATTATCATACAAAGGTTGTTTCTGTTTGCTCAAAAATTTTTATTGTTACTTGTTGACTAGTTTACATGCGCCTCAACGGCGACTTACATTGAAGATCTGTGAGGTCCTTGGCTCTGCGCTGCCGCTCAAAGGTTGTAAGTTCAAAACATGGCGGAAAATAAAAATATGTTCTCAATAAAATATTCGTAAATAAATATGGCTTCGTAGAAGGCATTAAACATCGTATTTGATTAAAAATGTTAATAAAATTAAACAATGCAACTTTGTATAAACCACTTATAAAATGTGCAAATCCGACCGGTTTCGGAACAAAAAATTTCAAACTAATTTTGAAATCAGAATCAAAGAACATTTAAGGTGTCTTAATAATAATAATTTTTCTGAGTTCGCTAACCATATCATTGAAAATAACCATAGTTTTGAAAAAAACACAGGGATAAATATTCTTCATATTAATCATAAAGGAAAACGTTTAGATAACTTAGAAGCTTTGGAAATTAAAAAATCCCTTAAAAATAATGAATCTATTATCAACAAACAAAAAATATTGTCATATAGCCCAATCATGGATTTGTTCCCCTACCCACCCACTCTACACTAATACCTACCCACCCAATCTACATTATTAACTAACAACGGCTCCACCCCTACCCTAATAAAACATTGTTCTAAACTGTCAAATTAGTATAAGCTTTCCCTGACGAAGGAACGTTTGTTCCGAAACCGGTCGGATTTGCACATTTTATAAGTGGTTTATACAAAGTTGCATTGTTTCATTTTATTATAATGGATAACCACAAAGTAATAGCTACATTCAAAAAAAAAAAAATAAAAAAAAAAAAAATAAAAAAAAAAAAAATAAAAAAAAAATGTTAATGTTTAACAAATAAAAATTTCACAAAAAAAGAGACGGAAGGTTTATTTAATTTTACTGATCATGAAATATTGTATATAGCTACTATTTTTATTAAAAACAATTTGTTGTGTTTCAACATGGAGATTCTTAGAATATATTAACTTAGATGATAATCACAATTGATCAGAGTAATGATGATTATATTGGTGAATATAATCAATAATGTAAAGTCGTCGATAGTGTTCAGTCTGACGAGGATAAATTTAATATGATTTTCTAGAGGTTCAGAGAACTACCAAAATTGTCGCCAACCTTGTCTGTCTTATATAAAATCTAATAAATAGAGTGTATGTGTGACATGTGGGATGATATTTTTAAAATATCGAATGAAGAAAAAACTGATAAGATCAAATGGTTCCATGACAACTCAGAATCATGCAATTTCAATATCCATTTGAAAAGTCATTAGCCCATAATCTAACCTATAGTAACCTATTTAACCAATTTTTAAAATATATTTTTCAGCATTTTTAATGACTTTTCAAAGGAGGTGTTGAAATTGCATGATTCTGAGTTGTCCGAACACCAGATAAATAGTAGAATGCTTACAATGCAAATAATAATAAAAAAACACGCTAAGTACAGAATTTAGTAACAGCATATCAAGAACCAAAAGATTGGCACAATATTTTAACCGTGGTTTTTTAATAGTTGACAGATGAATGCCCGTGATGTCGATTCAGTACATATTATTTTAACAGCGCTCACGTAATTTAATTCTGCATTGGTACCATGAACAGGTTAGAGGCTTTTGAAATGTGGCTTCACCGGAGAATGCTCAAGGTTCCATGGACCGACATGATCACCAACACATAAATTCTCAGGCGTGCTAGAGAAGATAGAGAACTGCTTACTTTAATAAAAATCAGGAAAATTTCATATCTGGGTCATATACTTCGAGGGGAGAAGTATCACTCTCTCCATTTGATATTGAAAGGCAAGATAGAGGGTCGCCGAGGGCCTGGTAGGAGACAAATGTCTTGGCTGCGTAATATACGAGAGTGGACCGGCATTAGAAGTGTGGAGGAGCTATTCCGGGCAGCGCAAGACAGAGAGACATTCTCGAGAGTGATCGCCAACGTCGGGGGGAACTGATACGGCACACAAAGAAGAAGATTGGTCCTTATATTGTTGCAATGGAAATGTACCTTCTGACGAACTATTCTACTAGGTGTATTAATGTCAATTAACTAAAGCTGTGTCATACGTAAGTACGTCATCACTCATCACAATAAGGAATTCCAGTCAAATTTTTAATTTTCTGTTTATGAATGTTTAAGTAGTAGTTATTTTTTTTTTACAAATTTCGATTTCAAAGAATTATTTTCAAAGTTGGAAGTGTTCAAAGATCGCCAAAACGATCGAAATCTGTCGGGGTAGGTACGCATGACGTCCTGTAAGTACGGTTTTGTCGGTTTATAGCGAAACTTGGCACAAATTTGTACGCGCCTGTGAGGTAGCGGTGTAAGTTCATTCAGAACCTGTACCGGGAGTTTAAGTGTCTTTGTTTTTAAATGACGATTTATTAGTTCTACGTATAAATAAAATAATAAATTAACGTACAAAGTATTAAGAGATGTACTTGACTTATTGATCAGTAATTCCCGATATTATTTGGACTAAGAAAGAAAATGAAATTTTTATTCTCCGGTGTCTTTTTCTAAGGCTTTTTTTCAATGTCAAAGAATTTTTTACTTCTTATATATGTAGTCACTGGTCACTTCGTCGTGTAATCGCCCAACCCCTCATCCCGCCCCTAACTGTCGAATGAACCTACTGATTTTTACGTTTCTAATTGAAAAAAAACCTCCAAAATTTCTCCGGAAATTAACTTTTCGTTCACATTTTTTACTCCAAACAATGAAACAATGTCAGGAATCACTAAATAAGTCAAGTACGTCCCTTGACATCCTGTATAATAAAAGTTGTATATTCAGAATCAGTTATTGTTGGTCTACATCACTGGATCCCAAATAGTTTTTCTTTGAGAAAAAGTACAAACTCGCACCCCCCTGGTATTGCATATTATTTGCATTACCATTATATTATTATATTGGTTCGCACTAATTGGGAACCACTAATCTATATGAATTTAATATTTTTTAAGCCATAATATTTGTTACTCAACTCCATTGTTGCACAATGAAGTAAACGTGATTTTATTTAAACCACGAATATTATTGTGAGTTTGGTTTTAAAAGCACTCAAATGTCTAATTTATGCAAAATGAATTTGAATAATTCTAGGTACCTAACTAGGATGTTTTCGTGATTTTGGTGTATTGACATCACTAAAATACCCGAAATTCAGCATTGCAATATATTCTGTCACAGTTGATTACCCAATTAACTTTAGGATAACTAAATAACCCAATCGGTCAACCGATTTCACTAATGAAATTTTATTAGGACGGAAAATTAACCCATGTCTATTAACCCATAGGTACTTAATATTCTATTGGAGATTTAAATAAGTATTACGTTATTTTGCTCATGGAATCTTATTTCCAATATATGAGTACCTTTTCATGTTTCGACGTGTGAATTAAGGAGAATTTGTCTTTATTAAAAGTAAATAAATTTATTGTTTATTATATACAGTTGTTATAATAAGCCCTGATGAAGCTCGAGATGAGCGAAACCTGGTTGGCTGTTAAATAACAATTCTAAATAAATAAAAAGTGGTGCTTTACAAAGTGTGTTTTTTAATTTAAAATTTATTGTTTATGCCTCTTGCTTTACCAGTGCCAAATATCTATGTACAGACAATAATACCACAAACACTGTCATTGCGCTGAGAAACAGCCTTTTGTCTGGCTTATTCATTTTTTTATGTGCAATCTACAAGTATTTTAACTGCTCCCGTAAGAGTTTGGGACTATGGTAGGCCAAATTTGGGTGTGTTGTAAAGCTAAAAAAAGTTGGGAGGGGAAAGAGATGGGGTAGATGAAAGAAGTGCAAGGCTATTTAGATCTGGTCACCAAACTCATCTACAGCCCATTTCTGAATGGAAGTTTTTCACTTGATCGATTCTTATCGATACCAAAGTTTCCACCTCTACTCTCGATATAATATTAGCTGCAAGTTGCAAACGAATATCTGTTCAGTTCTGATATTGATCTTACAATACATTAAATGCAACGTTTTTGTACAAATCTCTCCTGAATAAATGTTGGTTAATATTATCATGTATGTTGAAGTCATTATTGGTGTTTGTAGTAATACACGTGGACCTATTGCAAGACCCTGCGTGCACCCGCATGTAACAACATTCATGAATATGAATAAGCTTCCCTGTTCTTCGCGTTGCGTGCCACGACCAAAAAGATTCACGTTATGCGTGGCTTCTTCAATAACAACCAACATCATTTATGCAATAATTGCTAATTACGTTTAATAATTAGTTGAATTATAAACCGGAAAGCTGGCTGGCCTAGAAGGCGGTGGAAATACTGAAAGACGCAGGGGATCATAAAATTTGATAATTTGCTTAAAAAAATGGAAAAAATACATGTGTGCAGTTCACACGTGGTGGAAGTGAAACGCTTAGAATTAGAAGTAGACAAGAGTGGAGATACTACGAAGCACCGCAGAAAGAGGAGACAGATTAGTCTATCTCATTCTCTCGCGAGCTAAATCCTATATATGTATATGTCTGTCACTTTTTAGTCTCGCTTTTTCGTTTCATCGAGTGTCAAGTCATAACGGTGCTAAAGAAGTTTTCACTTAAGAAAAACTGTTTTGGTATTCCTCCTAAATCTTTTCGAGTAGTTTTGAATGCCATGCATTGTCTTCTAGACGTATTTTAGAATTCATAATTCTACATGTTGATTCTGCAAAAAAGTTAATTATGGGGTTATGGACCTTTGCTAAGTGACAATTTTGTAATTGAGCATTTGACATAGTAAATTTTGCACTTTTCACTGTGTCACTTACCTTACCCTTTTTGAAACCAAGATTCTAAAAGCAGTGCGCAAATTTGGACGTTTAGGTATATTACAAGGAATCTGAATGAAAAAATCTTACATTAAAATAATCCATATTTATCGGAATACAGTGTTTTAAAAAACATCTGCATACATAATCTCAATTTGGGAGGCGGTAATGGGAACCCCGACCCCGGGAACCTTTATTGGATAACCAACACCTCTGCCATAGGTCACCCCAAGTAGTTCGCTACGTTTGGTGATTTAGCAGGGGTGCCCGGATTCATGGGGTGAGGTTTGTATAGGTCTTGGAGGCGGATGACCAGGACACACTGAACCCCAGATTTACCCACCCCTTAAACCCTTTCCTTCCCAGAACTCTCCTCTTCTTCCTTTCCTAAAAAAAACCCTCCACACAGCATCTCCATAGATGACATACGCCCTGAGGGAAATTATTTTCCTCAGGGCCTCCTGTGTGGAGCTCATATAAAAAAAGTTTTATAAGTATAATACGACAAAATGCAGAATTAATATATTGTTCTAGGATAATGATTAATCACACATAAACTAAAGGTTACGGACGAGTTCTGTAACTCTAGCACAGTGAAATCCGATGAAAACTTCCGGTGCTTTTATATCGATGTCCCGAGCGCTGTTTCATCATTGACAGCCGAACCAATATTGATAGAGAATAAATAAGAAATCGATATACCTGGCAACACTGAAGTTTTTATTCCATGCATTGACACTCCGAAAAGTCAAACGCCAAATAATTACGTCAAATATTTATAATATGGCAATTTGAATTGAAATATTAACCTAAATATGCGTTGGCAGTAACCATTTACTCTTTCAGTAAACGGGAGTTAATTAGTTAAAAAGGTCTGTAGTGATATTTCAACCACTTTAGTTTCTCAACGATCGAACAGAATAAATGGGTCGCGCCTTAGTTGAATTATTTAAGTCTGGATCGCGTTTACGACGTCTTTTAATTCTAAGAGCTTCGTTAGTTGAACTCCGTTCATTAACAAGCCAGTAATTTTGCATAACGATCGACATTATCCAAATAAATGCATTTATCGACAGTTAACCGAAGTTTATCTGATGCTATGGAAGCCGAGCTAAAATTTATCAATCGTGGGTCGGTAGGTATATCTCTTACCCATTGTTGACCTTGATCGAAAATATTGATAATTGACCTAGATGACCGATTTAGTCAACATCGTATTGATGATACAGCATTTTATCGATCGTCCATGCTATATATATGCTGATGTTATATTATAATGTAGGTACTGTCCAAAACGTCTTCGCATAGTCACTGACTTCTAATTTGGTTAAATTTATTGCTAAAAACCACATCACTTGCAACTTCAGAATGAACTTTTTTGGTGGTTTTGTAAAAATTCTTACTAAACATTTATTTATTTTGTTCGAAATTTCATTTGAAAAAGTTTTTTAAAAAATTTGGTTGACAGATGATTTTTTTTTTTACGTGAGCTCCACATAGGAGGCGCTGAGGAAAATAATTTTCCTCAGGGCCTGTGTCATCTTTGGGGATGCTGTGTGGAGGGTTTTTTTAGGAAAAAGGAAGGAGAGGAGAGTTCTGGGAAGGAAAAGGGTTTAAGAGGTGGGTAGGAATCTGGGGTTCAGTGTGTCTTGGTCATCCGCCTCCAAGACCTAGACAAACCTCACCCCATGAACCCGGGCACCCCTACTAAATCACCAAATGTAGCGAACCACTTGGGGTGACCTACGGCAGAGGTGTTGGTTATCCAATAAAGGTTCCCGGGGCGGCGGTACCCATTCCCGCCTCCCAAATTGATGATGGTGAATATTGTTGATTAAAAAACATCAATGCGCTTCCTCATTGTTTTCGTAGCGCATAATTTGAACCACTAATAATACTTTTAATAATGAGTCTTTTGTTTATAGAATTCATTCTAAGAATGGGACGACGGTACGGCTTTTGCAATTGACCCCAATTAGAGTCCAAGTAATTATCTCTATCTGCACAATTGCGGTGGCAATTCTGTCTTTGTGCACTTTGATATAGCTGATAAGTATTATGTTATTATATCATCTTGGCGTGATGCGATAACCTTCATTTAGTTCTACTCTACCAGATATTTGATACCACCTGAAAATGATATGAACTTATCTTGATGAGCAAATGAGATGAGAAAATGATATAATGTATAATTATTATTATTTATCGATAAAATGCATCTCTCTAAATGCAATATAATATATTGAATTTAGAGACAATATATTAAATGAAATAATCGAAAATAATAATAATGGTATTTGGATAAGATCACATAAAATGTGGGATTTCTAAGGAAAACACCATGAATCTTTTAACTGTAAAATGAAACTGAAAAAGTTTGAGTGATTGTTTAGTTTGCTTTCATCTTGTGTATAAAATAGAGTTATCAGTGTATTTATTTTATTTATTTGATGCAATATATTTACATTTTATACACAATTCAATGATGTTGGCATCACTGGGTGGTTTACCCGTGCTGAGGCCTCCATTTCATATACAAAATTATTCATATAAATATATATATATATATAATATTGGTGAAAAAAATAAAAAAAAAGTAAATAAAAAACATACAATTAAGACAAATTAAACTTAAAAATTAGAGATTTAAAATTAACGTAAAATTAAAAATAAATAATATTATATAAGTTTAAAAACGATATTTTTAATAAGTGTTGTGTGTTTGTGGGTGATTGTGTTTTAAATTGGTCTTGTGTTACTTGTATGTTTTATTATTTTATGCTATGATATTTTGGTAGTATTGTCTATTTTGGTCTTTAATCCATTTTGTAATTTTGTGTCAGAATTTATTTTTGTTTTCCTCAATTTTATTTTCAAGTGTTAAGACTGTTGAATGCTTTTATAGCGTGATATTGGTAGTGTCTTTGTCCAAAGCTTTTATTTACCGTCGGAGTTTTTAAGTTTTCTTTGTATGCTTCTCTAACTGGTCTAATATTTTGTGTTTGTTGAAGATTGTTTTTTTTGTGTCAAAAATGTAATTTAGTAGCGATTTAACGTATAATTGTCGTAAGTCTAGTACGTCACAACGGTTAAATATTTGGTCTGTATCGGTAAGTCTATGTTTTTTAAGTATTACCTTTAAGATTGCTTTCTGCGCAATTTCCAGTTGTTCGATAGCTGAGTTTGTTGCTCCTCCCCAAGCAATTATTCCATATCCTATTATAGACTGACATAGAGCAAAGTATATTGTTTTCATTTGTTTTATTTTGTATATGTTTCTTATGTTTAGGAAAATGTGTATGGTTTTGAGGAGTTTATTTGTGACTTGTTTGATGTGATGTGTCCATCTAGGTTATGGTCAATTATGATTCCTAGATACTTTATTTGTTCTTTTTTTCTAGAGGAGTGTTATATCAATCACGCAAAAAACGACACAAATCTTATATGATCCATAATTGCGAACTCCTGCAACTCATAAACTTACGAATACCGACAGTAACTACACGACAAAATACACTATTCTACTGTAGCATTCATAAGCGGAACTACATTGCCCACTCTCCGATATGACGATTTCACACTATGGGAAATCAGTACTTAGGTGATGTTGACATAAAATTGGCGAATTTTGTTGATCTTGTAAAAAACTTATTCCAAAACTATTCCTAAACATATCTGTATTTTTGTAAACGTATGAAATTGCTGTATTTTTGTATTTTTATGACTTGCGTGCTTTTTTATCTAATTTTATTTTTATTATTTCTTTATCTATTTTTTTCCTAAACGTATCTCTTTTTCTGTAAACTTATGAAATCGCTGTATTTTTATGACTTGTGTGCTTTTTATATAATTTTATTTTTTATTATTTCTGTATATGTTTAAAAATCGTCTGTCTTGAATTAATTGTACCACCAAACATGTAAGTGCCCTTTGGGCGTTAAATAATAATAATAAAAAAAAATTATATTGATCATAGACCTGCCATTTGCAAAAATGAGTGGAGAATTCTATGGGGTGACGATTTTCGACTTGCATTGCATGGTGGTGGTTACATATTTACTTACTGTGGCTCTAAGTTTTTTTTAATGATTTATATCTAATAAAAGAGACTGACGTTTTTAAATGAGAATCAATATTTTGGTTCTTTTACTGTTATACTTTTTTATTAGGTATATTTGTTTGGTTTTAGAATTTTTAACTTTCAATTGTTTTATGTTTTAGTTTTACAAGAAAATAGGAGACATTGTATAAAAATAATTATTTTGCAATGCTTTTGAGTAGACTTTAAGGACATAACACATAACCCTTACACACTGTTCAGAGTATTTATTTCTTAATAGTGTTTTGGTTGATTGAGCAAAATAACAACAGGAGAAGTCGATGAAATAACTCTGTGTTTCAAAGTAACAACGAAGAGCTAGGTAAATTAACGGAAACACAATTATTCATGCAGATCAGACCGAGTGAACAGAGCGATTTTCTGTGTCCATTATTTAAATTCTTGTTCTCCATCGGCGGCATAATATTACGGAGGGTTTTGACCTCTCTAAATGCAGTAAGTAGTATTACTGGTTATGAGTAATGATTTATGACTTTTATGACGTTATGGGTAACCTAAGACTACGTAGCATCGGGTTGTTATGTAATTAATTGAAATGAGTCAAGTGATGTCTTGTGGAACCGCTTACTTTTAATAGCTGTGTAGATATTACGCAAAACGAAAAAACTAGGCTCAACGCCACCTTAACTGTACCAAAGCTTAACCAGCGCGTAATAATCTAATAAATAAAATAGATGATTGTGGAATAAAGTGGTTGACCGTACCAATTACAAGGGAATGAAAGCCCGCGAAAGTAGTGAGTGATAAGTCAGTCGGTTTGCTGGTCGGGAGTTTTTTTTTTTTTTTTTTTTTTTTTACATTAACTCCACACAGGAGGCCCTGAGGAAAATAATTTCCCTCAGGGCCTATGTCATCTGGGATGCTGTGTGGAGGGTCTTTTTGAGGAGAGGAAGGAATGAACATTGGTCTTGAAGAGACCCATGTTGTAGGAAGGAGGAAACACAGAGGCCGGCAAATCATTCCACAGCCGAGCTGTTGAACATAAGAACGAGTCGAAGAAACGACCCGTTCTCATGTGACTAATGTCAACTGTGTACAAATGTTGGGCACGCGTTTGGCGTGTTTCCCGACTATGCACCGGTGCCGAAGGGATCAATGATGCTAGTTCCTCGGAGCATCTTCCATTGTAATACCGGTAGAACAAGGATAGCATTCCCACCCGACGCCTGTGCTCTAAAGATTGCAATCCGTCTGTTAAGATGGGAGAATCTATCAAACGGACCGCCCGTTTCTGCACAGAGTCGAGGGTATTTTTCAGGTATTTTGGAGCTCCAGACCAGAGGTGGCTGCCAAATTCAACCGTGGGGCGCACTTGCGATTTGTACAGGGTTAGCAGTTGTGTACTTTTAAAGTATCTGCGGGCCCTGTACAGTACGCCCAGTTTTTGGGAGGCTAACTTTACTCTGGCTTCGATGGAGCCCCCATACCTGAGCTGGTCACTTAGGGTTACACCAAGCAAATCAATGGAGGGCCTGTTCGGAAGATTGCTTCCGTTGAAAGAGACTAGATTTTCATTGCGATCCCTTTTAGACGTAATCAGACAAGATTGGGTCTTTGAAACATTAAATTCAACGAGATTATTTTTACCCCAAGAGAAAACACTCTCGAGGTAACCGGGAGTGGCCTGATAAAGAAATGGGTGATGACAGATGAGCATGAATAAAATATAAGTTAATTTTACTCCCCATTTAGGTTCCTTCTGAACCATCGATGCTCTTCGCCGTCCACGTTTCATGGATTTATTTTTCCCATAAACGATTTCTTGCTTCCTCCCTCCAGTTTTCGAGTCCTCCCTTCAGAATTCGGGGAGTAGAAACATTTATGGCAAAGTATCTGAACACTAACTCATAAGTCAATGGTGTGCTATTTTATTATCAGTGTCCCCTAAAAGTTCATAAAATACCAAGTTCCTACCTGCCATCGATAGGAAAGAAACGGAGGTCACTTAATTTGTGACCCAGTTTTGTGAATGTCACTATGTCAAAGTTAAAGGTGAGCATTTTAAGAATATTTGAACAATACCTAAGAGTAGGTAATACGAAATATATTAATTCAAGTCACGCATCAAACCGCTAAGAACTTTGGCCAAAGGTCACTGTTTCAAAATATGGGAAATAGCAAAATAAATAAAAGTTTGCTTTAAATGACAAAATCTACATTTGGTAACTTTTCCCAAGGGTATGCGACACCAGATATAAATTATTTTTGCACGGAGCCTGCGGAAGCACGACCATATTCCAAACATCAATAGATTTCAATCAAAAACAGGTAAGTTACAAAAATCAGTTCAGTTACCCCGGGACGCTCATTTTATTTTTTAACACCACGATGTAAATCAATTTCACATAGATTATGACGATAGTTAGTTGATGTCTGTTTATATCATCATGTTAGCCACATTACGTGTGGCGTCGAGTAAGTCACGCTCCGGTCCCGCTATATTCTCGAGAAGTCTAGGTGTGGTCGTGTGTGATGTGGTGATGATACCTTTACAAGTAGTTACAACAAAGGAATGTACGCGTTCTCACGTTTAAAGCACTTTTTCTTCCTCCATTGTAGTACAACCACACGAGTACGGAATCTCTCTTTCGTCTCGTGCATCATTGTTTATGTTTATATCATTAAATTTATGTTTATCGTCTAAAATCTCATTTTAATTGACTGAGTGTAGCGAAGTCCTGCTTTGTCTATCTGTAAATTTGTTTGTGTATTCCGTATCTGGCCAATCCTGTCAAGATGGTAGCCGTATTTGATAGTACCTTTTTATGCCGCCAGAGCGCTGCAAGTCAGGAGTAATCATCATAACGCGAAGTTAACTGTTCACAGAACTACTAGTTTAAATTCTGTCGAGTTTGCATTCAGTGCCAGACAGTCTTTTCACATAAATATATATATATATTTTTTTTTAAATAGGCAATTCACCCTAAAAGGAGTGCTTTGTGCCGATAAAGTTACGAAAGATAGTTACAATTATGACCAGTGGCGGCCGCTGCCCTGAAAACGTGGTGGTTCACGTAACTATGAGATAACGATCCGTAACTATGAGATAACGATTACTAAGCAACATTAGGTAAAAATGATCCCACTAATCTTATTTGGAGAGAAGATCTATTTTATGCTGTTTTGGAAGTGCAAAAACTTCTAAATATCGCTTTTTAATTCAAATTTTTATTTTTCGGTACTAAGAAAATAAAAACACAATACTATTTTTTCGTAAATAAATGTTAAATTACAACCCAAAAAACTCTTTTTTTTTTTACAATGTTTCATTTATTTTATTTTATATTTCATAAAATAAAATAAATTTGAAAGTAGTGTAAGAATAATATACGACGCAAATGTGAATGGTAGAAGAAGTCGGGGACGCCCGAGGAAGACATGGCACGAGCAAGTGAATCAGACACTTGAGTTGGGCCATGTCGAAAGTCGGAATAATAGAAGAGAATGTATGAGACGATGTATGAATGTGAGTGAGGCAAAGAGTGTGTGCCAAGACCAAGTTATTTAGCTATCCGTCCTCTCTGCCTACCCCTGTGGGGAAACGGCGTGATAGTTGGTTAGTTAGTTTTATATTTAATTTTAAACAGGATACAAACAGTATTTATAAACAATGTATAAACAGCACGAGGGCAAAATTGTCGAAGTTACCTATAAAAAAATTGTATTCCTTAATGATCTGCGTTTTATAATTTAAAACACTAATCAATAAAAAAGCAAATATATGTAAAATTTAGGTATTTGCTGTACCTTTTGATTAAAAAAAGAATTATTCAGTTTGGTTAAGTATTTTTGCCTTAAATCCAAATTTAAGTTTGTATGATAAAGGCCGCTGGGTGGCACACCAAAATAGCTTAATTTTTCATACATATGGCCGGCGTTGCGCGCTGGCGATGTTTGGGATATTCGATACAAAAACATAATTCGTTCCGCTTGCAATCGTCCTGCACACCAGACAGGGTAAATTCGCGCGGAACTTTGAGAATTTGCTCTCCCTGATTCATATTATATTATGCATTATATTGGTAGGTGATATTTTTAATGAAATTCATTGATTTTATATTTTTCACGAAGATATTATAAAGTAATTTTAGACTATATAATTTACCAGTGCTGCACACAAACACACTGTTCAACCAGCCGCCCTTGATTATGACGATAATCTATAAGAGGATAGGACAAATCAAATTATGAAGTCATTCAAGTCGATGAACATTTTCACTTAATTCTTATTCTTCGTATACCTATCAGAATTCAAATATTTTATACGTATATATTGTATAATATTACTATCTACTACTTCGATAAATTGTGAGTAGATTTTAGTCTCGATTTTGTGGAGCCCTTGTACAAAAAAATAGTGATATTCAACTTTCCACGATACATTGATTTTGGTACCTATCAATCCATCTCCCCAGCCTGTTTAAGTTGGTTAGCACGAATTACTGTCTTGATCTGCCCCAAGGCATGGTACTAGATGATTTGACTCCTTATGCCGCCCCAAGCATACATGACCTATCCGTGCTAGCCGACAAACTCTCACGACGCTGGTTATGAGGGTTGATGGGTCAATCATGAAACACGGATGTATATTACGCACTTAAAATAGGTAATGTACCTAAAATCATAAGGAGTTTGTAAATTAATCAAGAGATGCGTTGCTATTGCTTTAGTAGAGTCATTGTTCAAGACTTCACCACACTAATGAATGGTTTGACAATGGCCTTTCTTGGATGCCCCTACCTACCTATAACTTGAGTGCCAGTTTATTCATGGTGTACAGAGCATTTTTCCAAGCACCTTACTAAGATCTTGAGCAGAAGTGATCAACAGTTACATCGATTAAAATATAACAGGGCCTACTTACGGCCCTTGCGGGAATCCGGGAATTTAACTTTATTAAATAATGCATATTAAAGATGATTGGATCAAATTCCATTATTAGACACCCTACGATTCTACGCTTACAATTAATTACTAACTGTGAAGAGATAAAACCAGGAAAAATTATTAAGTACTTAGGTGTAACCATAGATTGTCAACTTAAATGGACCAACCATATAGAAAATACTGTTAACAAACTCAGATACTTAAATTATATTTTCAAAAGAATGTGTAACATAGTAAATATAAAAACCATAAAACTAGTTTATGATGCACTAGTCCATTCTTTCCTACGTAATAATTGGCTGGGGTGGAGCTTACAATAATCATGTAAAACCTTTAGAAATTGCCCAAAAATCAATTATTAAGATTATGTACAAAAAAATAAATCGTATCCCTCCAAACAATTGTTTAAGGAAACTGATATTTTGGACCTTAGACAGACCTATGGTCTTCAATGTCTTAAATTTATTTACATGCGTCCAAATAACTTTCTAAAAAATTCAAATCGTACCAGCCAAAGACGTGGCACCTGTGAGTATGCAGTACACTACTGCGGAACTAGGTTGTCCCAAAGGCATATTAGTTTTATAGCTCCAAAAATCTATAATTTACTATGTGCAACCTTTAAAGAGAACATATGTCAAAATCTTCAATCTTATAAAAAATATACCAAAATTTGGCTGTATAAAATAGTTTGCTATTTTTTTGTTTGTTTGTTTTTTAAGTTTTTAAATTGCACTTGTAACATCTATTCTTACAAAACTTACAAATACGATAATACGATACAAGCAACATTTTCCTCTTACGGTGATCGCAGTAGAAGATTTTCAAATATTATAAGGTTATTCGTAACCCGGAAATTTTTGTCTTTCTTATATACTATTCAATTGTTTCGATTCCTGAAATCTTAAATTACAACGCCCCCTTTTTTGCATCTATCACGGATAGATATTTTATAAGTCATTGTATTCTAATACAATCCCACAAGGCACTTAACCTAACCCCTCTTATTTTTATTCTGGAACTGTGATTATTGGCTGCGGTGATTTAGTTTACTACTACTTATCTGATGACCAGTTACCAGATATTTACCAATCGATCAGTCAGCAATAACCAATAATCCTCGTCTTAAACGATTTACTTGTATCAATTTACACAGTTAAAAATATGTGATAAAAGTTTAAGTAAAGAAAAAAATACTACACGAGAACAAGGTCACGGCGTCAACTAAGATAATGAAAGTTTTACGAATTGTATTGCATAAGTTTTTTATGACTTGGTAACCGATTATTGTTTGAATTGTTAGGGAGTGTGATAATAATTTTTTTAACCTTGAATAATAATTTTTTTGACCTTGAATCAAATAATCTTAGGTTACATTAATATTATCATTATCCGATAAACGTAGATCTCTTTCTTTTTTACTATTTTTAAATTTCGCTCTAGTTTTCTTGATTGAATGAATGTATGATTGTGTGATTAAGTGGAATTTCGGAAGTGAAAATTAACCCGCTTCACACCATTCGATCAAGCTGAAACTCAGCAGATAGAATCGTTGTCTATGCTCATTCCCGTTTTATGGTGACAAGGCATTCTATCAACTTATGCTGACAATCACGCACATCTGCGGACACATACGCATTTTTCAACAAAGTATGAAATAAATGTCGGTCGGGATTTTGCTCAGTTGTTAGCGTGGTTGACTCCAGTTCATGGGTAGGAAGTTTCGAACCTCAATCAAACCAAAATGTATTATTATCATTTTTAAGTGAATTGAAAATAGATGTATTAAAGTAAAAAACTTTGTTTTTACGGGTTGATTTTTCTATGATTTGATAAAAAAAAAGATATTTTTTACTTACACAAGAGTTTTCAACTATTCACCGTAGCCAGTGAAACTTTGATGTTCCCAATTGAGGAAAGTTTTGACGCTGAAAGAATTGAAAAGACGGAGAAGGCAATGTTCATGGGTAGGAAGTTTCGAACCTCAATCAAACCAAAATGTATTATTATCATTTTTAAGTCAATTGAAAATAGATGTATTAAAGTAAAAAACTTTGTTTTTACGGGTTGATTTTTCTATGATTTGATAAAAAAAAAAGATATTTTTTACTTACACCAGAGTTTTCAACTATTCACCATAGCCAGTGAAACTTTGATATTCCCAATTGAGGAAAGTTTTGACGCTGAAAGAATTGAAAAGACGGAGAAGGTTTGGATTGTATGGTCACTAAACATAGCTAAAGTCTTGATAAGTACTCTAATTAATCAAACTTTGCCTTACATGTCTTCAGCCGTGTTTAGTGGCTAGATTGATTAGGAAGAAACCTATTAGGGGGCATATGTACATTTTTGGGCCACTTCGTATTTTCTTTTCAAGTAAACGTGAGATTTTGCTGGACCGTCCCACCCTTTTGAGCTCACGTAATTAATGTATGCCCCCTTACCTTCACCCACCTCCTTCCACTTCCCACTTAAGTCTCACAACATTTCCTAAATTAGGGATTACTCGTAGGTGGTTACCACTGGCTCCGGGATACTGCAACCTGGGTAGCTAACAGCTGACACGATAAAGGATTTATCGATATAATCGATATATATGATCGATAACGGATTTATCGCCAACGTCAATAGCTTGTCATCGTCCCCGAGCACTACTGAAAATCTAACTTGCTAACGTACAATAATCGTTGTGAACTGTTGTTTGTTCATTGGCGAATAGCAGTCGTGCCAGAGTACGATGACAAGACATTATCGATAAAACCTTTACCGATCGACCGTGGTTAATACCCGGTACCTGAAGTGTTATTGTTCCCAAACACGATTGAAGATCAAATGAGGAACACTTCGTCGTTTTAGTGTTGTTTGTTTCTTTGGCGATCTGCAGTCATGCTGGGTAACGATGCCGAGTTACCGAAATTATCGATACATTATCGATCGACCGTATCTACTAGATACCCGATAGCTAACTTGTCATTGTTCCCGAGCACGACTCCAGATCGTTATCATAAAACAACAGTTCACGTCGAAAAAATGAGGAACACTTCGCCGTTGAACCTCTGTTTGTTCGTTTTTACTCTAGAACGATGACAAGTTACCGACATTATCGATAAATCCTAAATCGACTGACCGCGCTAGATACCCTGGGATTCTTCATATAAAAAAAAAACAACGCACAACGATTCTAACCAGGGCGATACTGAGAGTATCTTCCATTCTGGATCGAGGTATTTATATGAAAGTCTTGTTCAATAAATTATTACCAAGCATAAGCCATATGGCCAAAGAGCTCACCGCTCTGTCACAAAGTTCGTCAAAATCTATCAATGTAAATATTAAATTATCTTTTTTGCAACTTTGCAACAGAATACGAATGGCTAGTTTTGGAGAATACTTCCGGCGGCCGGCGGCGACAGATCGGAAGTCACGCCTCTGGCGAGCAGCGGCCTAACTAATTTCCTGAAAAGGAAGCAGTTTAGGTGCGGGGGAAGACCCACCTACCTAAACCCAGTCACTGGTCATGCGGCGATCTGGTTGATTGGGTAAATTATACCAACTGCGGTAACAATGAAATATTGTCCATCAAACAATGCGACATAGAAACGGTACAGTACCTACTCGTATAGATGCATAGCTTGCTTACAGTTACACTCGTATAAATGCATTCAGATTTCATTTTGGGAGGCCGGTATGGGTAACGCCGCCCGAGAACCATTTATTGGATAACCAACACCTCTGCCATAGGTCACCCCGCAGCACATAGCAGTGGTGCCCTGGTTGATGGGTTGAGGTTTGTCAAGGTCTTGGTGGCCGATGTGTCTGTCCACCTGCTGCGTGGCGGGCTGAATCGAGAGAGTCTGGTTGAGGAAGTCTTTTGTCCTCTCCAGCCAGAATCCTCGACCCATCGCCTTGCACCGCAGTTGAAGGGAAGGATTCATATGCCCGTCACTCCTAGACACACTGGCCCCCAGATTTCTACCCACCCTTCAAACGTATTTTCTTCCCAGAACTCCCTCTTTTTCCTTTCCTTAAAAAAAACTCCACGCAGCATCCCCGAAGATGACATAGGAACTGAGGGAAATTATTTTCTTCAGGGCCTCCTGTCTGGAGCTAATGTAAAAATGAATGCTTAATTGTAAAAAAGGTCACGTGATTCTGTCTTTGGTTCCACTTGGTTCGATGTATTCTAGATTTTAGCATTCTTTATTAATAACTCAGCCTCATACGTCATACTTACGTCTAGTAATATTAAATTGTCGTGAAAACAACCTTGTGGATCCGAGTGATTTGATTGATCTGAGGTTAATTCATTAAGTGTGATTTTAAATTAGAACTTTTTTTGGGAAAAAATCAGAGAAGCGTTTAAGTATGTAACTCGTATAAAATTATACATTTGTGTTGCAAGTTACCCCTAAATTTTGGTCGAAACCGAAACTGTGGCCGAAACTCATTAATTGACCGAAAGTGGCCGAAACCGAAACTGAAACTTCGTCACGATTTTATAAGTTCGAAATTTCAAAGTAGTTGAATCTCTCTTCTCGAACGGTTTGAAAGATTTAAAAATGATTTGATGGAAACGTCCACTTATCGACAGATAGATTAATGCACGAAGTTAGATAGATTAATCACTCATCGACCAACCCTGCCAAAGGTACAGCGTGATGTATGTGTGTATCCGACTTTCCTGTAAGAAATCAGATTTCGCTGACGCGGTTTCCCTTGGTCGTGCCAACTTTTCCGTCTCGAGTAGTTAGGCAGGTACTTATCAATCTTCATATCCTTTCATCTTTACAATATAGAGATAAGTAGGTATTCGAAATGTTAACCCAACAGACACCGGTGTACCGAATATAAGGTTATCAGAGCGGATGGTATACGCGACTGTCGCATATAATAATTATAGTCTACTAGTCTACATGGCTTTGTTAGATTTCAACACTCTTTTAAAAATTCTAGTTAGAATCGCTCCATTTTGCTCTGGGTTCAAAATAACTATAAGTAGCAGGTTAGATTTTGGATCGGGTGTTTAACATAGAAATGTAATGTTTCTATCGTTTATACTTATAATTCTGTCATGATTTGATTTACCTGGTACAACCTGGCTTCTTACGGTTACCAATGTATTGATATTTTTATATTTTATGTAAATTTAAGTTTTATATACTTAATCTTTTGTTTTATAAAATTTTTGGTCTCATACTCCTTTATTATAAATTTCAATTTTTTTATTATGCCGTTTAATCCCAGGTAAAGTCACAAAGAGGAAATCCATAATTGGTTTTATTTTGGCTATACAAACATGTACAAACTGGAAAAATGTAAACTGTCGATTTCCCGAAAATAAATAAATAACATTCCAAGTAATTGAAATACAATACAATGCCTGTGCTTTTTCTTTATCAGACCACAATTTAACCCCATTATTACGAGAACCAGGCCCTCTAGCACGGTCGATCGATAAAGATTGATTTTTTTTATTATTTATTTATTAATTTTATTTTAGTAATTTGTAAATTTAAGTTAACAAATTTCTAATTAATTATAATATTTCATATTGCAAACTAAATTTTATGTTATTGTAGAAAGCAATCACTTTGCGGTTTGACATATTTAATATAATAAAATACTTTTTTCTTTAAAACCACGAGATTTATTAATTTATGAACCGACCGGTTTCGCTTTATTCCAGCATCTTCAAGCACCCTGAAGATGCTTGAATAAAGCGAAACCGGTGGGTTCATCAATTAATAAATCTCGTGGTTTTAAACAAAAAAGTATTTTGTTTTATTAAATTTTATGTAGCTACTACAATACATCTTGAACTTTACAGTTGGTGTGGACTTCAAAGTTTCTGGTAGCGTGTTATATAACTTCATCCCTTTGTATAGTAAACTGTTCTGCGTATTCGCCTTGTCCTTTTTTTGAAGCCTGATTTCCTTGCACGTCCTTGTGTTATGTCTGTGAATGTCCATGTTGAATATAATTTTATTTGAAAAGTATTTTGGTAAAATGTTGTTTATTATTTTATGTATAAATAACATCGTATTCAAGGTCAGCATCTGTTTCACGGTTAGCCAATTCAGTTCTTTAACATTTTGTTTATTTTTGAATATCTAAATGATAGGATACCTTTCGGTAACTTCTCATCATGCCCTAGGATAACTGCAGATCGCTAACGTACAAACAATAGTTAACGTCCAATATCTTAAGAACACTTAGTCATTGTGAACTGTTACTTATTCGTTGGTAATTTGAAGTCATGCTAGGGAACGATGTGGGGGGTTTAAAATAATTTGGGAGGCGGTTAGGGGTCCCGCCGCCCCGGGAACTTCTGCCGTAGGTCACCCCAAGTGGGTCACTACGTTTGGTGACTTAGCAGGGGCCCCGTTTTCATAGAGTGAGGTGTGTTCAGGATTTTCACAAGCTACGTGGCAGGTCGGATCGGAACAGACCGGTTTGCAGACACCCTTAGGCCTAACCAGCTGGTCTCTCTCTCGACCCATCGTCTTGCACTGCAGTTGGAGGGATGGATTCATACGTCCGTCACTCCTGGACACAGTGACCACTAGATTCCTACCCACTCGTATCTTTTTCCTTTCCAGAACTTTCCCTCCTTTTTTTCCTTAAAAAGACCCTCCACATAGCATCCCCAAAGATGACATAGGCCTTGATGAAAATTATTTTTTCTAAGGCCCCCTCCTGTATGGGGTCAATGTAGAAAAATAAAGGTTATATATTTCATTAAAAATGTGTAATAATAACATACAATTTTACGATTCACATTATATATTATTTAAAAAAAATCGGTACATTATTAGGATACAAATTTATCAGTAACATATTAGAAGAGTGCAAAAGTGGTACAATCTAAAGACACAATAATTAGGAAAATTCAACAAAGATATAAAGTATGTAGCTGCAAGTACATAATTTTATATTATTGATATAATTGCGCTAAGTGAAATTTAAAAATAAACACATAAAATGTAGTCAACATCCGGCATGATATACCTGATAGCATTCAGATAAGCACTTGCGGAACAAAGCCGGTTCAATATTATAGCGAAGACCAAAAAGCTTTTTGTTTTTTTTTTCGTTATTTATTTTTGGGGTATTATGGCTGTGTTGCACTACCTCCTTCTTTAGCCACACAACCAACAAATTTGCTCTAATGATGGATACTGTAACGCTGTCCGAAACGTTGGCTAAAGGAGGTGGCGTACAGCAGCGAACCATCTAAAAGCATATCCGATGAAAATGCTGGTCTCACACGAGCACTATAGGTACTCTCATAGTTTAATCCATCGCAACGCTCCGAACAAGTCACCTATCTGGGCATTATCACCTTCTCCGCTAAGGTCAGCATCGTGTCTAATATCGGTTCACTCCCCACCGCTCCACGTGGTGTGCTGACGCCATCGCTACACCCACCACCCGGCACCCACGTGGAGATTCACTCCTTCAAGTTGATCGTAGCCCGAGCCCAACCCACTCCCCACTTTGCCACTTGGCATTGAGAAGAGCTGCTATTTTTTTATACTGTATAACGAGTATAAGAGTAATTTTTATAAGTATACCATTCGTGGTAGAGAGGTAAATTCCTTGGCTCCTAAGGTAAACCTCGCAAATTCAAAATTAATCAAAAAAAAAAGATTTTCTCACCGAGGCAACACAAGATTTAGTTAAAATAAACGTTTAATTCGGTTCTAATTCAATCTACTTCAGTGATTCTGTTGCCAAATATAAAATCATGTTTACCGTTTTGACTTTAGAATATACAAGCTGACCCGGCCACGCGTTGCTGTGGCTAATAAAACACAGCATCATCTACTGGATGGTTATCCAACCTTTATAACCACCGCCGTCTTTGAATTTATCGCGAAGAGACAGACAGATGCCGCGTAGGACTTTAATTTATAATACGTAGAGATGGTGTGAAAGATTATAATAATGTGCATGAAATGCTTGGGGTAACTAACGTATTTAAGTTAATAAGGATTAATACTGTAACCGTCTAAATAACTTTTCAATTACCGCAATGTACGTGACCATTTTTTTAGAAGATGAATGGGTATAGTAAGCTATCCGAAAAAGATAGATGTTTGCCTTCGCGGACTTTTTTGTAGATCTATAAAAGAGGAATATCCCACCATGCATTGTTTTGTTATATCCCAAAAGGATTAGGCAGCGTTTTCGATGAAAGCTACCAGGCGGCTCGACTTTTTCCGACGCTTCTAAAAATTATCGTTATGTTTCAACCAATTTACACAAATCCTTGACAAATTACAAACCTAAACCTTCCTCACGAAACACTCTATCTATTGGTGAAAACCGCATGAAAATCCGTTCAGTAGTTTTCGAGTTTATCGCGAACAGACAGACAGACAGACGACGCGGAGGACTTTAAATTATAATATGTAGAGATGTAGAGATGAATTAATTTTTTATACCAAAATAGACGTTTATTTAAGACCGCGCAGTTCACAAGAAACCGTTTTATGGTAAACCGCACGGTTTCCAACAAACCTAGCAGCTGCTCTCTTGCATTTATTTAATTCAACTCTTTAAAAAATTTATGTAAATTGATAGTAATATTATTGTTATTGACTGTTTCAAAGCGATTGTATTTTAATTATTAAAGGAAATAAAGTATTTTATGGTTTTTTTGTTAATAGCCAGCAAATCAGCCAGCTTTGTTCGTGGTAAATCAGTTATATCGAATTTGTTAATCCGCATCAAATACCCTTTGTTATACATAATGTAGTAAAACCAGGTTTAATTGAAAAAGTGAAATAATAATAAACATGGTAATACGTATCATTAAAATGGATTTTTATTTCATAAAATTTATGTTTACGTATTTTGAGCATTAATGAATATCAGTATTTATAGGTAGAAGACAGTAATTACAACATGAAGATAAATAAAGACAAAACAAAGCTGCTGACTGTAGGCCGAACGCAACATCAGATGAGAGTAGAGATGTCAGGAGTTCCACTAAAGAACACCAAGGAGTTTGTCTACCTCGGGAGCAAAATAACATGGGACGGTCGGTCTAAGAGCGAGGTCGACAGCCGTATACACCAGGCTAGGCTTGCATTCAATAAAAGGTCGAAAATAATAGAATCGAATAATATAGACCTAAAACTGAGAATACTCCTCATCAAGACCTATGTATGGAGTATCTTGATGTATGGCTGCGAAACATGGTGCCTATCCGAAAGAGATAAACGGAGACTAGAGGCTTTTGAGATGTGGTCCTATAGAAGACTATTAGGAATTTCCTGGAAAGACCACATCACAAATGAGGAGGTTCTCCAAAGAATCGAAGGAGGAAGGCACCGGCTCAGGACCTTGTCCGAAAGGCGCGCAAGATGGATCGGCCATGTAATAAGACAAGAAGGCCTCTTGCATGCCATAATGGAGGGTATGACCGAGGGGACAAACGCTAGGGGACGCCCACGCCGAGAGTACCTGGAGGACCTGCTGGTGAACGTGCGCTGCTCATCATATGCAGACTTCAAAAGAGCCGCACAAGACAGGGAAGAGTGGAAAAAACGTATATATGAAATTGCTGCAAACCAATCCCACGATTGAAACCAGAGAGAGAGAGGTAGAAATTGCATTCAAGCTTATTTTAAGTCGTTTTTAATATTATGACATATTGTGAATTTTCAAAATATTAGGCGAATTATTATATTTATTATTACTTCATAAGATATAAATTTATATCAAGGGATGAGGTGACCACAATATTTGAAAGATTAGGGCGCGTCTCCCGACTGCTCGGAGCTCGGAGCACCTTCGGCTGAAGTACTGGTAGAACAAATGCGGAAGTACCACAAATAGTCTGTGCGAAATAATGCGATCCGTAGGTCAACATAGTGTACTTCGTTTACCCTATAGACTAGACCATGGGTCGGCAACCTCGTGTTGTAAAAGGGCCAAATATTTATGTGGGGATTAGTGCGGGCCGCACTTGGGTCACATGTCATTACAGATACCTAATATTTTGTGACTTAGCAGGATTGCCCGGGTTCATAGTTCATGGGATGAGGTACGTCCAGGTTTTGGCGGCGGATGCATCTGTCCATCTGCTGCGTGGCGGGCCGGATCGAGAGAGACTGGTTAAGGGAGGCCTTTTAACCTTTCCAGCCGGACTCTCTGGACTCAAAGCCTTGCACTGAGGTTGGAAGGATTGATTCATACGTCCAACACACCTGGACACACTGACACCCAGATTCCTACCCACCTCTCATACCTTTTTCATTCCCAGAACTTCCTCTTCTTCCCTTCCCTTAAAAGACCCTCCACACGGCATCACCCAAGATGACATAGACTCTGAGGGAAATCATTTTCCTCAGAGTCTCCTGTGAGGAGCTATTGTAAAAAAAAACCTACAATATTTGTGTACAAATTTTTTTAATTTTATTTTTTTTTTTTATAATAATAATATTGTTTTATTTTTAATATTGTTTTACATGGTATTTATATGGTAATTATACATCTCAGGTTTTTTTTTACTACCCTTCCATTGAAAGCATGTGCTTGTGTATGGAAGGGGAGTGTACATTAATGTTATTAGTTAGTACTAACTTAAATAATTCATTGTACATAAATATATTTGAGCTGCAGTATTTATTTTGATTACAGTGTGTATTTAAAAAAAGAAAGAATTTTATCGAAAAGTAAGGATTTTTGTAAGATTAATTAAGTGACAGTGGTTTTTTTCTTAAGAATATTTTTAAAATGTCTCTTGACAGAGAGCAGTATTCGGGTTTTATCATTAATGCTTCTGATTTCTTCTGGTAGTCGATTGAAAAAAGTTCTTCCCTGGTAAGTGTAATGATGCTGTGCAAAAGACGTATTTAGTTTTGGACATAGAAAAATATGTTTAAGTCGAGTTATGTTTTCATTGAAAAATAGATATTTATCTTTTTCTTTTTTAATTTGAGTTAATGAATTTTTAATATATAAATCTTTAAATGTGGGTACTTGAAATTCTTCAAACAGGCGTTCTGTTGGGTAGTCTATGGATTTTTTTTAAATATAATGTTAATAATTGTTCTTTGTACAATTTCTATTGGAAAAAGGTTATATTTATACGCGGATCCCCAACTAATATTAGCGTATTTTAAAGTGGATTGAACTAAGGCATAGAAGATTAAATATAGATTTTTATCGACAGAAAATTTCTAATTCTTAAAAAAAATATATATATTTATATATATATATATATATTAATTTTCTGATTTTGTTTACTACTTGACATATTTGTTTCTTCCATTTCAGATTTTTATCAATAATTACTCTGAGATATTTAATTTTATTTGTTTCTTTTAATATTGTACAGTTTGATTTGAATTTGAATAGTTTAGTTTTAAAAATAAAACGCTTATTGCATATTTTTACGACATTGATTGTAGTTGATACAATAAATGAGATATTTTTGGTTGTATTTGACTTGCAAGTTTTCTTATATTAGCTTGCATTTTTGTGGAGTCGCGTAGTATTGTGTTGAGAACATTGTTTGTTTTCTCGATAATTCAGAATTGAAAAAGCTTGCTCAGAAATTTATGTACTACCAAACTTAGTAATTATTTGCTCAGCAAACCATTTTAACCAATTGTAGTTTTCGAAAGGCAAACCCCCATAGTAATCCACCAAGTTTTTCCTTTAAAAGTCATTTTAAGTGTGGTATCACTTTGCAAACCTATCACGTTGATTTGAAAATCGCTCCCCTTTTGCTATCTCTTCGCTCCCTTTCTCGCTCCCTTTCACTCCGTTTTTTATGATTCGTCCGTCACGTGCGTTGCGGCGAGAATCTTGGGGGCCGCACCAAGACGCCTCACGGGCCGCTGGTTACCGACCTATGCCGTAGACGTATAGACTATAGAGAATCAGTGTGATTTTAGTAGAAATGTTTGAATTCATGCTAGAATAGTATGGGGAGACTTTTCGATATTGCAAAGTCATCCGGATTATTCCACGGCGGATATTTGAATGTGTTGCCAAGATAAGATAAATGCATGGAAAGCGATATCGCAATCTTCTAACTAGTAATACAAACATTCCGACCCCAATTTAAACGTCGTAATCACAGTTTACAATACTATTTATCGACATTTGTCTTTTACGACCCACGACCAGCGACCGAATTCCTAAAAAAGTATTGCGAAATCTGCGAGTCAATGGGAATCGCACCTCAAGATGTTTTTTGGGGCCTATTAAGCAGTGAATACCGCATAATAGGTCCAACTTCCAACTACTCCCAATTAGGGAATGCAATCCCGATCTCGATCTCGCGAGATCTCGTGACATTTTTCGGGATCAATCTCGAAGCATAATATGACGAGATCCCGTTCGAGATTGACGGGATTGAGCGGCAGTAGTCAGCGACGCTATACACGTCCACTCGGGAACCGAGTGGTGCGCTGACCGACTGACGGTCGGGCGGGAGTGTCGATCGAAGCAAGAAAACTATCTCGACTATTTACGAATATTAGCGATGGATGACGAGCGGGACAGATAATATTAAACTGTCGAGTGAGTGAGAAAGAGATACTTGCGTGCGTGCATGCAGCCATTCGTTTGTTTTAGTGGTGCAGTTATGGTCATTACTTTTTCTTAAATTATGCATTTTTTATATTTTATGTGAGTTAAATAAACATAATTTTTGGATTCTTACGTTGTTAATACCTTTAAATGTAGAAAAATAAAACAAGACCAAGTGTTTGTTGAGTTTAGCAGTCGTTTACCGGTATGGAGATACTTCAAGAAAGCAGTTAATAATTTGACTGCTCAATGCAAGTTATGTAAAGCTGTTCTCAAAACCACATCCGGGTCTACAAAAGGTTTACACGTCCGTATGATGCCAATCCACAAAATTGACACAAAATCATTGAATGGGGGAGTCGGAAGAACATCAAGTACTACTGAGCCGGGTGTTGTCGATAATTTATCAGTACCTTCGACGTTCTACTGTTAATTATTTAGTAACTAATATTAAAGAATAAAGGTTTTTGTTTTCTTTCAAATAATATTTTCTTTTAATTAACGAGATCCCGAAAATTCCGAGATCTCGCGAGATCTCGAATTTGCGATCTCGGGTCGAGATTGCATTCCCTACTCCCAATTGTTCGGAGACAGTTGGACTATGGCATCCCCAATGCAATTGGTGTATGTTGTTAAGCTGAAAGGAGTGAGTAAGCGAAAGAAATGTGGAAGAGGAGGGTTGGGAATATTAAGATCTAGTCACCAAATATGACTTAAATAATTTCAATAAACATTTTAATTCTGAATGTATCATATGTATTAGTCATCGTATCTTCTGGAAATGATTCGTCAGAAAATGAGGTGATTACCATACAAAATACTAGCAAGCGGTTGACTGTCATGAGTACTAATTTTACAGACGTTTTAATGGAGTGTGTTTACTTCTTAGTCATCTATCGTATTTACGATAACTCAATCATCACAGACGGTTCATTCAACATCGCAATTAGTATTTATTTCAGGTGGTTAGAGCTAATAGCAATGTCAAGATTGCGGAATTGATCCAATATAAAGGTTAATTAATAAGGACACTTCTTTTATGCCACACGATATGTTTATTTGTGGATTATGCGGTTGGTTGGTTTCCTGTTTAATTGTTGTCCTTCCTTTTCTCCAAATCCTTCTTTTCCCAACTCCTTTCAGCCGTACAACATACCTCAGTTGTGAATGCCATAGTTCCACTAGTTTTAGGACTCTTGTGTAGTGGATCACATAAAAAAGGTTTAAAAAATGAATAGAGTTGAACGTTCAGTAGCAACTACTTGAATGAATGTAACAATATCAAATATGAGATGCGAATGGTTGCTGACTGCACAGGCAACCGCACAACATAACAGTTGATTCAATTTACAATTAAAAGAATACCTACTTTTGTTTTTGATTATATTATTTCTTTTGAATTTTTATATTATTTTCTTTAATTCGAATTTTGATTTATGTGGTTTAATTTTAATTTCATTTTAATTATTTATTATGATGCATTGCTGAAAACCAGCTGCATTCCGGGAGAAAAGCTGAATGTATAGCTGAATGGTGACCCACTTGCCAATAGAATCAATGTTAAATAAAAAAATAATGTATAATTTTTTTTTAAATCTATTTACAAATAAATGTTTTTATTATTATTATCTTATATTTTCTTGAATAAGGAAGTACATACGGTAAATTAATACGTGAAGCTAAAACTTTGTAGCCTTTTTACGAAAATTGCGCGGACGGAGGAGTATGAAATTTCGCACACTTATATATATTATTATAGTTTATATAGAGGAGTGCAGAATGCTAATATATTTTTTTAAATTATCAATTAAAAAAACAAATAAATAATTTAAATTAATTACATGGTTTAATAGCGACCACTCGTTTTATTAAAAACACAGAGTTATTTTATGTACGTATTATTCAGATATAATAAATAAGAAAATTCCGATGAAGTAAGCATTGCTTACAAAACATGTTGGTTTTTTAAACAATAACAGCGGTTGAAACTAAGAATGTTATTAATATTGAATAATAATATTATTTCAGACTATTTTCTTTTTTTTCATTTTTAATATGGAATGCTATGTATTTTTCAAGATGATGCATTAGTTCTTACATCAAAAAGCTGTAAAATTACTTAACAAAAACATTTTTTACGTAATAATTTTTTTTGTTTTTTTAATTCACTGAAACATTTATTATAATTACAATTTTACAACATTATTTCAATCGCTCTCCTAATAAAGCACTTGCTTGTGTTTAGGAGAGGACAACTAAATACTTTTACATCTAAGTATATAAATTAAAAATATTATTACAAAAACTAATAGTTATTTTATAGAAAATACAATACATGTAATAAAATTATTGGTTAGTTAATAAATGATTCAAAGTTGATAAAGCAAAACATATTTTTAAACAATAATTAAAGTTATGAGGTGGTACTAGAGTATTTCAGTTTAATTTTTTTTTATATGTGTCGTAGTTTTCATCCGATCGTATATCTAGGGGTAATTTATTGAATAATTTTAAACCCTTGAATGTATAGTGATGTTGTGTTGTAATGGTACGGTTAATCCCCCAACAGATATGATTCTTTTACTAATATTTAATTGTGGTATAGTACTTTTATTAAAGAAATCTTTATGTAATTGTAGGAGTGTAATTTTGTCATAAATTTTTGTTAGTGGGGGAACCGGGAAATCTTGGAAAACATTTATTGTTGGGTAGTAATAGGGCTTTTTTAAGATGATTTTTATTAATATTTTTTGAATTGTTTCCAGTGGAAGTAGGGATGATTTATATGCACCTCCCCAAGCTATGATTCCATATTGTAGTACAGAGTGCGCAAGTGCGTAATAAATATCTTTTAGTTTTTTTAATGTTACCGTATAACCTAATGAGTTTGTTCCGGAATATTTTGTATTCGTTTTTGATATGACTATTAGTAGGGTTTTTTTTCGTTTGTATGAGGAGTTTTTCTTTATTCCGGATGGATATGAGTAATCTTTGTGAAATCCATGGTTTGATTTTCCTTAATTTAGAACTAGGTTGATTATGTATATAGGTTGTACAGTCTGCGATATGAGAATTTAATTTTCTTCAAAGAAGTTTACGCACGTGTCTGGGTTTTGGCAGTTTAGTATTGAGGACCAAGATTCCTTTCGTAATATATTATTTAATTTAAAATAGTTCAGTTTGGAAATTATTTTGATATTTTTTCTAGAGTCATTAAATCCTGAGTTTTTATTTAAATCATAAACAAATAAATTTGTATGGTGATCTGTTATATCATTTTTCCATATAATGGATTTTTTTTCTGTGTGTTTAATATTGCTCCATATGTGGTCCAGGCATGATGGCGATTGGTTTGAAAATTCTCTTGTGAAATTATTTACATAAGATATAAAGTTCATTTCATTCATAGCATTTATATAATCTGTTTTATTTTTAACGTGGTTATTTGGACCAATATTAATATTTAAATCACCTATTACGATACAATTTAGATGGTTTTTGTTACATAGTATTTTTTAAAATTCTTCTATAAATAGGGGTATATCAGAGCTGTGTGTTCGATATATTGCGATTATATTGAATGGCATATTATTTAAAACAAAATTAACAGACAAACAGTTTGCGTTGTATATGGGTATTTCGGTAACATTGATATCAGTAAATTTTTCTTTAGCGTATACTACAATTCCACTATTTTTATTAGTCTGATAAATTGTATTGTAATGTTTGTAGTTTGGGATGATTGGTATATTAATGTTTGCATGTATGTGCACCTCGGATAGTATTATGAAATCTGGTTGTGAACATAATGTATTTAGGGATACCAGAAGTTCATCCATGTTTCTATTTATACTTAATCAGCCTTACTAAAAAAAACACCACAGCGCGACCGATTAACTGTGTTATTGCAATAACATAAATAAACCTCGTATACACTAAAACACGTTTTATTACCAATAACGTTTCTTACGTGGTCACGCTGTTAAAACGCATTGAAGATGTGACAACGTTGTATATGGTTTTAATTTACTAGGAAACAATGTCGTTTTAATTTTTCTCCGCAAGGGGCATTATTGGCGCGCCTATGCATTAGTTCTTCGGCCCGCGACAGCCCGCGATGACAAAACAGCTCGGTGTGTTTTATGGCGGGATATCGAAAATTTTGTGATTTTACTTAATAATTTCTATTGTAGTGACGAATTTACTCTTCTGTTCACATAATTGATATTTTTACCATGTTATTTGTGTGGTTTACATCAGTTTAATTAAGTTATTGTACAAACGCCGTACTTTCAAAGTTGAACTGTCAGAATATTGTTTTTTATAGGTTACTTAAAAGGTAAAATTTTCATTTTAAGATAAAGATATTTATTAATTTTTAGATAGATATTTTAAAAGAATTTCTTAAAAGTGATAATTTTTTATAATATTAAAATCTAATACATGTGTTCGTAAACGTATCAAAAAAATTAACGCTTTTAGAGATGCAAGAAATCTGTTTTAAATTTCGGTATTATTTCTAAGTTATTTTTTTGGCAATAAAAAAAACTTTTAAATTTTTTATTATTTTTTTATTGTATACACGATGAAAAAATGAGGTGATAGTTTCCTTCCAAATTTATTACATAAAAGGACTGTGTTTTTTAAATTTTGAATTTATTTAAATTTCTCTACATTTTGGTCAAAAATGTAGTGGGAAAAATTTTTTTTCCATTTTTTTCCGAGTTTGAATCTTAAAATATGGCGGTTTTTGAAAGCTAAAGTGTATTTCAAATACACAAATCTAAAAGGTAATTTTATCTAGTTTTCATAAATGGTATTTGTTTTTACGACACCTTCAAAAATAAGAAATATATAGAACATTCAAAATACTATGGAAAAATTACAAATATCGTTCGTACATCAATGGTTAAAACAGAGATAAACTACCCTCTCAGGCCGTGGAAACCATGTGTATTTCTTTCAAAGAACAAATTTTTAATTAGTAATGTTTTTATATCCGCGGCCGTTTGTCAATTGAATAAAATTTTCACTGGGTGTTTTAGTAAGGCTGCTTATGTTTAGGTGCAAGATTGTTAGTCTATTTATTATATTGTTATAGATTTTATTGCATTCGCTGGCTGTTTCACATACGTATTCTTCTATATTTAAATTTCTATCAATTTCGTTTAAGTTAAAATTTTCTATTGCATTTATTCAGGTGTGATAAAATATGTATATATAATTCTACAAAAAAATGAATAAATAATAATACTCATAATTTGTGTTACGGTATTCTTGTTCGATTCCAGTCATATCTAAAAATGTAGGTTTTAATTTTTTCAATAAGATTTATTTTATGTTCAGATATTAGTCGGAGACGAGTATTATTACTCGTGTGTTTGTTTAAATGATAGCAAAAATTAACTTGTTTCGTTCTTCTTTTGATAATCTACGCTGTCGGACAGAATTAACTTTAGCAAATTCAACTTCAAACATTTAAATGTCAACCTATGTAAGCAAATTTTTTCTCATTTCGATTGGAAATACTTAAATGATATAAAATCAGTTGACGAAGCAGTAGAATATTTCTACTCAGTATTGGGCAGTATTTTTGATTTGTGTGTCCCCACAAAAAAACCACCCAAAACAAATATTAATTATCCGGTATGGTTTGACAAAAGTATAATCAATAAAATTAAACTCAAGGAATCTCTTCGCAGAAAATATAAAGCCACTAAGAGTCACTCAGACTACTCACTATTCTCTGAGAAGAGATCTGAACTAAAAAAGGAAATTTCTTTAAAAAAGAAACTTCACTTATCTTATATTGAAAATGGGATTAAAAATGATGTTAAAAATTTTTGGAAATATATTAGGTCTCAAAAATCAAGTGGGGGTACTTCTTTTGCGCTCATGGACGCGGGTGAAATCATCCAGTGTCCCCAACTAGTGTCGGAGATATTCGCGGACTACTTCAAATCAGTTTATAACCAAACGTGTCCCAAATTAAATGCGGAGAGTCTCCGGAAAGAGGTGCCTAAATTTATAGATTTAATCTCCCTTGATATATTTAAACCTGAGGAAGTAAAAATTTGCATTCAGAACCTAAAGCCCGATAAGGTCACGGGACCGGATGGAATTCCACCTCACGTAATTATCACGTTAGGAGAATACTTATGTAAACCGTTGTGCCATATAATGAACCTCAGTGTTGCCACCTCGTCCTTTCCCCAATCCTGGAAACTCACCAAGGTGAGCCCAATATATAAGTCGGGCTGCAAAATAGAGGCACACAATTATATACCAGTAGCTGTCTTATCGTCTTTTCCGAAAATCTTTGAAACACTTATTTGTGAAAAACTAACAAATAAAATAAAACCGCTTCTTGGGGGAAACCAGCACGGTTTTTTGTCCAAAAAATCGACTGTATCCAATCTCCTTGAACTCTCACACAGAGTAGCAAGAGGATTGGATGCGAAATATCAAACAGACGTTATTTACACTGACTTTGCAAAAGCCTTCGACCGTGTAGATACTGTAGATCATGACGTACTTTTAAGAAAGATCCATAAAATAGGCTTTGACCAACCTCTGATACAGTTTATTGTGACATACTTAAAAAATAGAACACAGTATGTATGCATCGGTGGCCAAGAGTCCAGGGAATTTCCTGCATTTTCAGGAATACCTCAGGGGTCAAACCTGGGACCTCTACTATTCTTGATATTAATCGATGATATTCAAGAATGCATCCAGAGTACTACTTGCTTGCTTTTTGCTGACGATCTCAAACTGCTCAGGACGATACGCGACATTCAAGATTGTTTTAAGTTACAACTTGATTTAGACGCAATATCTTCATGGGCAGATGAGAATAAACTTTTCTTTAATGTAAAAAAATGTGTCACCATGACCTATACGCGTTCCAAAAACCCGATTAAATTTGATTATAAATTAAATTATGAAATATTGTCATCAGTAAAATTCATCAAGGACCTCGGGGTTACATTCGATCCCAAACTTACTTTTTCAGATCATATAGTGGAGTTGACATCATCGTGTTACAAACTTCTTGGATTCGTAATAAGAATAAGTAAACAATTTTCCAAGCCCGAAGCAATGACATCGATGTTTAACTGCATTATACGATCAAAATTAGAATACGCTTCTGCTGTTTGGGCCCCAACCAGCAAAAATACGTAGATTTATTAGAACAAATCCAAAAAAAGTTTCTAAGGTATCTTTATATGAGAATGCATGGTGAATACCCGCGATTTATGCATCATCTAGATTTGCTATCTGAAACGCGCTTCGAAAGTCTCCATTCTAGAAGGAATGAGACCCTAACAGTCACAGCTTTCAAAATTATAAACTATTACATTGACAGCCCATACCTCTTAGAATGCTATAAATTGTTCGTACCGAACAACTACTGCCAGGGTCGCCACCATGACTTGCTCTATATCCCTCATGGCAGAACAGACGTTGTGGCCCAACATAGCATGACAAGAGGTATGGTGCTGCTAAATGATATTTCTAGGTCTCTTGAGATTTTCAACATTAGTCTTGAAGGTTTCAAGAATAATCTTAGGCAAGGACTCTAAAATATGTATTTTTGTAATTTATTTTCTCATGTATATGTTATGTGTATTGTAATAGGATTAAATCAATCTGTAATGCACAAAAAAAAAATGATTTCAATATAAAATAGTGTGTGAATGAATATATCGATAGTACAAATGAACATATACTGTAGAGATTTATTCTATACCTAATATTGGTAGCATGATATATGGGTTAGTAATGTAGATAATAATAATTTTGAAATCATATATCTATAATTAGTCGTTAGTAGTCTATAATTTATTAGCCTTCGATACCGTCGCTGTTTATTGGTATTGTATTATCTATTTTCTGGTAGAAATATAGAAATGTAGAGTGAAGATGTAATGTTATATAAAAATGTAGTATGTAGAAATTTGTTATCATGAAGAAAATATTCAGGTTTTTTATCATTAATATAGAGCATAAGTTAGAGATTTTAGTTTTGAATATATATGTACTGATTTTATAGTACATAGAATGGTGAAAGATGTGTCGTTTTTTTAATGTATAGACCATAGAATTAATCATTTTTATATCATGTGGATATTCAGAAGTACATATGTAAGACATTGAGAATAAACATGAGATATTTTTATAAACTTCTCTAAAATTTATAACGATATTCAACGTAAATAATAATACTTATACAATAAAAAATGTATAGATAAAGATTTTCAGGATATAATTTATTAAGTATTGTGTTGTCGAGAAAATAATATTATTATTTTTTTATCATCAATATATGAAATGTCGAGTTTTTAGTTTTTATAACATTTATACTGATTTTATTATTTGTAGACTGAGATATATCCAGTTTATGAAATGAATATAACCTAAAATGATTAGGTTTTAACGCGCTTAGAAGATAATCAGTTTTACATAGATAAGATATTGAGAAAGGACATAAAATACTTTTAAAGATATATCTAGTAATCAATTTTTTGTAGCGCAAATGCGAGCAACTCTATATGTTTCACTTTTTAAATTTGAAAAAAAAGTTATAATTCAAATGAAATCAGTTAAATATGTACTAAATAAGTACAAATATAAATCGGTAATTGATAAGTTACGGTAATCGATAAACAAATATAAATCAAAGGTAAAAAAATCGTTCATTTTGAAGGTAAGAATTCCGATGGTCCCTGCCCAACAATGGAATTATTAGCATATTACATAAATATAGAGTTTACATTCGTACAAAAGATTGTGCACGTGTAGAGCTGTGTAACGTGCTTCCTGAATAGTATATAAATTAGCATATGAATACCGTGACCGTAGAAGTTTGAACCGCAACAACACCCAAAGCACAGTGTTTCCCGGCGTCCAGACCGGCCGTCGCGACGCCTTGTAAACAAACCCCCTCCCCCCGACGCCCCCCGCCCGCGCACGCGCGCCGCTCTCCCTTGCACGACGCCTGCGCCGCTAACGTCACCGCGTGCCACTCCGCGCCCAGGCGGCGTGCTCAATATCGTCAACAACGTGCTCGAGCTAAATATAAACACTATTAAATATAGAATCAGCACTAATGTACCTAAGTTAGAACCAATATCAAGCATTAGCTCGGCGCGCTTACTAGCGTATGGACGTCGTATACTCACATCACTCACGTACTAAATTCAAAACTTGTTCATTTGACGTTAAACCCGCCCCCTTCTGAAAAAACACATAAAAAACATCAAACCTTCAACAGAAAAAACAATCCAACATAATAGTGTAGTGTTTATTGAGTTTAGCAAAGATTTACGACTTTTACGTGCGTTTTTCGCCGTCTTTACGTAATTTAAGATTGAGGTTATGTGCTTCGTTTCACCTGTCAACTTCATGTTGTGATATTATCTTTAAGTGTCTCATGTTGTGAAGTGATCCTTTTTTATTGAGGAAAGTTTTAATAAAAGAGTTTTCGTTGATAATTTGTTTTGTGGCTTTAAAAACGAGTGTATGTAATTTTGTTTCGATTAGAAGGATTAAAGGATCAAATCAAATACAATTGGTAAGTACCCTGATAATTTTTATTATAACTTTATTAATTGTGGGGAGAAAGATTTCCTAAAAATTCTATTTCTTAATGAATACGATTCATATTTTGTTCGGTAAGTATGTTATATTTTAGTTCTTCAGTAATAGCAAATTCACTTTGTGGCCTATTTTTTTTTCTTTGATTATTTTTTGTTAATTTATAAAAGTTTGTAATATGTACATAAATGCAATAATTACCTATTATATAATTGCTTTTTATGATACCTAATAACTAATTAATCGCCACGTGAAACGTTTATTGTCTGTAGTTAGGTACTTACTTGTCTGTAGGTATTTGTTTGTCTATTCTTATATTCGTTAATTTTTATTACACGTTTATCCATATGAAAAGAAGAAACCATTGGTTTTGAAATGTATAGATTATTTGTAGATATTAAATAGTGGTTATTATTTTGACAAAGTTATTTATTTTATTTTAGCATTTTTGAAAGGGGGTGAATAAAAAATGATCGTGTTATCCCCTTTACGACAGATGAAAACAATAACAGTGTATTATTTACCTAGGGAGATAGTACCTTACACAAATATAAGGGTGGATACGTATATAGTCACGCCTTGCGGGAATTTGTCTAGACGACTAGACAACTTTTTTCTTTTTACATACATAGGTGAGCTTCACAGAATTAAATAAATGCAGAAATCTACGTATCGGTATCATAATATGCAAACAGACATGTGATCAAAAACCAATGTTTTAAAATTAAACCAATAGTTTTATATATCTACGATATATCCTCGGTCGACTAAAAACTAAATTAAATTTAATCTAATTGTTTTACTTTCCCAATTAATTAAATCAAAATAATATATGTTATAGTATATTTGATGCTCTTTCCAAAGTGGAATATACTTTAAGTACAAAACTGGTTAAAGTCCACCATTCAGAATTGAAATGTTAGCAGCGTTAATAGCCAGGTACTTCCCCATCTTCCTCTTTCTCATCTCCTTCCCTTCCCCACCTCCTTCACCCTCGCTACTTATCCCTATTGCGGATGCTATAGTCTTACCTCCTCCGGAAAGTTAGTAGCAGCTATGCACTAAAAAAGTACATATTTTATTTTCCTGCTTGCGTACAGAGGTAGGTATAAGATGGGTTTTGGGTGAAGAAGTCATAAAGCAAATTTTAAAGAGCACCTTGAGTTCCATGTCATTCAGGGAGAGTTTGTTTATTTATTTTTATTTATTTTTTATTAGATTTTTCTAAGATGTAAAAGCCCCATGGGCGTAAAAAAAGTAAAAAAAGATCGTTCAGCGAAAAAAAAAACTATTTAAGAAAGGTCAGATGAATATAATGGATGTGGAATCACCTTCCGACGGAGCTCGTGAATAACTGCTTTTGTAATATAATAATTATAATTCGTCGTTAAACTCGAAGAAAGGGGTTCGACTCCATATAAGAAAAAAATTTAACACAATCTTTTATAAAATATTTTTGCAATATTGTGTAAATCTCACCCGGGAATAACAATGGCACAAGTCCAAAAAATGCATTTTTGAGTTAAGTATGCAGAAATGTTCCTGGATATCTATTATACCTATCTTCGATAAAAAGTACACAATTCTTAAAAATGTTATTTTGGCCTTAAAAGCGAATATGTTATTTTTATAATATAATGTTTTAATTTTATTTTTATTTTTTATTATTAAGTTAAAAGAAATATAATATTTCGCTTTCTTAACTTAAGTACAGAGCATATATAGTGCTGAGTGAGTGCAGAGCACATAATGTTTTACTCGAATTAAAGCAAAAATAGTGACACAATGATCATTGTACCACTATTTTAATATTAAACCTAATAAATGTTTATGTACTGCTTTTCAACTTACTAAAATACTATTTTTATTGTTTTTTTATTGTTTTTCTTGGGCATTAATTATTTATATTGGTTAATGAACTGATTTAATACCCTCAAACGAAATATTCAAACTCTCCTGAAAAAAGAGGTTTTTTGAGTTGTGCCATTGTTATTCCCCGGTCCCGGGTGCGAAATAGTTTCTCTTATTGAATAAAACAATCAACGGGATAGACTATCTCGTATTTTAAAAGCGTTTTTAAGGATATTTAATTGATTTTCCTACCTTAAAAATAATCGAGTTCCTTGTTGTTATGTATTTTATTGTAATAACGTATTTAATTTTTTAATCGACAATATTCGTTTTTTACGTGAAACATTTTATTATATGCCTTTAGACAGTGTTCCTATTTTTCACCTTTGTGTCGTTATCAATATAAAAATAAACGTAAATTTGATAACATATTCTGTCTGATAAGGAGAGATAAACCTATATAGACAGACAATCACTATGTTTTTTCGATAATAACGGTATGAAATTAGAGACGTGACATCACCAGTAATCGATCGATTGTGTTTTGCATGATACAAAAAATGCAATTTTTAAGTTCATTTTCGAAATTATATGTACAAGGTACGTCCTTAGTAAATTTTATATATTAAGTAGAAGATTTATTTCCTTACGTAACAAAAACTCTTCAATGGTGAGCTGATGTGATAGTCACTATCGCAAATGCATATGCATACTCCATAATGCCTACTTAGTTGATGCACTTGATAGTAATTTAACACAAATGAGAAATATTGTGGTGGACCCATTATCATTCCTTGAAGAATATCATCGAATGTTGTTGAACACTCTACAAACCGCAAAAAGTCATACGTCATGCCTATTGTATTACATAGTGAAAAAAAGTGAATATAATAATTAATAATTAATTTGAATGAAATTACTTGGAATGCCATTTATAATAAACATTGTCAACAAATGAACGGTTCATTGAATGAATTTGCTAAATATATAAGATCCATTGAAATGAAAATGGATGCAATATGCAGATATTTTTGAGCACATGATTCCTGTCTTACATGAATTAGAAATATTGTTGTAACAAAGTGAACCCAATATTATTCCTCAAGGAATTTGGAAAACAAATGTGAATGCCGTCATTGAACAATTTTCAATTAATATCATCATACGTGCCTATTTTGAAAAAATAATTCGAAATAGTTCCGATGGTTATCCAATGTACACTTATCAATGGATGGTGCCTTAGTTGGTAAAAGGATGGAGAGGTCGCTCTCTTGGAGATTCTGTGAAAAATGTTTCTGAACTTCTGACTGGATGGTATATTCGTATGGTAGGTATGCAGATTTGAAGAGAGAAAAATGTTCATTCAAAGCAATAATAAAAATAATTTATGAGTTGTTTGTTTGCTAAACAATACTTTTCATATAATACGCGATGCCGCAGTTATTGTCAATCTTTTTTGGCATTTTGTTAATTTGCATATTTTATTACCATGATATTACCATGTGTTCTCTTTTCCTTTGTAAAATTTTTATCTTGAGACGTAGAGCAGTTCTTGAGCGGAACAATCGGTGGCACGATCTGTATAAATCTATGCAAATTGAATACCAAATGAGATATTTCGTAAAAATATACAAATAATACAATGCGTGAGGTTGCGTGTATGGAATTTCGCATAGAGGTTTATTAGGTTCTGTTGATACGTACTAGTGATGGGCGTGAACGTCGAAATTTGTTTATTTCGAAGCGATCATTTATTTTGATTACGAATATGTAACATTTTCATTCACGGTTTATTTTCTAAAGTGAGTACTGTTGCCGTCCTGTCTTCCGGTTCCATAACAACTCAGAACTATGCAATTTCAAAAACTTGAAAAGTCATTAAAAGTTATTTAAAAAAAAAACGAGTGTGCTTTAAACCACACGACTGAAGTAAAACTTCACTGACTTATATCTCCCTCTCAACTTCCGTTCGCCTCGCCCGATCACTCTTTTCGTAACGCTCTCGTCACGCATTCACCAGCTCACTCCTCAAGTCAAGCGTAAAGAAGTTTTACTGCAAACATTAAAAATAACACGTAACCTTACCTAACGAAACCTATTTAACCATTTTTTTCATGACTTTTCAAAGGAGATGTTGAATTTGCATGATTCTGAGTTGTCCGGTCTCCCTGTCTCCCCCATTTACATATGCCCGAGAATGTTTTGTTCGGTAAATCATCGTTACATCGTAGTCAACAATTTTTTTTATTTATTTCTCCATTACTCCTTAGTACAGCATACTTATTATTTATTAGAAAGAATCCTCTTCGGTTGCTAGATATGGTTCCATGACAACTCAGAATCCACTCAACTAAACACATTTTTGAAAAGTTAGTAAAAGATGTGATTTTTTTTTTGAAAAATAACCCTTAACCTAACCTAACGTAACCAATTTTTAATATTTTTTTTATAACTTTAATGTGATTTATCAAATGAGGTGTTGAGTTTAATTCATTCGAAATTGTCCGGTCACCGCTAGATATGTACCATCTACTTGCTATTGCAGCTCGTCCTCTTAGCAAGTCTGCAATGCACCATTTTATTGCATGACAAAACATTTTTATCACCTTTCGATTGAATTCAAATCGATATAATCGCCTGGACGCCAACAACATTATACTTGTGAAAAAAGATGAACGATTTCAATTTCATGAATTTTAGACTGAAACTTAGCAGCGAAGTCTGATGCTAGGAACAAAAAATGATGGTCACATTCTTTCGTTAACCCACCCACGTTGCTGTCGACTTACGAAGAGAAATTAATTCGATTATTTTTAAAGTTTTATATTATTTCCATCACTAGTTGTTAAGAGTGTTCCCATACATTGTACATAGTGGACTGTTCTATGCAAAAGTCAGTCAACGTACAATTAATATGAAAACGGTTTGCGCAATATTTAGCGTTATTGTCCTCGGAATAATCTGAAATAATCACTTTAACCATTTCATGCACGAAGAATGCATAAATAATTAAATCGATAAATTTTCCGATGTTCCCCAGAACAATTATTTTGTAAGATAATAGCTATAAATCCTATTTATTTTAATGAAAAGACAAATAACTTTGTTTAAATCGCTTTTATTCATACTCAATCGACATGTTTCGTGAACGATGTTCACATCATCAGGATCAAATGTATACTAAACTTAAAAATTAAACATAGATCACATATGAGAGGAAGGGGTAGGAGGAAGGGGATGGGGTAAGATTGTCATTAGCAGGGAAAGACCGGTTAAGTGGGAAAAGGTTCAAAAGAGGGTTTATAAAAAATTGTTGCTTATTAATTATGTCTGTTTTATTATTAACATTTTTCCTATTTCTAAAATCTCTAAATTAATCCCTTAACAACAAAGATAGCGATATTAAAACAAAAAAAATCGGGCGTTTATAAACTGAATTGTAAAGACTGTAATTGCTTTTATATCTATAGGTAGAACAAATAGAAACTTTGAAGTAAGGGTTAAAGAACATCTCAGGGCATCAAATGGCAAAGCGAATCTCAGTTCGCAGATCATTTAATAAAAAATGATCATAATTTTGACAAAAACCATGGACTTAAAATATTACATAAGGGTTATAAGGCATCACAGATAAATAATTTAGAAATTTTAGAAATTAGGAAAAATGTAAATAATAAAGCATACATAATTAATAAGCAACAAATTTTTATAAACCCTCTTTTGAACCTTTTCCCACTTAACCGGTCTTTCCCTGCTAATAACTTTGAAATCCCCAATTTTAATAAAGTCCCCCCAATCTTACCCCTTCCCCTTCCTCCTACCCCTGCCCCCCATATGTGATCTATGTTTAATTTTTAAGTTTAGTATACATTTGATCCCGATGATGTGAACATCGTTCACGAAACATGTTCATTGTGTATAAATAAAAGTGATGTAAACAAAGTTATTTGTCTTTTCATTAAAATAAATAATGCCATCACAAAGTGAAAACCTTTCCGAAGAAGTTTTCTTCGAAAAATTAAAAAAAAATCCTATTTATTCTTATTCAGAAAAGGTACACAATGTATGTACGTACATCCCCTTGAAAAAATTAAGTAAAATTCTACTCTTCATACTTTATTATTAGTCATGTTGCTTAGTAAACCTCGAATTGTTTTTTGCGTATATTTAAACAATACGGGAAAAATCATAAGTTATGTTTATGACTGGTTTATTTTGCACTAAAATAACTAAAAACTCGCATAACATTTAAAAAATTACATGTGTCTTCAAATACAAAAAGTCACATAAGATACGAATTACACTATGAATTAACTATTTCAAAATCAGAAATAACAAAAACTTTTAAATACTTTAATAGTTTTCACACAAAGATATAGAAAAAAAGCTGAAAAATACAGGAAACAAACATTTAGTCGCTGTGGACCGGAATGGCAATTTAGCGAATTGCGGCAACCGTATTTACGTTGCATGAAATTTCTCATAGATAAGTGCGTTCTATGTGTGTCCCTCTTGGTGGATTTTTACTAGGAAGTCTTGGCGCGCTGTTTATTTTGTACGTGCAAATATTATAGATTAGTGGCGCGCTGTTCATTTATAATCCAAGAGCCTTGTTCGTCGTAGTTTTTTCTCTGGGAGTTCACTGCATAACAGCTTATTAGAGAAAACTGCCACTATCAATAACGTAGTTTGATATAATTACAAAAATGATCTGATAAAAATATTATAAACCTTCTGCAATCGAATTTTGGTAGTGTTGAACAACGAATGAAAGGTGTTGACATTATGCGGTAAAATGAGATTTAAAAAAACAGCACTAAAAAGTAGATCGTAAATGCTTTTTATTAATGTGATATACATTCGCAGACGGCCTTAAAAGTGAAAGGTGTGCAATCCGATACAGTTTCATTATACTATTCACTCGCCTTGCGAAAATTCTTATTTTTAAACTGGATTCAATTCGTAATATTATTTCATTCACCCAAAACTCGTTTTGAATCTGAACTACTTTACCTGTAAAGGTTAAAAGTAACACTTCAATAAAAAAGTGTGCACGAAGACAACGAAAGAAACATTTATCTTTTTGACTTTAAAAATGATTGGACCAAATAATAGGTGTGCCCCACTGTTGAATAGAGAACTCCAGTCCAATTTTATTATTTTTTTAATGAATTTCTTCTAACTTAAATAACTGCATTTTTATTTTTATTTTTAGAGTTAGTTTTAATAGTTAAAATAATTGTCAAAGATTTAATTTTTCAAGATCCCCTAAAACCACCGTATGTACGGTGAATCGTGTGACGTCATCACTCCTAAAAAATTACCATAGGATCGGGCAATCAGCTGATCAAGTGCCGCCATTTTGAATTCCGTTGTTCGAAGCATTCTCCCTAGTAGTAGCATTACTATTTTTTTGTGCAGTAGTTTTTGAATATGTTCAATAATAGAGATAAACTTATGAGAGATACCTTTATTTTTTAAACATTATTTAAGCATAAATAAAGTTTCAATAAACACAACAACTAAATATATATAAACAGTATGTAAATAAACGAATACATTAATACGATGGCTTGTGTCATATCATAAATTCCCATACAATGACTTTACGGTGACGTTATGACACGTCGAACAGTGACGTCACCACTAAAATTTCAATAATGCCAACTTGACGGCGTGTTTTTACGAATCGATTAAAAATAGACTTTTTAATATTTTTTTTAAAAACTCTGCGTTTAATATTTTTAAATTAAACTTTTAAATATTCAGAATCAGTGTTTATTGGTCTGTATGAACATATTTTTTTAAAGCTATAATATTTTTCACTGCAGTTCCTTATTTGGCAGACGTCAGCTACGGTCTGGAGCTCCCAAAACAGCTGAATAAAATACTTGGAATAGTGCTGAAATGAGCGGTAAGTTTAACAAACACATCGCAGTCTATGGAATCCAGACTAAATGTACTGGAAATACTTTGTTCCACCGTTTTAATCACGGAAGATGCACTGAGAAACTTGCTTCACTCGTACCTTCGATACCGGTGAACTGCTGGGAAAAACGCCAAGGCATTCCTAACAATTGTACATGGTTGACATTCACCGCACGAGAACAGGCCGCTTCTGTCCGTTCACAGTTCGGCTGTGATTCTGTGATTCCTCCTTGCTATAAAACGGGTATCTGCAAGACGCAGGTTTACTGCTTCCTTTGCACAAAGAAGTTCTCCGCACACCATCCCCAGGACATTATCTTATTCGAAACTGACAGTTCTCTTAAAGTCATCAGTCCATCTAAGGGCGAACTCCGCTTGTCTTTCTCAACCGAGGATACTGTACTTTTTATATATTTTTATAATCAATGTTCAAATTAGTAATGGCGTATTATTCGTGTGTGTAATGGTAATATTTTCTGAAAAATTTGTTTTCGACAGATTGATTGATGCGTAGTAATATTTTGCTGAAAAATCATTATCGTTCAAATACTCTCTTTAAATTACCTATGGTTTATTTCCCTGTTTTCTGGGTATTTTTTTACGTTGGTACCAGATAGAGCTAATAGTAGGTAAAGCTCCGTTGTTAGCATTCAAAAAGTAAAAGAAGATCACTGCAGATGATTTGAATGATAAAAGGAGCAAATGATGAAAAAAAGGTTACGATGATCTGCGACAAGGCGACTGCTGTAAAAATATTTAATAAAACACAGCTTATTTAAAATGAACCAAACATCTGAATTTTTTCATAATATCACAATGTATATTTAATATAATTTGTTACACCTCCATTTTAAAATTTTATTGAAAACGTTCTAACGTTCAAACCCTTTTAGTTACCTATTGAGTAAAAATGTATTTTTCATTCGAAATTACACATATACGGTAATAGTAGTGATCTGCTCTGCTGAGATGTATGAAGGTTGTTAAACATAATTATTCAAAATAACTGTTAATTAACTGTTGTTAACTTACCTGAATGCATCAGTGAGTGTAAGGAACTAGACCTCTGGAAAAATATGCAATGCTTAGATTGCAACTAGAGCATATATTTAAAAAAAAGTCAACATTTTTCTAAAGCGGAACTGCACCAGCGAAAACTGTGAGTTTTTATGTTAAATGTAACTGTTTTGAGCTCCCAGTGTCATCTTATTCATCAGCTATGGAGCTTCAAAGTACCTACTTCTTTAATTTATGTACATAGTATTTATAATATTTAGAAATCAAAGTAGTAACAAATTAAAGGGGAAGAACACAATGCATCGGCAGCATAACATTAACGGCTTTAATGTTTAGTTAAACTGTAAACGAAAGTTTAAATACATCTATCTATCTTCTATCTATCTATCTATCTATCTATCTATCTATCTATCTATCTATCTATCTATCTATCTATCTATCTATCTATCTATCTATCTATCTATCTATCTTCTAACTATCTATCTATCAATCTTCTATCTATCTATCTATCTTCTATCTAACTATCTATCTATCTATCTTCTAACCAACTATCTATCCATCTATCTAGCATTATCATTGCATGGTATAAAATGAAGTCGCTCAAAATGTAAGTGCGCATAGATCTTTTAAACTACGCAACGGATTTTCATGCGGTTTTCACCAATAGATAGAGTGATTCAAGAGGAACGTTTATATGTATAATACATGCTCATTGTAGTAGATAAAAGCCGAGAAATTCAAATATTCAATTCAGGCAGCGGGCAGCTGGCTAGCGGGTGGTGTGGATTTTATAAAGGTTGGGTAATGGCATTGCGAGATAACTCTGCTGACTAATACACCTCCAATTATACTAAAAACGACGGCATATACCTACTCATTATGTTTTTGTATACTAAAAATAAAAATTAAGTTTTTTGAATTTTAGAATCTTTATTTACTCATCTGAATCTATATTGCTTAATTGATTATATATAACATCATACAATATTATTATAAACATGAAAAAAATTGAATAATCAAACTTATCCTATGATAAGAGTTGCGTAATCGTAATAAAATTACGTATTATAAAGGTTAGTTAGTAGTTTGGGGGCGTTCAAGTATTACGTAACGCAATTTTTGAAGATTTTTGACCCCCCCTCCCCCCATGTAACCCACCGTAACGTTTTTCCGTACCAACCCCCCCCCCCCCCTAAACGTTACGTAAAGCCCAAGTGACAATTTTTACCTAAAAGTCACAATTAAGTACTGGAAAGTCGCTTAAATTACTTTTATTCCTGTTTTAATCGCTTTTGCGGTAAGAAATAAAACAAGATATTTCGAGAACGAAAAGGATTGCCAAGTTGGAAGATTTTAATTCCTTAGTTTTTTTTTAATTCGAACTCCCCCCCCCGTAACGCACAGTAACGTTTCACAAGACCCCCCCCCCCCCCAAGTGCGTTACGTAATACTTGAACGGCCCCTTTGGTATTCTTTGAAGAAAATGATTTTTATTTGATTTTTATAAATAAATAAAATACGTGTTTTATATTACTTTATTTTCTTTTATTAAATCAATGTATAATAAACAAATTAAGTTTCATTAATTATTTATCTAAATACCATCATCATCTTCTTCCTCTTGTCATATTAGGGTCGGGAACCCACTATATCGACAAAGCGCCTCCGTACGTCCCTGTCTTGCGATGATTGTTTTGCCTCCATCCATGGCAGTCCCATCCTCTTCTCAGACAGTTTCTGCAGTTGCCTCGCCCAACTGTGTCTGGGGCGGCCCACTAGACGTTTACCCTCTGGAATCGCATTCAGTGTTCGGTCATCAGACATTCTTAGTACGTGCCCAAGCCACCTCAGCTGCGATTTTTTTAAAGAAATATACAAACATATAATTATACATGGTAGTATACGTGTTCATAGATATTTGGTCGATGTATATACTAAAATGTAAACAAAAACAAAAGAAAAAAATAACAATAGAACAAATAAACAATAAGAACAATGAAAACAGTAATAATAAGTTTCTAAAATTTTTGCATCAGGCATTATAGATTGAGCCAGTTTGATTTTGTATATTTTCGAGGTACAGTTGAAAATATCTACATCTCGTAGGGAGTTGAATGATTTTCAAATACGTCCCTTTGAAGAATTTTGCACTTACTCGGACTTATTTTTTTTTTTTATTTTTTTTTTTTTTTTTGCACAAGAATCTCAACTGCTCCCGTCTGGAGCCAGTGAGACTATGGCATCCCCAATTGGGGTATGATGTGAGGCTGAAGGTAGTGGGGAGGGGAAGGAGGTGGGGAAGAGGAAGGTTGGGAAGTACCTGGCTATTCAGATCTGGTCACTAAACACGGCTAAAGCCATTTTCAAGCAACGTTTCAATTCTGAATGGTGGTCTTACACCAGGGCGATACTGATAGTATCTTCCACTCTGGAACATGCCGCAAATATACTATATATTATTTTAAATGAATTAATTGTGAAAACACAAATTAATCAAATAAAATTTATTTGCGCATGCCGGGTTCGAACCCGCGACCTCCGGACTGTGAGTCAAGAGTCTTACCCACTGGACTACGGAGGTCGTATAATGTGGTATACTGAATAAATCATTCAGAAGAAGAACGATTCTGAATCTTTTGTGAATACGGAGTCGATTCCACACGTAACCGTTTAAAACCGGTCCTTGGCCGCTCATGCACCGGTGGGATCGGCAAAATGTTTCAAAAACAAAAATGCGATTATTAACCCTTATGTATAAAGAAACTGTATCAAGAACAAGGTCAGAATCGCTTGTGCCAATAGTAGATTGGTACAAGCACCTGGCAGCACCAGGATATTTTAAAATGAATTATCTGTGTAATTTGAATGTCACATGAAATGTACTGTCAAAGTCAGTCGATGGTCGGTCACAAAAACTTCGATAAACCTGTCAATTCATCAAATGAACAATATGTTTTTCTGATTTTTCTGTTCCAGATTTTCGATTGAGTTTCGCTTATATTGTCTTCATTTATTTAAATATTACAAGTAAAGTAAGTAAGTATAGTACTCATAAAGTTAAAAATAAAAAATAAAACAAGTAATGTTGTTTTGATCGATAGTTTATTGTTCAAAGATTGTGTTTCGGTAAATAAAATAGACGATAGCTTAAAATAAATCGACAAAATATCACTTCAAAGTATGCTTTCCGAGATTTCGTAATGCACGTACAGAATAATTGAATATTTGGGGACGATATACATTAATTATTCCACTAACCGCCGCACTTTTAGGCACGGATTATGGGAGTTATGGCCGTTATACATGACATCTTTTTTCATCTGATTCCAATTAAGAGATAAAAGTCAACATTTTTCGCTTTACGCGATCGCTATTTTCATCTCTATTTTCATATCTACGATTTTAGTTGGCATCACAGCAAACAGCATGATTCATGTGTTGTTTGAAGTGATGACAATTTGCAGTGTAAAACGGCTATTACACTTCATTTCAATAAATACTACAAGAAACAACTATTTTCCTGCACAAACTAGGTTATTAGGTTCTTAATGTGGACAAACTCAGTAATTCATGCATATTTAGATTGAAACTGAAAATGTCAAATCAATGGTATACAACTTTAAACTTACTTTAAATGAAAAAGTGTATTCTTAGAGCATTTCGTGTTTTAAACTAGTTCTAATCGGCAGCAGCTGACATAGCGGCACATAGAAAAAAGCAATTTGATTTGAAAACAAAAAGCAATTTTGCAATGAAAACAAAAAGGAAAGCAATTGCAAGCCATAGACAATCATACAAATTTGACAGAGATTACGTATGGAATCGATTTCGTATCCAAAAAAGACACAGAATCGCATGACTGGTGTAGCATTCAGGACCGAAATGAAATCCTTTCTAATTGATATGATGAACCAATAATACGTTCACAATTGCGTATAAAAAATAATGCATCAGTAATTTTTCTGCGTTTATGTAGAGCAATCATATTAATTACATATAAAGTTAACAATTAAAATATATGTACCTTAAAAACGAACACAAAAAATCGATAGAAAAATTCGGTCGAGAATCACATTTAAAGAGACACAAACATGTATTGCACGAACGAGTAATAAATATTCATTGGAAAAATAGTGCGCAAAGCCAGTTAAACGCAAGCAATTAGAAAACAAAAATCGTCAATCGCTCTAAATCTTGATAGAAATTCTGAAATCAATTTTTTTTTTTAAATATGTAAGGCAATTAATATTCAATATATATATTAAAAGAAAGTATACAAAAGTGTGCGTCCCACTAAAACTCAGAAACGGGTCCCGGTAAGATCAAGGAAGTTATATGTTGTGGTAGCCCTCTATCCGCCATCCTTGAAGAAGGTTCCCGTTTTAACCTGAAAAGCGTGCCTTTGAAGATATCAGGGCTGGAAGTTTCACCCTCTAGAAATTTCTATAACAGTTCTAGAAATTTCTAGAACAGTTCCAGAACATTTGAGAGTATTCTAGAGAATTCCACAACATTCCAGAATTATTTCAGACCTAATTTTATTGTACAGAGTTATGAACAACCTAATTGACAGCCCTGCCATCGTTTCTAGTATTAAACTCCATGTACCGACAAGGAATACTAGACAAAATATAACATTCTTTTGCAACACATACACAACCAACTATCAATCACACTCACTTACCAATAGGATGCATGATTTAGGCAACAAGTTTGGTGGTATTGTAGATATATTCGCTGATTCCATTTACATTCTAAAATGCAATTTAAACCAACACTTTGTGGAATCCTACAAATTATTGTAACGTGGGTATAATATATTTAACGATTTGATGTGTTATTGTAATGTTTTATATTATATTTTGTTCTATGGTATTGTTAAATATTACATTGTTTAAAATATTTCACAGTTTTAAGCAAGAATATACAAGTGGTTTTTTCTTTAAAAACTACTTGTATATTCTTAAAAGTTTTTTCACTTTTATAACGTTTGATATAAATTCTATGTATGTGTAATCCTCGATATCTTAAATATTATTTTATAATCTATGTAAAAGCCCCTACGGGCGTATAAGAACAATAAATAAATTCCAGGAATGTTTGGGAATAAGGAATAGGGAACATCATTGTGGAACATTCCAGAACACTCTCGGATGTTTTGGAATGTTCTGGAACGTTGTGGACCATTCGAAGCCTTATTTTGTATTGGTGGGGCTACCCATTGGTAAGGGTATAACGTCAGTTCGATCTCATATCTACTCCCTGAACGAAGCCGGGCACCGCAGCTAGTTTTTATTAAAATTTTATTTATTGGTAAATCGGAATTGGTATTTGGCCTCTGGCCTGCTGATAATAATAAACTGTTTAAAAAATAATATTTTGACCGCATACTGTAATGACCGCGAATAACAACCAACAACGTCTCCAATCGCGTCTGGGAGTGACCGTGACCGCTAGATAGTAGATATACTGTGGCGTGTAATATGAAGTCATTATGTCACCAAGGCTGTCGTCATTTTACTGATGTGTCTTGCCTTTTGCCCGATTTAAATGTGCTAAAATTCCGCTCGAAATCTGTCATACTAAAAATGATCTCACGATTCTCGTTGATATCCGCCATTTATTCTATTTTTTTTGCTGAGTTAAAAAACATTTTTTTATGGTTTTATGGTTAATTTATGAATAATTTTGTACTGGCAAACACTGCTTGTTTTATTACATTCGAGGATTAAATTTTATACATGCTTTTTTAAAAATTAACAACATAAATATTGTAAAATGCATTAAAATATACCTACCTCTTTTAAAGTTTCTCGAGATGTAGGTAGTTTACACAATGCTGCAAAATGATGTTTACTAGTTATATTTCTATAGTTTATCTTTTTTATTAAAAAAAACTGTCTCTGTATTATAAACTTGTCATGTAAAACCCATCAGGGCATTGAAAATTAATAAGTAAATAAATAAAAACATTTAAAATGAATTGATTTAGTAAAAGATTTTTGTAATTATTTTAAGCTAGGAGCGACGATTTTTTTCCATCAAGTAAAGAGCCAAGTAACAAGCTTTTTTTATTTAGACAAGTGTTTAACATTGTTATGTGGAAAAAAAACATTTGTTGAAACTTTGTGTAAGCCCAAACACATATTATAAAGTTCATATATTATTATTCTATTTTCAAACACATATTATAAAGTTCATATTATATTTTCAATTTGGGAGGCGGGAATGGGTACCGCCGCCCCGGGAACCTTTATTGGATAACCAACACCTCTGCCATAGGTCACCCCAAGTGGTTTTCTACGTTTGGTGATTTAGCAGGGGTGCCCGGGTTCAAAGGGTGGGGTTTGTCTAGGTCTTGGAGGCGGATGACCAGGACACACTGAACCCCAGATTCCTACCCACTCCTTAAACCCCTTTCCTTCCCAGAACTCTCCTCTCCTTCCTTTCCTTAAAAAACCCTCCACATAGCATCCCCAAAGATGACATAGGCCCTGAGGGAAATTATTTTTCTCAGGGCCTCAAAAAGAAGGGTGTTATAAGTTTGACGTGTCTGTGTGTCTGTCTGTGGCATCGTAGCTCCTAAACGAATGGACCGATTATGATGAGTTTTTTTTGTTTGAAAACTGACGTGATGGAGGTGGTTGTTAGCTTCAATTAATGAAAATCTGTTCAGCGTTACTTAAAATTTTGAAAATTTTATATATGTAAAATGGGATTCCTTTTTTTAACCTTTCTCATTCGATATACCAATTATGTTGCAATAGCATAACTTGATTATTGATTGATTTTTAAGAAAATTGTGAAGTTTTCATGCTTTAACCAATACGTCCTTATAATCAGGATCGCTATAACCAGGTTTCACTGTATTTCAATTACATTTGAATTAACATATGTACATTGTACATACATAACCAGCCATCAGCATCCATTGCGTACATTTTATATTAATCTTACCATATCTTAACCACGTGGGAGTATCATCACAATTATTATTGCATTGCTTAGCCCATTATCAAACGCTCCACCGAATCGAGTCAACTCGATAAACAGAAATTATCAAATACATACATATTGCACGCTGATAATTTTATCGTCTAAACTCTCGACGCTGTATGCTTAATAATGTGTATCCTTCTTTGGCCGTATGAAGTAGATTACAACCGGAAAATTATTTGTTTAATTTAGATATACCTACATAAATAAACAAAATAATGTACTTATGACTTGACATAATAATAGCTTGACATTTTCATAATTGGAAGTGGCCATAGACACATGGATATATATAGACCTGCCCTAAGTGATAAAAGCGTATTATTTCCCCCTCCCCATACCGGTTCCATGGAACCGGCTGGGTTTACGAGAGCCTCGCTTGAATGAAACCACTTTACTTTGTATTTTTACTTATTTTGTAATTTTACTGTTCTTATATTGTCATTAAAATAAAAATAAAATAAAAAAACTTTTAAAATCCAGATCCTAAAATCCAGGAGCGACAGCGCAATTTAAAACTTTTTTCTCCGATTGCTAGTGATTTTTTTGTAGAATATTTTCCGCCCAAATCAAAAACTCATACATCCGAATTTTATTATGGAGTTATACAAACTGATTATACTTATATATATCAAATGAATTCATCTATATTTTGTCGATTATCATATATTTGTAGGATTTAAAAAATATATATTATAAAATCGTATACTTCTACTTAATTACTTACAAATAAGGGAAAATTTGCCAAAATTGGCAGTAAAGCAATCCGAGATATTTTAAATAGTACCATATTGTGGTAAAAAGCGCTCCAGTGGATAAGCTAATAAATAACTACCTGTAATGCGTGTTACCATTTTTTATCAGACTACAATTTCAATGTTATACATATTTGAAATGTTCATTCATACGGCTTACAGTTTTTTCGCCATTTTTAAAAGTCGAACTAAAGGTGCTGATAAACCAGCAAGATAAATTGCCTGTTATAAAATTTTCTTCCCGTCAATAGTCTTGCCGGGCAAGGTTTTGGCCTTCAATATTGCTGTAATGTAGGTATAAAACAAATTCATTGCACATAAAATTATCTTCTGCGCTAACTTCAACAAAGTTGTTATCAAAATCGCGATATTATTTTTGTTAATATTAGTTACTATTCTTATGACATTTTTGGTAGCGGGTAGGTGGCGAACAGAGACGCTCATATACAGTGGCGTAGCTAGCATGGGTCGCACCCGGGGCGGTTATAACGTGGTGTCACCACCCCCCCCCCCGATTTTGACTTTACAAATTTGTAGAAAATTGGTTCGTACTGGAGAGGGGAGGGAAGGGGGGGGGGAAGAGTAGAGAATTTCAGATGTAGGCTATTTTCGCCTATAAAAAGACCGTCAGCCACAAATGAGCTATTAAAATATAGATAAATGAAACAATTTAACTTTGTTAGAACCACTTTTATATTTGAGCAAATCCGACCGGTTTCAGAACGACCGTTCCTTCTTCAGGGCAAATGTACCTATACTGATTTGATAGTTTTGAAATATGGATGGTAACAATGTTTTATTATGGTAGGGGTGGAGTCGTTGCTAGGTATTAATGAAGAGTGGGTGTATAGTTTTGAAAAAAATACGGGTATAAATATTCTTCATATTAGTCGTTCACAAAATCCGTTATTATACCCTTATAGAATGAATGGAGAAATACTAACACGCGTAAATATCATCAAGGATCTTGGGGTGACCTTTGATCCCAGGCTAACATTTTCAAATCATATAGTGCAGCTTACTTCGGCTTGCTCCAAAATGCTTGGTTTTGTAATTAGAACTTGCAAACAATTCAGTAACGTAGAAGCAATGACCGCCATGTTCAACGGAGTGGTCAGAAGCAAGCTGGAGTACGCTAGTACTGTCTGGATACCATATCAACTTAAATACATAAATATGATTGAACAAATTCAAAAAAAATTCCTAAGGTATGTTTACATGCGATCTTACGGAATATATCCGAAATTCATGCATCACGTGGAACTGCTAAAGGAGACAAATTATCAAAGCCTAGAGACCAGGCGTAATGCCGGACTCATGGTATTCGAATTAAAGTTAATAAAAAACCTTATTGATTCTCCATATCTCCTGTCATGCTGTGGCTTATTCGCTCCTGCCAAATACTGTCGAACTCGTAGCCACGCCCTATTCCACATACCGCAGGGTCGGACAGATGTCATGGCTCAACACAGCATGACAAGAGGTATGGCATTGCTTAATGCCCTACCAGCGGATATAGATGTGTTTGATATCACCGTACCATGTTTTAAAAAAACTATATACCTGTATTGTTAGTTATAAGAAAATTAAAATTGTATCGTAATTGGACTCACCGGTCCATATAAAAAAAATTAAAAAATGAATAAATAAAAAAATAAATAAAGGAAAACGTTTAGATAACTGAGAAGCCTTGGAAATAAAAAAAAAAATCTCTTAAAAATAATGAATCTATTATCAACTAACAAAAAATATTGTCTTATAGCCCAATAATGGATATGTTCCCCTACCAACCCACTCTTCATTAATAACTAGCAACGACTCCACCCCTACCATAATAATACATTGTTCCCATCCATATTTCAAAACTGTCAAATCAGTATACATTTGCCCCGAAGAAGGAACGGTCGTTCTGAAACCGGTCGGATTTACTCAAATATAAAAGTGGTTCAAACAAAGTTAAATTGTTTCATTTATCTATAATGGATAACCACAAAGTGATAGCCACATTCAAAAGTATATTAAAATATAAATAACAGACGGTGATCAATATTTTTGTGACAATATTCTTCGTAATTTTATGTAGTGTCACCCCCCGTCGAGTGGCACCCGGGGCGGACCGCCCCCATCTCGCTACGCCACTGCTAATATATATTTATCCTATGTAACAGAGCGAGAAGAAAATACTTCAGTTTTTTATAATGGAGGTGGAGAGAATTAAAACAATGTCAGGTTATTTACAACCCGAGAATGTTGGTCTATATTTTTTAAATAATTACCTACCTTTATTGTAAAAAATGTATATTTGGAATCTAAGACATATTGTATGATTATGCCAAAATTGTGCGCATTTTAAGCATTGTGAAAAGTGGTCAATGACACAAGTGTCCCGGTAATTCCGAAATTAAAACACCTTCGTACCACTTTCGAATCATCTGCTGAATTAATTCACATGTATATTTCCGAAATGAGTCATTCGAATTGACTCAATTAAGAACTTGTGTGAAAAATGTTATGGCTTAAAAATATGTTCATGTAGATAACAGACGAACAAATGCTGATTCTAAACATGTACAGCCTTACTAATTGAATAAAGACTGTACTAACTCGGTTTTGAGTTCTTAATAATAAAACATGTATTTTACTGGGCTGCGAAAGAGCTGGCAACGTCGCATTTTGGCTCACTGACGCATGAGATTCACGTCTTGAAAATTTAGGTTCTTTCTGGCATAATATTTTTTAATTGACTGTTACCGCGTAAGTTTAATAAGAATTTAATGAAAGTGATATTTTTTAATAACATAATTAGCCTAATTTATCAATGTTTATATAGCGCCAACAATTAATCCAAAATGTTGATTGTTTTTTGTGTAATCTGGGAATTATTTTTAAAATTTTTATTTATTTATTTGGTAAACGAGATAAAACGTGAAGTGACAGTTTTCTTGCATATTTCCTAAATCAAATAATAAGTTTTCTAAATTACGTATTATCTACAATTTTTCGACGTTTGGAGTAAAAATATATTTAGTTTTTTGTGTACTTTTTCATATTTGAAATTAAAATATTCCAATTTCGTAATGTTACCGAGTTTTGCGGTAATGCCACCGAGTTTCAAAAAAAATGTGTATAGGACCGCTTGTACGTGCGTGATTATTACCAAAATTTGATAGAATGCATTGTCATCGACAACGAGTTGGGAAGTGGGTTAGTTTCCACTTCCAATATTCAACTTCGCTCATACGTTCAGTCAACCAAGAAAACAAAAGTGAAATTCAAATAGATGTGTTTAAATTACTTCAGGATGTCGAAAAATAAAACACTGTCTGTTTATTACACAGTTTTATGGGTAGTGTATGATTCTAGAAAGGTCGGGAGCCATTATACGTGCTGTTCTTATGAAGATCGCGTAAGAAAAAACCGCCTGAAAACTGAATCGACTTCACGTTTATATTCTGTTCTATATAATATTTTTACGGTGTGTTCCAACCACTGAGAGTTCTTTGCCACCTCTCTTTCTGCCACATCCGCGGTTTACCAGAAAGAGGGAAAGATTACAATCCACAGGAAATTTTCGCCAACGGTTAATATTTTTGCTCTGAAATTCACGTTGCTTCTATCTTTTGCCTTCGTCTGGAAACGGCTGGGAACCAAAATTCGTGCCTGCGACTTACATATGTTCTCAGGTCATTGTTAAAAGTAGGTCAAACGTGCTGACTGGATGGGTACTTTGTTAACCATAATTAATCATACCTCTTCACACTTTTACAAATTAACGTACTTAACTAATCTTTGGTAAATTCATCTCGAGTCTTTTTACGTAACAACCGTGAAAAATTTATGCCGACATTTTTTCTTTAAAACGGTATATTTTATTCCTGGTTCTATTGAGAACTGTGTTTCGCTCGCACTTATTATTACATTCGACGTAGATTAGAAAGAGGGAGATGTCTTTCTTTCATCGTTCTTTCCTTCGTATTTATATATTTTTAATTAGATCCACACAGGAGACTCGAAAAAATTCCCTTAGGGCATATCATCTTTGGGGATGCTCTGTGGAGGGTCTTTTAAAGGAAATGATGGAGAGGAAGTTCTGGAAAGGAAAAGGGAATGAGAGGTGGGTTAGGAAACTGGGAGTCAATGTGCTCAGGAGTGACAGAAAACCATCCCTCCCACTGCAGTTCATGATGATAAGTCGAGAGAGTCCGGCTGGAGAGGTCAAGGGTTCTCCCCCAACCGGCCCATCCTGATCCGCAACGCCACGCAGTTAGTGGGCAGATGCATCGGCTCCAAGACCTAAACGAACCCCACCTCATGAACCGTGATGAGTACTGATGAGTCACCAAAAGTTGCGAACCACTTGGGGTGACCTATGACAGAGGTTTTGGCTATCCAATAAGTCGTTCTCGAGGCGGCGGTATCCATACCCGCCTCCCAAATTGTGAACAAAATGTTCTTCCAAAGAATAAGAGTGTCCCATCTTAATAATATTTTTTTTTGAACTCCATCGCTCTTACACCTTTTTAGATTTTCACGACCAAAAGTATTTTCGTTATTTGTTTTTGGAGTGTTATATCGTGTTGTGCTGCCTCCTTCTTTAGTCAACGCTGTCGGAAACGTTGGCTAAAGAAGGAGGTAGCGCAACACGGCATAACACTCCGAAAACAAATAACGAAAAAACCCCATCGCTCATGATTGAAAGCGCGTTGTGTGCTGCAATAACATGCAAATTTCAGACACAAGAAGTAGTGCAAATTTCATTGCGGCAGGATTCACTGTTAGAATGCGGTGAATTCATTACGCTTTATAGGTACTGCTTTATAGATTTGATGTGACTAGCTTTCTTTACAAAATTGTTTTCATTCTTTACTTTCCAGTCGACTAGAAGTCGATGGTTTGAAATTTGTAAGGTTTCACAAAGCCTTTAAACTTATTTATGTTGTCATTTTCAGTCACTTTCTTTAAGAATTAAAATGTAGACATTACCCCTACACTGCTTAACTTCAGATCAATTAAATTTGTGTCAACATTGACATCATCATAATAAATTTGTCTAAAGGGGAAGAAGTTTTTTGTCTGAGAAGTAAAAAATTGATGAAATTAGTTTTTTTTCAGTTGTCAATCTGACCTTCATTAAGGTATTTATTGTTAAGTATTGTTATCAATTCTTATACCTGCGTTTATTATTTTCATAATTAAAAAAATATTTTTAATAAAATTTAATAAAGGTATTAATAGGCGGCACCCTCGTGCTCCCTCAATCAACGTAAAACTGAGTGCAGCAAGAAAGCGTGATACGATGAGCGTCTGTTCCATATACTCGAGTACTTCTTTTGGCGACCATACACGACGTGGCACGTGACTTCCTTTACCCGCATTCTTACTGTACCCGGCATATGCCGATTCCCTACCGACCAGTGAGCGTGCGGGGTAAGTAAGGTAACCAATTAAGTTTATTTATTTATTATTGTGACAGCTGTTTCGGCGTTCATTGTTAAAGTGTGTATCTACTGCTGTAACATTGATTCACCGAACAATTGAAATCGTTTAAAAATGAGTCGTAATAAGTTTTTATTAGGTGCCTTCTGTTATATCTAACCTAATTCATTAGTTTTGTGATAAAAAAGTTTCTACTTTTTAAGTTTTTCTATTTGTATTTTGTACGAGCTGTGTTGATTTTGGACGCAAAAAATGTTTTGATAATAGAGTAGGTACCTCCTACCCTACTCATTCCAGAGTAGTCAATTTCGCTGTCTTTTGATATTTCAATTGAGTGAAGTAGGCGCCGTTTAATGTGATCATGTATGTCGCGGCTTTTTGACTGACCGCAGCCAAGCCAATCGATCGATTGTAAGCAGATTGTATAAACTTAAAAATTTTGTCTAGGTGAATCTGTTATAGGGTATGGAATAACAGCTTGGGTATTTTCCTGTAAAACAAACATCGACCATGTTCAACCATTGCAAAATTCATTGGTTATATTATTAGCTCAAAAAAATTTATACAAAGAAAGGCATAATATTCCATACTTTTATCATTGTCTCAAAATTCTTTCAGTGAGAGTAATTCGGTGGCACAAAATTATATTTTAGCACATAAATAACCCTTTATGTATAAACAGGCTGGAATACAACCATAATACTCGTTTTAACTTTAATGAAGACTAATTGTACCTAAGCATACAAATAAATATGGACAAAGAACGTTAAAATATATGATTTTCAGTTGTTTAAATATTTTACCTGCTGAAATTAAAAACTGTACACAAAACAAACAATAATTGGTGAATTTACTGAAGACTTGGTTTACTGAAAGAATTAATTTGTATAAGCTTACAATGACATATTATTCTATAGACTTTAACATTGTTATTTACGTTTTCATAATTTTTCTTTTCTCTATATTTCTGTAAATTTTAAAATTTTTATTTTAAATAATTGTAAAAATGTAACTATTAACTCACTATAATAAGATCTTTAATGTAAAGAACCCGTTAGACAAACTGCTAAAAGTAGATTACCGGGACTTTATTTGTAAAGTGTGTAAAATAAAAAATAAAATTAAAACTCGACCGTGTGGCATTTCAAATGTCTGTAAATTTGTAGCTCGTACGTTCCGTTTCTGGTTTAGAAGATATGCTGCATTCATTTTATTACACAAGTATTCCTTTCTTTAACTAGATGGCTAACTTTGACTAGGTAGTTAACTTTGACTAGATAGTTAACTTTGACTAGATAGTTAACTCTGACTAGATAGTTAATATTGACAAATTGCCTAATTCATTGTTTTAATAAATAAATGTTTCATTCTTTACAAAATTGTGTAGTTTATAATTAAATGGGTAGGAATTGAAGAACCTATTCAAAATCTTATGGTTTTAGAGGAAATGTTGGTTTCGATTTCCACTAAATAGTAATATTTTTTATGTATTTTTATTTTTAGATACATATAAAAAAATAACAATTTATTAGCGCACGGTTAAATACGTTCAGGGCTATGGAATATGTATATCATAGTAAGCGTTTGATTCTATTAACCATTTAGCACACCAACCGTGCCTGCTGTGTAATATAAAACGTGAAATGTGTTTGCCCAATTTTCCCAATTGACTTTTTGACATTACTTTATTGGGTGGATATTTTATTGATAGATATAGACATAAGCATACAAGCAACTTCGTAGAACACTAAAGTGATGGTATTTTTTGTGATTAATTAATTGACTGAAATTGCGTTTAATTTTCAAAAAACGATTTGATTTATCAATAAATTTCTTAGCGTGAAGCATTATTGTGTCGAATTCTGAGCTCAGTGGTGCAGTTCTAGATAAGCCATCTGTTTGAAGAGACCTGAATCTAAACGCTAAACAGCCAAAGTGGTGAGCGTTTTGTTTTTTTAGCGAGAAAGTCATAAATTTATTTAAAAATTGTAGGAGTATTGGGTTTACATCCAGAATGCAAAATAAATATGTGTCCAACATTACGTAACTTCAAAATATAATTTTTATTTGTTGAAAATATTGTGTAAGTTGGTTTTGCAACGCAGCCAACACGGTGTACAATACGAGTAGATAGATTTCGGTTTTGCTGTAATGCTGAAGGGAGCCTGAAAAGGAAGGACATATATATATTTTTATTGTTTTTATTTCTTGCTAGGGCGCTCCCGATGAGTTACAGAACTCATTTTAGAACTGGAGGAACATACAATTCATAGTTACAATTTTACATAGGAATTTAGATATTCAAAATATATTTTCACATACAATATATACGAAAAATAAAAGACAGGTTAAGTAGAACAAACAACAATGGAAAAAAGGAACAAGTTTATACAAATAAGGATGATTGCAACTAAATGGAAAAGAAAAAAGAAACAAGACGTGACAAGAAGTTTACATAGTTTCATCGTTAAGCGTACTTAAAAAATATTATTTTAAAGCATTGTGTTGGTTTTACAGCATCTCTTTTATCAGCCCGATTCCAATTAGAGACCCAAGTCAACATTTTTCTCACAACATCTCTATTTTCATATCTACGTTTTCGGTTGGCATCACAGCAAACAGCATGGTTCATGTGTTGTTTGCAGTGACGACCATTTAAATCGTATACAGGGTGTTAAGGGACGTACTTGACTTACTTTAACCAGTGATTCCTGACATTATTTGGAGTAAAAAATGTAAATGAAATTTTGGTCTCCGGTGACTTTTTTTGACGATTTTTTTTTTTTTTCAAAATTTTTTTCTTCAAAATCAAACAAAAAAAATTTTCTTCCACATGTCATCATTGGTCACTCAGCCGGGTGTCCGACGAACCCCTTACCCCGCCTCCAACTACCATTTTATAATGTTTTTGTAGAAAAAAAAAAAAAACATCAAAAAAGTCACCGGAGACCAAAATTTCATTAACATTTTTTACTCCAAATAATGTCAGGAATCACTGGTTAAAGTAAGTCAAGTACGTCCCTTAACACCCTGTATATGAAAATAGGCATTAAAATAGCGATCGCGTAAAGCGAAAAATGTTGACTTTGGTCTCTAATTGGAATCGGGCTGAAAAAAGAGATGGTGTAAAACGGCCATAACTCTGATTATTATTTTTATTTTGCTGGATTCCCTTGTACTTATCTGGAAGCGAATTATATAGTGTATAGCAAAGATATTCAAATACAGAAGAGATATGCTATGGTGTCCGCGCAACTGTCGCCGGACTACGCGCTAATTAGCGTAGTTTTCATACAAAAAGAATTTGTTCATTTCGTTGATTTTTTGAAAATGTGCATTAATATTGGTTAACAATTATTTTGAATAAGGAAAGAATTCGTTCATTTAGTTTAACGTTCGTTTGGTTTATTCGTTAATTAATTGTTCTTTTAGTTTATTTGTTAATTGGTAAACAATATCGGCGACACCCGGAAGCGCAGACCCACATAGTAAAAACAGCAGATAGCACATCTACTTATATTTCAATATCTTTGGTGTATATGCAATACAGTTCAGAGTTTTATCCAATATTTTGTAGTGTGTGTTGGAGGTACGCGGATTTTATTGCTATTTCGAGTATTGTGAGTGTGGATGTTTAGATTGTAAAGTGGCTTGATGTTAGTGTGAGTTGATTGTTGAATAGTTTGTAGGATGGTGCTTGTGATTTCATGTTTAGGAAGAGCTGTTATTGGAAGAATACCAGAAACTGAATAGATGTCTCTGGCACGAGTGTCCCATGGAAGTCCAAAAATATTTCTGAGATACTCGTATATGGAAGAGGAAGTACTTTGAATTATTTTTAAGTAGACGACCTCCGTAGTCCAGTGGGTAAGACTCTTGACTCACAATCCGGAGGTCGCGGGTTCGAACCCGGCATGCGCAAATAAATTTTATTTGATTAATTTGTGTTATTTCACAATTAATTCATTTAAAATAATATATAGTATATTTGCGGCATGTTCCAGAGTGGAAGATACTATCAGTATCGCCCTGGTGTAAGACCACCATTCAGAATTGAAACGTTGCTTAAAAATGGCTTTAGCCGTGTTTGGTGACCAGATCTGAATAGCCAGGTACTTACCAACCTTCCTCTTCCTCATCTCCTTCCCCTCCCCACTACCTTCAGCCTCACAACATACCCCAATTGGGGATGCCATATTCTCACTGGCTCCAGAGGGAGCAGTTGAGATTCTTGTGCGGTATTCACTGTTAAAAAAAAATAAAAATGTATGAATAGTACCCCTAAATTGACTATCCTTAGAACAGTGATCAGCAACCCGCGGCCCACGAGCCCGTATGACTTGTCGCACTTTCCTATGTATTGGCTACATAAAATATCAAAAAATTTGCGGTGTATATATTTAACGGGTTCTATTCTATTTGGTACAGCGGATAACTTTAGTTTCGATATCTTGATATTTTGCAGGTTTCCTTTTATAGAGGGTTGGTTGGTAGAGGTACACTTCCAAATTACATTTCCGAAAATATATAACGGAAGAGAGTTTTAATGTTTCTTATTGATAGCAATTGTTCAGATGATCAAATATTTTACAGATACATTAATTTCTTTAAATGGACAATATACAGTGTTAATTTCAAGCGACCTCCCAGGTAAGTATGGTCCTGTTTTCATTAAATTTTAGGCAGCATCGCGTTCATTGGTCAAAATATTGTACACATACACATATTTTCGTATCGGTGGTCAATGAACCGATGTATGCAATTTTTAGCCATAAGTTGTTTATAATTGTTTGCCTAGCTTGTAGTTTTTTAGATTTTAGAAATGTATTATAAGTTTGTACAGCGCCCTTGAGGTGATTTTTCACAAAAACGGAGCTATATAAATCATCCAAATATTATTATTATACGTTTTTAAATTTTCACGCCAAAAGTATTTTCGTTATTTGTTTTTGGGGTGTTATGCCGTGTTGCGCTACCTTCTTCTACAGCCAAAGTTTCGGACAGCGTTGCAGTGTTCATCATCAGGCCAGATCCGGCAGATGTGCAACATCTACCATGATGATGGATATTGCAATGCTCTTCGAAACGTTGGCTAAAGAAGGAGGTAGCGCAGCACGGCATTACACCCCAAAAACAAATAAGAAAAATATTTTTTTTTTTCAAAATCTCTATTACTTAGTCTGTTATTATAATATAATTATTTAGCTCTTATTATTTTTAATATTTCAGAATGATAACCGACATAATTTATTGGTTTATTCTTGGAGACGAACAATGACTTGGAATAGCTTTGTTTTAGGATCTGCAATGGTTTTCATATCAAGCTGTATTTACCCTATTTAAAAAAATATATTTTACCATTATTCATTAACTTTCAATTCAACACTGTGCCTGTCTCAAAAAACTCCTACTTTGAAAGCAGGCGCAGTTTAACATTAAAGCAAATATCAGCAACAATATTTTATTGAAGTAAAACTTCTTTACGCACGCTTGACTTGGGGAGTAAGCTGGTGAATGCGTGACGAGAGCGTTATGAAAAGTGTGATCGGGCGAGGCGAACGGAAGTTGAGAGGGAGATATAAGTTAGTGAAGTTTTACTTCAGTCGTGTGGTCTAAAGCACACTCGTTTTTTTAAAATAAAACACAAAAGACAATAATCGACGTACCATTGGGAACACAGCCTTATGTTTAAATAAATCAGTATTGGTTGATGATCCAAGACTTGGTGTCTGATTTATATTTCAAATATTTTGTGTTCTGCCCGCGAATACATTGAAAATGTATAAATTGGCCCTCCGGTTTAAAAGGTTGCTCATCACTGATTTAGAGGAAGCATTTTTTCTTACTTAACTAGAATATTGAATTATGTACTTTTTACATTATATTACATAGTTTTTACATTTCATAACCTTAGATTACATTAGATTGCAATACTAACATTTACATGATATTATATTACCATACGATATTATTCACTATCACTACTTAATTACTACTATCATTGATTTTTTTTAAATACCTACTTAAAAGAATAAAAGCAAAGTTCCTTATTATCATTACCCGTTCTTTGTCATTTTTCATTCTTCGTTTTTTTGTAGAATGACAACCCATTTCTTCAAATATTCACAATAATGTTAACGAATAAACATAACATCTCTTTGTTAAAGTTGAGTAGGCACTTTCTTCTCTTCTCGTAATGGGGTATTTCCGCGTGTTTTTTTTAATTGCTTAAAAAAATTAAGCAAAAAATTACGATGATTACAGCATTTTTATTTTATTTTTATGTTGACGAATACATTTTCTACAGCGAGTTAAAGTTTCCCATTTTGGAATTACCGCTAAAACGATGTTATAGGGCGTGGCTATCGTGTGACGTCATGAGTGAGGACGCTCACTGACAGTGTTTATTTATGCTAGTTCAGCTTAGCGACACTTGTGACGTCACAAACCCATTTACCAACCATGGGCCGTTTTGATTTGGTCAGTTTTAGATCGTTTTTAAAATCAATAATATTGAATGAAAACATAAAAATCAAACATTTTTAGTAGGATTATTAAAATCAGAAAAATAATCTTTAAATATTCGGTCCATTTTCCACAGAATTCCTCGTTTGTGGAAATACCCTATTGTTTTTTTTACCACTGCAATATATCCTAGTATCTTTCAAGCGTTTATAAAAATAATACTTAAAATGTGGTTGATACATGTTTAAAATGTTATCAACTCTAGATAAATTTATAAATTTATTTATTTAATATTTTACATTTTGGTAGTAATCCAGTAATTTTGGCCTTACTGGGTGACTTACCCCTGCTGAGGCCTCCATTTTATTAAATAAAAAAATTTAAATAAAAAAATATATATATGCATAATAAATTTTAATATATATGTTATGTGTTAAGGGTACGTTTTATTATTTTTTGTTATCAAATTTTGGTAATATTGTCTTTTTTGTTCTTTAATCAATTTTGTAATTTTATGTCTGAATTTATTTTTATTTTCCTCAATTTTATTTTCAAGTGTTAGACTGTTGATTGCTTTTACAGCATGATGTTTATAGTTTCTTTGTCCAAAGCTTGTATTTACCGTCGGAGTTTTTATGTTTTCTTTGAACGCTTGTCTAACTGGCCTGTTCAAAAATGTAGTTTGGTTGTGTTTTAGTTTTTTTATTTTTATTTGATTCACCTGATTTATGCATGTGTGTTACATATTTGACTAATGTGGGCCTCACTGGTTACATAGGTTGCTTAAATTTTATCCTTGAAGTACAGTTTTCAACATCATTAAATGTTAGAGGGGGGGGAGAAGTGTGACATTGTGTGACAAGAGGTATAGAAGGGTCATCAGCTCTGTGACGTCACATGTAAAAATCTAAATCATTAAAAGCAAAACTTAAATGTAAACAAAAACCTTAAAAATATTACCGAAATTTTCAGCAACTGTTTTGATTATTTTAGATGTAAAATGTTAGGTTTGGTTTGTTTAGGTTTTAGTAGATATTTTCTTGGGGGATGTTTTGTCCGTAGTATTTTTTGTCGGAAGTTATTTTGTCGGTCGACGTTTTATCGTTGGATGGAAAGTCGGGGAACCACATACAGGATCATATTTACCTGGGTTAGTTAATACTCAAAGTCAGCCTCTAAGTCTAAAAAGTAAGCGAAAATCTGTGCATTGCATGAATTTGCACTGAATTGTTGAACACATTTTTTACATTTTACATTTATTATAAAAGAAATTTAATGCCGTATATAAAAAGGAGAAAAAACCACGAGCCGAACCTCGAAATATGGGAATGGAACGAAGCAACCGCAAACGGCGTGAAACCCGTTTTCCTAATATTTCGTGGTTCGGCTCGCGGTTTTTTAAGTGAAAATTTGATCCTCGATGAAACGAAAAATAACGACACTAAAAAGAGACAAACACATACACCTATACGATTTAGCCTGCGGGAGCATTAGATAGTAAATCGGTCTTCTATTTATGCGGTGCTTCGTAGCCTATCGGTCGCCTCTTTGTGCGGCGCTTCGTAGCCTATTGGTTTCCTCTTTGTGCCGTGCTTTGTAGCCTAACGATCTCCTCTTAAGGCTCTGCAACCGGGCCCGAAAAGAAGAAGATGAAGAGATACGAAATTACGAATGTTAGAGGAGAGCGCTAAAATATAAAAATAGAGTAAAAATCTCGCTAAATATTATCTTAAACAGCATTTAAAGAAACACTGTGAATTTTTTCATACATATAACTTGTAAAATAACGTAAACAAACGTGTTAATAATAATTTTTGGAGCGTACTTTGCGATTTTTTTCTATCGAGGGAATTTTATATAATTTGCGTTTCGGCGCGGGCAAAGTCTAGATATTATCTTCAAAAATAACAAATATTTTTTTAAGAGCTTTAAAACTTACCGTGTTTAAGAGGAATATAAACGCAGGAAATATTTCAAATCTCATGCCTGCAAAATTTTAAAATCGGGCGTCTTTTTGCACGAGGCTAGTAAGCGAAAAAGTGGTTTTTATTTATTTTGTACATAATTTTATAAGAACGAAAAAAGTTAGAACATAGAAAACCTCAAAAATAGTCTTAGCCATAAAGCGGTATTTTTTAAAAATTGTTTCTTGTATTACTTCATAGTTAAGTCATGAAAAAACATTTTTTTTTGGTGGTTTACGCTTATATTTTTTGTTACGTAAATAATAATTTTATTCCTTAATAATGTGAAATTCCTTACGAAAAACCCAAAAATTCCAAGATTATATGGATTCTTGAAAATCCATAAACCCGATGCCCCAATTAGGCCCGTCGTATCATGTTGTAATTCCCCGAATTACAAATTAGCCTCCTTTGTGACTAGCCTATTTAATAGTTCTAATGTATTTTCCCCTGTATACACCATTAAAAATTCATATGAATTAGTCACCCACTTAAAAGATTTAACTTTACCAAATAACTGCAAATTAGTGTCCTTCGACGTTGTCAATTTATTCCCAAATGTCCCTGTAAATGAATGTAAAAATATTATGTCTAATCTATTAACCAATTCTAACTTACCAAAAGATCTCTCGGATGATCTGGCCCGTATGTTTAACATCTGTCTGAATCAAAATTATTTTTAATTTAATGATATTATATATCAACAAAATGAAGGTCTCCCCATGGGTCTCCCTACGAGTCCGCTTATCGCTGATGTGTTTATGGATCACTTAGAAAAAAATATTTTTAATTGTAACTCGCACCTGCTTAAAAATGTGTTTTTCTGGAAACGCTATGTTGACGATATAATATGTATTTGGAAAGGTACTGACCGTCAACTTAACTCCTTCCTGTCCCTCCTAAATTCATTCCATAAAAAAATTCAGTTCACTTTAGAAATAGGAAAAAATTGTTGTTTAAATTTCTTAGACCTATCCTTATCCATTGTTAATAACAAATTTGAATTCAATATTTATAGAAAACCTACCTTCACTGATACCGTAATTCACAGTACTTCTAATCACCCCATCTCCCATAAACACTCCGCATTCCATTCTATGATTCACAGACTTGTCAATATTCCTTTATCTAACGTCAATTTTACTGAAGAACTCGCTAAAATCAAATCTATTGCAATAAATAATGGATATCCCCATAGCTTAATCGATAAAATCCTTAAAAAAAACTTAATCTCACATCTACTAATAAATTCCTTTATAATAATACACACAACATCAGAGATAATAAAAACCACGGTTGGCGTAGAATTTTATTCATAAATAACTTTTCATCTTCATGTGTTTCTAAATTCCCTACAGAAATTAAAGCTGCGTTTTATACTAATAACAACCTAGGTAAACTTTTAATAAACTCTAAAGATAAAGAAAATAACTTAATCCATTCTGGCATATATAAACTTAAATGTAATGACTGTTCGGCCTTTTACATCGGTAAAACGGCTAGAAACATTCAAACAAGAGTGGTCGAACACTTGAGATGTCTAAACAGTGTAGGTTTTTCAGAATTCGCCTCCCACCTAATAGATAAAAATCACTCATTTAATAAAGCTTCCGGGATAGATGTATTGCATAGAAATGGGATAGGTCTACGTCTTAATAATCTTGAAGCCCTTGAAATAAAAAAAGTCATTAAAAATAAATAAAACCAATTTACTTAATAAACAATTAGATTTGTCTAACACCCCGATTTTTAAAATATTTCCATTACCCCCACCCACGTTCACCCCTCCCTCTTAGACACCTCCCTCATCGCCCCCACCTAAGTTGATATTCTGTCTCCCTCTTCTAATTTTACTTATAAATACCATGTTTTTCTGTATTATGTTCAATATATTTTTATTCACCCCTGAGGAAGGTTCAGTACGAACCGAAACCGGTTGGATTAAAAAATAATAAAGTGGAATTGAAACAAAGTTATTTAATTGTGTTTATTATAATAATTTTATTGTAATTCCAATACATAGAAAAGCTAGTAAAAGCTTCGATTTATCCGTAGCATATTTTTTGATGTTCATACTGTAAGCCGATTCGTCGTAAAGATTATTTAAAATAGTATCTAAATAGGATTTCACGTATATATTCATCTTATGTAATAAATCGGTGCGAATCCGGGTTGCGGGCCCTTAATATAAAAAGCAGAAAAAACCGCGAGCCGAACCACGAATTGTGAGAAAGGAACGAAGCAACCGCAAACTGCGCGAAACGCCGCTTTCCCATAGTTCGTGGTTCGGCTCGCGGTATTATTCTCCTGTTTATATGTACCATAACATACACACTGCGTGGCCCGTTCATTTATTTATCTTCCACGTCTGTTTTTTAATCACTTTTCTGACTCTTGTAACGTGATACAACATGGCTTCCGAATACGCATTGTATTATTTAATTAGCGCATTTAAACTGATATGTAATTAAATATCATTCTAAACAATAATTCATTTTATGACTGTAACACATTATCTCAATTTATCGAACTAAATGCAGCAGAACATTTTGATAAATTTGTTTATTACCTCGTCCAGACTTACAACAAAAAATTACAAAAAAATCCAAAAAAACCTAAGATAATCTCTATATGAGAATGCATGGTGAATATCCGCGATTTATGCTTCATATGGTTTGCTCTCTGAAACGCGCTACGAAAGTCTCCAATCTAGGAGGAATGGGACCCCACCAGTAACAGCGTTTAAAATTATTAACTAATAAATTGACAGCTTTTGGAATCCCATAAATTGTCGTCACCACGGCTTGCTCTGTATTCCACACGGCAGAACAGACGTTCTGGCCCAGCATTGCATGACAAGAGGTGTGGTGCAGCTAAATGGTATCTCTAGGTCTCTTGACATTTTCAACATTGGCCTTGAAGGTTTCAAGTGTCATTTTAGGCAAGAACTCTAAAATATATACTATTATAATTTTTTTCATTCAAAGTTATTTATATGTCATGTATACTATAACACTTGTAAGATTACATCCATATATAATGCCATTAAAAAAGTAGCATCATACGTTTACATTAGCTCCTCACAGAAGGCCCTGAGGAAAATTCCCCTCAGGGACTACGCCATCTTTGGAGATGCTGTGTGGAGAGTCTTTTGAGGAAAGGAAGTATATAAATTTCTGGGAAGGAAAAGATATGATGGGTGGGTAGGAATCTGGAGGTCAGTATCCCAGGAGTGACGGACGTATTAATCCATACCTCCCAATGCTATGCAAAGTAATTTTCCGAGAGAGGTCAAAAGATTTCCCTCAACCAGTCTCTCTTGATCCGACCTGCCACGCAGCTGATGGGCATAGCCGCCACCGCCAAGATCCGAGAAAACCTCACCCCGTGAACCCGGGCACTCCTTCTGAGTCTCCAAACGTAGCGAATCACTTTGATTGACGTATGGTAGAGATGTTGCTTATCCAATAAATGATTTTCGGGCGGCGGTACCGATACCTGCCTCCCAAATTGAAGTGCTGTAGCCAGGTGGTCCTACTGCTTTTGTAATAAGGAATAAAAGGCAAGATAGAAGGTCGCCGAGGGCCTGGTAGGAGACAAAGGTCTTGACGGCGAAATGTACGAGAGTGGACCGGTATTAGAATTGTGGAGGGGCTATTCCGGGCAGCGAGAGATATAGATACATTTACCAAAGTGATCGACAACGTCGCGTCGGGGGGACTTGATAGGGCACACGAAAAAGAAGAATAAGGAATGTACTATGTACTACACTGCAATAAAGTAGTACTACATATACCTATAGATCTGCATGATTAACTCATTGCATAGTTTAATTCAGTGAATTCGTACTTATTCATCGGCCATTTATTTTCATCTTACATCATTACAGTACAATTCGCAGTACTATCTAACTCTGGTAGTAATAATGGCAATATACATTTTTTATTATTACGCAATCAATTGGCCAGTAATAGCAGCGCATATAATAGTGGCAGTACGCTTGATTGAAAGGTGGCTCCCAATTCAATAATGCGTTGATTGTGCCATTGATACATCGCGCGGGGACTGCCAAACAGCAACTCTATGCTCTATGGGACTTTATTACACGTCATCACATGTTTCCTGTACACGTATTATACTGCATCAGTGATGTAGGATATCCTAGGTAACCTCTCCCCCAACGATTAAAAGACCGAGAAATTTATAATAAGTATTTTTACCAAACTATTATTGTCACCGTCGGTCTTACTCTCCTGAATGCAGAGCGAAAGGGACAACTGCACCTTAGGCTGGTAATACCTACATAAAATCCTCAAAATCGAGGTTTTGTATTCCAGATTTTTCTCATCGAAAACTGAACCGAATTTTAGAATTTTTTTTAGAAGAAAACTAACTAACTAACTAACCATCACGCCGGGGTAGGCAGAGAGGACGGACCGCCAAACAACTCGGTCTTGGCACACACTCTTTGCCTCACTCACATTCATACATCGTCTCATACATACTCTTCTATTATTCTGACTTTTGACATGGCCCGTCTCAAGTATCTGATTTACTTGATCGTGCCATGTCTTCCTCGGGCGTCCCCGACTTCTTCTACCATTCACATTTGCATCATATATTCTTTTAACACTACTTTCTTCGTTCATTCGCTCTACGTGCCCAAACCATCTGAGGGTCCCTTTCTTAATTTTGCTCATTATACTTACATCAGCCTTACATTCTTTGCGGATATCCACATTTCTAACACGATCATACATGATTTTACCACACATACGTCTCAGGGATCTCATTTCAACAGCATTGGACTGCTAGTTTCGCTTTTATTGAAAGTTTTTTATTAGCTCCAACGGAATTCAGTCCTCCATTAATGGAATTACCGGCATTTACCCTCCTTTCAATATCTCTATCAGCCTTCCCATCTCTCGTAAACATACTACCCAGATAAACAAAATCATCCACCTGCTCCAAGTATTCATCATTCACTACTATATCGCACACTGTTTTCGTACTCTCTCTTTCAAACACCATGACTTTAGACTTACTTACATTCATCATTAACTCATTCTTCATACATACTTCGTTCATCCTAGATACTAGAGACTGTAGATCTTCCATAGTGTTAGAAATCAGCACCGCGTCATCAGCACACAACAGGCAACATACTTTTAGACTATTCAAATTCGCGAACTGAAATAAAACAATAACTTTGTTTGTAACCACGATTTTTTAAATATCGACCGGTTTCAGGGTATAAAATTAAAATAATGAAAAATAAATAACTTCGTTTACACCACTATGTATGTATAAATTACAATATCAACATGTCATAATAACAATGTTATCTTCATGCGGACAAGATGTTAATTTAATATAAATTAACGCCTTATCCTGATATCTTCGTAAGGAAAAGATGTTAATTGATTTTACACGTCTTGTCCTGATATCTTCATAAGGACAAGATGTTTATTTAATTTAAATTAACATCTTGTCCCGATGAAGATAACATTGCAATTGAAACATGTTGATATTGTTAATTATATAGTGGTGTGAACATAGTTAAATGAAAAAATAAATAAATAAATGAAACAATGATACTTTGTTTGAACCACTTAAATATTTGAGTAAAGCCGACCGGTTTCGGAACGACCGTTCCATCTTCAGGGCAAACGTATACGTTTGCCCTGAAGAAGGAATTTCACTTATTTATATTGGATAACCACAAAGTTATAGCTACCTTCAAAAGAAGTTATTTATTTTTCATTTTATTAATAATGATTCCACAAAGTATTTTTGTAAAGTTAAGTTTGAAGAAGTAAATATAAAATTAAAATTTAATTTTTTAATGAAATAATTAAAAACACTTTGTTTTTACCACAATAATCTTAACACGTCAATATGTTTCAAGAACGACGTTCTCTTCATAAGGACATTTAATGTACTAAAACTAAATGATCAAACATAGAAAGACAGGCGTGGGTAGAAATGGAAGTAGTGGGGGAGGAGAGAGGTGGAAAGGGGAGGTGCTTAGAAGATAAACAAGGGGGAGGGGGGGGGAGGTGGAAAGGGGGGTACTTAGAAGAACATAGACAAAAAATTACAATGGAAGTGTGTATAAGATAGGGTTATTCTTTTTACCCTTTACCCCTTTTTTTACATTAACTCCACACAGGAGGCCCTGAGGAAAATAATTTCCCTCAGGGCCTATGTCATCTGGGATGCTGTGTGGAGGGTCTTTTTGAGGAGAGGAAGGAATGAACATTGGTCTTGAAGAGACCCATGTTGTAGGAAGGAGGAAACACAGAGGCCGGCAAATCATTCCACAGCCAGGCTGTTGAACACAAGAACGAGTCGAAGAAACGACCCGTTCTCATGTGACAAATGTCAACCGTGTACAAATGTTGGGCACGCGTTTGGCGTGTTTCCCGACTATGCACCGGTGCCGAAGGGATCAATGATGCTAGTTCCTCGGAGCATCTTCCATTGTAATACCGGTAGAACAAGGATAGCATTCCCACCCGACGCCTGTGCTCTAAAGATTGCAATCCGTCTGTTAATTAACCCTGAATTACCCTTATAATTTTTTACCCTGAAGATACTTGTGTTAAGCGAAACAGGTCAGTATTAAAAAAATACATCGTGGTTCCAAACAAAGTAATGGTCAATATCTATATTATACTCGTATTAGAAAAAAAAACATTTGCAGCAGTGTCAAAATCCAGAGAAGAAATTGTGGAATACGATTGCATGGACTACAAACGCCGCCCGGATTCCTCTTAACTTAACTTTTTAACATTTTTGAGGAGAGGACGGAGTAAACATGGGTCTTGAAGAGAACCGGAAGGGTGAAAATAGTCCACAGCCGAACTGCTGAACACAGGAATGAATCGTATAAACGTCCCGTTTTCACGAAACAAATATCTTCCCATCCTTACTTTCTACAACTTTATAATATATTTAGTTGAAGAAAGTTAGACGGGAACAGTGATGGGAAAGAGAAAGAGGTGGTTATCATACACGACTAGAAGCCAATCATTACCTTCATAGAAATGTTTCTTAGTAGCTCTTTAATTATGGTGTTTGTTTGTATAAATACTGGTATATGCTCATGACTCTGTCTTCTTTTTTTCAGGTAAGAACTTTCTTCAGTCCTCTAATTTGATTTCTGCAATGCAGATTTAATGGTAAGTAACAACAAACAATATCTTTTTTATCGGTGTATAATATTTTATCTAAATATTTATTTATACAAAGAAGAATGTCTGTGGGTGGCGGGTGGCGGGTGGGAGACCCCGAGAAAAACAATTTCCCTCGGGGCTTATGTCATCTTTGGGGACGCTATGTGGAAGAACTTTTTAGGGAAAGGAAGGAAAAGTAGTTCTGAGAGGGAAAAAGGTATGAAGGGTGGGAAAAATCTGGGGGTCAATGTTTTCAGGGTCATTCCTGATGGTCACGTACAAATCCATCCCTCTCCCACTGCGGTGTAAGGCTATGTTCCTTAGAGAGTCCTGCTGGAGAGGTCAAAAGGTCAATCTCTCTCTCATCTGTCCTGATTCGCCCTGCCATGCAGCTGGTGGGCAGATGCATTTATAACCAAGACCCGGACCATCCTCATCCCATGAACCCAATGAACACGAGATTCCGGGTACCAGACGTAGTGAACTACTACTATACGAGATACGAGTATATAGCAAGTATATAGATTGCGAGTTTACGGAAAAAAAAATTAAGTATATCGATCTAATATGAAAAATATGTTTATCATTTTGCGAAGCCGGGTGGTGATCCTAGTTACTAATCAGCCTCAGCCAGATTTTAAATACGTAAAATTCCACCTCCTATATTTTTATCAGCAACCCACATGAGAGCTGCACGAGACGAGCTCCACAGTAACCTCCTTTGTGACAAACGGATATTTGTATTGCGTCATTGCATATTATTATTAGACACTTTAGTGGCTACAAACTATTACAATAAAATATTTACACAGTGATAAGGCAGAAGGAAACAAAATTGTTAGTTTTGTTCAATTTGGGAGGCGGGAATGGGTACCGCTGCTCCGGGAACCGTTTATTGAATAACGAACATCTCTGCCATAGGTTACCCCAAGTGGTATCGCTATATTTGGCGAATTAGCAGGAGTGCCCGGGTTTATTGGGTTAGGTTTGTCTGGATCTGGTGGCGGATGACTTAGACACACTGAACCCTAGATCCACCCCTTTTACCCTTTTCCTTCCCAGAATTTCATCTCGTTCCGTTCCTTAAAAAGACCCTCCACACAGCATCCCAAAAGATAGCATAGTCCCGAGGGAAATAATTTTTCTCGGGACCTCCTCTGTGGAGCTAATGTAAACAAAATTTACAAACAAATGTTACCAGGTTACGTATAACCTTACTTTATTAGACAAGCTAAAAATAAAAAAGCTAAAGTTTTTTCTGCTAGGTTGGTGACCATTTTATATATTAGATAGGAACTCTCAGTTCTAAAAATCATCATCATCATCATCATCTGTGGCTCTACAACCCAGGTCAGGTCTTGGCCTCCAGCAGAGCCTGCCTCCATGACTGTCGGTGTTGTGCTGCGTTGCGCCAGTTTCGGATGCCAATGGTGCTTGCATCCTTCACCACTCCATCCAGCCATCGAAGCTTTGGTCTTCCAACTCTTCTCCGACCCCCAGGTGCACCATCCATAATTCGCTTTGGAATATCTCCTTCGCTCATTCTCTAGATATGTCCAGCCCACCTGAGTCTTCCAGTTTTGATTTCCTTGGAGATATTAGGGTCCTCGTAAAGATCGTATAGCTCCTGGTTGTATCTGATACGCCATTCTCCATTATCACAAACTGGGCCGTAAATCCTTCGCAGCACCTTCCTTTCAAAACTTTCTAGGGCTCCTTCATCACCCTTACTGATTGTCCAGCATTCCGAACCATACATAAAAACAGGTCGTATAAGGGTCTTGTAAAGCAGGACTTTAGTTCTTCTGGTAAGGTGGCGAGATTTCATATGCTTCTGTAGCCCAAAGTAGTATCGATTTGCAGCTACTATTCTTCTTTTGATTTCGCTGGATACATTGTTGTCATTTGTCACCATAGTACCGAGATATACAAACTCGTTGACAGTTTCAAATGTATAATTATCTATCTGTATACTTGGTGGTTTCTGGCGTCCATGTACGGGCATATATTTTGTCCTCCCCTCGTTGATGACCAATCCCATGTTTCTTGCCGACGTAGCTAAGCTTTTAAACGCCGATTTTAGTTCATTTTCTGAGCGTGCGATGATATCTATATCGTCAGCATAAGCAAGGAGCTGAACAGACTTGTTAAAAATATGGCCTGTGGTTTGTATACCTGCATTTCGGATGGCCTTTTCCAGCGCTAAATTGAATAAAATGCAGGCACGTGCATCTCCTTGTCTTAGTCCATTGAGGGTCTTTAGGGCGTCTGACAGATCCTGTTGTATTCTGACTCGGCACTCAACATTAGACATTGTGAGCCTTACTAAGTTTACCAGTTTTCTTGGGATATTAAATTCATCCAAGGCTCTGTATAGTCTTTCTCTATTTACCGTGTCATAGGCAGCCTTAAAATCTATGAAGGGATGGTATGTATCAACATTAAATTCTATTGTTTTTTTCCCAGTATCTGTCTCAGTGAAAAGATTTAATCAGTTGTAGATTTCCCCTTACGGAACCCAGTTTGATATTGGCCAATTATGCCATCCGAATATTTCATAAGCCTACCACACAGTACATTTGATAGGATCTTGTATGAGATATTCAGCAGCGTTATGCCCCTATAGTTAGAGCAGTTCATAGGGTCTCCTTTCTTGTGAAGGGGGCAAATTATTCCACAGTTCCATTCACTTGGCAGAGTCTCAGAGCACCAGATGGATTTAATGATATTATATATATGGATTTGAAGGTTCTCTCCGCCATATTTGAATAACTCTGCAGAGATGTTGTCAGTTAAAGGTGATTTATTGTTATGTAGACTTTTAATGGCACCCACTACTTCTTCTAATGTTGGTGGCGGCTCGATATTGTCATAATCATTAGTACCACCATCAGTGATGTTTCCATCCCTTGTCAAATTTTCACCCACACTCTCATCTACACTTCCGTTTAGCAGAGCATCAAAATATTCCACCCATCTATTCAGAATTCTTGACTTTTCATTTAAAATATTTCCCTCGCTGTCGTAGCACATTGTAATTCTGGGCTTGTATTCTTTTCTTTGATGGTTTACCTTCTGATAGAAAAGTCGACTTCTGTTTTGGGCCTTGGCTAGTTCCACTTCCTTGATTTGGTTCTCGAGAAATACTCGTTTCTTCCTTCTGTGCAGTTTTTTCTCATGCTTTCTTAGTTCTCTGTATTCCATCTCTGCTTGCCGTGTACAATGTCGCTGTTGCATTCTTAGATATGTGTCATTCTTCACATTGGTTGCTTGTTGGCATTCTGCATCGAACCATAATTCTCTTGGTTGTGTTTGCCTGCTTCCCAGAACTTCGTCAGCTGCATTGGTAATCACAGACTTAACACCATCCCAGTATGAGTTAATATCATGTTGTTCCACATGGTCGCTGATGTCATCCAGCTTATGATTTATGGTTGTAATGAACTTTTCTGCTGTTTCTGGTACTTTTAGGCTTTCAATATCAAATTTATTTGTGCGTGATCCCCTCTGTTTCTTCACGTTTGATATTCTACTCCGTATTTTGGAGATAACAAGGTAATGATCCGAGTCAACATTTGCTCCACGGTATGTTCGTATGCTCATTAAATCAGATTTATGCCTTGCCTCAACAAGTAGGTGGTCTATCTGGTTAACATTTCTACCATCTGGTGTTCTCCATGTTCCTTTATATATATCTTTTCTTGGGAAACATGTGCTACTCACAATCATATTGTGGGACGTTGCAAAATCAATTAATTTTGTACCATTATCATTAGATTCTGCGTGCAGGCTATGTGCTCCAACTGTAGGTCTATACACTGATTCCCTTCCTATCTTTGCATTAAAATCCCCTATCACTATCTTGACATCATGGTTTGGGCAGTCCTGATAGGTTTTCGAGAGCTTTGCGTAGAAGGTGTCTTTTTCTGTATCACTTTTGTCTTCTGTGGGTGCGTGGACATTAATAATACTATAATTAAAGAATTTTCCAGATATACGAATAAGTGATATTCTATGATCAACCGCGGTAAAGCCTTTGACCAAATGCTTTACCCTTTTTGAGACAATAAAACCTGTTCCAAATGCATGATCCTTCTCGTGACAGCTGTAGAAGATGGTACAGTCACGCTTTTCGATTGTTCCCTTTCCTATCCATCTAATCTCCTGGATTGCTGTTATGTCAGTTTTATATTTAGCAAGTTCGTCTAAGAGAATTCTTAAACTTCCTGCGCGATACAGAGGTAGTACATTCCAGGTAGCAAGTTTAAAATCGTTATCCTTTATCCGTTTGCCGGGTCTTTTCCGAAGTCCAGTAGTTGTTGTCCGAGGCTCTGTGTTTGGCTTCGTAATATAGGTTTTTTTACGAGAAGGGGTTATTGGCCTCTTGCTCAACCCCCTACCAGGAGGACCAGGGTTTTTCTGAAGGGGTTTTCCTTCCCTTAGTTGGGGGGGCCCGATTTTATGGCGTCGGACATTCGCCATTCATCCTCTCCTATCTGCTATGGCTGCTGGCATTGCCAGTGGCCACATTGCCCAGGGCTCGCGGACGTGGACGCTAGGAGTAGGACTATTGGTAGTGTTGCTAGTGGAATGGAATGCAACTATGGCATTGCACGGTACTTAACTGATGCATACTTCCCAACAAAATATGCATCCCCGTGACCCTACCAAAAAATAAGTTCTAAAAATAGCCGGCTCTAATTACTTTGTTGAAATTTTACCATGTTTATTAGATCTTGGCATTACTATTACTATGGGTTTTTAAAGTTTTAACGAAATTATTGATTTTATGAAACTATATATATGTCATAGTCAAAGGACTCGTCAAACCTAGGAGCGCCGGAGCTTCGAGGATTGACTATAACATATATACATTCCATGATAAACTCTTAACAATTTCCATTAATTCTTTTAAGATTTTTGGTTTTATTTATTTATTTTTTTTTTATTTTTTATTTTTTTTATTTTTTTATTTCTTTTTTTTTTATTTTTATTTTTTTTTTTTTACAGTGAATACCGCACAAGAATCTCAACTGCTTCCGTCTGGAGCCAGTGAGACTATGGCATCCCCAATTGGGGTATGTTGTGAGGCTGAAGGTATTGGGGAGGGGAAGGAGGTGGGGAAGAGGAAGGTTGGGAAGTACCTGGCTATTCAGATCTGGTCACTAAACACGGCTAAAGCCATTTTCAAGCAACGTTTCAATTCTGAATGGTGGTCTTACACCAGGGCGATACTGATAGTATCTTCCACTCTGGAACATGCCGCAAATATACTATATATTATTTTAAATGAATTAATTGTGAAATAACACAAATTAATCAAATAAAATTTATTTGCGCATGCCGGGTTCGTACCCGCGACCTCCGGATTGTGAGTCAAGAGTCTTACCCACTGGACTACGGAGGTCGTCGTACGTCGTCGTTTTATGATGTACTATGTACATTCCATGATAACCTTATAACAATTTTCAATAATTCTTTTTAAATTTTTGGTTTTATGACATTATGTACATCCCATGTTAACCTTTTAGCAAATTTTAGCAATAATTCTTTTCAGAGGTTTGGTTTTATGGTAACCATCAACAATTTCCAAAAATTTTACCTCGATTCTATATACTTATGCTTTTATGATCATGTGCATGCATGCGTATACATACGTGTATGTGTGTATGTATGTGTATATGAATGCGTGTATATGTACCCGTCTCAGAACAGACATCGTCTAGTGAGGCGGGTTGTTTACTTGTTTGTATATGATAATGTTATTTCAATAAACACCCGGGTTGCCGACTATTAAAATTATAACCATAAATCACACGAGAGCACATTTGTTACTTTAGTACATTTGTTGCTTAAATCTGATGTCAATGGATTAAGCCGTTGCTGTTAAAAAATCTTCAAAAATGCAAGCGAAATTCATAAAACCGAACAGTTACACGTTCATAATCATTAATAAACACTTGTTATCAATGACATTATATACTATAGACTTGTTGTAGAGATCTCAAAACTGGCAAGTCGTACTTTCGATTTAGTGGTTTTGGTAGGTAGGTACTAAACTGTCACGCGTCGCATGAGTAAGTGTTTTAATTACAGGGCAAACACTAGTAAAATCCAAAGAATAACATTTCAATCGTTAATCCTTAAAATCTATTTGTTCGGTTTTCGGAACAACTTATGAAGGTCTCATTGAAATCGCTGTATCTCCCTTACTATCATAGTGAGGGGAAGGTGACGCGGGAGTGGAATGGGAGGCGAAAGGGGAACGGTACGAATGGGAAAGGACACGCAGGAAGAAATAATTTATTTATTAAATGGCACAGCAACGCATGCCGGGAACTCGCTAGTTGTTAATAAAAAATACAAAGCTTAGAATCATCGATTTTTATTCCAGTTTACCCACCGTCACCACTTTTTAAGGTCTCAATTAATGTAGAAGATCATAAATATTGATAACCTACTAAATTAGGAATCGTGGGCTATTTGTATCCCGGTACTAAATTATCCTCTATGTTGGTGAAAAACTAATGGTACCGATTAATACAAAATGTAATATCCATTGGGAAATGATATTTCTTGGTAAAGTTTTCAGGGTTGTTGAATTCGGGGGTTCATATTCGATAGAATTTTGATTAATTATGAATTAATTATTAATTATTATAAATAATGAAAACTGAATTAATTATTATAAATAACTGAAAACTTTACCAAGAAATATCATTTCCCAATGATATTTATGGAGCTATGTTTATTACAAGGATTACCTGTACAGGGTGTTAAGGGACGTACTTGACTTACTTTAACCAGTGATTCCTGACATTATTTGGAGTAAAAAATGTAAATGAAATTTTTGTCACCGGTGACATTTTTCATGTTTTTTTTTTTTTTTGAGGCGGGGTAAGGGGTTTGTCGGACACCCGGCTGAGTGACCAGTGACGACATGCAGAAGAAATTTTTTTATGTTTGATTTTGAAGAAAAAAATTTTGAAAAAAAAAAGTCGTCAAAAAAAGTCACCGGAGACCAAAATTTCATTTACATTTTTACTCCAAATAATGTCAGGAATCACTGGTTAAAGTAAGTCAAGTGCGTCCCTTAACACCCTGTACAGGTAATCCTTGTAATAAACATAGCTCCATAAATATCATTGGGAAATGATATTTCTTGGTAAAGTTTTCAGTTATTTATAATAATTAATTCAGTTTTCATTATTTATAATAATTAATAATTAATTCATAATTAATCAAAATTCTATCGAATATGAACCCCCGAATTCAACAACCCTGAAAACTTTACCAAGAAATATCATTTCCCAATGGATATTACATTTTGTATTAATCGGTACCATTAGTTAATAATTTTAATAAATCTAAACGATGATATGAAAAATAACAATACACAGCGTGGTTTAGGGGTAAGGCTCTTGACTCGCAATCCGAGGTCGCGGGGTTGAATCCCGGCGTGGGTAAATAAATTTTATTCGATTAATTTATGTTATTTCACAATAAACTAATGTAAATATTTTTTTATTCGATTTTTGCGGCACGTTCCAGTAATATTATAAATTTCAATAAGATAATAATAATAAAAACAGTTTTATGATAAGTGGAAGATACTCCCAGTATCGCCCTGGTGTAAGACCACCATTCAGAATTGAAACGTTGCTTGAACTGGCTTTAGCCATGTTTGATCTGAATACCGAGGTACTTACCCCATATTCCTCTTTCCCATCGCCTTCCCCTCCTCACTACCTTCAGCCTCACAATATACCCCAATTGGGGATGCCGTAGTCTCACTGACTCCAGGCGGGAGCGGCTGAGACTCTTGTGAGATATCCCATAAAAAAACAGTAAATTTTAAATAGGTGACGGTAAAAACTGGGACTCGAACAAATAATCTCTCTTCTTACCGGGACAAAACACAACCAACTCGGTCATTGGGACCTCTTATTTTTAAGTAATTTCTTTAAATTTAGTTGAAATTATTTTCCTAAGGGCTGCCTAGTGCCTATGTAGGCTTAATGTAAAAAAATGTCGGTTTTTGAAATTTCGTATATTTTTCCAACAGGGATAAAATGCCTTGTACAAAAAAATGTTATCTAATTACATATTTCCATTATTATAATTGCTGATATGATATAATGCTTTCTATGGATAATTATTTTCTACTAATTATAAATGCATATGATAAGAAAGCAGGTGGTAGTAATTAAAAAAGTTATTACATTGTTACGTCATGCAATTATTTATGAATCGCACTGATCTAAGGACAAAATTAGGTCATGACGGAATAAAAATGATTGGTTGAAACGAATTAAAAATATTATTTAATTTGTAAAATAATAATCAATATAATTTTCTTTTTTGAAATTATTAGTTTTTATAGCTTCATTATCAAACTAGCTGGTACCCGGCATGCGTTGCTATGCCATTTAATAAAGAAATTGTTTCTCCCTGCGCATCCTTTCCCATCGTCCCGTTCACCTCTCGTTCTCCTCCTCCACCTTCCCTCTTCTCACTCTACTCCCCCCTTCCCCCGTCCCGCGACTCCCTCCCGAGTTCCCCTCCCCCCTCGCGTATTCGTCTCCCCCCTCCGCGGATCCCCCTCCCGAGTTCCCCTCCCCCTTCCCGAGTTCCCCTCCGCCCTCCTGCATTCCATGCAATCATTCCCGATACATTCAGTTTTCAAACAGCTCGCGTGCCACCTATTGCAACTTTTTATACAAATTTCATGATATCAGAGCTCGTATATGTTATTCTGATGTTTGAGCTATTTTATTGTAAAGTTTCATTAAAAGCCATTCAGTAGTTTTTTGCGTGAAAGAGTAACAAACACAAATAGATCCATATAAACTTTCGCCTTTATAATATTAGTAAGATTATTCGATCAATAAATATTATTTATAGATGACCCGGTGTACTTCGTATCACTTCCTAACGACATTAAAACTCTCCCTTCGCTAAAATGGTAGAAAATTTCGATCAGGTTTGTGATGAATTGCATTGATCAACAGTGAGAATTAGAAAATATCGTAGCTTCCCACTTTAATTTAAAAAAGAAAATATCAATTACTTATAAAACGGACACGTCTACGACATCTATCGGATTAGAGTAAAGTGAATTCATATTTACGGTAGGGATCTATAATTAGACAAAGTGAGACGAGTATTGATAAAAAAATCACAGATGGTATCAACAAATAATCAGGGACAGGGACTCCCCAATATACTTTAGACCGAGATATATTGACAGCCAATTGAACTGCAGCAAAAGCGATTAAAAACCAATTCAGCCTATCAACGGGAAGAGGGCCGAACCCATTTTTAGAACAAAGGAATGACCTTTGGACTTGGCAATTAGTAATGTGATTAATGAGTTTGACGTTCCCACCAAACCGAGAGGTGAATAAACTCCATGGGAAGAAATAATCTGTTCAGGGACAAAAGAACGATGACCCCAAGAAATGTTATCATTAACCGGTACATTCCAGGGATCAGAAACCCTAGTTCTCGAACGCATTAAAACATATCAGGTGCGGAAAAAAAGGATACACGTAAACACGATGCAAAAGTTTAAGTGAAAAATTGCAAAGCAAGTGACGAAAACGTATTGTAAGATGTTAGGGAGATTTTCATCTATAATACGATTGTTTGTGACGACCGGAGATGATCGATTCGAGGGAAAACGTGCTAAAGGAAATGGAAATGTTGAAAAAACAATGGAAAATTATTGTTATCAATTTTAGACGGAGCTAGGATATTACGATGAAAGATTTAGGGAGGAAACGTCAAAAAAAAATGAGAGTTTTAAAGAATAGGCGAGGGTACATTTCAGATGTCTAGAGCAGTAACAAGTGTTAGAGAAGAAGATAGAGTGCAGTACGGAGGGGAGTGGAAAATGCTGAAAACATTGCGATAGAAAAACTCAGGAAAAGGAGTCATTTTACGTAATTAAAATGGAGGTTATAGAGTAACATAGTACGCGATTGCAGATAAAAAATGAGGCATTACAATGGTTGTCGATTTCAGATGTATTTTGTTGTGATAAACAAGGAATATTCGAACATGAAAATTGTTTAGATAAGGACGATTAGCCGTTAAAAAGGTAATAAAAATTATCATGGGTCTTATGAAATATTTATATTAAAGAATTCTCATAAAAGTTAACGACACTGAAATAAAAAAGGATTTATTGCCAGGTGGGTACAGGGATTAATGTATACAACTGTCAAGACATATGGTTTATGGGATTTTTCGTAAGAACGGGACAAAATTTGGGAGGCGATCTCTATGAAGCAATAAAAATGACAGGAATTTAAGGGCCGAAGTGGGGGTATCCCCTATAAAGATGTTAAAAAATGATATATTTATTAATAACAAATAGAAAATGAAATTTTCCAAGAGGCAGCAAACATCAAAAAACGATATGGTTATATCAAGGAAGTACAGGGAAGTGAGGGGAAAGGAGATACGACAGAGAAAAACAAAGGAAATCTTAGATTAACAGTGAATAAAATAAATACGGCTTGAAATATAAAAACCTATAGAGATATGAACAATAACGTAAGGATAAATAAGGAAATTCATGGAAAGAGTGTCGTGAATAAAAGAAAATTCGAGAAAAAAATGGGAAATTCAAATATACGACGTAAATAGAGAAAATTCGGTTTTAAATGGAAAGGTTCATATAGAATACAGAAAAACTCGAGGAAAAATAATAAAATAAAAATGAACAATTTGCGAGAAAGACTTCGACATGAAGATATCTCTGATAGGCGAATTTGGGGACAGATTTGGAACATATGGTAGATGCCGTACGCACGGACATGTTACGGAATAGATGAAAATAGAACTTTAAAATTATTAAATTCAAGCTAATTTTGTATGAACAACAGGACAAAGGAAGTTGGGCCATTAAACATGGATCTTACTAAATCCGGATCTTGTAAGTATGAGAGTACGAGACAGAATTGAAAGTATCAGACGCGAAAGGTACTAAGAGACCGCATTCGACAATAATGGAGGGGTTTCAAGAAATTACGAGTTGATAGTAATTAGATTGGTTTATTACAGGAGATTCAGACACGATCTTTTGGACCTGAGAGGGGTATAAAAGTCTAGACAAATGCCAGTTGAGGACAGTCTACGGTCGTGGTCGAAAAGTTTGTAACTTCGCGGAACGTGACGAAACGGTGGGTGATTTAAATTTGAAAAATTCTAAGTGATAATTATTTTGATACTTAGAAAAATTTCACATTCTAGTCAAAAAAAAAAAATACTTTGCAGTTAGAGTCAGTGAAAAATAAAATTAAAGCCAACGCATTAATTACTTGTGAAAAATAAAAGTGCTCGTGATAAATACAATTTGTTTTAGTGGAAAATTCGGATTTTATAATCACCTAATATCGTAATTTTAAACTTAGAAATTTCGCGTTTAATATTAGTGCAATAAATAACTGAAGTGATGTGATAATTTAGCGTGAAGGAGTTATAATTAAATACGTGTGTTCAATCTAAGTGAAAGTGTTCTAACAAATAATAAATAATTAAATTAATTATCTTAAATAATAATAATAAAACAAAATAATATTTTATTAATACATAAAAGTTCGGAGGGATAAAAATTTAATTTAACAACAATTTACCATCTCTAAATTAATCGTGAAGTAACTATCATTTAAAGAGTTATCTAACCAACGAGTTTTGAGATAAAATACAGTTTAGAACGATAGAGTTCATGCATCATTTTAATTAATTAGATTAAATGAAAAAAAAAAAAAATTGAAGTCAAAAAGATTTAATTAAATTTAGGAAAATAAAAATTAATTTAGGAAAATTGCAGCAAGGTTACCGTGTATTTCCCGGTCGGAAAAAACCTTGGTAGGGGTAAGTCTTTTCCGTTATAAAATTTTACAGATTCCAAGGAGAAAGCGGAATGGAGCAAACATTGGTATTTGGATTAATTATTTGACCAAGATATTACTCGCTTAATATGTGATATGTAACTATATTAAAATATTATAAGTATAATAAGTATATTTTATATATTTATATATGTAAGTATATAAACATATATATATGTAATTTTTGTTCCCAAGAAAAATTATAAAAAAAAAAAAAAAAAAAAAGAAAAACACTTATATAAAAAGAGGAAAAGGGTATCGATTCCTACCTCTGAATTCATCAATAACTATTGAAAGTAGTTATGTGTGATAAATTTACAAATCAATATTTTATATTTAATGTTATGTATGTATTAATATAATTTCAGAAAATCCAGAGCATTTGAAATAAGTTATGATATTAGAAATTATTTCAATCATAAAATTTATGTATATACATATCAATATTATAAATTATTTATTGAGACAAAGCATATATAAATGAATAAATATGTATACGTAATCGGGTATCAGACTAGACAATTGCGCTAAGTACATCATTATCAAACAAAGAAAATTTTAGAGTCATCTCACACGTCTCCGGAATGTCTAAAGTAAACATACCTCATACGCTTGAATCTAGGTCACGAGGCCGTCGAGAATGTTTACAAAGCTCAAATTGTTTACAAAATAAATCGGTCACTGGGGCACTAGTTCGAGTACAGTAAAAAGAAAAAAAAAATGACCTTGATTAATGGATATCGTACTTAGGTATTAACTTCTAGGAACGGGATAAAATTATTATATTGCGCAATTATTAGGAACAAAAAGAAAAAAAAAAAATGACCTTGATTAGTGGATATCGTACTTAGGTATTAACTTCTAGGAACGGGATAAAATTATTATATTGCGCAATTATTAGGAACAAAAAAAAAAAAAAAAATTTAAACACTATTTTAATTTGAACGCAAAGAGGTATCTACAGACCTAAGCAATTGAAAATTAACAGATTTATTATAGCAGTTCAAAAGGGTGTATTGAAGATTTACATGAAGCAGTTGAAAAATCACGGGATAGCTTAATAAGGGGTAATGAGGATTTACATGCTTCAATTGAGAATCACGGGATAGCAAGAATTTATCAAAAGTTGAACATTGGAGGGGAGGGAAAGAAAAAAAAAAAAATACAGTTCAACCAACAGAAGGCAGTGTTCGCTTCTGTAACAAGGACCATTAATCAAACCATAGAGATGGCGGATCTCTCAAACAAAACCGTCAACAAAACCAAACAAAAGCTTGGAGTTATGGCGAATCTCCAGAACACATCGCCAGATAAGATCTTAATGTACTAATATATATTTATATCACCCACTATTCTTATGTATCTATTCGGTATCAATCTGAAAATTTCGCAGAATTTGATGGGCGAGATCCGAGCTCGGGATGCGTTGCAAGTAGTTTCGCATTGCGAGTTATAAACCTTCCCAAAACGTATGTTTACATATATATCTTTTTATGTACTGTTCATTGAATGAAACGAACTCACTTACAATTAGTGCTTTAGGCCTGTCGGGTCACTCTCGTCTCATTTCTTGAACGTGGAGGGAGGATTCACGACCCGTAGCTCCACACAAACCCGTGAGTATATGATTGCATATAGGACGAAACCGGTTCGCCCTAAGTAAATAGTAAACTTTGGAGGAGTAGGAATTTGGAGGTATCTGGGCTTGGAGGAAGACCTGAAGGCAGTGCATGATGGCGAAAGGAAGGTTCATTGGGACGCGATAACTTAGGTATCAATCAATTGAACCGTGCCAAAAGACTGTGCGAATTTTGGGTTGACTTCTGATCACCCTGCTTACTTGATGGAGGCCGGAGCCAAATTTTGCCAGAAAAAGGGTTATTCTGAGTTCGTCAAATATGCAATTAACTAATTACATTAACCTACTAAATCCATCTTTATATGTACCTTATAGCAGCTGAATCTAAACGGAGGGGCGCCCAGCAGATACGAGATACAATCATAATCAAATTTACTAACATTTAACCATTCGAGTTATATTTAATTATCTGTTCAATTAGTCATGTGTAGTTTCGATTAGTATTGCTTATTCATGAATTCATTAGGATGTAGGGAATCATAATAAACGTCAAAGGGAAGTTAGTTCATTTAGAGAAATTACTTAAGGTTAAATTTGCAAGAGAAAGACCAATACAGTTTGAAATTCAACACTCTGTTTAGAATCAAGAGGGTTACCACAAAATTTAAAGTAATTAAGTCCTATATCATAAATCAAAAAATTACACAACGTTTGATGGAGTTTAATTACAACCTAAATACGAAAATATTACGTTCAAAGTCGTAAATAACGTATTTATTAGTTAAGTACATATATCGCTAAAGGTATGTAGTACAAGGGAGCTTTAAGTAGCTTTCTGTAGTTATCAGAGGAAATAAGGGTCCAATTTTATAAAGGCTTGTGTGACGTAGGGGAGGAATTTTCCATCCCTACCACACATATGCAAAGCCTTAAGAATTTAAATATCGATCAGAGCCAAGAGAAAAGGCGAGAATATTACAACTGTCTTGCCGATGAAAGGAGAGTTAAATAAGTATGAAAAGACGAAACATTACGACTGGTGCCAAGTGCCCAGGAGTAAATAAAATACAGACAAATATAAGAGTTTAGAGAAAAGACAAACATCACAACTGCACAGCCGTGACAGGAGATCAGAGTTTTACAAGTTGTTTTAGAAAAAAAAAAAAAAAACTTTTATTGGTCAATCTATTGCAAAAAAAAAAAAAAAAATAATAATAATAAGTAGGACGTTATGTTAAATGAAGTGATAATAAAAATAAAATAAAAATCAGAACAGTGCGCCGTTAAATAAACACGAAAAAAATATATAAATTAATAAATAAATATACGAAAATAAATATATAAACAATACATTTAAATATAAAAAAAAAAGTGTTAACGAATAAACTCTACATGTTTTAAAATAATTTATAAAAGTGTCGATAAAGTTTAAATCAAGTGACCATGAATTTGTTGATTGCTTATGAGATTATAAATATCGTAACAAAGAATGTAGGTCAGATACAAGCGTAAACAGTTTATTCAAGGCAGACCATAAATTAACAGAATAATGGTATTGACATTCCTGAATCCAGAATGTTAATGACCGTAATGTAAACAATCGGATACGAGATACCGCGGTGTTTGTAAGCATCGAAAGATTGATAACCTAAGCATCGAAAGTGATAACAAAACATCGAAAAATTTTGAAGTAGGCGACATCGGGGGTAACGCGCATCGCTTTAAGAGATTGTAGAATAAACAAACTCGAAAATGATATCAACACTCGGTTACGGAAAAAATAAACAGACTTTACAGATAAAAACGGGGGAACTTACCTACATAAAGTGACCCTTTGTTTATAGTTAATGTTGTGGGTTTGTATGTGAGGATTATCACATAAAAGGTCATAACATAAAAGATAAGGAACATAAAATAAAAATAACATAAAATATTTGATTGGGGATAGTGTCGAGTTGAGAGCTTTAATATCACAGACGAATGTTTTATAGGTATATACCTATTTAAGGGAACATTTGATCATTCGGACCAAAAAAAGGAGGGGATTTGACGAAATAACATCAAGATAGGTATTGCGAACTCTAAACAGATTTTGCGAAAATATCGTAGGTATTGCGGAACTTGAAGGAATGGTTGGCATTCTAAACAATGAGTAATTATTGGTTGAACGAAAATCACGGGATATTCATTAACATTGGAGTAACAATATTCATTCCGTTTTTTTTGCAATTACCTACATTTAATTGAAATGAAGAGTGATGGTAGAGTTGATCTAATTTGGGTTACAATCATCATGCAAACAAATATAAATAATTAAAAATATTGTGGTTTATAGGGGGACAGGTTCCAAAAAAAAAAAAAAAATAAAATAAAATAAAAAATAAAAAAAAAATAAAATAAAATAAATTATAAATATATATAGGTATATTTATAATAAATAGTTGGTATTGGGTTAAATTCATTAAAAATTTTAAACAAAAAATGGCGGAAAAAAGGAAAGTGGATGCGACGGAATTAGAAGCTAAAGAAATACCGTTGGGAGATGAATTACGGGAGATATTTAGACGTTCAAAGAGGTCTAAGTTACGAGTCGAGGATATGATAGAAGTCATTCAGCCAGAGGGGGAGACCGACACAAAATCGGAGGAACAGGGCGAAAATAAGCGAGAGTGTGAAGAGAGACTCACACATGGTATGTTACAGGAAAAACCCGAGGAAAAGGAACAAGAAAAGTTAACGAAGTAAAAGGAAAAATAAAAAAATAAAATAAAAAATATAGAAAAACGAGAAAATTGAAAAAAAAAAAATAAAATAAGTAAATAAATAGAATAAGGAAGGCAACATAATTTACATAAGGTAATTTAGGAAACTAAAATAGAGATTATAAGGTTGTCGCTTAATAAGATAAAATATAAACATTAACCGGGCGACACTCGGAAAATAAAGAAAATGGTTGGGAAACGTGGAACAAGTAGGCGAGCCCAGGCTTTAGTGACAGCAATCGGGGAAAATGTCACAACCGAGACTTCAACAATAAACATAGGAGATATAACTACAATAATTCAGGCAGCTTTGGCACCGCTCGTCAATAAGATGCAAGAACTCGAGAAACAATTGGAAATCCCAGCAACAGTGGCGGTGATAGGAGAGGATAGTGCGCCGAAAAGCGTTCTCCAAGTAGTGGAAATGTTACCACAGCAGGAACGACCATCATTCTCCGGAGGAAATCAAAATCCCATTAGTTTCCTGGAAGATTTAAAAGAATACACTAGAAAAGTGAAACGAACGGATCCTTTAGTCGTCGTACGGGAAAATTTGAAAGGGGAAGCTAAATCGTGGGCAAAATTGTACAATAAACGATGGGAGACTATGTTAGATTTCGAACGAGATTTTTAGCTACCTATTGGGGAGACATAAAGAAAAATGAAGTTCGCCGTCGTCTTGCAGAAGGGGTATATGATGCCAAGAAAAATATACCCATGCTTACTCATTTCGCAAACTATTGGGAGCTAGCGAAGGCTTTAAAGATTATTGACACACCGTTGGGCATAGTTGACGAAATTATGAGACATTATCCGAAGGAAATTCAATCGCTATGGTTTTCGGGGCAATCAGGAGATGAGATTGTCGCCGCTGAGTTTCTACGAAAACTAGATACAATGGTATGTACACCAGAAGAACGGAACATGAAGAAGAGGAGTGGGGAGGAATCCAGCAAGAAGGACAAATACCGTGACCGTTACCGCGCCATAAAAAGGAGGATACACGCAATTGAAAGTGTGGGCGAAAACGCTAGTTGCAGCAAGTGCACCGAAGTTAACAGTTCACCAAAAGAAAATTCTACAATAACTACAGCCGGGAAGGAGCTAATGGTCGCAGCCAACTCGGGAGATAAAAGGAGATTATAGCGCTTTACATTTAGCTAGATATTACACAAGTAATAAGAAACAAAAATCAGGTTTACAGTTAGTGGAAATCAACGGATAGAGTGCGAAGTTTACAAATATTTGTAAATGTTAATAAATAAATAAACGATTGAGAAATACAAATAAAAATATGTTAGGATACATTATAATTGGGGAGGGGGAAGAAAGAAAATTACTAAAATATTAGATTATCAGATTGCTTGCGAGGGGCGGATCGTCGTTAAGTCTTTGAGGGTGAGTGGACAAGTTCTTAATAAGCGACAATCATATTCAATTATTGAAATAGAGTAAGGCAAATAAATTCGTTAATTTTGATTTTCTAGTTGAAAAAAAAAAAATTTTACTTTTTTTTATGTGTTAGTGAGAAAAAAAAAAAAAAAAATGTTAGATAAGTAAGAACACTCAAAAGGAGAGAAATTGGAGATATTATATGGCACACAAAAGGGACATTTTGAAAAATAAACAATGCCTAGGAATTTTTTTTTTGAAATATTGAAATAAGAAAGTTTATCTATAGATATAGGGTAGACATTAAGAATACAGTAAAAAGGTAACATTTGAATTAAGGTATAAATATTTTAGATTTCGAAAAACAAAAAAAAGGAAAAAAGGAACGCTGAACCAATTTGAGGATAATAAAGAACATTTATAAAAATTTTAATATTAGAGTGGACAACACTTAGGCTAGAACCACTTTGGATGAATTAAGAAATTACAATTAGAAATTAAGAATTATAAAATAAAGTTTAAATAAATAAAGAAAAAAAAAAATGCTGGAAAATTTATATGAAACATGTATACCACTGATTGTCGGATTGGGTGAGGTCGTGCGAAAACCCACATTTCACAAAAAATATTCATACTTACAAAACAAAAAACAATTAATTGCACACCAAGAGACCACCCGCTTTTCAGTTGTACGAAAGGCCGCGAGATTGTAAACAATCTTTACTTAAATCATTGTAAGGGAGGTCTTAGTCCAATTTGGTTGGGGACCACCAAAACACGCGAGTCGAGGGGCGTGTTCCAGCAAAAAGAAATTAATTTTGAATCTATCAAAATTAAAGAAAATTTCATAAAGTAAAATCTACGCGAAAAGAAAATAAAGAATACAATGAGATTCAAATTCAAGATTGTTAACAATCCGAGCAAAAGAGAAGAGGGAGATAGGAAGTAATAGGATACGGAAAAGAGATAGGGGATAACAGAATGAGGAGGGGGAGATAGGAAGTAATAGGATACGGAAAAGAGATAGGGGATAACAGAATGAGGAGGGGGAGATAGGAAGTAATAGGATACGGAAAAGAGATAGGGGATAACAGAATGAGGAGGGGGAGATAGGAAGTAATAGGATACGGAAAAGAGATAGGGGATAACAGAATGAGGAGGGGGAGATAGGAAGTAATAGGATACGGAAAAAAAGATAGGGGATAACAAAATGAGGAGGGGGAGATAGGAAGTAATATGACACGGAGTAGAGATAGGGGATAACCAAATGAGGAGGGGAAGATAGCTAGTCTAAATTTGAACACAATTTCGGTGTCTAACGAAAAAAAAAGAATTAAAAAAAAAAAAAAAAAAAAAAAAAAAAAAAAAAAAAAAAAAAAGAATAAAAAAAAAAAAAAAAAAAAAAAAAAAAAAAAAAAGAATAGGACATTAAAATAAAATACAACGTTAGCCACAGCAAATTGAGTTCAGAGGAGGGAACTGTGATGAATTGCATTGATCAACAGTGAGAATTAGAAAATATCGTAGCTTCCCACTTTAATTTAAAAAAGAAAATATCAATTACTTATAAAACGGACACGTCTACGACATCTATCGGATTAGAGTAAAGTGAATTCATATTTACGGTAGGGATCTATAATTAGACAAAGTGAGACGAGTATTGATAAAAAAATCACAGATGGTATCAACAAATAATCAGGGACAGGGACTCCCCAATATACTTTAGACCGAGATATATTGACAGCCAATTGAACTGCAGCAAAAGCGATTAAAAACCAATTCAGCCTATCAACGGGAAGAGGGCCGAACCCATTTTTAGAACAAAGGAATGACCTTTGGACTTGGCAATTAGTAATGTGATTAATGAGTTTGACGTTCCCACCAAACCGAGAGGTGAATAAACTCCATGGGAAGAAATAATCTGTTCAGGGACAAAAGAACGATGACCCCAAGAAATGTTATCATTAACCGGTACATTCCAGGGATCAGAAACCCTAGTTCTCGAACGCATTAAAACATATCAGGTGCGGAAAAAAAGGATACACGTAAACACGATGCAAAAGTTTAAGTGAAAAATTGCAAAGCAAGTGACGAAAACGTATTGTAAGATGTTAGGGAGATTTTCATCTATAATACGATTGTTTGTGACGACCGGAGATGATCGATTCGAGGGAAAACGTGCTAAAGGAAATGGAAATGTTGAAAAAACAATGGAAAATTATTGTTATCAATTTTAGACGGAGCTAGGATATTACGATGAAAGATTTAGGGAGGAAACGTCAAAAAAAAATGAGAGTTTTAAAGAATAGGCGAGGGTACATTTCAGATGTCTAGAGCAGTAACAAGTGTTAGAGAAGAAGATAGAGTGCAGTACGGAGGGGAGTGGAAAATGCTGAAAACATTGCGATAGAAAAACTCAGGAAAAGGAGTCATTTTACGTAATTAAAATGGAGGTTATAGAGTAACATAGTACGCGATTGCAGATAAAAAATGAGGCATTACAATGGTTGTCGATTTCAGATGTATTTTGTTGTGATAAACAAGGAATATTCGAACATGAAAATTGTTTAGATAAGGACGATTAGCCGTTAAAAAGGTAATAAAAATTATCATGGGTCTTATGAAATATTTATATTAAAGAATTCTCATAAAAGTTAACGACACTGAAATAAAAAAGGATTTATTGCCAGGTGGGTACAGGGATTAATGTATACAACTGTCAAGACATATGGTTTATGGGATTTTTCGTAAGAACGGGACAAAATTTGGGAGGCGATCTCTATGAAGCAATAAAAATGACAGGAATTTAAGGGCCGAAGTGGGGGTATCCCCTATAAAGATGTTAAAAAATGATATATTTATTAATAACAAATAGAAAATGAAATTTTCCAAGAGGCAGCAAACATCAAAAAACGATATGGTTATATCAAGGAAGTACAGGGAAGTGAGGGGAAAGGAGATACGACAGAGAAAAACAAAGGAAATCTTAGATTAACAGTGAATAAAATAAATACGGCTTGAAATATAAAAACCTATAGAGATATGAACAATAACGTAAGGATAAATAAGGAAATTCATGGAAAGAGTGTCGTGAATAAAAGAAAATTCGAGAAAAAAATGGGAAATTCAAATATACGACGTAAATAGAGAAAATTCGGTTTTAAATGGAAAGGTTCATATAGAATACAGAAAAACTCGAGGAAAAATAATAAAATAAAAATGAACAATTTGCGAGAAAGACTTCGACATGAAGATATCTCTGATAGGCGAATTTGGGGACAGATTTGGAACATATGGTAGATGCCGTACGCACGGACATGTTACGGAATAGATGAAAATAGAACTTTAAAATTATTAAATTCAAGCTAATTTTGTATGAACAACAGGACAAAGGAAGTTGGGCCATTAAACATGGATCTTACTAAATCCGGATCTTGTAAGTATGAGAGTACGAGACAGAATTGAAAGTATCAGACGCGAAAGGTACTAAGAGACCGCATTCGACAATAATGGAGGGGTTTCAAGAAATTACGAGTTGATAGTAATTAGATTGGTTTATTACAGGAGATTCAGATACGATCTTTTGGACCTGAGAGGGGTATAAAAGTCTAGACAAATGCCAGTTGAGGACAGTCTACGGTCGTGGTCGAAAAGTTTGTAACTTCGCGGAACGTGACGAAACGGTGGGTGATTTAAATTTGAAAAATTCTAAGTGATAATTATTTTGATACTTAGAAAAATTTCACATTCTAGTCAAAAAAAAAAAATACTTTGCAGTTAGAGTCAGTGAAAAATAAAATTAAAGCCAACGCATTAATTACTTGTGAAAAATAAAAGTGCTCGTGATAAATACAATTTGTTTTAGTGGAAAATTCGGATTTTATAATCACCTAATATCGTAATTTTAAACTTAGAAATTTCGCGTTTAATATTAGTGCAATAAATAACTGAAGTGATGTGATAATTTAGCGTGAAGGAGTTATAATTAAATACGTGTGTTCAATCTAAGTGAAAGTGTTCTAACAAATAATAAATAATTAAATTAATTATCTTAAATAATAATAATAAAACAAAATAATATTTTATTAATACATAAAAGTTCGGAGGGATAAAAATTTAATTTAACAACAATTTACCATCTCTAAATTAATCGTGAAGTAACTATCATTTAAAGAGTTATCTAACCAACGAGTTTTGAGATAAAATACAGTTTAGAACGATAGAGTTCATGCATCATTTTAATTAATTAGATTAAATGAAAAAAAAAAAAAATTGAAGTCAAAAAGATTTAATTAAATTTAGGAAAATAAAAATTAATTTAGGAAAATTGCAGCAAGGTTACCGTGTATTTCCCGGTCGGAAAAAACCTTGGTAGGGGTAAGTCTTTTCCGTTATAAAATTTTACAGATTCCAAGGAGAAAGCGGAATGGAGCAAACATTGGTATTTGGATTAATTATTTGACCAAGATATTACTCGCTTAATATGTGATATGTAACTATATTAAAATATTATAAGTATAATAAGTATATTTTATATATTTATATATGTAAGTATATAAACATATATATATGTAATTTTTGTTCCCAAGAAAAATTATAAAAAAAAAAAAAAAAAAAAAAAAAGAAAAACACTTATATAAAAAGAGGAAAAGGGTATCGATTCCTACCTCTGAATTCATCAATAACTATTGAAAGTAGTTATGTGTGATAAATTTACAAATCAATATTTTATATTTAATGTTATGTATGTATTAATATAATTTCAGAAAATCCAGAGCATTTGAAATAAGTTATGATATTAGAAATTATTTCAATCATAAAATTTATGTATATACATATCAATATTATAAATTATTTATTGAGACAAAGCATATATAAATGAATAAATATGTATACGTAATCGGGTATCAGACTAGACAATTGCGCTAAGTACATCATTATCAAACAAAGAAAATTTTAGAGTCATCTCACACGTCTCCGGAATGTCTAAAGTAAACATACCTCATACGCTTGAATCTAGGTCACGAGGCCGTCGAGAATGTTTACAAAGCTCAAATTGTTTACAAAATAAATCGGTCACTGGGGCACTAGTTCGAGTACAGTAAAAAGAAAAAAAAAATGACCTTGATTAATGGATATCGTACTTAGGTATTAACTTCTAGGAACGGGATAAAATTATTATATTGCGCAATTATTAGGAACAAAAAGAAAAAAAAAAAATGACCTTGATTAGTGGATATCGTACTTAGGTATTAACTTCTAGGAACGGGATAAAATTATTATATTGCGCAATTATTAGGAACAAAAAAAAAAAAAAAAAATTTAAACACTATTTTAATTTGAACGCAAAGAGGTATCTACAGACCTAAGCAATTGAAAATTAACAGATTTATTATAGCAGTTCAAAAGGGTGTATTGAAGATTTACATGAAGCAGTTGAAAAATCACGGGATAGCTTAATAAGGGGTAATGAGGATTTACATGCTTCAATTGAGAATCACGGGATAGCAAGAATTTATCAAAAGTTGAACATTGGAGGGGAGGGAAAGAAAAAAAAAAAAATACAGTTCAACCAACAGAAGGCAGTGTTCGCTTCTGTAACAAGGACCATTAATCAAACCATAGAGATGGCGGATCTCTCAAACAAAACCGTCAACAAAACCAAACAAAAGCTTGGAGTTATGGCGAATCTCCAGAACACATCGCCAGATAAGATCTTAATGTACTAATATATATTTATATCACCCACTATTCTTATGTATCTATTCGGTATCAATCTGAAAATTTCGCAGAATTTGATGGGCGAGATCCGAGCTCGGGATGCGTTGCAAGTAGTTTCGCATTGCGAGTTATAAACCTTCCCAAAACGTATGTTTACATATATATCTTTTTATGTACTGTTCATTGAATGAAACGAACTCACTTACAATTAGTGCTTTAGGCCTGTCGGGTCACTCTCGTCTCATTTCTTGAACGTGGAGGGAGGATTCACGACCCGTAGCTCCACACAAACCCGTGAGTATATGATTGCATATAGGACGAAACCGGTTCGCCCTAAGTAAATAGTAAACTTTGGAGGAGTAGGAATTTGGAGGTATCTGGGCTTGGAGGAAGACCTGAAGGCAGTGCATGATGGCGAAAGGAAGGTTCATTGGGACGCGATAACTTAGGTATCAATCAATTGAACCGTGCCAAAAGACTGTGCGAATTTTGGGTTGACTTCTGATCACCCTGCTTACTTGATGGAGGCCGGAGCCAAATTTTGCCAGAAAAAGGGTTATTCTGAGTTCGTCAAATATGCAATTAACTAATTACATTAACCTACTAAATCCATCTTTATATGTACCTTATAGCAGCTGAATCTAAACGGAGGGGCGCCCAGCAGATACGAGATACAATCATAATCAAATTTACTAACATTTAACCATTCGAGTTATATTTAATTATCTGTTCAATTAGTCATGTGTAGTTTCGATTAGTATTGCTTATTCATGAATTCATTAGGATGTAGGGAATCATAATAAACGTCAAAGGGAAGTTAGTTCATTTAGAGAAATTACTTAAGGTTAAATTTGCAAGAGAAAGACCAATACAGTTTGAAATTCAACACTCTGTTTAGAATCAAGAGGGTTACCACAAAATTTAAAGTAATTAAGTCCTATATCATAAATCAAAAAATTACACAACGTTTGATGGAGTTTAATTACAACCTAAATACGAAAATATTACGTTCAAAGTCGTAAATAACGTATTTATTAGTTAAGTACATATATCGCTAAAGGTATGTAGTACAAGGGAGCTTTAAGTAGCTTTCTGTAGTTATCAGAGGAAATAAGGGTCCAATTTTATAAAGGCTTGTGTGACGTAGGGGAGGAATTTTCCATCCCTACCACACATATGCAAAGCCTTAAGAATTTAAATATCGATCAGAGCCAAGAGAAAAGGCGAGAATATTACAACTGTCTTGCCGATGAAAGGAGAGTTAAATAAGTATGAAAAGACGAAACATTACGACTGGTGCCAAGTGCCCAGGAGTAAATAAAATACAGACAAATATAAGAGTTTAGAGAAAAGACAAACATCACAGGTTATTATACTAAGTCTGGCAATGAAAAGTAGAAAATAATTGAGGGAACCATAGATTTTTAGCGAGCAACACTAATTATACTTCATAAAGACTGATACTCATTTTTAATTAAAAAAAAACAGCTGCGTGTTAAATTTATTTCGTCAAACTCGCGAACTGTCAAACGTACGAAGTTTTCTGAAATTGTTCTATTTTCTGCGCATTTTTCTTAATTTTTCTTTCCGTAAGAACCTTCTACAAAGTATAAGAAAACTTTAAAGAAAGCTTATATTATTATTATTTTATTTGCTTCAATTCGAGTGGACCCGAGTCTACCCTACCGAATGGACGAACGTCAAATGTTTGACAGGAAATTAGAACAGTTTAGGTAGAACAGTTTATATGGGAAAATGAATTTGTTGTTTTTACTATCTTCCTCGCAATTTTTCCATATTTTCTCATCGTTTAAACCCTCCCTGGACTATGACAAACATTTCAAAACCAAAATCAGCTAAATTGGCCCAGCCGTTCTTGATTTTTAGCGAGACAAACGAACAGAAATTGATTTTTATATATATAGATTTATATCATTCGGTGCTACGTAGTACCTAATTGTTTGTTGGTGATAAAATGTCCCCCAATCGAAGAATATGGTCATTTTATTTTTAAAAGTATTATTTTCTATGTAGATGTGTTACTTATTTTTTTTTTTTTTTTTTGCTACCGGTTTCGACACATCCGCGTCATTCACTAGCTAAATTAAAATTTTGCTAGTCAGTGAATGACACGGATGTGTCGAAACCGGTAGAAAAAAAATTTAAGTAAGTAACTAATTTTCATAGAAAATTAAACTTTTCAAAACAAAATGTCTAGAAATTTTCGTTATTTGTTTTTGGGGTGTTATGCCGTGTTGCGCTACCTCCTTCTTTAGCCAACGTTTCGGACATCGTTGCAGTGTCCATCATCAGGGCAGATCCGGCAGATCCGGTAGATGTGTGAAGAAGGAGGTAGCGCAACACGGCATAACACCCCAAAAACAAATAACGAAAATGCTTTTGGCCGTGAAAATCTTAAAACTTATCTGTCTAGAAATTGTTAAAAAAAAACCAACTTCGGTAGGTGATTCTACATGACGGTAGAAGTAATAAAAGATGAACGACTTTTTTCAAAATTACAATTTTTTTTTTTACAAAAATGTAACATTGGAATTTCGAATAATGTTAGTTAGTTTTTTACTTGTACTATCACTTAGAATCACCTCCCGAAGTTGTTGCACTTTACCCCCGGACTTCCTGTATAAAGCCCTATGGAAAATAATTTCCCTTAGGGCCTGTGTCATCTTAGGGCATGCTGTGTGGAGGGTCTTTTTAAGGAAAGGAAGGGGAGGATGTTCTGGGAAGGTTAAAGATGTGCTGGAAAACAAGTCAGCAAACGTAGCGATCCACTTAGAGTGACTTATGACAGAGGTGATGGTTACCCAATAAATGATCTCTGTAGCGGCGGTACCCATACCTGCCTTCATTTTTATTCTTCCGACTTTTGTGAATAAGATATACATACGTACAATACATATGTATATATATCTTGACGATCTTTTTTTCTTTTCAAGGCAAATCAGTTGATAGTTAGTAGGTACCTACTCTACTAATCTCTACCTCTCTACATATTATAAATTAGTCCTCCGCGTCGTCTGTCTGTCTGTTCGCGATAAACTCAAAAACTACTGAACGGATTTTCATGTGGTTTGTGTTACATGAGGAAGGTATAGGTATGTAATTTGTCAAGGATTTGTGTAAATTGGTTGAAAGATAACGATAATTGTTAGAAGTGTCGGAAAAAGTCGAGCCGCCTGGTAGCTTACATCAAAACACTGCCTAATCCCTTTGAGATATAGCCAAAAATTGCATGGTGGAATATTCCTCTTTTATAAATAAAATAAAATAAATAAAATAAAAAAGCCTTTTATTTCTTGCAAATAGGTATGTTACCGATTTATAAAAAGTAGTAAAAAGTAAAATTAATGTTATTTACAATCTTGTTGAAAAATGTTATATAGGTATCTTAAATTATTCATAACCAAAAATCCCTCTCTCAGGTGAAGGTGGAGGCCTCCTCTAAAGAATTCCATTTATCTCTCAGCTCAGCTATTTTTATTATTTCATCTGCCCATCTCGTGTGAGATCTGCCTTTCAGACGCTGACCGTACGGGCCATTCCACTTTGTTGCCTTGCTAGTGTCATTATAACTATTAGTAAGTAAGTATCTACTTATGTGTAAACAGTGCGGGACCATTTTAAAATGCGCTGGAAACGATTGGACTTGAACACGATTAGTTTCTTAGAAAGGCAGTGCCTATTATAAACTAATGTTGACTGGGCCATACCGTATTCGCACTCGTATATTGCTACCTCGACTCACTTTATACTCATCCGCATTATCGTATATCCATTGTGCATTTAACCAAGTCTACATTATTTGGCTTAGTTCTACCCTTATAATTTTCTTGTATCAAATATATTCAATTAAAGGAAAACAATCACTTTGTTTGTAACCACGATTTATTGATTTAATTTTTATTTACCGACCGGTTTCGCTTAATACAAGCATCTTCAGGGTATAAATTAAAACTGATGAAGAAATACATTGTGTGAGCTTATATATACATACAGACAGAGACAAAACATAATATAAAGTAAGAGTGAGAGAGTGTAATTAACATCCTACATAGTGATAGAGAGAAAGAGACGGGTATATCTAATGAATAATTACATTATATCTACCGGGACAAAACGTCATTTGGACAGGTGATAAAGGAATAAAGTGGCTACGGGTTTTTTTAGTTTATGGGAAATATTCCTAATATCGGACTGTTGGACACATTTAACTGATTATTAAGGATTTGGGTTTTTCTTTTAACGGCTTTCTTTATTTCGAGTGCTTCTAAATTATTAAGCCTGTTACCATGACCATTTCTGTGTAAAATCTTAACACCGGTGTTTTGATTGAAGGTATGATCTTTATCAATAAGGTGATTAGCGAATTCCGAAAATCCATTATTATTTAAGCATCTAAGATGCTCTTTGATTCTAATATTGACATTACGCGTCGTTTTACCTACATAAAATGATGAACAATCATTACAATCTAATTTATATATTCTGGAATGTATAAATGGAATTTATAAAGAAAGCCGTTAAAACAAAAACCCAAATCCTTAATAATCAGTTAAATGTGTCCAACAGTCCGATATTAGGAATATTTCCCATAAACTAAAAAATCCCGTAGCCACTTTATTCCTTAATCACCTGTCCAAATGACGTTTTGTCCCGATTGAGTTTCGCTCATATTGTCTTCATGTATTTAAATATTACAATTTGAGGTTTTACTCATAAAGTTAAAAATTAAAAATTAAATAGATATAATGTAATTATTCATTAGATATACCCGTCTCTTTCTCTCTATCACTATGTAGGATGTTAATTACACTCTCTCACTCTTACTTTATATTATGTTTTGTCTCTGTCTGTACGTATATATAAGCTCACACAATGTATTTTTTCATCAGTTTTAATTTATACCCTGAAGATGCTTGTATTAAGCGAAACCGGTCGGTAAATAAAAATTAAATCAATAAATCGTGGTTACAAACAACGTGATTGTTTTCCTTTAATTAATATGTTAAACCACAAAGTGACTGCTTTCTACCAAAATATGTTCAAAACAACAAAAAATCCCCGATCATTTAAACAAAATTAGCGCAGAATTTCGTTAAATCTCTTACACTTTGTTTATTATTTTAAATCAATCAATATAAAGCATAAAATTTAGACATTCGCCAAACTTATCAATTCCATTAAATATGGCTTATAAAACCAGCAAAAGATCGCACATGACGTCATCGTTCTAGTATCTTCTGTTTCTTTCGTTTTGATACAAGGCGCATAAGAAGGAAGTGAACGATCGTCGATGACGTGCGTAGGAGCTCTCGCTGAGAACTAGTATTGCGAACACGTGGATATCAAAATACAAACAAATAACATATTAATCAAATAAAATGGCTCACGCCGGGATTCGATCCCGCGACCTTCGGAATGTGAGTCAAGAGCCTCACCTCTCGACCACGGAGGCCGTCAGCGAAAACAGTACCTACCAGAATACGATAATAACATTTTGATTTTACTTTGCATATCTGTGGACAATTGCGATATAATGTAATTATAAATAAAATATATTATTTCCCCCCCCTCGATGAAACCGTTCCGAAGGGCTCGATAGGTGAAGCTAACTGAACAAACGATTTTCAATAGCACACCGTAATGATTAATGATAATTCCGCTGCTTCAATGACGCTTGTCTATGTCTATGGCCTAAATCAGAATACACATGTCAAACGCTTCAATTACTTTAGCAAACAATCAATATTATAATTTGTCAACGTAAATAGATGTAACTATAGACATTTGATATTAATTATTATTTTTAATTTATAAACTAACGTTTAGACAAGATTTTTATGCATAGCACAAAGGGTAACAATTATTATAAGCAATAATTATCAGCCTGAAACACTCATCAACATTGAAAAATCTTCCGAGAAAAGATACTTGCCGCCAACGGGACTCAACGGGCAATCAGAAGGACACGGGTTCAAGTCCCGTTGGCGGCAAGTATCTTTTCTCGGAAGATTTTTCAATGTTGATGAGTGTTTCAGGCTGATAATTATTGCTTATAATAATTGTTAACATTTGATATTGACCATCTCCAAGGCACTAAGAACTCGTCTTAGAATTATTAATACTTCTCAAAATTATCGACCTAATACGTGTTATAATAACTTTCTTTAAACGTTAGTTTATATGGCTAAACAAACGCTGATTGATTGAAAAACAATATGCAGGACTTTGAATTGGATTTTATAGATCGGACATTATTATTACGCTAACGTCTGTACGGATGAAATTTATGAATCCGACTACGTGTACAACTCTAACGCCGCCTCCTGTGCAAAACCGCTTTCGTACGTAGAGTTTGTTACAAATATGCATTCGTAATAGAACAGAATTAAGCAATTCCAAAAGATGGCGCCACTTACGTTAACAGCTAGCGTGAAGAAAGTCGCCTGGTAGGCGTTAAATTACTACTGGATTCGTACTTACGGTATGGAGAGATGGATGGTATGATTATTATTGTAACCGGCAGTTGTGAATAATAAATAATACCGCGTTGTGACTTCTACCACCCATCGATATATTGTATATGACGTCATTGCCTGTCGCGGTTACTTTGTCCCGGTTACTATCTGTCTGTCACTGGATCCGAGGAACCTATTTTTGGAACTAGGCTACTTTTGGAGCCAGTACCTATCGAACTTATCAAATGGTTGCCAAGGCTATATAATATAATCTCGAAGGGTGTGCAATTTATACTATCAAAACGTTGTAGGCCCGCCCCTGCTTACTTCAATTACCGTGTCCATTGTTATTTTGTAGCGAACACCTTTAGTTTTATTGTTACCCGCAACGGTTTTTGCATAAATACTCGGAAGTTCTGGTGACAATCGTCTGAGACTTCAATTAGGCGAACTGCTCTTAATTGCTGTGCAATTAATTATACATTTGTTCCGCACGCCCGGAGGCAGGCAATGCCGTAAATGCCTAGGAAACCTTCATATTTAGGTATCTTGGTTGCTCCTCGATTCTGCTGATTTGAAACTCAATGAAACGAAAAAGCGACACTAAAAAGAGACAAACACATACATCCGTAGGATTTAGTCTGAGAGAATGAGACGGTATAATCGGTCTTCTCTTTATGCGGTGCTTCGTAGCCTCTCCACTCTTGTCTACTTTAGTTTTCTGAAGGTTTCACTTCTACCGTGTGTGAACTGCACACATGTTGTTTTTTTTTTAAGTGAAACTTCTTTAACACCCTTGTGATTTGAAACTCCGATGAAACGGAAATGGCACTAAAAAGAGACAAACACATACACCTATAGGATTTAGCCTGCGAGAGAATGAGATAGAATGAAACCTTACCTACGAACAGTACCTACCTACGAAGCGTCGTCGCGCTGGCCGCATTGGCCGCTTTGATTATGACATCACTTTTAAAGGCTCTCATTGGTTGAGATTGTTTTGGTAAAGTTTCGCTTCTACCTCGTGTGAACTGCACTCGCTTTTTTTTTAAATATTTAAATTAAACTATTTCCAGGTACTATTATTTACATTACACGGTCGGGAAACCCCCCATACACGCGCCCAACATTTGCACATGACTTCGGGTCGTTTCTAAGATCTTTTCTATTTCCTTTCCACAAATGGCATCCCCAAAGATGGCATAGGCCTCGAGTGAAATTATTCTCCTCACGACATTCAGTGTGTACTTAATATACCTATTGTATATTTTAAAACTATTGCATTCACTTATCTATATATATATATAAAAATGAATCCCTGTTTCTCTAGGTCACGCCATAACTTCAGAACGACTTTACCTATTTCATTAATCTTTTTTTAAAGTTTTCCAATACTTTGTAGAAGGTTCTTACGGAAGAAAAATTAAGAAAATTGCGCAGAAAATTGAATAATTTCAGAAAACTTAACGACTATTTTAACTTCGCACGTTTGATGAAATTGAATTTAGCAGGCAACTGTTGTTTTTTTTTTGTATTAAAAGAATTGTCTATGGATTTTTAAAATTATAGATATCTTAAAACTGTACCTATGTTAGGTACCACCTTTGATTGATTGTTCTTATAATTTACAAAAATGAATATTTGTAATATACGAAAAATGATAATTTGAATGAAAAAATTGTAATAGAAACAATTTATTTCTTTGAATATAGCATTGCACCGCATGCCGGGAACCAGCTAGTTTATTGATAAAAAAATATCGATTATGTAAAGCGTTGATGTTTCACGAGCATTTTGTCAGTTATAAATAAACTAGCTGACCCGGCCACGCGTTGCTGTGGCTAATAAAACACACCGTCATCTACTGCATGGTTATCCAACCTTTATAACCACCGCCGTCTTTGAGTTTATCGCAAAGAGACAGACAGATGCCGCGGAGGACTTTAAAAACTGTATCCGTCTAAATAACTTTTCGATTACCGCAATGTACGTGACCATTTTTTTAGAAGATTGAATGGGTATAGTAAGCTATCCGTAAAAGATACATATATGCCTTCGCGGACTTTTTTGTAGATCTATAAAATAGGAATATTCCACCATGCATTGTTTTGTTATATCCCAAAAGGATTAGGCAGCGTTTTCGATGAAAGCTACCAGGCGGCTTGACTTTTTCCGACACTTCTAACAATTATCGTTATGTTTCAATCAATTTACACAAATCCTTGACAAATTACATACCTCAACCTTCCTCACGAAACACTCTATCTATTGGTGAAAACCGCATGAAAATCCGTTCAGTAGTTTTCGAGTTTATTGCGAACAGACAGACAGACAGACGGACAGACAGACGACGCGGGGACTTTAATTTATAATATGTAGAGATGTAGAGATAGAGATAACATCACCCAGTAGCGAGATAAACCTTCGGAATTTTCAATTATGAATTTTTCTTTCATAATTGGGGAATTGGAATCTGTCATGATTATATTTTTCCTTATCTTTATTTACATAACACATGGATAATTATTTATTCAAGACTCAGTGCATTACAGATAAGAATGCAAACTGCCAAATTTAACGCAGATGAGGTAGGTACCCCCCATTTACTATCTGTGGGTTTTTTGCACTGTGGGTAAAGATTAGCTCCCCATTCACTCACTAGCGTCAAATTGGCGCCTGTACCTACTCAGGACAACTGTAGGGTTACCAAATAAAGAAAAATAATAAATTAAATTCATTAATTGAAAGTCATAATCGCTAATATTTATGGTACATTCACTACATAGGTAGGTACTACCCCTTTCAATAAGCGCAACGTATGTCGAAAAGGAAGTCGTTAGGGTTCGGATTAATATTGACTCTTTAATATCATTTTAATTAATGTATAAACTAGCGCAGACCCATGAAAAATCAGGGGATATTTTTGAATTCTTGGCAAAATAAGTTTCGATTTTTGAAATGACAAAAATAATTTATTGTTAAAAATAGTTACGTTGTAGGTAGGTTTATCGCTTGTCTGATCTATTCTCACGAATCAGTTCATCAGTTCCAATTTTGAAAATGTCTCTAAAATTCAAAGTAAATTTGAATTCATTGGAACAGATTATATGGGACAGCAGGACATACAGACAACCGAAATAAATATTTGATGATATTTGTACCTATTATTTATGTTTCTTTCACTAAATACCTTTTTATTAGTGTCCGACCGAAACAGGACTTTCTGCTGAAACCGAAGCCGAAACCGAAATTTTTTGGACATGTTAAAAATCTGTTTTTTACTGAAATTTGCCTTACTTTTTACACAGTGCCTCCGTTCATGGAGATACTTACAAGCTACTCGATTCTCGTGCGCGTATCATACGCGCCGATCGTAAGTACTCCCCGTACGATTTAGCTGGTGCCCGTTCACGGCGCTACGCGGTGGCCGTTGGCTTCCAATCAGTATCATGATACCGATAGTGCTGATCGCACGCACAGTCGCATCATTTTTGTCTGATACTTGTTCGTTTGACGTTTGACAGAAATGGCGTCGGAACATGAAAGTAATGTTAGATTTGTTCTGGAAGTGGAAAAAATGCATGTTTTTATAACTATACTTTACCAGAATACGTAAGAAACGATTTAGTGGAGAAGGCATGGATTGATGTTGGAAAAAAGTCATATGACATCGCATGACAGCGTGTTCACTCCACGGCTGCACGTGAAAAATGACCAAGTTCAGTACATTTCGGATAGCGCCGTGTGCGGAGACTAGCATTAAAAAGTGGTATATCAGCACTAGCAGGGTACTTGTGGTTTCATCACAATTACGTAGATTGTAAGTATCTCCATGAACGGAGGGCCTTATACAGACGGTTAACACGTGTTAAATGAGATAAAATAAACAAACAATAATTGAAGTAGGTACTCGTATGTGAAATTTTTGTTGTTGTTGTTGATGTTGCTGCTATAAAACATTTTTGATACGGTGAATAGTATCCATAATTTAAGATTCTTGATTGAGGAGAAGCAATTCATTGTTTCTGAGTCTACGGGAAGGGATATTGAAAGGGATGAGAGCATGCTCTCTCTCCCTCACGGCAATGACCCATACTGTCTTCAGAATCCGAAAACTTTTTATTAAGCGACATTTTTTTTTTTTTTTTTTTTTTAATTGTACACCAGATTTTTATCCAATTACTGTACAATTTTCTCATTTTAACAGTCTTAACACCTAGGAAGATGATTAATATACAAAAAAATCTTAAGGCTATCTAAAGAAGAGTTATCTATATCTAGTGTTTCCGATATTTCGTTCAACAGCACCATTCCTCTTGTCATGCTATGCTGTGCTAGAACATCTGTTCTTCCGTATGGTATTTTGAATAAGTCGTGTCGACGACTACGGCTGAAATTTTCAGGCACGTATAAGCCATAACATTCCAAGAGGAATGGGCTGTCAATACGATTATGGGTTATGTTAAAACTAAGAATTGCAAGATTTGCATAACGTCTAGTTTCCAAGCTAAATCTATTTGTTGCCTCAAGTAATTCCATATGGTGCATGAATCTCGGGTACGTTCCATTCATCCGCATATAGACATACCTAAGGAATTTTTTCTGAACTTGTTCTAGCATATTAATATATTTCGCTTGGTGCGGAGTCCACACACCACTGGCATACTCCAGCTTACTTCTTATGACTCCATCAAACATGGCTATCATTGCATCTGGGTCATCAAATTGCTTGACATAGTGCCATCTCGTTTATTGTATTGTATAAAGAGACAGAAGACATGATATCGGGGCATTTCAATAATTGACCCAGCCAATCATAGTGCGTGGGAAAGAAAGCTTCCATTTAAGACGTTAGATTATGTCACTGCTTGCCGCTGCCTGCTATCTCGCGGTGCATTTCAAATACCATACATTAGAATAATACCAGTTGTTTTGATTTGCTTACTATTTCATAATACGACATTATGTTTTGCTGTCGTATTATAATTTCGGGAGGTTTTTGACCAATTGACCTGAGGGAAAGACCGCCACTGAGTATTAATTAGTTTTCAGTTTGGCAAAAAACGTTGATAGGTTAATTGGTAACTAACTAACCATCACGCCGTTTCCCCTCAGGGGTAGTCAGAGAGGAGGACCACCAAACAACTCGGTCTGGGCACACACTCCTTGCCTCGTTTACTTTCATACATCGTCTCATACATGCTCTTCTATTATTCTGACTCTTGACATGGCCCGACTCAACTATCTGATTCACTTGGTCGTAATATGTCTTTCTCGGGCGTCCCCGACTTCTTCTATCATTCACATTTGCGTCATATATTCTCCTTTCACTCCTTTCCTAGTTAGTTGGTGAAATATAATACGAGTTCGTTTTAAATCCTGTTGTAGCAAATCTAATTATTTCGAGTGTACATATATTGATAAGTGATCAATCTCGAATACTTTCCCTTTCTCGCATCGCTTGTCTCTTACAGGTCAGGGACGAGGGATGCTATTGGTTGATAAATGTTCACCCCGCCGCTGAGGATTGACAAATGGTCTGACCGATAAAAGGCCATGTGAGACCTCGAGAAACTTAAGTTGCCTTCCAGATCTGTCCGCTCGATCTTCAGGAAACACTCTCTGGCGGGTCTGATATACGAGTACCTACGTCAGCTAACCCAGAAAGAAGCATACTCGTAATTTTTTTGTTAGGGGGCATACATTAATTACGTGAGCAGTTTTTCTTTCAATGTAGACCCCCTCCCTTGGTGAGATAAATTTGGGCCACTTCTTACATTATTTTCGAGTAACGTGAGATTTTGCTGGACCCCCCACCTTTTTGAGCTCAAGTAATTAATTTATGCCCCCGTAAAAGGTTTTAACTAGCGGTTGGGTTATTTATTGTTAACCCATAAAACAACTGTTATTAGTTTTGTACTGTTTTACTATTATTGAACTGCAAATTGTTTGGACCTACTCCAATAAAAACTAATTGTATTTAGCGTATAAAAGTGAGAACCTTATTTCATTCCTATCGCTACATTGGCAAATAAAATGTTCCTAATCACAAGAAAAGTGGATTAAGTGGAAAACTATAATTACAATTTTTTTAAAGATATTTCAGTAAGGCTGTTCTGGTTTCATGTACCATTCTATGTTGCAATGTAAGAAAGAAAACCAAGGCACACAATAAGGAACTCCAGTTAAAGAATATTATGGCTTTAAAAAAAAAGTTCATATATACCAATAAACGCTGATTCTGAATATATAAGTTTTATTTAATATTATTAAACGCACAGTTTTTAAAAAATATTAAAAAGTCCATTTTTAATCGGGTTGTGGAAACAAGCCGTCAAGTTAGCATTATTGAAATGTTTAGTGGTGACGTCACTGTTCCTCGTGTCGCAACGTCGCCATAAAGTTATTGTATGGGAAATGTATGGGAATGTAGGTATGGAACAAGCCAGCGTATTAATTTATTCGTTTATTTACATGCTGTTTACAGAGATTTAGTGGTTGTATTTATTGAAACATTATTTAGGCCTAAATAATGTTTAAAAAATAAAGGTATCTCTTTATTTTTGAAACATTAGTTTATCTCTACTATTGAAAATATTCAAAAACTACTGCACAAAAAAAATAGTAATGCTAATTCTAGGGAGAATACTTCGAACACCGAATTCAAAATGGCGGCAGTTGATCAGCTGATTGCCCGATCATGTAGTAACTTTTCAGGAGTGATGACGTCACACGATTCACCATACATACGGTGGTTTTCGGGGGATTTTGAATAATTAAAACTTTGATAATTATATTTTTGAATGTAGCTATTACTTTGTGGTTATCCATTATAATAAAATGAAACAATGCAACTTTGTATAAACCACTTATAAAATGTGCAAATCCGACCGGTATAAGTAATATAAGTATAAGTATAATCAGTATAAGCTTTCCCTGACGAAGGAACGTTTGTTCCGAAACCGGTCGGATTTACACATTTTATAAGTGGTTTATACAAAGTTGCATTGTTTCATTTTATTTTGATAATTATTTTAACTATTTGAACTAACTCTAAAAACAAATAAAAAATGCAGTTATTTAAATTAGAAGGTCATTTAAAAAAAAAGGTAAATTTGCGACTAGACGCCGCATGCCACTACACTTTTAATAGGCATATATTTAAAAAAATAAACTACCCCTAAACTTAATTACCACAAGAACCATCTGTTTCAGTCGAGAACGGCGGAAAAACGTGCATTTAAATTTATATTCGTAAAAACTTTTATTCACGTAATTTTCCGTTTTGACGCCGACGCCATATTGAATCTTGTCCATAGAAACCACATAGTGACGTATATCAGTAGTGCCAACCATACAAAACAAATTCATAGTAAAATAATTTGCACACATACCTAATCCGAATCACTTCCAACCTCAGCACCACTTCCAGCCTCGACGTCACTCCCAGCCTCCCTAATCACAATTACTCCCTTCCTCAGCATCCCTTTCGGCCCTAGCGGCACTCCCAGCCTCCGTGTCAGCCCCTTCTTGATCTACGTACGGATTGTAGAGATCACTCGTCGTCTATTTCCACTATCACTCCGACACCGCCGATCATCTCTTTCTTTTGATAGCACCAGTGGATGCATACCTCCCTGCAAAATGAGGACCAATCTGTTACGGTTCGAGCCGACATTCCAAATTCGTCCATCAAGAATAGTGTCCGGGGCGGTCGCATATCGGCCCAAAATACAACAAATCTACAAATGTCTTCAACAGTAAGTTTCGAGAGAGAGAAAAATGTATTTTTCCGCGCCGTTGCACTAAAATTACATCTAGTTTTTTTTTCTTTCTCCCTAATTGCACAGTAATTGTTTTGGTACACACGAATCGAAAGTCAGATTTTAAAACACAGGTGTTATTGCAGTTTTCACATTGTTTTTCGCGTCTAATAACTCCATGTTTCCTCAGCCATTCTAATAATATTTCCCGATTATCCACAATCTTTAGAAATCCGACAACACCTACGGAACAATTTTCACATGACATTTTAAATTTTCCGGAAAACCGCGCAATTCAATAGGAAAAAATTTTACAACTGATAAATAACGAACCATAAACAAAAGAAAAATGATCGAAAATATATGAAAGAACGCGCACACGTTCTTCTTTTTCGTTTTGTAAAGAGAGCAGTGCTTGTCTAACGAATATGTGTTATAATACATTTTATTATAAAAACAGCTTCAAAATTCTCAATTATAAATTTCTGAATGTCGTTGGAGAACGCCTTATTTAATATACCTAACCTAACCTAACCTAATAACCTAACCTAACTTAATAACCTAACCTAATAACCTAACCTAACCTAACCGTGTGATATGGTTTATGATACAAAAGAAAGTGTCCCCTTTATACCGCCTGCTCGCGTCAAGGCAAAAAAAACATCCCAGTTTTCAAGTAGTTTAGCGGCTACGCTAGGTTTGTGTAAAATGGTTTGTGATACAAAAGAAAGTGACCCTTTATAACGCCTACTCGCGTCAAGGCAAGAAAAACATCCCAGTTTTCAAGTAGTTTAGCGGCTACGCTAGGTTTGTGTAACATGGTTTGTGATACAAAAGAAAGTGCCCCTTTATAACGCCTGCTCGCGTCAAGGCAAGAAAAACATCCCAGTTTTCAAGTAGTTTAGCGGCTACGCTAGGTTTGTGTAACATGGTTTGTGATACAAAAGAAAGTGCCCCTTTATAACGCCTACTCGCGTCAAGGCAAGAAAAACATCCCAGTTTTCAAGTAGTTAAGCGGCTACGCTAGGTTTGTGTAACATGGTTTGTGATTCTGGCGTCCAATCTCACAAGACGAAAGCTAATTTTAATTTTACGTTCGAAATTTAGAATGAAATATTTTCCACTTCCCCCAATGCAAATAGTTGCCTTTTAATGTAATTAAGGTCAATCAAAAGGTTTTTTTTAAGTGCATATTAACTGTTGCCAGCGATCTCCAAAAATTACCATGATTTTTGCCGTATAGCAATCTTTTTTTTAATATTATGAAAATTTGTCCTGACTGAAACCGATGTTTTTTGCGGTAGCTAAGTTTAAAAATAGTGTACTTTCCAAAATCTGTGCCTATTAAAAGTGCGGCTGCTTATCAATAAATTAGTTTGAAAATTTGTACGGTAACTTTAGTTAGTACCTTCCTAGAGTATGTGTGATTTTTGCCATAGAGCAATCTGTTTTTTTAATATTTATCAATTGGTACCCTGGAAATAGTGGAAGTTGTTCAGTTCAGAATGCAAAATAAAGTAATACGAAACGTCAGCGTCAGCCGGGATTGGTATATTTATGCGTCAGCCGTAACGAGAAATTACGTACCTACAAATTTTTTTGTTTATGAAATGTAAATTTAAATGCATATTTTTCCACCGGTCCTGACTGAAACCGATGTTTTTTGCGGTAACTAAGTTTAAAAATAGTGTACTTTCCAAAATCTGTGCCTATTAAAAGTGCGGCGGCTTATCGTAAATTTAATAAAAATTTAACTGGAGTTCTCTATTCGCGCCGCTAGCACGCGCTAGTGTAGCATGCAGCCATCAGAATGTATAGAAAATGTCTGAAGTTATATTTGCTTACACTTATTACGATTTTTGTTAACTTCTAATTTTCATGCAAAGAGGTATGAGGTAGGTAGTAGTTATGTATTCGTAGAATTATCTATGCACTTTAAAAAAATTTGCTGAAAAGTTACATTCAGACCTCAAATTGTGAAAAAGAAACTGAACATATTAATAAATACTGATAAAATTAATGTGACGACAGGTATAATTTAGTTTCAATATAAAATATTAAATGTTAAATTCGAAAACCTTCACCATGAACATTTTAAGAATTACTTTATCCAAAAACGGTCAAATAAGTTGTGTGGTGAATTGTTGGTGTGAAAGTTAGCGGTGATCCAGAGCCATTGTACATTGAACCTGTTTATGGTAGGTAGTTTGACGGTGGTTTTCTGAATAGCCGGTATTATTCCCGAAAATAATACGCTTTTATATTTCGAGAAACAAAAGACTTGTTGAAAATTTGACAGTCATGAACATCACGGCGAGGAACAATATACATTATGTTCTTAGTCATAAGGAGAAAATTATGTGAACTTGTGAAAAGACAAAACTACTAGTAAAGATAAAAAACATTAAAAACAACAAATAAAATTAAATATCTCAGTGTAATTATAGATAAAAATCTGAAATGGAAGGAACAAATATGTCAAGTAGTAAACAAAATCAGAAAATTAATATATATATTTTTAAGAATTAGAAATTTTCTGTCGATAAAACATCTATATTTAATCTACTCTGTCTTAGTTCAATACGCTATTATTAGTTGGGGATCCGCGTATAAATTAATGTAACCTTCTTCCAATAGAAATTGTAAAAGAACAATTATTAAAATTATATTAAAAAAATCCTTGGACTACCCAACAGAACGCCTGTTTGAAGAATTTCAAGTCCACATTTAAAGATTTATATATTAAAAATTTATTAATTCAAATTCATTATCAAATTAAAGAAAAAGATAAATATCCATTTTAAATGAAAACAGAACTCGACTTTAACATGTTTTTCTATGCCCAAAACTAAATACGTCTTTTGCACAGCCTCATTACACTTACCAGGGAAGAACTTTTTTTCAATCGACTACCAGAAGAAATCAGAAGCATTAAGGTGAAACAGATGTGACAATTCCCATACAATCTATTTTTCAGCCGCATTTGAAAACTACAGATAACATTTTATTTATTTTAGTACCGAAAAATAATACTAATAATGACATTACCGCGAACCAAAATTTCACTGTTCTATCACTAATAATAACCAAGTAATTAAATTAACAAAAGTAATTATTTTATGCAAACACCGCCAGCTAAAATGCACTAATCTCTATTAGAAGGAGACAAACCTATGTGAGAGCCATTGGTTTCACGTGCACGCTTTCAACCCATTCCTACGGCGTTAAAAGTGGTCAGTATATTTGTAGTAAAAATGCCAATTTGCGTGGCTTGATTTGTTATTCCGATAGAATGTTCGTTTTGCTTTTTTATGAATGTTCCAGTATTACTTGGGGCAAAGAAAATTTGCAAGCAGTAAAAAAGGTAAAATTAACTATATAATTATGGTGACAGCGACTGTAATTATTTAGAACTTTCTTAAATCTCTAACTATCACTAGACGCCTGCCTAGTTAGGGAACGTACCCATACTACGTGACACGTTTAGGGGGGGGGGGGGGTCTTTAAAATGTCACGCTTGGTACAAACGAGCGGCGGCGGGCTTAGGTTTTTGGTCACCGGGGGGGGGTTAAAAATTGCAAAAAGTTGGTCACGTAGTATGGGTACGTTCCCTTATGTTATTGAGACGTGCTAAACAATAAAATGCATAGATCGAGCTGGATACCTACTATTCTCTCTGATTTATGTCTGTCTGCCAAGGGTTTAGAAGTTTGAAGACTTTACTGCATACAAGAATAACAAAATTTTGTGCAGCGCATTATTGTTATTCTATAAAAATGAGGCGTGCCCTTTATAAGAAACATAGCTATTCCGGGAAGAGAGTGAATCCACGGCGAATTGGAATACGGGTATTACTGGGTCAACCAACTCGGTCTTGGCACACACTCTTTGCCCCCCTCACATTCATACATCGTCTCATACATACACTTCTGTTATTCTGACTTTTGACATGACCCGACTAAAGTATCTGATTCACTTGATCGTGCCGTGTCTTCTTCGTGCATCCCCGACTTCTTCTACCATTCACATTTACGTCATATATTCTTCTTACACTAGGTACCTACCTACCTTCTTAGGTACCTGCCTACTTTCTTCATTCATTCGCTCTACATGCCCAAACCATATAAGGGTCCCTTTCTTAATCTTACTCATTATCCTCATTTTCTAGGTTCATTCTGTAGTTAGGTTATAATATTTTATAATTATTATTATAGTATTGTTTAATTTTTACTAATTATCTATCCCCGTTTTCTCGCTGATACCTAGGATGGGTAGAGTTGAAAGTGAATGTGAAGTAAACGATTATTCGCATTCATACATCTCTAGGTACTTTTATTCCGACTGTTTGTTCTCAAATAATTAATTCGCCGATTGATTGATTGCGCCGGTTTTTTGCGAAAAATGATCTCAAGAGACACTACCTATACTAGGTATAATGTTAGTATCACAATAACGGAAAAAAATTGTTATTTCGCAGAACGAAAGTTGAAGCCGATTCAATTTTGGGTTTCTACTGTACAGAAAGCCGGTTCTCAATAGGGATATTTCTCGTAGATTTTATGAAATAAATCATGTGGAATCCCGGTTTTAGTCTTGCATTCTTTCTTGATATACCTACCTAGGTACCTAGTACCTAAACACATACTTTATAATATTATCTATTTGACGCTTATAGAACAATCATACACGGATTTACCACACATACACCTCAAGGATCTCATTTCTACTTGTGTCCTTCCTCTGCCAGTTAGTTGCCTATGTGTAGTAATTGTCAACAATTTTACCCATATCGCTCGATGGGTATAGGGTGGTTCGTATTTAATGTTGCCCAAAAATTTTATTCTTGTATACCTTTATATTATACCTTTTAGTTCTCACAAACACTGGCGCGGAAATAAAGTAAACAAATATTCAGATGACGAGACCCCTAAAATTAATATTTGTGGAGAAATCTCATCCTCTAATATTACGTCTGGGGAAAATATGAATATGGACTAGAAATATGGACAGAATATGTGAAAAGAATTAAAGAAATAAGTAAATAAAAAAATGCTTCACTGTCAGAAAAAATTAACGATAAGAACAGATATTCATGACAGAAGTTTTTATTCGCTAGGACCGGCATGGGGGTTCATATTTAAGATTTTAAGTAGGGATTTAATAATACTATAGTAGATGGTATTTCTATTCCTCCATTCTCTGCGAATTCTGAATATTTTGAGTAAAAAACAAAATCTGAACCTGCTTTTACTATGTGCGGTCTCATACGTTAATAATAAGACCGGTCACTTGCCGTGTTAACATTGCGTCTGGTTCCCACCCAGGCGTCGTGAGATCAATTCCTCAGCTGGCTAATTCTTCCATCACGACCCAGGCAACGTTTTCCACTTACTATGATAGTAGTAGAAGATTTTTAATTACTGTGAGGTTTTTCGAAACTCGGGAAAGTTCGTATTTCATAAAAAAAAAACATGTCACACTTTTGTCGGCGCTCCTGTGCCAGTCGGCCACTCACGCGCCAACTCAATGCCAATCAGAAAGCCAAAACCCGCGTTCTTTACCTAAGCATGCACCCGGCTGTAAATGTTTACTTGCTGAAAATAAGAAATCGATGTGTTCAGACCGAAAAAAGTTTTTTGGATGGAGATTCACCAGTTTTACCACTAGTTTACGGCAGGGCTGGGCAGTATTTGAATTACTTGTAATTGAAATACGCATTTGAAATACAAATACATTTTGTATTTGTATTTCAATTACTTCCTAAAAATGTATTTTGTAATTGGTATTTCAATTACCTGCTAGTAAGGTATTTTGTAATTTGTATTTCAAATACTTATCGCTTCAAAATACATTTTGAAATACATTTAGCGATCTTAATACTGATAATGAAAAATAAACTGACATACATAGATAATACATAGACAAAAACGCTATCCTGGAATATTGTCCTATTTTTCTGTGCTATAGCACTCTTACTAATGATTATTTGTAGTTCTCTTATCATTGCTTTATAATGTACTGTACTTGTTTTATGTCATGCTAGTTATTATTATTGTCCTGTGCTATAATAGCACTGTTAGTGTACATTTTGAATCAAATTATATTATACTTGTCATTGCTTTGCATTGAACATTTTTGTATCATTGTATTAGTTCAAGCACTACATGAATAATTTGACTGAATACTAGATTATTTTTAACTGTAGAGCGCACTTGAAGTGAAATAACACAAAATTGCGCTATACAAATGTTATCTATGTATTTAAAAATGAATCCTTGATTCCCCTGGTCACTCCATAACTTCAGAACGACTTTACCTATTTAGCAGGCAGCTGTTTTTTTTGTAACAAAAGAATTGTCTATGGATTTTAGAAATTAGAATAGCTGGCACGCGAGTTGTTAGAAAACTGAATGTACTGGGAGTGAATATATAGAACGCGGAAGAAGGGTTGGCGGGACGGGGGAGCGGGAGGGGAGAGTGGGTAGACGGGGAAAGTGGAAGGGGAATGCGAGAGGGGAAGGGGATGCGGGAGGGGAACGGGGACGCACGGGAAAGAACATGCAGGGAGAAACAATTTATTTCTTTTTGTATTTCAAATACATGACTTGAAAGTATTTTGTATTTCGTATTTTAAATACATGCGAAAAAGTATTTTGTAATTTGTATTTCAATTACAGAAAAGCATGTATTTTGCCCAGCCCTGGTTTAAGGACACCGTGTATAAGATATTTGTACAAAAAAAAAAATATTTTCAATCCTCATCTCTCATAACATGACATGTTTATCATTTGTGAAAATAAAATATATTTAAAAAAAATACAAAAAGTTTTGTTTATATGAAAAATGACTTCATATGCACACTGTAGGAACTGTCGTTGTCACTCAAATATCACGGTAGCGCAGGATGATGATACGAAAATAACATCACAATGTCAACCCTAGGAAAGCAAAACAGATCCTGACTTGAGCACCCGACCAAATTGTTTCTCCATCTGACAATTCTAACCACTTCGTTGGTTTGATAAATGCGCCCCACAGAAATACAAGAAAAAATGTAACTTTTTGACTTATTCACACAATATCTTTGAGCAAACAAACGAGATAATGCGTAAGTAGGTATGTACCTACATCGCTTGACATCGACACGCTCCACACGACATTGCCTGCAGAGAGCATGGGTTGCTAGCGCTGTCTCGTTTGTTAAAGAGCCGCTAGAACGAGATGCATGCAGGGACTCTATGCCGCGTCGAGAGGAGAGCCCTTAGCTATTTAGCAAAAGCGGCCTCTAAAAAAAGGATCCGGTTAACGCCAGCTCCCGGCACACATGCCATTATTCACAGCTGGCTCCTTTTATCAATCTCCCCACGCGTTGACTGAATTGCTCGATTTAAACAAACCTCTTTCTTCCGTCTCTCTTCAACCCGTGCGAAATATCATATAATATTTGACATTCACTCTTTTTCGCAAATGTGTTTCTATACCAACGCGCGCGGAGCTGTGAGAAAAGTCTTTTGAACGTATTTTTTGCAATGAAATTGTGTATTTTTCAGCCGTTTTCTTCGATTATGAAATTATAGGTACCAAAAAAAATTTATACAGATTAATATTACTTATATACGGCCGCAAATCAATAATTCATCTCAATATTAAAAAGCATAACGTGTTAAAAGTGTTTTATTAGACGATATTGAAAATAGCACCATCTATCGATGAAAAGTTTCTAAAAATATTTAAGGAATACCCTTGATAAAACCCGAATACTGCTCACTGTCAAGAGACATTTTAAAAATATTCTTAAGAAAAAAACTACTGCCACTTAATTAATCTTACAAATATCCTTAGTTTTCCATAACATTCTTTCTTTTTTTAAATACACACTATTATCAAAATAAATACTGCAGCTCACATGTACATATACATATATGTACAATGAATTATTTAAGTTGTAACTAATAGCATTTATGTATACTCCCCTTCCATACACAAGCAAATGCTTTCAATGGAAGGGTAGTAAAAAAACCTGAGATGTAAAATTATCATGTTAATACCGTGTAAAACATATTAAAAAAAAATATATATATAAAAAAAAAAGTTTATATAATCCGTTCTATCCCGTGAAAAATCACAGGATATTATATTGTAGGATTTGTGATGCTGAAAAAATTTATTAAAAAATATTTGTCTTCAACTTGAAAAATTAGGACATTTGTTAAAAATTAAAATAAAATAAATACATATTTTTAAAAGCATGTGATCTTATATATTGAGTTATTTATTGACTAATAAATTTAGGTACCTATTTTATCATTATCTGAATTTCGAATATTACTATTTCGAAAATGAAAGCAAATCAGCAAACAATAAACGTGCATTGAACACGAGTTACACGGAGACACACCACCGAAATTAATAAAACAGAGCATCCCTTTTTATGTCTCACAAAAAACAGCTGACGGTAAATAAGTGTTTTTTAATGCTCTATAAAACTTTTCTGCGGTATTTTTATAATTGTTTTCAGCTCGCACTATCATACCCAAAGATATTGAAATATAAGGAGATATGCTATGGTGTCCGCCCGACTGTCGGCGGAACTACGGTTTAAGGCGTAATTCGCACGAGACTTTGAAAAACGTTGCGTTAAAACTCGGCGTTGACGCTTTTATAACGTTCTCGATATGATTGTTCATACGAACGCTTAAAAATCACTCTTGTTTCGTTTCTCGCTTCAGTAAGACGTGGAAATTGTTTCTGCATAATTAATAGCAATAGCGATTTGTGTTACTAGAAGACGAAAAAGAAAACAAAAGGCGAACTGGGATCTTCGACCAAGTATAATATCGATGACAGGGATACTTAAAAGGGCAGTTTGCGACACTGTACGAAGAATAAATTAACTTGATTACCTAAACTAACTTAATAAACTTAACTTAACTTAACATTCTTAGCCCTTTCCACTACAAGCCTTTTTTAATTAATTTTTTTTTTTTTTTTTTTTCTTCTTTCTTTCTTGGTTTTATTTCACCAGCTCCACGACGAAATTGTGTATTCAAGTTTTAGTTACATTTTATAAATAAAATTGATAATTGATTATACACCACCAATAAAAGTTTTTTGTCTGTAAAGAACTATATGTAATTAGCTGAAATTTTAAATAATCTTAAACTATTTACTTAAAACTGTTTGGCACCACTGTGTATCGAATCCGACGAAGTCCCATGTGTACTTCCCAGCACTAAACCATGGTAACAATAATTATTATTTAGTATTCGTCGGATTGAAACATGAACAACTGTACTATATACTACATACTACTGTACAGCTGTACAATATAATTTACCGGACTTGAAGAATAAAGCCCAACATTTAATTGTACTAAAATTGGTGTTAAATAATGAAGATAATGTAGATTTTCAACATAAAAATCCTTTCTCATGTGCTTACCATATACTACTCACTTTGATTTTATACTCGTAACTCTTTTAAATTAAATTATTTTATACGATTTTGTATTCTATTATATTATTTTATGCATATGTATATTTTCTTAATACTCTCACACATTCTTTATATTGCTTATGATAATTTACTGTATAAAAAATCGACCACCACAACACGGGCATGTGCCTAGCATGGTGGTCGAAAAATCCCCAATTTTTGTAGAAAAAGATTTTTTCAATGAATAAAGAAACTTAAAAAAAAACAAAAAATTAAGGCAATACCCGATAATTTTTTTTAGTTATTTTTGATTGTCTATTACAACATTTGACGAACTGTTGACGATAGTGGGGCCTCGAATAACACTTCAAGATACCAAATTACAAAATAATTACAAAATTACCAAACAATTTATATTTATTAAAAACTTAGGTATTAAATTTAACAATCATCTGGAGATAAATAAAATTCTTATGGTGAACTTATATAAGTCAACGGGCTCTGAACAGTTATTGAACTTGATTCGTCAGTGTTGGATGGATATGGGTAAATATTTGGGTTGAAAGTGGTAAAAAAGCTTTGTGCGGAGTGTGGCCTAGAACTTGGTGCAGTTGATTTGGGGCGATATCGACGATTATCTAGAATCCTAATTACTTTAGATGGATGTACAGGATTAACGGATAAAGATTGATGCACCGGCGCTGTTTTACCGCTCGTGTGAATAATAATACGAAGTTTCATATGACCTATTCCCTTTAACGCCCAACGCCCAGCGCTCAAAATGCGACACTGCTCACTAAAAAAGCGTCGCGTTTTAAAAGCGCTTAAGTATGAACATATACTTGGAAATGCATTTGTTCTATTTGAACGCTTTTTTAACGAACGTTAAAAAAGCTCCCGTGAGAATGAGGTCTTATGGTCCTAGTTTGAATACGGATTTTAATTGATTTTTCGAAGGTGTGCATTATTATTGGTTAAAAAATAGTTTGAGTACGGGACGAAATCGTTCATTTAGTTGATTTTTTGAAGGTGTGCAGTAGTATTGGTTAAAAATATCGGCGACACCAGAAAGCACAGTCCCACCTAGTAAAAACTGCCGATAGCCCATCTTCTTATATTTCATTATCTTTGGTCATATATAACATGAGCTATGGAGCCTCTAATCAAATACCCAAAAAGAAAGGCCTATTGATTTTGACAAAAAATATTAACGATTTTTTTTTAATTTGTCCCTGTTCATCTAGATATTTGAATTTGAGGTAAAACAGATACGATTTTAGATTTTCACGGCCAAAAATATTTTACTTATTAGTTTTTGGGGTATTATGCCGTGTTACGCTAACTCCTTCTTTAGCCAACGTTTCGGACAGCGTTGCAGTGTCCATCATCAGGGCAGATGTGTTAGACTTGAGGTAAAACAGTTTAATAACAGAATAATAGTTTGTTTTATTTATTTGCATTATTTTGTGCACTTACTCAGACTCTATAAATCCATTAACCATACAATGTAGACAGTGTCACAATAAAACATTACAAATGAACAATATGGCAAGCAAAAAATAATACACTACGTATGTACATTGAATTCTTGTCACGTTCAAGCATTGTACTCGTGTACTGTTTTTTTCGACCTCTGGAGTTTTAATACAGCCATGATTTGATCCGTCATTTTCTGACAACTGAAGCTACTGTACTTACTGGTAAAATGACGGTTGATGTGTCACATACCTCTACACGTGATTACTTCAGCTGCTATGCTACTATCTTATCTTTTAGATAGGTTACGATCTTTCATTGGTAGAGACTGGAGTCTGAAAAATTATTAAATAATGTCACTTAAATTTGAAGAAAAAAATAATTAAAAAAGCACTTTTTGATTTGGTCCATGTTCTGCTGAATGTCTGGCCGCTAAGGTTCGTTTGGCGCTTTATACAAATATATCAAAGGAGACTTGCGCGGGACCGTAGATTAATGGAACCAAGTAGGTACCCGTGAGATAAATGCATATTTTATTGCTATCTCATTCTCTCGTGGGTTAAATCCTATAGTTGTATGTTTTTGTCTCTTTTTAGTGTCGCTCGCTTCCGTTTCATCGAGTTTCAAATTACAACGGTGCCAAAGAAGTTTTCACTTCAATGACGCGTCATAGAGCATTTTAAAAGACAAGCCTAGCCAGGAACTAATATGGACCTGAAAAGACATGCATATATGAAGGTACGTATGTATTAATATTTCTATTTTTTTAATTCAAAGCAACAATTTTTCTGTATCGTACACAATGATCACAAACTCCAACAGCTCGTAGGGCTTTGAAGCAAAGAATGGACGGTTACCTCGAGAGTGTTTTCTCTTGGGGTAAAAATAATCTCGTTGAATTTAATGTTTCAAAGACCCAATCTTGTCTGATTACGTCTAAAAGGGATAGAAATGAAAATCTAGTCTCTTTCAACGGAAGCAATCTTCCGAACAGGCCATCCATTGATATGCTTGGTGTAACCCTAAGTGTCCAGCTCAGATAATATGGGAGCTCCATCGAAGCCAGAGTAAAGTTAGCCTCCCAGAAACTGGGCGTACTGTACAGGGCCCGCGGATACTTTAATAGTGCACAACTGCTAACCCTGTACAAATCGCAAGTGTGCCCCACGGTTGAATTTGGCAGCCACCTCTGGTCTGGAGCTCCAAAATACCTGAAAAGTACCCTCGACTCTGTGCAGAACGGGCGGTCCGTTTGATAGATTCTCCCATCTTAACAGACGGATTGCAATCTTTAGGGCACAGGCGTCGGGTGGGAATGCTATCCTTGTTCTACCGGTATTACAATGGAAGACGCTCCGAGGAACTAGCATCATTGATCCCTTCGGCACCGGTGCATAGTCGGGAAACACGCCAAACGCGTGCCCAACATTTGTACACGGTTGACATTTGTCACATGAGAACGGGTCGTTTCTTCGACTCGTTCTTATGTTCAACAGCTCGGCTGTGGAATGATTTGCCGGCCTCTGTGTTTCCTCCTTCCTACAACATAGGTCTCTTCAAGACCAATGTTCATTCCTTCCTCTCCTCAAAAAGACCCTCCACACAGCATCCCAGATGACATAGGCCCTGGGGGGAAATTATTTTCCTCAAGGCCTCCTGTGTGGAGTTAATGTAAAAAAAAATGCGTTTTATATTATTTAAATTATTTAATCTCAACTGCTGCAAAGCGCGTGGAGCCATTGAGACTATGGCATCCCCAATCGTGTTATGTTGTAAGGCTGAAGGTAGTGTGGAGGGGAAAGAGATGGAGGAAAGGAACGTGAGGAGGAACCTGACTATTCAGATCCGGTCACCAAACACGCCTAAAGCCATTTCAAGCAACACTTCAAATCTGAATGGTGGTATTACACCAACCAGGACGAGAATATCTTCCACCAACCATAAAACTGTTTTATTATTATTATCTTCTTTTATTATTTTGAATATACACCCCGCCCCTTATCATTGTTTCTATATTAATTTAGTTTGGGAGGAGGGAATGGGTACCTATCGCCTCCCCGGGAAGCATTTATTTGATAACCAACACCTCTGCCATAGGTCACCCCAAGTGGTTCGCTACGTTTGGTGACTTAGCAGGGGTGTCCGGGTTCTTGGAGTGAGGATTGTCTAGGTTTTGGCGCTGGACCCACTGAACCCCAGATTCCTACCCACCCCTCATACCCTTTTCATTCCCAGAACTTCCCCAACTTTCTTTCCTTAAAAAGACCCTCGACATAAAATTCCAAAGATAACATAGCCCCTTAGGGTAATTATTTTCTGCAGGGCCTCCTGTGTAAAAGAAATTGTTTTGTTTTCAAGAAAAACATTTTTTAAAGAGACTCTTGCTTCTGTAGTTATTTACTAGATGGATCAAATAATTTTTTAATTTAATAATAATCGGTTGCGGAAGAATGAAAAAAAAGAGAATATTGTCAAATTGATCCTTTCAATTAATTTTAATTTACATAGAGTCGATATAATTTATAGACATTTAATAACACGTATCGAATGGAAGACTGTCGAGTGTTCCAAACTGGTTCCAATTAGAAACATGACAATGAGAAAGCAGTTTTTTGTAATAGAACTAATGGAATAAAAATACCTTTCAATCCCAATCGGCCACCTAACTAATATGAACCTACTTCCCGATATCCCACGGATAGCGAAAAGAGGCCAACTGCCGCCCGATACATTAACAGCTGATAAGTGTATCTGTTAACGACCATGGTTTATTAACTTTGCCGAAAGGTTCTTATCGGGTAGTACCTACTTTTCCTATATTGGTTGTATCGTAATGTATCTATGTCTCTCTATTATCTGGCATATCTAGCTGGGATGGGCATTGGGCATTACATTTCTCTCGAGTGTATTGTACGACAATCTTTAGATTAGATTTTTTTCCGTTAACTCCACACAGGAGGCCTTGAAGAAAATAATTTATTTCAGGGTCTGTCGTCTTTGGGGATGCTGTGTGGAGGGTCTTTTTGAGGGAAGAAAGGGGCAAACATAGGCCTTGAATAGAGAAGGATGAACAGATGGGCATTACAGTTCTCTCGAGTGTATTATACGATAATCTTTAGATTTTTTTACGTTAACTGCACACAGGAGGCCTTGAAGAAAATAATTTATTTCAGGGTCTGTCGTCTTTGGGGATGCTGTGTGGAGGGTCTTTTTGAGGGAAGAAAGGGGCGAACATAGGCCTTGAATAGAGAAGGATGACGAGATGGACATTATAGTTCTCTCGAGTGTGTTGTACGGCAATCTTTAGATTTTTTTTAACCTCTTTTCCCTTTTTAACTCCACACCTTGAGGAAATTAATTTACCTCAAGGTCTGTCAAATTTGGGGATGCTCTGTGGACGATCTTTTTGAGGGAATGAAGGGGCAAACATAGACCTTGAAGAGAGAAGGATGAACAGATGGGCATGATAGTTCTCTCGAGTGTATTATACGATAATCTTTAGATTTTTTTACGTTAACTGCACACAGGAGGCCTTGAAGAAAATAATTTATCTCAGGGTCTGTCATAGTTGAGGCTGCTATGTGGAGGGTCTTTTTGAGGGAAGAAAGGGGCAAACATGGGCCTTGAAAGAGAGAAGAATGAACAGATGGGCATTATGGTTCTCTCGAGTATATTATACGATAATCTTTAGATTTTTTTAAAGTTAACTTCACACAGGAGGCCTTGAGGAAAATAATTTACTTCAGGGCCTGTCTTCTTGGGGATGTAGTGTGGAGGATATTTTTGAGAGAAAGGAGGGGCAAACATGGGCGTTGTAGGAAGTGGAAAACACAGAGGCCGGCAAATCGTTTCCCAACTCAAGAACGTTGAAGAAACGATTCTCATATGTGTTTACAAATGCACCGGTTCCGAAGACGATCAAGACGCTAGTTCCTCGGATTATTTTCTATTGAATATTTTCCTGAAGATTGCAATTCGTTTGTTAAGTAATGGAATCCAGCAAACGGATGAAAGCCGTAGGAATTTCGCAGACGTACTATCTAAAAAAAAAATCACATCTGCGAGAGATTGCTCTGAACTTAATTAAGAATGTCCATTATCCATTATTTGATCCATATGTATATTAAAAAAAATTATATATTATTTAAACTTAAATAAAAAATTATTATCTACATTCGTTGTCTCCGCCTTTTTAACACGAGCTTTGCTAAAAAAAGGTGTAAGACATATTAAATAATATAAATTTTTTTACAAAAAAACTTTATAGAATACACAAAAACATGTAATTTTTGTAACATTTATTAAATAATAAATAATAAAAAAAATGCCCATCACATAAAACCAGACAAAACAACACATTAAACATCCCTCAATGCAACATTAACCCGAAAACAAAACACATACCTTCAACTCGCTTCATACCTTTTTAACATTTCATACAGTGAATTCGATTTATTCAACTCGACATCTCACAACTTCAAACCTTAGATCAATAAATAACATTCACATAATATAAATAACTCTACATGGACTAGATCCATCTCCTTCCCTTTCCCTCCCACCATCCCATTCCACAAACTACTCTTTTTTTCTTACACAGGATGTAACAGCATGTATCCAAAGAATTTTATTCAGCGATTTCTGAGCTTATTTGGAGTACGGAAAGTAAACATCATTTGTTGTTCAATTTTTAAAAAATAGTTATTAAATGCAGCAAAACATATTTTTCAATCAAACGTCGCCACTGCTCACACTGCTACACGTCCCGACGGAATCACGTTCAGGTACGTGCTGTTACACCTTGAACACATAATCACTATTAATTAAGAAATATCTTTGAAAACCTATTATGGGTTCAACTAATTTAATACGTTTTAAACCATACCTTATAAAATAGGTATTGTAATCTAATACCTATATATTTAACGAAAAAAAAAAAACTCGTACCACCAAGTAAGGTAGAAATATTTCAGAGTTTTAACCTATCCTTTTGGATATTTATTTTTTTAATCATTTTTTTAAAGCATGCTTTTTTATAATATTGATTTTCAAAAGAATAAAATTATTTCCCTTTACGCCCAGAGGGGGCTTTTACATAAATACAGGTTAACACGAGAAATAGTTTTGAAACGAGAAATAAATAATAAAAATAAAATAACAGTAGATAAAAATACATAATGAAATAAATATTCAGAATTAAAAAAAAAAAAAAAAAAAACTTTGATCCGATAGGTTTACAAAGAGACAACTGCTAGCTTCCCGACATTGTGTACGGTTCATTAAATTGTGGTTTCTTATTCCTTTCTAACCTGACCTTAATCGATCGAAGCTATCTTACCTAATCTAAGCTAAGCTTATCCAACCCAACCAAACTTAATAAATCATTATGAAGAAATACCGGTCAGCTAACAAATGCATCGGTTTACCTCCGGCGTCGTGGGTTCAATTCCCTGCTGGATAAAACCTCCATCATTGCACAGGAAATACCTTCCACTTAGTGCAGTGCTTGCATAAGAAAAACCTTCCGACAGTAGCTGGAGTTTTTCACATTTTTGTAAGGTTATTCGTTACCAGGGATTATGAATTATCGAAAATTGCTTACCTTTACTGTTACTTACTAAGGCTTCTAGCGCAAAAGTACTTACTAGCTGAACGGAACGGTAGGGTTACCTTAAGACTCGATTACATTGAGCGAGTTTACAAGCTAATGTCCGGTATGTTTAAAAGCGGGTGAATCGGCGAGTGAGATTGTCACGATGACACACAAAACTGTCTACTCACTCAGTTTTCTCACTCAGTAGCGGCAGTAGAAGCTAAAATGACGACTCCAGCGCGAACCAATTCGGTCGACATTTTGTAAAAAACTTGAGGTCGCCGTTAAAGCCACACGCTAGCCAGTAGCGAGAATAACGGCTCCCGCGCGAACTAATTCTGACAATTACGAAATCAGCTGTTGGTAGGCCGCCATCTTGAGCGTGTAGCGAATAAAGTTGACCACCTTTCAACTTTTTTAGATAGTAAAACGATTACACTGAGCGAGTTTACTAACAGATATTGAATTTCCCAGATTGTAGCTTGTAAACTCGCTCAATACGATTACTCTGAGAGAGTTTATTAACAGATAGTGAATTTTCCAGATAGCTTGTGAACTCGCTCAATTTCATCGAGGCTTTAAAGAAGGGCACACACGATAGAGCCAACGAGCCAAGGAGCCCCGCGCCGGACCAAAATTCGTCATCAATTCAGATGGCTTGACGTGGCTCGGCAGCCTCTGATTGATATTCGGCAAGTCCAAAATCCGCGAAGCTGAGCCAAAAAGCCGTGGCTTCTCTCGGCCGTATGTGGAAAACTCCGAGCCAATGGCTCGTCGGCTTTACCATACGTGTGCAATGCCCGAGCCAAAATCCGCTCGGCATGAATTTAGTAAAATATATACCTCATTTTTATGTCCCTACATACCGATATTATTTCTTACTGCTTAATTTTAAATAAACTTTTTTTTAAATAATTGTAAAAAAATATTTTATTTACGACAATTTTGTTTAAAGTTAATTTTTAAATAAACCTTTCTTGAATAAAAAAAACAGAGTGCGTAATTCACACGCGGTAGAAGTGAAACCTTCAGAAAACTAAAGTAGACAAGGGTGGGGAAGTGGGGAGGATACGGAGAACCGCACAAAGAGGAGACCGATGTGCTACGAAGTACCTATTATACTATCTCATTTTCTTGAAGGCTAAATCCTAAAGATTTTATTTTTTTATTTTAAAAGAAAGACAATCATTCCAGGGTTACGAATAACCCGACAATATTTGAAAATCTCCTACTACCACCACAGTAAGCCGAAAATGTTGCTTGAGTCGTGATGGAGAAGTACTTGGCCAGCCGAGGAATCGAACACGGAACGCCAAACGCGATGCTCACTCAACCACTGACCGGTCAGATGTACGTGTTTGTCTCTTTTTATGGTCGTATTTTTCGTTTCATCGAGTTTCAAATCACAACGATACTCAAGAAGTTTTCACGTCAAAAAACTATATCATTTACGTTATTAGCTTTTGGGGTACCTACCTCTTTCTACCTCCTTCTTTGATGATGGACACTGCAACGCTGTCCGAAACGTTGGCTAAAGAAGGAGGTAGCGTAACACGGCATAATACCCCAAAAATTAATAACAAAAATACTTTTGGCCGTGAAAATCTAAAATCGTATCTATATCATTTACGTATATTTTTTAAACCTATATTAAATAAATTTATTTTATTACACGAGTTAAGTTTAGTTCACAAGTTTAAGTTCTCTCGACGGCAACGTCTCGTTGGCATTTCAAGACCATTTGCATTATAATATGCGAGCCTGAGTAAAGTAAATACCCCCGGACACTCTGAGCTTAATACTCACAGATTTGATTATGAAATCTACTTGCGCGGATAAATATATATCACAAAGAATAGCAATAGAAAACTCTACGGAAAATAACAGATTCACCAACCTTGTATGCAGTTTTTTATAGCTAGGGAGGCCTCCGCAAATTTGTCCACTTAAAATCCAGATCAGTACAATCCTTTTGTGACTTGAAATATTAGTGGTAGTCAGTTGTCAACTATACACAACTAGTTAGTTTTCACAATGACAAGAAATATTTTCCAAAAAACAGATGATGAAAGTTATTCACTTGTTCGGATACTATTTTTAAAAACAATCCATTTTAGGTGTCTCTGTTAAATCCGAAGAGTGTGTAACTACCATTCTTGCGATATAAATACATTTAAATTATTTTTCGAACAAACAAAAAAACATATTCTAATGCCTAACCACCCTTTGAAAAGTCATTAAAAGTTATGAAAAAAAAATATTAAAAATAGCGCTTCACCTAACCTAACGAAACCTATTTAACCAATTTAACCAATTTTTAAAGTGTGTTTATTCATCATTCACTTTTAATGAATTTTCAAATAAGGTGTTTGTTGTTGAGTTGTCCGATCACCGTACAAATGGATTCAGTGCCGTGTGTGTCAAGCTTTATAATTTGAACGTGATTTTTGTCAACTGAACGCAAATTAATTTGAACTTTGCATAGATATTTAACTAAATCTTTTATACTAAATAATAACATGGTAAAGGTGTGTGGTTTTTACAATTGCCTTAATTCATTTTACGCGTGTTTGCGGTTATGATTATCAGATTTTCGTGGTCGATAGTAAAACAAAACTAATGAAAATTTTCATAAAGAACATAAAACTGTACTTGTTCACAATAGGCCACTTGCATGGACTTCATAACGACTTGGAAAAAATCGTGTGGATAGACTTTTTTACTAAGATTACGAAAATGTTAGTAAAAATTTTTAGAAATGCACAGTTTTTTTATTTTTAAATAAATAAATCCATTATTTGGGCTTGTGACGTCACTACATGAAAATGTTCCTATCATTTTTGTAAAATTCCACACTGATTTTTTTTTTTTTAATATGGCATCACTTTGATTTCAGGCGAATTTTTGAATTCGTTCACTAGATTTATTGTTTGTTCTCTGCGAACTTATCATTTGGTTTGACTTTTTGACAGATGTTCTGTAGAGAACCCCTTACACTTTAGAAGTCGGTACCTGTTTTAGAGGTATAATGGTTATGGTGCTGATTTTAACAAAATCAAATATTCTTATTATTATTATAATTTACAAGTACAAGTATATTACATTGGATTTAGTAATATATACGTTGTACATTATAATGATTTATGATCAATAAGATGGATCAAGGAAAAAAATATTTATGAGGTGTAATATTTTTGGTATGCCTCGTTATTCTCTTGTGCCATTCGTGTGAAAAACGTTATTTTTTTAAAAATGATTTTCGGCTATGTAATTATCGTTTTTTCGCACCTATAAAAGTATATATATAGCACCGTCTTTCCAGTTTATAAAAAATGGTCTGATTTTTGGGATTGAAATTTTCAAAAAATCCCCAGGGTTTCAAAAATACGATTAAAAAAAAATACAGAATGTCTTAGAATATTTGCCTAAACCGGAATTTTTTTAAAAAAAATGTGATGCAAGTGGCCTATTACTTACATAAAAGCATACGCGTTTTGACAACCACTATTATCGATAACACGACTATACTTTGGTAATTTTTATTAATATGCTTATTTTATTACTAACTAGCTGGTTCCCGGCGTGCGTTGCAATATCGTATTCAAAGAAATAAATTGTTTCTCCCCGCATGTGCTCCGGCATGCGCCTTCCACCTTCTCCGCTTTCCCTCTCCCCTTTCCTGCTCCCTCGTTCCATATATTCAGTTTTCAAACATCGCGTGCCGCATGTTACATTTTTTTTTACTTCAAATTAAAATTTTTCATATATCTATTATAAATATTAATTTTTGTATATTATATAGGAACAATCAAATATTATAAGAACAATAAATCAAATTTGGTACCTAACAAAGGTACCTATTTAAAATATCTATAATTCTTGATTCGATTAAAAATGATTATGTAAGTACTTCTAATTAATTTATCAAATAAAGACTATGAACATTGAATTCTGATTTGACAATAATTGTTTTGCAAAAAGTCATTCTCAAATTTTTAACAGTTTCGCGAGAATTTTTGTGATGATTGAAAAACTTTTCAAATGTACCTATTGTCATGTGGTTGAAATAATTCAAAAACCTTCGTATTTTGAAAGTTTCAAACATTTCCTATGCTTAACATAGCAATGGGTAAATAAATATGCATTGAGTCCACCTCACGGATAACACGGAACGTTCGTGTTGTCGTAGTTTGATGCACGGATAATACGGAATCTTCCTTTTTAAACTAAGGGAACGTACCCATACTACGTGACACGTTTGGGGGGGGGGGGGTCTTTAAAATGTCACGCTCCATACAAATGAGCGGCGAGTTGCTTAGGTTTTTGGTCACCGGGGGGGGGGGGGGTTAAAAATTGCAAAAATTCGGTCACGTAGTATGGGTACGTTCCCTAAGACACTCAAATATGACATTTGTCGGTAGTACCAATCTTATAAAATAAATTCTCGTCAAAATAAAAACAAAAAGTACCTACTTCGAATTATTGGGTTGAGATTCAAACTATACGAAAGCTGCATGCCACCATAATTTAGATATACATCCCAGGTTTTGAATGGTTTGTTTGGCAAAGCAGAGTTTGTCTAACGGGAATGTGTAATTATTCTAATACATTTCTTTTCACGTTCTGCTGTTGTAAATACAGGTACAAACTTGCCAATAATGCATTCGCTTTAACGTGAATAAATTATTGTTTTATATTTATGGCAACAATATTTTTTCTACGATGGCAGCATTGATTGGGGGACTCGCGGTTTGTGACTGTGCTACGACACTTAACTGTGATTTGGAGAAACGTCATGTTTTTTGATACGTAATATTAAAAAAAATAATACAATGGTGGTTCGCTACTTTGCTGACTTGCAGGAGTGCCCGGATTCATGGGATATGTCACCCCTTTCTTTGAGCTCTGTCTTGTTGGCAGATGTGCCTTCCCATCAGTTGCGTGGCGGGTTGGATCGGAAGAGGCCGGTTGGGCGAGAGCCTTTGACCTCTTTAGCTGGATTCCCTTGACCCATCGTGTATCGCCTTGCACCTTGGTGGAGTGGGAGGGATGAGTTCATAAATCCGTCACTCCTGAATACTGGATCCCAGATTTCTACCCCCGTCACATGTTTTTCCTTCCCAAAACTTCATCAAATAGCCCTTCCACACAACATCCCCGATGATGAGATATGTCCTTAGGGAATTTATTTTCCTCACGGCCTCCTATGTGTAAAATACGTACACCTTTATTTTCTTTTTAAAAGAAAATCAAACGAAATAATATGTGTTCAATTTTGGGGAAAATAGCCATCTGTCGGCGAGTAGTAAAACTTCATAGAGTATTCCTTAAAAAATACTTCATATGAGGAGACTGCCATCTATTGCCTGAATTTCCAAATACTTTCCTGAAAGAAAATTCAAGCCTTCGCAAGAGTTTCGGTCTTTTGACGGTAGTTGGAAAAATTTAACGTGGATTATAATATGTTTGTATTTCATTGGATAAAAACTAGAATAAAAGCTGGGGTACTATGTATTCAGATACAGTCACTGTGCACGACTTAATGACATGTCTCATTAGAACGATGACATTTTGTCTCGGTTAAAAAGATACCTACGAAGACGAACCGCACTTCTTTGAGTCGAGCAAATTAATGTAGCTACCGACGCGACGCGACGCGACGTATACTTACGTTTTGATTTATATTGTTGATTTAAATGACATGTCGAGGGGCAATGAAGTCGGGTTTAAATCCCGGCTTGCCTAAGTAAATTTTATTTGATTGATTTGTGTTTTCGCAATTCAATCATTTAAAATAATAAAGGTATATTTTTTGATATACGTTCTAGAGTGGAAGATACTCTCAACTGTCAGTATTGCCGTGGTGTAAGACCACCATTCAGAATTGAAACGTTGCTGGCAATGGGTTTAACCGTGTTTGGTGATTAGATCTGAATAGACAAGTACCTGACTCTTCCTCCTCTCTTCCACCTACCCATATACCTTCAGTCTCACAACTTACCTCCATTGGGGATGCCATAGTCACACTGGCTCCAGGCGTTTGGGAGCATTTAGGACTCTTGAGGGGTATTCACATTAAAAATACATATTTTATAATAACAAAAAAATCATCGGCGGCCATAATACCATGAGGAGGTATAAAAAAGAGTTTTGTTATTTACTAAGTAATTCTACAAAGACGGCTCTGTTGTAGTCTCTATATGCGAATCGCTATTGATTTTTCCTATAAAAATTTCAAGAACGTAATACAAAATAAATGTGATATTATTAGAACAGCATATATTAAATTACTCCAATGGAAAAAATGTCACAAAGAACCTGACGTACGCTCTATAAATCTACATGTAAGTGGTGTTGAATTACATATATCATACAATTTTTTCAACTTATTTAGCATTTCAAAGTTCGGTAGTTCGCGTTCTAAAGAAGCTTTGGAAATTAAAAAATCCCTTAAAAATAATGAATCTATTATCAACAAACAAAAAATATTGTCATATAGCCCAATCATGGATTTGTTCCCCTACCCACCCACTCTACACTAATACCTACCCACCCAATCTACATTATTAACTAACAACGGCTCCACCCCTACCACAATAAAACATTGTTCTAAACTGTCAAATTAGTATAAGCTTTCCCTGACGAAGGAACGTTTGTTCCGAAACCGGTCGGATTTGCACATCATATAAGTGGTTTATATAGGGCTGCCATCCGTCCGGGTTTTCCCGGATTTGTCCTAGTTTAGAGGGCGTCCGGGGAGCGTCCGGGCGGGGTTTCATTTGATGTCCGGGTTTAAAAAAAAAATTACGTCTTAAAATTTAAAGTCACTGCACTGAGGAAGGAACGGTCGTTCTGAACCCGGTCGGCTTTAAACAAATATAAAAGTTGTTCAAACAAAGTAACATTGTTTAATTTATCTTTAATTAAAATTAAATTCAATTTCCAAGAATACAGCTGCATTGATTTTTACAAATTCCTTTTAAAAGGGGAAGATATTCTAAAAGCTATCGGAAAGAGTGATAAATACAAAAAAAAACTGAAAAGTAAAAAAGGCGAGAGGATGAGGAAAAGGCTTTAATAGCTAGATAATCAAATAATGTACTTTTGAGTGCAATAATTTCTTTTCATTTTTGTTGTTAAAGTTATGATTGTTTTTATTACGTAAAAGAAAATTACAATGACTGTTGATTAAAATTTTAAAGTGATATAAATGAGTATAGTTTTTGGTTATTTTATGCTTAAAAAATTAATAATGTAACTTACATTACAGTAAGTCTAAACTTTAAAAAGGTTCAGTTTCGTTGCTTAAGATTTAAGAAGACTGAATTTAGTTCATATTATGTTAAGAGATATTTTGTTGTTTAAATGGCTGCAGATAAAAATTTAAAGATAAAATTATTATTGAGTTAAAGAGTAACCTCTAAAATTGTAAGACTGAATACTAAAATGGTTTCAGTACTTTTAAGATTTTTGTCTAAAAATTTAATTGAATTTTGTCAGGCTTAATATTTTAATAAGGTTTTGTTTTCATGACAGAGTATATTAATAATTTGTGTTTTATTTTAAGAATAAAAAAATTCTAACTGATTATTTAAACAATTTGTAACAAACTGTAATAAGATTCTGTTTTGTTAAGTACATAGAAGGATGATAAAAGATGACTAAATTTAATTTGAAAATAAATAAAAAGGTGATTTATGACATTTTCAACTTTTTTTTATTACACTATGTTTAAAAAAACCTGTTGAGATGTCCGGGTTCTGGGCTCTAAAATCCGGGGTTTTCACGAGTCTTGTCCTGGTTGTCAAATTTAAGATATGGCAACCCTAGGTTTATACAAAGTTGTATTGTTTCATTTTTCTATAGTATTTTATGCCTAGAAATTCCATCAAGAAAACTGTGCATATACATTATGCCAGGGCTGGCGGTAAGGGGGCGGGGGGAGGGGGAGCAGGGCAGGGACGAAAGGGGGAGGAGGGGGGGGGGGGGGGGGTTAGAAAATTTATTAGAAAGATTTGGGGACCTCTACTTAACACATTTTTTTACATAACATTCATGAAAGAGGCAGTGCAATTAATGTTGTTATATTTTCCAGGAATGTAATCTACGAATACTATTATCTTTTTCCTAACCAATTCTGACCCGATGTGGGTCTGAACCCCCCCAACACCCCCCTTATACGTCTGGTTGTTCTGGGTGGGATTTTAAGATTTATTACGTTGAGTAGTAAGTCAGTACATTTCCGATTTGGGAGGTGGGATTGGCACCGCAGTCCCTGTTTCTCAGGGTCATAACGGCGGATGTGTCTTTCTACCAACTGCGTGGCAAACCTAATTAGGAGACCGGATTTTGACCTCTCCAGCAGGGCTCTCTCATAACATCACCTTGCACCGCAGTGAGAGAGATGGATTCATTCTTCCGTTAGTCCTGGACACCCTGACCCCCAGATTCTTACCCACCCCTCATGCCTTTTTTGTTCCCAGAACTCCCTCTCCTTCCTTTTCTAATAAGACCCTCTGTTGCGGCGGGGAGCAAGTGTTCCCTCTTAAGAAATAGAGGGATCAAATGCTGCATTTTGTGGACTGTAAAATTGATCTATCTTATTATATTTCTGGAGTTGACTTACCAATATCTCCAAACTGCTGTATACCCTCCATGCACTGAGTTTATGTCACCGGGAAGGTAATTGTTAGTTTGGAAAAATGAGGAAGGGAAATTGGTGATATTTTCTTTGTGGAGTTAATGGCGTACGCTAATGGTAAGCAAGCGATATTTTAGCGTATTAAACTGCGGTTTATGAGTTCTGCGGCGTGATTATTAATTACTAAAGACCGGATTATATGCAAATACATATTTGGATAAGTTTTAAGATTTTCACGGCCAAAAGCATTTACGTTATTTATTTTTGGGGTGTTATGCCGTGTTGCGCTACCTCCTTCTACCATATCACATCTACCGGATCTGCCGGATCTGCCCTGATGATGGACACTGCAACGATGTCCGAAACGTTGGCTAAAGAAGGAGGTAGCGCAACACGGCATAACACCCCAAAAACAAATAACGAAAATGCATATTTGCATTTGCATATTTTGACCCTTTTCAGCGGAAGTTGCATATTTAGCAAAAAAATTGAGATCTTGCATATTTACGCTCGATTTCGTTCATCGTTCAGATGCCTCACATAGTGACAATCTAAACGTCAGATAGCTAAGCGCGCGGCTAGCAAACTTTTTACAGTGACTCAGAAAACATTGCATAAATAAAAATATACCGGATGAATCTACTTTACGTAAAAATTACATACCATCAATTTATCTATTTGTCCTGGAAGAAATCCGCAATGAACTCAAGAATAACAATCATATGGATATCAGCTTACGAAACCACCGCCACTTGCGGTCGTTACATTGCAAATTTGATTGTTGGTACATTAAAACTTGAGCCTTCACCTTCCTATTTGGTGGCCTGCAGAGAACTCGAAAATGAGGGTATAAAAAAAATATTTCCTGATCTTCTGCGGATGAAAATGTGTATGTGTTGCTCTGAGATGCTGCCCCCTATATGATCAAATCAGGAAAAACCCTCTAAGTATTTTATCCCAATTTGATTCATGTGACGTGTTTTGCTCACGGAGTACACAGACTCGCCGAAGAAGTGAGATCCACGTTTACGAATGTAAGTAAACTGATTTCATCAGCAAAGAAAGCGTTCCGTAAGGCGCCTGCTCGTATAAAGGCCTATAATGAAAAACTGCCTATGTCCCTTTACCTCCCGAGCCAGTAATAACACGTTGGGGTACATGGATTGAAGCTGCGATGTTTTACCATAAACATTTTGAGGCCATCAAGGGTATTATCAATGACTTCGATAGTGCAGAGGCTTTGGCAATTTTCCAAGAAGCGTTTGACGATGGTAGTATTAAAAAAAAAACCTAGCTATGATTACCACTCATTTCGCCTACATACTCGTACCTGCAAGTGTAAAAACGCTTGAAACTCATGAAACGCGTTGAATGAATCTACTCAGGTTATGAAAAAAATTCGCTTTTTGAATTCACCGTTGCCAAAGCTATACCCGATTAAACTCAAAGAAAAGTTTGAAAACTTACTGAACAATAACCCAGGGTTTGAACCCTTACGCCAAACGGATAGCTTCATCAACGGGGCAGGTGAAATTTTGCCCGACACAATAAGTTCAAAAATCGCACCCAAATTTATATTCTGTCCAGTCACATCAGTAGATGTAGAACGCTCCTTTTCCGCTTACAAAAATACATTAAGCTGTCGTAGACACAATTTGTCTACAGAACATTTAGAATAGTACTTAGTCATACCTACCTATACGTTTTTAAAGGTAAATTGTAAATATCATTGTTAAATAAATTTTGTAATTGATATTTTCGAAAATACAATTGTTATCCTTGAGAACTAATTGCTTACTAAAATAAAAAAAAAAATATTTAAAAATACGACTTTCTGTATTATTTCATCTTGCCTTAGACATCCAAATTTAATAGACCAGAAGTTACAGATGAGGGGTAAAACCAAACTATGGAGGGTGAAGAGGGGAAGATGACTGTGATTTGTTAAAAAATCAATCTGACAGTATATAGGCATCTCGCATTATAATATCACCATTTAGTTCTTAAAAGCAAAACTGCTTTTTAATGAATAGAACTTTTTACATGGGAGCGCGAATTGCCCGCCACGTTATTATCATATTTGCGTAGTCGAAATCGGCAAAAGAAAGTTTGCCCTTTTTCACATGGGAATATTTTGTTGCCGTGTTTAGTTGAGACACTTTTACAAATGTTTCATAATTTACTTATCCCTGTAACTCACTGGAGAAACGCCCACATTCGCTATGTTCACATATATTAGGGCATAATGTATAGCACAAGCTCTCACTTTTGTTCGTAAAATGTGCGATGTGACCAGCGCGCTGCTCAGGGCAAGAATGATGACGTCACATTTTTTAGATTCAAGCGACGCTCTCGTAAGCCCGGCTGGCTCCAAGGCAGAGCTATAGCCGCTCCATGGGGTGGGGAAATAATACGTTTTTATCACTTAGGGCAGGTCCAGATATATTCATATGTCCATGCATATTGCATATTTTGGCCCTTTTTATGGATTTTCGTGCATATTTTAGCTATTTTTATTGCATATTTGCATGCATATTTTGGGCTGTTTTTGTTACATATAATCCGGTCTTTATTAATTACAAAGCGATGCGATTGTTAGGACTTGTGTTTCGTGCGGTGATTTTATTAGAATTGAGGCAGAGGGCACCCAATAGGTAGTTCCAAAAGGCAACCGCATGTAACAATAAAGGCGTGAACACCCTCCACAACATTAAAAACATAACACACCCCATACACAATCTCGGTTTAATGATGGGGAACATCTTATGTACAAGTTTACGAGATAATTGTAACATATATTTTTTGTTCATGATGTAACACTTCTTTTTTTAAAATAAATAAATCGTAACTCTCAGTGGCAGTAATTTAGACACGACCAAAATTTTATTTGCTTCAAGAAAATTTCAAACCCTCCGAATCGTAAGATTTCCCAAAATGTAGACCTAAAGGAAACCTAATATCATCACCTACCAAAAGCAATTACGCAGAGCAATCACACCTGCCTCGGATGTACCGGTGAACCACCTCCCATGTACATGGAAGTGTAATTATTTATTTAACTTCTCTGCCGTGTAATTTATTACGCCAGCATAATTCCAAGACATTTTCCACCCAACCGAGTAAGACCCTCTGCCTCCGGGACTACAGAAGCAACTCACTGTATTCATATATTAAAAAATCCCATCTCTGTAATGTAAGTCATTGCATTATGTCATCATATGAAGAAAATACAGGAGATTGGCCTTTTTGTCTAAAAAAGACCGAAAAACGATCTTCTTTTCACGACGAAAATAGCTAATCTGACATCCAGCGCACGTTATTCTATCGATTATTCATTTGATTTTAAAACACCCAGTTGTTGTTTTAATGTATTTTGTATGAATGCATCCAAAGTCAGTAGAAGGCCTAGAAAAAAATAGGGACGTTGAGATGGCACAGTGAGGGCGTCGGTAGTAAACAAAAGTATGGTTTAAGAAAGACAAAAAAGACGCTAATCACGCTAATTCTCAAAGTAAAGTAAACTTTAATATTGGTTAATTTTTGTTATTGCATGTATTGTAATAATTTTTATCACGTGTGCGAAAATTCCAATACTTCGGTAGTTCGGGATGTGGATGAAAATCGTACTCAAAGATTCCATTATCTACATTAAATTGGATGATATTATAATTTTTATTTTTTATTACATATAAAAAAAATAAAAATAATAAATTATAATATCATCTTACGTGTATTATTATTATTAATAAAGTACAAAAGAATTGCTTTTTCAACTTGCCAAACAAAAAGGTATAACAAATCTAAATTTATAAAAAAAAATAGTGTCACGGTGTTTGTCGTCGCACTCCTCCGAAACGTCTAGACCGATTTTTATGAATTTTTTATGTATATTTGGTGGGTATGAGAATAGGCTTTAAAATAAAATATTAAGCAATGGTAAATCAATCTCCTTTGGAGTCCCGCAAGGTAGTGTGCTTGGGCCAATATTGTTTCTAATATATATAAATGATTTATGTAATCTGAATATTCCTGGCAACATCGTTAGTTTTGAAGATGAAACTACCTTAATATTATAAACTAACTAACTAACTAACAATCACGCCGTTTCCCCGCAGGGGTAGGCAGAGAGGACGGACCGCCAAACAACTCGGTCTTGGCACACACTCTTTGCCTCACTACCTTAATATTTGAGGGTAAAACTTGGGATGAAACATTTAACAAATGTAATACAGGTTTAAGAGTGGTAAATAGTTCGTTAAATAATAGTATTTTTACTTTGAACATACAAAAAACCAAATATATCACTTTTAGCATTTCAAGTAAAAGTCAACCTTCCGCCACTCATAATTTAATAATACACAATTTCTTGCAAACCTGTAACTGCAACCCTTTAGAAAATGTAGTCAGAATCTTAATCATCATCACCTTGGCGTAAAAATAGATAAATTTTTAAGATGGAACGATCATGTTAATATGTTGGTAAATAATACTACGAGACTTACCTATATCTTTAAAGAACTCAGACATGTACTAGACAAGGAAAAATTGAAGACGGTTTATTTTGCAATAATCCAGTCTACTTTCTTGTAATATAGTGTGCTGGGGATCTTGCCAAAAGACTTATATAGAACCACTTAACATTGCCCAAAAACTGATTCTAAAAGTTATGTTCAAGAAAAATTTAGATATCCAACTCATATACTTTATAAGGAATGTAATGTCATGAATGTAAAACAGCTGTATATTACACAAACACTTTGTAATTTTTTTAATAATATTAATATTGCAGAAAGAACTCAGCAAATTCGTACTACTAGAATTGGGTCTGGTCTTAACTTTGTGGCAATTCAAACTAAATCTTCTTTTGGTCAAAGAAATTACTTCTATCAGGCTCCACTCATATTTAATAGCCTTCCAGAACATATAGTCATCTAATTCCTTGTGCACTTTTAAAAAGATGGTTAAATTATTCGTGTTAGCCGAGGATTGCCAATTGAGTTTTTCTACGTTGTCATTTCTAAATTAATAGCATATTGATTATTTATTACAGTATATTTACTGTTAATATATTATTTTTTATTTTCTTCTTAACTTAACATTACATATTAATTTTCTAACCGAACCTAATTTTAAATATTGTAGATTAAACTTATTAAACTTGCAAAAAAAAATGTTATTTCAAAGCTAATTTCAACATATGGTCACTCTACACGTTTTACGTTATAATGTATTTGTTCCTATAGTACAGTAGAGGCCCATTCTGTGAGAAATATTATTGTAACAATATTGTCTTTCAATACCTATATTATTTTGTGTACTCTATAAAATTGTTAATCTCAAGTCAAAATGAAGTTAAAAATTTCGATATGCAATAACACCTAAATCAAAAAGGTAAAGAAATAATAAATAAATAAATATATAAGGGTTATCGTATCCCATAACTTTGTCAAAACTAAAAGATCACACGGATGGCATTTCTAAGGTGTCGCTTACACTATAAAATACAATCATATTTGAATGAAAACGGGCACTTAAATGGAATGAAAACAATAATGTTGTGATCAAAACGGTTTCTTTCATATTTATTTCATAATTATTTGATAGTCACTTTAATATTGCATAAGAAAGATTCGCTCTAATGTAATCGCTTATAAATCTTTGTTTTTTTCATAAGTTATTTTCTACACATATTTAAAAAAATAAACAAAATGATTACATTTTGTCTGATCTCTCAACACTTTGTTGTTAATTCATATATTTTTATCACTTATTATTTTCTCTGTTTATCATTTTATTTTTAAATTTTATTATTTTGCTTTTAGTTTACTGTTTTGCATGACCGATATTTGCGTGTGTTATTTTTATTAAATTGTGAAATTATTAACCCCGATACAGGCGAACCCTAGTGGGGTTAATAATTACATTCTAAAAATATATGTACATATATAAATTGTGAAGAAGCAATAGATAAATAAAGTATATTTCATACCGCTAGGTGATTACGGTGGTCCCTATTCAGATTTTTTTTTTCTATTTTTTTGACAATTTTTTTTCTATTCTTTTTTTATTTGTCATTAAAAATACCAATAACTCCAATTTTTCACCCTCCTACCCCCACTCTACTATTTTTTTAATCGCGATTTTAATATTTTTTGTACGAACAAATTTAACCGTCGCGTCGTTCGTATTTCAAACAGAACCATCGAGTTTATTTGTGTTGGTTGTACTTGCAATTGCTTGTAATTGCTCTTCGATTGGTTGTAATTGCTCTTCGAAATTAATATTGATTTTCTTTATTTCATTTTCCTACTTTAGGATAAAAACTATATTACTTTTTTTCACTTTACATTTAAATTTGAAGAGATCAAACAATGAATATGTCCGTTACTTGAATGATTTCATCAATTGAGAAAATGAATGGTTGGTGTTTTCTTGTTTTTATCGGCGGTCTATCATAGATTCTCTGTCTATCATAGACTCTCTGTCATAGATCCAATCCCCACACACTTACAATATATTCGTTACTTTTTATTTAACAACCAAAATATTGAATAGAAATAATTTATATGGCAGAACAACGTTTGCCGGGTTAACTAGTAACTTAATATATTTTTAATCGAATTGAGTTGAGCCGTCTCCCCACGATTCAAGATACTACGAATTTGGGGGTCAATGTCTCCAGTAGGAATGGACGTATGAATTCATCCCTTCCGCTTCGGTGCAAGGCGATGGGTCCAGAGTCTGTGTAGAGATTAAAAGATCCCCCTCAAATCATCTCTTCCAATCTGGTCCGCCATGCATTGGGTAGACAAACCTCACCCCATGAACCATGGCTCCCCTGCTAAGTCGTCCAACATAGCGAACGATCAGGGGAGACTTATGGCAGGGATGTTGATTTCCCACTAAATGGTTCTTACGGCGGCATATCCGCCTATCAAATTGGCTTTAACAATCACCGACGACATCGGGACATCTTGGGACATATCTAGTGGTTTCCATATCACGAAGTCAGTCTCATTTTCGCGTCTTCCATCCCTCCACCAGCAGATTGCCATAATTACTTAATTGCCTCTCTTCGGTAAATTGTAAATCCCCCAACTTTTAGTCTCGATGGGACCGCTCCTCGGGTCTTATCTCAGGTGCTATTAGAGCTGATTACCCTGGATTCACTCTAACTATATTTTAAATGACATATTCATTCGTATCTAGCCATTAAACTACCCTGGAACGTAAAATTTTCAAGTTTATCATAGTTTTTGTCTAACAAAAACACAAATTTTCTTGATAGGATGGCATAATTTTTCTTAAAATATAATTCTATAATCTTAGTTTGTACCAATACCTACATAATATTACAATTCCTCTTCTTCCTTGCACTGTCCCAACTCTTTGCCTAGTGAGGCAATTGGAGTCGGTTTTTCTCGTTCTCAGGCTATATATTCTATGGTTGTGGGTAATAATATTACAATTATTTTGTTTTTTATTAAATCATTACGCGGGCATTAACCAGAACATGTATATTTTAACGTGTTAGTTGTAAGTCTCTAACTTTAAAAAGTAATATAGAAAGGAAGATAAGTAAATTATTAGAACTTTAGAGGGCGCACGCTAATAATAAAAACAAAATATGAGTTATTTTTTAAAATTAAAAAAAATAACTTTTATCATTGATTGTATCTATTCTAAATGCCTGTAAATAAATATAAGTTACTTTTTTAAATTAAAAAATAACTTATATAATTGATGTAGCTATTCCAAATTCCTGTAATATTCAAAAAACTGTTTCTGAAAAAATAATAAAATATACAGATTTAGGAAATGAGATTAAAAGAATTTGGCATTCTCAGACTATAAAAATATTACCATTTGTCATTTCGGCTACTGGCATTATACCTGGGTCTCTCAATCAAAATTTAGGCATATTAGATTTGTCAAAGAATTTATATATAAAAATGCGAAAATCAGTCATTTTAAATACATTTTTAAACAGATTTTTTTAAATATTTATATTGAGGGATCAGTAGGATTTATAGGTTCAATTAGGAGTTCCACAGAGCCGAACCCTCTGATATGAAAATATCTGGAGTCGGTGAATTATTTTCCCATTTGGTCTCTGGTAGGTTGACATGTTGTTCTTGTATTGTTTTGTATTTATAATACTCATATAGTGCAATTGCATAGCGTGGATTGACTAGATGATCATTTGGGGAAGTGTGTGAAAGGGTTAAGTTTTTCCTGTGGGGAAAATTTAACCCGGACATTTAAATCTGGTGCGTATAAAATAAGGGTCTAAATTAGCATTGAAAGAAACACTGTGAATTTTTCCAAACGCGTAACGTGTTATAACCGAACAAAATGTGTTTTTTATAATTTTCGGAGAACAATTTGCGATTTTTTTTCTGTCGAGGGAGTTTCACATAATTAATTTTTCGACTGAGCAAATGAATAAAAATTATATTAAAAACTAACTTAGGTATATCTTTTTAAGAGCTTGAAAACTACTCTAAAGTGCTCTAGGGAAATGTGTTATAAATTGAAAGAAGTCCGGGATACGGGTGCGTAAGCCACAGTTGCATATAAATGTATGTCAATTTTAAGTCAGCAATTATAAGACTTAATCGTAAGTCACCAGCTGTTGGCCTTGGAAGCCTGGTATGTTAATTTTTATTATACATGTTATATTTGCACAGCGCCCTTGAAGATAAAAAAAAACAGCGCTATAAATATCAGCTAACTTTTATTATTATTATAAGTAATAGAGACGTGCTAATTTCGTCCCATAGTTTTCTGCGGAACTCGAAATCACTTCAACAATATCCCAGGAACTTCCAAGTTTCCTCCGAGCAGATTCCACGATTTGTAAACCAAAGAACTACCGATTTCCTTGAAGTCTTCAACGTGTCTGAAGCGGTAATGACATTCCTAGTGAGTGATTTGATGTGACACGAAATTTCTTGGTAAAGTAAATACTTCCATTTTCTTGCTGATACTTCAATGTTCGCATTCACGCACTAAATTAGGGTAATGCGCGTTTTCATCCCGCGACTAAATATCCCCCGACTAAATATCCCCGACTGACAAAACATCCCCCAACAAAATATCTACTAAAACCTAACCTAACCTAACTTTGTCAAACTTAACCTAACCTAACCTAACGTAACAAATAAATAGGACAAAAATAAAACAGACATCCTGTAAAGACAATAAATTATTGTATCATTGAAGAAGAAGATAACAATAATAATCTAAACGAAAATATGAAAGAGAACAAGACACAGAAAAAAGACAATGGTCGCAACTGGGACTCGAACCCAGACCTCTCGTCTAACCGGGACGTGCACATTAACCAATTTCGCTATTGCCACCTTCTGTCAAACCGTCATAATAGGCCACTTGCATTGAATTCATAACGACCTGGAAAAAATCGTGTGTATAGATCTTTTTATTAACATTGCGAAAATGTTAGTAATTATTTTTAGAAATGTACAGTTTTTTTAATTTATTTTTAAATAAATAAATAAATTATTTAGGCTCGTGACGTCACTACATGAAAATGTCCCGTCTCCGAAAATGTTCCTATTAATTTTGTAAAATTACACACTGATTTATTTTTTTAATATGGCATCACTTTGATTTCAGGCGAATTTTTGAATTCGTTCACTAGATTTATTGTTTGTTCTCTGCGAACTTATCATTTCGTTTGACTTTTTGACAGATGTTCTGTAGAGAACCCCTTACATTTTAGAAGTCGGTACCTGTTTTAGAGGTATAATGGTTATGATGTTGATTTTAACAAAATCAAATATTCTTATTATTATTATAATTTACAAGTACAAGTATATAACATTGGATTTAGTAATATATACGTTGTACATTATAATGATTTATGATCAGTAAGATGGATCAATGAAAAAAATATTTATGAGGTGTAATATTTTTGGTATGCCTCGTAATTCTCCTGTGCCATTCATGTGGAAAACGTTCTTTTTTTTAAATGATTTTCGGCTATGTAATTATCATTTTTTCGCACCTATAAAAGTATGTCCCGTCTTTCCAGTTTATAAAAAATGGTCTGATTTTTGGATATGAAATTTTCAAAAAATCCCCAGGGTTTCAAAAATACGATAAAAAAAAAACACAGAATGTCTAGAAAAAGATTAAAAAAAATGTGATGCAAGTGGCCTATTGTCAATCACATGTATCAAATTTTTAGAGTTCAATTAATTATTTTTCCGTATTATGGGCAACTTTACTTTTTATTGGAAACAATCATTCTTAAAATTGGAATGATTGTTTTGCGATTTGATTTTTTTTAAATTGAATTTGCGCTCCCCTGTTAGACGAGAGAGGTCTGGGTTCGAGTCCCAGTTGTGACCAGGGTATTTTTTCTGTGTCTTGTTCTCTTTCATATTTTCGTTTAGATTATTATTGTTTTCTTCTTCTTCAATGATATATTATATTGATGGGAATAACCTTCAAAAGTTATAAAATAGAGTTTTTCTTATAAAAAAATTAATATTCATTTAGACTTTTATAAAATGTCATTAGTTCCATATGAATAAATTCGGATACATTTATCCGAGACGCTATCCAGGATACAAACCATTTCTTAAATTAAATTAGTTAAATACTTTATGTCCTTCACGGCAGAGGTCCAGGAACTAGAAATCGTGTCAGAAACATTGGAAATATGTGTTTTGTTTTAGATTTTAATTAACATAAAAAAAATATTCAGAAACGCGGATAATCTACAACTAGCTAAAACTCGCTTGAGCCGTGTTTGCCGAATGTTTAATGGATGGTTTTGTACTAAAAACCATCCATTAAACATTCTGTATTTTGAACGTACTGTATTCTGCAGTTATTTTCTATCCACCCTGTTTGTTCCTCTTAACCCCACTTCTCGTTTCGGGAAAATAATATTTTTCCAGTTTTACCGGTGAAAATATTTTAATGCAAATATTTACGCCGCTGGATGATATCGTTTGGAATATTTTTAATGCACTTTGCCATAATGTCTGCAGTTACTAACAAAAATTAGTTTTGTGAATAGCGAGCAGTGATGAAATTCATTATTATTTAAAAAAAACTCTTTTATGGGTCATAAAATTACTTTCATATATTAACATTTTAAAAGGCTTTACAATCGATAATCGAAACAAAGGGAGATTACGGGTGAACGATATTGGCAACAATTTAGTGCGCGCATTTTCATACCAATGATGGTTAGTGGCCCATTTCCTTTGTTTTTATTATCTAGTTTTTCTCAGTCAATTTTTTTTCGCTAATTTTATATGATTGTGAATACAATATAAGAATCTCAACTGCTGCCGAATGTTTGGAACCAATGGCATTATTGCATTCCTTTTTAAGGTATGTTATCACTGGAAATACCGGGTACTTCTCACTTTTTTCAAATTTGGAGGTGGGTATGGGTACCGCGGCCCTGGGAACCATTTATTGGATTATCAAAACCTCTGCCATAGGACACCCCAAGTGGTTCGCTACGTTTGGTGTCTTAGCAGGGGTGACCGGGTTCATTGGGTGAGGTTTGTCTAGATCTACTCTTGGGTGGCGAATGTATTTGCCCATTTTTTTAATAAATTTGTGTAGCGGATCGTGTTGAGGGAGACCTAATTTAGACCTCTCCAGCAGGACTCTCTCGACCAGCACCTCAGTGGGAGGGATGGATTCATTCGCTCGTCTCTCCTGGATATATTTACCAATTTTTCCTATTCACCCTACACACCTTTTTCCTTCCCAGAACTTCTTCTCATTCCTGTCTCTAAAAACACCCTCCACACAGCATTCCCAAAGAAAACATATGCCCTGTGGGTTTTTTCCTCAGGGTCTCCTGAAAAAAAATCATGTGAGTGCAAAATGATGTAATTTTAGTACAATCATGAATATCAATTTGTTACGTTTTTTATAAAATAGAATGCACTTTCCGCCAACGGGTCTCTTCCAATTATCACACGTGTCATTTATTTGGTTTTTCTTATATTTTTTATTAATTTGGCACTGTCGTCTTTTAGAAGTTTTATTTTCCGGTTTCTTTTCTTTTTTCTTTTACATTAGCTTCACAAAGGAAGTCCAGAGGAAAATAATTCCCGTCCGGGAAAAAAAGAGGAAGAAGTTATGGGAAGGAAATGAGGTATGAGGGGCGGGTAGGAATCTGGGGACCAGTGTGTTCAGGAGTGGCGGACGTATGAATCTATTCCTACCACTGCGGTGCAAGGTAATGTTCCGATAGTCCTGCTGGCGAGGTTAAAATATCTCTCTCTCTACCAATCTCTCCCGATCTGGCCTGCCACGCAGTTGTTTGGCAGACGCATTCGCCGCCATGATCGGGAAAAACCTAACCCCATAAACCCGGGCACCCCTGCTAAGTCACCAAACATAGAGAACCTCTTGGGGTGACCTATGACAGAGGTGTTGGTTATGCAATAAATGGTTCTGTCAATTATTCAGAAGCTAACACAGCTAAACCCACTCTGGTGTTTGTATACTCTGTCTTTAGTTTTGGAACAAGCCATAAAATAAATTTGGGCGAGAGATATATTTTTTTGGGGTCTTTTTATAAATTTTGTGATAGTGACCAATCAACGTACATATCGAGTTCGAATGATAGGCGATACCGACAGAAAGAGACGGATATATTAGTACTATCATAAACGAGGAGGAACGGGTTTGTTGTAAACTTGTGTAAAAAGGTTGTAAACAAACCCAGCACAATGGCCCAAACGTCCCAATGGTCTTTTGAGGGAAGAAAGGAGAGGAAGTTATGGGAACGAAAGTGTATGAGGGGTGAGTAGGGATCTGAGGGTCAGTGTGTCCAGGAGTGATGGATGTATAAATCCATCCCTCCCACTGCGGCGCAAGGCGATGTTCTGAGAGAGTATAGCTGTAGAAATCAAAGGAACTCTCCCAACCATTCTCTCCTAATCCGGCCTACTAGGCAGCTGGTGGGCAGACGCATCCACCGCCAAGACCCGGACAAACCTCACCCCAGGAACCCGGGTACCCCTACCAAGTCACCAAACGTAGCGAACCACTTGGCGTGACCTACAGCAGAGGAGTTGGTTATCCAATAAATGGTTCCTGGGGTAGCGGTATCCATACCCGCCTCCCAAATTGAATAATTTAATTTACAAAAATTATTAAGCATTTTATCGTCACATTACTTCCGGCAGCCTTCAAAATGACGGCTACGGTCTTTCTAGTGTTAAAAGGAAGTATGGAAAGGAGAAGGTAAAGATAAAGGTTCAGAAGCACCTGACTATTTTAGATCTGGTCACCAAAACGGCAAAAGCCATTTTACGTAACGTTTCTAATCTGAACGGTGGTCTGTCACAAAGACGATTATAAGTGCCACTCTATGGTCTGTATACCCATTAGTTCTGGGTTCAGGGGTCGAAAAACCAACGAATCGCAAATGAAAAATATATTGAGTTGACTTTTCACATATAAAACGAAAAATTTAAATAAATTACGGCATGCATATTCGCTTCGTAACATATTCGAATATAATGCGTTTCGTTCGTTGCATGTTTATTTACTAGATTTGAATAGCAATGTACTTCTCTAGTTTTTCTTTCCATTCTATTCCCGGTTCTCATCTTTTTTGCTACACACATATGTAAACATCAACTGTAAGAATTGTCTTGTCTAGAATGATATCTCAAAAATGCTGTTTTTGATATCTAAATGAGTAGATGATTTCGTGAAGCATTTTCTGATAAAATCGCTGAACGCACTTTCTGATGATGCTACGTAAGTCTACTTCTAAACTAAAGTACCAGAAAGAACGATATGGTAATATCTTCCATACCATTTTTGTTTTTAGCAACACCTGTTTTGGTGTACTTTCATGCCACTTAGTGCTTTTACATAAAATAAGTCGTAATAAATTACATTAGTGCGTTAAATATATTCAATGTAGTAGTTTTAAAGGTTTATACCATAGATTCTCATAATAATTTTTGCTCACCGCCTACTTTGAGAATATTTTTATTTCTAGCGCCCCCCTAACTCGTGAATCTGAAACAGCAAACGGAGGGGACGTAATGGGATACCACGACGGAGGGGGCATAATGGGATAGGGAAAATGGATGGCCTCTGATCGGATATGGGATGGGGGAAGATACGATGGATGGGATGGGTTTTTCTGGGTCTCTTAATTCTCTCTTGGTCTTCTACCGCCCACCTGAAGGTCTGAAACGCCCCCAAGGGGGGCGTTATCGCCCACGTTGAGAACCTGTGGTTTATACTTTTAATGTTATATATTTTTATTTATTTATCATAATATAAACTACTAATTGAAAAGCTGCACATTTCTCCACATACGAATGTCTTAATGAGATTTTTTTTTACACGAGCACGAAGTTATTTTCCTTTGTTTCTTGTGTAATCCTTAGGGGTGCTATGTGGTAGTTCCTTTTAAGGAAAGGAAGGAGATGAAGTTATGAGAAGGAAAAATACATTTGTAGTGGGTAGGAATCATTCCTCCCACTGCGGAGCAAGGCAATGATGGGTCGAGTGTCCTGCTCAAAGGTTTCTGCTCCTCGTCATATGATCTCCTTCAATCAGTCTCTCCCGATCCTACCCGTCACATAGTAAGTGGGCCGACGCACTTCCTCTCCCTTATTTTCCTCAGGGGCCTCCTGTGTGGAGATAATGTAAAAAAAAAATATTCAAAAATAGTAGAAGTCATTGCGTAATATGCATGTATTGATGATTATTATCTACCATCACCTTTATTATGTGTTTTGCCAGAAATCTGCTAAGTAAGAACCCCCTAGACGCGTGATATTCAATGATTTTTCCAAAAATTTCGTCAAAAGACCTTTCGGCTTCTAGGCCCAGGCAGCCAATGAAATGCCAAAATATGTGAAAACGTTTGATCATTTATTGCAACTTACTTCACTTACTTTTAACCAGTGATTCCTGACTACCTTTAGTAAAAAAGTCTTGACAAAATTTTGGTCTCCGGCGACATTTTGTTTTTTTTTTTATTTTTTGTTTTTTCATCTTAAAACATAAAATAATCGGTAGGTATAAGACTGTTATGGCCAGGATGAGGAGTTGGGCAGTTATCCGACTGAGTGACCAGTGATGTCATGTGGAATAATTTTTTTTATTGGATTTTGAAACTGAAATTTTGAAACCGAAATTTTATTACATTTCATAATCCAAATAATGTCAGGAATCACTTAACTCTTCAGGCCTCGACCGTATTATTTCAGAGGTTCAAATTATTTCCGCTTTACAATAAAATCCAAATAAATGGAATATTTTTAAACGTATCCGAAAACTAAAAACAGCTTTAGAAAAGTGATAAAATACGCTTTAAAATTTTACGAATCAAAATAAACATATAATTTTTTAAATTTAAAAATTTCGCACTCAAAAAAATTCCCAAAATTTCATAAATTTATTTGAAAATTCAATTCAAAACTTTCGTTTCATAAAGGTATATATTTTACTTCTTTTGTGGTTAGTTTTTGTATTTGAATATAAAGCATGGTCTTTCCTCTTTCTAACACAGTTTATTTCTCACCATAATAGTAAGGGAGATACAACCATTTCTATGAGACCTACATGAGTAGTCCCTTAAAAAGGACCAATAGACTTTAAGGGAAATAAGTAAAGTGTCCCTTAACATTCTGTAAGGGATATTTCCCGTACTTCTATTGGTTTATGCCAGTGCTAACCGCCTATGTACCTACAGCTTGGATGAAGTATATACTTACTGAAGGAAGCAATACTCGTTTATGACCTACAGTAATATGTAGAAATGTGCGCACGAACGCCTCAGATGACAACAATCCCAATAATGAGAATACGCGACATGCGAGAAGCTAAGAAGCATGCAGATTAGGAATCCTCATGAGAAGTTATAATAAGACTGTCCACAGCAGCGGCGATACGTTGTAACATATTGTCATCTGCATGCTTGGATTCTACCCCGGTTCCACCAAGTAGGTAGTTTCTGTTTTGGGTTAACTGCATATTGTTTTCATAGTTACATTGGCAGCATGGTTTGGAATAAACCAGGAAATTAATTAATCTAACTGTCTCCACTAGATTGGTCTAATTCTTACTGAAGAAATCGAGTTTCGTACGTGAATAGGTACCGTACAAGTAAAGCTCCATCTACTGGTCCAGTGGATCTATGGCAATTGGGTTATATGATGTGACTGAAGAAGAGGGGAGTGAAAGGATATGAGGAAGACTGGCAAGAACTTTCATAACTAGTCACTGAACATGGTTATTGAATCTATTGATATTTCAAGCAATGTGTCGATTCTGAAGTCGACTTACATCAGAGCGATACTAAGAGTAGCCTTACCACTCTGGGACGAGTTGACCTTAAAAAAATATCTGGAAGATTTAAAGTTGATTTTTCTGATTTTTATCATCGAACTAACCACGCGTAGTTTTAATATTTTCCTAAACGATCTAAAACCACATATTCCTAAACCAATCTAGAATGAAATAAGATACGTCAATTTAATGCAGTTTTTTAACAGAAACAATGTGGTATACGTCAACTTGTACTCCGATCCACTCGATAGACTCCTAGATACACCGGTACCCCACACATGCTCACTACATGCACCTTATTCTTTCCCTAAGTTTCATTTCCCCTGGTGACATCTTAGATCACATTTTTCCCGAATGCTAAAACCATTAATGTTAGAATCTGCGTGTTCGCTACATATATTTTTCCACTCCATTGATTTTATTTAAAAGATGATGGCTGATTTTTATAGCACCGCATTATTTACAAAACCGGTAATCTGTCCATAAAATACTTATAATATATTCACATAAATTTAACAACCCCGGTAGCAGTTACTGTGGCGGACAAAAGATCTTAAATTTATTGCAACTACATATCTATCTCATATATCTATATATAAAGAAAACCCTGTGGGTGGGTGGCTTTATTTTTTACTCAAGTCTACAGTTTTATTAAGAGATTGATGATATTTTGCATACTTGACCCTTACCATCAGAGGAAGGTCACTGCCTCTATGAGACTTCGTAAAATCAAACATCTCATTTGCCCACCCCTAAAGCGGACAATGCCGGGGACTTCAACTGGTATTAAAAAAAAAAAACAATGTTTACTGACATTTCCAAATTTTTAGTAAAATGTGTATGATTCTGAATGTTCTATCAACGTCTTAGGCAATTGCTTAACCTGTTGTTCCTTCGTATTTATTAAAGAGCATTTTTTTACATATTTTATTTTTGGTTTGCAAGTGCGCCAATAGAGGTAACTTGGATTAATTACGATAGTAATTTGTATGTATAATTAATAGGTAATAGGTTTGTTCGGTTTTGAAATAAGAGTATGCTTATGCCCTACCGGGATGTCATTTATCCGGTTCCTACATCTACTTAACCATTACTTTGCTGAAAAAACATTTGAATTTTGGAACAATGGCCAAAAAATAATGAAAATTCGCGTGCATTTTGAATAATAATGATTATTGGCTGATTTTTATAGCGCCATTTAGGTGGAAAATCACCTCAAGGGTGCTTTAAACCGGAAAACTTGAATGAATTAATTTGAAACTACCTTGGAAGCAAGTTGTTAGTGTTTTTCGTGTACACAATCTCGTTTTAAGTAAAAGTAAGGAATTTGACCATCTATGAAGTACATAATTTGTACTCATTCGTTTGGCCATAATTACCTCAAGGCATAGCGTGGAATATATATTATATTACTAGATTGTGGTTTTGTCAGACTTCGACCAAGTATTTGGTCGAAGGTTATCGGTTATCCCTTTTCCTTGCATACCTTGTTTTTCCTACACACATTATCTCCCAATAGGCCACTTGCGTGGATTTCATAACGACTTGGAAAAAATCATGTGGATAGATCTTTTCACTAAGATTCCGAAAATGATAGTAAATTTTTTTAGAAATGTACAGTTTTTTATTTTTAAATAAATAAATCCATTATTTGGGCTCGTGACGTCACTACATGAAAATGTCCCGTCTCCGAAAATGTTCCTTTTAATTTTGGAAAATTCCACACTGATTTATTTTTTTTATTTGGCATCACTTTGACTTCAGGTGAATTTTTGAATACGTTCAGTAGATTTATTGTTTGTTCTCTGCGAACTTGTCATTTGGTTTGACTTTTTGACAGATGTTTGATACATTTTAGTGTCGGTACGTATTTTAGAGATATAATGGTTATGGTGCTGATTTTAACAAAATCAAATTTAATAATATCCTTATTATTATTATAATTAACAAGTACCTACAAGTATATTACTTTGGATTTAGTAATATAGACATTGTAAATCATAATGATTTATGATCAATAAGATGGATCAAGGAAAAAAATATTTATGAGATGTAATACTTTTGGTATGCCTCGTTATTCTCCTGTGCCATGCGTGTGGAAAACGTTCTTTTTTAAAAATGATTTTCGGCTATGTAATTATCGTTTTTTCACACCTATAAAATGTCCCGTCTTTCCGGTTTATAAAAAATGGTCTGATTTTTCGGATTAAAAATTTCAAAAAATCCCCAGGGTTTCAAAAATACGATTAAAAAAACATACAGAATGTCTAAGAATATTTGCTTAAACCGGAATTTTTTTTTTTAAATTGATGCAAGTGGCCTATTCCAGCACTCGATATCGGCTCGTTTCGTTCTTAGTATTTACAGTCCATTTTCAGGTGCATTCGTAAGCAGTGGGTGTAGTTTTGGATGCAACAAGGTACTTGTTAGTAATACATAGCTCATGAGGATATTGCATTTGAGATCATCTGAGAACATACCGATTATTCATAAAGTAGCAGTAATTGGGTTGCGAATTGATTGCTTCGTAATTAGATCCTCTTCTACATATTGAATGAACTTAGCTAGCAAGCGATCCTGCGTCAATTCAGATTTGGCCAATGTACTAATTAGCTTTAGTTAAGTTTTTCTTTGGTTCGATTTTTCATTCGTTCTGATTTTTGTTCGTGTCGTAGAATCTCGATTATCCGCCTCTGTTATTCGGAAAACTATTCAAGCCTCGATTATGATATTAATTATTATTACTTTTTTTTAAACTTTATGAGTAAAACCTAAAATTGTAATATCTAATTAAATGAAGACAATATAAGCGAAACTCACTCGAAAATCTGGAAACAGAAAAATCAGAAAAAGATATTGACACCTCTGGGACTCGAACCCAGGACCTCTTGCTTTCCGAGCAAACGCGCTAACCACTGCGCCACGGTGTCGATATCAAATTCGGTAATTTTTTTCAGCAAGAGGTCCCAGGTTCGAGTCCCAGAGGTGTCAATATATTTTTCTGATTTTTCTGTTTCCAGATTTTCGAGTGAGTTTCGCTTATATTGTCTTCATTTAATTAAATATTACAATTTGAGATTTTACACATAAAGTTAAAAATAAAAATATTCATCCTAGACTTGCAGAAAAGTCAATAGATGTCGCATATTAAATAAAATGTGTTTTTCTGTGACTCGGGTTTTATTAAATAACAAGTCCAGATTAATCAGATTAATATGTATTATTAATATGGCGATACACGATAGACAATGTAACATCTTCCTTTTTTTTTTTTTTTTTAAGACATATTGTTCATGACATTTAATTTAACACTGTAAAAAGAAAAATAATACAACATACATAACTTATAGACATAAAAATTTTCAATCAAATTCAGAAAATGTAAACCTTTTTGGTTTATTTATCTGTCTTCCAGACTTTGTTTGGTGTCGGATGCCTGTATCACTTGTCGCAGACACCGGGACCAAATTTTTATCTGGAGCATTGGACGAAGTTGGTAGTTGTTCGATGTCATCATCGCCATTTTGTGTTAAAATACTTTCATAGGGTTTTACATTATATCTTAAATTATTTTGACTTAATCTAGATTTATCTAACATGAGATGTTTCCTATTTCTGCGGTATGTTGCACCATCTAAAGTTTTAATTACATATGAACGCGGGCAGTTAGTTAATAATTCAACAACAGTTGCTGGAATCCAATGACTTTGACGAGTCTTTTTGAATAAAATTGGATCACCAGTTTTCAATGGTGGCAACTCCTTCGTATGAGAGTTGTACGATTTTTCCATTTTATTTTGATTTTTCCTCATCCCCTGTTGGTATTTTTGGAAACTAACTGTTCTAGGTTTTAATTGACTTGACTTATTTGGAATATTTACTCTAAGTTGTCTTGACATAAGAAGTTGTGACGGTGACGGTAAATTATCTTTTGGAGTATTTCGATAATGTAACAATGCAATATATATATCAGTTTTTGATTCGTGACATTTTTTTAATATATTCTTTACAATTTTAACTCCACTTTCAGCTTGACCGTTGCTCTGCGGAAAGTTAGGACTAGTTGTAATATGTTCTATGTCCCACTCATATATAAAATTTTTAAATATAGCTGAAGTGAATGGAGGACCATTATCGCTGACAAGTTGTAATGGTATCCCATGACGAGCAAATATCGCTTTTAAATGCGTGACGACAAGGTTAGCTGTATAACCTGAATGTAAAGAGACTATTTTTATTGTTTTGTGACATTTTGACCGATTCTATATTATAAACTTCATTAGAATATTTATTTTTATTTGTCTGACTGACATGTGAGACGACTGATTTATTTTTAAAACAATAACGACTGAAGTGACCTATTTTATGACAAGTGTTACACTTAACTTTCATCGCTGGACATGAATGACGGTGTATCTGACCACATCTTTGACATATTTTGTTGCTGGGGGACGTATTTCTCCTCTGCGACGGTGACCTGACGTGTGGTTGACTGTGGTACTGCTCTCTGCCCCTTGGCGACTGACTGCTCGGCTGACGATGGAGAGATGGACTTGAAGGCCTCCCTCGCCTTTCGAAGTGATGACTGCTGGTTGCGACGGCATGTACTTCAGCACTCAATAGTACGGCATCCTTCTGTGAAATCACCATTGTCTTCGCGATATCTACGGCTTGGTCCAGAGTTATTTTATCCGTTTGTAATAATTTTTCTTTAATACTATTGTGTCTTGAATGCATGTTCGAAATAAATATATTTAATACCAATGACGAGCGTAAATTGCCAAATTCACAGTTGTGACTTTTATTATTCAATTCCGCTATGAAGTCTTCCATGGACATGTGTTCACTCTGTTTCGTATTAAAGAAAATGTGTCTTTCTATTGTTAGATTTTTCTTCGGCACACAATGATTATTAAATAGGTCCACAACTTCTTTATACGTGACTGACTTAATATCAACGTTAAACGAATTGTAAATTTGTAACCCAGTTCTTCCCATATTGTACAGTAATTTTGCAATCTTTTTGTGTTCTGCCTCTTGATCTGCTCCTGTAGCCATTAAATATATTTCAAAACTTTGAATCCACGACGTCCATTCTGTAGGTATGAAGGTATTCATTAATTTCGTACCGGAGTTTTCACGTGTTTCCGCCATTATTCGAACGTATTTTCGTCTCCGTTGGCAATCACTATTTTTTGACACTATTATGTAGGTAATTTCGACAAATAGTTATATCACAACACTTCTGACACCACTTCTGACACCATGTTTTTCTGTGACTCGGGTTTTATTAAATAACAAGTCCAGATTAATCAGATTAATATGTATTATTAATATGGCGATACACGATTGAACATTTGACCTGTTGACTTGCCAGCTGTCGGTAAGAGAGAGCTTCCGACCGGAATCTTCTAATAGACAATGTAACGGCATAGACAATATAATATTATAATAGACAATGTAGCAGACATTAATCCAGACACTATCTAGAGAGCATTTAGTTCGGGTTTGAATCTTGCAATCATACATAAAGATAGTAGCCAATAATATATGCGTTAAGAAAATGAAGATAATGTGAGTGGTGCTTAGTCGAAGTATGATACAGTTAAATTGACTTTGAAAAAAATTACCGAATTTGATATCGACACCGTGGCGCAGTGGTTACCGCGTTTGCCCGGAAAGCAAGAGGTCCTGGGTTCGAGTCCCGGAAGTGTCAATATCTTTTTCTGATTTTTCTGTTTCCAGATTTTCGAGTGAGTTTCGCTTATATTGTCTTCATTTAATTATTAGTTATTAAACATCTATAGTATCTAATGAAGATTCAAGATGTAGTCAAACAAACTACTACCCGTGTAATTAAAAAAAAGAATATACAGTGGGTACAAAATAATTTCTACGAGTTGTTCGATTACTTATCAACTAAACAAAATTTTAAATCCGTGACTCGAGGAGCAAAAATGGATTTAGCAGTTGAATTGTTTTATAATTCCAATGTTTCTCCAACTTCACTCGAAGGGTTGGGAGAGAGGATAGACCGCCATACCCCTAAGTAATTAACACATCTGTATAAAATTAGAGTGATCATAGTTATTTCAAATGAAAGATAACACAACACTTGAAGCCTTTAATCAAATGAAGACAATATTATCGAAACTCAATCGAATATGTTGAGACAGAAAAATCAGAAAAAGATATTGACACCTCTGGGACTCGAACCCAGGACCAGGACTTGAAGCCTTATTAATAAACGTGTTTTAACTTTTACACAGTTGCTAAACAATCATTCACGTATGTATGGTAAACTTTGTTAAACATGAAAAAAACAATGTTAGATTCTGTTGTTGATTTGTCGTTGACATAGATTTATTAAAATCAGCTAAATTTGTTAAAAATTACCCAATTTTAGGCCAAGTGCGGAAGACCTAAACCTTACATGAACTGTACGGGCGCAAACAATTATTTCATCTTAACATATTAAAGCATAACTTGTAGTTAATAAATAATTAAACTCGCACCATCTATAAAATCAAGATTATGAAGCATAATCAAGATTATGAATTAAAATCAAGATTAACAAGCAGATTATGAATTCTTTTAAGTAACATCTTAAATGGCTCAATTATAACACCTTAGACCCATAATCCGTTAATGTTATTAAAAAAATGCACAAATTGATTGAATAAATAAATATCTTGACGATGTCAAAGTGCATCTTCACGAACACGGAACGAAAAAAGCTATGTAGCATTTAGCCATGCCAGATCTTCTTAATTTAAATCACTCGTTTAAGTATTTATCTCGATGTGTGTGCGGCAAAGTGTATCCCAACGGTGTATTTTTTTACCCCGTGTAATGAAAAGTCACGAGACCCGCAGGGGGGTGAGAGTCCTACCCTTACATATATAAATTCCCTGAAGGACGAAGCGGGGTTTAGGGTTTTAAATTGCCCAGGACATGCAAGGTAAAAAAATCTCGTGACGTCGGTAGTTTGTTTTGAAAACTATACACGTTGATATATAAAACATACTTCACGTACTTAAATGAAATTAGTCTAGTTTGAAACGCTTACCACCCGACTGCGTATTTCCAAAACCTATAACGGTTCAGACCCGGTAGCGACAATTTACATTTTAAACACCTACACCTCTATATTGGTTATTTTTTATCACTTTGCAAAAACAAAAATTGTTCTAAAATCAAGATAAAATAATTTTTCCAATGTATGTATTAGAAATTAATAATTTTAATTCTAAATATTTAAATTTTGATATTGAACATGTAAATTGTCGCAACCGCGACTGAACCGGTATAGATTTTGGAAATACGCCGCCCGGCTACGCAATTTTGAAGTCAAGTTGTTGTAATTAAAATTACATAAATATTTACATAACTGTTATTAAATTTACCTAAATGTTAATTAAGGATTATTTCAGCAATGATATTTGCAATATGTAATGATTATTTTCCGACCGTTCCAAAAATTACATTTAAAAAAAATTTCGTCCACTAATTATTAATGATTTGTGTTGTTGCTCGAAAGTATTGATACATTGGATAATGGTACCCCTTTTTATTAGTCAACTGAACGTAGCGAAGTCCTGCTTTAACTCGACCGTTTTGCATTCGTCTGTAAAGTTGTTTGCATGTTCCGTTTCAGTTTTAAGACGGTGATCGATATAAGAGGTCATATATACATTAATTACGTGAGAAGATTTCCTTCCAATCTAGACCCCCCCTTGGTGAGATTAAGTGCGATTTGGTGTGACCCCCCCCCCTTGACGTAGCTAAGGGGGGTGTTATTTTGGGCCACTTCGTACATTCTTTTTTAGTAGACGTGAGATTTTTATTGACCCCCCCCCCGGTTTCAATGAGATTTGGTGAGATTTTGCTAGACCCCCCCCCCCCCCCCATTTTGTGCTCTCGTGATTAATGTATACCCCCTAATGGTTTCGTGAATATTATTATTTCAAATGTGAAGTCGTCGTGTTTATTTAGATTTTATTATTCACATTTTTTCAATATTGCGGTATCAACCTGAAAGAAAGAGAAAGTTTGAAAAAAATATTGGTCATTGAGATAATGACGTTTCTTTGGACAAATTGTATAATTTCTCGTTTGGTTTATAATTGAGTATTCAAGGAAAGATTTTTAGTTTTGATTTATTAAATACGAAAAAATTAGAAACACCCTTTTTTGTCGGAGATCTGCTGTTAGTTCTGAAGAGTTTTACTTTCCAGGTACACTTGTTACTTAAATTTTAATTTTTCTGATACATCCGTGTTATTCACTAGCAAACTTAAAACTAACCCTAAAGTTGTATACAAGTACAGAAATGATTAAATTTAATTAGTTAGTTAGTTGTAAGTTTACTAGTGAATTATTATAAGCAATAATTATCAGCCTGAAACACTCATCAACATTGAAAAATCTTCCGAGAAAAGATACTTGCCGCCAACGGGACTTGAACCCGTGTCCTTCTGATTGCCGGTCAGCTGCTCTTGACCACTGAGCTATGCGAGAATAATAAAACTCGCAAAAATAAAGTTGGTTGTTTTCAGGTGGAAAAAATATAATAAGCAGTAATTGTTGAATGAAACACTAGTATATATTGAATTATTTGGCGGGTATTTGATAAGCCCCCATAGCTCAGTGGTCAAGAGCAGCTGACCGGCAATCAGAAGGACACGGGTTCAAGTCCCGTTGGCGGCAAGTATCTTTTCTCGGAAGATTTTTCAATGTTGATGAGTGTTTCAGGCTGATAATTATTGCTTATAATAAATGTTACCCTTTGTGCTATGCATAAAAATCTTGTCTATACGTTAGTTTATAAATTAAAAATAATAATTACTAGTGAATGATACTCTGCACAACAAAATGTCTAGAAATTGTTACATAGTTAATTCTCAAGAAATACAACAACAAAAAAACTGCTGTTAGTTTTAGATTTTCCTTATCACAGCGAATAAAGCCATTTACTCAAAGTCCACCAACTTTACAAGCGACCGACATGTCATAGAGTGGAAGATACTATAAGAAAACTATAAATTCTTTTATTGGCTTGACCCGTGCCATGTCGTTCTCAGACGTCCCTGACTTTTTCTCCCATTCATTTCAAAACAAATCAATAAGCTCTCAAATCTAGCTAAAACAAATGATACTTTTAGTTGGGTGAAATGCCCGGGTATGGGCCGCCGTCTGTTTGCATTAAAAGTTTAACATGGAGTTTGTTCGCGAGACGAATGGACCGCCAACCCCAATGAAACTAACTCTTCCTTAGTGTGGCTAAACTGCGGCGATATTTCCCCATATCACGGACAGTTACCGGACCAACCTCTTATGAAGAAGCATTATGCATTATGCTAAGACCCTAACAGCGAGGAAACTACTTTCTGTTCAGCTAGAAGGAATTCGTCTTAAATCCAAACAAACACATTTTATTATAATTACAATAAGAGTAATTTATTCCAGACATGCGTAGAGCTAGTGCAATGTACTCGTAATACCCCCTACCAACCAATGACAGTTATTAATAAAAACAAAAAAAAATATTTATAAGAGACGTATGTGAACACAATTCTAATTTTTGTCTTTTAGGCATATAATACTTAGGGCCAGTAGTAGTTCCAGAGCAATTCAATTGTAGCATCGTCATCAAATGGCCACTCAGCACCCTTTTTCAACATTTCAAAGTTCCCTGCTATTATTTTAGAAGGGATCGGCATCCTCAAAAGTCATTCCAATCTCCCAGCCCGTACTGTCAATAATATGTTCAATGACAATATTTCTTCTAAATGGCCCAACTCTTCTCTTTTATTTACTGATGGCTCCAAATTTTCAGACACTCCTAACTGTGGTATAGGTATTAACGTTTACCACAATAATTCTAATGATAGAATATTTTAAATGAAACAATTTAACTTTGTTTGAACCACTTTTATATTTGAGTAAATCCGACCGGTTTCAGAACACCGTTCCCCTACCCACCCATTTTTCATTAATACCTAGCAACAGCTCCACCCCTACCATAATAATACATTGTTCCCATCCGTATTCCAAAACTGTCAAATCAGTATACATTTTCCCTGAAGAAGGAACGTTTGTTCTGAAACCGGTCGGATTTACTCAAATATAAAAGTGGTTCAAAGAAAGTTAAATTGTTTCATTTATCTATAATGGATAACATTTATTTATTTATTTATTGTTGTCATACGCCAGTAAGGGCTTTTACATAGATTATAAAATAATATTTAAGATATCGAGGATTACACATACATAGAATTTATACCAAAAGTTATAAAAGTGAAAAAACTTTTAAGAATATACAAGTAGTTTTTAAAAACCACTTGTATATTCTTGCGTAAAACCGTGAAATATTTTAAACAATGTAATATTTAACAATAACATAGAACAAAATATAATATAAAACATTACAATAACACATCAAATCGTTAAATATATTATACCCACGTTACAATAATTTGTAGGATTCCACAAAGTGTTAGTTTAAATTGCATTTTAGAATGTAAAGGGAATCAGCGAATACATCTACAATACCACCAAACTTGTTGCCTAAATCATGCATCCTATTGGTAAGTGAGTGTGATTGATAGTTGGTTGTGTATGTGTTGCAAAAGAATGGATAATAACCACAAAGTTATAGCTACATTCAAAAGTATAGAATATTTTATTCAATTTCAAACCCACTTTCAATATTTTCTGCCGAGTACATTGGAATAATTGAATCTCTCAAATATATAATCAAAAATAATTTTGAACATTCCCTTCTTCTCTCTGACTCCCCCAGTTCCCTTCAAAAACTTAAATCCTGTCCTCTTCTTTAACCTACTGATCACTTTGTATGCCTTGCTGATAGCCTCCATTCAAAGCTGTGGAAAACCATAACTCTTGTTTGGATTCCTGGACATGTTGGAATAGTGAGTACAGATATTGCGGATTCCTTGGCAAAACAAGGAGTGTCCAACCCAATTGTTATCCTCTTATACCATATTCCCCTATCTGATATTTTTTCTACCATTAAAGATAGATCCCGCAATGTTTGGGCAGAGTATTGGAACATTGTTTGTCAATCCAAGGCAATACAAAGGACTATCCCATCAAAACCGTGGTTTCAAAAATGCCCCCATTTTTCCAAAAAAATAAATTTCCTCACTTATTTGAATGAGAATTGGACATTGTTCCGTTCCTTCTTTTTAAAATTCAAATCCTTGACTCCCCAGATTATACATTCTGTGATCTAGATGTGGGAACTTTAGATCACATCTTTTTTGGTTGTCCCTCTCTAAATAAATATCCTCTCTTCAATCAAGCGTTATCTAAAATTGCCTCCCCTCCATTCCACATTTAATCTCTTCTAAGTCTGAACTCGACTTCAATCTTCCATATAATACTGAAATTTGCTCATTTAAATCAAATTAATATATAAATTCACCTTTCCTTTCTCTCTAATTTTAAATGATGGCCTAGAACACCCTTAAAGGGTGAAAGCCAGAATAATTGAAAACAAAAAATTCTCTGCTAAACGTCAATTCTAGGTGCGTTTAAGCTTTCCATCAAATTGTAATTGTTGACAAGCTTAACAATACAATTCTCTCAGCATAACAATGCTGATCTTGTGCTGGTCACAATTTTTTCAAAAGTTGACTTCGGCGGAACTTCCAAATATCAAAAAAACAGAATGGCGCTGAATGACCATTTGATGACAATTTTATATTTGAATTTCTGCGAAAAGATTCATTTTTCATCCTCCCCTAAATGCACCGACGATTTTTTTACGTACAAAAATTTAAAAAAAAATTGTTACTTTCGATTTCAATGTTTCCTCCTTTATGTAAGCAGAGTCTCTTTAAACCCATACCTTAACCCATCTTAATACCACGCTGCCCAACCAGTGGCGATCAATGAACAATCTGCAAAAAAGGCATTTTATCGCGTTCTTTCTGCACAAGCCTCCATAGTCAAGGATTTTTTTATCCTTGACAATACCAAGAGCATAAACGGTGTCGACTTAAAAAACAAAAAAAAATTACATGAAATCGAATTTCTCAGCGACAATGTAGAATGAAAACATTTATCAAAGCATTCATTAATAATGTATAATAGAATACTGTAATTTACTCGTGTATCCAAATAACTTTTAACCTAAAACTTTTTATTTTAATGTTGAAAATGAAGTTTTTTGAAGCACACAGAGTAGTGGAATTTCATATTTTTTCACGAAGGCGGTATTCAAAATGTCTTCGACTTTTCTTGGAATGACCGTTCGGTTTATCGACAAAATAAACTGTTTTGTGAACAATGATTTGAAGAACATTTATTACTTCACCCATGCGTGTAGAGTTTAGACTAACGGAGTTACTATGATTTTATACAAAAAAATTTAAGTTCAGAAATGACTCTAAATGTAACCTAATAAAGAATAATTCAAGGTAGTTTGCAGCTGTCCGATGAAAACTGAGAGATTAAACATTGCAAGGTTATAAGTTACGAGTTACGCGGAAATTAAAGCTTTGAAACATTAAGAAACGTTGAGGAAGTTATCTTTCTCAATTAGAAAACTAACTTTTGCAGAAATTGCGGTGTAAGTTTCGCTCTTTTGATTTTTTTTTCTAAATTTGTTAATGCCACTTTCTTTAATATCTTTTAGGTAACTATATATTTTTGATGGCCTCCGTTTTCGAGGGGTAAAACTCCCGAATACCAATCCGAGGGTCACGGGTTCAAATCCCGACGTGCGTAAGTAAATTAGTAGTTACATCAAATGTGTCAAATTTACAATTTGATGCACTCGAAGCTTCCTCCATATCTGTTTGACAGACTGCGGTGATCCCGTGACTCTAATGCACACGGTTCGCGCCAAAGGGACCATTTACTCATTCTCCCGAAACATAAAACTGTTGTATTTGAAGTTAGTTTCAGCTATTCGTCATCAAAACTTTGTAATGAAATACCACTGTCTATTCGAATATCGATATCGTTGCAGTGCTTCAAGAAGCTCTGCGGCGAATGTAGCTGACTGCACAGTCAACCGCACTACATTTTAATTAATAAAATTTTCAATTTTACACGGTTGACATTTGGCACATGAGAACGGGTCGTTTCTTCGACTCGTTCTTGTGTTCAACAGCTCGGCTGTAGAATGATTTGCCGGCCTCTGTGTTTCCTCCTTCCTACAACATGGGTCTCTTCAAGACCAAAGTTCATTCCTTCCTCTCCTCAAAAAGACCCTCCACGTAGCATCCCAGATGACATAGGCCCCGAGGGAAATTATTTTCCTCAGGGCCTCCTGTGTGGAGTTAATGAAAAAAAAATTGAAGGAATACTTTCTTGTGTTTTTGTTTTTGATTTGATAACATAATTTATTTTGAATTTATTTTGATTATCTATAATATAAAAATGAATCGCTGAATGTGTTGCTAAGCGCATAACTTTCGAACGACTGCACCAAATTGGATAATTCTTTTTTTTGTGTGTTTGTTATTGTCAGGATAAGGTTTTTATAAAACTTCCGGTGAGCGCTGGCATTAAGAAATTTGTATAAAAAAATTGCTATTGGTGGCACGCGAGTAAGCGGCTATTGCTATGGAAAGCGGGAGGGAGGGAGAGATGGGGGCAGGGGAACCAGGGAGGGGGTAGGGGGACCAGGGTGGGGGGAGGGGAACTCGGGAGGGGGGTTCGCGGGATGGGGGTAGGAGGGGGAGGAGTGGAGTGGGGAGAGGAAAGGTGGAGATGACGGAGTGGGAAACCCCTAATACCATGCGAGCGAATACTTGAATTGATTTTATTTTGATTTTAATTGGAGCTTTTATTTAAGGTTATTGGTTTTAATTTGAATTCCGATTTACATTAATAATTTTTTTATTTAAATATATTATATTATATTTTGTGTGTTGAATTAGAGATTTGAGTTAATTTTTTTTATGCAATTTAATTCAATTGTATTTATTTCAATTAAATTGAATTAATTTTTTTCATTTTATTTTATTTTCTGTTTTTTTTTGGAGGCACTGCTGAAAACCAGCTATGCAGTGACCTTTGCATAGCTGGATTGTAGCTATGCAGTGACCTTTTCGTCAATAGAATCAATGATAAAAGAACAAAATATGTCATATTGTAAAGAAATCTATTGATGGATAAACACTTTTATTTATTAATACTATTATTAAATTTATTAAGTAAATTAATTATAAACAAGTAAATTTTATTTGATTGATTTGTGTTGTTTCATAATTTACTTTTTTAAAGTATTATATAATATACTAGCGAGTTCCCGGCACGCGTTGCTATGCCACTTAATAAAGAAATTGTTTCTCCCTGCGTGCCCTTTCCCATTCTTCCGTTCCCCTTCCGCCTCCCCTTAATCTCCCGCGTTCCCTTCCCCTCACGCGTTCCCACTCCGCCTTCCATCTCTCAACTACCCTCTCCCTCTTCCCCCGTCCCGCGAACCCCCCTCCCAAGTTCCCCTCCCCCTTCCCGCATTCCATACATTCAGTAAGGTACATTCAGTTTTCAGACAACTCGCGTGCTACCTATTGCAATTTTTTTATACTTATTTCATAATGCCATAGCTCACCAGAATATTCCCAAAGTTTCATCGCAATTGGATCAATTTTTAACAACGCATATTTTCATGATGCCAGAACTCACTGTTCTATACATAGAAACTATCGCGGTTCAAATCCCTAAAATTTCGTCGCAATCGGATGAATGGTAAATCTCATATATAGATATATATATGAGATTTACCATTAGCAGATATATGTATACAAACCCAGAAATTAACGTATTTTGATTTTGACATACGAGTATATAGAGATTTGCGGCACGTTCCAGAGTAAAAGATACCTCAAATATCTCCCTGGTGTAAGACTACTATTCAGAATTAACATGGAGCTTAAAATGGCTTTATTCATGTTTGGCGACCAGACTGAATAGCCAGGTACTTTCATCCTTCCTCCTTTTCTTCCTCCTCCCCACCTTCTCTCCATTTCCATTACCTTTAGCCTAACAACATACAAAAGTAAAATGTATGAAAGTTTAAAACAACTTTCTGGATCTTAATCTCGTGAAGGTAGTGATAAAGTTAAATAACATTTTTGACTCCAGAAAGTCGCACCTCCATACCTTACCATTGCACTTCCATGCCTTATGTTTGCTCCTCTATACCTTACCGTTGCACTTCCTACCTTACCGTTGCACCTCCATACCTTACCGTTGCACCTCCATACCTTACCGTTGCGCTTCCATACCTCACCGTTGCACCTCGATATCTTATCGTTGCACCATCATACTTTACCATTGCACCCCCATACATGACAGTTTCACCTCCATATCGTTGCGATGAGATATTAATAAATTTCGAACTACGTTTGGTACATTTTTCTATAAATTCGTACTATTATCGATCAGATTACCATGAACAAACAATTTGTTTGTACTTTAAAAATGACGGTTCTTTGTTTGGTGCCAAAGAACTGGGTTAACCTCAACCCGTTAAAAATGCATAAAAACAATTTTTGAAAATAAAAATCGAATCATAGAGTACGGTAGATGTAAGTAATGTTCCTATTTTATGCTTCAAAGGGGATACCTACATGGTTTTGGGGTTTAAAAAACATTAAAAATACTTATGAACAACCATGCCTGAAACCTTTTTTTATTTAAGCTGAAAACATTGTATTTAATATTAAATAAGTATTTTTCGTATTTTAACAAATTAAAAGGTAAGCTGCCAATTTTATTTGATTTCTTGTCTGACGATGTCTACACTGCGAATTAGTTATTTGCAAGAGAGATAAATTATAGAACAAGTCGGTGAGCCGTTTGGTCCAGTGAAGATATCCTAACAGAAACATTCTTACCATTTTTACTAAGCATTGGCATGGAAATGTTGGCACGCTAACACGTTCTCCGGCGCTGGGACATCTCGGCTGTGTAATAACTGTTGCTTCTGGTCCGACAGACCGTAAACTATCCATGTTCGCATTTCGTAATGTTGAAAACACCGTCCCAAAGGACTGAGTCATTATATCAAGTATTCCTAACCTTTTGCCCCTAACTGTCGGCGGGATGTCTCAGGCTGTATCTACGTGACTGCACCATTAGTTCTACACGCATTCCAACGTGGTCTTAGTGACTGGGTAATTATATTTTCTAAATTTTTAATTTTTTTGTTTCAAGCAAACAGTGTACAGGGAATACATTTTTTAATATTATTTCACCAGCTAAGCTAGGGATGTCCATGTGTTATGGCGGATGAAGTTTACAGATTGAAAATATTAATAATATGCTTGATACTATAAATTATTAAATTAAACAATTCAGTATTAAAATTGAAATTAAAACACTTTTTTATTTTTTTGTTCATACGAAGCGGATACTTTGTGATGTGACATTATTAATTTAAAATAAACTAATAACTTTGTAAACACCACTTTTATTTTTATACTTTATGCCGACCGGGTTTGGCTACAACCGTAGCTTCATCAAGGCAGTATAATACTCTCCTGATGAAGCTACGGTTGTAGCGAAACCCGGTCGGCATAAAGTATAAAAATAAAAGTGGTGTTTACAAAGTTATTGTTTTATTTTAAATTACTTTTTAATTTATTTCTGGCCTGGCTGGCCAACCTGAAGATGTCCATAATAGGATGAAACCGGTACTGGTGAAATAAATAAGTGGAAATAAGTTAAAAAGTGTTTTAATTTCAATTTTAATACAATATAATTCCACCATGTATAACAGAACAATAAATAAACTCATAAACAATTCAGGTTTATTTTTTAATATTTTGAATGTTAATTAAATTAAGAAAATTGGTGAGGGAATGTGAGATATGTATAAAATTAGATTAAATGGTTAGAGGGTAGAATGTACGGGTAAAAAAATGCAGGTGCATTTTCATATGCGTTATTTGTGCTCTTAATGTATGGAGTTGGTTTTAGATTTTTAAGTTATCAGGGAGATGGTAGAAGATTTTTAGGAGCTAGGTAGATATTTATTAACAAAAAAAATGATTTAAAATTTATTTTTAAATTTTATTTTTTTTAATGAAGACTAACATTCCCGGGTTACGAATAATTCGACAATGTTTGAAAATCTAGTATTACCATTACAGTAAGCGGATAATTTTGCTTGTGTCGTGATGGAGGACTTAGCCAGCCGAGGAATCGAACATGCGACGCCTGGGTGGGATCCAAACGCGACACCAACTCAGCCAATTTCAAGTCAGACCAGGTCCAGATGAATTGTCTATGTGCTGACGTATGTAGTGAAGGTACATTGTAATGTTGGTTGGTTATAATCCTGATGGTGTAATTGTGTTGTAAGAGTGTTTTTTTTATCTATTTGTACAAGAAATGTGTTAGCATAAATTTTAGATGGATGGAAAGTTTCCGAAAAATGTATGTTAATTTAAATTATGGACTTTTTGATCAAATCCACTGTTTTAAGTTTTGCCTTTCCACAATGATTATTGTAATATTTTCACTTATTTAAATTACTTTCATGCATTAAAAGAATGATTGCTGATGCTAGTCTGTAACTTTGGTCAATTTTTATTATTAAAACTTTTTTGCCTTGAAAAAAAAATCGGTTTTCTTTGCAAACTTGAAAAAAAAATGGAACTGTATGAATTTGTATAATATGTTTGGATTTTTTACGGGAGTGTATAATTTGTTTCGCTGAGTGATATTAAAAGAAAACTATTTAATACAGATCGACACACTTAACTTTACAGTCGAGGGCATCGGCACTGTGGAATATTTATGAAGAAAAAAAACACACAACGACGAAGAACACCATCTTATTCACATAACATAAATGGTCAATTTAAATATAGCGATAAAGAATGATATAATCACCTCAAGTTCGCTTAGTTCTTACTTTTTTTTTACATGAGCTCCACACAGGAGGCCCTGAGGAAAATAATTTCCCTCAGGGCCTATGTCATCTTTGAGGATGCTGTGTGGAGGGTTTTTTTAAGGAAAGGAAGGAGAGGAGAGTTCTGGGAAGGAAAAGGGTTTAAGGGGTGGGTAGGATGGGGGTTCAGTATGTCCTTGTCATCCGCCTCCAAGACCTATACAAACCTCACCCCATGAACCCGGACATCCCTGCTAAATCACCAAACTTAGCGAACCACTTGGGGTGACCTATGGCAGAGGTGTTGGTTATCCAATAAAGATTCCCGGGGCGGCGGTACCCATTCCCGCCTCCCAAATTGAACATTTGCAAAATTAATTAGATACCTGCATCAGGTTGTTAACACCTTGGCCACCATTTACGCCACGATCCCTTAACTTGAGGAAGGAAATCCTGAAATGCACAGCGTTGATTCATGTCACACAATTTCACCTGAAACCTAACAAGTAAGAGAGTTGAGAAAATCCGTCAACGGAGACAAAAAGCGTATTCGTGGTCACTGCATTTATTTGTTAGACTAAGAATAATTTTTCCTTTCAGTCAAAACGCTACTTGATGGTCTATCTTTAACTAGCTCCGACCACAATATAGATTACTTCATCAAATAATTTGTTATTGAATTACAGCGATACGTAGGAAAAATGTGTCCATCATTCGCACCATGTGTTTTAAAGGTCAGAGCTATAATTTAACCCTTAATTAACGGCAGATTTACTGCCATAATGTTGGTTTTGCCACAGACCCAGCCTGGGGGTAATAAAGAGACACGTTTTGGTGTTTTCTACGAGAATTCGTGACGGCATTCCGGTACGGAGTCACAAAGTTCAGAGGGGTTTGTTAGTTGCTCCCGGAGTAATGATTAATGAGTCGTGTTTGCAGCTGACGATTTAGCAAGGCGCGTCATTTTCCGAGTTCATTCCCCCAGCTAAATTAAACTTTACACTATAGAATTTCAGTCTACGTTTTGAAAGACTGAAATCGACCATGAAATGGTAATTCGAGTATGATGGATTTGTTTGTGGATTCGTTCATTTTAATGAATATCCTTCCGGCTGCGCCAATTGTGGTGACTAAGTCAATGTGCTCTAATGGCGCTTATCCCATTCTTGGTGATGAGGAGGGAAATAAAAATCGTAAAATTGGGAGGTTGGTTTAATTACTACTAGTCGAAATGTTACAGGTATGACTAATGGAGTGCACAAATCGTCGTACGCTTAATACATACAACCTATATGTCTCTCTCGTAATCGATTATCCCTGTCATATTATACCTGGACATACTTTCCTTAGTAAAAGTCAGGTACTTCCCAGCCTTCCTCTCCCCCTTCTCTTTCTCTTCCTCCACTCTAGTCTAATAACATACTCCAACTGGGGATACCGTAGTACCCCTGTCTCTGGCCAGTTCAGAACACTTGGTACTCTTGGGCGGTATTCACATAAATAAATAGTCGTTCTATAAAAAATGCTAGCTTTTTGTCTCCAATCAACGAGTTCTTCTACTTCAACCACATGCTAATATTTGAATTTATTTTGCTTTAAAAAAATACGTGAATGTCACTAAAATTGTTTGCTTACGTCTAAAGAAAACAAAAATTAATATAATAATTGCATTAGTTCAATATAACCACTTCTTATTTTGAGTAGTCTTTTAGCACTAGACAATTTATCTCACATTCATTGGAATACTAACATAAGGTAATAGTAATAATAATGTATATGTGGTACTTACAAATCTGATTAAACATCGATTCACGTGACAAATTGTTTATCTTAGTTGAAACTCAGTCGATGATCCCAATATATGACCAGACCATTAAAACATTATTTGAATGAATAGCCTTTTGGGTTACACGTGAAATATGGAGCAGATCAGATGATAAATATTGTAATATTTCCTTTCTGACACATTTCGAAAATTGAATACGGAAGTGTTTTATTATTGATTCCAAAATATATTGCTAAGGGTAGTTTTCACTTACCGTTTTCTTAGTTATGATTTGTGACAGCGGCGCGAAGTCAATTTGAATACCTAATATTTCAATTAAAGGAAAACAATCACTTTGTTTGTAACCACGATTTATTGATTTAATTTTTATTTACCGACCGGTTTCGCTTAATACAAGCATCTTCAGGGTATAAATTAAAACTGATGAAAAAATACATTGTGTGAGCTTATATATACATACAGACTTAATTATTCATTAGATAATATACCCGTCTCTTTCTCTCTATCACTATGTAGGATGTTAATTACACTCTCTCACTCTTACTTTATATTATGTTTTGTCTCTGCCTGTATGTATATATAAGCTCACACAATGTATTTTTTCATCAGTTTTAATTTATACCCTGAAGATGCTTGTATTAAGCGAAACCGGTCGGTAAATAAAAATTAAATCAATAAATCGTGGTTACAAACAAAGTGATTGTTTTCCTTTAATTAATATGTCAAACCACAAAATGACTGCTTTCTACCAAAATAAAAAACCTAATATTTCCCTCATTCTTTATTGAGTATTTTTTAGCTAAGTTTTGATTGCTGAAAGCAACTGTTCCTCGAGTTATTTTTAGCTCAGTTTTATTTAGCAAAAAGATGGAGATCAGATGAAGTGATTTTGAGTAGTATAGTACTTCGCTCATTCCCTCGTTGAATAGTTTAAGCTCAGTTTTGATTGGTGTTAACGACCATAAGAAATTGATTTGAGTAATTTTAATTCAGATTTGATTTGGGAAAGCGACAATAAGAAAAGAAATTCAGTGATTCTTCGCTCTTAGTGCTGTTTTGATAACCTCGCGAAAGCGGTCGCAAGAAATGGAATTGATTAATTATTAGCTCATTTTTTATCAAGTAATTTTTAACCAAGTTATTGGTAAAATGGCGTTAAGAAATTATTAAACAAATTATTTTCAATTAATTGACATACTCTACCAGGAGTAAAGGAAGCGTAAGGATAACGTTAACCTTTACGTAATAATTGTAGGTAATAATTGTTTAGTCACTAGTTGCGGCAGTCCGCGAGCGGCCCCCAGAGGCCCGGGTAACAGAAAGCACGCAGACTATTCGTGTGAGGAATTCCTCTGTGTACTCGTAGCTTTACCCACCAAATTCGAACCCCTAAGCTCTTACGTTCTCTGTGCTCCTGGCATTCTAACTGAATACTCAGCTAAGGGGTTGCTGGAATTTTCTAAAATAATAACATTTTAGAATCAGCTGAAATTGTTTACAAAATTATTTATGTCTGCGCAGTATTTTTCTTCAGAAAATTGATACAATTGTGTTGTGTGCGTATCTCTGTGCCAGAAGTACTCTCAATTATTATTCTTGCGTCTGGTGAAATCGATCAAATGGTTTTAAATATCAATATCCTTAATCAATTAACAAAAAAATATTTCATTTACCTCGCTTGGTCCTAGGAGTCTAAACTATACATAATAACGTGTACCTTTTAACGTTCATCAAGCCGATTTTTTTGTTTTTAGAAACATGGTTTATTTGACAATATTTTCATTTATCTTAAATTCAGTGTTTCTCAAAAAATTTCAATTAATATTTCTTTGTTCACTGTAAATAAGTTTATATTATGTTTTCGAAAACGATACAGTGTATTTTATAATATTTTAGTAAATTTTGAAAGCGCGCATCACCATGGGATTGGGTTTGTCCGGGTCTTGGCGGCGGATGCGTCTGCTCACCAGCTGCATGGCAGGCTGCGAGAGAATGATTAAGGGAGTCCCTTTGACTTCTCCACCCATAGGTACTCTATTAGAACATCGCCTTGCACCGCAGTGGTAGGGATGGATGCATACGTCCGTCACTCCTGGATGTACCGACCCCCAGATTCCTTACCACCCCTAATACCCCTTTCTTGAATTGATTGATTCATTGAAAATGTATCAAAAATTGATTCATTTTCATATCAAAAGCGATCAACTGAGTTTTATTGGCAAAAACATTGAAAAAAACTCTCGTAACTGGTCCTATTCAAGCTTTATTTAAAGGTTTATTTGAGAGAAATCTCTCAATTTCATTTCCGCCGGTATACATTTCCCTTTACTTGCGACTCTTTTCACTCTTTCACTACATGGCCTGAATCCATTGATTATGGCAGGCCGATTTCAGCCACTGCATTATATTATTTTTCCGCGTGGTCTTTAGAAAAATTTCAACGCAAACAAAAGGACGTTTGCAGTGCAATTTTTAGAAAAATGCATTGATACACTACTGGGCACTCTAGATTTTAAATGGACTGTGGTAGTTTATTAATGTATTTTTTGTATTATATGAAATGTGTAGGTTTTTAGGTGACGGCACAAATTTTATCGTGTGTCAACTCCAGGGGTCGGCAAACTTTCAAGTGTGAAGAGCCAATTTGTCCGAGTTATGCCAAATTCAAATTTCGGATTGTAATGCTGCAAAGACCCTCCACACAGCATCCCAGATGACAGGGCCTCCTGTGTGGAGTTAATGTAAAAAAAAAAAAATAATCGAAAAATTAAGCAAGAATCGTTCTCGAAGTGCTGTAAATTACTACTGAGGACTCGCACATAGATTCGCTATTAAGTTAAAACCAGTTTTGTGTTCGGAATGTAAAAACTTAAATTTCAGTTGAGATTCATCCGCTGACGAATTTCGAAAGAAACCATTCTCATATTACGAGTAAAATTAAAAAATTCTAGTTCCAGATAAAATGCGGAAAAATTCTTTGGAAGACCGTTGGATTGTTTCTGTTGGACTGTAGAATCACTCTTAGTTTAAACCAGCCTTGTGTTCCAAATGTAAGTGACTCGTTCAATCGTTCAAATCAAGACTTCCAAGTTTTCCAAAACTGCAGCATGGGCTCAATTGGTAACACTGAGGTTGTTGGAGTCAAAGTACGTTCGGCGGCTCCATCACACAAGGCTGGTTGAGTGGAGGTGAAATTGTAGTTGATATCTGAATAGCCGCGTTTTGCTCACCATTGGTCTGGTCTGCTTAACATAATATTAGTTTATTCTTTAGAAATGTTTGGACCTAAGCTAGATACTAGTGATACGTTCTTAAGATTCTATAGGTCTGGACATGTTGAAAGATTTCCAGATGACAGGATAACAAAATTTGAAAAATTATGACTTTGGGTCTAGCAAAAGCGATCCTCAGGCAGACTGAGGCAGATAATGGATAGACTGCTTAGAAGAAAATTGGAGCAGGACGGTAAGTACTGAGGAGTAAAGGCGAATGGCGCTGTTGGTTCTTGGTCCGCTGGTTGTAGAATCGTGTTAGTTAAATATTTTGGGTTGATATACTAGTTTTTAGGAATACTTGTAGTATATATAATTTAGGTACGTATGACACTATTGTGTAGACTGTGGAATATGCTGAATAGCAGCCAGGCCAGTTGCCGACTCAGCATTTTGTGGAGTAAAAATGTCAATACGTCTATGGCGAAGAGTAGGCGTCACAGAGCCGCAACAGTTAGTCGCATTTTTATCGGTAGAGTTCCATATAATTTTGAACTGAAATAAATAATTAACATAAAAAGTCAGCTGGATAGATATTAAGTGAGATTTATTTTTATTGTACGAAAAAAGTGACACATATTTTGAAATAATAATTACTACTACACATCCATAAAGTTTTAAGTGTGAATATTGAATAAAATAATACATCATTTCAACTTCTTTAAATTATGTCTTAATAAAATTAATTTTAATTGATTTACTTTGCTCATGCTTGATTATTAGCGGTGGGCATAAACGAAACATTTTACAAAGAGAATTTTTTATAAGGAAACTACTAAGGTTGGATTGTTTATTGTTTTACAGAAATTCAAATATAACACTGTCATTGGGTGGAAATTCGGCACCATTTTGTCTTTTTTTTGCAGGTTGAAAGGGCCCTCTAAGTCCGTTCCAGTTTTTGAACAAATTGTGATCAGCAGAAACAATAATGATAAAAAGCTGAAACGCACCTAAAACCGACGTTTATGGTCACCTTTCAAATGTCAAAAAACAAAAGGACGCCGAATGGCCAGATGGAATGAAAACCGGGAAACCGCGTATTGTCCATGTCCATACCATCGTATTCCCCAATTCCTCTCTGGATTTTGACACTACTGCAAATATGTTTTGATATATTATAGATATCGACCACTAACGTGTCGGTACGTTTTGCTTTTTTTGATAAGTTACTCGTCATAGAAGTTAAGACCCAACAAAAATCGTTATTTGCTGGTTTGAATGCCGTCAAACAAGAAAACGTATAAAAAAAAAATGGACGTAGATTATTTTCTTTTAACACAGTTTATAAAAAAAAATCAAAATTGTTCCACTTTTGGGTGAGAAAAGGGGGGAATACAGAACCTCGGTGAGTTAGGTATTATTTCGTTCAGTATTCGGAGGAGGAAAAGCAACAGTGACGGCAACAGTTTTGTAAAATACCTATTGTTCAAATTTCTCGGCGATCGTGTTTCCTCTTAATTTCTAAATACATACATGTATTGATATCTGGATTTTGCCCATCCCTAATATTGTAACATGTACATGTAGATACCTACACTAAACATTTTATTTATTTATGAATTTATATTATTAATTTATTAATTATCTTCAACTATTATATTTTATAATTTTAGTAAATATAATAATTTTTTATCAGTTCATGAATTTACTAACATCGATTCTTAATTAAGTTGGTGTTTGTTGTTATTATTTCCTATTAAACAAACATTATTTATTTATTTCATAAGGTATTTAGACATTTTTATTCTTATGGTCCTTATTATTCATTTACGTGTTTACAAATTCACATCTAATTATTTAAAGTAACACGTTGATAAAAAAAATATTTCAAGCAAAAAGTTAGAATTGTGTTAAAAAATGACTGTATAAATGCTACGGAATATTTTATTTACAAAAATAATGGTTACAATTGGTCCTTAGAACTATGTACGAACAATAGGCCCAAACTTGTTACAGGGTTTATACTTTGTATAACGAACTATGTTCTTGTTTTTGTAAAGATCATAGATGATAGAAACAGAGGGAGATATGGCATGCCTGCGTGTTTACTTTCGCCGAGCTTCCACCAAACTGCACGGACTGTCAAAGTGGGATAATTGTTCATGGCCCATCTCTCTTTTTTCTTTAACCAACCAACATAGGTTTTTTAACACTTTTTATGGCTTTCAGACTATTTTATACTAAAGTTCTGCGCTTTGCCGTCCTTGCTGGCATCACTCAGTGTGAATTAGATTAGAACACCGGTGTCAGCTTTATTTCTTGAAGATGCCTCATTGAATAGAGTTGGGGAAAAAAGAATCGCTAAAGGCCTCAACTAAGAATAAATTGGTGAACGTTCCTATTTGTACCCCAAAGACTGCGATCGACTAGCCATGTGGAAATAATGAAAGATCTGAATGACGCACAACCAAAAATCACGACCACGATGGTAGGTACATGATAATGGGACCAAGGAGCATGTTTGTGAATTAGCATTTTATGCTAGTTATGGTACCTATCATTCGTCCTCAGAAATTCCCATCCTGCTCTAATCTTCTTCCAGCTAGTCTATCTCTTCCTAGGTTGTTTCTAGGTAGTTTTAACAGGGGTACCCACTTGGTCATGATTGTTTGATTGTCTGTATGTTTGTGACAGAGCATTTTATTCTGGTTTTGGTATCGTACATTTCCTGTCCTCAGAAATTCTCATTCTGATCCGATCCTCTTCCAGCTAGTCTATCTATCTCTTCCTGGGTCTGTCTGTAGATAGTTTTAACTGGAGTACCTACTTCGTCATATTTGTCTGTGAATGAGCCTTTTATGCTGGTTTTGGTACCTAGATTCGTCTCCAGTCCTGTCTATCTCTTCCTAGGTCTGTCTGTAGGTAGTTTTAATTTTCTTACCCACTTGGTCATGATTGTCTGTATTTTTATGAATGAGAATTTTATGCTTGTTTTGGTAATTGTCATTCGTCTCCAGTCCTCAGAAATTCCCATCAAGCTCCAATTCTTTTCTAGCTAGCCTCTCTATCTCTTCCTAGGTCTGTTCTGTAGGTAGATACTTTGTAGTCGTGATTTGTGTGTGTCATCTGGCATTATCTTTAAATGCCCTGCCCATCGCAGTCTTTGCAATAAGATAATCTTAGATTGGTTACATATTTAATTGTATCTATTCAAATACATAAGTTAGGCAGGTTAAAACTTAAAACATTATCGTAGTATTTTACAATTAGTGACTGTAAATTAATTAAATGTTAACGTTTCATTTTTTTTTTTTTAGCCTTTAGTTTTTTCTGCATCTTTCAAATACTCCCCAAGTCTCCATTCCATGAAAACGGCGGACACCAGTTATTAGATTATTTTTTTAATAAATTAATAATTAGTTTTCGATATGTGCAAGTTAACATCGAGATAATCTTCAATAAAATGCTACAAACTAATCATATTTTGTGATACGAAATCACGCTCAAGCTCTGCTCATAATATATTTTTTAATTAATTATTAATTTTAAAGTAAAAGCAATGTGCAATTCAAAAGCATTGAAATTAACAGTGAACGATCACTAAACATGATATTATACCTGCTCTGGACTCTCTCTAGTGTCAAAGAACGTCAGGCTAATCTTCATTGTTTTCGATGATGCGCGAACGCAGCACAATAATAATCTAAGAAACTACTGCGCGTTACTATTAAAACAATGAATATCTCGCCGAGGGTATGGAGCAGGCTTAATTGTGCTTTGTGTGCGTACTTTCAATCACTGTGATAAACACATCAATGTAATATTTAATCATTGAAGAAGAAGACAATATTAATAAATCTAAAAGAAACATGAAAAAAACAAGACATTAAATAAAAAGGTATCGGTCGCAACTGGGAATCGAACCCAGGAACTATTTCTTACCAGGATGACACAGTTATTGAGACCTGATTATTTTCCGTCATTTTATCAAACTCATATTTATTTCTTGAATTGTAATACTTAAATTTAAATATTCGGTCTATAAAAATGATCAGGTCTAAACGGCTCATGATTGCGTATTGTCTCTGTAAGACTGAGTTGGGTTCTATCCTTAGTTACGACCATTACCTTTTTTATTTTGTGTGTCTTGGTCTGATTCATCTTTTATTTAGATTTATGAATGTTATCGTCGTTTTCAATGATAAATTATTGTACAATAAATTGCATAAGGTTCATTTTATAGTGGCTTCGTTTTTATCTTTGAATTTTTCATCTCCAGGGACAATGCAGTCTCATAAGATGGCAATGAAGTGTCCTTGATTTCTTCTTCATCTTGCGTGTCTTCCATTGATCCTGCAGCTTCATTTCCGCATGGTTCGCTTTCTGTTTCTTGTGGTACTGAGCTTCTGTGGTCTTCGCTATGAGGAACGCCTGTTTGTGTCTGGAAAAAAGAAATAGTGTTAATAATTACGTATTCAACCACTATACATGGTTAAATCCGTCGCGCGTCGCTAGGATAGCCAAAGATTCGTGCGTTCAAATCTTGGATGAGACAATTTTTTTTCGTCTTTAGGCACATATTTCTGATGCTGTTAATAATATTATAATTTTCCAAAAATCTGTTTTTTATAGTCTAATTTTTATAATTCACTTGATATTTATTTAAATTCATTCATTTAAATTAGGTACGACTACCATAACATGTTTTTATTTAATTGCAAACAAGAAATGTGTAAATTGTTATCGATGATGAATTCTGTCGGTTTACTTTGAAAGTAAAAAATTTGGTGAAAACACCATTAAAAGCAACCACCTTTTAAATGTATATACTGCATCATCAAAGTTAGAAAATTGGGCAAAGCATTTTGACATTAAGTTGTATACTGAAGGCTTCTATACATTTTTCAATACATTTCCGTAATATGCTAATGGAAAACGAAACGTTTGTTTTAATATTTTTCAGGGGTCTCAGGCAGTCAATCATTTCTTTTTTAGGAATTGCCATGTTCTGTTTCTTTAAAAATATCATAGCAAGCGTTAAAGTGAAGAAAGGAAGGCTGACATTCACAAAATATTGTAGACTGTACACGTACAGCATATTTTAAAAATCATAATTTTTTCTTGCTACTGCAAATTGTATCTACGCGCAGCGTTTGCCTTTATTTCTACCTACACATCAAATCCGACAAATCTCCGACACTTTGATGCTTTGTGCAGTTATGTTATGCCATTCTCCCTGTATTTACGTTATCTCTTGGTGCGACACACTGAACTCCTCAATTCTGCCATATTTGAGAAGATTATTCAACTCCAGTACTGTAAAATTTAATAGTAAAACAATAGTATTTACCGTTTCTTCCACATCTTCGATTGGCCTAGTAATCTGCAAGACTTCACATTCCTCTAATCCGTCTTTTATTTGTTCCCCAACGTCTACAACACTTCGATCTGTTGCATTATAATTTGTATCTCCTCCGTGTTCGTCCAAACATCCACTATCAATTTCAATAATAATGTGATCATTTGAAACCACTGAACAGAAAGAGGTCGTTTGCTCCGGCTGTCGTTGGTGTTGATCGAAATGTTTTCTGCCTAGTTCATAGACTTCTTCGCTAGAACTGAATGATTCATTGGAGTCAGTATTGACTTCTCCATCGATTTTATTGTAGTAAGAGCAACATCCTTCAACTCTGCAGTGCCTCAGTTTGTCCATGCGGCTCCTGGAGTCCAGCAAGTCTTCTGTTGGACCTGTGGTTGTTTCTTTGGAGCAGTATTGCTCGATTTTATCCAGTTCGTCTGAGTAGTCTTCATCTTTTCCAAATCTCCTGAACTGGTCTGCTTGACTCACTACGGAATCATATGCTGGTGGAGGTCCAGGGGTTGGAGGTCTTCTGTACGGTGGGAGAGGCGTCTCGTAACACTGAAAAAATACAAAAAGATCATGTTTAAATTTTACCTACAAAAACATCTTTTCTGCTCATTATGGTTCTGCTACTAAGAGCTTTCTTTAAAATACTTCGTTTATTATTATTTTTTTATTTAAGTTTACTTAGGAAACATACAGTTGTAAATATACATAAATTTTACATTTAATAGTGAAAATAATATAAACCAGTGAAGTTCCATTTATGATTTAAAAAAGCAATGGTTACAGATTAGGAAGCAAGTAGATTTTGATAGTTTAATATTATATAGCATTAGTAAAAAGTTAGTAAATAGAAAAAGTAAACAATAAAGAATTAAGAGTTTTTATAGGAAACTAGCTGACCCGGCCACACACAAACACAATGCCAACTACTGACAACGCCATTACCCAACCTTTAAAACCAGCGCCATCTGTTAATTTGCATAAATATCAAATCCACACAGCCCGCTTGCCATCCCGCTGCCCGCTGCCCGCTTGCCAGCCCGCTCTGTATATTATATATTTCAACCAATTAACACAAAACCTTGACAAATTATATACCAAAACCTTCCTCATGAATCACTCTTATCTATTAATGAAAACCGCATGATAATCCGTTGCGTTAAAAGATCTAACCGTACAGACAGCGGAAGCGACTTTGCTTTATACTATGTAATGATATGGAGACAACAAACATTCGACTTCCACGTACAATAGACCCAGAAATACCCATCGGCGTACTACAGTAGCCACTGTGCTTTGTACATTAAACTATCTATAAAAAGAAAAGATACAATGTTGTTTGTTCAAATATGTATATTCAAATTTGGGCGAAACCGTTTAATAGCTACTCTTTATTTAAATATTTTAAAATAAAACTCCAGAACTTCACTTTGCTTTATCGAATGCAATAATATAATAACAAAGTGAATGAATTTATCAATTTTAACCAATGCGGATTTATTTCGTTATTTGCCATCATATAAAACAAATTTCACGTTTCATTAGAGTTGAGCAATAAATTCTCACTCGCCGAATCAAATTAAAACTCGCGTTCAGCTAAATGCTAACATATTTTCATGATTCGTTTTCGAGTACGTGTTTTGTAAGTGTTGATGTTAGTACCATTGAAATAAAATGAACAGATTGCAACTCTTGCTACTTCTTTCTAAGTACGTTTTAGTTTAATTTATTCTAACGTCTACTTTTACTACTAGATTTAGATCGCTGGAAGTTGAATCCCTTCACATGGATTTATTTATTTTGAATTTCACGCCTAGCTGGACACTTACGCTTTTTTAGAATTGTTTAATACAAAGAACATCTAAATGAGCATAACATCACAACAACAATATACTCCACCATGCATGATGGAAAAATGGTAGATTGGAAATAGTAGGCACAATAAATAAATAAAATAAATCGAAGTAGAGCTATGCAGTGTGTTTAATTAGATTTGTTGTTCTGCTTTCCGATATAAATTCTACTGACACCTTTTTATGGTTTCGAGACTTTTCAAACCGCGACAAAATATCCCCGACAAAATATCCCCGACAAAATATCCCCGACTAAATATCCCCGACAAATATCCCTGACAAAATATCCCCGACAAAATATCCCCGACAAAATATCCGCGACAAAATATCCCCGACAAAATAACCCCGACAAAATATCCCCGACAAAATATCCCCGACAAAATATCCCTCACAAAATATTCCCGACAAAATATCCCTGACAAAATATCCCCGACAAAATATCCCTGACAAAATATCCCAGACAAAATATCCCCGACAAAATATCCCCAGCAAAATATCCCCGACAAAATATCCTACGGACTAAACGTCCCCTAACAAAATATCTCCTAAAACCTAACCTAACCTAACAAAAATAATACAGACATCCTGTATAGCCAATAAAGTATTGTTAAAAAATACTAACACGTAAAATAAGTTCAGGTTAGGTTAGGTTAGGTTAGTCTTTAGTAGATATTTTGTTGGAGGATGTTTTGTCCGTAGGATATTTTTGTCGGGGATATTTTGTCGCGGGATGAAAACCTGTAGTACCTACCCCTTTTTATATTTTTAGTGATTGATACGTTAAATATTGCAACAACATCCTTATAATCATTACCCAAATTATGTAAACGGCGCGGCGGGTGAGAGCAGGCAAATGTTATTCCGTGTTGGAGTTGTCACAATAAAACGATAGATAATAATAAATGATAATTTGTCGAGCGCCGTTTTTGTGAAAAATCACCGCAAAGGAGCTGTTTCAAGATATTGCCTCAATATTGGTTTGCGAGGTATGCTATCCCTTCCACTCAGGTCGAGAGTTTGACTAGAGAGCTCAAAAGTCTCCCTCAACCAGTCTCTCCCGATCCTGCCCGCCACGCAGCAGGTAATCCGGCATCCGCTGCCAAGGCCTCGCCCCTTGAACTCCTTGAACCGTAAGTACACCTGCTAAGTCACCAAACGGAGCGAACCACTTGAGATTAACTATTTTTTTTTTTTTTTTTTTTTTTTTTTTTTTTTTTTTTTTTTTTTTTTTTTTTAATTACAGTATAAAGAATGGGTTTACAAAATACAATACACAATACAAGTAACATAATATATTTTTTTTTTTTTTTTTTTTTTTTTTTTTTTTTTTTTTTAATTTTTTTTTTTTTAATTTTTTTTTTTTTATTTTTTTTTTTTTTTTGGTACAGTACATACAATAGATACATAAATATAATGAAAGTATATAAAAAATAAAAAAAAAACTAAATACAATTATTTAATACAAATATACATATTTTTTTTAAATGTACTCCCATAATAAGCAAATGCTTGTGTGTATGGGAGGAAGTATTATTTGTTAGGTTATTTTGATTTTTTTTTTATTTAGTATATATTAAGAATAAGAGAAACATATGTGTGTATATGTATATATTTTTTTAATTATTATTTATTTTTTTTAGTTAAGGTTTTCAGTATATTTTTTTAATTGTGTTTTGAAATTTTTGTAACTGTCCTTAAGGGATCTTATATTTTCTGGTAATTTATTAAAGAAATTTGTTCCTAAGTATTTATAGTTTTGTTGACCCAAAGTTTTTTTACAAATGGGAATTGGTAACGTGTATTTTTGCCTAAAATTTACTGTGTTTTTGAAGGGTATGGATTTGTTTAGGATATCCTCTTTGTAAACTTGTAAGGTTGAATGATACAGGAAGAGAGTATTTAATTTTCTGACTTTAAATTCTTTGAATATGAGTTCAGATGGATATAGAAATGATTTTTTTAGTATTATTTTAATTATTAGTTTTTGCGCAATGTAAAGAGATTGTGTGTGAGTTTTATAGGCGCCACCCCATCCTATTATACCATATTGGATTATGGATTGACAGAGTGCGAAGTACGTCATTCTCAGTAGTTCTTTACTTAGAATGTGTCTCAAACAGCTAAAAATATATGTCAATTTTCGTACTCTGTTTTTAAGAATGGTTATATGCGGTATCCATTTTAGACATTGGTCAATAGTGATTCCTAGATATTTGGTTGAAGTTTTCATTTCAATATTAGTACACAATAAGTTACAGTGGTGTTGTTGAGTGTGTGGTGCAGAATGGATCCTTATGTTTATTTCATTCGGCGTGTTTGTTTTTTTTATGAAAAATGGTATGTAATGTGTTTTTTTAGAGTTTAATGTTAGTAGGTTATTGTCAAACCATGTTTTTAATTCATTCATGTCTATGTTAGCCCTTTTATTCAGTTCTAACCATGTGTTTGCTTTTAGAAGAAGCACTGTGTCATCTGCATATGAGATAATTTGCCCGTATTTAGCAACTTCAAATATATCATTTACATATAATATGAACAAAAGTGGTCCTAGAACTGTGCCTTGTGGTATTGAGAAGTTACTACTTTCGGAATCACTTAGTTCATTTAATATTTTTACTTGTTGTGGTCTATTTTCCAAAAAGCTTATAATCCAGGATAGCACCAGTCCATTTATTCCAATTGATTTGATTTTTTTTATTAAGTTAGTATGAGATATACTATCAAATGCTTTTTTAAGGTCAATAAATATTCCAATGCATTTTTCATTTGAGTCTAGGGCGGTATATATATAGTTTGTTATTTTCGCAATGGCATCATGGGTGCTGGTGTTTTTTTTGAAACCATACTGTTTAGAATTTATAATGTGATGTTGTTCTAAGAAGGCCCAGATTTGGTTTTTTACAATTTTTTCGAATATTTTTGATATATTAGATAAAAGGGATATAGGGCGGAACTATGTCAAGAGTGTTTGGGCGGAGGTACCCAAACCCGTCTCCCAAATTGAAATAATATACACTTATTAAAAATAATAAAGAAAGATGTTGGGAGAACTCTTATTTAAGATAAAAATTAATATAATTTTAATTATCAATGAATAAAAATCTATACACGTTTTCAGAATTATTTCCACGTTTATTTATTTTACATTGACTCCAAAATAATTTCACTCAGGGCTTTGGAGGTTATCTACCACTTACCCACCCTGGTATAAGTAACAGATGTTACTCCTTGAAGGCTCTCGAAAGATTCTAATTTTTGTTAAACGAAGCTACCTTTATTTATTTTGAACGATTCTCGACCTCCAGAGTCCCTGCATACATTTTTAGTAAGCAGTATGCAAGTTCTTAACAGGGCTTGTGTTATATTTGGATATGCTCTGCGGAGGGTAGTTTTTGATGAGAGGATGGAGTTAACATAAATATCGTCAGAGGGAGGAATTACGGAGGCCGACAAATCATTCCACAGCCGAGCTGTTGAACTCATATGACAAATAATGTCAGATGTGCACAAATGCTGGGCGTACTTTTGGCTTATTTCCCGAGATCAATGACGATAGAAAGGAAGACTTCCCTCCTCACGCCTGAACTCACCCGTACCTCAGTTGGTTAGAGTTACACAAAGCATGTAAATGAAAGACATATTGGGAAGATTGCTGCCGGGGAAGAAGCTAAATTGTCATTTTGATCCCCTTTAGGCGTAATCAGACATGATTGGGTCTTGAAACATTAAATTAGACGCGGTTATTCCCCAATGCGAAAATTCTTTATATTATTATAATATGCAATCTTCCGAACATTTGATATGCTTGGTGTAACTCTAAGTGACCACCAGCACATATATGGGGGCTCCATCGAAGCCGGAGTGTTAGCCTCTCAAATACAGAACCCGCAGATACTTTAATAGTACACAACTGCTAACCCTATACAAATCACAAGTGTGCCCTACTGTTGATTTTGGCAGTCACTCTGGTCTGGAGCCCCAAAATACTTGAAAAAAAACCCTCGACTCTGTGCAGAAAAGGGCGATCCGTTTGATAGATTCTCCTAACATAACAAATAGATTGCAATCTTCAGAGCACACGCGTCGTCGGTGGGAATGCTATCCTTGTTCTATCGGTATTTCAATGGAAGATGCTCCGTGGAACTAGCGTCATTGATCCCTTCGCAACTGGTGCATAGTAGATAATGGGTCACTTTTTCGACTCGTTCTTGTGTTTCACAACTCTGCTGTGGAACGATTTTCCGGCCTTTGGGTTTCCTCCCTCCTTCAATATGGGTCTCTTCAAGATCAATGTTCATTCCTTCCTCTCCTCAAAAAGAACCTCCACACAGCATCTCAGATGACATAGGCCTCCTGTGTAGAGTTAACACATAATTTTTTTTTTTCGTTAAATTAGCTTCAACGAATACCGCTGAATTTTGGCGAAGGGTTCCTCTCACGCGATCTACATCTACGTTCATTACAAACGGAAGTGTGTGTAATTGATATCGAATGAAACCCAATATGGGAGGAAACCGGGAGGAGAATCATAGCTGATGGTTCCATGTGCTCGCAGAACAGGTACCTGCTGACTTCGCAGTCATTCCTCGGCAGTCGTCCGACGCGAAATAATGACTGAGATGAGAGGGCTAGACCAAGATTCTCAAATTTCTATTGCATATTATATCTTCTGTATACGTTTAATACAATAATATGAAATATCTTCAGTACAGGGTGTTAAGGGACGTACTTGACTTACTTTAACCAGTGATTCCTGACGTTATTTGGAGTAAAAAATGTAAATGAAATTTTGGTCTCCGGTGACTTTTTTTGACGACTTTTTTTTTTTTTTTCAAAATTTTTTTCTTCAAAATCAAACAAAAAAAAATTCTTCCGCATTTCGTCACTGGTCACACAGCCGGGTGTCCTACGAACCCCTTACCCCGCCTCCAACTGTTCAACAACTACCATTTTTTTATGTTTTTGTAGAAAAAAAAAAAAAAAAAAACATCAAAAATGTCACCGGAGACCAAAATTTCATTTACATTTTTTACTCCAAATAATGTCAGGAATCACTGGTTAAAGTAAGTCAAGTACGTCCCTTAACACCCTGTATACGCTTCTATCTAAACTTTCGTTGATTTGGGAGATAACCACCACCTCCACCGTAGGTCACCGAAGTGGTTCGCTACGTTTGGTGACTTAGGGGGTGCCCGGGTTCATGGAGTGAGATTTGTCAAGGTCTTGGCGGCCGATGTGTCTACCTACATGGCGGGCCGGATCGGAAGAGACTGGGTAAGGAGATATTTTGACCTTTCCAGCCAGAATTCCTTGACACATCGCCTTGCATCGCAGTTGAAGGAATGGATTCATACGTCCGTCACTCCTGAACACACTGACCCCTAGATTCCTACCCACCCCTAATACCTATTTTCTTACCAGAACTTCCTCTTTTTCATTTCCTTAAAAAACCTTCCACACAGCATCGCCTAAGATGACATCTCAGGAAATTTATTTTTCTCAGAGCATCATTGCGGTTGGAACTCTTGTGCAACATCCATAAGGTTACCAGATTTTTTCGACCTTAAACGGGACATTGGTAGAGATGTAGAGTGGACATTGAACCCACGATATCTACCTATTGATGTGATAAAATGTGTCAGTTGCCCAAAGTAAGGAAAATTTTATATAATTCCGAATGAAATTGTTCCCACATTTACCTACAAATATCCAAAATTCTTTCTTGAACGGATTGCTTGTTTAAAGGCGACATCAGTTGTCTTTTAAATCACCTTAGATCACAGCACGCTATCTAATAGTTGAGATTGTCTTTTGCTCTATATAATGTCGTAAGCGGTTTTGCCAACTCGTTTGTAAAAATAAAGCCAGACGTCACCCGAAAAGGAGCTAAAAAAAGCTAAGATCTTGTGCTGTTCCTTCGAATTTACGTGTTTGTAAGTAAGAGTAATTCTTAGTTAATGAAAAAACAAGTTTTGAGTACGAAAATAATTCTCCTACGGAATTAACTCTTAAATTGTCATTTTTATTTAATAAAGTTTGTACAAAAATAGGAGTATCTAAAAAAACGAGCGAAAAAGCGAAACTCCTTTTTTGGAGCTGACGCGACGGCCTCATTTTGGAGTTAAATCTAACCGTCGAACAAATCCGCCTCCGACGCGACGGTAAAAACGGGACGTATGCTCACATTATGCATTGGTACATTCCAAAAATAGTTTTTAAATTTTTCAATAAAAGGCCAACGTAATTAGTCCTCACTGAAACTTCTTTGACTTAAGTTGCATACGACTTTAACCGATCGACCGACCGATTCGACATTGCAGAATATGGGATGTGTTCTACAATGTACAGCGACCGATTTTAATGGCACCGCGTCATTAGCGAAGTTCGCCACTTGCCTGTGATGGGCTGGGGATGGGGGTGGGGGTGGGCGGCATGTTCGGACAGGATTTCGCAATTAAAACAATCGCGATTTAAGGCGGAACACTGTGCGGCCAACCACTAAAGCATTGAGCTCTACGTAAATAATGCCATTTATTGTACACTTTTCCCCGTATTGAGTCCGGATGTCGGTTTTCATGGGTAAGGGTGTTCGTTTATATATCTAACTATTATGAAAATATATGGTGTATGTAGGTATATCTTTACCCCTGGGCTATCTGAGAGTTGGTATTCAAGTTACTTTATATGATCTGCAAGATTCATGGTTTATTTAGAAATATTCGCCGTTGACATTAATTTTCCGACAGATTCGCTGTGTTTGAACCTATCCCAATACGATACGATACGATACGATACGATTGTACCCCCCGGCCAGGAGTACTCCCGTCCCGGTAAGACCGGTACACCGGGGGGCACTGATTTGTAAGGACTGGAAGACGTGCTCTAAGGATGGGTGGGAGGTTGGAATTTAATCAGCCGGTATACATGGCAACCTTATGAGCCAATCTAGGAATGTGGGATGGGCAGGAATGGGATGGGTTGAGCATTGTTTGTTTCCCCCCTTCCCTCACATAGTTCCTCCCTATCTCTGACGTTTCTTCCTTGTTCCTTTTTCCTCTTCCTCATTTCCTGTTTATTCTGCAGGGTCACTGTTGTCCGAGTCCGTTTCGTTCATGGTGTATATTTTCTGAGTTGACTCTCGAAGTTTATCTTTGTCTTTAGCTGTTTCCTTCCATTCTTCCAGCGTTTTGTCAAAGTACCTCATGTCGTGCTGTAAAGAGTCATTCCACGTATAGATGGGTCTTCCAATTTTGCGTTCCCTGCAGAGTAGTTCCAAGCTGCTGTTAATAGGTGCGGCGTCTTTCGTCTTAAGATGTGCCCAAGGTATCCTAATCTGTAAGTTTTTATCTTCTTGGTTATTGTTTTACCTGCTAGTATTCGGTGTATTTTCTCTTTGGGTGCGTTCCTAGACTCTTCCAGCATTTGTTTTAGGATGTATCGTTCGTATTTACGTAATCTCGATCTATTAGATTTGGTAAGAGCGGCGGCTTTTAATCCGTATATCATTGCCGGTGCAATGGTCATGATGTAAATTAGTCTAGTTGTGTGCCAGTCTAGTTTCAACCTAACTAAGAATGGCATTATGATTTTTGTATTTTGGACCGCCTGTTTGCATCGCTTCTTGATTGTGTCTTTCCTGCTCACTGTTGAGGTTATGTAAGTTCCTAGATATTTTAGTTCTTTTTCAGGTTTCATCAGGGTTCCTCCTACGTTATACCAATGTGGTTCTGGAGCTGTTCTCATTGGATTTCGGACTAATAGTTTGGTTTTGGTTTCTTTCAGGGTCAAGCCAACTGATTTCAGCAGCGGTTTCAGTTTTTCGATTATTTTACCAAGTATGTCAGTGTTATTTGCCAGTATAATTATATCATCTGCGTATGATAATATAATTGGAAGGATTATTCTGAGATCTTGATCTAGATTTAATTCATTAATTTCTTCTTCTAGGGTTCTCAGGATTTCGTCTATAAGTATTGTAAACAGCCTTGGGGAGAGGGGGCATCCCTGTTTTACTCCTCGGTTTTTTGATATTACTCTTGATTGTTGTCCGAACCAAGAAATTGACGTTTTCTCTACCATGCACGCTGTGCTAATTCTATTGGTGAGGGCATGACTTATTCTGCTTCTCAGGATCGTAACCAATTGTTGGAGGTCTACCGTATCAAAGGCCTTCTCTATATCCAGTGACATAACGTAGGTTATATGTCCCGCCCTCCATTCTTCGTCTAGGATTCTTCTTATGGTGAATATGTGGTCGTCTGTGGAACGGTTTTGCAAAAATGCCGTTTGATAGTTTCCTAACTCGTCATATTCTTCTTCTAATTTGTTTAGGAGTGCTTTCGCGTAGATTCTGTATCCAACATTGCAGATTGTGATACGTCTGTACTCTGAGATTGTTTTTGGGAATTTTGTCTTTGGAATTGGAACTTGGACTGTGTGTATCCATTCCTCCGGAATGATGTTATTGACCCACGCTTCTGCGATAATTTTAGTGATTTCTTCGATAAGTTCCGGGGGTGCTGCCTTGAACAATTCGATCACAAGCTGGTCCGTCCCCGGGACTGTTCCGCCTTTTATGCCACGAATTATGCTGGAGATTTCCTCTATCGTGGGGGGAGCTCTCAAAGGTTTGTAGTCTCTTTCTTCGATTGTATTTATTTGGGGGCCTTCGCTTTTTTCTAGTTCTTCTGTCCATTTTGACATAGGGATGAAGGGTTTCCTCTGGTTTTGTCGGGTTTTCTTTTTAAATTTACTAAAGTATTTGTATGTATACTTCATTCTTGCTGATGGTTTCAGATTACCCAGAGAACTAAAGAATGCGAAGCATTCTTTTTGCTCTTCTTCTTCCCGAATTGTGGTATAGTTTTTTCTTGCTTCTTTAAGTTTTCTGTTCGTTTCAGGGTCATGTGGATCTTTGTTTTTCCTAAACTGCGCTTTTAGTATCTGTGCTAAAGCTATCCTTCTCTCTCTAGAGAGAACTCTTTCTTTTTTCAAAGTTTCTTTTGCGGTGTGTTTCAGAATGTTTTTTACTTCCGACCATGTGCACGAGTTGGTTTCACTGTGAATCTTGTTTTTTCCCTCCATTACTTCCATAGTTTTTTTCCTCGCCGTTTCTTGAAACTTCTTTAAATCTTCTCTAGACTTGAGAAGTTCGTAGTTCCAGTTTCTGTGGTTAAATTTCTGTGATGTCGGGGTTCTTTCGTTGTTTCGCTTGACGGCGTGAGTGTTTTTCTTAGGCATTTTGGCGCGCACTTTCCTAGGCACAAGTTTTCCCCAAATCAGTTTGTGATCGGATTCGACTCTTTTTGACCATTTACCTTTGATATACTCAAAACACTCCGCCGTGTACATTGGAGTGATTATGTGATCGATTTGAGATTTTTTGTTCCTCGCTGCCCATGTTGTTCTAACCGATTTTCTTCCCCATGTGCTGTTGATTTTAAGGTTGTATTGTATAAGAAAATTAATTAGGAATAATCCGTTTTCGTTCGAGGCGTCGTGATAGATGTTTGGTCCCACTTTTCCGTTACATGTCTGTCTGTTAAGGTCTTTTTTACCGATTCGAGCGTTGAAGTCTCCTAGAATAATCACTCTTGCCTGCCTGGGTTTGTTTCTTATCATCTTGGCTATTTCTGCAAATGTCTCTATGTTTTTACCGTTTCCCGTGTTTGCTTGTGGCACATGTGTCGTTATTATGAACCATGATTTGGCGGAATCTATCTCATATATGTGTGCTGCGATAATATTCTCAGTTTTTCTGATAATTTTTTTAACTTCAACATTTAAATTTTTGTTGATTAATATGGCCACTCCTCTGTTTGCTTTTGCCTTTCCTCCTCCGTTTAGTAGCCATTTGTAGTTGTGGGATTTGAGGGATCCGGTTGCCAAATGCGTCTCTTGCAGCCCCGCAATGCTAATATTGTTTTCCTTCAGTTCTTCGTCTATGCGATTCTTTTTTTCCTTATTCGCGGCGCCTCTGACATTCCAGGTAGCTACTGTTGTCACTGGTTGTTTATAATTTTCACACGAAAAGTTAATTTCTTGAGAGTCTCTTTGGATGACATGCCCGATGTCTATGTCGACGTTGTTGAGAACATCATAGCTGCATGTCAGTTCGATTTTTTGTTTTGGCTCTGTTGTGCACTGCATGTTTTCTGTGTGCCCTTCTTTATTATTTATTAACACACTGTCGTAATGGTTTCCTTTATAGAAGAGATTTATCGTCCCCCTCGACTCTCCTACGGTTTGGTAGATTATTGGAGGTTGATCTGGTTGGTGTATTTTGACTTGGAGTCCGTAGTACTCTGTGGCCGCTATTATGATATCTTCTCCCGCCCATGTGCCAAGCAGGTATTGTTCCCGTATGTATAGGTCTTGTTGCTCTCGTTCGGAGTAGGCTGGGTGGATTTTTCGGTGATCCGGGATGTTGTTTGCGATGGCTAAGATGTATCTTTCTTCCGACTTGTGTGATTCCACGTGGAATGCCAAATCTTGGCGCACGATTTCGTGGTTGCTGGAACTCCCGATGATGTTATTAATTTGGTGTGATATTGCCCTGAAGAGACAATTTCCGTCCCTTGTCATCTTAACGATCTCCATTGGAATGGATGGTTAGTGAAACAGAAGAGATTCCCGACTATGTGGTACATAAATGTTTAGAGTAATTTTATATGCCTTCATAGGATGTAATTAGCAGATGCGGGCAAGACAATAACAGATGCAAACAATGTATTAATTTGCCCAACAATATCGACTCGAGTGTTCTGTCGATCCCTGTTTGTGTTATGTCTGAAATAAAAAGTTCAAAATATGTGTTATGTGGATAGTGTAATAAAAAAATGGAAAAATCTTATCTCGGTTTTGCCGCCAGAAGATTCCTCCGTTCTAGGGGGCAGGTTCCGCTGTAGTTAGCTGGCCAAGCTCTCGAAAACTCGGGAAGTGTCACTTCGTTGCTTTGTTACTCTCACTTACACTTTATGACACTTGAGTTAGAAAAATGCACTAGTCTCACTTTATAAAATGCACTAGTCGTTATGTGATAAATTCCTCTCAATTATGCACTGGTCTGAATTACAGATCAAGCACAAAAACACAATTATGCACTGGTCTGAATTACAGATCAAACACAAAAACACAATTATGCACTGGTCCGAATTACAGATCAAACACAAAAACAATCGCCCAATAAAAACTCGGAAAGAGTCACTTCGGACGCTTGTTCGCTCCCACTTTATGAACTTGAGTTAGAAAAATGCAATAGACTTGAATGAAAGTTGTGTGATTACACTGTTTTGAATTCAATAATGCTAGCAAACACAAAAACTAATTGAACAATACTGATGTCACAAATTACATTGAAATATCTACACAGAATTGAGTTTGTAGTTTCTGGAAATTTCCAATGGAAACTTCTAGGATGTTCCAGAAGCTTCTATAAACACGTGGCCGGGGGTCCCCCTCGCGGGTTACTGTCTTCCACTTTTTCGCTATAATTACGTTTTTAGCACTTGTAACTATCTGGTTTGAGTGGAGGTTTTGTGTGTACATACGATAGGGTAGAAACACTTGGACAATATTGGATTAACCGGGAATGTACTGTTCACGATATGAATTGTTTATTTCCTGCCACGTCGGCGCACGTTTTTAGGTTAGAACGCTCGGCTTGTGCCGTTTTCGCAACGTAAAAAACCTCCTTTTTAAGCACCATCAGCACGATGCAAAACCAAATGTCACAATACAATCATAAAGCTTCCACTAAAACACGTCTTTAGACACGTTTTCAAAGACATTCGGCCGGAATAGCCAAAGTTAGAAAAGTAAATAGACGGAGCGAAATATACACGTCACACCCCGAGAACGCCCGGCCACTCTCGCTGTGTTTGAACCTATCCCAAAATGAAATATTGCAAGAATTCTCAGATTTTAATATTACAAACGGACAGTTGCAATTAAAAATATTAACATTTTGATTTAAAAAAGTAAGGTTTTTTTTTTGTAGCTTACCGATGGTTTTATTTATTTAAGGAACATAAACAGTCTTAATAACATAATATACATAAGAGGATAACAAAAAAAGACCAATTATTAATGTTCACAGATAGGTATTTATTTATTTATTTCAAAAACATACGGCACAACATGTGCCATTGACATAATTATATTTATATATATTATAATACAATAACATAAGAAAGTGACATATAAATGTAAAGTTAAATATAAAAACAAAAGGTAAAAGAAAGGAGTTAAGGTAATGAGTAGTAAATAGAATTATGATGTATAAAATGAAAGTATAAAGTAAAAGTGTAAACTATAAAATATAAAGTATAATGTAAAAGTAAGAAGTTAAGATAAAAAGTTGAAAGGCAGGAAATAATATAAACTATAAGTTACCTTTGTAAATAATATAAATTACAAAAGTTATAAATATAAAAAAAGTATGACAAGTAAACAGTGAGAAATGCTCTTAGGAGCCAAATATTGAAGATAACCAAAAATTTTTAAAAAATATATAATAAATAAAGGAAGGTATTACGGAGTATACAAAGCGATATGAAAAGTAGGTAACTATGATATGTTTCTAAGCCATAGGTATTAGAGTGCATACTGGTAGGACATAATATTATGGTTACATGATTATTTATTTATTATGATTACGTGGTAGTACTAGCAGATAAATTTTGTCTAATGCATCTTTTATATGATGACAGACTTTCGGCATGATCGATATGAGCAAATTCATTACCTAAAGTGTGTAAACGATGTATTATTGAATTTTGTTCTGCATTACTGAGAGTGTTGTTGCAATAATAAGGTGTATTTAGAAACATAAAAGTAACTGAATGTAAACGAGAATATTTAAGAAAAGAAAAAAAAGCAGGAGAAAGCAGTAATTAAAAAAAATATATATATAATACAGTTGTAGATTCAAAGTTTTTTTCTTTAAATCTGAAAAATACCACTATTAATAATACATATTTTAATATTTAATATTTCGCTAATTTATATAGCGCCGTTTTCGTGAAAAATCACCTCAAGGGCGCTGATGCTTACATAGCTGGTGGGCTTAATACGAAACTAAAAAGCACATTAAATTCCGCAAACATATTTTATAAATTAACATCACCTCACTTTTTTTTTCGTTTCATGTGAAAATAATAATTAATTTTTTTCACAAAACTTTTCTCAGACGTGCAAGCAATGGTGGTCGATGACTCTGGAATATTACAATTATTTGGAAGTATCTATGGTAAAATTATAAATGCAAATACAAAACGTAGTGTTTCCACTTGATGACTCTTCGGAATTTTACAATTATTTGGAAGTATCTACAGTAAAATTATAAATGTGAATACAAAACGTAGTGTTTCCACTTGATGACTCTTTGGAATTTTACAATTATTTGGAAGTATCTACAGTAAAATTATAAATGCGAATACAAAACGTGGTGTTTTCACTTGATGACTCTTTGGAATTTTACAATTATTTGGAAGTATCTACAGTAAAATTATAAATGTGAATACAAAACGTAGTGTTTCCACTTGATGACTCTTTGGAATTTTACAATTATTTGGAAGTATCTACAGTAAAATTTTAAATGCGAATAGAAAATGTAGTGTTTCACTTTCCAAGATTGCGTATTACGTGTATGATATATGATGCTTCACAGCAACACAAAAGGAGTTAGAACGTCATTAAATGTCTTTAATAAATTTTATGAGTCCTTCACAGTTTGTGTCGTAAAGAAAACGAAAATTCACTAATGTAGCGTGTACTAATAGGCACAAAATTACCCAAGAGGTTTTAAAGTCTGAAGAAACCAAACCATTTTTAAACGGTAAAAATTCTATATTCATGAAATTTATATCGCATTTTTTCTACCTGATGAACGCAATTATCCATAGTTAACGGTCAACGACATGGACCTTTGAAATGTGTACTTAATTGTCAAACATAATATGTAGAAAGGACAACAATGCGTTATTTTTTTTTATTATTTATTAGCGTTATAAACAGTCTTTAAAAATTCATCTATAACAGTGTTAAGAATATGTATGTCATTGACCAATAAAATAACGACAAATTGAAATTTAGAACCATAATACCTATACCAACCCCCCTAGCATTTTACGTAAAATATATTAGGAACCCCTAGTCATTGTGAACTATTGTTTGTTCGTTAGCGGCCTGCAGTCGTGCTCGGGAGCGATGGCAAGTTACCGACATTTTCGATAAAACCTATATCGATCGACCATGCTAGGACCCCAGGGGTCCTAGATATTGGTTTTATCGAAATCAAAATTTTAATTTATAGATATCGTTTTATCAGGGTCGATCGATATTGGTTTTATCGAAAATGTCGGTAACGTGTCATCGCTCCCGAGCGCGACTGCAGGCCGCTAACGAACAAGCAACAGTTCACAACGACTAAGGGTTCCTGGTTTATTTGACGTGAAATGTTATTTCTTCGCTAGTGGCCTGCAGTCGTGCTCGGGAGCGATTTCAAGTTACCGACATTTTCGATAAAACCTATATCGATCAACCATGCTAGGGGGCCTGATATAAACAATTCTGATAAAGTGCATCTTCTTACACAAATCTACAAAAAGTGTTTAGTGAAATTTTTCGAAGGTTTACATTTAAATTTTAATGGATGTCAATAATATCTTTCAGGAAGTGATTTTATTTAAATTCGAACTGCTAAAAGCAAGAGAGGAAATGTGGTGAACTAAAAAAAAAGAGAAATCAATGAAATATAAAATTTTTGTTGAACATGTGGTATTCGATCGAGTGTTATTTTTGCTGTGAATTTATAAAGGTTAAACACATCGATATGTGGACGTAATCTATTGAATGTGCTACAGCTTCTTCTTATACATTCACTTTCAAGATAATTTGTATTGCTTTTAGGGATATAAAATGTGTCCGGAGAACGAGTAACTCATAATGGCATCTGAAATTAATATTTTGAAGTAAGTATGGGCTATCAATCAAGTTGTGAATAACCTTATAGACTCTATAAGATTATTCACAGGTCTCTGATATCTCGGCGTTGATCAAGAGATTTAAAAGGTTATGGGGTCATAGTTTTCATCATTTCGCAAGCGATAAGAGACAAGTTTCATAAACTTTTTCTGAACTCTTTCTAGATTTGCTTTGTGTGTAGAACAATGAGGGTTCCACAGTGTAGAAGCATACTCAAGGTGGCTTCTGACGTAGGATATGTAGAAGGTCTTCAAAAAAGTATGTCGGCGTTTTAGGAGCGTGAAACGCATTAAAGGTAATAAATAACTTATTAACTTTATTTTCTGCTTTTGTCTCCCCTTAATTTCTGATTTCGTGCAATCTTTCTGTAAAACAAACTTAATTATTGCAGCATATGTTTTTACAGAATCAAGAACTCGAGGAAGTATGAAAGTATTAGCCCGTAAACTTGACGATGAGCCCTGCAACGTGTCCCGAAACTTTGCCAATTAAAGCGTATAACGGGATAAAAACTGTGGAAAAGGTCCCTTTGCTGCAGGTACCTATATACTTTAGCAACCCCTGGAGCCATTTTCCCTACCGGGCAAAGTTTTTCCAAGCAGGAATGCTAATTACAATCCTGCAATTAAAGGAGAAAAATATCTTAATTTGTTACTTTATTACCTTCGGGTTTATCATGCATGAGATGAGACTAGGTTTCAATTTTTTTTCCAACATAAAGATGGATGCCACTGATTAAAAAAATGGTAGAACGATCCTCCCGGATTGAGTACAGGTTACGATTTTACGTGTTTTTAAAATGTTTTTTTTTCAACAATTATTATTATTGAAATTGATAAAAAAACGGTAAAACCGAAATGTTGGCACATTTGATAAGAAGTCCTTCCGGATAGCGTAAGGTACCGAATTGACGTCTTAGGTCGGCCGCAAACGTCAGATTTTTCCATCCGATTGTCTGATCAGACAAAATTTGATTAGTCAGCCGGCCCGGAAAGGCGTGGTCTATTTTCATTACGAATCGATTTTTGTCTGATCAGACAATCGGATGGAAAAAATCTGATATGTGCGCTGTCACTAAGTTGTAATATTTATTTAAAAATTACAGAACATGAAATAACAATAAATGGGACCGGCTCCACCAACCTCCCATCCCCCCCTTTCGAATCGGACGACCCCTGAACAAGAAATTACAACGAATTATTAGCTTTCACTGCAAAATATTGTAATTAAAAAAAAAACTTGTCATTTACAAAATTTCAATGAAGGAAAGATAGAAACACTGCTAAGAAATGTTCAGAAAAAGTCGTCCACGTAATCTAAAAGCACTGTGAAATTAATGTAGGTACCTTGTGCAGAAATTTTAGAAAAAATGGGAGTGTGCAATTCACGCGCGGAAAAAGTGAAACTAGAAAGTCGCTGGAAGTCACTTTATTTTTTTTTGCCTGTTTATTTTAAAGTGGTTTGAAGATTGAATATTGATTTTACAAAAAAAAAATTTTTGGATTTCGTAGGATTCGAACCTCCATTCGCTGGATTCCTCTGGCGGCTGATAATATGTCACGCGTTCTATGCCGCTACACTGTCGGAGGCTCGCGCGGAGCCATGAATTTACCGCATTATATGTGTGACGCACTTCCGTTTCATCCGAATTTCAAATCACAACGGGGCTTAAGGAGTTTCACTTTAAAAAAAATAGGTAATATTTGCTTGCATTTCAAGTCAAGTGGTGAAGAAAAATTCTCGGTCTGCTCGCTAGGACGGCGAATTGGTCATTGCACTGAATCCACCAAGTTTGCGCCTGTTCTGATCTGGCGGGGAGGGCTGGCTTAACCAATTGGTTGCAGCGTTGCCCCAAGCGAAAATTGAAAAATACTGCCAAAATGCTGTCCAAATGAGCAGGGGAAGGTTACAAGAGGTTCCATAAAGCAAGGTGTTGGTATTTCATACCCTGAAAAATTCAATGGGTCCCCAATTTACCTTGTCAAAATATGAAAAGTATTAACGACAGTGAGTAATGGTCCCAAAATGACACTACACATGACTTAAAAATGATTAATTCTTGCTTTTATTCATCTTTATGTGTTGAAAACTTTTAATGTACGTATAATATTATGAATAGTAATTAATAACCCGTCCATCGTTAGGCGCGATGTTTCACATTATATTATGTTTGTATCTCTGAGAGTTGATGGGAGATGAAAGGTATGAAACCACCTTTATGTATCTCACTGTATGGGGGGCGGGATGGGTAGTTGCTAATGATGCTGTCACATGTCTTTTGTAACCATTTCTGGCTGTCTTATTTATCCTAGGCCTCTTATATTGTTATTTGACCTTGCACGTGCTTTATGTATAAATGTGTAGATATAGAATATTATAATTTATTTTAGTAGGTACTTCTTTGTGAAATGGAAAATAATTCCAAAAAATATATATTTACCTCAGAATCATTGTCTCTCAAAATATGAAATTTAGCTATCAAGTGTTGGTAAGCATGAAAAATTACGACGTCTATCCATTGACATTATTAAAAAAAATAAAATACACCTTACATTCATTCTAACCGTTTAAAGAATATTACATTTATACTCGTATATGGGTCGCGAAAGTATGCACATTGGACCTAGTGCAGTGAAACCGCGTAACATGTATTCACACTATTAATTCGTCTAATCATCTGTCAAGTATTTAAACAAAATAAATACGCATCTATCTATCTATACAAATAAAAATGAATCGCCGAAATGTATGTAAGCGCATAATTTCCAAACGACTGCACCAAATTGAATTTTTTTTTGTGTTCATTGTTGTCAGGACAAGATTTGTATAAAAATCAAATATTGAAATTTGTAAAAATTGCAATAGGTGGCACGCGATCTGTTTGAAAACTGAAGGTACCGTGACTGAATGGGGGAGTGGGAACGCGAGAGGGGAAGGGTATGCGGGAGAGGAAGGGGTGGCGGAAGGGGAGGCGGAAGGGGAACGGGACGAATGGGAAAGGTCACGCAGGGAGAAACAATTTATTTGTTAAGTTGCTTAGCAACACATGCCGGGAACTCGCTAGTTTCTAATAAATTTTAAAATAATTTAGGTTCATACTTTATTATATTAAAATCACTGGAGCGATTATAGTCGAAAAATGAACCACTTTTATTTTTCTGCGATTGATAGCAGTCCAAAATTGGACAACATTTTCCTACCATTCGTAAAACAATTATTTAAATTATTTATAACATATCCCCGGCCAACCATTTATTTTAAAACGAAGTTATTGAAATGCTTTATCTATTATGATCATAGTTGTCGCAGGTCCGAACTTCGTAGACTATTTTAGAACGATGTTAAAAATATTCTTTTTTAGATATTTTTTATGTCGAATTTTTGATCAGCTGTTCACGGTTAGAATTAAGTCCTTTTTCCATAGATATGCACCTTTCATTACCAAGTATACCACATGCGATATACATAAATCGAAAATATTCTATGTTGACTCGAATAAGTACCCCTCACGATAGTTTCAAAGCAGCAACACGCAGGATTCGCGCGGTTATATAAACATTACGATTTTTTTAATATATATTTTTATAATTCCTACAATTATGAGATAAACGGTAAAATACAGGTCAATTCATTGGCTATATAGCATTATAATAATTTTAATGTTTCCATTCGAAGGTATGATTTTTTTGATGTTGGCGAAAAAATTTTAAAAATGATCTTCTGGGAAATCGCGAGCAATCTAGGCAAATTTATTTATTCGCGTGATCGCTCCAGTGGTTAAAAGTTAATTTATCTTGAATAATGTTACGCGTTGATAGCACGTAACATTTTCATAATGATAATAAATAATGAACACTATTCAATAATGTTCCCATGTGTATCACTTTACATCAACTTTTTCCGTAGGGGTAGGCAGAGAGGATTGACGCCAAACAATTCGATCTTGGGTGACTTGGCACACTCCTTTCTTCGTTCAAATTTATATATTATCGTCTCGTACACACCCTTCGGTTATTAAAAGCAATAATATTTATGTTTAAAAAATTGAATAGAAAATATATGAAAAATAAAATAACAACGCAGTTCATCTTTTGACCGCCTGTTAAAGTATAATTTTCATTGTGCCATTCAGTTGTAAAGCGTTTATTCTGGCAATTAATTTTTTCACCCGGCGTTGCAAGGCAATTGCTCCATTTTCTTAGCTTTTCACCTTCCTCCTGCGCTTCATCAATGTCTTGATCCACGTTCGTCTCGCGTCGGAAATGAGTCGCCGGAGATGTCACATCCGGCCCAAGATGGCGTTGCTTCCGGCACGAGGTAATCGGCAGGAAACGATTTGAATTAACGCCAGGTGATGGTGTTTTCCTGTCCCCGTCCAAATATTTGTGTATTTTAAATACTATAGGTACACAATATTTATAAACGTATTTTTCGTTGTTATAATATGTAAAAGTTAAAATAAAACACGTATATGTTCGTTTCAGATTTCTGGGCTATAAATTATACGATTAAGAAAACATTTCCAAAATAATAAAACATATAAAACTTAATTAATTTTTGACATATATTTGTACCAGTCTGAAGATGGCTTTAACAGGCTGAAACCGGTTGCGGTTAAAAATAAATTAAGTGGAGATAAGTTTTGTATGTGTTTTATTATGTTATTATAATGGAATTCCACCACGAATCGTCAATGTAAAAAAATACACGTGCAATTCACACGCGGTAGAAGTGAAACCTTAAAAAAACTAAAGCTACGAAGCACCGCACAAAGAGGAGACTGATTATACTATCTTATTCTCTCGCAGGCTAAATCCTATAGATGTATGTGTTTGTCTCTTTTTACTGTTTCACTTCAATAGAAATATTAAAATATTTATGTTATGTATTTATTTAGACCCTACTGAGTTTAGACCATTACAAAACTAAATTAAAATAAAGCGTGACTAAATAACATTGTGTCAAAATTTTTCTAAAGGTAAAAATCATTCTACGTAATTAAAAAGACTCACTGAAAGTTAGATATACAGAAAGTTTTCAAAAGCTACACCCAATCGGCGAATTAATAATTTTTTGTCGATGAATTTCAGGGGTTTTAAATTGAAATTAATATATTTGTTTTTCTTTATTTCCAGGTATCGCCAACTAAGGATCCCCAATGTTACAGAAGGCGGCGAGATAGTCCAGGCTGCGTTGTAAGTATTCTTATAAATTTACGGTGGTGGGAATTACAGATTAAATAATAACATACCAACGATTTATTATTATTATACGTCTACTACATAGCTTTTACCCGCGGCTTCCCTCGCGTGGTATTAGGGGAAATTACTGCATAAAGAATTTTCCTACGAGAATGAAATGTTTTTTCCGGGATAAAAAGTAGCCTATGTCATTTCCCAGGCCTCCAAGTATCTCGGTTTAAAAAAATCACCTTGATCGGTCGCTCCATTTATATTACTATAGCGAGTTCCCGGTATGCGTTCCTATGCCACTTAATAAAGAAATGGTTTCTCTCTGCATGTCCTTTCCCATTCGTCGCGTACCCCTTCCGCCTCCCCCTCTTCTCCCGCGTCCCCTTCCCCTCTCTCGTTCCCACTCCGCCTTCCCTCTTGCAATCTTTTCTACAAATTTCATAATGCCAGAGCTCACCAGTATATATAAAGGCCTTCGCGGGCATGCACACATCAAATCCTCAAAGTTTGAATGAAATAGGTAAAGTCGATAATGATATAGTCGAATAGATTAATTTTTATTCATATACTCGTAGATAGATAGAAAGTTATATATTATGTAATGAGGAACACCAGTTTTTTCTTAGTGTAGTCCAGCGTAGAGTTCCAGTCAGTGACGGTTCGTGGCATATATTATTGGGAGTTCAATCGGAAAATTAAAAAGGTAGAGAAAATTTCATTTATAAATCTAGAATCTAAAATATCAGACCACGGCACAAAGGATTATCGACAAGGTATCGGGACCAAGATCCCGTAACAAACCATAACCGGAAAGATTTTTTGAAGTAGGAGATTTTGAACTTTAAAGCAGTTTTTGTAGGCCTGATGTTTTATTTTTCTGGGCTTATAAAAAGACTTATCAAAAAGCAAATATTTGTTCGATTCATAAAATTTAATTAAAACTTCTAAAATATTTTCAAACCAAAATAACACGATTTTGCATTACTAGTCGTACTTCACCTTATATTTGAAAACCACAACTGTTCAATTTATAAAATAAACAAACATCTCCTGTAATTAACTTATTTAAATAACAACTCAAACACCATAATCACAGAAAAATATTCCAAATCTCAGTCGATCCCCGAGGTTTTCACGTTCGCACGATTTACTGCTGAAGTGCCACGAGTATTTTTGCATCAACCATAGACATCAGAATTCAATAGACCAGAACATACAGATGCGGGGTAAAACCAAACTATGGGGGGCGAAGAGAGGAAAAGTGACTGTGATTCGTTAAAAAATCAATCTGACAGTATATAGGCATCTCGCATTATAATATCACCATTTAGTTCTTAAAAGCAAAATCTGCTTTGAATGAATATACCTTTTTACATGGGAGCGCGAATTGCTTGCCACGTTAATAACATATTTGCTAAAAAGATTCGCCCCAATTCACATAGCAATATTTTGTTGCCATGTTTAGTTAAGACACTTTTACAAATGTTTCATAATTTACTTACCCCTGTAACCAGCGACGAGCACACTGGAGAACCGCCCACATTCGCTATGTCCATATAATATGTGGGTAAAATGTATAGCACAAGCTACCGTTTTTGGCGTGTTATTTCGAAAAATGTATGGATGTTACTTCCGCGCTGTTCAGGACAAGAATGATGACGTCACATATTTTAGATTCAAGCGAGGCTCTCTCCCCTCCCCATGGAGCGAGCTGGCTCCAAGGAGGAGCTCCAGCTGGCTCCATGGGGAGGGGGAAATAATACGTTTTTATCACTTAGGGCAGGTCCAGATATATGTGTCCGTGGCATCAACTGTTTTTAGGACAGAAAGCTTCCTAGCATAGGTGCTGATTTTGAAACGCACGCGTGAGTTTTATTTGATTTTATTGCTCTCATGCAATATAAACACGAACGGACGGAAGGTTGGATTTTATCACGGAATTTGAATACAGCACTGTTTAGAGTGTGGTAAAATTAAAAAAAATAAATGTGCCTTATTTTCAACCCTTTCAGCACAGCATCTTTCTTCCACATATACACCATATTTTATGCTTTATAACGCCTTAAATAATTGTTTGAAAACTTTTGTTTTTGTTAACAAATTTCGATTTTTTTTAATATCATTTTAGTCCTTAATTGTTTATTTGTTTTTAGCAAGGAAAAAACCTATCACACATACAATGGTTTTATTAAAACAAAACTTAGAGTGTGTCGTGCATAAACTTAAATATACTTAACATAAGAAAGCATAAAAATAATAATGTCCCTAGTCCAAGCAAAACATCTGAAATGTGATCTGTGATTATATTTAAGGTATTTGTCGCTTGAATAAAGATAGAAGAATAGAAGTCTTTAGCAATATCCTTCACAAGCTACACGCAAAATACGGAAAATTAAAAGATATTTTTTTCTTCATGTTCTTTAAGAAGATCTCTGGTATTTAAAGAGTTATCTACACATACGAAAATTAGAGAAAAGCACCACTTCTTCCGACATAATCAAACCTACTTTATTTCAATTAAAAAATAACCTCAAAATAATTATGAAAACAGTCTCTTTGAACTCCGGGAGAAAGAATCGAGCTCCACTTGACTAACGGCCACCCTATTCTTTTGAAGTAGGTTTGTATCCTTTATCAATTAAACTCGTTATAAGATTTCAGTGAAGTGAACCTCACACCTTCATAAAAAAGAAATCCACACACTCGACATCTCCCTTTTACTAGACCTAGGCGCTGAAGCATCAACCTAACAAAGCTTGCCGCGGGGTTAAAACTAATTCTTTACATATCAACCTACAGCATTCATATAGATGTGTGTAGATTTTTTAATTGAAAAGACTCATCAAGTGCATTACTCAGAACTATTTACAAGAAACTTTGATCAGATGTCGAAGAAGCGACCTGTTCTCATGTGACAAATGTCAACCATGTGCAAATATCGAGCGCGCGTTTGGCGTATTTCCCGACTATGCACCAATGTCGAGGGGATCAATAACGATAGTTCCTTGGAGCTTCTTCCATTGAAATACGTGTTACATTAAAATAGTACGACTGTGTTGGTTATATCGTAGGTACGAAAAATCTAAGAAATCTGAAAACTTTCAATAAAATTGTAATTCCAGCAATATTCTCCTACGTCACAGCATCCCAGTGACGTATTGTCGAATCTCCATTGCTACAGTATTCGCCATATCCTGCGTAGTTGACCTATTTTGGTACAGTAGATCAGAAGGTCTTGCACTGCATAGCACAAGAGAATGCAATTTGTGTACGGAAATAGAATGTGTCTATTTCTGTATGCATATAATAATGTTTGCGAATATGAAATTGGCGGTAGGTGTTATTAGTTGAGAAGTTATTAAGTAAGTTTTGCATCTGAGATTCAGTAAGAAACTTCTTTAGCAACGTTGTGATTTGAAACACGATGAAACAGAAACGATACTAAAACGAGACAAACACACACATCTACAGGATTTAGCCTGCGAGAGAATGAGATAGAATAAAATCTTATCTACGTACAGTAGGTACCTACGAAACGTCGCGCTTTATCAGACTGTGCTCATTTTTCAAGGCTCCTATTGCTTGAGATTGTGTGGGAAAAGGTTTCACTTCTACCACGTGTGAACTGCACTCGATTTATTTATTTTATTTTTAACTTAATGAGTAAAACCACAAATTGTAACATTTAATTAAATGAAGATAATATTAGCGAAACTCAATAGAAAATCAGAAAACACAAAAATCATAAAAAATACGGTCACATCTGGGACTCGTTTGAGGTTTTATTCATTAAGCTGAACATAAAAATTAATATTTATCCTAGACTTGAAGAAAAGTCAATAGATATCGTATATTAAAAATTTATCCAAAACAAAATCTAGACAGCATTTAGTTCGGGTTTGAACCTTGCAATCATGCATGAAGATTAGAACCAATAAAAATATGCGTTAAGAAAATGAAGATAATGTTGGTAGTTCTAAGTCTAAGAATGATACAGTTAAATATGACCGAATCGAATAGGGACACATTAGCTCAGTTGGTTGAGCTGCGCCCGGCAAGGGGAAGGTCCTGGTTCGAGTCCCAGATGTGACCTATCTTTTTATGATTTTTCTGTTTTCAGATTTTCGATTGAGTTTCGCTAATATTGTCTTCATTTAATTTAAATGAAATAATATTAGTTTCAAATAGTTTTTTGGTATTTTTTGGTAAATAGAAATCGAGATTTGTTCGATAGCGATTAATATTTTATTAAGTACCCAGTGGTGTGGGCTCTATGATTAATAATAATATTGCAAACAACGGTTATGTATTGTTGCAGAGTGGTATATACTATAATAATTATCGCCCCGGTGAAACACTACCATTCAGAATCGAAAAGTTTATTGAAATGCAGGTTCCATATTTAGTCACCATATCTGAAAAGCCAGGTATTTTCCAAACACCTTTACTCTCACAACACGTCCCTTTGGGGATGCCAAAGTCTTTTTGGTTCCGAACGGTTGGAACTCTTACGTGGAATCCACTTCGAAAACTGGAAAAATGTTTATCTATCTTTTAATTGTTTTCGATAAATATCCTACACGTGGGATAGTGGTAAATTACAAAATAATTGGTTTTGGCAATATAATAAACATCATTCAAGGTGTCCTGGCTAAAGTGCACTAACTACAGGGGTGCCCGGGTTCATGGGGTGAGGTTTGTCCGGTTCTTGGCGGTGGATTCGTCTGCACACCAACTGCGTGGCAGGCTGGTTTGGGAGAGATTGGTTGAGGAAGACCTGCAGACCTCTCCAGCAGGACCCTCGAAATATCGCCTTCGCAGTGGGAGGGATTGATTCAAACGTCAGTCACTCCTGGACAAACTGACCCCCAGATTCCTACCCTCTCCTCATACCCTTTTCCTTCCCACTACTTCCTTTCCCTAAATAGACTCCCCATACACCATCCCCAAAGATGAAAAAAGGCCCCGAGGGGAATTATTTTTCTCAGGACCTCCTGTGTGGAGCGAATGTAAAAAAAAACTAAATGACAGCTATTAAAATTAGCATTTAGCGAGTACAATAAAAAATCAACAATTTATAATTTTTAAGTATCCCCCAAGAATACAGGCATTATCCATTCTTATTAAATTTTCGAAAAACCAAACATTTGAAGACAGACGTAAGATAAGTGATTTAACTTTCCGATTTAAGGGCCCGCAACCCGAATTTCTACCAATTTCTTACATATCTCCCAAACACGTTAAGTTTTGAAGCTCTTAAAAAATATATGTTTTTCTTGAAGATAATATCTAGACATTGCTCGCGCCGAAACGCAAATTATATAAAATTCCCTCGATAGAAAAAATCGCAAAGTATGCTCCAAAAATTATTATAAACACGTTTGTTTCAGTTATTTTACAAGTTATATGTATGAATAAATTCACACTGTTTCTTTAAAACTGTTTAAGACAATGTCCGCGAGATTTTTGCTCTATTTTAAACGAGTCGTGTTTTATTAAACATTTTCACAATTTTCGCATCGATTTTGTCGCTGTAAATGTTAGTTAATCTCCTCTAACATTCGTAATTTCGTATCTCTCCATCTTCTTCTTTTCGAGACCGGCTGCGGAGCCTTAAAATACTAAACTTCAAATTGGACTGTTCCGAACTTCTGCACCTTATAAACCTACACATACCCAAAAGAACAACACGATACAATATTTTGTTCTACTGCGGTATACTTAGGCGCAACTTCATTATATTGCCCATATCCCGATACAGCGGTTTCATATACCATGGGAAACCAATATTTAAGCGACATTGATATTTTTAGTATTAACATGGTGAATTTCGTCGACCATTCCTAATAGAAACGTTAATGGAAAAAGATTTTTTATTGCAAACAAATCTACTCTGATAAAAAAAGTACAAAAAATAGTTATACTTTGAAAAAGATTACATAAAATCACCCGCTAGGTTAGTGAACTTTACTCCCTTACTCCCTGTGTACAATCGATTCAGTTTGCCTAAGGGTAGTATGGCCTAGGCCCATGCATCGTGTTTGCTTTCTATGACCACGGTTTGAGAGTGGATTTCACAGAACATGGTAAGATTTGTTCAGCAACCCGCCCCTATCCATAGATGTATTATATTTAGATGGGACACTGAGCGAAAAAAGTGATTCCTACATTCTACAACTATCGTCGGCGTTTGATGAGCCATGGACGTATACCTAATGCCTACTTCGAAACGCATCTTTGCTGTGTTTGGCGTTACTGCAGAAATAACGCCAAAAAGTTTGGTAAAGTCGGCGAAATAGCTTTAAAAAAAAGCGTGTTCTTGTGTCAATGTTAGTGGAATGGTCGTTTTACAAGAAGCTTTTTTGCCAATTTTTCACATTGGTCGTCTTTTTATGTCGATTCAGGATGAAATAAAAGTCAATTGTTATAGTTTTGCCTTTTCCCTTTTAGTACATTCGGCTAATGTCGGCGTGGTCAGCGAGTATGTTCAGCTCGAACGCGCGAATCCTCTTTCCGTATAACGTACCCCCGAACCTAATGGAACTTAGTTTCAAGTCTTCCTTTATATGGGCTGACTAATCTATTTAATATATATAACACTATTTCCATAAACCATACTCCCTATACGTAGCACCCTCTGCTATCCTGTTACTCCCAAACCATTCTCCTTCCCCCGTGCAATATTGAACAATGGTAAAGCGTAACAACGTTCATGTTATTTGTATCCTGTACGGTGGTTGTTCCGAATATTCGGAATTCTCTGTCTTTTATGCGAATTGTTCAGTTAGCGACCTTTGTTAGTCATTATTGCGAGAAAATTCCCGTTTGGCGTTTTCCTAGTTACCGATATTTGTGGTTCAATTTTAACCAGCAAACTATTTTTGCTTTTAATCACCGCTTAAATGTGTTACAAGATAAACTTAACAATAATTTTTATTAGAATTTGAAATTAAAACACTTTTGTACGTTCTTCCACTTATTTATTTTTACCAGGACCGGTTTCATCCTATTACGGACATTTTCAGACTGGTAGTTGAAATTCTTATGCTACGGTATTTATACACACTTAGGCAGGGGTACACAACATTGTCTCATTGTTGTATACCTCTGCCTAATATAAATAAGTGGAAGAAAGAACAAAAGTGTTTTAATTTCAAATTCTAATACAATGGAATTCCATCACGAATCAACAGTTAAAAAACTAGACTCATAATTTTGAAATTAAAATTTGCTCTACCATTAAGCCAGGTATACCTCATACGTCGTAGTTATATCTGGTAATGTTATATTATCACGAAAACAAGGTTATGGGTCCGAGTCGTTAAAGATTACTACACAGATTTTTCTTTTTTGCCCTAGACCCACGATGAAGATGTAAGGAGAAATATAGGTTATTTTAATTTTTTTTTAAATGAGAAATAACATAAAATAATAAAATCGCAAACTTAAAACGTTAGTATTCTCCATATCAATAAAAAAGAAAACGCTTATAGATGTAAATTATAAACCAATGAGTTTTATCCAACAAAAATACTATTTTAGCACCATCTTTGATACTCGTATCAAAGATGTTCCCATCCACCGTCCGTTCTATATTCTCGCCCCACTCTTCACTAATACCCATTTCCACCTCCATCCCCACCTCAACACCTAATATAAATGTGTACCAATAATTTTGAAATGTTTTTCATGTTAAGTTAGTATATAAATTTCTCTGAGGAATGAACGAATTTTTTTCCAAAACCGGTGGGAGTTATAATAATAATGTAGTGGTTTAAATGAACCTATACATATTAAAATAAAATGAAATAAACAACTTTGTACACTTTTGCATTGTTTCAATTAATACAATTTACTTGCGATTCCACTCAACCACAGAGACCGTCATACATGTTGTGCAACTTGTAGAAAAAAGTTAAAAAACTAACTATTTATAATTAGGTATATTATTTATAGATAATATTTGTACAGATTCAATTAGTTCTCGAATTCAGGTGTAATAATACTTCCGCTAAAAATAGTATAGAAACGTTGTAATCTGTACATTTACTTTTGGATACAGTGTAGAAAATCTGATCTCGCGCAACTGGGATGAACGAAGTATTTATGAAGTATGATTTGATGCACGCGAGGGGTATTTGAATGAGAGGATTGCGAAACACTCAAGTAATATTATAGATGGGATGTTGGGAATGATGAATCCGTGTTGTCTGTGTACTAGGAAAGTATGTTATAATATTATGAAAGACACTGGAAGGAATTAGGGGTATTGCAGGAAATGCAATAATAATTATTATCGGTGGATTGAATGCAATCAATCAAGCGAAGTCTAGGAAGTGACTAGTAGTTCACAATGGAGTTCTGCTACCAAGAGTGATGCATGGCAGTACCGCATATACATAACTAACTGAGAAAGGAGGCTTAATGTGTGATAAATTAGATCCCTAAGAAATATTAGGATAGAGGGAAAGAAAAAGTAATGCAACCCCGATGTAAACTTACTAAACCAGATTAAGAAAATTACTTTTGGGTTCGTACATGCAACTTATAAAAATTCTGTACTTCCTGTCTTGGAATCAAGCGTGGTATAATCCGTCTCAGAAAAAGTGTAGGATAACAAAAAAATATGTATTGTGTTTCAGGATTAATTGTGTAATAATTTTTACATTGGGAATAATTAAATATGGAACAAGACTAAATTCTGTTAGATCTGACTACATTTACAAAGTTAGGTAAAACTTTATTTTTTTATGGGGGAAAATTAGTGGAGTGCATTCCACAAAGGCTGAAAAGCTACGTCTATTTAAAAAAATGAACCATCAAAGTAAATTTAAAGATAATAGAAAAAAATTCTGATAATATGATAAATGTTTTTTTTACATGAATTTGTAAGGAACGTACGAGTATACTGCGCCTCGACAACTAGAGGAAGATGATAATAAAATGGCCCATTTTAAATATACATTACACAATTCATAGCCAAACTTCAATAACTATACACGGTCTACATACCTTAGGCTGTTGAGCAATGCAAGCCACTGGGTAAAATATATAAGAATAAACGGATTTTACCACTTTCAAAAAAAAAATTGTCAAGTTTTGATAGAGATTGCAGTTCCACAAAAAAACCTTTTTTGTATGTTTTGGATTTGATCACTTTCGATTCTAAGAATAGAGAACTCCAGTCCAATTTTTTAATTTTTTTTAATGAATAAAGACCTTCAAACTTAAATAACTGCATTTTTATTTTTATAGTTAGTTTTAATAGTTAAAATAATTGTCAAAGTATTAATTTTTCAAGACTCCCAGAAATGCACCGTATCTATGGTGAATTGTGTGACGTCTTCACCCACCGATAGTTTTTTTACTTTTTAAGTTGTCATTTTGAATCAGTGATGTTATGTCGAGGGAAATTTCCCTAGATTTAGGGAGGGGGGGGGGGTCTTCAAAATACCACGCTTGGTACAAATGAGCGGCAGGTTGCTTAGGTTTTTGGTCACGGTGGGGGGGGGGGTTAAAAGTGCAAAAAGTTTGTCACGTAGTATAAAAAAATAAATGGGACCTCTGAAAAAAAAAATTATGTTTTATGTTCCGTTTTTTCGGTGATTGCGGTTGATTTTTATTTTGAAAGTGTTTTTTTATTATTTGGAATTCAGTTTCTAATTCAGTGGTGAGTGTATTCGTACTTTTATATATTTACCAAGTTCCAATATCTTTCCAATTAATTAATCATATTAATTAACATATAACAGGATTAGTGTTACACAATCAGGTGGCTACGTAGGTAATTGCGTAAATGTGAAATTCTATGGAAATTTCACTTCGAAATCTAGGGAAATAATTTTTTTGGGCAGAACATCCCTGTTTGAATGAAGAATCCAGAAAAATCAATGGCGGAATGCTTTGGGATGACTTTTAGGTGTGAGGTGTGTTTTTTATTAAAGATTAACTGCTTTTAATATAGAAAAACATTGGTAAAATGTCCACATTTCACCGGTACTGTTATTGTATTTTAGCAAAGTGCAATATAAAAACAATAAATCATCTTTTTCATTGCAAATACAAGTGACATCGTATTTCGTAAGCCTCGAATTTTGTGTTCAGGCGTGACTGTACATTGTTTTATGTATAACACATACAGAAATACTAGTTTTTATAATATGCTGATCATGACGATTGTGTAATAACTTGTATAAAAAGCCCTTTTAGTAAAAAAACTATTCGAAAATACGACCGATGTATCGTAAACCAAATGTCAAATATGACATATGACCTATTTATGACTATGCTTAACCCGTCTAATCACAGGAGACCCAAGTTGTCCCAAAACATCATATGCCGTTATAATAACAGGAGACCCAGATTGTCCCAGAGCGAACGTGCATTATTAAAAGTTAGACATCTCTCTTCCTGTCATGCGAATATTTGTGATTTCTTTTATGGTAGAAACGGAATGAAATAATGCTTCTCATTGTCTTAGAATTATATGAGCTAGGTTGTTCAGATATTTTACAAACCCGATCAAAAGTGATGGTTTAATTTTGCGCCAATTTGTGACGAATCACACATTTAATTTTAAAATAAAATTGTATGAAAGTGATAAAAAGTGAGGTGACAGTTTTATTACAAATTTTGTTTAGAAAAGGAATCTGTATTTAAAATTTTGGATTTATTCTATTTTAATTACTTTAATTCAAATATTCGCAGGTATGCATTTTTTAGCCAATTTACATTTCCAATATTAAAATTTTAATATTTAGAAACAAAAATGTTGATTTCTAATAAACACATCGGAAAGATTATTTTATCTAGATTTTAGAACTATTTTTGTTTTTGCAAAAGCGTTTAAAAAAAAACAATAAATAGGAACATTTAAAATGCATGGGATGAACCAGGAATTTTGCGAGCAAACCTTGACAGACAAAAGTTGACAGAAAATTATTTTCTTATTATTTGAAGGGTTAACCTCAAATATAGCCCTTTTACGTCATAATTTTAATTGTTCAGAGCCTAAATATTGTTTCCAATAAACACAATAACTTTTATTTATCTAAATCTCTTTAACAGTATGAAAATAACCAAAAAAAACGAAATGGAGCAGGTTAACAGTGACGTCACCGTTAACCATTTCAGTAATGCCAACTTGACACTGTGTTCCGAGGAGAGGTTTAAAAATGCACTTTTAATAATTTTTTAAAAACTCTGCGTTTAATATTATGAAATAAAACTTATATATTCAGAATCAGCGTTTATTGGTCTACATGAACATATTTTTTTAAAGCCATAGTATTTTTCACTGGAGTTCCTTATTGTTAAAGTTTCAACAAAAATAATATCACGTATAGGAAGTAGGTACCTGATTATTTAGATTTGGTCCCCAAAAACGATTAGCCAGTTCAAGCAAAATCTCTACCACTCTCTACAAGTTTTGTTATCTTGTTCTTAGAAACTATAAAGAGGTGAACGTAACAACAAAAAAAAATTTTCTAAGTAACCTCAATCACTGTGAAAATGGTATAATTTTTGCTGGGTTTTGAACCAGAGATCACAAAGCCCTCAGCTTAAAACACTGTCTCAGAGATCCCTGAATATCTCAATGAATTAAATTCGATCAATTTTCACACAAAAGTTTCGTCCTTCTAGGTCAACTCAATTTCGTAAAGTGTCTTGCCAACACAGATAAATATTGGATTAGGGGATTCCCCCAAAGACGCCAATGTTCTTCTGTCATATTACATACACTACGTCATACGTCATACCTCATATAACTTGTCTATACTTACCATTCCGAAAAATATTTTCATATCAGGATTTCATACCATTCCACATAATATATTATTTTTTTTTATGTACCTACACAGCAGACAGTGTTAACATTAAAAATATATTACAAACAAATAACAAAAACATTAAAATCTAATAACGGTGTACAACAATTTGCAAGAATAAAACAATAACAAAAACAAGAGACTATAAAGTTTGGGTCAAAAGCGAAAACAAGAGATTTGAAAAATTTTGTAAAGCTCTGGGGCTGTCGCAAAATATATCCAGAATATTGCCAATACAGTAGACTTTGTATAGTTGACATATTCGCACAAGGGGTTGGGAGAAGGTTAATTAATTAGTTAATCAATATGGAAAGTTTCGGAGTTTCCTAGTAGACGGTGATTAATATTGGTTTTGATTATGGACAGGAGGGAAGATTTTATGTGGTTATTTTTATAAAAATTAAAAAAAATGATGTCATTTGTGTTGTGACGCGACGTTAATAAGGTTTATATTTTAATATTCTAGGCGTTTTCTAAGAACAGGTATTTCATAGAATTTGAAGAACTTGACATATTTCAAAATATATTTTCGAGTTCTGTGAAAGTTCTAGTAAGTTTTGTAACTTTTTAAATTTTGTGAAACATCTGACCCATAATGAAATAATAAGAGAAATTGATTAGTACTTTCAAAGAACTCGAAAATTAACTTGATATTTGATGAATCATTTCGATGGTCCCGAAGAACAATGTTGGAAGAAAGACACCCTCTTGCGAATTTTTAGCACTTAAATCGTCATTTTCAAGTGATAAATTTGAGTCTAGAAATTCTCCTAAGTACTTTATCTTATTAATCTTTTCTGGGTTCTCACCGTCCATTATTACCTGAACTTGTTCAACGTACTTTCGGTTACCAATATTCATGTATCTTATTACGAAAAGTTGATTTAAAGTTAGTTAATTTTCAACCATTTGGACACATTGTTAAGATCACCATTTATTTGTTATCTCTCTTGTATGACTCTAATAACATAATTTTTCGCATTATTCAAATTCTGTCAAACAACTAAAACCCTTAGAATCGGTAAGCAGTATAGAGTTCTCAAAACCTAAAAGATATATAATTATATGAGTAACTAAGCGAAACGTTCTCATCTAATTATAGATGAGAAACTATGTTACACTTGGATAGTGGTTGGTACATTTACCCACTATCTCTCCAATTCTCGTAGTATGACTACGCCGAACGATATTTGTGAGCGTCGTTCGGCTGTCAATCGCGAGAGAGCCCTCTCCGCACCATAATATACTCCCCCGAACCTAATGGAAGTCTCCGCATGTATGGGCTGTCTTCTCTATTTAATAACTCTGTAACGATGGTTATCATATCCATTCATATTCGTTAGTTATCTGGAGTAGATGCCCTCATCATTCATGCATGATCTCAGTGGGATCCTCCCCGGTCTCCAGTATAAGCCGTATCGACTAATATAATACATACATTACAATGCATGCTGAATTAGGAGAGTTTCATCCACTTGCTTTATGGGTTCCGGGCACGTGAAGTATTCTGAAAACCATGTTTCCATATCATTAAAAAGAGATTCTAATGTTCTATTTTATACATTGGAAAGATAAACTGATAAATATAACATTTTAAAATATGGATACTCTTTCTTAGGAGTCGAAACGTGTTATGTAAATTGGGTGACATCACTATTCTTTCAAATCATTGTAGATCACACCTATAAGGATTTCTGCCTCACAAAATACCCCAATTAGGGATACCATAATCTCACTAGCTTCAGGCGGTAGGGAGCAGTTGGGACTCCTGATACGGTATTCACTTAACAAAATGTTCATATTTTGAAATGGTCGGTAGAAAAGACATTGATTTTCTTAATGTGAACAACAATTTTCACCTATAGAGTTACGTAAGTATGAATTAAAAATTATAAATATTTTTCTTTATCTGTAATAAAGAAACCGAACCTGATGCCGAAACTAGATTTTTTTTGCCGAACCTTGCCGAAACCGAAACCGAAACCGAACCTTCGGTCGGTCACTAGTAATAACATATGATAAACCAATAAAGTTCCCATCAATTAAGCAGTTTGTACATAGTACCTTATAAACAAACAAAAAATAAACAATAGATATTATAAGAATAATAAAAATTGAAATAAAGATGGATATAATCTGCGATGATAAATTAATAAAGAGAAAAAAATATTTATTCATTAACGGTTGTTTTACGGACTGTCACATATGAATAATAATTATACATAGTTATTAAAACATGTTATTAAAACATGTAAATAACTGAATTGCCTCAGTAATAACATTTTGTATTTGTTTAGTGATAATTGAATCGTCCACTGATTCGGTAAATTATATTCCTCCATTAGTATTCTGTATATCTATAATCAGAGAGGAATACATATGTATATGGTTGTAAGTCCAGGAATTTCTGCCCTGGAATAAATTCCGACTTTTAGTATTACGTTGTGGAATCCCAAAGCTTATCAACGCAAGCAATTCTGGACTATCAAATGCATCATTTAGAATTTTATATAGTGAAAATCGTTCTGTCTGACAATTTAAGTATTTTCATATCGTAAAAAAGTTTAGTTCAACAAAATTGCTGGAATACTCTATTTAAAACTTAGAAAACATAAGAATTTATTTAGTATTCTTTCAATGGCTTGTACATGAATATTATAATGTGGGTTCCAAATGTTAAAATTGTACTCATGTTGACTTCTAACTAAGGCAAAATATAACATTTGAATGCACTTAATATTGTTGAAATTTATAGTTAACCTGGTTATAAATCCCAACATTTGTGAGCCGTTAGAGATTTCTGTTACGTGGTTAATAAATTCAAGAATTTTGTGAAAAGTGATGCCCAAGTCTTTAATTTTTGTTAATGTCTTTAGAAGAATTGTTAGGGAACGTACCCATACTACGTGACCAATTTTTTGCAATTTTTAACCCCCCCCCCCCCCCTCCCCCCCGGTGACCAAAAACCTAAGCAACCCGCCGCTCATTTGTATGGAGCGTGACATTTTGAAGACCCCCCCCCCCCTAAACGTGTCACGTAGTATGGGTACGTTCCCTTATCAAGATAGTAATTAAATTCACTGTACTTTTTATTCGAGAAAATTTAACATTTTGATATTTAGTAATGTCTACTTAAAAGTAAAAGACATACTACAACTTGACTTAAAATACTTAAAAAAAAAAATACAAGGAAAGTGTCAGAAGAGTTCAGAAAGACATTACCTGCAATAAGAAATGAAAAGAAAACATAATATTACTAAACAGTACCTATGTATTAGATATACCTTCCACAACTTGAGAACTTGACAAAGAAATACATAATTAAGTTAAACAAAATTTTATCTCGAAATTTAAACAACCTGAAGTATTTTAAATTTTCTCTTCCTAACAAATTTTTTATTTCATCAATAACAGAGATGTAGGCGTACCGCTGATTGTAACATATATTATAACCTCTCCCTCTTTCTCATAAACGATACACGCAACAGAGAGAGAGAGAGAGAGAGAGAGAGATTACATCAGATCTTTCAGCGGCAGGGTCATACAACCCTAATTCCTCCATTCCTGGGTGTATTTGTCTTCAAATGAAATTAAACTTAACCCAGCTTAGCTACGCACAAATGTTGATTGTGTACAATCCCTCTTTTAAGTAAAAACTTGATACCACTGGTAACTACTTCTCTTCAGCGCCCTCTGGGATTCGTCAAAACAGGTAGTCGTGACTGTCCTTTGTGGCAGATAACAATAGATGGTCACAAAAAATGAACATTGGCTAACATTAACTTTTTATTTTCCGTGTCTTATTCTATTTTTATATTTCCATTACTTTGGTTAAAACTCTTTTGCTTATTGGAAACTTTATCATGCGGGGATCGTATCCGTACCTATCATTTTCGTTTTTTTAGCATTGATCATTAGATCAGAATCATGTGACATTTTAGTAAGGAAATAAACTTTTGCTGCAACCATTTTCATGGTATGTGACAAGTGCTGTCAGCATACAGTATATAATTTTTAACAATTTTTTTTTTAAATAGGGATATATATATATATAATATGTACCTATATTATAGAACAGGAGTTCTACAAGGTTCAAATTTAGGACCAACACTGTAGTGTTGGTCCTAAAATTGACCCTTGTGGAACTCCTGTTTTCTTATTTCCTTAAATTTGACGGATATTTTTAACGGGATTTGGCGGTTGGTTAAAAAGTTCAATGCAGTGAGTGCTGTGTTATTCTATGGTTATTTTCACGGATATTTTTGCACTTTGTTTCGTGGTTATATATACCTACGTATCTAGAAAGATACACTTTCTGGTGCATAATTGTTATTCAAAGCCGAAACGATACGTGAAATGTATATTGCTGCAAATACAAATACAAATGTCGATATTAAACTGAAACCCTAATATGAAATCCCAAAGTACTATTTACTCTGTCTTCGGTACAATTTTATAAAATCTACTTTGACAAACATACAGTGGATGGGGATGGATTGAGTACTAAATTAAGGATTTTTTTGCGAAGTTACCTAATTTTTCCGTATGGGATCATTTGCAAAGAAATATAGCCACCCTTGTGTTGGAACTTTCAATGCTCTTTATTCTGTGGACTTAAAAATGACATAATTAGTTTTATTTCAACAAAGCAAATGATTAAACCATGTTTAAAAATCTTTTGTGTTTCCATGAAATTTCACTTACTTTAAAACTATGTCGGTTAGAATTGCAGTGTGAGACATGCAGTGGTTTCAACCACATCAGGAGACGGTTTCAAATATTATCTTTCCCCTGGAAAGAAGTTTAAGAAATTGCGTCACCAAAATATTATGTGCATTGCATACCCATACCCATTACCATATAAAGCCGAATACTCGAGGTCTAAGTTGCTTTATTCGATTACTTTTTGTGAAGTGCAAAGTTAAACAAATAATTTTAAAAATTACCTAATAAAATTGGGCGGTATCTACATATACTGCCAAATTGGCAAATTGTAGAGTTCCAAATGCAACGCTTTGTTAAAGCGTATTCACTTCAAATTTTTGATTGTGTTTAAATCTTTATCTCTGGCCTAATTAATTCTGCATGCAGTGACGTGTTTAGTCTGAAGTGTTGCAATCATTGCCCTAAACGAGGCATATTTTCTAAACTTTGATCAATGGTAGCCACTCCTAAAATTTATTTAAATGAAAACAAAATTGGCTATTAAAAGCATTTACAAAAAGGCCCCTACAAAAAATACGAACTTTTACTTTTTGAAGCAGCCCAATATTATAACGCAGCCAAATATATACTAACGCTTACAATAATAAAATAGCTACATGTTACACTAACGCTTTACTTGCAACAAATTTGAATAAGTGTCAGTAAGCTCAGAATATTCACTTAGGTTCTGTGGTAGTAGAAGTGGTACTGAACATGTAATTTATTTAAATGATTTTCACTGAAGCCCAGCTTTTGATTTAACGTTTTGTTTTATGATCTAATAGAGAACTCCAGTCCATTTTTAATTTTTTTTATAAAAACCTCCCAACTTAAATAACTGCATTTTTATTTTTATTTTTAGAGTTAGTTTTAATAGTTAAAATAATTGTCAAAGTTTTAATTTTTCAAGACCCCCGAAAACCACCGTATAGTGACAAAACAATCGTGTGACGACATCACTCCTGAAAAAATACTATAAGATTGGGCAATCAGCTGATCGACTGCCGCCATTTTGAATTCCGTTGTTCGAAGTATTCTCCCTAGAAAGTAGCATTACTATTTTTTTGTGTAGTAGTTTTTGAATATTTTCAATAATAGAGATAAACTAATAAGAGATACCTTTATTTTTGAAACATTATTTAGGCCTAAGTAATATTTCAATAAACACAACAACTAAATCTCTATAAACGGTACGTAAATAAACGAATAAATTAATACGATGGCTTGTGTCATATCATACATTCCCATACAATGACTTTACGGTAACGTCACGACACATCGAACAGTGACCAGTACCACTAAAATTTCAATAATGCCAACTTGACGGTGTGTTTTTACGATCCGATTAAAAATGGACTTTTTAATATTTTTTTAAAAACTCTGCGTTTAATATTATTAAATAAAACTTATATATTCAGAATCAGCGTTTATTATAGATTCTTTATTTATTATTTTTTATTTATAGATTCTCCCATCTTAACAGACGGATTGCAATCTTTAGAGCACAGGCGTCGGGTGGGAATGCTATCCTTGTTCTACCGGTATTACAATGGAAGATGCTCCGAGGAACTAGCATCATTGATCCCTTCGGCACCGGTGCATAGTCGGGAAACACGCCAAACGCGTGCCCAACATTTGTACACGGTTGACATTTGCCACATGAGAACGGGTCGTTTCTTCGACTCGTTCTTGTGTTCAACAGCTCGGCTGTGGAATGATTTGCCGGCCTCTGTATTTCCTCCTTCCTACAACATGGGTCTCTTCAAGACCAATGTTCATTCCTTCCTCTCCTCAAAAAGACCCTCCACACAGCATCCCAGATGACATAGGCCCTGAGGGAAATTATTTTCCTCAGGGCCTCCTGCGTGGAGTTAACGTAAAAAAAAATAAAAAAATTGGTCTATATGAACATATTTTTTTAAAGCCGTAATATTTTTCACTGGAGTTCCTTATTGGAAACTGTTTTTATGTATATTAGAGTCAGATATAACAGATCATTTATAACATGAATTACAACGCTACCGATGAGCCTTTTATTGACTTTAGAAATTGTTGTTTATCAGATTATCAACGTCTGCATCGTTTAGATTTATCTTGTATACATATTTGTTGGCTGCATACTTCCAACTGAAAACTTCCCAAATGATCTGAACATTAGAACTTACTTGTTTGTTGGACCACGAGAGATGCTTCACAGCATCCATCCATTACTCATCTTTTCATTTGACGTTCCGACGTGCATATCGGACCTCGGCATCGCAGCAGATGAGGAGAAGGGAGCAATCCCTCCCCGCGGTAATACATAATGCACGCTGCTTATCATGAACCACACGAAATAGAGCACCTATTCACGAATTGGGATACGTCGAGGTCACGTCACTATTATTCACGAAACTCCATAGAAGAGCCGGTGAATTATTTGGTAGACAGTTATTTGAATAATCAAATAGCATGATCTATTTTTCGACAGATCATTAGTTGTTAAAACAAATCATTAAATCTTATTAGAAAACCTTTTAATAAAGTATTTTACCGAAGAGATATTAAGTATCCGTAGAAAGCGTTCAAAAAGAGGGAGATGTTTTTAAAGGGAGATATGTAAATGCGAATGTTAAAGGGGGCGTGCTAATATTAAGAAAACGATTTTAAATAACAGGCGTTAGCGAAAATATTTAATAAAGCGTTATTTATTTAAAGAAGAGCAAATATCTTTCGACAAATGTCTAAAGTAACATTAAAAAAAACCTAGCGATTTTTTCATATCTACAATTCATTAAATACCAGAACGTAATGTACTTTTAATAATTTTCGGAGCATACTTTGCAATTTTTTTCTATCGGGGAATGTTATTTGACTATTTATCAATTATCATTTAAATTCTGCTGGGCAAATTTATAGATATTATTTTCAAAAATAACATAAATGTTTTGAAGAGCTTCAAAGGAAATCTCCACATATTATAAATTAAAGCCTTCCACCGAGTCTGTCGGTCTGTTCGCAATAAACTCAAAAACTACTGAATGGATTTTCATGCGGTTTTCACCAATAGATAGAGTGATTCATGAGCAAGGTTTCAATTAATAATTTGTCAAGGTTTTGTGTAAATTGGTTGAAATATATTATACAGTGGTGGACGAGCGGGCTGGCAAGCGGGTGGCGTGGATTTGATTTGTATGCAAATATACAGTTTTATGCCGAGGTTGGAAGGTCACTGTCTACATTTGATTTCGAAAACTCTGCGTTAAGCCCGGGCATCGCCGGGGACTTACGCTAGTATGTTATAAATCGATTATCCAACTTACTGTTTACATTATTAAATAATGTAATGATTTCTCTTAAGTTTTGCAGTATTCTGGTCTAATTTTATCAGGAATAGGTACTACAAACGTATAAACTCATGAGAAATGAAAACATATAATATTTATAACACCTAATTTTATTGCAACCTAATTGAAAAACCATTGTTTGGATTATATTATTTATAAAGCCAGAAAATATCACAATAATATGTTTTAAATTATTTATTTTATTACAATAATCAGACGCAAATAACATTTTAATTAGTATTTTGTTAACGCTTATATTTTATGTAACCTAAATTTTGTTTTTAACATATATTATGTTACTTGTGTTTTGTAAATACTGTAATTGAAAAAAAAATGTACTGCATTCTATGTAAAAGCCCTATGGGCGTTTAAATAATAAAAAAAACGTAATAGGATTGCATAATAACTAAGAGTAATTGAGAATATTTTGTCTGTTTATTTAGATTAATCCTATTTTCATTTAATCGGTTTATTTAGATTAGTCCTATTTTCCTTTAATCTGCACATTCTTATATTCCAGTGTCAAGCCAGTGACATGTATTGCTCTACGAATAAAGGTAGGCTTGGGTATGTTTCAAGTGCAGATATGAATTATATGGTGTTTTTTTTATTTTTTATTTATTTATCTATAATAAAATATGTTTACAATGGTTTTATTTGTATGCCTGTCTCACTAGGGTATACCTGTGTCGAGACAGGCGTACAGGTATATAAATGAATATAGTAATTACAAGGATATTTCAGGTAAAATACATATTATGAATAGAATTAAAACAGAAGGGTGATTGGAAGGGTAATAAATCTTTTAAAGAGAGTTATTTTATAAATGTTGGAGATGGAGTAATGAAATCAATTCTGCCTAGTCTATTTATAGGTTAAATTTGACAGGATTCCATTATTTTCATTTGTTTTATATGGGTTAGGTTGTATGTGAAAAGTTATTTATGTCTATGTGTGATTTATTTTACAGATATTCGTGATAGTGTGGCGTCCAATACTTATAATCCATTTTTTAATATCTTGTTTGAATTTTGTAAAGGAGTCACTTTGTCTGATCGTAGTTGGTAGTGTATTGTATAGTTTGCAAGCTATGTATTTAGAGTGTCTTTGCCCGAAGGTGGTTTTGAAAAAAGGAGTTTGGAGAAGTTCGTTGTTTTTGGCTCGGGTATTGTGTATTGTTTGTGTAGCTTTGTATGGTGTTTTGTTGTTTTTGTGTAAATTAAGTAATATGGATCTTGAGTAGAGCTGTTTTATGTCCATAACGTTGAAGGAATTGAAGATAATATCAGTGCTGGTAGTAAGCGGCATTTTAAGAATTATTTTTATGATTAGTTTTTGTGCTTTCATGATGGGATCAAGGGCATTGGAATATGCATTACCCCAGGCTAGAATTCCGTATTCGATGTGAGATTGGCACAATGAGTAATATACTGTTTTTAAAAGTTTTAGGTGAAGGAAATTGCGTGTTTGTTTGAAAAAGTATATAGATTTTCGGATTTTGTTTGTAGTATTATATATATGTTGCTTCCAATTCAGGTGTGTATCGAAGGTTACTCCTAAATATTTGATAATGTTTACTTGCTCTAGGCATGGGCAGTCACAGTTCCGGTTTAGAGATGAATTTTTACATTTGTGTATTTTTAATGGCGGGGCTGGGTTTGACTTTGGGATATTGGTGAGACTAGACAGTAAGTATTTGGTTTTCTGTACATTTAGAGTTAATATGTTCGAGTCAAGCCAATATTTTACCTGTTGAATTCCTTCCTCCGCTTTGGAATATGCGGTAAGCCAATCTTTTGCTTGAAAGAGTAGGACAGTGTCATCGGCGAAACTGACAATAGTGGCATCGATATCTAGGTTGCATAACTCGTTAATATATATTAGGAAGAGCGTTGGACCTATAACACTGCCTTGAGGGACCCCGTAACTAATGGGCAAATTCTGGCTCTTTGTGGTATTGAGTTTAACGCATTGGGATCTGTCAGATAAGAAGCTGGAGAGGAGGCCTAATTCTTTGTTCCTAATACCTATATTAAACATTTTGCGTTTTAGTTTGCTGTGTGAGATTGTATCAAATGCTTTACATAGGTCGAGAAATACCGATAGACATTTCAAGCCCTTATCAAGGTGGCCAGAAATATGGTCAGTGACCGTGGCTAAAGCATCATTGGTACTTTTATGTTTTCTGAATCCAAATTGCCGCGGCGATATTAAGTTATTGGTTTCCAGATATTCCATGAGACTATTATTGACGATCTTTTCGAATACTTTTGAGAGGGAATTTAGCAACGTAATAGGACGATAATTACTAATATCAAGTTTGGAGCCAGTTTTAAAAATAGGGATAATGAGACCTTGTTTTAGAATGGTGGGAAATAGCCCTTGGCGGATGCTAATATTAAGTAGATGCGTTAATGGTTGAAGTATACCAGGGGCAATTTTTTTAAGAACATTGTTAGATATTTCATCAATGCCGGTTGATGAAGAGTTTTTGAGCGAGTTTATTACTATAGAAACTTCTTTCTCTGTAATCGTTTTAAGAACAAAGCGGGTTGGGAAATCATCATTGGTCGCGTGGTCACTTGGACCAAGCGTATCGTTATTTATTTGGATTTTTTTTGCTAGTTCCGGACCTATGTTTGTAAAGTACTGGTTTATGTAATTGACAATTGTGTTGGGGTTCGATGTAAAGTCTACAGTGATATCTTTGATATTGAGAGAGTTTAAGGTGTCGGTGGCTTTATTTGAATTGGTAGCTTCCTTGAGGACTTTCCATATTTTTTTAGGGTCATTGTTGCATTCGGAAATTTTTTTGTTGTAATATAGATTTTTGGCTTTCCTAATGACTTGTGTGCAGATATTACGGTATCTTTTGTAGAAATTATGGAGTGTGATATCATATGGATTTGTGGCACATTTTTTGTGTATGGAATTGCGTTTCCGAATGCAGTTGATTATAGTATGGTTTATCCAAGGTTTGAGAGGTTTGATCGCTTTAGGAATGGTGTTTGTGGTAATTTTGGTGTTTTGGACAAGGATATCTTGTAGGTAGGTAGAGAAGTAGTTCCAGGCCTCCTCTATGTTAGTTTTGTTATAGAGTGTGTCCCACGATTTGGAGTTAATCGTTTTGTTAAGATTGTCATAGTTGATTGTTTTCTTCGTTGTTTTAGTTGGAGGTTTGCTTTGTACGTTGTGTTTGGAACTCATTGTGAAAGAGGTGGCGTAGTGATCTGTAACTGATGACATGTGGATTTCGGAGGTGTATTGGTTGGTTGATTTAACCATAATATGGTCGATGCAGGAGGAGGAGTTTGGCGTACATCGTGTTGCTGAATTGGTGTGCATTGGATATTTTTAAATGGCCCTTTCATAACATGCTGATTGTTATGGCAAAGAGCGTCCGAGTTTCATACCAAACACGCCTCAAAAATTTGTAACCTTTTTAAAAAGTTTCTATATTTTCTTCTTATGGTTCGATTTCTTAGGGTAGGCACTGCTTTTCAGCGCTTATGGAGCGCACGCCACTGATGCTACTATCATCACATAGTCATTGGCCCAGGAGTGTATCCATTTGGGAGTAGGTACAGGCACCCGTCGTCACAGGCAATGCCAACTGTCAATCGGAGCCTGACAGTTCATTAGTAGACCAATCTGCACTTATCTGAAGTGTGAAGTGCGGTGATCGTGTTGTTATCGAGGACCGGAGACCTCCCCCACTAAGATATTACGAGCTCCTCGTTGTGATTAAACCCTTGTAAACTTCATATGAATGGTAATAACTGATTATTATGATAGTTGATAATTGGAAGTACTAGCAGGCGACGCAATCCTAATCGCTTTTGATATTTATAGTTAGATTCTTGAAATGATCTTGTTATCAGCGGAGGGAATTCCTGCAATAAATCGACTTAATTTTATTTAGGAATAACCGATTATAAAAAGATAGAAATAATTTATTTATTTATTTCAACGCCATAAAATGGCTATTACATCCGGTGATACATGATACACAGTGGTACATAGGAGGGTAATAACAATAGTGTACATTAAACAAAGTACATATGTATGATAACAACTAGTATTTAGTTATAGGATTCAAATATGTTTATAACAAACAAAAAAGAATATGAGCTCATACAAAATACACATTTTTATGCAGAATAAACATAAGAAAATAAAGGTGAATTCTTAGAAAAATTCTCAACATCAAGTATAATATACCTACTTTACTTTTATTTGTACGTTTTGTTGGATTCTAGGAATTGGCTAAAATGGACTAACTTAGTAATGATATTAATGTTACCTTCAGTTGAAATGACTGAAGTTTAAAATTACTACAGGTACTGCTAATTAGTTCAGCTTTTCAGGGCTGCCAGTTAGAGAATCTATAATAAATCTTTGGTTTAAAAATAATAGTTTTGAAAAAAAAAAATAATGCAGATATACGACATTAAATTTTTTAGATGATTAGCTACATTACATGGAACTAAATTTTACTTAAACGCTAGGTTTGAGAAGTCTTAATGTGTTTAATTTGATTTATAAAGCAATACAATGTTAACTGGCGGTTTAAGATGCATTACTTTTTTATTTTATTATTTATAATTACTCGTCGTATCTTCCACGATACGACAAGTATTCTTCGCAGCGTTTAGTTTTTTTTCAACACTATTTAAAAATAATTTTTCCAATTTTAGACAATTTTCTTACATTAACTTCACACAAGAGGCCCTGAGGAAAATAATTTCCCTCATGGCCTATATCACCTTTGGGGAGGCTGTGTGGAGGGTATTTTTAAAGAGAGGAAGTTCTGGGAAAGATAAAGGTAATAAGGCTTGGGTGGGAATTTAGGGTTTAGTACGTCTAGGAGTGACGGAGGTTAGATACCATCCCTCCTGTTGCGGTGCAAGACGATGGGTTGAGTGAGAACTAGCGGAGAGGTCAAGGGATCTTCTCAAACCGGCGCGGCGTCTCCCAATCTGACCGTCACACAGCTTGTGGGTAGGCGCATCCGCCGCCAAGATCTGAACCTGGTGAACCCAGGCAAGTCACCAAACGTAGCTACCACTTAAGTGTTTTATGGCAGAGTTGTTGGTTAACCAATAAATGGTTCCCGGGGCGGCGATACCCATGCCCTCCTCCCAAATTGAACCATTATCCCTGAAATTCGTTATCGCTTTAGTGTTCCACGGTCATGGTACTTATCAACGTATTAATTGTTTTAATTCGTAGCACTCCATTTAATTTAATAAAAAAATATTAATATTAAATTTCATAATGGTCCTGTAAACCGAAACAGCTGTCACAAAATGAAAAAACTGAAAAGCAGTACTTTTCAATTGATGAAACGTACCTATTGTAAAATCACTTATAATTGAGGAAAAACAATAAAAAAAAGTTTTTTCGGATCCAAAATTTCGGCATTTCGCAAATTTATCCACATTCCTAGAGATAAAGGTATTTTAGCGTTTTGATTTCTTGATGACTTTACATCCTGAATACGTTACTCCCAGGCTGCGTTGTTTCTTTAAATAGCACAACCTCCGAGAGCTTCTAATTCAATCTTCAAAAACCACTCAACCAGATTTTATTTAAAGCTTACTTTTTTAGGCTTACGCTCACCCATTTAAAAAGCAACCCCGTAGAATAAATATTAGTTAAAATTCAAAGATAAACTCGGAACAATGGATGTTTGAACATGATTAAGCTTCTATACAAATATCCTATTTTAAATTCCTTTAGACGTTCCATCCCCCATGGACAATATGGTTTGAGGGTGATAATGAAACGGCTGTTAATTTCCTATTCTTGTCACGTTTTCAAGAGCTAAGTGTGACACCGGATTAATTAGTGTTGATTAAATAAAAGCTCATTGCACAAGTGGCAAAGCTTATTGGTTGTGGGAGGAGGTACCTTGGCAAGGGGTAATAAAGGGTATTATATCTTCAGTTTATTTAACAACTTGAGGTCAAACTTAAGTATGTGTTTTGTTTCTCTATGATTTTTAAAACATTCATTATGTGCAAAAACTATCTATCAATAAGGACGTTCGATTTTAAAATGTAAATAAACCCAGTTGTATGTGCGATATCCACTCAATTTTTTTTAAATTTGAAAGTATATTATATGGCATTAAGTATATTATATGGCATTAACGTTGTTCAAATGTCCGCTGCGGCTTTGCTTGGTTTCATGTACTCGGGAGGTCTAATTTTGAATGACTTTGTCACATAAATCTGAATGAATTTGCTGGATGGCGTTTGTTATGTTGACTTTGAGGGCGTCGACTATTTGCGGTTTATTCGCGCAGACCTGCGATTTTAGATAGCCCCAAAGGAAGAAAATCGTTAAATTGCACGATCTCGGTGACCAGTTAACGTCGCCGCCACGAGATAACCATGCCCTTAAACCGCCCGTGCAGAATGTCCATCGTGGCATGTGTTGTGTAGCACGTAGCGGCGTCCAGATGAAACCACACGTTACCGGTACTTATATCATTCAGTGTAGGCCATACAAAGTTGCTTTACATCGATCTGTAGTGCTCGCCGTTGACGTTTATAGCAATGCCAGTTTCGTTTTGGAAGCAGTACGGTCTGACGATTCACCAGATCAAAATCCGCGCCAAACAGTGACATTCTCGGGTTGCATTTAGTGCTGGTGTATCTCTTGTGGACTGGTATCGTCCCTCATCTGAAAATTTTGCTTGTTCGCATATCCATTCATCCAAAAATGGGCCTCGTTGTTAAAGATGATCTTTTTGGTGAAATTTGGGTAAACTCACCAACTCCAACAGCTCCAGAGCCTAATTAGCGTATAAACGGCGTTGTTTATGGTCTTTTAATGCAACGCTACACTTGCCATAAAATATACTTTCAAATAAATAAATAAAAAAGTGGATATCTCAGTCATATCACACACAACTGGTTTTATTTACATTTTAAAATTTTATTTTACGTCCTTATCGAAAGACCCTGTATTATAACGAGTCCTTCATTCTAACACTTGAATAAACTATACTTATTAAATACTTGGACGTACAACGTGTTTGTAGATCGATATTCTTTTAGAATTCAAGTCACCCTGTGCGGATTTCTTCTTTCGAAATCGCTGCATAATTATTAATATTATTTAACACTAATCTCTCGGTTTACTTTATAAGGGATGTATATTATTAACAAACTATAGAAAACTGGTTCTTATCATGGTTCCCGTAAGTATTATGAATGTTAAAACGGTGACCCAACAGTTGATCCCCCGACAGATAGCCTCCCGCAATTTTAATTATATTTTTGTGTATATTTTTTACCATTTTCACATCTAAAATTGACTTAAAAATACCTTTAATAATAAATTGGTGCGGATATCGAGCGGAATTTATTTACAGTGGTGGTAATTTTTTATACTTATTGATGCATTATTTGAATGAAAATATGTTTTACAAATTTGTTATTCTGTGGAACATCTCTAAGCGCACTCCTTCGGGGACATTTTGTTAATTTTTGTGTATTGTATATAAGTATCCCCGGGGAAAACTGTCGAGGGATCATCTTTCACAGAATCGTTAAAATTAATGGGTGGTTTTGTGATCCTAACAAGCCATATTTGTTTTATATTTCGATTGTTCGTATTTATTGTTCTGAAATTAATATTTTGTGTGTTATAAGAAAAATATACAGGATGTCCGGGGGTAAAGTGCATTAACTTCGGGAGGTGATTCTACATGATGGTAGGAGTAAAAAAGATTAACAATTTTTCCGAAATTCCAATATTTTTTTCCCCATACAAATAGACGTACCTACTAAAAATCCTTAGTGTGAGGTACGATCTTACGGAGACGTCCACTAATATCTACAGGAATTCCAAAAACTGAACAAATCGGACTAATATCTATGAGAACCAAAGTGAGGACGAATATCTACAGCTCAAACTGCTGCCTAATATCTATGAGAACCGAAGTGAGGACGAATATCTACAGCCCAAACTGCTAATATCTATGAGAACCAAATTGTGGACGAATATCTTACAGCACTGGCAGAGGTTGGATTTGCAATTATGTATAGCATATTGGAATAACGTAATATTGCATATGCAGTTTAAAAAACTTAATTTATGTATGTATGTATGTAAAAATCCCTAATATCGGACTATTGGACACATTTAGCTGATTATTAAGGATTTGGGTATTTTTTAACAGCTTTCTTTATTTCGAGTGCTACTAAATTATTTAGTCTGTTACCATGACCATTTCTATGTCAGTTAGGTTAGGTAAGATTAGGTTAGGATAGTTTAGGTTAGGTTAGGGAACGTACCCATACTACGTGACCAACTTTTTGCAGATTTTAACCCCCCCCCCCCCCCCGGTGACCAAAAACCTAAGCCCGCCGCCGCTCATTTGTACCAAGCGTGACATTTTGAAGACCCTCCCCTCCCCCTAAACGTGTTACGTAGTATGGGTACGTTCCCTTAGGTTAGATTAGGTTAGGTGAGGTTAGGTGAGGTTCGGTTAGGTTGTGGTGCCGTGTATTTCGAAATAAATAAATATCTTTGCATTATGACCACCATGTTTGTTCAATAAATTATTGTCCTCGTAAACAGTAAAATACGTAATATTATGAAAAAACTTCATGGACGTACTGTAAACGTTTAAGCCTTTACGTAATTAGTAATTTTATTTTTTATTTATTTTATTTTATTTTGCAGAAACAAACAGTACATAATTACATAGTAGAAAATAGTCCCAAAGTTATAGAATTTAACACAATAATTGGTACCAATGACATGTCGCTGTTATATACTTATGTTTTTATGTGAAAACTTATACATTTTACCTAAAGTTAGTAAATTATTAAAGGAGAGGGGTGTGTGTGTATCTGCGTGTGAGGGTGCGGATGAGGGTGGATATGTGTGTGTTATGTGTGCGAATTCACTGTGCTAGAAATGTTTTTCTTAAATAGAGGGAGGGAATCAAAAAATATACGGTATTTGTGGTTTTTTGAATTGAGTTGAATCTTTGAAGTATGCGGGAAATAGGGGAGTTGGCTGCAGCGTTCGTACTATTATTGGTTGTGTAAAAAAGGTTGTTGTGGGGAGTTCTTTTAGACGGGATGTTAAAATTTATTTGGGATAGAAGTTCTGGGCAGTCTATTTCGTTATGTATTATTTTATGGAGAAATGTCATGTCAGCTACCGTTCGCCTGGATTTCGGGGATTGGAGAGTGCAGATATAATTATTGTTGTATTTGTAACCGAGATACTTAATAAATTTATTTTGTATGCGCTCTATGTTATTGACGTATTGGGTGTATTTGGGATTCCAGACAGGCGATGCAAATTCCAGTGTACTTCTGACTAGTGAGGAGTAAAGCATTACTAGAGTATGTGGATTTTTAAATAATTTACTCAGACGGAGTATGAAACCCAACATTTTGTAAGATCTATCAGTGATTGAATCTAAGTTTATTGTCTAAATAGACACCAAGGTCCTTACATTCATTTGTTGAGATCACGGGTTTATCGCAGAGTGAATATGGAAAGTTTATTACATGCTTGTTTCTAGTAAAGTAAACGATTTTTTCAAGAATTTTACTTAAGATAGGAAGTTGAGAGATAGGTCTGTAGTTTGTGACGTCATGTTTGTCACCCTTTTTATAAATCGAAGTTATTACGGCAGACTTCCACTTATGAGGAAACGTTCCTTCACTTAATGATTTTTTGAAAATTGCACTGACCGGAGGAGTGATATATTTACTACAATTACGTATGAAGATACCAGGCAAACTATCTAAGCCAGGTCCTTTGTTAATGCACCCATAAAAAATTGAAGTTGTTAGTGATTTTAAACTCTTTCGCGGAATGTAATAAATATTTATTTTTTCTTGTGAGTTGGTCGTTAATAAATATTTTTCCTCCGACTAAACCTATGCTTCTGCAGTCGAGTCCCTTCTTCTTCTTGATGGCAGCAATCAATTCGTCCTTCAATTTCTTGCTAGCAAATTTGGCCACAATGTTTCGGGGGCGGGGGTCACGGGGGGGTAACAGGTCCAGGACCATCGGGTAGAGGATGTTGGCGTATTTTCACCCTACTGGCGTAAATAATATCTTCTCTGTTTATTGTATGTTCCACGTTGGTTGCAACTTTAATAATGGTGTCAGCAAGGTCCTCGTTGGTTTTTTCTGGGATGCCGAAGATTTCAATGTTATTTTCGAGCAGCTGTTGGTCGTGGTTACTATTCGTTTTGTGGAGGTGATTTACAATTTTCCTAAGCTCCGCAATCTCGCCTTTAAGTCTACCTGACTTTTTTTTTTCTTCTTTTAGATCCAGGTCCATAGTTTTTAGTTTTCCTTCGAAATCATCGATTTTTTTTGACATAAAATCTATTGTCTTTATGAGGTCCCGGATTTCAGATTTAAAAAACATTTGAAAGCTGTCGAATTTTAGTACTACGTAATTGAAGTAATTTATGCTTTTCGTAATTTTAATTTAATTTTTTCGTAATTACGTAATTGAAGTAATTTATGCTCTCAGCTGCCCTCTGTAGATATTAGTCCAACCTACGCTCCATAATAGATATTAGTCACCACTGGGACCGTCATAGATATTCGTCTGACCTTAGCTCTGTAGATATTAGTCCTCACTCTGAAGTTCATAGATATTAGTCCAACATATGAGCTGTAGATATTAGTATCTGGAGTCCGATCTTACTTGCTGAGCGCCTGCCGGGCACGATTGTGGCAACATTGCATGGTTGTGACTGGCCCGTATCGTGACAGCGGAAAATAATAAAGCTGGCGGCACACGCTGGTCTTTTTTTATCTTTTTGTCACAAAATAACTCCTAAAAGTTGGAATTTCGATAAAGTTATTTATCTTTTTTTATTATATCGCGTAGAATCACCTTCCGAAGTTAATGCACTTTACCCCCGGACACCCTGAATAAAGGTGTGTTAAATTAATGTTTTATTAGTAATTGTCATTTTACCTTAGTCCATGGTTTGCTATCCCTGTTCAAAGCAATTATTCGCTTAACATTCCGACATTTTTCTCTTGCGATGTCGAAGAAGATTAATTTTGGCAGTTTTTCTCCAAGGAAAAACTAATTTCTGAATTGTATTGTACGTTGACTCTTCCTAATAACAAATAAAGTACCTACTGAAAAATACTTTCTTTTGTAATTCAATTTTTAACAATTAAATTGTCCAAAAGTGATTTCTAAGTAAAACGCCTCTAGGCTTCCAGAGTGGTAGAAACTCTCAGTATCGCCCTGCTGAAAGATCACTATTTAGATTCGAAACGGTGTATGATGAGCAGATATAAATAACCGTGTACTTTGCTCCTTTTCTCTCCGCCTCTTCCCCCTCCTGACTACCTTCAGCCTCACAGCATTCCCAAATCGGCTATAGTCTCGCTGGCTCCAGACGGTTGGGATAAGTTGGGTCTCTCGCGCATTACTCACATGATGTATTATCAAATGATGGAAGGAACATTGACTAATAATCATCACTATTTCGCCTAGAACCTACCTGCTAATTAAATAAATATTAAAGTAAGGAATTAATCCAGTGAATATTTAGATAAGTAATAGACTTCTACTGATTTTTTTTTTACATTTCGTTTACTAATGCACTAAAATATATTTTAATGCATTTCGATGAATATTTGTTTGCAATGTATCTTTGATAATTTAATTACACCATTTTATAATTCGTAAGATATTTTTAAATTCTAAAAAACATTACACTTCAATTTATCGCGCATTATTTTGATATTTTGAATTCATTTTTGAAAATGTCCGGGTAAAACGAACGTTATTTCAATCTATTGCTTTCGAACAGCGATATATAAATTACCATACAATATAATGCAAGTGTAAAAATTCATGTTATTAGATTCGTATCTTATATTAGTTACATACGTATTATACAGGGTGTTGAGGGACGTACTTGACTTACTTTAACCAGTGATTCCTGAGATTATTTGGAGTAAAAAATGTAAATAAAATTTTGGTCTCCCGTGACATTTTTGGTGTTTTATTTTATTTATTTTTTTCTACAAAAACATACAAAATGGTAGGTGTTGGACAGTTGGAGGCGGGGTTAGGGTTTGGTCGGATACTCAGCTGAGTGACCAGTGATGACATGCAGAAGATTTTTTTGTTTGTTTGATTTTGAAGAAAAAAAAATTGAAAAAAAATTGAAAAAAAAGCAAAATTTCAATTACATTTATTACTCCAAATAATGTCAGAAATCACTGGTTAACGTAAGTCAAGTACGTCCCTTAACACCCTGTGTAAGGTTATAAAAATTATTTTGAAGATTCAATCAAACAAAATTTACCGTCGGTATATCCGATCATATGAAATTACACATATATTCGGATTACCAAGGATTTTCTGCACTCCTGATTGTATTAGTTTCTCCAGAAGACCATGGGGCTGAGGAGGTAAGCTAGGCGTGTCGGTAGGGTTGGGGGAGTGCATGGAACGCCATAGCGTAGAGGAATAACAGTAAGTAGAGGGTAGAAGTGGGCAGGGGAGTAGGGCGGTAAACCTCTTCTGCTGCGAGGCTTTTCCGGAGTTTTCCCCGATATTTCACGGCGTCTCAACTCTCGAAAGTGAAAACATTTTCAAAATGTGGGAACTATAATTGAAATTATTTTTTTGGCAAAGTTTAATTCATGGTTTAACACTTCATGTTTTTTTTTCTCTCTTAATTGACAATTCATAGAGGTACAATACACTTATAACTTTGCAATGATGCCGACTCAAACATCAATCAGTTTATTTCTTCAGCGGGTTAAATCATATGGCGTAGTTTTGTCTTTTTTGTAGATTTAAGGATATTTGAAAGTTTTTTTAATTCACGATAGAAAGTATTTAGTGGTACGTACAATACCATAGTTGAACTGAAAAACGGTTCTTCGGCTATCAATAATGTTAACTGCGTAAAATGTAAAATTGAGAGCACTCCTTTTTTAACGCACTTAATTCAAAGACGCTAGCGCAACACGGCGTAATACCCCAAAAATAAATAGCGACAAAAAAGAAAAGACGCTAAAGGTCAGACACGTTTTAAGATTTTATTTAGAAAGTATTTTCGTTATTTGTTTTTGGGTGTAATGCCGTGTTGCGCTAACTCCTTCTTCAGCCAACGTTTCGGACAGCGTTGCAGTGTCCATCATCGGGACAGATCCGGTAGACATCTACCGGATCTGCCCTGATGATGGACACATTAACACACACATCTTGGCTAAAGAAGGAGGTAGCGCAACACGGCATAACACCCCAAAAGAAATAACGAAAAGACGCTAAATATGTTTAATTTTTTCGTTGTCGAATTTAATGTTTGGTGCACATTAGAAAGGTTTTATTACAATTTGCGTAGGTATGATTAATGGATATTATTATCAAATACTTAAGTAATTAACTTGTCGTGTTTTATAGTTAAATGCATGTTATTATGATAGCTAGACGTTCGTTAAACTTTTGCGGTGGTAAAATACATGAAAAGTTAAAATGCAGGAGACTAAAAGTATGATTATTGATATTAGGTATAATAATATCATGATCAATGATTATTTATGATCATGAAATATCATCGCGGTGATTTGATCTTCCGCTAGTGAAGTATGTTGGTATCTATGTAGATGTTCATACATAATTCTTAAAAACATAACTTTGCGCCTACTTACTTTTCAATCCCGCAAACTTCCACTGGCCAGAAGACCATTGACCTCAATTAGCATGCGGTAGGAATAATTGTGAGTTGTGTGAATTGTGAGTTCACGACCTTGCGTAGCAATGGTATTTATATACTTCTAAATCTCTGCGTTACCGATACTACAGCTAGAAGTGCCATGTGTGATAAGCATCTCTAACTATAATGTAAGTTGTCACCATATCCTATGTAACGCATGACCCTTAAATAACTTTCAGAAAGTAAAACTTTTCTCTCTATTTTTCACGCTTCGACCCAAAGTTGTACTAACTTTGTTTCTCCCCGACGAAGTGAACATATAAAATACTAGGGGTCTCTCGTCTCAAGTCTCAAGTAGTTCATGCTACAAGGGCGCTATGCAAACAGCACTCTGCGTACCCGCGCGGATACGTTCCAGGCATGTTGGTCTAGTGAAATTTCAGAGATCCAATCTGATTAAAGCGGGATGGGATGATTTACTATGCGTCTGTAACAACTTCCTATAGCTGCTTCTTGTATCGGCATTGTGAAAATTGTATGAACATGTGAGAGGGATTCAATTTTCGATAGAATTTTTAAACAAGATGGTAGGTAATCTATTTAAAGATTAAGGTGATCTTGAAATCTCTGTATAATAAATTGGTGTAGAACTTTTTTCGTTATTTGTTTTTGGGGTGTTATGCCGTGTTGCGCTACCTCCTTCTTTAGCCAACGTTTCGGACATCGTTGCAGTGTCCATCATCAGGGCAGATCCGGCAGATCCGGTAGATGGTCACACATCTACCGGATCTGCCGGATCTGCCCTGATGATGGACACTGCAACGATGTCCGAAACGTTGGCTAAAGAAGGAGGTAGCGCAACACGGCATAACACCCCAAAAACAAATAACGAAAATGCTTTTGGCCGTGAAAATCTTAAAACTTATCTGGTGTAGAACTGTTTTATGGAGATGATAAGTAAATAAATAATAGTACTCTTACCATGAAAATAATACTACATATCTTACATTAACTCCAGATATTTTTATGGAGAACAGTTTTATAGGAATAAATAAACTTATTTGTTTACTATTTTAACTTCCTGGCTTCCAAGATCACTGTGGCAAGCTTTTTTATTTTTAAATTTCGTAGACCATCATGGTGTAGGTATGGATTTTTGTCTCAATTTTTAACAGTGAAATAATTATTTCAAAAATGCATTCATAGCTCATAAGACAAATTACGTTTCTAGCTCTTCAGGCCTCGACGATATTCCGCCAGTAGATCAGCATATTTCGGCTTTGCATTAAAATCATAATAAATAAAAATATCTATGAGCATATCCAAAAACTGAAAACTATTTTTGATAGGTGATGAAACACGCTTTCAAATTTTATGATTAAAAATAACCACGTAATTTTTTAAATATAAATATTTTTAATGCAAGCTTTAAAAGGTTATAAAAATGTCTCATCCTACGTATTTTCTAACTAAAATTACTGGTAATGAAAACGTTTTCAACACCTCACTTTATTGTCGATTCAAATATAAATAATTTTTTTCAAATTGCGGTCAGAAACTTTGGTTTCATAATGGTGTATATTTTACTTAATTTGTAGTTAACTTTTAGATTTCATCGGTGTATTCTCTTTCCATTGCCGTTTAGATCATATTTATTACTACATAATGATGGTTAAGTCACGACGATTTCCATGAGACCTATATGGGTTGTTCCGAAAATCGAACAAATTAGCTTGAGGGGAAAGCTGAAAATAGTTGCGTTAAACTTGGAATTCCAGACGGTAAAAGCCGAGCAAATTTCATGATATTTCTGCTTTTACCGTTGAGGTATCAAAATTACACATAATTTATTGGGTTTCGAATATGTAGATGTAGGTACTTACATAGTTTCACCCGATATCAATTATGTGGAATTGAGCATTTTAAATCGTATTAGTGATGTGTTGATAATTACTGTGCTGGACCGAAATGCTAACATATTTATCTGAAACTTTTGAAGTAAGAGGTCTGGGACGTGTATGGAGATTGCTTGCATAACAGAAGAGTACCCAAGACGTTAAAGAATGAGGAGGAATGATTATTTCTCAAGAGATGTTATAAATTTTTATAGATTTGCGTCTAAAAAAAATATAAAGTTATCGATGAAAAAATAAAAAAAAGCAGAGATCAAAAAGTTCACTACAAAATTCGGAATAAGAGTAGTTAAGTACTTTGGAATAGTTTAGAATTATGTCTATCTGGTTCCCGGCTTGCGCGTTGCAATGCCATATTTAAAGAAATACACTGTTTCTCTCTGCATGTCCTTTCCCGTGCCTCCCCGTTCCCCGTTCCCCTCCCGCATCCCCTTCCCCTCCCGTGTTCCCCTTAATAATAATAACGTAGTATTTATATAGCGCAGTTTTGTGATATTTCGCTTCAAGTGCCCCTTCCACCTTCCCCGCCTATCATCTCCCCTCTCTCGCTCACACGTCCCGCCAACCCCCTCCCGCGTTCCACAAATTTAGTCCCAGTACATTCAGTTTTCAAACAGCTCGCGTGCCACCTATTATAATTTATTTAATTCAATTTTTCAATTACAAATATTCATTTTTGTGTATTATAAGAACAATCAATTTAATTAGGTATCCAACATAGGTACCTTTTTCAAATATCTATTATTTAAAAAGTCCATAGATAATTCTTTTGTTACAAAAAAAAAACAGCTGGGTGCTAAATTTACATTCATCAAACACGCGAACTGTCAAACGTCCGAAGTAAAAATAGTCGTTAAGTTTTTTGAAATTATCCAATTTTCGCGCAATTTTCTAAATTTTTCTTTCCGTAAGAACCTTCTAAAAAGCATTAGAAAACTTTAAAAAAAATTAATGAAATACGTAAAGTCGTTCTGCAGTTATGGTGTGACCAAGAGAAACAGGGATTCATTATTATATATATAGATTCTCATTGAAAGCTGAAGCTTGGTAGAATTCCCATTAAAGCTTTCATTGCGTAGTACGGTGTCTGGCTCCAGGACTACGATATTGCATGTCTTATTGTGTTCCCCATTGAAGATTTTTCTCACCGCCTGGAGTTTGCCGTAATGTGAATTTTCAAACAGACACAGACGAAATGCTGACTGCTTCTTTCCATTGATGCTATAAGGGGCCGTTCAAGTATTACGTAACGCACTTAGGGGGGAGGGGGAGGGGGGGGAAATCTCTTGTTCTATATATTACCGCAAACGCGGTAAAAACACGAAAAAAGGTATTTAAGCCATTTTCCAGTACTTTGCGCAACTTAATTGTAACTTTCAGGTAAAAATTGTCACTTGGGCGTTACGTAACGTTTAGGTGTGGGGGGGGGGGGGGGTACAGAAAAATGTTACGGCGTGTTACATGGGGGGGGGGGAGTAAAAAAACTCAAAAAATTACGTTACGTAATACTTGAACGGCCCCTAAGTTTAACCAAACCTAACGCTGAAAACTGAAAACCTGAATTACAAAGGTAGCCTTTGTTTTCAATTTGGACAACTGCATTTATTGTCATTTTCAGCTCGCAATCCTACGTTTGTAGTCGAGGGGTAAGGCTCTTGACTCGCAATCCAAAAATCGTGGGATCGAATCCCGGTATGTGCAAATAAATGTTATTTGATTTATTTGTGTTATTTCATTTAAAAATAATATGTAGTATATTTGCGGCACGTTTCAGAGTGGAAGATACTCTCAGTATCGCCCTGGTGGAAGACCACCATTCAGAATTGAAACGTTGCTTGAAATGGCTTTAGCCGTGTTTGGTGACCAGATCTGAATGGCCAGGTACTTTCCAACCCATATTCTTCCCCTCCCCACTATCTTTGGCGTCATAACATACCCCATCTGGGAATGCCGTGGCTCCAGGCGGGAACAGCTGGGACTCTTGTGAGGTATTCACATAAAAAAAAAATTAAGGCCCTTTATGTTGCACTCCCCCCACTCTCGTGTTCTGGATAGTGTACGAGTATATTATATACACGTACTATCCTCTAACCAAAATTTAAACAGCACGAACCTCTGACTAAAATAGTCAATATAATGACTCTAAACAAAGCGGTTGTCACCCAATCCCCGAGTCGGCAGCCGGCCGGATGCCGCTAACTCAGCACTTTCCATGCACAAAATTACGTAACCGAAAAAAAAAATTTTATATTATGAAATTGGTACCTATGGTGTGTAGATAATGCAGACTCCAACTTGCAAATTGTCAAGTGCCAAATTGCACAATCGTCCGATTATACGACCGCCAAAGTTCCGTTCAACACCGAGAGAGCGGGGAGGGGGTGAGGAAGGGGCTGTAAAACTTTCCCTCAGCACTGACCTCTGCCCGCAGCTCTTTGTGTTCTCTACCCAGTGGGCCGGACAACTATGCGGTGATGGACAACCTTTTTTGGCGTCGTGAGTCAAAGAAAATATTTAAAAAAAATTGTGAGACAATTTTTTTAATTATATAAATATTTTGTATTTCAAGTCATGAAAAAAACTACTATTGGTCTACTCTCTAAGGCCATCCACTCATTGAGAAACAAAAAACACCTGGCGACGCAATCGCTATCCACAGGAAAGTACACACGCACACAGATTGTGAGCCGCTACCATGGCAACTTTTTAGGCAACTGAAACGCGACAGCCGTTGTGGACAGTTTGCCATGGTAGCGGCTCACGACCTGTCAAGTTTTCGAGTAATTTGCGGTACGTCAATTCAGAAAAACATCGATTTTGTTCATGAGGTTGATAAATTGAGTTGCGCCATGAATTGAGTTGTCAACCAGTTTCCGGTTTCTCCATGAGCGAAGGCCCTAAGAATTGCCATCTGATCAACCATTGCTTACGTTGATTTCGCTTAGGAAACTCATAAACACGATAGTGTTGTACTACCTGGTTTCACCAGTGATATTTGTCACATTTGTATAAGAAATATAACGTACGTCCCTTGAACACCTTAGGTTTAAGGTTCTTAAAATGGAGTATTTTATATTTTAAGATAATATCTTTTCATTTGCCAAGTTAAAAAAAGTAATTATATGAAATTTCCGAAATAGAAAAAAATCGCAAAAAATACTCCAAATATTGCTAAAACACATCTGATTCTGTTTTGTTGTAACTGTTATAGTAACTGTTATGTAACATGTTATAGGTACCCAACTTTAGGCGTCTGGTTTTAGAAGACGACTGAATATTTCATGATTTTGTATATAGTATATAATAAAAGAGTCTTTTATCTATTTCAATAATAAATAAAAAAAAACATTAATTGGTAATCCCTTTTTAATTTGAACGTTGTAGTGTCTGTCTAATCTCTATTTTTAGACATCTTATACAAATCAACGCTATAAATCAACATAATAACGAAACAAGATAAAATTTTACAACTAATTATTTGCGTACGAAAAATAAAACTAAGTTATAAATAATACGATACAAATATCATGAAATACTCACCCAGCTCTCAATATTATTCAAGAGATTTTCAAGCACACTACCAGTCGCACGCGGAATCTGAGACCGCAAATATAAATAAATGAAGACGAGCGTTTGCGACGAATGTCACTGGGGTACTGAGGAGACGTACCTCACCCCCCCCCCCGAGGATATCATGGAAGCGCAATAATTGTTTATAGTTAGCGCATAATCAGTAAAATAAGTTCACTGCGGTCTCACAGACCGCGCGCAACCGCTGAAGGGTTAAAAGCCCCATGCCATACTAAGTCATCATGTAGTGATCTCAAATTAGACATTGCCATTGAAACTCTTGACAGAAAATGCTGTTAAAATTTGATGACTCCACAGCTCATCATTATTTGCATGCTTTTACTGATAAAACTTTAGTGACTTAAATTATACCGATTTCTAAAATGAGAGACTTAATATAAACAATTTTTCATTGACGATTTTAATTTTCTTTGTTCCAGTTGAAATAAATATAACTTTTTTATTGATTTATAATCATTTTGTGGCGAGTATTGCTGAATTTCGATTTCCTTGCTAATCCCAAATTAGCTAAACCAAAATTATCTCCTGCCCCCGATTTTTGAAAACAAAAAAAATCTATTTTCATTTCACTACATCCTGTATGAATTCGGATAGTCTAACGACCACTTCCGGTAGCCGATGCCTCCCGCCCGCCCCCTTGGCCAATTTCCGGTCTGGACGGTATTATAATGCTACCTTCCCGAGCCGGGATTTCCTTCCTAGATCCTTCCTATTGCAACGCCATAATAACGAAGTAGTTTTGCAGGATGATGACAAATCGGAACAGTGAAAAAGCAGAATTTGAAAAGTAATATAAAGTCCAGAAAAGTTATGAATATAAAACCAGCATCAAAATCTAATCGAACCTAACCTAGTTCACCAAGTTTTTAAATCACTTTTCGTGACTTTATATCACTTTTCAAAGTGCTCTGATTTGTCTGGTGGCCCCGTTGACTTGCTTTATTAAAGTGTTCTTGTTTCCGAAATGAATCTGGATAAAAATATAAAGTGTATAAGTGAAGCCTCTTTCGCAGCATTTATCATTTCAGCGTATCTATAATTCATATTTGCTAAACCTCCTATAGACCATTTCTAGCTACAAAATCAAGGAATAATTAAATTAACTTACTAACCATCACGCCGTTTCCAGCATGGGTAGGCAGAGAGGACGGACAACCAAACAACTCGGTCTTGGCACATCCTCTTTGCCTCATCCACATTCAAACATCGTCTCATTCATACTCTTCTATTATTCTGACTCTTGACATGGCACGTCTCAATCTGATTCACTTGATCGTGCCATGTCTTCTTCGGGCATCCCCGACTTCTTCTACCATTCACATTTGCGTCATATATTCTTCTTACACTCTTTTCTTCATTCATTCGCTCTACATGCCCAAACCATCTGAGGGTCCCTTACTTAATCTTACTCATTACGCTTACATCAGCCTTGCATTCTTTGCGGATCTCCACATTTCTCACACGATCATACATAGTTTTACCACACATACGCCTCAGGGATCTCATTTCAACAGCTTTTAGTATGCTTTCATTCTTCCTCTGCCAGTTCCATGCCTCACTGCCATACATCAGGTAGGTACCAGGACTCCATTGTGGACTGCTAGCTTCGTCTATATCTCTATCAGCCTTTCCATCTCTCGTAAAAATACTACCCAGATACACAAACTAATCCACATGCTCCAAGTTTTCATCATTCACAACTATATTGCACACTGTTTTCGTACTCTTTCTTTCAAACACCATGACTTTTGAAACGTAAAAAATCGAAGAAGCATATATATTGACTAACAAGACAAATATTCCCGGGTTTCGAGTAACCTGACCATATTTTTAAAAATCCAACTACCATCGTTATAAAACGAAAATATTACTTAGTCAATGATGGATAGTTTCGCAGATGAATTGAACTCATGACGCCTGTGCATATTCTTTGGGAAGCCTCTATCGCAGCGCTTATCATTTCGGCATATCTATAAATAATATATATTCTCTAAACATCTTGTAATGAAACTCTTAACATTTACCAAATTCAGTCTGCAAATTAATCATTCAAGTTAATTGGAAATTTTTTATCTTTGGTTTTTACTTCGTAACTTTGTAAAGCGTTTTTGGTGTTAAATGTAAACAACTTTAAACTAACGTTAAACAACTATTAGGTAACAACTATAAAAACAACTATTATTATTTTCATTTTTTTATTTTGGAAAATGAATAGATTTTTTTAAACGTCTATTTATAATAAACTTAACAATAAAAATAAAATATTTTGACAGATTTTTACATAAATATAATAAAACTAAAGGTTCAGTACCCGAGGGCAAAATATTTATAAAATATACAAATATTTAATAAAATAAGGTATAAGAACCAGATAAACGACAAGGTTAGAACAAGGGCTAGAATTCCAATAATCCATGCGCTTGATAGCTGCAAGACGAGTTGTTATCGAGCCTCCTAAGTTAAGTAAATTCTAATGTAAAATCCATGCTAATTTGTACAGCGCTCTTGAGGCAATTTTTCGCAAAAACAGCGTTATATAAGTTGTCCAAATTTATTATTATTATTATTATTATAAGGTTCTCGTAACTAATAAACTGCGTAATTAAATTAAAAACATTATGAAACTCTAAAAATATTTTTTTTTGCTATTGATTTCCTGGAATAGATTTCAATTTCGTCGAAAGTTGTTCTTACGATCGTGCAGGGCGGTTACAATGAGAAAGATTAATTATTCTCCGTACTAGCTTTTTAAAATAATAACTCAATATAGATTTTATTTAATTCCAAATTTGCTTTAATTTATACCTACATCAAAAATGCTGAAAGGAGTGATGATAAAACTATTAAAACAATGTACTTTTTGTTATTATTTTTTTGATTATAAGTATTTATCATTTTTCAAAAATGTCTAAGTTAAATAAGAATGTGAAAAAAATCTGAAATATATTAGACAAGTTTTAAGATTTTCACGGCCAAAAGTATTTTCGTTATTTGTTTTTGGGGTGTTATGCCGTGTTGCGCTACCTCCTTCTTTAGCCAACGTTTTGGACAGCGTTGCAGTGTTCATCATCAGGGCAGATCCGGCACACATCTACCGGATCTGCCGGATCTGCCCTGATGATGGACACTGCAACGCTGTCCGAAACATTGGCTAAAGAAGGTGGTAGCGCAACACGGCATAACACCCCAAAAACAAATAACTGAAGTATATTAGTTTGTAAGTGAGCAAATAAATACACAAACGAGCCAATTTTCCTCAAGAAACACATGTACGTAAGTATTATATTTTTTAATGATTTTATTTAAACTAACATTCAAATTCTAAAACGTGCGATACCCAGGTAATGTATTGATTTATTTTACTGCATGGTTATATGATTTGAAATGGGTGTGGTATAATACAAAATATTTTTTGGAAATTTAACAAATCTGCCAACGACCTAAGGTATAACCTTATTATACTAAAAATAAACATTTTTTCTCAAAATTTAAAATATGCGAATGTTAGATAAAAGAACAATCTTTCGAAATCCATTTATAATTTTTTGAGGAAAAGAGTCAATACGTCTAAAATATGATTTAAAAATGACATATTTCTGGTTTTCTCTGATAATACCCTCTCAAAAAAGTGTAAAGGTAACGCATTGTACCATTTTAATAATTATATTAAAAAAATTACAGCAATTTTTTGTAGAACCCAAAATGTATCAAACGATAAAAAAATGTGATTTAACCGTTAAGGTCTTCAGTATCACCAAGGAATGGAAGTAATTCGTTTCTGAAAATTCCAGAAAGGTGTTTTCGCCTGCTCCAGAATTCACAATGCGTGCATTAAGACCCCCGAGCCCCGGGAGCTTAAGAAGAAATCTTCATTTATCTTTCTTGTAATAGTTTTTCCGCCGCCATTTTTTAATGTTTTTCTCGTTTCCCGCCCTCCACAAAAATACGGCTGGGAATCCCTATTTCCCCGGATATGGTGAGACTAGGGCTTTCAAATATCCGTCTAATTGGACTTGCCGGTTTCTTATAATTTTTACAAATAACAGTTACAGAATAAAACGGTTAACCGGTTTTATTCTGTAAAGCATTTTTTTCCACCTACATTTTTTCGATATTCATTTGAAATAATTCCCTTTACTTCCTATACTAACTGTCCTACTAAATTGCCTCTTTAGATGATTACCTGACTTAACCACTCGAACCCATATGCTTGTTTCCACTATAATTTATTGTTTCCAGACATTTGTAAGACGTAGGAGAAAATAATATTTACTCGTGAAAATAATATTGTATGCTTTATCGCAGATCAAAAGTTATTGAAGAAAATAATAAAAATTAATGAAATTGCTGAAATAAGAACTTTTAATACACAACTGGACTTAAAGAAATTTACGGAATGTACTCAAATTAATCAATGGTATTCAAATGGGGGATATTGGTAAAAAATGTATGGAATATTTAAAGTTTATTTTTCTGGTTCTAACGATCTAAAATTGCACATTCGCAAAAAGTTCGAATTAGGCTGTGACGTAGGTAACGCCTTTGACCGCTGAGACAGCTGAACGAAAGTTTGCCCCTATAAACGCTGATCGGTGTGACGTCACTAACGTCCTATTAACGTTGGCGGCAAATCAAAAAATGACATTTTTTAAATGTAATATTACATTTATTGGCTGAAATAACAATACATTCAGAATGTCTCTAAAATGGTAATTTTCGACAGTAAAAATCAGTATACATTCTCCATTATGCGTATATCTGTATACACTTCTGAGTTAACTGGATTTTGCAGATTTCGGAAATATTAGGTTTAACATGTGTGTTCGACTATATTAAATTTTAAATTAAAAAAAAAACACAAACACTGTAGAGCAAATCGAAATCCGTACCATCCCGCACTGTTTTTATATTGCGGAGTACTTTTAACGTGTTCATGTAACACCAGTGTTCCTAGAAACACACGGGTTGGGGGAATAAAAAAAAGGTTTATGTAGAATTTATATCGTTAACCGGTTAACCGGTTTTGAAGCCCTAGGCAAGACCGAATCATGTTACCTACGAACCGCTGTTTATGTCTTCCGTTGATGATAATGCGATTTTAAATGCAACTGTTGACTGCGCTCACCGGGACCACTGCAGCGTGATCGGATTACGTCTTGGGCCGAGTCGACTCCAACATTTTATGCAGATCCAACGGATGCAACGAAGGAAATGCAACGAAAAAATAAGACTTTCAGGTTAAGTGAGGAAATGATAATTGATTTACTGTTTCCTTCTCTGACTTTTCTACTCCGCCTCGGTGTTTTCTTGCATTTACATTGAAAACTCTGTTCAATTCAGAATTTAGTTTAAAATGAACGACGTTTCGAAGAATATGTAACAGTTTTAAAAGGATAATTTCTTATTTATGATTCTTACTTTTTTTTAGGTATTGAACCATGTTGAGTTCGTTCCGAAGTCAACGATTGTACCAACACTCTCCAGCTCACAAGACTGGGTCATTGAATCAAATCAGCCTCTTACTTTGTATGAGAACCTTAAAGTTTTTTAAAAAATAATTTTGTAGGCGGGTACGGGTACCGCTGCCCCGGGAAGCATTTATTAGATAACCAAAACCTCTGTCGTAGGTCACCCCAAGTGGTTCGCTACGTTTGGTGACTTAGCAGGGGTGCCCGGATTCACGGGGTGAGGTTTGTCTAGGTCTTGGCGGAAAATGAATTTACCCACCTACCGCGTGGCCGATCGGATCGGGAGAGACTGGTTGAGGGAGACCTTTTTGTCTCTCCAGCCGAACTCTTTTGATACATCCCCTTGTTCCGTAGTGGGAGGGATGGATTCATGCGTCTGTCACTCGTGGACACACTGACCCCCAGATTCCTATCCACTCTTCATACCTTATTCCTTCACAGAACTTCCTCTCCTTAGTTTCCCTAAAAAGACCCTCCCCAAAGATGACATAGGCCCTTGAGGGAAATTGTTTTCCTCAGGGCCCCTTGTATGGAGCTTAGGTAAAAAAAGACTTAAAATGTAATGAATAAATAAAAAATAAAAAAACTATATGGACTATTTGGACGATCTTATATTAGTTGAGGTTGATTTTATTCAGTGTCCCAGCCTTGTGATCTGGAATAGTCACACCTGTTTTGATGATTGGCACTGCAAGATTTATTTTATGCTATAATAAGTTCAATTTTGTCTTCCGATTTTATGCCTCGCCGTCATATATCAAGGTTGTCTTCAGAAATCCAACCCTGGGGTAGGACACTACCCTTATCTTTTACATTTGTAAGCAAGAAAGAAATAAATAACTTAAGAACCAAATTAAAAATAGCAGTTTTTTTTCCTAGCTAAATGCTTAGTTTTTTGTTGGTGAAATATTGTAGACCCTGAAAGGTTTTTAGGTCCTAGGCTATTGCCTACTCGGTTATATCATGGTAAAGCGACCATGTCTTTAACACTAAGGTAGATAGTAAAGACTCTTTCCTAATAGTGACTTGTTTTTAAAAAGGGTTAAGTCTGTACTCGTTGGAAGATTTGGTATCCTTCAGTTCTACTACTCTTATTAGAAAACATACCAATAATTATATCTTTCGGAAAAATTAATCCTTATAATATTATTCCTTTTTTTCCTTTCCGGAAATATTGGGCGGCTGAAAACACTTGGTAAGCGAAGTTCCATGTTTTTACATCTGATCAAAAAACCTAGCTAAAACCATTTAATTGAACATTCTAATTCTGAATGGTGATTTTTCACCAAAGGAGTGATACTGAGAGTATCAAGGTTTGAATGATACTCTCAATATCACCCTAGCAAAAGAGGACAATTCAAAATGAAGCGTTGCTTGAAATGGCTTTAGCCGTGTTTGGTGACCACATCTGAATAGCCAAGTATTTTCTCACCTTACTCTTCCTCACACCCTTTTCCTGCCTACTTACTTCAGTCGGTTGGCAGTTGTTGGGACTCTTTATAATTTTCCTCTTGTAATATCGTAATATTTAAATATAGGTATTTACTTATATTTTAAAACACAAAAACGTGTACAATGTGACCTTAGAACGGGGTACCCCAGTAAGTACACATTCTTCTCTAAAATAATTGTAAAACAAAGAAAAAAATAATTAATAAAAAAATAAATCTTGTACATTATTCACTTAAAAAAATATTGACTCTGAAAACTAGTGACTTGTGATTTATTCAATCAAAATCCTTCACCGTGTTATATTTAACTTTTTTAGTCCATAAAAGGAAGAACTTCTGAAGTTCGTCGCCTTGAAATTTCCAAAGGACTTCTAAAAGAGGAAAATTGAGGAAATAAAATTATTGGAAAATTCGTCGCAAGTCGCTCGGAAAATGGAAAACCAACAAGAGGGCGCTTTCAATTTGTTCACAAGAAAATACATGTGCAATGTGCAACATGTTACCAAGTGTTCAATCGGCTAATGGCGTAAAGGGGGTCTAATGTAAACATCCCTTGTATCAGCTTAGGTCTTGAGACGTGCTTTTCGCCTTTTTAAAATGGTTACTTCAATTTTGTTTGGTTCTTAATTTTGTTTGGTTCGTTAAGAATTCGTGCATTGTTGGCAATACACATTTAAATCATTAAATCATTGCCTAGCTGGATATAGTATCAGCATAGCTTTTGATGAACTATGTTGGCTAAAATAAAGAATTAATCCACAAAAAAAATAATTCATGTTTCGATCAAATGGAACAGTTTCGATGAAATAAGATGGCAGCAAACGTTGTAAAAGGTTCTTTCTTCATAATCGTGTATCAACTCTACAGTAGTAGAGTTGAATCATTATATAGGATGTTAACTTTTATGTACCGACGTGTGATCTGACAGACACCTTGAGCGAACGAAAAGTTTATTTACCTATGTTAGCGTAGAAGAACTACCCCTCGAGTAGTTGCCCGACAGTATTTGTGGAGAATGGCAGTGTCGGTTGGTGCGATTTCGTTAAGTTAAGGCTGTTATAAGATCGCGAGTGGTCTGTCAGACCACACATCGGTACTTATACATTAAAACTGTGGTGGTCTAGCAGACCTCACGTCGGTGCTTATGTAACTAAAACGGTACCTCGGTACTTAAAGGTTAAGGGACGTACTTGACTTACTTTGTCCAGTGATTCCTGACATTATTTGGAGTATAGAAAATAATGAAATTTTGGTCTCCGGTGACATTTCTGATGTTTTTTTCAGCGGAGCTCAAGACGCCACCCCGAACTTAACCCTCCAATGCTTTTCTATTTTTTTATGTTTTCAGTTTAAAAAAAGAAAACATAAAAAAATGTCACAAAATTTTCATTTTTTTCTCCAAATAATGTCAGGAACCATCTAAAGTAATTCCTTAACACTCCATAGAATACCAGTTCAGACCCTTGAAAAATCACAGGTAAATTAAAAAATATATTTTTAACCACTCTGACCCATGAGCTTATTTACACCGACAATGTAACATTATTAAACATACGTATGACGTATGAGGCGTACCTGAGTTATTAAAAAATTGAAGCTAAAAAAAGTAGACGTTAGCATTTCAAATAATTTTGTTTTAAAAATCCACGGCCGAATCAAACGAATCGATAATCGAACCCCCATCAACTGCTAGAAAGGCTGGTCACTATGACTATGTAACCATTACACCTCACACCATTTTAAGAACGGCAGCATTAATTCATTACATGTTCTGAAAATAATGAGAATTAGTTGTAAATTCACTTCGTGGCTTCATTTAATATAATGATAAACTTTGTTTAAACCACTACAAATGTATAAAGCATATTTCGTATCCTGATGAAGGAACCTTTGGTTCCGAAATATGTAGATAGTTTTTTTTTTTAATGTTAGTTTAAACTATTTTAATTTCCTTCAAAGAAGGATTGATTTTAGATTTTCACGGCCAAAAGTATTTTTGTTGTTTGTTTTTGGGGTTTTATGCCGTGTTACGCTACCCCCTCCTTTAGCCAACATTTCGGACAGCGTTGCAGTGTCCATCATTAGGGCAGATGTGTAAATGTTAGTGGTAAAATGTGTGCTTAAGTACTTCGACGCAATACCGTGTTGCCAGCTCCACTCCACTGCGAGCTGGAATTACAGCATACTTGAAGACGGTTTTCTGCATTTAGCTTTGGTGTAGCCGTCAATTACCGGATACCAGGAACTATTGAGATTAGCTCCGTCGTCTCTATTAATGTTAATAGGATTTTTATGAATTTCAATTGCCTCTGTAATTAGGCGTGCTCTATAAGTTTTGGGTCTTCCCAGGACTTCAGGAACAAATCCAAAGTAATGACCGGTTTCAATTAAATGCTCGGCGATTGCCGATTTGTCAGGATGGCCAAGTTTACATGCTCGAAAGTGTTCCGATATCCTTTTGGAGATCGTCCGCTCTGTCTGGCCCACATAGACCTTATCACATCCAGAACAGCTGAGTTTATATACTCCATCTGTTTCCAGAAGAAACTTGGTCTTTGCAGACCTCAGTAAGTCTTGTATTTTGGTCGTGGTTCCGAAGACAGTCTTGATGCTTTCTTTCCTCAACAGTCTGGCAATTCTGTCTGTCACATTGTGAACATAGGGTAGGAAAGCACAGCCTTTAGACTCTTGTTCAATTCTGTCTTCGTTTGGTGTAGATTTGGCTCTTATTATTTGCCTTGTATGTCTTGCTGGGTAACCGTTACGCTCCAGTGCATCGGTGAGCTTTGTAAGTTCCGCTCCGATTTTTGTTTCTTCACATATTCTGGTCGCTCGGGTTACCAACGTATGGATAAGTCCTCTCTTCTGCGCTGGGTGGTGATGCGAATCGGCATGTAGATACCGATTTGTATGAGTTGGTTTCCTATACACTGTGTGTCCTAGGCTACCATCTCCTTTTCGCATCACTTCCACATCTAGAAAAGGCAGGATTTTGTGGTTATTTTCCAGCTCCATTGTGAACTTAATTTTACTGTGAAGTGAATTAAGATGGTCTAGGAATTCGTTCAGTTTCTCTGTTCCATGAGGCCAAATGGCGAAGACATCATCGAAATAACGCTACCATACAGCCGCAGCTGAGTCGAGTGCCACTTCTTCAAACTTCTCCATAAAGAAGTAAGCTAGAACTGGCGACAACGGACTGCCCATCGCAACTCCTTCCACTTGCTCAAAAAGTTCACCCTGAAATGCAAAATATCCTGCACCAGTATTTCTGAAGTAATATAAATACACATGCAATATTTGAAAACTATCAATTTTTTTCTTCCTAATACTCATTCTTTTGCTTCAGAATGAATAAGTTGTATATGGTGTCCGGAAACTAGTGGAACAAGGGGGAAGCCGGTGAATCTACGCCACGTAGACAATCCCCTTTTCCAATCCAAGAATTTGTGTTCGCATTTTCGCAGAACCAAAAACATTTTTACTTACTTGTGGTTGTTGAGGATAGTCAGCCTGCAGGGTGTAGATTGGGGTGTCCCTCGGCGGGGTCTTGGCGCTCCCATGCGCCCCGCGCCCGCGTGCACGGCTGCAGCACCAGCACGCCAGGCACACTGTTGCGAGCACGCCACCGAGCACGGCACTGAAAAGGAAAACATTAATTTGTTTTCGATTTTTCCACGTAACGGAATTAAATACCGGGTGTTAAGATGAAGCCATGCCAAGTAATAATGCAAAATCATACAAAATTAAGAATTATAGAAGTATTGTAGATACTTCAATTAAATACTGCGTATAGAACATATCTTGGCCTTTAAAAAGCCTATAAAAAAATAAAGTATTAGGTCTATAAAAAACACTCTCAAGTGCAAACTCTACTACTTATAAATCCCTTTTCGGGTATTGTTTTATTGGTTAATGCGGAAAATTTTGTTACTTTTATAATAAGCGCAAAAAAATGATATTTACCCCCGAACTTCACAAAATAAAATAAAATATGCATTTTCTCGATCTTATTTTTGACATCAATTAATACGACCAGCATTCGACGAATTTGGATTTTTAAAATAAACCTTATGCCAACGGCGTAAGAATTTCGTATCAGTTACGCCCGCCTGCGACGCGGAATAGTCGTCCTAGACTCCGCGTCGCTTGGTTCCATGAAATCAATTTTAAATTTCGTTGTTTTTACAATAAACAATGCGTAAAAAAGGAGTTGATGGTTTTTACAGACCTTTACGAAATCAACCTGTAAAAAAATCTCAAATACCTTTTCCAACCATTCCAAAAGCTTTTTCTCAAGTATTTTTAAACTCCTCCCAAAAAGAGGCGTGGATTCCGAATTCGATTTTTTTTCCGATTTGGATCACCTTGAGGGACTTACTTCACTGACTTTAACCAGTGATTCTTAGCATTATTTGTAGTAAAAAATGTTAATTACATTTTGGTCTCCGGTTACATTTTTGATTTTTTTTTTCTGATGGCCATTTGATAACAATGTTACTTTTAATTTTCTGATAAATTACTGGTCCTTAAAGTTTTTTAATCATGTATCAAAAATTATTATAAAAATCTGCACCATGCAGAATAAAATAAACTTATTAAAATAAGAAAAAATCTCGTGCATATTCTCGGGATCAAAATTTCCAAATAAGTACCCATAAACTCCGACCTCGGTCAGTCCGCAATCCGCAGCCATTGTTAGGTATTGACTATGGAGAGTTATCCGCCTCAAGTAGTGCAGCCGTCCCGCCCTGGGCTATCCAGTAGCCAGTGAACTATGCAAATTCGCCCCATTCTTCTCACAGGGTCGTCGAACCATCGGGGTGTTACTGTGCTTTAACGTGACTTCTTTTAACGTGATTTCTTGGTAATTAATTTGTGGTTAAATAGTATGCGTGATGCTAACCATTTTGTCAATATTTTTTCTATATACAGGGTGTCCGCCGGCAGATTTTATACTTCAAAAAATAAAATAAAATAAAAATATGTATACAATGAAAGTTATTTATTTATTATCTCACATAAGAATAATGCGGATTTTAGTTTTTAAAAATATCTCCACTCAAATAGCGTCCTTCTAGCGACAAAAATTCTTGCAATCTTTCCTTGTTAATGTTGGCGAAAACTCGCTTGCAAATTTCTGGACTGATAGCTGCAATCTCTCGTAGGATATTTTCTTGTAGGGCCTCTATTGTTGATGGCGAATTGCTGTATACGCGAGATTTAAGATATCCCCACAAGAAAAAGTTGCAATGAGTCAGATCGGGTTATCGGGTTATAGGGGGCCAGGCTATGTCGCCGAAGCGACAAATCAATTTTCCAGGAAAAAGCTGTCTCACTGTAGTCATTGAGTCCCTAGCGGTGTGTTGTGGCCCCGTCCTGCTGAAAATGGGTGCTGTTATTGTAACCAACAGTACGATGTAGCTCCGGTATAAAAAAATTGACCAGCATCGCGCGGTACCGTTGTTCGTTAACGGTTTCACCTCTACCGAAAAAAAAGGATTTTGTAAAATTTCCCTTCTCCAAGTTCTGCATTTTCAGGAGTATGTTAAGAGACTGAAGGAAGGGAAGTGAAGTGGAAGCGAGCAAATTTCGCCTTGATGAAAGACCACCATTCAGAATCTAAACTTTGCTTGAAATGGCTGTAGCTGTGTTTGATGACCAGATTTGAATATCTAGTTCTGAACCGTCATTCTCTCATTACATTATGGTAACCTCACTACGGGAGCCCAGCTCTCTATTTTGAATCTTTGGCTATTTTCGTAACCGTTCGTGCGAAAATTAGACACGAACAAAGATAGTCGTCACTCTTCTAAGGAACTACTTGTGACTACATGTACTATGTACTACACTGACATGCATTAAGATACCTCAAAACTATAAATAACTGTCTACACTGACGATACCTGTTGAAGGATATTGAAACTATGTACCTATAATCATATATACCACAGAAATCGATGGAAAATATGTTTATGTTCGAGTTGAAGTGCTGTAAATCAGATTTTTAACCTTCGATCAGACCTATCAGAACGCGCCAGTCAACAGAGCGACTGAACTGCTCAACGAGTCTGCATTGACCATCGACATTTTTAACGTAACCTACAGGCAGTTTAACAATTATCTTTTGACGTATGTCACAAAGTAGTGAAACTGACCTTTTTATGTGTTTTGCTATACTTTTTGTCTAATTTGTAATCTTCTCCATAATGTATTGGTGAATAACCGTTTTACGGAGAACATGAAAAATAAATAAATAAATAAATATATTTCCCAATACTTTCATATGAATTTCATCGCTATTGAGGAGGGCCGTTAACAATGTGTCTATGTATGCCCAACGAAATAGTTTTCAGAACTATGCTTTTCACGTCAATAATTAGTAAAATTATTTTAATAAGAGAGTTTCGGTCACCCCTATTTCGGAATTACAGTACTCCGACTAGCAGTAAGTAGCTAATGGAACTAATAGAAATACATACACTTTAAAATTCTCTAAATAAACACATACTAACCAATCTATGCACAATGAAATATGTAGTTATGAAAGCTTTCAGAACGATGCTGCTTTTCACGTCAATAATTAGTAAAATAATTTGAATAAGAGAGTTTACCTCACCCCTATTTGGGAAATAGAGTACACCGACCAGCAGTATTCAGCTAATTGAACTAATAGAAATACCTATACTTTAGCATTCTCTAAATTCTAAATAAACACACACTAATCACCAACTGAAGCAGTTAATAAACGGACTGTTAGCCAAATAGTCGTATTGTCATTTTATATTCGTCGCTGAGAGGACGTTCCAAACAGAATTGATACGGTTCCACGACTTTTCGACAAAACATCCCGCAACAAAATATCTACTCAAACCTAACCTAACAAAAAAAATAGGACAAAAATAATAAAGACAGTAAATTATTGTTCAAAAATAGTAAAATGAGACAAAAATAATACAGACATCCTGTTTTTTTGTTTTTTTTTTACATTAACTCCACACAGGAGGCTCTGAGGAAAATAATTTCCTGTCATCCCATGTCATCTGGGATGCTGTGTGGAGAGTCTTTTTGAGGAGAGGAAGGAATGAACATTGGTCTTGAAGAGACCCATGTTGTAGGAAGGAGGAAACACGGAGGCCGGCAAATCATTCCACAGCCGAGCTGTTGAACACAAGAACGAGTCGAAGAAACGACCTGTTCTCATGTGACAAATGTCAACTGTGTACAAATGTTGGGCACGCGTTTGGCGTGTTTCCCGACTATGCACCGGTGCCGAAGGGATCAATGATGCTAGTTCCTCGGAGCATCTTCCATTGTAATTTCGGTAGAACAAGGATAGCATTCCCACCCGACGCCTGTGCTCTAAAGATTGCAATCCGTCTGTTAAGATGGGAGAATCTATCAAACGGACCGCCCGTTTCTGCACAGAGTCGAGGGTATTTTTCAGGTATTTTGGAGCTCCAGACCAGAGGTGGCTGCCAAATTAAAGTATAGTCAATCAATTATTATTCAAAATAATAAAATGTAAAATAGGGTTAGGTTAGATTTTAGTAGATATTTTGTCCATAGTATATTATGTCAGGGATATTTTGTCGCGGAATGAAAACGCGCAGTTCCATTGATATACCTATGCCTAGCTATATTTTTTCCATCTAGTCTACTGTTAGCAACAAGCATTAGTTAAAGAAGCTTTTAGAACTCAACTTTTCGCCTCAATAATAATAATAGGCCACTTGCATCACGTTTTTTTTTTCTCGGTTTAGACAAATATTCTACGACATTCTGCATTTTTTTTAATCGTATTTTTGAAACCCTGGGGATTTTTCGAAAATTTCAATCCGAAAAATCAGACCATTTTTTATAAACCGGAAAGGCGGGACATAATTTTATAGGTGCAAAAAAACGATAATTACATAGCCGAAAATCATTTTATAAAAAAATAACGTTTTCCACACGAATGGCACAGGAGAATAACGAGGCATACCAAAAATATTATATCTCATAAATATTTTTTTCCTTGATCCATCTTATGATCATAAATCATTATAATGTACAACGTATGTATTACTAAATCCAATTTAATATACTTGTACTTGTAAATTATAATAATAATAAGAATATTATAAAATTTGATTTTGTTAAAATCAGCACCATAACCATTGTACCTCTAAAACACTTACCGACTTCTAAAATGTACGGCGTTCTCTTCAGAACATCTGTCAAAAAGTCGAACCAAATGATAAGTTCGCAGAGAACATACAATAAATCTAGTGAACGAATTAAAAAGTTCGTCTGAAATCAAAGTGATGCTATGTATATAAAAAAAATAAATCAGTGTGGAATTTTACAAAATTAATAAGAACATTTTCGGAGACGGAACATTTTCATGTAGTGACGTCACGAGCCCAAATAATGGATTTATTTATTAAAAAAAAATTATTAACATTTTCGCAAGCTTAATAAAAAGATCTATCCACACGATTTTTTCCAAGTCGTTATGAATTCAATGCAAGTGGCCTATTAGTAAAATTATTTGAAAATGAGTGTTTTCCTCATTCCTATTTCGGATTAACAGTTCAGCTAGTAGCAGTGCGCATTATGCAGCTAATGGATGCCCCGGTTCCACGCTAATGGAGGCTTTTTCCTTCCCGAATAAAACTATAGTACATTCAACAATGTAAAGTGTGCACTACTGGATAGTCGCCCCTAATCAATATCTCGGCGGTCTGCTGATTTCGATGCCAACTAAAATTTTTTGCTGACATGGCAACACTCTAAAAGTTCACCTCCACTAATCGTTTTGAATTGTCCAAGAGATGCCAGTGAATATTTTTGTGGATCGGCCGCAATGACAACGGAGTCAAAATCGTAACTATATTTTGAAATGCCTCATAAAAAACTATTATTCATCTAGTTAAAAATTCAAAAATTCAATAAAAACTCTTTTTATATAACTTATCAACATAACAACTCAATTATAATATTAGTTATCCTTTTTCTCTCATTATTTTTATCTCCTCCTCTTCAATTTCTTGTTTTTCTTATCTATTATTTGTTTTATACACATATATTTTATATATGATTTTTACTTATTTACTGTTAATATTTTTTTTTTGTTTTATATATTTAAAAAATATTATTTTTCCTTTGCTAAATTGTAGTTAACATGCGTTTATCCGTCTTTTTAACTCGAGCTATGCTCTTAAAAAATGTGTAAAGCGTATTATTAAATGTATTTAAATAGAAAACCTTTATTTAATGTATATAAACATTGTAATTGATACTATTATATTAAATAAACAAAAATAAAAAAATAAAATTTATATATTATTATCTGAGGCAGGCGGGCCGTTAACTCCGATATTATTGATAAATATCACACTTGACCTTCAAAATAAGAGCAAGGTTAGTGTCTAAGTCTTATTTTCAAAAAAAAACATCTTTCCAAAGCCTGGGCTACACCGGAAACTTCAGCTAGCCTAATGTAAAATCTTCTCCAAACTTAGCAAACACACTTTGTGGACAAACCGTAATTTTCAATTAAATGAAAACAAATTAAACCAAGAAAAACTCTCTTTTATAACTTTTGAAGGTTATTCCCATCAATGAAATATATCTTTGATGAAGAAGATAACAATAATAATATAATTAAGTCACCCCCCATACACACAAGCCCTGCTTATTTATGGGGGTACATCAAATACATGTATTATGTAATTAATTATTGTATAAAATTGATTTTAATCTATGTATCTTTTTGTAAATAAAAAAAAAAAAACAAAAAATTAAAATGTGAAAGAGAAGAAGACACAGAAAAAAGACAATGGTCGCAACTGGGATTCGAACCCAGACCTCTCGTAAATAAATAATACAGAAATAAATAATAAATTTGTATACATTTATCCGAAATGCTATCCAGGTTACAAACAAATTGTAGGCACCGCGTATATTATTTTTGTGCCCCGATATCATCTTTAGACTGGCAACACTGCCTGCACAGTCGTAATGCGCAGATGACAGAAGTGAGCTCGGATTTGACATAACGTTCTAGTTCATTCTGTCGCTGACTTTCTTCCCCGCTAGCATTCGCTAGTAGCATTCGCTAGTGCAAAGATGCATGCGTAATTTGAAATAGTATTTCTGCGTAAAACGTAAAATTAATCCAGTTCAGTTAGCTATTTTCAAAATTGTAACTGATAAGTATAAATCACTAGCTGAAGTCCCCGGCGATGCCCGATCTTTACACAGAGTTTTCGAAATCAAATGTAGACAGTGAGTACAGTGACCTTCCTCTTGTTTTGAAAGTAACATGTGCAAAATTCCATCAACCTCGGCATAAAATTGCATACAAATCAAATCCGCACCGCCTGTTTATAAATCACAGCACACAAGCGACAACGTAGGATACCAACATTATTTTAATAAATAATAATTCTTTATTTGAAGTGTGTATGTTTTGTTCAAATTTTTGACTGATTTACCTGGCAGGTCAATTAACATAAATACATTTTTATTATAAACTTTACGCCTTTGATTATATAAATGTCTAGATATAGCGCTCGAGTGACGAAGCGCCAAAAAAAATATCTGCCAAATGTTGGCAGTTAAGCTCGGCCTGTCCGCTCAGTGGCGACACTATCGTTGTACGGTAAACACGTGTTGTGTGACATTTGAAAATAACGATTTGCGCTATATCAGTGTTCAGGAATTACATAGGACGATTGAAAACAACTAAAAATGTTACCTATCATCGGTTAATAACCTTTAAATAACCATTCAGTTAAAGAAACTATTCAGTTTTAATAGTGTAATTTGGTCTTAGGACAACGCCGTTTGACCCCATGTTTTGACGCCATGTTTACAGGGTTGCCTGTTCTTCAAATTAAATTTTCCCGATAATTATTTCGAAGTAAAAACCGATCAGATTTACGGTCTTCTGCATCAAGTTAATTTGATAAGTTTGGCCGTGGAAAAATATTTGGCCTTAAGATATCACTATAAGACAAAATTGGATAATATTAACCGGGATGTAAAATCTATACGAAAACTGTTTAAAAAACAAATTCAAAGGGAAGGTCATCAAGAATAAATAATAACTATCGATAGCTTTAGTTTTAAAAAGTTGCATTGTCTTTTTTAGTGTGACAAGATAGTTTTACCATTTTTAGGGATTTACCTGGATGTGGGCCACCTTCTTTATTTGATGATGATAAAAATTTAAATTTAGACACAACGATACCTGCCGGCCAGTTGGCAGCGTCTATGAATGTATCTTTCTTATTTTCTGTATTTCTAATTTATTTTTTTAAAAATAATCAAACAAAAATAAATCTCCTTTAACAATGATTTTCTTTTCATTTATATCATTATATGTAGAAAACTATCTTACTTAAATGAATTCAAAATTAAACGCATTATAGGTCCCGCTAAAACGAAACATATTTTTTACCCACTTTTATGGGAAATACTCGGGAGCTGGTATCACTCATCATGCCTACAGTGACGTTGAGCGCTTAACGTTAACAATATAAGTTACCTATACTTGTGTGCGTGTCACGCACACAAGCGTTTCAAATCTGGCCTGTTCTTTTTTTCGGAGTTACAGCGCAACACTCTATCTAGACATATATATAATCAAAGCAATTAACATAAATACATTTTTATTATAAACTTTACGCTTAGAAAAGACACGACTTTACACGCAGACACTATATTAAAAACACTGCGTATTACTTGATTTACAATTGATAATATAATTTATACTCCATTACTATTGATATAACTGTATATTTATTAGATCACTCTAATTTGTAACTTATGTTATAAAGAAATATGTCATTTTTTGTTTTAGAAATGCGATTAGACTCACAAATCCTACAATCATAACATCCCGTGAGTTGTCACGGGTTTGCCCTAGTAATTTATAAAAAGCTTATGGGTTAGCCGCAGTAAAGGCAGATTAAAAAATTCTTTTGTACAAATGTGTAAAAAACACATTTTTCTGTTTTGAACTAACATAACCTAACAAAAAATTGCATTTATCGTACTTCTATCATTACTAAACCTTAAATGTTCTTGTGTAACGCAGGAGTACGAGTACTTTCGTAACAGAGAAATAAAAGATGTATTCATAATGGTACCTACCATCCTACAATTTAGTTATTAATTGAACAACTAGAAGTCTGTCAATTAAGAATAGAAAATATTAAAAATTGAACTACTAAATTTGTAGGCTGGCAACACCAATTTAACTCTCAAATATTATTTCAAATCGCAATGACACTGAATGTATAAAACACTGTAAGTCACATTTAAAAAACCTTTTTTTTGTCCCTAAAGAAAAAAAAATAATTCGAAGAAGTACTATTGTTAAGGTATCTTATAAATTTGATTAAATGGTGTTTTATAATGTGATTTGCTTTCTTTAATATAACATAAATTTGAATTTAACAGTAGGTAAAAAAGAAGAATCCCTAATGGTGAGTAGTTACACTACTTTTAGGTCGGAATGAGTTAAATATATTCAGATCTAAAATTAGACATGATCTAAAACCCGGGCAACGCTGGGTACTTACATAAGCTAGTATTAAATAAATGTGAGCAATATCCAATTGTGCTTTTTATTTTACTATAATATCGTTGTTCCTCATTGTATTAACAAAAATTGCAAAGGTATAATATACCTATGTATAGTCTGTCAAAAAAGAGTAGAAAATATAAAAACTGGAACTACTAAATTTGTAGACTGGCAACACCAATTTATCTGTCAAATATTTTTTTGAAGTGCAATGACACTGAATGTATAGAACACAGTAAACCACATTTTAAAAAACATTTTTTCTTCATGACATAAATTTGATTAAAGGGTGATTTATAAAGCGATTTGCTTTAATTTAATTTAACATAAATTTGAATTTAACAATAGATAGAAAGGAAGAATCACTAATGGTGAGTTTAGTTACACTACTTTTAGATCTGAATGAGTTAAATATATTCAGATCTAAAATTAAAGACATGATCTAAAGCCCAGGCAACGCTAAGTACTTTATCTAGTATTAAATAATGTGAGCAATTTCTAAACTGTGCTTTATATTTTATTACATTATAGTTATTCTTCATTATGTTAACACAAAATTGCAAAAGTATAATAATAATATACCTAAATGCAATTCTAATTTTGAGATCGGCGGGTATCTATACTGCAATGAAAATTTTTTTTTTCCATTTTATGCCTTTTTAATTTTTTATAAAAATGTAGGTTACACAACTTTACTTTAACACCATGAGTTATGTGTTTAGTATTGCCATTTGATCAACAATGGCGCCCTCATATATTTTCTACTCTTATTTGACAAACTGTATATCAATTCTAATTTTGAGATGGGTAGGTATCAAAATTGCAATAAAAAAATATTTTTCCCACTTTTATATGTTTTTTATTTTTTACAAAAAATGTAGGTTACACAGCTTTACTTTAACACCATGAGTTATGTGTTTAGTATTGCCATTTGATCAACAGTGGCGCCCTCCTATGTTTTCTACTCTTTTTTGACAGACTGCACGTTAAAAAATCTTTAATGTATTGAACGAATATAGTAAACTCTTGCTTATTCTTCTACTAAGGGTATTTTTTTCAAAACTTTGCGTTTGTAACCTATTATGATTTGCGAAAGCGGCCGTAAATTCACGTGAAGGCAAAACACGCGAAGTGTTTTTTTTTTACCAAAACATCATAATATTTACCCGCTCTAGCAAGTGGGGGATAAATCCCACCCCCTTAACCGCTGAACCAGTTTACGTCCGTTTATGCAATCAGATATTTTTCAGAAAGAAAATTGCTGATAATATTAGGAACCTACTTTCCTAGCCGGGGGCGGAAAATTGTCTTGTTTACAAACAGTGCGTTTTCAGTACTATTTGGAGTTGACGACAATTCGAACGTCTACGCAGCTATCGTTGGCTTAAGTTAACTGTTGAATATAACCGTTGTAAATAACGCCGACGTTGATGAGAACACTAATAGAAATGATCAATAACCATCGAAAAATATTAGGGAAGAGCGACGTTAGGGAGTATCTTGGATCACGTATAACGATAACAGTATCCGGTGGAAAAATCTACAAACACATTTAGTATGACAGCTCATAACCAAAATAATATTAAAAAATACGCCTAACATAGTTTTGCGAAGGGTAAACCGTTACATCGTTTTTATTTGTTTGACGCCAATATTGCTGAAACAATAAAACAATGTTAATAAATATTTAGTGATATTATCAAATATCAACTCAATAAAGAACTCTGAAAAATGACATGACTTAAAAATGTATGTATGTAGTCATAATTATATTACACGCTGTGTCTGATTTATGTATACATTTTATCGTTTATAATATACGTAGAACTATTAAGTCGTCAAATAATAACGTTTGAAACCATGAGATATTTAAACGCCCTGTGATTGGTTGGCAGGTTATGGCAAATCTTAAGGTTAAACGGAACACAGGTTGTAGGTAATCTATGAGTTCCTGGCCCCCTAGCATGGTCGATCGATATAGTTTTTATCGAAAATGTCGGTAACTTGCCATCGCTCCCGAGCACGACTGCACGCCGCTAACGAATAAACAACAGTTTACGTCAAATATGTTACGAACCCCTAGTCATTGTGAATTATTGTTTGTTCGTTAGCGGCCTGCAGTTGTGCTCGGGAGCGATGGCAAGTGACCGACATTTTCGATAAAACCTATATCGATCGATGGTGCCAATTTAATAATTTTAGGTTAAAACACTTTTTTACAAGTTATGCTTTAAAATATAAACAAACTTAAATCTCTCCATAAAGTCTAACAAATATAATATTGGATTGAATCACCGATACAAATACAACATTGGGCTCGTAAACGGGTGACCACTGTGTTATACAAAATATTTAAAAAGTATAAAATTATATGTTTTTTGTTTGAATTTCTGATGTCATTCCGACCCTCGTAGGAAACGACGAAACCGAGGTATCTATGACCTCACGCCTACCTCACCAGACTTCGAACTTTTTGGCGGGCTTTGTAAAATTACTGTTAACCGACGAAACCGAGGTATCTATGACCTCACGCCTACCTCACCAGACTTCGAACTTTTTGGCGGGCTTTGTAAAATTCGAAAATTTGAAACGACATTTACACATATTACATTTAAAATATTTAAAGTACCTGCATATTGTAAGTAGGCGAATATTCTTATTTATTGACTCGAGTTCCATATTACATACAACTATTTTCGCCCATAGAATTGGGCGTTGACAGCATCCAGCCGTTGTTTTCAACGACTTTTTTATATTTTGATACAGTACCTACCTATAGTTAAGTAAAGGATGGAAAAATGTTCCCACTCAGTCAACTCAATTGGGCGAAAATTATTTGTATTATTAAAAAGAGGAAAACATATTTACGGTTCGTATGCTGGATGTTCGTATCCTAGGTTGGATTGTAATTGGCATTATTTTCCATTTCCCTCTGTGTTAGGATTTGATATTATGTTGTGAGCGTAAATCACGTTTTTGTTTTCGCAGAAGCAATCACCTGATGGATTTGATATTATTTTGGTTATATCAGATTTCTTTCTAAATGAAGACATTTTATAGGTCAGGCTGAAAACGGAATATCCATTTATATATTCTTGATAAATTTCATGGTGTCCTTCAAGCGTCTTAAAATTATTATTTTTTTCCCCTCTGCCTCTTTCATCCTATTCACCACTGAGCCCCAGGAATCTCAGTACCTTCCGACATTCTAGATCGTTCCTCGTACCTTATTACATTCGAGGTTGTACCTTCAGTACCTTCCTACACTTTGATCGTTCATCAGTACCTTCCTGCAGTCGAGATCGTACTATCCTACATTCCAGATCGCACCTCAGTATCTTCCTACATTCGAGATCGTACCTCAGTACCTTTCTACACTTAGATCGTAACTGTACCTTCCTACAATCAAATCGTACCTCAGTATCTTCCTACATTCGAGATCGTACCTCAGTACCTTCCTACACATAGATCGTATCTGTACCTTCCTACACTCAAATCATACCTCAGTACCTTCCTGCATTCGAAATCGTACCTCAGTCTCTTCCAGCACTTAGATCGTACCTCAGTGTCTTCTTACATTCGAAATCGTACCTAAGTACCTTCCTACACTTCGATCGTACCAAAACCTCCCTACATTCGAGATCGTACCTCAGTACCTTCCTACATTCGAAATCGTACCTCAGTATCTTCCTACATTCGGGATCGTATCTCAGTACCTCTCTACACTTAGATCGCAGGACGATGGTCAGCTCCACCATTTACGAGAGTCATATGGGCTACAGGGACCCACCACGTCATTTACGTAATTTTAATTAAAAATTTTTTTTCGTAAACAGTAATAATAATAATGTCATGATTTTAATTTACAAAGTAATTAATGACACAAATAAAATAAAATACCTACTACAAGGAAACTTCATTTTTAGTAACAAATATTTGTCGATTGTAGTTATTGTTTATGGATTTGTTTTTGTAGAAGGAATTTAATCCTCGTTCCACAGTCACAATACTACGAGTTTTATTTTTGTATTATTTATTTATTTGAGACACCAACAGGATATTTATAAAAAAAATTCTTATGGGTAATATAAAACAAATTAAAATACAAATATATATATATATATATATATATATATATATATATATATATATATATATATATATATATATATATATATATATATATATATATATATCCCTAGACTAAGGTGTCTGCACTAATCACATTTGCATAATCACAGAATCAAACACATGAAAAACAATGTAAGTATTATTTTACACAACTTAAAAACTTAAATACCAAATTTGAAATACATAATAAGTAAAAAATATTTTATGAAGTGTTTATAAAAAATAATAGAACAATAAACAATTTATTTTTTTATTTGGCATTATAGCTCAAGTTTGTTGTAACGATTTGGGATAAAAAAATATATATTTAACAAAAAGAACATATATTATAACTTTTACTTTAAGAAGTTTTGAAAAATATGGGAATACAGGACACACGAGGTTATTAACGTAATCTTTTTTTACTTAAGGGTTAATGCACCACTTAATTACCTACATACATACAATTAAACAAAAAAATCTTTGTCTTTTTCAGAATTCATTTTGCGCCCTTTAGGTGATTTTCTTACTAAAACGGCGCTTTTGAAATGATGTAAACATTTTATATGTAAAATATTATTAGAAAAAATCTGAAAGATCAACTACTACTGAAAATATATTTTTTTACGTGATACAAATGTTATAGTAAAATACACAATATAAGTTTAATCAATCGACAAATTTCCTCCTGCTGTGTATTGTATTCGTTGGAATAAAATTACCCGATGTGATACGAGGATCTGAAATAATTAAAGGACCTAATCACTCAGCTCAGTGAGTTGGGATGGAGGACAAGATTCCAGGATTACTTGCTCGAAACACCCTCTAATCCAGTTTCCAGGATTGCGGATGCACAGCCTTCGTGTTGGTGGCAAATTAATAGTGGCCCCCAAAAGAGAGTACGAATTAAAAATGTTAATGAAAGAAACACATATTTCAATTTTTAGATTACTTTGTTGTCGCTTCTGTAACTCTTCCAAAAGACCGTCCAGCACCCCCTTAAGATAAAATTGACTCTAGGGAAATTATTTCCCTTAGGGCGTTCTGTGTGAAGTTTGACATCAAAATTTTTTTTTTTTTTTTTACATTAGCTCCACGCAGGAGGCCCTAAGGAAAATACTCAGGGCCTATGTCATCTTTGGGGATGCTGTGTGAAGGGTATTTTTTAGGGAAAGGAGGGAGAGGAAGTGCTGGGACGGAAAAAGATATGAGGGATGGGTAGGAATCTGGGGGTTAGTGTGTCCAGGAGTGACGGACGAATGAAACCATCCTTTCCACTGCGATACAAGGCAATGTTCCGGGAGAGTCTTGCTGGAGAAGTAAAAAGATCTCCCTCAACCAGTCTCTCCCGATCTGCTGGCCTGCCACGCTATTGGACAAACCTGACCCCATGAACCCGAGCACCCCTGCTAAGTCACTAAACATAACTTGCCACTTGGGGTGACCTATAGCAGAGGTATTTGTTATCCAATAAATGGTTCCTGGGGCGGCGGTATCCATACCCGCCTTCCAAATTGAATGAAATGCCTCCCAAATTGAATCAGCTGATATTAAATATTCCAGAATTTATCTCCACATAATATCATCCGAACCGCTCTCTGTATGTTCAAATTAAAGTTTGGCAATGTCTTTAAACGCCGAAATAGCTATCACAATAATAATAAACTAAGGAATAGCCGCATTTATAAACATTATACAATCTATATTTTTGAATGTAGCTATTACTTTGTGGTTATCCATTATAGAAAAATGAAACAATACAACTTTGTAAAAACCACTTATATAGTGCACAAATCCGACCGGTTTCGGAACAAACGTTCCTTCGTCAGGGAAAGCTTATACTAATTTGACAGTTTCGAACAATGTTTTATTATGGTAGGGGGTGGAGCTTTGTGATTAATATTCTTCATATTAATCATAACGGAAAACGTTTAGATAACTTAGAACCTTTGGAAATTAAAAAATCCCTTAAAAATAATGAATCTATTATCAACAAACAAAAAATATTGTCATATAGCCCAATCATGGATTTGTTCCCCTACCCACCCACTCTACACTAATACCTACCCACCCAATCTACATTATTAACTAACAACGGCTCCACCCCCTACCATAATAAAACATTGTTCGAAACTGTCAAATTAGTATAAGCTTTCCCTGACGAAGGAACGTTTGTTCCGAAACCGGTCGGATTTGTACACTATATAAGTGGTTTTTACAAAGTTATTTTGTTGCATTTTTCTATTATACAATCTGATTAATGTTATGTTTACAAGACGATAAACTGTTTTATTGTGGATTAATAATCAATTTGTAATTTTATCGTTAACAGCTTCATGGGAACGATATTAATTTTCAATTACTTTTAATTGCCATCCTAGCAAATTTTAAATCAATCCCATCAAAGATGAACTTTTAAGCTCGGTCCAAAGCTCCTTGTAATCTCCGTCGAACTGCTTACAAACTTACCCGCCACCCTGTAAAAAGACACCTCCCAATTCATTATTTAATGAGGACCCGTTAAAACGATTGGTTGATGCCTTTCTGCTCATAGCCTCCGTAACCCGTGTATTAATTATCTCGCCTGATTTAATCTAGAGCTAGGACTTGTTAGGTGTGAATATATTGCAAGTTTAGAGGTAATTGTTACGTAAGTGGAATGGCATTTAGGGAACAAAATTACTCTTACAATTATTCGCCTCGTTAGTAGGAGAATTTAACCGGAACATTTGAACTAAAAAAAATGTTTCACAAATTTAAAAAAAAGTACATAAAAAAGATTCTTTGTTTAAAATCAATTTATTTTTAACCCCCGACCCAAAAGGAGAGGTGTTATAAGCTTTGACGTGTGTCGTAGCTCCTAAACGAATGGACCGATTATGATGCGGTTTCTTTGTTTGTTTGAAAGCTGACGTGATCAAGATGGTTCTTAGTTAAAATTCGTGAAAATCTGTTCAGGCGTTTCAAGGTCATCGGCTCTTTTTTGTGTCGGGTGTTACTTATATTTATACACGTCGACCGGTTTCGGTTGATCTCAACTTTCATCAGTAAATTAAACATCAGGCGTAGGGTATTTCAATGGAAGATGCTCCGAGGAACTAGTGTCATTGATCCTTTCGGCTCCGGTGCATGATCGGGAAACACGCCAAACGTGCGCCCAACGTGCGCCCAAACGTGCGTATGTACAGGGTTGACATTTGTCATATGAGAACGTGTCGCTTCTTCGATATATAGGATTTAGCCTGCGAGAGAATGAGATAGCAATAAAAAAAAATTCACGGGTACTCGGTTCCAATACATTACGATAAATCCACGGCCCACTCAAGTCTCATTTGGCCTAGCGGGATAAAGCTCCTGACGAACTCCAGCAGTCAGACATTCAGGAGACCAAGGATCGATTCCTACGAAATTCAAAAAAAAAAATGAATTCAATATTCAATCTTCAAACCACTCCAAAAGGAAAAGTCAAAATAACACACAAAAGTAAGCGACTCCGAAGTAGAAAACACAAATACTAATAAGATGACCAATACGAATTCGATGACAAAAATATGGAAAAAATCGTTCTTCACATTGAAAAAAAGTGCTTCTTTCCCACTCTTGTCTACTTTATTTTTTTGAAGGTTTCACTTCTACCACGTGTAAGTTGCACACTCTGATTTTTAATCTTGTTAAGTTTGGTACGTTTATCATTCGGAAAAAGTTACACAAAGTTGCAAGCTGTGCATAAATTTTGTTATTGTTTTTTTTGTGTTTTTTTACGAACAGTTGAATCCTTGTTGTGGCTGTTATCACTAACAATGAATGCCTTTACATCTATCACAAGTGGGTAAACAAGGCTTCGATCGATCCGGTGCTAACGGCGCGTAGTTTACGAGTTGGGCGGTAGATACCACCCCAAACCCCGCCGTAAACCTGATAATTTCAACCGTAAAACACGTTTACCCATCGATATAAATTGACACTGATAATCCCATAGTTATTAATCAATTAACTGTAATCGTGCCTAATAAAATAATCAACCATAGGCGTTGTTCTGAACCACACATGCCATTCTCAAACAACAGCATAATATTTTTTCATGTCATTTTAATGTTAAGAGCGTTTAACCAGCCAGCGGACGAAAATCCACATTTCGTCGAAAGTTGTTCTTCCGATCGTGCAGGACGGTTACAATGAGAAAGATTAATTATTCTCCGTACCAGCTTTTTAAAATTATAACTCAATATCGAATTTATTTCAATCCAAATTAGCTTTAATTTATACCTTCATCCAAAAATGCTGGAAGGCGTGATGATAAAACTATTAAAATAGTGTACTTTTTGTAGTTATTTTTTGATTATAAGTATTTATCATTTTTCAATAATGTCTAAATTTAATAAGAATGTTAAAAAAATCTGAAATATATTAGTTTGTAAGTGCGCAAATAAATACACAAATGGACCAATTTTCGTCAAGAAACACATGTACGTACATATTTTTTAATGATTTTATTTAAACTAAAATTAAAATTCTAATACATAACTTTGCTAGATAATGTATTGATTTATTTTACTGCATGATTACATTATTTGAAATGGGTGTGGTATAATACAAAAACTTTTTTGAAAATATAACAAATCTGCCAACGACCTATGGAATAACCTTATTATACTAAAAATTTAAAAAAAATCTAAAAATTTATTACATACGAATGCTAGATAAAAGAACAATCTTTCGAAATCCATTTATAATTTTTTGTGGAAAAGAGTCAATACGTCTAAAAACTTTTTTGAAAATGACGTATTTCAGGCTTTCTCTGGTAATGCCCTATTAAGGTTTATGGCACCAATTATTGAGTTATTTATATATCATTATTTTTTATCAGTCATAAAAATATATGATAATGTAAACAAACATTTGCGTCATTAGCACTCATGATAAAATATTTCCAAACATTTGGAAATGGTGTTATGACAGTTATTTTACAACTTGAAATATTGAACGCTTTGATTTGTTGCTTTTGTGACCCAGGGCCAATGGACCATGGCATCGTGAATTTAGGGATGTTTTGTGGCACTAGGGAATTTAGAGGGAAATATATGGAGAAGAAAATTTTGGGAAACTGGCTATTTAGATATCGTGACTAAAATCGGCTCAAGTCATTTCGTATAAAACACATGAACTACGGGGCAATATTTATTTATTTAATACAAACGGCATAAGTACGCCATAAACATTAATTACATGTCACAAATTCATATTCAAAATATTAGTAACGGTAAAACAGTGTATGTATAACAGTTAATTGTGACGATACATTGGGAAGTGACACCAGAGATACATTTACATGCAAAAAATATTGAGTATATATATAATAGATACTGTTATTTGCTTAATAAATGTGTTTATGTAAACGAACGGACCACGGTTAGATTTAAGAGAACGGAAATTAAAGATTTATATTAAATTTAATCATTATTTTATTAATGATTTGACATAATTTCAATTTATTTTTTAACATTAAACCCACAAAGAGGCCCCGAGGAAAATAATATCTCTTTATGGCCTATATAATCTTCGGAGATGCTGTGTGGAAGGACTTTTTAAGGAAAGGAAGGAACGGAAGTTCTGGGAAGAAAACGGTGTGAGGGGTTGGTATCTAGGGTAGGAATGTAGGGTAGGAATATATTTGTTAATTTGGTAGTAATTTGGTATATCTAGGGTAGGAATCTAGGGGTCAGTGTATCTAGGAGTGACGGACGTATAAATCCATAGCTCCCGCTGCGGTGCAAGGTGACGGTTGGGAGAGACGAGTTAGAGAGGTTCAAGGATCTAACCAAACCGACCCGCCACGTAGCTGGTGTGCAGGCACATCCGTCTCTAGATGAACCCGGCCACCCCTGCTAAGTAACCAAACGTAGCGTGACCCCTTGGGGTTACCTAAGGCAGAGGTGTTGGTTAACCAATAAATAGCGACGGGCCTTACATATATTTTTGATTATTTTCTACGTTTGAAAATAACAACTTATAAATTGGTGAAATTTTCAATTGAAAGTTCGATTGCAATATAAATTCAAAGCACCTCGAGATGAAATTTAGACAAAATTTCAATATTTATTTCTCCAGAACGTAACCAGTTTTTGTATACGAAGTTTGACGTTTAAAACCCAGTGTTAATATTACACGATTGACTAGTAGCAAATCACACTACAGTCTCCTTTGCATACTTGCAAATTTTCCAATGAGGGTTTAAAGGTTCTTATCTATATCACCGCACATCATAAGACCGACAGGTCGTAAAAACAACCCTCTCACGGTACCAACCCCATCCACCTTCACCTTCTTGAAGGTTCCGGTAGTAAAAATAATTGCCCATGCAGGCGTAATTGAGGTTAATGTCGTTATATGGAAAAACCTTCGATATTTTGCATAAACCAATTTTCTACAACGGTTAAGGATTTTTGTACGCCGCGGCCGCCGTCTTAGATATCAAACACCCTAGCCTAGCATAAGCACATCGATAAAGTTTTTTATCGATAATTTCGGTATCTTGTCATCGTCTATTGAGCACGACTGTGAATCGTCAATGAAAAACTACAATCAATGTGGGATGGGGTGGTTGTGCTGAATCCATTATTAGACCAATTAATTTAGTTCAAAAACTAATTCTGAGAATTATATTGAAATGTCAACCTACCCATCCCTTAAATGAACTCTTTGCAAAAATCAGGGTCTTAGATATTCGACAGCTATTTACTAAAACAAGCATTTGTTATATACGAAAAAAGAATCTACTAATCGCTCCACAACATAAAGCACACACCCGCTTTTCATCAAACCTGGGTAGCGTGGTCCCAAAAACGAACACCTCATTCGCTCAACGACAATTCTGGTTCATCGCTCCTAAAATATATAATGCTCTGAGTACTGACATAAAGTCAAGTAATTCTAATTCTCTTTTTATAAAACATGTACAACATTGGATTTTTGAAAGGGGACGAACGTACTCTAAAGAATTCATGAGTTCTTAACACTACAATTTAGTTATTAATTTTTGCATTTCAAAATTTTAATTTCCATTTTTATTTCTATTTTTCTTTAAAATGTTGTTATTTTTTTTCTCTTAGTTTTTCACAAAATTTTATTTATGTTTTAATTTTGATTTATATACTTATATGTTTTAATTTATAAAGAACACTTGAGTTCTTAACATTTAATCTTTATTATTAATTTTTGTATTTCAAAATTTGAATTTTCATTTTTATTTCTACTTTTCTTTAAAATATGATCTTTTTTTCTCTTTACTTTTAAGTATTTCTTAATTTTTTTTTGGAATGTTTAATCATCTGTTTTAATTAAATCGAATTTAAAATATTAAATGTACGACTACCACAACACGGGCATTAGCCTAGTGTGGTAGCCAAAAAAACAAATATCTGTAAGTAATAAAAAAATTAATGAAATAAAAAAAAAAAAATAAAATAAAAAAATGTCGACTAAATAGATAAATTTATATCAAGACAACTACTTTATTTAGTGAGCGAACGAGCTAGATAATCTAACAAGCATACGTGCTAGTGCGTGTCGAATTAACCCTCAGGCCTCGGGCCTAGGGACAGTTCTACAATCGGAAGGTCAACTTTTTTCCGGTTTGGAATAAAATCCACATAAATGGAATATTTCTGAACGTCTCCGAACACTTAATACTTTTTTTGAAAAGTGATAAAATACGCTATCAAATTTTATAATTCGAAATAAACATAATTTTTTAAAAATTCTAATGTAAACATAAAAAGCTTCAAAAATGTCTCATCTTGCGTTTTTTCCAAGTAAAATTAATAATTTGTCTTTTTATCAAATAAAATTTATAATAACAAAAAATAAAAACACACAAATTTTATTGGCACATAATCGTATATTATAAACGTTATCGTCATCTCACTTTTTTCTTATTTCATGTAAAAATAAATAATAAAGAATTCCCCAGGTATCATTCTTTTTTCAAATTGTGGTCGGAAACTTTGGATTCATAAAGGAGTAAATTTAAATTATTTTGCGGTTAAGTTTATGATTTGAATATAAAGCGTGGTGTTTTCTGTTTCTAACACCGCTTGGATCATATTTCTAACCGTGATAGTAAGGGAGTCACAACGATTTCTTTGAGACCTTTATGAGTTGCTCCGAAAACCGACAAAACCGATAAACCCTTCATCTTGTTAAAGTTGATAATTTTATGGCAGTCTTTGTATAGGCCACCTTAGGGATCAAAAGTCTGACTCAACTCCGTAGCTTAAAAATATATCTTATGGTGTTCTCTTAACAAAAACCACTTTGTCAACCCTCCCCCCCCCCTCCTCTCCCCCTGGGGCACACCTAAAACCCTTGTCGTGGAGAATAACAGGATGGAGTATTAATTTATTTATAAAAAAAATAAACGAACTGTATACCGGGACATTTGGTAAAATGTTTATTGACGTAAAATTCCCATGCAGAGAACCCTTGCATTAAAATTTTATCAGATACTGAACCTCCCGGCTTTGCTCCGAAAACTACTATTTTTTTAAGAATTTAATAAGAACAGTCTAAAAATATTTTAAAAAAAACCATCGTGATTGCATATTTTTATCTTGCTCTATCGTCTTTGATACTCAAATTGATGTTTAAAAAAATATTCCCAAACCTCTGGAGCCAGTGAGATTATGGCATCCCCAATTGCGATGTGTTGTGAGGTTGAAGGTGGCGGAGAAGGGATAGAGGTCTGGAAAATGTATGTGGGGGAAGTACCTGGCTATTTAGATCTAGTCACCAAACACGACAAAAACCGTCTTTTCGTCAGAGCCATACTAAGAGCATTTTCCGCACTGGAAAGTGCCGCAGTATTTTAATTGACTTAATTGTGAAACAACAGCTCAGCTGCTTTGGTTAAGTTAAACATCATAATATGTATTTTTTTAATTTTTTATTCTGCATATTAACAAACTTTTATTTCAGCTACATCAGGTGGCGGAGATGAGACGTGATACTGTGAAATAAATAACTAACAACATGTATGCCCGGACATTGGGGGTCTAGAGTCATTTTAAATAAAAAGTAGCTTCTTTATAAATAAAAAATTAGAGTCCTGACGAGTTCGGTGAAGGATGAAACCATCCGTTTCCTTAGAACGCTGTGGGAAAGTGGTGGGCAACCTCCAATGAAACAACACAAATAAATAAAATAATATTTACACGTTCCTCCGAATTCTAGTGGTGAGACTTTTCCCGATTTTTTTTGAAGTGAAACTTCTTTAGCCACGTTAGCAATTTAAAATTCGGATGAAATGGAAATGTGTCACAATTTTTATTTTATTTGACGGTCCTTGGTTGTAATATAATACAGTAAATTCGCGCATCGGCGCGGGCCTTTCATAGCGCAATAGGCAAGGCGCTCGACAAGTCTCAGCGGTCAGAGAGACAGACAAGCGAACTGAGATTTGAATCCTACGAAATCCAAAAAAAATAAAGATTTTTATTTTTGTGAAATCAATATCCAATCTTCAAACCACTTAAAAATAAACGGGCAAAAGAAAAGAAAGCGACATCTAGCGACTTTCTAGTTTCACTTTTACTCGGTTGTGAATTGCACACTCTGATTTTTTTACTTACACCAGGAAATGATACTCGTATTTCTAGCTGAAACAAACTGCGAACAAAATTAAAGAAAATTTTAACGTCAAGAGGTCAAAGTTCAAATACGAATATTTTGGGGAATGATTTTAGATTTTCACGGACCAAAATATTTTATTTTCGTTTTTTGTTTTTGGAGTGTTATGCCGTGGTGCGGTACCTCCTTTTTTAGCCAACGTTTCGGACGGCGTTACAGTGTCAATCATCAGAAGATCCATTCTAAAGAAGGAGGTAGCGCAACACGGCATAACACCCCAAAAGCAAATAACGAAAAAATGAATTTTTTGCTTTATTGTTAAGATCGGATTAATAATTAATAGCTGATTCAATTTGGGAGGCGGGAATGGGTACCGCCGCCCCGGGAACTTTTATTGGATAACCAACACCTCTGCCATAGGTCACCCCAAGTGGTTCGCTACGTTTGGTGATTTAGCAGGGGTACCCGGGTTCATGGGGTGAGGTTTGTCTAGGTCTTGGAGGCGGATGACCGGGACATACTGAACCCCAGATTCCTACCCACCCCTAAAACCCTTTTCCTTCACAGAACTCTCCTCTCCTTCCCTTTTCCTTAAAAAAAACCCTCCACACAGCATCCTCAAAGATGACATAGGCCCTGAGGGAAATTATTTTCCTCAGGGCCTCCTGTGTGGAGATCATGTAAAAAAAAAAAAAAGCTGACTGGACAAATGCGTCGAATTTTCAGGGGCCATGGGTTCAATTCCCCTGCTAGCCAAGCAAGTACAAGCAATATTTTCTGCAGATAATTTTGTTAGTAAGAGTTTTTGGACATTGTTTTGAATATTATTGTAATGCTTAATTAACTGCGCACCAAGTGAGACTCTACTCAGGATTTGTGGGACATGTTGTGGGGTAATTTCAAGGAACAATTATTTAACATGGGTTCTATTTCTAACAAGAAAAGAATAGTGATGTTTTTTCTAAATATTATGTAATTAATATTAACAAAATCTTATTCATAGTGACAACGAGCAGAATAAAAAAAATGCTGGACAAAATCAGGATAAATAATTACCCGTCGGAAGGAAGAAAGAGAGAGAGAGATTCTAGGTTTTAGAAGATTTAATACGACGCCCCTGTAGAATCTTAGAAGTGGCCACGAGCAGACCTCCTCGAGCCCCCACAAGCCATCAGCAAATCGACTCCGAACTCCATCCGGTCCCGACAAGCCATCAGCAAAATGGTCTCCCTCATAGGACTTGGCAGCGGATCGCCTCCCGGTCCCGTCAAACCAACAGCAGATGGTCTCGCTCAAAGATATTCAAATACAGAAGAGATATGCTATGATGTCCGCGCACCTGTCGCCGGACTACGCGCTAATTAGCGTAGTTTTCATACAAACAGAATTTGTTCATTTCGTTGATTTTTTGAAAATGTGCATATTTTGAATAAGGAAAGAATTTGGAAAATCTCAATTTGGGAGGCGGGAATGGGTACCGCCGCCCCGGGAACCTTTATTGGATAACCAACACCTCTGCCATAGGTCACCCCAAGTGGTTCGCTACGTTTGGTGATTTAGCAGGGGTGCCCGGGTTCATGGGGTGAGGTTTGTCTAGGTCTTGGAGGCGGATGACCAGGACATACTGAACCCCCATCCTACCCACCCCTTAAACCCTTTTCCTTCCCAGAACTCTCCTCTCCTTCCTTTCCTTAAAAAAAACCCTCCACACAGCATTCTCAAAGATGACATTGGCCCTGAGGGAAATTATTTTCCCCAGGGCCTCCTGTGTGGAGCTTTGTAAAAAAAAAAAAATCGTTAATTTCGTTTAACGTTCATTTGGTTTATTCGTTAATTATTTGTTCTTTTAGTTTATTTGTTAATTGGTAAACAATATCGGCGATACCCGGAAGCGCAGACCCACATAGTAAAAACAGAAGATAGCACATCTACTTATATTTCAATATCTTTGGTCTCGCTCATATATCTTGGCAGTGGATCGACTCGATCGCATCGCCCCCTGGCGAACTCCTCCTTGCTCTGTTTGTCTGCTACGAGCAACCTTTGCCCTAAAATCTCGTCCCGCAACTCACTTCATCAGAGGATAGAACTATCTCCTTGTCCAAATCAACTGCGCCACAGAATGCATCACACTTGTTATTTGATCATTTGATAAAAGCAGAATTCATCAAAACTCCTTCAAAATCTTCGTTTCTTTGACATTTAAAACGCCCTTACAACCCACATATCTCTCCCGCGATGCACCGGTGCCGAATCCCGAGATTAAGAATAAAACTCAATTCATTCCCTCGTCGATCAAAATAAAAATAAATAACTCATACTCCGATTATTACGGATTCCAAAATACTCCCCAAAAACTCCTCCACTGACCAAAACGTCAAAGCACATCTGCCGCCATCTTGCCTCCTCGCCTCTTTTCTTTTTGCCCGCACGCGTTGCCAACCTACCGACACTCAAATGTCAAACTTAACGAAAATAAAAATAAAAAGAAAAAACAGTACCTACTCGCCTTGGTTTAAAACGTTAATACGTTACAATATACACATACAGGTAATATTCGTCTAATTTTTAAGAAAAAAACACCACATTATATAAAGTAAGTTCCAACCTCAAGTTACACGTAGTTATGAATAATATAAAAGTTTAAAATTATTTTCGTAAGGTCGACATTGTTCCGATAATAATAAAATCCATGGAAATTGTATTTCGTACCACTTAAAATTTCCTTAAAATAACAAAGGCCAAAGGAAAATAATTGAGATTTTCTTGGTAAGTGATTCCGTAGGTACACCAGTTAAATAGTTTCCCAACTTCCCGCCAGAGGCGACCTGAAGAATGAACCAAATCTAAAGTTTCGCCGCGAGGTCTGTTTAACTTTTAAAACGGTGATAGCTGTTTCCCCGAGAGCGAAATAAATATTATATTCCTTAATTCTTGTTAGCTAATAATATCTTTGTGGCAGGGATTTAAGATGATATTTTGAACAAATCAATCGAGTTAATTTAAAAAACTAGGTCTTTCATTTTTCTATTTATTTTTTTCGCCCAGGTCCTAGTTTGTTAACTGGGGAAGCCACAGTTCTACTGGCTCTGATATTAGTTATGTTGCATGTTGCATTTATCCTTATTGAAGGAAAACCTCTTTAGTACTGTTGTCATTTGAAACTCGATGAATACTTGTTTATTTACGGACAAATGTAGCATTAGCAATATAACAATAACACGAATAAAAAAGGCGTGACAATGAAAGGAGAGTACATATACTTACGAAGAGCATTGACAAAATACGTATAATATAAAAGTACATATAGAAGATAACTACAAGTAGCTTGAAAATGGATTTAAAAGGCCTTAAAAAATCACATTGAGTATCGACTGCCGAAAGTCATTTACGATTTAGCCTGCAAGAGAATGAGAGAAATAATCGGTCTCCTCTTTGTGCGGTGCTTCTAGCCTCCCTACTGTTGTCTAATTTAGTTTTCTGAAGGTTTCACATCTACCGCGTGTGAACTGCACACTTGTATTTATTTTAGAACTTTGTGGAACAACGTTTCTTCACTCATTCTCTCAGTTTGCATGACAATCATTTACTCTCGTACGATATGTACGCGCCCATTTGGACGTATAAATATAATTCATTGCTTCGTTTTAATAATTAGGTTGTATTGCGAAAACTTCGTACCTCTAAATCGTTCATAATGCATCGGTATGTTAAAGCCCGTCTCAAATCTCTTCCCCGTTCAATAAGCGTCAATGTGTCCTGTGAGGTATTCGATAAAACACTCCAATGAAAGCGGAACCTTACGGGGAAGCTTTTATCGCAGATTGAAAATATACTACCCCGAGGATGCGAATACGTTAACTTTAGTATTTTTACAAAGTATCAGACAACAACTGCAAACCACATCTTGATATAATTACAACATTCTGTTATTATTGTGATTTATTTTTGGGTTATTATGCCGTGATGCACTTTCTCCTGCTTTAAGCCTATTTATGTTAATAAGATTTTAATGGATTTCAATAATTAGGCGTTCCACAGGGGCCATCTTTTAGCCATCAAAATCTCAAAAAATTTCGTCAGAAACGTGTTAAAACTTCTTGGCGCTTAACTAGTTTTGAGTTGATAGTTGTGAATTACAATTACAACGAATGACAATTATTATTGCAATAACAATTCCCATTAACGTATTAGTAACATGAATCTGTTTAATAATAATAATAATAATATTTGGCTAATTTATATAGCGCCGTTTTCGCGAAAAATCACCTCAAGGGCGCTGTACAAATAAATACATAAAATAATAAAATTACTGGCTTACAACTAAGATTTACAATTATTACTAGTGACTTACATCTAAGACTTATAGCTAGTGGCTTATGACTAAGACATATAAACGCTAACCTAAACTGAACTCAATGACATACATGTTTACAATCATGACTTAAAGTTAGAGATTTACAACTAACATATAAATATTTACAATTAAAAATACTTCTACACATCTTATACATGTTATACTTTCGCCCGAATCATCCACAGCGCCAGAAGAAGAAGGAAGTTTTTACATAATATTACTTTTTAAGGACATGGACGCAAAAATTATCGGATTTACGAAAACGTATGGATATCTTAAATAAATTATTGAAATTAATCGCCAATCTTTACCGTATTAAGATGATTCACCGCACAACATTAAACAGATTGAGGTGTTAGATTATCACTGACAGTCTATTGGTAGGTAGATCAATAGCGTTTGTCCAAAACTTGCCGAAAAATAATATACCTACCTAACATGCACAAATAGTATATCATCACTATAATAACTCTTTTATAATTGCTTACTCTATACTATTTACATTGATTTATGATATAAACTATGCTTTTTATATTCTTTTATCTCTTTCATACCCTCTTTATATTATTTTACACTCATTTTCATTTTAATTTGTTATATTATATTTTTCGATATTATTTTATAATCGTTTCTATTCCTTTATACATATTATTGCTTATTTAAAATGTTAATGCACTACAAGTAAAATCGACTACCATAAGACGGGCGTGTGCCTAGAATGGTAGTCGAAAAATTAACAAACTATGTAACTACCAAAGCAATGAATAAAGAAAAAAAAATTGTCTAAATGATTTTGATGGATTAATGAGTTCGGACTAGTTCATTATAAAAGTAATGGTTTTAAGATATATTATATTTCCGCCTTGATTATGAGAGTCTGAAAAGTTTACTATTTCACGGTATCTAGCATGGGGGATCGATATAGATTTTATCGAAAATGTCGGTGACTTGTCATCGCTCCCGAGCACGACTGTAGGCCCCCAACGAACAAACAACAGGTCACAACGACTAAGGGTTCCTACTATATTTGACATTAACTGTTATTTGTTCGTTAGCTGCCTGCAGTCATGCTCGGGAGCGATGACAAGTTACCGACATTTTCGATAAAACCTTTATTGATCGACCATGCTAGGGACCCACGTCTTAGTAAAGAAAAATAAACATTTCCAGGTTTCGAATACCCTGACAGTACGAGTATGTACTTGAATTAGTCTTATTTCCATAATTATAAGTATTACTTGTGCAATGATGATTTTAACTCGCAATACGCATGGAGTTGAAAATCCAAATTTGGCCCAAACTCATGCTAATCTAAAGTTATTTACGTTTATTACAAACTAGCAGACCCGGCCACACGTTGCTGTGGCTAACGAAACACAACGCCATTACCCAACCTTTATTATCAAATCCACACCATCCGCTTGCCAGCTGCCCGCTGCCCGCTGCCTGAATTGAATATTTGAATTTCTCGGCTTTTCTCTACTATAATAAGCATGTTTTATACATATAAACCTTCTCCTTGAATCACTCTATCTATTGGTGAAAACCGCATGAAAATCTGTTTCGTAGTTTAAAAGATCTATGCGCACATACATTTTGAGCGACTTCATTTTATACTATGAAATGCAATTCGAGCAATCGCCACTAATTATACAATGCTTGCAATGCAACACTGGATATTTGAAAAGAGAAAATCAAATACCTACTTAGGTACTCTAGGACATCTATTTTCCAATTTCTTCCGTAGAACGAATTTCAAAAGTGACTATAGTACGGCCCGCCAGCCGTTTTAAATCACACAAAAATATGTTTTCTTTAAATTTCTCGGCTTTTCTCTAATATAATTAAAATGTATTATACATATAAACATTCCTCTTCAATCACTCTATCTATTGGTCAAAACCGTATGAAAATCCGTTGCGTAGTTTAAAAGATTAACGCGCACATACATTTTGAGCGACTTCATTTTATACTATGTAATGATGATGATATTGAAAGTTCAACACATATTTCATTCTAGCGTATTCGTTTCCCGTAGAAACTTTCTGAAAGCTTGTCATGTGATTTGACGTATGACATTTATTTGAAGACATATCGCAAGAATATGTCAAGTGAAATACCGTTTATAGATACTACATTTATTTCTGAGATACACTCGATTTATAAAATGTTTCTGTGATACAATTTAAAATAGCTTTTATTGGTATATGTATTTAAATTTTCACAAAAGTTCGTTCCTCTTTCTTTAGTACTTACGTGAAATGTTGGTATTAGGTTTAAACGCGATGTTATTTATGGATAAAATAATAAGCAACCTCTTACCAAAATAACTGCCAAAGAAAATTATATAAAACAAGGTCAATCAAAACATAACACTAGGACTTGCAATGAAATTATACTAACAAAAAGGCCAAAGCCAATACCCTAAACAAACAGTTTACTCTAAAAAGGGATGAAATATTATAATACGCTGCAGGAAACTATAAAGTCTGCATCATTTGGTAGATTCAAGACGATTGTAGGAGAAGCAAGAGAAAATATGATAATATAAAAATAATCATAAATTAGTCTTCTGTGAACTTGTATGTATAAATTACTAGAATTAAATTGGTGAATTATTTTTATATTAGAGAAGTAGATATATTTCGAAACTCTGAATCAGACGGATTGCAATCTTTAAAGCACAGGCGTCGGGTGGGAATGCTATCCTTGTTCTACCGGTATTTCAATGGCAGATGCTCCGAGGATGCTCATTGACCCTTCGGCACCGGTGCATAGTCGGGAAACACGCCAAACGCATGCCCAACATATGTACACGGTTAACATTTGTCACATGAGAACGGGTCGCTTCTTCGACTCGTTCTTGTGTTCAACAGCTCGGCTGTGGAATGATTTGCCGGCTCCTGTGTTTCCTCCTTCCTACAACATGGGTCTCTTCAAGACCAATGTTTTTTCCTTCCTTTCCTCTAAAAGACCCTCCACACAGCATCTTAGATGACACAGGCCCTGAAGAAAATATTTTCCCTCAAGGCCTCCTGTGTGGAAATGTAAAAAAAAGAAATTCATTGTATGAAGTATTTATAATTAGTTTTTACACGTTTAAAATCACAGAATGTATCCTGACTTGCATAGGTCCACTTTAAAAATGACGTGTAATCATGAACACGTATTTCCAATATAAAAAAACACAATAATTGTCATAAGCAAAAAGACAGTCAGGAATTTGCAAAAGTCATTTTCTGATATTATTGGAGAAAAAGCTCAATTGTAGAAAATAGCATTTTTGCTTCTAACAGCAGTATACAGGGTATTAAGGGACATACATGAATAACTTTAACCAGTGTAACATTATTTGGAGTAAAAATATAAATGAAATTTTGGTCTCCGATGACAGTTTTTAACGTTTTTTTTTCTTCATTTTTTTATTCAAGATACAAAAAAAACTTGCACGTGTCAATACTGGTCACTCGGAAATGCAACCGTCCGACCCCTCACCCCGACCCTAACTCTCTTTTGTAGATTTAGGGTTGGGGTGACTTTGATTTTGTATATTTAAAATTGGAAATAAAAATATATAAAAACATCAATAGTGTCACCGGAGACTAAAATTCAATTAACATTTTTTACTCCAAATAATGTCAGGAATGGTTAAATTAAGCCAAGTACATCTCTTAACATTCTGTATTACACTTAGGCATTTAATTGCTGGCCTGTATTTGGAAAAAGTTTAAAAAAAATTTTAACACATCTATCTGTGCCTATTTTGAAAATTATGTGCTCACAAATAAAATTTTGTCGTTTAATAAAACATGCAGATAGCTTATTAAATCTATCAAAATTCGCTAAGAATTCCAACAAGTCTAACTTTCTTCCGAAACCCTTTTAAAGTCTTACCTACATATGCATAGAAACTTTGAAAGTTGCTCTTCGCAAATAGTACGAGTACATACATCCCTTTACGCTCATGTAATTTCAGTTAGTTTAACCACGTGTTTAGGTGTGTGGCGTTCCGGCTATTTCCGATTACTCTGTGAGGTATTTCGGGAACATTGTGACGTCATTGGCACCAGTTATTATGACGTCATATCGGTGTTTCTCTTAGCAAAGGTAAAACCCAATTAGTCGGCCATTTGCAACAGTCTACTGGTATTTAGTAGAATCATGCGGTAAATTACGGAATAATAATGTTTTAAAGCGGATATTTTTATTTATCGTTAGAGACCATCATCAAATTTAATGTAAAAATATTGCTTTAAAGCGCGTTAGATAGAGTTTCTACCGATTTATTATGTATCTCCCTTAAACAATTGAAGGTTTTAAGCTTTTAAAAAAAAAAATGTTATTTTTTAATATAATATCTAGACGTGTTCCTCGCCGAAAAGCAAATTATGTGAAATTCCCCCGATAGAAAAAAATCGCAAAGTATGCTTAGAAAATTGTTATAAACACGTTCATTTCACTTATTTTAGATGTTCCCCACGAGATTTTTGCTCTATTTTAAACAAGTCGTGTTTTATTAAACATTTTCACAATTTTCGCTTTAATTTTATCGATTTAAATATTACCGCACTCTCTCCAACATTAGTAATTACATATCTCTCCATCTTTTTTTTTTGAGGCAATACGGCGCCTTAAGTTCAGATTGTTCAGTGACCGAATCTGAACAACTTGGGTACTTACTTCTCAGGCTTTCTCGCAACGTCCAAATTCAACGTTTCAACAAATATGGGTACAAGCCATAGTTTCATTGGTTTTTGGCAGTTTGAGCTTGGTTCAGAATTTATTTTTAAAATTTTTTTCATTTATTTCAACCTTCGTTGCATTAAACTTCCTTATTTTTATTTTTTTTTAAATTATAATCTAAAAACTAGTTTTTCCAGTATGAGTGGTAACGATGTAATCAACCCCTAGAGCAATTTTGGGAAATATTTCTCCCGTACGTCAAACAAAGATAAAGACTTTTTGGGAGATATTTCTCCAAGCCTGATACGAACTTTTGAAATTCTTCTCATTTGTATCACGGTGAGATTTTTGATTTATTTATTTTAATTTGTGGAATAAATTAATGAGTAAAACCAGAAATTGTAAAATTTACACATTTAATACAATATTAGCGACTCTCAAACGAAAATCATAAAAAAGATTCGGTCGCGTCTTGGAATTAAACCCATGACCTCAGCCTTGTCGGGGCTTTGATCTACTACTGAGCTAATTTGACCTTATCCCTTATCTATTTCGACCAAGAACTACCAACATTATCTTCATTTTCTTATAACATATTTTTATTGGCTGCTATCTTCTAGTTGAGGTTCTAGGTTTAATTCCTAGATGCGACCGAATCTTTTTCTGATTTTCTGTTTCAAATTTTCGTTTGAGAATCGCTTATATTGTGTTTAATGATTATATTATTTTATCTTATTTTATTGATGCCCAAAATTAACACACATCAATTCTTGGAGTTATAAAAATTAATGATATAAACAATAAACTTTTTGTTTCTACTTGTGTTCTAAATTTTAATATTTTTATTGTATACTAGCTGGTACCCGGCATGCGTTGCAATGCCATTCAAAGAAATAAATTGATTTTCCCTGCATGTCCTTTCCCGTGCGTCCCCGTTCCCTTCAACCTTCCCCGCCTTGGCCCCCCCTCGTCTCTACCCTCTCCGTGAACCCCACCTTCCCCCTGCCTTTCCTCCTTGCCGCTAAAATATATAAAATACACAAATTTTCATTTATAGATACAAATTTCATAACGCCAGAGCTTACCATTATATATAGCCTATGTTACTCGCTGATAATGTAGCTTTCTATTGGTGAAGGAATTTTTAAAATCGGTTTAGTGGGCTAGGCGTGAAAGCGTAACAAACAAACACACGCACTTTCGCGTTAATAATATTATTATGGATGTCGATTATAATACTAAATTAGAATGCTTTCTATTCAAAACATTTGTTACGCTTTTAAAAACATTATTTTAATTAGAAATACGTTCAAGAACAGCGAATTTATATGAAATCGAATGTAATGCGAAAATATTTCCTGCTTAATATTTCGATAATTCGCTTAAAAGAAATAAATTGCCAGGGCTCTAGGGCAGCGGTCGGCAATTAATTTTGGTGGCGGGCCGCAAGAATTAGTCAACTCTTGCGCGTGCAATGCTGCTCAGTCAGCGCACTTGTCACTGCCCGCCTGATCGCCCGTCGTCATCGTGCTTCGTGTCGTGCCCAGCCCCATCGTATAACACAGAGGTTCACAACCTTGTCTGAAGTATATATTTCTGTAATGCCTTCCCTCCCCAACTGCGCATAAAAAAGTATGATATAACACACGAAAAGGGCGCCTCAGGCGAAAAAAAAATTAAATCACATCTTTTGAAATATCATATCCAACCAATTGGTGGCATGGTTGTTATTGAATCCCTATCGTGAGTTGCGGGTTCTTTACAATTATATTTTATTCACAAGAAATACCTCGATATGAAAAAAAAATTATTGTGACCGATGGTGCGGAAAGTAAGGTAGGAAGGAATTATCGATCGTTTCGATCGATCTCGATCGATCGAGAACTTGGCGGGTCGGATCTGGCCCGTGGGTCGCTAATTTCCGATCGCTGCTCTTGAGGTTAAGATGGATTTTTAAAATAATGATTAAACATATTTTTCATGGTCTCTTCTTTAAAAATTTTCTAACAAAAAAACACTATTTTTTCTATTTTGTCTGTAGAATCGTTCTTGTAAAATTCCACCAAAAATCGTAGTTAATGACTGTAGCTAATCATTTCAATCTCAACAGGCAAATTACTTCAAATTTGTCCAACCCTCCCTTCTAGCTTTCCCCTATGCCCTTCCAAACTCCCTGAGGGTTTATACCTTTAAGCGGGATTGGCATGGTGTTCACCAACCAAAAATATGAATAATTTGAGAAAAAATGTTTTTTTTGAAAATGCTTTTTAGCAAAAGCTTAAAAAACAACACGACAAAAAAGCTCATTTGACCAAATACCACCAATACCTATCCATAAATCGACTGTGATCGCTGTAGTGGACCAAGGCCGACCCGGTTACCCAGATCCAGTCACCGAGCATAAAAGTGCTTTACAGCCAGCGGGGCGAGATATCCGGTTGGCGTGTTTATGGGTTCCGTATCGGGTCGTTAACAACAACGACGCTTCGGTAAAATGCTAAAGCGGGCCTTTTGTGATTTTATCTAGGTGCATACTAAATTCGCGGTTTTTTTTATCTATTTAGTTTTAAAAAATAAATTAAACGTAACCAAAGTATTTTTTAATACATGCTTTATGTGAATGTTAGAACATTTTTTCTGTTCTAACGTTCAATTGGTGCAAATATATACATTTTTACATAGGCCATATAAAGCTCTAAGAATATTACTATCTATTATATGTAAATGTTGAAAACAAACAACGTAAGCTGAGTCAATAAGACCATTTTTCTCAAAAGTATTTCCTTATGATACAAAGTTTAGAAACCTCTGATGTATATCAATCGTGATACCTATCCAATATAATTCACGTGGCATTCAACTGCATGCCTCTACCCTTATTTTTCCAATAGACCGAATGAATAGATCTCCATCCCTTGTTCTGTTTAGGAGTCTATTGTTCCCTTGTTAGACCCTCTACCGTAGTTTTACTAGTTTAGTAGATATATCTTTCTAGTCTACTGCATAGAAATAGAAGCAAGCGGTCCAATTTGGTCGGATGTGTCATTTATCTTTAGAGCTCTTTCTATGCTCCTATTGCATTGCAACTAGATCCTGCCGTTCTGGGACAAATCGTCTCATGGCTTTATACGAGTATATCCATCAGGGCTTTAATGAATTTAAAAGAATGTGACCTCTCTCTATTTCTGAACCCCTGACGTATTATGTTTTATTGAGATTTATAATATACCTACAACACTTGACGTGGGAAAGTATCGCGTTTGTTGACAATTAAATTGTTTGTTAAATAAATAATACGGATTATTATTTAAAAAAAAGGTAGGAACTAACACCTTCGTTGTTGATTAGAGCCAGTGAATTTAGAATGACGGGTTGTTTCAAAGAATTTGAACAAATCGTCAAATAACGAAGTTAATTTTCAAGTTCTGTTATTATTTCAGTTTTGTGAAACAACTGGCCTATGGTAATATAATAAGAACTTGAATATAACTTACACTGAACAATTAGCTAAGAAATTTGATGAATGATTCAAATTCTGTGAAACAAGTGACATTGTTGTAACCAAAATTGATTTTTGTTTTTATTTTTTTAATACAAAGATTTTTCTGCAAATCGCATAGCAATTTGTTATTACAGGGAATACCATAATCCGGGAGGCGGTTTCGGGTACCGCCGCCCCGGGACTTAGCAGGGGTGGCGTGTGTTCATTCGCCGCATCTGCCCTCAAAAAGAAGAATATGGGGAGGTATCTAATTACGAATGTTAGAGGAGCGCGCTAATATTTAAAGCGATAAAATCGATGCGAAAATTGTGAAAATGTTTAATAAAACACGCCTCGTTTAAAATAGAGCCAAAATCTCGTGAAAGGCGTCTTAAGTATCATTTAAAGAAACATTGTGAATTTTTTCACAACTATAACTTGTAAAATAACTGAAACAAACGTGTTTATAATAATTTTCGAAGCATACTTTGCGATTTTTATATCGAGGTATTTTCATATAATTTGCGTTTCGGCGTGGAACGCGTCGTTTTTAAGGCCTTAAAAACTTCAAATGTTTAAGGGAGATATGTAAGAAATCTGTAGAAATTCGGGCGGCGGATGAGCCTGCCCACCAGCTGCGTGGCAGGCCAGATCAGGAGAGGCCGGTTTGGGGAGACTTTTTGTCCTCTCCAGATGGTGTCTCTTGACCCATCGTCTTGCAACGCAGCGGGAGGGATGGTTTCATACGTCCTTTCAAACTGACCCCTAAATTCAGACAATGATGGCGTAGGCCCTTAGAGAAATTATTTTCCTCAGGGCCTCCTGAGTGGGGTGGATGAAAAAAAAAATTATATCAGGCCAGATCAGGAGAGGCCGGTTTGGGGAGACTTTTTGTCCTCTCCATATGGTGCCTCTCGACCCATCGTCTTGCAACGCAGCGGGAGGGATGGTTTCATACGTCCTTTCAAACTGACCCCTAAATTCAGACAATGATGGCGTAGGCCCTTAGAGAAATTATTTTCCTCAGGGCCTCCTGAGTGGGGTGGATGAAAAAAAAATTATATGTAAAATATTACTGTGATAAAAGTTTCTGACAATCTTATTTTAACCGTGTATTTAATATATTCACTCATCATCACTCTTGGCTCTACAACCCCTGGTGGGTCTTGGCCTCCTCAAGAATCTTCCTCCACTCGGTTTTGTGCCAGCTCTCTCCAGTTTAGAAGCTCCAAGGTTAATATAACTTTGAGGACGTTGTCGCTCCATCTTAATCTTGGTCTTCCCAAGGCTCCTTCGCCCTATCGGTCTTGAGTTCAGCAGGGACTTCGGTGCTTGACGCTCGGTCATTCTCTCTACATGACCCAGCCACCGAAGGCTTCCCAGTTTTATAAATTTTTAATATATTAGGTGTATTTAAATATATTTAGTACAATCTTACTTTACACTGCATCTTTCGCAGTTCTCCATAATATCCTATCTAAAATCGGTTCAATCTGCTGAGATTTAATGAACAGGAGTTTTCTTTTTGTGTTTACGTGAACCCCTTCTTAAAAATAGAAATGCATTTTTATTCATAGGGCAATTTCAGAAGCGAGTAAATCAGGCTGTCGGGGTATTATTTATGGGGAATAAAGCTGCAGTTATGAATAAGGCATTCAGAATTAGCATCCGATCCGATATTTAAATGATGAGAATGATATTACCGCATTTCAGATAAGTGACACAGAAAACGATAAAACATGAAATATACGTATTTCTTATATATTTCAATTACAGGCTATTTGACAGTGGCGTGCATTGCTCTTTGACCATAGGTAGGCTGGGAGTAGTTTTTCAAGTTTGGCTATAATTTGTGCATTGCATATTTTGAAAATGGCAATTTTACTGTCGTCTTCCGCTGATTGTTGTGCTGTTGTCCAAGTGAATAAATGGGCGTACAAGTTCTTTCCTACCCGTTCCTTATAAATTTTCCTCAATTTTAGTTTTTTTTAAATTATCTTTTTATTTTATCTTTTTATGCATTAGCTTCACACAGAGGCCATGAGGAATTCCCCTCAGGGCCTATGTAATATTTGGGAATACTGGGTGATGGGTATTTTTAGGAAAGAAAGGAGAGGACATTCGGGGAAAGAAAAGATTATTAGGGGTGGGTAGGAATCGGGTTGTCAGTTTATCCGGAAGTGATAGACTTATGAATACATCCCTCCCATTGCGGTGCAAGGCGATGTTCGGAGAGAGTATGGCTGGAGAAGTCAAAGGGACTCCCTCAAACATTCTTTCCTGATATAGTCTGCTATGCAGTTGGTGGGCAGACGCATCCGCCGCCAAGACCTGGACAAACCTCACCCCATGAATCCAGGCATCCTTGCTAGGTCACCAAACGTAACGAAACACTTGGGTGACTTATGGCTTATCCAATAAATGGTTCCCGGGGCGGCGGTACCCATTCCCGCCTCCCAAAGTAAATTTCTCTTGTTTTTCTTAGGTAACTTTTCAGCCCGTATGGACTGCATTTCGCTGCTTTTTGAAAGCTTACTAGTTTACGTTAGGCACATTATTTTTGTTATGGTTACAGCAGCCAGAGTTGACTTGAACACGTTACCTACTTACACATATGCATTGCTTGTGTAAATCATGCTTCAGGTCGCTTAAAAAGAGTTGACGCAAATAACACACACTTAGGATTGTGTGTATTGGTGCTTTTACAGGGTGTCCGGGGAAACCGGGAGGGGGATTGGAACTCGGGAAAGGGGAGGGGAACTCTGGAGGGGCGTTCGGGGGACGGGGAAGCGGGCGAGGAGAGTGGGGAGAGGAAAGGCTGAGTGGGAAAGCGAGGGGAAGGGGACGCGGCAGAGGAAGGGAAGGTGGAAGGGGAACGGGACGAATGGGAAAGGACACGCAGAGAGAAACAATTTCTTTATTAAGTGGTGTAGCAACGCATACCGGGAACTCGCTATAATAATATAAATGGAGCGACCGATCGATTTGATTTTTATGCTAATTAACAGATGGTGGTGTGAGTTAAAAGTTGGGTAACCATCCAGTAGATGGCGTTGTGTTTCGTAAGCCACAGCAATACGTGGCCGGGTCAGCAGTTTATTAATATATTTTAGGAATCACCTCCCAAGGTCACATTTACGAAACTAATATCCTTGTCAAATGTTCATCAGAAACATTATTTTGTTTTGCTTACGACTATTTATTGTTACTAGCGATTTATTTTTATTTTTTTTATTTATTTATTAAATTTCAATATAATTACATCTAATACAATATAAAGATATGGGTAGTCCCACAAAGCTGCAACAAATCAGCTTGTCTGTAGGTTCTACCGTATAATATTATTATAATTTGATAAAGAGACAAGACAGTGTGACACCTATACGATGATCGAATTTGGATATTAGAAAAGTTTTTATGTATGTTTTTATGTGTATATATTTTACATTTAATGGAAATTGAAAACCTGCTCTATGCGTGCAATGATCTGTTTGGGTACTGTGTTATAGGTACTCAATTCTGTTTGCGACATCTTTAAGGTAACCTGCTGTTAATAATAATTGCTTCAAAAAGCATTCTACAAAGCTTGAACTGGATTCTTTCAGGGTATAAATTGGTATATATTTTTTTATTTGAAATATACATACATACAACAGATTTACATAAGGAAAATATATGGTTCTTAAAAATAATTATAAATAAAGTAATTTTTTGTTAATGAATCTACCCAATTTAAAAGAGAAAAATATTTCCCGTGTTTAAATTGGGGAGTCGTGTCATGACAGAAAAAAATAAGATATACTTATTTTTTTTTGAATTAAGAAACAAATTAACTTATGAATGATAACAAATATAGATAAAGAAATTCACTAACGTAGCAGTTACTAAATTAGATATACATGTAGTATAGATATATAAAAGTAATAATATACATAGATGTAAAAATAAAAATAATATTATTGCATTTCTGTTAATAGTTAGGTTTTAGATGTTAAGTACATAAAGTTGATTGTAACAATTGGATTAGCTGATAATATTGCAAGAGTAAGTACATAATGTTATTTTACGACAATAATCAACAAATGCTGATGAAATATTTTAAGAGGACACGTGAAATCAATAAGAGTACATTAATTTATAATTTATTTTTTTGTTAATTAATGATGGAAATAAATGACTAATTTTGAAATAAAGTATATAATATTATAATCAATTTTTACTAATCGGTACAATGTAATCAAAAAATATACGTAGAAAATCGTTCTATGAAATTAAAACTTATAATTAGTGTTGGGTTTATCTAGCAGTTGTTTTATTTGTGATTTAAAGGCTTTATAATTTTCTTCGGATTTGATTTTATATGGGAGGGCATTAAAAATTTTTATGCCTTGATAAGCATAATATTGTTGAAAAGCACTCGTTTTAAATTTAGGGATTTCTAGGTGTACCACGTAATCTTGATCGGTTACTATTTTTTGTGATTGTTGTTGTAGTATTAAAATGATCTTTGTGGGTTTGTAACAGTGTGTTCTTTTTGAAAATTTTATTTAAACTGAGAACCCCAAAAGCGTTAAATAGTTGTATTGTTGGAAATAAAGATGGTTTTCGTGTGATGTACGAGGATAATCATATTTGACGATGTTTTCACTACGCCATCTCTTCTATTCATAGTAATGAAGCCATTCGATGCAATCCACTCTTGAAGCCTTCACCTTTTTATGGGCAATACTCAGTTAGTCGTAAAACAATCCAACCGTTGCAACTTTGTGCTGAGTACCGACCATCCCTTCCTCTCGTCTGTACCCCTGCTGAATTGTATGCAGGATTGTGAGTACCTCCTGCTATTGTGTGGGCCAGGGGTTGTTTACCAGTGCTCCGCGGAACACTAGTTCGTGTTACAAGTACCGAAAAAGCCGATTAATATTGCAAGTAACTATTAACTTATTGACTAACTACCTTACTATTATATTAAACAAGCTGGTACCCGGAATGCGTTGCTATGCCATTTAATAAATAAATTGTTTCTTCCTGCGTGTCCTTTCCCATTCGTCCCGTTCCCCTTCCGCCCCCTCCCCCATTCCTCTCCCGCGTCCTCTTCCCCCCTCTCGCGTTTCCATTCCGCCTCCTCCACCTTCCCTCTCCCCACTCCACTCCCCGCCCTTCCCCCGTCCCGCAAACCCCCCTCCCGAGTTCCCCTCCACCCTCCCAGATTCCCCTCCCCCTTCCAGGTTCCCCTCCTCCCTCCCGTGTTCCATAAATTAATTCCCGACACATTTAGTTTTCAAATAGCTCGCGTGCCATCTATTGCAATTTTTTATACAAATTTCTTAATGCCAGAGCTCATCAGACAATAACGAACACAACAAAAAAAGATTTATCCAATTTGGTGCAGTCAAAGTCAGGAAGTTATGCGGGAAAGTACATTTCAGCGATTTGTTTTTATTAATATAGATGGATAGATGAAAAAACCCACTTTTCGAGTGGTGTTTTACAAAGTGTGTTTTTTTAATTTAACATGTCACACCACAAAGTATTTGCTTCCTTTAACCTTACTATTAATTTTGTTTTGTTATTGACTTTCCTTATCTCAAGTCAACAATCCACAACAAGAGTAACCTTACTATTAATTTTGTTTTGTATCTCAAGTCAACAATCCACAACAAGAGAAACAATAAGAGACACAACTTATCTGTGCAACAACCAAATAAATATAAATAAAAGTCCCTACTAGACTATTAGATTTTAGTGTACTGATTTTATGAAGCTTATTCTATATCTTTTGCGACAGCGTAACGCGTGTTAAATCGGCCGTATACGACACTTTGACAGTTTTCTTAAATGCGGTATTATGTATATATAGCGCCAACGAGTTAAATACTGCGTTTGTGATAAGACAGCAACTATTAAAAGTAGTTATCCTAATGCCAGAGATGACGGCGCGTCTGCCGCGTTATCCTCGTTAAGAGTCGTCAATCCGATGAAATTTTGCGATTCGAAGGTCACGCACAAAGATCAAAATAATACGACAATCATTAATTTATGAACGCCTATTAGGTTTACATATATGTAGTAATAATAACTAATAAAAAGTAATTCATCTTTTTAAGTAGGTAATATGACATCCACACACGACAGGCAAATATGCCATTGAAAGCCGTAGAAAATCACATAAATTTGACAGTCCATAACGCACGACGGACACCTTCCGATATGCGACGGATATAGATTTTTGTTTCAATTTCTCGTAACGCAGTTGTTTTATACAAAAATTTTATGTTTGATCACGAAGTGTGTGCTTCATATGAAAATATATAAATATTTATTTATAAATTGCTAAAATTCAAAAAAAATTCATGTCGCTACCAAATGTCACAGACATCCGTTACGTTGCGCGTCGGTACAAACTGCTCACTGTCCACGACGCGACGGCTCTCCAAGGAACAAAGTACAGCTGTAAGCCAAGTCTAGCTTAACAGGGAAATTGAGGCGGGGGTCACGATTCTCAAAATCAAAGGAAAATTAGGTACCATTAATGTTCATTGAATATTTTTAATGACTTTTTTGTTGCATTATTATCCATACACAGTTTTAGATGTTGTTCGATTTTTATTATAATGATTTTCTTGCATGACTTGGAAAAGGTTTTGTGCTACTGTTTGTAGGGTTCGCGGGAAGGGGCAGAGGAGGTGGAAGGTTGCACAGGGCATGGAAGGAACTTCACAAAGCTATTTCACTTGTTAAATTAACAAGCGGCAAGCTTTGAATTGCGCACGAGAATACTAAGTAAACATTTGAATGCAACATTATGCAAGGGTTATGGTGATTAGTTTATAATCAGGAATCCTTCTCTAAGATGGAAATAACGAGTTTTATGTACTTTTTTATTGATACAATATATTTTCATGATTATTTCTTGGGGTATTACGCCGTGTTACGCTTCCTCCTTCTTTAGCCAACGCGCAACATTTCGAACAGGGCAGATATTTATATTGTTATGAAATGTGTGTTTATACTGTTAGAGATTTCAATTTGAAAGGCGGAAATGGGTGCCATCGCACCAGGAACCTTTATTGGATAACCAACACCTCTGTCATAGGTCACCCCAAGTGGTTCGCTAGTTTGGTGATTTAGCAGGGGTGCCCGGGTTCATGGGGTGAGGTTTGTCTAGGTCTTGGAAGTGGATGACCAGGGCACACTGAACCCCAGATTCCTACCCACCCTTTAAATCCTTTTCCTTCCCAGACCTCTCCTATCCTTCCTTTCCTTTAAAAAACCCTCTACACAGCATCCCCAATGATGACATAGGCCCTGTGAGAAATTATTTTCCTCAGGGCCTTCTGTGTGAGGCTCATAAAAAAAAGAGATAGCACCTTGCATGCCGATATTTCAGTGTAACTATAATTAATTAGTTAAATGAATGTGATTTTCGGTGTTTAGTTTTGGTTTAGCCATCAAGTACCAGAACTTAGCCTTAGAAAAGTTTAGCTTCATCATCCCTTTTATTATTGATGTGGTTTTTGTGAATTTAAATTGCGTCCGTAATTAGGTACGCCCAATGCATTTTGGATCTTTCCAGAACTTCAGACATTATTTCAATGATATACCCAGTTTTCATTAAGTGGTCGGCAATTATCAATTTGTCCAAATTTTGTTTTACATTAGCTCTACACAAGAAGCCCCGAGGAAAAGAATTCCCCTCAGGGCCTATTTAGAATTCCCCTCATCTTTGGGGGTGGTGACGTCAATCCGAGTGGTGTGTGGAGGATCGTTTTAGAAAAAGAAAGAGAGAAAGTTTTGGGAAAGAACAAGTTATGAGGGGTGGGTAGGAATCTGGGGTTCGGTTTGTTCGGAAGTAACCAACGTATGAATCCTACACTCCCACTGCTAGGCAAGGCGATGTTCCGAGAGAGTCCTGCTGGAGAGATAAAAAAATCTCCCTCAAGCAGTCTCTCCCGATGCGGTGGTGGACAAATCTCACCCTAAGATGACATTTAATTGCTTCAAAAGTATTCTCGTTTTGTCTTACTATTCTATATTCATACTTGAAATGTATATATATTTTTTAATTACTGATTTTAATTTTATCTGTCACTAGCTGGTCCCGACATGCGTTTCTATGCCCTTTAATAAAGAAATTGTTTCTCCCTGAGTGTCCTTTCCCATTCGTTCCGTTCCCCTTCCGCCTCCCCTTTTTTTCTACCGTTCTCACTCCGTCACCTCCACCTTCCCTCTCCCCACTCCACTCCCCCCTCCCTTTCCCCGTCTCGCGAACCCTCCTCCCGAGTTCCCATCCCCCCCCCCAGGCCCCCCTCCCCTCTCCCGGACCCCCTCCCGGACCCCCTCCCCCTCTCCACTCCCCCCCTTCCCTCATCCCGCGAACCCCCCTCCCGAGTTCCCCTCCCCCTCCTGTTCCCCCTCCCCCTCCCTGGTTCCCCTCCCCCATCTCTTCCTCCCTCCCGCTTTCCATAGCAATAGCCGCTTCCTCGCGTGCCACCAATACCAATTTTTTTATACAAATTTTGTAAAGCCAGAGCTCACTGGAAGTTTTATAAAAACCTTGTCCTGACAATAACGAACACACAAAAAAAAGAATTATTCAATTTGGTGCAGTCGTTCGAAAGTTATGCGCTTAGCAACACATTCGGCGATTCATTTTTATATATTACTAGCTGGTCCCGGCATGCGTCGCTATGCCACTTAATAAAGAAATTGTTTCTCCCTGAGTGTCCTTTCCCATCGTCCCGTTCCCCTTCCGCCTCCCCTTCTTCTCCTGCGTCCTCTTCCTCTCTCGCGTTCCCACTCCGTCACCTCCACCTTCCCTCTCCCTACTCTACTCCCCCCCCCCCTTCACCGTCCCGCGAACCCCCCTCCCGAGTTCCCCTCCCCCTCCCAGGTCCCCCTTCCCGCGTTCCCCTTCCACCTTCCCCGCCTTCCCTCTTGCCTTTACCACTCCCTCGTCCCGCCAACCCTCCTCCCGCGTTCCATATATTCAATCCCAGTACATTCAGTTCTTAAACAGCCCGCGTGCCACCTTTTACAATTTTTATTAAAATTTCCATTTTTCATGTATATTAAATTTGGTACCTATTTAAAATATCTAAAATTCTTGATTCGATTCAAAATATTAGGGGAGTACCTACTTTAAATAAATTTTTCAACTTTTCAAAAATAGAATCCTGATTGCACAATCATTCATTGTTTTGCAAAATGTCATTCTCTAACACGCGAACTGTCAAACGTGCGATGTTTTCTGTTATTATCTAATTTTCTGCGCAATTTTCTAAATTTTTCTCTCCGTAAGAACCATCCTCGCACTTCAAGGAATATTCTAAAAAAAGAATTAGTGAAATCGGTTCAGCCGATCTCGAGATTTGCGCTTACCAACACATTTAGCGATTCATTTTTATATTATAGATAAGAAGATTTTCATAATATTATGTAAACAAAAACCTGGCTAACAACCACTCTGTAAATTGTTAATTCATCACAAGCGTCTCACGCCTAGCGAGACAGGCAATACCTTAAAACTGTAATTAAATATAATATTAAAAGAAGGATATAAAAAAATTAAAAAAAAAATTATATGTACCTATGCATCATTTTTTTTTGTATTTTGGTCTTCAATTTTGAATGTCTTTTTTTGGTCAATGATGAGAAGAAATCCTAGGGCTATAAAATATGAAATTATGAAGGTTGTTTATAACACAATATGAGTCAAATCAATTCTATATAAAACTCAACAGTTTTATTTATGCCTGCCTATCTAGGTATAGGGGTAATTTATGGATATCTTATCTGTTTATCCTCTCTAAGGCGATGACAAGGTGTAGATATAGCCCGCACCGTATGATCCATTTATTGGAGAGACAGTTTAACAGACATCTTATTTTTAACAGAAATCCTATCCAATTACTATTCATAGGATGAAATGTTAGATAAATAATACGGACAGTCTCTTAGCTACGAATCTGATGGTCGCGGGTTCATATCCCGTCGTGCTTAAGTTAATTTAATTTCAATAATTTGTGTTATTTACAATTAATTCATTTAAAAATATAGGTACGCCGTATATTTGCGACACGTTCCAGAGTGTAGATACTTTCAGTATGGCCCTGGCAAACTACTTCTATTCAGAACCAAAACCTTCTTAAAATGACATTAAAATGATAAATTGTTGAGCATATCTTCATATATCCCGGAAATTCACCACCTTCTGCCTTCGAAACAGTATACCATCTTCTCGGTATTGCAATTCTGAAAAGTAGTTATTGATGCAACGATTATTATTTGACCTTAATTTGCGGGTTTTAACATTATTATCTTAAAGATTATTATAATATTTGCTTAGATTATTAAAAGATAATGATCGCCACTTTTCTATTTTTCTGCATCTTGTACTCTTTCATATTTTCGTTTAGATAATTAGTGTTATCTTCTTCTTCAATGATATATTACATTGATGGGAATAACCTTCAAAGTAATAAAAAGAGTGTTGTTCTTATAAAAAAAATGATTATTTATTTATTTATCAACGTCCCTTTTAGGGGCTTTTACAAGTATATAATAAAAATTATACACTATTTATTATAAATAACTAAACTGCCTCAGTAACAATCTTTTGTATTTATATAGTGATGATAAGTTGTAGTGTTCACTGACTCGGCATAATTATTTCCCCCTGAAATAAATCCCGACTTCTAGTACAGCTTATCGATGCAATCATTTCTCGATTATCAAATAATACATGATTTAGAATTTTATTGGAAAATACCATGATGGTGAAAATCCTTCTTTCTGACAATTTAAGCATATTAAGCATAATATAAGCATATTAAGCATAATATCTAGTATAGCTTATCGATGCAAGCGTTTCTCGACTATCAAATGCATCATTTAGAATTTTATATGAAAATACCAAGATGGTGAAAATCCTTCTTTCCGACAATTTAAGCATAATATTCACTCGTCACTCCTGGAGATACTGACCCCTAGATGCCTATCTAATGTTTGAATCCAAGCAACATTTTTTCAATATCGTACACAATTTATTTTTATTATTTTAGTACTATTAGTTCTTCTTAAGGGTTTCTAAATATGAAAATATACTTCTTAAACTACAATTTAACTTTGAATTACATATTAGAAACTGCAAAAGATTTAGTTCTGCTACCGTAGTGCAAGCTGCTTCTTTTTTTCCTCCTCACAGCACTCCGTGACAAAGAATAAAGCGAACCCTAAAAAGGCAAAAAAACTAGCTTAAACCCCTGCAAAGGAAAGCTTTTCAGCCAAGCCACAAGTCACGTAAAAAGTTGTTCATTTTTAATTCGAAATAATGCCACTCAAATTAGCTATTCGGTATTTTAGGATACTTAAGAATAACTAACTAACTACGAAAATTACCGTCCTATGACTGCAGCTGAAAATACTTCATGGGAAAGAACCTGATTATGAGGCACCAGGCAGTTAGTAAACCGTATCGTTACGTACAAGGGAACCTACTAACGAATCTTTCCCGCTGAATTCAAAAGAACTAAACAAATTTTGAAAACTGACTTCTATTTTAGAAGGTGACATCGTGAGATCAAGTTATTACTATAGTAAATTTAAGTTTTCGCAAGCAATAGCGTGACGATTATAATATTGACATAAATAATCGTGATAGCACGATTACGATTACTTCATTTACAATCGGAAGTGTTATTTTATCAGTGACTGTGCTATTAAAATGTTGTTTTATAGAAAATTAAAGCAATAATTAAATAAATAAATAAATTCTCCATACTCAAAACTTACATTAATTATGTACCTATATGAAGAAATATGATATATAATATACATATTTTAAATTTACATAATATACATATTTTTAACAACTATTTTTATGCTTAGGCATACACAATAATGATGATAAACAAACAATTACTTAATTCAGTCAAATAAATACATTATGAATACATTATATTATGAATAATTACACTACACTATGTAATTATTAAAATAAAATTAATAATTAAATTTAATTATTACATTAAATTATTAATGATTACATTATAAATAGGTACATTGCATTATAAATAGGTACATTACATTATGAGACTCCAAAAAAATTTTCAACTTTGAAAAAACAAAACAAACAACTACAAAAAATATTTGGGAGGCTGGAATGGGTACCGCCGCCCCGGGAACCTTTATTGGATAACCAACACCTCTGCCATAGGTCACCCCAAGGGGTTCGCTACGTTTAGTGATTTAGCAGGGGTGTTCGGGTTCATGGAGTGAGGTTTGTCTAGGTCTTGGAAGCGGATGACCAGGACATACTGAACCCCAGATTCCTACCCACCTGTAGTGTTGGTAATATGTTATTCTGTCGGGTAGGTTCGGAAATACCGAACCTAGCCGAAGCGACCTACATCGGTACGATATAATAGCGAGTGGAGATCTCGCGCGGCCTCTTTCTCGTCAGACGGCTTACAGCCAACATTGTACTATTATATTCTATTAAACAGTTTCCGTGTATCAAAGTACTACGTGTTTTAAATATTAAACCTTGAAAACATCCTAGAGGAATACTGGAGATAAAGGGCCCAGTATTACCTGCAAATATTGGACATTACACCACCCCTTAAACCCTTTTCCTTCCTAGAACTCTCCTCTCCTTCCTTTCATTAAAAAAACCCTCCACACAGTATCCCCAAAGATGACATAGGCCCTGAGGGAAATTATTTTCCTCAAGGCCTCCTGTGTGGAGCTCATGTAAAAAAAAAAATCGACAAAATAAAAATGATGCCAGGGCTCATCAACCGAGATTTTTTTTACATTAGCGTCACAGGAGGCCATGACGAAAATAATTCCCCTCAGTGCCATCTTTGGGGATGGTGTGTAAGGTTTTTTTAAGGAAAGAAGCAGATGAAGTTCTGGGAAAGAAAGAGACAAGAGGGTATCATGGCTGGACTACTCTGTTACAACTATAAAAACTTATGATATTGCTTAAATCTTGTTCATTTTATTGCCTGCCATAAGCAAGGGTTGGTATCAGGATCTCTTTGTAGACTGTTAACCTCGCTTCCTCGTGTTTCAAATAGCGACTTTCAAAATGCAGAAACTATAACTATCATCGAAAACCTGAAGCTATTCGAACACTATAATTACGTGACTTGTACACATTTACATTTACAATTTAATCTATGCACTGTGCAGGCGATACATTTTTTAAAATTATTTTTACGGCTTTCGACAATCTTAATAACAACAATATTTTGGTTTGTCAAAAGGTTTGTTTTATAATTTAATTTTTCAAATGTAACGCTACATTGTAACCGGAATTATTCATATTTTATGAGTAAACCAACTGCCTTCTCAACAGCTGTAATTGTTTTTAATTTAAAAAAAATTGACCATTAAAACCATACCACCTTATATAAATGATATATTTTCGCGTCCCGCAGGGATCGGTTCTGTCTCCGACTTTGTTTTTGTTGCACATCGACGACCTTTTGTCATGTGCACCAATTCACTGTTACGCGGATGACAGTACAGTTCATGATAGCTTTTTGTTTGACAAGCCCCCAAAGGGCTCACAAACTCCAACAGCTCGTAGGGCTTTGAAGCAAAGAATGGACGGTTACCTCCAGAGTGTTTTCTCTTGGGGTAAAAATAATCTCGTTGAATTTAATATTTCAAAGACCCAATCTTGTCTGATTGCGTCTAAAAGGGATCGAAATGAAAATCTAGTCTCTTTCAACGGAAGCAATCTTCCGAACAGGCCCTCCATTGATATGCTTGGTGTACCCCTAAATCACCAGCTCAGGTATGGGGGCTCCATCGAAGCCAGAGTAAAGTTAGCCTCCCAAAAACTGGGCGTACTGTACAGGGCCCGCAGATACTTTAATAGTACACAACTGCTAACCTTGTACAAATCACAAGTACGCCCCACGGTTGAATTTGGCAGCCATCTCTGGTCTGGAGCTCCAAAATACCTGAAAAATACCCTCGACTCCGTGCAGAAACGGGCGGTCCGTTTGATAGATTCTCCCATCTTAACAGACGGATTGCAATCTTTAGAGCACAGGCGTCGGGTGGGAATGCTATCCTTGTTCTACCGGTATTACAATGAAGATGCTCCGAGGAACTAGCATCATTGATCCCCTCGGCACCCGTGCATAGTCGGGAAACACGCTAAACGCGTGCCCAACATTTGTCACATGAGATTGGGTCGTTTCTTCCACTCGTTCTTGTGTTCAACAGCTCGGCTGTGGAATGATTTGCCAGCCTCTGTGTTTCCTCCTTCCTACAACATGGGTCTTTTCAAGACCAATGTTCATTCCTTCCTCTCCTCAAAAAGACCCTACACACAGCATCCCAGACGACATAGGCCCTGACGGAAATTATTTTCCTCAGGGCCTTCTGTGTGGAGTTAATGTAAAAAAAAAAAAATATTATGTAATTCAACGGTCAGTGAACCCAAAACTTCTTATCTTTTTTTAAAAAGTTTTTTTAAGTTTCTTTATTCTTTGAATTATTCATTACATGAATTAGGGATTTTTCGACCACCATACTAGGCACATGCCTAAATCAGAGTTACGCGTACACTCCGCACAACGGATGCCACAGATATTAGCATCACTGTATTACTTTACCATTATCCCTCTTCTTATGTATTGTATATATTAATCAAAGCGTAGTACACGGTTATGAAGCAAAGACAACTCCAGAGAAAAGTTATTAACCAGGAGCCCAGAATACAAAGGAGTAGGGCAGTTGGCTATTGAAAATCCCATCACGCGTCGGTGAGTCGGAGACTCGAAGCAAATTGTGCGATCATTTCTGCTTCATTGTCTAATTCTGTTCTCATTCGAGAGGAGACTTGTCACGGGGACAAATGTATATTAAAATATTATATAATGTGTACAGTATAAATATTGTATACAAGCGATTAATCCAAATGCGTGGTGCAACCTGAACACTGAATTTAATTCGATTATTTCTCTTTCTACGAATGATGAATAAAATATTGAACACCGAATCAGTAATAGCCGCATACTATGGTTATGTATATTCAATAATAAAATACGGTATTATTTTTTGGGGAAACTCGGTAAACGCCAAAGATGTCTTCATCATACAAAAGAGATGCATAAGAAAAATTACAAACTCCGGTCGTTTAGATTCATGTAGACCTATGTTTAAAAATCTGAAAATTCTAACAGTCACAGACATATATATAATGGAGTTATGCATGTTAGTGCGATCATCTACAGACAAGTTCCCACTAAAAAACTCAACACATAAATACGCTACAAGGCTCACAGAAAACCTATTAATACCAAAAGCAAACAAAACAACATTCCAAAAAGGACCATACTTCATGGCCATTAAAGTATATAACAACCTTCCACATAACATTAAACAAATACAAGATACACACAAATTCAAATCGTCACTAAACACTTTCCTTGTTAATAAATGTCACTACACGTTGAGTGAATACCTCACGTAAATGAAACGCCTATTTTTATTGGTATATATATTTGTATTTTTTTTTCCATTGGAATATTGTTATTTTATCTGTATAAACATTGTAACTATGATAAAACAAATAATATTACATAAACATTGTAATTAAATAAATGTGGTTAGCTGGAAGAAATGGGGTCTTCCCATAAGCTACACCTTTTGTAATTTTTATTTTACAATAAATATTTTTTTGATTTTGATTTTGATTTTGATTTTGATGTTTTTCCACGGAATATCAACCTTCTTTTTATATTATTTCGCTACCCTCAATAATCTTAGAAAATCAAGCAAAATTAATGAAAATAATTATGCTTGTGTCAAAACTGAACAATATTTTGATTGTTCGCTGGATATGCCAAACGAATACGCGACATTCATACAAGATTGACATTTACCGAAAGAAAATGGGTCGTTTATACGATTATTACACATAATTATTAGTTTTAACTTTTCCATTATGGTGTTAGAAAACTACATATGCTCTTGTGCTTTAAACTCAGTTTTCATTTAGAGTTTTTGATTTTAAGTCGTATAAACAGGAAAATTTTATATTTACTACTAATAATTTACTAAAATTTAATTAATAAATCCATTGAAACCTTCCTCTTATTTGCCACTCTCTAACAACATGGATCTCTAAATCAGACTTAGATTCACCTCTTGCTTTCTTCACATCATCTCTCCTATGCTACTGTGTAATTATTATACCATTACTAGATGACCCGACGAACTTCGTACCGCCTCAGAATCAATAACTGTTGAATTAAATTAAGTATTTTTATTAAGTTAAAAATTACACAATGAAGCAATTATCGATGCCCAACTGTCCGTGTTTTGTTTTTGTCAGTATCAGAGATGGGGTTGTGCATGAATTTATATTTTTTGTGATTTTCTTACTTTTCCACTTACTTACGGGAATTTTTGAAAGGAAGCGGGTACGGGTGCCGCCGCCCCGGGAACCATTTATTGGATAACCAACACCTCTGCCATAGGTCACCCAAAGGTCGCTACGTTTGGTGATTTAGCAAGGGTGACTTTTGTGCGGGTCTTGGCGGTGGATGCGTCTGCCCACCTGCTGCGTGGCGGACCGGATCGAGAGAGACTGGTTGAGGGAGGCCTTTTGATATTTTCAAGCGGATTCTCTCGACCAATGGGTCGAAAGAGTCTGGTTGGAAAGGTGAAGGTAAAAGGTGAATTCCGCTCAAGGCAATGGTCTTGCACCGCAGTTGGAGGGATGGATTCACTCCCGGATACAATGACCTCCAGATTCCTACCCACCCCTCATGCCTTTTTCCTTCCAACTTTTTTACTCAACAGAGGTGCATATGGTACCACCCAACGATTTTCCGTGATTGGACCGTGAATCATGTTTGTAGTAACAATATCAAACAGTAATTGATTAGTAAAAAATTTAAAATTAGAGAAAAGAGGCCGGCTTCGTTCTCATCGGGTCAGAAGTGACACCGGTTTGAATTACTAATATCACTTTTAAAAAATAGGGGTTAATGGTAGAAGGGTGAAAATTTAGGGTTGCATGTATTTTTTAATGACTGACCATAAAAAAAATAAAAAATAAAAAATTTGTCCAAAAAAAATTAAATAAAAATTCGGAGTTTTTTTTTTTTACGTTAACTCCACGCAGGAGGCCCTGAGGAAAATAATTTCCCCCAGGGCCTATGTCATCTGGGATGCTGTGTAGAACACCCTTTACTTTTAGGGAAGTGGAACACCCTTTACTTTTAGGGGTATGAAAAATAGATGTTGGTCGATTCTCAGACCTACCAGATAAGCACACAAAATTTCATCAAAATTGGTCCAGCCGTTTCGGAGGAGTATGATAACAAACACCGTGAGAAGAGAATTTTATATATTAGATTAATTCATTATACTTTTAATTTTAAAAGTTTTCTCAATAATTTTACTTTGGCTCAAATCGTCAATTCATATTTTTTTAGTTAGATATTTTTTGAATAAGTTTATTTTATTTTTATTTATGTCAAATCTGTATTAATATGTAAGCAACAGTTAAATGTTGAAATGTCACAATTTTTAATCGCCATACTTAGAATAATCCGACGATGAAAATTGTCATGTTCGCCAAAAGTAGTGCAATTTAAATACATTGTAAGATAAAACTAAAAATTTTACACCTCGCCGTAAAATTTTTACTGCTAGCAATCCAAATTCTAGCGCAGTTATGTCACATATGTTAGTTACTTTGTTGAAATGGCGATGACAACAAACTATTGAAGTCACGTCAATACCCTTCTTTACCTACGTAATTATTTTTTGTACCCTACCTAGCAAAACTACCGGAAATCGGAAAATAAAATCTACTAGTAAACAAAATGATATTTTTACGATAATTCGTGATTTACGTGAAATTTTTCTATTTTCGAAAGAAAAATACGACTTCTCGTTGTTTTGTCGATAAAATCTCTATTATCTGTATTTACTATTTTATCATAAAAATTTAATTGGTTAGTTCAACTCACAATGTTCTTATGTATGGACATGGACATAATATGTGTAAAGCAACATTTTTTGGTATTAGTGACGCTAAAACACTTTTGATAATATATTTTTTTAATTTCGTGTTTTTTATATAAGACCTTGCAAGAGCGCCTCTATCAGCTAAGTAAGGGAAGAAAAAGAAAAACCAAGGGAACTATATCGCTACCCGGTCGGATAGCGTTGTGAAGCAGGTTGAGGTAGGCGGTGTAGGAAGAGATTTTTTTAATATGGGTCATGAAGAAGCCCTATATGAGCATTATATGAAGGAGGAAAACATGTTTTAATTAGTGCAATACGCCTTTAGGCATATAATTGAATATATTAGTTTAATTACTTAAATGAGATAAATACGATTGTATGCATAGTTACTAAAATAACACGACTAACTAATATTTTAACACATTTTTTGGCATATAACTCACTTCTTATTTCTTACTAATTCACTAACAGATTAGAGCTCAATCTCAAAATTGTTCATTATTTTCTTCTGCTATTGGAACCCATGTACCTTCACCAACGAATGCTTGAGTAGTTGCGAACCAAATTTTTGTTTACTGTATTTAGGCCTTTAAATTCTTTGCTTCATGTTGCTGCTAAATTCTTAGTTTTCTACAACGTTCCACGCGATGTTGTTGACAAAACTCAATAAATATACGAATGCGTACGTACCTTACGCTAGAAAAGCGTGCACGCACTTTGGCTACCAACACGAGACTTGTTTAATTATTCACAGTTATTACGTGCTTTGTAGGTCAAATATTTGAACCGTACGATAATTCTCCATGTAAAACTTTAATACATTCAAATATACGGAAATCTTCTGAAGTTTCCTAGTTTCTCTGAAGTTCTCCTTGTCGTTTAACTTTAATATTTTGGTCTGCATTAGTTAACAGTTGTATGAAGGACGTTGACGAGGTTATTTATTTATGTCTTTGGGTCATCTCCGGGGAAATTCACATTTAGTAAAATTGATAGCGTGTTGTAGTACAGTTTATGACTGTCTTTGTACATATGTTGAAGACACCCGCACGGAAAAATAATTAAGTTTCTTAATAGCTCTTGTCACACAATCGAGTAAGCACATTTCCCGTTTCTAGGTTTTCAACATGGAAATTAGAAGTAATTAAAGTGAGGTCGGTGTTAAAAATAATTTTAATAAATTGCCTGTTTATGGGGAATATAAGAAAGTTGATTTTGAAGATATAATATACTAGTTTTAATTCTCTTATAAGTGGAGGTTAACTAAGCTAGGCTAAAATACAAATTAAACGAATTTACAAGCACCTACACAGTAATGCACAATTCATGATTTAATTTTTGAAAGAAAAATACAACAAAAAGCAAATAAGTTTTGAAGAGAAAAATAAAAATTTACAAATAATTTATCCAAATAGTGCATCAATATCACGTTTTCAATCCTTCAAATCCACTGTATTCTTCATAAAACCATCAGGTTTAAAGATATTTATTAGCGTTTCAAGCTTTGATCGTTACGGTCTAGTACACAGGGGTCACCAATTACTTTCATTAGGGGTCCGTTTTTTTAAATAACATGACCGTCGCGGTCCGGAAGGAGAAAAGCCTAACCCCCCCCCCCCCCCCTCCCCCTGGCTTAACAATTTAAATAATAAACTGTACTATTTAAATATGTGTAGATACAATATCAATGAACAAATAAATCAAATGGGTTCCAGAACATTATTTTATTAAATATGAATAAAAAGAAGTACAAAGGATTTTTTACAATGAGTTACAATGACTATTTTTTATTTATTAGCACAATTTTTTTTATCCAAAACTCTGACAAGAAACTTCCTGTTTTTGGTGATTTTAATGTATTTTCATGAAAATCGATTATTTTCATCTGGAGAGCAGCTTTATTATTCCCGAAAATATTTGCAGCTTCATTGCTCCGTTCATCACCAGGATGCAGAGAGTAAATGTTACTGAGGATGTCGACGACATTCTCAATTTCTTGAAAATCTGTAAATCTATTTTTGAATTCCGATTTAAGAGCCTTAATGAATGACTTGTATTGGTCGACGTCAAGCTCGGTGTCATTGTTGTTTGTTTTTTTTTTTAAATTAGGGAAGTGCAGGCGTTCATTATCAAGATCGATGTTGAAAAGATCGAGTTTTCGCAAAAAGCTTTTTACTTCTGTCAGGAGCTTCCACACAAGCTTTCCTTTGCCTTGAAGTTTAAGGTTCAGATTATTCAGACGGCAGCAAAAACAAAGCTCGAGAAAAATTATTAAATTACGTACTCAAGTTACATGTGTAAAATATCTGGTATTGTTAACACGAAGTCCGCATAAAATAGGTCGGCGGTCCGGACCCTGACCACGGTCCGCCATTTGGTGACCCCTGGCTAGTAGTTTGTTAAGCATTTTATATTTACCATACAGGTATGTATGATATGGCGAGCTGTGACAGAACTATTGAAGAATTTGTGGATAACTGAAATTTGCTTGTTTACGAGAGCTTCTTATGTGGTACCACTCAGAAATAATAATACAGCGAGACTAGGATAGTGGTATTTACCTGGTGATGAAGAGGTTGACCCCTTGCGGTTTCTGGTCCCCGCGTAGGTGCTGCTGGCCCCCCGGCCCGTGGAGCCCCGCGTGTCTTACGGCCACCACGGCCGCCAGCCTCTGACTGGACATGGCCCAGCCGAGGGGGCTCTTGGGCGCCAACACGCCGCAGGAGCCCTAACCTTAACCCTACAAGGAACTGGTGCACTAAAGAAATTCAAATGTTATCCAATGTCCAGGAGTTAGGGAAAGCCAGTGTTAATGAATTCATCAATGGAAACCATTTGTTGGGTTTCTTCTTTGGCTGATGGTTGAATCAATTCATAGCTGTCTTTTGATTTGCATACGTTTATTACTTCGTCGTTTCACTTCGTTTATTTCACCGTTTTTACGTTTGTTCTACGATACTTTAGAGGTGATACCTAGATTATTACATTTTTTCCACTTGCCTAAAAGTTCATTCGATGATTGAGCGTAAACCTTGGTAAGTAAAATTATTTTTAAAAATCACCAAATAAAGGATCACAATTTATGAAAGTTCGTCACTATTTTAAGCAAGAATTCATTAAAATTTGTTTTTTCTCCTTAAACCTTTAGCTTCTCCGCTGTTGACACTAATCTTCTCACAGCAATTTTATAGACACATAGATTATTAAACACGTTCACTTATATTTTAGTTGTTTTGATTAGTTAAGGTTTTTCTCAAAACTTCCTGAAATAATCCCGCAGCAAAATACAAACCGCTTTTAAACTTGAATTAAACAAATTAATTTTTATTTTCCATAAAGATAATGGCAGTCTTATTATTTATACAACGAAATGCTTTTAAGACTAATCCCCTTTCTGCGTTATTTTCTTTTCTTTGTCTTGGAGGTCCCTTACAAATGGTTCCAATCAATCCGCAATGGTGGATATCTTGTCCTATCTATGTTTATTCAGCTATCAGCTCAATTCTGAAACGGAATGAAGGATACGATTTGACATTTGGAAACGAAGAAAGTTTCGAAAGTTAGGGACCGAAACATTGGGATCGAGGACAATAGATGATGCCTTCCCTATCAACTAAATTATTTAACATACCAAGCTCAACAGATATTATTTTTATCGAAGGAAGCAAATACTTTGTGGTGTATGATTAGTTAAATGAAAAAGCACACTTTGTAAAATACCACTCTTGGTATTTTTAAAAGTGTGTTTTTCAATAGATAACTCCAGTCCAATTTTTTATTTTTTTTTTAATGAATAATGACCTTCTAACTTAAATAACTGCATTTTTTATTTTTTATTTTTAGAGTTAGTTTAATAGTTAAAATAATTGTCAAAGTTTTAATTTTTCAAGACCCTCCCGAAAACCACCGTATGTATTGTGAATCGTGTGACGTCACCACTCCTGAAAAATTAGTATAGGATCGGGCAATCAGCTGATCTACTGCCGCCATTTTGAATTCCGTTGTTCGAAGTATTCTCCCTAGAAATAGCATTACTATTTATTTTGTGCAGTAGTTTTTGAATATTTTCAGTAATAGAGATAAACTTATAAGAGATACCTTTATTTTTGAAACATTATTTAGGCCTAAATAATGTTTCAATAAGCACAACAACTAAATCTCTATAAACACTGTGTAAATAAACGAATAAATTAATACGATGGCTTGTGTCATATCATTCATTCCAATACAATGACTTTACGGTGACGTCACGACACGTCGAACAGTGACGTCACCACTAAAATTTCAATAATGCCAACTTGACGGCCTATTTTTACGATCCGATTAAAAATGGACTTCTTAATAATTTTTAAAAACTCTGCTTTTAATATTATTAAACAAAACTTACATATTCAGAATCAGCGAATATTTTTCACTGGAGTTCCTTGTTAATAGAAATTTTTTATTAAATTTACAGTGAAACATGAATAAATAGTATGCACAAAACATAAAACAAAATAAATATAATAATGGATCCGTAACCAAGAGAGTACGCCGAAAAGGGAGTTGTTACTCGTATTACCACTATATTTGCGGTACTTGTCGCTAGAATAAGGCTTGCAAGCTTACAAAAAAGACGACATACGAGTACCAGTGAAGATTACCAATTACACATTGGGTATCTTCAAAAACATCGCTTTTTAAATATTTGCAATAAAATAAACGAGAAAATCGCCTTTTAAAATCTTTATCATCTCTTTAAAATCTCAAACTTTGTGTGTTCAGTAAGAACACCGATATTCAAATGGATGATATACAATTGTTTTTGACATTAATCCAATCATTTGTCAACACATCCTTAGGAGCGAATTTATTGGTGCATTTCTACGCACATTCAACAATGATGTCCTTGCGAAAAGTCATTGAGAAACAGCATTTTCTCTTGTTTGTGCCTACTTTTACCGAAAAAGAGATGACAATTGATCGTATGTTAATATTCGAAGAGTTTCAAGCGGGTCCATATTTTATTAAAAATTAATGTTTTTTTCAATTTCACTGGTGTTAATTGAATCAAAAGTATAAAGTAGCAATGCATCTGTGTGAATACTGTATTAGTGTCAATTCTATAACCGTAACAGTAACCCGACTATATGCGATTTCGTCTTACAAATGACTGTCGTTTTGATCTTTTCAAAAATTAATTTATTGATAAAATTAAATACTTTTTTGTTTAAAACTACAAGATTTATTAATTTATTAACCGACCGGTTTCGCTTTACTCAAGCATCTTCAGGGTACAAATTAATACTGAGTAATTATGAGTATAAATTTGTACTCTGAAGATGCTTGAAATATAAAATTCATAAATTAATAAATCTCGTGGTTTTAAACAAAAATTATTTTATTTTATTAAATTTGTCAAACTACAAAGTGATTGCTTTCTATAATAATATTAATTTATTGTTTTACCATGTCTTTTGTTCATTGAATCATTCATTGGCTTTCTTCCCACAAAGCTGAAAATATTGTCTGTGCAAATGAGTGATTTTTAACAAAGAACTAATCCTGCCGTTTTGATCTTTTCAAATATTAATTTATTTTTAGGCAGCGGAGACCGTTCTAGTTTTTCTGTTTCTATGAATGGAAATAAATAAAGCCTCAACACTGATGGAAATCCCTTCGCCACAGAACGATTATAGCCCTAGAGGGGTACGTAATAGTGATGGGCTCGCGTGACACTGCGTGGCCATTTTAATTCAGGCTGTATTCTTACTTCCTGCGGGACTCAATAAAGTCTCCGCCACTTCCGGAACCGAGGAGAGCTTGGGCGCCAAATCTGTCGGACACAAACAGGCTGTTGGACAGAAAGGGATTTGAATTATTTTAATTTTATTACCGGCTTTGTTACGATCGTGATTAATGACTACGGCAGAGGGACGAACAAAGAATCGTGGTTTTTTCAATTGATTTTTATTATTTTATTTTATGAATGTAATCTGATTTAAGGGGTTATATATGGTCAGGAGGCCCAAACAAGCGATTATCAATATTTTTTCCTGAGAAGACTTTAAATTGTACACGTGGTAACTTTTAACTGAATTTGTAAAAATAATAATTTTGAAAGCTGCTATAGCTGATCTCCAGGAGCTCCTTTCAAAAAAGTTATCTTGCGCCGACCACTATATCTCTAGACTGGATTAATTAAAATGAAAAAAACCATACGGATTTCGTTTAAGTAATGTACAATCTTGTAATTAATCGAAGAAATAAGCAAAATAATAATTTTGTCTAAATGGCGGCTTCTCAAAAATAGACGATTTTTGACCAAAATTGACCTTTTTTTTTTTACAGTGAATACCGCACAAGAATCTCAACTGCTCCCGTCTGGATCCAGTGAGACTATGGCATCCCCAATTGGGGTATGTTGTGAGGCTGAAGGTAGTGGGAAGGGGAAGGAGGTGGGAAGAGGAAGGTTGGGTAGTACCTGGCTATTCAGATCTGGTCACCAAACACGGCTAAAGCCATTTTCAAGCAACGTTTCAATCCTGAATGGTGGTCTTACACCAGGGCGATACTGATAGTATCTTCCACTCTGGAACATGCCGCAAATATACTATATATTATTATTTTTTTAAATGAATTAATTGTGAAATAACACAAATTAATCAAATAAAATTTATTTGCGCATGCCGGGTTCGAACCCGCGACCTCCGGATTGTGAGTCAGGAGTCTTACCCACTGGACTACGGAGGTCGACCTTAAATTATTTATAAAAAAAATATTTATCGGTTCATTAATTGTTTATAAAAAACTTTCAATTAGTTACTAAAGAATAAATTTAAGCTGGTGTAAAAATTTGAGACTGATTGGTTCAGCCGTTGCCGAGAAATCTTGATCACCGTCTTTAAAACACAGTTTTGAGACAAATGCGTTTTAAGTTTCATAAGCACTTTTTTTTAAATATGCTTGAAACTTCTAAAATAATCTCAGGATTGATTTGAAATTTTCTCTGTGTGCACTAGGGCATTTACGGGTGCACTCACCCAAATTCGAAATTATTAATGAACCAATGCTTTTTTTTTTACATTAACTCCACACAGGAGGCCTTGAGGAAAATAATTTCCCTCAGGGCCTATGTCATCTGGGATGCTGTGTGGAGGGTCTTTTTGAGGAGAGGAAGGAATGAACATTGGTCTTGAAGAGACCTATGTTGTAGGAAGGAGGAAACACAGAGGCTGGCAAATCATTCCACAGCCGAGCTGTTGAACATAAGAACGAGTCGAAGAAGCGACCCGTTCTCATGTGACAAATGTCAACCGTGTACAAATGTTGGGCACGCGTTTGGCGTGTTTCCCGACTATGCACCGGTGCCGAAGGGATCAGTGATGCTAGTTTCTCGGAGCATCTTCCATTGTAATACCGGTAGAACAAGGTTAGCATTCGCACCCGACGCCTGTGCTCTAAAGATTGCAATCCGTCTGTTAAGATGGGAGAATCTATGAAACGGACCGCCCGTTTCTGCACAGAGTCGAGGGTATTTTTCAGGTATTTTGGAGCTCCAGACCATAGGTGGCTGCCAAATTCAACCGTGGGGCGCACTTGCGATTTGTACAGGGTTAAAATGCTGTTATTATTGTACCAATGTTATTGTTTTTATTAATGCAACCAATCTATTGTGCGATTATATTCTAATATAGGTGTAGGTATGTTCACAGAATTATAAATAGACGTAAAATTACTGTCTCAACGCAGGCTAGCCTAGTGAGGCAGATTACGAGAAACCTACGTTTATAATTATAAATCTCTATTCTTTAAGTACCTACTGTTTACATTTTTATTGATTTCCATTATTAACTTTTGTACTTATGCAACTTTTAAACTATTATATACTTTTTTTTGTAGTTATAAATCTTAAAATTTTTGTTCAATAAAGATATATTATTTTTATTACTTAAATATATGTACATTACGAAAGTGAAATAAAAAAATAGTTCAAATTCTAACTGTATAAAACCCCTTAATGGGACTATGCTTTATCCAGTAATTTTGACGCTAATTACATAATCTGAATACGTTATTATTTGGTACATCATATATGTCGAGAGAAAATCGGTCATCGAATCGTACTGCCGAAAACCTTTTTTAAATGTTTTTATGTGAATACCGCACAAGAGTACCCGAATGCTCCCAACTGTCTGGAGCCAGTGAGACTATAGCATCCCCAATTGGGGTATACTGTAAATCTGAAGGTAGTGAGGAGAGGAAGGAGATGAGAGACACTTGGCAATTCAGATTTTGCCAGCAAATAAGGCCAGTGCCATTTCAAGCAACATTTTAATTCGGAATTGTGATTTTTCACCAGGGCGATACTGAAAGTATAAGCCACTCTGAAATGTGCCGCTTATATATTATAATATATCAAAACTGGAAAGGATAAATGGCTAACTATACGGCATTTTTGTCATTTATTCTTTCCAACGTCGATTTTATTTTTAATAAATGGATTGTAAAATAACCCGAAACAAAATTTAATTGGGGAGGCCATCTTTAAAATGCACTTAACCCGCGAGCACTCGCGCTTTGAGCATTTCCCTCACGGTGAATTTAAAATCGCGCCATTTATGCTACAATGTGCATAGTAGCTCGTTCGCCCAATAACTGAGTTTTATTCTTCCCCCGTCCCTTGCATAACGGTTTTTTCGTCTTAGGGTGTACCTGCGTCCAGCACCTGTACCAGTCGCTCAGTAGAGGTGGTTTGTTTGACCGGGTTTCGTCGCGCGGAATTTTGCTCATCGCGCGAGAGACAACTTCAGTATTATTTTTTAGTTAATTCTAGAACGTTTTAATTTCAGTAATGTACGGAAAATGGTTTTACTTTGTGTGACATATGTAAAGCTCGTGCATGTGTTGAAGATTAATATTTTGTTATTCATTCCTTAATTTTAATGTTTATTGAAGTTATTTTTTTTAAGTTTATTCCGAAAATGCAGTTACGTAATGCTAATTTAGTTCCTTTCTTGTTAATGAAAATATTATAGTGTTACAGATGTTATATATTAGATGTAAACATTTGTTTTGATTTTACATGATTGTTTTATTATATATTAGTAACATATAAATACATATGCTTCAATTCATGTACTTTTTGGCAATTTTTAAAACGTGAGCAAAATGTTCTATATGCGAGTGCTCGTGTGTTTTAGTTGTGAGATTAAACAATGATTTAAAATATACTTCTGAAATGTTAGTTTACAATTTTTGTGATCCATTTTATATAATGATCCCAGTGGGTTTAAATTCAGACGTTGACAAAACGGTCGTCAAAATACAAGTAACTATTGAAGTAAAGTTAAGGGTTGAAATTTTATCATGATTTTATTTCGCTGCCCAACAATAGTAATTGTCAGAGATCAAATCAAGTCAACAACCAAATGACACTGGGCTGCTTAATGGCCCGGCTAACGCCGGGTCATGAAAGTTTTTTACGAATCGCTAAACTTTTCCACTCTCTCTTTTTTATGTTAAAATCGATACTGTTTTTGTCATCAGCGTTAATTTTTGGCATTAACATGGATTATGACGTAGAGCTTCATAGCAATATTCATTTTTTTATAAGAACAACTCTCTTTTTATAACTTTTGAAAGTCTCAGTTGTGACTATTGTCTTCTGTATTTATGTGTCTTGTTCTCTTTCATATTTCCGTTTAGATTATTATTATTGTTATCTTCTTCTTCAATGAAAATTAATATAATTAAATCAAACATTTTCCAATAATACTACGTTTTTATTTATTAATACTACACTTAAAAATTTCAATAAAACATATTTTCATGTTAAATATACCCCACTGTTTTATAAAATAATAAATTGTCATGTCATCTTCCATTTCCACTAACAATTTATTGGTGAAATTGTCGGATTTCTGGTAACGGAAATTATGTTTTTTACATAATTCTCTTTTAGTAGTCAATATCACTATTTTGTTAGTTAAATGATTTTACAAATGAAATGCCGTAGCTTTTATTATATACGAGTATTTCCACTTGATCTGTTTCCAGTAATTGTTTCGTGAGTTTTGCTTTTCGGCACCGAAAATTTCAAGAATGGAATACTCGCGGATTCCGTGATTTGTAGATACGATATGTCTGAAGTCTGAATAGATTCCAATGACGTACAGTCGGATTCTCAAGATGTATGATTCTCAAATATATGCAATGGTTCAAAGATTTAGCGATGGAATGGTAGATACTCGTGTATCTTTGCAAAGGAAAAATGTTTGTATTTATTTTTACATGATTCCATGAAAGTCTCAACTGACCGATGGGAGGATTGTCGTGTATACGAGTATACTCCCAACCCAATAGCACCCCCAATAATAATAATAATTTTTTTTTAAATTTATAAACTAACGTTTAGACAAGATTTTTTATGCATAGCACAAAGGGTAACAATTATTGTGCTATGCATAAAAAATCTTGTCTAAACGTTAGTTTATAAATTAAAAAAAATAATAATTAATATTTAAAAAGTTTAAGTATTTCCCCAATAAATGCAGACATAATTTGTCTCGACGCCACCTAGCGAGGGATTTAACACTAACAATGTCTTTCTCGCAAAAATAAAGTTGGTTGTTTTCAGGTGGAAAAAATATAACAAGCAGTAATTGTTGAATGAAACACTAGTATATATTGAATTATTTGGCGGGTATTTGATAAGCCCCCATAGCTCAGTGGTCAGAGCATCCGACCGGCAATCAGAAGGACACGGGTTCAAGTCCCGTTGGCGGCAAGTATCTTTTCTCGGAAGATTTTTCAATGTAAATGAGTGTTTCAGGCTGACAATTATTGCTTATAATAATAATACCCCCAATAATGATTAGGATGATTTTGTAATGCGGAAAGAAAAGATGTCTTGATATTCCAACCAGGTGATTGATTATTCCCAGTTAAATCGATTTAAAGCATTTAAAAATAATATTGCTCTTTTTCACACGATGTTTTTTTCTATATTGTAGATTTTTATGTTTTTAAATTCTCTCATCAACCATAAGAACCTTGTACCTTCATTGTGAGGAACAGATATGGTACGAATGGTTCAATGACAACTCAACAAAGTGGCATTTCAACACGTTTTTAAGTCATTAAAAGTGATGAAAAAAATAGCCCATAACCTAACCTAACATTACCAGTTCATCTAGTTTCTTGTTTTGTTTTCTATCTCATTTAATGACTATTCTAATGAGTGATGTAGTGCCACTCTGTTGAGTTGTATTTTTTTGATTTTGATTTTGATTAAATAGTAAAAATGTTACCACGCGTTACAGCTTTCTCACCTGCCGTAGATTATGTAGTTCTCTAAGGTTATCAAACGTATTATATTTTAACAAGTAGGTACTTCTACCCAATGATGATTTTATCATGTTTGTACTTTAAAAGGCACGTTGATTGCCATATTATATATAAAAATGTTCCATTTCTATGGAACTTTTGGTATTAGGAACATAAAGTTTTGTGTATATGTTCTAGTCAATCCTCAGGTCTGACTTGAAGTCTTTGGCCGGAAGGCTTTGGTCAAACCTAGGATAAACCAGTCATACCGCGAAGAGACTATGACATATATCTTATATACTACACTTATTTACACTTACATACCACTACTTTTTCTGTGTAGCTTCTTATACGGTGAATGGATTTTTCAAGGCGAGTGAACTTAGTGACTATTGCAAAGGTCGAAATAAAATTGAAATAACTGGTAGAGATCGAAAGATCCCAAATAATGTCATCATGTTGGTGTGAGAATTCAAAGATCGTTAGATGCGATATCGTCCAAAGTGGTGAGCACCGGATATTATGACAGATAGGACCGGAAGTTCCGTTGGCCGAGGGTTGTCGTCTATTTTTAAGCCGGAAACTTATTGTAAATTTATTTTCATCAGTTTTTTTTTATAAGCATGATTGATTTTGATTTATGTAAAATGTATGAATATTTGTAATGCTATTTTTTTGTGGGGACTTTGAAATATATTATATTTACTGGTAAATTTATAAAAAACATATTTTTATATGCAGCTGTTTTGTCTTCGAATATCTTATAGAAGCTTTACTCATAGATTCAACATCGTTCAAGATTTCAACGTTTTGTCATAGCTATCTGTTGCAGAGTTTTCATTCCTTCGGAAAAAAAATTAACTGCTTCATAGTTAAGATAATTGTAGTTTTTTGTTGTAGATTTATTTTCTCATTTAATACTTGTGATTAGACGACTGCCACACCAGCTATAAAAGATACCTTTTATAGCTGGTGTGGCAGTCGTCTAATCACAAGATAGGCTTGGCCTATTTCAGCATATCAATCGCAATATATTCCCATTGAGAATGTACGGCGAGCGATATGCCGAAATACGCCAAGCCACATCTTTTATAGCTGCGTGTTGCCTAGGTCTTAAGCTTTCCAACGCATGGCGGCTCGGTAATTAAAAGGCAGTCGCAGGTTCAAACTTCGGAAAGTGAAATAAAAATTATTTAAAATATTGACTGTATCACCAACAATAAAAAAATCTTTCATGTACTTACATTCACTTTCAGAATTCAATCTTTGTTTGGAATATGTGATTACTATCTACATTCAAATAGCTGTTCATTCACTGTTCGTTCACTTTCAACTGTGTTCACTTTCAGAATACAATCTTTGTTTGAAATATGTTATCACTAACTACATTGAAATGGCTGTTAATTCACTATTTGTTAATACATTTACATTTAATATATTCAAATAGCTCTAGGTGCTTCCTAACCACATTCTACTATTTTCACTCTCATTTCCTTCCGCATCCCAACTTTCTCAATTTGTAGAACCCTTGCTGCCTGATAATTCACCCTAAAATGAGATGTTCACACAAAAGTTCTAATTTAAAAGTAAAAACAGGTTAAGTCTTCATAACTTTAACAGCCAATTTCTAGGTACATACCATAAAATATATATTATGTGTATGTACAATGTGTACACGTATACAGATTTGAATGAATAATAGAATAATAAATCCCTAAATACAGTTGCGCATTAAAATATTCCTTTTATTTTTCCAAGATAAGGAAAAAGGCTTTGTTTTCACCCCCTCTTTACCTCAGCCCCTCACACGCAGCCTAAACCGTGGACCCTTCTGCCAAAGTTTTTGCAGGGCTAAATACCCCTAGAGCTGGGAGCTGTAAGGTAGAAGACGACCAACCTTATAGGGCTGTAGGGATGTAGGGCTATAAAGTTGTTGGGTTGTACGGTACGGCTGAGGATTTCCCTTAAGATCCCTGAGCTCAAACAAACGAATTTGTGACCATTGCATTGTAAAAGTGGGCCTTAAATAATAAATTACAATTTTTCTTCTAAATACCAAAAACCTACATGAACAAAACATGTTAGTCTGTCTCACAAAAACACGCTAAAATTAAGTTTTGGAAATTGTACGTCATCGAAAATATTTTACAGCCCGAATGAAATTTCTATTGTTGGGTAAACTGTTAAAAATATTCAAACTCGTAATTATTTGCCTGGTTTCTTTTAGCTAAAATTCGTATGTACATATAACTATTATCAGATCGCTCTGAAATTTCCATCACGAACAATGATACTTTATAATGTTCATTTAATTGTCGCATACGGGACGCTATGTTATTTATTGAATATTTTTAATAAAATTTCAACTTACTTACTACGTCTATAAAAAGAGTCTAAAATGTCGAATTATATGTTGTCGACATTTCTTTCGAACTTTGCAAACGTTAATTAATTCATTGATTGAACTAGCTTTTAATTTATTTATATTTTTATTATTTTAAGAGATGCTATTTTTAAATTGTAATTAAATCATGTATTAATTCACAAGAAACAAAATAACCTTTACTTTTCTAAAAGTTAAACAAACTCTTCAACATTGATGTAACATTTAATAACTAACTATTGGTGTAACTTCCACACTTCGATTTAAAATCAAGAAACATAATTCTTTATTTAAATTCGTTTCGACTCGTAAGCTTCGTGCTTAATCCGCCAGAGCGCACCACGTACGCGACCTGCGCCGACGAGTTCACGCGGGAAACTGGCTGCGAAGGCTTCGAAGGAAATGCTGGAATATTTTCCCTCCAAACTTTGTTTATAGGCTTGGTACACATCACCGCAAGAAGAGCGCTTGCGTAGTAAACACGATACGTGTTTTATTTTTACTGACTGTCTTTTTAATGACTTAAAAATGTTTTGTTTTAGTACCAACAATATTTCAGAAAAATTCATTTAATTGTTTTTACAGGATTTTCATACAAATTATTAATTTATGTATCAATTTTCTTAGCTACAAAATGAAAAATCTGGGCTTGAATGAAAAATCCGGTGTCATGAAGTTTGATCAACGTTTCTGTCAATTATTTTCATAACAACGCATATATTTCCAGTTCCTTTCCAGAAGCCACGAAGTATATTTTTTTGCGTGAGTATAGCACAGGTGTAACATTTATTTTTTTTATTTTATTTTAATGACAATATAAGAAAAGTAAAATTACAAAATAAGTAAAAATACAAAGTAAAGTGGTTTGTTTACAGTCCTCCTCACTCCTCACTAGGTATTCCTGTTCCGAGGCGGACTGTATGTTGCTGAATGGGTGTAGATTTTTATTTCCCCGTCTTCTAGTTTCTTGATTTTCACAAAATAACAATAAATAAAATAAAAGTATTTATGTTTTATTTTTATTGTAACTTTATGAGTAAAACCTCAAATTGTAATATTTAATTAAATGAAGACAATATAAGCGAAAATCAATCGAAAATCTGGAAACAGAAAAATCAGAAAAAGATATTGACACCTCTGGAGCAAGAGGTCCTGGGTTCATCTCCCAGAGGTGTCAATATCTTTTTCTGATTTTTCTGTTTCCAGATTTTCGATTGATTTTCGCTTATATTGTCTTCATTTAATTAAGTATTTATGTTTGTTGTCTGCAGGTTGTATTGGGGTTTCTTCATAATTTTAATGATTTCCTCATCTTCCTGTTTACTTAACCATAATTTGATATCTTTTTTAAACATTTGTATCTCCATGGTGTTCTTAATTGCAATTGGAAGGGCATTTTATAATTTGTAGCATGGAAATTATGGTTTTTCTGGCCAAAAGATGTATTTAATTGCGGGATGTTCAGTAGTTTTGAGGATTTAGACCTTGTAGTGTAGGTGTGTTGGTCAGCAAGGTATTCATATTTTTCTTCAAATTTGAGTAGTGCATTTTTTGAGTATAATTTAATAATGCTGAACACATTAAAGTTTTTAAAAATGTATTTTGATGGAGTTTTTGTGGGTACTTTTAGGATTATTTTTATTATTGCCTTTTGCGTTTTAGCTAGCTGCTTGATGTGAATGTTTGAGGCAGTTCCCCATCCTATAATCCCATATTCTATGCGTGATTGGCAAAGAGCATAGTAGACTTTATATAGATTATTTTTATTAAGTTTATTGCGTATGTTTCTAAAGTAGTACATGAGCTTTGTAAGTTTCTTTGCGATGCTATTTATGTAAGAGTCCCATCGAAGATTTTCATCGATTTCAATGCCAGTTTGGTGCCATTGGGACTATGGCATCCCGATTTGGGGTATGTTGTGAGGCTAACGAGAGTGGGAGGGCAAGGAGATGGGACAGTTTTTTAAGTACCTGGCTGTTCAGATCTGGTTAACACGGTAACACGGTTCAATCCACTTTCTTTCTGAATTTTGGTCTTCAAAAAGGGGGTACACTACCACTCTTCTTTGTATCAACCTCACCTTCTCGTTCCGTGTAAATACTTAAAAATACAAAAATTATAAATAAATAAATTAAATGGTGTAAATTCTAATCATGCAATTTCAAATGTTCTCCAAAATGACATGAAAAGAATCTCAAACTTGCGATCTCTCGAAAGAAACCATTAATTTGTTCTGAATGCAATTATTAATGTTCTCCAAAATGACCTTGAAAAAAATGACATCTCCGCGATTCTTTCAAGGATATAAAGAAACCATCCCTTTGTTCGAAATGCAATTATTAATGTTCTCAACAGCTGTCTTGACACAAGTTCATTCGTGTGATTTCTTGAACTAAACCATTCCTTTATTTGTGAAACGGGAATCCTTCCCAGTTGGACAGACAAAGCATATTTTATACTGTATTGTGTTACAATTCGTATATATATACGTATTTATATAAATTAAAAAAAAAAAAACAAAAAAAACGACTTTGATGTATTTTTTATTATTTCATCAAAAATGTCATGCTTAGCAGTCGTAAAAATCAGTGCCCTTAATATATACAATTTAACGTTTTTACATCAAGGAGCAAAATAAATTCAAAATAGGTCACCCTAGTGTTATCTTTTTATTTCAAATGCTTTATTATTTTTAATGAAATTAGCATTGTAGTTCCCTAGAGATTTGGCTGGCTGTGGAGAACATTATAAATATATGCAAAGTGGGATAATATGGCGTGATGCTAATAAGTCTACAGTACTCTATTTTATATTTTTTTAATTACGTGCACGAGGATGCACACATTAGACTTGGTGCATTCGCAGCTTACAAACTTATATTATTAATAATCCCTCGGGTTAATTTGTTCGCTTTTCGGAACAACTCGTATAGTTCTCGTAGAAATCTTTGTCCCTTACTATCACTGTGAGAAATGTGATATAAACGGTGTTGGAAAGAGAAAACATCATACTTAAATTAAAATCTTAACATTAACCACAAAATAATTAAAATGTACGCCTTTATGAAATCAAAGTTTCGGATCAAATTTGAAAAAGATTTACCAAACTTTGGGAATTTTTTATTAATTATATATTTTTTTTATTACATGGAACGACAAAAAAGTCAGGTGACAAAAACGTTTATAATACCTACATGTGTCTTATAAAACAAGAGTTTTTATTTTTTTTCTTTAGTAATTTTAGTTAGAAAAAACATAATGTGAGCCGTTTTTAAAACTTTTTTATGTTTGTATGCAAAATGTTTATACTTTATTTTTTTTTTATATATTTCGATTTATAAAACTTGAAAGCGTATTTAATCAACTTCCAAAAGACAGGTTTTAGTTTTCGGATATGTTTTGATTTTATTGCACGGTGAAAATATTTAGACCCTCTGACAAAATATGGTGGAGGCCTGGGGTTAAGTTCTTCGCTCGTTATATTTTTATTTTATGCCTACTTATAAAGGTAGTAATTTAAAAAAAAATGTTTTTGTGGTTTACCACAAAAACAAGACAGATGTCTTCATTGTTATCTTGTAGCAGAGGCTGTATGCAATTAGCATACATCAGACCTCGTGCTCTTGCAGCTTATAAAATTAATATTAAGTTCTTCTCTCGGCGTGGTTTTAATGTCCGTTTAATTATTTAAAAAAATACATATTTTTACTGTGGGATTCTGTCTTTGGGCTTCGTATTAAGAACAACCAAAAACTTTAATTCCATACAAGTCATTAAATTATTATATGTATCTCTAGTTAGAAGCATAATGGAATATAACTCGGTAGTTTGGTCTCCATCTTACAAAATTCACATTAATAACATTGAGCGAATACAAAAAAAAATTCTGCGTTTTATTAATTTTAAATTAAATATCCCACTAGATGACTTTAAATATAATTTATTATTAAATGTTGTAAAAATACACACACTAGAAGACAGACGTTAAATAAACGACTTAACATTTTTATTCAAAATACTTAACTCTAAATTTGACTGTTGCGAACTACTGCAACTCATAAAATTACGAATACCGACAGTAGCTACACGACAAAATACACTATTCTACTGTAGCATTCATTAGCGGAACTACATTGCCCACTCTCCGATACAACGATTTCACACTATGGGAAATCAGTACTTAGGTGATATTGACATATTTAACATAAACTTGGCAAAATTTGTTGATCTTGTAAAAAACTTATTCCAAAACTATTCCTAAACTATCTGTTTTTCTGAAAACCTATGAAATCGCTGTATTTTTGTATTTTTATGACTTGTGTGCTTTTTTATCAAATTTTATTTTTATTATTTCTGTATATGTTAAATAATCTGTCATGAATTATTTGTACTACCAAAATGTAAAAGCCCATTGGGGGTTAAATAAATAAAAAAAAAAATAAAAAATTTACTATCTACGTCTTCATTATTATCAGGTGTTCTGCAGCAAAGACTAAACATTATTATGAAGTGTTCTGCAGAAAATAATGTGGTTTTCTGCAGCAAAGACTATACATTATTATATTCTGCAGAAAAGACTATACATTATTATCGGGTGTTCTGTAGCGAAGACTAAACATATGATGACCTCCAAGCTTTATTTTTCATTATCTGCAGACTTTTTAGCATATAAGATTCTAAAGGCGAATTTATGTAATCTGATGGATAATGAATTTACAATATACGATGTTTGAATTAAGAGCCATTAACCAGCGGCCGAAAATTTAAATTTCGTCGAACGATGATCTTACGATTGTACCTTAGCGACTGTACAGGGCTGTTCCAGTGAGAAAGATTATTTATTCTCCATACCAGAATTTTAACATAATAACTCGATATCGATTTCATTTCATTCAAAATTTACTTTTATAAATTCCTACATTCAAAAATGCTCAAACTCGTGATGATAAAATTATTTAAATTATATAGGTACTTTTTGTAATGTCTAAGCAAAATAATGATGTAATTGTCACGATAATAATTATTACTTCATAATAATTATTTTCCTGACTTAGTAAACCTTCACCTGGCCGCTTACTTTAATTCTTGAATCGCCGTTTTTTGGATTTTTTCGATTGGCAACATTATTGAAAAACTTCCAGCGGTACTTTTTGGATTCGCATCGTACAGGAAGCCGGTGCAAATTCGACTAGTCACTTTAGTGATAGTTCTGGATTTCAAAATGGGGTAATCCCTTTGTTACAAATTGTTTTTTTAAAACGATTTTAATCGCGATGCACATCGATGCACATTTTGCGAACGCTTCTTTCTGATGTGATCGGAACGCTATTTCTAACGTGTTCGGTCGCCGCCATTGGGACCGATATTTGTCCGCGGCATAACGATGTTGTAAATTACCTATATAATCGCGACTGGCATATTGAAGAGCGTCGCGAGGGAGAGTTCTTATGACCTGGTACGGTCATTGCTGCTCATATTTGTGACGGATTTCATTTCCTGATGAGGCGTGCTGACGGAAATCGTGGCTATCCGAGGGGCTCAACCAGAGCACTGGTGCTGATCTTGGACCCTACTCTCTGGCGGGGAGTCCTCATTCTCTGGCCTTCCTGGGGAGTCTTTCCTGGTTCCCATCCTGGAGATTGCGTGAGAGTATGGCCCGAGGTTCATCAACGCGCTATCTTCAAGTAAATTAAGAGTTCGCGTCAGTGTAGAAGTATTTAGATAAAGATCCATGGTCCGCAGGTACGACATTTCTTTCTGCTTAATTATTTTCCTGTTAAATTGTCAGAATCTGTTATGTTTTTGGGGATGTGAAACCCGGCCCCTCAAAAGGGCAACATTGTTATGTTCTTTATAAAAATATACTGGGATTTTGTTATTTTGGAAATGAACTCTTTTATTACTTAAACCAATTAAACCTCACAAGTTGGAACCTGTATTCGTTTATTCCCATAATCCTGAAGAGAATCTCTCACTCTACCATTAAATAGAATAATCAGAAGGTTCATACTGATGAATGCTGTTACATAATTTTTTTAAAATATGTTAGTTTGTAAGACCGTAAATAAATAAACAAACTGAAGTATTTTCGTCACAAAATATGGGCGCGAATATTTTTTTCATGATTTTATTGGAATTAAAATTGAAATTCTGAAAAGAAGCTTTCCCAAATAATTTATTGATTTATTTTACTGCATGATTATTTGATTTAAAATGTATGTTGTATAATACAACATTTTGTTTGAAAATTTAACAAATCTGCCAACGCCCTACCGTAAAACCTTATTGTACTAAAAATAAACATATTTTCTCGAAATTTAAAACATAGCTTTACTAGATAAAAGAACAGTCTTTCGAAATCAATTTGTATTTTTTTGTGGAAAAGAGTCAACACGTCTAAAATTTGATTTTAAAATGACATATTTCCAATTGTGTCTGGTTGGTTGAGTGAAAAAGGGGTATACGGCGGTCTTCCATCTCTCTCTACCACTAATCGTCTGTTAATTTGGTTTATTTCATGGATGTTTGAATTAAGTTTGTTTTAAAAGTACCTATATTTTTTTTTAGTTGTGGTATGAGGAACCAAAGATATTGAAATACAAAAGAGATATACTATGATGTCCGCTCGACTGTCGGCGGACGAAAATAATTTGTTCCTTTCCTTGATTTTTTTTAAGGTGTGCTTTAGTACCGGTTAATAATATAATTTAAATACAATATTTTGTTCATTTTGTTTATTCGATAATTGGTAAACACTATCGGCGACACCAGGAAGCGCAGTCCCCACCTAGTAAAAACTGCGGATAGCATATCTCTTATATTTCAATATCTTTGTGAGTAGCCCCGTGACGAAACAGTTACGACTAGACAAGCGTGTTGGATCTTTGGATCAAGTAGGGAATGCAAATCTCGCGAGATTGGGGCTCAAGCGAGATCCCGCGAGTTTATGAATAACAATACTGCGAGATCTCGCCAATTTCGAGATCTCGCGAGATTGGCAGTTTTGTGTGTTTTTTTGGCAAATAATCACAATATTTGAATGAAATAGGAAAAAAAATAATAAAAATTATAAGTATTATGAGATAAACATTTATTTTCACGAATTTTTCAATAGACTTTCATGCATTAAACATTGTTTGACGTATTTGTCTATAATTTTTCAATAAACTTTTAAGTAGAAAACTTTGACGTACGTATCTATCAAATAACAAATGAAAGAAACAACCAGTCTTCTCTTCTAATATCAAACAAAAATCTTTTAGTAAAAAAAACAGTTCTTTTTTAAACAACAAAACAACGAGAAGTAAAAAAAAATGAAACTTATTATCTAAGTTGGGTTGACTATTAAACTGAGATATTATTATCAATTAAAGAAAACTATATTTACTCAGTAGACCCATTAGATATTACAGATTAATTAGCAAAATATACCAATCAAATGAAAGATTTGTTCAGTTCAAATCACAATTATTTTGAAAATAGATCCTTAAAAAGCACAACATGTCCAAAGAATTGTCTGCTTAACGGCTTCTTATTTTGTTGGCCAGATAACCAGCCGCTGAAAAGGCCCTTTCGGATTCAACACTAGTTGGAACCACAGATCTCAGGCTACCTCAGGCACCGAACGAAACCGACAGATCGCAACTCCGTCCGTGTCAGTCCGCGCTTCGAAGAAGGCATTTTTATGCTCGAGTGGAATCTCGTTAAAATCGCGAGATCTCGCCCTTTTTTCGTCCGAGATCAATCTCGCTAAAAAAGGACACAAAGGTTTCTGAACACGTGAATGATCAAGCCATCATTCACGAGTTCAGAAACGGCTAAAGTGAATATTTTATAATGTAGCGGTAGATCTGCCATTATCGCCTTGCTCAAAGACCACTATCGAAACGTTGCTTGAAATGGGTTTAACCCTGTTTAATGACAAGGTCGGAATAATCAGGTACTTTCCAACCTTTCTTTTCCCTATTTTTTTCTCTTCCCCCATCTTGCAGCCTCGCGCAATACAGTACCGCTTGTTTTCATCCTGCGACAAAATATCCCAGACACGATATGCTCCGACAAAATATCCCTCGACATATTATCCCAAGGACAAAATATCCTACTGACAAAACATCCTCCAACAAAATATCTACTAAAACCTAACCTAACCTCATTTTACATTTTACTATTTTTGAACAATAATTTATTGTCTTTACAGATTTTCTGTATTATTTTTATCCCATTTTTTTGTACTTTAGGTTAGGTTGGGTTAGGTTAAGTTAGGTCAGGTTAGGTTAGGTTTTAGTAGATATTTTATTGGGGGATGTTTTGACCGTGGGATATTTTGCCGGAGGATGTTTTATCCGTAGGATAATTTGTCGGGGATATTTTAATTAATGCGCAATAACATCATTCTGCCGAACTACTTGGGCCAACTGAGAGCAGCTGTACGACATTCACAAAAAATGATTTTTTACGCCAATTCTCAAATAACAATACCATCGTTCCTGACAGATGGGACTTTAGGGCCTTATTTAGTGACGACACAGTTTTACTATTTAAATCTAAGGATTGGAATAATGTATATAACATAGCGAATCCAGGAATCACGCAAGTGAAAACATGGCTGGACTCTAACACACTTACACTAAACATATCGAAAAAAAAATTCTCAACGTACAGTATAACTAACACGGGACAGCCAAAAAACGATACAAATGCCATAAAAATACACGAATGCATAAACACAAACATCTGCGATTGCCCTCCTCTAGAAAAAACGGAACAAATAAAGTATCTAGGAATCGTAACTGACCATAACGTTAGATGGACACATCATATTAAACAAAGTACAAATAAACTTCTCAGAACAATACACATTTTCCTAAACATAAGAAACATATATAAAATAAAACAAATGAAAACAATATATTTTGCACTTTGTCAATCAATAATAGAATATGGATTAATTGCTTGGGGAGGAGCAACAAACGCAGCTATCGCTCAAATAGAAATCGCACAGAAAACGATCTTCAAGGTAATATTTAAAAAACATAGACTAACCGATACAGATCAAATATATAAAAGTTGTGACGTACTAGATATACGCTAATTATATGTTAAAACACTACTAAACTACATTTTTGACCCAAAAAACACACTCCAACAAACACCAAATATCACTAATAGACCGGTTAGACAAGCCTACAAAGAAAGCATAAAAACTCCGACGGTAAATACTACCTTTGGACAAAGACACCATAAATACCATGCTATAAAAGCATTCAACAGTCTTTCACTTGAAACAAAAATTGAGGAAAACAAAAATAATTGCAGACACAAAATTAAATAAATGGATTAAAGAACAATGAAGACAATTTTACCAAAATTTTATAACATAAAAGAATAAAACATATATACGCAACACACAAAACCAATATAAAATACGTAACACTCACAAACACATAAAACATAATATACGCCGATTTTCATTTATTATTTTTTAGTTTATTAATTTTAATTTTTGATCTCTATTTTTAGTTTAAATTTATCTTTATTTTAAATGTTTTTTTTTTGTTTTTTTTTTGGTTCGTCACCAACATTGTATATTTCTATTTTTTCTAACTGAATTATGTATAAATTATTATATTATAAAATGGGGGCCTCAGCACGGGTAAACAACCGTTTTACTTTGCTTATAATCTGAGCTATGCTTAGTAACTAGATCTAAATAGTGAAGAACTAATCAACCTTTTCTATCCTCAAGCTATCTAAGTCTAGATAGAGGATTGTACAAAATGTACAATTTACCTTATACCACTACTCGTACATCTCTGCCTTCAAATAACTTGTGCTATCTCTATATCTCTCGCTGGAGATATAACATTAGTCATCTCCGTTTGTATATTTATATCTGGCCTAGGATCAGCTCTCCATTGCACGAGACGGCAAAACCTAATAGGGTCAGTTAGAGAAAGGATCATGGTGTAACTGCGCGTTTATACCGGCCACTTTCTGAGATTTTCAGGAATACTTTGGAGATTTTCTTTGGGGTTTTAAGGCTTTGACGGGACATAATGGAGCCTCCGTGTCACTGACACTGCTGGGGAGATTGAAGAATTCAACATTTTGATCGTGAAATACATTTAAAAAAAACCAATCGTTGTTTTTCTTATATAGAAATTATTGTGGTCTAACTCTAATTATTGGAAGCGGGTATGGGTACCGCCGCCCCGGGAGAACCATTTATTGGATAACCAACCTTCTGCCACAGATCACCCCAAGTGGTTCGCTACGTCTGGTGACTTAGCAAAGGTGCCCGGCTTCATGGGGTCAGGTTTGTCCGAATCTTGGCGGCAGATGTGTCTGCCCACCAACTGCATGGCAGGCTCGGGAGAGAATGGTTGAGGAAGTCCCTTTGACTTTTCCAGCCGTACTCTCTCAGAACATCGCATTGCAATGGGAGGGATGGATACATACGTCCGTAACTCCTGGACACACTGACCCCCAGATTCCTATCTACTCCTCATACTTTTTCCTTCCCAAGACTTCCTCTTCTTACTTTCCCTAAAAAGATCCTCCACACACCATTCCTAAAGATAACATAGAACCTGAGGGAAATTATTTTCCTCAGGGCCTCTTATGTGGAACTAATATAAAAAAAAATCTTTGGAAAACAGAAAATTCTTGACTCCGAGTTAAAAAGGGCTATTCGTTTGGTAAATTTCAATGATTACTGCTGCCAAGAGCAAGCTTTGCGTTGGCGTCGTTGATAAAATACCTTCTGCATGAGTTCATGTTATATATAAAACGATTTGCCTGATTTTTGATTTACTTATTCTCACAACATTTCTATCTCCAAGAACCACGTTTACACCTTCCTTAAATAGTCTATTCGCACAGCATCCCCAAAGTTAAGATAGCCTCATGTGCTGAGTTAATATTTAAAAAAATACATAATGTAGCGTTCTGCCGCAAATAAATCAAGAGTCTCAAGAGTGGTTTTAAGAAGACATTCGATATTTTTGCTGAAAGACTTGGCAGAAGATAACTTCATGGCTCCTAAATGTGATTGAAATTCCGCAAACTTGTTCCGGGCTACATCCTGTAGGGTGAAGATTTCCCCGATGTAACCCAACCTCCTATAGGAGAGCGCAGTATAAGAAGTATTTTTACTTGGATAAAATTTATATTTCTAAAAATTACACTGACATTTTAAATGAAAAATCTAGGCTCTTGCATATTTTAACTCCATCACAATATGTAAGTCAAAGTCGAACCACCCTTAATAAATATGAAATGATCCAGATATAGCTTCAGCGCTTCGCCTCTAGATTAAGTTAAGGCTTTTGCGCAAAACTTGGGCTCACTAGAGGGAGCGAGACGGTGAGGGCTGCCTTCTCTCTCTTACAATCAGAGCCGATTCAGATGACGAGTAACTAATTCAGATCCACTCAGGAAGCTGCACTGAGAGATGCAACATCAACTAATCTCATTTTCTGCTTATTTGGAGGTTAGGATTTCGGGAAAAATTGAGTTTATAAGATATGGCTTATTGACCTTTCGTTAGTCGTGGTTACTCGATTTTTTTTAAATTTCCACATTTTCCTTGTAAATCCACATTACAAAAAATGTAAATGAAACAATTGTCTGATGGGATACATTTAAATCTCTTTTATAATGGTCGGCATTCAAAAATTCACACCTTGTAAATTGTTCTTACAAGCAATACCTAATAATAATAATTATTATTGTAAGTATCCAATTTTAACTTCAGATTTTATCACCGCGCTCCACATTTTAAATTTTTATATGAAATGATAAAAAAGTGAGGTGACAAAAGTGTTTATTACACATATATACAATAGAATAAGTATTGTTGTTTGCATAATCTGTGATTTTAGTACCGTCTTCACATAAAAACATCACGTGAGTCATTTTTACCTATTTTTAATGTTTGCGTTCAAAATTTTAATATTTACAAATGCTAATATTTATTTGTAATATAATAATTTGAAAGCCTATTTTGTAACCTTTCTAATACAGTTTTTACTATTCGGCTACGTTCAGAAATGTTTCATTTATAGAGCTTTAATTGTGAAGCGGTTATAACTAAAAGTTTTCGTAAAATGTCATTTCGTTTGACATCAAAAGCTAATATTCTCGAAAATTCGGAGGGGTTAAATCTTCCCCACAGGAAAAACTAAACCCTTTCACATACTTTTCCACAAATGATCATATAGTCAATCCACGCTATGCAATTGCACTATATAAGTATAATAAATTCAAAACAATACAAGAACAACATGTCAACCTACCAGAGACCAAATGGGAAAATAATTCGCTGACTCCAGATATTTTCATGTCAAAGGGTTTGGCTCGGTAGAACTCCTAATTGGACCTATAAATCCTACTGATCCCTCAATATAAATATTTAAAAAAATATTTTGTTATTTTTACTATTTTCTAATAATAATAATAATAATTGGAAAATTTGTGTGAAAATTCATGGGCGCTGTACAATTTATTATGAATTCTTAGGCTCTTTTTAATTTTATTATTTGCAAGTATATACAGAAAACATACTTACCTGGCAGGTCACTTCCGATAAACATACTTTAATTAGAAAGTTTATGAGGACTGGACATTGCAAGATTTTACATTTGCTTGCCCCATCACTGTTAGTATTACATTTATGGGAAGATTAGTGGCAAAGATAGAGTTGATATTTATTTTGGAAGACTGGAGAATTTTTATGAAATGATTACAAAAGCTTACTAAAATATTTTTATTTTTGAGAGTGATAATTCGTGATGGAATTTCATTATAATATATTATAATAAAACGAATATAAAACTTTATTCCACTTAATTTTATTTGACCGTAACCGGTTTCAGCTCGTTAGAGCTAAGTTGCTAAGTTCCCGCTTTTGTATCCAGTGTAATTTTCATAATAATTTCGATATTAAAATATGTTATTAGTTTAGACCATTCCCACTCCAATGCAAACATGTATCCCTTCAAAAACAAATAAAAAAATCCATACTTCATAAATTTAATAACACTTTGACAATAAAATTAGGTCATTAGTAACTCATATTACTTGTAAGGTTTTTCCCTAATCATCATTGAAGTGAGCTACAGACCCAAGGCAATTAGCTTACTGGAATTACCAAAATATTTAGAAATTCGACAGTCTATAACGACTTAGCAACAAATATAATTATTATAATTGATTAAAATCCTTGTAGACCACCCCTGTCCCCCTCCCCAATATGTTATGTATATAAACCGTAGACTAAGAATTATTTATACCAGTCTGAAGATGGCTCTAACGAGCTGAAACCGGTTACGGTCAAATAAAATTAAGTGGAATAAAGTTTTATATTCGTTTTATTATAATATATTAAAGCTTACTAAAACATTAGTTTCAAAATAAGTATGTGATTAATGAATATATTCTTCAACCGCTCATTAATTATTTTATCCATTGCTTCTGTTAAGTACGGGTAGTATCTGATTGGCTGCAGCTATGAATAGTTAAGGGTTGCAGTGAGGGGGTTGGGGTTGCCATTGAGTTATGCTATTCCTTCAGGGCAGTGAGTGCCTCTCCGTACCGGTGAAGGGTTTACTTATTATCAGAAGCAAGAAACATCTAATCTGGATCACGCGATTGATTATTATAATATAGTTTTCCGGGAACAATGTAATTGCTTCGTCTGATAACGCACAAGATTCACATTTGCTATGAGCAAGTCCATCTATCCTATACCATCTTTTTCTGGCAAGGATGTGAAGGAGGAGAGCGGAAAAAAGGTGGTTGAAAAGTCCTTGTGTACTAAATACCAATAGTTCTGTGAATAGTAGACCTGGAAAAAATTATATTTCTAATTTTCTCATATTTATCAAATCCAAAATTTCTCTTGAAATCATAAGATTAGCAAGTAGTTATTTAATTACCTACCTATTTAGTTATAAACCATATATATTAGGTGACATTTTTATTTTATTTCAAATAAGGAATTATGCATTTTGTCTGATAAAACATCACCTTCTTAATGGCGATTCTTTTTTTAAACTTCTGAAAAAAGTGCGAATAAAAGGTACAAATAAACCCGACGATTTTATGTTTGAAAATAGAATATTTTGTGAACCCTCGTCAAAGTTGGTAATCTAGTTAAATTAATGCTTGCTTGAATAATAGAATGCAGCTGATTTTCTAAAACAGAAACCGAACACCTGAACAAATTTACAGAAGGATGAAATTCCAAATGGTCGAGTTAAAACAGGACATAGTTTCTTTCAGTCGAAAAAAAAAATATTCAAAGCAATATTCAATTTCTGACCAGCATTCTTTCACCAAGGCGACGCTGCCATTTTACCAGGAGTAATTAATTAAATTAGTAATTACTAAGTTTGTTACGGTTGTACGTAGTCAATTAATTTTTATAAAATGCAAGAAATAATTAAATAATAATAAATTATAACTAAAAGACGTAATTGACTACTAACAAGAATTATAACAAAAAAATAAACTGGAATATAATATACCGAATATAGATGCTGAAAGGTCCTTTACGTAAACTAAAGAAATTATTTATTTATACTTATATAACATAGTAACGAATAGACCAATAAGATATAAGCATAAAAAAATTAAACTCCTACGGTAAACACAAGCTTTGGACAAATATACCACAGATTCCAGGGAATAAAATCATTCAATAATCTTTCACTCGATACAGAAAACGAGGAAATCAAAAACATTCCAGTTGCAAAATAAAAAGATGGATTAAGGAACAAAAAAATGATATTATTACAATTTTTTTATTACAAACATAATATATATACGTAATTCTCATTACCGTTAAAATACACGCTTCATTATACGTATACAACCGTACCCCACACTTTATTAATGAGTTTTATTTTATTTCATCTCAGTTTTGTTTATTTAAATTTTCTATTTCGTATTATGAGACGATGTATGAATGTGAGTGAGGCAAAGAGTGTGTGCCAAGACCGAGTTGTTTGGCGGTCCGTCCTCTCTGCCTACCCCTGCGGGGAAACGGCGTGATGGTTAGTTAGTTAGTTAGTCTATTTCGTATTTTCTTTCTATTGAATTTTATAAAATTTTATAATGGGGGTCTCAGCACCCAGCACCCTCGGGGGCAAAGTACCCCCCAAGTAAGCAAGGCCCACATTATCATATAAAATTTTCGAAAATACATGATATTATAATTTCCTACTAATATTATAAACGTGAAAGTTTGTATGTTTGTTACTCTTTCACGCAAAAAATACTGAATGGACAATTAAAAATTATTTCACCAATAGAAAGCTACATTATTTGCGAGTAATATAGGCTATATATAACGGTAAGCTCTGGAGTTATGAATAAGCTCTGGCATTATGAAATTATTTATCATACGTTTATTGTCCAGACGAAAAGTAAAACAAATAAGTTATTATTATTTGACGTGCGCTGTCATTTTGTTATTTGTTTAGGTTACTATGGAGATCCCTTTGATGGTTAAAATTCAAATATGTATAAAATACTAATCTGTACTAATATTATAAATGCCAAACTGCTGTGTTTGATTGTTAAGCTTTAGTAGGTTGCACGCGAGCTGTTTGAAAAATGAATATAACGGGTATGGAGGGTGGTGAGGGGAGGGAGTGGAGTGGGGATTGGGAAGGTGGAGGAGCCGGAGTTGAAACCCCCCTAATACTATGCGAGCGAATCCGGGGGCAAAAGCTAGTCAACAATAAAAAAGAACGAATACTCGTTGTAAGTGGATATTTTCATCCAGCAAATGAGTCTTATGTTAACGTAATAAGCTTCATCATTCTTAGATTTTAGAAGATACAGAAAAGGAATTCCCAAATGAAAGTCTCGCTTACCTACGTCAGATGATGTTCACTTTGTTTCAGACTTTACAGGCCCATCCAAACAGTGAAAAATAATATTTCCTTTCCACCGACAAGGCAGTTTGTTGTAGTCTTTATATCTTTCTATCTCGCGGATAGCGTTAAATATTATCTTATCTGTAGGATAAGAATAAGAACTAAGACCTTTCAGAGATCGGCGGGTAAACCATAACGGCAGCTTTCACCAATCAAAAATAAATGCTAAGTTAACTAAAAACATATCTTTGTAGATTTTGCGAAAGGTTACTTAATATCATTTCACATTTTTTCTGAGCTTTTTGGCAATTGACATTTGCAAGCATTTACAAGCATTGACATTTTAATTCATTATTTTATTTTTTATGTATTTATTTATAAACATAAACAAACAGTACATTAGTTACAGTGGTGAAAACAATTTACAATTATTAAGTATATTTCATGGTGGGTACCTACGATGTGTTTCTTTGTAGTGTCTTTATTTATGGTGTGTATATTAAGTTATTACCGGGTATGTGCGTAATGGGTAAGGGTGTGTGTGTGTGTGTGTGAGTATGTATGTATGTATGTATTTATCAGTGGCGGTCTGTGAGGTTTCAGTAAGCCAGAGCGCTAAGATTGAAAAATATGACGTTATTGCAGCTGAAAACGAATTTTATTCCTTTTCAAAATTTCAACTCTTTGTATGAAGATCTTCAGGATTCGTATATGTGTCGTGAGTACCAAATTTGTAACTACATAAAGTTATTTAGCACTAACAAATTAGAAATTTGTGCATGCAAATCGTAAGAAAAATGTATTTACATATGTTACTTTAGCAGACGTGTGATTTCGATGTTTTTGGGGATTTCAGGCATTGATATTTCGATCGCACTTAGACTCCGTAAAACGCAATTAAGAATATGGTAGCTATTGTAAAAAAAATGTCCAAAATAGAGATGCATTATTTTATAAATAACAAACAAGTATCATAAACGTCAATTTAAAATAAACCAATTTATATTATCTATTAAAAACAAAACAAAAATATGAACAAGACTCAGAGCATCTTAACCCTAAAAATATTGTGACTTCATCTATAATATAAAAATGAATCGCTAAATGTGTTGGTAATAGATATAATCTCGAGAGCAGCTGAACCGATTTCGGTAATTCTTTTTTTAGAATATTCCTTGAAGTACGAGGATGGTTCTTACGGAGAGAAAAATTAAAAAAAAATTGCGCAAAAAATTGGATAATTTCAGAAAACATGAGCACGTTTGACAGTTCGCGTATTTGAGAATGACATTTTGCAAAACATTGATTGTTCAATCAGGATTCTATTTTTGAAAATCTTTAATAAATTTATTTAAAGTAGGTACTCCCATAATAGTTTGAATTGAATCAAGAATTTTAGAAATTTTAAATAGGTACCTATCTTAGGTAATTACCAAATTTAATATACCTACATGAAAAATGGAAATTTGAATAAACATTGTAAAAGGTGGCACACGGGCTGTTTAATAACTGAATGTACTGGGATTGAATATATGGAACGCGGGAGGATGGTTGACGGGGCGAGGGAGTGGGAAAAGGAAGAGGGAAGGCGGGGAAGGTGGAAGGGGAACGCGGGAGGAGAAGGGGACGTGTGAGGGGGGAGGGGGGTTCGTGGGACGGGGGAAGGGGGGAGAGTGGAGTGGGGAGAGGGAAGGTGGAGGTGACGGAGTGGGAACGCGAGAGGGTAAGAGGACGCAGGAGAAGAAGGGGAGGCGGAAGGGGAACGGGAAGAACGGGAAAGGACACACAGGGAGAAACAATTTCTTTATTAAATGGCATAGCAACGCATGCCGGGACCAGCTAGTAATTATATAAATCCAATAACAGAAATACGTAACTTGTTCTGCAAAGGTTACTTATCAATGTAGATATTATTTATTATCGAACAATCATTTGTAAATGGAATAGGTACTTCCGATCCATAAATTCAATTAGGTACACATTTTCAAGTCTAAAATATAGAGGGTATTTCGGAGACAATGCGATATCGAAATTGCTCATATTTTTGTCATAGCGTCTAATAGTGTTACACCTTGGTTCTATTTACGACAATCCCTTATAGGTAGAATTGGTTCTTCCAACGCAAGCTCTAGAATAAACCCTAACAAAAGTCTTATTCGTAAAAAATACTTGCCGAGAACAAGTGTTTTTTTTTAAATTATATATAAAAACTTTTTTATTAAAAATACGTACCTTTTTGGTTAAGACTATCTAATTTGAGTTTGAAGAAAGATACCTACATAGTTTCAGACGTAACCGCACTATTTGAATTATGTGGTAGCCCATCCATTTCCAAACCATCTACAAAAGTATCTTTTTTATAAGTGTTTTTCTTTATGTTTAAATTACGTTCATGTATTGTATTGTATTAAACAAATGAAAATAATGAAATCCTGTCAAATTTAACCTATAAATAGACTAGGCAGAATTTATTTCATTACTCCATCTCCAACATTTATAAAATAACTCTCTTTAAAAGATTTACCACCCTTCCAATCACCCTTCTGTTCTAATTCTATTCATAATATGTATTTTACCTGAAATATCCTTGTAACTACTATATTCATTTATGTACGACTGTCTCGACACAGTACCCTAGTGAGACAGGCATACAAATAAAACCATTGTAAATATATTTTATTATAGATAAATAAATAAATAAACAAATAAATTGTTTTCAGGTATCATCTGTATGATAATATATATGTAAAAATTAAAAATATGCTTATATGTATATTTATGAGATGTCTCTTCGTTGCTAAACCATTCATTTGATTGCGATGAACCTATAGGGATTTGATGTGCATAATGATGCATTTGATGATTTGACGCGCATGCCCGCGATGGTTTCTATACATAATAGTGAGTTCTGGCATCATGAAATTGTTCATCCGATTGCGATGAAACTTTGAGGATTTGAAGAATGCATGCCCGTGATGGTTTCTATATGTTCTGGTGAGCTCTAGCATTACGAAATTTGTATAAAAAAATTGCAATAGGTGGCACGCGAGTTGTTTTAAAACTGAATGTTAGGAATACGGTTGGGGGGGAGGGGAACTTGGGAGAGGGGTTCGCGGGACAGGAGAAGCGGGAAAGGGGAGTGGAGAGAGGGAAGGCGGAGAGGGCGGAGTTCGAACGCGTGAGGGGAAGGTGAACGGACGAATGGGAAAAGACACTCAGGGAGAAACAATTTCTTTATTAAGTAGCGTAGCAACGCATGCCGGGAACTCGCTAGACATTTATAATTCAATGTATTGTACTCGTATACGGTTATAGGACACATTGGCCTCAGGGATACATTTATACAGCGTTTAGCGTTATCTTCCTTCCACGATTCCATTATTCAACGTGGTCAAGGAGAAAGGCTCTAGACTAGCAATCCGGAGGTCGCAGGTTCAAATCTCGGCGTGCACAAATAAATTAAATTTGATTAATTTGTATTATTTCAGAATTATTTAATTTCAAATAATATGTATTGTGTTTGCGGCAGAGTGGAAGATACTATCAGTATCGCTCTGTAGTAAGACTAACATTCAAAATTGAAACGTTCCTTACAAAGCCATGTTTGGTGACCAGATTTGAATAGCCAGGTACTTCCCCACATTCCTCTTCCCCAACTCGTTTCCCTCCCCACTACCTTCAGCCTCACAACATAACCCAATTAAGATGCCATAGTCTCACTGGCTCCAGACGGGAGCGGTTGGGACTCTTGTGCGGAATTCGTATTAAATATATATATGTATATATATATACATATATATTGGTTAGCGCGTTTGCCCGGAAAGCAAGAGGTCCTGGGTTCGAGTCCCAGAGGTGTCAATATGTTTTTCTGATTTTTCTGTTTCCAGATTTTCGATTGAGTTTCGCTTATATTGTCTTCATTTATTTAAATATTACAATTTGAGGTTTTATTCATAAAGTTAAAAATTAAAAATAAATATATTATTGCAAATCGTATCTAATATTTCGTTGGCAGAACAATGCTCGCTTTTACCTTATCAAATACGCTTAAGCTTTCGGGGGTTCTCATATTAGCCAAACGATAAAAGCGGCCGCTTATCTGCCACATCTATTTTAGGCGACTTTAGGCCTTTTCCAAGGCTTTTAGACGGTGCTTCGTCAATTTTATCCAATGAAATATTACTTTTGAAAGTGTGAGGAGAATACAGGGCCGGGACAAGAATATTTGGTGCCTAGTTCAGAAAGTATTGGAGTCGATAAATATTTAAATAAAAAATAAATCCATGTAAATATGCATTTCCAACATTTTTCAAAAAGTAAATTTCTTCACTTTTTTCGAATGAAGCAATACTTTTTTCCATCTTACATTTAAAAAAATTAAATTTAAGTGCTTGATTCCCCAGATTGGCACCCTCTAGGGTCTAAAAATAGGAACTTTAATAATAATAATAATAATAAGTTGTTTGTTTCAGCCGAACAGAGCGGTGGGTGCAATACTCTGTCAGTCATATAAAAGTATACATTACATAAAATGGATTTACTAGATAAAAAAGAAAAATAAAATAATATAAAAAAGATTTAAAAAAAAATAAAATATATATACACATAATATATAGAACTCGTATATCTACTACGGGGGCTTCAGATGAATTCTCCGTGTTTGGTGAAGAGGTGCGCCTTGCCACTGGGCCACGGCCTGGACGAAAGCGTTTAGTAGCGCTGGTATCTTTGGTAGCGCTGACTCACCCCGGCTATTCTGTGGCGCATTAAAGCGGCGAACCCATGTACCCTTCCTTCTGCGAACATCTGCGAGGCACTGCATCGCCAAGGTAGGCCGAATAGCGCCCTATACGCGTTGTTGTATTTTACTCGAAGTGTGTTCATGACGCCTTGTGAGTAACTTGTCCATAGTTCGCCGGTGTCAAAGCTCATGCTCTCTTGAATATTCGCTTCTTCACCGGATAATTGCACCTCACTGAATCTCCTGGCGAGCATCTTGGCTCGCACTCTTAGTACTTTTCTTTGGCGTTCTATGTCATTTTTATCATTTAGGTCATTAGTGACGACATGCCCCAAATTTTTTATTTGCCTGCAGATTTTGACATTGTCTTGAAATTTTATTTTGACATTTTGACTTTAAGTCACATATTTTTTGTTTGTCGTTCTCTAGACAAATATCCTCTTTTTATGAAGTCTTTATATCTAAATCCAATTTAATTATTAAATTTTGCCTTTTAAATAAATCTTCCCTTTGTATATAATTTGAAATGATAGCCTAGAAAAGCCTTGAAGGGTGATAGCCGGAATCAAAAAAAAATGAACCCCACTAAATGGTATAAAAACTCTAGAGATTTTTCAATTTTCTAACATTTGGTAAACTCAGTAAATAAAGTTTAAAACCTTTTTCGAATTTATAACAATTGGTAAATATAGTAAATAAAGTTTAAAGCCTTATTTAAGTGCTAGATGGATACATGAAATCTGTGGTATGGTTATTGTAGGTTTTTGTACAAGATAACCTAAGGTCGGGATCATTATAGGCCAGTTGCACCGTAAAACTGAAATAATCACAGAACTTGAATAAAACTTACACAGATCGTGAAAATTAACTTAAAATATTGGATGAATCTGTCAAATTTTTTGAAACAACTCGTCCTAAGAATAATTCTTTAAAATTTCCATTTTAGCTGCTTACAGAGATGATAATTATTTCATACCTACTGGTTTTTTTAATTTTTTTTTTTAATGGCAATGTAATTAAAAATACATATAAAGTTACATCAGTTACATAGTTACATAAGGTTTTAACAAAGAAATAAAAAATTACCTTTCCTCACCATAAAGAGACAATGCTCTTATGTTTGGTGAGAGAGTTCTAGCTCAATTAGTAAATTAAAGGATCGTGTAAGTTAGTAATAACGGCTATTGTAAATAATAAGTATGTTAAAAAATCAAATTTAAAAATAAAAATCATGAAGAGTTTAAAAAATCATTATAAATGAAAGAATCATGTAAGTTAGTAATAAAATTTATTGTAATAAGCAAGTATGTAAGAAAGAACGTAAGATTTATACAATAGTAGACTTAGAGATATAGAAACTAAGAAATGAGAGAAAAAGAAGGAATGAACGATTTATAAAATAGCAGACTTTAAGATATAAAGTAAACATATTTGGGACTTTTATAGCAGTTAAAGGTATTTTTTTTAATTTGGGCTTAAATTCCTGCATATTTTAGATGGTTTTTAATTTTTACTGTACACGCCTAGATTCTGTAAAATAAATGTTATGATATATTACTTTGTAAATAATACACATAATTTTACTACTTGAACAGAAGTGTTCATATTCAAAATCAACACTTCCCAATTACGAAAATACTTGTACGTAAATATCACACGTGATAATTAACATTCATACCGATGACATATTTAGTATTTAGGTACGCCAGATGTGCCTAGTTAAATCACTGATAAATGTAACGAAAGATTGAAAGTTCATAATTGAAACTGGCCATTACTTATTACTTATCGGATTTATTATCAAAACGGGTATCGCAACAATTTTGTTGAACTACAAACACTTTTATATGTAAAATCCTAAATGACGTATTTGATGGTCCAGAGATGCTTCCACTGATAAGCTCTCTTATGCTACTGCGTGATACTATAAGTCTGGATTTATTTCAGTGCAGAAATTCTAGGACTAACGCCATATACTATGTACTCCTCATTGTCCAGAATACTAATGGAGGGAAATAATTATGCCGAGTCAGTGGGCACTTCAATTTATCACTAAACAAATACAAAAGATTATTACTGAGGCAGTTCAGTTATGTAGGTATAATACTGTAAAATTTATACAAATCCTATGTAAAACCCCCTAAAAAGGATGTAAATATCTCGTACTATAAAATAAAGTCCTCCGCCGCGTCTGTCTGTCTGTTCGCGATAAACTCAAAAACTACTTTTCATAAAACAGATTTTCATGGGGTTTTCACCAATGCATAGAGTGATTCATGAGGAAGGTTTAGGTATATAATTTGTAAAGATTTTGTGTAAATTTGTTGAAATATATAATATATAAAGGAGAATGCCTGTATATGGTGGACGAGCGGAGTGGCAGGCGGGCGGTGTGGATTTGATTTGTATGCAAATCTACAGTTTTATGACTTTGCCCAAGAGAAAGGTCACTGTCTACATTTGATTTCAAAAACTCTGTGTAAAGCCCGGACATCGCCGGTCCCTTCAGCTAGTAAATGAATAAATAAAAGTCCTGAGAACACCCAAAACGCATCGAGTACGCCTAATTATGAACGCAATTGAAATCAACAAAAACTCTTATTAATATTAATAATAACTAAATGCTATTAATTAACTTAATACACTACTTGACGACTCCATCCAAACGAAACGCCGAAAACCACTTTAATTATTATAATTAAATACCGGCCCTAAGAGGAATAACACGCGCGACACATTATCTCCTTTCCATACAAACACACACACTTACCACAATCTACACATCTGCCCTGATTATGGACACTGTAAGTATGTCTGAAACGTTTAGTAAACCTAAAAATTATTCACGATAACTTTCGTGATTATTTTTATATAAAAAAAACTATTAAAGTTTGCTGATGCCCTTGAACTCTTGACGATTACTAAGTTCTATTATTTAGATAATTTGAACACATCCGTGCATCCGGGATTGATATAATATAATATTTTCAGTATCACGCTGAGTCATATCAAGCGGAATTATATCTTGGCTACTATGTGTAGGTTATATCCACAGACATCCGTTTTGAATGTCTTTGGTTATATCATAATAATTATTGGAATATTACTGTCGTATTCAATTTACGTTTTCTAATTAAATTTGCTTATGTAACACGATGTCGAAATGAAACGTCAAACTGCTAAACAATATTAATTGCAATCGAATTTCTAACATTGTTGATTAAACTGATTGATTTGCTGTCACATCCTTATGATGGAGTATTTTACAGACCAAATATGATTGTATACTGTACATATTTATACCTAGATCATTTAAAAGTTCAACTCTGCTGAACATATTAAAAATAACGTAGTTCAAAAACTCATCGCTAGATGAAAACACTATTCCATTCTAATTTAAGATATCTGTGTCTAAAGTTTCAAGGTTATTTTATCCACTGATTCTCCCGCGTGCAATGAAGTATCTGTAATTTGAAATTCGACTATATTTGAAAGATCCGTAAAATGGATGTGGCCCGGTAGTAAGCGTTCACAAAGAAGAAGAAGGGAGATATGTAAATGTGAATGTTAGAGCGTCTTAAGCGAACATATTAAAAAAACGCGACTCATTTTAAATAGAGCGAAAATCTCTCGACAAATGCTTAAGTTGCATTTTGTGATTTTTTTCATACCTGTAACACTGTTTGTGTTTTTAATAATTTTCGGAGCGTACTTTTCGATTTTTTCTATCGATAGAACTGCATTAGCGTTTCGGCTATATGTATAGATAATATCTTAAAACGTAGCATATATTTTTTTAGGAACTTAAAAAATTAAGGTGTTCAAGGGAAATGTGTTATAAATCAGTGAAAATTCGGAATGCTGCGTCTTAATTTTTAATCTTCAAAGAATGTTGGAAGATTTTTATATTTATGCGTAATTTTTCTTTTGATTTTCCATTGATATTTCGGGCGACAAAATAAATCTCTATAAGGAAAATATCAATAAAGCAAAAAAGTTGCCACGTGAGTTTTAATATTAGAGCAAGCATTAATAATTTACCTTAGTTAAAATTTTCTCAACTCTGGAAAATAATGTGTTGTATTTTTTTTGTTAACTCACACAAAAGAATGTGTGTTTATAGACCAATATTATGCCGTGGCTTCTGCGAACGTATCCGATTTTAAAATATCTTTTACATGTATATTTCTATAAATACTGAAATATATTTCATATTTATCTATTATCATACCTAAATCTTTATTGGTCTAAAATAAGTAAACGACTCTATTAAGATAACATTTTGTATTGAAAGATATAAATTGTACCCCTTTATGACTTTTAAAGCCTCGTAAATTTTCGACTTTTTAAGAACCTTCAAAAATAGATTTTTGATAATAGAAGATGTGTAGGAGAAGGTAAAAAATATTTATATCTGTAGATTTTTTTTTCATTTTCACTGGTACAAAATTTGTCGGGAAATAAAAATATGTACTTTATACATAACTAGCTTTTTCCCGCGGCTTCGCTCGCATGGTGTAAGGGGGGGTTGCTACTCCGCCTCCCCATCTCCCCCCCTCCCCTCCCCACCTCTCCGTCCAACAACCCTGCATCAAATCACCAAAGTTTCGTCGCAATCGGATAAACGGTTAAGCAATGCGTAATTTCATTATGCCAGAGCTCACTATTGCATACAGAAACCATAGCGGGCATACGCACATCAAATCCCCAAACTTTCATCGCAATCGGATGAATGGTTTAGCAACGCGTTGTCCATTTTATATATATATATATATATAATATAGACACTTTGCTATTAAAAAGTCAAATAGTCTTATGAACAACATTAAGTTTGTAAGCACTTATTTATTCACTTTGATTTTATAAACAATACTAGAAAGTACGCGTTGAGAATGTGAATAACAATATTGTTTCGATGTCCCTCAACAGATTTCGTTAGAGTATCTAGTTTCAAAGTCTGTCAACAGATCTCGTTAGTATTATTAGATGATAGCTATTAATGTCGTCCGATCGGGTCTTATCCCGAGAGATTACGAACAGCGGGCATCGTACTCGGTTCAATACACAGCCCTGTTTAGAGGGACGATTGAGTCCAATTAGTTATTCATTAACGATAATAAACAATCTTGTAATCTCTACAAACCAAGTTATTATTGAAAAGTCCCGATCACGAACTGGAACCCTAATCAATGTAAATACCAGTACACAGTATATGTTAAAAAGACGTCGCAAGTTGTGAAGGGTTTCCGATTATTGGGTTAAACTTACTGTCAAGAACCAAAACAAAAAAAACAAAAAATCATTGAAGTAGAAAAAAAAATCATTTCAGTTTTACATCATCTCAAAGGTTCATTTTAACCTTATAAAATAATTTACTATACTATAGATCAATCTTTAAATGCATTTACTTGCACGTAGCCAAGCTAAAAAACTGTTTATTGCAATGAAACGGCTGTGTCATAAGGTGTATGTTTCTAAATCAAAGTAAAAAAAATTTTAAACAACCATCATGTTGAAGCAGATCATAAATTCGATAAAAATACTGGCATCACCTTAATGCATAATAACGAAATAGGTATCAGATTGGATAACTTAGAAGCACTTGAACTAAGGTAAGCCAAACACGTGAATTAGCAATCAAATAAATGTAAATAAAATTCCGATACTCAGGTTATTCCCCATTGACAAAGAACATTTCCTTTCCTTTCCCAATTCTCCATCTACCCTTATACGCCTACTTCTTCCTTCACTGGAGGAATGCAACCCATTTTGTTTTAAACCATATATTATTTATAAAACATGTAACTTAACTTAAGTTGAGGATTGTACTGCCCTGAAGAAGCTACGGTTGTAGCGAAACCCGGTCGGCATAAAGTATAAAAATTAAAATTGGTGTTTACGAAGTTATTGTTTAAATTTAAAAAAATTTAATCATTAAGTTTCGACAAATTGCTGCCTATCCGACGAGAGTAAAATGTACTAACTCAACTTTAAAGCCTTTTTATTTCGTCGCTTTTGTTTTTCTTACATTTATTTCCGTCTAGTTTCCGATAACAGTTAATACGTAGGTGTAGCGGGAAACTAGTTCGTTAATGCCATTTTGTCTGTCGCCAAGGCTGATGTTATCCTACCATTACCTATCACTCTCCCCCCCAGGCTCGACCACCTAACGGTCCATTTATTGTCCATTTCATTTACTGCAATTTAAGCCCTGGACCATCCTCGATAGATAAGTGCACTTTTCTACCATAAAGCTCTTAACGTCAAACGTAATTTAATGTTCTTAAAATTTTGAAACGTATGTATTTATTCATTGTGGCTAAAGATCCACTTTAACGAGTCGTGTGCTGTTCGTGCTACGGGGACTTTTATATAAATAGTTGAACTTGCCGATAGTGCTCCGGTGACCCGCCTAATACCATTCACTCTGGAATAATTGGCGATTTTAACGTTATGCTTTGAAAACTGTACAGAGAACAAAATAATAATCGCTTGTTTTAATAAGACTATTGACTCTGCTTTTTATTACACGATCGTGGCCACTATGAAAGCTCAACAAATAAATTATCTATGAATGTCAAAATTCGTTTTCGTAAAACGGGGTTGCAAAAATGAAAATAGTACGAGGGTTGCTACTGGTTCCCCTACGTCAAATCCCCACAACGCTGCACTGGCCGGCAACGATTTACCGGCCTCTGCGTTTCCTCCCTCCTACAACGTGCGTCTCTTCAAGACCTATTTTGACTCCTTCAATTCCATAAAAAGAACCTCCAATTAGCCCCAAAGATGACACAGGCCCTAAGGGGAATTATTTTCCTCAAGGCTTCAAGGCTTTTTTAAGCGCAAAATGAGCAAGGTAAGTTTTGCATTATGAATTAAAGTAGTGATAATATATATTAAATATAATATTATCTGAATAACGCAGTTGTGGTGAAAAGTCACAAATTGCACCAGTTAAATGAAAACTTATCAATATTCTAAACAAAACCTGAATTGCCTGCATTAATAATATAAATCCGCTCAAATTTAATAAAGGTTCTCAAACCGCGCCGCATTCACACCACCCAGTCCGGGGAACCACAACCAACTTCTGTCTATGGCAGTCCCGCTCCCGAGTCGAGGGCCAAACCAAACCAAACAAAAGCGTAGAGCAGCTCAAGTTAAGCCAATCCGTAGAGCCGCTACGACTGCAGCGGGCGTCTCTACGGCCGACGCTACGCCAGCCGCACGGTCAAAACAATCCAGTTGATGGGACGCTTCCAAACCGAGCTTTCTACGGTTTTGAGTAGTTTTATCGTTGAGATAGAAGTTGGTTACGATAGGTGGCAGCTGTAAATACCAGCGGCGTACTGCCCGTAAAGTCTGAAAAGGTGTGCCCACCTTAAAAAAAAATAATTATAATTATGATATGTCCGAAGATAAAAACAATAATGATGGTGAACACAAACAAATTAATTTTTTAAATACACCAAACCAATCAAAATACACTGATTCAAATCGATACAGGTAATTCATATTTTTTTGTGTCTTTTACATGATGGATAGATAAGATATTTTGTTTACCCAACTAGGAAGAAATTCCACACTTTGGGGGTCGAATTTTAATTTTCTTGTAATGGGTAATTGGGAATGCTGTGTGGAGGGTATTTGAAAGGAAGGTGAGGAAATTCTGGGAAAGAAAAGGGTATGAGGGGGAGGAATCTGTGGGTTGGTGTTTCTAGGAGAGACGAACGTACGAATCCATTCCTCCCACTGCGGTTAGAGGAATCGAGAGAAATAGAGAGAGTCCTGCCGGATAGGCAAAAAAGAGATTCCTCAAAGAGTCTCTTTCGATTAGACCTGCTAATTGGTGGGCAGTTGATGCATCCACCGCCAAACCTTACCCCAAGAACCTGGGCACTCCTGCTAAGTCACTAAACGTGGCGAACCACTTGAATCGACATATGGCAGAGGTGTTGACTATGCAATAAATGGTTCCTGGGGTGGCAATACCCGGCTCCCAAATTGAAACTACACGAATGTTCTTGATAAAACTAAAATAAATTATAAAACCTAATATTATTATAGACCACGAACTTGTTTGCTCTATTTTTCAGTCGGCCAGAAAAATTAGAAAAATATGGCAATAAAGTTACAATTTGCACAATTAAATGCATATCCGAACTTAAAAAAACTTTACAGTACAGTCATTGCACAGCACAGCATTATTTACAAAAAATACGATTCGTTTCTAGATGAATACAGTTTAACGGAATAACAGTATTTTGGAAAATGTACTAATTAATTCAATTTCACGATATTTTTTTTCTTTGTTTTTGTTTAATTTCTTTATTTTTTAATTCTGGAAACCCGAGCTGAACTGTTGTCAGAATAAATGATTTATTAATATTATTAATAATTTAGCAGGCCGCATTTTGCCAATGAGCTCATATTAATTTTAAGGCAGATTTAATTATATTTGAGATTAATTTTTATTCTTAATATTATCGACAGAATTAAGTATCATCTCCATATCTAATTAAGCTAAAAAATCAGCGAAAGCACAAATGAAAGCTACGGAACTTATATAATTATGCATTAACGTGTCTAAATGTAAGGCTGCGTATACATGCATGTAACGGTTTCATGACAACTCAGAATCATGCAATTTCAACACCTCTTTGAAATTTATTAAAATTAATTTTTTTTTGCAAAATACCACATAACCTCATCTAACGTAACCTATTTAACGATTTTTTTTATTTCATCACTTTTAATGACTTTTCATAGGAGGTGTTGAAGTTGCATGATGAGTTATCCGGTCACCGTATGTTGCAAAATGCGAAACGAATCACGAATATTGGGAAAGGAACGAAGTAACTGCAAATGACGTTTCGCGTAATTTTGCTGTTGCTTCATTCCTTTCCCATAATTCGTGGCTCGGTTCACGTATTTACACGCAAGAAAAGGAATCATGTTTTTTTGAAGCGGAAACTCAATGAAACGAAAAGAGACAAACACAAACATCTATAGGATTTAGCCTGCGAGAGAATGAGATAAAATAATCGGTCTCCTTTTTTTCGTTATTGGTTTTTGGGGTGTAATGGCACACATCTGCCGGATCTGCCTTGATGATGGACACTCCAACGCTGTTCGAAACGTTGGCTAAAGAAGGATGTAGCGCAACACGGCATAACACTCCAAAAACAAATAACAATACTTTTGGCCGTGAAAATCTGAAAACGTAACCAATCGGCCTCCTCTATGTGCGGTGCTTCGTAGCCTCCCCACTCTCGTCTCTTCAGTTTTCTGAAGGTTTCACATCTACCGTGTGTAAAATGCACACTTTTAATTTTTTTAACCATTAGACTTTATCTTCCGTTTCATTATTTCCAAATGCATCACAGCTTATATAATACTCTAATATTGTGTGTAGATATCGTCTTTAAAGCAGTGTGTTTCTTGTGTAGTGTACATGTGATCCTCTTAAGCCAGTAATTTTATTCGTCCTCGGATATTTTCCTGCACTTAAAGTTGAACCGCGATAAAATTATATATTTAGAATATTTAGCAAGGCGTCGCTGCCTATAGTGCATATCCGGCGGTAAAGAGTTTCCTCCCCGCTGCATTCTTATGCAATGCATTTCTAATACGTACACAACTGCACACTACTATTGCACTCATTATTACATGTACGTGGATACACGTATAACGTACACGTTCTCCAGTAGAACTAAGACACGTGTCATCGTGAATAAATAAACGATATTACCAGGTGAGCCAACTTACACTAGTTTACACATTAAAAAGCTTAAACTTTGAGCAGGTGAGAAATGAAGTACGTTCCATGGTTAAGTGCAACGTTAACACGGAAGAAAGCAACTGAAATATGGATGCACCTATTCGAGCGTTCTCAAAATATTGGGACTGACAGTGGTAACTAAATAAGAAGTTTTAATAGCATCGCCAGAAATGCAAAATTGTAGGTAAGTTCCTTGTATCACTTTTGACTGAGCATAGCAAAGTCCTGTTTTAACACGACCATTTGTCATTTCGTCTTTACATTTGTTGCTTGCTGTTTCTGCTTGCCCTTTAGCAAGCCTTCGAGTAGATGACTATAGACTGGTTGTTTCACTGTTTCACGAACAATTCTTCAAATATCAAAGTGAAAATTCAAGTTTGGTGAAAGTCCTGTTCAAGTTAATTAGTTACAAAGTACCCACTGTGAAACACCCGGCCCGTGATGATATAATAACAGAATTTGAATAGAACCTTCACAGAACTTGAATTTTGACTTTGAAATTTGATGAATTGTTCAAATAACCCATCCTAACTTTGATTAGGTGAATCAGTAAAGATTATTTTTATTAATTGTGAAATTTTGGTTTTTATTTGAATATTCTATTTCGCATTTTTTTTTATATTATGGTACTTACCTATCTAAAGAAATTTAAAAAAAAAAAATCATTGAGATAGTAACATATCTTCGGACAAATTGTATAATAAAATTCATGTTCGAAATATGTGGTAATTAAATAGGTGGTTAGGTTCGTTATTTGTTTTTGGGGTGTTACGCCGTGTTGCGCTACCTCCTTATTTAGCCAACGATCCGGCAGATGTGTGGATCTGCCGGATCTGCCCTGATGATGGACACTGTAACGCTGTCCGAAACGTTGGCTAAAGAAGGAGATAGCGCAACACGGCACAGCACCCCAAAAATAAATAACGAAAATACTTTTGGCCGTGAAAATCTAAAAACATATCAGGTGGTTAGGTATTTGAGTACCTATTTACAATTTTATGATTTCGAAGAAAATTTTGATATTGATTCATTAAATAAGAAAGAAATTAGAAACATACAAACATATGTGTCCTTAACAATTCACAGAACTGCTCGTTTTTACGTAGGTACGTAAATATAAGAACGTATTAATGCTTTTCTGAAGTCGCGTATACCATAAAATACAAGATTACCCAACGTTATGACTGCCGATAATCGAGGGAAAGGTTGATAAGACGAAGACGTAGACTTAAGACATACAAAACTATTACCAGCAAAGCCAACCTTCCTCATCAACCTCTCACCCCCTTACTCCAATTCTCCCAGTCTTAGGCCTGCATCTATTGCCCTAAAACGCGATGGCTCCAGGTAGATGGAATTCTTTTGTCGTATCACATTTTTTTAAAGTTAGCACCTTCAAAAAATATATTTTCTAAAAGCCAAAGCTTAATACAATAATTAAGTAGATGTACAAATACATTGCCATTTTTTAATTATCATACAAGTTCATTTCCAAATATTTAAATACGCAGGGCATTTTTTAGTACATTTATTACTTATTAAACGCCCTAATGGGCTTTTACATTCTAGTTTATAAGTTACTTGTTACTATTTATTTATTACACGCCCTAATGGGCTTTTACATTCTAGTTTATAAGTTGTAGTTTATAAGTTACTTGTTAGGGAACGTACCTATTCTACGTGAGCCGTTCAGGGGGGGAGGGGGAGGGGGATCTCCAAAATAGTACGCATTTCTATAAATTAAGTTCTGGTTACAATATATTTTAACATAAGTTTTAACTTGATAAGTAATATTTTTTCCACTTGTAATAAGGAACTCCAGTGAAAAATATTATGGCTTTAAAAAAATATGTTTATATAGACCAAGAAACGCTGATTCTGAATATATAAGTTTTATTTCATAATATGAAACGCAGAGTTTTTAAAAAATTATTAAAAAGTGCATTTTTAAACCTCTCCTCAAAATACAGCGTCAAGTTGGCATTACTGAAATGGTTAACGATGACGTCACTGTTAACCTGTCACCTGGTAATGTGGTAATAGCGTCCGTGTTGAATGTTGTATTGACATTTGAAAATTGACACGTATGCAATTCAACATTTCGTGTTTTTGGTTTATTTTCATACTGTTTATAGAGATTAAGATAAATAATAGTTATTGTGTTTATTGAAACATAATTTAGGCCCTCAACAATTTACGAAGGGCTATATTTGCGGACAATCTGCAATAAATTTTGCCTATTTGAGGTTAAAGTCGTGTCATGTTTGACATTGTATTTTCAAATTGTTTTTAGTATAGGGCTTTTTATACAAGTTACTACACAATCGTCATGATCAGTGTATTATAAATACCAGTGTTTCTGTATGTGTTATACATAAAACAAATGTACAAAATCACGCCTGAACACAAAATTGAAGAATGATGTCACTTGTATTTGCAATGAAAAAGATGATTTATTATTTTTATATTGCACTTTGTTAAAATACAATAACAGTAGAAATGTGGACATTTTACCAATGTTTTTCTATATTAAAAGCAGTTAATCTTAAATAAAAAACGCCTCAATTTCTCACACAAAAGTCATTGAGTCACCAATATTCATTTTATTCCGCCATTTTCTTAAATTCAAAATCAGGGATGCTCTGCCCAAAAAAATTATTTCCCTAGATTTCGAAGTGAAATTTCCCTAGAATTTCACATTTACGCAATTACCTAAGTAGCCACCTGATTGTGTAACACTAATCCTGTTATATGTTAATTAATATGATTAATTAATTGGAAAGATATCGGAACTTGGTAAATATACTTATAATACTGTGCTTTTCCAAATAAAACACTTTTTGCTACGTGAAGTAATAATTTAAAAGTACGAATACACTCACCACTGAATTAGAAACTGAATTCCAAATATAAAAAAAACACTTTGCTAAATAAAAATCAACCGCAATCACCGAAAAAATAGAGCTTAAAACATAAATTAATTTTTTTTTCAGAGGTCCCATTTACCTTTTTAGATACATATAATATCATTTTGAGTTGTCAGTGTTAAAAATAACATTGCATGGTAAGTACAACAATAATTAAGATTCATAGGAATTCCAAAAAATATATATATAGAAATAATACCAGTTATATTGTCATACGTAATAAAAATTTTGCCAAAGTTCGAAATTTCCCTAGATTTTGTCCTGATTTCCCTTATCCCTAAAAAATATTTTTCTCCCCTAGATATAGGGAAATTTCCCTCGACATAACATCACTGATTCAAAATGACAACGTAAAAAGTAAAAAAACTATCGTTGGGTGAAGACCACCATAGATACGGTGCGTTTCTGGGAGTCTTTAAAAATTAAAACTTTGACAATTATTTTAACTATTAAAACTAACTATAAAAATAAAAATAAAAATGCAGTTATTTAAGTTTGAAGGTCTTTATTCATAAAAAAAAATAAAAAAATTGGACTGGAGTTCTCTATTATAGGAATGCATGCACTCTTGCCGTCATACAGCAAGCGCCGCGCCGCGGCCGTATTAATAAAGACATATATAAGCCAAATATTTATTTTTTATATTTTGTTAGCAAGAAATGATTCAAAACCATATTTATGATTTTTTATAAATTACTACGTGAAAACTATAGGGGGAGGTCTTGGAATATACTACACGTGGTCACCGAGGAGGGAGGGGGGGTTAAAATTTGCTAAATTTGCTGGGTCACGTAGTATGGGTACGTTCCCTAATATTTTAAATACTAAATCTAAAACAATAAAGAAAATACAATACAATGAAAAAATGTAACAATAAAAGCATATAATAAAATAAAATACTTTGGTTAAAATGATAAGAAGTCACACATAAATAGATATTCAATAAATACAAAAATTGCAGAAATTATACACATCTGCCGGATCTGCCCTGATGATGGACACTGCCCTAAACGTTGGCTAAAGAAGGAGGTAGCGCAACATAACACCCCAAAAACAAATAACGAAAATACTTTTGACCGTGAAAATCTAAAAAGGTATCTGACGTCTATTTGTGTCTAGTTGTATAAAAGAATTGGAATAAACACTGTTTATACTGGTTATTTTTAGGGTGAAATATATATCCCAGATCAGAATAGTTATTTCCGGAATCGGGGTATTTTGGTAAGATAGTGTCCTGGTGTTTTCACAGTAAAAGGGTTGTATGAAATCTTTTGGGTATATGGAAGTTGAATAATTAAGCAATTCAATTCTGTAATGCAGTATTTTATGTAATAGTATTAAATCTATGTTTATTCTTCTTTCTGAAAGTTTTAATAAGGACATTTTATTCAGTATGACATCTTAGTCATGACACTTTATCGGTGTATTTATTGTCTGCCTATTGTATGCTTGAGAGATTCCTATGTGATGTTTGTGTTTACATTGTATATTTAAACAAGAGCTTTTCGCTTAGCAACTATTCTTGAAGAGCACACCGAGCGCAGTTGTTTTCTAACATGCTTCATAAAAATAATAAAACAAAAATTTTACTCTCCAGAAGTCGAAATAGGCACACTATTCATTTTGAAAATACTAATTTCGGTTGTTTGTGCGGGAAATTTTAGTTTTCCTTCGTGAAATTTTTCGCTTGCAATGAACTTTTAAATATGCTGTGAATTTAGGCGTCATTTTCGAAATTGTAACTGATTGATCAGACATACGGTAACGTACCTATGTATAGGAAGTTAATTATTTAGTTAATAATTCCATAAGTATTTGAAATGTGTTTATTTAAATTTGTTTGTTTAAATTTTTGTAAGATTTTTCATTTTTTTGTGATTTTTCAAATTACCAACGGTGGTCATTAGAAAGATAAATTATTTCTGATCATCTCTTTAATTTGTCAACAAAAATATTTTAATTCCTTAATATTTTAATTTTCAAGTATTATGTAACGCAATTTTTGAAGATTTTTGACCCCCCTCCCCCCGTGTAACGCGCCGTAAAGTTTTTCTGTACCCTTCCCCCCTAAACGTTACATTACCCCTAAGTGACAATTTTTACGCGAAAGTCGTAATTAAGTTGCGCAAAGTACTGGAAAGTCTCTCAAATACCCTTTTTCTAGTTTTAATCGCGTTTGCGGTAGTAAATAAAACAAGAGATTTTTCGAGAACGAAAAGGGTTTCCAACTTGGAAGATTTAAATTCCCTATTTTTTTTATCTAAATAAAGAAAAACATGTTACGTAACGCGTTGTTCGAACCCCCACTCCCCCCCCCGGGTAACGCACAGTAAGGTTTCACAAGACCTCCCCCCCCCCCCAAGTGCGTTACGTAATACTTGAACGGCCTCTTACATTATAAATGGTGACCCGACAATTCGTCCTGCGACAATTCATCCGGCGACAGTTCATCCTGCGACATTTCATCCGGCCGACAGTTCATCCTGCCGACAGTTCATCCTGCCGACAGTTCATCCCGCCGACAATTCATCCGGCGACAATTCATCCTGCCTGATCATTTAGAAGATTTTTATTAAGTACGTATGCAAAGAGGATATACGGCCGTACAACCAAAATCGATATACTTATATCTGAAGGCATCGTGAGTGGAAATCCGCTGTAAAAATATTTTTACTAATAATAATTTCGACTCTCCGAAGAAGCATGCGTAAATAACAAAATACGACATACTTATATAGGTTATACTTATAGGTTAGGTTAGGTTGAATTGTCAGGATGAATTGTCGCCGGATGAATTGTCGGCGGGATGAACTGTCGGCAGGATGAACTGTCGGCAGGATGAACTGTCGGCAGGATGAACTGTCGGCAGGATGAACTGTCGGCCGGATGAACTGTCGCAGGATGAACTGTCGCCGATGAATTGTCGCAGGATGAACTGTCATGGAACCATTATAAATAAAATTCATTTTGAAGGGCAATAATCCTGAGTCAAATATTTCCAACTTCATAAATCCTACAATTATAATATGGGTGTGCTCTTTGCTACAAATAACGTATTTAATGATCGTATTTAATACTCTCCTAACTATTCAACCCATTTTGTTTTGTATTGAGGGAACATCAAATTCACTTGAAAGAATGCTTCTCTGACGTTCATGCCGTATTTATAAGTTACCTCCGTTGTGAATATTTCAACACAACAATCGATAAAGCAGATCGCTGCTTTTAGCATTTAGGTCAGACCGTATTGAAATAACTCTAGTTTCATCATGCCAATAAATTTAATAATCAATATAACGTGTCCGATTTTCATTGCTTTTTAATATCATTGTTGTAAATAATTTCTTTGGCAATATCACTTTATTTTTTTTTATGTGAAAACCAAAGAAGAGACGCAACTGCTTGGAGCCAGTCTCACTATGGCATCCCCAATCTGAGGTACGTTGGAGAGGTTAAAGTATTGGGAAATATGTGGTGGCAAAGGACGTATGTACTTATCTGTTTAATAAATGCAGATATTTTAAGTGAATACCGCACAACCGTCCCGACTGGACAGGATTGAAGAAAGATGAAGGTGGGGAAGTACCTGGCTTTTCAGACTTGTTCACCAAACTAGACTAAAGTCATTTTAAGACATTTGAAGAGTATCGATATAAATATTAGGATTGGATTACGTAAACTAAATAAAAAATAGCATCAAAACATTCTGTAAAATTTCGTAATCAAATTCGTGTGCAAAACAGAAATTTCAGTAATGTATGCTTAAAAACTTACGTTTTTGTAAACATAATTCTTTTAGAGTAGGTAGGGACTTTATTATATCCATGGAAGTTTATTTTACGCTCCTTGCCAGTTAATGTTTCGAAGTGTTCTTCGAACACCCTCGGGGGTAGGTTTGCTCGTCTACCTCGTGAATAAATTCAAACTCCCCTATGGGTATTATGGTATTACCTTATATTACATGGATAAATTTGATGTCATTTTTATATGCCTTATTATTAATGAAAACCAATAAAGTTTAGTGGATAAATACACATCTGGAACTCGCATATATCAATGTTAAATAATAATGCAAAAAAAACATATCGTGTTAATACCGTAAAATCGAATAGATAAAAATACAGAATTCTAGCTGATGAAATAGTTCTAAAAATTACATTAAAAAGCGATGAAGGATTGCGGATTACAGCGATAGTTCGGAAGTGTGTTCATATTTGCAGCGATGTCTTTTTTTATGTGAATACCTTACAAGGGTCAACTGCTTCCGTCTGTGGCATCCCCAAATTGGGGTACGTTGTGAGGATGATGTTCTTGGGGAGGGAAAGGAGATGTGGAAGAGAAAGGCATTTTTTTTTTTTTTTTTTTTTTTTTATTTTTTTTTTTTTTTTTTCAAATTTTATTTTAATTTTTGTATTGTTATTATTTTCTTTTATTTATTTCCTTTCATTATGTAAAAAAAAAATATCTTTCATCTTGAAATATTTTAATTTAATGTATTATATATGTATAATATGGAACTCGTGGGACTGCACCACCCTCCCCGAGATCTGGAATAAACGAATTAAAAAAAAAAAAAAAAATAGAAGTGTCTGGCTATTAAAATCTCGTCATCAAACATGGCCATGCCATTTCAAGCAAAGTTTCAATTCTGAACGGTGGTCTTACACTAGCGCGATACTGAGAGTATCGTCCACCCTGGAACGTGCCGCAAACATACGAGTACTATATATTATTTTTAATTAATTCATTGTGAAATTACACAAATTAATTAAATAAAATTTATTTGCGCACGCCGGGATTCGACTCCGTATCCTTTGGATTGCGAGTCAAGAGCCTTACCCCTCGACCACGGAAGTCGTCTATATATCTAACTGCATTTCGCGTGTGATATTTTTAATTAATATTACTAATTTAGTAAACATCTCTATCTAAACAACACGGCGTTTCCCCGTAGAAGTAAGATTAAGGGGATGAACCGCCACACAACTCTATCTTGGCGCACCGTCTTTGCTTCATTCGCATTAATACATCATCTCAAATCTTTTGCTATTCTGATTCTTTACGTTTATTATTGTTATTTATTGGCTCGCCAACAGAATACTTCACATCATTATTACACTAATTAACTTTTTCCATATGGTTATAGCAATGATTCCAATATTTTTGTGCAATGATTAAATTTCAAGTACATCACCCAAAGAGGACCAAAATTAAATATTGGTGAATACTTTCAAAACATATTTATGTATGCATATATTACACACAATATGTGACATGATCCGACTCAAGTACTCGTATATGGTTAACTTGATCGAGTCACGTCTTTCTCGAACGTCCCCGACTTCTTTTACTTAATCACTTTCGCATCATAGATTATTCTTTAACCCTTCAAAAATTTGGCCTTTTTTTCGGATGGTCAAAATATTTTCGCTTTTTTTTTTTTTTTTTACAACAGCTCCACACAGGAGGCCCTGAGGAAAATAATTTCCCTCAGGGCCTATGTCATCTTTGAGGATGCTGTGTGGAAGGTTTTTTTAAGGAAAGGAAGGAGAAGAGAGTTCTGGGAAGGAAAAGGGTTTAAGGGGTGGGTAGGAATCTGGGGTTCAGTATGTCCTAGTCATCCGCCTCCAAGACCTAGACAAACCTCACCCCATGAACACTTTACAATAAAATGCAAATATTTGGAATATTTCTGAACACATTCAAAAACCAAAAACTGTTTTAGAATGGTGATGAAATACGCTTTCAAATTATAGAATTCGAAAAATATATATTTTTTTTTAAATTATAAAATTTTTGCATACAAACATAAAAAAGTTTTCAAAATGGGTCACCTTATGTTTTTTCTAACTAAAGTTACTGATAATAAAAAATAATAAAAACAGATGCACATTTTATTAGACAAATGTATAACAAACACATTATTGTAACCTCAATTTTTTGTCGTTCTATGAATTTTTTTTTTAAAAAATTCCCGAAGTTTCAAATTCTTTTTTCAATTTGCGATTCAAAACTTTGTGTACATAAAAGTGTACATTTTATTTTTTTGTGACTATTTTTAGATCGGAATATAAAGCATGATGTTTTTTCTTTCTAACACCGATTAGAACATATTTCTAACTATGATAGTAAAGGAGTTACGGCGTCTTATGTGAGACCTATGTGCGTTGGGACAAATCTGGTCTCCTGTGATTAAACGGGTTAACTCCTTTCTTCGCTCATACGCTCTACGTGTCCAAACAATCTAAACCTCCCTTTCTGAATCTTATTCATTACGCTTACATCAGCCTTGCATTTGATCAGGATCATCAAATTTGTATCACGGTCATACATGGTTTTTACACGCACACGCTGCAGGAATCTCATTTCTACGGTATTGAGTCTTTTTAAAATCCTACTTTTTTTTTTTTTTTTAATTTTCTTTATTCATTATGTTTATTACAGGATTTTTTTACATGGTATTTCGACTACCAAGCTAGGCAAATGCCCGTATTATGGTAGTCGAGATTCATAAGATATTAAGTATATAATATTAATAATCATCCATATATATGTAGATGAAAGTACAAACATATAGCATATCTATTATACTAGTATTAGGTACATGATCACATACAGGAAAGGAGTTAAACTAGGTGAATCTTGTATAAATAAAAATAAAATAGAATAACAAATAAAAATAAAAGTAACAAAATAATAATATTTTAAGGATAATAGAAATACAAAATAAGAATAGAAATACAAAATAAGAATAAATATGTAAATCATCTATACAGATGAACAATGATAGTCTTTGACCCCAAAAAACAAAAGCAAGTATTCCTAAGCAGCATGTGAAATAGACGAACAATGTCAAAAAATATGAAAAAAAGCATCAGAATAAAATAAAGTTTTGGTTGAAAATTAATTTAGAGATAAGATTTTAGAGATAAGATTTTTTACTCTAGAAATATGAAAAAATAAGAACAGTTTTTAAGATGTAAGGCATTCTTTATAATATTTCCTTCCCCGAGTAAATAACCAGTTCTGTATATTAATGGCATAAAGATCAGCAGTTTTCGATGTCTTAATATCAATACTCAGTAAGTTGAACATTTTAGGCGCGATGTAAGAGAACTGTCGTTGGGCGAAAGCTGTTTTTGTTGGAGGAATTTTGCATTTTTGGTGTGATGAATAGCGGGTGTAAATATTTTGTTGAGTTTTGAGTGTTAGATCATTTTTCCTTAAGTGTATGAGAATTGTCTTAACGTATAATTGTCTAATGTCTAGGATTGCGAATTTTTTAAAAAGTGGCTCTGATGGGTGAGATGGGTGACATTTTAATATAATCCTTAGTAGCAGCTTTTGAATTAAGATCATGGGATATATAATTGAAGCTGCACAGCCTCCCCATCCCACGATACCGTATGTTGCTATTGATTGGAATAGTGAAAAATATATGCATCTAATTGTTTGAAGTTTCAGGATTGATCTGAGAGAGAGAAATATATAGCACAATTTGCGGAGTCTTTTTGTTGTAAAATTGACATGGTCCTCCCAACGCAGTTGGTCATCTATAACAATCCCCAGATATTTAATTTGGTCAGATTTTTTTAGGTTGGTACATGAGCAATTATTGTGGGGAGGCGTAGGGGTAATATGGTTCTGTGAGCATGAGTGAATGATAAGATTAGGACAGTTTTGAGGAGGAGTGACTTTACGTATGGAGAAAAGTAAATATTTTGTTTTGTCAACATTAAGAGTCAGAAGGTTGTCATCTAACCAATGTTTTACTTTATTAAGGCCCTTATTTGCTTTTTCCATAGTTGAGTTCCAATTTTCAGCTTCAAAGATGATTACCGTATCATCGGCAAAAGATATTATAGTTCCATCAATTTCCAAGTTACATAAAGTGTTAATATATATTAGAAAAAGAAGTGGGCCTAATACACTGCCTTGAGGCACACCGTACGTGATTGGTAAACTTGTACTTCTGTATTCTTTAGCAGAATTTACAAGAGACGATTGTGACCTATTTGTTAGATAGTTCTCAAACCATTTGAGGGGAGTACCTTTTATTCCTACCTGAAGGAGTTTCTTCAAAAGTATGCGGTGAGAGACAGTATCAAAGGCTTTGGCTAGATCCAAGAAAACAGCGAGGGGCTTGCGGCCTTTATCAAGGTTATCAGAGATTGCTTTTGTAAAAGTTGCAATTGCATCTGCGGCACTACGATCTTTGCGGAAGCCATATTGATTTCCTGACAAAATGTCATTGTCTTCAAGAAATTTGTATAGCCTTCGCTTTACCGTTTTTTCAATTATTTTTGATATCGGACTCAGCAAGGATATTGGTCTATAGTTATTCACTGATGATCTGTCCCCTGATTTATAGATAGGAATAATTGTTGAGTGTTTTAAAGAATTTGGGAAGAGGCCAGTTTGAAAGCTTAGATTTATGATATGTTTAAGGGGCTTAGTGATGATTGGTTTGAGGTGTTTAATCAATTTAGTGGATATATTGTCGATTCCAGTTGAATGTGTGTTTTTGAGTGATGAAATAATTTCAGTGATTTCTTGTTCTGTGGTAGGAGTGAGATTAAATGGATCATAGCTAAGATTATCGATCGATATATTATTTGCAAGGTTAAATTCTGACATTCCGTTTTTATTTAAAATATTATTTGCTAAGTCTGATCCGACTGTGGAGAAGAATTTATTGAAATGATTTGCGATTTTTTCTGGATGATTTGTTGTATCTAGTGTTTGGTCTGCAATGTTTATTTTATTTATAGGTGCGGTAGTTTTGTTGGTATAGCAAATCTCTTTGACAATATTCCAGATTTGTTTATTGTCATTGGCAGCTTCCTTGATCTGTTTTCTATAGTATTCGTCTCTAACTCTACAGATTATTTTTTTACAAGCATTTCTGTATCTTTTGTAAAATAGGAGAGATTCGTGATTATTGGGATTGTTTTTACAAAATTTGTGAAGTTTATTACGCTTGTGAATACAGTGTAGAATGCCATTTGTTATCCAAGGCTTAAGTTTAATTTTGCGACTACTTTGGTTGTTGTTAGTGTTGGATGTGGAACTTTTTAAATGGTTATGTATGGTGTCGATAAGAAATTCGCACGCTATGTTTGGATCGGTGAATTTATAGAAATTTGACCAGTTTTCCTTGGAAACCAGTTTGAATAGCGTGTCATAGCAGATTTTCTTCGTGGGTATTTTAGATGTAGGTAATTTTTTAATAAAATGTGAAAGGGAGGTGATAGTAGCATAATGGTCTGTAACCGTGCATTGGTATACGAGAGATTTGGTATTCAATTTACATTTAGCAAAGACATGGTCAATGCAACTGGCGCATAATTCTGTTACCCGAGTGGGGGCCGTAATAGCTGGAATAAAACCTTGTAGAGTTAGTAAGTTCATGTACTCATTTGCTTGGGGATGCATCGTATTTATGATATTAATATTAAGGTCACCAATAACAAGTACATTTTCACAATCCCTCATACATTAATTCCTCATACTTTAATTCGCCTTCTGCCGGTTCCGGTGCTCGCTTGCGTACATTTGAGTTGGTATCAGCAATTGCGAAGTTTTTTTTACCATACATTGTGAATTTCTCATTATTAGATTACAATAATGTTTAAATTCCTTATTAGAACACAAAATTGAGCTAATTCTTCTTGTAAACTCATTGAGACTCTGTATTAAGCCCCCAAAAAGAAAAAGAAGAAGGTTTGAAAGGGAGATATGTAAATGCAAATGTTAGAGGGAGTAGGCTAATATAAAAAAAAGATTATATTTAATAGGCGTAAACGAAAATATTTTATAAATATGACTTATTAAAAATAGAGCAAAAATCTCTGTACAAATGCCTTATGTAGCATATAAATAAACACTGTGAATTTTTTTCATACCTGTAATATGTTGAATATTCGAAGCAGATGTGTTTTTTTAATATTTTTTTGGAATTTAATTTGCGATTTTTTTCTGTGGAGAGTATATCTCGGCAAATTTATTGCGATTATCTTAAAAAATAACACTTTTTTAAGAGCTTAAAAACTTGTTTCAAAGTGTTCGTGGAAATATTTTTTTCGGAATGTGGGATATTCATATAAAGTCAGAAATGCTTTAATTAATGCTGTTTTGAATGATCGAAGTGCGTCTGAAGAATTCAGGTCACTAGACCCTTCTTGAAGTTAGTTTATTAAATCTAGAAGCCGCAGTTTAAGAGACACTGGATTAGAAGAGGTTCAAAATTAATTAGGCCTTCTTCCCTCTTCTACCCTATGTTACAAAGGTGGTTCTCAAAGTTTTATATATCTGTTTAAGAAACGTAATTAAAAACATACATGCCATAATAGGCTACAACCTCAGAAGAGACGACACAGACAACTTTTGATTCCTAAGCCAATGAATGTATGTAAGTACATTTTTTTTTGTTTACATGAATACCGCACAAGAGTCCCAACTGCTCCCGTCTGGAGCCAGTGGGACTATGGCATCCCCAATTGGGGTATGTTGTGAGGCTGAAGGTAGTGGAGAAGGGAAGGAGATAGAGAAGAGGAAGGTGGAGAAGTACCTGGCTGTTCATATCTGGTCACCAAACACGGCTAAAGCCATTTCAAGCAACGTTTCAATTCTGAATGGTGGTCTTACACCAGGGCGATACTGAGAGTATCTTCCACTCTGGAACGTGCCGCAAATAAACTTTATATTATTTTTAATTAATAAATTGTGAAATATCACAAATTAATCCAATAAAACTTATTTGCCACGCCGGGATTCGGAGTGCTTGTCAAGAGCTTTACCGCTGGACTATGCCGGCCGTCTACATACATGTTAAAGAAAAAATGTATTTATTTGAATATAATTGATCAATTTCACCAAGAACAACAAATTGGTCTTTGGAAACGGACACTCCCACAACTCAGTTCTAGCGGTTTATCTTTTCAGTGGAAGCAACAAAAGTATTCGAAAAAAATGTTTGAAATTGTGCATTCAAAAGAGTTTACCAACAAATACGTATTTAGATAAAGTTATGGTTCGGTGTTAATATGTTGAGAATATTAAATGCCATTAATTTTATCAATTCTAAATGTCCAAATTTTTGTGTACTAAACAATGCCCTTATATTTTCCCAGCCCGGAAGCCAACTCCTGCTAACCAAACATCGCTCAATAAATCAGCTCAGACGTTCACCGTCCACATCTTCTCCTGAGACCTTGAATTTTTAATTATAATAACTTAAAAATGTAAGCTATGAACCCGCCCCATTTGCGGGCATCAGCCCCGGGTTAGAAAGTTAAACATTATTGTGGAATTTTACCGTAAATTCCGTCTGTTCGCACATTTTAAGAATCTTAAAAAAATATATAGGTATATATATTCCCAATTTAAAATCGTACAACACAAAATGTAAAAATAGGGGCAGGGACTTATATAAGGGTTGGGTGATATTTTTAACGTTCCTACACGCTCCATGAATACCTAACAGGCTCTGCCGGGCGCAGGTAACCGAGTGCGGGGAACAGAAGACTGGGCGGGTTGGGGGGTGTATCGCGAGCACCGATTGTGCTGCAGTCGCGACCACGTAATGCTTAAATGCCTTTCAATTGGCTTCGATGGGATTTAGATGCATTTTAATTTTTACAAATCGATTTGCAAAACTAATTCTCTGGTAAGGTCAGATTACTTTATTTTCCTCTGGTGTGATATAAATCCACAATAAGGAACTCCGGTAAAAAAAAATCCCACAGGTCTTTAAGAATAAACAGTGTTTTGATTCGGCCATACGAAAAAGTACATCACTAATTACTCACGTCCTCGTCGAACTAAAGCTTAAAATGACTTGTAATTTACTACTTCAAGCTTGTTAAATAAACTTAAAGACTATTTTAAACAGTGAAGTTTACTTAGTGGCAGCACTTAATTACTTACAGTCCTTTATTCAAGTCCGGCTCTTATTTTTTAATGATATGTTGCTTGTAACCGATCCGCGTCAGACACTACAGTATTTCCTTTAATGCGGCATTTCGTTGGCTGAATGGATGGGGTGTTTCTTGAAATTATATTTCCAGACATGCATCAGATATCATTCAATAGATTCCAAGACTTAACCGACCCAACTACCCCTTTGCCGAAGCACAGGTTTTGTAAACCTTTTTTCAGACACAGATTTATATTTCAACCATTTGACGAATTTATCAAAAACCCTTTTTTTGCATTATTCTTTATGTTTTATGTACTCATAAATACCGCATAAGAGTTCCAAGTCTCGTGCCAGTGGGGCGCTTGCGTCTAGGATTGAGTTACTTGTAATGGCGAAGGAAAGAATATGGGAAAGAGCGAGGTTGGGAAGTACCTGGCTATTCAGATCTCGTCGCCAAACATGACCACGTTTCCAATTAGAGCTATGTTTCGATTTTGAATGGTGGTCTTTCACCAGATGATTCCTAGAGTGCCTACCTATCTGTATCTACCATTCTGGCACGTGCCACAAAAAAGCTTGACTACTTTAATGTTAATTTATTATCATATAAACGTAATTATAACTAAAACTAACTAACCATCACGCCGTTTCCCCGCAGGGGTAGACAGAGAGGACGGACCGCCAAACAACTCGGTCTTGGCACACACTCTTTGCGTCACTCACATTCATACATCGTCTCATACATTCTCTTCTATTATTCTGACTTTTGACATGACCCGACTCAAGTATCTGATTCACTTGATCGTGCCATGTCTTCCTCGGGCGTCCTCGACTTCTTCTACCATTCACATTCGCGTCGTATATTCTTCAAATTAATTACGTAATTATTACTTTTTTAAATTTCTCATTTCAATTATAATATTTTATTATATGAATGAACTTCGTCCGGCGCCTTTCGTCTAACTGTAATTTTATAAAAAAAGTCATATAATGCTTTTTAAAATGGCGAGATTCTTAACATTATGCAGATATCAGAGCGAAGCTTAAAGCTTACTGTTGTATTAAAAGCATAGTTTCGATATTCCGGCATTCAATATTTTCCGCCATAACAGTCTTATTTTAATGTAAAAACTGAAAAAAAGTAAAGAAATTAAATAGTTCACTACTGAAATATTGGGTTAGCAATAAAAAACATCTATGAAATCATTTGGACATCATACAATGTTAAATAAAGAAAAGCAACTTTGTTTACGCCATTTTTTTAATAAAAAAATGTCAAAGGTTTCAACAGTAGGATAAACAGCATAATTTAAGATTGGGTTTTAAACATGTTATAAATAAAATAGTGTTATAAATAAAGTTGGTTTATTTAATTTAATTTAAAATGACGCCACAAATCAATTTTGCAGTTGTTGAAGAAATGATCATACTATTTTTTGTCGACAGTGGAAATATCACAATTGCTGACCACAGGTGGTTGCTCAACTGACTATTTATTTGCAGGCAGTAAACATTATTTAAAGCTAAAAAAACCTAATATTTTGCCGACAGTTTAAATGATATATTTTTGTCCCTTATAGAGCTCGTCTGCCGCTGGTTCTACTTACAACCCTTTATACGTGTAGATTATAATATTCTAACATTCATCTCCTCTCGTAAACCGTGAGATCATCGCTCCGTCCTCTCAGGAGCCGGGATGCTGGGAGACTGCAACGGTGTAACGGTCCCTATCTCCATAATGTAACGCTCAATCTAGCCAGCTAATAAGGCTGCCTTCTCCCATCTCCCATCGTCTGCAGTATACTTATTTTACATAGCTAATCTCAGTGATCGCAACTCGCAATTACGGTGTTACTTCTAGGGAGGATGCATTTACCAATTAATTAGATAGTCACACTTCGATGATAATAAGATTCTGCGCTTTGTTATTTGATCTTGGTATTCAAATAGATGATCTTCTTAAATGGAACGTACCTGTTACAAACCTAACGACAAAACTGAGGAAACTCGTCTACTTCTTTAAAAGTGTTAGAGATATATTAAATAGAAAACTGAAACAAGTTTACTGTGCTCTTATACAATCATCACTTAAATATGGTATTATCAGCTGGGGAAGTGCCACAAATACTTGCGTGGAGCCTTTAGTAAAGATTCAAAAACTAATTTTGAAGGTTATTCTTAAAGTCCCGTCGAGAACGAGCACTGATTTTATTTTTAAGACACTAAATGTTCCTAACCTGCAAAAATTGTATTCAAATAATATACCGCTTCATCAATTTAAAAATACACACATGTTTGAAGAACGAATAAGCACTAGAGCATTAAGAGAGCCAAATGTAAAATCTTTTAACATTCCAGCTTGTCAAACCTCTTATGGGCAAAGAAGTTTTAAATATAATGCAACAAAGCTTTCATAATATTACTTAAACAAAATCATAGATAACCACTCTGTAAATTGCCATCTCAACACAGGCGTTTCACACCTAGTGAGATAGGCAATACGCCATTATTATAACCAAATGTTATATGAAAATAATGAAATAAATAAAAATGGTTCAAACTGCTCCCAACTGTCCGGAGCCAGTGAGTCTATGGCATTCCCAATTTTGGTATTTTGTGAGGCTGAAGGGAGTAGGGAGGGGAAGAAGACAGAGGACGACTAAGCAGCTATTCAGATTTAGTCACTAAACACGGATATTGTAATGATGGTCTTTTATGATGGCGATACTTGAGAGCTGTTTTGAAGTGAAAACTAGCACCTTTGTGATTTGAAACTCGATGAAACGGAAACGAGCGACACTAAAAAGAGATAAACACATTCATCTGTAGGATTTAGCCTGCGAGAGAATTAGATAGGCTAATCGGTATCCTCTTTGCGCGGTATTTCGTAGTTTATCGGCCTCCTCTTTGTATGGTGCATCATAGAATAAAATGTAAAATAATTTTTAAACTTTGTAACAACATTATAATAAATAAACCCTACAATTATCCTACTCATGATACTCTGCATTCGTCTCTGCAGGTTTCACTTCTACCGCGTGTGAACTGCACACATTTTTTTAAATACAGCTCCAGAGAGATAGATATAAAGTACACAAATACTTTAAAAAATAACAGATCTCAAGTACCTACCTATTTATCTGTAACTGATTCGTAAATCTAAGTTCTCTGTAGTTTTGCCAATATATGTAGAACAAAGGGCACCCACTACATTAAAAACCGTCTCCTCAAAAAACGTTGTTGAATTTCCGAATTTTGAAAATGGTATTAATTATGGATTCCTCGAATCAATTTAAAAATAAATTAAAAATGATCAATGAAAATGTCGACCACTTGTAGAAACAACGCTAAGTATTTTATAAACACCCTTTGTGCTATGCATAAAAATCTTGTCTTAAACGTTAGTTTTTCAATTAAAAAATAATAATTAATTAATGTTAATTATCTATTCTTTGATCTATATATTAAAAAAAAAAATATTTTATCTAACCTTAAATAATTTTTTTTATCTACATTCGTTGTCTCCGCCTTTTTAACACGAGCTTTGCTAAAAAAAAGGTGTAAGACTTATTAAATAATATATTTTTTTAGAAAAAACTTTATAGAATACATAATAACGTGAAATTTTTGTAACATTTATTAAATAAATAAAAGTATATATAGGTATAATACGAGTTACAATAATTTTACAAAATATAACATATGTTTCTATGAATTCTCGGTCGTGTAAATGTAAGCCTTATCAGAAAAGTTCGGCGTTTTTGGTGCTATTAAAAATATCTGCACATTAATAAATTAATCATCAAAACTGTGCACTCGTGGTATAAGGACGTTCATAAACGAATTGGTATCGACATTTATGTTGTAGTTAAAGATATTTTTAGATCGTGTTATCTATTAGGGTCATGAAATGAAATCAATTGCAATAATGCAGGGCCGTCATAAAGGGAATTAACGATTTTAAAAAGAAAAATTACCTTCGCTGCCAATCTTCTTTCGGATAGATTTATTAATTTTAAATATTATAAGACTACCTGACCCGGCCACGCGTTGCTGTGGCTAATAAAACACAACGTCATCTACTGGATAGTTATCCCATCTTTATAACCACCGCCGTCTTTGAGTTTATCGCAAAGTGACAGACAGATGCCGCGGAGGACTTTTATTTATAATACGTAGAGATGGTGTGAAAGATTATAATAATGTGTATGAAATGCTTGGGGTAACTAACGTATTTAAGTTAATAAGGATTAATACTGTATCCGTCTAAATAACTTTTCAATTACCGCAATGTATGTGACCATTTTTTTAGAAGATAGAATGAGTATAGTAAGCTATCCGTAAAAGATAGATATATGCCTTTACGCACTTTTTTGTAGATCTATAAAAGAGGAATATTTCACCATGCATTGTTTTGTTAAATCCCAAAAGGATTAGGTAGCGTTTTCGATGAAAGCTACCTGGAGGCTTGACTTTTTCCGACACTTCTAACAATTATCGTGATGTTTCAACCAATTTACACAACTTCTTGAAAAATTACATACCTAAACCTTCCTCAAGAAACACTCTATCTATTGGTGAAAACCGCATGAAAATCCGTTCAGTAGTTTTCGAGTTTATCGCAAACAGACAGACAGACGACGCGGGGGACTTTAATTTATAATATGTAGAGATGTAGAGAAGAAGATGATAGTTACTAATAAGGATGAAGATTCTAATGACGAAAATGTTTGTTTTGTTCCAGGGGCGGCGATGATTAGACAGGTGAGGGAATGGGCACGATTTGGGGGGTGTCCCGGCTGCGGCGACTCCTCCTACTGTTGTTAGCTGCCGGGGCAGTCCTGCTGCTGTACTGGCAGAGGAGGACCTTGCCGCTGGACTATCTTCCCGCTCCGGCCCGCCCGCTACTAGACAAGTATGTCTCCACCTCTACCACGCTGAAGTCAGTATTCACCTAGTTTTTTTTCGTATTGTACTTTTCTTATATATTATATCGTTCTCTAGCACCTGGACTGCCAAATATAAGGTTGTTGTTCGAGTCAAGAACTTTGTTTGGTAGTGTTTGAAATAACATCCAACAATTTTGCCACATCCCTAATGAACATCTCTAAATACACTAAACAAACTCAAGACTGGGTGCGATATAAACAGCTCCCAATTGTTGACATTAACATGGAAGCTGTTCATATCGATAGCTACGAGTATAAGCAGCCTAGTTTTCAAATTCGTAACAAAAGAACACGACAATCCATGTATTTTAATCTTGACTGCTTGTAGTATTGCGTATATTCCCAGCCTAAGATGTGCTTTTTTATATTTGACATAATATTACTTTGAGTAGTTTATGCAGGCTTTGTACTGTGTAGTTCAGTTTATACGAGTAGTTTTTAGTACAATTTCGTTTCTAGACGAGGGGCAAAAAATATAAACCGGGGACTATGACAATAATCTTCAATATATGAAAAAGTACGTTGTAATGTCCATTTTTACCAATTTGCTTTGAATATTTTTTTTTTGCCTTTCAATTTGGTGCGGTAAATAAAAAATGCTAGAAATCCAAATCCATTTCTCGGCTTTATATTTCTTTCGTCCTACAACATTGTTCACTCCTACATTTCCTTAAAAATAATATCCATAATGCACCCCCAAAGATGACGCTGTGGTTTCCTTCGGGCTTCCAATGTGGAGATTCATAAAACTCAATTCGCGCTTTTCATACCAGTTTGAAATCTTCACCGGCCTTCCACAGGGGTCACATTTGGGACCAGTATTATTTTCCCTGTTTATCAACGACATATCTACCGTTTTTGATAAAGATATGATGCTCTTATTTTCTGTTGGTCTTAGAATTTACTCAGTTTTATTACTAAACTCAATGGCTAATAAGATTCACCAACAAAATATTGAAGGAGTGCAGCATAATTTTTCGAGATTTATTAATTACAAATTATGAATTCGAATTGAAAATTTTAATTATACTTTTTTACTGACAATACTTAACTTAACCCAGTCATAATCAAGGCACATGGGGAGCGATTTAGAATGTCTTTTAGAAATACCGAACGACACATTGGAGGTCATGGATTTAACGGGACTTATAACCCTGCGTGTTCCTACGCATTACACACCAAGTCTGCTAATATTTATTTAAAAAATTCGCCTCTTCAAAGGCTGCACGGACTTTGTAATAATGTCCATATAGTATAGTTCAATCGCTGTTTACCGCCACCAATAAATAGTGTCCACCTAAAATTCAGTCTATTAGAATATTTGTAACAGTTTTTTTTCGTGTACATCTTTTATAGTTACGTTAATTAATTAGTTATATTGGGTAAAACACCAAATCAGGCGTAATAAAGGTTGCTAACTATAAACATGCTTTACGATGTACTATTCATATGTTTGTTTATAATAATATTATCAAAGCTATTACACATTACTCTTATCTATTTTCGTAGTACCTTACGTATTTTATTTTTACTATTATTACATTTATAGAACTCATTCGCACAATTTTACATGATAATCATTCTACATACCTTATTATATTGTCTACTTATATCTTTAATTTTTATTTTTTTTTTATTTTAGATAAAGTTGACAGCAAATCAGAGATTACAAAATAATACGATGATAAGATGTTAATTATGCCAATTATGAACTTTCCACTGATGATAGTTAATGATAAAGTGTGACATTGTAAGGGTATTTTCTTAATTAATTTATTTCTTAGTTATAATATATAAAAAAGGGGGAAGAGGGGAGGAGGAACATAGGAATAGGATTAACAGGCAAAGGACGAGAATATATAGGGATTGAACTTTCTAGTTTGAGTCATGTTGCTTGGTGAGTTTTCGTTTTATGTCACGTAAAGTCGAGTTAAAAATGTCAATGTGGTAATAATTTAAGTTTAATGAGTACGTGGATCTATAGATAAATGAGTTCTGTTTGGAGTTGGTCTCGCAAAGAGGGGGATTAAAGGTAAGCGACTGCCTGCTGTTGCGATTTGGAACATGGAATGATAGGCGTTGAAGAAGATCAGGATAATCGATTAAGTTATTTGTAATTTTAAATGACATTACCGAATCTGCTATATTTCTTCGACAAGTTAACGTCTGTATTTTGAAGAACTTTGCAGAGTCTTCATTACTAACATGAGATCGAAAAGAGCGGAAATTGAGGTACCTTAGAAATCTATTTTGAACGCTTTCAATTCTATTTTTGTGCACTGTATAGCCTAGGTTCCACACTTGAGATGCATATTCAAGGATACTACGAACATATGAGAAATACAGTATTTTAAAAGTAGTAAGGTCTTTAAATTGTTTTCAGGAGCGGATTAGCAAACCAAGCATAGAAGATGCGTTAGTGACTATATGGTCGATATGTTTATTGACATTCAGTTTACTATCAAGTATAACCCCAAGGTCATTACTTTTGAATTTGATAGACAACGGTACATTAATTGAGTATTCATGGATTAATATGTTTTTATTTCTAGTAAAGCGCACGACGAAGCACTTAGATATATTTATTTCCAGACAATGTGCATTACAATACGTGCTCAAACGCAGCAAATCATCTTGCAGCTTCTGACAGTCCTCGATTGAGTTTATAGGTGAAAATATGTTCATGTCATCTGCTTACAGGATAGTTTGGGAGTTTAGGAAACAGTTACCAACATCATTGATATAGATGTTAAATAACAATGTGTAATGCTGTACAAATCAATGTAAAGCTTATTAAATAAAAAATAACCACGGTGGACGCCAATGTAATGGTTTTAAAATATTATTAGTAACACTGCGTAAAAGAATAAGTACAACACTAGACTTATAGTTATAAATGAAAGAGTTGTGGCCACAATTAAATAATATAAACAGAACATGAGACTCTAACAAAATAATATTTAAATACTTCAGGGTCGTGTTTAGTTCTTAGAAAAAGAAACTGAATAGTTAAAAAAATCTAATAAATAAATTGATAGATTGTCGTGATTTAAAAATGATCTCAAGATGTTAAAATTACTATAAGGGCGCCAGTTCAATAGAACAAAATATTAAATGGCAAATCAATAAACTCAAAACTAACAGAAGTTATAACTTACAGGTAATTACGATTCCACCGAAGTATGTGCCTTCCCACGTTGAGTTAAATTTCCGGATCCCTGGCTGTGCTAACTTGGTACTGCTCAAGAAAAATTCTATTGTTCCTAGTATGTTTTGGAGAACAAATTAAAATCTGGATTCGAGTTGCTCATAGAATAATTTCAATTAGGAATTCAATTTTCAATTTGAATTGATACGTAGCAACCTGCTTATTGGGTGATTATTAATGGGTGCTTACTTCATCGAGTGATTATTTGGCCAGTATATATCCAAACTGTTACAAATGGTCCCAACAGGCTGCCTTGAGGAACTCCTGATGTAACAGCAACAGAATCTGATTTAAATCCTGCAATCACTACTATTTGGCTACGGTTGGAGGTATAAGAAGAGATCCAACGATAAAGACTGCCGTGAATACCAATCTCTAAGAGCTTGTTTAACAAGATTGAGTAATCGATCTTGTCAAACGCCTTACTAAAGTCGGTAAAGACAGTGTCCACTTGTATTCGGTTATCCAAATTATCCTGGAGATACTCTGTGAAAGTTAAAATATTTACCACTAATGAAACCGTGCAGGTTCACATTCAGGCTAGGTTTAAGAGCAGCATATAGTTGATAATAGATTATTTTTTCAAAAATTTTGTTGAATATGCAAAGTTTGGAGATTGGCCTGTAGTTTTTGACATCAGTTTTTTTACCTTTCTTGAAGATGGGAGACACAAACGTTTATATTAATTTTATTATGTTACTTATTATTATACTCTTGAACAACTTACCCATGATAATACATACACGATAAATAAAGAAACAAACTTACGACGATGAACAGTGGAATTAAAGTCTTCTTTATGATTTCAGGTTGGATGAACCACACTGGACATGGCAATGTCGAGGAGGTCGATGCGAGAGGCACGCTGCCTCCGACGGCCAAATAGCCCCAATGTCTTTGGACACCTGCAACATGCTGTGCGACTCCACACAGCTGTGGCCGCAGCCCACGGGTCCCGTGACCCTGGGCAGTACGGCGGCCCTCATCTCCACTTCCATTCTCCGCTTCGCGACGCTTACCACACCCAGCAGGCAGGTGCTCCATCTTTTGGAGGAATCTTATCAAATCTTCCTCCAGAACCTTCGCTACATGGAGAAACAAACCAACAAGTTCACTCCGACGTTCTCCGAGTTTGTTGTAAGAGTTAGCGTCAATGAATCATCGGATACTTATCTCACTTTGGATTCTGATGAAGGGTACTCGTTACTTGTGCATCCAGAAGGCAGCGGACTGTCTCTAGTCGCCACGATTCATGCCAAATCATTTTTCGGAGCCAGGAACGGCTTGGAAACACTCTCTCAGTTGATTTGGTCGGATGAGTTTTCGGGCGGTGCGCTTAAAGTGCTGCGGGCTGCATCGGTTCAAGATGCCCCGGTGTTCAAGTACAGAGGGCTCATGCTCGACACAGCCAGAAACTTCTTCCCGATGGCAGTACTTAAAAGAACTTTAGACGGGATGGCGGCTTCTAAACTGAACACTTTCCACTGGCACATGACTGATTCCCAGAGCTTTCCCTTCTTGTCTGACAGAGTTCCTCAGCTGGCTCGGAATGGAGCCTACTCCCCTAAGCACGTGTACACCGTGACTGATGTTAAGGAAATAGTGCAATACGCCAGAGTGCGAGGGATACGTGTTCTGATTGAGATAGATACTCCGGGACACGCTGGGAGTGGGTGGCAGTGGGGGCCTGCCAATGGTCTTGGAGAGCTGGCTCTTTGCATAGACCAGCAGCCTTGGCAGACATTCTGTGGAGAGCCTCCGTGCGGCCAGTTAAATCCCCGCAACAATAACACCTACGAAATTCTGGAGAAACTTTACAAAGACATTTTCCAGTACACTCACATCACCGACATATTCCATTTCGGGGGAGACGAGGTTAATTTAGATTGCTGGGGACAGTTCTTCAATGAGACCGACCTACACAACCTTTGGGGCGAGTTCACCCTCAAGGCTCTCGAACGGGTTGTCCGCGCAAACAGTGGTCACGTTCCGCGAGTGATCATCGCGTGGTCCAGTGATCTTTCGAAAAGACCCTACCTTACGCAGTTCTTCGACAAGTCGATATTCGCCATTCAAATGTGGGGAGGATCGACTTGGCCCGAAAACCAGGAACTTTTAGAGAATGATTACAGGATGATAGCATCCCACGTGGATGCTTGGTATTTGGATTGTGGTTTCGGTTCTTGGCGGGATTCGGGTCCGGGGGCTTGCGGGCCATACCGCTCCTGGCAGACGGTGTATAACCATCGTCCTTGGGAGCAGGACGAGGAAGGATTCAGAAGATTGACGCTTGGTGGGGAAGCTTGCTTGTGGAGTGAGCAGGCTGACGCTACGGCAGCTGATGCGCGGTTATGGCCACGGGCTGCAGCGTTGGGTGAGCGGCTCTGGGCGGATCCCCCGCCCATCGAAGCTACGTCAGCCCCACACGACGTCTACACGCGATTACAGACGCACCGCGAGCGTCTCGTGAAGCGTGGACTTCAGGCTGCCCCGCTTTGGCCGCAGTGGTGTCAGCACAACCCTTCGTTGTGCCTCACCTAGTGTATGTATAATCAATGACCTGCCACCGGGAGCTCCGTTATAATCTATTTTTCTGTTACAATATTGTTATTATTTACGATATATTGTGAGAAGTTAGAACGGAGCTATCAGCGGAGTGTCTTTACCCCTTAGGTCCATCGTATATCCAATGTATCTATGTTAATCTTAAATAAAGCGTATACGCTCCGAGGACTTGAACACTTTGTAGTATTTATCGAATAGATATTGTGATATTTCAACTTAATGTTCTTTTTAATATCTCTCTCAAATAATAATCGATGAAAAATTATTTCTCCGCTATTTATTACTAGATACTTACCGACCTTTATTTGGAATAAAATAATAGATAATATTTATAAATTACACATTTTAAACTGCGGAAGCTTGTTAATTTTTAAGTTTATACAAGTAGCACAATGTTACATTATAAACTATGTACATCAGTCGATTGCTTAGAGTGCATATTTGCTAACTGTTTTTTTATGACATTTTTTTACAAAAAGGGGGATGATTTTTAATTTGTATATACAAGAATACATTAGGTATAATATATAAGTTTATAGTTATTTCATTGGAGGCATCAATTTTCAGTGAGCTAGAGTGCTAAGATTGAAAAATATGACGTTTTTGATGTTGTAGCTGAAAATATTTTTTTTTCAAAATTTCAACATTTTGTATCAAGATTTTCAGTAAATCTTCATTCAAAAAGGTGAAACTTTGAAAAAAAATTGTTTTCCGCTACAACAACATCTGAAAAGTCAGCTAACTGAAAAGTCACGGACCGCCACTGATCAGAGGTGTCCATCTTTCGATAGATTCACGAATAAAATCATGAAAAACTTTGGATGACTAATGATGTTTTTTTTTGCTTTTTTATTCAAAGCTGTATTTAATTTTTCAAGGTTTAGCAAATTTGCTCTTTAAGCCGTAATAATGTGTTTTCTAAATCATTTTTGCACTTATAAATTTATAATAAGTTTTGTTTCCGCTTTAATAATATTTAGTGATTCAAAGTGTACTTGGAATCAACTTACGAATTTTAAATTTGTATTCATTATTTATATTTTTCATAAATCTATTTAGGGAGATGAACCCAATCATCGTAGGGATAGCGATGGGTGTAAACTGTAAACGATAACTTTACTATGTCTAAAAATAATTTGCATGGGCAATATGGGCATACAAGTATACTGAGACACTAGTTGCGCAGAATAATCGCAAGACAGATGACGCAGAAATCGGTGACCAACACATGCTGCGACGCAGGCGACACAGCTTAGTTCAGCTTGTGTCTGCTTGGATTCTTGTCGTTTGTGAGAACGTCAGTTCTGAACCCGATTCTGACTTTGAAATTAATTATTTATTATAAATTTCGCCTTTCAAAGCGCAAAAACCTGAAAAGGTGGTAGTTCAGCTTAATCTGCTTAGTTCAGCTCAGTCTGCTTGGATGCTGGTCGTTTGTGAGAACGTCAGTTTTGAACTCGATTCTGACATTGAAATTAATAAATTACTATTGATTTCGTCTTTCAAAGCACAAAAACCTAAAAAAGTAGTAGTTCAGCTTGGGGGGCGTTCAAATATTACGTGATGCAATTTTTGAAGATTTTTGATCCTCCCTCCCACCATGCAACGCGCCGTGACGTTTTTCTGTACCCCCCCCCCCCCTCCCACCCCTACCCCTAAACGTTACGTAACGCCTAAGTGACAATTTTTAAAGTTTTACCTGAAAGTCACAATTAAGTTGCGCAAACTACTGGAAAGTGGCTTAAATACATTTTTTTCTTGTTTTAATCGCATTTGCGATAATAAATAAAAGAAGAGATTTCGAGAACGAAAAAAGTTGCCTAGTTGGAAGATTTTAACTCCCTAGTTTTTTTTTATCTAAATAAAGAAAAACATGTTACGTAACGCGTTGTTCGACCCCCCCCCCCCTCCAAAATGGTAACGCACAGTAACGTTTCACAAGACCTCCCCCCCTAAGTGGGTTACGTAATATTTGAACGGCCCCTTAGTCTGCTTGGACGCTGGTCGTTTGTGAGAATGTCGAGTTCCGAGCCCGATTCTGACTTGCGCAAAAACCTAAAAAAGCGAAATACTATCCACTTCGGCACATGTCACGCAGATTCTGCGCCCTGGCCGCAACTCGATGCAGAGCTGGGCAGACACTTTTCAGCGTGGCCGTGCCTGCCCCACAGCGTATGTCATTTTACAAACGTCCATTACAAAATCGAACCTGTTTTGCTCTGCACATTCTGCGCGGCCTGCGTCTCAGTATATGCCCATCCAGAGACGATGTAATGACGCTGTCAATTTTCAGCATCGATTAAAATGGTTTTGTTAACTGCACCTATGTAATTATTAATTCGAATAGAATGTATCATTTGTTTGCCCATCACTAGTTTGTATAAATCCCACTTTATTACTGTTTCAACGTTATTTTATATTGTTCAAATATACACGTTTTTTTTCTTCTTGTTTTGTACTTACTGTTTTAGAGTGATGTTCAATCAAATATATTATTATTTGACATATTAAATATAAACCTACCTATTTAATCCAATTATTTCATGTTTACTTTATAAGATGTATAAAACATTAGTTATCATTATACATTTTATTGTTTTTATAAGAACCAAAATGCATTAACACCATTGAAGCATGAAATATTATTAAAAATGTTTAGTAATAGTAATTAATTAACTAATGAATTTTATAAAAATATTGCCTTAATGTTGTGTTTTTTACAACAAATGCCTAATAAATAATAATTAAAGGGGGAGTCTTTAAATGATAAAAGGGAATTAAATAATTGTGAATAATGTTGGTAATTCTTAAATTGAAATAAGAGATAGATAAAAACAATGGAAAAAATCAGGTCTCAAATGTCCCGGTAAAGGGCTATGGGTTCGGTCCCCGGTTGCGGCGTTACTTTTTTATTTTATGAATTTTTTAGCGCCTGTGCAAATGAAATCTGATTGATTAACACTGAGACTAGGATGACTAAATAGTAGTCACACGAGTCTTAAGCGTCTCGAGTAAAGGAGACATAGGATAACCATTCACAGTCTTTCATAATCCTTTCTTCTCGCTCTTTTATGCCTTCTCTCTCATACTAGTTGTCAATAGCACGATCATAACACTCATTATTATAAACATCCGTATTTTTTTTTCAATTTATAAAAATAAGTACTGCTATGCAATTATTATTCTTATTATTATTATGTGCGACTGCTATTTCGCCTTCTGAAAGCATTATCAAACAAATTGAATACGTAAAAGAAAAATAAATTCAAATGGAGTTCTACAAATTTAACTCGATAAGTAACAATAAATCATTTAAAAAAATAATATCTGTATTTCTCGCACTCATTAAAGGACTCCCCTATTAATACGCGTAGTTAGGTTGAAATATTGTAAACGCGTTTTAAATTTTACACAACTGTTAAACAACCATTAGTGCATGGTAAATGGTTGTTTATCGGTTGTGTAATTGTTTAAGCCAGTTTATTAGCAAGGGGGTTAATATCTACCAATTTTAGATAGAAAGAGTATGTGTGCGCTTGCTGTTGAGTCGTTTTCCTCAAGAAATCGAATACTTGTATAAATGAATCATTAAGGGTGGGTTTCTTCATTTACCGACAATGCTAAATGCGATGCTAATTGTAAAAGTAAACGATCGAAATTTAAAAATTTCTATGCATTTGACCGTTTACTTTTACAATTAGCATTGCATTTAGCATTCTCGGTAAATGAAGAAACCATCATAAGACTGTAAAATATTATTGTGCATGGCTCAAAGACTGGCCCGATGACGTTATGAATTCATTTCAGCATTTATTAAAAACATTATTTTATCATAAGAATCAACAAAATGTTTATAAACAGAGATGTACCGACAGTTCCATAAAAATATAATACATACCAGGTTCGTAGTAATTGTACCTAGTATTGATACGTCCAGTGATTCTCAACTTATAACAAAGTGGGCAATGGATCAAAAAAAGTTGGGAACCTCTGGATCAGTCTATTGCTTTTTGTTTCCCTCAAAAAATATTTAAAAAGTTAATTTTAGTTGAGTAAGTTTTTGGAAAGCTTTCCAAACTTAAGAAGAACTACAAATATCCCTAACATATAACAAATTTTTCAATACAAAATACAAATATCCCAATAAAAGAAATCACCACGTGGGAGTAGTCGTACGAAAGTCTTCATAAAGGGTAAATATTGGAACTTTGAAAATATACTAAAACGTCTTGGTCTAATATTCTAACGTTTTTAATTTTTTTTAAAATTATTGTTGAATTTTTGCTGTTCGAAGTTTCGATGTCAATAAAAAAAGAAGTCATCGCAGTGATTTAAATCTTAACTACATAAAATAAAGCCCCAAACATTTTTTGGTACGTTTTTTCTTAAAGTGAAGTGAGTTATTTGTTTGTAATACAAGTCTACTAGACACACAGAACGAAAAAAACCTTACAAATGTATCTTTTGTAAGTTTTTTTAACACCACAATGTCTATTGTCCAATTAACTGAAAAATTAAATTAATGAATTATAAAATAAAATAACGGTTAAAATATATTACGTTTATCTAATTGCTTTTATTATATTTCAGAAGGTTAAAACATCAATTTAAATAGAATCCTACTAAAATATTTATGTACTAATTTAAGGTTAAACGTAACATACATTAAAATCTATGGCGCCTGTATAATTATTGTAGAGAAAAACACTTTTTGCAAGTTATGCTTTAATAAATAATATTAAGATGAATTATTTGTTTGCGCCCGTACAAACACAATAAGAATATGAATAAAGAATTTTGTCCGTAAACAAACTCAATTCTTTCGAAAAAAGCCTACAAATACAATATTGGGTTGAATCACCAATAAAAAAGTGTATTTACATGCCTTTCTTGGAAGAATTGAGTTTGTATATGCACAACAACATTCATTTTCATGTTGCATGTACACAAAAAGTGTTTTTCCCTAAAATAATTTAATTAAGCGCCATTTATGAAAGAACAGATAATGAAATCTTTTAATTTTACCCTTAATATTAAAATGATAATTTTCAATAAAAAAAATATGTTAAGTAATAAAATAATTACAGTTTGTGTTTTCTGTTAAATGTTTAAAAGGGTTACATTTATTTATTTGAAGCATTAATTAATAATAGATGCCAGTTCTCAATATAGTCATATTACTAAATCAACCAGTTTTAAAACAGAATAATGAAACAATACAACTTTGTATAAACCATTTATATAATGCGTAAATCCTACCGGTTTCGGAACAAACGTTCCTTCTTCAAGGAAAGCTTATACTTTTTTTGTATTGTTTCATTTTTCTATAATGGATAACCACAAAGTGATAGCTACATTCAAAAATATATAATTTTAAAACACTTTATTAAATCAATTACCAAGTTTGGCCATACTACCCAAGTCATCGTTCATTTAAGTAATGATGTGGAAATCACAAAAACTCTTTTATTACGGGATAAATTTTTAAGATTTTTTGTTTCTGTGAAAATGGAATCATTGTTGTAGTTTTGTTTTGTATAGATCAAAAGTTTTAATGAAAATAATATGGATTGTGTTATTTTGGATTTGAGTTGAGTAAGTTGCTTAAAATTAGTTACGTTGTACAAACTGATATGAATAAATGTCAAAATAAAATACTTGAGTGTTTTTTTATTATTTCCAAAAAAATTGCTTGTTTATTTTCATTTTCAGATATCAACAAACTACTTTCACAAAAAAATAAAATATAACACACGGAGTAATAGATACTCTCATTAAAGCTTCGAATAAGGGGTTCCTCCATTACAACTCAATTCAAAACCTGTTTGAAAATTTATTAAAAGCTATTAAAAAAATAGCTCATAAGGGGTCGTCCATTAGTCACGTGAGGCTCGAAGGGGGGGGGGGGGGGGGTTCGGAAAAAAATCACGAGGGATATAATGAAATATCACGTGTATTTATTTTTCGTGGAATGTACGATAATATTCTGAACAATTCAACATACTTTGTACTAAAAAAATACACGTAATTTTGGGTACGGGGGGGTAGTCTAAAACCTTACCACTAGGGAATGCAAATCTCGCGAGATTGGGTCTCAGGCGAGATCCCGCGAGTTTATGAATAACAATACTGCGAGATCTCGCCAATTTCGAGATCTCGCGAGATTGGCAGTTTTGTGTGTTTTTTTTGCCAATAATCACAATATTTGAATAAATTAAGAAAAAAATAATAAAAATTATAAGTATTATAAGATAAAAATTTATTTTCACGAATTTTTCAATATACTTGTATGCATCAAACATTGTTTGACGTATTTGTCTATAATTTTTTAATAAACTTCTAAGTAGTAAGCTTTGACGTACGTATCTATCAAATAACAAATAAAAGAAACAACCAGTCTTCTCTTCTAATATCAAACAAAAATCTTTTAGTAATAAAACATTTCTTTTATAACAAACAAAACAACGAGAAGTCAAAAAAATTAAACTTATTATCTAAGTTGAGTTGACTATTAAACTGAGATATTATTATTAATTAAATAAAACTATATCTACTCGGTAGATCCATTAGATATTACAGATTAATTAACAAAATATACCAATTAGTCAGACTATTAGAAATTACAGCCTCACGCGCACCGAACGAAACCGACAGACCGACAAACCGTGTCAGTCCGAGCTTCGAATAAGGCGTTTTTATGCTCGAGTGCAATCTCGTTAAACTCGCCAGATCTCGCCCTTTTTTCGTCCGAGATCAATCTCGCTAAAAAAGGCCGAGATCTCGTAAGAACGAGATCTCGCGAGAACAAGATTGCATTCCCTACTGACCACATATCACCAGGGGGGGAGGGAGTTAAAAAGTTGCTAAAAAACATCACGTGATTAATGGACGACCCCTAACCTAACCTAACGTGACCGATTTAATCAATTTTTTTCATCGCTTTTCTGAGAAAGTGTTCGTGATGAATTCATTCTGTGTTTTCCGGTCACCCGATGAATGAATATTATTCAACACAGAAACATTGCTGGAAATGACGTTAGGCTTTAGTGATCAGATCTGAAAAGCTCGGCACTTCTTATTCTTCCTTTTTCTTGTATCCTTACCTTCTTCACTCCCTTCGGTCCCATAACATACCCCAATTGGGGTTGCCTAGTCACAAGGTTGGATAGTCACAATGTCTCCGGACAGTTGAACGCCTTGTGCGGTATTCAAATACAAAACTTATGGCCGTTTATACCTTAGCCACAAAGTAAAATATGTTATTATTTTATCAGGCTACAGCTATAGTATCTAACTATTAACATTTATATTGGGCATTTCCCAAATCACAAGCGAGACAATCAAAATGAGCTTCCAGATTTATTTGTAAATTTCTTTTGTTCTTTCAAAAGAATATCACATCCTTTTATTCCACCAAGGGCTCATCGTTGAGTGTTGAGTGTTCTTTTGACAGGTGATTCTAAGGTATTTTTTAAGAAGTTCGCAACTGATTTTGATCCTTTGACGTATTTTTCACTGAATTTATTTTTAACCCCCGACGCAAGGAGAGCTGTTATAAGTTTGACGTGTCTGTGAGTCTGTCTGTGGCATCGTAACTCCTTAACGAATGGACCGATTATGATACAGTTTTTTGTTTGAAAGCTGACGTGATCGAGATGGTACTTAGCTGCAATTCATGAACATCTGTTCAGGCGTTTCAAGGTCATCAGCTCTTTTTTGTATCGGGGGTTATTTAAATTTTTATTTTTTTTATGAACTTAACAACGGTAAGATACATTATTTTTATTTTATTTGTATTTAAGTTTATTTAGGAAACGTATAGTTAGTTGTACACATAACACCATTTTTAATTTAATACTGAATATAATATAAACTAATTACGTTCCGTTTATGTACTTTTTTGTTTTAGTTACAGATTAGGAAGCAAGTATATATTAATTTAAAGTTATAATATTACGTAGTTTAAGTAAAACACGAATAAATAAACAATAAAGAAATAATATTGTTGATTTAAGTATGTATATTAGGGAGGAGTGAATTCTTTTTTTTTCACTGGACGGTAATGTAAGAGTCAAAATTTGGTGCCTTTTAGGTTTAATTTAAGCCATGTAAAATATTATCCAATTTTTTTTAGGGTAACTACCTCCGCAACGGCATTGAATTTACGAAAATAGTCGATTTTACACTCTAATTGGAAGTCATGTTTATGTACGATATTTTTTAATAAACATACTAATTTTTATCAAAAAAGTTTACTTGGCATAAATATAGATTCGACACAAAATAAAAAGAAGTTCGAATTTGTGTTTTATAATTTAAATAAAAGCGAGAGAGGAAGAGCGGGAGGTGATACTTAGCTTGCTTGCTCTATTTGTTCGAAGCTCGGATCAGTCGCACGCTCGTTTGTCGTTAAAATTACGTTCGATATAATTTCATGGCAACTATGCAAAGAACTAGGAGTGTATTCAAATGTCCTCTATTTGGTGATGTTTGCGAGATGAAAGAGAACTTTCTACCTACTTACGAAGATGCAGAAAAAAATACTATTATGAGTGGACGAGACATCAACTGAAATTGCAATCAGAAACTGCAAAAGAACCAATTTTTGGTGATATAGCAGATTTAGTAATTTGAAAATATATGGCACACTGCATCTATTCCTACATTGAAGCGAACAAGGATCGTTCAAATGTTGAAAGCATATCATTTAAAGTGCAAAAATCTACTCAAGTCTATCAAGAGGCTCTCCCTGGACAAGTTAAATAGTTTTCAGAAAAGCAGTAAGATACTTTTTGATATTTCAGTATGCAAGTACAAAGCATTCGCTCAATGTATATATCCTAAGGATAAAAAGGTTCCCAAACAAGAGCTAACTTTTTGACCGATCAAATAACGTCTCGGGTAATGGTAATCAGTACGTAACGGAATCGACGTAACTGCTATAAAGAAGTTGCAAAAGACTCTAAAAGGGAACCTATCTCACTGATTCAAGAGCCGGGATCCATTTGTTGGTTCAGCAAAAGGAATAGATACCGTGATAACAGGGTTTCTGTTACATAAAGAAGTTTACCAAGATAGATTTTATGGCAACTGATTGTGATGGTACGAATGTTAATACTGGAAAGTATGCTGGAATTATAAGACTGCTTGAGAAAAGGCTACAAAAATCACTTCAGTGGATAATTTTTTTACTCCACATTAACGAACTGCCTTTGAGACGGTGTACTTCGGGACCTAAATCTTATATTGGTCCACTGGGAAAATCACTGGAAAATCACTGTAAAAAGTTGCTTGTTAAAAATTTTGAACGCATCGAACGTCAAATGCTACCAGAAATGGCCAAAGATCTGAGTCCAGACCAACAGTACTTATATAAAATTATCTCGGCTATAGTTTCAGATTAATTTCCAGAAGACCTAGGCAATAAATCTCCAGAAAAACTATCACATGCCCGATGGATCACCGAAGACTACGTTTATATGTATCTACTGAAGAACCATCTGAAAATTTGAAAACTCTGGTTACTATTGTGGTCAAAGTTTACGCACCGTTTTGGTTCTCAATTAAAAGTAAACCATCATGCAAAGTGGCACGTGTTATCTGTTCAATATTATTAAGGCCTCCAGTTACCTGCCAGAAACTCAAAAAAAATTATGGATCCTGTTATCTAAAGAAACGGCTACTTTGCCATCCTGAAGGGATTCTTCTTGCGATGATAACAGATGATAAAAAAACATGTTAGAGAGCTGGCAGCCCTACTAAAGGCACGCAGTACTACTCAACCTCCAACACCTAGACTGTTTCAAGTGCCATTGATAGATTTTAATGCTTCTACATATAGTGATTTAATAAATTGGCAGGAAAACTTAACCGAACCACCGATTATGAAAAACTTATTGGACTAGGAAATGCAGAATGTCGTGGAATCTGGTGGTGAAAACGAACTATTGTTTATAAGGCTTCCCTGCCATACCCAAGCTGTTGAAAGAGCTTTAAAGAATACAATGGAGGTTTCCATTTCTCAGTGGATAAGAAAGTCGCGATTAGGTGCAATAAATGCCAAGCTGGAATTGCGAAATCAAATGCCTAAATTTGAAACTAAGAAGGATTTTAAACTTAAATAATAAATGTATAATTTTTCGAGTTTGTTTCATATTTAATTTTTTTTACAGCGATGTCTTAAAAAATATCTTAATTATATATTGTTTATCATTTAACACCTACTTACCACTAAATTAATCATAATGTATCGCCTTATAAACTTTAAACCTTTTTACCCTAATTTTCAATTTTTGAAGTCACTACGGAGACTGAAGGTCTTAATCAAATGAAATGAAAAATCCCACGTATTTTTACTTTAACATAAGGCACAAATCCCCTCCTCTTAGAACTCTGAAAAATTTTTTTTTTTCATACATCCGTGCTCCACCCTAATGTATATGTATACGACTGGGGCGCGTAAATAGCCCCAAAACTACGCCGCTTCACAAAAGTAAACGTTTCAAGAGTAAATAGGAAAATATCAATTCCTCTTAATAAAGACATAAGATTTACAGATATACCCGAGCAAAGAGTTTAGTGCTTATTTCGATTTGAAATTTTTGTACAAAAAAGCCATTCGATCTGGTATTGCGTTCAGCTCAACGAAATGTATTCATTTCTAATAGGGCTTGTGAGTCAATAGGGCAGTTCACAATCTTATACAGAAACGGTTCATCAATATTTCTTTTCCGTTTGTTCAGAACAATAGACGTTTCACTGATGACTCAAAACGATACGTCAGGTGTTTCAAAATTTTAGTTTTATGTTAACTTACAACTAACCATTATTTCATTTTCATCGATGGGGTAGGCAGAGAAAATTGACCGCCACTCAACTCTGCTTTGGCTTCCTAGTCTCTTTCATGTAAATCTGTTTTACCAACTCCTGTCATAACCCCTCAACTGTTTGATTTTCTTGATCGTGCAAAGTGTTCCTCAGGATTTTCCTTCCTATTTTCCCTTTCTATTTAGAAGTTATTATGTGGAGAAGGTTCAGATACGAAAATACTGGTGTCTGAAAAGCACAAAAAATCATAATTACGTGAATTTGGTAAGTCTACGTAGTTTATGAATTAATATAAGAACCATAAATTTAATGTTTTAAACGAATAACATTTTCCTCAAGCGAAAATAACACCATCTGTGGTAATAATGTGCCATTCTTAGCCTAATATTAAATTTAAATATTCGTTTCCAAAGAAAATGGAAAACTGGTGATGTTCTACGCTAAGAGCTTTGGAAATTTTTTGATAGATGGCATGGACGTAGAAAATTTGAATTTCCCAAGATATTTCTGAAAACAGAAAACTTCTTTTATTAGAAATGAACATTTGAACAATGAAATGAACATTTCATGAACAAACTTTCATGAAATGCTTAGATTATTAAAAAAAAACTTTTGTTAAAAAAAAAGTATTAGACGCCCCCGGGTGGGCTCGAACCACCAACCTTTCGGTTAACAGCCGAACGCGCTAGCCAATTGCGCCACGGAGGCAGATGCCCCGCACGACTCCATTTTTATTCTTGGATGACTTTGTTTTTGGGGTAGGGGTAGGTATAGAAATTAAGTACAACAGAGCTACATTTTTCAGCTTTAGAGAAAAGTCTACTAGTAAAATTTATCCCTCAGCGCTAGACTTCTGGGGAAATAAATAATTTCGAGTCATTTTTTAGTAAGTCGAATCTTTCAAACAGTTCGGTAATCATATGGCGTCAATTTTGTGAAAACTCACAAGGGCGCAAAGGTTAAAAGTCTGAAAAATTCTGTAAATCATTATGCTTGGTATATTCTTATTTAATAGTTTGCGTTCATCGTGCACTGGCTTCTTCACGAATACACGGGTTATCTAAAAATATTTCATTATCTGTTCTTTCATAGAAAATAGATTTTAGAAAAAAAACGGTCTTGTAAAGTATAATGAAAATATCAAAATTTAAAAAATGTATATTTTTAATAAAAAGTTTAAACCAAAAAATTTCGGAACATTAAGAATATTCAAATTAACTAAATAAATAACACCCCCCATAAATATAAGCATAGCTTTATATGGGGGTACATTTTTAAATAAAAATATAGATAAAGAATTGGTCCCGGGGAAAATAATGCCCTTTAGGGTATGTATCATCTTTGGGTTTCATCTTTGTGATGCTGTGTGGTGGGTATTTTAAGGAAAGAAAGGAGAAAGGAAGGAAAAGGGTAATAGGGGTGGGTAGCACGGACGTATGAATCTATCCCCCTCACTGCGGTGCAAGGCGATGTTCTGAGAGAGTACAGCTGGAGAAGTCAAAGGGACTCCCTCAATCATTCTCTACCGATCCGGCCTGCCATACAGCTGGTGGGCAAGACCTCACCCCATGAACCCGGGAATCCCAGCTAAACCACCAAACCTATCGAACCACTAATTAAGCTAAGCATAATTTTTAATTAACCATTAACTAGGTACGCGTAAGTTTTTATAATACACTAGCTGGTCCCGGAATGCGTTGCTATGCCATTTAATAAAGAAATTGTTTCTCCCTGAATGTCCTTTCCCATTCGTTCCGTTCCCCTTCCGCCTCCCCTTCTTCTCCTGCGTCCTCTTCCCCTCTCGCGTTCCCACTCCGTCACCTCCACCTTCCCCCTCCATACTCTACTCCCCCCCCCCCTTCACCGTCCCGCGAACCCCCTTCCCGAGTTCCCCTCCCCCTCCCAGGTCCCCCTTCCCGCGTTCCCCTTCCACCTTCCCCGCCTTCCCTCTTCCCTTTACCGCTCCCTCGTCCCGCCAACCCTCCTCCCGCGTTCCGTATATTCAATCCCAGTACATTCAGTTCTTAAACAGCCCGCGTGCCACGTTTTACAATTTTTATTCAAATTTCCATTTTTCATGTATATTAAATTTGGTACCTAACAAAGGTACCTATTTAAAATATCTAAAATTCTTGATTCGATTCAAACTATTAGGGGAGTACCTACTTTAAATAAATTTATTAAAGATTTTCAAAAATAGAATCCTGATTGAACCATCAATGAATGTTTTGCAAAATGTCATTCTCAAACACGGGAACTGTCAAACGTGCGATGTTTTCTGTTATTATCTAATTTTCTGCGCAATTTTCTAAATTTTTCTCTCCGTAAAAACCATCCCCGCACTTCAAGGAATATTCTAAAAAAAGAATTAGCGAAATCGGTTCAGCCGATCTCGAGATTTGCGCTTACCAACACATTTAGCGATTCATTTTTATATTATAGATAATTATTAAAAAAAAATACTGCTATATGTTAATTATTACTTTGTTATCAATTATGCTTACATTTTAAGTATTTAAATCTTCTATAACAAAAACACGAGTGTGTTTTAGACCACACGACTGAAGTAAAACTTCTTTAGCTCCATCTATATGATAGCAAGAGAGAAAGAAAATGTGCGCGCGCACTGATCTCTCTTGCTCCTACAGTGTGATACAGATAATAGGCCTGCACTATGTCTTAGATGTACGAAGGTAACTGGCGATAAGAGAAAGAGAGAAAGAAAATGTGTGCTCGCACCTCTCCCTCCTGCCCCTGCAGTAATATACGAAACGTAACTCTCTCTCTTTCTATCTTCACCAACTTATATCTCCCTCTCAACTACCGTTCGCCCCATTTTTCGTAACGCTCTCGTCACGCATTCACCAGCTTACTCCCCAAGTCAAGCGTGCGTAAATTCTACTTCAAAATAGTTTTAATTAACGTTAACAATTTTTTTCAACCTTATTTTTACGACTTGATGAAAACGAGGTATTGTCGAAACTTGTGGCGTAAGTATACAAAAGTTGAAAAAGGTGACGAAGGTAAACAGGTTTATTGGATTCTCTGCTCTTCAGCATTATTATTTAGCTATCGATTTCAAACAAAATGCACACCGTCAAAAAATATGATATTCTTTATAAATAAGGCCATGTAAACCCAATCTTCGATAATTGAGTGGGGGAGTTGGGAGGGTTTGTTATTCAAACAAGGAACGGTTGTTGTTTTGCCGCCCTTCTAAAACGGATATCCGGAAAGCAATAACTAGAGTAAACACTTCTCTTTCCCCCCTTGAGGTTCATGTCATCATGACATTCCGGAAGAGAAGCAGACTTTTTTATGATGGAAACAACATCTTGAATTTTTAACGGTTACGTGACGAAATTACACAGACGTGAATTCACGACCGCCAGAATTACACACAGACGGAATTACGCATGGACGCATAGATAAACTTACCAATTCCTACATGTTGTTGAATATGAAATAGTATTATAACTTATCAGGGATATACCATGCGATAAGCTCGCGGGAATTTATTAATAATAACACTTGGCGATGGTGATTTATTTGTAACTTTTTACATATTATTTTGTTTTGGATTTTTTGTATTTTGTACCTACATCCTGTGTGGTTCAAATTCAATACCTAATATTTTTACTTTGTATTTATTTTTGTGCAAGTGTTATAAACAGTAGTTTCCTGCACTATTTACTAGTATAATTTCGTTAATATTGTTATATATATGTATGTAAAAGCCTAAATAGGCGTAAATAAATAAATAAATATTAGGTACTAGTTAAATTATCAACCGCGACAATAATTCTGAAAGATTTACATTGACAAAATACATGTGCTATCGACTCCGATACAGAAACCACAATGGCGTGGTTGTAAGATTTTTAGAGCTTCGAGAACTTCCAGTGTGTGTTTGAGTCGCTACAATGTCAATAAATCTAACCTAACTTACCTTACCTTATCTAACCTTACTCAACCAAAGTTTTGTTTTTTTTTTTGAAGTATGAAATTTATTTAACCCTTCTCTTTAAAATTAACACTCATTAAACAGTTTTTGCCGTGTTTAATTCAAGTGTGTGTAATTTAGGCCCCCGCATTCTGAATTTTTATTGATTAACAACATATATATCTCTAATTTTTAAGTTCCAAAAAATATGTTTTTTAAGATAAATTATAATCCATGTTTGTAGAGCCGAAAAGGTACTTACATGAAATTCCTTCCACAGAAAAAAATTGCTAAATTATTAAAAGTCCTTCAAAAATTTTTAAAAACTAATTTTGTTCTATTATTTAACATGTCATAGGTATGAAAAAAATCACATATCAGCCTTACTAAAAAAAACCACAGCGCTACCGATTAACTGTGTTACTGCAATAACATAAATAAAGCTCGTATACACTAAAACACGTTTTATTACCAATAACGTTTCTTACGTGGTCACGCTGTTAAAACGCATTGAAGATGTGACAACGTTGTAAATGGTTTTAATTTACTAGGAAACAATGTTGTTTTAATTTTTCTCCGCAAGGGGCATTATTGGCGCGCCTATGCATTAGTTCTACGGCCCGCGACAGCCCGTGACAGCCCGCGACAGCCCGCGATGACAAAACAGCTCGGTGTGTTTTCCGGCGGGATATCGAAAATTTTGTGATTTTACTTAATAATTTCTATTGTATTGACGAATTTACTCTTCTGTTCACATAATTGATATATTTACCATGTTATTTGTGTGGTTTACATCAGTTTAATCAAGTTATTGTACAAACGCCGTACTTTCAAAGTCGAACTGTCAGAATATTGTTTCATAGGTTACATAAAAGATAAAATTTTCATTTTAAGATATTTATTTTGAGAGAATTTCTTAAAAGTGATAATATTTGATAATATTAAAATCTAATACATGTGTTGGTAAACGTATCAAAAAAACTAACGTCTTTAGAGACGCAAGAAATCTGTTTTAAATTTCGGTATTATTTCTAAGTTATTTTTTTGGCAGTAAAAAAAACTTTCAATTTTTTTATTATTTTTTTATTGTATACACGATGAAAAAGTGAGGTGATAGTTTCCTTCCAAATTTATTACATAAAAGGACTGTGTTTTTTAAATTTTGATTTTATTTAAATTTCTCTACATTTTGGTGAAAAATGTTGTGGGAGGAAATTTTTTTCCATTTTTTTCCGAGTTTGAATCTTAAAATATGGCAGTTTTTGAAAGCTAAAGTGTATTTCAAATACTCAAATCTAAAAGGTAATTTTATCTAGTTTTCATAAATGCTATTTGTTTTTACGACACCTTCAAAAATAAGAAATATATAGAACATTCAAAATACTATGGAAAAATTACAAATATCGTTCGGACATCAATGGTTAAAACAGAGATAAACTACCCTCTCAGGCCGTGGAAACCATGTGTATTTCTTTCAATGAACAAATTTTTAATTAGTAATGTTTTCACATCCGCGGCCGTTTGTCAATTGAATAAAATTTTCACTGGGTTTTTTAGTAAGGCTGTCAATCTTTAAATCTTTAATATTAGTGCGTTTCTTCTAACATTCATTATTTCGTATTTAAATTTCTCCATTTCAAACCATATTATTCTTCTTTTTGAATGCTTACTATGGAGCCACAGGTTAGATAGGTGTAATTTTCTCCACGTGTAATTCCATCCACGTGTGCTTCCGTCCGTGAATAATTTTGGTAATGTAATATTGGTTCGTGAAATTCACGCTTGTGTAATTTCTTCCTGACTCTGCTGAACACTACGTTTGTTATTATAGTGAAGGATTACGTAGTACTGAATTATTATTTTTTTTTTTGAGGCAGTCTGCGTGGCTTCCTTCAATTATTATCAATTGTTCTTTCTTTTTAAACGACTTCAAAAAAGGAGGAGGTTCTCAATTCGCCTGTATTTTTTTATGTTTGATACCTCAGAACTTTCGACTGGGTGAATCGATATTGATGATTCTTTTTTTATTTATTTTAAAGCTGGTGCTTCCCGTGTGGTCCCATTTCAATTTGGTCAAACAACACAAAAAACGACTTAAAAAAATGCACTAAAAAGTAAAAAAAATAATTTCTTACAACTTAATAATCAACTTACTTTTTCAACTCATCAATATGTAGGTACGATTGTTATTTTTGGAGTCGGTGTCAGCCAAGGTACCCGGACCGGCGTGATCACTTGACAGCTCCCCTCTCGCCGCGGCCCCTCTCGCTTCTCGCCTCTCGCCTCGTCAAGTCGCGCGTGCGACACAAGCACATCTCACCCATAACTATGTTTGTAGTTACAAACCTACCTTGGCAGTCGTAAGTTTACACGATGTTAAGGGACTTGAGCGTTGACGATATCTTTATTATAAGCATAAAAACAATCTAAAAGAAGAGCTTGGGTTCGCCCGTACTATGAAATATATGTTAAGTGTAGGACATTCATCGCCACCAACCAACATGAGATTGATGTCAACTTGTCATTTTTCAACCTCAATATATGGCTTCTCCGCTTAATACTTTATTATATATTCCGATAAATTGTAGTTGCACAGGATGTTCCAGAACGCACCCGAAAGATTTTAACCAGCGATTCCTGATCACATTTGTAGTACATAAAGTAAATGTCATTTTCCTGTCCTATGATATTTTTAACAACAAAAAACCTAAAATATTTCTTTCAATCACTCATCGCCATTGATCACCAACCGTCGTCGTCGCGATGGGATCACATGATATGCGCATTGTTTCATGCGTTACCGTGCTGCTGAAACCACATGGAGTGCTTATCGCATGACCCGCTAGGCTATACCCTACTACTGCAACGTGTGATGTATAAATATTTTTTATTGAAAAAAGTATCGTTAGGCAGCCAAATGAAATAAACATTTTTCACTCCAAAAATACTCAACATTCAATGTTTAAAATCCTTCGGGTACATGCTGTTACATCCTGTATAAACGTAAATATTTTCCCACCTCCAAAACAATATTATATAACATTCAAATCGTGCTCGGATACCATTTCTGACAAACGAGTAGTAGAAGCTAATGTAACTGACGTCAAAACCGTTGTCGACGCGTCACGTCATGTAAGAACAATCGTACTCAGATACCATGTCTGACAAACGAGTAGTAGAAGCTAATGTAACTGACGTCAAAACCGAAGTCGACGCGTTCAATCATGTAAGAACACTAACAAAGTAGTATGGCGGATACTCACGAGCAACGCATTGAAGATGTGACAACGTTGTAAATGGTTTTAATTTACTAGGAAACAATGTTGTTTTAATTTTTCTCCGCAAGGGGCATTATTGGCGCGCCTATGCATTAGTTCTACGGCCCGCGACAGCCCGTGACAGCCCGCGACAGCCCGCGATGACAAAACAGCTCGGTGTGTTTTCCGGCGGGATATCGAAAATTTTGTGATTTTACTTAATAATTTCTATTGTATTGACGAATTTACTCTTCTGTTCACATAATTGATATATTTACCATGTTATTTGTGTGGTTTACATCAGTTTAATCAAGTTATTGTACAAACGCCGTACTTTCAAAGTCGAACTGTCAGAATATTGTTTCATAGGTTACATAAAAGATAAAATTTTCATTTTAAGATATTTATTTTGAGAGAATTTCTTAAAAGTGATAATATTTTATAATATTAAAATCTAATACATGTGTTCGTAAACGTATCAAAAAAACTAACGTCTTTAGAGACGCAAGAAATCTGTTTTAAATTTCGGTATTATTTCTAAGTTATTTTTTTGGCAGTAAAAAAAACTTTCAATTTTTTTATTATTTTTTTATTGTATACACGATGAAAAAGTGAGGTGATAGTTTCCTTCCAAATTTATTACATAAAAGGACTGTGTTTTTTAAATTTTGATTTTATTTAAATTTCTCTACATTTTGGTGAAAAATGTTGTGGGAGGAAATTTTTTTCCATTTTTTTCCGAGTTTGAATCTTAAAATATGGCAGTTTTTGAAAGCTAAAGTGTATTTCAAATACTCAAATCTAAAAGGTAATTTTATCTAGTTTTCATAAATGCTATTTGTTTTTACGACACCTTCAAAAATAAGAAATATATAGAACATTCAAAATACTATGGAAAAATTACAAATATCGTTCGGACATCAATGGTTAAAACAGAGATAAACTACCCTCTCAGGCCGTGGAAACCATGTGTATTTCTTTCAATGAACAAATTTTTAATTAGTAATGTTTTCACATCCGCGGCCGTTTGTCAATTGAATAAAATTTTCACTGGGTTTTTTAGTAAGGCTGTCAATCTTTAAATCTTTAATATTAGTGCGTTTCTTCTAACATTCATTATTTCGTATTTAAATTTCTCCATTTCAAACCATATTATTCTTCTTTTTGAATGCTTACTATGGAGCCACAGGTTAGATAGGTGTAATTTTCTCCACGTGTAATTCCATCCACGTGTGCTTCCGTCCGTGAATAATTTTGGTAATGTAATATTGGTTCGTGAAATTCACGCTTGTGTAATTTCTTCCTGACTCTGCTGAACACTACGTTTGTTATTATAGTGAAGGATTACGTAGTACTGAATTATTATTTTTTTTTTTGAGGCAGTCTGCGTGGCTTCCTTCAATTATTATCAATTGTTCTTTCTTTTTAAACGACTTCAAAAAAGGAGGAGGTTCTCAATTCGCCTGTATTTTTTTATGTTTGATACCTCAGAACTTTCGACTGGGTGAATCGATATTGATGATTCTTTTTTTATTTATTTTAAAGCTGGTGCTTCCCGTGTGGTCCCATTTCAATTTGGTCAAACAACACAAAAAACGACTTAAAAAAATGCACTAAAAAGTAAAAAAAATAATTTCTTACAACTTAATAATCAACTTACTTTTTCAACTCATCAATATGTAGGTACGATTGTTATTTTTGGAGTCGGTGTCAGCCAAGGTACCCGGACCGGCGTGATCACTTGACAGCTCCCCTCTCGCCGCGGCCCCTCTCGCTTCTCGCCTCTCGCCTCGTCAAGTCGCGCGTGCGACACAAGCACATCTCACCCATAACTATGTTTGTAGTTACAAACCTACCTTGGCAGTCGTAAGTTTACACGATGTTAAGGGACTTGAGCGTTGACGATATCTTTATTATAAGCATAAAAACAATCTAAAAGAAGAGCTTGGGTTCGCCCGTACTATGAAATATATGTTAAGTGTAGGACATTCATCGCCACCAACCAACATGAGATTGATGTCAACTTGTCATTTTTCAACCTCAATATATGGCTTCTCCGCTTAATACTTTATTATATATTCCGATAAATTGTAGTTGCACAGGATGTTCCAGAACGCACCCGAAAGATTTTAACCAGCGATTCCTGATCACATTTGTAGTACATAAAGTAAATGTCATTTTCCTGTCCTATGATATTTTTAACAACAAAAAACCTAAAATATTTCTTTCAATCACTCATCGCCATTGATCACCAACCGTCGTCGTCGCGATGGGATCACATGATATGCGCATTGTTTCATGCGTTACCGTGCTGCTGAAACCACATGGAGTGCTTATCGCATGACCCGCTAGGCTATACCCTACTACTGCAACGTGTGATGTATAAATATTTTTTATTGAAAAAAGTATCGTTAGGCAGCCAAATGAAATAAACATTTTTCACTCCAAAAATACTCAACATTCAATGTTTAAAATCCTTCGGGTACATGCTGTTACATCCTGTATAAACGTAAATATTTTCCCACCTCCAAAACAATATTATATAACATTCAAATCGTGCTCGGATACCATTTCTGACAAACGAGTAGTAGAAGCTAATGTAACTGACGTCAAAACCGTTGTCGACGCGTCACGTCATGTAAGAACAATCGTACTCAGATACCATGTCTGACAAACGAGTAGTAGAAGCTAATGTAACTGACGTCAAAACCGAAGTCGACGCGTTCAATCATGTAAGAACACTAACAAAGTAGTATGGCGGATACTCACGAGCAACGCGTGTGCTACGCGCCCAAAACTCGAGTCGCTTGTATATATATACGAATTCACCTGCAGTGGGTGTTCGGTGAAAATATCTCCTTGTTCTCGAGGTATATGAGCGTACTTTCCTTCATGTCTAAATAGAAGCTCCATTAGTTATCGTTTCCATGGCATGTATTACAGGGTGACTATATTTTAAGTATGGGATAGATACTCTTACAATTTTTATTGACCTTCTTTTCCAAAATGGCGGGTTATATTAACGATTTTTATGTTTTCCATGTTGAACATTTTCTATAATTCAATTCATAATACATTATCTTCTATATTTCAAATTATTCACTTCGAATAAGATGCGTTTTTACGGCTCTTGCCTTTTTTTTCAAATAACTAGTGGTTGGTTTAAATTATATGAAATATGGCGTCCACACGTGTAATCAATATCTTATCTTATGCATAAAAATGAATCGCTGAATGTGTTGCTAAGCGCAAATCTCGAGAGCAGCTGAACCGATTTCGCTAATTCTTTTTTTAGAATATTCCTTGAAGTACGAGGATGGTTCTTGCGGAGAGAAAAATTGCGCAGAAAATTGGATAATTTCAGAAAACCTAACGACTATCGCACGTTTGACAGTTCGCGTGTTTGAGAATGACATTTTGCAAAACAATGATTGTTAAATCAGGATTCTATTTTTGAAAATCTTTAAGTTGATAAATCTATAAATTAGGTACTCCCCTAATAGTTTGAATCGAATCAAGAATTTTAGATATTTTAAATAGGTACCTATGTTAGGTACCAGATTTAATATACATGAAAAATGGAAATTTGAATAAAAATTGTAAAAGATGGCACGCGGGCTGTTTAAAAACTGAATGTACTGGGATTGAATATATGGAACGTGGGAGGAGGGTTAGCGGGATGAGGGAGCGGGAAAGGGAAGAGGTAAGGCGGGGAAGGTGGAAGGGGAGGGGAAGGGAACGTGTGAGGGGGGAGTCGGTACGGGGGAAGGGGGGGGGGGAGTGGAGTGGGGAGAGGGAAGGTGGAGGTGACGGAGTGGGAAAGCGAGAGGGGAAGAGGATGCAGGAGAAGAAGGGGAGGCGGAGTGGGAACGGGGCGAATGGGAAAGGACACTCAAGGAGAAACAATTTCTTTATTAAATGGCGTAGCAACGCATGCCGGGACCAGCTGGTATATTATAAAAGAAATTTAAAAAAAAACGTGCGGAACTAAAAAACTCAGAAACGAGTCCCGATACGATCAAGGGAGTTATATGGTGTTGTAGATCTCTACCCCCCCCCTAGGGAATAAGGTGGTCTGTTTTTACCCAAAGGGCGTGCTTTTGAAGATATAAGGGCTGAAAGTTCTAAGAAGATTCTAGAAATTTCAAGAAAAATCCGAGAAACTTCTAGAAGATTCGATAAAACTCTGGAAAGTTCTAGAAGGAGTGGAGGAGTATGTCGGCGAGTCTAGAAGTTTCCGGAAAGTTCTATAAGGTTCGATAAAGTTGTGGAAGGAGTAGAGGAATATGTTGGCGAGTCTAGAAGGTTCCGGAAAGTTCTATAAGGTTCGATAAAGCTGTAGAAAGTTCTGGAAGGAGTGGCAGAGTTCGTCGGTGAGTATAAAGGGTTCCGGAAACTTCTAGAAGATTCGATAAAACTCTGGAAAGATCTGAAGGGGGTGGAGGAGTATGTCAGCGAATCTAGAAGGTTCCGGAAAGTTCTATAAGGTTCAATAAAGCTGTAGAAAGTTCTGCACAGAGTGGCGGAAAATGTTGGTGAGTTTAGAAGGTTCCGAAATGTTCTATAAGGTTCGATAAAGCTGTAGAAAGTTCTGGAAAGAGTGATGGAGTATGTCGGTGATTCCAGAAGGTTTTCGAAAGTTCTATAAGGTTCAATAAAGCTGTAGAAAATTCTGGCAGGAGGGCGGAGTACGTTGGTGAGTCTAGAAGGTTCTAGATAGTTCTGGAAGGTTCCCTAATGCTCTAGGATGTAATGGAAGGAGAAAACTCTAGAAGCTTTCAGAAATGAGTGGCGGAGAGTGTCGGTGAGTCTAGAAGTTTCTGGAAAGTTCTAGAAGTCTGAATTATCTTAATCTTCAATACAATTTCCGGAAAGTTCTGAAAGGAGCTATGGAGTGTGTTGGCGAGTCTAGAATGTTCTTAATAGTTCTGGAAGGTCCCCTTATGCTCTAGGACGTTAAGGAAGGATAAAGTTCTAGAAGATTTCAAAAATGAGTGAAGGAGAGTGTCCGTGAGTCTAGAAGTTTCTGGAATGTTTTAGAAGTTTGGATTATCTTAATCTTCATTATAAATTATTAAAAAAATTGTACAATGTGCTAAAACTCAAAGACAAGTCCCCGTACGATAACGGGAGTTCTATTATGTGGTCTATCCTCTATCCCCCATCCATGAAGAAAGTTCTCGTTTTTACCTGAAGGGCGGGCTTTTAAAAATATAAGGGATGGATGTTTCGCTCCCTTGAAATTTCTGGAATAGTTCAAAACATTTCAGAGTATTCTTGAGCATTCCACCACATTTCAGAACATTCCGGAACATTTTGGAATATTGTGGAATGTTCGGGAATAGGTTGGAACATACCGGAACATCCCAGATCATTTTGGCACATTCCAGAATACTCATGAATGCCGTGGAATGATCTGGAACATTATTCTTTTAGAACTTTTAAAATAATTTTTTGTATGGGGCTACCCATATACAGCAATATCCGTCGTGGATTCGAACGTCAATTCAATCTCACATCAACTCCCTGAGCGAAGCCGGACACCCTCTTACCTGTCTTAGAAATAAAGTTGTGCTGATTTGAAATTCATGTAATTGTAAAACGTAATACAATTTCTTTGTGAACTGATAAACATGCAACGTTAGATAGTCACAGAGGTGCGGTTACGACATCTCAAGTGGTGGAGCGTTAAGTGCTAGATGTCACTGACAAAAAAGGTCCCCAGTTACAGAAGACAATGAATCGCCTCACGCTAACAAGATAAGACCCATATTTTTTCTTTGATTTTTTAATTTGTTGAAGATTTTATTTTTGTTTATGTTATTCTTAAGCCCTCATCAAGATTTAGGTTAGGAAAGAGCAACCGTTGAACCACGAGACACAGTAAGAGATGCCGCGATTTCGAGACATAGTATGAGGTGCCACCATTTCACCTGTGCATCGATGCTTGCTTGACTTATAATGTATGACTTCTAAAGCTTGCTTGACCTTGTTTGTTTTTTACAATCTTCACACAGGGAATTACTCGTATTTTGTCATTTTCTTGAAAAGATTTCAGGTTATTTTGAGTTTACAGGACTTCACACAAACGCCTGATAATAAAAGGTTTCGGAACACTGTGTACTTCGATAAACATTCAAGACGTTGCATCTATTGACACCAAGAAGAGCCATTATCATGGGTATAACAGATCTGATTTGAGGTCTACAAAAATTCCCACGTTTAAGTACAACTCACATTTCTTGTATTGTCATTTGCCGTCAAACAAAATAACTGTTGTATAATAAATAATTAAGACACATCGAGAACACCGCATTACTTGCATATTGGTTTACTAATGAATGTATATTTTAACAAATTACCGACATGCATGAGATAAATAAAGGGGAAAAAAATTGAGATAAAGTCTTTTTAAAACTTTTTGATTATCTAATTCAAATATTCAAGGGTATGAAAAAAGAGGTAAGAAGAAATAAGTGGAGACAATAAAATTTAAAATAAAAATAAAAAACAAGAAGAGCTGCGAAGCAAAGGCAAAGGAAAGGAAGAAGAACCAAGAAAAATTAAGAAGATGCAAGAAGATACGACAACGAAAAAAAATGAGATGAATTTAAAAAAATGGCGGCAGAGACTAGGAGATATTAGAAGAGACAAGAATAGACTAGAAGAGTCGGCTAGCAGTTAAAAGGTTTAAGAAGAGCCAAGAGGAGACAAGACGAGCCAAGAAAGGGCGAGAAGATGCAAGAAAAGGGAATAAGAGGCAAGAGGATAAAAAAAAGCAAGAAGAGGTAGAGATGATACAAAAATAGACAAGGAGATTAAGAAAAACTAAGAAAAATCAGGAAGAGGTTAGAAGAAGCAAGAAGAGACAAGAAATACCACCATCAGGTAAGAAAAGTCAAGATGATGCAAGAAGACGCCACTACAGAGACTAGATGAATCAATAAAAAGATCCAAGAAAAGCCAAGAAGAAGCGAAAAGAAGCAAGAAGAAGCAACTTGAAGCCAGAAGAAACAAAAACGGGCGAGTAGAAGCAAGAACATGAAAGCAAATACTAGGGTAGGCTGAAATTCATGAAAAAGAGCCAAGAAGAGACAAAGGAAGCAAGAATAGGCAAGAAAATACCAGAAGAAGCAATAAAATGGTAGAACTCAGAAAACAACTCCCATTAAAAATCTTTATTCCTGCCCACTCTAGTTCGAGTATTGGCTTATTAAGTTGACATGTGGATTAAACTCCGCAAGAAGTTGCAACCAACACAAGGAAGAGCCAAGAAGGAGCTAGAAGAGATAAAAGAAGCAAGAAGAGGCAAGAACAGACTAGAACAAACAAGAAGAAATACTAAGATACAATAAAAAGCAGGAAGAACCGAAACGAGCCAACAATAGCCTTTCTATCCTCAGAGCACGTGTTCCAAGTCCTAACAAATCAGTGCCCCCTGGTGTACCGGTCTCACCGGGACAGGAGTGCTCCTGGCGGGGTGGTATAATCGTATCGTATCGTCAACATCAAATATTATTTAGAGCACTGCTGAAAACCAGCTACATTCCAGGGGAAATCCTGAATGTACAACTCAGCAGTGTTATTTTTGTCAATAGAATCAACGATAAATGAACTAAATGTATAAAATTGTAAAAGTCTATTGATAAATTAAATGTTTTTATTATTATTATTATTTTTGCAACAGTTTTCTTGTTTGCGTAAACCAAAAATATATACTTTTATTTGTAAAATAGATTTAGTAAGTGACTTCGAAAGCTGCAATTTTAGTTTTGGTTTTTAAAGAATGTATTTTTTTATCTGAAAAATTATTTACGGCGAATTTTTGCTCGTGTCATTTTTTGGAAAGGTTTGGCAGTATTAATTTATTATTGTAAATTCGATACGAATGGTTAGAAACTCGGCTAACCTTCATCAATTTTTTTCTAATACAAAACGAAGTTTCTGACCTAGTTTAAAAACTCCTTTCTTTGGGACATTCCCCTAAAAACGTGGAAAAAGCTTTTCAACTCAGACGGAAGTAAACAAAACTTTCCCGACCCCTTCCTAGAGAACATCACTGTGTATGTATTCTGTATTTGAAAAAATAGGTTAAATGGATAGGGTCTTTACCCGAAAATCCGATTTTGATACCCTCTCGTATAGATATTACAATATGTAGATGAATCATCCAGTCCAAAAACGCATTTTTTCTGTGACAATTTGACCCTGAAAAACATTCACAGCGATTTTAATTGCATTTTTTCAATCGGTTTGACGCATTGAAGTGCATTACAGAAGCACTCACGCCAATGGCCCCGGTGCAGTTGTTTCTGTTCGTGTCGTTCCCAAGCCCATTCCAACAGCCGTAAAAACAGTGCAGTAAAGCTTGTTTAATGTGCATCGTTATGGGCGCGAGTAACGGTTCAATATGACTGCACTCGGGCATATAATAAAGGTGAGATCGATCGACGGGATTACTCGGGGAACGACGATTGTTAAACTAAGGCTCGAAAAGCCCTAGTATTTTTTTACCTACGATATACGTGATTTAGTACAGGGTACAGGTGCAAAATACATAGATTTTTTTGCGTGGCTTTATCCTTATTCACGTTCTCATGCATGCATTCTCATTATGCTTGCTCCCCTTAACCTAACCTTACCCAACAGCATTTCAGCCTCCGTGGTTGAGTGGTTACTTATCTTTGGCTAAGAATCCGGAGGTTGCGGGATTAAGTCCAGGCGTGTTCAAGTACATTTTATTTGATTGATTTGTGTTTTTTCAGAAAATTTTCATTATAAATAAAACATGATATGTAGCATATTTGCGGAACGTTCCAGAGTGGTAGAAACTTTCAGTATTGCCCTGGTGAAAAGACCTTCGAAACGTTGCTTGAATTGGCTTTGGCCGTGTTTGGTGACTACTTTTGAATAGCTAGTTGCTCTCCCACCTTCCTATAATTGTCCCCCTACCCACTATATTCAGCCTCAAAACCATAATTTCAATGGCTCCAGATGGTTGGGAGCAGTTGGGACTCTTTTGCGGTACTCACATAAACACACATATTTTATTAGGCAAATTTATCATCAACGCTACCGTCAATTAACTTTTTTATTGATTCATGGAAAAGTAATTAACAACAAATAATGTGTAATAGTTATTTGCGACGCGTTTCTAAATGGAAGATACTCTCAGTATTTAATAAAAAAATCTCAAAGTTTAGTTTTTTTTTTAAATTGCGGTCGGAAACTTTGGTTGCATAATGCTGCACATTTGAATTATTTTCTGGTTATATTTTAGATTTGAATATAAAGTGTGATATCTTCGTTTTTTAACAACGTTTAGGTGATATTTTTAATCACGATAGTAAGGTAAACACAATAATGTCTATGAGACCCCTTTGAGCTTTTCCAAAAAGTGAACAAATTAACCCGAGGGGTTAACAAACCTTGCTAGCGTGTAACTTACGACTCTTACCAAAATTATTATTATTATCCTTTACAATTCATAAGTATTTCACTTGGTATGGTTGATCGCCATTATCGAAAGACGAACAATCGTCACAATAGCTAAACTAATTTTTTTTGCAGCGATTTGATTTGGAATGGTTTTGAATGGAACAATATCTCACCATACTACCCAATACACTGATAATTTTTCTCAAACTTCATTTTATCAAATTCGTTTGTAATAAATAATAATATATTGCGTACTAATATCTCATCGAAACTTGTTCTATTAGCGATGATTGGTGTGCACTGTAGACTGAATTTTGTAGTTTTCGGCCGTTTGGTGTTGGGGGCGTTGGAGGCCTAAATGGCGGGAATAAAAGTAGAAACTATTTTTTCGCTACCGTCACCAACCTTCGTAATCGATTGAAAATTTACATGGCACTATTTTTGTCAAACATTGAATTAATTATATTTTGACAGGAAAGTTGCCCAAGCGCAGTCATCAAACGCAGGAGCGGATCTAACCGGTCAGCAATTTAGCAAGTTCTGACTGGGCCCCTCCCTGCTGGGCCCATCTAGGCCCTTCTTGCAGTTCTGTCTTTATTTTTTTAATTTTTTTTTTTAATTGCACAACAGATTTTTATCCAATTACTGTACAGTTTTCTCATTTTGACAGTCTTAACACCTAGGAAGATGATTATTAAACAAAAAAATCTTAAGGCTATCTAAAGAAGAGTTATATTTATCTAGTGTTTCCGATATTTCGTTCAACAGCACCATTCCTCTTGTCATGCTATGCTGTGCTAGAACATCTGTTCTGCCCTATGGTATTTTGAACAAGTCGTGTCGACGACTACGGCTGAAATTTTCAGGCACGTATAAGCCATAACATTCCAAGAGGAATGGGCTGTCAATACGATTATGGGTTATGTTAAAACTAAGAATTGCAAGATTTGCATAACGTCTAGTTTCCAAGCTAAATCTATTTATTGCCTCAAGTAATTCCATATGGTGCATGAATCTCGGGTACGTTCCATTCATCTGAATATAGACATACCTAAGGAACTTTTTCTGAATTTGTTCTAGCATATTAATATATTTCGCTTGGTGCGGAGTCCACACACCACTGGCATACTCCAGCTTACTTCTTATGACTCCATCAAACATGGACCTATGGGCACGCAAAGCACAAGTCTAGGATCCCCGAACTGAGTCCATGTATCATTCCCATACAAAGGACTGAACTCATGCCCATACACAGGGCTCCACACAGGAGGCCTCAATAGGATATAAGTACCTTAAGGCAATAATATGTCAGCTTTGGGAATGCCGTGAAAGCTGTAGGACTCGGAAAATAATAGGTATAACAAATTTTTCACAGGGCGCCAAACTCGGAGGGTATCCCTACTGAGTACTAAAAATATACAATTTGCGTTTCATTTTCTTTACACGTTTGAGGGAGATGTAGGATAACGATTATATTTTTCCTTTGGAGGAGTGTAAACATACGTTCACCGTTTGTCTCATTTTCGACTGTTGTTACTTCTGACAATTTTGTATTTTTGAACACTTCAATATTATCCTTGTAACTACATATATTCCATACTTTTAAAATTAGCTAGTAATATTGCAGGGGTCTACGGAGACGTCACGGTGCGGTGTGTTAGAGAGATGAATGAAAATGGTCACTTATTTCCTTTGGAAGAAACAGACATACGTACATTGTGTACTCCATCTCTTGTCTCACTATTATTTAATGTGTAAGAAAGAGCTGCAGCATTATTAGGATAAAGAACGAACGTTTTATGATTTTTTCGCGAAACTGCGACTTTCTGGACTCAATTCTCTGCAACCCTCGAAGGACCAGTCCCGAAACTACGTGATCGCTAAGTTATACGGGACGATTAAATAGCATACACTCGCAAACCTGATGGATAGTCAGTCGATAGTTCAGCATCTGTGCTTTTGGAAAATTAGATAAGCCCAGATTGGAATAAGGAAAATAGGACTCACCGTTGCAGATGGGGCCTCGCTGATCTCCAGTTTGTGGTGTACACTTCTCAATGTTTAATTTAAAAATCGCAAAATTCTTACAGCAAGAGGTTACGATACATACGCCCTGTATGAGATGTTATTTTGTACTGAGCAGCAAAGCGCACTGTCACCTCTTCAAAGTTGAGTACTTTCTTGTAAAAAATTTTATGGTGACATTTAGGAAGGAAAGATTAGGTAGGTGGGATAAATTCAGGATTTTGACATATCTACCCACCAAGTCTGCGAATGCAATACCCAATCAATCCCATATAAAAATGCGCGAACACAGTCACAGTACCGTAATCGTGGATCGTTACGGTAATAATACAAGTGCTCGTTGGGGACACTTAGATGTATCTAAATTTTAAACTTTTGACGGTTCACATATCTCCAAATCACGATAAGTCGTCAGAGCATTGTCTTTTTTGAACCCCTCCAATAAAATTAAAGAAGAATTTTTGAAGTAACACTTCTTTACGCACTTGGGGAATAAGCTGGTGGAGCGTTATGAAAAGTGTGATCGGGTGAGGCGAATGGTCGGGCGAGGCGAACGGAAGTTGAGAGGGAGATATAAGTTAGTGAAGATAGAAAGAGAGAGAGAGAGAGAGTTACGTTTCGTACATTACTGTAGGGCAAGAGAGAGAGGTGCAAGCCACACATTTTCTTTCTCTCTTTCTCTCATAGCCAGTTACATTTCGTATATCTAAGACACAGTGCAGGCCTATGGTCTGTATCACACTGTAGGAGCAAGAGAGAGCAGTGCGCGCGCAAATTTTCTTTCTCTCTTCCTATCATATATGTAAATGGAGCTAAAGATGTTTTATTTCAGTCGTATGGTCTAAAGCACACTCGTTTTTTTTTGTGGTTTACTCTTCTCTTTAAGTTGGCTTTTAAAATATGCCTTAAACTCAGTGTGCCCATGGGTACTTTGGCATCAAGCTCAGTGCGCCCATGGGTACTTTGGCATCAAACTCAGTGTGCCCATGGGTACTTTGGCATCAAACTCAGCGTGCCCATGGGTAATTTGGCATCAAGCTCAGTGCGCCCATGGGTACTTTTTTTTTAAAGTTTCTTTATTCTTTGAATTGTTCATTACATGAATTGGGGATTTTTCGACCACCATACTAGGCACTTGCCTGTGTTGTGGTGGTCGATTTTCATATACAGTATATTAAAAGATGCAATATAAAGAAATGTGCGAGAATATAAAAAATTAAATAAAAATATATAAATATACATATTATATATAATAATATTAAAGAAATTTAAAGAAAACAAATGAATATAAAATAATGTAAATAACTAAAGAGTATGGAAACAATAAATTACTATAGAGTATAAAAGAGTATGAAAGAATATAGTAGAATATAAAAATAATATGAAAAGTATAGAACATAGAAGGCAATACATGAAAGAATATAAAAATGATATAATTATAAAATATATAAAGTCGAAGTAAGTACTTTGTAGAGTATGCAAATAAGAAATGATAACGATTTTAATGAAGATCTGTGTGTACGTGGTTATATTGGTAGGTACATTATTTCAAACCAATTTTTGTACAAATAAATTTTGGAATAAATTTATGTTTCGAGTCCGGCGAATTACACTGGTCACTAGAGTAAATTATTATTGTTACAGTGATTTTCTGGTGGCACTGGGCTCTGAGTACATAAACATGTAGATATAGGCACTAGTACACAGTGGTGCCAAACAGTTTTAAAGAATTAGTTTTTAAAAGTATTTAAACTTTTGGCTATTTATATTATAGTGATTACAACCAAAAAAAATTATTAGCGGTATATAAACCGATATCAATTTTATTTACAAAATATTACTAAAAACTTTAAAAAAAACGCAATTTCGCTTAACTAAAGCGCTGGTGTAATAAAAACAAAAGAATACTTAGAGTGGAAAGGGTTAAGCAATGATTTTCTTCTCCCACATTTTATAAAAAAAGTTGAAAGCTTTATTATATTTTCACAGTGGAAATAAAATAAAGTGATGCTATCCTCCAGATAAATGAAGTAATAATGACATATTATATTTTACAAATATCAATAATTTGCAGATGATGTTTCCACAATGGCAAAAACACATTTTCACAGAAAAAATAAGTAGATATGTATGTACGAGAAGAGGACAGTAAGTGAAATAATAATTAAAAAATATTTTTCCTTAACAAGTGGAAAAAAAAAAAATATTTTAGTGTGCTAGTACTTAGGAGTATTTTTTATGATTCGAATATATCATTTTATCGAGTCAAATGCAGTTTAGCTGCTAGCATATTGCAAAAGCGGTTAAGGCAAAAGTTGACCTTCATAAAAGGATTAAATATCTATCCCTGTTCTAGCAGAAAATATTAGAAAACGATAATGTAATGCTAAGGCAAAAATAAATTTGAATTACGGATAATGACACGTGACCTTTGTTTCCCACCAAGCTTATATTTAAATAAATCAAAGTTTGGCAATGACATAGTTCTCTTCAAATAAATTTTCTAAAGAAATTCTTTAAAAAACTGTCGACCCTTTACGGATATCCATATTTGGACACTAGTTGCAAAGTGAGTAAGTGTACTAGATTTTTTGATGTTGTTATTTAGTTCGTTGTATATTTTAGGTGCGATGTATGAGTATTGCCTTTGTTAAAAAGTTGTTTTTGTTGTAGGGATTGGGCATTTTGCATGAGTTGAGTAACGAGTATGTATATCTTTTTGTGTGGATTTTATCAAACCATTTTTCCAGATATGGATGAGAACTATCTTAATGTATAATTGGCGAATGTCTAAGACAGCTAGTTTCAGCCAGCTGTCTAAGACAGCTAGTTCTAGTTTTAGACAGCTAGCTTTGGGATCAAACTCAGTGTGCCCATGGGTATTTTGGTCTCAAATCCAAAACAAAGTTTTCGATGAAAAAGGGCGCGCTACCGTTCCTCTTATGAGATTATTTTGTGAATGAAAATCACATTCAAAATGGAAATCCCCTCTAAGGGCCTTTAGTTACGTTTCCAGGGTGCCATTTGAGTCTTAGATCCGCCTCTGACCAAAAGCTGTATAAACAAGTACATAAAGTTAGTGCCATTACTTCAGCTTGACGCGAATAGTTAGGCCGGTTGGACGTCCCACACCGCACCAACAATAATTATACATCGCGGTCGTTATACCTGAAATTGGTTTTCATGATTGCAACAAAACACTGGGTTCCATAATGGCTATCAATCAACTTCAAAACGTGTACTTAGTATAGTAATTTACATTTTATCGTTAATATTTTAGGTTTAGACGCATCTGGTTGATGGTAAATATTAGTTTTTATTGGAACAACTATCTTTTTATAACTAAAGGTTATTCTCGAAGGTTATTATGTAATATATCATTGAAGAAGAAGATAACACCAATAATCTAAATGAAAATATAAAATAGAACACGAACAGAAAAATAAAGATATGGAAAAAATAGTAGAAAATAATATTGTAAATTCTAAAATTTGAAAATATGAGATTGACAATTGTGGGGTTATAATGCAAAACTGACTGTTTCCAAAATGGGCGAAGTTGACTTATATATGCAGTCAGACTAATTCGAGGCCAAGGAATCAAATGGCATCATTATTTTTACGATAACAGGACGAAATCTTTCTCATTTTTTTTAAACTTAAAAATCACCTTTTTCTGCAAAACTACCTATTTCCAGCTAAAAAAAAACGAGTGTGCTGTAGACCACACGACTGAAGTAAAACTTCACTAACTTATAAAAGAAGAGAGAAAGAAAATGTGCACGCGCACTGATCTCTCTTGCTCCTACAGTGTGATATAGACCTAGACCTGCACTGTGTCTTAGATATACGAAACGTAACTGGCTATGAGAGAAAGAGAGAATGAAAATGTGTGCTCGCACCTCTCTCTCTTGCCCCTACAGTAATATACGAAACGTAACTCTCTCTCTTTCTATTTTCACTAATTTATATCTCTCTCTCAACTTCCGTTCGCCTCGCTCGATCACACTTTTTGTAACGCTCTCGTCACGCATTCATCAGCTTACTCCTCAAGTCAAGCGTGCGTAAAGAAGTACCCCTTTCTGCAAAAGTGACTAATTCCATGTTATGGCAATGTGCACTATTTCCACTACAAATATTATAGCGGCAACATTTTTTTCTGCAAAACGCACTATTTTGTCTAATTGTTATAACCTCAATTGAGTTCTAACCTTGACAGCCGCAGGTTGTGTTGGTTGTTTTGTCTTATTTTTTAACGGAATTTGAAGAAATACTTGAGTATAATGAATTCGCTAAGTGAGACGGACGTTGACGATATTCTTTTGATGGACGCGGATGTGATGGATAGCGATTTTTTATTAATTTGACTATCGATTTGATTAAAATTTTGACTTTCGGAATGGGAAAAAGTAGGTTTTTCCTCAAAATACAATGCTATGCCTACAATTGTGGGTGTAACGAGAAAAGCAAAATGGTTTTAATAATATATGCATTGCTTAGTAAACGGCAACTAATCATATGAAACCTACAAAGCGAGCAGACGTGATAAAAATCATAAAAATTTTATCACACCGATGATGCTAGAAGTTTTAACAACGAAGTACTGAGGAAAGTTGTCAAGAAAATTGTCAAGTATAATGAAGACTCAGATCATGAAAATGATATGATTTGAGATTTTCGTATTTGGTTTTTGGGTCATTCTGCCGTGTAGGTCTTCCTCCTTCTGTAGCCAACGTTTCGGATAGCGGTACAGTGTCCATCATCAGGGCAGATGTGCCACATCTTGAAAATCCAATATCTATTTTGTGTTTCTTACTTTTTTATATACTTGTACCATAAAATGTCTTGTTTTTATTATTTTACTTTAAATAAAGCAAAAATGTTTATTTGTCCATACACATGGTTTTACTTCAAAACGCACAGAATCGGTACTGTTTTTTACCTCTACTGAAAAGATCAGTTTTTGGAAATAGTCAGCTTTGCATTACAACCCCACAATTAAGACGCTTTGACAGAAGTTGGCAATCAATGGCTGAATTAGTCCCGGTTAGACGAGAGGTTCTGGGTTCGAGTCCCAGTTGCGACCATTACCTTTTTCTTTTTTGTGTCTTGTTCTCTTTCATATTTTCGTTTAGATTATTAGTGTTATCTTCTGCTTCATTCAATATTTATCACATCATATGGAACGACAAAGAAGAACAATTAACATACGGGCAGGAATGCTCTCAAGGCGGTTATACCCTGAAGCGACGATGTCAGAAAATTACTCTTTAAGACAAATTGCACTGCCCTGTACACATCTCAGCTGTGGACCAAGACCCAGCAGTGCAATGCAATGGGACAAAAAGGGGGTGTGTAACAATAATGCATACAGGCAACATGTGCATCTACCAAGGTTCTGCACGATGTTCACTGAAGGGAGGGTGCACTCATTTCTAGCCTTACTTCGCCTCCGACTAGCCACCTTCTGGAGCAGGACACGGAAATCAACCAACATCATTGTCGTGGCTGCATCCGAGTGGCTCAGCTCCCCACTAAATGAGCGATGGATGCATATGATAGAGGGCTACCACATAAAATAGCTCTCTTGATCGTACCGGGGCTCGTTTTTGAGTTTTACATTGTACACCTTCTTTTATAATATACTAGGGTCAGTCAAAAAGTAATGCCTCCTGTTTTTTTCGCCTTTAATTGTCAAGAAATAATAAATGCAATTACATGGGTTGAAAACCACACTAATGACGATTAGTTTGTTAGTTTTTAATATAATCTCTGCCATTTCCACAGCTTTGGTCCATCTTTTAACAAGGGCATGTATCACAGTGTTAAAAAGCAGTCACATCCAAAAAACCATCGCCATAACTTTCCCCGCAGATCACATAGTTTTGATTTTTTTTGTCCTGAGTGCGGGGAATCTTCGGTGACTTTGTGTGATGCTTTTCCATTGACTGCTTCTTTGATTCAGGTTCAAAAAAATGAACCCGTATTTCGTCTCCGGTCATATTTTTTTCCAGAAAGTAAGCCCTGCAAGTAGTGAGGCTATTGTTTTTCTTGTTTCTTTATTCTGGCCAGTTAACTTATATGGAGTCACTACGAATGATATCATCAACTCATTCAATGATGCGTGCAGTCATTACAATCAATGACCTGCGCCGTTCCGCTTTTCGTCAGCCAGCGGTCTCTGTCCTTCAGATTCGTTAGTCTATCAGCTGATAACTATTGTTGCATCATGGTATACATTTTTCAGTCTTTCGTAATGGGCGTTTAGAGTCAAGAATCAATCAGAGAAAGCTGTCTAATACGAACATCGATGTCGGCCATTTTGCAAGCGACTGCAGTGCGGCCACCTGTTGACGTAAAAAGTTACTACTGCAGTAGATTGTAGAGGAAGGTTTGAGGAAAAGCATCAAATTCAATATTTTCAATTAACTAACTTTATTTAAGTGGGAAAAAATAGGAGGCTTTTACGAGATATTATTATTATTTATTTGATATAATATCTTACATTTCAAATACAATTCAATGTCGGCCTCACTGGGTGGCTCACCTGTGGTGAGGCCTCCATTTACAAAACAATAATTCATACATTATACATTAAAAATAATATAAAAATAATGCTGCATAAAAAAGTAAGCGAAAATTAAACTAAAAATAAATTAAGGTAAAATTATAAGTAAAATGAATTATTTTATAGTGTGTCTTATATTGGTTTTGTGTGTTACGTGCATGTGTTTTATTATTTTTATGTTATGAGATTTTGGTAATATTGTATTTTTTGTTCTTTAATCCATTTTATTTTTGAGTATGAATTTATTTTTGTTTTCTTCTATTTTATTTTCAAGGGTAAGTCTGTTGAACGCTTTTATAGCATTATATTTATAGTGCCTTTATCCAAAGCTTGTATTCACTGTCGGAGTTTTTATGTTCTTTTTGTACGATTGGCTAACTTGATTGTCTAAGTGATATTTTTTTTTTTTAAAGAAAGTCAAACATTCCCGGGTTACGAATAACCCAACAATGTTTGAAAATCTCCTACTGCCACCACAGAAAGCCGAAAATGTTGCTTATGTTGTGATGGAGGACTTAGCCAGCCGAGGAATCGAACACGCGACGCCCGGGTGGGACCCAAGCGTTATGCCCACTCAACCACTGACCAGTCGAAAATATTTTGAGTTTGTTGAAAATTGATTTTTTTTATTTTTTTTATCAAAGATGTAGTTTAGTAGAGTTTTAACGTATAATTGGCGTATATCTAGTACGTCACAACTGTTGAATATTTGGTCTGTATCAGTTAGTCTATGTTTTTTAGTATTACTTTTAAGATCATTTTCTGCGCGATTTCTAAGTGATCGATAGCTGAGTTTGTTGCTCCTCCCCAGAAAATTATTCCATATTCTATTATTGATTGACAAAGTGCAAAATATATTGTTTGTACATTGAAAAATAAAAGTCTTGAAAACAAAAATATTTTGTTTTCATTTGTTTTATTTTATATATGCTTCTTATGTTTAAGAAAATGCGTATTGTTTTTAGTGTTTTTAAAAAAAAAATTGATATGATGTGTCCATCTAAGGTTTTGGTCAATTACGATTCCTAGGTACTGTAACGTAATTATTTTCACGGTAGTTATTCAGTCGGTTCTTGCTCAGAATAAGTATTATTAATTTCGGCGTGCCGTTGGAACGACTGAGAACAAATTCAAGTTGCCTGGACGTTGCTCGATTGTTTTAAAAAAAGAAAAAAAAACTGTTTTTATAATTTTTTTTATTTTTTATTATTTTTATTTTAGCATATAAAATATAATGTTAAATGTACATTATGTAATAATTTGTGTACATTCATGTTCAAATATCTTAATTAATACCACACTTCCATGGAAGCATTAGCTTGTGTCTGGAAGAGTAGTGTACATTTTTTAAATGCTTTATTATATCTTAAGTTCTTAAATTACAATGTGAATGTAAAAAAAAAACAATAAGTTGTAAGTTCGGTTTAATGTAATTGTAATTATAAGTATTTATCAACTATCAAACAATTCTATTATTTGGATAATGTATCTAGAATTTTTGTAATTAGTTGTCAAAAACAAAACAAAATTTAACTTATTTGAAGAATGGAGTATCACTAGGAAACTGAGTTATAAGTTATTTTTGAGATTAGATTAGTTGGAAACTTTTATTTTTATTTTTTTGAGATTATCTTTAAAATATTTTTTAACAGTGTTTATTAATTTGATTTTATCATTAATTTTTCTAATTTCATCCGGTAGTCGGTTGAAAATAAGTCTTCCTTCATAAGTATAAAAATTTTGTGCGAAGGAAGTGTTTTATTTTGGGCATGAAAAAATATATTTATGTCTTGTACGGTTTTCAGTTATAAATTGATACTTTTCTTTTTCTTTTATAATTTGAATCAATGCATTTTTATTGTACAGATCTTTGAATGAAGGTACTTGGAATTCCTTAAATAATTGATCCGTTGGGTAGTCAGAAGGTTTTTTTAATATAATTTTAATTATTAGCCTCTGCACAACTTCAATCGGGGAAAGAGTAGTTTTGTATGCGGATCCCCAGCTAATGATAGCATATTGTAAAGTTGATTGAACCAAAGCGTAATATATTAGATATAAGTTTTTTACAGATAAAAAATTTCTGATTCTTAAAAATATATAAATCAATTTTCTAATTTTTTTTACAACTTGACAAATTTGTTCCTTCCATTTCAAATTTTTATCGATAATAACTCCTAAATATTTGATTGTGTTTGTTGTTTTTAATATTGTGCAGTTTGGGATACAATGGTTTTTACTATGTGTTTTGGAATTATCATGGATGATGATGTCAATGTTTTTAGGGGTATCATTTTTGTGTATTGCAAATGGAATTACAAATGTTTTATCACTATTTAGTGATAGTAAATTTACGTCGAAGAAATTCTTTAAAATATTTATGTCTTCGGTGGCTTTAAATGTTACTTTTTCCCAAGTTTTATCGCTAATTATTAGTACCGTATCATCGGCATATGAAGTAATTTGGCCATGTAGTGGTTGAAAAAAAATGTCATTAACATATATGGTGAAAAGGATTGGTCCGATTACTGTACCTTGCGGGATTCCAAAGTCTGATATTTCTTTATCGCTATTAATTTGATTTATTTTTACGACTTGCGGTCGATTTTTTAGGTAGCTCGAAATCCATTTAATCGCATTGTCTTTTATACCTACATTGTTCAGTTTTTTTAGTAGAATCTCATGGGATATACTATCAAAGGCTTTTCTGAGATCAATAAATATACCGGCACATTTTTCACCTTTATCCAATGATTCGTTGATGTATGAGGTTACATTAGCAATAGCATCTTGTGTGCAGAGTGACTTTATAAAACCAAACTGGTTTTTGTGAAGAATTTTATTACTTTCTAGGAAAGTGACCAATTGGTTTTTCACAATTTTTTCAAAAAATCTTTCCAATGTTTGAGATTAGACAAATTGGACGATAGTTAGTTACTTGTTGTGGATCTCCAGATTTATAAATAGGTGAAATAATTGTGTTTTTATAGTTTGTCGGAAATATTCCTTCTGTTAAACTTAAGTTTATCAAATGAGTAATTGGTTTTACCAAATGAATTTTCATGGATTTTAGAAAATGTACTGTAATAAGGTTAAATCCGGGAGATGAACCTCCTTTCATGCCTTCTATTATTTTTAAAATTTCACTTTCTGAGGTTTTTTCAAATTTTGATAAATTATTTTGATTGTGTACATTTTCAATCGTTTGTGTTTTCATGTTAAAAGATTTATTGATATTTTTCGAAAGATTTTTTCCCACATTAGCAAAAAAAGAATTAAAGATGTTTGCACATTGTTTAGGTTGAATATTAGCATCTATGATTTTATTTTCATGTTCAATGAATTTAATTTTTTGTGTTATCCATGGCTAAGTTGACTGTTTTCCATATTTGTTTATTGTTATTGTCTGTAGAAAGTATTTTATTTTTGAAATTATTTTTTTTTATACAGTTTGTTAATTTATTTTTAAAATTTTTGTAAAAAGTGCATGCTTTTTCATTTAGAGGATTTTTCAATGCAGTTTTATAAAGTTTTTCTTTGTTTCTAATTGATATTATAAGTCCTTGTGTTATCCAAGGCTTTAAAATTCTTAGTTTTGGTTTAATGTGGACTGTTGTTTCAGTAGTTGAATTTTTTATGTGTTGAGATAATATATTTTCAAAGTTTTTTGAGCAAGTTTCGGTATCATAACTATTTAACACGTTGTTCCATTGTTCATTTCTTAGTTTGTTCGATAAAATAGTCATATTTGTGTAGGATTTTGTCTTTGTTAGATTAAATTTTTTAGGTTTAATTTTGTTATCGTAGAGAAGTATGCATGCATGGTGGTCAGTTATATTCGTTTTCCAAACAATTGTTTGGAAAACGAATATAATTGATTTCATTTTGTCGATATCTTTAATATTTATATTAGTCCATATATGGTCTAAACAAGATGGAGTGTGATTTTTTATTTCTCTCGTATTTTTATTAATACACGATATGAAGTTAAATTCAGTCATACAATTAATATACTCATTTTTTAAATTATTTTCTACGTTTTCATTAATGTTAATATTGAAGTCTCCTGCAATAAAGCAAAGTTTATTACTAAATTTTGACAGTATGTGTTTAAAGTCATTTATAAATGACGAGATATTCGAACCGTATGTTCTGTAAACAGCATTATGTGGTAGTTCGTTTTGTCGAGTTTTAATTGTATTTCAATACAGTTTACTAGATGTATAGGATGTTCAGTTATTTTGACAATACTAAATTTATCATGAATGAATATGACGAGACCACTATTTTTATTTATGTTTTTTTTGGTTGTAACATAATTATATTCTGGTAAATGATAAGTGGGTGATTCGTCATTTGTAAAAGTTTCTGATAATATTATAATGTCAGGTTTTTTATTTAGGTTGTTTAAATTTAGAATTAATTCATCCCAATTTCGTTCCATACTTCGTATGTTAATATGAAAAATGAAAATATTATTGAGATTCTTTGAGATTATGTCATTACATGAATCGGTGTATACACACTCATATTCTTGTATTTTAAAATTATTTTCTAATTCATTAGCTATGAATTCATCCATTTAATAAACATATTAATGTGATATTGATTTCTTTTAAATATATAGAGTATTTTCAAAGTAGAGTGTGACATAGAGTTAGTAATACGAATATAGATTTTATAATGTGTACATTGTTAAAGAATATTCCGTTTTTTCAATGTATAGATCATAAAATTATTTATTTTTATATCTTTTGGATATTCATATGTACATATAAAAGACATTGAGAAAAAAACATTGGATACTTTTAAAAACAATAGGATACTTTTAAAACACATAGAAAATTTTTGTAAAAAACATAGGATACTTTTAAAAACATCTCTTAAATTAATATTATTGTTCATTCTTCTATTTTGTAAATGCAAATAATTTATAAGCGTGTTATAAGCGAGACGTCATGACATAACAATGGATTGGTCGGAAGTTTGATTTGTAAGGAGTTTTTATACTCGTAAATGATTGTGTAAATTTGCAATACTATGCGACTACACCTTCAAATTAGTGCTGTGAAGAAATATTGCTTGACGCTCGTAATGAAGCGGCAAACAACCCACCGAGAAATAGCCATCGGGATTTACTGATCACAGCTTGATAAATTGATCCAATATCACCATGGACAACTTTGATGAAGATTGCAGGCGCTTCTTAAATGACATCAACAGTCTAGAACTGCGGGTTATATCCTTTCAATGCTCAGAGCTGGCCATCAGACGCATTGTGATCTGTGGGCCTTTGTGGGTGGACTGGAATCTCGGCTCCTTCACGGTGTCATGGGCATGTGAAGCGGCAGCTCTGGGGCTCTTCTCCAACTATCTGGAGCCCTTGTTGCGGAGGTTGGAAGAGGTGCGCCATATTAACTATCGCAAGCTACGAATGATCATTTGGAGTAGATTCTACTAAAATAACTGAATTATCTCTCTCTCTCTACATTTTTTGAGTTTACAAAGGTATTTATGTAGATTATGTTTTTGCTTGTCAATAATAACAAGTACATTTTGTTTAATGTGAGTTCTTTTATTTACATCAGATAGTAGCTTTCTTTTCCACGCAGGACCCTGAAATGATGATGAGAGCTCATGCATATAGAATTTCTTTGCTAACTGAGGTACGTGTCAGTACTTTATTTGTTCTGTTTTTTCTAGAGAAGGGCAATTGCAGATGTTGTTATTTAAACATTCGTGTATGTTTCTTGGTTGTCCCGTACGTTGTAAATTTTGTTTTCAATATGTTTAGTGTAAGTATGTTTGAGTCTAGCCATGTTTTCATTTGCGTGATTTCTAAATTTGACATGTTAAATACATTATTCCAATCCTTAGATTTAAAGAGTAAAACTGTGTCGTCTGCATAACTAACTATTTTTTCGTTTATTTCCATGCTGCAAAGATCATTTATGTAAATAGTGAAAAGAACGGGCCCTAGTATAATCGGAAGCGGTTTGCTAATATGGTTGTTAATTTTGACTTGTGTTCTATTACTCATATAACTTTTTAGTAGTTGGAGTTCCTTTACTTTTTGATTGACCCTCGTATATTAATTACACAATATTCTAGGCCTCTAAAATATTCAATTTCATGTAATTACAATCGAAAACTCTTGAACGCACGCCAATGCTAATATAGGTATGTACCTAGGAAAATCATCGGAGGAAAATGTGGTTTCCTTTTTTATGTTCATGGTGAAAACATGATTTATGTTCGAATCAAGCATACTTTCTTTATAGTTTCATTCGAACATAGTTTATTCTAACTCGTATTATCTGGTTTCAGACAACCCGCCTTTGAATGGAGAGCAATAATTCACTTCGTGTCAAGCTAATATCTATTTACGATGGCTTCCTTTCTCGGCTTCACCAGCGCTTTGTAATATTTCTGGCTCAGAGTTTGTCACGGCCGATTCACTCTGAAGCTTTTGAATGACGTGCTGAAACTGTAAAAACTGTAACTGCAGCCGGGGACTAGAATTAATGCGTAGAAATCTTTGTAGATGTAAGTAGTGGAAATTTTTACACATATGTATATGCGAGAAAAAAGAAGAAGAAGATTACTGATGTTTGTTTGATACGGAGATAAGTACCTAAATAGGAATGATGGAGGGAGCCGTTAATTATAAAAAAAAGATTTTAATGAATGGGCGTAAGCGACTGTTGTCAAAGTATTTAAAAATAAAGCAACAGTATCTTGACATTTATTAAAGCATCACTCCGAATTTTTTCGTACATGATTACAGAGCCAAGTATTTTTTTTTTAATTTTCGAAACGTAGGTGCGTTTTTTTTGTATCGCCAGAATTTCATATACTTTTCAACTCGGCATCCGAATAGTATAATATCTTAAAAAATAACATAAGTACACTTATTTTCATTAAAAAATTTAAATTTATTATAATGGATAACCACAAAGTAATAGCTACATTCAAAAATATAAAAAAAAAATAAAATAAAAAATAAAAAAAATAAAAATAAAAATAAAAAAATAAAAAAAATAAAAAAAATTTAAAGTTTTCAAGGGAAGTGTTTTACCTGACGCGTTACGAAACGCGCATAAAACATTGCGTGGTGCTTGAAAAGGCAATAGTCGTGTTTAGCGATCAGATCTGAATAGCCAGGTAGTTCCAATCTTTCACTTCCGGATCTCATTCCCTTTCCCACTCAATTCATCATTTCAGTAAACCCCAATTAGGGATGCCTTAACCTTACTTTTTATTCTTTTAATCGTACTATTGATTTTTTTAATAAATATTACATATTATATATTTGTAAATTTTTTTGAACGTCCGACTAGGAGGAGTTCCTGTTTTAGGACAGTCATTTGGCAGCCACCTCTGGTCTAGAGCCCCATAAAACCTGAAAAAAAACTCTCGACTCTGTGCAGAAACGGGCGGTCCGTCTGATATATTCCCCTAATTTAACAGACGGATTGCAATCTTCAGAGCACAGCCGTCGGGTGGGAATGCTATCCTTGTTCTACCGGTATTTCAATGGAAGATGCTCCGAGGAACTAGCGTGTTCGATCCCTTCGGCACCGGTGCATAGTCGGGAAACACGCCAAACTGGTGCCCAACACGGTTGACATTGGTCTCACGAGAACGGGTCGCTTCTTCGACTCGTTCCTGTATTCAACAGCTCGGCTGTGGAATGATTTGCCGGCCTTTGTGTTTCATCCTTCCTACAACATGGGTCTCTTCAAGACCAATGTTCATTCCTTCTTCTCCCCAAAAAGACCCTCCGCACAGCATCTCAGATGACATAGGCCCTGAGGGAAATTATTTTCCTCAGGGCCTCCTGTGTGGAGTTAATGCAAAAAAAGTAAAATTTGAATGAATTAAGATAAATGTTTTGAACAACAAAAAAAAAAGAAGAAGATAAAGGATAAAACAAATACACAAATTAATTATGTTTGCTTAGCTACTTATTAAAATAATAATAACATAATAGTTTTGTTTATACTTTAAAATAAAGGAAGGTAACCGGCTTTTGTATTGCATATTATAGTTCCAGATATATATTTTGTAAAAAGAACAACAAAAAAGACTAGAAAATAGAAAGAACAAAGTAAAATAATAGATTAAAACATAAACTTAACTGCTGTTAGTTCAACATACTTATCAAAGTAATAGGTAGGTACACATATTAAAGGAAGGTAACAGGTCTTTGCTTTGCATATTAATTATTTAATTAGTGTGGTGAACCTATGTCTCGCAGTATGAAAGAGACATGCGTGTATGAGTGAGACATCATGAGGAACATATAAAAGAGTGTGATTGTTGTCCATTGTTCTCTTTGCCATCAGACTTACTAGAATAACCATACTGTACCTATCTCGGAATAAACGTAACTAGACTACCTACGTCTTATTCTTATTATTGGCACTATACCTGTACTGAGATCATATCTAGAGGAATCTGGATCCATCAACACAAGGAGTCCAGAATACATCATGATAACCGGCCACGGTCATCACAATGTCCTACACACATATTTTGTAAAAAGAAGAAAAAAGATGAGATCTTTATTACTAGGTATAAAATGAAGTCGCTCACGATGTATGTGCGCTTAGATTTTTTAAACTACGCAACGGATTTTAATGCGGTTTTCACCAATGGTTAGAGTGGTTCATGAGGAAAGTTTTTAGGTATATAATTTGTCAAGATTTGTGTAAATTGGTTGAAATACATAATATATCTGGGCAAACGGCAGCGGGCAGCGGACAGCGGGCAGCGGACTGAAAAACGGGCGGCGTGGATAAAATGAAGTCGCTCACGATGTATGTGCTCTTAGATCTTTTAAACTACGCAACGGATTTTAATGCGGTTTTCACCAATGGATAGAGTGGTTCATGAGGAAGGTTTTTAGGTATATAATTTGAAGATTTGTGTAAATTGGTTTAAATACATAATATATCTGGACAAACGGCAGCGGGCAGCGGGCAGCGGACTGATAAACGGGCGGCGCGCGGCGTGGATAAAATGAAGTATAAAATGAAGTCGCTCACGATGTATGTGCGCTTAGATCTTTTAAACTACGCAACGGATTTTAATGCGGTTTTCATCAATGGCTAGACTGGTTCATGAGGAAGGTTTAAAGGTATATAATTTGTCAAGATTTGTGTAAATTGGTTGAAATACATAATATATCTGGGCAAACGGCAGCGGGCAGCGGACGGTGGGCAGCGGGCAGCGGGCAGCGGACTGACAAACGGGCGGCGTGGATTTGATTTAACAGATGGCGTTGGTTATAAAGGTTTCGTTAGCCACAGCAACGTGTGACCGGGGCTGCTATTAAAGAATAAAATAAAATAATATATTAAATCATCTAAATATTATATTATTTTGATATTAAGTTTTGCCCCGTAAAAAACAGTGCTTTTTTATGGTGGGTGTATTAGGTAAATGTACTTTTTTTTTAAATTTTGGTAGTCGTTGTTATTTGTTTTTTTTTTAATTTTTAAAGTTTTTTATTATTATTATTTTAAGTGAAAGTTTTGTGTCTACACGTTATAGTTTAAAAAAATACTAGTGTATTATAGATGTTGACCTAGTTTATACTATCTTAGAACATTAAATGATATGCAGTACATTTCAATTATAAAATTATGTTTTTATAGTAAACATAACATCCCTTTTTAAATGCAATCTCCTCCATTCTTCAGACTTACAGGCATTTAATCATACATCTTCAGTCCTCTATACATTAGGCAGTTCTACGACTGATTTTCTGATATGCGTAAATCTAACTCTATTAATATTCCTAGTTTCGTAATTATGTATATATCTATTAAAAACAATTTCATCCATAAATTTTAGCATTTCTTTTTTATAACCATATGCACAAAAATTACCGCATTAAAAAACAGTCTCTTTTTATTGGAATTTAGCTCCTCTCTCATTTAATTAATCTTTGCGTACTTAATTTCCTCAGTAAACATCTCATAGCTCTCTTCACAACTTCTAGCTTGTTTAAATTTTCTTCATTGGCCAAATACACTCATGACATCGCAGAGCAGTAATCTAAATGTAAAACAACTATAGCTTTATAAAGAGCTCTGTAGTGTTTCTATTTAGTTAATTTCTTAGTCTTCTAAGAGCATTTACGATAGTTTTTTTTTCCTTTCAATTGTATCAAATGCTCTTTTGAAAACTAAGAATGCTACAATTGTAGTTTTTTTTCATTTCTATTGTTTCAAATGCTTTTTTGAAAACCAAGAATGCCACAATTATTGATTGGACATACCTCGTAGGTACTGTATATTTTAGCAAAATTCGATCCCTATCCTGAGTAATAAGAATAAGGATGATAACTGATAATTAACGCAGAATAATAATTTTCTTTCTCTTCTCGATTCAGCAATATATATGTAGGAAGTTGTTGAACGGAATACCTAATGTTTTATTCTTAATGAATTAATACCAGACCCATCTCAGCTTCATGATATATTTTTTTATTTACTTGAAGTTGCTTTGGTACATACATTGTATTCCTTTGGAATCCTCTCATTCACAATTCAATTGTAGAAATGGTTTATTCATTCTTACACCTATATCCTTTTAGTATATTCTGCTTCAGTCTATTTTGGACTCAGCTACAACTATTTCTTGGTTCAAGGCTGTCCGTCCTTCATCAGGCTTGGGTCCGATCTCAATTATTGTTGGCTGCTATCTTCGCTTTTTGACAACCTTTAAGATACTAAAGCAATAAGTTTTCCGTTAATTTCATTACTGCTAATAAAATTTCACTTCCGAAGTAACGTGTTTTTATAAAATAGGTCAGAACTAATAAGTTTGGGGAATTTAATTTCAATTTTCAAAGTAAACTTACTTTCGTCATAATGTTTACCCACACTGAAAGCATTGTTATTTTTTAATATTCTGTTAAAGGTTCTTCTTAAAATAATAAAATATATTTTTCAAGGCTCACGAATTGTCTGACTTAAGAATTTTCCACGGTCGTTTATTTATCTCTTTATATTGAAATGCATATTTTGATTCATATTATAAATTGTCTACATTTCTTGGTTGTTTTTGGATTATTATTGGAAGAAAAAATCTTTTGAAACAAAAATTATATTTGTATTATTATATTATAAGACTGCCTTTGTCGTCGAGGGGCAAGGCTCTCGACTATCTATTCGAAGGTCGCGGATTCAAATCTCGGCGTGCACAAATAAATTTTAATTGATTAATTTGTGTTATTTCACAATTAATTAATTTTAAAATAACATTTAAAGTACATTTGCAGCAAGTTCCAGATTGGTAGATACTCTCAATACAGCAGTGATGAAAAACCAACATTTATAATTGAAACGCTGCTTGAAATGGCTTTAGCCGTGTTTGGTGACCAGATCTGAGTAGCCAGTTACTTCTCCACCTTCCTTTTTCCCACACCAATACCTTCACAACATACCCCAATTGGTGTCAAAGTATCACTGGCTCCAGACGAGAGCAGTTGGGACTCTTGTGCGGTATTCACATAAAATATCCACCGAAGAGATAAAGAAGTGTGTTGCCGTATCCGCTGTGCTCGAAGAATGGAAAATTGTACCTTACTTATGAAAAATTTAAGATATCGATTTAGGTTACAATAAATTAAAGGTATTTATGTAGATCATGTTTTGCTTGACAATAAGTAATTACACGTACATTTTGTTCTAAAGGAAGTTCTTTTATTTACATGAAGATAGTATCTTTATTTCTATCCCACACAGGACCCTGAAAGAATGAGAGCTCATGTTAACGGAATCTCTTTGCTGTCCCAACGGAGCAAATATCCGTGTCACACTCTTTCGATATTTCTTATATGAATTTGATAATATGGGGACCAAACTATGGAATTGTATTCCAGCAAGCTGCGAGTATACAATACGTCAGCATCGATATAAAATGTTCATATCTATTAAAAAAAATTATATATAAATTAAAATTAATTTTAAAAAATATAACAGTAAATTCTATGTTTTCTTTACTTTATTATTCTTAACTTTACAAAATTTAATAAAGTGTAAAATTATTATTATTTTTAATTTAACAAATAAATAATTCCAAGAATGCAGACTTGTTGGCTCCTAGAACCAGAAATTCCTCCCACCCGCGCCGTGCGACGCATTCAACGTTGACACTAATTGGGTTAGACAATAGCATGGAGTGAAATTTCATTTTTGAGAATTTCGAAATCGGCATAGTTGGAAAAGATGCTCCATATATTAACAATTACAACAAAAATAATAAAAAAAATATATTCATAAAACCTGGACATCGCCAAAGCTTTGTATTTAATCACTTTCACGATTTTACCTAAGTATTTATAGCTTATGTACGCGAAATAAAACACACAATATTTGTGTTTTACCATTTATTTTACAGATAATACATTCATAGATTGGTAGAACGGAAAAAATAGTGAAAATAAAAAAAAATGTTCTCATATTATTTACCGCATTGAAAAACTTGAAAATTGTAAAAGTTGCTATGAACGGTACTGCATTTAGGTGTCAAAAAGTGGCATAAGGTTTCGTGACTATAACCTTGTTTTTATTAAGTCATCTCATCTCAAGGGTTCACTGACAGCAGCTGAGGCTTCTGTTACAATTTTCACACATCCCTCTATGCCTTGAGTGGGCAAGGAAAATTCTTTACCATGACATCGACAATTATCGTGTGATCGGTAATGGCTTGTCAAATTGTCTCGTCTGTAACATATTTGATGAGCGGTGACTCGGTTACACTATCCCAATTCATAACACCATATAATTATCTACCGAAAAATCAAAAAGGCACTTTGAAGGGATGAATAACGTCTGATTGCGTTTTCATTTACCGGGCTTCCAATATTCTTCTTAACGCCAACTCTCTTAATCATTTTCGGTTATCGGGTAAGATGGTTAACAATAAGTTTGTGATACCCAAAAAACCATTGCGGTGAATTACTGTATTACTGATTATTTAAAATCACTGGACAAATATCGTGAAAGTAATATTGTTTCATGCAAATGTCTAACTCCGGAAATACATATTGGTTTGGTCTTAACGTTGAACCACATAGGTGCGTAAACTGTTGTTAAAGTTAACAAATTTTCTGATGGTTTTAGGGTAGAAATGTAAAGCTGAAGAACCCGCTTCGTTTTAGTGAGCCACCTGGAATGTACAATTTTACCGGTTTTTTTTTGACAACTTTTCATTGCAGAATCTGGAATTATCAATCTCATGAATCAGTCAATGGTTTTATATATTTCCATATATACAGCTGAGCTGTACTTAAATCCTGTTAATTTTTCACACCTTGCGAAAGAACATTGAATGACTTTAAATTTCAGGGTAGGAAGTTGTTCACACTTATTTAAGGATTTTCCAATAATTCCAGTGTAACTTTGCAGTCCAGTCGATGCAGTTAAAAAGTAGTGGCAAAATGAGCCCGCTTGCGTGTAACTGACAGACAATCCAGTGTAAAGGCCGTTTGAGAAGTGATTCAAGACACCAAATCTCATTTGTAGCCATTATTGACTGCTGTTCCATCGCATCCAAATTCCAACAAACTTTATCGACGAATATTACTCCTATACACAACATGTATCGTTCTGTGAAATTGAGCCAACATCTTGTAAAACAGCTGCCTAAAGTTCTGGCTACAACAGGGAAGGCTTTCACTGCAGCATAGTCAGCATGACGCTGAAAATTTTTTCGTTATGCTTCATTCACAAAAAACCTCGTAATACATCTTCACAAGTAGGCAAAACATTCAAAGGTAATTCTCATACAGATGTCACATTGTCATAATGTTAAAAGTTCAAAGAACAGTTAATATAAACCCTTAAATAGCCCATCGAAAAATAGTTGAATATTCTAATGCAGCACACAATTAAAAATACTATGTAAACTGTAATTCGACCGACGCGCCCTTTGATAAACCAAAATCATCGAAGAGACGAAGGCCTAACACATACCCCCAATAAACACAACAATTCTCAGAGTTCCTTCAGAAGGGAAGGTCCTAGTCCGTTTAGAGCAGTGGTTCCTAACCGGTGGTCCATGGACCACAGGTGGTCCGCGAGATCTAAAATGTGGTCAGCAAAACATTTGTTCATTTTACTACAAAACCGAATCGAAAGGAGTCCTAAAGCTGATTCGTAACCTTTTTGGTATTAGTGTTGGAGAGGTAGCTGGAGAACTCAAAGAAGAGCTCATTTTTGTACCAAGTGGTCCCTATGAGAACAAATAAATGTCATGGTGGTCCCTGGCCAAAAAATGGTCGGGAACCACTGGTTTAGAGGGAAGCCCAATACGCTAGATATGATGGAAAATTCATCTAGATTCTAGATCAAATCATCTGTTTGAAACACGTTTGGGGTGGGAGGATGAGTCTCTGGGAGGAATAGTTTAACTGTTGATACGGTGTTTCTTTATAATTATATGAAAGGAGAATAAATAAATACATATTCTTATTTTTACATAAATACAAGCATTTCTAAGAATCTGGAGAACATTTTTGTGTTTTCAATATGTTTATGAAAAATTGAAAGTGGTGGCGATGTCCTAATTATAAATATTTATTTTTTATTTAAGATATGTGCCGTTAATATTTATTTGAGATATCCCGCGTATGATTGGTGCTTCGTTAGGTACTTATCTAAACCGCTCCACCCTATTAGACAAGGGTCAGACCGTTCGATGCGTTTCTATTTCCGTGAATAGAGCCCGTGGTGCACGAATAAAAAATTTGGATATTATGCAATATATTAATAATTTTTTATGAAATATATTTATATTTCATAAAAATTTATTAATACTGATTTCTTTCTGAGGTAACCGAACGATGAGATTACGACATCGCTATTGGTGAATATCGAGTGGCTGAGTAGTGCGAGGAGGAGAGGGATATGGGGAAGAAAAGGGACGGGAAACTCCTGGTTATTCAGATTTGGACGCCAAATACGGCTCCAGCCTTTTCAAGCAACGTTTCGATTCGGAAGTTCTTCACATGGGCGATATTGAGTGTCCACTTTTGTGGTTCACATCATTCCTAAAGCTGCGTTAAAACTTGTAGGTATTAACGCCGCTTGCGGTTGCTTTTTTTCCTTTTTCATAGTTCGTGACTCGGCTCATGGTATTACCTACCTGTTAATACGCAGCATAAGAACAGCAGCTACGAAGGTTAAGCCAAAAACTCACAACCGGGCAAAATCTCTAAATTATTATTGATACGAAACATCCAAGCCTGACTCATTGTCGAAAAGACCAGAGCGATACTGAGATTATTTACTATCTCATATAACAGATTATGTGTGTAGTTTTGAATAGCGCGTGTTTTTTGTAATATTTTATTCAGGCGATATGCATATTATTTATAACATATGTAACTTTTCGATAAAAGAAATGGTGCTACGTTTGTACGTGTCTGATATGGAGAACTGGAGTATGCAGTGGTGTGGGGGAAATTGTATAAAGCGTGAAAAACGACAATAATTAGCATCAGATCAGTGAAGAACATCTCCAAGATGGCTTCCCAGAGGTTCAACGCATTCTTTTTATACGCATTTATTGCGTTAACCGCACAGGTAAGATCTTTCAAATATGTGTTTAATTCTGTCAAAAATATTTTTTTTCTAAATTGTATAAAGTAATTAATCCGAATTTGTATGCTATTTTAGGGGACACTTTCAGCTTGCCTTCGGTTTCCATGTCAATCTCCATCACCCATAGCTCCATGCCCACCACCTCCACCATGTCCAGTCTCCTGTACTAAGTCGTGGCCACCACTTCCACCAGCCCCTTGTGCCCCATCATGCGCACTTCCACAACCACCACCTTGCGCACAACCACGCCCGCCACCGCCACCACAACCTTGTGCATCGCCATCACCACCACCTTGCGCACAACCATGCCCACCACCGCCACCACCACCGTGCGCACAACCATGCCCTCCACCGCTAACACCACCTTGCGCACAACCATGCCCACCGCCATCGCCACCACCTTGCGCACAACCATGCCCTCCACCGTCACCACCACCTTGCGCACAACCATGCGCACAACCGTGCCCACCGCCTCCTCCACCACCTTGCGCACAACCATGCCAACCACCACCACCACCACCTTGCGCACAACCGTGCCCACCACCGCCACCACCACCTTGCGCACCGCCATCACCACCACCTTGCGCACAACCATGCCCACCACTGCCACCACCACCTTGCGGACAACCATGCCCACCACCGCCACCACCACCTTGTGCACAACCATGCCCACCACCGCTACCACCAACTTGCGCACCGCCATCACCACCACCTTGCGCACAACCATGCCCACCGCCTCCACCACCACCTTGCGCACCGCCATCACCACCACCTTGCTCACAACCATGCCCACCACTGCCACCACCACCTTGCGGACAACCATGCCCACCACCGCCACCACCACCTTGTGCACAACCATGCCCACCACCGCCACCACCACCTTGCGCACCGCCATCACCACCACCTTGCGCACAACCATGCCCACCGCCTCCACCACCACCTTGCGCACCGCCATCACCACCATCTTGCGCACAACCATGCCCACCACTGCCACCACCACCTTGCGGACAACCATGCCCACCACCGCCACCACCACCTTGTGCACAACCATGCCCACCACCGCCACCACCAACTTGCGCACCGCCATCACCACCACCTTGCGCACAACCATGCCCACCGCCTCCACCACCACCTTGCGCACCGCCATCACTACCACCTTGCGCACAACCATGCCCACCACTGCCACCACCACCTTGCAGACAACCATGCCCACCACCGCCACCACCACCTTGTGCACTACCCTGTGCACTACCACCACCGCCGCCTTGCGCACCGCCGCCATCACCATCTTGCGCACAACCGTGCCCACTACCTCCACCACCGCCTTGCGCACAAAAATGGCAACCACCTCCACCACCACCTTGTGCTCAGCCCTGCCCTTGCTCTCATTGCTAATCTGGCGCACCATCCGCCTCTTTCAAAAACATATTATATTCATATCAGTTTTGTTTCTGTTGCTAACAAATAAAATTAATTTCGAAGTAGTTTCGATGATTCATTTAATTAATTATAATAATTATAATAATTTTTTGTCGATTACCTGTTCAAGGCAGAATCAAAGTACGAAAAACAGCATTTGGAGTTACTAGTATTACCACCATTGAGTTTGTCATTTGGATTTATACGTGTATCTACAAAAATATGTAGGGGCAGACGAGGCACAGGTTGATTTGCGGGGAGCATAGATAGTTACCGATACCGACATTTGTCTCTTCAACAGTGTTGTGCAAAATTCGCTAAAACATGACGATATTGGTACAGATTTTATGATAAAACTTTAAAACTCTTCAAATGCTTCACCAAGTTATTGCAACAAAAATATACTGTTATTTTACATTTCATTCAATTTGGGAGGCGGGAATGGGTACCGCCGCCCCGGGAACCTTTATTGGATAACCAACACCTCTGCCATAGGTCACCCCAAGTGGTTCGCTACGTTTGGTGATTTAGCAGGGGTGCCCGGGTTCATGGGGTGAGGTTTGTCTAGGTCTTGGAGGCGGATGACCAGGACATACTGAACCCCAGATTCCTACCCACCCCGTAAACCCTTTTCCTTCCCAGAACTCTCCTCTCCTTCCTTTTCCTTAAAAAAAACCCTCCACACAGCATCCTCAAAGATGAAATAGGGCCTGAGGGAAATTATTTTCCTCAGGGCCTCCTGTGTGGAGCTCATGTAAAAAAAAAAAAAAAATTATTCTTTCTCTTCATAAAGGAATTTTCAGAAAATAAGTTCATCGATGTTTGTTTCGTTATATGTATAAATTATCGATTTAATTCTTCAGCACGTAAGTTCAATCACACGAGAAATATATTTTCATCAATTTTACGATATTAACATTTTAGTGAAGTTAATCTGACGACCTCCGTAGTCCAGTGGGTAAGACTCTTGACTCACAATCCGGAGGTCGCGGGTTCGAACCCGGCATGCGCAAATAAATTTTATTTGATTAATTTGTGTTATTTCACAATTAATTCATTTAAAATAATATATAGTATATTTGCGGCATGTTCCAGAGTGGAAGATACTATTAGTACCGCCCTGGTGTAAGACCACCATTCAGAATTGAAACGTTGCTTGAAAATGGCTTTAGCCGTGTTTGGTGACCAGATCTGAATAGCCAGGTACTTCCCAACCTTCCTCTCCCCCACCTCCTTCCCCTCCCCGCTAGCCTCACAACATACCCCAATTGGGGATGCCATAGTTTCACTGGCTCCAGACGGGAGCAGTTGAGATTCTTGTGCGGTATTCACTGTAAAAAAAAAAAAACATTTTAATATTAAATGACGTGCTGGGAATCACTAAGATATGGCACATTAATACGCAGTTAAACGATTTAATTGTTGATTATTTTTTATTCATCTACATAGTTGAATTTCCACTTTGTTTTCGTGAGTGGATGAAAACCAATCTAGGAAGTGGAAATTCACCCACTTCCCGACATCCGAACGATAGACTCGTTGACGATGGAAATGCATTCTATCAACTTCATATGGCACTCATGCACACATACGCGCGCACAAATAAATTTTTGAAATTGAAATTAAAATTGGATGACATTGTGTTTAAAAATGTCTATACATTTTAGGTAATTACGATTTTGCCTAGGTGTAAACGGTGTTCACTCATTTTAGTCAGTCCCTGGGGAGAGAGGTTCAATTCTCAGTCAAACCAAAAGATTTTTTCTTTAAATTAGCAATCAGTCGGCCCAAGAGATGGCGCAACTTGATCGAAAATTGAAAATAAATGTATTATGGTTTTTTTATGGGTTAATTTTTTTTAGATTGTATGTACATTTAAAAATAATGCGCACTTTAAAAAAAGTCTGACAGATCGAACAACAATGAAAAGTGGAATAGATCAAATCTCATCAGGAAGAACACAAAAATCGTCATTATCTGTGTGTTGTGTATCCCAATAAGTATGCTTTGTGCAATAAACTCCTTCCATTATTTGAACACTCTTAATTTTAAGTGATCCCTCCCAATAATAAGTAACATAAGACAGTTTTTTAATATATCTTTTGGTTTTATCACAAAATAATCCCAAAGTACCATAAAAATATTTTTTTAAATATATCATACTAGCTTTTTCCCGCGGCTTTGCTCGCATGGTATTAGGGGATTCCCACTCAGCCTCCTCCAACATCCTTCTCCCCACTCCACTCCCCCCACCCTCCTCCCCTTCCCCTATCCTCCTCCAATAACATCCTCCCAACACCCCTCCCCCCCTCCCCACTCCCCCCTCTCACCTCTCGAATTCCACACATTCATTCCCAATGCATTCAGTTTTCAGACTGCTCGCGTGCCACCTATTATATTTTTTTATACAAATTTCATAATGCCAGAACTCAACGGTAGTTTTATACAAAATAACGAACAAAAAAAAGGAATTAGCCAATTTGGTGCTGTCGTTTGGGTTTATGCTCATACATACATTTCGGTGATTCATTTTTAGAGATAGTTATTAAGTACGACGCCAACAAAGCACTATTTTTCGGGTGAATTGCCTAATTAAAAAATAATAAAAAAACATCGTTTCAAGCAATAAATATAGCCTATAGATCTCGCAAATAATGTAGCTTTCTATTAGTGAAAGAATTTTTAAAGTCCATTCAGTAGTTTTTGTGTGAAAGAGTAATAAACATACATCCACACAAACTTAATTAATTAATAGGAAAGGGTGATATTGTGGTAGGGGGTGTTCTAATGGGGCAGACATATAAATTATGATGATAAAATAAATAAATTTCTGTTTAATTAAAAGAAGACAATATAAGCTAAACTCAATCGAAAATCTGGAAACAGAAAAATCATAAAAAGATATTGACACCTCTGGGACTCGAACCCATGACCTCTTGCTTTCCGGTCAAACGCGCTAACCAGCGCGTTTACCCGTTGGTTAGCGCGTTTGTACGTATAATATAATATATCATATTACTTCATTTATTTAGAAGAATACATCATTTTATTTTATTATCATTTTATTTATTATCATTTTATTTTATTTTCATTGTGAAAATATAATTAAGCTCAAAACTTTTTTTTTTATCAAAATGGGAGAAAAGAAAATCATTTCTTAGCCCTTTCCACTCCAAGCCTTTTTTTATTTATTTTTTTTTTTTGTTCTTTGTTTCTTGGTTTTATTTCACCAGCTCCACGACGAAATTGTGTATTCAAGTTTTAGTTACTTTTTATAAATAAAATTGATAATAGATTATACACCATCAATAAAAGTTTTTTGTCTGTAAAGAACTATATGTAATTAGCTGAAAGTTTAAATACTCTTAAACTATTTACTTAAAACTGTTTGGCACCACTGTGTATCGAATCCGACGAAGTCCCATATGTACTTCCCAGCACTAAACCATGGCAACAATAATTATTATTTAGTATTCGCCGGATTGAAACATGAACAACTATACTATATACTACATACTACTGTACAATGTAATTCGCCGGACTTGAATAATAAAGCCCAACATTTAATTGTACTATAATTGGTGTGAAATAATGTAGCTAATGTAGATTTTCAACATAAAATGTGTTTCTCATGTTCCTACCATATAGTACTCACTTTGATTCTATACTCGTAACTCTTTTAAATTAAATTCTTTTATACTATTTTGTATTCTATAATATTATATTATTTTATGCATATGTATGTTTTCTTAATACTCTCACACATTCTTTATATTGCATATGATAATTTACTGTATAAAAATCGACCACCACAACACGGGCATGTGCCTAGCATGGTGGTCGAAAAATCCCCAACTTTTGTAAAAAAAGATTTTTTCAATGAATAAAGAAACATAAAAAAAAGTGAGATTACGCCTTTCTTATATCCCACCTTCAGAAACATCCCTACAATGCCTTTCTCAAGTCTCTCCAGATAAAAAGTAATTATTATTTTAAATAATTTGTATTACAATATACATGAAATAATTTACATAACATTAAATAAATAAATGAAAATGTTTAAAATAATATATTATAGAATTCTTGCTTAAAATGACTCAAGGAAATGAAAATGGAATGCTAATGTTGTAGCAAGAGACCACCATAACACAGGCATGAGCCTAGCATGGTGGTCGAAAAATCCACAAATGATGTAATCATTCAAAGCAATAAATGAAGAAAACTTTAAAAAAAACCTAGAGATATCATTAAGCAGCGCCATACCTCTTCTCAAGCTACGCTGGGCCCGAATGTTCGTTCTGCCATGTGGAATACGTATCAAGTCGTGTTATCGACCCTGGCGGTAGTTGTACGGTACGAACAATTATATTCTAGGTACCGATTCTTGACTATTTTCACTCACTCTGCCTGAAGTCTGCTTCTGTATCGGTTAGCAGACGTTAATCCAGGCAATTGCATTGCTTTACCTAAGTTACACATCATATACCGATTGACATATGTAAGATAGGCTATGACGCTTTGGAAACAATGGGTTTATGCATTTGGACGTGATTTAGGCCAAACAATAGCTAATGGGTTGCTAACAACCACTGCGTACATTAGAAAGTTAATTCTATAAAAAATGATTAAATCTAGTACCGTTTATGATAATGTTCTGTACATTAAATTTGAAGATTCAAAATGCTTTTATTATTTATCGATAGAAAAAAGGGGTTCACATAAATTCATTTTAAGGATGTGAAGAACACAAACAATATCGTAGAGGTGATTTACATAGTTTCCATTAGCACTGGGAGCATGGGCAGGGCGGGGGAGAAGGTTGAGCACAGAGCTGTTGGCATGGTTCAGCACACGGCGATTGTGGCTGTTGGCACGGTTGTGGGCATTGTGGTTGGGGAGCTGCACAGGGTGATGGTGGAGGTGGTTGACATGGCTGAGCACAAGGTGGTGGTGGAGGAGCTGCGCAGGGTGGCGGTGGAGCTGCACAGGGTAGTGGTGGAGGTGGTTGGCATGGCTGAGCACACGGTGGTGGTGGAAGAGCTGCACAGGGTGGTGGTGAACGAGCTGCGCAGGGTGGTGGTGGAGGTGGTTGGCATGGCTGAGCACAAGGTGGTGGTGGAGGAGCTGCGCAGGGTGGTGGTGGAGGTGGTTGACATGGCTGAGCACAATATGGTGGTGGAGGAGCTGCGCAGGGTGGCGGTGGAGCTGCACAGGGTAGTGGTGGAGGTGGTTGGCATGGCTGAGCACAAGGTGGTGGTGGAGGAGCTGCACAGGGTGGTGGTGGAGGAGCTGCGCAGGGTGGTGGTGGAGGTGGTTGGCATGGCTGAGCACAAAGTGGTGGTGGAGGAGCTGCGCAGGGTGGTGGTGGAGGTGGTTGGCATGGCTGAGCACAAGGTGGTGGTGGAGGAGCTGCGCAGGTTGGTGGTGGAGCTGCACAGGGTGGTGGTGGAGGTGGTTGGCATGGCTGAGCACAAGGTGGTGGTGGAGGAGCTGCACAGGGTGGTGGTGGAGGTGCACAGGGTGGTGGTGGAGGTGGTTGGCATGGCTGCGCACAAGGTGGTGGTGGAGGAGCTGCGCAGGGTGGTGGTGGAGGTGGTTGGCATGGCTGAGCACAAGATGGTGGTGGAGGAGCTGCGCAGGATGGTGGTGGAGGTGTTTGGCATGGCTGAGCACAAGGTGGTGGTGAAGGAGCTGCGCAGGATGGTGGTGGAGGTGGTTGGCATGGCTGAGCACAAGGTGGTGGTGAAGGAGCTGCGAAGGGTGGCGGTGGAGCTGCACAGGGTGGTGGAGAAGGTGGTTGGCATGGTTGAGCACAAGGTTGTGGTGGAGGAGCTGCGCAGGGTGGCGGTGGAGCTGCGCAGGGTGGTGGGGGAGGTGGTTGGCATGGTTTTGCGCACGGCGATGGGGGTGGAGCTGCACAAGATGGTGGTGGAGTTTTGCATGGACAACGAATGCACGCTGAAAACACCCCCTAAAATAACAGACAAAGCCAGATTAAGAACCTTTCACTTCTTTTTCCATTTTTTTAAAATCAGTTAATGCAATCGTCACCTTACCTGAGCGGTTAATGCAATAAATGCGTACAGAAACAAAACACTGAACCTTTGAGAAGTCATCTTGAGGATGATCTTCATTGATCTGATGCTAATTATCGGCTCTTTTCACTTTTTATACCATTTACTTCAAAGCATCTCCCTATCGAACGCTTAGGTAGGCACGTAAGTTACACCATATCCTTTATCAATATATTAATATCACTTCAATGTGTACGAATTCAAATCAAACACATCCGTCGCACAGTCTTTCATTATCTGATCGTGTAAACTTGCCACATATCTCAACGTATTCGCATATTATAATATTCATTCTTACGTTAAAAATAAAACACGTTTGCAGATTACATATATCAGATAAATTTTCTGCACTTTAAGCTTTTTTTCTAATTTTGATGATATTTGGAAAAAAGTTTCACCAAGTAAAGATTTTTAAATACAAAATTATTTATTACACGCTTACATTATAGTTTATAAGTTGAGTATCAAAGAATGAAAAAAATATACTACAACGTGAAAAGAAAATACACAATACAATGTAACAACAAAAGCATATAATAAAATAAAAAATACATATGTAAAAATTATAAGAATTCTCACATTCAATATTAACAAAAATTGCAGAAATTATGTACATTTTTTGTGTCTAGAAGAATAAAAGTGATAGAATATACAACATTTATACTGATTAGTTTTAAGATGAAATGTATCACCTAGATTAGAATACGACGAATTTTGATAAGCTAGTGAAGTGCAGTGGATAATAATGTTTTATTCCGGGATGTGGGGAGGACAGTACAATCCCACACGTCCCATATATAGTCATAGTTATTGACAATAGATTTTAAGCAATTAAACAAGTACACAGAACAGAAAAAAAAATCATTATGTTGCATGTTTTTAAAATAAATGTATTATGTATGTTTTTTTAAACATTATCGCTGCATCGTAAGAATCTTCGGGCAATCGTATTACTGTATACTGATACTTCTACTCTGTCGGTTCAATATCATCATCTTCAACAATGATGTGAACAAAATATTTTTCGGTCACATCTTTATCTTTTCCTCATTAAGTTACACGAGGAGTTATTTGCGTTTCCTTCAGAGATTTTTAATAATATTTCAACCCTTTGATCGACGGAGTTAGGAGAATCATGTCGTTCGCACATCTTAAGTGATTTAGGCTTAAATTATTATTACGAAAGCCTGCTCTAGTGTCCAGTTGATTTGATAAATGGTCCATGTATACAATATATATTCATAGGGATTGGAAACATGAACCCTCAATAATTCTGATCGCAAGTATAACGGCTGGGAGTAGGTACGTACTTGCCCAACGTACAACGTTTTGCTGCTGGGATTTCCCGGGGTAGAGTCGAGATAATGCCCGGAATAGAGCCATGCCATCGGGATAGAGTGTTAATATATATGGAAGGTACGAGTATATTTTTAGCTTTCAATTTGTCCCATTATGACAAAACGCTTTACTTAAATATACAAAACGTATACAATAGTTTCTCGTTTCTTGTAAAATTCTATTATTTGCTTTGCGAAGTATATTGCCATATTAGTGGATAATCTATAGTTAGAGCCCATCTGATTGTCTTTAGAATTGATTACATTCAGAGTAACTTATTCAAATTGTCTTGAAATTATAGTTGCCAAGGATATTGGCCGGTAATGGCTGGACTTGGTCATGGCGAGCTGTCCCGATTTCAGAATCAGGGTTGTAGTTGTTTTCGTCATTGTATTCGATAGATGGTTATGTTTGCGTTGAATAGAATGTTTAGCAGTTTAGGTACGTACCTACCTCCGTACTTTATGTGATCAATACTTAAACTTTCACGTCACGGAGATTTACCGGCCTTAGCAGATTTTATGGCCTTCATTATATTATTTTGAGGGAGGTAGACGTTTTGTCAATCATCTGCAAAATTTCTTCTAAATGTCCTGGAGATTTCTTCCGTGTTTGTGGACCCGTCAATTTTGCTGGCGATTCGAATGTTTTGATCAGGTTGTTGCTTTTCTTCCAGAATTGAGCCAACTGTTTTTTGTCAAGTGATTTTACGATTTTGTCAATTTTTGTTCGGCAGAGCTTTGGCAGTGTTTGAGGGCTCTTTTGAACTCCTTCCTTTTCTGTTTTCCTTCATCCGCAATGACGCAATCTTGTGGTCTCCTATTTGAATCCACGTCATCTAGCGCCGATGTGGATTTTTCATAGAGTTTCTTGATTTTAATATTCCAACCGGCAATGTGACCTATTTTAGGTCTGCTTTGATCGCTTTTCTGATAAATTAAAGTATTGGCAGCCTTTCTTAGGGCTTCCACAATATGCATGTACATCTTGTCCATGTTTTGTATATGATCGCATTAGTCACATGTAGAATCAGAATTACGTATGCATTCGGAGTGTCTTTGATAAGTTACACTGAGTAATACTTCTGCCACATTCGTGTATATTCATTGATTTTCTTGTTGTTAATCCTGTTAATCCTTCACCATATTATGTTATTAGGCTGTTGCGGGGCATTGAAGGTTTTCAGCAGCGATTACTCAAGATGACGTGCAAGTGTATTTGCAGATCATGTATTTTGTCCCTGAGATTATTAGTGCATATGCAATGATTGAGCCAGGGAGTGGTATTGTGTGCATTGCTAACATACGTGTAATATGTGTCGTTGCAGATAGCATTCCATTCAGCTTCCCCCGAGCATTTTTTGATCCGTCTTTTTATAAGCTCGGAAAATTATTTAGTAACAGGCACATACTTGTATTCTGCGTAAATATAATGTTGTGTTATTTTTAACATACCTATTACAACATTCTATAACTTAAGATGTCACATTATTTTTTTTTGGTTTTAACACATATTTGTGAAATACACCTGTATACTAGATTTTTTGAAATATACATCATATTTTCGTTGTTTGTTTTTGGGGTGTTATGCCGTGTTGCGCTACCTCCTTCTTTAGACAACGTTTCGGACATCGTTGCATCTACCGGATCTTCCCTGATGATGGACACTGCAACGATGTCCGAAACGTTGGCTGAAGAAGGAGGTAGCGCAATACGGCATAACACTCCAAAAACAAATAGCGAAAATGCTTTTGGCCGTGAAAATCTTAAAACGTATCATACATCATATTGTTTTATGTCAGGTCTTATATAAACCTAGTATACGAGTGTTATTTAAATATTGTTGAAGTTTTTTATTTTCGTTATTATTATAATACTGATACCCTCCTGTGTACCACTGTAATATGTATCACTTGAATGTAAATGCCATTTTGGCAATTATTACAAGCAATAATTGTCAGCCTGAAACACTCATTTACATTGAAAAATCTTCCGAGAAAAGATACTTGCCGCCAACGGGACTTGAACCCGTGTCCTTCCGATTGCCGGTCGAATGCTGTGACCACTGAGCTATGGGGGCTTATCAAATACCCGCCAAATAATTCAATATATACTAGTGTTTCATTCAACAATTACTGCTTGTTATATTTTTTTTCCACCTGAAAACAACCAAATTTAAATAAATAAATAAACAAAACCGTGCAAAATCTCATTCTTAATAACACTATCTTAGATGTGGTTTTATTATTTTTTAGCTGCTCACGCGTAGACTTGTCGTTCCCTACCTAATCCTTCTGATAAATACTTGTCGTGTTTTACATAAGATCGAATAAACTTCAGTGTAAAATACTTTCTTTAATTTGAAATATCATGGTACACTTTGGTAACCTAATGTGGAGTCAAATAAATAAGTAAGTATCACAGGCGGATTGCCCGAACAGGGCTGGTGAGGCCCGCCATTAGATCTACCTACCAAACTGTAGTTGGAGCTGTCAAGTGAACACGCCGGGCCGGATACCTTTGCTGACACCGACTCTTAAAATAACAATCGTACCTACATATTGATGAGTAGAAAAAGTAAGTTGATTATGAAGTTGTAGAAGATTACGAAATTATTTTTTTTTTAACTTCTTAGTTCACTTCTTGAAGTCGTTTTTTTGTTTTGTTAAAAATTTTGTTTATAATATACGCTCTTCGGCGTTCAACGTACGACTGATGTCGTAGATATTCAAAGCATTCTCGAACTCACATAGCACTCTTTTTAGGGTGAATTGCCTTAAACAACATTCTCGAACTATCATGGTGCCAAAAATACGGTGGTATCGTTTGTCTCCAGTTCGTCGAAATGATACACGGATTCCGTGTTAGGGAAGGTCTATCTCTTCCTCCGTCAGTGCAGGAAACTTATTTTAATTCCCATAGAAAAAATGTGTACAGGGTATATCGTCTTCTTGAATTTTTGTGAATTTTTTTCACTAAGCCATTCAAAACGTCAATATCTGTGAAATACTGTTAATTCGTTATTCACAACACTCTTGAGTTCGGTTCTGTAGTTCGGAGGCCAATATGAGATTCTCAAAATAATGATCGAATCTGTTCAAAAGAGAACTCAGGCACTATTTTTTCAATGAATAAAGAAACTTAAAAAAAAAACTATTCTATAGAACCGGATTTTGTCCAAACTGCTTACGGATTATAAGAAATGCCTAGAATATTACAAATCGGAAACATTTCAGGGAAAGCAAGATAATAATGACGAAAAAATTCTTTTCAGACTTACACACGTGGAATCTTCCCTGTTGGCCACAATCAAAATCAACATAAATCACCGTCTACCACGAAACCCCAAAGCTCCCCACCTCGTGTGCGAATGTGTCGATTAGGACTAGATACCATCAATTGCAGTGGCAAGATTCTGGACATATTTAGCGATAGCCTCCAGAACTTAACCAAATTCTCTGGTTTTTTACTAGGCCAAGTGAAGTGGCCCAAACTTTATTGTCGCTTGAATTAATTTATTTTTATATTTATTAATTTACTGTTATTGTTTTACAGACTTATCATTTATTTATTTATTTGACATAATATCTAACATTTTTAAATACAATTCAGCAATGTCGGGTAGTGGGTACCTCACCTGTGCTGAGGCTTCCATTTTATAAAACAAAAATTTATACATATTACATTAAAAATAATATAAAAATAACGCTGCATAAAAAAAAGCTAAAATTAAACTAAAAATTTATAATTTAGGTAAAGATGTATTTTTTTAATGATGAGTTTTATATTTATTTTTGTGTGTTACGTGTATGTGTTTTATTCTTATTATGTAATGAGATTTTGGAAATATTGTCTTTTTTGTTCTTTAATCCAATTTTTAATTTTGAGTATGAATTTATTTTTGTTTTCTTCTATTTTATTTTCATGGGTAAGACTGTTGAATGCTTTTAAAGCATGATATTTATAGTGCCTTTTTCCAAAGCTTGTATTCACTGTCGGAGTTTTTAAGTTATTTTTGTACGATTGTCTTACTGGTCTGTTAGTGATATTTTGAGATTGTTGAAATTTGTTTTTTTGGTCGAAAATGTAGTTTAGTAGAGTTTTAACGCATAATTAGCGTATATCTAGTACGTCACAACTGTTGAATATTTGGTCTGTATCAGTTAGTCTATGTTTTTTAAGAATTACCTTTAATATTGTTTTCTGCGCGATTTCTAAGTGAACGATAGCTGAGTTTGTTGCTCCTTAGTTGTAAACCGTTATTGGACAGTCGGTATTTATTCTAAGTATTTTTTTTTTATGTTAACGCTATAGTTTTTATGTTGTCGGATTTATACATTATAAATAAATAAATAATCAATATAAATCAATATGATACTTGGTTTTAACCAAGTCTGTTGTTTAAAGTTTCGTAAGCAATGCTAACTTCATCAGGGTTTACTTAAAACTCCATTAATCATCATCATTTTATTATTAAAATAGAGTGAGCAAACTGCTCTATAATAATTATTAATTAATGAGAAGAATTTTTGAAACAATTTGATTTATTGTCTTCAGAAATATTTGCACATCTTAAGTTTAGAATGAAGGGTCAATATGCAATACATGTTATTATAATAGTTTTAAGAGCGATAAAATATCAGTTTAGCACTGAGAACATGGACAGGATGCGTAAGGTGTTGGTGGTGGAGCAGCACAGGGTTGTTGGCACGGTGGCGTTGGAGGTGGTGGGCAAGGCTGTGCGCAAGGTGGTGGTGGAGGTGGAGGACATGTCTCAGCACAAGGTGGTGGTGGAGCAGCACAGGGTTGTTGGCACGGTGGTGATGGAGGTGGTGGGCATGGCTGTGCGCAAGGTGATGGTGGAGGTGGTGGTGGAGGTGGTGGGCAAGGCTGTGCGCAAGGCGGTGGTGGAGGTGGTGGGCAAGGCTGTGCGCAAGGTGGTGGTGGAGGTGGTGGGCAAGGCTGTGCGCAAGGTGGTGGTGGAGGTGAAGGACAAGGCTGTGCGCAAGGTGGTGGTGGGGGTGGTGGGCATGGCTGTGCGCAAGGTGGTGGTGGAGGTAGAGGACAAGGCTGTGCGCAAGGTGGTGGTGGAGGTGGTGGGCATGGCTGTGGGCAAGGTGGTGGTGGAGGTGGTGGGCATGGCTGTGCGCAAGGTGGTGGTGGAGGAGGAGGACAAGGCTGTGCGCAAGGTGGTGGGGGAGGTAGAGGACTAGGCTGTGCGCAAGGTGGTGGTGGAGGTGGTGGGCATGGCTGTGCGCAAGGTGGTGGTGGATTTGATGGACATGGCTGTGCGCAAAGTGGTGGTGGATTTGGTGGACATGGCTGTGCGCAAGGTGGTGGTGGAGGTGGTGGGCATGGCTGTGCGCAAGGTGGTGGAGGACAAGGCTCAGCGCAAGGTGGTGGTGGAGCCACACAGGGTTGTTGGCACGGTGGTGGTGGAGGTGGAGGACAAGGCTTTGGTGGAGATGGAGGGCACGGCTCAGCGCAAGGTGGTGGTGGAGCCGCGCAGGGTTGTTGGCACGGTGGCGGAGATGGTGGGCAAGGATGTGCACAGGGGGATGAACAAGGGGGAGATGGTGGACATGGGGCTACGGGTGGTGGAGACTGGCATGGATATCTAATACACGCTGAAAGTGCTCCCTAAAACAACAAATAAAAACATAAGAAACAATTTCCACATTAGCAAAAAACCTCTTTCAGTTCAATACTTAAATCATCTTACCTGAGCGGTTAACGCAATGAAAGCGCACAGGAAAATATTACTCGACTTGTGAGAAGCCATCTTGTGGATGTTGTTCACTGATCTGATGCTAACTGTTGGCTTACTTCACCTTTTATACTTTTCCGCCAAAGAGCTCCTCGAATACTCCTGACGTATCTGACATGTAACGCCTTATCATATTATCAGCATAGAAAATGTTTATCGTCTGAGTGTGATAGGTCGCAAAACTGGCAAATTCCAAATGCTCAACAATGAAACTATGAATATATACTACGCTGTACGTGCTTTTACAAACATTACTATAATAATCGTTTTTATACTCACAAGACTTGTGTATTCTGTGTATATTTTTAATGTAAAGTTATTCTTCGCTTTATACAGGTATTTTAAAATACTGATTGTGCACAGCATTCTTGAAGTAAATCATTCTGAAGTACATATTTTTTGGAATGACTAGATGTAAACAAAAAAAATAGATTATCAAAACACAAAACCCCAATAATTAAATAGAAAATTACCTAGTGTCAGCTCCTTAGCATAAAGAAAATAATATCTCTCAAATAATTTTCCCTATGTCATCTTTGAAGATGCTGTGTGGGGGTTTTTTGAGGAGAGGAAAGAGTGATCATGGGTCTTGAAGAGACCCGTGTTGTAGAAAGGAGTAAACACGGAGGCTGGCAAATCGTTCCACAGTTAATTCTAAAACGAGTCATAGAAGCGACCCATTCCCATATGACGAATGTCAACCGTGTTCATATTTTGGGCGCGAGTTTTGACGTCCATGCACTGGTGATGATGCTATTTCCTCGGAGCATTTTTATTTATTTATTAGTAAGGGACAAACAGCTTGTACATAAAACATAAAGATAAAAATTGTTATGTAGCGACCTCAAGCACCACTCTATGCCAGTGAGTTACACACCGCCCGCTCCCAGAGCAGTCGCACCCCTTCCCCCTCGCTCAAACGGCCCACGCTCTACATCGCAGCGCCGCCGCATTCCCTGTCGAGCCCCCTAGCGGCAACCTGTGTCCGTCGCTGCGAGAGTGTTTTTGCGCGCACGAGAACATTCCATAGAATTTCCGAACGGACACGCCTGGTCCCCGTGTTCGGTGGGGCACGAGTTGCTTCACTCTCCGCTGCTGAGCCACCGGTTTGCGATGGGTTTCCTGTCGGGCATAGCCTGCCCTTCTCCCAGGCAAGCGCCTCCTGGGACGCCTCTCCAGCCGCCACCTGGTACCAGTGAGTAACGACTCTTTACCTCATTTTTGTTGTGTCCTTTCATGTCCCGCGAACTAAAACCGACCCCCAGAGCAGACACGTATTGAGAGAGATTTGCAGGCGCTACCACGCGCAGTTAGGTAACCTAGTTCGCCTGTGATAAATAATTATTGTAAATGTACTGCTTTGCTGTATTTGTGTGTTCCCGGCAATACAAGTAATGTTCACCTTAGACAATCTTTTATTTGACGAGGCATGAGGAGTGTTGGCATATTCTATGAACCCCCCCCCTTTTAGCTACCTACGACCCTTGATGCTGAGAGCCCCTCCTGTTCTGCCGACCTATCTTAGCTAGTTTTGGGGCAGAACGTGGGTACTTCCACCGAGGTACGCGACAAAATATACATTGTTAAATCAAGTCAAGCCAAAAAAGTCTCCTTTGTTAAAGTTGATTGGAGATAGAGTTTTATTACATATTAAAATTAATTTGAGGTGAGGAGGAGAGGAAGGGGAATTAAGGAGGAGGATAGGAGATGCTCCGGATACTTTTCACACTCTCGTATTAATTTTCGATCGTACGTGTTACTTCTAATCGATATTTCTGTAGTGTATGGCTAAAAATGTCTATACTTTGAAATTTTGTGTTATATTGCGCACATATACGGGGAATTGTTGAATTTTTTCTAATGTTAGTTTTACATGTAGGCAATTGAAACAAATGGGATTGCCGAGTTGATCTTGACAGAATATGAATGTTTATTAAGTTGGTTAGCTCTGGCGAGTCCAAGCCATTATTAACAATTTTAAATAATAAACTTTGATCAAAAATTAAACGTCGTGTATAAAGGGAGTTGAAATTGTGGTAATTAATAGATTCGTTGTAATTTAAGAAGTGTAATTTTTGTTTAAAATTTATGTGGTTAAAATTATTTTTTGGATTTTTTCGATTCTATCAATGTGAGCTTGGTAGAGAGGAGTCCATATCGGTGTGCAGTGTTGTAAGTGGGGACGGATGAACGCTGTGTAAAGGGAATATAGAGTCTTAAGGTTGCGAAAAGGTTTCGTTATTCGAATTATAAATCCTAGCATTTTGTTGGCCTTGTTGATGATTTCAACAGTGTGTTGTATAAAATTTAATTTAACATCTAGTAATACCCCAAGGTCCCTGATAGATTCTACTTCTTTGATAAGTGTCCCATTTAATCTATACTCAAAATGAATTCTATTTTTATTACGTGTAAATGATAATTTATTGCATTTTGAGGTATTTACTACCTCAAAATGCAATAAATGTTTTTTGCAATTACTTGTTTGATTCACAGTAAATAAAAAGTCGATTGAGGTCTTCTTGAAGTTTAATGCAATCTTCGATTGATTTGATAACTAGGTATATTTTTTATCGTCTGCATAAGCTAGGTAATTGGCGTGTAAAAAAAAATTGTGAATATCATATATATACACCTTAAATAATAATGGCCCTAAATGAGAACCTTGAGGTACACCGGAGGGCACGGAAAAGAAGCTGGACTTAGTTTCCTCAACTGATACACATTGAAGTCTACTCCGAAGGTATGAAGTAAGCCACCGAAGTAGGTCACCGTGGATGCCTAATTGTTTTAGTTTTTTTTAATTAGAATAAAATGTTTTACCTTATCGAAGGCCTTAGAGTAATCCATGTAGATTACATCTACTTGGTTTCTATTGTCCATATTGCTCGTTAAATATTCCGTGAAATTTACCAAATTTGTAAGTAACGACCTTTTTTGTAGAAATCCATGTTGTTGGTTTTGTATGTTGCAAACAATTGTTGTATAAATTTGATTGTAGATAATTTTCTCAAAGAGTTTACTAAATACCGTTAGCATTGAGATTGGGCGATAGTTTTCAATGTTGCTTTTTGAACCAGTTTTATGAACAGGGATTATAGTTGCTTCTTTGAACTTTGTAGGAAATTTTCCTGCTCCTAGTGACATTCTAAATATGTTAGTAAGGGGTACGAAAGATTTTTGGCACATTTTGAGACAAAATATGGCGAGATACCATCACTGCCAGCACCCTTACTAATGTCTAAATTCTTCAGGTAACTATTGATTATTAAATAGTTTATTTGTACGTTCCAAATCGGGTTATGATTATTAAAGTAGGTAAAATCATCGAATATACTGGGATCATTCGTGTCATTATCGTTTACGTAGGTGAACTGAAAATGTTTAGAGAATAGTTGGCACACTTGATGAGCGCCGGTGCCTGACTCAACTTTTACATTGAAATACCAGTAGAACAAGGACAGCATTCCCTGTGCCCTAAAGATTGCATTCCGTTTGTGAAGATGGGAGAATAGTCAAACGGACCGCTCATTTCTGAACAGAGACGATGGTTTTTTCAGATACTTTGGGGCTCCAGACCAGATGCTGCCAAATTCCACCATGGGGCGTACTTGCAATTTGTACAGGAATAGTAGTTGTGTATCATTAAAATTTCTGCGGGCCCTGTACAGTACGTCCAGTTTTTTGAGAAGTTAACTTAACTTTGTCTTCGATGGAGCCCCCGTACCTGAGCTGGTTACTTAGAATCATACCAAGCATATCAACGAAGGGCCTATTCGGAAGATTGCTTCCGTTGAAGGAGACTAGATTTTTATTTCGATCCCTTTTAAGCGTAATCAGACTTGATTGGGTCTTTGAAAAGACATTAAATTCGACGACATTATTCTTACCTCAAGAGAAAACACTCTCGAGGTAACCGTTCATTATTTGCTTCAAAGCCCTTTGAGTCGTTGGAGTTTGTGCAAAAAGAGCAAGAGCTTTGAAGCAAAAAGAACAGAGTCGTTGGAGTTTGTGTGCCCTTTGAACAATAGCTATCATAGACTGCACTGTAATGAATTGGTGCACACGACGAAAGGTCATTAATTTGCAACAAGAATCAAGTCGGAGACAAAACCGATTCCTGCGGGACGCCAGCATTTATCGAATGCGAAGAAGAGGTAAAACCATCAGTAACCGTCTGAATCGACCTCTCCCTCAAAAAGACGGCAATCGACGTACATAAGAGGAAGTCCGTAAGAAGGCAGTTTGTTTCAACCTGGTCAAAGGACATGTCCAGTGCAACCATTTGGGTCTCACCGAAACGTTCCAGGCACCGCAGGAGTGGGTCCGCCGGAATCGTATTAACGTTGGGTAATAATTTTATTCTTCGTGAGCAGTTTGTCGTTGGTCACAAGTTCCATCGCCTTGAATATAACTGATGTGATCGCTATAGGGCGGTAGTCGGCCGGGTTGGTGTGGTCATCCTTCTTTGGAATAGGATGGATGACCGCTTTTTTTCCAACCAGAGGATATAGAGCCAGAGCATTTTCGTCCAAATTTTAACTATTTCTGCAGCGTACCTCTGCAATACCAGGGCAGGTATGCCGTCAGCTAGCTTTATTAACATCAAGACTTGGAGTACATGACGAAACCGGATCCTCTGCTTCTTTGCTCAGATATAGAGATATATTGTCAGTATTAACTTCGAATGCGGTCACATAAGTTTTATCACTATTCATCGATAGAAGGTTATCGTCAAACCTTGTTTTTAAACTATTTATGTCTTTTTTCGCTTTTAAATTAATTTTTTGCCATGATTTTTCTTTTACTACAAGAACTCCATCATCGGCTTAAGATATAATTTGTCAGTTCCATGACAGTTGGTCCGGCGACATTTGGTCCGGCGACAGTTGGTCCGGCGACATTTGATCCGGCCGACATTTGGTCCGGCCGACACTTGGTCTGGCGGACAGTTGATCCGGCGGACAGTTGGTCCGGTGACAATTGGTCCGGCCTGATTATTTAGAAGATTTTTTCTTCAAGTAAGTATGTAAAGAGGATATACGGCCGTACAACCAAAGTCGATTTACTTATATCTGAAGGCATCTTGAGTGAAAATCCGCTGTAAAAATATTTTTACTAACAATAATTTCGACTCTCCGAAGAAGCATGCGGCAATACAAAATACGAAATACTTATACGTGCAGTCATATAACACAAGAGTCCCAACTGCTTCTAACCGTCTGGAGCCAGTGAGAATATGTTATGGCGAGGTACTGTTTAATGTACAATTTATTTTATGACAGATAAGTTTTAAAAAGAAAAAATTTATTTTATGTACTGGCAATTTTGAATGCTGGTTACACCGGAAAGACTAGATGTAGTTCCAAATGCTACCGCAAAATCATTCCGTCCCGAATTGTCCTGGTGTGTACAGCTATCAGATTTAGCCCTGCAACTTTCTGATATTTAATATTGTGTCGCGATTGTGTTTGACTATTACAATAAAAAGAGAATCTACTAAAACCTTCTAATCATTTATTTAACTCCCGTGACACATATGATTTGACACGTGTTGATTTGGTAAGATAAACACTTCCCATAATGTCATTCCCGATTTTGATATGCTGTGAGGCTGAAGATAGTGGGGAGGGGAAGGAGATGTGGAACATTTTGCTGATGTGAAAAAATGCTATTCAGATCTAGTCACCAAACACGGCTAAAGTCATTTCAAGTAATCCGACTAAACCTACATACACTGTATACCAGCGAACAAATTAAAAAAATCATATGATATAATTTTTAAAAATATTTTTATTATTATTTTTTAGAACTTTTAACTATAACACAAGAGTTCCAATTGCTCCCAACCGTCTGTAACCAGTAAGACTATGACATTCCCAATTTTGATATGCTGTGAGGCTGAAGATAATGGGGAGGAGAAGGAAGATGACAGATCTAGTCACCAAACACACCTAAAGCCATTTCAAGTAATGTTTCAATTCTGAATGAATACAGACGAATAGCAAAATACAACATTCTTATATGTGCAACATCTACTTAAGATTTAGGAGGCGGATATGTTTACCGTCGCCCCGGGAACCATTTATTGGATAACCAATATTCCTGCCATAGGTCATCCCAAGTGGTTCGCTACGTTTGGGAACCGGGTTTAGATAAGATAAGAGGTAAACAAACCGTGGTTTGTTTATGTCTTCGCGGGGGATACCTTTGCCCACCTTATGCATGACGGTCCGGATCAGGAGTGACCGGTTGAGAGAGACCTTCTGATCTCTCCAGCCTTACTCTCTCTCTACCCATCGCTTTGCACTGTATTGTGGAAAATTTACCTGGCTATTCAGATCTAGTTACCATACACGGCAAAGGTCATTTCAAATAACATTTCAATTCTGAATGAATACAACACCGAAATACGACATACTTTAGGTATATGTGCATTGCGCAGTGTGTTTATACTTACAATTTAGAAGGCGGATATGCTTACCACTGACCCGGGAATAATTTCTTGGATAACCAACACGCTTGCCATAGGTCACCCCAAGTGGTTCGCTGCGTTTGGTGAATTAACAGGGGTGCTTGGGTTCTTGGAGTGAGGTTTGTCTAGGTCTTTGTGGCAAATGCTTTTCAAATGGCGGTCCGGATAGGGAGAGGCTGCTTGAGGCAGACATAATCTAGATCTCTCCAGCCGGACTCTCTCGACCCATCACCTTGCACCGGAGTGGGCGAGGTGGATTCATACGTCTCTCACTCCTCGACACATTGATTCTAAGATTCCTACTCACCCCTCATACATTTTTCTTTCCCAGAACTTCCTCTCCTTACTTTTATTAAAAAAGACCCTCCACACAGCTTCCTCAAAGATGACATAGACCCTGAGTGATTTTTTTTCCTCAGGGCCTCATGCGTGGAGCTATTGTAAAATTTAAAAAATGCAGTCGGCTTGGGAAAAATAAGCTTTACTTACCTACCTACATAAAAACAACAATCATACGGAACATTTGCCTTAAATATAATTTTCTTTAAATATGCATTGAATTATAAAACTATTATTGATTTATTACAATATTATATATAAAGTAAAATAAATAAATATATAAGACGGTTGAGAGCAGTCGGAACTCTGTAATTTTCAGATAAAATAGTTATACGCAAGTAGGAATCTTTTACGGTTTTTTTGTTAAACTGACTGCACGTATAAGTATGTCGTATTTTGTATTTTATTTATTTATTTTTTGAAATATATAAAATACATGAAAAACACAAGCTGCATATCTCACTAGGGCATTCCTGTATCGAGATATGCAGTTTTACAATGTAATTTAAAAAAAAAATACATATAAACTTATTGTATTGCCGCATGCTCCTTCGGAGAGTCGAAATTATTGTTAGTAAAAATATTTTTACAGGGAATTTTCACTCAAGATGCCTTCAGATATAAGTACATCGACTTTGGTTGTACGGCCGTATATCCTCTTTACATACTTACTTGAAGAAAAAATCTTCTAAAGGATTAGGCCGGACCAATTGTCGCCGGATCAACTGTCCGCCGGATCAACTGTCCGCCGGATCAAATGTCGCCGGATCAACTGTCATGGAACCGATCGCTATGGGGCGGTAGTTGGCCGGATTGGTGTGGTCATCCTTCTTTGGAATAAATAATAATAATAATAATAATTGGCTGATTTATATAGCGCCGTTTTCGTGGAAAATCACCTCAAGGGCGCTGTACAAATAAATATATAAAATAATTAATATTACTGGCTTATAACTAAGATTTAAATTTACAACTAGTGACTTACATCTAAGACTTATAGCTAGTGACTTATGACGAAGACATGGATTCTGACTTAAAACTGATGACTTAACAACATAATATTTACAATTAAGATTAGCGCCAGAAGAAGTAGAAAGTTTTACATAATATTACAATTCGAGAACACGGGTGCCACAATGATCTTAATGGGTTAACTGGATTTACGGGAAGGTATAGATATTTTAAATAAATTAACAAAATTAATAGTCGATCTTTACCGCATTAAGGTGATTCATCGCTCAACATTAAACAAATTGAGGTATCATAATTAGATTACATTAATCAGATTGAGTTAACTATAAAAAAAGAGAAAAGAAAAAAAAAAACTATTAAAAATTGCAAGTTTAAATAGAATGATGAATTTATGGAAATGGAAATCGGGAAATGAAAATCGGAAATGGAGTATCGGAAAAGTGAGTTTTCAGTTTGGATCTAAATTCCGCTGAGTTGGTTGTGCATCTCAATTCCATAGGAAGTTTATTCCAAGCTTCAGGGCCTGATACTGCGAATGCAAGATCACCAAACTTAGTGTTCGGATTTCGCTTACGTTCTTTCAACCTTCCTATTGCAGATGATGTTGCTGATCTAAGAGTTGACTGCCTTAGACCAATATATTCCTGAATGCATAGTTCAGAAATAGGAATAGGATGGATGACCGCTTTTTTTCAACCAGAGGATCCAGAACCAGAGGATTTTCGTCCAAATTTTAACTATTTCTACAGCGCACCTCTGCAATTCCAGGGCAGGTATGCCGTCAGGCCCGCTAATTTTATTAACATCAAGCCCACGCAAGACTTGGAGTACATGACGAAACTGGATCCTCCGCTTCTTTGCTCAGATATAGAGATATATTGTCAGTATTAACTTCGAATGCGTTCACATAAGTTTTATCACTATTCACCGATGGAAGGTTATCGTCAAACCTTGTTTTTAAACTGTTTGTCTTTTGTCGCTTTTAAATTATTTTTTTGCCATGATTTTTCTTTTACTATAAGAACTCCATCATCGGCAAGATATAATTTGTCAATGTAATGGTTGAATAAATCTGTCATTTACATTAAAAAAATATATATTGGTTCCAGAAAAAAGTTCCTTGTGAAATTGATGTTTGATGTTTCTTTGTCGCTTGTTTTAAGGTAGAGTAAATCGGTTCTACCGAAAATATACCTACAATAAACATCATACAAATAAAAATATTGTAGCCGAAACAGCTATTAATAAATGAACAAATACCCTATATACCAGTTAGTATCCTCGCTGTGAACATTATTCCTCGCTCATATTTAAGTGCACAATCTGCCGCTCTAGCATTGCTAGGCCGGAGAATAGTTGTCGCATTTTTAGAAGACGCGCAACGAGGCGCTAGAAGTCGCATGTCGAGCTGACATAACTTACGTAAATAATTAAATTCTTCTACATCACCGAAATTTAAGTAATTTGCCTAGTTTCATTAAGATGCCGCTACCCAAAATTTCTACCGATTTCTTAGACATCTTCCTTAAACATTTGTTAAACCAAGTTTTTAAGCTCTTGAAAAAATACATGTTAATATTTAAGATAATATCTGCACGTTAAAATTCCCTCGATAGAAAAAAATCGCAAAGTACGCTCCAAAAATTATTTTAAACACGTTTGTTTCAGTTATTTTACAAGTTATAGTTGTAAAAAAATTCACAATGTTTCTTTAAATGATACTTAAGATACCTTCCACGAGATTTTTGCTCTATTTTAAACGAGTCGTGTTTTATTAAACATTTTCACAATTTTCGCATCGATTTCGACGCCTTAAATACTAGCGCGCTCCTCTAACATTCGTAATTTCATATCTCTCCTTTTTTTCTTTTTGAACCCGGTTGCGGCGCCTTAAGTATGGACATAGAAATATAAATAAGTATGGACTAGATACGTTTTAAGATTTTCACGGCCAAAAGCATTTTCGTTATTTGTTTTGGGGTGTTATGCCGTGTTGAGCTACGCTAGGCTAAAGAAGGAGGTACACCCCAGAAACAAATAACGATTATGGACTATTATATTCATTGAGCGATGAGGAATGTCGATGAACTTTTTTTTTTAAAGAAAGACGTACATTCCTGGGTTACGAATAATACGACAATATTTGAAAATCTCCTACTACCGCCACAGTGAGCCGAAAATGTTGCTCGAGTCTGGATGGAGGACATAGCCAGCCAAGGAATCGAACACGGAACGCCTGGGTGGGACCCAAACGCGATGCCCACTCAACCACTGACCGGTCAATTAATAATAATCGATCTAAAGTAGTTTGGCAAGGGATTTTAAAAGTTTCAGATTAGATTGTAGTCAGCGGTTAATTCCATGGATGGTGAGACGTGAGACTCTGGAAAACAAATACTATTTATTTAGTAACCTCGCGTACAGCACCACACTGATTGAAGTGGGGAACTTTTATCAAAAATCAACCAGTCCAAAAATAATTTAGGTTCGTGAAATAAACTACCGTCATTAACGTTTTGAAAGTACGCGTGGTTTGCGATCTCCCGATGACGGCAGAAAGCATAGATAGGCCAATCACGCAGACAGTATTTTGGTTTCACAAAGAAAAAAGAAACACGTTTTTCTGTTAAAATCATAGTTTACAAGCTTATTTTTTATGCTTACATATTGATGTGCACCGTTATTGGACGGTCGGTATTTCTACTTAGTAATTTTATGTTATCATCTTATCTGTTAAGTACATTATTGACAAGATAAAATTAATAAATATTATCACTTTTATATTCAAATAGTGTGACCAAACTGCTCTCAATAATAAATATAGATTAATGTGGCTTTGAAAAAATTTGATTTATTGTCGACCAAAATATTTGTACATTTTCAGTTTACAGTAAAGGGTAAATACGAACGCATATATTTATACTTTTTATTAGCTACATCTAACAATTTTGTGTCGTTACGGCTCTTCCATTAAAATCATTTGCTGTGGGAAAATGATATGTTATTAAAATACTTATAAGAGCGCTAAAATAGCTGTTTAGCATTGAGAACATGGGCTGGGTCCACAAGGACGTGGGGGTGGTGGAGCCGAACAGGATTGTTGGCACGGTGGTGGTGGAGGTGGCGGGCATGGCTGTGCGCAAGGTGGTGGTGGAGGTGGTGGGCATGGCTGTGCGCACGGTGGTGGTGGAGTTGGTGGGCATGGCTGTGCGCAAGGTGGTGGTGGAGGTGGTGGGCATGGCTGTGCGCACGGTGGTGGTGGAGGTGGCGGGCATGGCTGTGCGCAAGGTGGTGGTGGAGGTGGTGGGCATGGCTGTGCGCACGGTGGTGGTGGAGGTTGCGGGCATGGCTGTGCGCAAGGTGTTGGTGGAGGTGGTGGGCATGGCTGTGCGCAAGGTGGTGGTGGAGGTGGTGGGCATGGCTGTGCGCACGGTGGTGGTGGAGGTGGCGGGCATGGCTGTGCGCAAGGTGGTGGTGGAGGTGGTGGGCATGGCGGTGCGCAAGGTGGTGGTGGAGGTGGCGGGCATGGCTGTGCGCAAGGTGGTGGTGGAGGTGGTGGGCATGGCTGTGCGTAAGGTGGTGGTGGAGGTGGCGGGCATGGCTGTGCGCAAGGTGGTGGTGGAGGTGGCGGGCACGGCTGTGCGCAAGGTGGTGGTGGAGGTGGTGGACATGGCTGTGCGCAAGGTGGTGGTGGAGGTGGCGGGCATGGCTGTGCGCAAGGTGGTGGTGGAGGTGGTGGGCATGGCTGTGCGCACGGTGGTGGTGGAGGTGGTGGGCATGGTTGTGCGCAAGGTGGTGGTGGAGGTGGTGGGCATGGCTGTACGCAAGGAGGTGGTGGAGGTGGTGGGCATGGCTGTGCGCAAGGTCGTGGTGGAGGTGGTGGACATGGCTGTGCGCAAGATTGTTGTTGTGGTGGTGGGCATGGCTCAGCGCAAGGTGGTGGTGGAGCCGCACAGGGTTGTTCGCACGGTGGTGGTGGAGGTGGCGGGCATGGCTGTGCGCAAGGTGGTGGTGGAGGTGGTGGGCATGGCTGTGCGCAAGGTGGTGGTGGAGGTGGAGGGCATGGCTGTGCGCAAGGCGGTGGTGGAGCAGCACAGAGTTGTTGGCACGATAGTGGCGGTGGTGGCGGAGGTGGCGGGCAAGACTCAGCACAAGTTGGTGGTGGAGCCGCACAGGATTGTTGGCACAGTGGTGATGAAGGTGGTGAAAATGGAGGGCACGGTTGTGCACAGGGAGTTAAACAAGATGGAGATAGTGGACATAGGGCTCTGGGTGGTGGAGACTGGCCAGGACACCGAATGCAAGCGGGAAGTGCTCCCTAAAATAACAAATAAAAACATTAGTAACGTTTTCCAAATTAGCAAAAAAAACTCTTGTAGTTAAATACTTGAATCACCTAACCTGAGCGGTTAACGCAATAAATGCGTACAGGAAAAAAACACTGAACTTATGAGAAGCCATCATATGGATATTATTCACTGATCTGTTGGTAATTGTTGGCCATCTTCACCTTTTATACTTTTTCTCCCAAAGATCTCCTCCATATCTGACATCTGGCAACGCATTCTCATCTTATCAGTTTAAAAATTATTTATCGTCTAAATGTGATAGAATGCAAATCAGGCAAATTCCAAACGCTCAGACAATCTGAAGCCCCACATAATCAATTATGAGAATATGCCGTACGTCATTTTGCAAACATTGCAATAATAATCGTGTTTTACTTATAATAAGACCTTTTTGTTTCTTCGCTCTACGCCGGTCTTGCGAAAAAGCTGATTATAGACAGCATGTACATCGTTTGTGGAACATATTAATTTTATCTCAGTCCTTAACCAGTAGGTGGGCAGACGCATCGGCCGCCAAGATTTGAACAATTCTCATCCCGGGCACCCCTGCCAAATCACCAAACGTAGCGAACCACTTGAGGTGACCTATCGTCGCCTTAGTTCTCAATTGTCCAAACGACCATTTGAAAATTTTACAGGAGGAGAAGGTTTTCTTTCATTATTTCAATTAAACATTATGATAGGTGTTTATTTATTTATTTATTTATTGCTTCTTCACAATTTATATACATATATTTTTAGCATGTAATTATTAACCCCACTAGGGTTCGCCTGTATCGGGGTTAATAATTTCACAATTTAATAAAAATAACACACGCAAATATCGGTCATGCAAAACAGTTAAGTAAAAGCAAAATAATAAAATTTAAAAATAAAATGATAAACAGAGAAAATAATAAGTGATAAAAATATAAATTAATAACAAAGTGTTAAGAGATCAGACAAAATGTTCTCATTCATTACATCATTAGTTCATACCATTTTCAACAACAGATAAAATTTAAAAAAATATATGTCCTTAGGTTTTTTTTTAAATATGTGTAAAAAAATTAAAAATGAAACAAAACAATGATTTATAAGCGATTACATTAGAGCGAATCTTTCTTATGCAATATTAAAGTGACTATCAAATAATTATGAAATAAATATGAAAGAAACCGTTTTGATCACAATATTATTATTTTCATTCCATTTAAGTGACCGTTTTCATTAAAATATGATTGTATTTTATAGTGTAAGTGACACCTTAGAAATGCCATCCGTGTGATCTTTTAGTTTTGACAAAGTTATGGGATACGATAACCCATATATATTTATTTATTTATTGTTTCTTAACTTTTTTAATTTAGGTGTTATTGTTTAAGTTGAAATTTTGAACTTCATTTTGACTTTAGATTAACAATTTTATAGTGTACACAAAATAATGTGTTGAAAGACAATATTGTTACAATTATATTTCTTACAGAATGGGCCTCTACTGCACTATAGGAACAAATAATACATTATAACGTAAAACATGTAGGGTGACCATATGTTGAAATCTAGCTTTGAAATAACATTTTTTTTTGCAAGTTGTTTAATCTATGATAAATTAATCTTTTATCTTCAACCGACTGGAAATTTTTGGACACTGAAGAAAACATCAATGTAATGGTTGACAAATTTTACTTAATTCTAAATAATGCTATTGATTTATTTGTACCCGTTTCAAAAATGTATACGCATAATTACCCAAAATGGTTTAGTACCGATCTTATTAAATTAATTAGAGACAAAAAAATCGCTCATAAAGTTTACAAATCATCACATGATCCTATTGATTACGCAAAATTTTGTGAACTAAGAACGAGCATCAAAAAAATTTCCAAGTTATGTTACAAAAAGTGCATCGATAACTGCGAAGAATTGGCTCTTGCCAACCCTCAAAATATCTATAAATTTTCAAACCTACTAAACAATAATGACTCCGGTGTACCCTCTAATATGTATTTAAATAACAAAATGGCCGATAATCCCCAAGAAATCGTTAATTTGTTTGCTGAATTCTTCAGCAAAGTCTACGATTCTGCAAACAACTCTCCATTATTCAACGCCACAACATCTAATGATAACCAGATCGATTTCAATCAATGTATATTTGAAGAAAGTGATATTAGAAATAAATTAAAGTCCCTAGACCCGAAAAAATCGGCTGGTCCTGATAACATTCCTACAATCTTCTTATCGAAATGCTTATCAATCTTAACTTATCCTCTTACTAAACTTTTTAATTTGTCAATAAAAACTGGCATCTTTCCGAATAAATGGAAAACAAGCTTTCTGTCTCCAATTTTCAAGAAGGGTGATAAATCCGATATATCCAACTATAGACCTATCTGTATCCAGTCGTCGATCCCGAAAATATTTGAATCTGCTCTGCTCTCTAAACTATCTCCTGAGATTAATAAAGTAATTTCACATAGACAACACGGTTTCATGTCAAAAAGGTCTACTCTCACAAATTTGATGATCTATCAGGAATACTTATTTAATAATATGCACAATCGTCTTCAAACAGACGAGGTATACACTGACTTTAGCAAAGCTTTCGACAAAGTCTCACACAAAATACTTATGCATAAATTAAAATCCCTTGGAATAACGGGGCATATTTTGAGATGGTTTGAAAGTTATTTATACAATAGAAAAATTTCAGTCAAACTCAACACTTTCAAATCAACAAACTCAACTTTTCAAATCAATTCGAAATCTTCTCCGGAGTTCCCCAGGGGTCACATCTGGGACCAGTGCTGTTTTCCTTGTTTATCAACGACATAACTACAATCTTTGATGGAGTTATGATACTTTTATTTGCTGATGATCTTAAAATTTACAAAACAATTACTAATCTCAATGACTGTTGCGTATTACAAACAAATCTTGTGAGGCTACAAGAATGGTGCATCCATAATGAACTCTTCCTCAATATTGAAAAATGTCAAACAATAACTTTTGCCCGAATTAAAAATCCTATTAAATATGAATACAGCATCAACAACATCTTTCTAAAAAGAGTTGAACAAATCAAGGACCTAGGTATTATTTTTGACAATCAATTATCTTTTGTTTCTCATATAAACGAAATAACTAACAAGGCCATGAAAAGCTTAGGGTTTATATTGAGGACGGTAAAAGATTTTAAAATAATTAATTCATTTAAGTTGCTGTTCACTGGGTTAGTGAGAAGCCATTTAGAGTACAATTCAACAATCTGGGCTCCTTTTTATAAGATTCACCAACAAAAAATTGAGAGAGTGCAACATAAGTTTTTGAGATTTATAAACTATAAATTAGGAATTCCAATCGAAGAACTTAACTACACATTTTTAATGGACTTACTAAAATTAAATGAATTAACTTCAAGACGAACAATGAGTGATTTAATTTGTCTTTTTAATATTTCAAATGGCAGACTGGACGCCCTGGATTTAACCAAACTAATCCAACTGCGAGTACCTACCCGTAATACAAGATTGAATGCGCCTTACTTCGTTAACGCGCCTACTAATAATTACTTCGAAAACTCGCCTATCGAAAGGCTTCATCGACTAGGAAATAAATATAACTCAATAGATGTTTATCGTCATCTGTCAGTGTCCAAATTTAAATTCAGTATATTGGAACAGTTACAATAGAACTATAAATCCCCATCTTGAAATTTTGTGTGCACAGTTTATTGTAAACCCTCATAGTTAAGTTCCGTCAAAACACCTACAATATAGGGCGTAATAAAGGTTAGTAATTTATAATTTATAAACAAACCTTATAAAAACTGTTCTTGTTTATCGTTGTAATAGGTAATAATAACAAATTTACTTTAACGACTTATACTTTGATTTATTTATTTATTTATTTATTTCTATTCGCAAACATACACTTAACAGATTATTACATTGGTTTAAGTACATAAATAATAAGTTTCAGTATAATAAAGAATATGAAAAATGTTATTGATCCGTAACTGTACGTAAATTGGTTAAAAGTAGTGTTTTGTGAACACCTCACTAGGCGAACCTGTGCTGAGGTGTTCCCATTTTTAGGATAAGTGCTCTTCTGTCGGCAAGAGTCGAAGCACAGTATCCTCCTTGATTTTGTCAAGAAGGGCACCGTGGGTCGATCCATGACGGCAGTATCCTATACATAAATTAAATATTAGTAAGGATCTATTTGCAGGTTATTTCAGGATATCTAGAATATGTATAAGATAAAAGAATTACTTGATATACAATTAGGTATAATTATTCTACAGACCTCCCGCCACTAGTATTAAATAATATTGTGGTACTTTTTTGTGGTACTTTTTGTGTCCCGAAACAATTTTTTTTTATTTTTTTTTTTTTTTAAGTTTGGGTTGGGTCATGTTTGGTTAGGTGTTATAATCTTTTGAGTAAAGAGAATACCTTGTTGTTTGATCCAGTCTTTGATTAGTTTTTTGTGATGGATTGTTGATGTATTTGAAGTTAATAATTGCTTCAGTGTATTGGGCATGCAGTTATAAAGTTTGGTTGCATAGTACTTAAAGTTTCTCTGCCCGTGTGAGGTATGAGTTATTGGAATATTTATGGTTTTTTTTGCAGAAGCCCTGGTTTTAATCGCTATTTGTGGTTGCATTGGAATGTGGAGTTCATGTTGGAAGAAGTATATTAGTACAGATTTGGCATAGATTAACATTTTAATTTGATTGTAATTAGATACTCTGTTATATTATATTATCGAACTCATTTGTCCTCTCCGTGATAGTTTACTGAAGTATCTGACATTATTCCATGGTTTCAGTATAAAGGGGATTGGTATATTTATGGTATAAAGTATTTCGTCTTCGGAAATTGAATTCCTTGCAGAAATTCTGACGATAAAGTAATTGGTCAAAATGGAATTGTTTTGTATATTAATTTTAGTGCGGTGCAAGTCGGTAGTATGTATTTTTGTTTAAAATCAACTTCGCTATGTATTCAACACATAAATTGCACATATATTAAAAACTCACCATTATTATTATTTGTTATATACGTATATACATATAAAACTGATTTTTTTCTCTTTATTGTATAATGCTATACTTTTTACTTACCAGCTTTATTTATATGTACCATGTGTAAAAACTATTCATGTTTTCTTTGTATTCTAAACACACCTGTATGCACTAAAACATAAAAATGTAAATGTGTGTAAAAGCCCATAAGGGCGTTAATGATTAATAAATAAATAAATAAATAAATAAAGCTATTTCCTTATGCAAAGGACTAATAAGTTTAAATAATTCTTAGTTAAGTGATTAACTTCCATTTTATATAATTTATTTTTAGTTTTAAAGTGGAGATTGAACAAAAACTAAAATGGTCGTTTGGACAATTAAGAACTGAGGTGACGCTATGGTAGAGGTGTTGGTTATCCAATAAATAGTTCTCGGGGCGGCGGTACCTATAGCCGCATCCTAAATTTTAACACATTTGTTTTTATATTCTTCAGGAGCTTGTATTCTTTATACATAGTGTTAAGGGACGTATTATTGTTATTTGGAGTAAAAAAAATTGACGGTTAGGAGTGGGGTGAGGGTTTGATTGGTTACTCGGCTGAGTGACCAGTGACGACATATGGAAGATTTTTTTTAGGCACCGTTAAAATTATGGTTGTCCCTCCCTTAATGATAGCAGGTTTATCTTAATTATTTTATGGTGATGTAGATAGCCATAAATTCTTACCTCTTTTTTTAATATCAAGGATGTAATTAGACATTGGTAATTGCATGTCCCAGTTAAATACAAACATAAGAAAACAGTAAAAATAATTTATAAAGTAACAATTGAATGTGGCATTAGATCGTAATATGACGTCAAAAAGTATACAAGGTATTAAGGGACGTACTTGACTTATTTTAGCCAGTGATTCCTGACATTATTTTGAGTAAAAAATGTAAATGTCCCCCTGGTGTAAGACGACCATTTAGAAATAAAACGTTGCTTGATATGGCTTTAGCCGTGTTTGGAGACCAGATAGTCAGGCACTAAAATAGTCAGGCATTGGCATAGAATAGTCAGACACTTCCCCACCTTCGTCTTCCCCATCTCCTTGCCATCCCCATAACTTTCAGCATCACAACATACCCCGATTGATGATGCCAGAGTCTGACTAGCTCCAGGCGGTTGAGAGCAATTGGGACTCTTAAAAAATCCCAAATGGTGATTAATTTTTATCAAATCGGCTTCTAAACCATATGGGTCGTTGTTAAATGATAGAAAAACATGACATTTAGACATTATCATGTCTATTGCAGTGCCACGGCTAGACCCAGAGATCATAAATTAAATATGAGCTGAGGGTGTGGAAGTAGAAGATTCCTTTAAGATTACCAGCTTTATGGGAGCCCATGCGCCAATATCATCGAATAACGTAATGCCAGTATCTTGGAGGAACCTTCCTTCGGAGCATTAGACTCCCCCACAGGGGGTGGGCATGTACCATACACAACTTCCAAGGAAGAATTGAGGTTATAGCAATTAAACACATAGATTAGTGATCATACAAATAACTCTATTGTACTTATACTTGAACAACATAATGTAACTTATAATAGAACTCACCCCCTCCTAATCAGACCATACGATTAATCTAAACCTGTCTAGCTATTTTCTTCACGCCGTGACCGATTACGCAGCCCAAGGGGTCTAGCGCGTCCTTTAGACAGGTCCTTCCTTCGGGAGTCAGGATGAGATGCAACAGTGTCTGGAGGGGATCCGGCAAGTCCAGCCCAGGGGGAAGCTGATTTCCGCTCGTGGTCGACGGTGGAATCTTAATTATTGAAATATAAGTCGTAGCCGACGTTGATTTAACGAATTACCGTTCCTTGCCGAATAAAATCAAAAGGCGAGCAAGGATCGTCTGAAATAAATCCGATACAGTCTCTCGGTAGGTATATTTCCGCCATTACCGGTAATGCGGGTAGAGTTCCACTCGCGGCACATCGACATGGACGTCATTAGCGTATCCACTTTACTTCACAAGTAATTTTAAAAAAGAATTTCAGTTCATGCCGATACGGTAAACGGATAAACGCAATGCGGATACAAACAGAATACGGATCGTATGCCGATATGCCGATACGGAAAATAGGTTAATAAAATTAGCGATCCACTACGCTCGAAAATATTATTTGAGATTTTAAATCACGGTACAATCTGACGTCCTGCACCAGTCCCGTTTCCCCTGACGAGGCTTGCGCAGGAAGTGTGGTAACAAAAAACGCAAACTCCTACCTAATTTGTCTCCCGTAATATGCTCACTCTGCAACCCGTAGACAATAATAAATCACCGTACCTGTTCGAATTTGTATAACAAATTCTATTATTTTCATAACATAATCTTTAATTATGAATTAAAATGTAGTTTTTTTTTTATTATTTTTTATTTACACATAAATAAATTAATAAAAATAAATAAAAGTTACCTAACATAAAGCATAGCCAATGAACGAAAAAAGAAGTAGAAGGAGAAAGCATGGCGCGAGTGTCAATGACAGAATTCGGCGACGCCTGAAGAAGACATGGCAGGATAAAGTGAATAATTGAGTCAGAATAATAGAAGGTATGTATGTGACGATGTATGAATGTGAATGAAGCAAGGAGTCAACTGAGTCTTTTGGCGGTCCTTCCTCTGGCTAGGTTTTTGTGTAAACTAACTAAGATAAATCTTGCGTAGAGCTGCTTTATGTCCACGACGTTGGGTCGAGGGCACTAGAATATTATTATAAATTTGTCACATTTTCCACATTTGTCACATCGAACCCAATGTGTTAAGATGGAATAACCAGACAAAACGGAAATATGTCATTTTTTAATCAAATTTTAGACTATTGATTCTTTTTCACAAAAAAGTATAAATTGATTTCTAAAGATTGTTCTTTTATCTAGTAAAGCTATGTTTTAAATTTGGACAAAATATAAGATTTTACCGTAGGTTGTTGGCAGATTTGTTAAATTTTCCATCAAAATTTTGTATTATACAACATACATTTCTAATCAGATAATCGAGCAGTAAAATAAATCAATAAATTATTGGGGAAAGCTACTTTTCAGAATTTTAATTTTAGTTAAAATAAAATCATAAAAAAAGATCCGCGCCTTTGTTTTGTGACGAAAATACTTCTGTTTGTCTATTTATTAACGGTCTTACAAACTAATTTATTAAAAAAAAAATTACATTCTTATTTTGCTTAGACATTATTGAAAAATTCTAAATACTTATGATCAAACATTTTTTACAAAAAGTTCATAATTTTATTAGTTTTATCATCACGAGTTTGAACATTTTTGAATGTATGTTATTATGTTAAAATGCTGGTATGGAGAATAATTTATCTTTCTCATCGGAATCGCCCTGTACAGTTGCAAGGATAATTCATCATAGTTAAAAGTAAGATCATCGTTAGACAAAATTTGAATTCTCGGCCACTGGTTAATGTCCCTTAATAAAAACTATGCCTTATCGTCTTATCAAATATAAATGTTCGAAGTCTGAATGTGCTAGAATGTTAATTAAGCAAATTCTAAACGCTCAAACAATTCGAAGTCCTACAATATCTAATAATAAAAATGTGCTGCACATCTTGTGAATCTTCCATCTTGATAATAATAAAAAATAACATCAACCATTGTTTATTAAGAAAACCCAAAACTTATCATACTCCTTTACAAAGAGCCAAAAAAACCAAGCCCCAAACTCCAGTGTGAATGCGCTGACTAGCATTAGAAAACATATCATCAACTGTAGTGGCAAGATATTTAGCGAAAGCCCCCAAAATTATATTTCTCGAATCTCTGGTTTTACGCAACCTAATGTCTCTTGTATTTTTTTAAATTTTTTTTTTGCAAACAAAACCAAGTTTAACACACTTATTTTTTACGCTTTCATATTGTTATTCACCTTTATCGGATGGTTGGTTTTATCCATAGTAATTTTTATGTTAACCCCTTGTCTGTTACGTACATTATAACTAAAAATTAATAAACATTATCATTTTTATATTAAAACAATGTAACTAAACTACTATCCAAAATAATTATAAATATTTATTTATTTTTATTTCATAATATTTAATTTTTTACAGATTTTTGGGTTTCTTGGCTACCACACTAGGCTAATACCCGTGTGTGGTAGTCATAAATAAAATTTAAAGAATATGGCTTTGAAACAGTTTGATTTAATGTTGACAGAAATATTTATGCATACGTATATAATATATAAATGTGTTTATTTATTATGAATACGTATTTTTTTATTAGGTACACCCTACAATAATGTATCTTTTAATTTGCAAGTACACTACTTTTCTAAAAGTGGAAGGGCCCACATTTTTCCAATAACTTTAAGAGCGATAAAGTTGCCATTTATCACTAAGAACATGGGCAGGGTGCACAAGGAGCTGGTGGTGATGGAGGTGCACAGGGAAGTGAACACGGTGGTGGTGGAAGTGGAGGGCAATGCTGTGCGCAAGGTGGTGGTGGAGGTGGTGGGCAAGGCTGTGCGCAAGGTGGTGATGGAGGCGGAGGGCAAGGCTGTGGGCAAGATGGTGGTGGAGGTGGTTGGCAAGGCTGTGCGCAAGGTGATGGTGGAGGCGGAGGGCAAGGCTGTGGGCAAGGAGGTGGTGGAGGCGGAGGGCAAGGCTGTGGGCAAGATGGTGGTGGAGGTGGTTGGCAAGGCTGTGCGCAAGGTGATGGTGGAGGCGGAGGGCAAGGCTGTGGGCAAGGAGGTGGTGGAGGCGGAGGGCAAGGCTGTGGGCAAGGTGGTGGTGGAGGTAGTGGGCAAGACTGTGCGCAAGGCGGTGGTGAAGGCGGAGGGCAAGGCTGTGGGCAAGGTGGTGGTGGAGGCGGAGGACAAGGCTGTGCGCAAGATGCTGGTGGAGGTGGTGAGCATGGCTGTGCGCAAGGTGGTGGTGGAGGCGGAGGGCAAGACTGTGGGCAAGGTGGTGGTTGAGGTGGAGGGCAAGGCTGTGCGCAAGGTGGTGGCGGAGGTGCTGGGCAAGGCTGTGCGCAAGGTGGTGGTGGAGGCGGAGGGCAAGGCTGTGGGCAAGATGGTGGTGGAGGCGGAGGGCAAGGCTGTGCGCAGGGTGGTGGTGGAGGTGGTGAGCATGGCTGTGCGCAAGGTGGTGGTGGAGGCGGAGGGCAAGGCTGTGGGCAAGGTGGTGGTAGAGGTGGAGGGCAAGGCTGTGCGCAAGGTGGTGGCAGAGGTGCTGGGAAAGGCTGTGCGCAAGGTGGTGGTGGAGGCGGAGGGCAAGGCTGTGGGCAAGGTGGCGGTGGAGGAGGGCATGCCTCAGCACAAGGTAGTGGTGGAGGTGGTGCGCAAGGTGGTGGTGGAGCCGCACAGGGTTTTTGACACGGTTGTGGGCACGGTTGAGCACAGGGGGATGAACAAGATGGAGATGGTGGCCATGAGGCTGCTAGTAGTGGAGACTGGAATGGACACCGAATGCAAGCTGAAAGTGCTCCCTAAAATAACAAATAAAATCATTAGTAACATATTCTAAAACCAAAAACATCTCGCAGATAAAAAAATTCAATCATATTTCCTCAGCGGTTAACGCAATAAATGCGTACATTAAAACAGTCATGAACCTCGGAGAAGCCATCTTGTGGGTGTTCTTCACTAATCTGATGCTAATTGCTGACCATTTTTACCTTTTATACTATTTTCCACAAAGATCTTTTCGAGTTCTCCATATTGACTACACTGACATATTGAAATGCAACGCCTTATCGTCTTACCAGTATAAAAAGTGTTTATCAACTGAATGTGATAGAATGCAAATCAGAAAAATTCCAAACCCTCAATTAATGCAGAATCCTACAAAATGTAATATAAAAATATGCTGCACATGTTTTTGTGAATATTACAACATCAATCGGCATTTATTCACACGTTTGAAAAATCATCGTTTTTTTTCAGGTGCGACTATTTAATGATGTTTTAAATGATTTTAAAATTTTCATTTCACATTTATTGTTATGTAATTGCTGACTAGACTTAAAGTGTGAGGTACTTTTCGAACCCTTTCTAGTCAATCTTCGTTTCGCCTCTATATCTCTTCGCCTCCCAGATTCCTTCAGTACCACGACACCAATTGTGACTTTGACCAAAGTGGTCACTAAATACGTGAGCTCTGGTGACTGGTAAATACCAGTTAGACCAGGAATAGCCATGTGCTTCATTAGTTTCCTCTTCTCCATATTCGTTCCCTCCTCATGCCGATAAGCCTCGCGACATTCATGGAATATGAAATACCCATTGGCTTCACAAAATGAAATGGCATTAGCCATTATTGGGTACCAGACCTTAATATCCAGGTACCTAATCTACCTCTTTCCTCTATCCTTCTCATTCAATTTGTTCAACGTCTCACATCACAACGTCTCCCGAAGTGGGGATGTGAAAGTCTCAATGCAATGCCAATGGTTGGCTTCAACTGGCTTCACCTCCACTATTGTAATGTCATGTTGCTTCCGAAACTAGTGTGGTTCTGGAAAAGTGGTGTACTCTCTATCCTGATGAGATCGTTATGATGACGCATAAATTACACAGAAGAAAAAATTTTAACATGATTTCTGTTGAGTTTGATTTTTCAGGTTTTTATGACTAAATTGGGCATTCTTCTATCAGGTCAAGTTTTTTTTTTAAATATATATACACCTAATGTGATTACGCCACAGGATCTAGGGGAACACAAGTGTTGTCTTATATAACGATAAAGCCTTATTCCATTTCCATTTTCCATCCCCTTGCAGCGGTGGCACCTTTACGCATAAGTGGGTTGTGACACCGGTGAGTGGCGGGTGCCGGGTGACAGGTGGCTGCTTAGCATATTTTCCAAAAATAACTCTATATTGATCACTCGGTGCCTGGGACGGTTGCCACACTTCTTATTGTGGGTCATGCAAACTGTCTGTTAAATGGGACAGATATATATATATATACTTACCTTTCCTAGACTGACTCCTCGTTGCCAATGAAAATACAGCCCCTAGAAATCTGCTGTACCGAATTTAACGAAAATTGAAGTAACCTCTTTCCTTAGAACTTTCGATTCGTCGACCTCAGATAAGCCAATAAAATTGATTATTCGTTCAAAAATTCATTCTTCCGATACATGAGAATGTGCAATGTTGCTTGAATGACTTTAGCCGTTTTGGTGACCAAATCAGTAACAGGGTATAAAATTACGTATAATTTGACGGATAGTCAATTATTTCTGGAATGCATGGAATACCGTGGAGAATAATAAAGTTTTTAATATCGGTCAGGCAAAATTTTTAAACTACTTATATAAAAAAAATCTATATATGTTGGTAGTTCTTAGTCAAAGAATAATACAGTTAAAAGTGACCGAATTAGATATAGACACCTTAGCTCAGTTGCCTAGAGCTTTTGGCATGATAGCGGAAAGTCCTGGGTTCGAGCCCAGAGGTGCCAATATCTTTTTCTGATTTTTTGCCTCCAGATTTTCGATTGAGTTTGGCTAATATTGTCTTCATTTAATTAGAAATCTATTTATTGCTAAAGGTTATAAAAAGGATAATTGTATAGAAAAAATTCTAAATATTACATATTTAGTCACAACCCAGGAGGAACGTGAGTTCACAATGTTGTGGTAATGAGATATTCCAATAGTGCTTCAATCAACAAAATATATTTCTTTGTGTAGCACTGTTAATTTAATTTTTGTTACGGTTATTATTACAATGGGTAAACGAGGTTCGTCAAAAAAAGGTGACTTTTCAAATTGCGCGGGCTGCGTATATTCGATTTTCAAAACTTTTTATTTTATTATGTTGGTACACATGTCCCCAACATATGTTGACATTATCAACCTTTTTATATTTTTAGTTAGTTTTTGGCAGATATAAAGGTGTGTTTAGTGATTTTTTGCTATCGAAAAAATGGATCAAAGTGTATGAAATTTTTTGTGTAAAATAAAATTCTCCAAAGCACTTAAAATGTTGACTGTAACATTTGGCGAGTCTACTTTCAGCAAAAAAAAAATGTTTAAAAGTGGCACAAGCTCTTCACATAAGGCCGAGAAGATGTTAATGACCACGCCCACCCTGGATGCCCCAGCACGTCAAAAACCGATGAAAACATGAAAAGCAGTGAAGAAATTTTTTATGAAAAATTGGTCGAATCAATAAAATAAAGTTCCTCCACACTGTATTACCCCAGCTTCCCTGCTGAATTTTGTGATCAAATGAAAGAAAACCATATTGCTAACGATAATTAAAAAAAAATTCCAGAAAGCGTCCAAATCTTTCCATTTTTGAAAATATAAACAATAAAAATAAAAAATGCATTTTATAACCCTTTCTAGAAAACATTTTTTTGTTGTTTATTAATTATTTCACGAACGTATTTTCCCGAAAACACGATGTTGGTAACTAGTATTGATCGTTTTACCTTTTCCTAATTTAATTCCTACCTACAAATACTTTTGTCCATCTATCTGTCTAATGCCGACGAAGAGCAATCAGGTGTCATATTATTCAGTTGAAAATTAACAGTTACCCTAACACCTTGCTGTGGGTGTGATTTACCGAACCCCGTTGTTCGACCGTGTCGAAACAAAAAAAAAACCAACGTGAGCTCTCGAGTTTGTTGTGGTTAATGTGATTGAACCAGCGAATTTGAAGCAAAATAGGAAAGAAATGAGGTAAGTCGGCATCCCTGACTTTTTCCAATTCTTCCCGTTTTCAAATTTAATAATTCATGTGCTTGAAGAAAAATAGTGCCGAAACTCAAGCGAAACCAGATATAACTGCTATTTTTTTCATAAGAAGCAATTACTTCGTGGTTAGACATTATATTAATTTGGTAAATACGCAGTTAGTCCACCTCACGGATAATACGGAACGTTCGTGTTGTCGAAGTTTGATGCATGGATAATATGGAATGTTCCCTTTTTAACTAGTAGACAATCAAATATGTCATTTGTCGGAAGTACCAATCTTATAAAATAAATTCTCTAAAATAAACTCGCATTACATCATAATTTAAAAAAAAAACATCCCAGGTTTTGAATGGTTTGTTTGGCAAAGCAGGGTTTGTCTAGCGCAGGGGTGGGGAACCTGCGGCCTGCGAAGTTTTTTGGTGCGGCCCGCGAGCACTTTTGGTGCGGCCTGCCGAAAAAAAAATTACACTAAAAAGCACTAAAAACAATTACTCAGAAAGCGAGAACAGTTTTCTTTCGCAGTGTTTCTGCTACATTTTAATGTTATTTATTTATTTATAAAATACATGTTACATATATTAGACAATTAAGTAGATTAGATTTATTAAATCACCATACTAGGTGGCTGCCTGTTTCATGGTGATCAATTAAATATAGTATCTTTTTAGTGAAGTCTAGTGTAAACACATGGTACTAGTATGTAAATTGGTAAAGTTAGAGAGAGAAGTTATAATAAAAAATAGAAAAAAAGAGAAAAAGAAGTGCGTAAAATAAACATGTAAATAAAATAAATCTGTAAACATATGGAACTAGTATGTAGTGATTTTGAAAATTGTTAAAGTTATAATAAAGAATAGAAAAGAGAAAAAGAAGTGCATAAGGATAAGATTATGGAAATATACATATCAAAATAATAAAAAAATTATTTTTATTTTTATATGTGTGCGTGCGTACGTGCATGTATATATAGGTGCACACATCCATATACACATAAACATACACACACACACACATATTACTAAATCCGGAGAAAGTTATAATATAGCTAATATTACGAATACACCCATGTTTCTAGAAATAAGTTTCTATGTTAGAAACAAATATATACTTGATCCAACATCCTTTTTTAGTTTAAGTTTAATTACTTATTATTTATTGTACGATAGGGAAATTAATATCCAAAAAATATCTCAGTATTGATGACAATTCTATTTTGGAAGGAAATAATATCACATGCTTTCTTTATATATTGCTACACTTCTGCAATGAAAAAAAAATAAAAAATATTATTCCGTATAAATGATCGTAAACAGTTAAATAAATAAAAAATTGCAGTCAATAAATTTTCTGTAAAATGCAGGAAAACCTTTCACGTGTTCTGAGTACAATATAATTTAAACTGGTGGTCAAGTGGATTCTTATGCAGATCCATTCGTAAGTTAAAACCACTCTTGTGTTCGTAATGCAATTTCCTGTCGTGAATTTATCTGCTGACGCAATCGAAGGAAACCATACATGTGTTTGTAGTGCAAAAATTGGAGGAAAACCATTTTGAGTTCTGGGTGTAATATCAATCAATGCTGGGGATCTCGCATGCAGATTCACTCTAAAGTTAAAACCAGTTTCATGTTCCGAATGATCTGTCAAAATTAGAGTGGCGGATTATTCTGCTGACGCATTTCGAAGACAACAGTTCTAACGTTTCGAGTGGAGTGAAAATTTTTGTTTCAAATCATATGCTACAAAATTTGTAATAGGTAGGAAAACCATATGCAAATTAGATTCCATCTTAATTTAAAACCAGTTTTTTGTTCAGAATGAAATAATCAAATTCCAGTTGTGAAATCATCTGTTGACACATTTTGAGGGAAAAGATTCTCTTATTCGAAGTGCAGTTATTAAATTCTAGTTGCAAACTATGTATGTACTGCTAGAATCAAAGAAAAACCGTTTTCATGTTTTGAGTGAAGTTTTAATTCACCGCATTCAGATTTAATTTAAACCAGTTTTGTTTTCAGAATATAACGGCAAATTAAATAATAAGTTGCAGATTCATCATTTTTTTACCGAGTGAAGTTTTTGAAGCACATTTGAGTTACACACCATGTGCTGCAAAATTCTGTGGGGAACTATTATTTAATGGTCTAAGTCTAGCGGGTTTGTGTAATTATTGATGACGTCCGTTTGAACACTTGCTGGGACTGGTTGATCTTCCTAAAGCGTCGATGACACAGAGCGAGTTTACAAGCTACTATCTGGGAAATTCACTATCTGTTAGTAACCTCGCTCAGTGTCATCGTGTTACTTGCTAACTAGCAGATTGTTGACAATCTACAAAAAAAGTTGATAGGTCGTCAACGTTACTCGCTACACGCTTGCTCGTGATTGATTTATTTATTGTTTTCAAGATGGCTGCCAATTAACAGCTGATTTCGACTGTCAAACATCACAGAATTATCGTTATTTGTTTTTGGGGTGTTATGCCGTGTTGCGCTACCTCCTTCTTTAGCCAACGTTTCGGACATCGTTGCAGTGTCCATCATCAGGGCAGATCCGGCAGATCCGGTAGATGTAAAATCCGGTAAAAACAAATAACGAAAATGCTTTTGGCCGTGAAAGTCTTAAAACTTATCATCACAGAATATGTTCAAGCAGGCGTCGTTATTCTTGTTACTGGTGCTAGCAGCGACCTCGCTACTAAGCGAGTGGACAGTTTTGTGTGTCATCATGAGAATCGCACTCGCCGATTTATCCGCTTTTAAAACTTAGTAGATAGTAGCTTGTAAACTCGCCCTGAGTCATCGAGGCTTTAGGAACTATCGAAAATTTCCCAAATTTTTTTTACCGAAATAAATAATTTTCGGGTAAATTTTGAAAATTTACCCAAAAATAGGTTATGAAACAATATAAGTAAAACACGAAATGGTAACATAAAATAAAACATATTCAAAACTACTTTTACAACATTTGTAAGGTTGCGTCCTGATATATACGCTTAATTCTATAAATGGAGCCGGTGAATATATCATTAGTTTGTGTAAACTTGTTGCCATAAAAAATAATAGCTAACATTAATAATCTTTGATTGAAAATGATCAATTAATCGACGTCAACATCGTCAATGAGTGTCTTATGTCCAAGCGACGACTCGTGACCGTATCGTGTTGTCCAATAAGCAATCAGTCGAACAGCGACACAGTGAGGCAGGGTTTGTAATAATTTATTCGGAAGACCATGAATACATTGGAGGTCAACCTCCAAATAAAATAATAAAAACTCTGCTTTATAACAGATTTCTGAAGCAAATGACTTAATTTATAGATAATAAAAACTGCCCGTTTTGACGCCCCCTTTCTCATGCAATTAGATCGCATTTATTGCTATTTTTTCGAATGATATTTCACCCATTTTAAAAGGATATGTTCACTGAAAGATTATATTTCAAGTTTGTACAACCTTATGTCCACTCAAGGCACGCTACTTGAAAAACAATGCTATGGTTTTTACTTGCTTCGTGTTCAAGATACCAAACGGCACAATAGATGTTCTAGCACAGGATAGAAAGACATGAGGAATGGGATTGTTGAATAAAATTTTAAAACGGTATACGTGTAATTTTGGAGGCGGGTACGGGAACCATTTATTGGATAACAACACCCCAGCCATAGGTCACTCCAAGTGGTTCACTTTCGCTCTGGTGACTTAGTAGGGGTGCCCGGATTCATGGGGTGAGGTTTGTTTAGGTATTGGCAGCCAATGCGTTTGCCTACCTACTGCGTAGCGGGCCGGTCGGTAGAGATTGTTTGAGGGAGACATAATCGAGACCTCTCCATTCGGATTCTTTCGAACCATCATCACCTTACACCGCAAAGTGAGGAATGGATACATACATCCGTCACTCCTAGACACTAACCACCAGATTTCTACCCACCCCTCTTACATTTTTCTTCCAGAACTTTCACTCCTCCCTTTCCCTAAAAAGACCCTCCATCCAGCATCTCCAAAGATGGCATACTCTATGTGGGTTTTTTTTCCTCAGGACCTCCTCTATGGAGCTATTGTAAAAAAGTAATTACTGTCAATTACATCTTCATATTTTTTACCTATCTTTCCAAATGTGAAGAATGTATAAGAAATGTTTTACCATAAATTGATGAATGTCGTAAAACAACTTAAATAAAGAAATTTAAAAAATACAAGCGTTTTTAAGGAATTTCTTTAACCGGTATAATACCATAACTCATTTCGGACTTAAATTATTTATCGAAATGTAAATGTACCAATTAGAAAGAGCAAAAGTGTAACACTTGAATTTTGGCGCATGGTGGAAAAGTATCATCTCGGAAATGTGCCTTAAAGGGTTTTACCAAAACACAGTCGATATGATATAGTGTGATTCATTGCTCTCGACTACTTATAAAACATATTTTTATTACTGTTTTGTAAAAATAAGTCACCTATATAAAAAAAACCTTTCCCATTTACCTTATCACCGATCAATTAGTCAGCACTTTTGTACAATTTTGAAACAAAAATTCCAGCATACCAATAGGCCACTTGCATCACATTTTAAAAAAAAATTCCGGTTTAGGCAAATATTCTAAGACATTCCCTATTTTTTTTTATCGTATTTTTGACCCTGGCGATTTTTTGAAAATTTCAATCCGAAAAAAGACGGGATATAATTTAATAAGTGCGAAAAGAAAAACGTTTTCCACACGAATGGCACAGGAGAATAACGAGGCATACCAAAAATATTACATCTCATAAATATTTTTTTCCTTGATCCATCTTATTGATCATAAATCATTATAATGTACAACATCTATATTACTAAATCCAATGTAATATACTTGTACTTGTGAATTGTAATAATAATAATAAGAATATTATAAAATTTGATTTTGTTAAAATCAGCACCATAACCATTATACCTCTAAAACACGCACCGACAATTAAAATGTACGGGGTTCTCTTCATAACATATAGTGGCCAAATAGTGGCCTATTGCTCATTGAATTAATATTTTAGAAGTTTTATTAATGATCTTTTTGTCAATTTTGGCTCTTATTTACACAAAATATACAACTGTGTAAGATCCGTCCCATCGAGTCGTGGCCGGAAGCAGATTGTGATTAGTGTTATTGGTTATTTATTATTCTTGTTTATCACCTCCTCGTGCGAGCCACGGGGGGTGGCGCCTTCCACTGGGAAAGGGGACTGGGATGTGGGTTTGGGGGAGGGGGTGGAGGGGGGATAAGCTATCCTCCATTTTACCCCACTGATAAGGGTGGCAGTGGTGATTGCAAAATCATGTGTTGATGTTAAATCGCATCGAAAACGGTCCCACGGCAAAACAGAACGCTGAAGAATGGAATAGAGAAAGAACAAACAAACAAACCTTACCTAATATAATCTAATCTAACCAAACTGAACGTAACCTAATCTAACCTAACCTAACCTAATCTAACCTAACATAATCTAACCCAAGCTAACTGAACGTAACCTAATCGAACTAAACCTAACATAATCCAACCTAACCGAACTGAACGTAAACTAATCTAACCTAACCTAACCTAATATAATCTAACCTAACATAATCTAACCTAACATAATCTAACCTGACCGAACTGAACGTAACCTAATCTAACCTAAACCCTAACCCAGGCGTTAACTTTGACGGCCTTCGTGGTTGAGTGTATCCCATCCTTGGCTACGAATCCGGAGGTCACGGATTCAAATCCCGGGGTGTTCAAAAATAATTTTTTTCGATTAATTACGTTTTATTTTATTTTTTAAATTATTAAAAAAAGAAGTTTTTTTTCATTATCTCCACACAGAAAAATAATTCCCCTCAGGGTCTACGTCATCTTTGGGGATTATACGTTTAGGGTCTTTTGAGGAAAGGAAGGAGATGTAGTTCTGGCAAGGAAAATAGTACGAGGGTTGGTAGGAATCTGGGGATAAGTGTCTCCAAGAGTGACGGACCCATATGTTCAACCTCACGACATAACTAATCGAGGATGCCATGGTCTCAGGTTTTAGATTGTGTAGCACCTTGTGCGGTACCTGGAGCGCGATTCCCGTTCTTTTTGCGTTAACCTTAACGCTAGCATTCGCCAACAATGTAAGGTTGCGCATTTTACGCCGCATTACAAGCAAGCGATTCCCGTTCTCCCACATTTGAGCGCTATCCTCACATAATCGTGTTAAGGAGAGAGACCTAGTAAAAAATCCCAAAACATTGGGTTAGAGATTTTTTGAAAACACTGATAAATGAAATACAATCTAATAACGCAAGGTTGTCAACCAAAACTTTAAAAACAATGATTTAACATTGTATTGCATTTTAATCACATCTTATTTTATTTTAAAATAACGTAACGTAACGTGGGATACCAACATAACGATGGCGGGCGGGCTGTCATAGTATCAGTTTGCGAGTGAAATTTTATAAAAATAATCGGCTGTATTTCCCTCAATTTTGCTTTCCGCACATTAATTCTTTTTTTAATGAGTTTCTACACACTTTTCTCATCTAGAAAGTGCATTTTTATTAAATTCCCTGACATTGGCGTATTCTGCATTTCACCCTTTTACTGTATTAATTTGTTAAGAAACATATGAAAAATATATGTAATTAAGTAATGTGACGTTAATTGGCGTAAAATTATTTTTCAGCGTTTTGATCATCAAACTGTTTATTCCATATATATGCTCCTGGCGGATGGAACGTGTATGAAATGGAGAACACAGGCAGTTGAAGGAATCAAGCCCGAATACCTTCCCAATGATGTATGTAACGCTGTCCACATTTGTCACATCGAATCCGTACAACATCGTTTCCTAAGAGGAATTGCTTGGAGGTTGGGTCTTGAAAGAGGCAAGTACTCATATGATGAAATTGAACACATTTTAAACATGTCTTCTTTAGAAAAACGTAGAAAGGACTCTGATCTAATTTGCATATTTAAAATTATCAACAGTATTACTGATACACCTGCATTGTTACAACTCATCCAGTTTAACATCCCTTCCCGTTGGCTTCGAAATAATGGATTGCTGTTCCTCAATCAACATTCTACTAATTACGGATACCATTCTCCCTTATCCAGAATATCGAGACTTGTCAACGCAAGTCAAAGCATTGATTTTTTTGGTGTAAAACTAAATGACTTTCGGCAGTCGATATGCAATATTTAAATGCTTCTTTATGCTTTGGACTTGTAGTGTCTCTATATGTACTTTTTATATTTTATATTGTCATTGCTATTAATTTTTATGTGCTCTCCCTTCACTGTCATCTCTGTTTTTTTATTCGTGTTATTATTATGTTTTTAATGGACTGTTGTCTGTAAATTAATAAATAAATAACTGTATTTTTATATGTGTATGGTGCTGTAAAATTCAACATGTGTTGAACTGTTTTTTTTTTGGTTAAAAGAAGCACAGCCTATGCCACCTTCTGCAGACAGAATATGCAGAGTCAAAATACCAGATTCTGAGAAACAGAAATTTATTTGCTAGCTAAAATAATATGTGTTATTTTAAATATTATGCAATTGTATGATACAATTTGATGTTTATTTCTTTTACAGACACTGATGCGAGTGGCAGTAGAATTCGCTGTAGCTGATGAGTGATGATTGAAGTTTGACCGCCCGCAAATTGAAAGCACGAGGACAATTATCTGGACGTCAACTAGGATAATTCTTTCATGAACAGAATCAGTCGAATGGCAAATGTGCTGGAAGAGACCTTCCCAATGATGAAGTATGTATTTTGATTTAAAAAAAAACTATGTTATATTGTGTTTCGTAGTGAAATATATCAACTGATATTGATCATTAATTGTTTTTGGTTAAGGTTTAATGGAACCTACGTTAGAATCTACGCATTCACAGATGGCGCCAATTTGATTATTTTAGGTTAAAACACTTATTGCAAGTTTTGCTTTAAAATATTAAGATAATTTAATTGTTTTCGCTCGCACTTATTCAATATGAATATGAATACATAGTTTTGTACATAAACAATCGTTCAAGGAAGGCTTACAAGTCCACTTTTGTATCGGTCACTCAATCCAATATTGTATTTGTTAGCCTTTATGGAAAGATTTGAGTTTGTTTTTAGACGAAACTATTTATTCATATTCATACTGAATACATAGAGCTCAAACAATTAATTTACCTTAATATTTTAAAGAGTAACTTGCAAAAAGTATTTTAACCTAAAATAAATAAATTGGCGCCATCTGTGAATGCGTAGATTATAACATTTCCATGTTCCGTTTAACCTTAAACGCAGTATATTAAAGCGTATGTCACCTGTGAATGTAGAAGTAGAAGCCGAAGACGCCCAAGAATGACATGGCATGACCAAGTGAATCAGATACTTTAGTTGGGCCATGTTTGACTTGGCCTGAGTCAGAATAATAGAAGAGCATGTATGAGACGATGTATGAATGTAAACGAGGCAAGGAAGGTATGCCAAGTCTGAGTTGTTTGGCAGTCCGTCCTCTCTGCCTACCCCTGCGGAAAACAGCGTGATGGTTAGATATTTAGTTAAATTTCATGTGATACAATTTGATACTTTTATTTCTTTTTCAGAGATTTCTTCTGACTGATGGAAAAGGGCAGTGGTCAATGTATGGTACTGTTGCTGATGACTGATCTAGAGTTATGAAGAAATGCTGGTGACTGAGGCGATGATATCATTGGGATCTCCTCCGCTGAGGATTTCATTTGCATATTAATATTTAAAATTATATAAATAATATGAAGTTTCTGAAAGAATTATAAATATATTTTGTGATGTTTTTTTTAGCTCGGTCGAGTGTTTGTGCAGGAGTTTGGTTAGGAGTAGACTTGAGAGTGGGTCGGTGGTTTGGAGCCCACACCAAGTGAAGTATTCCCTCATGTTGGAGAAGGTTCAGAAGAAATTTCTGAGATTTCTTTACCTGAGGGAATATGGCTACTACCCGTGGCTCTACCCTACCAACTTTCTCCGTCACCGACAGCATAGACTGTTTTATCTCCCGGCTTGCAGAACTAATTTGCGAATGGTTATGCCAGTCGGGAGAGCTGTCTGGTTGTTAAATGAAATCACTTCGAATATCGATATGTTTAACATCAATGAAGCACAATTCAAACGACAAGCTTTGTTGCTGTTAGTCTAAATCTGTTTATCTTAATATCTGTAAATATTTTCTCTTTTAAAAACACTTTGAAATTGTAATATTTTAAAATGAATAAATAAAATTGAATTGAATTGTATGTTTTGAATCCACCTTTTTATTTGAGTTTTTAGTTATAATGTTGCTGTTGATGGTTAAATGAAAGTAGGATTTATTAAAGTAGTATTGCTTCACAGTAGAATTGTTTAATTAAGATTATTGATACGTCAAGATTATTAATTGATTATTGACGGCGCTAATCTTTTTAAGATCTTTTAATATAATTTTCATGACATTTTTTTGGGCTTTAATTAGTGAATTTATTGATTAGAATATTATAATTACAAACGATAATATAAAAGTTCAGGATTCCCTAATTTTTTTTGTATTTTCACAACAGATTGAATAAAAAAACCTTTCCGGGAAGTACAAAGTTACAAGTAAACATAAGAAAGGCTTAAGTTTATGTAGGAAAACCTAAGACAAAATAAAGTTTTAAGAAATTATTTGATTTATTATCCTTATGTGTTTTGCAATTTATGAGTATTTTTAATAAAATATATGTTTCACTTCATGCCATTTTAATTATTTTTACCTATGAACCATGTTTTCCTATCTCGTTCAGCCAGATATATCACACATACTTTAAACATGTAGTTTATTGTAAATTAAATGACTCTTATCAGACATTTTGCAAGTTATGTACTTTAAAACCCCTCAGGCTAATTTATTTGGTTTTCGGAACAACTCACACAGGTCTCATAAAAATCGTTGTATCTCCCTTACCATCATGGTTAGAAATATGATCTAAACGGTGTTGGAAAGAGAAAATATCTCGCTTTTTATTTAAATCTAAAAGTTAACCACAAAATAGTTAAAATGATCACCTTTATGAAACAAAAGTTGCCAGTGGCGATTTGAAAGAAAAAACAAGAAACTTTGTGAATTTTTAAAAAATTATTTTACATGAAACGACAAAAAAGTGAGGTGGTGATAACGTTTATAATACATTTGTCTAATAAAATATGTATGTGTGTGTGTGTTTTTTTTATCAGTTTCAGTAATTTTAGTGGGAAAAACGTAAGGTGAGACATTTTTTATGTTGTATTCAAAACATTTATATTTAGAAAATAACATGGTTACTTCTAATAATAAAATTTGATAGCGTATTTTATCACCTTTCAAAAAAAGTTTTCAGTTTTCGGAAAGGTTCGCAAATATTCCATTATTTTGGAATTGAATGCGAAGCAGAAACATTTTGACTTTCTGAAAAATAGGCCAGAGTTGTGACTAGTTCAAACATCGCAATTCCGGTAATTCGGTCAATTTAATACCATTATTATGTAAAGAATACTTCACTAATCAGGTTTACAGTCAAAACTTACGACAATATTAAGTTTTCTTTTGTTAAAATACGCAAATATCGATAATCGTCGTCAATGTCACACTTTAATGTCAGTCAATTCCTCGCTAATGACAGCCCGTACGGTCTCCTTTAGATCCTTTCCTTTGCGAAGCGCAAAGGAAAGGATTCAACTGTCATCGAGAGAACGTGAATCGCAATTGACGTTAATTTGAAGGAAAGGAAAGGATCACTGCGTTAAAAAGAACCAGAATCGCGCTCCTGATCACATAAAAAATATTGAAATATTTTAATATAAATTTGCATAGGTACATACTATTTAATGCGAGTTTATTTATTCGTTCTTATTAGTTTAGTTTAATTTATTTTTATTATTTTATACGTACATTATTTTATCGTGTTCTGTTTTATCCGGTCGCCGATCAAAACAACATCAATATCCGATCGTGTGGAAACATGTCAGCTTATAAATATTTACACTCCAAAGGTTTATCTTAGTCGATGTTATTTGATAAGCGATGCATCATCATTCATCATTTTAGAAACCGATCCGAAATAGATTAAAGATATAGTATCTAACTTATTTTTGGGATATTTTTTATACTCGTATAATATTATTAATCCAGAAATAAATGTTCAACTTCGCCAGAGTACCAGTAATGTTACTCATACGTACTCCGATTACACAACACAATATATTTTTCTATTAAATAACAATTCCCTATCTCTTATAAGGAAGGGCTTATTGCTATGGTGAAAGACCCCATTTACCATCGAAACTTTGTTGAAATGGCTTTGGACATGTTTGGTGACAAGGTGTGATTAGCCAGGTACTTCGCTACCATCAGAAACATTTACCGTGTTAACAATTATTACGTTTATGAAATTGCCGTCGGGATGTTTATTTTTACTAGCTCCACACAGGAGGAAAATAATTTCCCTCAGGACGTATGTTATCTTAGGGGATGTTGTGTGGGTTTTTTAAGCAAAGGAAGGAGAGGAAGATCTGATAAGGAAATAGGTATGAGGGGTGCGTAGGAATCTGGAGGTTAGTTTGTCTAGTGTGGTCGACTGTATAATAAGATAGAGTGTGCTCAAGTAGATATTTTTGTCGATAATTTATATGGATTCAAAAAAAATGCTCTCCGATTGCTGAAAAACATGTGCTAAATTATTATGTATCATTTTTGTCTCTAATTATGCCTTTTATCTTGCCTCTCTTTAATTGTTATTTGAGTAAACTTTTGATTTTTTTTTTAAATTCTATACGAACAATGAGTTTAAAGGTTCATAAGTTTATAGAACAACGTAATAGGGATCTTTAAAGCTTGTTAAGATTTGATTTGAAGTTGGCCAATGTTGACATTGTCAAATTAATCGAATATTTTTTATAAGCCTCATTGAAATTACGGCACATTCTCGATAAGGCTGAGTCATACCCCAGCTTAGTTCGATATTTTTTAATATTTAACGGAACATAATTTACCAGTCGTGAACCAATTCTAGGAACATTGAACCTGATTTGATGAAGTAGAAAAGGACAGTTTATTAAACCATTTACAATTTTGAATAGAAAATTTAGATCTGTATTTAGTCTTCTTTGTTCAAGGGTGCGTATATTGTAGAATTTTAGTCTATCAGTGTAGTGAGGAAGTGATCGAGCTCGCCTATCGGAATATGCCAGGTGGTACATAAAATGTTTTTGAACCTGCTCTATTCGCTGAATATGAACTTTGTAGGTTGGACTCCATACAGCACTTGCGTACTCCAACACGTTGCGGGTGAAGGAATTGTACAGCGTTATTTATAACTGTTCCAAAATTAATTATTGTATTATTTGGCTAATTGATTGTATATAAATTTTTACTCTATCTTATTTGTATAATTAACTGAGTTTTTATAACTGGGTTATTCTCACATGTGTGTGAACAACCTGTAAAAACGCAGTATAAATAAATAAGTAAATAGAAGGAGTGATGGATGTATGAATCCATCCGTCCAACCGCGGTGCAAAGCGTTTGGGCGAGAGATTCCGGCTGGAGTGGATAAAAGACTTACCACAAACAGTCTCTCTCGATCCTGCCCACCACACGGCAGATGGGCAGACCTAAACAAACATCACCTCATGAACCCGGACACCCCTGCTAAGTCACCAAACATAGCGAACCACTTCGGGTAACCTATGGCAGAGGTGTTGGTTATCCAATAAATGGATGTACGTCGATACTAACACTCCAATTCAATTCGATCACGTTAACAGCAAGTATGTATCAAGGTTTTAAAAACCTTCCTTTTTGGGCTCTCATACCCGCAATTTCAAATATACCTATTTGAGAGTATCATACTTGTATTGTCTATGATATGTCTTAATCACACTTTTCTTACTGAATTAAAATTACTCGATTCCTTACACATCAATCTGTCTCTTGACGAATCACATTTAGAAAGATCAAATCCTTATAGGTACTACTGCACCACCCACCTTTACATGTTGCTTTTACTTTCCAAAACACACTCATCAAAGAATACATTACATATTTATATTAAAATATTTTTCAGGATTAAATAACATGTGTTCACAATAATGTCCTCTGCGTGCGAACTCTATATAAATTTCTTTAAATGGACAATATACAGTGTTAATTTCAAGCGACCTCCCAGGTAAGTATGGTCCTGTTTTCATTAAATTTTAGGCAGCATCGCGTTCATTGGTCAAAATATTGTACATATATTTTCGTATCGGTGATCAATGAACCGGTGTATGCAATTTTTAGCCATACGTTGTTTATAATTGTTTGCCTAGCTTGTAGTTTTTTAGATTTTAGAAATGTGTTATAAGTTTGTACAGCGCACTTGAGGTGATTTTTCACAAAAACGGCGCTATATAAATCATCCAAGTATTATTATTATTATTATTAAGGTTTGTTGTTACTAGGTGGAGATGCTACTAGAGAAATAACAGAAATAAAATATATAACATAGTATGTATACAGTGCATTGAAATAGACAGAATAAAGTAAGAAAAAATGTAATAATAATGCAATTACGTAATTTTTAGGTCAAATGCTTCTCTTTGCCTTATGAGTTTGATAAATATCAAGGTTTAGTTGTTACTAGGTGGGTATGCTACTAGAGAAATACAGCAATAAAATATGAAAAGTATGCATACAGTACAGGGAAAGAGAAAAAATAAAGAAAGAAAATATATCATAATAATTTATAATAATGCAATTTCATAATTTTTAGGTCAAATGCATTATTAGCTTGTAGGTTAAATTAGCACTCGCCACTAATTAAATATACAAGGTTGTTTATAAAGATCTCTGTATCGTCACATTCTACGGCATTATACCTTCGAGTCATTGGATTGAAATAGGTGTAGCGGAAGGCAGCGAACGAATTGAATAGCCATATAAATGTTTTGTTGAACGGGCAACATTAGAAACCCCGCACTAGAACCACGGCGAACTCGCCTACCATTCTGTTTCCACGGCTCGGTTGTCGAGTCGCATTTGTGTGCAAATATTTAAATGCAAGTCAAACGTTCATCATACTATTTATTTAAATATACCGACCACCTTGTTGGCAACGTGTTTGAAGTTCACGAAAGTATCTTGGCAGGACTACCATACCACAACATCCGCCAAATTGGTGATAAATGTAATAATAACCTGTGTCGGTTTTGTGTAAATAAATGCAAGTCAAACGTTCATCATACTATTTATTTAAATATACCGACCACCTTGTTGGCAACGTGTTTGAAGTTCACGTAAGTATCCTGGCAGGACTACCATACCACAACATCCGCCAAATAGGCAACATTATCATAAAATAATTCAACATACCCCAATTGGGGATGCCATAGTCCCACTGGCTCCAGAAGGGAGCAGTTGGGACTCTTGTGCGGTATTCATGTAAAAAAAGTGAAATGTTTTATGTCTCCTTAAATAAAATTTATTAGGAACTTTAATGTGAATATTACTTAGACAATCTTCTTCCCATTCTCCTTCCCTCCATCACATTACACCTTAAGACTCCGCTACCCGAATTTATACCGATTTCTTACATATCTCCCTTAAAGCTCTTAAAAAAACATATGTTATTCTTGAATATAATATCTAGACATTCCCCGCGCCGAAACGCAAATTATGTAAAATTCCCTAGATAGAAAAAAAATCGCAAAGTATGCTCCAAAAATTGTTATAAACACGTTTTTTTTCAGTTATTTTACAAGTTATATGTATGAAAAAATTCGCAGTATTTCTTTATATTCTGTTTAAGACAACCTCCGCGAGATTTTGGCTCTATTTTAAACGAGACGTGTTTTTTAAATATTTTCCCATTTTTCGCATCAATTTTGTCGCTTTAAATACTAGCGCGCTACTCTAACAGGCGTAATTTCATATCTCCATCTTCTTCTTTTTGAGCCCGGTTGCGGCGCCTTAACTGGGAATGTCATAAACCCGCTTACTCCGGACGCTGGGGAGCAATTGGGACGCTTGTGCGGAAATACTCCGAGACCATTGGAAGGAATCCCATCACTTTCCCAGCGGTGTTGTAAGGAAACATATGGTTTCTTCCTTCACCGCACATCGGTCGTCCGGTTGATTAGCCAGACATCCGAAACATCATAATTTGAGTTTAATGTGCATTATTCGTAAAAGTGTGTATGCCTCCCGGTATTATTTTAAAGCATATTTAATATGTAAAATACAAACAAGTGTAAATAATATTTGATTTAAAGCGAACATTCGAATATTGTTTTCTTCGTTATCTCAAAACTTAGTATTTGGAGATGTCTGACTAATCAAATGAGCGATCGACATTTCAAGACTTATTTTATTTTAACGAAGTAACTATATATGGGCATTACATTTATTTATTTATGCGTATGGTATCCCCACTACGCAAGAAAACATCTCTGGATTGCTCCGACGATAACCGTGCGATGATTACGCTTCTAGTACTCGATCCTGCCGGCCACCCGCGTTATTTTACCTCTCTGCCCATTTCATGCGCGAATACGAAATTTTGTAAATATTAATCTCTCAAACATGAACAAGTGTTATTAATCATCATCCAATATAATTTCTGAACACCGGATCGCGGCCTGGAAGTACCGCAATCCTCAGGAGCCTGTCTACCTCTTTATGGTAAAGCATTGGTACTGTATCGTCTGATGTGGAGACGGAGCACCAGGACAAACACTTTCCACCAACTCCTCAACCCTTCCAACAACACTTCCAACAATATTTTGAACATCTCTATTCCCTCCAATGCCAATGCATACGTGGTTAGTAAGCAGTATGAAAGTAATTAAACCGCCGCTATCCGAATTTCTACGGATTTCTTAGATATATCTCCCTTAAACATTTGAAGTTTTTAAGCTCATAAAAAAATATATACTGTTTTTAAAGATAACATTTATCCATTCCCCACGCTGAAACGCAAATTATTTGAAATTCCCTCGATTGAAAAATTATTATATTCACGTTTCTTTCAGTTACTTTACAAGTTATATGTATGAAAATATTCAGAGTGTTTTTATAATGTCGCTTTAGACAGCCCCTTAGAGATTTTTGCTCTATTTTAAACGAGTCGTGTTTTACTAAACATTTTCACGATTTTCGCTACAATTCTATCGTTTTAAATATTAGCGCGCTCTCTCCAACATTCGTAATTACATATCTCTTCATCTTCTTCTTTTCAAGCGGAGATACGGCGCCTTAGTAACATAATACAATAGAAAAAAAAGCAAGTAAGAATTCTTCTAAAAATAACGTAAGATTATAAATTAAAGCGTTTATGAAAGGAAAAGAAAATAAGAGCTGCAACCCGTTCAAAAAGCCTCCTGAAGATAAAAGTAACAAAAATTTTAACAAAACAAAAAAACGACTTCACAAAATGCACTAAAAAAGTAAAAAAATAATATCGTATCCTTCTACAACTTCATAATCAACTTACTTTTTCTAATCATCAATATGTAGGTACGATTGTTACTTTTAGAGTCGGTGTCAGTCAAGGTAGGTTTGTAACTACATACATAGTTATAGGTGAGATGTGTTTGTGTCGCACAAGCGACTTTACGAGGCGAGAGGCGAGAGCGGGGCCGCGGCGGCGCGGGGAGCTGTCAAGTGAACGCGCCGGGCCTGGTACCTTTGCTGACACCGACTCCAAAAATAACAATCGTACCTACATATTGATGATTAGAAAAAGTAAGTTGATTATGAAGTTGTAGAAGAATACGATATTATTTTTTTACTTTTCAGTGCATTTTTTTAAGTAGTTTTTTTGTTTTGTTAAAATTTTTGTATATTTTTTGATTTTTAGTGAATCTGAAGTACACTAACTAATTTGTCTGAATATGGGTAGACCTACTAAACGTGCTGCTCATATGAGACTGACATAATTAAGAGATTCGGCCAAGTTTCGTTAATTTGTCATGGATCCGATAATCAAAACCTAACCAAACTCTCATTAAATTACCCTTGAAGTACATCCTTTCCAATAGAAAAGAATCATTGAAATCGGTTGGCGTGATATTGAGTTATTCGTCCATTTGTCGCGCACATACTTAATGCAAATTTAAGACTTATATGGTTTTCTCATGGATGCCATTGTCGGAACTGGATCAAATTAAAATGGGACAACACGGAAAACACACTATCGGTTTACTCAGTCAAAAGTTCTGAGATAACAAACGTTAAAAAAAAAAAAAATACAGTCGAATTGAGAACCTCCTGCTTTTTGAAGTCGTTTAAAAATGGAGAAAGAAACAAATAGTATATTAAAATATAAGTGGATAAACAGGTCTTTAAAACACGCGCGATTTTTCGAGCACGACGGCGTAGCCGAGTTCTCGAAATAAAGCAAGTGTTTTAAAGACCAGTTATCCACGAATACTTTACGCTATTTTTTTTTTATTGGTACACTTTGAAAACATAAATATTGATATTATTATTAAAAATTTGGAAATAAGAACTATTAATGAATTCGTGATGTGACATCACAATATCTTGTTGTCATGGAAATGAAAAACACAAACATTAATTTGCAATCTGTCACATAAGATTAATAGTTGACATCACAGTTTTTACTATATATATATATATTTTTTTTTTTATTGGCAATGTTTATTAAAAATACATATGAAGTTACAACAGTTACAATGTTACATAGTTACATAAGGTTAACAAAAAATAAAATAAAATTGCCTTTCCTCACCATAAAGAGACAATGCTCTTGTGTTTGGTGAGGGAGTTCTAGCTCAATTAGTAAATTAATGATCGTGTAAGTTAGTAATAACGGCTATTGTAAATAATAAGAATTTAAAAATAAAAATCCTGAAGAGTTTAAAAAAATCATAATATAAATTAAAAAATCATTATAAATGGAAGAATCATGTAAGTTAGTAACAAAAATTATTGTAATAAGTAAGTAAAGGATACGTAAGAAAGAACGCAAGATTTATACAATAGTAGACTCAGAGATTTAGAAATTAAGAAATGAAAGAAAAAAGAAGGAATAAATGATTTATAAAATAGCAGACTTTAAGATACAAAGTAAACATATTTGGGACTTTTATAGCAGTTTCAGGTAATTTTTTATTTTGGGCTTAAATTGCTGCATATTTTCGATGGTTTTTAATTTTAATGGGAGGTTGTTATAATAGATTATGCCCAGATAAAGATAGGAATTTTGGATGTGCTTAGTATTAAATTTAGGAATTTTAATAGTTTTCTGGTATCTTGCTGATGTATTGAATTGGAAGTTACGAGTATTTAACTGTATTTCTTTGTAAATTTGAAGAATTGAATATTTTTTATAGATTTTGTCTATTATAGGCACATTGAATATTGAAAAAAGAATTTCAGTAGGAAATTTAGACGGTTTTTTTAAGATTACCTTAATTATCAACCTTTGAACAATTTTGAGGGGATTTAAAATATTGTCATATGTTCCTCCCCAGCCAATAATACCATATTGCAATATAGATTGAACAGTTGCATAGTACACTCTTTTTAGGTTTTCTAAGCTAAGAATAATTCTTAGTCTAATAAATATATAAATACATTTCCTAATCCTTTTGACGAGTTCACAAATATGTGTTTTCCATTTAAAATGTTGATATTTGATTTTGGGAGTTGGACTAAGTATAGCACAATCTTGATTGCAGTTAGTTTTATTACATATACTTTTGTGTATTATGATGTTTAAATTTGGTTCTAATTTGAATTTATTGATAGAGAATGGGATAAATTTTGTTTTTTCAGTGTTTAGAGAGACGAGATTTTTATCGAACCAATTTTTCAATATGTTAATATCAATGTTAGCTAGATTATTAACAGAATTCCAATCCGTACCTTCAATTATTATGACAGTATCGTCAGCATAAGATATTATTTTTCCGTTTAGTTTTTGTATGAATATGTCATTAACACAGATAATAAACAGTAACGGTCCCAGGACTGTACCTTGAGGTATGCCGAAATGACTCATTTTTGGTGAACTAAGCACACCATTAATTTTTACAACTTGGGGACGTTTGAAAAGGTAGCTTTTTATCCATTCTAGAGCTGAACCATTTAATCCAATGTTTCTTAATTTACTTATAAGTTTGTCATGTGATATACTGTCAAATGCTTTTTTGAGATCTATAAAAATTCCCAGGCATTTAAATGATTTATCTAATGAACTATGTACAAGGCTACTTAATTTTGCAATTGCATCTTGTGTGCTTCTACCTTCCATAAAACCAAACTGGTTTTCATTAATTATATCGTTGCATTTTATAAATTGGCTCATTCTTTTTTTAACTAGTTTTGCAAAAATTTTTGCTATATTTGAGATTACTGATATGGGACGGTAATTGTTTACTTCTTCTGGATTACCTGACTTAAATATTGGGGTAATAGTAGTTTGTTTGTAAATTGATGGAAATACTCCGCTTTGGAAACTTGTATTTATTATATGCATTAATGGCTTAGAAATTCGATTTTTTTATGTTTTTTAAATTATCAACCGTGACTGCATCAAAGCCCGGAGCAGATCCTCCTTTCATATCGGTTATGATACAAACTATTTCGTCCTCTGTAGTGACTTCAAATGTTGTCATTTTATTTTTAGAATTTATATTACAGTCTGGAGATGTTATAATATTTGGATCAATGTGAATGAGATTGGCGAGATTTTTCCCAACATTTGCAAAGAAAGTGTTAAATATATTTGCAGCTTTTGAGGGGTTTTCTTTACAGCATGTTTTTGAGTTATCATGATTAATAGCATTGATTTCGTTATTATTGTTCTTTTTCTTGTCAATTATTTCATTTACAACCGTCCATACTCTTTTACTATCATTTTCAGCTAGATCCAACTTCCGTTTATAGTAACTTTCTTTAGTATGTTTTATGATATATGTAAGTTTATTTTTATATGCTCTAAAGTGATTAAGTAAGTTTTTATTATTAGGTTGTTGAGTTGTTAATTTATAAAGCGCTTGCTTACGTCGTACAGATACTATTAATCCATGAGTAATCCATGGTTTTATAGGTTTGAAGTTAGACAGTTTGTGTTTGGGAATTATATTTTTTGACGAGTCATTTATGTATTTAGATATTTTTTCTTCAAATATTTTACAGCAGATATTGTCATCATTACATTGTAATAATTCCATCCAATTTTCTGATTGAAATTTGTTTTTTAATGTATCCATATTAAGTACTTTTTTGGAAGATTTTGTTTGTTTAAATGATGGCAATATTGGATTGCTGGTTTTGTGGATAAAAATACAAGAAAAATGATCAGTGATAGTTGTGTGAATGACAGCTGCTGTTATATTTTGGATATCCGGTATATTTGTAAAAATATGATCTAAGCATGAAGGTCGTTGACCTCGAACGTCTCTAGTGTACGAATTTATGCACGATAAATAATTGAGTTCTGCTAACATGTTGAGATAGCTATCTTTATCCTTACTAGAATAGTCACTTGCGATATTTAAATTCATATCTCCAACAAAAACATTGTTTTTATTTCTAAAATTTAATAAAATATTTTTTAATTCATCAATAAAGTGTGACACTATCGACCTATGTGTTCGATAGATAGCAATAATGTTATAATGTTTATTTATGTCTTTAAATTCAATATTTAATATGTTAACATTACTAATACTGTGAATCTCTTTAATATTAAGTACATTGTATTGGTTAGATACAAATATTCCAATACCAGAGTTTTTGTTTAACTTTGTTGTTGTTGTGTAGTAAGAGTACCCCGGGATAGAGAAATTCAATTCACCGGCTGAGTGAGTTTCTGTTAAAACTATGCAGCCCGGGAAATAATTTAATTCTTTTAATAATATTATTAATTCATCCATGTTCCTTTCTATGCTTCTAATATTTACATGAAATAGGCTAAATCCTTTATCAGGACAAATTAAATTGAAATCTTTTATGGAGTGACACAAATTTTCTTCTATACAAATTTTTTTATCCAAAGCGTTACATAAAAAATCATTCATTTTGCAGTTTTAGGTTAGTTATTTTATGGATACATTTATGTAATTTGTAATGACAAAGGTAGAGGCAAAGAATTTTAAATATACACTTTGTCTACATATATATGATGGCTGAAATAACAACATATAAATATATAATTTATCTACGTTTTTAAATTTTATATTTAAAATATAAACTATAAACATTAAAATATAAACATCATAATCATTAATATTGGGAACATTATACTGGCTGGAAATAGGTATTCCAATTACTAGTTATTGTGTTTTGTAAAATGAGTTCTAACATTGATAATTTAAATACCAAAGCAGAAATTGACGACCTCCGTAGTCCAGTGGGTAAGACTCTTGACTCACAATCCGGAGGTCGCGGGTTCGAACCCGGCATGCGCAAATAAATTTTATTTGATTAATTTGTGTTATTTCACAATTAATTAATTTAAAATAATATACAGTATATTTGCGGCATGTTCCAGAGTGGAAGATACTATCAGTATCGCCCTGGTGTAAGACCACCATTCAGAATTGAAACGTTGCTTGAAAATGGCTTTAGCCGTGTTTAGTGACCAGATCTGAATAGCCAGGTACTTCCCAACCTTCCTCTTCCCCACCTCCTTCCCCTCCCCACTACCTTAAGCCTCACAACATACCCCAATTGGGGATGCCATAGTCTCACTGGCTCCAGACGGGAGCAGTTGAGATTCTTGTGCGGTATTCACTGTAAAAATAAAAAAAAAGAATCGCGGTTAATACCTGAAAAATCCAAAGACGTTTATAAAAAAGAATATGAAAGGTTCATAACATGGATGGAGGAGCAAAACGTAGTAGATGTAGATGAACGAGTTGTGCTTGCTTACCTTCAGAAAATGTCGTTACTGAAATGTCGTGATGTTACACAATTGATGAAACACACGTCGTGATGAAACATTTGTAATGTTTTATTTGACGTTTAAAATATTCCTGTCAGATTTATAGTTAAAAGTTGACATTTAGACTTCACATTTTGTTGATTTGTTGATGTTGCCATGGTAACTTTAAAAAACGCGCGTTCCATAAAGTGCGATTTAAACACGCTAGAGCGTACTTTAAATGAGTAAAAAAGGGCACTAATAAAAAAAAATAATATAATACGCTCCGGGTGCAAATTTGCAATAATCAATGTTATCTTGCCTGGAGATTAGCAACATCAGTTGAACAGACTTTAGAAACGCTAATCGCTTTTTCATGTTATTCTTTATTTATCGCTTCTTCACAATTTAAATACATTTTTAACATGTAATTATTAACCCCACTAGGGTTCGCCTGTATCGGGGTTAATAAGTTCATAATTTATTAAAAGTAGCACACATATGGTAACAATTGTTATAAGCAATAATTATCAGCCTGAAACACTCATCTACATTGAAAAAAACTTCCGAGAAAAGATACTTGTGTCCTTCTGATTGCCGATCAGCTACATAGCTCAGTGGTGAGAGCATCTGGGTTCAAGTCCCGTTGGCGGCTGGTATCTTTTCTCGGAAGATTTTTTCAATGTAGATCAGTGTTTCAGGCTGATAATTATTGCTTATAATAATTGTTACCCTTTGGGCTATGCAAAAAAATTCTTGTCTTAAACGTTAGTTTATCAATTAAAAAATAATAATTAACACACATATATTATAAAGAGAGTATATAAATTAGCTTAAGAGCGTTTAACCAGCCAGCGGACGAAAATCCACATTTCGTAGAAAGTTGTTCTTACGATCTTGCAGGGCGGTAACAATGAGAAAGATTAATTATTCTCAGTACCAGCTTTTTTAAATTTTAACTCAATATTGAATTGATTTCAATTCAAATTAGTTTTAATTTATACCTTCATCCAAAAATGCTGAAAGGCGTGATGATAAAACTATTAAAATAATGTACTTTTTGTAGTTATTTTTTGATTATAAGTATTTATCATTTTTCAATTATGTCTAAATTTAATAAGAATGTTAAAAAAAATCTGAAATATATTAGTTTGTAAATGCGCAAATAAATACACAAATCGACCAATTTTCGTCAAGAAACACATGTACGTACATATTTTTTAATGATTTTATTGAAACTAAAATTAAAATTCTAAAACATGTGTTTGCTAGATAATATATTGATTTATTTTACTGCATGATTATATTATTTGAAATGGCTGTGGTATAATACAATTTTTTTTTTGAAAATTTAACAAATCTGCCAACGACCTACGGAATAACCTTATGATACTAAAAAATTTAAAAAAAATCTCAAAATTTATTACATGCGAATGCTATATAAAAGAACAATATTTCGAAATCCATTTATAATTTTTTGTGGAAAAGAGTCAATACGTCTAAAATCTCATTTGAAAATGACATATTTCTGGTTTTCTCTGGTAATGCCTTCTTAAGTACAGCAAAATACAGTTTTCATAATAATAATAATAATAATAACGTAGTATTTATATAGCGCAGTTTTGTGATATTTCACTTCAAGTGCGCTTAATTATAATAAACTTAAAATTAATCCTACAGTGTTCCTTACGAGTCCTTACAAAATACAAAATTTATTAAATTATGTGAAACAAAGAATATACAGTATATACAAAGCAATTCCTTAAGATTCATTCCATTGAAGTGTCATTTAAGCCTCGATGATACACGGCTAGTTTACAAGCTACTATCTACTAAGTTTAAAAGCGGGAAAATCCACTGAACTGTCCACTCGCTCAGAAGCGTAGGAAACTGAGGTCGCTTTTAGCGCCAGTAACAAGAATAACGACGCCTGCGTGAACTAATTCTTCAGATTTTTGACAGTCGAAATCAGCTGTTTATCGGAAGCCATGTTGGAAACGTAAATAAACCAATCACGAGCAAGCGGAGCAAGCGTGTAGGCGAGTAAAGTTGACGACCTTTCAACCTTTTTTCGTAGATTGTCAACAATCTGCTAGTTGCTGCCAGTTAGCAAGTGACACGATGACACTGGGCGAGTTTACTAACAGATAGTGAATTTCCCAGATAGTAGCTTGTAAACTAGCCTTGTGTCATCGACGCTTAAGGTGTCATTATTTAAATTAAAAATTTTAACAGAAAGTTGTTACAATATTTCTCACAGAATGGGCCTCTACTAAGCTGTAAGAACGAATGAATTATAACGTAAATATGTAGAGTGACCATATGTTGAAATCGGTATTTTTTTTTGCAAGCGTATCATCTTTAATATTTAATCTGGTATTTTCCTAATCGGTATCCATTTTGAATGCTGCAAATATTATTATTAGTTAACTTTAAATAATTTATTGGATAACCAACATCTCTGCCATAGGTCACCCCAAGGGTTCGCTACGTTTGGTGATTGAGCAGTGGTGTCCGGGTAAATGGGGTGAGGTTTGTCCGAGTCTTGGTAGCGTACGTATCTAACCGTGTGGCAAGCCGGATCCGGGGAGACTGGTTGAGGTTTGAGGGAGACCTTTTGACCTCTTTCGCAGGGCTCTCTTGCCTTGCACCGCAGTGGAAGGGGTGGATTCATTCGTCCGTCACTCCAAAACAAACTGACCCACAGATTCCGGCCCACTCCTCGTACTGTTTTCCTTCCCAGAACATCCTTTTCTTCCTTTCCTAAAACAGACCCTCCACACAGCATCTCCAAAGATGAATAGATGAATTATTTTCTTCAGGGCCTCCGGTGTGGAGCTAATGTGAAAAAAATAACGAGTGCATTTCACACGCGGCAGAAGAGAAACTTGACCATAATAATCTCAAACAAACAGGAGCATTGAAAAGTGAGGTCATAATCAAAGCGGCCAATGAGCGCAGATTGATGCTTCATCGGTAATGTAGTGCTTCATTTCCGTTTCAAATCTCAACCAATAGGAGCCTTGAAAACTGATGTCAATCAAAGCAGCCAATGAGCGCGGGTTAACGCTTCGCAGGTGCGAAATCACAACCTGGTTAAAGAAGTTTCACTTAAAAAAAGATGTTACCAAATAACACAGCTCTTTTTGTCAAAATACTGGTGCTCACCATCCACTTCATTTTTTTTTTTACATGAGCTCCATGAGGAAAATAATTTCCCTCAGGGCCTATGTCATCTTTGGGGATGCTGTGTGGAGTGTTTTTTTTTTAAGGAAAGGAAGGAGAGGAGAGTTCTGGAAGGAAAAGGGTTTAAGGGGTGGGTAGAAATCTGGGGTTCAGTATGTCCTGGTCATCCGCCTCCAAGATCTAGACAAACCTCACCCCATGAACCCGGGCACCCCTGCTAAATCACCAAACGTAGCGAATCACTTGGGGTGACCTACGGCAGAGGTGTTGGTTATCCAATAAAGGTTCCCGGAGCGTCGGTACCCTTTCCCGCCTCCCAAACCTAGTTCATCGATATCCACGACGATTTAATAAAAAATGATATTTCGATATTCAGATGAATAGGTATCGTCCCCACTTTGTGACTTCTGACGTCATCACGTCCGGCCAGTAATGTCGTCCGTGGACCACAGATGGCGGCCGCTGCCAATCAGCGGGCCAATCAGGCTTTGTTTATGCCTGACTTTCAGGGGACAGGGGTTGAGAAATAATTGGATGCCTGACCTCCAAAATGATTACTCCGTTGTTGTGAGCGTTTGATGTAATGATACTTACAGTTAGTTGGTTCCGCATTAAAATTTAGGTTACAATTTATTTGTACTAATACCTAAATCTTAATATATAAAACAAAGTCGGGTTAGTTACACTATTTATAACTCGAGAACGGCTGGGCTGATTTTGATGATCTTTGATTTGTTGGATTTGTCTCCGCCCCGGATAACAGAATAACTATTAAAACATCGCAAAAATTCACAAAAAAGAAAGTTATGAAGAAAATTCATTTCCTCATACATTTTGTATGGAACGAATTTTCATCCTTTGAAAGAGCTGCAGCAATATTGTTTTAAGTATAATATTGAAGTTTGCGTGAATTCCAATAAGTCGAAATCGTCAAATGTCAATGCATTGATTGTTTTGCTTTTGTTTTTAAACATATAATGCTGCCTCTCTTTCTTACACACTAAATGTCAACAGTCGAAAATGAAACCAACGATGAACGTATGTCTGCACAACTCCAGGAAAACAGCCACTTCTTTCCAAAACATTCAAGGCGCATTACAACGTGGAGTATTGCAATCCGGTGAAGTCAATCAAATACATCTGAAAATTTGCTACAAAAGTCAGCGATATGGCGGTTTTGGCGTTCAAACTACAAATAAAAAACGACGAAAACACACGCTATCAAGTTGGTGAGCTACAATGAGGCGATTTGACGTATATTCTCATTCCCCATTCATGAACGACATCCCATTGTTGTATATTTGGCGGTGCATCTGGAGAATGGTCAACGAGTTTACTTCATTGCATCGAATGTTGCCAAACGTGCTGAAACACCTCCAGCAACAACTTGACCAGTTTCTTTTCAATTTGCCAATACGATTTTTTTGCCCGAATGTTGCTCTACTCTGAGATGCCACGTTATTACACTTGGAACGCTTCGTCGAAGAGATTTCTGATGTGGTTACTGATCATCCGGTTGTGCGTTTTACTGATGCTCTTGGTCGCATTTATACAGTTCATCTAAAAATGACGAATGCTTCTACTTGCGATTGTTGCTGATGAATGTTCGTGAGCTGACATCGTTTGAATCACAAGTCAATGGAGTAGTGTGCCCAACATTTCGTGTTGCAATTCAGCAGGTCAATTTGCTTGAAAACGATATTCATTGGGACATGAAAATCGCTGGAGCAATTGTTTCTGCATCTCCAATGTAATATGCACATTTTTTATTTTTTTTTATTTTTTTATTTATTTATTTATTTATTCCATTTTTACAATTTTACAAAGTTAGGTATAATTACAATTATTTTTTTAATTATGTACATGTAATGCAAATATTTTTTAATGGTGGTAATAATACCTCTCTAATTGAGAATTTGTCGTGTTTAGGGAGGGAGTACTAACACAATTGATATTTTGATATATGTTTAATTGATGCTACCATGAGCATATTATTACATTATTTGCTATTATTATTTCGACATGTTTCCCATCGAATCCACGTGAACTATGGAACAAGTACAAGGATGACATGTCAGAAGACATTTTACATCGAATTCGTTTCAGTTCAGGGAATCCTGATCTCGAGGTGAATGAGGATATACAAAAACAGGCTTTGTTTTTGATCGAAGACATGTATTACCTCATGTACAACAGTTGGTTAGTCAAGTTAATAACGCTAACGCTAATATCGCAAAATACTAACGCCAGATCACGGAATGAACGACGTTTTCAATCAAGAATTGAAACGTGAACGTCAATATGATCAAGATGCATTGAACCAATCAGATTGAACGAATGTAGAACCCGCAACAGAAGGAAGTGCACGATACGTTAATCAAGGCACCTGATTATGGAAACGGTGACTTATTTTTCCGCGATGCGCCCGGTGGAACTGGGAAAACATCTAATGACAACAAAACGAAAAATGTCGTATATTACAAGGTGCTTCAATGAAGGGAATCGATCCAAGTGCAACCCATCCAGCAAATAGTTTAACAGAAAGTAGTAAAATAAAGCCACGTGAATCATTTCAATACGCTTTAATAAAGCAAACGCTTTGGTGCCACATAAATTACATTTCTTAATTCATTTTGAGTATTCAATTTAAGTTGAAAAAATGAAATTAATTCAGCTAATATGTTAACACAAACAGTTATTGATTCTGAGGTGGTACGAAGTTCGCCGGGTTATAGATTATAGTTAACCCGCATTTTTGTTACATTTTTTAAAGGAAGTTTTTTTCCATCGGCTGACTTTAAGAGGTAAAAGTTCACAATTTAAAAATTCTTTAGCCCCGTTGTCATTTGAAACTCGATAAAACGAAAAATAGTGACACTAAAAAGAGACAAACACATACATCTATAGGATTTCGCCTGCTAGAGAATGAGATAGTATAATAAGTCTCCTCTTTGTGCGGTACTTCGTAGCCTACGCGTCCCCTCTTTGTGTGTTTCATAGCCTTCCCATTCCCACTCTTGTCTACTTTCGTTTTCTGAAGGTTTCACTTTTACCGTGTGTGAATTTTTATTTAAAGTGAATATAGCCCAGGAGTCCCAAATGCTCCCAACTCTCCAGAGGTGGGATTTTTTTTTTACATTATTTCCACACGGGAGGCCCTGAGGAAAATAACTTCCCCCAGGGCCTATATCATCTTTGAAGATGCTGTGGAGGGTCTTTTGGAGGGAAGGAAGGAGTAAACATGGGTCTTGAAGAGAGAGGCAAATCATTCCACAGCCGAGCCGTTGAACTCAAGAACGAGTCATAGAAACGACCCGTTCTCATGTGACTAATGTCAACCGTGTACATATGTTGGGCGCGTGTTTGGCGTGTTTCTCGACTATGCACCGGTGCCGAGGGGATCAATGACGCTAGTTCCTCGGAGCATCTTCCATTGTAATACCGGTAGAACAAGGACAGCATTCCCACCTGACGCCTGTGCTCTAAAGATTGCAGTTCGTCTGTTAAGATGGCAGAATCTATCAAACGAACCGCCCGTTTCTGCACAGAGTCAAGGGTTTTTTTAAGGTATTTTGGAGCTCCTGACCAGAGGTGGCTGCCAAATTCAACCGTGGGGCGCACTTGCGATTTGTACAGGTTAGCAGTTATGTACTATTAAAGTATCTGCGGGCCCTGTACAGTACGCCCAGTTTCTGAGAGGCTCACTTAACTCTGGTTTCGATGGAGCCCCCGTTCCTGAGCTGGTCACTTAAGGTTACACCAAGCATATCGATGGAGGTCCTGTTCGGAAGATTGCTTCCGTTGAAGGAAACTAGATTTTCATTTCGATCCCTTTTAGATGTTATCAAACATGATTGGGTCTTTGAAACATTAAATTCGACGAGGTTATTCTTACCCCAAGAGAAAACACTCTCGAGGTAACCGTCCATTCTTTGCTTCACAGCCTTCCGGGCTATTGGAGTTTATGTACCCTTTGGGCCCGCAAGCGACCAGAACGCTCTGCTGCCGTTCGGGCCGGCAGCCAGCTTTCTGCTGATTTGCACTTCGTAATCGAATTTTGACCTGTTTATGATCCTCTTGCTTTCCTTTGCCATTTTGTTATATACTATTCTGTTTTCGGACGTTCGAGATGTGTTGTAGGCTCGGTAAGCCGCGTTTTTTTGTCGCACTGCTTCAGCGCATTGTCGACTGAACCACGGCTTTGAGCCCACACCAGTTTCTTTAACAGTGGATTGGATAAAGCCATCCATCGCGGATGTGATGACTTCACCAATTTCCTGGGCACAGCTTGAGGGATCCGAGGTCCGATAATAGACAGCTGACCACGGGAAAGCCTTAAAATGTGTCCGCAGACCAAACCAATCTGCTGATCTATAGTGCCACTCTTTTCTCTTCAGCCGCTCTTTGGGCGGTCTGAAAGTTACGGTGATTGACGTCGTCACCAGGCAGTGGTCGGACGATCATAAAGGCGCTGTGACTTCAATCTTGTAACCGTGTGGCACAGTGGTTAAAAATAAATCTAACAGATTGTAGCGGTGAGTCTGGACATCAGGAACCCTTGTGGGCTCCTGAACCATTTGCTCCAGTCCGTGGCAGAGTGCAAAGGATTCCGCCTCTCGTCCAGCAGAGTCCGTTGGTCCTGAGAACTTTAACCAAGGTTCGTTATGAACATTGAAGTCCCCCAGGACCACAAACTCTGATCCGTACTGGCAAGATTGACACGCAACCACATTACGTCGAATCTGGAGTTCTCCAGATTCAACAGTCGCACACAGTTGACGTCAGCTCGGCTGAAGAGACAGACACCTCCTTTTGGTCTGAATTTGCCTGCGAGAGTGTAGCCCGGGCAATCCAGATAGGAGGCGTCTGTAGGCTCGGCTGTCTGCGTCTCAGAAAGGAAAAGAAGGTTAGGACGTTGGGAGAGAAGGTGGTGGTGAACGAAGTTTAAGTTTTTGTGTAGGCCGCGAATGTTGGTGAAATTCACCAACAGTTTTGGCCTGCACCGGGGACTCCTGCTTCTCGCCGTTGTAATAATGATGTTATTGTTATTTGTTGAATTCATGATTTTATAGGTGGTTTTTTTTTGGTTATGAGGAGAAAGGAAGGTCCGGAAGGAAAAGGAATGAGGGATGGGTAGGAAGCTGGGTATCAGAGTGTCCAAGAGTAACGGATGTATGAATCCAACCCACCCACTGCGGTGCGAGGCGATGGGCTGGGAGAGTCTGGCTGGAGAGGTCGCCCAATGCGCCCCAAGCGCTACTGCTGGGTCCCCTTCGGTCACGAACCGGCACAACAGCAGCGGCGGGGTTTTTGCACTCGTTGATGGGGCAGCCCACCCTCAGTCGTGAGCCTGAGGGTGGGCCCCTGTACTACCGAGTGGCCCGGACAACGGTAACCGATTGTAAAGGGTCTCCCTCAACCAGCATTTCCCAATCCGGCCCGCCACGCAGAAGGTGGGCCAACGCACCCGCCATCAAGACCCAGACAAACATTACCCCATGAACCTGGGCACCCCTGCTAAGTTACCAAACGTGGCGAACCACTTGGGGTGACCTGTGGCAGAGGTGTTGGTCATCCAATAAATGGTTCCCAGGGCGGCGGTACCCATACCCGCCTACCAAATTAAAAAATCTAGGGGTCTAGAAGTCAGTATATCCAGGAGCGATGGGCGTATGAATCCATCCCTCCCACTGCGGTGCAAAGTGATGGGTCGAGAGAGTATCTACGGCTGGAGAGGTCTTTTTTATATATGAATACCGCATAAGAGTCCAAATTGCTCCCGACTGGAGCCAGTGAGACTATGGAATCCCCGATTGGGGTATGTTGTGAGGCTGAAGGTAGTGGGGTGTGGAAGGAGAAGGGGAAGATGAAGATGAGGAAGTACCTGACTATTTAGATCTTGTCACCAAACACGTCTAAAGGTCATTTCAAGCAACGTTTCAATTCTGAATGGTGGTCTTACACCAGGGCGATACCGAGAGTATCTTCCACTCTGGAACGTGCTGCAAATATACTACATATTATTTTATATGAATTAATTGTGAACACAAAATCAAATGAAATTTATTTGCCACGCCGGGATTCGATCCCGCGACTTACCGCTAGACCATGCCGGCCGTCATACTGTCTACTCCTGCGGTATACAAAAACTTAACTTAACTTAACTTTTGAATATTACCAACAAAATAAAATGAAGCCTATTCTAACCCCCAATCTTTCAAATCTTAAGCCCTTATTTATTACTTAGAACACCCTTTAATACGATTTATAAATTTTAAGTTAGGTTTTCCCTTAGAAAAAATTAACGCTTTTTTATTAAATACCTTAAAGAAACGTACACTTGAGGATCGGCGAAGGATAAGCGACCTACGCTTCTTTTAAAATTGTAAACTTGGAGCCCAAGTATTGCGTGCCCTTGAGCTCTTCGTACTCAATTTAAGAGTACCTTCTAGAATCACTAAGCATAAGGATTTGTTTCAAAGTCACCGTTCATAAACAAATTACCTAGCAAACTTACAATTCCTCGCCTACATAATTTAGCAAATGACAACAATATTTTTCATTTAAAAAATTCGGTTTTTAAAACACACTTAAACTTTTTCCAGATATTATAATATAATATTAATACAATTACAATTAATTTTTTAAGGACTTTATGTCCGGGTTAAATCATCCCCACAGGAAAAACTAAACCCTTCCACAAATGATCATCTAGTCAATCCACGCTATGTAAGTGCACTGTATAAATATAATAAAAACCAAACAATACAAGAACAACATGTCAACTTACCAAAGACCAAATGGGAAAATAATTCACCGACTTCAGATATTTTCGTATCAGAGGGTTCGGCTCGGTAGAACTCCCGACTGGACCAATAAATCCCACTGATCCCTCAATATAATTATTTTTAGAATCTTTCGTAATCCGACATATATTTAAAATGACTGATTTTTGCACTTTTATGTATAAATTCTTTGACAAATCTAATATGCCTGAATTTTGAATGAGAGAGCTATGTGTAATTCCAGTAGCCGAAATAACAAATGGTAATATTTTTATAATCTGAGACTGCCAAATTCTTTTAATCTCATTTCAGAAACAGATTTTTGAATATTTTTGATTTAATAGTATTAATATTATATGAACATTTAATATATTATATAAACATTTAATATATTTATATAATATTAACAAGTCACAAGATTCCTTACTACTCCCATCCGGAGCCAGTGAGACTATGTCATCCCCAATTAGGGTTTGTTGTGAGGATGAAGGTAAGCGGGGAGGGGAAGGAGACAGAAAGGAAGAAGGGGGGGAAGTATCTGGCTATTAAGATCTAGTCACCAAACACGGCTAAAACCATTTAAAGTAACGTTTCAATTCTGAATGGTGGTCATACAAGAGGGCGATACTGAGAGTATTTTCCGCTGTAAACCACTGTAATATAAAAAGTGTAAAGTTAAAGCTTAGACTTACGAATTTTTTCTTAGACTTCGTTTGTATGAAAACACTACGATATGAAACAAAACACGATTTTTACTTCAATGGCGTTAGCCAGCGATGTAATGTAAGAACACATTTTTAACAACCTATAATTTATTAATAAATTGTAAAAATTATGGGTGTCTAAATAAATAAAAATATATTAAAATTAAAATAAAACAAATATGTACGTACAGTCAAAATCAGGTAAATCTACCTTTTCACCTCACGAGTTACCAAGAGTCTTTAATTTCCAAATGGATTCCAAAAAATTTTGAAAAACTCAAGCAACCTTAATTATTTTACCTTTCACAAAATAAAACATGAAAAACAAAATATCTGCTTTGTTTGCAGATCATCGAACTTTGAGTTCGCCCTTTTCGAATGCGAAAAATCGAACATTTCCAATTCCACTTCAAATAAACGAATTAGAACCGTGAATCGGACCTGACAGTTATCTATAAAGCTTTTTCGAACCACTCAGGGTCATTTTTACAATTCTCCGTAATTTCATTTCGTTCATTTTTCCGGTTCAATGTATTTTCTAATTGTGATGAAATTTAGAAATTTACTAGCTGACCCGACGAACTTCGTATCGCCTCAGAATCAATAACTGTTGAATTAAATTAAGTATTTTTATTAAGTTAAAAATTACACAATGAAGCAATTATCGATGCCCAACTGTCCGTGTTTTGTTTTTGTCAGTATCAGAGATGGCGTTGTGTATGAATTTATATTTTTTGTGATTTTCTTACTTTTCCACTTACTTACGGGAATTTTTGAAAGGAAGCGGGTACGGGTGCCGCCGCCCCGGGAACCATTTATTGGATAACCAACACCTCTGCCATAGGTCACCCCAAGCGGTTCGCTACGTTTGGTGATTTAGCAAGGGTGACTTTTGTGCGGGTCTTGGCGGCGGATGCGTCTGCCCACCTGCTGCGTGGCGGACCGGATCGAGAGAGACTGGTTGAGGGAGGCCTTTTGACCTTTCCAGCCGGATTCTCTCGACCAATGGGTCGAAAGAGTCCGGCTGGAAAGGTCAAGGTAAAAGGTCAATTCCGCTCAAGGCAATGGTCTTGCACCGCAGTTGGAGGGATGGATTCACTCCCGGATACAATGACCTCCAGATTTCTACCCACCCCTCATGCCTTTTTCCTTCCCACTTTTTTACTCAACAGAGGTGCATATGGTACCACCCAACGATTGTCCGTGATTGGACCGTGAATCATGTTTGTTGTAACAATATCAAACAGTAATTGATAGGTAAAAAAATTAAAATTAGAGAAAAGAGGCCGGCTTCGTTCTCATCGGGTCAGAAGTGACACCGGTTTGAATTACTAATATCACTTTTAAAAAATAGGGGTTAATGGTAGAAGGGTGAAAATTTAGGGTTGCATGTATTTTTTAATGCCTCACCATAAAAAAAATAAAAAATTTGTCCAAAAAAATAAAATAAAAATTCGGAGTGGAACACCCTTTACTTATAGGGGTATGAAAAATAGATGTTGGTCGATTCTCAGACCTACCAGATAAGCACACAAAATGTCATCAAAATTAGTCCAGCTGTTTCGGAGGAGTATGATAACAAACACCGTGACACGTGAATTTTATATATTAGATATAGGTATTCTGATAAGTTTTAAGATTTTCACGGCCAAAAGCATTTTCGTTATTTGTTTTTGGGGTGTTATGCCGTGTTGCGCTACCTCCTTCTTTAGCCAACGTTTCGGACATCGTTGCAGTGTCCATCATCAGGGCAGATCCGGCAGATGACACATCTACCGGATCTGCCGGATCTGCCCTGATGATGGACACTGCAACGATGTCCGAAACGTTGGCTAAAGAAGGAGGTAGCGCAACACGGCATAACACCCCAAAAACAAATAACGAAAATATAGGTATTCTGTTTGAGAGAAATTGTGAATAAAAACATAAATAAAAACCGTTACCATTTCCATTGTCATTTTGTCACATTACACTTTTATTTTTATTTTTTTATTTATATTTATTTACGCCCTACTGGGCTGTTACAGGAATAGAAGGAAATTTATAATCACAATATTACTTGTGTTACAAAACCAATGTTTCGAGTAAGCCACCCAGTGAGGCCAACATTACTTACTGAATTGTACTATGAAATGTAAAATATGGAATCAATAAATTATTTTTATTTACTATTAGTATATTTATTTATTTATAAGTACATGTTACATGATTAATACATTTACTTGAGAAGATACATTAGGTCACCATACTAGGCAGCTGCTTGTATCATTTACATTACAAAGGTATAATATATTGTCCTCCTCGCTAGGAAGGAGTTCACCTGTCTCGTAGAGGACATTTTTCAGTTATAAATTGTAAATTATAAATTGTGAATAGTAATACAAAACAGTGTTCATATTTAATATAAAAAAGAGAAACAATAAAAATCAAAATATAAAATCGACGTCGCTAACCATTTCATTGAAAACAACCATAGTTTTGAAAAAATACGGGGATAAATATTCTTCATTTTAATCATAAAGGAAAACGCTTAGATAACTTAGAAGCCTTGGAAATTAAAAAAATCCCTTAAAAATAATGAATCTATTAACAACAAACAAAAAATATTGCCTTATAGCCCAATCATGGATATGTTCACTCTTCATTAATACCTAGCAACGGCTCCACCCCTACCATAATAATACATTGTTCTCATCCACTATTTTGTAACTATTAAATAAGTGTACGTTTGCCCTGAAGAAGGAACGGTCGTTCCGAAACCGGTTGGTTTTACTCAAATATATAATTGGTTCAAACAAAGTAACATTGTTTCATTTATTAATACAATTTAGTTTAAAATATATATACAAATAATCAATAATAAGACTTTAGTTACAATCTGCCAATGTTTTGGCAATTTAATGTTTTGACAAAGAAGTTACCTTTTTGTTATTTTATAACCTTTTTACCTCAGAACTTTGAAATAATTTTGCTTTATTATTTGTCATTTCTCGTTAACATTCTAGTGCCAAAAACAGGTTGAGTTTTAGTCGGTAAGCTCGTTTGTTGCCCGTGGATCCGGAATTAACGGGTTAGAAATCCAGTATAAGAAATGTATTACACAAAAAATATATACGTAGCATTTATTTTCTTTATATTTTATAAAACACAGATACAAACAGTTATTAACATTTCTATTTTTGAAACTGACAATTCATGCTGGAATTCGATTATAATATTTATATTATAATAAAACAAATATAAAACTTATTTCCAATTTAATTTATTTGACCGTAACCGGTTTTAGCTTGTTATAGCCATCTTCAGCTGGTACAAATTATTCTTAGCCCACAGTTTATATATATATATATATATATATATATATATATATATATATATATATATATAGGAGGGGGAGAGGGGTGGTCTCCAAGGATTTTAATCAATTATATTAACTATATTTGTTACTAAGCTGTCTTTGACTGTCGAATTTCTAATTATTTTGGTTATTCCCAGTAGGCTAATTACCTCGGGTTTGTAGCTCACTTCTATAATATTGTTATGAATTATTAATGACCTAATTTTAATGTTGTCAAATCGTTATTATATTTATGATGGCATGGAGTTTTTGGTTGATTTTCGAAAGGACACATGTTAACATTGGAGTAGGAATAATATTAAATTGGTCATTATATAAAAAATACATATTTTACTTTAGAAATTATCACGAAAATTACAATGGATATAGAAGCGGAAATTTAGCAAATGATTTTAATTTCTCATTCATCTGATCATCTCATTCATTAATTTCTTCGATCTCGTCATCGATCACGGCTAAAATCATTTCAAGCAATGTTTCAATTCTGAATTTAGGGCGATACTATGTCTATCTTCCACTCCGGAACGTGCCGCAAATATGCAACGTATTTGCGGCACGTTCCGGAGTGGAAGATACCGCAAATACCTCGCGTATTTGCGGCACGTTGCGGAGTGGAAGATAGAAAATACTAATTTTTCAATATACGTTGGATATTGAAAAATTAATATGCAACGTATTATTTTAATTATTGTATATTTTTTTTTAAATTTTATAAGAAGCAAACACGTTGTGACTTGACATTTTAAATAAATAAAAAGAAAATAATTTGTTTTAAGTCACTTTATTGTTATTTTTTAGTCTACCGGTTTCGGTACCACCGTACCATCATCAGGACTGTTATAAAAATACTAGTATAGTAGTAGTGGTAGTAGTAGTACTGTTATAAAAATAAAACCGGTAGACTAAAAAATAACAATAAAGTGACTTTAAACAAAGTTTTTTTTTTACATGAATACCGCACAAGTGTCCCAACTGTTCCCGTCTGGAGCCAGTGGGACTATGGCATCCCCAATTGAGGTATGTTGTGAGGCTGAAGGTAGTGGGGAGGGGAAGGAGATAGGAAAGAGGAAGGTGGGGAAGTACCTGGCTATTGAGATCTGGTCACCAAACACGGCTAAAACCATTTCAAGCAACGCGAACGTTTCAATTCTGAATGGTGGTCTTACACCAGGGCGATACTGATATTATCTTCCACTCTGGAACGTGCCGCAAATATCTCTGTCTCTACATATTATAAATTAAAGTCCCCAGCGACGTCTGTCTGTCTGTCTGTCTGTTCGCGATAAACTCGAAAACTACTGAACGGATTTTCATGCGGTTTTCACCAATAGATAGAGTGTTTCGAGAGGAAGGTTTATGTATGTAATTTGTCAAGGATTTGTGTAAATTGGTTGAAACATAACGATAATTGTTAGAATTGTCGGAAAAAGTCAAGGTGCCTGGTAGCTTTCATTGAAAACGCTGCCTAATCCTTTTGAGATTTAACAAAACAATGCATGGTGGGATTTTCCTCCTTTATAGATCTACAAAAAAGTCCATGAAGGCATATATCTATCTTTTATGGATAGCTTAATATACCCATTCTATCTTCTAAAAAAATAGTCACGTACATTGCGGTAATCGAAAAGTTATTTAGACGGATACAGTATTAATCCTTATTAACTTAAATACGTTAGTTACCCCTAGCATTTCATGCACATTATTATAATCTTTTACACCATCTCTACGTATTATAAATTAAAGTCCTCCGCGGCATCTGTCTGTCTCTTTGCGATAAACCAAAGACGGTGGTGGTTATAAAGGTTGGATAACCATCCAGTAGATGACGTTGTGTTTTATTAGCCACAGCATCGCGTGGCCGGGTCAGCTAGTACTTTATATTATTTTAAATGAACAAATTGAGAAATAACACAAATTAATCAAATACAATTTATTTGCGCACGTCGGGATTCGATCATGCGGCTTTCATATTGCTAGTCGAGAGCCTTATATTTATTTTTACTCATTTATTTTCTCGGCTTAATTAACATGCCAGGCGAATGCAAGCAACTCTGTGGGAGGGGTGTAATTCTTTACATCGGTCTGAGCGGTGCGGGTGAGAGCGTGTGGGTGTGGGTGGGAGTGGGGGTACGGTGGCGTGGAACCCAGAGAGGTCATCCAGAGATAAATTGGGCCAATTTGTTCGGGGCTGCGCTACATCCAATCAGTTCTAGGGGCCAGTTGTTGTCAACGGGAGAGGAAAGGGGATTTTTAGATTAATATCGGGGAGTAGTTACGTTACAAGATGCGGTGCAGATCGCTGAATATTCAACGTTATAATTTCCTGAACGAATTGGTGAGGTCCAAAGGACCTGGCTCACAGACCTTCTGACGCCAACACCTCTGACGCTCACATCTCTGACGCCCACACCTCACGAAAGAAGAAGGTACGGTAAAGTTTGCCCTGATGATAGGTAACCTCCGATAGGAGATGAGGAAAGGAGGACTGTGTAACTGTTCTACGCCTAAGACATTGTGTCGGAAGGTACCTCCATAACATTAAGTGTTAAGGATTTTTGCCCCATTGGCATTGTACTCTTAAAATTTTTTTTTTTTCTATGGTCGAATCCATCCTTTAGACATGGAATACGAACTTGGGCGCACACAAGCATTATTTATATTAAATATATATAAAATTTACAAACTATTATAATAAAAAAAAATGTAGCACCGAATATTTACAAACAAAGAAGGTAATCTACAACTACTGTGTGGTTCTGAGGGCCTACTTCCAATAAAGGGTCTCTTCGGTACATTATTATAATAGATAACGAGGGAGAAATCAAGTATAAAAGGCAACTGGTGCATAATCACACCATGGGATTCACTGAAAATAAGGCCCCCATAACTCCAAGACTAACAAATAAGTACGGAAGCCGAACGCTTAAATACTTAATACCGATTTTCAATAAATTAAACAAATTTTTCAAACCTCAGAATAATGAGAGACCCTGTCCCAAAACACTACGCGTTGGCTAATAAGTGACGAACAGTGGCGGACTAAGGGGGGGGCGGGGGGGGCGGTCCGCCCCGGGCCCCCAGTCTTGGGGGGCCCCCAAACGCCTTCATGTTCCCTTGATCAAACCCTAAACAAGGCTTTAAGACACCACTGTAAAAAAAAATTGTAATTTTTATTTCATTTTTTGATAGATGCACTTGTTAAGAATGCTCTCACCATTTTTTTAAAAGAAATTCGAAAAATTGACGGAGATACAGTATTTTATGTGAAACCGTTTGGAACAGTTTGTATGTTGAATTCCCCTCAGCAAATTTTTAATGCGTTTTATTTTTGAATGAATTTTATTTTCTATTTTTTATGGTAAATTTTCCTCGTCTGGTATATAGTCAGGGCCGGATTAAACATGTCGGGGCCCCTACTCAATGCATATGTCGGGGCCCCTTTACCATAGGGGCCCCTAGCCGATGCGTGGCCCCTAGGCATGGGCCGACACTGCCTTGTGAACAGTACGGCCCTGCCAGGGCTGGCTTAAACACGTCGGGGCCCCTAGGCAATGCAAGTCTTGGGGCCCCTTTATTTACCCTAGGGGCCCCTAGGGAGTTGCCTACACTTTTAATGTAAATTACGGCCCTAGCCATAGTGACTAGATTTTCGAAGGCAGTGGCCTACACTGATTACAGACAATACGGCCCTGCTAGGGCCGGCTTAAACATGTCGGGGCCCCTAGGCAATGCACATCTCGGGGCCCCTTTACCCTAGGGGCCCCTATACGATGCGGAGCCCCTAGGCAGTGGCCTACACTGCCTTATGTTTTTTTTTTACATTAACTCCACACAGGAGGCCCTGAGGAAAATAATTTCCCTCAGGGCCTATGTCATCTGGGATGCTGTGTGGAGGGTTTTTTTGAGGAGAGGAAGGAATGAACATTGGTCTTGAAGAGACCCATGTTGTAGGAAGGAGGAAACACAGAGGCCGGCAAATCATTCCACAGCCTTATGGACAAAAGGAGCCTGCCAGGGCCGACTTAAACATGTCGGGGCCCCTAGGCAATGCACGTCTCGGGGCTTTTTACCCTTGAGGCCCCTACCCAATGCGGGGCCCCTAGACAGTTGCCTACACGTCTTAGGGATAATATTATACTGGCTATAGTTACCGGATTATCGAACAGTTTAAGACTTGGTGCATGCAAATATATAGTTTTTCTAATATGTTGTCAATCAGGTTGAAAAACGTTTTGAGAAAAACGCATTCAAAATTTTGCTAAAGGATAATTCAACATACAAACGGTTTCATGAAGATGCTGTATCTCCGTCAATTTTACGAATTTGGTAAAAGCATTATTAACAAATGCATCTTTTAGAAAATTAAATAAAAACTGACAATTTTTTTAAGTGTCCTGGTGCCTTTAAAATATGCCTAGTACCTATCTAAGAGGTGGTTTGGAGCTGGGAGGACCCGTACAATTATCACCCTATGCATATAAAATAGGAATAAATAAATACAGCCTGAACCGGTATTTTACAATTTTTAAAATAAAATTACTTCTACTAATCTTTCTAATGTCTGTAGAGTTTTAGATCCAATTTCACTTATGTATTGCACTTCATATTTTTTTACCCTTTGCTGAAGGCTATCTTATCATTACAGATAATCAAAATAGTAATAAAATAGGTAAGAAATTAAAAAGATTCAGTGGCGGACTACCGGGGGGGAAGTAGTGGGGGGGGGGGGGGGGCGGAACGGTCAGCCTCTGGTCCCCGGGGGCCTCCAAACACCTTTCCTTGATCAAATCCTAAAAGGCACCAGGGCACTGTAAGAACATGTTTGTAATTATGTTTTCATTTCATTTTCTGAAGTTAACAATGCTCTCACTGATATTTTTTTACAACATTTTACGTGAAACCGTTTGAAACAGTGTGTATGTTGAATTATCCTTCAGCAAAACTTTGAATGCGTTTTTCCCGAAACTTTTTTAACTCATTTTTCAACCTGGTGACAACATATTAAAAAAAAAAACTATTCATCAGCCTGTATGTATTTTATTGCATTTGCATTTACTTTGGCATTAACCAAGTATTATACTGTTCGAAAATCCAGGGACTATGGCACCACGTAGAGGAATTTTGATACCTAAAAAAGGAAAAATGGCGGACCAGCGAATTTTATATTCGATTTTTATGGAAAATTTCCAGCGTTCTTAAAAAATATAGAAGGGGGCCCTTTATAAAAAAATCCCTATGTGGTGCCATAGTAACTGGATTTTCGAACAGTTACTATGGCACCACGATGTGATGCATGCAAATCTGGTGTATAGTTTTTTTAATATATTGGCAACCATGTTGAAAAACGTAGTTTCGAGAAAAACGCGTTGAAAGTTTTGCTGAAGGATGATTCATCATACAAACTGTTTAAAACTTTCTTTTAATTTTCTTAGAATTTCCTTGAAACTTTATGTGATAGCATTATTAATAAATGCATCTTTTAGAAAATGAAAAAAAAAAACTCTTTTTTACAGTGCCCTGGTGCCTTAAAGCATTGTTTAGGATTTGATCAAGGGAACATGGAGGCACTTGGAGGTCCCCCAGGACCAGTGGCCCGTGTGAACTGAATAAAAATTTCATAAAATTACATCAACTTTTTAAACTAGGGGGGGGGGGGGGGGGCTCATTCAGCTTTGCCGCCCCGGGCCTCTGACGGGCTTAGTCCGCCACTGGTGACGAATCAATGTATCTCTGAACATCTCAACATACCTGCTTAAATCATTTGTATATAGGTAGATATATTATTATAGATATATTATATTTAGATAGATATATTATTTTATATTATGTTATACATGTATAAAAATTAAAAAAAAATATATATATATTATTTGGAAGAACCTACAGACAAGACGTCATGTGACAGCTTTGTGGGACTACATAAAACTTATATTAAAAATATCTTTTCTTGTATTAAATAAAAAATTAAAAAATAAAATAAAAAATAAAACGTTTTACGTGTTATTTGTATCTTCCATAGTAATCTAATATGACGTCATGGCAAAGAGAAGCATTTGCATTAAAAAATATGTTGATAATTGCATCGTTATAATTTATTATTACGTATTTTCTACTAAACTACTACTTATATCTACTGCCAAATACCAAATAACAAACAACTCGAGTATTTGGCAGTAGATATTAATTGTGCATTATTTAAAGAAGCAAAATACTTTCAATACAAATGTGGTGAAGTGATAAAAAACATCAATTCTAAATCTAACTTTAACAACATACAGTGTACGTCAGAACAAATGCAAGCGATAAATATATCGAAGGTTATAAAAGAAAAAAACCTCATCATAACAATACATAAAATATCATCTACGTAACGTTTGTAAAAATACACATATTTTAGTAATAAGGCAGAACTATTAAAGATTTTATTTTCTAAATGGTTTAAAAATATATCCGCTACTAACGGACTGGTACTTGACCCCATGGCCAAACCATCTTTTTGTTTGAAAATTTTATTATCAAATTGAAAGTGATTTTGGTTTAAGACTACATTAAGATATTTAAGTAAATCCTGGGCTAAGTCATTAGGTAATTTGAAGGAATTCAGTAAGTTATTTATAATTGTTTTGCTTTCTTCAACCGGAACACTTGAAACAAGTTAACGACATCAAAAGATACTAATAATGCATTATCGGGGATTTCCAAACATTTTAAGTGGTCAACTAATTGCAGGGAATTCTTAATTGTATACTTAGGTTGAAAAATATTTAATTTTTAATTTTTAACTTTATGAGTAAAACCTCAAATTGTTATTTAAATAAATGAAGACAATATAAGCGAAACTCAATCGAAAATCTGGAAACAGAAAAATCAGAAAAACATATTGACACCTCTGGGACTCGAATAGCAAGAGGTCCTGGGTTCGAGTCCCAGAGGTGTCAATATGTTTTTCTGATTTTTCTGTTTCCAGATTTTCGATTGAGTTTCGCTTATATTGTCTTCATTTATTTAAATATTACAATTTGAGGTTTTACTCATAAAGTTAAAAATTTAAAATAAAATATTCATCCTAGACTTGCAGAAAAGTCGATAGATGTCGCATATTAAATAAAATGGATAAAGATTTATCCAGACACTATCTAGAGAGCATTTAGTTCGGGTTTGAATCTTGCAATCATACATAAAGATAGTTGCCAATAATATATGCGTTAAAGAAAATGAAGATAATGTAGGTGGTTCTTAGTCGAAGTATGGTACAGTAAAACATGACCGAATTTCATATCGACACCGTGGCGCAGTGGTTAGCGCGTTTGCCCGGAAAGCAAGAGGTCCTGAGTTCGAGTCCCAGAGGTGTCAATATGTTTTTCTGATTTTTCTGTTTCCAGATTTTCGATTGAGTTTCTCTTATATTGTCTTCATTTATTTAAATATTACAATATATTTATTATTTGTAATTAATGTTAAGTGCAATGTTTGTCAAATATAACATCAAGGGCGCTTCACAAAGCAGGAAAATAACTTCTAAGTAAAAATTAATGCCAATATTATTGACGTTAACTCATGTACAAATTAATGCCCATGGTTATGAGGCCTAGAAGAAGGGCAGCAGACCGTCAAAATTAGGAAAAATGAAAGCAGATTTATTTTTGGGGTATTATGCCTTGCTTCTTTAGCCAAACTTTCGGACAGCATTGCAGGGTCCATGATCAGGGCAGACGAGTAATAGATTACAAATATTTACTAATGTAGAAGGTAGCGCTAACGCTGCATAAAACCCCAAAAATAAATCATGATAATACTTTTGGCCATGAAAATCTAAAATCATATACGAAAATACATATTTTTGCGCAAAACTGTAAATAGGTATTTAAAAATGTTCGGTCTACCGGCTGACGCTGAATTAGGGTTCTTCCGTGTTAAAAATAATTTAAGGATATGATTTTTAAAAAGATGGCTTTGAGTTCGGCTCAAAATTCGACAGAGTATACTCTGGTATATTAACTTTATTATTATATATATATATATATATATATATATATATATATATATATATATATATATATATAATAATAATAATAAAGTTATCATATATATATATATATAATATATATATACATATATATTTAATACGAATTCCGCACAAGAGTCCCAACCGCTCCCGTCTGGAGCCAGTGAGACTATGGCATCATTTATTTGAAAAATATTTGATTCAATTATAATACTCTTTAATGTTGACGCTAATTTATAGCTAGGAGCATTGCAATTGGAAATTACAGGTCTGATAGGTTGAGTCTTCTTGTGAATCTTTAGTAAACTGTATAATTTTGGGAACTTGTGGATTTTTTACAGGCATTCTTTTATTTCTAAATAAATTATCGATTTTATCACTTTTGCAAGACTTTAAAGTGACCATTATCAATTCCTGACATTTATTAATTGGTTTGTTTTTACTATTTCAAAGTTATCAACTTGTTGAAAGTCCATAGTTTTTTCAATGTAATCAATTTTGTTGATAATAATCACCGAGTTTCCTTTGTCCGCTTTAATTATGATTAGGTTTTTTTCTTTTGTATTTCTTTCTCTCTCATTTCTTAGTTTCTATGTCTTTAAGTCTACTATTATATACATCTTGCGTTCTTTCTTACATATCCTTTACTATCAATGACTACTAACTTACATGATTCATCAATTTATAATGATTTTTTAATTGATATTATGATTTTTTAAACTTATTTTTTTATTTTTAAATTTATACGTGATTTTTTAAACTTACTTATTATTTACAATAGCCGTTATTACTAACTTACACGATCTTTTAATTTACTAATTGAGTTAGAATTCCCTCACCAAACACAAGAGCATTGTGTCTTTATGGTGAGGAAAAGCAAATTTTTGTTTCTTTGTTAAAACCTTATGTAACTCTATATGTAACTTTAATCAGCATTGCCAAAATAATAATAATAATAATTTATATAGCGCAGTTTTGTGACATTTCACTTCAAGTGCGCTTAACTATAATAAATTTAATAATATTCCTACAGTGCTCCTTATAATATTGAGAAAATAATAAAAAAATATACAGTATTAACAAAATAATGACAGGAGAACAAAATTAACAAAGACAGTGCTGTTATAGACAATAACGGTGCTATCGTAACACAGGGCAAAACAATAACTTTAAAACTAAAATATAAAATATACTTACAGAAAGGCAGTTTGCGTTCAGAAATGAGAAATATTCTGTCATAAATTCGGATAAAAATACAATTATGAGGAAACCGAAACCAAACAATTACGGGAAACTTGAGAACATGGCTTATTATTATTACGTATATTGGAAAGATGTTAGGATTCATGAGTGGTATGATTTTTAAATAATTTTGTTTTTAAACCCCCTTTAAATTCAGCCAAATTCTGCATATTAGTAAGAGATGAGGGAAGTTTATTCCAAATGAGAGGGCCCGTTACACGAAAAGAGCAATCATAGTAAACAGCTCGATTTGACCTAGAAAGTTCGATTAGACGATTAGTAACATCTAGATCTGCTGACCTTAGAGTAAGCTGCCTCTCGCTTAAATTTTGTCGGACATATATTTCCGATATACTCGTATTTATAGGCTGGCGCCATTCCTTGCAATGCTTTGAAGGTCATTTTAAGGGCCCGCAACCCGGATTTCTACCGATTTATTACATATTTCCCTTAAACACGGTAAGTTTTAAAGCTCTTAAAAAATATATGTTATTTTTGAGGATAATATCTAGACTTTGCCCGCGCCGAAACGCAAAGTATATAAAATTCCCTCGATTATTATAAACACGTTTGTTTCAGTTATTTTACAAGTTACATCTATGAAAAAATTCACAGTGTTTTATTAAAAGCTGTTTAAGATAATGCCGGCAAGATTTTTGCTCTATTTTAAACGAGTCGTGTTTTATTAAACATTTTCGCAATTTTCGCATCGATTTTGTCGCTGTAAATGTTAGCGCTATCCTCTAACATTCGTAATTTCGTATCTCTTCATCTTCTTCTTTTCGAGCCCGGTGGCAGAGCCTTAAGCAGATCTTGAACTCTATTCTTTCAGGACATCGAAGCCCACCATGTGAACCAGGAAAACAGTAGTTGGGAATACCGTCAGATAGACTCCTCTATAAATACAGCCGGGTTACTATCGCAGGAAGTGTTTTTTGTTTGTTTCAATGGATGCGTTGAGACTAAACCCCGGTATATCAGCCAGACCTATCTTTTCTGTATACGACTTTCCTTGCTCCAATTTAAGCGGGCTAAATCTATCGCTGAAGCTTTGATAAGCCGCAGAATAGTTTCTATTTTGGACGCCGAGCGCTAGCAGTCAAGTCTGATATTTACGTAAATATTAAGATGTAATGCTTCCCACCAAAATTTACGTAAATTGCCAATTTTACAAATAAAATAGACTACTTAAAAAAAAATGAATTAATTCAAATTAATAAAAATTATTGTATTCATCGAGTGATGAGGAATGACGCCCCGGGAACCATTTATTGGATAATCAATATCCAGTGGCGTAGCTAGCATGGGTGGCACCCGGGGCGGACAACGTGGTGTCACCCCTCCCTCCCCCAATTTCGACTTCACAAATGTTTAGAAAATTGGTCCGTCCTGGAGGGGCGGGGGGTGGCTAGAGAATTTCAGAAATGGGCTATTTTCGTCTATAAAATGACCGTCAGGCACAAAATTCTCCCCGTTTCGGGACATTCCACGGGGAGCGAGCCATACACCTACGAAAATATAAATAACAATGTAATTTTTTTTATTTTTTTTTCCCACGGTCGGGTGTAGTGTCACTCTCCCGTCGGGTGACACCCGGGGCGGTCCGCCCCCCTCGCTACGCCACTGCCAACACCCCAGCTACGTTTGGTGACTTAGAAGGGGTGTCCGGGTTCATCGGGTGAGGTGTGTTCAGGTCTTGGCGGCCGATGTGCTTGTCCACCAGGTGCGTGGTGGGCTGAAATGGAAGAGGCTGGTTTGCGGAAACCTTGTGACTTCTGTAGCTGGTCTTCCACCGCAGTGGGAGGAATGGATTCGTACATCCGTCACTCCTGAACACACCCACCCATCATACCCCTTTCCTTCCCAGAACTTCCTCGCTTTCCTTTCAAAGATGACATAGACCGTCAGGTAAATTATTTTCCTCAGGGCCTCATATGTGGGGTAAATGTTAAAAAAAGTTAGATATGGGATTTTAAAAGTTTCAACTTCAGGTTTTCACTGGTTAATTTTATTAATAGTGCACTGACGCAAAACAAATACTAATTAAAATTAATGTAACGCTGATTGAAGTGGAAAACTTTATCATAAATTAACTCGTAAATTAAACCCGTCTAAAAATAAACTGCGTTGTTTTTGAAAGAAGGCGATTACAATATCGCGATTTCCTGGTGCATAGAGATTCCCGAAGAAGCTGACAGTAGAGAGCATAGATATACCAAAAATGTCGACAGTAGATTTGTTTCCAAAGAAAAAATAAATATTCCTCTATTAAATTTGTACCGGACGGGACGACGAGGGAAAGACGATTCCCTTCCGGACGTCTCCTTCCTTTATTTTTAAAAGAAATTAAAATGTATGTGGTAAATGAAGACGAGGATGAGTTCCCTCACAGGCCGTCCTCGTCTCCTTAAATAACGTAGGCCTAAGGGTTAGAAGAAAATGATATGATAATAAGTATGTTCACAATTATAATGTACCCCGTTTGAATAAAGACAAGTTCCCTCACCCGAAAACGGGCCCTCTTGGTTGCCTTCCCCGGGGGGCGAAATCTCCCCGCCGGGACGGGCGGGCTCCGCTTCCCTACCCTTCCCCTCACCAACCCACTGGACGGACCAATAGGAACGCTCCGTCTGGTGGATTAGGTATTTTGGCATCAAAAATGCAAGGAAGGTTTTAAATGTTTTGTCAAATTACGAGAGTTCGGTCTAATCTATCACCGAATAAATGATATGGAGAGATAGACCGGACTCTCCTTTATATGAATAAATATCCTTTGTAAATGTACAACTAGTTATAAGTTAGATATTTAAGTTTCCCTGACTAAATGTGGGTGCAGGGACCCCGATGAAAATTACTTGACATACCATAATAAATCTAAATAAATTGCTAGGGGAAAGGTCATGGGGGTCAGACATAAGAGAAGGATAAGGGGAAGAGCTGAGACAATAGCAAACTCTGCTGTATAGCACACAGCAGAGGTTACGGCCCGCCAAAACTCGGACCGCCGGAAAAGTGGGCAAAAGGTTCGGGCTCGCCCACGCCGGCTGCGAGAGCAGGGGGTCGGGCTATAAATAGAGAGGTACCCCGGGAACATGGGGCATTCAAACGCATACACGCATTCTTACAACTCGATCTGGTACCGTCTCAGCACTTCTCCGCCTCTTCTGCCTGGCCCTAGGACCTCTCCCCGGACTTGACTTGAAAACTTGGATTTCATTTCTGCCCCCCCTTGGACGCTGCCTCTTCCTCTTGTGGGCCATCACCGGGGTTTTATTGACGAGCATCTTGGCGGCTACCCAGGACTACCCGGCCCCCCTATTTTACAGTCTATGTGAGTGGCGGGAAACGTCGCTTACAAAATTCATAGATAATACGAGTATTTCAAGCAATGTTTAGATACCAATTGTGATATTTCGTCAAGATGATAATCAGAGTTCCCACTCTGTCTTCCACTTTAAAACGTTATATGATATGTAGAAAAGTACTTTATCGCTTGTCTGAATTCTGAACACAATCAGTTCCAATTTTGAAAATACAATTAAATAGAAAGAAAAATTGAGTTCATTGAACCAGAGTTACGCAGAACAAAAATACAACCAAAATTAGCTTGTGATTAAAAAAATTCTAGTGCAGTTAACTCACGGTATAAGCGAAACTTCACCAAAACAATCTCAAACTATGAAAAACCAAGGAGCCTTGAAAAGGGAGGTCATAATCAAAGCGCAGTGAGCAGGCCAATGAGCGCAGACCTCGCGTCGTTTCCGTTTTATGTCTCAACCAATAGTAGCCCTGATAGCAGGATAATGCTTCGAAGGTGCTGTACGCGTATTTCCGTTTCATCCGAATTCCGAATCGCTAACGGGGCTAAGGAAGTTTCACTTAAAAAAAATTCGGATATTTTATCAAAAAAAGCATTAGTCGCTAATGCCAATGTAACGACAATTTACCATCCAAATACATCGATATCACAGTTATATAAAATACCTCGATATCACACTTATATAAAATACCTCGATATCACACTTATATAAAATACAATTCCTGTAATTACGCACTTCTTACATTATCTAAGTTTTGTAGGTCGTATGCGATAATGTCAACAGCGATGATTAAATTCACAAATTAGCTACACTAATGATTTTGTAAACACATCTCACCCGACTGGTTGTAATTTCACAGACGATGGTTCCGTAAACACATACGTATTTGGAATAATCAGCATTATCTGGGTCATTATGCCGCGCCCTTGAAGCATGTCTAGATTGATGAAAACGGCTTAACTTGTTCAGAAAGCTAGACAAAGGCAAGGGAAGTTAAAACTCCGGAAACTATCGGCATCACAAAAGGCCGTAAAATATTCAGAGGTACTTTTCGGTTTTTAATTTCCAGTTTAATCCTAGATTAGAAGTAAAGTAGGTTCTGGGAATTTGACTACTTCTATATATATTATTTTATTTTATTTTATTTTATTTATTAATCATTAACGCCCTTATGGGCTTTTACATACATTTACATTTTTATGTTTTAGTGCATACAGGTGTGTTTAGAATACAAAGAAAACATGAATAGTTTTTACACATGGTACATATAAATAAAGCTGGTAAGTAAAAAGTATAGCATTATACAATAAAGAGAAAAAAATCAGTTTTATATGTATATACGTATATAACAAATAATAATAATGGTGAGTTTTTAATATATGTGCAATTTATGTGTTGAATACATAGCGAAGTTGATTTTAAACAAAAATACATACTACCGACTTGCACCGCACTAAAATTAATATACAAAACAATTGCATTTTGACCAATTACTTTATCGTCAGAATTTCTGCAAGGAATTCAATTTCCGAAGACGAAATACTTTATACCATAAATATACCAATCCCCTTTATACTGAAACCATGGAATAATGTCAGATACTTCAGTAAACTATCACGGAGAGGACAAATGAGTTCGATAATATAATATAACAGAGTATCTAATTACAATCAAATTAAAATGTTAATCAAAGTATAAGTCGTTAAAGTAAATTTGTTATTATTACCTATTGCAACGATAAACAAGAACAGTTTTTATAAGGTTTGTTTATAAATTATAAATTACTAACCTTTATTACGCCCTATATTGTAGGTGTTTTGACGGAACTTAACTATGAGGGTTTACAATAAACTGTGCACACAAAATTTCAAGATGGGGATTTATAGTTCTATTGTAACTGTTCCAATATACTGAATTTAAATTATAATCTTTCCTCTCAAATATTATGTGAATACCGCGCAAGAGTCCCTTCCGCCCGGGACAAGTGGGTCTGTGCATCCTATTTATTTTTTTTTACATGTGCTCCACACAGGAGGCCCTGAGGAAAATAATTTCCCTCAGGGCCTATGTCATCTTTGGGGATGCTGTGTGGAGGGTTTTTTTTTAGGAAAGGAAGGAGGGGAGAGTTCTGGGAAGGAAGAGGGTTTAAGGGGTGGCTAGGAATCTGGGGTTCAGTGCGTCCTGGTCATCCGCCTCCAAGACCTAGACAAACCTCACCCCATGAACCCGGGCACTCCTGCTAAATCACCAAACGTAGCGAACCACTTGGCGTGACCTACGGCAGAGGTGTTGGTTATCCAATAAAGGTTCCCGGGACGGCGGTACCCATTCCCGCCTCCCAAATTGGAGTTTATATATACATCCTATATGGAGTTTTGAACATATTTTGGAGCGGAGAAGAGAAGATGAGATATATTTTGGAGACGAAGGACCTGGCTATTAAGATCTTGTCGCTAAGCACGGTTAAGGCCACTTACAGCAACGTTTCCATACTAAAGGGTAATCTTTCACCAGGGCAAGGATTTGAATCCACGGCGTCTGGATCAGATGTCGAAGATTTCAACCACATGGCGATTGAGTATGTACTTAGGGTCTAGAAGGCGGTGGTGTACATTTTACGTAAAAAATAGTTTCATGGAATTATCGTACCTATAAAAAGATAAATATAAAATTTCCCGAATGTCAATTCTAAAATTTTGGTGTTCTTTATTTTATGTATGTTTGTTAAGTTCATTTTGTATTTAAGTGCAAAATGTCTATTCATATAAGTATAAAGTATGATTGCGGTCACCATCAAAGCTTGAATGGGTCCAAAACGGCAGCAAGAGACAAACGGACGTTTCTAAGACTGAATGCTTTCCGGGACTCTGAAATACTAGAATAGATTGCCTACAACATCCGGTGTAAAGCCTCCCCACAGCCTTATACTACCTTCCCGTTAAAAAGGCAGTGCGCAGATGCGATTGGAACCTTTTGTCAAACGAACGATGGCATTTTTTTGTCCGGTATCAGGATTTTAATCCATATTTCTTTTATGAGAGTGAGTTAAGGACCAGGAGGACAGAAGTTTTAAGAGATAAGGCGGTTTATAGACGTTCTTTGTCGTAGTCTAGATCCTGTCTTTTTATATTTATACTAGCTGACCCGGCGAACTTCGTACCGCCTAAGAATCAATAACTGTTGTGTTAACTTATTAGCAGAATTAATTTCATTTTTTTATCCGGTATCAGGATTTTAATCCATATTTCTTTTATGAGAGGGAGTTAAGGACCAGGAGGACAGAAGTTTTAAGAGATAAGGCGGTTTATAGATATACTTTGTCGTAGTCTAGATCCTGTCTTTTTATATTTATATGGTGTCCTGGAATTATAGAATCACAGCCAGAATAAGGAAATCCAGTCCATTTTTTTAATGAATAATGACCTTCTAAATAAAATAACTGGTTTGTTTTATTTTAGGTGTTGTCACTTTGTTTGACAGTTAAATGGAAGAAGTGATGGAACTATTCTATAAGTAAAACATTATTTAGGTGGAATAATTTATTTATTATATTTATTGTATTAATATATTTATCAATATTATTACTAGAGAGTGGTATAAAAATTGTTTGGAATTATTATTTTTTTAACTTTTAAGAATCGAAATCAATATTATGGAATTGTAGACAACTACAGCATACAGAACCGAATCAGCTGTTCGAAGTCCGTCATTTTAAATTTCAGACTTGGAGGAGAATTAGTAGCATTACAATTATGTGTACAGTTTAATTTTTTGAATATTTAAAATAATAGAAATAAACTAATAGAGATACCTCTATTTTTGATGCTGTCATGCATTTCAATACAATGACTGTAAAATTATGATGAGCAGTGACGTCAGCACTAAACTTTCAATAATACCAACTTGAGAGTGTGTTTTAATGACACAATAAAAATGGATTTTTTAATATTTTTTTTTAAACTCTACGTTTAATATTATTAAATAAAACTTATATATTCAAAATCAGCGTTCATTGGTCTATATGAAAATATTTTTTAAAGCCATAATATTTTTCACTGGAGTTCCTTATTGTGTCAAACATGGTAGGCACTCACATAGATGCATGGCATATTTAAAACATCGGACATCGGGAAAGGAAATTACAGGGAAAATTTAACAACAAAAACTTTTCGTTGTTTCAATTCTTTTCAAAGAACATTATAGACAATCGACAACAAGTAAACATCACACAAATCGATAACACGTCTTGAAATAATCGATAACACGTCTTGAAATAATCCCTGTAGAACATTAAGTAAGCGTAAGCAAAACAAAAAGCAGTTTTCAGTACGTTGAAATCACCGTCGTAAGTGTACGCTTATGAATCAACACAATCCTAATGGAACGTACCCATACTACGTGACCTGTTCCGGGGGGGGGATCATCAAAATACCACGCTTGGTCACAACGGGGGGGGGGGGGGAGGGGTTAGGTTTTTATCACGTAGTCAATCTAGAAATCTCGCGTTTTTTTTCGAGCTAAGAGGGGAGGTTTTTAAGTTCGCGGAATGGGAAGGTAAGTGATTAATGGGGGTACCGCTGAATTAGGTACTAATTGAACAACTCATTTTTAGGATATACACCGTGTTTTATCGTAATTAGGTCATTAGTCTTTGAGCTATCGTCGACCAAACACTTCAATCGGGAAGAAATTGTGAAATGTGGAGAAAATTGAGTTCCGCGCTGTTATAAAGTTCCTTTAAGTTAATTTAAAGATCGGAAAAATGTTTTAGGGTCGTACCTAGGTGAATATGTTGAAAAGGAAAAATAATTTTGGTTTTTATTTCCACTCCTTACCCAATCCGCAAACTTAAAAACCTACCCCCATACATTCAAATAAGTGAAAAAGTTCAGGGAACGTGTTTGTTGAAGATGATTGAGATGAAAAATGTTTATAAAAATAACAAGACTTTCGTTTCCATAAATTACGTTCCGGTTTCAATATATTTTGACATAAGTTTTATCTTGATAATATTTTTTCCACTTGTAATGCATGCACTCTTGCTGTCACGCAGCAAGCGCCGTATTATTTATCAATACAAATATAAGCCAAATAACGCATTTTTTATTTTTTGTTAGCAAAAAATGATTCGAAACCATATTTATGAAATACTACGTGAAAACTGTAGGGGGGGGGGGGTCTTGGAATATACTACACGTGGTCACCGGGGGGGGGGGGGTAAAAAATTGTAAAAAGTGTGTCACGTAGTATGGGTACGTTCCCTAAGTATTGTTCATATCATATCTAATTGCTTTTACCTATAAAAAATAATCAATAATATAAGGTAAAAATAATATTAATGTTTTGTAACATTTTGTAAGGACAACAAAAAATATACGAGTAACTGATCTTATTATTCATTTGGTCATAAATCAAAAACTTTCAATAAACAGGGTAATGAATGTATTATTAGAAAGTATTTAGGTCAATGTGTTATTAATAGGACGTTATAAAATACCCAATACGCGCCGATAGATTAGTTTTCATTCCTGGAATACTTCGTTTACTGATTGAATGGGAATTCTATGAAAACATAGGTTTACCATAGTCATATAATACTTTACATTAGAAATGTTCCTACATGCCAAACATATAAATAACCAACAACCTACGTTTCATGAAAGCGTAATAATATTGATTCTCGGATTATTTATACATACAAAGTCATTATTGGGAGCTTTATAACTCTATTAATAAATATTTTTTAATTAAATAAAGACAATATTAGCGAAACTCAATCGAAAATCTGGAGAAAGAAAAATCAGGAAAAGATGTTGGCACCTCTGGGACACGAATCCAGGACCTTCTGCTTTCTTGGCAATGGCTCTACCAACTGAACTAAGGTGTCTATATCCAATTCGGGTTCGACAATTTTTTTCGATGTTCTCGTATGTGTTCGAATGAAATAATTCATATTATAATACATTCTTGAAAAATATTTTTTCCTTGGATACGAGACCCATGTATACCCTTAAGATTTATATGAAAAAGGCCACGCAGTCGTTCCTAGGTTTGCCACAATAAATATCCTATGCAATTAACAGTGCGCAGAAAAGATCATTTAACCAAAAATTAAAAAAAAAATATAGGTTTTAAGAAAAAAAAATATAAAGTAAATTTTTTCAAGGTGTTAAGTGTAACTCTACGTTTAATTTTTATAAAAAGACAAATAGTTCCTAACATATATTTTTATTTTCTCCAAAAATGTTCTATAATCCATATTCAATATGCTGACAATAATGTTATAGCGATATTTGCTACTTGTTTATCAAACCAGGTATGGTCACTTTGATGATATCAATTCTGTTTTAAAAACCTTCGAAACGTGAGTCCGCAAATCTATATCGCGTTTAATTCAGGAGTACTTTATAATAATTGGAGATCAGCAGCTCGTATTGGATGACCGAAATTCCAAGAATTTTACAAGCGGTAATTTTATTCTGGGGCATTGTATTTAGGCAAGTACTTTTCCATTATATTATTTGCTTTCTGCTTATCCGGAACAAAAATCATTAAATATATATCTATATATTAAGAGGAACGGCAGCGTAGCTTTTTTCATACAAAACTTAAATTTGGATTTGAAACCAAAATAATCTACCAAATGCATTTTGGTAAATCAAAATATATAGCAAATGTCTAGTAAGGTTATGTGATGCATTATTTATTTGTGAAAAATATGGGCCATTTAAGAATTCAATTTTTGCATGATTTTAGAGGCAACTTTGGTATTTTTTTGTGACTTTATGATAATCATTAAAAAAATAATCTTGAACTTATAATCTTAAAAGTAATCTAAAAAAATTAAATAAAACATAAAAAAGCGTTTTACTAGGTAGAAACTTTAATTTACACACGAAAAATTTGTATTCCAACCTAAATTTGTAAGTTTTAGTTTAAACTTACGCCCAGAAAAATGTTTTTTTTAATAATTTTAATAAAATTTTTATATTTTTTATAGTTTGTATAATAAATAAAGCAAAAATATTTTTTGTGTAAGTGTCATTATGTAACTCAAAAAAATGCCAAAGTTGCCTCTGAAACCATGCAAAATTGAATTAATTGACGGCCTGTATTTTATAATTAAAAACATAAATTTAAAAAGAACGATATTATATCGGTACTTGATATTTGCTTTATATTTTGATTAAAAAATATTATTCATTTTGTCGGGTGACTTGACCTTAAAATGAAATTTAAGTTTTGTATGAAGAAGGTCGCGTAGGCGTTCCTCTTAAAAAAAAATTTCTTACAAATAAATGAAATTTAATTTTGTGACCATACATTAAAAAGTGAATAATTAAATGAGTTAAATTTATGACATGCGAAATTATATTTGAGATAAATTTTTGGTGTAATTAATTATACTTTTGAAATTATATTTGAGATAATATAAACGAACCTAGTACTTTCCAACCTTCCTCTTTCCTATTTCTCCACCTCCTCACTTCTTTCAGCCTCAAAACATAACCCCTTTTTGGGGTGTCACTGGCGATAGTTAGGAGCAATTGGGATTCTTATGCGATATTAAAAAAAATATATAATAAAACAGATTTATAGGTGCGAAAAAAAGAAATCTATTTAGAACGGATTTTTTTATCCACTAAGCTGCTGCGATTCGATGCTATAAAACGATATTTTTAGAAGTCGTAACGAATGAGGGTAAATATGAATAATTTTGGCAGTGGGTAAACTTGGCAGCCTAATAAATTATTTTTTCTTCCTTATTTTTTGTGGTCCCTGGTTTTGCATAACAGAAAGTTGAAGAAGTGTGTAACAAATCAGAATTGAAGATAGGTCTTTAAAACAAATGATCTGCTCTAACTGACCTAAATGTTACAGTTTGTGGAACACGGCTAAGTAAGTGGGCGGTACCTAGGTCTAAATTAATTTTGATGTTCAAATCAATGGTTGAAAGAGATTTTTTCCCGTTTTAAGAAGATACAAAAGCCTATTCTTGTTTGCCCTGTATCACCATGTACCTAAATAAGTTATGGGCACAAAAATAGCTTGGCAAACGGAGTCTACAAACTATAGCTTTTAACGTAGAATTGGTTTTTATTTGTTTTGTAAATATTTTATAAAAAAAGGTTAATCGAGAAAAACTGTCACCAATAAACTTAGATATTTTATTTTTTAAATGTGTTTATATTGTGCAAACATACACTTTTAATGAAAAAAATACATTATTTAGAAGTTAAATTCTACTCAAGCGAAACTTGTTTTAAGAAAGGAAAAGTATCGTTATATCCAAAGCTAGTGTTTTGGTATTCGTAATATAAACACATTTACAGCAAAGAACAATCTAAAAAAGGCATTTCGTTAAGCTTGGTAAAATACAATCCAAATATTGCTTGAAATGACCTACTCGTAAGAAACAGATCGGATCGGGATTGAGGAAGGTAGGTAGGGAGAGCGGAGTGGGAAGGGCGGGGAAAGTGAAGGGGGAACGCGTGAGGGGAAGAAGACATGGAAGGGAAAGGAGAGGCGGAATGGGAACGAGACGAATGGGAAAAGACACTCAGGGCGAAACAATTTCTTTATTAGTGGCATTGCAACTCATGCCGGGAACTCACTAGTCTATAATAAAACACTGTACACTCCTCTCCCAGCAACAAGCTAATGCTTCCATGGAAGAGTAGTATTAAAATAGTTATTTAAAAATAAAATATAATTCATAATTATGTATTATCTTTGATTATACATATACAGCCTTACTAAAAAACCCAATGAAAATTTTATTCAATTGACAAACGGCCGCGGATGTGAAAACAATTAAAAATTAGTTCATTGAAAGAAATACACATGGTTTTCACGGCCTGAGAGGGTAGTTTATCTCTGTTTTAACCATTGATGTCCGAACGATATTTGTAATTTTTCCATAGTATTTTGAATGTTCTATATATTTCTTATTTTTGAAGCTGTCGTAAAAACAAATACCATTTATGAAAACTAGATAAAATTACCTTTTAGATTTGTATATTTGAAATACAGTTTAGTTTTTAAAAACTGACATATTTTAAGATTCAAACTCGGAAATAAATGGAAAAAAATTTCTTATCAAAATTTTTTTGACTAAAATGTAGAGAAATTTAAAAAAAAACAAAATTTCAAAAACACAGTCCTTTTATGTAATAAATTTGGAAGGAAACTATCACCTCACTTTTTCCTCGTGCATACAATAAAAAAATAATAAAAAATTTCAAAGTTTTTTTTTTTGCTAAAAAACTAACCTAAAAATAATACCGTCTTTTATATGAGATTTCTTGCATTTCTAAAGACATTAATTTCTTTGATGCATTTAGGCACACATGTATTAGATATTATTATTTTAAAAAAAACACCACTTTCATAAAATTATCGTAAAATAAAACCTTTAAATGTAAATTTGAATTCTCGTGTATCATATAAAATAGTTTTTGACACTTCAATTTTCAAAGTACGATTATTGTTTTATAACTTGACTAAAACTTATGAAAAACCACAAAAAACACGGTAAATATATCAATGATATAAATATAAGAGTAAATTATTCATATTAATAGAAATTAACCATCGCATAAGTAATATTGCACACACAAAAATCATTTCGCACACACAGAAATCATTTCGCGCTTCCAGCGTCTTTTTCGAGCGCGAACAACGAATGCGCAGGCGCCGCGCCGCCGTGCCACCTAGCGGTTATGAAGGAAAACAAACAATTTAGTACTTAAATATGCATTTACAATACGTTTTAAGACCAAATCTTATTAGTAATGTTATCGTGTTTTAGTGTATTTTTGTTTTATTCATGTTGCTGCAATAGCACGGGTTATCTTGCGTGCTGTGTTTTTTTTTTAGTAAGGCTGAATATGTTTTATATACTTACCTTTTAAAATATTTACTGTCAAACATTTTTAAACAAAAAAATTAAAATTTCGAATAAAGATTCGTTAATTAATAAAACTAATTTGGTATCTACTTTATTTTTTTATCTGAAATTGATAAGTACTTTTTTGAAAATGAAAAGTTCACGCATTACTGAGAATATCGTTACATCACCAACAGCAAAATTTATTATGTGTTATGCGTAACGAAGTTATTGGGTGAATGACGCAAGTTAAAATATGTGAAATGTACCACGCCATGTGAAATGCGTGTAACATGCAAAATTTAGTAATTGTAATTAAATATCTAAAATCTCATTACATATTGCCCATGCGTTCCACTAATGTCCAATAATGGCAATGTTATGCACTTTGCAAACCACTCTGAATCATGGTATGCCAATTAAATGGAGATCCTGTTGGGGAGGGAATTGGGAGATGGCTAATTATTGGAATGCACTCATCGTTGGTATTATCGATTATGAATTGGCCGTATCATCACATGTTGAGGTTAACGTGATGCACTACCAAGCAATGCTAAATCGTGAAAATTTTGGTTTGAAAATTAGATCCCCCAGAAATATTATAACCACTGAAGCGATTTTTGCCATATATTGGCGTATTTGTAAATGTCTCCGATTGCCTTTCGCATAAAAAGGGCAATTATCTCCTTGATTCGGCAAAGAAAATGAATACATATATTCGTAGCTCACACGTTTGTTATTTTGGATTTAAAACGAAGCTGTTGAAATGCTTTATCTATTATAACCAGAGATATTGCAAATCCCAACTTTGTAGACTATTTTATAACGATATTAAAAATATTTTTTTCATCACAGAATTTCTGATCAGCTGCTTACAGTTAGATTAAGATTAAGTCCTTTTTTAATAGATATGTACCTTTCTATAACATGTATACCACAGACAATATATAGAAATCTAAAATATTCTATCTTGACTCGAAAAAGTATCTCTAACGGCAGTTTTAAAGTAACAACCACTCAGGAATCGCGCGATTATAAAGTTAACGACTTTTTAAATATTTTTTTTATAAATCCTACAAATATAAGATAAACGGTAAAATACAGTTTATTTCATTGGCTATATAATACTATAATAAGTTTTTATGTCTCCTTGTTAAAATTCGGAGGAATGATTTTTTTAATGTCGGCGAAAAATTAAAAAATGATCTTCTGAAAATATCGAGCAAACGAAGAAATTTTTTTTAAAATGTACTGTCGCTCCAATGGTTAAATGTTTTCGTCAAATAATGCGAGTAAAACAATATTTGCCTTTAAAATTGTATTTTTTTTTATTAGTTTCCAAAAGCCTAGAAAAAAAATTTATCTGGTTTTCCATTGTCCACAATATACAATAAAGACAGCAGTTTTTATTCTATGAAGTGGAAATTGAATTGTTTATAAAATGATGGTGAAACATTTAAAGTGTGCTTCAGCTTAGCAAAAAAAAAACAGAGTGTGCAATTCACACGCGGTAGGAGTGAAACCTTCAGAAAACTAAAGTAGATAAGAGTGAGAAGGATACGAAGCACCGCACAAAAAGATACCGACTATACTAACTCATTCTCTCCCAATATATTAAAATGAAACAAATATAAAACTTTATTCTACTTCTTTCCAAAAATCCCATTCATCGTAAGTGTAATAACGATTTGATAATAAAATTGGGTCATTAATAATTCATATTACTTGAAAGGTTTTTCCCTAAACAATATTGAAGTGAGCTACAAACCCAAGGTAATTAGCCTACTGGAATTACGACAATCTAAAACTACTCGACTATTAACAAAATGAAATTCGACAGTCTACAACGACTTAGTAACAAATATAATTAATATAATTGACTAAATTCCTTGGAGACCACCCCTCTCCCCCACTCCAATATGTTATGTATATAAACCGTAGACTAAGAATTATTTGTAACAGTCTGAAGATGGCTCTAACGAGCTGAAACCGGTTACGGTCAATGAAATTAAGTGAAATAAAGTTATATATTTGTTTTAATAATGGAATTCCACCACGAATTTTCAATTTCAAAAATAGAAACATTCTTTAGCAAGCTGTCGCTACAACAGTGCTAAAGAAGTTTTCACTTCAATAAAAAATAATTTAAAAATCACCTACATATATAAATAAATAAATAATGTTTATAGATATAAATAAATCAATAATGTATCTATGTATATATATATAAATCTAAAAATGTTTTTATGTATGTATTTCCGCTTTGCGTTGCCATATTAAGCATAGGAAATGCTTCAAACTTTCAAAAAAAAAATTTTTCTACCCTCGCGAAGGGTTCTGGATTATAACAACCACACGACAGTACATCTGAAAAGTTTTTTTAATCATTACAAAAATGTCACAATTTGAAAATGACATTTTTAAAACATTGGTTGTTCAATCAAAATTCAATATTCGAATAAACTTTTTAAATTACTTTTAATTTAATCGAAGTACTCACTTATGGTACTAATCAAAATCGAATACTTTGAATCTAATTGAAAATTATATTATTTTAAACAGGTACCTACCTATGCTAGGTATCAAATTTGATTGATTGTTCTTATAATATTCAAAAATGAATGTTTGTAACATGTAAAAAATAAAAATTTATAAAAAAATTGCAATAGGTGGCACGCGAGCTGTTTGAAAATGTGAACGTACCGGGACTGAATATATTGAACGCCGGAGAGGGGAGGGGATCGCGGCAGGGTGGTTTGCGGGAGAGTGGAGAGGGAAGGCAGGGAAGGTGGAGGGGGAACGCGTGAGAGGAAGGGGACATGGGAGGGGAAATGGAGACGGAAGGGGAACGGGACGAACAGGAAAAGACACGCAGGGAGAAACAATTTCTTTATTAGTGGCATAACAACGCATGCCGGGAACTCGCTTGTAAATATATAAATAAATCAAGCCTCAAGTAAATCGAACATATTCGAATTTATGTGTGAAGTAATTGTAGGATGTTACCGGATAAATTACAGCATTTGTCACTTTGTCGAATTACCCTACCCAAAAAATGCATTAAATGTATTTTCTGTGCATCGCAAGCGATCTTTTTCGGTATTTTGTCAGAAGTAGGCATATTTACGGTACGTTCCAGAGGGGAAGATACTGTCAGTACCGTGTACAGTACAGTGTCAGACCACCATTCAGAAATAAAACGTAGTTTGAAAAGATATTTGCCATGTTTGGTGACCAGATCTGGATAGCTAGGCGCTTCCCCACCATCCTCCTCCCAACTCCTTCCCATTACCACTACCTTCAGCTTCACAACAACTGGGAATGCCATAGTCCCACTGGCTTCAGGCGGTTGGGACTTTTTTGCTCTCTTAAAAAAGACACCATACCACAACGACTTTTTCTCGTGTTAGGTAGATAGGTATTTATAAAATGCATTGTTGAACGTCTGCTTAAAAATGGAAAAAAAAATTGTTTATATAAAAAAATATTTTTTCAAAGCTCATGGTGGAAATATGAGGTGTGCTGTGAATTTGCCCATGAAATTCTTTGACTGATATTTGTACCAATTTCTTGATTCTTGAATTCAGCGATCGATAGATTTTTGCATTAACATTTTAGAGGCTGCAACACTTTCTCTGCCTTGAAATTTTATAAAAGAAAAATTTTCACTACCAAGTAAAATATCTAAAATGCAAATTTAATTACTTTTCCTTCTTTTCTCAAGATTCCGGGAAACTCGGAACAAAACAAGTTGGCTTAGTCGACATATTTTTCGTTCCACTGCCTTCATCCCCTTCCCGTTTCCTTCGACATTGTTCACCCGATATCGGCTTTTCATCACAATTATAGTATCTAGGATATTCCTCGACTCCTTGAATAAATAGTTGGCTTTGTCAGGGATATAATACATTCTTGCTTCCGCCTTTGGATAAATCCTATCACATTTGTCGCAAATCGCATTGTGCTGATGTAGTAAAGAAAATATGATCAATTCACAAATAATAAAACTAACAACTCTAGTATATAACCGTCATGTTATTTTTTCGAAGATGTAAATCGAGACGATGCGATGGTACGCCGAGCACCGCCATCCATACCGCATAATAGTTGTTTTAACAACATGTATATACACCTCGCACAGTAGAGAGAAACCGAGATATATGCTTTTTCCATTTTTTTGATTTTAATGAGAGACCACTGCATTTGTCATGTCATAATCTTAAAAGATAGATGAGAAGTTAGATTTAACTTTTCATAATTTTAAAGACGGAATCCGATTTGCATATATTCTAATATTTTTTTCTTCTCTTCTTCTGTTATTGCTTGGCATTTTTTTTAAATGTGAATACCCACAAAAGTCCCAACTGCTCCCGTCTGGAGCCAGTAAGACTATGGCATCACCGATTGGGGTATGTTGTGAGGCTGAAGATATTGGGAAAAGGAAGGAGATAGGGAAGTACCAGGCTTAGTACATCTGATCACCAAATGCGGCTAAAGCTAATTCAAGCATCGTTTTAATTCTCAATTGTGGTCTCACACCAGGACAATACTGAGAGTAAAGTGATGAAAAGTGCTAGGAAACGAGTCCGTACCTGCTACAACCGTGGCAGCGACCACTTGACCGATATTAACTTGTCGACTTAAAAATTGACTTTTTAATATACTTAGTTACCAACTGCCTTAGGACTTTTGTTCCACCTTGTACATGAATCTTCTTAAAAATAAGATTATTCTATTAAAGATTCTTAATTACGCTATCCACTCACCATACATCCTTTTTGGATCTACTCATCCGTCATTCTGTTGTACTCGGTTTTTTCTACAAGGAGTCAATTTTATTATTATACCAATTAACTTTCGTCCTACATCTGCCAGTTCCATGCTTCATTGCAATTGATCAGTCTTGAGTTCGTTATGGATTGGGGATCTAGCTTCTTCTCACTAAAACTACATCCATTATTTCTTTTACATAATATACCCTATATACCTACCAACTTATTAATTATACTTTTCGTAAATTAACAAAACAGTGCAGATTGATGTCTGATTATTTATCATAAACTTTTCCACTCACAATGTCACATTGTATGTCCTATAGGTACTTATATTTCTATGTGGTAATAAAATATTAACCCTTCTATTAGAATTTTTCATGTCTTTACAAACTTGTCTTTAAAAATTAAGAGTCTTATGATATGTAACGTTACCTATATCATTGTAGAGATACACAAATAGGTAAGTACCCTCAACTAATCGAATAGTGTTAAAACAGGTTGCATGACCGCTAGAGAACTTGATGTCTAACTTAGTTACATTTACTACTTGGTGATACCAATCACCAAGGATTAACCATTTCTCATTGAAGCATTTTTAAGCATTCCCTCAAAGGCACTTTTCATATAAATTTCAAATACCATCACTGAATTCTCAATAATCTATATATATAAAAATCAAAATATTTCTTGCTTGGGTAGGTGTATGTATTTATATGAGTATGTATGTATATGAGACGTCCATGTATTGCTTATTATTAAGCATAGGAAATGTTTGAACCTTTCAAAATATCTTCGTTGAACCCTCGCAAAGGTTTCTGGATTATTACAACCACATGACAATACATCTGAAAAGTTTTTTATTCATTACAAAAACTTTTGCGAAACTGTCAAAAATGTCCAAATTTGAGAATGACGTTTTGCAAAACAATGATTGTTAAATCAAAATTCAATTTTCGAAATTCTTTAAATTAATGAATTTATTTGAAGTTTTCACTTAATTTTGAAGCGAATCAAGAATTATAGATATTTTATATAGGTACCTAAGTTAGATACCAATTTTGATTGATTGTTCTTATAATACATAAACAATAAATATTTGTAATGCATGAAAAAATAAATTTTTGGTAAAAAAATTGTAATTGGTGGCACACGACCTGTTTCAAAGTACTGGAACTGAATATGTGGAACGCTGAAGGGGAGCTGGAGAAGCGGGAGGGAAGGCGGGAAGATGGAAGGGGAACGCGGGAGGAGAAGGGGACGCGGGATGGGAAGGGGGATGCACGAGAAAGGAAATGTAGGGAGAAACACTTTATTTCTTTTAATATTGCATTGCAACGCGTGGAACAACGCAGGGAACCAGATAGTTGTTAAATATTTAAAAAAATTATTTATCAAATTTTCTTTCGACAGCGCTGAAACAAGCTCAATAAATTTATCGCTCTGTAATGACAATGAATAAGATATTAGGAAATGGCTTACGTTTATGCAGACTACGATAACAAGTTAAGCTTAATAGGAAAATAATAAATAATACCGGCTTAAGAGAAGTAGAAATGGTCAGACATTTCATCGAAATATACTTAGGATGGGTCAAAGATATTGAAATACAATAGATTTGCTATCTGCAGTTTTAAATAGGTGGGACTGCGCTTCCGGGTGTCGCCGATATTGTTTACCAATTAAAAAATAAACTAAACGAATGAATAATTAACGAATAAACCAAACGAACGTTAAACTAAATGAAGGAATCCTTTCCGTATTCAAACTATATTGTTAACCAATACTAAAGCCCCCTGGGCGTAAAATAAAAGAAATAAATAAACAACTAAATAAATTAATGTTCTCCAAAACGAGCTTGAAAAATCATTTGTCATATATTTGGATTATTAATTGTGTAATTTCTACTATTTAAGAAATTCTAAAAATTATATTACTTTATTATAATTAAATAGTTGGGAATTAATATAATAATAATAAATTTGGAAAACTTATATAGCGCTGTTTTTGCGAAAAATCGCCTCAAGAGCGCTGTACAAATTAGCATGGATTTTACTTTAGAATTTACTTAACTATGTAGGAGGTTAGATAACAACTCGTCTTGCAGCTATCAAGCGCATTGATTATCATTGTTCTAGCCCCCCAATAAATTAAATAAAATATCTTTTTATATGTACGCATTTCAATTTACTTAACTATGTAGGAGGTTAGATAACAACTCGTCTTGCAGCTATCAAGCGCATGGATTATTGGAATTCTAGCCCCCCAATAAATTAAATAAAATATATTTTTATATGTACGTATTTCAATTTACCTAACTATGTAGGAGGCTAGATAACAACTCGTCTTGCAGCTATCAAGCGCATGGATTATTGGAATTATAGCCCCCCAATAAATTAGATAAAATATCTTTTTATATATACGTATTTCAAGACTATCAGAATATATATAATTACTCTCTTGCTTTAACATTTGAACCTAGAAATAAGAATTAGCTAACGACCGCTCTTGTTCAATAAACAAATAATAATGCCTGCTGCGGACAATCGTATTGCAGTCTTACTAGAGTTAATGCAATAGCATTGCACTCTTATGTATTTAGTCTTACTGTATAAAAATAAAATAAATTAACCATTAGGCGGCTTGGTTCTGCCCTAGGGCTTCCCAGGAGGGCCTAATCGCCCTTCCCAACCAAACAAATGCACATAAAATGATCTTACAAATAAAACAAATCTTAGAAATTATATTAATGCTCATGTAAGTTAATGCACAGTTAAGGAGAATACATTTATGTAGCTAAATCACCACACTGATGGCTTCTTTCTATACATTTTATGTAAATATTAACCAAATATTGTAATTTATTGATAAGCACATGCCTCTCCATTTTGCTACCAAATATAATTTGTGTCCTACCGGGCCCTCGGAGATCCTCTATCTGATCCTATTTGCAGAACCCAATATGTCGGGTTTCTGCAAGTCGGATCATATGTAGGCAAAGTCGCCGACCAATAATAATCACGAAGTCCTGGAGTCCCACGAAGTCCTGGAGTCAACATGCCTCTCCATTTCACTAGCAATAGGGGATTTCCCAGATACCATCAATGAGAAATTCTTCTCGGTGACCGGAGCTCTGGTGGACTGAGATGGTCCGTTTTTCCCACGAGTAACTTGAGCGTACCTCATGGGTTCTTTAATTTCATCCACTGAGAAGACCGGACTTGTCGTGGGCTTATCATTATTTGGAGAGGAAGTTTTGTCCACCTTGCCAGTGATAAGCGAATTTATGCAAGAATTTTGCTTCAATTATGCAAGAAGTGCTTTTATGCAAAATGAAAGGAAAGACTACGGCTGGTAAAAGAACACTGAGTTGATTTCAAGCTTTCACATCTTTCAAAATGGCGGGTAGGTCCTCGATGCCAGATGTTTTCGAACGCGGTGGAAAAAAACACTCCGATATCACACACGTAGGCACGGAACTCTGGCGAATTGCAATTTGCGAAAAGTGAATTTAATAAAACGTTTGTATAAATCGAAAGGAACTGATTTTATTTTTATGCAAATTTGTACAAATCAGCTTGAGTAAAAAAAATTTCTGCAAAATGAATTTAATCAAAAAGAGAATTTAATTATGAACGAAGCTAAATACAACGAAATGTTAACGAAAAGTCTGCTTACTACTTTAGTCGGCATATGTCAAATATTGGTTTATAAATGTATAAATTCTGACTATGCAATTGTAAATGTTATCTTAAATGGCCTGGAAAGAATCTCCTACTAGTGATCTCACTAAAGAAAACACTCATAGAACATTACAAATGCATTCACTCTGAATGCATTTATTTATGTTCTCCAAATTGACCTTGAAAAAAAATCACACCTTTACGATTCTTTTAAAGACATAAAGAAACCATCCTTTAATTATATACAATTCTTAATGTTCTCAAAAGTTGTCTTGACAGAAGCAAATTCCCGTGATATCTTGAATAAAATCATTCCTTTGTTAAGAATATTATGAACTAAATATACAATTTGGCTGTCCTGAAACGGGTATTCTGCCCAGTTGGACAGACAAAATATCACATTGTAATGTATTGTAATATGTATGCATATGTAAATAAATAAAAAAAAATAAAAAATAATGCACACCTTCAAAAAATCAACGAAACGAACAAATTCATTTCGTAGGCAAACTACTCTGATTAGGTCGTAGTCCGCCGACAGTTGCGCGGACATCATAGAATATCTCATTTGTATTTGAATATCTTTGGGATGGGTAGTTTAAAAAATTTCGTTCATCAGAAAACAATTCATCAACTTATTTATGTAAGTTAATTTTCACGTTCTATTCAAGTTCTGTGCTAATTTCAGTTTTCTGAAGCAACTAACCTTTAATGATATAATAATAGCACAATCGAAGGAGGAAGGCACCTGCTCAGGACCTTGTCCGAAAGGCGCGCAAGATGGATCGGCCATGCAATAAGACAAGAAGGCCTCTTGCATGCCATAATGGAGGTTATGACCGAGGGGACAAACGCTAGGGGACGCCCACGCCGAGAGTACCTGGAGGACCTGCTGGTGGACGTGCGCTGCTTATCATATGCAGAATTCAAAAGAGCCGCACAAGACAGGGAAGAGTGGAAGAAACGAATAGATGAAATTGCTGCAAACCAATCCCAGGATTGAAACCAGAGAGAGAGAATAGCACTTACACAGAACGTAAATATTGACTCAATTTTCGAAACAACCCGTCCTTAGAAATATCTCACCCAAGTGCTTCGCTACGTTTGGGTTCTTGGGGTAAGATTTATCCGGGTCTTGACGGCGCATTTTAACACCCACCAACTGATTTTAGTCTCTTCATCAGGGTTCTCTTGGAACATCAGCTTGCACCGCAGTGGGAGGGATGGATTCATTCGTCCGTCACTCCTGGATATACTGACCCCTCATACCCTTTTCCTTCCCAGAACTTCATCTCCTTCCTTTCCTAAAAACACCCTCCACACATCATCCCAAAAGACCACATAGGTCCTGAGGGGAATTATTTTCGTCAGTGCCTCCTGTATGGATCTAATGTAAAAAACAACAAGAAACTTAATAAAACATTTAGAAATATCGATTTATTTATTTTTATTCAAAAGTAATGAAAATGTTTTGATATAAAATGAATCGAAATGATTCTGGATAACATTTCGATGAAGTTATTTTTTATAAATTGATGGTTCATTTCCGAGTGGATATCTCTTTTATACTCGTCTCTGATCTATGCGAAACTGAGCCCTTTACTTCCGATATAAAGTAGCTAAACAGCGATAGGAAAGCTGGCTTATTTCCCCCCAAGTGACCCAGTGGCCTCGATATGGACTACCTAGTAACTTATGTATATTAGCACTGCATGTATATTTATATTTTAGAAGCGAGGAAAAGTGAGAATGCGATGGGATAAAATACATCAGATGAGCCCTCTGATAATACTATTAGTGCTCGAGGAACCACAATCAGTTTAATTCACCTCTTGAATAATGGGGCATCAAATCTTTTAACAACAATTTAAATCATATAATGTTACCTACCTACTTCGAAGTTTGGTATGTGTATTTAGTTTTAGCACAAGGTATTATTATTGAAGTGAACATTAATATTTTTAACAAAATAAAATACTTTTTTGTTTAAAACCACGATATTTATTAATTTTTTAACCGACCGGTTTCGCTTAACTTAAGCATCTTCAGGGTACAAATTAATATTTTTATATTTTTGTAATGTAAATTGTAAAAATATGCACGTAAAAAGGTTTACGACAAAATTCACTCAAAACGAAGGATTGGTGGTTCCGGAATGTACCAATTAATACGGTGAAAGAATCTTCAACCGTAGTATTTAACCAACCCAGATATTAATTTTTTTTACGAGGCCAGGAGGCCGTGAAGAAAATAATTCTTAAAACTTTGGGAACGCTGTTAGGAGGGTATTTTTATGTTTTTAAGACAAGAAGGAGAGGATCTGCGTAAAAAAAGGATTGAGGGATCGGCAGATATCTGAAGGTCAGTGTGAGAAATCTAAAGGTCTCCCTCAACCAGTCTTTCCCGATCTGGCCTGCGTTGACGAATCCCTGCTAAGTCACCAAACGTAGCGAACCACTTAGGATGACCGACCTATGGTAGAGGTGTTGGTTATTCAATAAATGGTTCCCGGGGAGGCGGTGCCCTTACCCGCCTCCCAAATTGTTAATAATAAACTTCCAATGATAATTAAAAAATAATACCATTTATACTACTAAAGTCAAATACAATCTACGAATATTGCTATCAGATAAAGATGATTTATATTGATGCATTACTGAAGCCCTTCACGAGAGGATCTATAATTTTGTAATAACTCGTGTACCTACCTACACCTATATACTACTTATGTGACTATTCAATCGTACGTACCTATTTGTTTGTACGCGTATGTACTAGTTTCATCGAGAGATTTTAGTAACTTCTGCGTTCTTCGTTTTCAAACAAGACGAGTGAGAAGGAAGAGGACGAACGTCGATGACGTCAGTACAAGCTCTCGCTGGGATTAGTTTAGTGCTATTTACATATTTATATTTATACTATTATATTAATTTTATCATATTATCACACAAAATGTTGTCCGTATGTACTTGCTGACAAACATTTATTTTAACTTTTCTTTGATGGTTACGTAATTTGTGGATTTTTCGATCCTGGTAAACTAAAAAAGTAATTTGCTAGGTTTGAAAAATAATAGATGCAATGAATGGTTCCCGGGGCGACGGTACGCATAGCCTCCCAATAAAATGTTGTTTAAAAATAACGAGTCTACTCCTAAATTTAAAAATTTGGGGCGATAAGTTCTTTAGATGTTTTGATACAAATAGTACTTCACAGAGTGTATCAATGGATCTGATCCCGCCCGATCCTGCTGCCTTATTTGTCAATAAAGTTTCGGCGATAAACAACTTTGCACATATATTAACGTCAGCGTTGAAATACACACTCACTTGACATACTCTTATAACTCGACACTCGCTACGAAAGATAATGCTATTCTTATAGGCAGTGGCGGCTCTTAACTTTTGTCGCGTTATATCAATGACTGTATTTTTCTAGGATTCGTCGTAGTAGTGACTAAACTATTCAGATCACTACAATACATGTAAATAAATTAGAGCACATAAATTACCCGTCGTTAATTAATACTTTAAATATTCCAACATTAGAAAACAGACGAAAAATAAACGACCTAACCTTTTTATTAAAATTATTAAACTCGAAATTCGACAGTTGTGAACTCCTGCAATTAATAAATCTACATGTACCTACACGAACAACTAGACAAACATTGACATTTTATATACGTACATCTCATTCGAACTATGCTTTATATTCTCCAATACAACGTTGGTAGTCTTGGTAACAAATACTTAAACAATCTGGATGTATTTGACAATAATTTGAACTTAGCAAACTTCAAACGCCATATGTGCCAACTATTTATTTCTACGTATCCCATAAACTAATGAGAACAACAATTTTAAATATTACCTACTTTATGTCAACTCCTATATTTTATGGACTATATTTTGTTTCTTATATTTTATGTTACCCTTATTTTGTTAACGCTTATATTTTATGTAACCTAATTTTTTTATTTTTTTTTTAACCCTTACATTTTATGTAACCTTTATTTTGTTTTTAACAAATATTATGTTACTTGTATTGTGTATTGTATATTGTAAACTCATTCTTTTCACTGTAATTAAAAAAAATGTACTGCATTATATGTAAAAGCACTATGGGCGTTTAAATAAATAAAATACTATGCATGTCTCTTTTGTCCACTTAAAATTAGAAATTGGATCAATGATATGGAATCCCCAATGCAAATTTAATTTTGAAAGGTTAGTCATTTGGAAGGCGGGTATGGGTACCGTCGCCCATTTATTAGATAACCAACAACCCTGCCATAGTTCACCCCAAGTGGTTATCCTTTAGTGACTTAGAAAAGGTGCCCGGATTCATAGGGTGGGGTCTAGATCTTGGTGATGAATGCGTTTGCCCACCTACTGCGTGGTGGGCCGAATCGGGAAAGACTGGTTGAGGGAGACCTTTTTAACTCTCTAGCCGGACTCTCTCGACCCATTGCCTTGCATCTCAGTGGGAGGGATGAATTCATACATTCGTTACTACTTGACACATTGACCCTCACCTTCCTGCTCACCCATCTTACACACAGCATCTCCAAAGATGATATAGTGTGAGTGTGAGGAGTTAATGTAAAAAAAATAAAATTAGTTTTGAATCACTAAGACACTTTGAAACACAAGGCTTTTAATTCTTCCTAATATCAGAACATCTAAACGACTTATAGGCATTCCATAATTTATCAGCACCATAATTTTTCCATAATTTTTTATTCAAATCATGAACAACGCTGTTGAGAACAAATATTTTCTGGAAAACATTAATATCCTTCGTCCAGTACTAAGGACACGAGGAACAAACTAGTCCACATCCCACGCTCAAAAACTAACTACAGAGAACATTAATTCTTCAGAAGACGTGCACCCTCTACCGAAGCTGTGTGTTATTTTCACATTATCATCACTATTTTTTCTTTTTTTAATCTTGTTTATCTATGAAAATTTTCTTATGGTGTAAATATATATTTTGTATAGATACTTAGTTTAATTTACACAGTATCTATCATATATGTTTAATTTTTTCCTTTTATTGATTTTCTTTTTCTACCAACCACACACTTTGTTTTATTTAATCTATGTTTTTTTCTTTTTCATGTTTTGTAAGTTTTTTTATATTTTTAATGTTTTTTTATGTATTAAATTTGTATGTGTAACTGTATGTTTCTCTAATTAACTTAAACCAAAATCACTGAAATAATCTAATGTATTTTTATTTAAGAAATAACATACATGTTATCATGTTAAAATGGCTGGAACATTTGACGTATTTAAAATACTTATCTCTGCAGTTGGGTGTGTCGCTACAATAAATACTGTGACCATCAAAATATTATCCAATGATTTAGAAATCATTATTTAGTTAAACTTTTTGACGCTTTCGGTTATTAAATTCGGAAAAATTTGTTAAATTCAATCAAATTTAAGTAAAAAAAAAACTTATTGAAATCAACTTATTTTCCTCACTGAGTCCTCTTTTAGGCCCAAATCAACAGCCACTAATCCGATTTTTAGGAATTTCCTGTAGCATCAAGTTCATAAAAATTAAAAAAAATTATTTTCTCAAACGGCGAGGTCATTAAAATTGTCTTCTTTTTCTTTCTAAAGGAGTTTTTAGGTCTACGGAACTCTTATGGGCTTCGAAATGTAATTTTTGCTGTCGAAAAATAAAATAAGCCGCCATACTGTTTTATCTGTACTCATTTTTTTGCAATTTTGTAGGCGGGAACCTCCACCCCAGGAATTAATTATTGAATAACCAAGACCCCTAACATAGGTCACACCAAAGTGGTTCGCTACATTTGGTGACTTGGCTTTGTGGTAAGATTTGTCTAGGTCTCGGCGGCGAAAGCGTTTGCTCACCTACTGCGTGGAGGTTCCCGAGGGAGGGATTGAGGGAGACTAACCTAGAAGGCTGGCATGGTCGAGGGGTAAGGCTCTGGACTCGCAATAAATTTGATTTGATTAATTTGCGTCATATATAGTATATTTCCGGCACGTTCCAGAGTGGAAGATACTGTCAGTATCGCCCTGGTGTAAGTCAGTGGCGGTCCGTGAATTTTCAGTGAACTAGAGCGCTAAGATTGAAATATTTTATTGACGTTGTTGTAGCTGAAAATGATTTTTTTTTTCAAAAGTTTAACTTGTTGTATGAAGATCTTCAGGACTCTTTCAGTCAAGGGATGCGCCCCATCCACATACTGAAAGATCTTCATACAAAAGTTGAAATTTTGAAAAAAAAATAAAATTTAAATAATATATAGTATATTTGCGGAACGTTCCAGAGTGGAAGATACTCTCAGTATCGCCCTGGTGGAAGGCCACCATTCAGAATTGAAACATTGCTTGAGAATTAGCCTTGTTTGGTGACCAGACCTTTCAGAATTCAGAAACCAGCCACCATTCAGAATTGAAACATTGCTTGACATTTAGCCTTGTTGGTACTCTTGTGCGGTAGAGTAAAAAAAATACCTCCAGCCGTACTCTCTTGAGCCATCACTTTGCACCGCAGCGGGAGGGAGGGATTCATACGTCCATCGCTCCTGGACACACTGACCCCCAGATTCCCCCCACCTCTCCAAAGGTGACATAGGTCCTGAGGGTTTCTTTTTTTCCTCAGGGCCATGAGGCCCTGAGAAAAAAAGAATGGAGCTAAAAGTACATGAGTACGGAGAAAAAAATAAAGGAGCTAAAAGTACATTACTTGAGTATGGAGCTAAAAGCTAAAAAAGTTTTAAAAATAAATATTAAAAGGTGTGTTAAAACTTTGGCAAAGTTGGGCGTACCGTTATTTATTTTCAAGGAAAAAACGGCAATTGCTTTCGACACAAATAGATTAAGAATTATTATTTTGTCAAATATTATTGTTCCATTCGCAATATTTTTATTAATCCAATAAAGTGAAAGTGGCGGAGTGCTGCAATCCCTCGGGTGACATTTTCCACCTATTAGAACCAGCTGTTATTGGAATTGGAGCAATCCATAGGTGTTTTTATGTGTGACCGTTAAAGGAGCAATTTGTCCCGCCATTGGAACACAGGTGTAACTGGAACAACAATTTATGAGAAATAATTGAACATAATATAAATAGAGTCAATCATGGAGTTATTGAAGTAAACCTTCTTTTCGCACGCATGACTTGGGGAGTAAGCTGGTGAATGCGTGACGAGAGCGTTACGAAAAGTGTGATCGGGCGAAACAAACGGTCGGGCCTTTACGCACGCTTGACTTGGGGAGTAAGCTGGTGAATGCTTGTCGAGAGCGTTATGAAAAGTATGATCGGGCGAGGCGACGGAAATTGAGAGGGAGATATAAGTTAGTGAAGTTTTACTTCAGTCGTGTGGTCTAAAAGCACATTCGTTTTTTTATAAATTTGTAATTTAATATGATGATTCAGTTTTATTTATTAAAATATGCAAATTAATCAAAATATGCGAAAACGTGTCTTTTATTTTCTTCCTTTCTCTGGTGCCTTTGAAGTTATCCAACAGTTACCCGATTTTAGGGTCAAATGGAAAAAGAGTAGTACCAAACGAGGTGCCAAGCCCATAAAAAACATTAAAATACATTGTAACATTGTCATCAAATAAAGACCAATCAAAATAAAAAAAATGCACAACTAATGTCATGTTGATGTACTTGTCAGCTGATCACGATTTGATAGATCCCTGAAACAGACCTAAAACCAAAAGCGTTTATGGGGTACCTTTTAAATATCGAAAAAAAATTGCTGAATTTCTGTTAAACACCCCAATTTAAGTCATTCCAGAATATGTGTCGTTGTGCGGAGTTTCATCAAAAAATGCATTTCAATAATAATGACTTGATTATTTTTACCGGCAGTTGGTTTGTTGATAGCATCCTAGACCTGGAACTATTTGATAATATTCCACCGACTTACCTAGCACCGGACCAAAATAACATCATGAGAAAGATTAGAATTTTTTTTTATTTTTAGAGTTAATATATTACAAAATTATTACATAAAATTTATAATACATTACTCCCAATGAGTTTAATGAAACTCATTTCGGGAAGGACAACATTCAACATCTAAAGGAAAATTATTTTTACATAAGAACACGGAAATCAATGAACAATACATAGATTTTTAAATGGACTAGACACACTTGATACAGGTAATTGAAGAATATACAAGAGTTACAAAGGAAGACAGCTAAATTCGTCACTGGTTAATAAAATTGCTGAGAAAATATCCTTTTAGAGCCTTTGCCAATATTTTTTTATTTGATTCTGATAGTTTTATGATATTAGGTATTATTTACAACTGACACCAATACTATTTCTGACAATCCTCTTTCCCAATGACAAGTCTTCGCGAGAACGGATTATTAAGTCAGAATTTATTGGTGACCATAACATGCCCCATATTGAATGGAATAATCAACAAACATCAACTATCAGAGACCAATGTTCAACCACTCGAGCGAAGGATGTTCGGTTTTCAATTTGGCCATTTGATTTAATTAATTTCATTCCTCAAAATATTATTATGGACACATGTGAACTGCTTACTGCGGTTTAAAGCCAATTAAGCCATCTACGAGTAGATTTCACATTTTATACCATATTTTTACTAAACGTTTTGCTAACTTGCCATGATACGCCAAAAATTGATGTGATTAGTTAACTGCTTATCTTTTGCACATTTAAGACATTTTAACTAATTTCCTAACAAATGCGGACGAATTTTGGACCTCATTTTCTGTAACACTCCAGCTAATGTGTCACTTGCCGTGCACCCATTAGTTAAAGTGGATGCACATGATAAAACTCATCATAAATCTTTGATTGTAGAACTAGAATTTCCATCTGGTAACGCAACAATCTCACCTCCTCAAACAATAGTATTATTCCATAAAGCAGATTAAGCGTCTGAAAGAAACCGACTGGTCAACAGTTATGCACCGGATGTAAATACAGCGTTAAATTCTGCTAGCTCTTGAAAACAAGCCCACGGAAGGGTGCCAGTAGTTAGTTCTAGAATTACCCTATGAAGGGTAAGCCAATGTTCCAGCGAGGAGTTCTAGGCACACAATGCTTCTTCATATAGAAGCCAACAACACTAATACACAATAACAAGACTCACCAATTACTCGCACAATCACAACATTTCTCAAAGATCACCTAGAAATAATTTATTAACTTAATTATTTTAAAAGTACTTATACTTGATTTTTTATTGGTCTTTTATAAAAAATCAATTACAATTAGTCAGCATAAAATTCAAATATTTCAATCATATATTTATTTTAAACATAAGAAACATATATAAAATAAAACAGATGAAAACAATATATGCACTTTGTCAATCAATAATGGAATGGAGTATGGAATAATTGCTTGGGGAGGAGCAACAAACGCAGCTATCGATCAAATAGAAATCGCGTAGAAAACCATCAAGGTAATACTTAAAAAACATAGACTGACCGATAGACCAAATATTCAAAAGTTGTGACGTACTATATATACACCAATTATGTGTTAAAACACTAATAAACTACATTTTTGACCAAAAAAACAAACTCCAACAAACACAAAATATCACTAACAGACCTGTTAGATAAGCGTACAAAGAAAACATTAAAAAAACTCCGACGTTTAACACTACCTTTGGACAACGACACCATAAATACAATGCTATAAAAGCATTCAACAGTCTTTTACTTGAAACAAAAATTAAGGAAAACAAAAATAAATTCAGATACATTATAAGAATGGATTAGAGAACAAAAAAGACAATATTACCAAAATTTTATAACATAAAATAATAAAACATATACTCGTGCACACAACACACAAAACCAATATAAAACAAGCAACACTCACAAACACACAAATCATAATATGTGCCGATCTTTATATAATTTTTTTTTTTTTAATTTAGCTTTAATTTTAATTTAAATTATCTTAATTTTAAGTGTTTTTTTGTCACCAACATTTTTTTTTTCAATGTATATATTCTTATACAGGTTGTCCCTAAAGAAAGTATATATTTTGTGGATTGATTTTAAAAAAAAAGGAAGGGTTCTATTGAAAAAATGTTTGTTAAATACTAAAATACACAATTTGGGAATTTATTTCGTAAAAATAATATTGTCCAAATGTAAACCCTCGCGTTCGCGGCATTAATTTAATCGAAGAGTAAAATTTCTTGTGACGGCTCGGCAGGTAGGCTTCATGATGGCCGCCATTTCGTGACGGATATTTTCTTTTAATTGCATCAGGGGAAGTCGGATTTTTGGCGTATACTTTAGATTTGAGATAACCCCACAGGAATAAGTCCATCGGGGTGTTTTGTCAGGACCACGAGGAGGCCAATTTATGTCACCTCTCCTGGAGATCAATTTGTCAGGGAAAATTTCATGAACTCATGGCAGAGACGTATTGGACTTATGTAATGTTGCTCCGTGTTGCTGGAACCATGTTCTTTGGTTATACCAGTAAGTTTGTAGGGGTGCAGCATTAGGTATTTGCAAAATGCTGTGTAACGATGATCTATGCATATTTAAAGCACTTGCGCGCTTCCGAATCGAAAAGTTTGAGTCGTCACGAAAAGACTTATACACACGCTTTACGTTTTCTACCGTTTTCGATGACCTTGGTCGCCCAGATTTTGGTTTTGCCAGCGTTGTACCGATCTCTTCAAACTTTTTGACCCATTTTCGAATGAGAGGAATGCTTGACGCATCATTGAATTGACGAAAACCTCAAATGTTGCAGAATCTTCTACGCGCTACAGTAGCCAAATCACCATTTTTGTAAAACTCACGCACGCGCAACGCGCGGTCGCTCCCGAGAAATGCTTCATAGCGACTAAATTCCCAAGAGCCAGACTACTGATTGACATATCCCCCGCGCCCCTCGGAAAAGTTGCGTTCACACAGAAAGCAAAGCAAATATATACTTTCTTTTGGGACACCCTGTATTATAAAATGAGGGCCTCGGCACGGGTATGCCACCCAGTGAGGCCAAAATTACTGGATTGTACTATGAAACCGAGCCTATAACACATCTAGAACATCCTAAGACAGAACAGCTTACAACAAAATGGCAAAGGAAACCAAGAGAATCATAAATAGATCAAAATTTGAGCACGACCAGCAGATCAGCAGAAAGCTGGCTGCATGCCCGCATGGCAGCAGGCAATTCTGGTCACTTGCGGGCTCAATAGGTCGCAATTTCTGCAAATCCAGTTTGCCGCCTCTTACCAGACCTGACGGCTCACTAGCAAACAACGTCACCGAAAAGGCTAACTTATTAGGTAAAATGTTTGCGGATAACTCAACCCCCGATGACCAAGGTGCTGTCCCGCCGTCGGTTCCTCACTGCGGTTTTCGTATGAAAAAGCTGAGGATCCGGCATCGGGAAGTACTCCATGTTTTACGAGGGCTTGATGTTAATAAAGCTAGTGGGGCTGACGGAATACCTGCCCTGGTACTGCAGAGGTGCACTGCAGAAATAGCTCAAATTTTGACGAAGCTTTTTAAAATGTCCCTGAAGACTGGCTCTGTGCCCTCTGGTTGGAAAAAAGCGGTTATCCATCCTATTCCAAAGAAGGGTGATCGCTCCAACCCGGCCAACTACCGCCCCATAGCGATCACATCAGTTCTGTCTAAGGTGATGGAACGTGTGATCAACGACAAACTGCTCACATACCTCGAGAAGAACAAAATTATTAACGACCGTCAATATGGATTCCGGCGGAACCGCTCGTGCGGTGATCTTCTCGCGTATGTGACGCATGTTTGGGGGCGATGCTTGGAACGTTTCGGTGAGACCCAAAAGGTTGCACTGGAGATCTCCAAGGCCTTTGACCGGGTTTGGCACCGAGGACTTGTCAACAAACTGCATTCTTACGGACTTCCCGCATCCTTGTGTACTTGGATTGCCGACTTCTTGAAGGAGAGGTCGATTCAGACGGTAGTCGATGGTTTCACCTATTCCTCACACCCGATAAATGCTGGCGTCCCGCAGGGATCGGTTCTGTCTCCGGCTTTGTTTTTGTTGCACATCAACGACCTTTTGTCATGTGCACCAATTCACTGTTATGCGGATGTCAGTACAGTTCATGATAGCTTTTTGTTTGACAAGCCCCCAAAGGGCTCACAAACTCCAACAGCTCGTAGGGCTTTGAAGCAAAGAATGGACGGTTACCTCGAGAGTGTTTTCTCTTGGGGTAAAAATAATCTCGTTGAATTTAATGTTTCAAAGACCCAATCTTGTCTGATTACGTCTAAAAGGGATCGAAATGAAAATCTAGTCTCTTTCAACGAAAGCAATTTTCCGAACAGGCCCTCCATTGATAGCCTCCCAGAAACTGGGCGTACTGTATAGGGCCCGCAGATACTTTAATAGTGCACAACTGCTAACCTTGTACAAATCGCAAGTGCACCCCACGGTTGAATTTGGCAGCCACCTCTGGTCTGGAGCTCCAAAATACCTGAAAAATACCCTCGACTCTGTTCAGAAATGGGCAGTCCGTTTGATAGATTCTCCCATCTTAACAGACGGATTGCAATCTTTAGAGCACAGGCGTCGGGTGGGAATGCTATCCTTGTTCTGCCGGTATGACAATCGAAGATGCTCCGAGGAACTAGCATCATTGATCCCTTCGGCACCGGTGCATGGTCGGGAAACACGCCAAACGCGTGCCCAACATTTGTACACGGTTGACATTTGTCACATGAGAACGGGTCGTTTCTTCGACTCATGTTCAATAGATCGGCTGTGGAATGATTTGCCGGCCTCTGTGTTTCCTCCTTCCTACAACACAGGTCTCTTCAAGACCGATGTTCATTCCTTCCTCTCCTTAAAAAGACCCTCCACACAGCATCCCAGATGACATAGGCCCTGAGGGAAATTATTTTCCTCAAGGCCTCCTATGTGTAGTTAATGTAAAAAAAAAAAAAAATGAAAGGTTTTTTTTTTTTTTTTTACAGTGAATACCGCACAAGAATCTCAACTGCTCCCGTCTGGAGCCAGTGAGACTATGGCATCCCCAATTGGGTTATGTTGTGAGGCTTAAGGTAGTGGGGAGGGGAAGGAGGTGGGGAAGAGGAAGGTTGGGAAGTACCTGGCTATTCAGATCTGGTCACTAAACATGGCTAAAGCCATTTTCAAGCAACGTTTCAATTCTGAATGGTGGTCTTACACCAGGGCGATTCTGATAGTATTTTCCACTCTGGAACATGCCGCAAATATACTATATATTATTTTAAATGAAATAATTGTGAAATAACACAAATTAATCAAATAAAATTTATTTGCGCATGCCGGGTTCGAACCCGCGACCTCCGGATTGTGAGTCAAGAGTCTTATCCACTGGACTACGGAGGTCGTCAAGGAGGTATTTTATTTATTTATCTATTGATACAAAATTTTGTATCAATAAATAAATAAATAAAATACATTAAGTGGAACGTTCGCGCGGCCAGCTTCGACCCGTTTCATACAAATCTTAATTTTGGATTGGAGATCAAAATATCCAACCAAACTCAAAATTTATTTTTATAATCAAAAGGAATATCAAATATATCTAGTGCGGATTTGAGTTACTTTATTTATTTTTGCTTTAAATTATTTGTGAGTAGGTAAATGAAAATATTAAAGAAATAATTTTACTATTTTTATTATAATGGTACCTATGATAAAATGTTAAATTAAAAAAAAATAAAACGAATAATAATAATAATAATTGGATAATTTGTATAGCGACGTTTTTGTGCCGTTACAAAACCAAATAAAATTTAATTCTAACCGTGGGGGAAGATTATTAAAAACACGATCCAAAACTGCTTTAAAATCTTTCATGCTTTTATCTCAATGTATTTTTTCCACGAATTTTGGTGAATACAACATTGTGTTTTAAACGGCGGCGTGCGGTGAATTCAAAAGGCTTATTCTGAATTAAACAACCAAAAAAAATCTTGGAATCCATAATTCAAACAAAAGCTCCAAAATTCACGAAGCTTCGCCTGTTGTAAATTAATCTATGCTCTAAAGAGAAGTGGGTAAGTACTGTACCGTCCAAATTAAAAGCTAATTTTAAGACCTCAGTTCTGAATTAAAACATGTAATTAACTTTGATTGAATTTTAAACATAGAATAAACTTTTAATTTCTGTGAATGAATGAGTTTTTAAAAGAGACTTAACATCTGCAAATAATTTACTTAATAATATTATATATTTATTTTCTTTTATTTATCGTTTAAAAACACAAAAATTATCGTGTTACGTAAAGATCCTGACAATATTTTAATTGAACTGCCATCGTTAAAATCGGAAAAATTTGCTTTGGTTAAGGATGGAGGATTGTACTAGCATTTAACGGCCTCCGTAGTCGAGGGGTAAAGCTCTCCAAAAACTAGCAATACGAAATCGTGGATTCCAAATTCGGCATGCGCAAATAAATTTTGTTTGATTATTTTGTTTCATTTTTACAATTTATTCATTTAAAATAATGTAGAGTAAATGTTTGGCACGTTCTAGAGTTGAAGATATTGTAAGTATCGCCCTGGTGTAAGGTCACCATTCAGAGTTGAAACATTGCTTGAAATGGCTTTTGCCATATTTGGTGATCAGATCTGAAAAGCTAGGGACTTCACCACTTCCTATACCCCAATTGAAGATGCTGTAATCTCACTGGCTCCAGACTGTAAAATAAACAAAAATAAAGTATAAAGCAAAACGTCATCTAACTCCATTTTAGAATATTGCTTTCTGCAAACCAATTTCAACATGGTAATTTTGCAGCCACCGCGGTACGCTGAGAAAATACAAAATCAAGACTGCGAACGTAAATAATAACACGGAAACAAATAGATTGATGGGGAAAGTTTGTGGTTGATGGAAAAGGGGTCGACCAAGAAATGTTAATCACTCCCTCAGTGTTGGGAAGACCGTTAAATTAGGGAATGAACTCACCGTCACCACGTCATTTATTTATTAGCTTAAAATTTGTCGGGATTGGTTCCACGTAAGTAGGTCACTTTTATCAACTGAAAGGAAAGATATGTCTATACTAGTCCAAGCGAGAGATCGAACGTGATGTTATCGTTCTGATACCCTAAACCGAGGCTACTTTCTATCATTCTTTGGAACTTCTCACTAAAAATGATTTTAAAGTCTGTGAGTAGGTTCTTGTGTGCCGTATCAGGTCCCCCCGACGTTGGCGATCACTCTTGAAAATGTCTCTCTGTCTTGCGCTGCCCGGAATAGCTCCATCCACACATCGAATGCCGGTCCACTCTCGTTTATTACGCAGCCAAGACATTTGTCTCCTACCAGGCCCTCGGCGACCCTCTATCTTGCCTTTCAATATTATGGAGCAAGTGATACTTATCAATGTAATCGGTAAATAGTTTTAAGTCTAAGCAAAAATTTATTACCCAGTGTTGATAAAATTGTTGCATTCAAGACATTAAAATGCTCTACGTAATATAGTGGTAAGATCCTAGATCCTTAGTCCAGAGGTTCGAGAATCCATTTCCCGGTGGATTGGTGGAACCCGATGATGTTCAATAATAATTTTTTTAATCAATTGAGATTTCTTCTAAACTTAATGACGGCCTCCCTGGTTGAATGGTTACGAATCTGGAGGGTTCAAATCCCTGAGTATGAAAGTGAATTTTAAGATTCTTTACTATTTTTTAATTTATTAATAAAAAAAAATATATACCAATATATTTGCGACACGTTACAAAGAGGAAGTTACATTTAGTACCGCCCTGGTTAAAAACCACCGAATCGAATGTTTGCTTCAAATGGCAGGGGTCGTTTTTCGTAAAAAGATCTGAATAGAACTTGCCCACTTTCCAATTTCCCCCTTCTTACCCTCACCACTACCTTCATGTAGTGGGGTTTGCCCCAATTGGGGATGCCATAGTCTGCTGGCTCCAGATGGTTGGAAGAAGATGGGAATTTTATGCAGTACTCACATAAAAACAAATATGAAAATTATATGCTTTTATTTTATTCTTACTAGGTGCTTCGAAGTTATATTATCCTCGGAGGAAATGTATAAGCCGTAAAAATACGAAAACTCCAATGTCTTTATGATATTATTGTGAGGAACGTAAAATACACCATTTGCGAATTAACACATTTAAATATTGCATGTCTATAAGTACGTAAGAAATAATCCGTCACTAGCGGAATCTACTATCAGATACGAAATAACATCTTGGGGAAACTCGGTGGGTTATATTCAAACAATCCAAAACTCCTCGACTAACCTTTTGGCAAACAAGAGTATTTATGCACAAAGAAAAATTGTATGCCAAAACCTATTGTTGGATTCAATATAAAATTAAAAGTAGATCATACACCCTACCCAGGATTTAGTAAACATGAAGGTATGCAAGTCCATTCCAAAAATTACAAATTGATACTTGCAACGAACATTCATTTATACCTATGCACATAAAAGCAAATCAAATTGCTAAAAGTTGCTGAAAAATGGTTAACAGATGAAATTTTTATGTTGATGTTGTTTTTAAATACATTAGTATACATCGATTAATCAATCGATTACAGGCATATAATCATATGCCTGTAATCTTATGTATATGCCTTCGATTGTGTTTAAAGTTGTGTGCCTATGAGTGAGTGTATACCCATGAAAACGTCGTCTGTGTTATAAATCTTTTTTTTTTCTTTTATGCCTTTGTATTGTAGTCACATTAAATGCTATTCCACTATATCTATTTTCTATATTATGTTTTTCGTTATATGCGTGCTTTACTGTTTTAATTATTATTGTGAAATTGACCTGCTGACTTTTCAAATGCAAAAAAAAACAAAATGGCGCTGACTGGCCATTTGATGTCTTTAAAACACGTGAAATCCTGCGATACAACTGGGTATTAATTTATCTGACTGGGACGAATGTTCTCCGGACTACACTCTGCGTGATGGAGATTTCCCTGATAAAAGCCGTACTCTGATAGGAGGGAACAATAGAAGAAGTAGATTTAATCTTCTTTTTTCAACAATTTAATTATTCATAACATTCGAGGTTGCTCACCACTTTTCCACGACGTTCGAAGGAAACAGGTGGTTTCCTCCTTCACCGAACACGTCAGGACTAAGAAGCTACTTTTTATTAAATATGACTCTAGACCCCCAATGTCCGGGCATACATTGTTAGCAGGCAGTATGTTGCAGTTGGCAGTGTATATGTTGTTAGTTATTTATTTCACAGTATCATGTCTCATCTCCGCCACCTGATGTAGCTGAAATAAAAGTTTATTAATATGTAAGAAGAAAAGTCAATAGAAAAAAAATATTACATATTCTGATGAGATTGTTTGACTTAACCAAAGCAGCTAAGCTACAGTCATCCGGCAGTCCCGCCGAGGATAAGTGGAGCCATCAGTCCAGTCGCAAGCTAGATCGGTGTCCGCGCCCCTAATTTTTCATAACAATATTTTGTGGTAATTTCTCTAGGCAATGTAGGTAACTGCGTATCATAAACTAAATACGTAGGTATAGTCTGTCAAAAAGAGTAGAAAATATAAAAACTGGAACTACTAAATTTGTAGACTGGCAACACCAATTTAACTGTCAAATATTTTTTTGAAGTGCAATGATACTGAATGTATAGAACACAGTAAACCACATTAAAAAAAAACATTTTTTCTTCATGACATAAATTTGATTAAAAGGTGATTTATAAAGCGATTTGCTTTAATTTAATTTAACATAAATTTGAATTTAACAATAGACAGAAAGGAAGAATCACTAATGGTGAGTTTAGTTATAATAATATATTTAATATATTTAACTCATTCAGATCTAAAATTAGAGACATGATCTAAAGCCCAGGCAACGCTGGGTACTTTAAATAAATATGAGCAATTTCTAAACTGTGCTTTATATTTTATTACATTATAGTTATTCTTCATTATGTTGACACAAAATTTCAAAGGTATAATAATAATAATATACCTATGTGCAATTCTAATTTTGAGATCGGCGAATATCTATACCGCAATGTAAAAATATTTTTTCCACTATTATGCCTTTTTAATTTTTTATAAAAATGTAGGTTACACAGCTTTACTTTAACACCATGAGTTACGTGTTTAGTATTGCCATTTGATCAAGAGTGGCACCCTCATATATTTTCTACTCTTATTTGACAAGCTGTATCTATGCAATTTATTTAACAAGCCGATTTTTTATAGAAATAAATTTTGTTGTCATTTATATTATTATCCGGAAAATTCGTCCGTCGCGCGTGACCTAGTTCCGTTTCCGTTTGGCGCTCTTTTGCTCCCACCTCCGTCCCTTCCGCTTCCGGCCGCCATCTTCCCGAAGCCGGGTTCGGGTTTCATGCTGTGCCGCTGTTTGGAGGCTTCAATGACCGGGGGACAAAACGGGTCAATTAAAACTCACCAAGTGCTTTTTTATTGTCTCGTTTACTCGACGCATAAAACGAAAGAAGGAAAAAAAACAGAAATTACAATGCTAAAATGCGAACATGGACGGAAGAAGATACAATGGACGGCTTTTTTAAAAAATATTATTATTCAGTTTAAATGAAGAACTCTATTTTAATTTTAATATCTTTTATATGTTCAACAAATTCTGCTATGTAATTATCTTTATACGTTTTGGCTGTTTCACCTTCTGAAGGCATTAAGTCAGTTTGAAAAATTACAATGGATAACCCTAAGTCAAATTACTATAAAAGCTTTCATTTTTCTGATCCTACTAATATTATAAATCCTAATATTATTATATTATATATATTATATTTATATATATATATAAATATTATAAAGGTGAAAGTTTTTATGGATGTATGTTTGTTACTCTTTCACACAAAAACTACTGAATGGACTTTTAAAATTCTTTCACTAATAGAAAGCTACATTATTTGCGAGATCTATAGGCTATATTTATAGGTAAGCTCTGGCGTTATGAATAATCTCTGGCGTTATGAAATAATTTATCATACGTTTTCTGTCGCTAACAAAATCGATTTATTGCAAACGCCAATTGTCGCATTGGAAACGATGTTTTTTTAAAAATTAGGTTACTATGGACATCCCTTTGATGTTAAAATTCAAATATGTATAAAATACTAATTCCTACATTACAGAATGGATTTTAATGAAACTTTACAATAATATGAACATATAGGCTATAGCTCAGAGCTCTGGCATTACGAAATTTGTATGAAAAAATTGCAATAGGTGGCACGATTAGTAAGATATATATAATTCTTTAATCGATTCAAACTATTAGGGAAGTAGGTACTTCAAATAAATTCGCTTGAATATTTTCTAAAATAGAATTTTTATTTAAGAATTTTTGTTTTGCAAAATGTCATTCCCAAATTTTGACATAATGTCACACAACAATAATTGTTTTAATTGGATAAACAGGTATCGCATTTTTTTAAGTATAAAACTGCCGTTCTGGATTTTTTGGTAGAATATAAAAAGAAGAATAATAATTCGTACTTAATAACAATCTATAAAAATGAATCACCAAAATGTATGTATGCGCATAAACCCGAACGACTGAACCAAATTGGATAATTCTTTTTTTTGTTCGTTTTTTTTTTTGTATAAAACTACCGTTCAGTTCTAGCATTATGAATTTTGTATAAGAAATTATAACACGTGGCATGCGAGCAGTTTGAAAACTGAATGTATCGGGAATGAATGTATGGAATGCGAGAGGTGAGTGGGGAGGGGGGAAGGGGAGGGGGAGGAAGGTGGGGGGGAAGGGGTTTAGGGGAGGGAGAGGGGGGAGGGAGAGGGGGGGAGGGAAGGAAGGGGAAAAGGGAAGGATGGAGGAGGTTGTGGGGAGGGGTAAGGGGTGGGGGGAAGGAGGTTGATGGGGGGGGGGGACTGGAGTGGGGAGAGGGGTGGGTGGAGGGGGAGGGGGATTGATGGGGGAGTGGAGTGGGGAGAGGGAAGGTGGAGGAGGCTGAGTGGAAATCCCCTAATGCCATGCGAGCGAAGCCGCGGGAAAAAGCTAGTACATAATAAAATTTTAATATATCAGTTTCGACTGGAAAATAAAACCGCTTCTGTGTCGCAAAAAAAATTTCAAAATTGTTTGTAACTTTAAAAAAATAACGAACCAAATTAACGTTCAATTTATTTCAAAATCCCTATTCGAAATCCTTTTTTAGAACTGTTGGGAAAGTTCAAAAAAAGGATTCAGAAGTGTAAATGGGAACGTCTGCTTCTCTCTCGTCTTTTACAATTATTCTACCTTCTGGGATACTAACTAAGACTTGTAAGAATACCAATAATAACTAGTATATTATAATACTCGTATATATACTGGTTATTACACCCGAGTATTTATCTACAAGCAATATAAATGTACTTTGTAATCTGGATTCTCTCTATAAGGGCAATATCTTAGCTCTTAATTAATTTAATATTGTTGTTATGTATTCTTAGTAATCTGTTAAAATGTTGTCATTTCCCGAAGAAGCACGGCACATATTTGCACAATTAGGCAAAGAGAAACTAACACAAATGCCTGCATTGGTGCATTCTCACCATTCGTGAGTTTTAGCCACTGCGGGTCAATTAATTTCATACTTGAATTATAATTAGATAATGGGACTACGCTTTTAACCACGAGCACTTTAAAACTTGGCATCCGGAATTTCTACCAATTTGCAACATATTTAACTTGAACACTTTAATATTTTAAGCTTTTAAAAAAATAAATGTATTTTTTGAAGATAGTATCTATACATTTAACACGCCAAAACGGTAATTACATGAATTCCCACGATATAAAAAAAATCGAAAAGTGTGCTCCAAAAATTTTTGTAAACAAGTTTTTTTCTTTTATTTTGTGTGTTATATGTATGAAAAAATTCGAAGCGTTTCTTTCACTACTGCTTAAGATATTTCCCATGATATTTTTGCTCTATTTTAAACGAGTCGTTTTTTATTACATTTTCGAAATTTTCGCTTCATTATTATCGTTTTTAATATTAGCGAGCTTCCTCTAACATTTACATATTTCCCCTTCTTCACCTTTTTGAACGCTTACTATCGGGCAACCCCTCCGAAAATCGCAAGTATTCACTTATAATGTCTTAAACGAAATTTCAGTTTTACGAAAACTTTGTGTTATTACCGCTTCACAACTAAAGCTCTATAAATGAAACATTTCTGAATGTAGCCGAATAGTAAAAAATGTTTTAGAAAGGTTACAAAATAAGCTTTCAAATTGTTTTATTACAAATAAATATTAACATTTGTAAATATTAAAATTTAGAATGCAAACATTAAAAAAAATGTGAAAATGACTCACGTGATGTTTTTATGTGAAAACGGTACTAAAATAACAGATTATGTAAACAACAATACTTATTCTATTGTATAAATGTATTAAGCTGGGAACATACTAAGCCCACACCACGCTACGCGACGTAGGTAGACGTCATCATTTCCATATCTGGACTACTTACCATCCATACATTTTCTATGGAAACGGGTGCTTTAGAATCACACTAGCCACACGCAACGCAAACCGACGCCCCCTACGCGACGCGGATCTGCCGCAGCCAGATCGGCGTGGGCCATGTGGAAGGTGGAGGGGGAATGGTCACGCCTACTACGAGATGATTTTACATCTTTTTGGTGTTATATAAGCAACTAACGTTATGTTTCGCAATATCTGTGGTTGTTTTTTGACAGATATTATTTAAAAATGGATGACGAACAGTTCATTGAAACTGTTAGACGGCACGAAGTTATTTATAAAATCAAATTACAGGATTATAGAGATTCTGCATACGTAGTGCAGCTTAGGAGGAAATTTCAGCCATTCATGGCATGACTTTCAATATTATACCCCTATAATTAATGACAATCAAACCTTAGATACACTGCCAGTCTTTCTCTGATCCGAATGGACTTTCGAAGAAAGTTTTTCGAAGTGTGTTTTCTTTTTTATGTCATATTCAATTATGCTGTGAAGCTCTTCAAATACCACTTTACTCATACGGAAGAATCGTCCGTCATCAGATTCTAGTTCCTTTACTAAAGTATGGAATTCTTCAAACATTTGTCTTTGTTTGTTAATGTTGTGGGCCCAAATACTTCTCACTTTTTTCGTTTTACGAGAATATTGATTTAATATTGATAATAATAATAATCGTAGCAAATCATCTTCAAATTCGCTTTCAGGACATGGCAAAGCTGTCATCTGCTGAGAAGAGAATCACATAAACATAACCTAAAAAATAAATGTCAAATATGTCGAATCAAACGCGCCTGCGCACAACCAGAGACCCCTTGTCACGTGGTCACAGCGACGCATACATACGTCGGCCAGTGTGAACATGGACAGGAACGTTGCGTCGCGTCGCGTAGCGTGGCGTGGGCTTAGTATGTTCCCAGATTTATAAACACTTTTGTCACCTCACTTTTTATCATTTCAAATAAAAATATTTTTAAAAAATTAACAATGTCGAGCGGCCCGGCAATTTTTACCCGGCAATTTGGCGGGTAAAAATATGTATCAACCGCGCGACTGACAGAATATTCTTGTTATGTATTTTTATGGACAACTTGATAGGGATATACAGCTTGATCCACTATCGACCTTTTACTTTTTGTTTTAGGGATGTCACTAAAACAATAACGGAGTTAGCACGATTTCTATGGACGTCGCGTTGACGTATAAACACGCTTATTGTACTTGACTGCTATCGTATTTTTAACGCATATATCTGCTTACGTTGCTGACCGGTTGAAGAATAATGTAGTATTTTCTTTAAAAGTTATCAAAAAAGATATTCCAGTGAAATTGGTAATGTCAGTTCAAACAGATAATATTTTAGGTGTCTCCACGCTGCTCTCTTAGGGGCACGTGAAACATCGTAGCTTAAAGTTTTTTTTTACCATCGCCCTAAAAGAATGAAATAATAATAGCCATTGTCATCGGTAATTGACAGGACGAATTCGGTAGAAGGTCGTTTTACTGCCTTACGCAGGATAAATACTAAAAATACTCCGTTTATTCTGCGTAAAAAAACCTTGCGCGAATGATGCCGTGCTGCTTTGTTTTGAATAAAACTGCGTCGGCGTCTTAATGAGGGTTTTTTTAATTAGACATCTGTTTTAAATTATTTGTAAGTATATTACGTTATTTCAGCATTTTATGTAACTAAAACATTTCAAAATATAAGAATACACTCTCAAATTATCTCGATATCCGTATCCAAGCCCACACCCTTCCCTGCCCTAAAGTGGGTATATTTATTGCTAAGTTATCACAAATTAAATTACTAGTAACAAAATAATATTTTTTTAGAATATAATGTTAAATTTTGAATTAAAATATGTGTTACATTAGCTCCGCACCGCGGCCTTGCATTTTTTTCTCCACTCGTTTTCCACACAGGAGGCCATGAGAAAAAACATTTTCACTCAGGACCTGTGTCATCTTCGAGAATGCTGTACGGGAGTCTTTTAAAGGAAAGGAAATGAGGAAGTTCTGGGAAGGAAAAAAAATAAGGGTTGGTAGGAACCTGGGGGTCAGTGTGTCTAGGAGTGACAAGGATACGAATCCATTCTTCCCACTGCGGTGCAAAGCGATGGTCAGGAGTGTCCTCATAAAGAGGCCAAATCTCCCACAACTTGACTTCCCGATCTGGTCCACCACGCAGCAAATGGGTAGACGCATTCGCCGCCAGGGAATGTATAAACCTTCTCCGATGAGCCTGGTTGGAAAATCTTCTGACGTATTTTATTTTTTTATCGTAACTCATTGATAATATATATCTCACTGTATTTTCAATTTTTGTTGCTTATGTTTTTATTTCATTTATATGCTTTTATTTCCATCGTAACTTTATCTATACTATTTTTTTTGCATGTTAAAGATGTAGGTACTGCCTTTATTATTTAAATAAAAGCCCTCTGGGCGTAAAATAAAATAAATAAATAAACAACTAAATAAATTAATGTTCTCCAAAACGAGATTGAAAAAAATTCATTTGTCATATATTTGGTTAATAATTGTGTAATTTATACTACTTAAGAAATTCTAAAACTTATAGCACTTTATTAAAATTAAATAGCCATAAATACATTGGGAATTTATATGTCATATATTGGTTTATAAATGTGTAAATTCTAATTATACAATTGTAAATGTTCTCTAAAATGGCCTGGAAAGAATCTCCTACTTGTGACCTCTCTAAAAAAACCACTCACTCACTCTGAATGCAATTATTAATGTTCTCTAAAATGACATTGAAAAAAAATTACATCTTTGCGATTCTTTCAAAGCATAATAAAACCATCCCTTCGTTCAGAATACGATTTTTAATTTTCTCAAAAGTTGTCTTAACAGAAGCAAATTCCTGTGGTATCTTGAACGAAACCATTCCTTTGTTAAGAATATTATGAACTAAATATACAATTTGGCTGTCCTGAAACGGGTGTCCTTCCCAGTTGGATAGACAAAGTATCATTTTGTAATGTATTGTGATATGTAAGCATATATAAATAATAAAAAATAAAAAAATAGGTTTACACACCAGACGGAAAACAAAAAGTATTGTGTATCTAAAATCACTTCAATGAATTAATACACAAATACTTTCTTTTTTAAGTGCCATTGCAACGCATGCCGGGTACTCGCTAGATACTTTATAAAATTATTAACATCATCGTAGGCTTGTCCTAGAGATGGTAAAATTGATTAACGCAGGGTACTTGCTTTCTATTCTACATTGTACACACATAGTAAATGTATTAATTAGATGGTAAAACTTTAATCATATTTGCATAATAATATGATGTTCAAGTCATGAATAATTTGTACTATTTCCAACTTCTGGCAGATAATGGAAAGTTTCGCACTAATCTCAGTAGATGTCACCTGCACTCTACAGGTTCACAGTCCACACGGCCGAGCTCGCCTCAGTGTGTGTGTGAGTAGGTACCAAAGTGAGAGCTTTATTACTATATACCATGTTGGGAGATAAGAGATACTGTGGGTTGATTGGTTGTGAAGATAACGAGAATATATTTTCCACATCATATTTAGAAGTTAGTGTAATTCTAGTAGTTTCTTTTTGTAGATCTTAACACGCTTCCTGCAAATTTTGTATTCAGAAATTACCTTTTTAATTATTTTTCGGAACAAGAGTCCAACCGCTTTTGAACGTCTGTTTGTCTATCCTCAATTAGAGCCTCTCATGAGGCTGAAGTTAATGGGAATGGGTGAAGGTAGGTAGGGAAGAATTGGCTATTCAGATCCGGTCTCTAAATATGGTAAAATCCATTTCAAGCAACATTTCAATTCTGATTGTTGGTATTTCACCAGGGCAACACTGAGATTTTTTAATCTGGAACGTGCCGCAAATATACTATATTATTTTCAATTACTCAATTGTGCAACAACACAAAATAAAATAAAATAAATATATGCGCACGCAGGGATTATAACCGGCGACCTCCGAATTGCTAGTCTAGAGCCTTATCCCTAGATCACAGAAATCAAATGGCCGTTTGCAGTTAATTAACAACTACGTCTACGATGTACGAGTATGTTAAAAGTGGGTCAACCTTAATCCTTTTCGCTTCGCCGAGGGATAGAAAAGTTTTTAAAACGAGATTCGAAAGTCATTAGCCAAGTTTTTGGGCTTAATAGGGTGATTTTACCAAGAATTTTAATAACCCGAGATCATCAACATACAAATTAGCTTTTTGGCTGAGCATAGCGAAGTCCTGTTTTAACTCGAACATTCGTCGGACATCTGTCTGAAAATTTATTTGTTGCTTTCCGGTTCCGGTTTTAAGATGGTGGCTGAATTAACGCATAATCAAAAAAATCATTTCTATTTATATTACACAGCGTTTTTAGGGTACCAGTATACATAAACACATTATCCGGTAAGAAGGTACAATTTACCAAACATGGTTTTGCCAAAAACAAGTAATAACGAAAATAGAATCAGCACGGCGAAATTTTTGGGTCGGCTTAAAATTTATGATAAAACCTCGTTCAGTAAAAAATATGTTTTCCAAAGTGGATTCGTCGTGTTTATTAATTAAGTTGGTAGGTATTATAGTACCTATTTAAAAATCTCGTGATATCAAAGGGAAATTTTTGGTTTGGTTTTACAATGGGTGAAAATTAGACGCAGGCCTTACAGACACCGTTGGCAGAACTCTCGGTTCAGAATAATGGAATTTCCGAGAAGTACCGGCCTCTAATCACTGCCACGGAGGGAGACTCGGCCTCCTCTGCAAATTTTCATCTTGATATAATATTTCAACAGCCAGTCCAGGTGTCTTCTTCGTCATTCGTCCAGCCAGTCTTCCCCGTCTGCTTCTAGATTGCTATCTCTGGGGCATCCACTTCGTGGTGATTTTCGTTATTGTTATCTAGCATTATTTTCGTACCTACACCCCATCGCAGTCTTTAAATGGATTCTTGCTGAATTTTCACCTTCATTGGAATCATTTCCAATAATGGAGAGACGCAGGTGAACTTATATATTGATTTTGTTTAAATGGGTAAATATAATAATTTAATATATAACTAGCTGGTCCCGGCATGCGTTGCTATGCCATTTAATAAAGAAATTGTTTCTCCCTGAGTGTCCTTCCCCATTCGTCCCGTTCCCCTTCCACCTTCCCCGCCTTCCCTCTTCGCCAACCCTTCTCCCGCGTTCCATATATTCATTCCCAGTACATTCAGTTTTAGAACAGCCCGCGTGCCACCTTTTACAATTTTTATTCAAATTTCCATTTTTCATGTATATTAAATTTGGTACCTAACAGGAACCTATTTAAAATATCTAAAATTCTTTATTCGATTCAAAGTATTAGGGGAGTGCCTACTTTAAATAAATTTATTAATTTAAAGATTTTCAAAAATAGAATCCTGATTTAACAATCATTGTTTTGCAAAATGTCATTCTCAAACACGCGAACTGTCAAACGTGCGATGTTTTCTGAAATTATCCAATTTTCTGTGCAATTTTCTTAATTTTTCTCTCCGTAAGAACCATCCTCGTACTTCAAGGAATATTCTAAAAAAAGAATTAGCGAAATCGGTTCAGCTGCTCTCGAGATTTGCGCTTAGCAAGACATTTAGCGATTCATTTTTATATATAAGATAAGATATTAGATATGGAAGATTGGTTTCAAAGAGATGAGAAATTGAACAGAAGTGAGGCAATTTTAAATAAAGGAGTCTGCCCACTACACCGTTCCACACCATGACCGTACTATGAACGTACCAGCCACGAAATAAACACGCTACGAACGTGCTAACCCGTTACGTATGATACCCGTACGTAACGGGTTTAGTGACCCTATGATACCCGTATACACCGGGGTTAGTGTTCATACCATCCCCGTTTAATAGGCGTACGGTGCCCGTTCTATCGGTTGTAGTCATTTTGCCTGTGTTTTCGTGTCGGACTGACGTGTCAGGAGAAGCATAGTGTTATTGTCATATCATTAAAATACCTGGATATAAATAGACGGCTATTAGAAAATTATCTGTAAGAGATTTAGCGTTATCGTAGAAAGCAAACATTTTGTGGCTTGACATTTTTTTTTTTTACAGTGAGTACCGCACAAGAATCTCAACTGCTCCCGTCTGGAGCCAGTGAGACTATGGCATCCCCAATTGGGGTATGTTGTGAGACTGAAGGTAGTGGGGAGTGGAAAGAGGTGGGGAAGAGGAAGGTAGGGAAGTACCTGGCTATTCAGATCTGGTCACTAAACACGGCTAAAGCCATTTTCAAGCAACGTTTCAATTCTGAATGGTGGTCTTACACCAGGGCGATACTGATAATATCTTCCACTCTGAAACATGCTGCAAATATACTATATATTATTTTAAATGAATTAGTTGTGAAATAACACAAATTAATCAAATAAAATTTATTTGCGCATGCCGGGTTCGAACCCGCGACCTCCGGATTGTGAGTCAAGAGTCTTACCCACTGGACTACGGAGGTCGTCAAATGAAGAATTATATAGAATGAAACAAGTACTTTGTTTAAAAACCACTTTGTTTTAATTTACATTAGTCGACTGGTTTCGGTTGAACTCAACCTTCTTCAGAACAATAAACATATAAACTTTAACAGCCTTACTAAAAAAAAACCCACTAAAACATGAAATATTACTAATAAGGTTTGTTCTTAAAATGTAGTTTAAATCTGGCAACAATGTAATTTTTCATAGTGTAAGCACTAAATTGTTTGTTTTCCTTCATAACCGCCAGGTGGCGGCGCCTGCGCATTCGTCGTTCGGGCTGAAAGCACGAAAAAAGTCACTCCTCGGATGTGTGTGTAATATTACTCAAATGTGGTCGTAATTTCTAATAATATGACTAATTCACAATTATATTCGTATAATTGATATATTTACCGTGTTTTTGTGGTTTTTAATAAGTTTTAGTCAAGTTATAATAAAAATAATCATACTTTGAAAATGAAATGTCAAAAAGTATTTTATATAAAACATGAAAATTAAAATTTACAATTAAAGGATTTTATTTTATGAGAATTTCATAAAAGTGGTGTTTTTGTTTTTAATATTAATATCTAATACATGCATTCCTAAACGTATCAAAGAAATAAACGTCTTTAGAGATGCAAGAAATCTGTTATAAAAGTCGGTATCATTTTTTAGGTTAGTTTTTTGGAAATAAAAAAAAATTGAAAATTTTTATTATTTTTTTATTGTATGCACGAGGAAAAAGTGAGGTGACAGTTTCGTTCCAAATTCATTATATAAAAGGTCTGTATTTTTTAAATTTTATTTTTTTATAAATTTCTGAAATATGTCTTTCATCAAATATGTTTTGGTAAAATAAAAATTCCATTTTTTTCGTATTTGAATCTTAATATATGGCAGTTTTGTAAAATTAAAGCGTATTTCAATTACACAAATCTAAAAGATAATTTTATCTAGTTTTCATAAATGGTATTTTTTTTACGACACCTTTAAAAATAAGAAATATATAGAACATTCAAAATACTTTGGGAAAATTCCAAATTTCGTTCAGACATCATTACTAAAACAGAGATAAACTACCCTCTCAGACTGTGTAAACCAAGTGTATTTTTTCCATGAACAATTTTTTAATTAGTAATGTTTTCACATCCTCGGCCGTTTGTCAATTGAATAAAATTTTCACTGGGTTTTTTAGTAATGCTATATATGTTTATATGTTTATTGTCCTGAAGAAAATTGAGTTCAACCGAAACCGATCGACTAATATAAATAAAAATAAAGTGGTTTTTAAACAAAGTACTTGTTTCATTCTATAGAATTAGCGTTGATTGCCACTATTGACGAGGAGGAGAATTTATCAATTCGTATTTACGGACACACTCGATAAGTTTTTCGTCCTCCATTTTTTCAAAATTCTTTCAAAATTGTCTGTCTACCCGCTGACGCACGTCTCATAGAACTGAACACAAATCACGAACTGACGGAGTGGCAACGCGGTTAGAACGGGGTTAGCGTGCCATGCATAGAGCGGACCGGCACCTGCAAAATATTGTCATCGAGAATTCGGCGTCAGTCCGGTCATGGTAAGCGATGATGTTGGTCGGTGACGGGACGGGCTAGTGGGCAGCATTTCATACTGATCGATACAAAGAATTTTTTTTTGCATGCGCCGCTACGGTTACGGTCATGGTGTGGAACGGTGTAGTGGGCAGAGACCTTAAGGTTTAAATAAGAAAATACAATATTTGAAAGAGGGACATACAAAAAATTGTGTTTAAAATTACCGCCTCTAGTCCACAGAAAGTACAATCTGGGGATATGGTGAGTTTTAAAAAGGGGATAGGGAACGAAATGCTTTATAAATGAATGACACATTATGTGCAGTATTTCAAAACCCTGGATTAAAAAACCAAAAAAAAACTACTCTGTTAATTAAACATAAATAAATAATCTCACCAATAATAGAAATAGAACACTATCAATATCTTATGTTTGCTTACGACCATACCATGTTGAACACACCGGTTCTCGTCCGAACACCGAAGTAAAGCAACATTAGGCGCTGTCAGAACTTGGATGGGTGACCCCTTGGAAACACCGCGTGCAGTTGGCTTTTTTTAATTTCGGTAGGCGGGTACGCTCACCATATTTACCCCAAGTAGTTCGCCTCATTTGGTGACTTAGCAATGCCCGGGCTCACGGGTTGAGGATTTTCTGGGTCTTGGCAGCGGATGCGTTCGCCCACTTATTGCTGGTCGAATCGGGAGAAACTGGTTGAGGGAGACCTTTTGAACTCTCCAGCCGGACCATTAGAATTTGGTCGCTATGGTGGAGGGTCATACATGCTATTCTGTAAATGGAGTAACATTCTGTTTTAATTTCGCACATTATTTCAGCTTTTGCGGGAACAGGTAAAATCAGTTGTTTTTGTTTAATTCATCAATGCTTACCGAATTTATCCATATTTCGGTTTCAATGGTAATGTGAACCACATTGTAATTAAACAAGATTAAAACTCGAACAAAGGATTTATCAATATAATTAGTCACGTAATTCATTTCTGAATTTAACACTGTGGCCATTTACCATGTCAAAATGCAAAACCAATGCAATGTTCGGCTAATTTCATATTTAATTATCATAATACAGTTACAACAGAGAAAAGTCTCCATTATTTTATACATACAACTTTTCCTAGCTTTGTCCGTTTAGGTTACATATAATAATTTTATCCATAATCATTTAATAATACTAATGGTCGCCCAATAGTCAAAATTGGACCATATTTAATTTAAATTATATGGTGTATGTAATGTTTTTTTAATAGATTTTTTATTCTTAATTTAAAAAAAATATATTAGCATTCTCTAATATTAAAGTGAAAAATTTCATACTCTTCCTACCGCGCAATTTTCGTAAAAATGGGTACAAAGTATTTGCTTCACGTATTAATTACTCGTATACCGTTAAAATAACAATAAAATAAATAATAATAATTCATTTAATAGAACAAAATTTTAATCATTGCAGAAGAAGTGTAATACTAACAAATTTAAACGAAACAGAACCGCACAGAAAAATTAAACTGATTGTTAAACCTTCAAAAAGTTATTACGTTAAGGTATTCCAATGAATTTGAATATAAATATATATTTTTTCATTACTTCCACACAGGAGGCCCCGAGGAAAATAATTCCCCTATGTCATCGTTGAGGATGCAATCAGAAAGGTTTTTTTAGAAGAGAAAGGAGAAAAAGTTTTGGGATGGAAAGGGGTATTAGGGGTTGGTAGGAATCGGAGATCAATGGGTCCAGGAGTGACGGACGTATGAATCCATCCCTCCAATAGCGGTGCAATGATATTTGAGATAGTGCGGCTGGAGAAGCCAAAGAGACTGCCATGTAGCTGGTGGGCAGACGAATCCGCCGCCAAGACCAGGCATGGTCACCAAACGTAGCTAACAACTTTAGGTGACCTACGGCAGAGGTGTTGGTTATCCAATAAACATTCCCGCCTCCCAAATTGTTATCTGTAAAATATATATCTGGTTGAAAGGCAAAACTCTCTTGATTATTTTATATTTAAAAACTTTTTTTTAAATTACCAATTCACCCTGAATAGTTGTTTACGTTATACATATCAAGAAAGAACCTTTAATATTTCTACAGGCAAAAGACGTATAAAAGTGTTATAACATATCATAATATAGGGTGTTAAGGAACGTAGTTACTTAACTTTTAACCATTGATTTTTGACATTATTTTCTAGTAAAACATATAAATGAAATTTTTAACTCCGACGATTTTTTTGCCCCTTTTCAATTTTTTTTCTTCAAAATTAAACAAAAGGTCTGGTCACCAAATACGGTTAAAGCTATTTCAAGTAACATATCTACCAATCTGAAAAGTTCCGCAAATAGACCGTAGTCAATAAAGCGTGAGTAATTTAGTTAAATAACCTTTATTTGCAGACACCGGGTGTTTCCTGACAATGCACGGGGGTCAGAATAACCTTGCGGCCACTCTTTGCTATTTAAAACGCTTATGGGTTTCGATAAGAGCTATGCCCGACCACCAAACAAGACGGTAATTCACAATTAAGTGGTACTCACTGCTATTGTCTTCTGGCTTGGTTTCCATTCGGGGACGTAGATACTTGTTACAATCACAGATATATCCATAAGCGCGCGATAATATTTTGGGTTAGTTTATAATCCATGATAGAAATCTGAGTCACGAGTCGATTCGCATAAAAAGTTTACACAAAGCATACGATACAATACGATAGGGTTTATACTTTATATTATAATAAGATAAATAACACTTCAACACAATGGTTGTTAGCGACGGACTGGCGATAATGCAGTACTTGAATCCTGTCTACCGTGAATGTAGGTACCCTTAATGTGCGGAATTCCAAAATCTGGATTCCTCCGATTCTATTAGCCGATCGGGACACAAACACAAATGAAACCCGTCAGCATTATGAAACACCGGGATTTCTCTCTGTGGCCAATGATCGTAACTACAAAATAAGATAGTCCACCAAATGATTGATTAAATGGGAGTGCTTTTATAGTAAAATCATTTTAAAATCAATTTTTTTTTATTATTTTCGCATGAAATTGCGAAATTGTAAAATAAAAAAGTTAAATCAACAAATACTAGGACTCGGAAATCAACAAACACGAAGATGAGATCAAAAAACTTAAAGATGAGGAAATCAACACACACAGTCAAAAACGTGGTGATTTACAAACAGCTTCATTTTCAGGCCCTGGCTAAAAAATACAAGTAACTGGTAAAACAAAGTTGCATAAATTCATGCCGAAAGCTTATAGATATCTCCAAATTGATTAATAGTAGCAGTGGGTGATAATCCAAAGCGGGGAAACCAATCATTCGATCATTCTTTGTTTGGAAGCCTTCCACACTTCCCCAGTATTAAAGTATTGCGAAATTGGTAGGGTGGGTCCTTTATCCTCAAGGCTTAAAGGCATGGTCCTTAAAATGGCATTTTCCGGTTCCTGCCCGAGGCGCAGTACGTGACCAAGTGTGGGAAATTAGGGACGCGCTTGGGGTTTGTAAACAGGAATAAGGAAAATTACTGTCCGGATGGTTTAAACTTAAATAATTCAAGGCTACGTGAAACTTGAAATGAACTTAAAAATAATAGCTTTATATACTATCCTACTAATAATATAAATCGAAAGTTTGTATGGATTTTAATGAAATTTTACAATAATATAGCTTATACATCAGAATAACATACAGGCTATAGCTCAGAGCTCTGGCATTATGAAATTTTTTATAAGAAAATTGCAAGAGGTGGCACGATTAGTAAAATATGTTGAGGCGATTTTTCGCAAAAAACAGCGCTATATAAGTTGTTCAAATTTATTATTATTTTCTATAAATCTTAATTAGGGTTTAATTATTACTCCCCTAATAATTATTAGGGGAGTACTTCGAATAAATGCGGTAGGGGTGTGATGAATTGCATTGATCAACAGTGAAAAATAAGAAAATATCGTAGCTTCCCACTTTAATTTAAAAAGAAAATATCAATTACTTATAAAACGGACACGTCTACGACATCTATCGGATTAGAGTAAAGTGAATTCATATTTACGGTAGGGATCTATAATTAGACAAAGTGAGACGAGTATTGATAAAAAAATCACAGATGGTATCAACAAATAATCAGGGACAGGGACTCCCCAATATACTTAGCCCGTGATATATTGACAGCCAATTGAATTGCAGCAAAAGCGATTAAAAACCAATTCAGCCTATCAACGGGAAGAGGGCCGAACCCATTTTTAGAACAAAGGAACGACCTTTGGACTTAGCAATTAGGAATGTAATTAATGAGTTTGACGTTCCCACCAAACCGAGAGGTGAATAAACTCCATGGGAAGAAATAATCTGTTCAGGGACAAAAGTACGGTGACCCCAAGAAATGTTATCATTAACCGGTACGTTCCAGGGATCAGAAACCCTAGTTCTCGAACGCATTAAAGCATATAAGGTGCGGAAAAAAAGATACACGTAAACACGATGCAAAAGTTTAAGTGAAAGATTGCAAAGCAAGTGACGAAAACGTATTGTAAGATGTTAGGGAGATTTCCATCTATAATACGATTGTTTGTGACGACCGGAGATGATCGATTCGAGGGAAAACGTGCTAAAGGAAATGGAAATGTTGAAAAAACAATGGAAAATTATTGTTATCAATTCTAGACGGAGCTAGGATATTACGATGAAAGATTTAGGGAGGAAACGTCAAAAAAAAATGAGAGTTTTAAAGGATAGGCGAGAGTACATTTCAGAGGTCTAGAGCAGTAACAAGTGTTAGAGAAGAAATAGAGTGCAGTACGGAGGGGAGTGGAAAATGCTGAAAACATTGCGATAGAAAAACTCAGGAAAAGGAGTCATTTTACGTAATTAAAATGGAGTTTATAGAGTAACATAGTACGCGATTGCAGATAAAAAATGAGGCATTACAATGGTTGTCGATTTCAGATGTATTTTGTTGTGATAAACAAGGAATATTCGAACATGAAAATTGTTTATATAAGGGCAATTAGTCGTTAAAAAGGTAATAAAAATTATCATGGGTCTTATGAAATATTTACGTTAGAGAATTCTCATAAAAGTTAACGACACTGAAATAAAAAAGGATTTATTGCCAGGTGGGTACAAGAACTAATGTATACAACTGTCAAGGCATATGGTTTATGGGATTTTTCGTAAGAACGGGACAAAATTTGGGAGGCGATCTCTATGAAGCAATAAAAATGACAGGAATTTAAGGGCCGAAGTGGGGGTATCTCCTATAAAGATGTTAAAAAATGATATATTTATTAATAACAAATAGAAAATGAAATTTTCCAAGAGGCAGCAAACATCAAAAAACGATATGGTTATATCAGGGAGGTACGGGGAAGTGAGGGGAAAGGAGATACGACAGAGAAAAACAAAGGAAATCTTAGATTAACAGTGAATAAAATAAATACGGCTTGAAATATAAAAATCTATAGAGATATGAACAATAGCGTAAGAATAAATAAGGAAATTCATGGAAAGAGTGTCGTGAATAAAAGAAAATTCGAGAAAAAAATGGAAAATTCAAATATACGACGTAAATAGAGAAAATTCGGTTTTAAATGGAAAGGTTCATATAGAATACAGAAAAACTCGAGGAAAAATAATAAAATAAAAATGAACAATTTGCGAGAAAGGCTTCGACATGAAGATATCTCTGATAGGCGAATTTGGGGACAGATTTGGAACATATGGTAGATGCCGTACGCACGGACATGTTACGAAATATATGAAAATAGAACTTTAAAATTATTAAATTCAAGCTAGTTTTGTATGAACAACAGGACAAAGGAAGTTGGGCCATTAAACATGGATCTTACTAAATCCGGATCTTGTAAGTATGGGAGTACGAGACAGAATTGAAAGTATCAAACGCAAAACGTACAAAGAGACCGCATTCGACAATAATGGAGAGGTTTCAAGAAATTACGAGTTGATAGTAATTAGATTGGTTTATTATAGGAGATTCAGATACGATCTTTTGGACCTGAGAGGGGTATAAAAGTCTAGACAAATGCCAGTTGAGGACAGTCTACGGTCGTGGTCGAAAAGTTTGTAACTTCGCGGAACGTGACGAAACGGTGGGTGACTTAAAGTTAAAAAATTCTAAGTGATAATTATTTTGATACTTAGAAAAATTTCACATTCTATTCAGTGATCTACACGAAAAAATACTTTGCAGTTAGAGTCAGTGAAAAATAAAAATAAAGCCAACGCATTAATTACTTGTGAAAAATAAAAGTGCTCGTGATAAATACAATTTGTTTTAGTGGAAAATTCGGATTTTATAATCACTTAATATCGTATTTTTAAACTTAGAAATTTCGCGTTTAATATTAGTGCAATAAATAACTGAAGTGATGTGATAATTTAGCGTGATGAAGTTATAATTAAATACGTGTGTTCAATCTAAGTGAAAGTGTTCTAACAAATAATAAATATTTAAATTAATTATCTTAAATAATAATAATAAAACAAAATAATATTTTATTAATACATAAAAATTTCGGAGGGATAAAAATTTAATTTAACAACAATTTACCATCTCTAAATTAATCGTGAAGTAACTATCATTTAAAGTGTTATCTAACCAACGAGTTTTGAGATAAAATACAGTTTAGAACGATAGAGTTCATACATCATTTTAATTAATTAGATTAAATGAAAAAAAAAAAAAAAAATTGAAGTCAAAAAGATTTAATTAAATTTAGGAAAATAAAAAATTAATTTAGGAAAATCGCAGCAAGGTTACCGTGTATTTCCCGGTCGGAAAAAACCTTGGTAGGGGTAAGTCTTTTCCGTTATAAAATTTTACAGATTCCAAGGAGATAGCGGAATACAGCAAACATTGGTATTTGGATTAATTATTTAACCAAGATATTACTCTCTTAATATGTGATATGTAACTATATTAAAATATTATAAGTATAATAAGTATATTTTATATATTTATATATGTATGTATATAAACATATATATATGTATTTTATTGTTCCCAAGAAAATTTTTAATCAAAAAGAAAAACACTTATATAAAAAGAGGAAAAGGGTATCGATTCCTACCTCTGAATTCATCAATAACTATTAAAAGTAGTTATGTGTGATAAATTTACAAATCAATATTTTATATTTAATGTTATGTATGTATTAATATAATTTCAGAAAATCCAGAGCATTTGAAATAAGTTATGATATTAGAAATTATTTCAATCATAAAATTTATGTATATACATATCAATATTATAAATTATTTATTGAGACAAAGTATATATAAATGAATAAATATGTATACGTAATCGGGTATCAGACTAGACAATTGCGCTAAGTACATCATTATCAAACAAAGAAAATTTTAGAGTCATCTCACACGTCTCCGGAATGTCTAAAGTAAACATACCTCATACGCTTGAATCTAGGTCACGAGGCCGTCGAGAATGTTTACAAAGCTCAAATTGTTTACAAAATAAATCGGTCACTGGGGCACTAGTTCGAATACAGTAAAAAGAAAAAAAAAATGACCTTGATTAGTGGATATCGTACTTAGGTATTAACTTCTAGGAACGGGATAAAATTATTATATTGCGCAATTATTAGGAGTAAAAAGAAAAAAAAAAAAATGACCTTGATTAGTGGATATCGTACTTAGGTATTAACTTCTAGGAACGGGATAAAATTATTATATTGCGCAATTATTAGGAACAAAAAGAAAAAAAAAAAAAATTTAAACACTATTTTTAATTTGAACGTAAAGAGGTATCTACAGATCTAAGCAATTGAAAATTAACAGATTTATTATAGCAGTTCAAAAGGGTGTATTGAAGATTTACATGAAACAGTTGATAAATCACGGGATAGTTAAAAAAGGTGTATTGAAGACTTACATGAAACAGTCGAAAAATCACGGGATAGCTTAATAAGGGGTAATGAGGATTTACATGCTTCAATTGAGTATCACGGGATAGCAAGAATTTATCAAAAGTTGAACATTGGAGGGGAGGGAAAGAAAAAAAAAATACAGTTCAACCAACAGAAGGCAGTGTTCGCTTCTGTAACAAGGACCATTAATCAAACCATAGAGATGGCGGATCTCTCAAACAAAACCGTCAACAAAACCAAACAAAAGCTTGGAGTTATGGCGAATCTCCAGAACACATCGCCAGATAAGATCTTATTGTACTAGTATATATTTATATTTCACACTATTCTTACGTATATATTCGGTATCAATCTGAGGATTGTGCAGAATCCGATGGGCGAGATCCGAGCTCGGGATGCGTTGCAAGTAGTTTCGCATTGCGAGTTATAAACCTTCCCAAAACGTATGTTTACATATATATCTTTTTATGTACTGTTCATTGAATGAAACGAACTCACTTACAATTAGTGCTTTAGGCCTGTCGGGTCACTCTCGTCTCATTTCTTGAACGTGGAGGGAGGATTCACGACCCGTAACTCCACACAAACCCGTGAGTATATGATTGCATATAGGACGAAACCGGTTCGCCCTAAGTAAATAGTAAACTTTGGAGGAGTAGGAATTTGGAGGTATCTGGGCTTGGGGGAAGACCTGAAGGCAGTGCATGATGGCGAAGGAAGGTAAATTGGGACGCGATAACTTAGGTATCAATCAATTGAACCGTGCCAAAAGACTGTGCGAATTTTGGGTTGACTTCTGATCACCCTGCTTACTTGATGGAGGCTGGAGCCAAATTTTGCCAGAAAAAGGGTTATTCTGAGTTCGTCAAATATGCAATTAACTAATTACATTAACCTACTAAATCCATCTTTATATGTACCTTATAGCAGCTGAATCTAAACGGAGGGGCGCCCAGCGGATACGAGATACAATCATAATCAAATTTACTAACATTTAACCATTTGAGTTATATTTAATTATCTGTTCAATTAGTCATGTGTAGTTTCGATTAGTATTGTTTATTCATGAATTCATTAGGATGTAGGGAATCATAATAAACGTCAAAGGGAAGTTAGTTCATTTAGAGAAATACTTAAGGTTAAATTTGCAAGAGAGAGACCAATACAGTTTTGAAATTCAACACTCTGTTTAGAATCAAGAGGGTTACCACAAAATTTAAAGTAATTAAAGTCCTATATCATAAATCAAAAAATTACACAACGTTTGATGGAGTTTAATTACAACCTAGATACGAAAATATCTACGTTCAAAGTCGTAAATAACGTATTTATTAGTTAAGTACATATGTCGCTAGAGGTATGTAGTACAAGGGAGCTTTAAGTAGCTTTCTGTAGTTATCAGATGAAATAAGGGTCCAAATTTATAAGGGCTTGTGTGACGTAGGGGAGGAATTTTCCATCCCCACCACACATATGCAAAGCCTTAAGAATTTAAATATCGATCAGAGCCAAGAGAAAAGAAGAATATTACGACTGGTGCCAAGTGCCCAGGAGTAAATAAAATACAGACAAATATAAGAGAGAGAAAAGACAGACATCACAACTGCACAGCCGTGACAGGAGATCAGAGTTTTACAAGTTGTTTTAGAAAAAAAAAAAAAAAAAAAAAACTTTTATTGGTCAATCTATTGCAAAAAAAAAAAAAAAATAATAATAATAATAATAAGTAGGACGTTATGTTAAATGAAGTGATAATAAAAATAAAATAAAAATCAGAACAGTGCGCCGTTAAATAAACACGAAAAAAATATATAAATTAATAAATAAATATACGAAAATAAATATATAAACAATACATTTAAATATAAAAAAAAAAAAAGTGTTAACGAATAAACTCTACATGTTTTAAAATAATTTATAAAAGTGTCGATAAAGTTTAAATCAAGTGACCATGAATTTGTTGATTGCTTATGAGATTATAAATATCGTAACAAAGAATGTAGGTCAGATACAAGCGTAAACAGTTTATTCAAGGCAGGCCATAAATTGACAGAATAATGGTATTGACATTCCTGAATCCAGAATGTTAATGACCGTAATGTAAACAATCTGATACGAGATACCGCGGTGTTTGTAAGCATCGAAAGATTGATAACCTAAGCATCGAAAGTGATAACAAAGCATCGAAAAATTTTGAAGTAGGCGACATCGGGGGTAACGCGCATCGCTTTAAGAGATTGTAGAATAAACAAACTCGAAAATGATATCAACACTCGGTTACGGAAAAAATAAACAGACTTTACAGATAAAAACGGGGGAACTTACCTACATAAAGTGACCCTTTGTTTATAGTTAATGTTGTGGGTTTGTATGTGAGGATTATCACATAAAAAGTCATAACATAAAAGATAAGGAACATAAAATAAAAATAACATAAAATATTTGATTGGGGATAGTGTCGAGTTGAGAGCTTTAATATCACAGACGAATGTTTTATAGGTATATACCTATTTAAGGGAACATTTGATCATTCGGACCAAAAAAAGGAGGGGATTTGACGAAATAACATCAAGATAGGTATTGCGAACTCTAAACAGATTTTGCGAAAATATCGTAGGTATTGCGGAACTTGAAGGAATGGTTGGCATTCTAAACAATGAGTAATTATTGGTTGAACGAAAATCACGGGATATTCATTAACATTGGAGTAACAATATTCATTCCGTTTTTTTTGCAATTACCTACATTTAATTGAAATGAAGAGTGATGGTAGAGTTGATCTAATTTGGGTTACAATCATCATGCAAACAAATATAAATAATTAAAAATATTGTGTTTTATAGGGGGACAGGTTCCAAAAAAAAAAAAAATAAAATAAAAAATATAGAAAAACGAGAAAATGAAAAAAAAAAAAAAAAATAAGTAAATAAATAGAATAAGGAAGGCAACATAATTTACATAAGGTAATTTAGGAAATTAAAATAGAGATTATAAGGTTGTCGCTTAATAAGATAAAAATATAAACATTAACCAGGCGACACTCGGAAAATAAAGAAAATGGTTGGGAAACGTGGAACAAGTAGGCGAGCCCAGGCTTTAGTGACAGCAATCGGGGAAAATGTCACAACCGAGACTTCAACAATAAACATAGGAGATATAACTACAATAATTCAGGCAGCTTTGGCACCGCTCGTCAATAAGATGCAAGAACTCGAGAAACAATTGGAAATCCCAGCAACAGTGGCGGTGATAGGAGAGGATAGTGCGCCGAAAAGCGTTCTCCAAGTAGTGGAAATGTTACCACAGCAGGAACGACCATCATTCTCCGGAGGAAATCAAAATCCCATTAGTTTCCTGGAAGATTTAAAAGAATACACTAGAAAAGTGAAACGAACGGATCCATTAGTCGTCGTACGGGAAAATTTGAAAGGGGAAGCTAAATCGTGGGCAAAATTGTACAATAAACGATGGGAGACTATGTTAGATTTCGAACGAGATTTTTTAGCTACCTATTGGGGAGACATAAAGAAAAATGAAGTTCGCCGTCGCCTTGCAGAAGGGGTATATGATGCCAAGAAAAATATATCCATGCTTACTCATTTCGCAAACTATTGGGAGCTAGCGAAGGCTTTAAAGATTATTGACACACCGTTGGGCATAGTTGACGAAATTATGAGACATTATCCGAAGGAAATTCAATCGCTATGGTTTTCGGGGCAATCAGGAGATGAGATTGTCGCCGCTGAGTTTCTACGAAAACTAGATACAATGGTATGTACACCAGAAGAACGGAACATGAAGAAGAGGAGTGGGGAGGAATCCAGCAAGAAGGACAAATACCGTGACCGTTACCGCGCCATAAAAAGGAGGATACACGCAATTGAAAGTGTGGGCGAAAACGCTAGTTGCAGCAAGTGCACCGAAGTTAACAGTTCACCAAAAGAAAATTCTACAATAACTACAGCCGGGAAGGAGCTTATGGTCGCAGCCAACTCGGGAGATAAAAGGAGATTATAGCGCTTTACATTTAGCTAGATATTACACAAGTAATAAGAAACAAAAATCAGGTTTACAGTTAGTGGAAATCAACGGATAGAGTGCGAAGTTTACAAATATTTGTAAATGTTAATAAATAAATAAACGATTGAGAAATACAAATAAAAATATGTTAGGGTACATTATAATTGGGGAGGGGGAAGAAAGAAAATTACTAAAATATTAGATTATCAGATTGCTTGCGAGGGGCGGATCGTCGTCAAGTCTTTGAGGGTGAGTGGACAAGTTCTTAATAAGCGACAATCATATTCAATTATTGAAATAGAGTAAGGCAAATAAATTCGTTAATTTTGATTTTCTAGTTGAAAAAAAAAAAAAAATTTTACTTTTTTTTTATGTGTTAGTGAGAAAAAAAAGAAAAAAAAAAAAATGTTAGATAAGTAAGAACACTCAAAAGGAGAGAATTAGAGATATTATATGGCACACAAAAGGGACATTTTGAAAAAAAAATAAACAATGCTTAGGGATTTTTTTTTTTGAAATATTGAAATAAGAAAGTTTATCTATAGATATAGGGTAGACATTAAGTATAGAGATAAAAAGGTAACATTTGAATTAAGGTATAAATATTTTAGATTTCGAAAAAAAAAAAAAGGAAAAAAGGAACGCTGAACCAATTTGAGGATAATAAAGAACATTTATAAAAATTTAAATATTAGAGTGGACAACACTTAGGCTAGAACAACTTTGGATGAATTAAGAAATTATAATTAGAAATTAAGAATTATAAAATAAAGTTTAAATAAATAAAGAAAAAAAAAAAAAATGCTGGAAAATTTATATGAAACATGTATACCACTGATTGTCGGATTGGGTGAGGTCGTGCGAAAACACACATTTCACAAAAAATATTCATACTTACAAAACAAAAAACAATTAATTGCACACCAAGAGACCACCCGCTTTTCAGTTGTTCGAAAGGCCGCGAGATTGTAAACAATCTTTACTTAAATCATTGTAAGGGAGGTCTTAGTCCAATTTGGTTGGGGACCACCAAAACACGCGAGTCGAGGGGCGTGTTCCAGCAAAAAGAAATTAATTTTGAATCTATCAAAATTAAAGAAAATTTCATAAAGTAAAATCTACGCGAAAAGAAAATAAAGAATACAATGAGATTCAAATTCAAGATTGTTAACAATCCGAGCAAAAGAGAAGAGGGAGATAGGAAGTAATAGGATGCGGAGAAGAGATAGGGGATAACAAAATGAGGAGGGGGAGATAGGAAGTAATGGGATGCGGAGAAGAGATAGGGGATAACAAAATGAGGAGGGGGAGATAGGAAGTAATAGGATACGAAAAAGAGATAGGGGATAACAGAATGAGGAGGGGGAGATAGGAAGTAATATGACACGGAGTAGAGATAGGGGATAACCAAATGAGGAGGGGAAGATAGCTAGTCTAAATTTGAACACAATTTCGGTGTCTAACGAAAAAAAAAAAAAATTAAAAAAAAAAAAAAAAAAAAAAAAAAAAAAAAAAAAAAAAAAAAAAAAAAAAAAGAATAGGACATTAAAATAAAATACAACGTTAGCCACAGCAAATTGAGTTCAGAGGAGGGAACTGTGATGAATTGCATTGATCAACAGTGAAAAATAAGAAAATATCGTAGCTTCCCACTTTAATTTAAAAAGAAAATATCAATTACTTATAAAACGGACACGTCTACGACATCTATCGGATTAGAGTAAAGTGAATTCATATTTACGGTAGGGATCTATAATTAGACAAAGTGAGACGAGTATTGATAAAAAAATCACAGATGGTATCAACAAATAATCAGGGACAGGGACTCCCCAATATACTTAGCCCGTGATATATTGACAGCCAATTGAATTGCAGCAAAAGCGATTAAAAACCAATTCAGCCTATCAACGGGAAGAGGGCCGAACCCATTTTTAGAACAAAGGAACGACCTTTGGACTTAGCAATTAGGAATGTAATTAATGAGTTTGACGTTCCCACCAAACCGAGAGGTGAATAAACTCCATGGGAAGAAATAATCTGTTCAGGGACAAAAGTACGGTGACCCCAAGAAATGTTATCATTAACCGGTACGTTCCAGGGATCAGAAACCCTAGTTCTCGAACGCATTAAAGCATATAAGGTGCGGAAAAAAAGATACACGTAAACACGATGCAAAAGTTTAAGTGAAAGATTGCAAAGCAAGTGACGAAAACGTATTGTAAGATGTTAGGGAGATTTCCATCTATAATACGATTGTTTGTGACGACCGGAGATGATCGATTCGAGGGAAAACGTGCTAAAGGAAATGGAAATGTTGAAAAAACAATGGAAAATTATTGTTATCAATTCTAGACGGAGCTAGGATATTACGATGAAAGATTTAGGGAGGAAACGTCAAAAAAAAATGAGAGTTTTAAAGGATAGGCGAGAGTACATTTCAGAGGTCTAGAGCAGTAACAAGTGTTAGAGAAGAAATAGAGTGCAGTACGGAGGGGAGTGGAAAATGCTGAAAACATTGCGATAGAAAAACTCAGGAAAAGGAGTCATTTTACGTAATTAAAATGGAGTTTATAGAGTAACATAGTACGCGATTGCAGATAAAAAATGAGGCATTACAATGGTTGTCGATTTCAGATGTATTTTGTTGTGATAAACAAGGAATATTCGAACATGAAAATTGTTTATATAAGGGCAATTAGTCGTTAAAAAGGTAATAAAAATTATCATGGGTCTTATGAAATATTTACGTTAGAGAATTCTCATAAAAGTTAACGACACTGAAATAAAAAAGGATTTATTGCCAGGTGGGTACAAGAACTAATGTATACAACTGTCAAGGCATATGGTTTATGGGATTTTTCGTAAGAACGGGACAAAATTTGGGAGGCGATCTCTATGAAGCAATAAAAATGACAGGAATTTAAGGGCCGAAGTGGGGGTATCTCCTATAAAGATGTTAAAAAATGATATATTTATTAATAACAAATAGAAAATGAAATTTTCCAAGAGGCAGCAAACATCAAAAAACGATATGGTTATATCAGGGAGGTACGGGGAAGTGAGGGGAAAGGAGATACGACAGAGAAAAACAAAGGAAATCTTAGATTAACAGTGAATAAAATAAATACGGCTTGAAATATAAAAATCTATAGAGATATGAACAATAGCGTAAGAATAAATAAGGAAATTCATGGAAAGAGTGTCGTGAATAAAAGAAAATTCGAGAAAAAAATGGAAAATTCAAATATACGACGTAAATAGAGAAAATTCGGTTTTAAATGGAAAGGTTCATATAGAATACAGAAAAACTCGAGGAAAAATAATAAAATAAAAATGAACAATTTGCGAGAAAGGCTTCGACATGAAGATATCTCTGATAGGCGAATTTGGGGACAGATTTGGAACATATGGTAGATGCCGTACGCACGGACATGTTACGAAATATATGAAAATAGAACTTTAAAATTATTAAATTCAAGCTAGTTTTGTATGAACAACAGGACAAAGGAAGTTGGGCCATTAAACATGGATCTTACTAAATCCGGATCTTGTAAGTATGGGAGTACGAGACAGAATTGAAAGTATCAAACGCAAAACGTACAAAGAGACCGCATTCGACAATAATGGAGAGGTTTCAAGAAATTACGAGTTGATAGTAATTAGATTGGTTTATTATAGGAGATTCAGATACGATCTTTTGGACCTGAGAGGGGTATAAAAGTCTAGACAAATGCCAGTTGAGGACAGTCTACGGTCGTGGTCGAAAAGTTTGTAACTTCGCGGAACGTGACGAAACGGTGGGTGACTTAAAGTTAAAAAATTCTAAGTGATAATTATTTTGATACTTAGAAAAATTTCACATTCTATTCAGTGATCTACAGGAAAAAATACTTTGCAGTTAGAGTCAGTGAAAAATAAAAATAAAGCCAACGCATTAATTACTTGTGAAAAATAAAAGTGCTCGTGATAAATACAATTTGTTTTAGTGGAAAATTCGGATTTTATAATCACTTAATATCGTATTTTTAAACTTAGAAATTTCGCGTTTAATATTAGTGCAATAAATAACTGAAGTGATGTGATAATTTAGCGTGATGAAGTTATAATTAAATACGTGTGTTCAATCTAAGTGAAAGTGTTCTAACAAATAATAAATATTTAAATTAATTATCTTAAATAATAATAATAAAACAAAATAATATTTTATTAATACATAAAAATTTCGGAGGGATAAAAATTTAATTTAACAACAATTTACCATCTCTAAATTAATCGTGAAGTAACTATCATTTAAAGTGTTATCTAACCAACGAGTTTTGAGATAAAATACAGTTTAGAACGATAGAGTTCATACATCATTTTAATTAATTAGATTAAATGAAAAAAAAAAAAAAAAATTGAAGTCAAAAAGATTTAATTAAATTTAGGAAAATAAAAAATTAATTTAGGAAAATCGCAGCAAGGTTACCGTGTATTTCCCGGTCGGAAAAAACCTTGGTAGGGGTAAGTCTTTTCCGTTATAAAATTTTACAGATTCCAAGGAGATAGCGGAATACAGCAAACATTGGTATTTGGATTAATTATTTAACCAAGATATTACTCTCTTAATATGTGATATGTAACTATATTAAAATATTATAAGTATAATAAGTATATTTTATATATTTATATATGTATGTATATAAACATATATATATGTATTTTATTGTTCCCAAGAAAATTTTTAATCAAAAAGAAAAACACTTATATAAAAAGAGGAAAAGGGTATCGATTCCTACCTCTGAATTCATCAATAACTATTAAAAGTAGTTATGTGTGATAAATTTACAAATCAATATTTTATATTTAATGTTATGTATGTATTAATATAATTTCAGAAAATCCAGAGCATTTGAAATAAGTTATGATATTAGAAATTATTTCAATCATAAAATTTATGTATATACATATCAATATTATAAATTATTTATTGAGACAAAGTATATATAAATGAATAAATATGTATACGTAATCGGGTATCAGACTAGACAATTGCGCTAAGTACATCATTATCAAACAAAGAAAATTTTAGAGTCATCTCACACGTCTCCGGAATGTCTAAAGTAAACATACCTCATACGCTTGAATCTAGGTCACGAGGCCGTCGAGAATGTTTACAAAGCTCAAATTGTTTACAAAATAAATCGGTCACTGGGGCACTAGTTCGAATACAGTAAAAAGAAAAAAAAAATGACCTTGATTAGTGGATATCGTACTTAGGTATTAACTTCTAGGAACGGGATAAAATTATTATATTGCGCAATTATTAGGAGTAAAAAGAAAAAAAAAAAAATGACCTTGATTAGTGGATATCGTACTTAGGTATTAACTTCTAGGAACGGGATAAAATTATTATATTGCGCAATTATTAGGAACAAAAAGAAAAAAAAAAAAAATTTAAACACTATTTTTAATTTGAACGTAAAGAGGTATCTACAGATCTAAGCAATTGAAAATTAACAGATTTATTATAGCAGTTCAAAAGGGTGTATTGAAGATTTACATGAAACAGTTGATAAATCACGGGATAGTTAAAAAAGGTGTATTGAAGACTTACATGAAACAGTCGAAAAATCACGGGATAGCTTAATAAGGGGTAATGAGGATTTACATGCTTCAATTGAGTATCACGGGATAGCAAGAATTTATCAAAAGTTGAACATTGGAGGGGAGGGAAAGAAAAAAAAAATACAGTTCAACCAACAGAAGGCAGTGTTCGCTTCTGTAACAAGGACCATTAATCAAACCATAGAGATGGCGGATCTCTCAAACAAAACCGTCAACAAAACCAAACAAAAGCTTGGAGTTATGGCGAATCTCCAGAACACATCGCCAGATAAGATCTTATTGTACTAGTATATATTTATATTTCACACTATTCTTACGTATATATTCGGTATCAATCTGAGGATTGTGCAGAATCCGATGGGCGAGATCCGAGCTCGGGATGCGTTGCAAGTAGTTTCGCATTGCGAGTTATAAACCTTCCCAAAACGTATGTTTACATATATATCTTTTTATGTACTGTTCATTGAATGAAACGAACTCACTTACAATTAGTGCTTTAGGCCTGTCGGGTCACTCTCGTCTCATTTCTTGAACGTGGAGGGAGGATTCACGACCCGTAACTCCACACAAACCCGTGAGTATATGATTGCATATAGGACGAAACCGGTTCGCCCTAAGTAAATAGTAAACTTTGGAGGAGTAGGAATTTGGAGGTATCTGGGCTTGGGGGAAGACCTGAAGGCAGTGCATGATGGCGAAGGAAGGTCAATTGGGACGCGATAACTTAGGTATCAATCAATTGAACCGTGCCAAAAGACTGTGCGAATTTTGGGTTGACTTCTGATCACCCTGCTTACTTGATGGAGGCTGGAGCCAAATTTTGCCAGAAAAAGGGTTATTCTGAGTTCGTCAAATATGCAATTAACTAATTACATTAACCTACTAAATCCATCTTTATATGTACCTTATAGCAGCTGAATCTAAACGGAGGGGCGCCCAGCGGATACGAGATACAATCATAATCAAATTTACTAACATTTAACCATTTGAGTTATATTTAATTATCTGTTCAATTAGTCATGTGTAGTTTCGATTAGTATTGTTTATTCATGAATTCATTAGGATGTAGGGAATCATAATAAACGTCAAAGGGAAGTTAGTTCATTTAGAGAAATACTTAAGGTTAAATTTGCAAGAGAGAGACCAATACAGTTTTGAAATTCAACACTCTGTTTAGAATCAAGAGGGTTACCACAAAATTTAAAGTAATTAAAGTCCTATATCATAAATCAAAAAATTACACAACGTTTGATGGAGTTTAATTACAACCTAGATACGAAAATATCTACGTTCAAAGTCGTAAATAACGTATTTATTAGTTAAGTACATATGTCGCTAGAGGTATGTAGTACAAGGGAGCTTTAAGTAGCTTTCTGTAGTTATCAGATGAAATAAGGGTCCAAATTTATAAGGGCTTGTGTGACGTAGGGGAGGAATTTTCCATCCCCACCACACATATGCAAAGCCTTAAGAATTTAAATATCGATCAGAGCCAAGAGAAAAGAAGAATATTACGACTGGTGCCAAGTGCCCAGGAGTAAATAAAATACAGACAAATATAAGAGAGAGAAAAGACAAACATCACAGGGGGGAGGGGGAGGGTGGAGGGTATTCGACTCCGAAAATAGGCGAACTTTACTTTGCCGTATTTAGACTTCGCAAATTTGTTCATTACGCGGCGAGCATTCGCGCTCCCTTGCAAAAAGGTCTATAAATTCAAAAGCAGAGTTAACTTTTAAGAAATAAATGGTGATATTGTAATGCGAGATGCCTACATATATATTTTTATTTTTATTTTTATTTTAAATACATAAACGGCTATACTGCCTTTTATAAATAAACATATAATAGAGTACAAAATAATATATAATACATAATAGAGTAAGAAAAATAATATCATTACATAATAGTTGTTTGAAACTTTAAAATAACATACAATTATTTTGTGTATCACAACAAAAAAGAACAATGAGAAATATCACATTTCATTTCAACATATCCATAGTGCGTATATAAAGTTACATTATGGAAAAATAATTTTTGAGTGCATGTTTATATTGCGCTAATTTTAAGAAATAAATGTCGCCGAAATATATAGGTACTATCAGATTGAGTTATTGACGAATCACATATCGCCAAAGTTCTCTTTCCGCTCTGCGTCCCGCTGTAGATGGTTTCTACCCCTCACCTTTATGTTTTGGTCTAATAATATTCATATGTCTACGGTTTGAATGAAAATATGATGTATGCTTTTGTTATTTGGCGGTACGTCCTATCTGCACACCCCTTCGGGGACACTTAGTTATATTTTGTGTAAGCAGGTATACACTACTTTCCCTTAAACTACTGCATGTTGTATATGTATGCCGGATGGGCAACTATGGGGGATCAACTGTCATGGAACAATCCTTCATGTTGTTGAAAATTTCATCACAAATATGTATAAGTATTTCACGCCGCCGTTAAAAAACTAATACAATTTAAGCCAACCATTGCATATTAGTTTTTAGTGCCTACGCCACTACTACGTAGGCTTGTCGTTTATCGGGTTCAATTTGAAAATTAGAATAAAAAGAATTTGCTCTTAAAATATTGTACTACTAGCTTTTTCCCGCGGCTTCGCTCGCATGGCATTAGGGGATTCCCACTCCCACTCCGCCTCCACTCCCCCCATCAACCCCCCTCCCCCACACCCTCCACCCACCTCCCGACACCACTCCCCCCCCCCCCCTACCCTTCTTCCCTCCGCCTTCCCTCGCCCCACTCCACTTCTCCCATCACCCCCATCCCCCTCCAACCCACATCCACCACCTACCCCTCCCCCCTCCACCTCTCCCCACCCTCCTCCACCCTCCCTTCCCTCCCCCTCTCGCAAACCCTAACCCCCTCCACTCCATCTCCCTCCCCCTCCCCCACCGCCCTCCCCACACCCCCTTCCCCCTCTCGCATTCCACACATTCTTTCCCGGTACATTCTGTCTTCAAACTGCTCACATGCCACCTATTATAATTTTTTATACAAATTTCAAAATGGCAGAGCTCAACTCAAAATAACGAACAAAAAAAGAATTATCCAATTTGATGCAGTCGTTCGGGTTTACGCGCGCATACATATACTTCTGTGATTAATTTTTTGAAATGGTTATTAAGTACGACGCCAAAAAAGCACTATTTTTAGGGTGAATTGCCTAATTAAAAAAAAAAAAAAAAAAAAAAAAAAAACATCGTTTCCAAGGCGACAATTGGTTTCTGACGCTTGCAATAAATCGATTTTGTTAGCGACAGAAAACGTATGATAAATAATTTCATAACACCAGAGATTATTCATAACGCCAGAGCTTTCCAATATATATAGCCTATAATAATCGCAAATGATATAGCTTTCTATTAGTGAAAGAATTTTTAAAATCCATTCAGTAGTTTTTGTGTGAAAGAGTAACAAACATACATCCATACAAACTTTCACCTTTAAATAATATTAATAGGATAATAGGATAGATATGAACTTACTTTCAAAGGTTGTTTGAATTCTTCGCACGATCGAAAGTAGTATTTTTTATAATAGGTAAGTATAAAATATATCATATTATATTAGAATTCGGGTTCAGAAATCTTATGCATCTGACATTATCTCGTACGTATCAGAAACTTTCGTACAATATGCAAGAAAGTTTACAACTATTGCCAATATTCTGTCTCTGTGGCAAGAATGCATCAAAGTTTGATATATTGAAGAGGGATGGGAAAGTTCATGCAACAATATGCATGGACCACTAGACATTCAAATTGATAGACTTGCCCTAACATAAAATCTGGGTATCATTTCGACGAGTTGGAAGCAAACCATGGTTCGAAATTTTTTTGAATAAACTATCACTTCAGTCTGTTTTAACCGCTGACGACCTCGCAATGAAATAACCAAAATCTGCACAAGAAAAGAAGTAAAGTAAAGTTCGCTATAGTAAGGCAACGGTTTTCAACGCAGTTCATTGTGGAACTTTTTTTAAATCGCTCCTCACAGGAAGCCCTGGGAAATAAAAATCACTCAATGCCTATATCATCCTTGGGGATGCTGCGTGTAGGGAATTTTTACGAAAAAGAAGGAAAAAGGTATGAGGGGTGATTAGGAATCTGGGGGTTAATGTGTCCAATCCACCCCTCCCACTGCGTTGCAAGGCGCTGGGTCGAGAGAGTCCGGCTGGAGAGGTCTAGATTATGACTGCATCAACCAGTCTCTCCCGATCCGGACCGCCATGCAGTAAATGAGGAAACGCATTCGCCACCAAGATTTAGAAAAACTTCACTCCAAGAACCCGGGCATCCCTGCTAAATTACCAAACGTAGCGAACTACTTAGGGTGATCTATGGCAGAGGTGTTGGTTCACTAAATTCAATAAATGGTTCACGGGACGGCGGTACTCACACCCACCACCCAAATTGTAAATGTTCGTTTTTAACGGAACCACCTGGCGCGTAGTGAGGTGGGTAAATTATAACACATTTGTAAAATATTAAGTGTATAAAACTGTTATATTTTGCATATGTTAGAAGTCAACTTGAATACAATTCTCCCGTCTGGAACCCATATTACAATATACATGTACAAGCTGTTGAAAGAATACAAAACAAATTCTTACGTTTTCTTAATTTTAAAATGGGTATTCCAGCAATTATGATGAACTACAATACTATTTTGAATGATATGAATATGCTCAAATTGTCAGACAGAAGAACTTTCATTGACTTGGTATTTCTGTATAAAATTCTAAATGATTTAGTTGACAGTCCGGTATTGCTTGAATTGATAAGCTTCCGGATTCCACTACGTAATACTAGAAGTGAGGATTTATTTCAGTGCAGTAATTCTGGAACTAACTACCATATGTAATCCTCCTTACCCAGAATACAAATGGAGGGAAACAATTGTACCAAGTCAGTGGACATCTTCAATTTATCTTTAAACAAATATAAAATATTGTTACGAAGGCAGTTCAGTTATTTACAATAAATACTGTATATTTCTTACTATTCATATGTAAAAGCCCCGAAAAAGGGCGTTTAAAAAAAAAAAAAATTGTTTCACTAAAGAGTACTTATAGCAAAATATACAATATTGGAAACAAATAAGAAGTTTTGTATACCCGATTTGAGATTTGTTGTGTTTTTTACGCAGCCAGCGATTTGTTCACATTGTAAAAAGGACTAGTAATTAGAAAGCGAGACGGTAACGCCACCTCCCCGCTCCATGCAACATGCTTTGTTCCCCTTTCCCCAATGGGCTGGTCTATCAATTTGGATGTCTATGCTATGGAAGGATATGAAACGCTATTCTTGTTGTGACATTGTTTGATTTTGAAAGGAATCTGCCAAGAGGGTAGAACGCCCGTACACATTGCACATTCCTTGACGCCAACAACTGAACTACGCGATACTACATAAATCAAAGTCAAAGGCAGAGCCGAAAATTACTAATAGTTGACTGACCGAAGCGAATTCCCGCTATAACTCGATGCATGGTGAGTTTTGTATTTCATCTGTCCATAAATTTGTTTGTGCGTTCTGTTTCTGTTTTTTATTTATTTTATTTATTTATTTATAAGAATATTGTACATTGCTTAGTTTTTTGTGGTGTTTCATCCGCCATGCTAGGGATATCCCTGTGTTATGGCGGGTGAAGTTTACAGATTTGAAATTATACATTTGTAATGGTTGATAAATAAAGTTAAAAGTTGTACAGATTAAATTAAATTGCAAAATTTTATAATAATAATAATGAATTATTTTAATAATAATAATAAAATAATAATAATAATTAAATTATAATAATTCTGCCTTACAAAATAATTCGTAAGGCAGATAGAAACATTACACCTTTAAATTTATATGACGAGAATGCCAACATTCTTATAAATACTAACCAGGAATTATTAGATTCCTGGTCAAATAAAATTATTCATGCAAAACACTTCAATTATCTCAACCAAACGTATGTTGACAAACTTTCGTCAAACAAATGGTTGAGTATTGGAGAGTTGAACGCAGAAATAGAAGGATTTATGCTTGCCATTCAAGATAGAGTCATTAATACTAAAAATTATAGGAAGCATATAATCAAAGATATAAATCAAATTGATGATTTATGTAGAAAATGTTTGGCTTTTCCGGAAACTATAGAACATATTATATCGGGATGTTCTATATTAGCGCCGTCCGAGTATACATTTAGGCACAATCAGGTTTTAAAAATAATCCACCAAAGTTTGGTAATTAAACATAACTTGATTGACTGCCGTAATATAGTACCATATTATGAATATGAACCAAATTCATTTTTAGAAAATGAATTTTATAAAATATATTATGATAAAACTATACTAACAGACAGAACAATTAGTCATAATAGACCTGATATAGTTTTACATGACAAAATTAAAAAAAATAACTTATATCATTGATGTAGCTATTCCAAATTCCTGTAATATTCAAAAAACTGTTTCTGAAAAAATTAAAAAATACACAGATTTAGGAAATGAGATTAAAAGAATTTGGCATTCTCGGAATATAAAAATATTACCATTTGTTATTTCGGCTACTGGCATTATACCTAGGTCTCTGATTCAAAATTTAGGCGTATTAGATTTGTCAAAGAATTTATATATAAAAATGCAAAAATCGGTAATTTTAAATACATGTAGGATTACAAAAGATTTTTTAAATATTTATATTGAGGGATCAGTAGGATTTATAGGTTCAATTAGGAATTCCACAGAGCCGAACCCTCTGATATGAAAATATCTGGAGTCGGTGAATTATTTTCCCATCTGGTCTCTGGTAGGCTGACATGTTGTTCTTGTATTGTTTTGTAATTATAATACATATAGTGCAATTGCATAACGTGGATTGACCAGATAATCATTTGGGAAGTGTGTGAAAGGGTTTAGTTTTTCCTGTGGGGAAAATTAAACCCGGACATTTAAATCTGGTGCGTAAATTTTAATTAATAATAATAATAATAATTAATAATAATAATTAATAATATATTAATAATTAACAATTAACATTTATTACCATTTGTTATTTCGGCTACTGGCATTATACCTAGGTCTCTGATTCAAAATTTAGGCGTATTAGATTTGTCAAAGAATTTATATATAAAAATGCAAAAATCGGTAATTTTAAATACATGTAGGATTACAAAAGATTTTTTAAATATTTATATTGAGGGATCAGTAGGATTTATGCGTAATAAAAATTAATAATAATTAATAATAATTAACAATATAATAAATAATAATTAATAATAATAATTAATTAATGAATAATAATAACAAAAATAATATTGTAATAATAAGTTGATAATAATAGTTATTAAAATATAACATAACTGTTTTCAGATAGTTTGTCCGTTTTAATGGTTCGTAAAGAAATCTAGATGGTTTTTTCAGGATAACCTTCATTAGCAATCTTTGAACTATTTTTAGAGGATGTAAAATAATATGTTCCTCTCGAGCCTATAACACGCCATTGTAATATAGACTCTTTTTAGGTTTTCTAGTCTAAGATTATTTCTATGTTTTATAAATATGTACATATACATTTTCTAATTCTTTTGACAAGTTCACAAATATGTTTATTTAATAAATCACTCAGCATGTTTTATTAAATCACTCAGCACAGAAGATGCCATTGCTAACGTAACTTCATACATTTACGAATCATTAGATAAAGGTAAAAAATGTGCAGGTATATTTATTGACCTCAGAAAGGCATTCGATAGCATATCCCATGAGATGCTATTAAAAAAGTTAAATAATATTGGCATAAATGGCAACGCGATTAAATGGATCACCAACTACTTAAAAAACCGCCCTCAAGTGGTAAAAAATATTTCGAGCTTCGGAATCCCCCAAGGTACAGTGCTTGGACCAATCCTATTTACCATACATGTAAACGATATTTTTTTTCAACATCCACATGGTCAAATTACATCATACGCCGACGATGCAGTATTAATAATAAGTGAAAAGACTTGGGAAAATGTAGAATTAAAGGCCACAGAAGACATCAATACGCTTAAGAATTTTTTCGACACTAATTTACTATCACTAAATAGTGAAAAGACATTTGTAATTCCATTTGCAATCCATCCAAACGACGCTTCCAAAAATTTTAACATTGTCATACACGATAACACTAAAATTCATAGCCAACATTATTGCAAATCAAACTGTACAATATTAAAAACAACAAATAAAATTAAATATCTCAGAGTAATTATTGATAAAAATCTGAAATGGAAGGAACAAATATGTCAAATAGTAAACAAAATCAGAAAATCAATATATAATTTTTAAGAATTAGAAATTTTCTGTCGATAAAAAATCTATATTTAATCTACTATGCCTTAGTTCAATCCACTTTACAATACGCTATTATTATTTGGGGATCCGCGTATAAATGTAACCTTCTTCCAATAGAAATCGTACAAAGAACAATTATTAAAATTATTTTTGAAAAATCCTTAGACTACCCAACAGAACGCCTGTTTGAAGAATTTCAAGTACCCACATTTAAAGATTTATATATTAAAAATTCATTAATTCAAATTATAAAAGAAAAAGATAAATTTCCATTTTTAAATGAAAACAGAACTCGACTTAAACATGTTTTTCTATGCCCAAAACTAAATACGTCTTTTGCACAGCATCATTACACTTACCAGGGAAGAACTTTTTTCAATCGACTACCAGAAGAAATCAGAAGCATTAATTATAAAACCCGAATACTGCTCTCTGTCAAGAGACATTTTAAAAATATTCTTAAGAAAAAAACCACTGTCACTTAATTAATCTTACAAAAATCCTTAGTTTTCGATAACATTATTTCTTTTTTTAAATACACACTGTAATCAAAATAAATACTGCAGCTCAAATATATTTATGTAAAATGAATTATTTTAGTTAGTACTAACTAATAACATTAATGTACACTCCCCTTCCATACACAAGCACATGCTTTTAATGGAAGGGTAGTAAAAAGAAAAACCTGAGATGTATAATTAAATTACCATACAAATACCATGTAAAACAATATTAAAAATAAAACATTATTATTATATATAAAAAAAATGTATTTTCCATTTAAAATGTTGATCTACATATAGACCAAGATATTTAATTTTGGAAGTTGGATTAAGTGTAGAACATTCATGATTACAATTAGTTTCACAACATTTACTCCGGCGTATATTTATTATTAATTTTTATTTCTGTTTTTAATTTAAATTTATTAATAGAGAATGGGATAAATTTTGTTTTTTTTTCAGTATTAAAGAAAGGGAGAATTTTATCGAACCAGTTTTTCAGTATAATAATATTCGCTAGGTTATTCACAGTATTCCAATCAGCACCTTCAATTATTATGACAGTATCGTCAGCATAAGATATTATTTATCAATTAAAAAAAAATATATTACTATTATTTATCCGTTTCGTGAGAATATGCCATTTACATAGATGATAAACAGTAACCGTCCCAGGACTGTACCTTGAGGTATACCAAAGTTACTCGCATCTTGTTGGCTAAGCACATTGTTGATTTTTACGACTTCAGGGCGTTTCAAAAGGTAGCTATAATATAAGACCGGGAGGCGTAACGGTTCGATACATTGGTATGACATTTTGAAATATCCTACTGTGACCAGGAAAACATCGACGTTTTATTTTCGCTACAAGTTTTTCTGCATTATAATTGATTTGGTGGTGCTCATGCGTAATCTGAGTATTTTACAAGATCCTCTATCTTGTAAAATACTGTAGTTTTATTTATTTTTTAATAAGTTCTTTTGTGTTTAATTCGTAGAACTCCATTTAATTTATGTTTTTAAATTAAATAATTTTTTTATGAAGTTTTGCAAGAATTTTAGTTTCTTATTACAGTTTATTAAGGTACGATGACTTTTATATGTTACTGCGCATTCAACTCAAATTTAGATTTTTCGGCGACGACTGACTGAAACTGGACGATCAATGTTTAAAAAAATACATATCGCACATCCCGTTGATAAGTGTCAGAAGTCAAAAAAGTAAATTTTACAAGAACGCGAAAATAAATGATGATTGATGAAACAACGGGTCGCGTCGAAAAGAAACATTAGCGACATCCAGGGTTGCCAGGTCTTTTCCAAAAATATACCGAACATTGAGCAAAAAAAAATTCATGGTGAAATTTCCCTAAAAAACACTGGCAAAATCCGCGTCGAAGGGGGGGGGGGGGAGGGGTTGTTGGACTTTGAAACAATGTAAGCTGTAATGTACACTATGTCAAGGTTAATTTCACGATAAAACTATTAACACCGATGTCGGCTCGCAGCCAGCCTCCACGCGTCTTTCTCTATCCCCACGGTCGGTCGGCCACCCAGCCAGTCCGTCCGCCGCCCAGTGACCCGCGCATGTGCTGCTCGAGACGACAGAGTTGCGCAGCTAATGTCTATACCAGGGGTTCCCAAACTTATAAGTATCACGCCTCTCTACTGCTTAAAATGAATATGCCCGCGCCCCCCCCACCCCCTCGGCCCAGGGCCCAGCAAGTAGCAAAGTAGTCTGAAAATACATTTTCAGATGTTTTATTACTATTTTTAGATAATTCATCTGACGCTTGGAGCACTTTCTCAAATGACTGAGCAAAAATCCAGTACTATCCAATTTCATTAGCTTCAAACATGCAGATTTTGAAAGAAAAAAAATCCTTTGGATTGTCTTTTAAAGGGCTGTGTTTTGTTGACAAATGCGTTCCATGCGCGAAGGTCTCATGGCATCATTGCTCAATACTTCATAACAAATAACACACTGCGGCTGGTCGATACCACTTTTATTCATAGAAGCAAAACCGTATTTCATATAATTATTATTATTATATTTGCGTTTTTTCGTCGAGCTCATGGCGAAATAGAAGTAATAACCTGCCACTCACTACTCTAACAAATGTGTTCGCTAGGCGCGTGCGGTGAGGGAAGTGAGGTGCGTGCGGTGCGGGAAGTGAGGTGCGTGCGGTAGCGCGGGCGCGGGCGGGCGACCGGAGTGATAACCGCTGCCCACGCCCGCGCTCCCCTGTACATGTCTTCGCGCCCCCCTAGGGGGGCGCGCCCCCCACTTTGAAAATCAATGGTCTATACAATACATAAGCAGTCACATTTCGAATAATCACATTATAAATAAAACAAAGTAAATGTAAATTAAAACAAAGTGGTTTTTAAACAAAGTACTTGTTTCATTCTATATAATTCTTCATTTGACGACCTCCGTAGTCCAGTGGGTAAGACTCTTGACTCACAATCCGGAGGTCGCGGGTTCGAACCCGGCATGCGCAAATAAATTTTATTTGATTAATTTGTGTTATTTCACAACTAATTCATTTAAAATAATATATAGTATATTTGCAGCATGTTTCAGAGTGGAAGATATTATCAGTATCGCCCTGGTGTAAGACCACCATTCAGAATTGAAACGTTGCTTGAAAATGGCTTTAGCCGTGTTTAGTGACCAGATCTGAATAGCCAGGTACTTCCCAACCTTCCTCTTCCCCACCTCTTTCCACTCCCCACTACCTTCAGTCTCACAACATACCCCAATTGGGGATGCCATAGTCTCACTGGCTCCAGACGGGAGCAGTTGAGATTCTTGTGCGGTACTCACTGTAAAAAAAAAAAAATGTCAAGCCACAAAATGTTTGCTTTCTACGATAACGCTAAATCTCTTACAGATAATTTTCTAATAGCCGTCTATTTATATCCAGGTATTTTAATGATATGACAATAACACTATGCTTCTCCTGACACGTCAGTCCGACACGAAAACACAGGCAAAATGACTACAACCGATAGAACGGGCACCGTACGCCTATTAAACGGGGATGGTATGAACACTAACCCCGGTGTATACGGGTATCATAGGGTCACTAAACCCGTTACGTACGGGTATCATACGTAACGGGTTAGCACGTTCGTAGCGTGTTTATTTCGTGGCTGGTACGTTCATAGTACGGTCATGGTGTGGAACGGTGTAGTGGGCAGACTCCTTTATTTAAAATTGCCTCACTTCTGTTCAACTTCTCATCTCTTTGAAACCAATCTTCCATATCTAATATCTTATCTTATATATAAAAATGAATCGCTAAATGTCTTGCTAAGCGCAAATCTCGAGAGCAGCTGAACCGATTTCGCTAATTCTTTTTTTAGAATATTCCTTGAAGTACGAGGATGGTTCTTACGGAGAGAAAAATTAAGAAAATTGCACAGAAAATTGGATAATTTCAGAAAACATCGCACGTTTGACAGTTCGCGTGTTTGAGAATGACATTTTGCAAAACAATGATTGTTAAATCAGGATTCTATTTTTGAAAATCTTTAAATTAATAAATTTATTTAAAGTAGGCACTCCCCTAATACTTTGAATCGAATAAAGAATTTTAGATATTTTAAATAGGTTCCTGTTAGGTACCAAATTTAATATACATGAAAAATGGAAATTTGAATAAAAATTGTAAAAGGTGGCACGCGGGCTGTTCTAAAACTGAATGTACTGGGAATGAATATATGGAACGCGGGAGAAGGGTTGGCGAAGAGGGAAGGCGGGGAAGGTGGAAGGGGAACGGGACGAATGGGGAAGGACACTCAGGGAGAAACAATTTCTTTATTAAATGGCATAGCAACGCATGCCGGGACCAGCTAGTTATATATTAAATTATTATATTTACCCATTTAAACAAAATCAATATATAAGTTCACCTGCGTCTCTCCATTATTGGAAATGATTCCAATGAAGGTGAAAATTCAGCAAGAATCCATTTAAAGACTGCGATGGGGTGTAGGTACGAAAATAATGCTAGATAACAATAACGAAAATCACCACGAAGTGGATGCCCCAGAGATAGCAATCTAGAAGCAGACGGGGAAGACTGGCTGGACGAATGACGAAGAAGACACCTGGACTGGCTGTTGAAATATTATATCAAGATGAAAATTTGCAGAGGAGGCCGAGTCTCCCTCCGTGGCAGTGATTAGAGGCCGGTACTTCTCGGAAATTCCATTATTCTGAACCGAGAGTTCTGCCAACGGTGTCTGTAAGGCCTGCGTCTAATTTTCACCCATTGTAAAACCAAACCAAAAATTTCCCTTTGATATCACGAGATTTTTAAATAGGTACTATAATACCTACCAACTTAATTAATAAACACGACGAATCCACTTTGGAAAACATATTTTTTACTGAACGAGGTTTTATCATAAATTTTAAGCCGACCCAAAAATTTCGCCGTGCTGATTCTATTTTCGTTATTACTTGTTTTTGGCAAAACCATGTTTGGTAAATTGTACCTTCTTACCGGATAATGTGTTTATGTATACTGGTACCCTAAAAACGCTGTGTAATATAAATAGAAATGATTTTTTTGATTATGCGTTAATTCAGCCACCATCTTAAAACCGGAACCGGAAAGCAACAAATAAATTTTCAGACAGATGTCCGACGAATGTTCGAGTTAAAACAGGACTTCGCTATGCTCAGCCAAAAAGCTAATTTGTATGTTGATGATCTCGGGTTATTAAAATTCTTGGTAAAATCACCCTATTAAGCCCAAAAACTTGGCTAATGACTTTCGAATCTCGTTTTAAAAACTTTTCTATCCCTCGGCGAAGCGAAAAGGATTAAGGTTGACCCACTTTTAACATACTCGTACATCGTAGACGTAGTTGTTAATTAACTGCAAACGGCCATTTGATTTCTGTGATCTAGGGATAAGGCTCTAGACTAGCAATTCGGAGGTCGCCGGTTATAATCCCTGCGTGCGCATATATTTATTTTATTTTATTTTGTGTTGTTGCACAATTGAGTAATTGAAAATAATATAGTATATTTGCGGCACGTTCCAGATTAAAAAATCTCAGTGTTGCCCTGGTGAAATACCAACAATCAGAATTGAAATGTTGCTTGAAATGGATTTTACCATATTTAGAGACCGGATCTGAATAGCCAATTCTTCCCTACCTACCTTCACCCATTCCCATTAACTTCAGCCTCATGAGAGGCTCTAATTGAGGATAGACAAACAGACGTTCAAAAGCGGTTGGACTCTTGTTCCGAAAAATAATTAAAAAGGTAATTTCTGAATACAAAATTTGCAGGAAGCGTGTTAAGATCTACAAAAAGAAACTACTAGAATTACACTAACTTCTAAATATGATGTGGAAAATATATTCTCGTTATCTTCACAACCAATCAACCCACAGTATCTCTTATCTCCCAACATGGTATATAGTAATAAAGCTCTCACTTTGGTACCTACTCACACACACACTGAGGCGAGCTCGGCCGTGTGGACTGTGAACCTGTAGAGTGCAGGTGACATCTACTGAGATTAGTGCGAAACTTTCCATTATCTGCCAGAAGTTGGAAATAGTACAAATTATTCATGACTTGAACATCATATTATTATGCAAATATGATTAAAGTTTTACCATCTAATTAATACATTTACTATGTGTGTACAATGTAGAATAGAAAGCAAGTACCCTGCGTTAATCAATTTTACCATCTCTAGGACAAGCCTACGATGATGTTAATAATTTTATAAAGTATCTAGCGAGTACCCGGCATGCGTTGCAATGGCACTTAAAAAAGAAAGTATTTGTGTATTAATTCATTGAAGTGATTTTAGATACACAATACTTTTTGTTTTCCGTCTGGTGTGTAAACCTATTTTTTTATTTTTTATTATTTATATATGCTTACATATCACAATACATTACAAAATGATACTTTGTCTATCCAACTGGGAAGGACACCCGTTTCAGGACAGCCAAATTGTATATTTAGTTCATAATATTCTTAACAAAGGAATGGTTTCGTTCAAGATACCACAGGAATTTGCTTCTGTTAAGACAACTTTTGAGAAAATTAAAAATCGTATTCTGAACGAAGGGATGGTTTTATTATGCTTTGAAAGAATCGCAAAGATGTAATTTTTTTTCAATGTCATTTTAGAGAACATTAATAATTGCATTCAGAGTGAGTGAGTGGTTTTTTTAGAGAGGTCACAAGTAGGAGATTCTTTCCAGGCCATTTTAGAGAACATTTACAATTGTATAATTAGAATTTACACATTTATAAACCAATATATGACATATAAATTCCCAATGTATTTATGGCTATTTAATTTTAATAAAGTGCTATAAGTTTTAGAATTTCTTAAGTAGTATAAATTACACAATTATTAACCAAATATATGACAAATGAATTTTTTTCAATCTCGTTTTGGAGAACATTAATTTATTTAGTTGTTTATTTATTTATTTTATTTTACGCCCAGAGGGCTTTTATTTAAATAATAAAGGCAGTACCTACATCTTTAACATGCAAAAAAAATAGTATAGATAAAGTTACGATGGAAATAAAAGCATATAAATGAAATAAAAACATAAGCAACAAAAATTGAAAATACAGTGAGATATATATTATCAATGAGTTACGATAAAAAAATAAAATACGTCAGAAGATTTTCCAACCAGGCTCATCGGAGAAGGTTTATACATTCCCTGGCGGCGAATGCGTCTACCCATTTGCTGCGTGGTGGACCAGATCGGGAAGTCAAGTTGTGGGAGATTTGGCCTCTTTATGAGGACACTCCTGACCATCGCTTTGCACCGCAGTGGGAAGAATGGATTCGTATCCTTGTCACTCCTAGACACACTGACCCCCAGGTTCCTACCAACCCTTATTTTTTTTCCTTCCCAGAACTTCCTCATTTCCTTTCCTTTAAAAGACTCCCGTACAGCATTCTCGAAGATGACACAGGTCCTGAGTGAAAATGTTTTTTCTCATGGCCTCCTGTGTGGAAAACGAGTGGAGAAAAAAATGCAAGGCCGCGGTGCGGAGCTAATGTAACACATATTTTAATTCAAAATTTAACATTATATTCTAAAAAAATATTATTTTGTTACTAGTAATTTAATTTGTGATAACTTAGCAATAAATATACCCACTTTAGGGCAGGGAAGGGTGTGGGCTTGGATACGGATATCGAGATAATTTGAGAGTGTATTCTTATATTTTGAAATGTTTTAGTTACATAAAATGCTGAAATAACGTAATATACTTACAAATAATTTAAAACAGATGTCTAATTAAAAAAACCCTCATTAAGACGCCGACGCAGTTTTATTCAAAACAAAGCAGCACGGCATCATTCGCGCAAGGTTTTTTTACGCAGAATAAACGGAGTATTTTTAGTATTTATCCTGCGTAAGGCAGTAAAACGACCTTCTACCGAATTCGTCCTGTCAATTACCGATGACAATGGCTATTATTATTTCATTCTTTTAGGGCGATGGTAAAAAAAAACTTTAAGCTACGATGTTTCACGTGCCCCTAAGAGAGCAGCGTGGAGACACCTAAAATATTATCTGTTTGAACTGACATTACCAATTTCACTGGAATATCTTTTTTGATAACTTTTAAAGAAAATACTACATTATTCTTCAACCGGTCAGCAACGTAAGCAGATATATGCGTTAAAAATACGATAGCAGTCAAGTACAATAAGCGTGTTTATACGTCAACGCGACGTCCATAGAAATCGTGCTAACTCCGTTATTGTTTTAGTGACATCCCTAAAACAAAAAGTAAAAGGTCGATAGTGGATCAAGCTGTATATCCCTATCAAGTTGTCCATAAAAATACATAACAAGAATATTCTGTCAGTCGCGCGGTTGATACATATTTTTACCCGCCAAATTGCCGGGTAAAAATTGCCGGGCCGCTCGACATTGTTAATTTTTTAAAAATATTTTTATTTGAAATGATAAAAAGTGAGGTGACAAAAGTGTTTATAAATCTGGGAACATACTAAGCCCACGCCACGCTACGCGACGCGACGCAACGTTCCTGTCCATGTTCACACTGGCCGACGTATGTATGCGTCGCTGTGACCACGTGACAAGGGGTCTCTGGTTGTGCGCAGGCGCGTTTGATTCGACATATTTGACATTTATTTTTTAGGTTATGTTTATGTGATTCTCTTCTCAGCAGATGACAGCTTTGCCATGTCCTGAAAGCGAATTTGAAGATGATTTGCTACGATTATTATTATTATCAATATTAAATCAATATTCTCGTAAAACGAAAAAAGTGAGAAGTATTTGGGCCCACAACATTAACAAACAAAGACAAATGTTTGAAGAATTCCATACTTTAGTAAAGGAACTAGAATCTGATGACGGACGATTCTTCCGTATGAGTAAAGTGGTATTTGAAGAGCTTCACAGCATAATTGAATATGACATAAAAAAGAAAACACACTTCGAAAAACTTTCTTCGAAAGTCCATTCGGATCAGAGAAAGACTGGCAGTGTATCTAAGGTTTGATTGTCATTAATTATAGGGGTATAATATTGAAAGTCATGCCATGAATGGCTGAAATTTCCTCCTAAGCTGCACTACGTATGCAGAATCTCTATAATCCTGTAATTTGATTTTATAAATAACTTCGTGCCGTCTAACAGTTTCAATGAACTGTTCGTCATCCATTTTTAAATAATATCTGTCAAAAAACAACCACAGATATTGCGAAACATAACGTTAGTTGCTTATATAACACCAAAAAGATGTAAAATCATCTCGTAGTAGGCGTGACCATTCCCCCTCCACCTTCCACATGGCCCACGCCGATCTGGCTGCGGCAGATCCGCGTCGCGTAGGGGGCGTCGGTTTGCGTTGCGTGTGGCTAGTGTGATTCTAAAGCACCCGTTTCCATAGAAAATGTATGGATGGTAAGTAGTCCAGATATGGAAATGATGACGTCTACCTACGTCGCGTAGCGTGGTGTGGGCTTAGTATGTTCCCAGCTTAATACATTTATACAATAGAATAAGTATTGTTGTTTACATAATCTGTTATTTTAGTACCGTTTTCACATAAAAACATCACGTGAGTCATTTTCACATTTTTTTTAATGTTTGCATTCTAAATTTTAATATTTACAAATGTTAATATTTATTTGTAATAAAACAATTTGAAAGCTTATTTTGTAACCTTTCTAAAACATTTTTTACTATTCGGCTACATTCAGAAATGTTTCATTTATAGAGCTTTAGTTGTGAAGCGGTAATAACACAAAGTTTTCGTAAAACTGAAATTTCGTTTAAGACATTATAAGTGAATACTTGCGATTTTCGGAGGGGTTGCCCGATAGTAAGCGTTCAAAAAGGTGAAGAAGGGGAAATATGTAAATGTTAGAGGAAGCTCGCTAATATTAAAAACGATAATAATGAAGCGAAAATTTCGAAAATGTAATAAAAAACGACTCGTTTAAAATAGAGCAAAAATATCATGGGAAATATCTTAAGCAGTAGTGAAAGAAACGCTTCGAATTTTTTCATACATATAACACACAAAATAAAAGAAAAAAACTTGTTTACAAAAATTTTTGGAGCACACTTTTCGATTTTTTTTATATCGTGGGAATTCATGTAATTACCGTTTTGGCGTGTTAAATGTATAGATACTATCTTCAAAAAATACATTTATTTTTTTAAAAGCTTAAAATATTAAAGTGTTCAAGTTAAATATGTTGCAAATTGGTAGAAATTCCGGATGCCAAGTTTTAAAGTGCTCGTGGTTAAAAGCGTAGTCCCATTATCTAATTATAATTCAAGTATGAAATTAATTGACCCGCAGTGGCTAAAACTCACGAATGGTGAGAATGCACCAATGCAGGCATTTGTGTTAGTTTCTCTTTGCCTAATTGTGCAAATATGTGCCGTGCTTCTTCGGGAAATGACAACATTTTAACAGATTACTAAGAATACATAACAACAATATTAAATTAATTAAGAGCTAAGATATTGCCCTTATAGAGAGAATCCAGATTACAAAGTACATTTATATTGCTTGTAGATAAATACTCGGGTGTAATAACCAGTATATATACGAGTATTATAATATACTAGTTATTATTGGTATTCTTACAAGTCTTAGTTAGTATCCCAGAAGGTAGAATAATTGTAAAAGACGAGAGAGAAGCAGACGTTCCCATTTACACTTCTGAATCCTTTTTTTGAACTTTCCCAACAGTTCTAAAAAAGGATTTCGAATAGGGATTTTGAAATAAATTGAACGTTAATTTGGTTCGTTATTTTTTTAAAGTTACAAACAATTTTGAAATTTTTTTTGCGACACAGAAGCGGTTTTATTTTCCAGTCGAAACTGATATATTAAAATTTTATTATGTACTAGCTTTTTCCCGCGGCTTCGCTCGCATGGCATTAGGGGATTTCCACTCAGCCTCCTCCACCTTCCCTCTCCCCACTCCACTCCCCCATCAATCCCCCTCCCCCTCCACCCACCCCTCTCCCCACTCCAGTCCCCCCCCCATCAACCTCCTTCCCCCCACCCCTTACCCCTCCCCACAACCTCCTCCATCCTTCCCTTTTCCCCTTCCTTCCCTCCCCCCCTCTCCCTCCCCCCTCTCCCTCCCCTAAACCCCTTCCCCCCCCACCTTCCTCCCCCTCCCCTTCCCCCCTCCCCACTCACCTCTCGCATTCCATACATTCATTCCCGATACATTCAGTTTTCAAACTGCTCGCATGCCACGTGTTATAATTTCTTATACAAAATTCATAATGCTAGAACTGAACGGTAGTTTTATACAAAAAAAAAAACGAACAAAAAAAAGAATTATCCAATTTGGTTCAGTCGTTCGGGTTTATGCGCATACATACATTTTGGTGATTCATTTTTATAGATTGTTATTAAGTACGAATTATTATTCTTCTTTTTATATTCTACCAAAAAATCCAGAACGGCAGTTTTATACTTAAAAAAATGCGATACCTGTTTATCCAATTAAAACAATTATTGTTGTGTGACATTATGTCAAAATTTGGGAATGACATTTTGCAAAACAAAAATTCTTAAATAAAAATTCTATTTTAGAAAATATTCAAGCGAATTTATTTGAAGTACCTACTTCCCTAATAGTTTGAATCGATTAAAGAATTATATATATCTTACTAATCGTGCCACCTATTGCAATTTTTTCATACAAATTTCGTAATGCCAGAGCTCTGAGCTATAGCCTATATGTTCATATTATTGTAAAGTTTCATTAAAATCCATTCTGTAATGTAGGAATTAGTATTTTATACATATTTGAATTTTAACATCAAAGGGATGTCCATAGTAACCTAATTTTTAAAAAAACATCGTTTCCAATGCGACAATTGGCGTTTGCAATAAATCGATTTTGTTAGCGACAGAAAACGTATGATAAATTATTTCATAACGCCAGAGATTATTCATAACGCCAGAGCTTACCTATAAATATAGCCTATAGATCTCGCAAATAATGTAGCTTTCTATTAGTGAAAGAATTTTAAAAGTCCATTCAGTAGTTTTTGTGTGAAAGAGTAACAAACATACATCCATAAAAACTTTCACCTTTATAATATTTATATATATATAAATATAATATATATAATATAATAATATTAGGATTTATAATATTAGTAGGATCAGAAAAATGAAAGCTTTTATAGTAATTTGACTTAGGGTTATCCATTGTAATTTTTCAAACTGACTTAATGCCTTCAGAAGGTGAAACAGCCAAAACGTATAAAGATAATTACATAGCAGAATTTGTTGAACATATAAAAGATATTAAAATTAAAATAGAGTTCTTCATTTAAACTGAATAATAATATTTTTTAAAAAAGCCGTCCATTGTATCTTCTTCCGTCCATGTTCGCATTTTAGCATTGTAATTTCTGTTTTTTTTCCTTCTTTCGTTTTATGCGTCGAGTAAACGAGACAATAAAAAAGCACTTGGTGAGTTTTAATTGACCCGTTTTGTCCCCCGGTCATTGAAGCCTCCAAACAGCGGCACAGCATGAAACCCGAACCCGGCTTCGGGAAGATGGCGGCCGGAAGCGGAAGGGACGGAGGTGGGAGCAAAAGAGCGCCAAACGGAAACGGACAAAATACACCTCACAGGTGTATTTAAGGTGTATTGAAGATTTACATGAAGCAGTTGATAAATCATGGGATATCTTAAAAAGGCGTATTGAAGATTTACATGAAGCAGTTGATAAATCACGGGATAGCTTAAAAAGGCGTATTAAAAATTTACATGAAGCAGTTGATAAATCACGGGATAGCTTAATAAGGGGTAATGAGGATTTACATGAATCAATTGAGAATCACGGGATAGTAAGAATTTATCAAAAGTTGAACATTGGAGGGGAGGGAAAGAAAAAAAAATACAGTTCAACCAATAGAAGGCAGTGGTCGCTTCTATAACATTACCCAAACCATAGAGATGACGGATCTCTCAAACAAAACCGTCAACAAAACCAAACAAAAGCTTGGAGTTTTGGCGAATCTCCAGAACACATCGCCAGATAAGATCTTAATATATTAGTATCTATTTGTATCTCCCACTATTCTTACGTATGTATTCGGTATCAATCTGAGAATTTCGCAGAATTTGATGGGCGAGATCCGAGCTTGGAATGCGATGCAGGTAGTTTCGTATTGCAAGTTATAAACCTTCCCAAAACGTATCTTACATATATATCTTTTTATGTACTGTTCATTGAATGAAACGAACTCACTTACAATTAGTGCTTTAGGCCTGTCGGGTCACTCTCGTCTCATTTCTTGAACGTGGAGGGAGGATTCACGACCCGTAACTCCACACAAACCCGTGAGTATATGATTGCATATAGGACGAAACCGGTTCGCCCTAAGTAAATAGTAAACTTTGGAGGAGTAGGAATTTGGGGGTATCTGGGCTCGGGGGAAGACCTGAAGGCAGCGCATGATAGCGAAGGAAGGTTCGGTTGGGACGCGATAACTTAGGTATCAATCAATCGAACCGTGCCAAAAGATTGTGCGAATTTTGGGATGACACCTGATCACCTTGCTTACTTGATGGAGGCAGGAGCCAAATTTTGCCAGAAAGGGTTATTCTGAGTTCGTCAAATATGCAATTAACTAATTACATTAACCTACTAAATCCATCTTTATATGTGCCTTATAGCAGCTGAATCAAAATGGAGGGGCGCCCAGCAGATACAAGATACAATCATAATCAAATTTACTAACATTTAACCCTTTGAGTTATATTTAATTATCTGTTCAATTAGTCATGTGAAGTTTCGATTAGTATTGTTTATTCATGAATTCATTAGGATGTAGGGAATCATAATAAACGTCAAAGGGAAGTTAGCTCATTTAGAGAAATTACTTAAGGTTAGATTTGCAAGAGAGAGACTAATACAGTTTGAAATTCAACACTCCGTTTAGAATCAAGAGGGTTACCACAAAAATGAAAGTAATTAAAGTCCTATATCATAAATCAAAAAATTACACAACGTTTGATGGAGTTTAATTACAATCTAAATACGAAAATATTTACGTTCAAAGTCGTAAATAACGTATTTATTAGTTAAGTACATATATCTCTAAAGGTATGTAGTACAAGGGAGCTTTAAGTAGCTTTCTGTAGTTATCAGAGGAAGTAAGGGTCCAATTTTCATAAAGGCTTGTGTGACGTAGGGGAGGAATTTTCCATCCCTACCACACATATGCAAAGCCTTAAGAATTTAAATATCGATCAGAGCCAAGAGAAAACGAAAAATTTACGACTGGTGCCAAGTGCCCAGGAGTAAATAAAATACAGACAAATATAAGGATAAAATAAAATACAACGAAAAAGACAAAATATCACAATTGTGTCATTAGATAATACCATTTTCGATAATGCTACAGCATTTAAATGAAATCGGATGTGTGAAACACTCTGTGACTTTGCAATAGAGAACTCCAGTCCAATTTTTTTATTTTTTTTAATGAATAAAGACCTTCAAACTTAAATAACTGCATTTTTATTTTTATTTTTATAGTTAGTTTTAATAGTTAAAATAATTGTCAAAGTTTTAATTTTTAAAGACTCCCAGAAACGCACCGTATCTATGGTGGTCTAATTTTTTTACTTTTTAAGTTATCATTTTGAATCAGTGATGTTATGTCGAGGGAAATTTCCCTAGATCTAGGGGAGAAAAATATTTTTTAGGGATAAGGGAAATCAGGACAAAATCTAGGGAAATTTCGAACTCTGGCCAAAATTTTATTACATATGACAGTATTACTGGTATTTTTTATATATATACGTATATATATTTTTTGGAATTCCTATGAATCTTAATTATTTTTCATGTACTTACATGCCATGTTATTTTTAACACTGACAACTCAAAATGATATTAGGGAACGTACCCATACTACGTGACACGTTCGGGGGGGGGGGGGTCTTCAAAATACCACGCTTGGTACAAATGAGCGGCGGGTTGCTTATGATTTTTATTTTGCAAAGTGTTTTTTTTTAAATTTGGAATTCAGTTTCTAATTCAGTGGTGAGTGTATTCGTACTTTTAAATTATTACTTCACGTAGCAAAAAGTGTTTTATTTGGAAAATCACGGTATTTTTAGTATATTTACCAAGTTCCGATATCTTTCCAATTAATTATCATATTAATTAATATATAACAGGATTAGTGTTACACAATCAGGTGGCTACGTAGGTAATTGCGTAAATGTGAAATTCTAGGGAAATTTCACTTCTAACTGTTGGCAATACTGTGAAGAACCCAGAATAATTATGGCGGATAATGACTTTTAGGTGTGAGGTGTGTTTTTTATTCAAGATTAACTGCTTTTAATATAGAAAAAACATTGGTAAAATGTCCACATTTCACCGCTACTGTTATTGTATTTAATCAAAGTGCAATATAAAAACAATAAATCATCTCTTTCATTGCAAATACATGTGACATCGTGTTTTGTGTCAGGTGTTACTTTGTAGGTACATTGTTTTATGTATAATACATACAGAAACACTGGTATTTATAATACACTGATCATGACGAGTGTGTAACAACTTGTATAAAAAGCCCTATACTAAAAACAATTTGAAAATACATAAAAACAAACGTCAAAATATGACACGACTTTAACCTCAAATAGACAACATTTATTGCAGATTGTCCGCAAATATAGCCCTTTTCGTAAATTGTTGAGGGCCTAAATTATGTTTCAATAAACACAATAACTATTATTTATCTAAATCTCTATAAACAGTATGAAAATAAACCAAAAACACGAAATGTTGAATTGCATAGGTACGTGTGCACTTCAAGTCATTTCAAATGTCAATACAATACAATACACAGGTGACAGGTTAACTGTGACGTCACGGTTAACCATTTCAGTAATGCCAACTTAACGCTGTGTTTTACGAAGAGGTTTAAAAATGCACTTTTTAATAATTTATTAAAAACTCTGCATTTAATATTATGAAATAAAACTTATATATTCAGAATCAGCGTTTCTTGGTCTATATGAACATATTTTTTTAAAGCCATAATATTTTTCACTGGAGTTCCTTATTGATTAAAAATGATAGCACCAAAAAGATGGAAAAATTAGTTGAAGAATATTCTTTATTCTGAATTTGAAATAAGAGATTGACAAAAATATCGTAAAATAAATAGTCCCAATGACTGACTTGATTAAGGCGCTGTCCCGGTAAGACAAGAGATCCTTGGTGCGATTCCCAATTTCGACCGTAACCTTTTAATTGTTCTCTGTCTTGTTCTCTTTCATCTTTCGTTAAGATTTATTACTATTATCTTTTTCTTCAATGATATATTACATTGATCAATATTACTATCAAATGTTATGAAAAAAAGTTATTTCCAATAACCAATTCAAACGGTTAATAACAATTCGATTCACGGTCCAATAACAATTCGACCGGTCAGTGGTTGAGTTGGCATCGCGTTCGGGTCCCACACAGGCGTCGCGTCATCGATTTCTGGCTGGCTAAGTTCTCCACCACGACACAAGCAACATTTTCCGATTATTGTGGTGGTAGTAGGAGATTTCGAATTACTGTTATCAAATATTACGTAACCCGGGAATGTTGTCTTTCTTTTGAAAATTAAAAAAAAAAAAAACAATAATTAAAAATTATTAGTTAACGTGTATATTTTATTTTTTTAATCATCTGCAAATCCACAGTTTACATTTTATCAATTTGTACATTTGTTGTATATAGCCAAAATAAACCAATTGTGGATTTTCTCCTTGTGACTTTACATCCAATAAGACAATATGTAAAAAAAATAAAGGGCACGTAGAGCAAATGAATGAGGAAAGTAGTGTAAGAAGAATATACGACGCAAATTTGAATGGTAGAAAAAATCGGGGACGCCCGAGGAAGACACGGCACGATCAAGTGAATCAGATATTTGAGTCGGGTCATGTCAAAAGTCAGAATAATAGAAGAGTATGTATGAGACGATGTATGAATGTGAGTGTGACAAATAGTGTGCCAAGACCGAGTTGTTTGGCGGTTCATCCTCTCTGCCTACCCCTGCAGTTAAACGGCGTGATGGTTAGTTAGTTAGATAGTTCCAAGAAAATTATGCAAAACAAAAATGTTTGAACATAAATAAATAAATTCAATCACTTATGAAGTTACAGATGGGTCTCCAACCAAGTTCGCCCTCTTTATACTTTGTACGTAGAAGGATTATAATCTACTATTATTTTTTCTTTTTCCGAATTTTGGAAGGCGAATAGCCGATCTTCTGGGAAAATAGAAACTTTGAATTAGGAAGACAATTTAGCCATTTTACCAACAGGAAGTTTTATGCCTGTTTGTGAAAAGCGAGGCTTTGGAAACCTGTTGAGTGACGTCCCCTCTGAATAATTTAATCTAAAGCTGTATAAAATACAGGCAGGGCAAAGTAACTGGGAATACCGAAAAATGTTTTCATCTGTAAGCACTAATCCCCATCGATATAATTTGGTCGATGCTAATCCCACATAATTTATTTTCTCCATCTGTTAAATTCTTGCGGAAGTTTGTTCTTGTTTTTGCAAGTTTTGCCTCTAATTAACATGATACTTAAATGCCTTTCAATGAATATCTCAAGTTTTCCCGCTAACTTGGAGAATGAAAAAGAAGTATTTAATCATTTAAAAAAAATAAATGGTATACTTACGGCACGTTCCAGAGTTGAAGACACTTTTAGTATCGCCCTGGTGCAAGACCACCATTTAGAATTGAAACGTTGCTTGCCGTGTTTGGTGACCAGATCTGAACAGTCAGGAACTTCCCCACCTTCATTTTCACATCTTCTCACCCCCCCCCCCTCTACCTTCAGCCTCATAATATACCCTGATTAGGGATGCCATAGTATAACTGATTGTTTGCATTTGCATATTTTCATTTGCATCATGCATATTTGAGTGTTTTTAGCCGTAAGTGCATACTGGAGCCTTTTCCCGTCATTAATGCCTAGTTTAGTCATGAACATAAGTTATTCCAATTATAAATGATAAATATTCTTGTATTTTCTTGGGATCCTATGTCTTAGGGTCAATAAAAAATAAAGAATGAAATATTTTTGAAGAAACCCGTTCTTTCCTCCGCAATTCGCTGGCCAACCCCATCCCCCCCCCCCTTCCTCTTCGTCCATGAAATCAAAAATTTCCTAAAAAACCAGTTCCAAAAGTCAAATTCCTGTTTTAATTGCATAATTTAAATGGTTCCAAGTCATTAAAAGTTATGATTTTTTAAACAGCACATAACCTAACCTAACGTAAACTATTTAGTCAAAAAAAAAAAACATCACTTTTATTGAATTTCAAAGGAGGTGACGAAGTTGCATAATGTTTAGTTGTCCGGTCTTCAATTTAGGCAATTAATTTTTCACTTCGTTAAACACAACAAGCTTATTTTGTGGCATCATTTTAATTCAAAATTAATAGAGTACTTATAGTAGGAGCGACGACGACATTAAACCTGTAATGATAGGTCTCACAAAAATCATACACAAAAATCGTTAGGTCATTCATAGGGGTACACAAAATGGCGGTGCTGCTATGTCTGGGACCGGTCAGCACCAAAAAAAAATTTTTTGAAAAAAATAATTTTTCAAGACTTCTGTAATCATAAGTCTCCCAAATTCTGATTGTTCCTCGGGACAGGGGAGGGGTAGGACTATACGAAAAAGCAGTGCTGCCCCTGATGGGCCGTCTCAGTTGCTGCTGAGAAATAAGAGACACCTCGTACGAGATATCTGTACTCATCGGTCTCCTCAAAAAACCAAAGCTTATCTGAAAGATCTTCAAATTTTGTGAAAGAAAAACCACTGCTGCCGTTTCCAAAGAACAAAAAAGTGGACAAGATGGCGGCAGCAGCGTTTGAAAGTCGCCCTCCTTTCTTATGACTTTCGTTACATAAAAGACACCTCGTACCTAGGTATCTATATTCATCGTCTTTCTCAAAAAACCAAACTTATCTGAAAGATCATCACCACATTTTGTGTAAGAAAAACTACTGCTGCCGTTTCCAAAAAGTGGACAAGATGGCGGCAGCAGCGTTTGAAAGTCGCCCCCCGCGCAACCGAAATTGGCGTTTCAATTCGGTTTTATCAGCGATCGCCCAGTTTTTTTCGATTTGAATTATTGAAATACGCCTTCTACTATCACGAACAATGAATTTTACGTATCGTTGATTGTTTAAATAAATGAAATCGCATATTTTATGCGATATTTTTCGATTTTTCAGCCGTTTTCATTCTGTGTTTTTATACATTCTTATGTCTTTCGTTAATAAGAGACACTTTGTACCCAGGTATCTATTATCATCGACCTCATCAAAAAACCAAAGCTTATCTGAAATATCATCAAATTTTGTATAAGAAAAACCACTGCTGCCGTTTCCAAAAAGTGAACGAGATGGCGGCAGCAGCGTTTGAAAGTCGCTCTCCGCGCAACCGAAATTGGCGTTTAAATTCGGTTTCATCAGCGATCGCCCGGTTTTTTTCGATATTTATTATTGAAATACGCCTTCCACTATCACGAAAAATGAATTTTACGTATCGTTGATTGTTTAAATATATGAAATCGCATATTTTATGCGATATTTTTCGATTTTTCAGCCGTTTTCATTGTTTTTTTTCTTACGTCTTTCGTTACATTTTATATTTTTAAATAAAGACCACCCGAAAAGTGAAGTTTTTTTAGCTACATTTTTTAGCAGAAATAGAGTCTTCGACCCTACATTGTAACGGAGTCTTAAGAGTCGTTCAGACACGCGGAAGTATTTTAGTCGAGCGGAGAGTTCAGTATTAACAAAACGCGTCCGGACATAGTAATTTTAATAGTGTGGGATAGTCGGCTTTTAGTAGATACAATTCATTTTGTTTTATTTTTCGGGCGAGTAAGGCTGGGCGCATACATCAGAGTTTTCCATCCGATTGTCTGATCAGACAACAGGAAGGCCTTCGCGCCATACATTTCTTATGAAAGCCCGCACACACCTGATTCGAAAATTGGATCGGTAATATAAATAGGCCACGCCCTTCCGCGCCGGCCGTTAAATCCGTCCTGAAAAAGGGCGTGGCCCCAGTATTATTACCTATCCAGTTTTCGAATCGGATTTCCGATCCAATTGCATTATCGGACAATTGGAAAGTAAAACCTGATGTATGTGCCCATCCTAAGGACCCCCTCCACGCGTTACAGGTTTAATGTCGCCGGCTCTTAGGCTATTAGTTTTTACCACTTTTAAAGCCATTTTTTATAAACAATAAAAAAATATATATCTATATATTATATTATATGTATAAAAATCTCGTGTCACGGTATTTGTGGTCGCACTTCTCCGAAATGGCTGGACCGATTTTCAGAAAATTCTTTACCTATATTTGGTAGTATGAAAATAGGTTTTAAAGTATATTTCATACCATTCATATTCATTCTACCTACATTCCAAACAGTACGCACGCAAAAAATTGCTCCGCAAAACTCATCTAAATTGACAGTTAAAAATTCAAAATAATCCATCGATCTATCGGTTGGTGTTTACCTAACAGTTCAGTGAAGTGATCTACTCAATTTAGTTCAATATAAACGGCCGTGTTGTAGTAATTTTTATGTGTTAAAACATCAGTGAACTTATGGTGATTGAAATCGTTAAGATAATCGAACTATTTATCACAATACGTAACATCTTGCCAATTCAATCAGTCAACTAATATTACGAGTATTTCACACTACGTCACACGGTATCAGTAGCCTAGTGGTCAGCACGGTCGCTAAACCGGACAGTGACTTTCGGAGCAAACCGAGTTCGAAACTCACCTCATCCAAAAACTTTTCAGCTTTTTTTTTTTTTTAAGAGTGCAAAGACGATTTATTTCTACTTTATTCCTAAATAAATCATAATTGGAATATTGATAAATAATAATAAATATAAAACGGAATTCAGTTCAGCTGAGGGCAGAGATCTTCACTACAACTCAACTATACGTTCCCACTAAAACCACAACAACAACATGAATAACTGTAATGCTTGTGCGGAGCCTACTCTATCTGCTGAGTCCTTATTCACATGCGCCGCATGCAAAGGGACTTTTCATCTACACTGTGGCGGAGTGGCTGAAAGCCAATACAGACGCTATAGCAAAGAGCGGCGGGCTCAAATTAAGTGTAAAAAATGCTTAGCTGTCGTGTCCACCGCTAACCCCAGTATAGTGACAAATTCGCCTTTCGACAGTGAACTACTAACAAAACAGAACCTGATCCTAGAACAAAATACACAAATTCTCACCACAATATCAGTAATGAGCAAACAATATGAAGAAATCTTACTTCGAGTACATGAACTAGAAGATGCAAATATAAAATTAGAAAAAAAAAATTCTGACCTCAAAAATCGCTTAGAACAACTAGAAGGTCAATTCGAACAAATTGAGAGAGAAAATAGAGCGAAAAACGTGGAAATCAGGGGAATCCCTGAAATAAATGGTGAAAATCTAAAAAACATCATTTTTAACATTAAAAAAACAACTGATGCCAACACGGAACTCAACAACGTAGATACAGCATACCGTGTCACCCAAAAAACCAATAAAGAACAACAGAGGCCTATAATATTAAGATTTAAAACTACCATCGACCGTGAGAACTTCCTTAACGACATCAAAGCCTTCAACAAAAAATCTACAAATAGAGACAATAAACTTAATACTACGCTTATAGGAATGTCAGGAACTCGCTACCAGATTTACATCAACGAACACCTAACATTTCGCGCTAAACATCTCTGGTTTCTTGCTCGGAAGGCTTTACGGGACAACATCTTCAAATTCGCCTGGATCCGAGACGGGAAGGTGTATGTACGAAAAGACATTGGGACGCCTGTTCTACACATCAACGAAAAAAATAAACATCTTTTATCGCCCACCCCCAACATTTTATAAACTCTACTTCGCATACTATTTTGATAATCTACTTGTCTTTAATTTATCTTTCTCGAGTTTCAACAATATTATGAAATCAGTTACTTCTCTCTCCCATATAAATTATAATACCACAATTATAGATTATTATTACTATAAAGTTAACTTCTTTTCAAAAAACTTTACAAAAATAAGATTCTCTGACAATACTATTATTTACTTAAAAAATAAATGTAGTTTCAGTACTAACATATTTAAATCTCGTATTTTTGAAATGGCTTCAAATTGTAAAAAAAAATCTGCTATTATTATAAAGGTCACCGAACTATGTATTTTTGTCATTGCTCTGAGTAACTGTCAAAATCCATTTTTACTACTACTGAAATCAAAAACAAATGGCACAATTTACCTTAATAATACTCTACATGTTATTATTATCTGTATGCAACATGCAACTATTATATATTACTGTAACTGTTATCATGTGCAACATGCATGTATTACTCAAATTATCATCAGGAGTGAAACTTACTTTTTAAAGTCTAATAATTATGGGTTTATCAAAAATAGATACTTTTGGAAATATTTTTTTCATGCATCACTAAACTATAATTTATTTTTATCCACAAACATTATTGTTATCATCAAACCTTTTTTAAAATTTCTATTAAACATTTCATATAGTTCTAGTACTAACAAAGATAAATTTTGTATTTTTGATATTAACTCCATATGTCAGAATTTTATAACTGCACTGATTACAAAGAACACTTTTACTGCTTTTTATGTTACTGTAACCATTATGAAGGTCACTGTTATTACTATTATTGCTATCGCTTTGAATAACAGTCAAAATCCTTCCCAACTATTACCTACAACAGAAACCCATGGTTCAATTTATTTTATCAATATTCAAAACATTGAAACAATCACTCAAAATAATATAACTAAAAGTACTATCAAGAGTGAAACTACCTTCGCAAATTTTATTGTTTTTAGTTCTGCCAGCAATAGATATTTTTGGAAATATTTTTTTCTCTCTATACTTAAACATTTCTTGTTTTTAACTATAAACACAGTCTTTATCGCTAAATCTGTATTTAAAATTCCCTGTGTTCCACGTATACTTTTAACCATCGCTTCCGATACTTATTTATATACTCCTAATTTTAAAATAACCCGGTATAAATTATATCTTCACACTTTGTCTCTACAACAACTTAATCCCTGCATTACTTTCAAAGTCACCACTATTACTGCCTCTCTACAATTACCAATTAACGCAAAGATAAAAAAATATATAAATGGAAGACTTAACAACCAACTTTTTAACGACTTTTGCAACCAACTCTACATATATATATATACTTTTTTACTTACTATATTATTAATTTGCTGTTACCTATACCGAACTACATTTCTGGCACATTATTAGTTCATACTTTAGTAATTTAAAAAAATGGAAGACATAACAAATGTATTAGACAATATCTCACAGATTCCATGTACCGAAACAAATAATGCTACAGAAGTCCGACAAATCTTAAATCAATCTAACCTTAAAATATTCTCCATGAATATCAGATCAATTAATAAAAATTTCAATGAACTCATTATACTACTCACAGACCTTGATTCAGATTTTGACTTACTTATTCTGACCGAATGCTGGATCAAAGATAACTTTATTCCAAAAACTATAAAAGACTATAACCAATACAACACACAGAATAATAAATCTCAAAATGATGGCGTAATCATATACATCAAAAATCACATACAACACTCTGTTAAAGAAATCTCAATCACAAATTCAAATTGTCTTAAACTCGAAATAGAAAATAGCGTAACGATATTATCTATATACCGATCACCGAGTGAGTCTAATATAACACCATTCTTAAACTCACTTAATCAATCCTTATCGTGTATGAGGGATTGTGAAAATGTACTTGTTATTGGTGACCTTAATATTAATATCATAAATACGATGCATCCCCAAGCAAATGAGTACATGAACTTACTAACTCTACAAGGTTTTATTCCAGCTATTACGGCCCCCACTCGGGTAACAGAATTATGCGCCAGTTGCATTGACCATGTCTTTGCTAAATGTAAATTGAATACCAAATCTCTCGTATACCAATGCACGGTTACAGACCATTATGCTACTATCACCTCCCTTTCACATTTTATTAAAAAATTACCTACATCTAAAATACCCACGAAGAAAATCTGCTATGACACGCTATTCAAACTGGTTTCCAAGGAAAACTGGTCAAATTTCTATAAATTCACCGATCCAAACATAGCGTGCGAATTTCTTATCGACACCATACATAAGCATTTAAAAAGTTCCACATCCAACACTAACAACAACCAAAGTAGTCGCAAAATTAAACTTAAGCCTTGGATAACAAATGGCATTCTACACTGTATTCACAAGCGTAATAAACTTCACAAATTTTGTAAAAACAATCCCAATAATCACGAATCTCTCCTATTTTACAAAAGATACAGAAATGCTTGTAAAAAAATAATCTGTAGAGTTAGAGACGAATACTATAGAAAACAGATCAAGGAAGCTGCCAATGACAATAAACAAATCTGGAATATTGTCAAAGAGATTTGCTATACCAACAAAACTACCGCACCTATAAATAAAATAAACGTTGCAGACCAAACACTAGATACAACAAATCATCCAGAAAAAATCGCAAATCATTTCAATAAATTCTTCTCCACAGTCGGATCAGACTTAGCAAATAATATTTTAAATAAAAACGGAATGTCAGAATTTAACCTTGCAAATAATATATCGATCGATAATCTTAGCTATGATCCATTTAATCTCACTCCTACCACAGAACAAGAAATCACTGAAATTATTTCATCACTCAAAAACACACATTCAACTGGAATCGACAATATATCCACTAAATTGATTAAACACCTCAAACCAATCATCACTAAGCCCCTTAAACATATCATAAATCTAAGCTTTCAAACTGGCCTCTTCCCAAATTCTTTAAAACACTCAACAATTATTCCTATCTATAAATCAGGGGACAGATCATCAGTGAATAACTATAGACCAATATCCTTGCTGAGTCCGATATCAAAAATAATTGAAAAAACGGTAAAGCGAAGGCTATACAAATTTCTTGAAGACAATGACATTTTGTCAGGAAATCAATATGGCTTCCGCAAAGATCGTAGTGCCGCAGATGCAATTGCAACTTTTACAAAAGCAATCTCTGATAACCTTGATAAAGGCCGCAAGCCCCTCGCTGTTTTCTTGGATCTAGCCAAAGCCTTTGATACTGTCTCTCACCGCATACTTTTGAAGAAACTCCTTCAGGTAGGAATAAAAGGTACTCCCCTCAAATGGTTTGAGAACTATCTAACAAATAGGTCACAATCGTCTCTTGTAAATTCTGCTAAAGAATACAGAAGTACAAGTTTACCAATCACGTACGGTGTGCCTCAAGGCAGTGTATTAGGCCCACTTCTTTTTCTAATATATATTAACACTTTATGTAACTTGGAAATTGATGGAACTATAATATCTTTTGCCGATGATACGGTAATCATCTTTGAAGCTGAAAATTGGAACTCAACCATGGAAAAAGCAAATAAGGGCCTAAATAAAGTAAAACATTGGTTAGATGACAACCTTCTGACTCTTAATGTTGACAAAACAAAATATTTACTTTTCTCCATACGTAAAGTCACTCCTCCTCAAAACTGTCCTAATCTTATCATTCACTCATGCTCACAGAACCATATTACCCCTACGCCTCCCCACAATAATTGCTCATGTACCAACCTAAAAAAATCTGACCAAATTAAATATCTGGGAATTGTTATAGATGACCAACTGCGTTGGGAGGACCATGTCAATTTTACAACAAAAAGACTCCGCAAATTGTGCTATATATTTCTCTCTCTCAGATCAATCCTGAAACTTCAAACAATTAGATGCATATATTTTGCACTATTCCAATCAATAGCAACATACGGTATCGTGGGATGGGGAGGCTGTGCAGCTTCAATTATATATCCCATGATCTTAATTCAAAAGCTGCTACTAAGGATTATATTAAAATGTCACCCATCTCACCCATCAGAGCCACTTTTTAAAAAATTCGCAATCCTAGACATTAGACAATTATACGTTAAGACAATTCTCATACACTTAAGGAAAAATGATCTAACACTCAAAACTCAACAAAATATTTACACCCGCTATTCATCACACCAAAAATGCAAAATTCCTCCAACAAAAACAGCTTTCGCCCAACGACAGTTCTCTTACATCGCGCCTAAAATGTTCAACTTACTGAGTATTGATATTAAGACATCGAAAACTGCTGATCTTTATGCCATTAATATACAGAACTGGTTATTTACTCGGGGAAGGAAATATTATAAAGAATGCCTTACATCTTAAAAACTGTTCTTATTTTTTCATATTTCTAGAGTAAAAAATCTTATCTCTAAAATCTTATCTCTAAATTAATTTTCAACCAAAACTTTATTTTATGCTGATGCTTTTTTTCATATTTTTTGACATTGTTCGTCCATTTCACATGCTGCTTAGGAATACTTGCTTTTGTTTTTTGGGGTCAAAGACTATCATTGTTCATCTGTATAGATGATTTACATACTTATTCTTATTTTGTATTTCTATTCTTATTTTGTATTTCTATTATCCTTAAAATATTATTATTTTGTTACTTTTATTTTTATTTGTTATTCTATTTTATTTTTATTTATACAAGATTCACCTAGTTTAACTCCTTTCCTGTATGTGATCATGTACCTAATACTAGTATAATAGATATGCTATATGTTTGTACTTTCATCTACATATATATGGATGATTATTAATATTATATACTTAATATCTTATGAATCTCGACTACCATAATACGGGCATTTGCCTAGCTTGGTAGTCGAAATACCATGTAAAAAAATCCTGTAATAAACATAATGAATAAAGAAAATTAAAAAAAAAAAAAAAAAAATACCGCTAGGTGATTATAGGATGTCACTATCCATAAAAATTTTTTTTTTTTTTTTTTCTTTATTTAGCATCAAAAATACCTATAACCCCCAAATTTCACCCTCCTGCCCTCCTCACTCTTCCATTTTTTAATCGCGATTTTAGTTCGTTCGTATTTCAAACAGAACGAAAATATTTATGTCGTTGAATGATAGATCCGCCTCATTGAACTTTCTTTTCATCCACACATGCACAAGACATTCACGAGAAGCATTTTGATATTTCATTTGGCATCATGGTTAAACCGTCGAGCTTATTTGTGTTGGCTAAAGACGGACCGATAAAAAATATCTTTTTTTTTTATTTCATTTTCCTTTTAACTTTTAAGATCAAACAATGAATATGTCTGTTACTTTAATGAAATACATTGAATTTAGAAAATGAATGATTGGTATTTTTGTTTTTATCGGCGGGAATCATCTACAGCGCTCCATTTCTCTTTCTGTCATAGATCCCATCCCCACACACTTACAATATATTCGTTATTTTTACGTTAGTGAAGTTTTACTTCAGTCGTGTGGTCTAAAGCACACTCGTTTTTTTTAATATTTAATAACCAATATATTTACTAGAAATAATTTATATCTAAGAAGTACGTTTTCCGGGACAGCTAGTAAACTATAAATATCAAGAAATTGCACCTTTTACGAAACATTATTGAAGCTATGGTCCGTAAAACACCTACTGTATATACATAATAAAGGTTGCGAATTAAAAACATAATTAACGACAATCTTTTTGGATTTATTTTAATAATTATAATAAGTAACTCATATTAATTCGCCTACATTTACCTACTTCATAAACTATTGGTATTTCTATTTGTACTTAACTTACATTCTATATTACCTACTTTGTGTCAACTCTTATATTTTATGTTACCTATATTTTGTTTCTTATATTTTATGTTATTTCCTGTACTTTGTCAAAAACATGTACTACACTATTACTGTTAAAGCCGTAAATAGATAAAAAATAAAAATACATGTAAACCAGGTTTTTTATAAAACAATAAAGTGGTAAAAACTAAGAATTCCATTAATTTTGAATATTTTTTTCATTATTAATGCATTTTTGGCAATAAAAGTTCATGATATCTCTCATATATGTATTCTCCCCATTAGGTACGACGACCTCCGTAGTCCAGTGGGTAAGACTCTTGACTCACAATCCGGAGGTCGCGGGTTCGAACCCGGCATGCGCGAATAAATTTTATTTGATTAATTTGTGTTATTTCACAATTAATTAATTAAAAATAATATATAGTATATTTGCGGCATGTTCCAGAGTGGAAGATACTATCAGTATCGCCCTGGTGTAAGACCACCATTCAGAGTTGAAACGTTGCTTGAAAATGGCTTTAGCCGTGTTTGGTGACCAGATCTGAATAGCCAGGTACTTCCCAACCTTCCTCTTCCCCACCTCCTTCCCCTCCCCACTACCTTCAGCCTCACAACATACCCCAATTGGGGATGCCATAGTCTCACTGGCTCCAGACGGGAGCAGTTGAGATTCTTGTGCGGTATTCACTGTTAAAAAAAAGGTACCTTCAGCCTCACAACATACCAAAATTAGGGCTGCCATAGTCTCACTCTGGCTCCAAACGGTTGGGAGCAGTTGGGACTTGGGACTCTTGTGTGCTATTCAGATAAAATCAAGTAGGTGCCTTTAGCGGTTTTTTGCTAAGCCGACTACACGTTTAAGTATATCGTGTTTTGTTATTACCACACGTTTCTTCGGTCTTCGGGGAATCGGAATTATTGTAAAAATATTTGATTTTCACTCAAGACGCCTGCAGATATAAGTATATCGGCTTAGTTGTACGGCCGAATATCCCCTTTGCATACTTACTTAAAGAAATATTATTTTAGGGGATCGACCGTCCGAGGGATCAACTGTCCGAGGGATCAACTGTCCGGCGGGTTTTTTTTTAATTCTTTTTTTATTTCCCTATCCCCATATGGGGGTATGCTGGACCTCGTCTCTGCTTCATCTTTAGTTACATTACTAATTTTGCAGATCCTTCTCAAATCTATCTGCGCCTCCCCCAATGCCATGTGCAGGCTTGAGGCTTGATCAGACGACCTTGACTATCCTTTGTCCTGCCTCTGACTACCCAATGCTGAATTTTCTTTTAATCTTCGGGTATTTTACCCCAAATATTCAGTTAACATTCTTTGAGGCTTCACTGAGTGGTTGGCTAAGGGACACGGAAGCTAAGTGTAGTTTATGGTCAGACCGAAAGCCATTCACATTTTTTATTGGTATATGCCAATTGATTTGAGATTTATTGTATTACTTATGTTCTCTATTTTATGCAAGTGCTTACAGGTTTTTACCGATGCAATGCCGCCCCATGGAGCCACATGAATGAGTTTTTCTTTTGCCCTGTTTAATTTATCTTTGTCTTACTAACCTATTTTTTTGCATTTTTTCCTGTTAAGCACTTGCATACTGCTTACTAACAACGTATACAAGGACACTGGAGGTCTAGATTCGTTCAAAATAAATAAATGTAGCTTCGTTTAACAAAAAAAAATAGAATCTTGTGAGAGTCTTGAAGGAGTAACCATCAGTTACTTATACCAGGGCGGGTAAGAGGTGGATAACCTCCACTGTCCGGTGGGTCAACTGTCCGCCGGATCGACTGTCGGTGGGCTAACTGTCGGGGGACCAATTGTCGCCAGATCAATTTTCTTGGAACCGCATTTTGTATGTAATCATAGAGTATAGAGAACTGAAAAATTATAATGAATTAAGACTGAAAGTGTGAAAAGTGAGAAAATAATGCATTCATACCTACCTATATCTACATAGGTACTGTACAATTAATAGATATACTTTTTATGTATGTTAATAGATATGTTTTTAAAACATATCGTAAAAATTTTTTAATTTAAATACCGTGTTATATGAATTAATAAAATAAAGAAAATAATGACCGTAGAGTATCGAATTAACGAATCATTCACCCTTTCTTTGTTACGCTGCAAAATCAATAGATCAGCCATGTTGGGTCGCGGTTTGTTGATATATAGACAAGCGACACCGACACCATGGTTATAATCAACTGATTAGCTGCAATCAATTACTCGATAGATAAAACTAGGTACTTACCAACTAATGCGCCAGTAAGCTATACGTTGCTTTTGCCCTATTTGAGGCACTCGATACGCGGACATACCTATATATGTATTTATACTCGAGCAGTCTGATAAATAAATATCGACAGAAAAGAAGGCGATGCAATGATGTTGCTAAACCCAACACCAAATTGGTACACACAGAGTGTTAAGGGACGTACTTGACTTACTTTAACCAGTGATTCCTGCCATTATTTTGAGTAAAAAATATTAATGAAATTTTGGTCTCCGGTGACTTTTTTTGACGACTTTTTTTTCAAAAATTTTTGCTTCAAATTCAAACAAAAAAAATTTCTTCCGAATGTCGTCACTGGTCACTCAGCCAGGTGTCCGACGAACCCCTTACCCCGCCGCCAACTGTTCAACAACTACCATTTTTTTTATATTTTTGTAGAAAAAAAAAAAATCATCAAAAATGTCACCGGAGACCAAAATTTTATTTAAATTTTTACTCCAAATAATCTCAGGAATCACTGGTTAAAGTAAGTCAAGTACGTCCTTTACACCCTGTATAAATATTATGTAGACCAGATCTGACCAGACTTGCTCTTCCCATCTTCAACCCCACCACTCGATTTTTTTTTTTTTTACAGTGAATACCGCACAAGAATCTCAACTGCTCCTGACTGGAGCCAGTGAGACTATGACATCCCCAATTGGGGTATGTTGTGAGGCTGAAGGTAGTGAGGAGGGAAAGGAGGTAGGGAAGAGTAAGGTTGGGAAGTACCTGGCTAATCAGATCTGGTCACCAAACACGGCTAAAGCCATTTTCAAGCAACGTTTCAATTCTGAATGGTGGTCTTACACCGAGGCGATACTGATAGTATCTTCCACTCTGGAACATGCCGCAAATATACTATATATTTTTTTAAAGTTATCTTCACAAAAGAACTCAAATTGTAAAAATTAATCACACATCAAGTCTACCACTCACAAGTGATTTTGGGATACCGCAAGGTACTGTTTTGGGACCATTACTTTTTATCATGTACGTAAACGATATTTGTAAACAAAACCTCAGTGGAACGGTTATATCTTACGCGGACGACACGATCATCAAAATTAAGGGTAGTGACTGGAAAATTGTAAACGAAAATGCAAATAATGACATCCAAATCCTAAAAACCTGGTTCGATACAAACATTCTTACATTTAATGCAAAAAAAACAGTTAATATCCCTTTCTCAATAAATAAATCCAAAACTTATCCCAACATTAATATAATTATTCACAACAAAAAATGTAACAAAGATGTCTGTAATAATTCATGTACAATATTAAACCATGCAACTGAAATAAAGTACCTGGGTGTAATTGTACACCAACATATGAAATGGAACAGACACATATGTGAACTTATTAAACGCATTAGGAAATGTATCTATATATTCATTAGATTAAGAAATATTCTCAAATTAAACAACCTAAAAAAGTCTATTATGCACTAGTCCAATCACTAATTCAGTATGGAATCATTGGATGGGGAGGTGCATATGAAAAAATTGTAAGTCCTGTAAAAGTGGTACAAAAACTAATTATTAAAGTAATTTTAAAAAAACAACCAACATTCCCTTCAGCATCATTGTTCAAAATTTTCGAAGTACCAAAAATTGAAGACCTCTATAAAAAAGATTCAATACTACAAATATTCAAAGAAAATGTAACTAAAAAATTTAAACTTAACTCATCATTAACGCATAAATTTAACTTCCAAATTCCTCTATTTTCAACACAACAAATGCACAACAATTATATTTACAAATGCATAAAATATTTTAATAGTCTTCCCGAAGAAATTAAAAAAATAACAGATTTAGTATCATTCAAGAAAAAGGTCAAATTAATCTTAAAAAACTCAACAACCATAACAACACCAATCAAAATGTTATAACTTCAATTCATAGCATATCAAAAATTAACATCACAACATAGTTAATATTTATTGTATACACTAAGTAAAATGTATGTTATAAAAGTGAAAAATAGTAGTTCATATATTATATTTATATATAGTTTATATTTATTGTATACTGTAAGTAAAATGTATGATATAAAAATGAACTAGTTGTAAAATAACTCCTACGCCAAGCTAGTACTCTTCATTGGCGTAGAAATTCATAAAATCATGTTCTTTTCATTAAATAAAAATATATATAAAAAATTAATTAATTGTGAAATAACACAAGTTAATCAAATAAAATTTATTTGCGCATGCCGGGTTCGAACCCGCGACCTCCGGATTGTGAGTCAAGAGTCTTACCCACTGGACTACAAACCCAAACGGAAAAATAAAAATGGTGTACTAAACGAATTATTTTGAACGCTTTCGAATGCGAAGTATCGAAATGACTAAATTTTTATACTTTAAATACCTAACTATGTTGAAGAGACAACAAAGTAAAAACGTTGCTACGTCATTTTTTTCTGTCAAATAGTTTAGTACGAGAGTCAAACGTACTGAATATATTATAATTGTTCCAAAATCGGCATCACTCGGTGTTGCCAAAGTTATGAAGAAATTATTTTTTTTGCCAAAATGTATAATTTATTAACGCAAAATTGGGCTTTTACATGAAATTAATTAAGTAAAACAGTTTTGAGATTTCATTTGTTGTAGGTACACATGTAAGTGTGAAATTGTGAACATGTGAAATTATATGGAAAACATCCTTCCATAAAATTCGAAATCTGTTTAGCAAATTAAATTAATTGTGCAACCAGCGTAAAATATAAAATAAAATATTGAAAAAATTAAAATAGAGGAGCATATAACAACGTATATTCCGACAATGTTACCAATTTGGGAGGCGGGTATGGGTACTTCCGCCCCGGGAACTATTTATTGGATAACCAACACCTCTGCCGCAAGTGGTTCGCTGCGTCTGGTGACTAAGCAGGGATGCTCCGGTTCACGGAGTGAGGATTGTCTACATATGTCTTGAAAGGCCGAGGAATATAGGAAAGAATTTGAAATGACACCTTCCATACTCACATATTAATTTATGATCGTTTACGTTACTTCGACATTTCTGACGATTTTGCTGTAAGAATGCCAACATGCATATAATAATGTCTGCATCGTGATATTTTTTTAAATTTACAAATATAGGAGAATTTTTTAAATATTGGATTTAAATGTGGACAAATGAAAGAAATCGGTGTATCGTGTTGATTTTAACCTATATGAATTTTTATTTGATTAATGCCAAAATGGGTCTCAAGTAGGGTAGGGCGGAGCTAGTTGGACATGATTTTGTTCATTTAGTTAGTTTCATTTTCTGGCTTTAACCGTATAGTACTTATTACCGTATTAATAATTAATGTTCGTATTAGTCAGCGTTCCGTGATTGAATTGCTTAATGCAGAAGATGAAACGACTTTTTGCATTCATGAATGACTGAAAAATGTATACGTCGATGCAACTCCACAAAAATTGTGACCGGAGTGAAACATGGGTTTCACGGAACCTGAATCAAAGAGGCAATCAGTGGAATGGCATGACACAAACTCACCGAGGACGAAAAAATTCAAAACTGTGCGATTGGCAGGGAAGTTATGGAGACAGTGTTCAGCTAAGAGTATGGATACTAGAGAGACGGCATGTAAAGTGTGCCCCTCTGCCCAAAGCATGCCTTTTCAAAAATTTTACCGAACGGTTTTTAGATGGCTGACATTGGCTTTTACACCTCGGTCGCGCATAGAGCTCACAGAAAAACGTTCATAAAACATAGAAAAATGGTCCACTGTGCCGTAAAATTGTGTAAAAGTAGTTCTATGAAGACCTTTAAGAAGAAAGACAGTCTTACCTTTCACATGTAAGTGTTTAAACATAGCTTAAATATACATTTTATAATTTTCGGCGTGTTCATTTCAACCGCCATCGCCATGAGCCCGATGTTATCACGTGAACTCCGACTACCAATGGGCCGAATCAGTCAACTTAAATTATAATAATTAAAAATTACCAAAAAACTTTTATGTTTTTATTAATCATAACGCACAAATATAAAGTTGTGATTCACACATGTCATAGGTATATGTTTTTTATCATTTAGCTTATTCATTTTTTTAAATTTTTACTTTGTCTTTTTTGCACTGTTATTTTTAGATTTTCTTCCTACTAATTTACCACTCCTTTTACATATGTTTACACGAAATTCAAAAGTCAAAGTCAATTCAAAGTTTATAATCACTGTATTGTTATGTAAAAGTCACATTGACATGCCCTCGTGGTCGAGGGGTAAAGCTCTTGACTAACAATCTGGAGGTCGCGGGTTCAAATCCCGAAATAAATTTTATTCGATTGATCTGTGTTTTCAACATTTTATAATTAAAAACATTATAAGATATATTTCCGGCACGTTCCAGGTGGAAGACATTCTCAGTATCGCTCTGGCGTAGGTAAGACCACCATTCAGAATTGAAATGTTGCTTGAAATTAATTTAGCCGTGTTTGTCGACTAGATCTGAATAGCCGAGTACTTCTCCAGCTTTCTCTCCACCATTTATTTCCCCTCACCATTTACCTTCAGCCTCACAACGTACATGCTACAGATGGAAGCAGTTGGGATTCTTGTGATATATTATTTGGTATATCTCTACATATTATAAAACAAAGTTATTCGCCGCGTCTGTCTGTCTGTCTATTCGCGATAAACTCAAAAACTACACAAACGGATTTTCATGCGGTTTTCACCAATAGATAGAGTGATTCATGAGAAAGGTTTAGGTATATAATTTGTCAGGGTTTTGTGTAAATTTATTGAAATATATAACATATCTGGTTAAGCGGCAGCGGGCAGCGGGCAATGGGCTGGCAAATATGGGCGGTGTGGATTTAATTTAACAGATGGCGTTGGTTATAAAGGTTGGGTAATGGCGTGGCATTTTTTTACGTTAGCCACAGCAACATGTGGCCGGATCTGCTAGTATAAAATAATATGTACATTATTTTTAAATAAATTAATTATGAAATAACACAAATTAATCAAATAAAATTTATTTGCCCACGCAAATAAGTCAAGCAGTGTTTGTTCCTATCACTTATTTTTTTTGTTATCATTGTAAAACTGTAAATACAGTTCTTTTATAAGATTAATATCGAGCACTCCTTTCTTAAAACACAAGCACCAGCTTACATCAGAATAGAACGCACAAAAATTTTCACTGCAAGTCTGTTGATTTTATAAAATACGTATAAAAAACCATACTTACTATTTATATGATAAATTAAAATCTATTTCAAACTGATGAGTTAAGCAATGATAGCACCAAGGAATGGTGCCTTGAGTTACAGTGAGTTCATAACACTAGTTTTTTTACCCACTTGCACTTGTCAAGTGAAAAGTGAGGCCGATGTATTTCGACAAGCGCTTCACAAATCTTGATTTCGCAAAAAATGAGTTAAGTACGTCCTAGTAGATGAAGGTAACTTAAAATAACTTGTATAGGGAACAATAAAAATTAAACAACACATAAGTCTCCAGTCTCCTTGTTTCTACCCTCTCCTCATTTCATTACTTATTTTTCAATTAAGCTATTATATTTTATGTCCAAAATGTAATAAAAAATTAACGAAAGTTCAAAAAATATAAAAATAATAATGATTCCCATTCACAGTTCGGCCCTTATCTCCAGAGCGCCGCCTTCCCCCCGCAAGCTAGCCACATTCCCCGTTTCTATCCCCTCCCACTAGACGGCTACAAATTTGGAGAGCTACATAGGTTTTTCGCTTATCCCCGTAATATTCCGAAAGTATTGCCGCTTCCCTTCAATCTTAGTTCCATGGTGTTCAGGGATGCAGAGGGTTAGATTGATTTTAGATTGATTGATTTTTTGGAGCAAAAATGCACAATAAATTCTGTCCAACACGTCACAACCCTTAAAAAGCTTAAAGCACATCTTTTGCCCAACAAAAGCTATGGCAGATGGCCTATGGAAGCAGGACCCTGCTTTTTACCACTCTGGGATACCATTCCCTTGTTAAAAGATGAACCAAAACTTTGGAAATGGACGGAGATTATAATGAAAAGTGACAAATTAATCTTCAATGGTGTGGTTTTCGACCTACGTAATTAGAAAAAAATAGGAGGCATTGCTTTTTGACTTTTCGAGCAAAAATCATACAAAATCACATACAATACACTCACTATGAACGAAGTGCACCCACTGAATGCTTGGCGGCACGGTCCCCACACTCCTAGCTTACTGGAACATGTTCGAAATTCTGTTGAAGTGTTTCAGCCTTTGGGTAAGTCTTTGTAAGTCTCGCCAAACCCTACTCATGATTGTGGACAAGTACAAAGTTCTGTACACATCGTAGAAGAATGCTATCTTCACTAGTTTCCCGGAACCAAATCTGTGCTGAATCTAGTGCTATCGACCGCGACTGGCTGAGTGACCTCAGCATCCCACGTTGACCTTTACCTCTCAACAACTCTCCTCTCCCGATGAGAAAAAAAAAACAAAATTAATCATGAAAAAAAACATTAACGTGGCAATACCTGAAAGTTCGCTCAGCCTTAATATATTCCAACCTCATTAAAAGTATCCAAATACGACACTGGATATCCCTTACTCCACCAAAATTTCACTAAAGGTATGTATCTACTCTATCATTGTTTTTGATGATTTACTAGTCGGCCTTTGTTTAGGGACGCGAGTAATCGATACTATTGTTTCCGAAATATTAATAAGACAAGTAATATAAAATTTATGAGTTTATTTATTGTTCTGTTATACGTGGTGGAATTATATGAGTATTTCTCAAAAAAAGTGTACATTTTGGAAAAATAAAGTGTGCCAAGAAACAGTTCAAAAATTACCCATTTTTATTTAATCATACAAAAAAAAATATACACCATTTTGGAGATTAAATATTAGGCTTTAAAATAACGAAGAATAAACATTACAATCGTATTAATCCGCAAATATTTTAATTTTTTTTTAAAATATCGATTTTTACCTTTCATACAAAATAAAATTGCCACCCTACCTACTTCATGTGTTTATACTTCATAAAATGGGAGTAAAACGTTGTAATATGTGAATTTTTGTAAGTTTTAGGGTCTTAACCCATTGGCCACAGAATTAATGAGCTAAAAAATTGGCCTTCACCACTGAATTAATTTCGTACCAAAAATTGAAAACCTGCATTGGTGTACTAAATCTATTGTAACTTTTTAACCGTATATTCAAATGAATTAATTTCTTTTAATTTGTTTACATATTAAATTTAATGTACAGAAAAACATAAAAATAAAGTTTTTTAAAATATTAAAATATGTGTAAATAAGGATACAAATATAACGTTCTCTTTTTTCGTAAGTTTTTTCCACATTTCTATTCAAAAAGTTAAAAAAAAAATAATATTCATAAATCGAACAATAATAATGTTTGTTTTACATACATATATCCCAATAACTAATAAAATAATTTGGTTTGATAGTCCTCAAAGCAATCATTGACATTCAGGGTCACTACCAAAAGCTTAGAACCACTCGCAATTTTGAAGAAATTTAATGGCGGCTGTCTGCATACAAAACTCGGAACATAAATATCAGGGAAAAAACATAAGAAAAATATTATGGCCAATTCTAAGAAATAAATGATTAATTACCTACCGAGCGTTCAGTATTTAAAATTTTATTCAAAAATGTCACTGTCGTGCTTGTTTTCCGTTTTTTTGGCGGACCTACTCTAGCCCGTCAGCGTGCCGGGGTTTGTGGTTAAGTACCTGAGTTGCACACCCGGCAGGCTGCCGGGGTTTGTGGCCAATGGGTTAACTAATTATAGTTTCTGTGTAAAGTAATTTTATAAGGGGTTTCATAATAAATTAATAATTTATTCACAAAAATAAAAATGAGACATAGTCATTTACTTTTTAGTAACTACTCTTTAGTTACGTTTTATTTCTACTTCCACCGTAATTTCTGAAACCATTCATTAAATTTTACATGGACAACACTAGCTTCATTCTGGTTGGTTTTTGGTCTGACGTCTCCGCCATAACATTAATTGTTAAAATCAGTAAAAACGTGTTTCTTTAGTGGGACCACTATTTTGAGACAGGAAATATTATAGCCTTTTTTCACCAAACGGTAAGTCTTTTTTTACTAATCTTTTTGTAATACGTGCGGTACGAACATTGCTAAGCTTACCTATTTACAGTTTTAAGTTTTATCAAACCATTGAGTTTTTATAACCCCATTTTGTCTAATTCTTATTACAATTTCGTAAATTTTATTATAAATTTCGTAACGTAACGAAAAAGTATAGTGTAAAGCTGAGTATACATAGTTACAACCTGATTTTTATTTTATTTATTATAAAGACAAAGTAATACAATACGACAGGAAAAATAAACATATTTTACAAAAAAAATTAAAATTCCCAATCAACTACTAAGTAGTTTGTCAATGGGTGCTTTTACTTTGAAGATAAAAAAATTATTTCTTTCGGCGAGCCAATTCTTCAACATAATATTTTTTTACCGTTTGTACATGTTTTAATTACGATAGGTAACACATTTAAGCAATTAGGTATCATTTAGTCCAGCGTTATTTGTCCATATTTGTTTAAATGCTTAGGTTAAGAATAGTATATTGTAAGTGTGTATGTACGTATAAGTTGTCCCTTCAAATTGAAAGTATTTTTATGAATTAGTAGTGCCTCAAGCTTTTATAAAATCTTATTTAAATAAATATGTATTATAATTTACTCTTATAATACCGGCTACAGGATAACTTTTTTTAGGAATACCCCCAAAAACCAATGCCGGAAGGCAAAAAGCTTCTTAGAAGAAATTTTACCAAATGTGTCCAAGGCAAAAAAAGAAAAGGTGAAAAAAAGCTAATTTTGCTAAATAAAATTACAGATTCTTTAAAAACAAAGTTTAATAAAGCAGATCCCTGAGAAAAGAAAGTAGGTACTAAAAAAAGTAGCTACAAACCAAATTGTAAATAAACACAAATTAAAAATAGCTTTTTCGATAGTGATTCAAAATAATACATTTTTAAATGTTGTAAACAGTGCCTGTTCTTTAATTTCTAAGGATTTGTTGAATATTGTGTTAGGCACTTAAATTTGGGAAGCTGATAATTTTATTAAAAAACATTAATTAATACTTCTTTGTTTTATTTTAAACCCTTTACAATAGGTACAACAAGAATTTGGGTCAAGAGTTTATGTATGTTTGTAGTATGTACAATAAATAAAAAAAAGTTAAAGACGTACATTTAGAAAAGATGAATATTTTTTTAATTAAATAAATAATACAAAAAATAAATTTAAAATTTTTGTATTGTATACAACAAGCTTTATGTTTATTATTTAGTTACATCTTAGGACTATTTCGTAACAATATTTCGTTACAATCTTTTCATTACGTACATTTATTTTGAGAAATACTCATACTGTATTAAAATAGAAATTAAAACACTTTTTAGCTTTTTCGTTATTTGTTTTTGGGGTGTTATGCCGTGTTGCGCTACCTCCTTCTTTAGCCAACGTTTCGGACATCGTTGCAGTGTCCATCATCAGGGCAGATCCGGCAGATCCGGTAGATGCCGGATCTGCCCTGATGATGGACACTGCAACGATGTCCGAAACGTTGGCTAAAGAAGGAGGTAGCGCAACACGGCATAACACCCCAAAAACAAATAACGAAAATGCTTTTGGCCGTGAAAATCTTAAAACTTATCTCACTTTTTAGCTTATTTCCACTTATTTATTTTACCAGTACCGGTTTCATCGTATTATGGACATCTTCATCTTCTTAATTTATAAACTAACGTTTAGACAAGATTTTTATGCATAGCACAAAGCGTAACAATTATTATAAGCAATAATTGTCAGCCTGAAACACTCATTTACATTGAAAAATCTTCCGAGAAAAGATACTTTCCGCCAACGGGACTTGAACCCGTGTCCTTCTGATTGCCGGTCGGATGCTCTGACCACTGAGCTATGGCGGCCTATCAAATACCAGCCAAATAATTCAATTTATACTAGTGTTTCATTCAACAATTACTGTTTATTATATTTTTTCCACCTGAAAACAACCAACTTTATTTTTCCGAGAGAGACATTGTTAGTGTTAAATCCCCAGCTAGGTGACGTCGAGACAAAAGCCAGCCTGAAGATGTCCATAATAGGATGAAACCGGTACTGGTAAATTAAATAATTGGAAATAAGTTAAAAAGTGTTTTAATTTCAATTTTAATATAAAATTTTTTAAGAACAACTCTCTTTTTATAACTTTTGAATATTATTCCCATCAATGTTGAAGAAAAAGATAACTCTAATAATCTAAACGAAAATATCATAGAGAACAAGACACAGAAAAATAAAAAGATAACCCACGAACACGAACCCAGAACCTCTCGTCTTACCGGGACAAACGCTTTACCAATTCGACTGCTGCCACCTCTTACGAGTATTTAAATATATTTCTAATTTCCGAATTAACAACATTATCTTCGACTTCAATTTTTGTGCCAGTTTCGACCGGCCGGTAGTAGGTAATTCTCGCAAAAGCGTCTCTCCCTGTCTGTACGCTGAGGTGAGGGGAACTATAATCATATACTAGCAAGTTTCCGACATGTGTTGCAATGCCACTAATAAAGAAATTGTTTCTCCCTGCGTGTCTTTTCCATTTCGTCCCGCTCCCCTTCCGCCTCCCCTTCCCCTCCCATGTCCACTTCTCTTCACGCGTTTCCCCTACACCTCTCCCCTCTCCCGCGAACTTCCCTCCCGCGATCCCCTTTCCTCTCTCGCGTACAATATATTCAGTCCCGGTACATTCAGACTTTCAAACAGCTCGCGTGCAAATTTTCTATTATAAACGGTTCCATTACGGTGTAAAATGAGGTGAGGGGAACTATAATCATATACTAGCAAGTTTCCGACATGCGTTGCAATGTCCCTAAAAAGAAATTGTTCCTCCCTGCGTCTCTTTTCCAATTCGTCCCGCTCCCCTTCCGCCTCCCCTTCCCCTCCCATGTCCACTTCTCTTCACGCGTTTCCCCTTCACCTCTCCCCTCTCCCGCGAACTCCCCTCCCGCGATCCCCTTTCCTCTCTCGCGTACAATATATTCAGTCCCGGTACATTCAGACTTTCAAACAGCTCGCGTGCAAATTTTCTATTACAAACATTATTTTTTGTATATTATAAGAACAATCAATTAAATTAGGTACCTAACATAGGTACCTATTTAAAATAAATATAATTTTTGATAAGATTCAAAGTATTCGATTTTGGTTAGTACCATGGGTGAGTACTTCAAACAAATTCATTAATTTAAAGAGTTTCGAAAATTTAATTTTGATTGAACAATCATTGTTTTACAAAATGTTATTCTCAAATTGTGACATTTTTGACAGTTTTGTAAGTGTTTTTCAAAAGATTAAAAAAACTTTTCAGATGTATTGTCGTGTGGTTGTAATCATCCAGAAACCTTCGCGAGGGTGGAAAGAAGGTATTTTTAAAGTTTCAAACATTTCCTATGCTTGATATAGCAATACATAGACATATCATAGACTCATGCACACCGGAGCAAGCGTATTTTCTTTCTTTTTTTTAAATATATACATATATTTTTAAAAAAGTCCCTCGTTATTATTTTAATTAAAATTAATTATTAATATTTTATTTAATTACCATGTGGTTATTTTCTTGCCTCTCCCTTGATTTTTATGTGCGGTTTGAATAAACGAGAAAATCTTTTGAGTTCTGCTTTGTGGGCATCTGTGCATATGGCAATGCAAGTTCTATATTTTTGATCCCTACGCTGGCATTTTTCCGTCCTGAAAATTATCCGGACTTCTTCAAGGTCCGCTTAAAAACACCCCAATCGGGTGATAATATAGTATGTTTAATTGTCATATTGGTTTTGACGTCTCCAGCCGTCTTTCTCGACCCATCGCCTTGCCCCGCAGTGGTAAGGATGAATTCACACACCGACCCACCAGATTCATATTTACCCCTCACATGTTTTTGGTTCCCAGAATATTTCTCCTTCCTTTCTTAAAAAAAGCATCTTCAAAGATGACGTAACTAGGTTCAGGGATATTATTTTCCTCAGGGACTCCTATGAAGAACTAATGTAAAAAAAAACGCGCGTTCTTACGCGGTAGAAGTGAAGCCTTCACCAACACAATCTCAACCAGTAGGAGCCTTGAAAAGTGAGCTCATAATCAAAGCGGCCAATGCGGTAAGGTTTCATTCTATCTCATTCTCTCGCAGGCTAAATCCTATAGATATATGTGTTTTACTCTTTTTATTGTCGTTTTCCTTTCATTGAGTTTCAACTTATAACGATGCTAAAGAAGTTTCACTTCAAAAATCAGAGTGTGCAATTCACACGCGGTAGAAGAGAAACCTTCAGAAAAAAAGTTTTCACTCCAAAAACACAACTCATGATGTAACTTCTTACGATACCTCAAATATTTTTACGGAATATGAAATACAAGACGTCATCTCCAGTTTGCTATGAGTAGGGTTATTGCGATCAATATTATTTCAGATAGGAAAGATATCGTAATATTGCGATTGCAATTATATATTTCAAATGTTTTTGCAAAGCAAATATTATTATTTGGTTTAAATTGACGGGAAGTAGGAATAATAACAGTGTAGCTCGAAAAGTACTAAGTAAATCAAGATACAAATATTCAATCTACAATGGAATTATGCGGAGTACGTGGCAAGCCTTACATCATAGGACGGAATGGCAATATCGTCGGATGTTGAAAGAGAATCAAGCGCCGCGTAGGTCCGGTATGTACACAAGTGAGTCCATCCTCGTTATGTTACTACATTCCTCGCTCAAAATTAAGCGGGCTAAGTCTTCATTGTCATGCCACAGAATAGATAATTTAATATATAAGTATTTTTGAAATCAAGTACTTTTATGTTCATATTTTGGGGTATGACAACACCGATGGAAGTCGTTCGCACCCTTATTGACGGGGGTGGGGGCGCGGTGAACCGGCTTGGGCTGGAGAAATTTTGGAGATGCTCTGTTGGTTCCCAGGTCACGTACGAATAGGATGTCTCTAGCCTTCCATTCAATATTTGCACTAACAACGGGTTTTTAGTTAAAAACAGTTATTGCTGCCGAGCCTACAGAATCCCACACCGGTATCGTTCCAATGTCCATATATTAGTTCAAACCTCGCTTTTACCTGACCAAGAATTAAATTCATAACTTTATTTCATAAAATCACTCCATTCTCACAGAGATTTAAGCTTTTCCTGGCGTAGAATCCTTTCTGCAAATATAGCTTTTTCTAATAGCAAAAGAGAACTTTTTATTTACAATTATCACGATATTTTTGTGTTTTCATGTATTTTGTTTTAACTGCAACATATTGGTGGTTATTCAAGTTTACCAAAGCCGAACTGAGAACACACCAAGCGACCGAGCTAGTCGAACATAGGGTTGCCAGATGATAATTTGATAAAGGAGGGCAGATGGGTCTAAAAAGGAGGATTTCCTGTAAAAAAGGAGGACATTCAGAAATTAAACGAATTTTTTATATTATTTTACTTTATTTTCCATCTTCTCCCCCCCCCCCCCCTAAAGTTCGTAGTTTCCATTTCAGAAATCACTTGCTGACTCATAGTAGAAAAAACATTTTTTAGGTTCAGAAACCAAAATTTTCCGTTCTACGAAAATAAATCTAAAATTCACGTGTTTACCCACAATGCAGAAAACCTTTTTCATGTCCTGACTGCAACTATTCTTTTCATGCCTCAACTGCAATCATAAATGTTTTAAAAAGGAACTTCTTAGAAATCATTTGCTGACTCACGGTGACGTAAAACCTTTTACTTGTTTTTACCACGACTATTTATGTACCACAATGAGGCTGTTGGAAACACAAAAATACACGTTTTTACCCACAGTGGAAAAAACCTTTTTCTTGTCTCGAATGCAGTTGTTCAAGTTCTCGAAAGGGAAATTTTAAAACCTACCGCGTGATTCACAGTGAAGAAAAACCATTTTCATGTTTTGAGTGTAACTATATAGATTGTCACTATTTGTGTTAACGCAAGGGACATCTAAAATATGACATGTTAACCCACAGTGGACAAAAACCTTTTTTGTGTCCCGACTGCAACTATTCATGTTATCAAAAGGGACGTCTATGAACGCACATGCTAATTCACAGTGGAGAGAAACCTTTTTCATGTCCCGACTGCAACTATTTATGTGCTACAAAGGGATATCTCAAAAGTCACATATTTACCATGGTGGAGAAAAACCTTTTTCAGTTAATTTTCGTTTTTAAGCAATTGGTATAGCCTTGACATATTTCTATCACCATAATCGGACAAAATTTCCTACTTTTTGCTATAATATTCTGTTTTTTAGTAATACTCCTTCCTACTCGTACCTGAGCTGGCATCAGAGTCTGAGCTGGTCATAATTAAAAATATATATATATAGTTCGTAAAACGAGGTACTGAAAAACCTTTCGAGTCGAAGAGGAGTTATGTAATAAAGTATAAATTAAAGTCTATAATTTATGTACAATATGCTTATGCAATACGCTTAGATAGCAATATTTTGTAATTATTCTGGTCAATACCCGAACCTGGGGAATTTTTTATTTCTTAACCACAGACAATTATTTACCTGTTGATCGGACCATTAACAAAGAATCGACGGGAAATGATAAATCGCTGAGAAATTCTAAAAATCGAGAGATTTGATGCCTTTCCGGTAGATCGGGAGGTGAAGGGAAAAATCGGGAGATCTCCCGAAAAATCGGGAGCTTCGGTAACACTGGGTCCGCGTCTCTGCGTGGAGGCAGGCGTGAGCGGTGACTCACCGCTCAGCCGCTCTGCCCCCTTTTTCGCCTCCCGCCAGTCCCGCCCGATGTTTAGCGAAAAGGAGGACTTTTATTTATTTTATTTTATTTGGAAAACCAACAGTTACATTATTTACTTAGGTGTATTTACATATGTATATGTTATTGAACCAATAATAGGTTTTCACTGGTGTGTATTAATTAGAGAGATTAAAAAGTTATAAAAGTTATAATAGTTATAATAGCTTATTGGGATGGGATGGTGGGCGGGAGGGGAAGGGGACGGATCTAATCTGGGAGTGAATAAGTTATTTGTATAGGAGTATAATTGTTTGTATATGTTTAGAAGTTATTTATTGTTTTTTTTAGAATTTGGGGTGCTGTGTTGAATAAGTCGAATTCATTGTATGAATTGTTAAAAAAGTGTGAAACGCTGTTAATGAATGTGTTTTGTTTAGAGTTAGTATTGCATCGAGGTGTGTTAAGTGTGTGATTTAGTCTAGTTTGTCTGGTGGGCAGTGTTAATTGAATTCTTTCAAGTAATTCCGGGCAATCTATCGCCGAGGTGGCTATCTTTTGCAAAAATATTACGTCTGCAGAATTTCTACGATTTTCTAGTGACGAGATTTTGAAAAACGTGGCTGACTCCACATAACTTAGATGAGGACGATATCCCCGAAAATCAAGGTATCGTAGAAAACGATTTTGTATTTTCTCAATCCTTTCTATGTATGTTGTGTACCTGGGATTCCAGACTTGAGAGGCGTACTCCAGAGAACTGCGTACATACGCAAAGTACAGCATTTTCATAGTGATTACCTTTTTAAAGTGTTTGCCGATTCTGAGTATGAAGCCAAGTACCTTGGAAGCTTTTGCAACTATGGATTTGATATGTCGGTCAAAAAGTAATTTTGGGTCTAGCACTACTCCCAGATCTTTGGCCTCCATCATTTTTTAAAGTATTGTGCCGTTAAGGGAATAATCAAACGAAATGGGATTTTTGTTTCGGGTAAAGCTGATGACGCCGCATTTTTTAACATTTATTTGAAGGTTGTGTTGTGTGCAGTAGCTATTTAGGCGATTTAAATCTTCTTGTACGCGAGTACAGTCATTGATACTTGTAACAGGAGAGAATATTTTCATGTCGTCTGCGTATAGTAACGTTCTGGAGTGGAGAAAACATTTTCCAATGTCATTAATGTATATATTGAAGAGCAATGGTCCCAATAATGACCCTTGGGGTACTCCTGAGGGTACGGTTACCCAATTCGATTTATAGCCACCGACGACTACTGCTTGGCTGCGATTTTTCAAATACGACGAGAGCCATCTGAGGAGATCTCCGTGTACGCCGATTAGTGAAAGTTTAGTCAACAAAACATCATGGATTACTAAATCAAAGGCTTTGCTATAGTCTGTATATATTGCATCTACCTGTACGCGTTGGTCCATATTGTCTTGTAAGATTTCGACAAATGCCGTTAGGTTAGTGGTAGTAGATTTTCCTTTCATAAATCCATGCTGATTGTTGTTAAGTCACGATCGCAAGGCTGTAAACATCTGGTCGTACACAATTTTTTCGAAAACCTTACTGAAAATGCAGAGCTTTGACATGGGCCTATAATTTTCAACGTCAGATTTTTGGCCGTTCTTGAAAATGGGAGTTACAAATGCAGTTTTCCAAGTGTTTGGCACAATTCCCTCATTAAGGGAGCGACTAAAAATTATGAATAACGGTTTAGAAAGGCTGCGCGCACATTTGCTTATGAAGAAAGGGGGAATTATATCTGGGCCTGCGCTTTTATTGGGATCTAAATTTTCAAGTTGTTTCTGTATGTGATGCTGGTTGATTTCAATATTATGAATGCTAGCAATACAGGGCTCACTGGTGTAGTCTGGCAGGATCTGGTTATTCCGAGCATTATTATTGTAGACTGAAGTGAAATATTTAGAGAATAAGTTGCAGATATCAGATCCATTTTCAGCTTTTTCGTCTTTGAACATCATGGTAGTCGGAACGCCATGGGATTTGGAGTTTGACTTAATGTAATTCCATTTTTTTTTTGGGTCGGAGGATATATCATGTTCTATTTTAAGTAAGTATTTATTATGGCATTCCCAGTTAAGTTTTTTGTGACGTGATCTTAGTAGAGAGAAAGTGGCATAGTCAGAAGGGTTTTTATATGTCTTGAACTTTTTAAAGTATTTATATTTTTCTGTTGTTAATTTGATAAGGGCAGAGTTATACCATGGCGGGTATTTCGAATTCCTACATAATTTCATAGGAATATGGGCATCTATAAGATGATTTAATTGTGATTAGAATTTATTTAATGCTGCGTTCACGTCACCAAACGAAAGTAGCTCGTGCCAATTTACCTGGTCGAGAGATGTGTTAATTTGGTCGTAATCACCGCACTTATAGATGTAAGCCCTTCTAGGCTCTTCCACTAGTGGAGCGGGTTCAGAGAATAAAACTTCCATTATTAAGGAGGTGTGATGAGGGTCTTCTAAAATTAATGGTTCATCACAAGCAGAGACCGGTACCAGGACATTACATAGAACGAGGTCAAGAAAGTGACCGTTGGTATTTGGAATTCCATTACATTGATACAATCCCGAAAAATGCATGCAGTCAATAAATGATGTACTAACAGGCGATAAGCGATCACTGGGTATAAATGACGTATTATTGAGAGACTTATTCCATGAAATGTCAGTGAGGTTGAAGTCACCTAGGATAATGAATTTGTCTGTGGGGAATTGCAACGTAAGTGCTGAAATTTGTGTGAGGAAGCTTTTCATATTTTCACGATATGTTGGTCCTTTAGGGAGGTAAACACAATATATGTGGAGATTTGTGTGTTTGGATCCCCTGGATTCTAATGTTATCCAGACGTCCTCAGCTTGTGAGTGCCACCCTGGGCGCTCGCGAGGTACCAGCTCACGACGAACAGCGACTAAGACACCCCCGCCCAAGCGTTGGCCCGTGCGAGTGTAGTCCCGATCTCGGCGGTGTACATCGTAGCGATCATCAAATAGCTCTTCGTTGCGGATGCCATCAACGAGCCATGAATCAGACAGAGCGATAACATCATATTCGTTGGACCGAACAGCCACCAATAACTTGTCAGTTTTAGTGCGTAACCCTCTCACATTTTGGTAATAGATATTTAAAGACATTGGTTAAACCGTGCGAATCTATGATTAAGTGCGGAATTGAAGTGAATTTGTGTCCTTGTTCGAATTTTATTATTGACGGATTTATGTTTATTTTTATGAAATTTCCAAAGAATTTTACAAAAAATGCTAGAAAATTGTACAAAAGCTAAAAAGTATGTTAGAATGAATGGAACTAAGAAATGTATTAGAGTGAATAGATCTATAGGGTAGGCGTGGGGGATAAGGGAGGGAAGGGTACATTCTAAGTGAGATGAAAATATAAAAATAATTAAAATGAAATTAGTATAAAGAAATGTAGTAATTTTTAAAGGCCTTATCTGGAGGCTTGGCTCAGCTGAGAACTTTCTGCATCTACTCTGTTGGGTCCTGTGGCTGGAGGCTCGCGGTCCATTTTCTTCAAATCTGCTTCCTTTGAGATAATGATGGGTGCTGACGTCGTATTTCGTCGAGCGTAAATTAGGCAGTTTTTTGTCCAGACGAATCTATAACCTTTTTCTTTGGCGAGAAGCCTTGCGCGGTAGAATAGATGTTTATTCATGTTCGTGAGATGGTCACCTATGTAGACATTTTGCGTGGATCCCGTAAATCCTAGTTCCGTTGACGTGATCCCTTTGCGGTCTTTTACCGCCTGCAGAAGCTGGTTTTTTAAGCTTCGGCTGGTTAATTTTACAATCACAGATTTTAGTGGCTTAGTCTTCCCAGTCTCGCCGCCTCTAGGAGCAACTCTCGTTATGAACTCCACGTTCCTTTTACCTAGACTCATATTGCTCAGACTGGCGATTTTTGAAATGAGGGTTATTAAATTTTCACCTTTTTTTTCAGGGATACCCCTTATTTCGAGGTTTTGAAGTCTTGCCCATTGGTCTTTTTTATTTGTTTCTTCAATTATGTTGCGTACTTCCGTTCTCAGGTTTATTACTTCTGCTTCCAAGTTTTCCACTTTTGTAAGGCGTTTTTCAAAATCATCAATCTTATTTCCAAATGAAGCGACCTCCTGGTGGCAGCTGTCAACCGATTTCTGCACCCCTTGTACTTCCTCACGCAGAAATTTTATATCATCGTGCAGTCCCTTGAATGAGGACAGGTCCTTCTGAATTCTTTTAATATCTTCCATGATGGTGCTCAGATCTTGGACGCCCACAGCAATATTTGAAGATTTGTACCTGCTGCATCGCCAAGTACTTCTCAGGTCGAGCTTCATCTTTTTGTAATTTTCCTCTGATATACCTCCACACTTGTAGTGCAGATTTTCCTTGCAGGACGAGCATTGAACTCCTTGAGTTATGTTGGAATTGCAAACGCCGCAGATGTTCATTTTGTTTTATTTTAAATGTGGCCCACAGAAGATTATTTAAGGAAATGTGCGGCCTCTGCGTGATGGCTGAACTAGCGAACAAACTAACGAATCTGCAGTGTATTGTTCTGTTAATAATGTTATTTGCGTGTATGCAGAGATGGCGTTTTAAATGTACAAAAATACAGAGATGAGTAATGTACTGCTTGTTTATTGGTACTTACAGTAGGTAAGGGAGGACGGGAGGACAACACATGGTAAAAAAGGACATGTCCTCCTTTTGGATACCATCTGGCAACCCTAGTCGAACATAGGTAAGTATTGAGTGATCAGTTGTGTAAGTGAATTAGCGTTGGTTAATTAATCCCAGAACGGTTTGAAACCGTTCTCTGTACCGATCAACGTCAAGGCGCTAGCAGTCACGTATCAAATCTGATATAACTTAAGAGGGTATAACCAGATAAAACCGGAAATATGTCATTTTTAAAGCAAATTTTATACGTTTTGACTATTATCCATAAAAAAATATAAATTAATTTCCAAAGATTGTTCTTTTATCAAATATATATAAAATGATTTAAAAAAGTTTAGAGTGGAACCTGTTTGTATTGAATTCTTTTTTCGATCATAAATGTGTACACCAATATACGTGGGAAAAAGGAAATGAAAGATAATTGACTTTGTGGTAATTGACTCTAGGTTGAGAGCCGTTACCGAGGGCACAAGAGTTTTTAGAGGGGCGGAGGTTGAAACTGACCACTTTCTGGTGGTGTCGAGAGTAAACTTCTTTCGCGGCTGGCGCTCTAAGGTGAAAACGATATCAACTCCAACAAGAGTCAAAGTAGAAAAAACTGCAAAACGCTAATGTCAGAAGTGAGTATGAGAATTGTGCAGAGATGAGATTGAATAAGAAGGAAATAGACGGTCTAAGCATTGATGAAACATGGAACCACATAAAGGTGAGTCTTTGTGAATCTGCTAGAGATGTATGTGGAATAAGTGCGCAAGGTAGGAAGAAAGGTGACGCATGGTGAGATGACGAAATCAAAGCACTGGTCTCAGAGAAGAAGAAAGCAAGGTTACGTCGGATAGCGGCTGGTACTGCTTCTAGCGAAGAGAGAGATAGAGCGAAATAAGTTTATAAGGGATGTAAGAAAAAAGTAAGTGTTGGAGTGAAAGAACGAAAGAAACGCCCGGAAGAGTAAGATGGAATAAAAATGACAAAACACTTCCAAGAGAATATTAAACTGTTTTGGAAGGAGGTCAAAAGGTCCCGGAGTTGTTCAGAGAAAGGAAGTCTGAAAGTGATAAAATCGAAAGATGGAAGAATGTTGACGAATGGGGCAGAAATAAAAGAGAGTTGGATGAATTATTTTGAGGATTCGAAAGTAACCCGGGTGATAGTGAGGCCAGCGGTGAATCGGGTATGAACTATAACGGAGTGAATGTTATCAAAATCAGCGTGGATGAAATGAAAAAATCGATAAAATGCATGAAGAATGGTAAGGCTGTTGGTTTCGACAATATTGCGGCCGAATACTTTAAAGGAGGTAGCCATATTATTCACACATGGTTGTGCAAACTTTTTAACCAGTGTTAAGAGGAGGGTTACACGCCATTAGATTGGAGAAGGGCTGTAATCATGCCGTTATACAAAGGTAAAGGGTCACGTATGGAATGTGGGAATCATAGGGCTATTAGCCTGCTACGTTCAGTCGGCAAGCTGTACAGAAGAATATTGATTGAAAGGGTAAGAATGGAAACAAAGGATAAAATATGGGATGTGCTAGGTGCCTTTATGAGTGGAAGGGGATGCATGGACTAGATTTTCTCCTAGTGTATGCTCACTGAGAAGTTTCTGGCGAAAAACCAGAAACTTTTCTGCGCCTTGTAGATTTACAAAAAGCATACGACCGACTTGACAGGAACTGCTATGGAAGATGTTGTCCAAGTATGAAGTGAATACAAATCTCATCACAAAAGGTGTCAAGCAAGGCTGCGTAACGTCACCATGGTTATTCAATTTATACATGGATGATTGTATGCAAGAATTGAAAGAGGTGGGATTGGGCGTGAAATTGAGTAATCTGAAAGTATGTTGCCTGTTATCTGCTGATGATGCGGTGCTGATTTCTAACACTATGGAAGATCTGCAGTTTCTCGTATATAGGATGGACGAAGTATGTATGAAGAATGAGTTAATGATGAATGTAAATCTAAAGTCATGGTGTTTGAAAGAGAGAGTACGAAAACAGTATGCAATGTAGTTGTGAATGATGAATACTTGGAGCAGGTGGATGAGTTTGTGTATCTCGGTAGTATGTTTACGAGAGATGGGAAGGCTGATAGAGATATTAAAAGAAGGGTGAATGCCGGTAAATCCATTAATGGTGGACTGAATGCCATTGGCGCTAATGAAAAACTGTCAAAAGAAGCGAAGCTAGCAGTCCACAATGGAGTCCTGGTACCTACCCTGATGTATGGCAGTGAGGAATGGAACTGGCAGAGGAAGGATGAAAGTAAACTGAATGATGTTGAAATGAGTTCCCTGAGACGTATGTGTGGTAAAACAATGTATAATCGTGTGAGAAACGTGGATATCCGCAAAGAATGTAAGGCTGATGTAATCACAATGAGGAAGATTAAGAAAGGGACCCTCAGATGGTTTGGGTATGTAGAGCGAATGAATGAAGAAAGTAGTGTAAGAAGAATTTACGACACGAATGTAAATGGTAGAAGAAGTCGGGGACGCCCGAGGAAGACATGGCACGATCAAGTGAATCAGATACTTGAGTCGGGCCATGTCAAAAGTCAGAATAATAGAAGAGTATGTATGAGACGATGTATGAATGTGAGTGATGAAAAGAGTGTGTGAGAAGACCGAGTTGACGGCGTGATGGTTACTTAGTTAGTTAGTTTATGATTTAAAAAAATATCCGAACAATAATTTATGACGAAAATTTCTCTATTTTGTCTATCTTTTTACGGTCTTAGAAATTAATATATCTTCTTATCTTATAATATATAAAACAAAGTCGGGTTAGTTACACTATTTATAACTCGAGAACGGCTGAATCGATTTTGTTGATCTTTGATTTGTTGGATTTGTCTCCGCCTCGGATAACATAATAACTATAAACATCGCAAATATTCAAGTTATGAGAAAAGAAAGAAAAAAGAAAGTTATGACGAAAATTCATTTTCTCATACATTTAATATGGAACGAATTTTCATTTTTTGAAAGAGCTGCAGGAATATTGTGGTAGGTAGGTATAATATTGAAGTGTGCTTGAATTCCAAAAATTCAAAAACGTCAAATGTCAATGTGCTGATTGTTTTTCTTTTGTTCTTAAACATATAATGCTGCCTCTTAAGAAATAAAGAAAGAAAGAAAGTAAGAAAGCTTACACACTAAATGTCAACAGTCGTAAATGGGACAAATGGTGAACGTATGTCTGCACAACTCCAGGAAAACAGCCACTTCTTTTCAAAACATTCAAGGCGCATTGTGACGTGGGGTACCTATTGCAATTCGGTGAAGTCAATCAAATACATCTGCAAATTTGTCACAAAAGTCAGCGATATGGCGGTTTTTGGCGTTAAAAATACAAATAAAAAACGATAAAATCACACGCTATCAAGTTTGTGAGCTACAATGAGGCGTTTTGGCGTATATTCTCATTCCCCATTCATGAACGACATTCCATTGTTGTATATTTGGCGATGCATCTGGAGAATGATCAACGAGTTTCTTTCATTACTCGATTGTTGCCAAACGTGTTGAAACACCTCCAGCAACAACATTGACCAGTTTCTTTTCGATTTGCCAATGCGATCTGTTTGCCAGGACGTTGCTCTACTCTGAGATGCCACGTTATTACACTTTGTCGAACGCTTTGTCGAAGAGATTTCCACGAAAGCACGGCGATGTGGTTACTGATGCTCTTGGTCGCATTTACACAGTTTATGTAAAAAGTAACGAATGTTTCTACTTTCGGTTGTTGCTGGTGAATGTTCGTGGGCCGACATCGTTTGAATCACAAGTCAATGGTGTAGTGTGCCCAACAATTCATGTTGCATATCAGCAGATCAATTTGCTTGAAAACAATACTCATTGGGACATGACAATCACTGAAACAATTATTTCTGCATCTCCAGTCTGATACGCACATTATTTGCTATCATTATTTCGACATGTTTCCCATCGAATCCACGTGAACTATGGAACAAGTACAAAGATGACATGTCAGAAGACATTTTACATCGAATTTGTGTCAGTTCAGGGAATCTTGATCTCGAGGTGAATGAGGATATACATAAACAGGCTTTGTTTTTGATCGAAAACATGTGTTACCTCATGTGCGGCAGTTTGTTAGTCAAGTTAGGAATAACAACGCTAGATCGACGCTTCATGAATGCAATGAATGCAATGAAACTTGCAATGAATGATGCTTTCAATCAAGAATTGGTACGTGAACGTGAATATGATCGAGATGCATTGAACCAATCAGTTTGAACGAATGTACCACTGTTGCACCCCCAACAGAAGGAAGTGCACGATACGTTAATGAAGGCAGTTGATGATGGAAATGGTGGCTTATTTTTCCTCGATGCGCCCAGTGGAACTTGGAAGGTATCTAACGACAACAAAACGAAAAATGTTGGATATCACAAGGTGCTTCAATAAACGGAATCGACCCAAGTGCAACCTACCCAGTAAATTATTTACTGGGTGGGTTGGGTAGTTTTAACAGAAAGTAGTACAATAATGCCACGTGAATCATTTCGATTCACTTTAATAAAGCAAATGCCTTGCTGCCAAGTGAATTACACTTCTTTATTCGTTTTAAATATTAAAAATGAAATTAATTCAGCTAATAAGTTAACACAACAGTTATTCAGCTAGTTTATAATATTTTTTACATTCTTACTTTTCTTAGATATTATTGAAAAATGATAAATACTTATGATCAAAAAGGTGACCCGACATTTGATCCGGCGACATTTGATCCGGCCGACATTTGATCCGGTCGACACTTGATCCGGCGGACAGTTGATCCGGCGGACATTTGATCCGGCGACAATTGGTCCGGTCTGATCCTTTAGAAGATTTTTTCTTCAAGTAAGTATGTAAAGAGGATATACGGCCGTACAACCAAAGTCGATGTACTTATATCTGAAGGCATCTTGAGTGAAAATCCGCTGTAAAAATATTTTTACTAACAATAATTTCGACTCTCCGAAGAAGCATGCGGCAATACAAAATACGACATACTTATACGTGCAGTCAGTTTAACAAAAAAACTGTAAAACATTCCTACTTGCGTATAACTTTTTTATCGGAAAATTACACAAGAGTTCCAACTGCTCTCAACCGTCTCGAGCCAGTGAGTGCCAATGGCATCCACAATTTTGGTATGGTGTGATACTGAGGGTAGTGGGGAGGGGAAGGAGATGTGGAAAACGTACCTGGCTATTCAGATCTAGTCACGTCATTTCAAGTAATCCGACTAAACCTACATACACTGTACACCAGCGAACTAATTACAAAAATCATATGATTTAAATTTTTTTAAATTTTTATTTTTATTTTTTAGAACTTTTATCAAAACACAAGAGTCCCAACTGCTCCCAACCGTCTGGAGCCAGTGAGACTGTGGCATTCCTAATTTTGATATGTTGTGAGGCTGAAGATAGTGGGGAGGAGAAGGATATGTGAAAAAATTTCCTGGCTATTCAGATCACAAATAATATGAAACATTTCCACTCATATGACTCATATTCTTACTCATATTGACTCTCAACATTATCCACTATTGGAATAATCGTATTAAAAATTGATCTAATCTTCCTACCCAACATTAATTTACTAGGCTCAATGCCCGTAGACATTGAAGGCGTGTTTCTAATATCAACTAAAAACGTTAAAAGTTTATCTTCAAAATCAGTAGGAAATTTATTATTTACCATAATTTTTTTCAAAAAATTCTTCACTGTTTTAACCCCATTTTCAGCTAAACCGTTAGAAGCAGGATACTGTACAGCTGAAGTTAATGATTCTTTATTGTAATTATGACAAAATTCCTTAAAAACTGTCGATGTGAAAGCTGTACCATTGTCACTTACAATTAGTTCCGGGATTCCGAACATAGAAAATAATCTTTTCAAAACTTTTACTGTACAAAACGAATCTACTTTATTTACAATATGACAGTCTATCCATTTTGTAGTTGCATCAACAATTATTAAAAAATTATGACCTCCCAAAGGTCCCATGAAGTCAATTTGCAATCTATTCCAGATTAAACCATTGATTGGCAAAGGTGCCAACTCAACTTTACACGGAGTAGGTAAACATTCCATGCATCGAGCACACTGTTTCACAGTTGCTTCTATATCATTGTTCATTCCGAAAAAGAAGTATTGATCCCCTCAACGAACAACTTATGTTTCAATTTTTCATTGAAAATTCCAATAATGAATATGTTCTTCAAACAAGGTTCCAACCTCAATTCAAAATTGCACGTCAAACTAAGTCCTCTCAACCTAGCAGCGTAATCTTTAATAGATTCGTTTGCTAGTTGTTTACACTTATAAAACAACTCACGCGACTCGAAAATATTTTGAATTGGTTTGCAATGTGAATCAAATAATTTACATAAATCATCAAAAGAACAAACAGAAACCTTTTTAGGGAAACATAAATCACATAATAAAGAGAAAGTTTCTTCGGTGAGGCAATTTAGCAAAAATGCTCTTTTGCGTTCTGGTGACTCAACTATGTCATCATGTAAAATGAGGGCCTGATCCAGTCGTTCCTTGAACAATGACCAGTCTCCCGTTCTGTAACAGAACGTCCCCAAATTCTTACAAACACCCTCCAACACATTGGGAGAAGACCTGAAACAAAATAATCAGGACTACTTATCTTAGCACTTCTAGAAGGCTACACTCCGAGGTCCACGTTCCACGTTCCACGTGCACGCCACTCAGAGCCGTGAATCAGCGTCCCAGTCTGGCTCCGTCTCCAGACAGCTGCGGATCCAAACCCTCTCCTCCGAGGTCTTCCTTCCCAGACTGTAGCGACAGAAACCAAGTCCCGGTTTCCGGCTAATCCACTCGATGATGATCCGATCCTTGACACGATCCTGTGTACCCCGTTACACGGTGTACTCAACGACAATAATTCTACAAACTTGTCGTACCCACACACGCGAATAACTGCGTGTGGCTGCTCCAGATTCTTCTTAATGCGATCGCTTCCTGCGATCCGCCAATTTCCTGACAACAATCTTCCGATCTTGGAATTTACCGCGTAGATTCTTCCGTAATTTTACGAATTACCGGCGTAAAAAAAACGAACTACCGAGCTGCGCCAACTGTGGTGTGTGCTACTTCGGGTAGTAAATAATATCCGTTAATGTTACATTGTTTATTGTCGAAGAGGTTAATATGGTGAGAGCGCACAACAGCCCTACATCCCTTTTATACATCTCCATACTCGCTGTCTCGCTCTCATGCCGTCACACTCACACACATACGTCACACTATTGTTCAGTGTATGTAGGTTAAGTCTGATTACTTGAAACGGCTTTAGCGTATGGTGACTAGATCTGAATAGCCAGAAAAATTGCGGTGCAAGGCGATGGGTCGAGAAAGTCTGGCTAGGGAGGTCCTGATTATGTCCCCCTCAAGCAATCTCTCCCGATCCGGACCGCCACGCAGTAGGTGAGGAAAAGCATTCGCCACTAAGACCTGGACCATCATCACCCCAAGAACCCGGGCAACCCTTATAATTCACCAAACGTAGCGAACCACTTGGGATGACCTATGGCAGGAATGTTGGTTATCCAATAAATGGTTCCCGGGGCGACGGAAAACATATCCGCATCCTAAATCTTAAGTAGATGTTGCACATATAAGAATGTCGTATTTTGCTATTCGTCAGTATTCATTCAGAATTGAAAAGTTACTTGAAATGGCTCTAGGCGTGTTTGATGACTAGATCTGAATAGCCAGGTGCATTTTCCACATCTCATTCCCCTCCCCACTACCTTCAGCCTCACAACATATCAAAATCGGGAATGACATAGTCTCACTGGCTCCAGACGGTTAGAAGTAGTTGGGACTCTTGTGTTATACATGTATAATATATAAAAAAAGTTATAAAACATGATTTTAATTTTTTTTTTTCGCTGTTGTTCAGTGTATGTAGGTTTATTCGGATTACTTGAAATGACGTGACTAAATCTAAATAGCCAGGTACGTTTTCCACATCTCCTTCCCCTCCCCACTACCCTCAGTATCACACCATACCAAAATTGGGGATGCCATTGGCACTCACTGACTCGAGCAGTTGGGACTCTAGTGTAATTTTCCGATAAAAAGGTTATACGCAAGTAGGAATCTTTTACGGTTTTTTTGTTAAACACTGCACGTACAGGTATGTCGTATTTTGTATTGTCGCGTGCTTCTTCGGAGAGTCGAAATTATTGTTAGTAAAAAAAAATTTACAGCGGATTTTCACTCAAGATGCCTTCAGATATAAGTACATCGACTTTGGTTGTACGGCCGTATATCCTCTTTACATACTTACTTGAAGAAAAATCTTCTAAAGGATCAGACCCAATCAATTGTCGCCGGATCAAATGTCCGCTGGATCAACTGTCCGCCGGATCAAGTGTCAGCCGGATCAAATATCGGCCGGATCAAATGTCGCCGGATCTACTGTCGCCGGATCAACTGTCACCGGATCAACTGTCGCCGGATCAAGTGTCATGGAACCGATCAAAATATATATAATTTCAATTGTTTTATCATCACGCCTTTCAGCATTTTTGGATGTAGGTATAGCAAATTTGGAATGAAATAAACTCGATATTGAGTTATAACTTGGGAGGCGTGAATGGGTACCGCCGCCCCAGGAACCTTTATTGGATAACCAACACCTCAGCCATAGGTCACCCCAAGTGGTTCACTACGTTTGGTGATTTAGCAGGGGTGCCCGGGTTCATGGGGTGAGGTTTGTTTAGGTCTTGGCGGCGGGTGGCCTGGACCCACTGAACCCCAGATTCCTACCCCACCCTTAAACCTTTTTATTTATTTATTTATTTAATACAAACGGCATAAGTATGCCATAAACATTAATTACATGTCACAAATTCATATTCAAAATATTAGTAATGGTAAAGCAGTGATGTATAACAGTTAATTGTGACGATACATTGGGAAGTGACACCAGAGATACATTTACATGCAAAAATCTATAATAGAAATAAAATTAATAGTGACTAAAAAAATATGATAGCATAGCCGTCTTGTACCTCTGTTCCGTGCAGTTAAATAGATCTATCACATCTGCATATCTATTAGTAACTTCATGCAACCTAGGTAAAAGTGTTAAATTAATTCTTTCATCAAGTAATTATAATTTATGTTTTCAATGGGAATACCGAGGTTAAAATTAATATGTCTTAAGAATTTGTGTTGAATTTTTTCGATTGAATCTGAATGTATTTTAAAATGGGGGGACCAGATCGAGGAGTTATATTCGACTTGACTACGTACTAAGGATGTATACAAAAATTTTAAAGTTGAAATATTCTTGAAACCTCTGGAATTTCTAAGAACGAAGCCAAGCATTTTGATACCTTTATTATAGATTGAGTTTATATGGGATATGAAGTTTAATTTAGAGTCGAAAGTTATGCCAAAGTCACTAATTTCTTCGACAGAGGTAAGGGTAGAGTTGTTAAGTTCATAAGGATGAATAATTGGTTGACTTATTCTGTAAAAACTTATTGAATAACACTTATTTATGTTCAGATAAAGTTTGTTAATAGAGCACCAACTAATTAATTTGTTTAAATTATTTTGTAGACAGGCACAATCTTCAGCGGTTTTGATGATTTTAAATATTTTTAAATCGTCTGCAAAAAGCAATACATCTACATCTTTATCAAATATGTCAATAATATCATTTATGAACAATAAAAACAAAATTGGGCCTAAATGGGACCCTTGAGGTACACCACTGGTAGCTATAAATTGATTGGAATAGAACAAATTAATTTTTACAAGTAGAACTCTTTCCTTCCCAGAATTCTCCTCTCCTTCCTTTCCTTAAAAAAACCGTCCACACAGCATCCCTAAAGATGATATATGCCCTGAAGGAAATTATTTTCCTCAGGGCCTCCTGTGTGGAGCTCAAGTAAAAAAAAAGCTGGTACGGAGAATAATTAATCTTTCTCATTGGAACTATCCTGTACGATCGTAAGAATCATTTCGATGAAACGTGGATTTTCGGCTGCTGGCTGGTTAAAGGCCCTTAAGAAAATAATTGAATACTTCCATGTCACTGAAATATACGTAAAAACCCAACTTTTATAAATAAAGGCTCTTTATTATATTCATCCAGCGAGGAGGAATTTCGATGTTATTAATTAACTAGCAGACCCGGCCACTCCTTGCTGTGGCTAACGAAACACAACGCCATTACCCAACCTTTATAAAATCCACACCACCCACTTGTCAGCTGCCCGCTGCCCGCTGCCCGAATATTTGAATTTCTCGGCTTTTCTCTACTATAATAAGCATGTATTATACACATAAACCTTCCTCTTGAATCACTCTATCTATTGGTGCAAACTGCATGAAAATCCGTTGCGTAGTTTAAAAGATGCATTTTGCGCACATACATTTTGAGCGACTTCATTTTATACTATGTGATACCTACTTACTCTAGGACATCTATTTTCCAATTTCTTCCGTAGAACGAATTTCAAAAGTGACTATAGTACGGCCCGCCAGCCGTTTTAAATCGCACAAAAATATGTTTTCGTTAAATTTCTCGGCTTTTCTCTAATATAATTTACATGTATTATACGTATAAACATTCCTCTTCAATCACTCTATCTATTGGTGAAAACCGTATGAAAATCCGTTGCGTAGTTTAAAAGATTAACGCGCACATGAATTTTGAGCGACTTCATTTTATACTATTTAATTAATTAATTGATAACCAATTTAAGATACTTTGGTAAGCGATTTTAAATATTTGAACGTCCAAGCAGTTTATTTTCAGTGGTGAATTTCATGAATACTTTAAATAAATGAAGACAATATTAGCGAAACTCAATCGAAAATCTGGAGACAGGAAAATCAGAAAAATATATTTGGCACCTTTGGGACTCTAATCCAGGACCTTCTACTTACATGGCAACTGCCCTGCCAACTGAGCTAAGGTGTCTTTATCCAATTCGGTCACTTTTAACTGTATCATACTTCGACTAACAACTACCAACATTATCTTCATTTTCTTAACGCACATATTATTTATTGGCTGCTATATTTATACATGATTGCAAGTTTCTAACCTGAACTAAATGCTATCTAAATATTGTCTGGATAAATTTTTATCCATTTTATTTTTAATATGCGACATCTTTTGACTTATCTGCAAGTCTAGGATGAATATTTATTTTATTTATGTTTAACTTTATGACAAAACCTCAAATTGTAATATTTAATTAAATGAAGACAATAATAGCGAAACTCAATCGAAAATCTGGAGACAGAAAGAAAGTGAATGAAAATGAGGATAATGTTTCAAAACGTTCTCGACTTTCAGCACTTGAAAATGATTTATTTTGCAGTTTCTATTATTGAGTATGGAATCATAGCACGGGAGGTTGCACTGCATACGCACTAGACCCAATGATAAAGGCGCAGTTATAAAATTAAACTTTTGACTATCTCTAATTACAGACTACGATGTACTGTTGGAGAGGTCAAATGGTATTATTCAACCAGTTTCCCCCGAACTGGCGCGCCACGAATTTAGTTGGCAGAGGCATCAGCCATGATGCAAGACAAAGACCAAGACAAACCTAACCCCATGAATCCATAGCAAACGACTTTGAATGGCCTGTGGTAGAGGTGTTGGTAATCAAATAAATGGTTTCCGGGGCTGCAGTACCCATACCCGCCTCCCAAATTGTAAACGATGAAAAATTGGTATAAAATATTAAAAGTGAAGTGAAATTAGTGGTTGTGAACATTTCTTTTAAGTATTTAATTAATATTTTGCATGTGTACTATGAAACGAAACGGAAATTACGCAGGGCTGCGCTCATTGGTATTGATCTTGATTTGATTTGCTTTGATTATGACCTCACTTTTCAAGTATTGGTTGAGATTATTTTGCTAAAGTTTCGTTTCTAAAGCGTGTAAACTGCACTCGATTTTTTTTGTTTACACTCATTAACACTCATTATGTAAACAAAAACATTAACACTCATTATGTAAACAAAAACATTAACACTCATTATGTAAACAAAACCATTAACACTCATTATGTAAACAAAAACATTAACACTCATTATGTAAACAAAAACATTAACACTCATTATTAACACTCATTATGTAAACAAAAAATATATTAGTCACTATCTTCAGCCTCACAATGTACCCCAATTGCCATAGTCTCGCTAACTCCAGATGGTTGGAAGCAGTTGTAACTCTTGAGCGGTATTCACATTAAAAAGCTTTTTTTTGTTAAGTATATCTACCACTAAAAAAAATTATTAATACAGAAAAATTATCAGCACGTATCGGAATAGATAGGAACCTATGACGTCAAAGGACAGACCTCCATGGAAAGAAAGTTAAACATTATATTTTAATTATACCGTAGAGGTATGTACAATCTACGTGAGTGTTTATTTTTCCTAGTACTTTAGGCTATAAGTGCCTCACATTTGAAAGTAGGTATTTTATAAGTGAAATGTTAGAAAATATTTATTTTACCTAATATTTCTGTGAAATTAAATACCTAGAAATTTTGGACTTTTTTTTTACATGAGCTCCACACAGGAGGCCTGAGGAAAATAATTTCCCTAAGGGCCTTTGTCACCTTTAAGGATGCTTGTGGAGGGTTTTTTTAAGGAAACGAAGGAGAGGAGAGTTCTGGGAAGGAAAAGGGTTTAAGGGGTGTCTAAATCACCAAACGTAGCGAACCACTTGGGGTGACCTATGGCAGAGGTGTTGGTTATCCAATAAAGGTTTCCTGTGCGGCGGTACCCATTCCCGCCTCCCAAATTGTCTAAAACTAAAAGAGAAGTGAATAGTGACAATTTGAAAAAAAAAACGATTTCGCCAATTTACATGGATTTTTAGGGACCACTCCCTGGTCTGAGAGGTTAATTATATTGTTCAAAAAAGAATTTTTTTTTCAAATTTTAAAGTAAGTTAATTGACTTTTTAAACTAAAAATTTATGATTTAATATTTTTAATGAATATTCTACTCCTAACAAATACCAGAAATAAAAAAAGTATTAATGCCGTTTTCATATTATTTCTATAACGAGGTATGCGTGACGTCATACGTACCTCGGTTTTGTCAGTTAACTGTAAGGCCAATACTAAAATGAAATAGCAAGAATAAAAAAAAATACTTACATTTAAATTGCTTAATGCGTCTTGTTTCTTAGGTATAGGTCACTGAAGAGTTAAACAGATATAAGTGTGTTTTGTCCTGTCTGTGTACTCGAAGTAAGCTCAATTTTTCCTTACTTCTGGCGTGATTTATTGACCAAACATTTTCAAATATTTTTTTATTTTTCATTTTATTTATTTTAGAGTAAGTTGACAGCATATCTTAGATTACACAATAATACAATAATAAAATAGTTAATTATGCTAGTGAATAAATAAATGTGATATCATAATTAGTTTATTTTGTAGTTATAGTAAGAGGAACATAGGATTAGATTAAAAGACAAAGACGGGAATATGTAGGGGGTAGGGGTGGGGGGGGGGGTATATTGATCTTTCGAGTTTTAGTCATGTTGCTTAATGAGTTTTCGTTTTATGTCACGTAAAGTCAAGATAAAAATGTCAATGTGGTAATAATTTAAGTTAAATGAATGTGTGGATCTGTAAATAAATGAGTTCTGTTTGGAGTTGGTCTTGCAAAGAGGAAAATTAAAAGTAAGCGACTGTCTGCTGTTGCGATTTGGAACATGGAATGATAGGTGTTGAAGAAGATCAGCCCCCCTAGCATGGTCGATCGACATAGGTTTTATCGAAAATGTCGGTAACTTGAAATCGCTTCCGAGCACGACTGCAGGACGCTAACGAAGAAATAACAAATAAATTACGTCAAATTAATTAGGAACCCTTAGTTGATGTGAACTGTTGTTTGTTCGTTAGCGGCCTGCAGTCGTGCTTGGGAGCGATGTCAAGTTACCGACATTTTCGATAAAACCTATATCGACCGACCATGCTAGGACCACAGGACTATCGATTAAGTTATGTGTAATTTTAAATAACATTACCGAATCTGCTATATTTCTTTGGCAAGTTAATGTCTGTATATTGAAGAACTTTACAGAGACTTCATAACTAATATGAGAACGAAAAGAGTGGAAGTTGAGGTACATTAAAAATCTATTTTAAACGCTTTCCATTGTATTTTTGTGTACTGCATAGCCTGGGTTCCACACTTGAGATGCGTATTCAAGGATACTATGTAAACTATGAGTATATATAAACTCTTACCTAGAACCGATAACAAACTTCCTAACCTATACCATTGCTCCATCTCTTGGGCCCAGGAATTTAAAAGTCGAGAGTAAAATAGCGACACCCATTTTCTTTGAAACCGGTATACATCACACTTCTTGGTATTTTCTGTGCAGTGTTAGACTAAATTCCGGATTTTTTTTTTTTTTTGATTAAAATTTCCACAAATCTGTAAATAATACAGGTAAATCTTCAAACTGTTAGAATACTGGCTTTTGCCCCCGGATTCGTTTGCGTAGTATAAGGGGGGTCCCACTCCACCTCTTCCACCTTCCCTATCCCCACTCCACTCCCCCCCCCCTCCTCCTCCCCCCCTCCTCTACCCCTCCCCCTAACCCCTCTCCCCCTCACCCCCCCCTCACCGGCCCTCCATAGCCGTAACAACAGCTCGCGTGCCACCTATTAAAGCGTAACAATCAAACTTACGCAGTTTCGCATTTATAATATTAGTACAATTTTAACTATCAAAGGGATCTCCATAGTAACCTAAACAAATAACAAAATGACAGCGCACGTCAAATAATTACTTATAGTTACCAACAACGCTTTGCTTTCGTCTGGACAATAAACGTGTAATAAATAATTTCATAACGGCAGAGCTTATTCTCAACGCCAGAGCTTACCAATATATGTAGCCAATGTTACTCGCAAATAATGTAGATTTCCATTAATGAAAGAATTTTTGAACTCCATTCAGTATTTTTTGCGTGAAAGAGTAACAAACATCCGCACATCCATACAAACTTTCGCCTTTATAATAATAAATAGGATAGGATTAATAGGATTATCATCGCAACAATATTATTATTAATTTTTTTATGTATTAATTTTAAGCCCTCATGAGCTTTTCCGTGATTTGTGTATGATACAGAGACACAGTTTTTAAATAAAACAGATAAACTTAAATATCTGAACGTTGTATAAATACTAGGTACAAAGGTAATTTCATAATTGAAAATAATATATTATTAGAAAAGAGAATGAAAAAAAAAACGGAAACCAGTTTTTAAATTGCAGATGGCGTACAAATAATAGAACGGTTAGAAATAAAATATTTATATGTGAAAATGAGATTTAAAAATTTGGCATTCTCAGACTTAAAATATTACCATTTGTTATTTCGGATACTGGCATTATCTACTAGCTCTCTCATTCAAATTTAAACATATTAGATTTGTCAAAGAATTTATATATAAAAATACAAAAATAAGTCATTTTAAATACATGCAGGATTACAAAAGATTTTTTAAATATTTATATTGAGGGATCAGTAGGATTTATAGGACCAACTAAGAGTTCTACCGAGCCGAACCCTCTGATATGAAAATATCTGGAGCCGGTGAATTATTTTCCCATTTGGTATCTGGTAGGTTGACATGTTGTTCTTGTATTGTTTTGTATTTATTATACTTATATAGTGCAATTGCATAGCGTAAATTGACTAGATGATCATTTGTGGAAAAGTGTGTGAAAGGGTATAGTTTTTCCTGTGGGGTAGATTTAACGCCGGCATAAACTCTGAAGTAAATAATACATAACAGAGTGTATGGTCACAGAAAAAGAAAAGATAGGAACAAGTTTTAATATTCAAGGTAAATAAAAACAGCTCCTACGATGATCCTTGGTTAAAAAATATGCTCATTCAGATATCTCATAATTATATCATAATATTTTCGAAAACGTTTAATATAAATATAATTCTTTTATATTATTTTTTTTTACCGGTCGGATTTACTCAAATATAAAAGTGGTTCAAACAAAGTTAAATTGTTTCATTTATTTATAAATATTATTCTTAATATTTTTGATTGAACAACTAGGGTCCATACGAAACCAGTTATATAAAAACAAATCCCTCTTGAAAGTTCGGCAAAACAGCGTTTTACCCACAAAACAGGATTAAAAAAAATTTCCTACGCGTTAGTGGAAGTAATATTGTTGCACCACGGTGCGCAAGCGCCAGGAAATATCGCGCCTATAAAGAGCACCTTCGGAAAAACATCCGCCAGTCTTCATTGGTCCTTCGTTCGCGTCGAACCGTTTCGTGTCCTTTGAAAACGCGCGCGAAATTTTCAGAATTCGAATTTGGAATAAAATAACAGTGGGTGAAAAGTAATTGACTTTGTTTCGGGTTTATTGTACTGTGTATTTGTGGAAACGTTAATGGTGGAAAAACAAATGTTTCGATTGGGTGTTTTTTGGATTTTATGAATAAGGTCAGTATATTTATGTTTTGTTTTGATTGTGTGTGTACGCAAATATAATGTTTTTCGTGTAAAAATGCTTGAGTGGGTGCACTTTTTGAACTACTCAGCTTAATTGACGTACCTACCAAAACAATAAATAAAAACTTGCATATGGTTGAAACTAACCGGTTTTTTTTAATTCCGTACAGAATCGAATCACAACTCGAATTGATGCAATATAAAAATGTGTCAAAAAAGTTGACACCATTTAGAAAGATTATAAATTATTGCACTACAAGTCGAAGGAAATTAAAAGTTTCCTCCATTGAGAAAACGAATTTCTTTCAAAGTATGATGCTATCCAGAAATAAATAAAAGTTCTTATTTTTATATGTTAAAAATACTTCCTCGTTTATGTTGCGATTGAATTGTATCTTGAACATTTAAATGAATATTTTTGATGTTAAGAAAAGTTTTGTATTTAAATTTAGATTTTTCCAGAAGCCCTTTGATCAGGGCTTAACAACTACTCCTCGAAATAAATTATTTAATTTTCAGGAGCCTGAATTATTTAAATCCTACCCCGGGGCCGGGGATTCGTCATATTACGTCGCTGAGTGTCATAAACCGATTTAAATTCATGTTTCCCGTAGGGCCTGTATTTTAAATTCGCGCATCGTTGATTCGAAATAAACCAGATGGATCTCGCTAGTAATAGAATGGCAGATTCTCTTTTTTAGGTAGGCTTTTGAAAGACCATCAATAAGGTATTATAAATCAGTTCTTAATTGCCGGGTGTTTTCTAATCTTCCTATTTATCATCTCACTTCATTCCTACTCCTACCCTGTTGCTACTTGATTGATGCATGTTACGTGGCTACGTAACATGCATCAATAGGAATAGTTACAGTAGCTCCGAGCATTTGGGACTAAAAGGTAATATCTACCCCTGTGATTGACATCTCACTCGCTGTCGCCTGTTTATAGAAAGTTTTATTTCAAAAAGAAAAATTTTTAATTAAAAAAGTTCAGCTGGCCAGCTTTTACTATAAAACGCATACGCTAATCCCTATGCTAATTTTGCAAGTAGTTCTGTGAACAGTAGACCTCGCGTCCAATTTATCTTATTAAAAATAAAAATTCGAGTGCAGTTTACAACCTATTCTTGAAAAGTGAGGTCATAATCAAAGCGACCAATGAGCGTAGACCAGCGTAATTTCCGTTCCATATCATAAGCAATAGGAGCCTTTAAAAGTGACATCATAATCAATGCGGTCAATGAGCACAGTCGATGCGTCGCAGGTGCAGTAATCGTCATTTCCGTTTAATCCGAAATCCAAATCATAGCTGGGCTATCTTAAAAAAGTATAAACTTTCTCTGAAATCGTAAGATTTGCAAGTAGGTGCATAAATATCTAATTATTTAATGAATAAAGACGACGATTTCATATTTTTTTTAAAATTACTAGACCATTAAAATGGCCTCCATTTCGAACTGAAACCGGAACGAAACAATCATTTTTAATGACAGATGAAATGTCAAGTGCTCGAGTTAAAACAAAACTTCGGTATTCCCAGTTAATAAATATATCGTGTTAATACTCTGTAATGATATTTATTTATTTGTTTGTTTTTGTTACAAAGAATACAGTACAAAGAGGCTTTGACTGTCCAACTAAGAAGGTCTCCCGTTCCAGGACAGTCAAATATATATATCGTGTTAATAATGAATATGTCGTGTTAACAACTGAACAATCAAACTGATTGATCAGTTTTGTAAGATTTGTAAGATAAATATTGTAAAATTAAAAAACTGAATAAATATACTAAAAAAAAAAAATTTTTCAAAACAATGAAAAACACCTCCACCTTGGTGCAATCGAGCTTTATTTTGTACCTACGTATATACTCAATTATTCGTTAAATTCTGACATGGCAAGTTGTATATTATGAGTTTATCATTGGATAAAGGCGGAATTTAGAATTGTTGCTACAAAGTTAGCGTTGTGCATTTGGAGTTCAAGAAGTTACTCTGAAACTGTTTTAACCATCTTTGTGTATATTATACTACATGGTCTGTAGTATAGTATTCGGGATTAAAACTTGAAGTACAACAATCTTGAATTATCACACTGGCAGACGTGATAGATGTTACAGTGTTGTCAACATTTACTAAATTGTATCTGGTCATCTGAATAAACATGAAAGCAAAGGAATATAAAATCCAATTGCTGAAAGTGTTCGATTATCTGAATCCTGTGAGATAATAAATGCAATTTCAGCGTCCGCCGCCCCAGGAATCATTTACTGAATAACCAATAAATACCCTTGCCACAGGTCACTCTAAATAGATTGATACGTTTGGTGAATTAGCAGGGTTAGCCCGGGTTCACTGGGTGAGGTTTGTCTCTAGGTCTTGGCGGCGGATGCGTTTGTTTACCTACTGGATAGGGAGAGACTGGTTGAACCGAGGGATGGATTCATACATATGTTACTCCTGGACACAATGACCCCAGATTCCTATCCACCCCTCATACCTTTTTGCTTTCCAGAACTTCCTGTCCTTCTTTTTCATTAACAGACCCCCAACACCGACTGAGAGATTTTTTTCTTCATTGCCTCCTGTGTGGAGCTAATGTAAAAAATTCTTAATAGGTGTAGAAATCACGTCCAAAAATTATTATTTTCCCTTACACGTAATGTCTAGATTTAAAAGTCTGTATTTTCGGAATTTTGATGTGAAATGAAATGCAAAATACCAAAACAACACTATATTTCTTGAACTCAGAAACAGTAAAAATTCGGTCCGAAACGTTAAACAGCTCTACTGCAAAATTAGAAAATTGGACATCCAACATTGTTCTTCGGAATCGTCGATGTATTATCTTCCGTGGCATTTAACTTTTATCTTCGCGCGAGCTCTACAACTTCTGATTACTGAGCGTATTGAACTATCAAGTACCGGATTATTAACGGATGATAAAAATCTTTCTGTCTATCTATCTATCTATTTTTCTATCTATCTTCTATCTTCTATCTTCTATCTTCTATCTTCTATCTTCTATCTTCTATCTTCTATCTTCTATCTTCTATCTTCTATCTTCTATCTTCTATCTTCTATCTTCTATCTTCTATCTTCTATCTTCTATCTTCTATCTTCTATCTTCTATCTTCTATCTTCTATCTTCTATCTTCTATCTTCTATCTTCTATCTTCTATCTTCTATCTTCTATCTTCTATCTTCTATCTTCTATCTTCTATCTTCTATCTTCTATCTTCTATCTTCTATCTTCTATCTTCTATCTTCTATCTTCTATCTTCTATCTTCTATCTTCTGTCTTCTATCTTCTATCTTCTATCTTCTATCTTCTATCTTCTATCTTCTATCTTCTATCTTCTATCTTCTATCTTCTATCTTATATCTTATATCTTATATCTTCTATCTTCTATCTTATATCTTATATCTTATATCTTCTATCCTCTATCCTCTATCCTCTATCCTCTATCCTCTATCCTCTATCCTGTATCCTCTATCTTCTATCTTATATCTTATATCTTCTATATAAATAAAAAAATAATCGCTGAAAGGTATGTATGCGCATAACTTCCGAACGACTGCACCAAAATCTATAATTATTTTTTTTGTGTTCATTATTGTCGGGACAAGGTTTGTACTACTGGTAAGCTCTGGCATTATGAAAATGCAATGGGTGGCATACGAGCTGTTTGAAAACAGAATGTACCGGGACTGAATGTATGGAATGCGTGAGAGGGGAGAGGTAGGGGAACTCGGGTAGGGGGTGGGGAGGGAACCATGGAGGGGTAGGGGAACTCGGGAGGCGGAGTGGAGTGGGGAGAGGGAAGATGGAGAAGGCGGAGTTGGAACGCGAGGGGGGAAGGGGACGCGGGAGAAGAAGGGGAGGCGGAAGGAGAACGGGACGAATGGGAAAGGACACGCAGGGAGAAACAATTTCTTTATTAAATGGCATTGCAACGCATGCCGGGTACCACCTAGTTGATAAATAAAATAAAATTATGCTGTTTTGATTTGGCAATGACATACGTTTTAAGGCAAAGCCGAAAGCATATAATCTTATTAATTATTAGTATACTTCGACCAGACTATATTATTCAATTCGGTGTCAAATAATCTGCGAATAATCCATTCCATTTAACTCTGTTGATATGAACGAACAGAGCGACCTGTTAATGTGTTAATTCGCGTGTTTTCCTTTTGCGTACAAGGAGTTATGTTTGTGTTTATTGTTAACCACAAAAGCTTTATGCGCAGCTTTCGAAAAAGCTTTCCCAGACCAATGAAATGAAATGAGAACCGTGGTTGAAATTAACCTGCTGCGCAACGGTTCTCGAAGGAAATTTTTGCGTTTTAAACGACTATTCCATTTGAGAGCATTTTCTTTTGCGATATTTGAAATTAATTTTCACGCTCTGTGAAAGTTCTATTCAAGTTCTGTGAATATTTCAGTTTTATGAAGCAACTGGCCTTTAATGATGTAATAACAGAACTTGAATAGAACTTACACAGAACGTGAATTTTAACTTCAAATATTTGAAGTATTGTTCAAATGTTTTCAAACAACCCGTCCATAATTAGCAAAAATATATCGAATCAACCTTCAATCAGGATCATAATTGTCGGCAGGGACAAAGTACGTATTTTCCTGAACCCCAATTGGAATGTCAACGTCGGAGTCAGTAAACAACACATTGCGCTTGGTTGTGACTGTAAAATACGTGTTGACTGTGTGTTCAGGTTTTCCTAGTTAGTTAGACATGTAAATAGTCTAACTAGCTAGGAAACACTGAAAAGGTAAGTAAACTGACTTAACCCAAAACCGTTTAACCGGTTGTTTGAATGGATTCAGACAAACTTGAAACCGGTTATTTTTAATCGTTTATCCAAATAAAATTTAAAACTTATTTTAATGATTGGTATGTGAGAGGGTGTATTTAGGAAATATGTTAACAACGAATGGGAAGTATAATATTAATGTTAATACATAATTTATTGGCAGTAGCCGCTTGTGAAGGGTTGATTGAAGTTGATTGGCAGTTCACATTGAAGTCCTTTGATGAATGCTAGTAACGCACAAAGGATGGTAGAAATAGTATTTAATGATTTAGGAATGAGATCCATCCATCCTATATAGGTAGGGAATGCAAATCTCGCGAGATTGGGGCTCAAGCGAGATCCGCGAGATTATGAATAACAATACTGCGAGATCTCGCTAATTTCGAGATCTCGCGAGATTGGCAGTTTTGTGTGTGTTTTTTTTTGCAAATAATCACAATATTTGAATAAATTAGGAAAATAATAATAAACATTTTAAGTATTATAAGATAAACATTTATTTTCACGAATTTTTCAATAGACTTTAATGCATCAAACCTTGCTTGACGAATTTGTCTTTAATTTTTTAATAAACTTCTAAGAAGTAAACTTTGACGTACGTATCTATCAAATAACTAATGAAAGAAACAACCAGTCTCCTCTTCTAATATCAAACAAAAATCTTTTAGTAACAAAACAGTTCTTTTATAACAAACAAAACAACGAGAAGTCAAAAAAATGAAACTTATTATCTAAGTTGAGTTGACTATTAAACTGAGATATTGTTATCAATTAAATAAAACTATATCTACTCAGTACATCCATTAGATATTACAGATTAATTAACAAAATATACCAATTAGTCAGACTATTAGAAATAACAGAATAATTAACAAAATGTACCAATCAAAAAACGACCTTTAATTTAATATTTTGTAAAATATACGTGTATATAATGTAAACTCATATTTTTTTATTTTACAAAAAAAAAATTTAAAAAAAAATGAAAGATTTGTTCAGTTGAAATCACAAGCCATTATTACGAATTATTTTAAAATAGCTCCTTAAGAAACACAAAATGTCCAAAGAATCGCCTGCTAAACGGCTTCTTATTTTGTTGGCCAGATAACCAGCCCTTTCGGATTCAACGTAAGTTGGAACCACAGATCTCAGGCTACCTCAGGCCGCCGCCTCACGCGCACCGAACGAAACCGACAGATCGCAACTCCGTCCGTGTCAGTCCGCGCTTCGAATAAGACGTTTTTATGCTCGAGTGTAATCTTGTTAAACTCGCGAGATCTCGCCCTTTTTTCGTCCGAGATGAATCTCGCTAAAAAAGGCCGAGATCTCGCGAGAACGAGATCTCGCGAGATCGAGATTGCATTCCCTAACCCTATGGTGCATACTTGTATAAAACCACGCGTAAACTTACCACTGATAGCTATGTTGGTATATCACAATTTTCCTCATTGATTATTTTGTAAAAAATATCAAGGCTGCCAAGAATTTGTTCTCATTTTCGTATCTCTTGTGAATTCTAGACACAAGTACTTTGATAATATATTTTAATTATTTATTTCTGTTTTCGTATATACAGTTCACAGATGTTTATAGTTTGCATAGAGATAATAAGTATCGGTAATACATTTTTTTTTAATAATCAGTAACTGTACATAAATGGGTTAGTAGTAGTGTAGAACTCACTAGAAGAACTTGAGTTGAGGTGTCCGCATGTTTCAGATAAAGTCTTAGGCTTGGTTCACTTGATATTGTACTGTACGTTTTTTTCAAAGCATTCGTTTTAAAATGTGAACAGCGGGATGTTTACGTGGTAAATTTGTATTCGTGTTAAAACGAATATCCGTAGTTTTCACACGACAATCACTATGAGTAGATGTCTGCAATGGATCAACGCTTTGTTGTACTTTAATTCGGGTATCGAAGACGCCAACGACTTCGCCATCAGTTGGTTTTGGGTGCATCCTATAAACTCAATGCGTTTGAAAAGTTATAAAACTTTGAAAAAGGTTGTTCGTTACTATTCGATTTTTAAAAAAGGTGTGGTATCGCGCCGTATGCAAGAGATGGTGGAATTATATGCGAATACATCAAAGTACACACCGAATACGTCAAAGTTCATTCGATTTACTTGACAAGTCCGGTGAGTATTCGATAAAGGTGTTTGTTTAGCTGTTTACGTTTTTTGCAGTACAAACGTTGTGTGAATGATTCTATACGGGTTTAACAGGACGTACCCGTGGGAGTTTAACCAGCGATTCCAGAGCGTATTTGGAGTAAAATATGTGCTATCAATTTTTTGTCCAATGACTTTTTTTTCTATTAAAAACATTTATAATATTTTTCCATTACACGACGCCACTGACTACTTAGGAAAGTGGCCGTTTATTGCCTAGCGGTCATTTGAAAAGCATAGCGTCTCATCCATCCCATCGCGACGGGAAGATCCTATAGAAATGGGAAAAGTAGCGACACGTGATTGAAATATAGTTGTTTTTGTTTTTATTAGAAAAATATGTCATCGGACTGCAACATGACATGCACATTTTTTTACTAATATGATCAGGCAATATGAAACGAAACATTGGTTTCAGGAAACGCTGGTTAAAATCTCTCGGGTACGTCGTGTTACACCCTGTATACAATGGATGCGCCACTGTTTATTCGATAAGATTTATACTGCAAAAAAAACGTGCATACAATGCCATGTGACCCCAGCCTTATTCTGTGGTCATAAGTAAAAACACAGGATCTCCTTGAGACGAATAGGAGGTCAGGAAGGATACTGTGGTTCCACCCGCAAAATTTGTTGTGGTGTAAAATAAATAATTACGTTTTTCAAGAACTTACTAAACACTCACTTACAATATATAAATATAATACTTTTTTATAAATAATCAATGTACAATAACAATAAAATTTTAAATTAACTAACTTTCTACTACAACACATAAATACTTGTCACACTTAATCATAAACACGTAAACACCTCAGCACAGGTTCTCCAAGTGAGGTGTTCACGAAACATATAATATTACCCACCCACGGTTTCACCTTCTCAAACCCACCTACCTACCCATGGCAGCAGTATTTTATAGAATATTTAGTTAGAAGCACTGTAACAGTGTAGTGAAAAATATATATACCATATATAGTGAATATAATGAAGCAGTTACGACAAAAAGTGAATAAAACAAAACAAAAAAGTAGACGATAATTAATGTAACAAAACTTGTGTTTCACTTAGGTATGTTTCCCCTTTAGTATATATCGTTAGTATATTTTCTTTCATATTTCTTTCATATTTATTTCATAATTATTTGATAGTCACTTTAATATTGCATAAGAAAGATTCGCTCTAATGTAATCGCTTATAAATCTTTTTTTTTTCATTTTTTTTTTTTACGCATATTTAAAAAAAAAAACCTAAGGACATATATTTTTTTAATTTTATCTATTGTTGAAAATGGTATGAACTAATGATGTAATGAATGAGAACATTTTGTCTGATCTCTCAACACTTTGTTATTAATTCATATATTTTTATCACTTATTATTTTCTCTGTTTATCATTTTATTTTTAAATTTAATTATTTTGCTTTTACTTAAAACTGTTTTGCATGACCGATATTTGCGTGTGTTATTGTTATTAAATTGTGAAATTATTAACCCCGATACAGGCGAACCCTAGTGGGGTTTATAATTACATGCTAAAAATATATGTATATAAATTGTGAAGAAGCAATAAATAAAATAAATAAATAAAATATTTATTTTTCTGAATAACCTAATAACCGGTTGTCCGTTTTTTTGTCAAACATCAGAAAACAGGTTACCTATTAAGACTGTGCCTGGTCAACACGTTACTTACGTAGTAGCGTTCCTGTTCCCTTCCCTTTTATATTTTCTATGGCATTTCGTATATATATTTATTTATATTTAAAGGGAAAAATTAAATTATTTATAAAGGGAAAACATTATGCCGAGTCAATAGCTTTAAAGATCTCGGTATCGTCTTTGATCCCAAACTGACATTCTCGGATCATATATCACGGCTCACTCCAGCATGCTACAAACTCCTGGGTTTCATCATCAGAATATGTAAGCAATTTGATGACCCAGATGCAATGATAGCCATGTTTGATGGAGTCATAAGAAGTAAGCTGGAGTATGCCAGTGGTGTGTGGACTCCGCACCAAGCGAAATATATTAATATGCTAGAACAAGTTCAGAAAAAATTCTTTAGGTATGTCTATATGCGGATGAATGGAACGTACCCGAGATTCATGCACCATATGGAATTACTTGAGGCAACAAATAGATTTAGCTTGGAAACTAGACGTTATGCAAATCTTGCAATTCTTAGTTTTAACATAATCCATAATCGTATTGACAGCCCATTCCTCTTGGAATGTTATGGCTTATACGTGCCTGAAAATTTCAGCCGTAGTCGTCGACACGACTTGTTCAAAATACCATACGGCAGAACAGATGTTCTAGCACAGCATAGCATGACAAGAGGAATGGTGCTGTTGAACGAAATATCGGAAACACTAGATATATATAACTCTTCTTTAGATAGCCTTAAGATTTTTTTGTATATTAATCAACTTCCTAGGTGTTAAGACTGTTAAAATGAGAAAATTGTACAGTAATTGGTTAAAAATCTGTTGTACAATTAAAAAAAAAATATATATATATATGCAATCTTTACCAACCACAACAAGCCGTCAGAACAAAGAATATCTAAATATGGATTGCCTCTTCGCTCTTCTGCCAGCTTGGTGAACGGTTGGCTGAATTCCTCATGGAATCATAATACGCCCAGTGAACCAAACACGTCCAACCTTCAGATCCTTTAGTCACCCTTAGTACACCTTTTGATAATATTATTCAGCAGTAGATTCATTATGGTGAATGGTGAGACAGCTCTAATGTTGACTTATTCGGGTGCCATTTTAAGCTTCGGCGTGCGGTGTGCCAGGTTGTTTGTGCTGCGTCATGTGGTAAACCAGAATATTTGTGGTGTGGTGTGCTGTGAACCAGAATATTTCTGGTATGGCGTACGGTAAGCCAGGATATTTGTGGTGTGGCGTGCGGTATACCAGAATTTTCGCTTTAAGGTGCGGTAAACCAGAATTTTGCGCTGTGGCATGTGGTGTATAAGAAAATTCATTTGTAATGTGGTATGCGGTACAAAATTTCATATCGCATGTATGTAAAATGTTTTTTTAATGGCTTTTAGAATATGCTTTGCGGCTAAAACGTACGTTTTAACTCACTTAGATCACTAAACAATAATTATTTCTAATGCACTAGTTATTTTTAAATACCGCCAAAACGTGTAAAATATCGCTACTTTGGCACAATCAGTTTGCAATTAATACTAAAGGGTCCTGCGTGCTTTTCTAAAATATTCATGTCGTAAACGTGAGTGCAAACGAGCGGAAATATTTACGCTGTACCCCGGAACATAAACCATGTAGAAAAAGGTAGTGTTTTTAACATGTATTTCGGGTAAAGAAAACCACGTAGAAAAAAAAAAAAAAAGACACCCGGGTTGCCGGCAATGAAACTGAAAACCGAGTACCGTGCGGTCTACTGGGACATTCAATTTATGGCGTGCGATCAATCAGGACATCTGTGCTATTCAACATGTTTATGTATCATGTATCCAAAGTATTTTGATGAAGTTATGCGTGAAACCCTATTTAGATACTATTTTGATTAATCTTTACGACGAATCGGCTTATAGTATGAACATCAAAAAATATGCTACGAATAAATCGAAGCTTTTACTAGCTTTTCTATGTATTGAAATTATAATAAAATTATTATTTACGTAACAAAAAATATAAGCGTAAACCACAAAAAAAGTTTTTTTATGACTTAACTATGAAGAAACAATTTTTTTTAAATACCCTTTTATGGAGACCATTTTTGAAGTTTTCCATGTTCTAACTTTTTTCGTTCTTGTAAAATTATGCACAAAATAAATAAAAACCACTTTTTCGCTTACTAGCCTCGTGCAAATACGACGCTTGATTTTAAAATTTTGCAGACATGAGATTCGAAATATTTCTAGCGTTTATAATCTTCTAACACAATATACAAGGTTGTATATAAGGTTACTCCGAGAGGATTAACGAAAGATCCCCAGTACCCGTCAATTTCCTAATTACTGAAAAATACAGGTTGTCCCAAAGGAAAGTTGATATTTGTTTTGCTTTCTGTGTGAACGCAACTTTTCCGAGGGGTGCGGGGGGTATGTCAATCAGTAGTCTGGCTCTTGGGAATTTAGTCGCTATGAAGCATTTCTCGGGAGCGACCGCGCGTTGTTCGTGCGTGAGTTTTAAAAAAATGGTGATTCGGCGACTGTAGCGCGCAGAAGATTCTGCAATATTTCAGGTTTTCGTCAACTAAATGATGCGCCAAGCATTCCTCTCATTCGAAAATGGGTCAAAAAGTTTGAAGAGATCGGTACATCGCTGGCAAAACCAAAATCCGGGTGACCAAGGTCATCAAGAACGGTAGATTCAAACTTTTCGATTCGGAAGCGCGCAAGTGCTTTTAATGTGCATAGATCATCGTTACACAGCATTTTGCACAAAGACCTAATGCTGCACCTCTACAAACTTACTGGCTATAACCAAAAATCATGGTTTCAGCAAGACGGAGCAACATTACATACGTCCAATACGTCTCTGCCATGAGTTCGTGAAATTTTCCCTGGCAAATTGATCTCCAGAAGAGGTGACATAAATTGGCCTCCTCGTGGTCCTGACCTAACCCCTATGGACTTTTTCCTGCGGGGTTATCTCAAATCTAAGTGTTCGCCAAAAATCCAACTTCCCTGATGCAATTAAAAGAAAATATCCGTCACGAAATGGCAGCCATCACGAAGCCTACCTGGCGAGCCGTCATAAGAAATTTTACTCTTCGATTAAATGAATGCCGCGAACGTAAGGATTTACATTTGGACAATATTATTTTTCAGAAATAAATTTCCAAATTGTGTATTTTAGTATTTAATAAACATTTTTTCGATAGAACCCTTACTTTTTTTAAAATCGATCCACTAAATATCAACTTTTTTTGGGACACCCTGTATTGTTTAATGAGTGTATTTTGGAAAGTAAAAGCAACATTTAATGGTGGGTGGTTCAGTAGTACCTATAAGGATTTGATCATCATAAATGTGATTCGTCAAGAGACAAATTGATGTGTAAGGACTCGAGTAATTTTAATTCAGTAATAAAAGTTTGATTAAGACATATCATAGGAAATACAAGTATGTTACTTTGGCGAGCCGTCATAAGAAATTTTACTCTTCGAATAAATGAATGCCGCGAACGTGAGGGTTTACATTTGGACGATATTATTTTTCAGAAATAAATTCCCAAATTGTGTATTTTAGTATTTAATAAACATTTTTTCGAAAGAACCCTTACTTTTTTTTTTAAATCGATTCACTAAATATCAACTTTTTTTTGGACACCTGTACAAAAATGAAATCATTGCGGTTTTAATCAGTATCTAAATTTACTGGCTATTTCGACATATTTTATTACCGATTTCGACGTGTAAATTAATAAATAAATAAAAAACATTAAAACCGATCACCGCTTACAGAAATTTTTATCTTTTGAAGAGTTATAAAATTGTCAAAGTTATTGTATTCAACAAATCAACAACAATTTGGGAGGCGGGAATGGGTACCGCCGCCCCGGGAACCTTTATTGGATAACCAACACCTCTGCCATAGGTCACCCCAAGTGGTTCGCTACGTTTGGTGATTTAGCAGGGGTGCCAGGGTTCATGGGATGAGGTGTGTTTAGGTCTGATGATCAGGACACACTGAACCCCAGATTCCTACCCACCCCTTAAACCCTTTTCTTTTCCAGAACCCTCCTCTCCTTCCTTTACCTAAAAAACCATCCACACAGCATCCCCAAAGATGACATAGGCCCTCAAGGAAATTATTTTCCTTAGGGCCTCCTGTGTGAGATCATGTAAAAAAAAAATTTAAAAAACTCGAGATATTTTATGTATGGACTGGCAAAAATACCAAAAGAACAAATTTATGCACAGAAGGGGTAAATGTCGAAGAAACTTTTTAAAATAACATAAATTTCAATTGACAGCAGCCACACGCACGCGTGCTTTGATATGCGACAGCCGGGATTGTAGACATCAGAGCTAAATTTGATATTTATTCAGAGCTAGTAAATTTGATATTTATGACGTCGTCGAACAAAATCCTTTTTCAAAAAGAGTGGATTGAATAAATGAAATGTAACATGTTTATTATCCTTTCAAATAAATCGTTTGAATGACGATATAAATGTTATCAAAAATATTTTGCAATACTTGCACACTGAATAGTCACTTATATTTTAAATCTACGTTTTAAAAATGAGTTGGTCATCATTCAAAGGATTCTGATTGTTTCAATAATTAAATATTAGCGGTTAAAAACCCGCTACACAGGTTTTTACTGCTATACCCTGCGGGCGGCTTTTGGTTCGGCTTCGCCCAGTTAGTGTTAGTGAACTGGTTCCAGAATTAGCCCGTTCCTCGTATCCACGTTCCTCGTGTCAATCGGTGATAGCTAGTCACCGCGACAAAGTATCCGGGTCGAGCGATGAGGTCATATAATATACATCAGCTTGATACAACTGAGTATTACCAATTACCGTCAATCTTTCGAAATCCGGGAGATACTCCAGGTTCACAAATTCGTAGAATTTGATTGATCTTTTGAAAAATCGATTTTCTTTCATAAATTATCAAATATGTTGGCTTGTCTGTGACCTCGTAAAGCCTTTTGTAAATCAGCGTCATCAGTTTTCTTTCAAATCGGTATAGATCACACTTCTAGGATCTTTCTCGAAATGACAAACATTTTCTCGTTCATGCTTATGCAAGATGTCAGTCACACGTTGCGATAACGAATTTAGTCTGCTTGCGAAAAATGAATCGGCTCACCAGTTGTTTTATACAAAAACAGTTTTCCGTATAAATTCAAGTACAACTATTGGCACGGAATCAGGTTAATTGGGGTAAGTACTTATTGTTAAAACAAGCGCCAACTTCTACACGGAAGGTCACAGTAATTTTCTTTCATGTATTGATAGTGAATTAGGTGTTTACGCAGCTCATAAAGTTGGTAGTTAATGGGCGGACATAAAACATATTTTCCCCCAAGTTAAAACCAGAATAGATGAATGACCTCTGAGTTTCTTTTCTATTTTCTGTTGGAAGTTTATAAAGATAAAAAAATATTTACTTGCGATTTTATAGATTTCTTATTCGAGCTTTGTTAAATGTTCTGTTTATATTTAATGGTACTGGAGATTTGTAAATAACGAACTGGCTCAAAACAGACCAGATAGAATACAAATACTTCTGGCTCAACCAAAATTAAACCTCCTACTTTCCAGCATTGACTCTATTTGTGAATTTTTTGATTAATAGATTAAGTATTAAACATTCTCTTCTATGCTTTTATTGTCTTCCAACATCTTTCAATCAATGCTCAAATTATTTGATATATCTAAAAGTATGATCGATGACTATAAATTTTAATTTCCCAAATATTCTGGGTTTCAATTTTATTCGATTGAAAGGTTTCGTTTATTCCCGTCATCTCCGGTGCATTCAATAGCAGAGATAAATGTATGAAAAAAATAAAGGAAAGCAGAAGACAAATATTTAATAAATAAATTTCAAAAATACAAAGTACAGATTACTAACAACTACCCATGAAAATCTTGATGTTGAAAGCTTGTAAGTCTAGAACGTAAATAAGTTACACACACAAATCAACGCCTACAATAATATTGGATACAAAACACATTTGATAAATGTGGCAAACAGATTCCAAATATTCGATAAATCAAATTTCAAAAATATATAATAAAATTTAATAGATTAATCAAATTAATCAAACTAATTTTGAAAAACTTGATGTAGAAAGCATATAAGTCCAGAACGTAAATAAGTTGAACAACGCCCACAATAATATTGGATATAAAACACATTTTATGATAATATACATATTTCAACCAGTTGATTAATATGTATAATTAATAATACGTTTTCCATTGTTTTTTGCTGATCTCTTTTTAAAATGAAACCAACACGAAAATATTATATGAGGTCCTTACATATGAAATTGGCGTTTTGTATGGGAAGAACATAAAGTCGATTTTTTATTTAATATAATATATTTATTTAATCAAAGTATGTACCATTGCTATCTATGCACTTTTGCCATCTCATAGGTAGTTCATAGATCCCTTTACTAAAAAAAACCATTCGGACGAGAATCAATAAAATCTTTGAAAGCGGTTTGGACTGCCCCATCGGAGTTGAATTTTTTCCCTTGCAAGAAGTTATCCAAATTTCGAAAAAAATTGTAATCTATTGGTGCAAGGTCCGGAGAGTACGGTGGATGTCTTACACATTCCAATTGAAGCTACTCTAATTTGGTAGCCAACGGTATGTTGGTATGCAACGCAGCAGTCAACGCACGTTTATTGATTTGCTTCACTCAATTCGTGAGGTACCCACCTTTCAAGCTTTTTCACCTTTCCAATTTGCTTCAAGTGGATTAAAACAGTTTTATCACTAACACCGCAGCCTGCAGCTAACTCGGACGTGGTTTGCGATGGATCCGCTTCTACAATAGGCTTCAATTCTTCATTATCAACCTTGGTCTCCGGCCGTCCACGGGGCTTGTTCTGCAGGTCGAAATTTCCAGAACGAAAGCGTTGGAACCAAAAACACACTGTGTTTTCTTTTGCGGCACCGTCGCCATACATATCATTAATCCTTCGAGCCGTTTCTGCAAAGTTTCCAGTACGGCAAAACACCAATTTCATGTGTAAGGACCTAATAATTGTTCCAAGAAAGACTTGTCTATTTGTTTCGCAAAAATTTACATGTTTAGTAAAGTCGTCAAGTGATGATTCTACGCCATTTCGTTTTTTTGACAGTTGAAGGGTTAAAAGTTGTAAAGTCTAAGTGTATTTAATGACAATGTTACGTTTGAATTTCTGTGAAACAACTGGCCTTAACATGTTTAAATCAGTTTCGATTTAATTTTCTTTAACATACTTAGTATTATTGTGTTTTTTTCTTTTCTCCATCAATTTTTTTTCTTTCTAACATCTCACGCATCGGGTTTAAAATATTACAGAAGGGGTTACTATATAAATCAGAAAGATAAACCTTCCAAAATAGAAAAAAATGTCAACAACACAACAATCATTGTGAAACGTTTCGGACTAGCAGAGATAAGACAAGGGACCAAAAGGCATTGCCCTACGGACCTCCGTGACCGCTAGGGATCAATGATATTTTTGGATTTATCTTCGTAGAAATAATGTGAAAAACGTAACAAAATCAGATTTCTTCCATTGTCTTATATGCACATATTCATTAAATCACACTTTAATGCATGGATTAGTATTTATGTGAACTTATTTTATTTTTAACTTATTTATAATGGTGAACATTAGAATATCATTACATTGCAAATATTCTAGTTCTTTCAGATATTTTCATACTTCCAACTACTTTTCCTTGAAAACTTTAATCAGAGTATCTTTCTTTCACAATTTGTATATATATATGTATTATCCTGTATTTGTTAGTATTTTTATATTCAGTCCTGATGAAGGTACGGAGGTACCGAAACCGGTAGACGGAAAAAAATAACAATAATTATTTAGCCGTGTTTGGGAGTCAGTACTTCTCCACTTTCCAATTCCCCACGAGCCTCTCCCCAACATTCCTTTCAGTTCTTAAAGCACACTATATTTGGAATGCCATAGTTTCAATGGATCCAGACAATGGGAGCTTTGGGACTCTTTGTGAGGTATTCACACATTCAAATGGTATATAATCTGACAACTGTGTTTGTACCACGATAGAAGTAAACGTAATCGCGGATTCTAGTGGGGTACATTATTTTTCTGGCCAAATATTACGTTAAAACAAACAAAAAAACTAGTAATAATTTCGGTTTCTTTTACCGTAAAAACGTGGTATTTATTACTCCATAAGACACATTCTTTGGGATTCCACAAATCATCATAATAATTAACAACACCAAGAGCCAGCGGGCTGGTGTGGATTTGATTTAACAGATGGCATTGGTTATATAGGTTTCGTTAGCCATAGCAACGCGTGGCCGGGTCTGCTAGTCATTTAATAAAACTGAGTTATATTCAATTCAGTTTGATTGTATGAAATCTCTTATTTCTACATATATGTTTTTTTTTTACAATATATTTATTTATTAATGCCCTTTTTAGGGACTTTTACATATGGATAGTAAAAATTATACAGTATTTATTTACGTAACTGAATTGCTCCAATAACAATATTTTGTATATGTTTAGTAACAAATTGAAGGTGTCCACTGAATTTGTATAATTGTTATTCTAGGCAAAGAGGAATACGTCTGGTACTAGACCCAGAATTACTGCACTGAAATAAATTTTCTGGTATTACGTAATGAAATTCGTCGTCTTCAATAAGTTTTATTTCTAATACTTCTTAGCATTAAAATTATTTCAAAGGTACATATTTGTTTCAGGTTCCACGGAGGCAGAATGAACTGACGTTTGTTTTTTTTTATTTTCGAAATATATCTCTCTTTTATGTCTTCGGGTAATGTGTTGAACATTTCAGAAATTTTATGGCTCTTTGTTCTACGTTCTACCCCCGTACACATTCCTTATTTTAAATTTATGCTTCTCTATGCTTAGTAAGGTCATTGCGGTTCACAGATTCTGTGTTCCAGAGTAATTCATCCAGCGTTAACTGGTATCTAACCTACTAAATGTATTGAGAATGTTACATAGTGACAATAGCTTTTTAGAATCACCTTGACATGACCTAATATTTTCCCAGAAATTAACTATAGGAAACGGAGTTATATATTTGTTCGTCTCAGTAACGAGTTTAATTTAAAGTCTGTACATTTGTGCCGTGAAAAGTTAGTATTCCATTTTAAAAAGACACGTATGTGCGTAATTCAGCGTTACAAAAATATTGTGCCGAATTGATGACAATCGGGGAAGTAATGACCACTAAAGAATTTTAAAAAATAAATAAATAAAAAATTGAGAGCAACGTTTTGTCATGAGATGTCAAAAAATGAGAAACAAACCAGGTATGGTGGTTACCGTAGTCACTGCAATGATACTAGCCTAAAATTTCCTAGCATCATTTAGTCTGCTTCAGTCTGTGCCAAGCCAGAATAGTAAGCCAGGATCTTGCCAGGACTTTCCATACTAGCTTGGTATCTCGGCTTGAAATACTAGCCTCGAGTATCTACACTGTTCACTCCATATCCTGTCAATGTAAATGATTCCGCTAATGCGTTACTATACATGTACATAGAAATTAATTTTGCTAAAAACAGTTTTATGATGACATAAATATATTATCTACGTAATGTATTATCTTTTCTATTTAATTTAATTTCTAATTTTCATTTTACTACCGCACATGTCAATATTATTCATAAAAATATCTATTTTAATATTACATACGTAAATTCTGTCATGACAACTGATATACCAAATAGTGAGAATCAATACGTATGATATCTGATGGAATTAAATTCAGACAATTAAATTAATTATTTCATTTCGTAATTTAGAAATACTACTGTGGCGTCACACGCCGAGGGACTTTACTATAAAAATCACACTTCGAGTTCTTACTAAATATTATATGTCATTATTTTATTTATATTACTTGCTGACCCGACGAACTTCGTACCGCCTCAGAATCAATAGCTGTTGAATTAAATTCAGTTTTTTTATTAAGTTAAAAATTACGCAATGAAGCAATTATCAATGCGCAACTGTCCGTGTTTTGTTTTTGGCAGTATCAGAGATGGCGTTGTATACGGATTTATATTTTTGTGATTTTCTTACTTTTACAATTACTTATGGAATTCGGGAGGCGGATACGGGTGCCGCCGCCCCGGGAACCATTTATTGAATAACCAACACCTCTGCAATAGATCACCCCAAGTGGTTCGCTACGTTTGGTGATTTAGCAGGGGTGCCCGGGTTCATGAGGTGACTTATGTCCGGGTCTTGGCAGTTGATGCGCCTGCCCACCTGCTGCGTGGCGGGCCGGATCGAGAGTGACTGGTTGAGGGAGGCCTTTTGACCTTTCCAGCCGGACTCTCTCGACCCATTGCCTTGCACCACAGTTGGAGAGATGGATTCATACGTCCGTCACTCCCGGACACACTGACCCCCAGATTCCTACCCACCCCTCATACCTTTTTCCTTCCCAGAACTTTCTATCCTCTCCATTCCTTAAAAAGATCCTCCACACAGCATCCCCTAAGATGACATAGGTCCTGAGAGAAATTATTTTCCTCAGGGCCTCCTGTGTGGAGCTTATGTAAAAAAATGCGTTTCATTTCAGAGATTTTTTTATAATTATTGTATTTTTTCTTTGGAGGTGTGCAGACATACGTTCACCATTTGTCTCATTTTCGACTATTGACATTGACTGTGTAAGAAAGAAGGGCAGCATTATATGATTAAAAACAAATGCACAACAATCAACGCATTGACATTTGACGTTTTTGAATGTTTGGAATTCATGCACAGTTCAATATTATACCCCTCACAATATTGCTGCAGTTCTTTCAAAATAGGAGAATTCGTTCCATACAAAATGTATGGGGAAAATAATTTTCTTTATAACTATTTATTTCGTTAACTTTTGTGATGTTTTAATAGTTATTATCCTATCCGGGGCGGAGACAAATCCAACAAATCAAAGATCATCAGAATCAGCCCAGCCGTTCTCGAGTTATAAATAGTGTAACTAACCCGACTTTGTTTTATATATTAAAATTTATTTTTATCATATACATTAACATAATGTTATTTATTATTTTCATAATTATCGATTCATATCGTAACGCAGAAAAACGGTGTTAAACTGACAAATTGAAGTTTTGGTTTTCATTCCTCTTCTCAAGTCGGTTCCTCATTGCTGAGGATTGTGACCCCTACTCCAATTTCCATGGTGAAAAGACTCCTTCATTCCTCACGATCCTGCGCTGCGTGAAGAGCCAACTGCACCCTCGTACCAGACGCCAATGATACTTGGTCATTCCAACGCCTTGGTGACCTTCCTCTGCTTTCTTCTGTCTTCTACTTTGCCAGTATGGTACTGACTCACTTGCCCATTAACAAGCCGGCTTATGAACATGCTCATTAATAGCTTAAGCTAGCCTGTTCACAAAATCTTGGAGACTTCCCCTTCTACCTGATAAACCAATGAGCATGCTGTGGACACACTGACATACATGCTACCAGGTAGCAATTGCTACAAGATAGCCTGCTTTTTGGCTTCAAATGAGCAAGTGTGTGCGTAGCATAACCAGTTTATTCAAGTTAAGAGTCCTCAATTTGGCGAGAAACATGGCAGATAGTGTGGATGCGTAGCTCTTCCAGAATCAGGTTATCATTGTTACTAGGTACTGAGAGTTATTTTATTTATTGTTTTCATTATGTAATCAATTACATACCATAAATTATTAATGTTATTATTTATTTACTCGGTGCACCGTATCAAAAATACTAATTTCGGTTTTGTGCCTGTGATTGTGACTCTAGTTCAAGAACTCGAATTTGCTTTGAATTTAAGTGTCATTATAATTGGAATTAACTGTTTCAATAATTCAGACAAGCGATAAAGAACTCGCCTAAGTAGGTATATTATAATATTTTAACAGAAGTTATTTTAACTAACATTTTCAAAAATTTAAACTGATGTGTCAAGAATTCAGATAAGTACCTACCTACCTAAATTTCGTAGTGTGATCTTCACAAGTAAAGTCAGATTTCGTCAGTTTTTAGGGGACAGCAGTTTTTAGTTAAATGTAATTTATTATACATTCTATAATTATAAAATATTCATTGATTTTTCAGAGAATTTTGCCAGTAATAATAATATGATATTTAATACTTTAAAAAAATATATAAATGGTACTTTTCTTTGAAATGCGATGCCCGTTTATGTATTTTTCTTAAGGGTGGAAATATGTGTATAGGCTACAAAAATTCTTTTTTTTTTACAATCGAAAGTAGAACTACCTATTCAAAAATATATTCTGAAAATTTCAAACCGAAATCCACAACCGTTCAAAAGTTATAAGCGTTTGAGCGAGTATCCCTCGGTTGAACCAACTACTTTACTGTAACTCTTATTTTTTTCAAACGCGTTTTTCTCAAAACTACTTTTTTCGAATATGTGTAACCGCTAGCTCCTACAGTTTTTGATGAATCGTTATCAAACTCGGCACATAGTTACTTTATATAAATGCGCTCTATTTGAATCTCAATCCTAAATGGTATCTATATTTTAACTTTGTTTTTTTTTATTTAAAAAAAAAACGAACAAAATAATGGTAAAAAATCATACTAAATTTCTACATTCCTGAAAGAAATATTAATATTCGATTTTTTGTGGGAAGTGAGGTCCAAATAGGATAAACACTTATAAAAATGTAAGTTTTCTTGAAAAATTGATTTCAAGTGAAAATCGTGACATCCGGGAATTTCACAAATTGCCCAGCCGGAAGGCGACTTACAATGCGCGGCAGGTGATATCTCTGTCATTTTGAGAAAGAATATATTCATGAATATACGTGTAAAATGACCCTAAAGTATAAATAGTATAATATATTATTTATACATATTTAAATATACACCTATTTCCCCCTCAATCAGCAAAAACTCTCAAATAGTGAGCTCTGGCGTCATGAAATTTACAGAATGTTCAGTTTTGAATGTTTAAGTCATCGCAATAGTTGTTTCAATTAAATGTTTGTATTTTTCAGTCCAAAAAAATGTGCAACTCGCCGTATAATTTTTTTACATATTTACAATTGTTCGTTGAGAGAAAAGCTTCCGCAAAAACTGTATTAAAACTTCTGCGAAGTGAGTAGGAAGCAAGCATGAAAATAGAATTAATTAATTTAATAAATATTTTGTTGGTTTAATTTTCTCTTTTATCCGACCAGAACGTTTCAAATGAAATTTTATTTTGTGCTGTCTGGCACAATATTAAATTAAAAAGCATTGTATTTAAAAGCAAGTGGAAAGATAATCGTGTTGAGGTGTTCTGGGTTTCTAATGTATTCATTTTTGAGCGATGTTTTTGGCTCAGCATCCAATTTCGGGTTCGCCTTATCAATTAGATGGTATATTGTTCCAAGAGAGGTAATGTTAAGTAACTTGTAACGTAAGTTGGGTTGTGTTAAGTATATTGTAACTGCAAATAGGTTAATTAAGGGGTAAGGTAGGTAAACCGACTCAGATACCCTTAAGACAAAGGATCTTAACAAGAGGCTTTGTTACAACCCCAGGGTAGTAGATGAAGAAACTAAAAAATAATGGGTGTTTTGGCAACGGCTAAATTTTAAAAGTACTAAAACAGAATTAAGTACACTTTGTTGGTGGTAAACTTAAAATTATTCATAATGTGCTCCTTCATAGATGTCGATAAATTTGCAAGTTGTGCCTTAAAATATGAATTTTTGTTGGCGCTTCTGAATACGGAAAATGGATACAAATAAACAGTTTTGTCCAAAATTCTTTTAAAAAAGCACACAAATATAAAATCAGATTGGATCGCTAATTTTTTTTTCTAAAATAATTCATTTACCGCCATCTCTGAACCAGCAGTTTAGAAATATTAATACCGTGAAGCAAATACACATTTGGTTTTCCGTGCAAAGCTTTATGTGTAATTTCTTAAATCCCTTAATTTTAATTTAATAGTTTAAGTTTAAACTCGCCTTAAGCCGCCTCTACCCGAATTTTAACCAATTTCTTACATATCTTGCTTAAAAATTAGAAGTTTTTATGCTCTTAAAAAATATATGTTATTTTTGAAGATAATATCTAGTAACTCTAAGTGACCAGCTCAGATATGGGGGCTCCATCGAAGCCAGAGTTAAGTTATCCTCTCAAAAACTGGGCGTACTGTACAGGACCTGCAGATGCTTTAATAGTACACAAATTCTAACCCTGTACAAATCACAAGTTGAATTAGGTAGCCTTCTCTGGTCTGGAGCCCTAAAATATCTGAAAAAAGCCTCGACTCTGTGCAGAAATGGGCGGTCCGATAGATTCGTACGATATAGATTCTCCTAATTTAACAGACGGATTGCAATCTTTAGAGCACAGACGTTGGGTGGGATTGCTATCCTTGTTCTACCGATATTTCAATGGAAGATGCTCCGAGGGACTAGCGTCATTGATCCCTTCGGCACCGGTGTATAGTCGGGAAACACGCCAAACGCGTGCCCAACATATGTACACGGTTGACATTGGTCACATGAAAATGGGTCCCTTCTTCGACTCGTTCTTGTGTTCAAAAGCTCGGATGTGGAATGATTTGCCGGCCTTTGTGTTTCCTACTTTTTACAACATTTATCTCTTCAAGTCCATTGTTAATTCCTTCCTCTCCTCAAAAAGACCCTCCACACAGCATCTCAGATGACATAGGCCCTGAGGGAAATTATTTTCCTCAGGGCCTCAGGCCCTGAGGAAAATAATTTCCCTCAGGGCCTCCTGTGTGGAGTTAATGTAAAAAAACAAATAAAATTAAAAAATTAAAATTACATTTAACTGGGTTTTTTGCTGTAATTCTATAAATAAGGATTTTATTTTATTTTCTACATAATTATATTTTATTTTCTACTATATTTAAATACAAGTAAGTAAATTTTAACTGCTTTAAAAAAATCACAATTATACCCACGAAATGGCTTTGCCCATGTGGGATTATTTTGTTATCAAACATATATGTAGTTATATTATGAGGTAATATTTGTAAATTGCTTGATGTATGATACAAGCTTGTTTTCGTAATACAAATATTTCAAAAGAATCATTCTCCTAAAAAAATACCCCTTTTAGGGGTGCTTCAATCCCATTGACTGCGGACAGTTGGGACTCTTGTGCGGTATTCATAAAAAAATAGCGTAACTGTGCAGTCGGGAGCGAAGCTACCTTGCCTGTGTACACGTGTGTAAAATGGATTAAAAAAAACTTTTAAAAAGGTTCTTTAGTTCATCAGTTACTTTTGGTTTGCCTATAATATAAGAGATATCAGAATTTGAAATTAAAACACTTTTGTACTTTCTTCCACTCATTCATTTTCACCGGGACCGGTTTCATCCTACTACGGACATTTTCAGACTGGTAGTTGAAATTCTTATGCTACGGTACTTATACACACTTAGGCAGGGGTACGCAACATTGTCTCTATATAATGAATGTTTCTATTTTATTAATGTTAAGGTATTGTAAGTTATTTGGTTAATTTAAGGTACATTTAGGTAATTATACAGTTAATTATTAAAATTATGAATGATGTCACCTATTAAATAGATATTTTTACTTCAAATGAATATATATGAATTTGTGTAATGAAAAAGGTTTGTAATTTGATAAAGATAGAGATGTCAAAATCCTTCATGTTTGCAACAAAGGACCAAAGTTAGACAGGTTAGAGTCACTAGAAATTAATCGCCTAACGAAGAAAATAGATCAAAAATAGATCATGAATAAATAGTTGTAACATAATTTTCAATCACCATAAATATAACCATTGTAATTCACTTAGAATAATTTTACTTCGAAGAGCAGTGGTGTAATTTAAGTATGTAATTTAAAAATGTAATAACCCAAATATACGGAGAACCCTAATAATAATAAATACCATAGTGCATCAATATTTGTCAATTATGCCCTAAGCAACAAGCAGGGAATATCCCAACATTACCAAAATAAAATATCAGTAATCACAAACCTTTTCAATTATATCCTATCCTACTAATCCTTCTAATATTATAAAGGCGAAAGTTTGTATGGATGTATGTTTGTAACTCTTTCACGCAAAAACTACAGAATGGATTTTAAATTTTTTTTCACTAATAGAAAGCTACATTATTTGCGAGATCTATGGGCTATATATATTGGTAAGCTCTGGCGTTATGAATAATTTCTGGCGTTATGCAATTATTTATCATACGTTTTCTGTCCCTAACAAAATCGATTTATTGCAAACGTCAGAAAAAAAAACAAACAAATTGTTGCCTTGAAAACGATGTTTTTTTTTAACCAGGCGATTCACCTTAAAAAGAGTGCTTTGTTGGCGTCGTACTTAATAACTTTCTCTAAAAATGAATCGCCGAAATGTATGTATTCGCATAAACCCGAACGACTATGTTATTATGTATGTAACGACTGCACTAAATTGGATAAATTTTTTTTGTTCGTTATTTTATATAAAACTACCGTTGAGTTCCCGTTGAGTTTTTTTAATACCATGCGAGCAAAGCCGCTGGAAAAGCTAGTAAATTCATATATATTCATTTGAAGTAAAAATATCTATTACTTTAATACCTTAAAATTAACAAAATAGAAACATTCATTATATAGAGACAATGTTGTGTACCCCTGCCTAAGTGTGTATAAATACCGTAGCATAAGAATTTCAACTACCAGTCTGAAAATGTCCGTAGTAAGATGAAACCGGTCCTGGTGAAAATAAGTTAGTGGAAGAAAGTACAAAAGTGTTATAATTTCAAATTCTAATACAATGGAATTCCACCACGAATTAACAGTTCAAAAACTAGACTCAATAAGAGATATCCCTGATAATCTGTAAATAAAGAACATGGTACAAATAAAAATTCATCCCCCGGCAAAACACAGGGAGTAAGTTTTAGTCTTATTTTTCAAATAATCCCTAAAGCACGTAAATGTTCAGCAAATTCATCGCAATCAAAGTAATTTCATGAACAAAGAAGGGAAAAATAAAATGAAGAAAGAATGGAGTGCTTCAAATTTAGGGAGGGATCGAACATAGGCTAGGGGCTGAAGCCCTTTGCTGGAATCGCTTAGGGTGGAAAATACCGAGGCTTGTACCTCTTCAGTTTTTTAGGGTGGCGTATAAAAAACAGGCAGGTGCTCGAAGGTGTTTAAAGTACTTGTTGAAAGGTCGATGTTTTAAACCTAATCGGGTTTATTTAAAAAATTTGCACTATTTAAATTTAGGAACCATTTATTAGATAACCGTCACCTCTGCCACGGGTCATACCAAGTGGTTTGCAACGTTTGGTGACTTAGCAAGGGTGCCCAGTTTAAGGGTCTTGGTGGTGGATGCATCTACCCACCAGCTGCGTGGCAGACCGGATCGAGAGAGACTGGTCGAGGCAGACCATTCGATCTCTCCAGCAGGACTCTCTCGGAACATCGCCTTGCACCGCCGTGGGAGGGATGGATTTTATATTTTTATTTTTTTTATTAAGGAGAAAATACAGATACAGACGTCAATTGACAAGAATATACAAAACAATTAATAGAGAATTCGCCTGCATCCAAACTATTTCTCACGAATTAACATTAACAGCAGATAAAACATATACAAATATTTTTACCTTTAAATACGGAAAAGACGTATGTATATACATAAGTAAATATTATTTTACAAATAGAGAGATGAAAACAAAAATGCGCAATATCTTTATAAAAGTTTACAAATTGATTTTGGAAAAATTTTGATGGTAAGACCAAAAATATATATAGATAAAAAATTATGACATACAGAAATTAAAAAAAAGAGAGGTAGTTAAAATTATAAACCAAACAATGTCTAAGTTATGGTACTTTGTAGGAAAACAGCCTTCAATTTTCTACTAAAAGTACTGCGTGTATCAAAAAATAAGTCGGAATTCTTGTGGTTTTGATTTTGATTAAACTATTCGCACATTCTTCTGATTGGATCCCTGACACCAGCATTTGTACGCGTCCGGCTAATGTGGAATAAGTCGTTAAGCCTTGTTACTCTGGGTGGTATTTTGAAGTTTATTAGTTTCAGTAGGTCAGGACAGTCGATAACATTATTGCAGATTTTATAAAGCGTCATGAGGTCAAGGTACGTTCACCGGTTAGTTAGAGTGGAGACGATATAATTCGAGAGCATATTTATGTACCCCCGTTTAGGTGCGCTCATTCTGTAATTGAGGTATTGCAGAAATTTCTTTTGAATACTTTCAATGTTGTCTTTATAGACACCGTAAAGTGGTGTCCATATGGAGGTGCAGTATTCAAGTTGAGAACGGACCAGCGTGTAGTAAAGTAGAAGATAAGTTTCAGGTTTTCGAAATTCGCGGCTGTTTCTGATGACAAATCCTAGCATGCGGTAAGCTTTATTCACAATATTCTCAATGTGCGCATCGATACATTGCGCATTGTGCGCATGTGCGCATTTATACGTCCGTCAGTCCTAGAGACACCGAACGCCAGATTCCTACTCACCCCTCATAACTTTTTCCATCCCAGAACCTCATCTCCTTTGTTTCCTCAAAAGACTCTCCACACTACTGTGTGGAGAGTTATTTGAGGTTACTACCTCAAAGGTGACTTAAGCCCTGGGGGGATTTATTTTCCTCAGGACCTTCTTTGTGGAGCTAATTTATAATTATCTACAAAATCTTACTTCTTATTACGTAGTAGACTTCGTGTTCAGAAAGGTGTTCCTAATTTTCTCTTATTTAAATCAAAACAAAAATTTACTTTGAAATTGCCAGATAAATTGAAAGGTACATAAAAACCTATCTTAAATATACTTGAATTATATACTATATATTTTATGTGACATTTTTTTAAATTTCAAATAAGTAATTACGAAAAGAAACGTCACTATCGCAATGAAATTATTCCCTTTTTCAAAGTATATAATATTGCAAAAAAAAATGCTAACAAGAAAATCCGAATATAAAAATATTTAGTTTTTTTCGCGAGAACTACAAAGAAAGAAAGAAAGTTTAAGATTAGCATTGATGGGAAAAGTCCTGTGAGTTTATTTTATCATTTTGGTAGTTGAGAACGGCTCAGCGCGCAGTGCGAGCTTAGCGTGGATAAAAATCAAAAATTGTAATAAAAAAATCTTACAACATTATTGAAGTGACAAAATAGTATATACGCCTAAAAAAGCTTTTAGATAAAAGTGATATATGAAATCATAAGTTTGCAGTGCACATAGGAGAACATCTTTTTGGGAGGCGGATATGGGTACCGCCGCCCCGGGAACCATTTATTGGACAACCAACACCCCTGCCACAGGTCACCCCAAGTGGTTCGCTACGTTTGGTGACTTAGCGGGGGTGCCCGGGTTCATGGGATGAGGTTTGTCTAGGTCTTGGTGGCGGATACGTTTGCCCAACCACTGCGTGGCGGGAAAGATCGGAGGAGACTGATTGAGGGAGGCCTTTTGACCTCTCCAGCCGGATTCTCCCGACCCTTCGACTTGCACCGCAGTGTGAGGTATAGATTCATACGTCCGTCACTCCTGGCAACACTGACCCCCAGATTCCTTCCCACCCCTCATAACTTTTTCCTTCCCATATCTTCTTCTCCTTCCTTTCCCTTAAAAAACCCTCCACACAGCATCCTCAAAGATAACATAGGCCCTTAGGGAAATTGTTTTCCTCGGTGCCTCCTGTGTGGAGCTAATGTAAAAAAAAAAAACTGAATTTTATAGGAAATAACAACAAAGTGGGAACATAATACGTATTTAAATATACAAATATAGCTGAAGTTTACAAGTTAAACGATAATACACAGAGAAAAAATATTAAAATAATAGATAATAAGATTTCATTATTTTCAACTTAGTGTTTCAGTAAGCCAGATTTAAAAATACACACAGAAAAACATTTTATTACCAAGGCTATGTATGAAGTCTACATATTATTATATATATTATATTGAAGAGAGAGGAAAAGTTGGTTCGAAAAGTTCGGAATGAAATGAAAGTTATTATTTGTTATTATTAAAGTTATTGAAAGTTATTATTGTTATTATTAAAAACCGAAACCCAACCGCTCACCTTTAAAAAACATTTATCACAATGGATCCTTACAACTAGAAATGATGTTTAGAAACGATGTTCCTTTATTCCTTAATTCAACAAATAATTAAATTACTATTTCTCATATGTTATATTTTAATAACTATTATTATCAACTTATTATTACAATATTATTACTTATTTTTGTTATTATTATTAATTAATTAATTATTAATTGATAGTGGTTAATAATTATTAATTATTATTAATTAATTAAATATTATTATTAATTGTTATTACTTATTCATTATTATTAATTAATTATTATTATTATAAAATTTTGCAATTTAATTTAATCTGTACAACTTCTAATTTTATTTATCAACTATTACAAATGTATAATTTCAAATCTGTAAACTTCACCCGCCATAACACAGGGATATCCCTAGCATGGCGGATGAAACACCACAAAAAAACAGCAATGTACAATATTCTTATAAATAAATAAAAAAATAAAAATATAAAAATATTAATGAATTATTTTATCAAAGTGTCTATAAAAGAATCGTTAAACGTCCTTGGGGTGATATTCTTTGAAAATTGTAAAAAATAATATAAGCTGCCTCATGTTCCTGTTTTCACATAATATTTTGCTTTGAACGTTGGCATATTAAAAATCAATACACCTGTCTCAAATTGTAGGACGTTCAAATTGCCGGTTTTCTCATTCCCATTCCTTTGTGTTTACAAATCTCAATATTTTTATTATTCATTACTCAAACCTTTATTTAGTGAGTAGGTACCTACCTATTATTAAAATAATTCAAATAATTTTAATCAATATGTATTCATTGCTCATTTGGTCTGTGTACATTATGTTTCTTTGCACTGTCATTAACTTGACAAAAATTGCACAGGTTAAATTACTATAAATTATTATTTTTAATTGTTAAACTAACGTTGAAGACAAGATTTTTATGCATAAAAATTGAGTGTTTCAGGCTGATAATTATGGCTTATAATAATTGTTACCCTTTGTGCTATGCATAAAAATCTTGTCTTAAACGTTAGTTTAACAATTAAAAATAATAATTAATATTTTGACAAGTTTAAGTATTTCCCCAATAAATGAAGACATAATTTGTCTCGACGCCACCTAGCGACGGATTTAACACTAACAGTGTCTCTCTTGCAAAAATAAAAATGGTTGTTTTCAGGTGGAAAAAATATAATAAGCAGTAATTGTTGAATGAAACACTAGTATATATTGAATCATTTGGCGGGTATAAGATAAGCCGCCATAGCTCAATTGGGAGAGCAGCTGACCGGCAATCAGAAGGGCACGGGTTCAAGTCCCGTTGGCGTCATGTTTCTTTTCTCGGAAGATTTTTTCAATGTGGATGAGTGTTTCAGGCTAATAATTATTGCTTATAATAATTATTAAATTACTATACATAATGTACGAGTATTATGTTTCCACTTCATTCTTAGAAATTCTGACCCTTCAAAAGCTACGTAGGTAATTTTTCTTTTAATTCGGGTGGTATGGATACCAACCCTTCCATAAGTCGCCCTACGTGGTTCACTCCGTTTGGTGACTTTGCAGAGAAGCTCGGGTTGATGGAGTGAGGTTTAGGTTTAGGTGTCTAGTTCTTGGCGGCGGATGCGTTTGCCCACTTATTACGGATCGGTAGAGACTGGATGCGACAGACATTTGACCTCTCCAGCTGTTATCTCTCGAGCTATCGCCTTACACCGCAGTGGGAGGGGCGGATTCATACGTCCGTCACTCCTTGACACATTGAACCCCAGATTCCTACCCACCCCTCATACTTTTTTCCTTCCCAGAACTTCCATGTAGTATCCGCAAAGATGACATGGGTCTTGAAGAATATTTTTTACTCAGGGCCTCCTTTGTGAATCTAATGTAATAAAAAAGGTAAGCCTTCATCCCATTTAGGTATATACTAGTGGCAGAAAATCTACCATTTGCTTCGCTAAAACCTCGTTAAAAATGAGATCTGGCGTAAATAAAAATGCGTGTCTTTCTTCTGACTGGAATTTTCAGATCTGTAATTTCAGTCCACATCGAGGCAGACGCTTTAGCCAGATTATTATACATTAAATGAAAAAACACACTTTGTAAAACACCACTTTTTATTTGAATTAGTATTTAACAGCCAACCTGGTTTCCCTTAGCTCAAGCTTCATCGGGGCTTATTATATCAACTAAAGATAACATACAGACACATGTTAAGGGACGTAAGTACTTGACTTACTATAACCGGTCTCCGGTGACTTTTGGATGACTTTTTTGTTTAGAAATTATTTTTCTCAAAATCAAACAATTTTTTTTCTTCTGCATGTCATCACTGCTCACTCAGCCGAGTAACCGACAAACCCACTACCAACTGTCCAACACCTACCATTTTTCATCTTTTTGTAGAAAAAATAAAAAAATAAAACACCAAAAATGTTACTGGAGACCAAAATTTTATTTCCTTTTTTATTCCAAATAATGTCAGGAATCACTGCGTAAAGAAAGTCAAGTACGTCCCTTAACACCCTGTATAAAATAAATTAAAAGAATGAGTGAAAGAGATAGCAATAGAATAGGCGAAACCCTATTGGTGCCAGAAAGAGATACAAATAGAAAAGAGGGAGACAAAAATAATTACAGGTGTGTCTGTATGTAATTATCTTTAGTTGATATAATAAGCCCTGATGAATCTTAAGCTAAGCGAAAACTGGTGTTGGCTGTTAAAAACAATTCAAATAAAAAGTGGTGTTTTACAAAGTGTGTAAAACAAAGTCGGGTTAGTTACACTATTTATAACTCGAGAACGGCTGGGCTGATTTTGATGATCTTTGATTTGTTGGATTTGTCTCCGCCCCGGATAGGATAATAACTATTAAAACATCATAAAAGTTAACGAAATAAATAGTTATAAAGAAAATTATTTTCCCCATACATTTTTTATGGAACGAATTCTCCTATTTTGAAAGAACTGCAGCAATATTGTGAGGGGTATAATATTGAACTGTGCATGAATTCCAAACATTCAAAAACGTCATATGTCAATGCGTTGATTGTTGTGCATTTGTTTTTAATCATATAATGCTGCCCTTCTTTCTTACACACTCAATGTCAATAGTCGAAAATGAGACAAATGGTGAACGTATGTCTGCACACCTCCAAAGGAAAAATACAATAATTTTAACAAATCTCTGAAATGAAACGCATTTTTTTACATAAGCTTCACACAGGACGCCCTGAGGAAAATAATTTCTCCCAGAACCTATGTCATCTTAGGGGATGCTGTGTGGAGGATCTTTTTAATGAATGGGGAGGATAGAAAGTTCTGGGAAGGAAAAAGGTATGAGGGGTGGGTAGGTATCTGGGGGTCAGTGTGTCCGGGAGTGACGGACGTATGAATCCATCCCTCTAACTGTGGTGCGATCCGGCCCACCACGCAGCAGGTGGGCAGGCGCATCAACTGCCAAGACCCGGACATAAGTCACCTCATGAACCCGGGCACCCCTGCTAAATCACCAAACGTAGCGAACCACTTGGGGTGATCTATGGCAGAGGTGTTGGTTATTCAATAAATGGTTCCCGGGGCGGCGGCACCCGTATCCGCCTCCCGAATTCCCGTAAGTAATTGTAAAAGTAAGAAAATCGCAAAAATATAAATCCGTACACAACGCCATCTCTGATACTGACAAAAACAAAACACGGACAGTTTCGCATTGATAATTGCTTCATTGCGTAATTTTTAACTTAATAAAAAACTGAATTTAATTCAACAGCTATTGATTCTGAGGCGGTACGAAGCTCGTCGGGTCAGCTAGTTTAATATATAATATATAGTATATTTGCGGCATGTTCCAGAGTGGAAGATACTATCAGTATCGCCCTGGTGTAAGACCACCATTCAGAATTGAAACGTTGCTTGAAAATGGCTTTAGCCGTGTTTGGTGACCAGATCTGAATAGCTAGGTACTTCCCAACCTTCCTCTTCCCCACCTCCTTCCCCTCCCACTACCCTCAGCCTCACAACATACCCCAATTGGGGATGCCATAGTCTCACTGGCTCCAGACGGGAGCAGTTGAGATTCTTGTGCGGTATTCACTGTAAAAAAAAATAAAAAAATAAAAATAAAATAAAATAAAATATTAAAAAAAAAATTAAAATATAAAAAAAAAATTAAAATAAATTAAAATTAAAATTAAAAAAAAATTTAAAAAAATAAAAAAATAAAAAATTAAAATAAATAATAATAATATCACACAAAGTATTTACTACCTTCGATTAAATTATTATAGTTATTTCTATTTTAAATACTTCGTTGGAATAAATAATTTGAATAAAAAGCGATAATGACAATAATGCGGGAAGTAACTTTCATATTTATGTTGTACTATTTCCTGTTAGAGCTATATTTTCGATTTTATTTTATTGGTTGGCAGAGCTGTATTTTCGATTTTATTGTATTTTATGGATTAGGTTAAGCTTCTCAACCTTATTTTTGCTACGAGAAGTACCTACGAAAACTTTGCTCGGAAGAAGAAAAAGAAAGAAAAAATACAAGGGTAGAAAAATATTTACAGTGAAAGTCGCATGTTTGCTAGAGGAAGCCCACCGAATAGATAGTAATAATAATGAAAAAACCAACGAACTAACTATGGATTATATACGAAAGGCTTAGATATTCGATTAAAGCACAGATTTCACAAATCTTTTACAAAAATTGGTAGAAAGTGTAGATGATCATTAAAGAAGTTGGGAGATTAAAAATAATAAAATTCGACGGAACAAACTTATACTAGCGACGACATTTAAACTACAACCTACAACCACTGGGAGATTAATGATGTAATCCTAATTTATAGCCCCAATCAATTTCTAAAATATCCGGTCTTAAATATTAATTAAGTTTAGTCAGATAATAAATTGTTTAGGAAAATACCAATTAATAATAATCGCTGAATATATTACACTAGAGTTTTCATTGAAGATTTTTATGAAAACAATCGTCGCCACCGACTTCGTTTCTCTTTGTTCTATCCCATTCTTCTACATTCTAGCGAATCCCCAGTTTCATCGTATATCACCACCTCATTTGAATTTCATTGTTTGTATTGCAAATTTAAGACCGATCGGTCTGACTTTCGGATCGTGAAAAACGCCGACATCTAATTTATTCTGTTATTCTTTTCTTTCGTTCTATTGTTATCATAAATATACAGGGTGTCCGGGGTAAAATGCATTAACTTCGGGAGGTGATTCTACATGATAGTACAAGTAAAAAAGATAAAATAACTTTTTTCGAAATTTCAACTTTTAGGGGTAGTTTTGAGGTAAAAAGATAAAATTAGACCGGCGTGTGCGGCCAGATTTATTATTTTCCGCTGTTACGATACGGGCCAATCACAATCGAGTTGGGCGCGCCCGGTAGGCTCTCAGCAAGTAAGATCGTACCTCACACTAAGGATTGTTAGTAGATACGTCTTTTTTTATGGGAAAAAAAGTTGGAATTTCGGAAAAAGTTGTTAATCTTTTTTACTCCTACCATCATGTAGAATCACCTCCCGAAGTTAATGCACTTTACCCCCGGACACCATGTATATTGTTGCCATCCAAACTTTAACAGTAATTGTTCATTAATCATAGGTTTGGTTCTGAGCTAAATAATTCATAAATAATCATTTTCAACGTCATCTGCGTAGTATAATACAATCTGCTGGCATCTGCCCCAACATTGTTTACAAAATCCCTGAGAGATTTATCCCACCGTTACAAATAGAATTTATCTTGATAGGTATCATGATCAGATTACGAAGGGTCTTATGAGGAATAGCTGCGAGGCCTTTTTCATATAAAATTTTGGATTTGTGGCAAAAATAAACAACCGAAATGTGACATTTTTTTTAAATCGAAAGGTGTAGGAAAAACCGAAATGACTTTTTTGCGGTTCACGGGTGAAAGTGTTAAAATTTTCAATAATTACAAAAAATTAAAGTTAAAATTATGATTCACTTAGTGATGCTAATGTACATTTCATTATGATATTAATTGTTGAAAATAAGATCGATTACACAGGTCTGCAACAAAAATGCTGTCTGGATGTTTTCAACTGATTTCTGTGTATTTAGGTATTCTGAAAACTAGAAAAATACTCAAAAAATTCCAAGACGTCAGGTTATTTTGCAAGACGGTATATATATAAATACATAGATAGTATATACCAGGGGTGGCCAACTTGATTAGACCCAAGATCTACCTTTCGCTGACGAAACCCTCTGCGATCTACCCATTGGCTTAGCGTGGGTTTCTGCCGCCCGGGGCGGAGGAAAATTTCGCCGCCCCCTTATTTGGGTACTTCAATCGCAGATTTTTAAGCGCCGGGGGGGGGGGGGGGACAAAGAAATTCTATTTTTTTATTACCACCTCATTTTATGTCGATTTTTATATATATGTGACTAGTATTCTTCCGATGAATATCGTGTTTATTTTTTTACATTAACTCCACACAGGAGGCCTTGAGGAAAAAAATTCCCTCAGTGCGTATGTCATCTTTGAAGATGCTGTATGGAGGGTCGTTTTGAGGAGAGAAAGGAATGAAGAAGGGTCTTGAAGAGACCCGTGTTGTAGGTGGGAGGTACAAATTTATAACTGCTCTCGGAAATCGGTATCCAATTAACAGGATTTTGCTTCTCGAATTTTTACACGGAGTTGAGAACAAAAGGCAGGTTTTAGCTTAAGATTGATTCTGCGTCCCCCAAATAATAGTTACACATGGATCAGTCAATTTCTCAGAATTTTGCAGCATTTGGTATGCAACTCAAATGTAAAGCTTCACTCAGTACATGATAAATCTGCAACTTGTTATTTTAATTTATCATTATATTCTGAACACAAAACTTGTTTAAATTAAATCTGTAAGTGGCGATTTAAAGCTACACTCAGAATATAAAATAAATTTTCTTGGATTTTTGCAGCACGTACATAGTCTGCAACAAGAATTTTATAACTGCACTTCGAACAACAGAATGTTTTCCTTCGAAATGTGTCGGCAGATGAATCCAGAACTGGAATTTTACTTTCTGAACCCAAAAATGGTCTAAATTCATCTGTATACGGCAAATTAAAACTACACTCAGATGAAAATAATGGTTTTTCTTTATTCTGGCAGTACATACGTAGTCTGCTAGTAGAATTTTATAACCGCACTTCGAATAAGAAAATGTTTTCCTTCGAAATGTGCCGGCAGATGAAATCACAACAGGAATTTTACATTCTCAACACAAAACTGGTTGAATTACAACTACGCTCAGAACATGAAAATGAATTTTCTTTGATTCTGTAATTTAATTTTATAACAGCACTTCGAATAAGATAATGTGTTCCTTCGAAAGCTGTTAGCAGATGAATCCACAACAGAATTTTAAAATTCTGAAAACAAAATTGGTTTAAATGAAATCTGTATGTGGCGAATTAAAACTAAGAGATAATGTTTTCCTTCGAAATGTATCAGCAGATAAACCCACAACTAGAATTTTACATTCTGCTCACAAAACTGGTTTTAAATTAAGAGAGAATCTGCCAGCGAGTCCCCAGAATAAATTAGTATTACTCTCATAATATGCGTTTGTTTACTACGAGTTACGAATTTTGAAGAAAGGTTTGAAACTACTTTTTTAGCTCCACTCAAAATATTAGCACGATTTTTTCGAAATGCGTTGTCAGATTAATCCGCTACTGGAATTTTCACAGATCATTCGAAACATGAAACTGGTTTTAACATAAGAGTTAATTTGCACGCGAGACCTCAGCTTTAATTGATACTACACCTAGAACATGAAAATAATTTTCCTCCTATTTTGTACTTGGAACATATGGAGGGTTTGATGTTCCATCGAATCCATGAAAATTTCTTAGAATTGTCAAAGCAACGCCCGCGGAATTCTTTCAATCATTCTTAGTCGTAAACAACATACGGGAATTCTTGCAATTCACCCCCCTCTTCCCCACCCCCTCGCTACGCATTAATTAAAGCTCTTAGGTTAAAGCCAGTTTCATATTCCGATTGATCTGTCAAACTTCCAGTAGCGGATTAACGCATTTCCATCGTAATATTTCGAGAAGTGTTAAAATTTTTGTTTCAAACCATTCTTCAATATTCGTAATTCGTGGGAAAACCATACTCACATTATAAGAGTAATACTTATTAAAGCTGGGGACTCGCTAGCAGATTTACGCTCAATTTAAAACCAGTTTTGTGTTCAATGTAAAATTCCAGTTGTAGATTAATTTGCTAACACATTTCAAAGGAATGCATTATCTTATTCGAAATGCGAAATTCTAGTTGCAGACTATGTATGTGCCGACATAGAAAAATCGTTTTCACGTTCTGAATGTAGTTTTAATTCGCCATATACAGATTTCATTTAAACCAATTTTGTATTCAGAATTTAAAATTTCTGTTGTGGATTCATCTACTAACACCTTTCGGAGAAAAATATTCTCTTATTCGAAGTGCAGTGATAAAATTCTAGTTGCAGAATATGTACTATGTATGTGCTGCCAGAATCAAAGAAAAATAATTTTCATGTTCTGAGTGTAGTTTTAATTCACCCCATACAGATTTAATTTAAACCAGTTTTGTGTTCAGAATATAACGATAAATTAAATAACAAGTTGCAGATTTATCGTATACCGGGTGAAGCTTTGCGCCTGAAATTTGCCGACTCCAGGCCGCGGTCTATACGGCCTATTGATAAATCCAGGACTGTGCCACTGAATATCATCCCGGTCCATTTGAAATATATCTGCAAATTTTTAGCCATTTAATATACATATTTTTTAGCCATTTAATATGATCAATGGAATTATTAAACGGATAACTGCTGAATTCCACAAACTTCTCAATTTTCTTGAAATCACTAAAGTAATTTTTGAAGCCTGATACCACTGCCTTAATTTCTGCTGTGTACTTGAGTCGGAATGAAATTATAGGTAATATTTTTTTTCCGTATTTTTTTCCAAATTGTTGTATTTTTTTTCTTTTCGATGTCGACTATCATAGGCTCAGTTTCACTTTGGAATGCTGCAACAGTATTCGTAATTTGTGTTAATGATTTATTCTTGCCTTATAATTCCAGATTTAATGTTCTCAGTATTCCGGTAAAATCTCCTGAAAATGCTAAATCACATTGCCAGTCTAAATCACACAATATTGCTGATAATCATCTCTCCTCTCTTCGAGAAAATTTGTTATTACGTCCAATAACATGAGGATCGGCATTTGAAAATCACACAAGATGATACGCGCAGCTCTTGTGCGGGTTCTTGTCCGCTACGGGTCCGAGTTCTTGTGCGGGTACGGGTTCTATTGGGTTCGAGTCCTTGGCCGGAGGCGTACCTCCGATCGACTGGACTAACGGCCGCGATCGACCGGTTGGCCATCCCTGGTATATACAATAGTGAGCTCTGGCAATAAACATTTCATTGCTAAACCGTTCATCCGATTGCGATGAAACTTTGGATATTTGATGTGTGCATACCCGGGATGGTTTCTGTATACAATAGTGAGCTCTGGCATTATGAAATTACGAAAAATTAATTAATTAAATAAAGATGAATCGCAGAAATGTATGTACGCGCATAACTTTTGAACGACTGCACGAAATTGGATAACTCTTTTTTTTTTTGTATTCGTTATTGTCAATACAAGGTTTGTATAAAACTACTGGTGAGCTCTGGCATTATGAAATTTTAATTAAAAAAATTGCAATAGGTGGCACGCGAGCTGTGAAGACTGAATGTACCGGGACTGAGTGTATGGAATGCGGGAGGGGGGGGGGGAACTCGCGTGGGGGTTCGAGGGAGGGGGGGAGGGGGACTAGGGATCGGGGAGGGTAACCTGAATTTTTAGGCAATAACAAAGACCCCAACTACAAATAAATTGTTAAAAGCATTTCAAGCATAGGTTGCCTAATAAGTTTAAAAGTACATTTTCTTCATTTCCACCTCGACTACTTTCCAGAAAATTTAGGATATGTGAGTGAAGAGCAAGATAAACGATTTCACCAAGATATTAAGGAGATGGAAAAAAGATACCAGGGAAGATGAAGCATCTCAATGATTGCAGACTACTGTTGGACGCTTCAGAGGGACCTTCCAGATGCTTGTTAAAAGCGAAAATGTACCAAAAGGAGTCTCACTGGGAAAAAGAAATGTGTTTAGTGCTTACTAATCAATGCATTTTAGATAAAAACATAAGTTTTTTTATGCAATTATAAATAAAAAACATTTTTTTTAGTCTTTTATCTTTTATTTTAAGATGATAACTTGTTTAACATAGATACCTACATTGTCAGAAAACATGACGTTCTGTGATAAAATGAAAGTCATTTTCGGATTCAGCACACCCAAAAATACAAGAATTACGCAAAAAAACCATAACAGCTCTCAATTTTTTTTTGTTGACTTGTGTTATGAATTCTTCATGAAAATGCGATGCAGACGAAGACTTAGGAAGGGCTGTTTGTTGTTTCACAGAATAATTCATCAAACTTCAACGAAAATTGTCAAGTGTATAGGTTCTTTTCAAGTTCAGATATGATATTATTTTTGGCCAGTGTTTCATATAACTAAATTAATAACAGAACTTTGACATTGAAAATTAACTTTGAAATTGAAGAATTGTTCAAATTCTGTAAAACAACTGGAACATATATATATATATAAAAATCAAAATATGTTTTTTCTGGGTTTGTATATATATATATATATATATATATATATATATATATGTGGGATGCCTATGCGTTGCTAAACCATTCATCCAATTGAGATGAAACTTGGGTTTTTTTCCCGCGATGGTTTCTACATACAAAGTGAGTTCTGGCATCATGAAATTATGAATTGCTAACCGTTCATCCGATTGCGATGAAACTTTGGGGATTTAATGTGTGCATGCCTGCGATGGTTTCTGTATACAATTATACAACGAATGAACAAACGAACGAACGAAAGAACGAACGAATGAATGAATGAACCAATGAATGAATGAATGCATGAATGAATTAATGAATGAATGAATCAATAAATTAATTAATGCATGAATGAAGGAATGAATGAATCATTGATATTTCCATCTAATATCATGCAAGCGAAGTCACAGGTAAAAGCTAGACGAAAATAAAAAGAAGAGAAAAACACAGGAAATGTGATGTGTGCGGGTTTTCATTTCGAACAAATGAATAGCGATATACGATGTCAGTGTAAGAGAGACAGGATGCGTGCTAAATGGACTAGAACCAAAAGAAACTAATCAGTGGCCACAATGGTTTCCATATAAATCTATGTATATGAAAGCAATATCTTGTGTGCATTACTCTAAAATGAACTCGGAACCTTTAGTCTATCCGGGACAGTCATCTTTAGCAATTGTGCTATCGAATGTAAAATTGTTAAATTCGTCAATTTTATCAATCTCATACTTCCCTTGAGAATAATAACACTGTTTTTCAAATTTAATATATTATGTATGATACGATTTGACAACAGTAAAATTAGATCATTATGCATATTACTTGTAAGGTATTCCCCGAACGACATAGAAGTAAGCTGCAAAATTGAGGTAATTAAACCTACTGGGAATAACCAAAATAATTAGAGACTCGACAGTCAAAGACGACTTCGTAAAAACGTAAGAAAACCCATATAATTGAATAAAATCCTTGTAGACCACCACTCTCCCCCCTCCCCCATTTGTTATGTACATAAACTTTTGGTTAAGAATAATTTGTACCAGTCTGAAGATGGTTTTTAAAAGCTGAAACCTGTTACGGTTAAATAAAGTAAAGTGGAAATAAGTTTCATATTTCTTTCATTATAATAGAATTCCACCATGAATTGTCAGCTTCAAAAATAGAATCGTGAAAATAATCCTTAAATCTTCCATACATATTTAACGGTGTTCATATTTGTCAAATATCATCAGATCGCGCTACAAAGATAAGTCAATTGGTTTTTATACCAGATAGTCACAAGGATATTACGACGGTAAGGATATGAGCTTTCAATATCACCAATTAAACAAGAGAACTAATTGTAAAGTCAACACTTGCACCCAAGCCAAGTAATTAAGTCAAACGTTCTATAAATCATTCGATTGCGAAATGGGACTACTACCAACCCTAGACCAACTTGCCGGTCGCCATTATAAGCTGAGTAGCTGTAAATCAACTTGGAATTACTACGGAAGATTCTGAAGGTAGCGGAGTTTCTGTTTAACCTAAATAAACTTGTCACAAGTCGAAGTCCCAAGTAAACACCCCAAAAGACAAACTGTGTTAAGTCAAAGAAGCAAATTGTAGTTAATAGTTGGTTTCATTCATTAACAGTGCGTCTTGTCTTACTTTACATAGATGTTTTTAAGTTCATTGGATTATGGAAATAACAAAAATACAGGAAGAATTTCATTTAATGTAAATAACGAACTTTAAAATTACATTGTAAATAATAAAGATAGAGATTAAAAAATTAAAAAATCTGGAATCTATAAATTGAAGTGTAATGATTGTGGTTTCTTTTATGTAGGTAAAACTTCGAGAAAATTCGAAATAAGGATTAAAGAATATATTAAATCTTTAAACAATAACAGTTTCTCGGAGTTTGCCAACCATTTGGTGGAAACCAGTCACACCTTTAACTTCAATAGTGGAATAGAATTAATACATTGTAATAGCAATGGCATTCAGTTGGATAAACTAGAAATTTTAGAAATCTGAAAGAGTGTTAATGCCAAGTTGAATATTATTAATAATCAAAAATTGTTCTTAAATGGCCCAATATTAAACCTGTTCCCTTTGTAAATTGTCCCCCATTGCCCCTCTCTCCTCTACTCACTCTCATATTTCCATTGATACCATTGTCTATGTCTATTCTTTTTCAATTGACACCATTGTCTATGTCTATTATTTATAATTAGTATCAATAAAAACCCTTAAGAAGTGAGCGTTGCTCACGAAACATGTTAGTTTTTGTAAACAATAAAAGTGGTAAAAACTAAGTATTTTATTAATTTGAATTAAAATGGTGCCACAAAATAAGTTTGCTGTGTTGAAGAAAGAATATTTTATTTGATCGGTCATTGGCTGAATTGACAAATGTGTAGGTTGCCACCCAGCCACTATTATGTCTATTCTTTTTCAATTGACACCATTGTCAATGTCTATTATTTATAATTAGTATCAATAAAAACCCGGAAGAAGTGAGCGTTGCTCACGAAACATGTTAGTTTTTGTAAACAATAAAAGTGTTAAAAACTAACTATTTTATTAATTTGAATTAAAATGGTGCCACAAAATAAGTTTGCTGTGTTGAAGAAAGAATATTTTATTTGATCGGTCATTGGCTGAATTGACAAATGTGTAGGTTGCCACCCAGCCACCTTCAGTTCAGTTGGTTAACTCCTCATTGCATAAGAAACATGTTTCGCTTATAATGATAAACTAATAAAAACTAAAAGTACCTACCTGTCTCCTGTAAAGTGAATTTTGGGATTCCGATGAATTTAAGAACAAAAAAACTGTTAAACTTAAATATAAATTATAATTTTAAAAGCAATTATGTACCTAGTTACTTTTCAGGGGATACTTTGGGTTTTATCCAAAAGTTCCACAACCTTCATACGGAATATTTTTCAACTTTTCAAAGTTATATTATTTATGTTTCCGGGAATATTTCGGACCGAAACAAATTACGACCTAATAAGAAACTTTTAAAAAACTTTTTTTTTTTACAAATCTGACCTAAAACCATTAAGTACGGGTATGTGTCTCAATGTTTGAAGCTTTTTGAAACCAAGTCTTTTTTTGACATAAACAAAAATTTTATCAAAACGAAAAAACTACTTAAAAAAATGCACTAAAAAGTTTAAAAAAATAATTTCGTATTCTTCTACAACTTCATAATCAACCTACTTATTCTACTCATCAATATGTAGGTACGATTGTTATTTTTGGAATCGGTGTCAGTCAAGGTAGGTTTGTAACTACATACATTCTTATAGGTGAGATGTGCTTGTGTCGCACGAGCGACTTGACGAGGCGAGAGGCGAGCTGTCAAATGAACACGCCGCGCGTCGGGCCGCGTATTTACAAAACGTATATCGATTCAGTCGCGGTAGCGACTATTTACATTTAAAATATACCTATATATTGTTTTTTTTTGTTATCACATTGCAAAAACAAAAATTGTTCTAAAATCTAGATAAAATAATCTTTCTGATGTTTATATAAGAAATTAATAATTTTATTTCTAAATATTTCAATTTTGATATTATTCCCATATATTGTAAATACACCTCTTTATTGATAATTTTTTATCACTTTGCAAAAATAAAAATTGTTCTAAAATCTAGATAAAATAATCTTTCGGATGTGTACACTAGAAATTAATTATTTTATTTCTAAATATTTAAATATTGATATTGAAAATGTAAATTGTCGGTAGCGCGACTGAAACGCGATAGGGAATGTAAATACGCCGTCGGGCCGGGTACCTTCGCTGACACAGACTCCAAAAATAACAATCGTACCTATATATTGATGAGTAGAAAAAGTAAGTTGATATAAAGTTGTAGAAGAATACGAAATTATTTTTTTAATCATGTCAGAGGTTTATAATCGTCAAGTCAACCTCCGTTTTCAAAATCAGAAAGACCACCATTCAGTATCCAGACGTCACTTGAAATGCCAGATGTATTGAAACCTGTAGCGAATTATACAAAATAGGTAACAAACGTACAAAAATAGGTTAATTGTAAAACAAATCTCATTTAAAGACAAAAAGTTTAGAATTTGTTTCTTAGGGCCGTCTGTTTCAACGGTTGCTAGAGTAAAAGCAAAAGTAAAATAAAATGCTACTGTTAAATTTCACAAACAATTTTACAACCTGTTTTACGTCACTTTTAAATTTTCATAAATTCATATAAATGTTTTTATTGGAACAAAGCTTGCAAATCATTTTGACCGTTGTTCTTTTTGGTTTTGGTCGCACCAAAAAATAATGCTGAGCGTTTTTTCACATAATTTCGAGGAATATTCTGCTTTTTAGACTGACCACACTAACAAATATTACTTTATAGCAAAAGTACACATGAAACAGCGCACGCACGGTCCTAATAAATTTAACATTCTTGTTACTGTGATGGTTAAAATTTAAATTTACTTCACGATTTAGCTTTCTATTGAAATAGACTGCCCCTACGTAGTTACCTAATCCGACATATACAAAAAAGGTTAAATCACCCTGTCATATGTACATATTATTTCCATATTCTTGTATTTTATTTTATTTTACAACATGTTGAATGTTTTCCCACTAGCCTCGAATCATACACACGTTTTCAAATGAGACCATAAAAAAATAACGACCAATTAAAAGCGCTGTTTGCTAACACGTGTTGACGTATACAACAGTTTCTGCAGCTCGTGTACGAATAAACGAGAACATTATTTTTCAGCAGGACCAGGCGGTAAATTCTCTATGAAGCTCTTGCTTCTTCTTAGTAAGTCGTTATTTCAGGACATTTACAAAGCGAATCAAAGAGTACGCACAAATTCTTTATACCAGAAACGAACTTCGCCCGAAACTGTCACAGAATGATTGCTACAAATGATTTTCGTTTGATAAAATTGATTCAAAATGTATTTCTTACGATGTTTCTCAAATTGAGTTGGTAGATTGGTTATAGTTATTGTTTTTCTGTGATGAATTGAAACACGAATATTGGATGTGCAGAAATTTATGAAAAATTAGAAGAGAATATTTAACGGAAGCTTTATTAGAGGTTTTTTTAAAGGTTTAAAATTTATATTCGTTATACCTACTTGTTTTAAATATGACACGAGCAAAGGTGTGGTTTTATAATACAACTGACAACTAGCATGCGTGGCAATGCCAGTCAAAGAAAGTTTTTGTGTATTATTTCTGTTTAATGAAGCCCTTTTGAAAACACTATATTAGGTATTTTTTTTATTTTTATTTTTTTTTTTTTGAATATAGCTATCACTTTGTGGTTATCCATTATAGAAAAATGAAACAATACAACTTTATATAAACCACTTATATAATGTGTAAATCCTACCGGTTTCGGAACAAACGTTCCTTTTTCAGGGAAAGCTTATACTAATTAGACAGTTTCAAATTAGTATAAGCTTTCCCTGAAGAAGCAAATTTTGTTCCAAAACCGGTAGAATTTACGCATTAAATAAGTGGTTTATACAAAGTTGTATTGTTTCATTTTTTTTTTACTATATTAGGTATTTGTTTTTCCGTCTGTTGCGAACCTTCAAATAAATTAGAAGGTTTCGTACCCTTGAACCGGTCATACACAGCTGTAAGTATAAGAAGCATGGATTTTACAATTTTATCCCCTGCTTTCTCCTACCGTTACTCTCTATATTGCAATCCCTCCATTTGCCCCTCACCCCTCCGTCACCCTTCCCCTGGGTGTTCTTTCCAATGCGTCCCCCTTCCCGCTCCGTACACCTCCGACGTCCACTTCTCCTCCTATATTCCCACCTACTCCCTCCCTCCTTCCCTCTTCCGCAAATCCCCTCTCCTTCGTTCTCCTCCCCCTCCCGGTTACCCCTCCCCTCCCTATTCCCTCCCTGTCACTAAACTATACGAAATACACACACTTCTCTCAGCTGTTCGTGTGAGACGCTTAAATTTCCCAAATTTACCCCCTGCTCTCCCCTACCGCAACTACGTCTACTTTGCAATCCTTCCTTTGCTTCTCCCTCGTTCCCTCCGTCATCCCTCCCCTGCTTTTCTTTTCCTATGGGCTATCGTTCCCTCCCGCGTCCCCTTCCCTTCTCGAGGTCGTAACCACCTTCCCCGTCTTCTCCCCTCCCGCGTCACCCTTTCCCGCAACCAATTCGATCAATTGAGTTCCACTTATTATGTTTTTTGTACTAATTACATAATGCCAGAGCTCACTATTATACTTAAAAAACATTAGCGGGTATGCTCACTACAACTCACCAAAGTTTCATCGCAATCGGATAGGTGACAAAGGAAATAATTTCATTACGCTAGAGCTCATCTTAAAACATAGAAACCTTCGCGGGCATGCGCATGACAAATCACCAAAGTTTCATCGTAATCGGATGAATGGTTTAGGAAAGCACAAGGGACAAACAAAGAAACATTCATTTTTATATATTAAGAAAAATAAGGTTTTTAAAAAAATTACGTTATATTTGATATTTTTTTATCGACTATTAATTTTAACATTACAGCAGTGAATCTTTCAAATGTTGTTTTGGCGTTATAGAATTTGGACGGCTCTTTCTCTCTCGCATCCACAGTTTAATGCTACCAGGTTGCATTGATTCCTGATGACCTATGACGCTTTGAAATACCAATTTAACTGTAAAACAAATCCAGACGCTGTATAATATTTGCACAGAATGTCAATTATACGCCAAAATAACTGTCTAAATAAAACAAACGAAAAACTAGCAAACATTATTTTTATGTGTTTAATTTTATAAAATGAGTTGCACAAACTGTAACTATGGTAACTATCCGAAACTCAGCGACTGACTGCGAATAAATCAGAACAAGCATTTTCAGTATTTTCGCGATTTTTTATTCTGATTAACATCTCATCTTCTAAATGATTTGCTTCTGGGTTTCCTCTCTCCTTCATTAAACAGGTTTATTTATTCCTACGATTAATAATGCCCTCCACACAGGGTTCAAAAATATGGCACACGCTGGGTGAAATCTGTGTGGAGGTACTATTAAAGGGGTTCTATTTGTACTGTGAATATGTACTACAACATAATACATTCACGTGGTTTATTTTAATTAGTCCCTAAGGATTTTTTTAAGGACGTTCCTTTGATAAAGAAAGATATAAGGTCGGCCTTTACAATATAAATTTCTTTATATTGTAAAGGCCGAGATTTTTAAATTCAACTGAACATCGTTAAACTGAGGTGTTTCCGAATGAATAATTTTGGTGACCCTGGGGTTTCTTTTTCCCTGCATAATCATAATACTAACTTTTTTGTATTCTACAATTGAACTCAAATTAAAAATATCGAGGAGTTGTGAAATTTTCAAAATTATTAAATTAGCTTTCGAATTAGTGGAATTTTTATTAATTTGTCACTGCTCTAAAACCTTGTTTAATAAATGAACAACAGAAGTCAGTTCGTATGCAAGAATCTTCTATCATTTATCCAACCAATTTTCTTTCCCCTCCCTTGATTAATTTCACCTAGCAACATGCTCCAAAATGAGGCTACTAAATAACCACTTGCTCCGGCAAGAGATTCTCGTGTTGTAGGTACGTGAAAAAAATGGTTAGTCCAATTTCGACTTTTCTCTTGTGTTTTCTTGGTCATTGCTTGGTACCGACATTATTGCTTTTCACACCTCCTCTTCTCTTTCTCTATCTTTTTCTTCTACCCTCATCCATTTTCCTGTCGGGATATATTTTCAGACATGGTCCCGACTTTATTAAGGTTCGTTTCATTTCCCACATAGTATATGATACGCAATATACTCTATACAGTCTATTTATGTATACAGTAAACAACCTGCATCCACTATCACTTTTTATGCCATCCATCCTGGTTACGGCATGGAAAATTAAGCTCTTGCAAGCTAAGGTTGGTTTTTTCCTGAGATATTAACCCTGTAAGGGGATAAAATAAACTCCTCAAAACGATACACATTTTCCTAAACATAAGAAACATATACAAAATACAACAAATGAAAACAATATATTTTGCTCTATGTCAGTCTATAATAGAATATGGAATAATTGCTTGGGGAGGAGCAACAAACTCAGCTATCGAACACCTGGAAATTGCGCAGAAAACGATCTTAAAGGTAATACTTAAAAAACATAGACTTACTGATACAGACCAAATATTCAACCGTTGTGACGTACTAGACATACGACAATTATATGTTAAATCGCTACTAAATTACATTTTTGACCAAAAAAACAACCTTCAACAAACACAAAATATCACAAACAGACCAATTAGACAAGCATACAAAGAAAACTTAAAAACTCCGACGGTAAATACAAGCTTTGGACAAAGACATTACCAATATCACGCTATAAAAGCATTCAACAGTCTAACACTTGAAAATAAAATTGAGGAAAACAAAAATAAATTCCGACACAAAATTACAAAATGGATTAAAGACCAAAATAGACAATACTACCAAAATATCATAGCATAAAATAACAAAACATATAAGTAACACACAAAACCAATATAAAACACAATCACCCACAAACACACAACACGTATTAAAAATATCGTTTTTAACCTTATATAATATTATTTATTCTTAATTTTACGTTAATTCTAAATCTCTAATTTTTAAGTTTAATTTATCTTAATCGTATGTTTTTTATTTACTTTTTTCCTTTTTTTCACCAATATTATGTATATATATATTTATATGTATTGTGTAAATTTGTGTATAATTTTGTATATGAAATGGAGGCCTCAGCACGGGTAAACTACCCAGTGAGGCCAACATCATTGAATTATGTAAAATATGTAAATAATATTGCATCAAATAAATAAATAAATAAATAAATACGGGGCGTGCGAATGAGCCTATGTACGTAATATTCCAAAACAAACAAGTTTATGAACATTCTTGTAGGACCATAATTATTTTGGTCATGTTGATGACCAAGCCAAACATATCTAAAACGTATCTGGAATTAAGTCAGTACCGCCCTTGTGAAACACCGCTTTTCAGAATTGAAACGTTGCTTTTTGCTTTAAATGGTGACCAGATCCAAATAGTCAGATTTATTTATACTGGTTTTTACAAATAAAAATACAGAATTATATACAAGGTTACTCAAGTACTACATTACAATGAGGGGTAAGAGACATATGAAATGCGCGAGGCATGTATAGAGAGACGATTCACACAATATAATTAGTTAATATTTTTAAACAGCGCCAGAACTTTTTTTTTGAATCCGTACAAATTATCAACGAAAATATCCACTTCAGCATACAAGTATGCAATATTATTTTTAAATGTATTCATCTGAAAAGTGTTATGGCGTCTTAAGCACTGGTAATTGGGGATATTTATTTCAATACTGCTAAGACATAATGTGGTATCAAGATGGCCGTGAATAATTTTATGTTAACATTAGATCAGTCAATTGCCTTCTAGTTTTAAGTGTATCAATATTGAAGTAATCACGACGTACTTTGTATGATCTGAGATGGTCATGTAGTCCACATTTGAATTATAACATTCTTAGTATTTTTTTTAACTGATTTACAATGTTTTCATATTTGCAGTAATGTGGATTCCAAATAGTGCTTCCATATTCAAGTTTACTTCTAATTAAGGCATTGTAAAGAGTTAAAATTGATTGAGGATCTTTGAAAGTTTTACATATTCTGTGAATAAATCCCATTTCAATAAATCACAATTCTGTGAAAACTTTTCACTCCCTTCAGCCTCACAATATACAATAATAATTGAGGATTCCATAGTCCAACTGTTTCCGTACGGTTGGAAGCAGTTGGTACTCTTGTGGGATATTCACAAAAAATATATATTTCGAATATAAATATAGGTAAAATTCCATTAATAAGAAATTTCACAGAATTTTCACTCATTACCAAATTTGCAAAATAAACTAAAAATTGTTTCGGGGATAAAACGATTAAGAAGCTTAACCTTTAATATCTGAGGAAAAGCTGTCAAAGTTCAAAGCTTTGCTGTAAAACCTCGGAAAAGGTCTTTAAACCTAAAAAATTATTAGAACTTGCGATTTCATTCAATAAAAATGCACTTAAATACATTTAGTAACTACTAAGGGACGTAAGTCAATTAGAATTCGAACTTCCATTAAAATTTTCAAACTCAATTAAAAAATCTCTTGTAAATTTTTCATTTTCTTGTCATGTTTTTTGTACTGGTGTTTGTATTTTAGTATAGCGTGCAATTAGTGAGGAAAATAGGGTATTTAATTTCGTCTTCAAGACGAATTTACATTTTCAATAATTAAAGCCAGCGTTTTGAAAGGTTTTAGATGTTTGAACATAATTATATTTAAAGCAGAGCTTTCGACGTACCCAAGAGAATGCAAAATAATTTGATAAGCTATTTAATTATACGCTATTTAGCTTTTCCTAATAAATTTCAAGGTTTTAATTTTATTAAAAACTCCACACCTTAATAAATCACAGATGACTAATGAAATTCTACCTATTTAATACTTCTCGATTTTTTGTGTACATTGCCGATATATCGCTGTATTAGGATTTTTGACTATATATTAGTACATATGATTTGAGATTTCAAGAATTATTTGAGAACGTTGGCTAAAGAAAGAGGTAGCAGAACAAGGCATAATACCCCTACAAGAAATCATGATTACACGTTTATATTTATTATTATTTATTTGATATAATATCTGACATTTCAAATACAATTCAGCAATGTCGGCCTCACTGAGTAGCTCACCTGTGCTGAGGTCTCCATTTTACAAAACAAAAATTTATACATAGTACATTAAAAATAATGCTGCATAAAAAAGTAAGCTAAAATTAAACTTAAAAATAAAAATTTATAAGTAAGGTAAAATTATTGGTAAAATGAATTATTTTATGATGTGTTTTATATTGGTGTTGTGTGTTTCGTGTATGTGTTTTATTCTTGTTATGTTATGAGATTTTGGTAATACTGTCTTTTTTGTTCTATAATCCATTTTTTAAAATTTTGAGTTTGAATTTATTCTTGTTTTCTTCTTTTTTATTTTCAAGGGTAAGACTGTTGAATGCTTTTATAGCATGATATTTATAGTGCCTTTGTCCAAAGCTTGTATTTACTGTTGAAATTTTTATGTTATTTTTGTACGATTGCCTAACTGGTCTGTTAGTAATATTTGTTTTTTGGTCGAAAATGTAGTTAAGTAGAGTTTTAACGTATAATTGGCGTATATCTAGTACGTCACAACTGTTGAATATTTGGTCTGTATCAGTTAGTCTACGTTTTTTTAAGTATTACCTTTAACCCGTCTAATCACAGGAGACCCAAGTTGCCCCAAAACATCATACGCCGTTATAATAACAGGAGACCCAGAGCGACAGTGCATTATTAAAAGTTAGATATCTCTCTTCCTGTCATGCGAATATTTGTGATTTCTTTTATGTTTATGAGTTCGTAGCTCTGTCAGGAATTCCTCAAGGATCGAATCTAGGTCCCATGTTATTCCTTATTCTAATAGATGACATTCAGGACTGCATACGTCATAGCTCATGTCTCCTATTCGCGGATGACATGAAACTGATGATGGAAATCGAATCAGATGACGATTATTCCAAACTGCAGGCAGACCTCGATTCAATCATGAAATGGTCGTTAGAAAATAAACGTAATTTCAATATAAAAAAATGCGTCGTTATGACTTATAGTCGTTCACAAAATCCGTTATTATACCCGTATAGAATGAATGGAGAAATACTAACACGCGTAAATATCATCAAGGATCTTGGGGTGACCTTTGATCCCAGGCTAACATTTTCAAATCATATAGTGCAGCTTACTTCGGCTTGCTCCAAAATGCTTGGTTTTGTAATTAGAGCTTGCAAACAATTCAGTAACGTAGAAGCAATGACCGCCATGTTCAACGGAGTGGTCAGAAGCAAGCTGGAGTACGCTAGTACTGTCTGGATACCATATCAACTTAAATACATAAATATGATTGAACAAATTCAAAAAAAATTCCTAAGGTATGTTTAAATGCGATCTTACGGAATATATCCGAAATTCATGCATCACGTGGAACTGCTAAAGGAGACAAATTATCAAAGCCTAGAGACCAGGCGTAATGCCGGACTCATGGTATTTGAATTAAAGTTAATAAAAAACCTTATTGATTCTCCATATCTCCTGTCATGCTGTGGCTTATTCGCTCCTGCCAAATACTGTCGAACTCGTAGCCACGCCCTATTCCACATACCGCAGGGTCGGACAGATGTCATGGCTCAACACAGCATGACAAGAGGTATGGCATTGCTTAATGCCCTACCAGCGGATATAGATGTGTTCGATATCACCGTACCATGTTTTAAAAAAACTATATACATGTATTGTTAGTTATAAGAAAATTAAAATTGTACCGTAATTGGACTCACCTGTCTGTCGTACAATAAAAAAATAAATAAATAAAAAATAAAAAAATGTTAGAAACGGAATGAAATAATGCTTCTCATTGTCTTAGAATTATATGAGCTAGGTTTTTCAGATATTTTACAAACCCGATCAAAAGTGACGGTTTAATTTTAAAATAAAATTGTATGAAAGTGATAAAAAGTGAGGGGACAGTTTTATTACAAATTTTATTTAGAAAAGGAATCTGTATTTTAAATTATAAGTTTTTTCTATTTTTATTACTTTAATTCGAATATTCGCAGGTGGGCATTTTTTAGCCAATTTAAATTTCCAATATTAAAATTTTAATACTTAGAAACAAAAATGGTGATTTCTAATAAACACACCGGAAAGATTATTTTATCTAAATTTTTGAACAATTTTTGTTTTTGCAAAAGCGTTAAAAAAAAAACAATAAACGGGAACATTTAAAATGCATGGGAAGAACCAGCAATTTTGCGCGCAAACCTTGATAGGCAAAATTTGACAGAAAATTATTTTCTTATTATTCGAAGGGTTAAGGTCGTTTTCGCGATTTCTAAGTGATCGATAGCCGAGTTTGTTTTTATTAAGAATTTAAACATTGCTCAAATTGGCTGTAAACACCCTTGTTAAGTAACTGCATGGATCTGACATTATCTATCATTCCTCTTACTTCTCTCTCCATTCCCCAATATGTTCTAACTAGGAGTGCCTAAGTCCCAGCAGCTCTGAGCAGTGAGAATGTTTTGGGTTTTTGTTGACATAATTCAAAATGCGCTGAATTAGCAATACCAAAAAAATTCTAGTTCCTATAGATACAGAGGACTGACTTGTAAAGAATTCTAGCAAATTACTATTGTAATTTGTAAGGCTACTTTCAAACTGTGTATTGGTTTGTAAATAAGTTTTTTGTTGGATAAGTTAGTTTTTGTTTGTTTTTGAAGTTGGTATTCAAGGGGCACTCTCAGAGAAGTTCCATATTTGACCTTTCGTAACCTTTAACCTCCAGGACAAGACAATAATATTATTATTGACATTTTCCTAACTTTAACCTTCCGATTAGTGTCGTCCGGGAAGCGGAAGGGAAATATGATTAGTATTTGATATTTCTGAAATTTGTGTATATATTTCGAATACTTACCAGGACATTAAAAACAGCCATAGCTTATTTGCTATGCGGGTATGCGCATATCTTTGGTTTGACGGCACCTTCTTCCATGTTTCTTCTTCTTCGACTGGTCAGTGGTTGAGTGGGCATTGCGCTTGGGTCCCACCCGGACGTCGCGTGTTGGGTTATTCGTAACCCGGGAATGTTTGTTGGATTCATATTACGATATCTTGGTGGATTCATATTACGTTTTATAAGCGTCAAAATTGATTACCTCGAAAACACGTTTTAACAAACATTCAATCACAAGAACACACATGCAAAATATTTGTTAGGTCTAACGGACTCCGTGGTCAAGGGGTAAGGCTCTTGAATAGCAACCCGAAGGTCGCGGGATCGAATCACGGCGTGCGCAAATAAAATTTATTTGATTGAGTTGTGTTATTTCACAATTAATTAATTACAAATTAATAATATATAGTAAACCATTTGCGGCACGTTCCAGAGTGGAAGATAATCTCAGTATCGCCATTCAGAATTGAAACGTTGCTTGAAATTACTTTTGCCGTGTTTGGTGATCAGATCTGAATATCCAGATAATTCCCCGCGTTCCTCTCCCCCTTCTCCCTCCCCTCCCCACTACTTTCAACCTCACAACATACCCCAATTTGGGATGCCAAAGTCTTACTGGCTCCAGACGGGAGCAGCTGGGACTCTTGTGAGGTATTTACATAAAAAAAGTCCTGCACAAACCTTGTAGTGTTTCAAGACAAAACTTTTTTTTGGAAATGAAATCAATTTTGAAATGAACGAAATCGAGCTGTTGCCCCGTCTCAGAGGAAGTCATGAAACCGTTTCATTCTAACAATTCAGAAAAAAAATTAGGCAATTCTTAAAATTATGGCCAGACTATGTCGCTTACCGGAGTTTTGTTTTTTGTAGTTTTTTTTTTTTGAGTCGCTTGTTTTCGCAATCTTCTTTAATATGATCTGACCACCGACTGGCTTTTTCGTTTGCAAAGCCTGTTTTTTAATTATCACCATTAATTTTCTGTATTGGTAAATCGGTTTTTACCAAAAATATTAATAAATCATAGAAAGTAATAAAAATACGAGTAAATAATAATATATTGGTTATATTATATACATAAGTCATCATACAGATTGATAAAATTTACAATATGCATAGAATTTGATTCACTTTAAATATTTTTTTACATTAACTCCACAGAGAAGGCACAAAGGAAAATATTTTACCTCAGTACCTTTGTCATCTTTGAGGATGCTGTGTGGAGGGTATTTTTGAGGAAAGGACGAAGAGTGCTGGGAGGGAAAAAGGTTAGATGGGTCGGTATGAATCTGGGGGTCGATGTGTTCAGGAATGTCGAAAGTATCCATCCCTCCCAATACGGTGCAAGGTGATGGGTCGTGAGAGACCGGCAGGAGACCGTGAGAGACCGGCAAAATAACTTCTTCAACCCGGCTTCTCCCGGTCTGACCCACCACGCAGTTGGCGAGCAGACACGTCCGCCGCCAAAACCTGAAAAAACCTCCAAACGTAGCGAACCACTTGGGTAACCTATAGCAGAGGTGTTTCTTATCCAACGAACGAATCGGCGGTACCCACACCCTACTCCCAAATTAAAAATATATAGGTAAATTAGAAAGTTTCTTAGTTGGAGTTTTCACGTCTACCACTGCAATTCTGACAGTACAATTGAAAAAAAAAAATTGGCGGCTTTTTGCACAATCTACTTAATGAAAATAACAGTTTTTAATATTACCATTGAATTAAATACAAAAATACCGCCGAGCATTATTCTACCAACGCTTTTTAACTTAAGTTTTCAAATATTTTATGGAAATATTTATTGAATCATAAGGTTGGTTGCCTGCTTATTGATGTCGAAACTTCTATTAGTGGTTTTATAATAATATTGCATATATTACTGCGTTTAAAAAACGTGGCATGACGTATCTTTTTAACGTTTTTATAGTAAAACTTGTGAGCTCCTTTCAAATAGTTTTTTATTTAAATTTTGTTGTAACACTTCATATTTCGCTTCATTGATATTAAAATAAATATTAAAATGCTAATTGTTTCTGTGCTTTTAAAGTTTACCGCCTTCCAAGATTAATTATCACTAGCTGACCCGGCCACGCGTTGCTGTGGCTAATAAAACACAACGTCATCTACTGGATGGTTATCCAACCTTTATGACCACCGCCGTCTTTTAGTTTATCGCAAAGAGACAGACAGATGCCGCGGAGAACTTTTATTTATAATACGTAGAGATGGTGTAAAAGATTATAATAATGTGCATGAAATGCTTGGGGTAACTAACGTATTTGAATTAATAAGGATTAATACTGTATCCGTCTAAATAACTTTTCAATTACCGCAATGTACGTGACCATTTTTTTAGAAGATAGAATGGGTATAGTAAGCTATCCGTAAAAGATAGATATATGCTAGTCCTGGGTCGATCGTGAAAGACCTGATCATCGAAACCCGCTCACGAGCCACCAAAGAGCGAGCGGGTTATTTATTTGTCAGCACCCGGGTCTCACGATCCGCGACTCGCGAACAACAAGACAAGAACAACGGGCGCACTCCCGCGACCCGTGAACCGCGACACATTCCCGCGACCCGCGATCTACGACACATTCCTGCACCCCGTGACTCACGGACCGATCGCCGGGTGCCGGGTGAGGGTGGGGCGAGACGTGTCAGCTCCCGGAACCCGCAAACTGCGACACATTCGATATGCATTCCATCGCCGATTGCCGATCAACGCACACACGTGCGTGACAGTATCCTGCTTCCTGCCCGTGTGTCACGTCATCGCGGGATTGTTAGGTAGATTCGATTTTTGAATATTCGACTAGACACAGCGAGGTTTTAAATTAGAGCGTATCTTGGTATTGTTAATCAACGGGTGAAGTGCATTTCTTTTCACATTTTGTTAGTGTTTTTTTCATAAAAACTTTTCATTTTTCGTGTGAGTGTGAATGTAATTGTGCATTGTAATAGAAACTATAAACTGGTAAAAATGTAAAATGTCTGACTTTAATAAAAAGAAATTATAATAAAGCATTAGCTTACAGCTAATTTACTTATTTAAATTCTCAATAAAAGCTTCAGAACAACACGTTTTTTACAAGGTTTTTATATCCTCCAAAACATGATAAAACATTGTTTTTTTACCCCTGAAGCATGTCTTTTTTTAAATTAATTTCTGGGACATGACATTACTAGTTACAGAGAACGTTCACACAATTATAACCTGGGTTCTGTGTCGCGTATGACTTGACCGGTCTGGGCGGCGACCGTCTACCGCGCGGTGCACCCGTAGAAAGTAACTGGGTGATGAGTAATCGAGTTTCGTATTTTGTGTCGCGAAAAGAGCTGGTCTTCGCGACCCGCTCGTGACACCAGTGGGTCGTGAGCGACCCGGGTCGTGTAAAACGATCGATCGACCCAGGACTAATATTTGCCTTCACGCACTTTTTTGTAGATCTATAAAAGAGGAATATCCCACCATGCATTGTTTTGTTATATCTCAAATGGATTAGGCAGCGTTTTCGATTAAAGCTAGGTACCAGGCGGCTGGATTTTTTCCGACACTTCTAACAATTATCGTGATGTTTCAGCCAATTTACACAAATCCTTGACAAATTACAAATCTATACCTTTCTTACGAAACACTCTATCTATTGGTGAAAACCGCATGAAAATCCGTTCAGTAGTTTTCGAGTTTATCGCGAACAGACAGACAGGCAGACGACGCGGGGGACTTTAATTTATAATATGTAGAGATAGAGCAAAGTAAATAATTTTCAAGTGTTGCAAGTCGAGAAAGATTATAATATAGGTATGATTCGGAAATAGTATGTGTGTATGGTTTTTCTTGCGGGATTGCTAGTTAGATGTTTAGATGTAATATTTAGTTTTCTCGGTGTAGTGTGAGCGTGTTTTGATCCAACCACTATGTAATTGGTTTTAGCTTTTTTGTAAACGTCTGACCATAGCATCATCGATAAAAGTACCAATTTTTCCAATTACGTAATTATATCCATGATGTAAGAGTAATGATAAACTTAAGAAATGAAGAAGGAAGAATTAGATGGTTTGGAGTTGTGTAGCGGATGAAGAACATTATGAAAAGTAATAATGATAAAATAATAATAAATGTTTTCTTTTTTATCACAAGTAGAGTTAATGATATCCTAATTGCGATCTCCCGTGCTGGCGATTTCAAATACATATTCAAATTTAATTGTTTGGTTTATATGAGATTACTGAACGAATTATGAATACATCATGCAGTGTTTTTTGTAGTTTTATTTCAGTCTGTATTTGGTGTTAGTATGTTTTCTATTTCTGATCTCCCTATGTTTTGCATTTCTATTTGAGTTTCAAATATTTTAATGTTGTTGTGATTTTTTAATGAGAGTGGGATTTTATTGCAGAGTTTAGAATTTTGGAAAGTAATATAATAATAAAAAGCTTCTATTTCCAAAAGTTGTAGTTATTCGTAGGTGTTTGTCCTGTTGTTGAATCTGAGATCTAATGTTTCTAATAAACATGTGTGTTTTTCTTATGTTTTGTATCTATTATTGTAAGGGAGTGTTGTTTTAGAAATAGAGTTCTTTAATTAACTAGATTGTTGAAGATTTCGTCAGTGTTAGTAGTTCTCACAGAGACTTTCAACACAATTTTCGTGATGAATTTTTGGGTTTTAATGAGAGAACTAAGAATAATTTTGTCATTTGCACTATCCCATCTGATTTAAACTGCATGACTGAAGGGTATAAAATATTCGACAACGAAAAAAAAATCGTCCTGCGAAATATATTGTAGGTAGCTACGAATAAAGCAAATCATTTAAAATCAGATGCATTTGAATGAAACTGAGCACACCGTTAGTATTTAAAGTATAAAAATAAAATCTAAGTAGTTTGGAATACCCGTCTGCATTCCGCTCTTATCCCAAAAATGTGAATATTTACTGGGTGCGTAACGAGATTTATCAATTCCTTTTAAATTTAGACCCACGTTTGAGTCCTTTTTATGTTTTTTTTTGTTCCATTCTCCAGCTTCCTAAGAAAACAACATATTTATTTATTATGCTAAATCATTTTAAAACACCACACAAGCACGGGTCTCTTAATGATTTATCTGAACTTTATTTTTTCCGGAAGATTATTTTCTAAATTTTCTTGATTAATACAACAGTTCCAATTTTTTAATTTCACTAACTGATGCTCACGGAATTTATATTGTTTAAATCACCAACGATTCATCTCAATGAAACGCCTCTACTCTAAGGGTCGCACGCTGTCTCCCTTAAGTTACCCCATCTACCAAAGTTACGTCTCAGCATGGATCATCCTCTATTAAGTTTCCTTTCGCTATACTTCATCTTCACGAATACCTTAAGCCTTAGCTTAGCACAGGTCTAATGAGTATTTTATAAAGTTTGTATTCGGGTTATTCTCTAGAGGAGTCTTGAAAATAAATGTCTTTGGAGACATCTGCCAGGGTTGTTTTACGTTTAATTGCTAGGATTATGTCGTTTCTACCTCTCTCACTTGTAAATTCATCAACTGAGAGTGGTGAGTGACACTGTAGTCGGTAAAACGCAAACCATTAACCGAAAAGTTTTTGATTTTCACTTTGTACAATACGTATTATATATATATTCTAACCATTATTCAAGATTTTCTTTTTTTTATTTAATTTTTTTTTATTATAGCGACTATATAAAAAATTTTACATACAAAATATAATGTGAAATTAAGTATCAAATATTGTATTTCTTAGTCATCCTCACTAGGGAGTCGTGTGCCGAGGAGGACTAAAGTTCATTTGTCTTTTATGTCGTTTTTAGCGTCTTCGCTAGGGTTTTCTCATTGACCTCTTTAAGCCATATTTTTATTCTTGATTTGTATTCAATTGGATTTTTATTAGTTTTATGTCTTGGGGAATGATGTTATGGAGTTTTGTTGCAAAGTATGTATAGTTTCTTTGTCCAAATGTGGTTTTATAACTTGGAATATTTTTTATATCATTTTTATTCGATCTAGTGTTATGCATACACGGTCTAGTAAAGGATTCATTATTTTTGAAGAGCTTCAATAATATATTTTTGGCATATATTTGTTGTACATTTGGTACGTCAAAGTTATTGAAAATTTCAATTGAAGGCGTTATAGTTGGTACTTTCAATATGGTCTTTATGATTCCTTCTTGAATCGTATTCAGGCTGTGTAGGTACGTATTTGCAGCAGAGTATTTGAATTACATATGTACTTTAAATCGAAAGCATCAAAACAGCATTATCTGGTGTCTGAATAGTTGTGTACTATGATAGTTTTACAGTTTTTTAAATTATAAACAAGTGCATATTAACCCTTCAGAATTTTGACATATTTTTCAGATAGTCAAAATATTTCCGCTTTACAATAAAATTCAAATAAATGGAATATTTCGGAACATATCCGAAAACGAATGAAGATAAATAAAGACAAAACAAAGCTGCTGACTGCAGGCCGAACGCAACATCAGATGAGAGTTGAAATGTCAGGAGTTCCACTAAAGAACACCAAGGAGTTTGTATATCTCGGGAGCAAAATAACATGGGACGGTCGGTCTAAGAGCGAGGTCGACAGCCGTATACACCAGGCTAGGCTTTCATTCAATAAAACTTCGAAAATAACAGAATCGAATAATATAGACCTAAAACTGAGAATACTCCTCATCAAGACCTATGTATGGAGTATCTTGATGTAGAGTCACGTGGGGTAACCGTACGCAGTTTTTACATTGGGATTTTTGTATTAAAACGCTTTAGGTATTTTGCTATTTTTTTTTTGTTTATTGATATGATTGATCATTAAGGCATCTCAAACAAACATAAAAACCTTATGTAGTTCATAAATCAAAAAGTTATATAAAAATGTTTACATGCATGTCGATTACGAACACTTACCCCACGTGCGGGGTAAGTATTCGCATACCGTAGAGAAGTTTTCAAATCAGATTAGTGATATCTTTAATAGAATTATTACTTTGCACTCGTGTAACTAACAATATTTTACCAAAAATTATCATAGACCACATCACTCTAACTCAGTTGGTTACACAATAGCACACATCGGTAAGCCATGTCGATAGCAGATGACAAAATTAAAAAAAAAAAAGTAATTTACCTACCAATTTTTATTTTCAAATTAGGATTCACTGTACTCATATCCTGCTTCAATGCGACCCAAAATGCTACTGAATTAAGGAACGTGCGGGCGCGAAATAGGCACAACCACCTCGGAAACATCAATGCGACACTTACACTCTGCGTACGGTTACCCCACGTGACTCTACGGCTGCGAAATATGGTGCCTATCCGAAAGAGATAAACGGAGACTAGAGGCTTTTGAGTTGTGGTCCTATAGAAGACTATTAGGAATTTCCTGGAGAGACCACATTACAAATGTGCAGGTTCTCCAAAGAATCGAAGGAGGAAGGCACCTGCTCAGGACCTTGTCCGAAAGGCGTGCAAGATGGATCGGCCATGTAATACGACAAGAAGGCCTCTTGCATGCCATAATGGAGGGTATGACCGAGGGGACAAACTCTAGGAGACGCCCACGCCGAGAGTACCTGGAGGACCTGCTGGTGGACGTGCGCTGCTCATCATATATTCAGACTTGAAAAGAGCCGCACAAGACAGGGAATAATGGAAGAGAAGAATAGAGGAAATTGCTGCAAACCAATCCCAGGATTGAAACCAGAGAGAGATCCGAAAACTAAAAACTGTTTTTGAAAGGTGCTAAAATATTTAAAAAAAAAACTATTAATCGAAATAAACATATATTTTGCAAGCAAACTTAAAAAAGTTTTACAAATGGGTCACCGTTTCAACTAAAATTACTGGTAAAGAAAAAAAACGCATATATTTTATTAGACGGTATAAATATTATACTATTGACGATATTGACACCTCTTTTTTGTTTTTCCATATGAAAATAATTAATTAAAAAATTCACAGGGTTTAATTTTGTTTTCGTGTTGCTATTCGTAACTTTGTTTTATAAAGGTATACATTACACTTTTTTGGTGGTTATTTTTTAGATTAGAATATAAAGCGTGGTATTTTTCCTTTGTAATACTGTTTAGAAGATATTTCTCACTACGATAGTAAGGGAGTTACGGTGATTTATATGAGACCTATAGGCTGGCACAAATTTGATCTCCTGTGATTAAACGGGTTAAAAGACTTCAAAGTCCACTTCATTATTATTTATCAAAAACTTCAACTCAGACGCCATTTGAAAAATTGGCAAATAATCGATAGTACTTTTCGTTTAATAATAACATTTTAATTGCGATATTCAGGCAGGCATCTAACTCATAGAAATCCAGGTAGAAATTTCCCTGACTAATTTTCCTCTGGTGGCATTTTCTTTTGAAGTAAACCTGACGGGGAAATCCTGTAATCCTTGCCGACAAACGGCCAGCAAAACAAAGATATCCACATCCCTCGCCCGGCTGAACATCGGACAAAGCCAAGCAACAGGTTGGTAGCATTTGTAAGGTTACTGATCTACTGATAGGAATAACGTGAATACAATATGCTCAATACAGATTTTCTCGTAGTTTCATGTGATGTTTCCATGGCAAAAAAATACAGTAAAAAACAGAATTGTGACAAAACAAAAACAAAATAGTCACAAAACGGAACGGTGACAAAACAGTACAACATCAAAACCGGACAGTTGCAAAAGGGGACAGTGATAAAACAGTACAGTGACAAACAGAATAGTGACAAAGCAGGATAGTGGCAAAACAGGACAGTGAAAAACAGGACAGTGACAAAACAGCACAGTTAAAGAACAAGACAGCGAAAAAACGGTATAAAAGTATTGCTGTACAGGAACCTATATTATACATTTATAAGTAAACCATAGACAAAATATACAAAAAAAATTACATAGACTTTACTAAAAAATTACTAAAAATTACATAGATAATTTACTAAAAATTCTGCCTCAATACAGGTTCGCCTAGTGAGGCAGGCTATGTAAAACTTAAAATATAGTTTATTATGCTACTTCTTTACAACCGTTTTAGATTCATATTTATTTTTTCTCCTATTAGATATTGCTCTAATGACATCAATTATTATAACATTATTCTATTATTAACTTACAGATATTAACTTACTAATGAATTATTACCTTACCTTAACACCCCAAAAATAAATTTAAAAAAAATTATTGGCCCTGAAAATCTAAAATCATATCATATTTTTGTTTATACCTATGTACAAACTTTGATGTTTGAAATAATGAATTTGAGTAAATTTAACTAAATCTATTTGAACTCCGATTTTAATTTCTTGATTGATTTTAATTTCTTGACTGTATGAGTGACGTGGAACCTTGGAAATAGAAATTAACTAATATCCCGATATCCGATAGAGCTGAAACTCAGCAGATAGACTCGTTGTCGATGACAATGCACTCAGGCACATGCACGCGCATACACAGGGTTATTATGACATTATATTTAAAAATGTGCAGCAGTTAACACACAAAATAAACTTCTGTACTATCCCGTTAGGATTTGGCTTAGGTGTGAGCGGTGTTAAATCCAGTCCCTGGGGAGGAAGGTTCAATCCTCGGTTATACCAAAAAATCTTAGTTATCTATTGGCTTCTAGTCGGCCCAAGATATGGCGCAAATAGGTTGAAAATTGAAAATAGACGTTAAAAAAAAAAAGTTATTTTTTTATGGGATAATATTGATGAGATGGCGGAAATAGATCGAAAATTGAAAATAGATGTTTAAAAATAATTTGTAATATGTTTTATGGGATAATATTGACGAGATGGCGGAAATAGATCAAAAATTTAAAATAGACGTTTGAAAAAAAAAGTTAATTTTATTATGGGATAATATTGATGAGATGGCGGAAATAGATCGAAAATTGAAAATAGATGTTTAAAAAAAATTGTTAATTTTTTTATGTGATGATATTGATAATTCCTAAAACGTTAAATTTTTACTTATTTTTTGTCAATGAAGAAAGTGTTAGAATGTGACCAAAAATGACTTTTAATATTATCATTATAGCTTTTATTTGCCATTGGTTTACTTTTTTATTTGTTTCTTGAGCATTTGATTCCAATGTGGTTACTTATGCAAGGAACGATAAATTAATAAGCATCGACCATCTGTCGAGAATCATAATATTATTGTTTACATTTTCCTTGCCAGTCAGGAACGTGCTAGCACAGAGGGTGTGGGGGGTGACGGGGGGCGGTGGGGGTGGATGGGTGGAGGGTGGCAACAGCCCCTCAGAATTCGTTGCTTCATTAAACATAAAATAAAGGTATCCTATTACGGTCTTTGTTATTATATTAAGTTCATTTTTAAGCGCTCAAAATGCTATTAAGCTATTCATAAATAATATACCTTATTCTAAAATAGATAAACTGCTATCCGACTTTTTGTAAAGTTTATTTTTGCAAAATGGATTGGTCTTTCATAAGTTTCGATTAGTTCATCTGTTTTATTACAAGATTAGATTAGTTAAAATTGAAATTAAAACACCTTTTAACTTATTTCCACTTATTTATTTTACCAGTACCGGTTTCATCTTATTATGGACATCTTCAGGCTGGCAATTGACATTCTTTTGTTACAGAATTTCATTAGATTGAGATTAATTAAGATTAATTAATTAAGATTAGATTGCGTTGGTTTTTTTTACAATCAATAAATTTGAATTGCCTCCAATTCACTGTCCATTCCAGCTACTTATAAATTGTGATCAGACTGATCAGCAATAAGCAGAATTGCCACGCATGTCGTCTGATCTCCATTTAATGCAAAATTAAAATTTGAAACGAGATAAATTTCCGAGTTTAGCGGAAACCTTTCAAAAAAACAAAATAGTGCTGATTTTCCAGCTGATTTCTATGTTACATTTAAATTTCTATTATACTTTCCAACCTCTATGAGAGTATCAACTAATAGGTGAAAAAATACGTATTGCTTAGAACTGTAGCTTTTTGAACCCCCTAACGTTAAACTCAACAGCAAAATACTTGTACGAATTAACGGAAATTTGAATGAACTGCCGACATAAGATAAGAACTCGGAAAAATAAGATTTCTAGCAATAGAGATTAAAAATGACTCTTCGGCAGAGCAACCACGTACATCAGTAAATGTTTAAAAAATACCAACCGGTGAAGGCATTTTCAATTTTTAAAAGAAAATAATTTTCTGAACGTTCCTAGGAAATTAATTGCAAATATTATAATATAATTAATTTCAAAGTTCTATTTTGTAATCTGCATATATATAAATGAATCCCCGTTTCTCTTGGTCAAGCCAAAACTTCAGAACGACTTTACCTATTTCATTCATATTTTTTTTAAGTTTTCTAATACTTTTAGAAGGTTCTTACGGAAAGAAAAATTAAGAAAATTGGATAATTTCCGAAACATAACGACTATTTTAAATTCGCACGTTTGACAGTTCGCGCATTTGATGAATGTGAATTTAGCAGGCAGCTGTTATTTTTTTGTAACAAAAGAATTGTTTTGGATTTTTCAAATTAGAGATATTTTAAATAAGTACCTATGTTAGATACCAAATTTGATTGATTGTTTTTATAATATACAATAATGAGTATTTGTAATATATGAAAAATTAAAATTTAAATAAAAAAAATTGTAATAGGTGGCAGGCGAGCTGTTTGAAAACTGAATGTGATGGGCCTGAATACATATATAGTGGGAGGGGGGTTGGCAGGACGGGGGAGAGGGAGAGGGAGAGGGTAGGCGGGGAAGGTGGAAGAGCTATGCTGGAGAGACATGGTATGCGGGAAAGGCAAAGATATTGAAATATAAGTAGATGTGCTATCTGCTGTTTTTACTATGTAGGTCTGCGCTTCCGGGTGTCGCCGATATTGTTTACCAATTAACAAATAAACTAAAAGAACAAATAATTAACGAATAAACCAAACGAACGTTAAACTAAATGAACGAATTCTTTCCTTATTCAAAATATATTGTTAACCAATATTAATGCACATTTTTAAAAAATCAACGAAATGAACAAATTCTTTTTGTATGAAAACTACGCTAATTAGCGCGTAGTCCGGCGACAGTTGCGCGGACACCATAGCATATCTCTTCTGTATTTGAATATCTATGGGGAAAGGGAACGGGACGCACGGGAAAGGACATGCAGGGAGAACAATTTATTTCTTCGAATATGGCATTGCAACGCATGCCGGGAGGCTAGTATATATGTCTTATTTCGTAAATCTTATTTCAGTAATAAACCCACACCTAAATAGTAATAACATCTTAATTAATTCTCGCTTCACGAAAATATCTTCAAATTACCTTTTGTAGCAAGTATTTGATCAAACGGAATGAAAAAAAAATAACAAATAATTAAATATCAAATTAACAAAAATTCAGAAAAAAATAACAAACAACGTAGCTTTGCGGATGAAATATAATGAGAACTGTGACGGGAATGGCGAAAATAAATTCGAAATGAAGCATTTCATTAAACACTTTTTCATTTCGCTACCACCAAGGCTATTTAAAAGCGTTTTGCAAACTTTTCCTCGCTTTTGAATGTAATATTTTAATAAAAAATTCCCCTTTGACGAGTAAAAACACAACGATACAAAAGTGTGTCGGTTTTTTTCTTTATTGTTTTAGTCCAAAAAATCATAACTCATCCCTTGTATCCACTGAATATAGAACACACACTAGAAATGCTTTCCATGTAGATTTGAAGGGAAACTGAAGTCGTCACCTAATTAGTGCTTTTTGGATCTAGTACGCTTTGATTCTCTTTTACGCTGTCTGACATCGTATATCACCAATTGTATAATGATAATGAAACTAAATATTTTTTCCGGTTAAATTCCTTCAGACATTCATTTCTTCGTAATATAATGTAATAAAGTAAATTCATCTTAAACTAGTTACTAGTTATATAGTGTTACGAATACACACTATGTATATATTTGATTGCCTGTCAGAGCACAATGTTATAATATTCATTAATACAATCTTTACTGCAAAAATATTTAAATTTAGTTATATGAAGATCATTTTTATGGCAAGTGTAAATTTACAATACACAAAAATACGCTTCCCATCCCATAAAACGTCAGGTCAACCATATTGTCAGAACAATAGAAGAAAGAAAAATGTAAAAAAAAGATGGCGGCATTTCTGCCATCTTTGTAGTATCATTATTCAAATATTTAATATTGAATTAAGTTTGTTTTTGTTTTCACTATTAGGATCTGCTTCCACAGGGATAAGTAAGTATCCGATGCTAGGCAATTTGAGCATCTTGGCACATTTTGCTGACATTTTGTAAAGTCTTCGGCGACACCAGTCTCCTACGTCCAGCAGTGTTGCTAACTTAACATATTTCCCGTCATATCTGGCAAATGGAGTGTCCCGAAACGGGAGAATTTTGTGTCTAACGGAATTTATAGGATGACGGATTTTCTGACGAAAAAAGTGACAAATTACATACTTTTATAGGCAAAAATAGCCTATATTTATAGATTTATTCTCTAGCCACCCAAATGGCTCAAATATTTAAATGTAACTTTTCCAAAGAACTTATTTTACCACATTGCGCAACAAATCCATTACCGAAAAGGGGTTCGTAAGTAGGATTTTTACAGGCCTCATTTTTATAGACGTACCTATCAAAAAAATGTCGATCGTTTCAAAGGCCAAGATGTTTCTTTCCGCAGTACTTAATTAGTATCTAAAATATTTCAAACCAAAAACGCATAATTTTGTATTACGTCGTAGTGCTTCGCCACGTGGTAAGTAGTGATTTACTTTTAAGTACCAATTTAGTTGCCCCCGATAAGAATGTTTTCTATTATTTTTAATTGTTAAACTAATGTTTAAGACAAGATTTTTATGCATAGCACAAAGGGTAACAATTATTATAAGCAATAATTATCAGCCTGAAACACTCATCCACATTGAAAAATCTTCCTAGAAAAGATACATGACGCCAACGGGACTTGAACCCGTGCCCTTCTGATTGCCGGTCAGCTGCTCTCCCAATTGAGCTATGGCGGCTTATCTTATACCCCCCAAATGATTCAATATATACTAGTGTTTCATTCAACAATTACTGCTTATTATATTTTTTCCACCCAATAAATGAAGACATAATTTGTCTCGACGCCACCTAGCGACGGATTTAACACTAACAGTGTCTCTCTCGCAAAAATAAAGTTGTTTGTTTTCAGGTGGAAAAAATATAATAAGCAGTAATTGTTGAATGAAACACTAGTATATATTGAATCATTTGGCGGGTATAAGATAAGCCGCCATAGCTCAATTGGGAGAGCAGCTGACCGGCAATCAGAAGGGCACGGGTTCAAGTCCCGTTGGCGTCATGTATCTTTTCTCGGAAGATTTTTCAATGTGGATGAGTGTTTCAGGCTGATAATTATTGCTTATAATAATTGTTATAGAATGTTTTCTTTTTTTCGGAAAGGTAACTTCCTCTACGTTGCGCTCGTATATTTGTAGTTGCATAAGTGGGGGCTATTGACGCTTACTTATTTATTCACGTGTTTTCTATATTATTTTGAAAAGAAAGCATGGACGCTTACTGAAGAACTAATTAGGCGACTTGAGGCATTCGAGATGTGGATCTACAGAAGAATACTTAAAATAAGCTGGATGGACAGGGTTACGAATGAAAATGTTATTGTTCGGATGAATAAAGAAAAAGAAGTTATCAAAACTATAAAAATCCGAAAACATCAATATCTTGGATATGTGATGAGATGAGAAATCCAGAGAAGTATGAGATCTTGCATCTCATAATGCAGGGAAAGATTGCAGGAAGACGGGGCCCTGGAAGGAGAACCTCATGGCTGAAAAACCGTAGAGCTGTTCCGGGCCGCAGTAAACAAATTCCGCAGCCAACATGACAGCCAACGTCCGTTGAACGGACAGGGCACAAGAAGAAGTGGAAAAAACAAACACTTTTGAAAACAGAAAAAAATTAACACTTTTTTCAGGGGAGTGATTTTCAATTTGAGAGGCGGGTACGGGTACCGCCACCCGGGAACCATTTATTCGATAACCAACACCTCTGCCATAGGCCACCCCAAGTGGTTCGCTACGCTTGGTGACTTAGCAGAGGTGCCCAGGTTCAGCGCCCTTGAGGTGATTTCTCACAAAAACGACGCTATATAAATTAGCCAAGTATTATAGGGTCAGGTTTGTCCGGGTCTTGGTGGCGGATGCGTCTGCCCACCAGCTGCATGGCAGGCCAGATCAGGAGTGAATGGTTGAGGGAGCCCCTTTGACTTCGCCAGCCGTAGATACTCTCTCGGGGAGGGATGGATTCATACCGCAGGGGGAGGGATGGATTCATACGTCCGTCACTCCTGGACACACTAACCCTCAGATTCCTACCCACCCCTTATACCGTTTTCTTTCCCAAAACTTCCTCTCTTTCATTTCTTAAAAAAAACCCTCAAAGATGACATAGGCCTGAGGGGATTTGTTTTTCTCCGGGCCTCCTGTGTGGCTACATGTAATTTACACATTAGGGTTCTTGTTGAAGGGCGTTTTTTTCCGGATGGTACACGATTAGTTTATAATGTAACTTGTAATAAATATTAACCGCCGAAATTTACTACTCGAATGAAATAAAACAATAACTTTCTTTTTTAATCACGGGTATGGTCATGGTAACAGGGATGTTCCCCATAAACTAGTTAAAACTTTAATGATCATGGTATGGGAATTAATAATTTACACTTGAAATAAAGAAAGCTGTTAAAACAAAAACCCAAATCCTTAATAATCAGCTAAATTAATGTGACCAACAGCCCAATATTAGGGATGTTCCCCATAAACTAGTAAAAACTTTATCCCTTAATCACCTATCCAAATGACGATTTGTCCCTGAATATATAATATGGTAATTCATTAAATATCACCTGTCTCTTTCATTGTTACTTTGTATTATGTTTTGTCTCTTTCTTTATCTATATAAGCTCACACTATGTGTATTTTTGATCAGTTTAATTTTATACCCTGAAAATGCTTGAGTAAAGCGAAACCGGTGGGTATTATAAAATTAAATAAATCGTGGTTAAAAAACAAAGTTTTTTTTTATTTCATTCAATATGTCAAACCACAATGTGACTGCTTTCTATCAAAATATATTTACTACTCTTCCGTTTGAAGCATTTGCTTGTGTGTGAAGAGGAGTGTACATTAATGCAGTCATTAGTCAGCACTTAAATAATTAATTGTACATGTATGTATATAATGTGTGCTGTAGTAAGTACATATCGGTATGGTGGAAAATAAAAAGATATAGGTTCAATAAATTTATTGCAGTAATAAATTGACATTTGTACTTGTTTTACAACTAAGAAAATATAAATGAATGCACTTGTTATATAATATGTATTTTGAAAAAAGAAAGAATGTTACAGAAAAATAAAGGAAATTATTTTCTTACATATTTCTTTACTTTTTTAAAAAATCAAACTTTTTTTAAATTATTTCGAATGAAACGAGAAACCTTTTGAAAGGCGTTAGAAACAATACGCGCCTACACAATACACCTGCTGAAATGTTAATGTTAAATCGAACAGATTTTCTTCCACGCCGTAAAATTAAACTGCAACTCCATATGGTTTCAATCCATTGTTCTATTTTCCACAAAAGGTAATAAAAAACACCCTATCAATATTTTGATCCGTATTTCTTTTCAAATTGCGGTACAAAGTAAAATATTTGGAACCGAAAATGTCTGTCCGCCCGGCGGGTATCGTCGACACATTCGCATAGACGATTGGCGATGTTCACTGCACGGACGACGGGAATGGGTGCGGAGGCAGCTTCGAGCCGGTGCGGATTGACAACTGTGCCAACTGACAACGGATTTACGGCGCATGAACAAACATTCATACTACCTTATGCAACGCTGAGCAACGGGCACCGGTCTGTTGTAAAAATCGTACTGACACCCGTTGCCGTCCACAAGAGCTCTTACACGTAATTTATTTTTTTTAAACATTATCTACCTTTGTATGGTTTCTATCAATGATTGAAGGCCGAAACAAAAACAGTTCACCCAATTGACCGTAGTCGAAAGATCAAGATCCTCGTCTACGAATCCACGTGTCGCGGTTTCAAGGCCCGTCACGTCTTACATGAATACCGCACAAAAGTTTCAACTGCTTTCAACTGTCTGGAGCTAGTGATAATATGGCATCCCCAATCGGGATATGAAGTTGAAGGTAGTGGGGAGGGGAAGCAGATGGGAAAAGGAAGGCGGGGGAATGCCAGCTATTTACACCTGGTCACCAATTACGAACTAAGTCATTTCAAGCAACGTTCCAATTCTGATGATTAGCGATATTTATTTATTTATTAATTTTCGGGAAATTGACAGTTAACATTTTTTCAGTTTTTACGTAAGTAATACATATCCAAAATAAAACCAATTATGGATTTCCAAAAATTATATAAAACAAAAAATTAAATCAAGCGACAATTTACAAAACAAAAAATTTATCAATACATTGGTAGCCGTGGAAAGAGGTTGTACATACAATCAAATCATAACAGAAATATAAATATTAGAAACATAATATTATTCACGAAACATCAGAGAAATACTCTTTTATGGACCTCTTATATTTGGTAAATTCGCAATTGAAAATGTCCACCTTGGATAATATGTCGTTACACCTATAGCAAAGGTTGTTCAGGCAAGAATTCTGCTTAGAGTTCATCTTGCATTGATCCACGCTGAACAGGACAGAAGAGCGTGTTGAATGTGCAGGTACATTGAATTGAATTTTATTTAGCAACTCTGGGCATTGAATATTGTTGTTGACTAATTTATACAGGAATAGTGCATCCATATGATGCCTTCGTAAACTCAATGAATCATTTTTAAATTATGAAGCTACCTCTGCATAATTATTAAATCTTACATATGACTTGTAACAAAGATATTTTAGAAATTTGTTTTGAATTGATTCAATTTGTTTATGTGGATTTTATAAAATGGAGACCAAACAACTGATGCAAACTCCAGATGACTCCATACGTAGGATCGAAGGATATCTTTTATCAGTGGGTATATTCATTAATGTAATATCAGTTACCATATACTCCAGAATGAATGTGTTCACATTTTTTCTCTCTCCTGAAGAGTTATCGTTCCATCCTTCATTCAGAAAAATAATATTGGCGTATTTCTATTTATTCTGTCTTGCTAAATTGATATTGATGGGTAGAGCGCAGAGCTTAGAAAAGGTTCAATTGAAAGTAGAATTTATGTTTTATATAGGGCTATCGGACATATTTAATGCTGCAAAATGTTTATCCTTTAAAGCAAATAACATACTACATGTTGTTATTTGAGCACCATTCGCTCGTCCTTTTCTTTCGACAAAAACACTCTGTGAAATGAAACTCCGTCAGTATTTCAATAAATAAAGGTATCTACATTTCGATACGGGAAATTGATTATCATCTTTCTAATATATAAAGAAGAGTGTCTGTTTGTGGCCTTGTTGCAGGCGTGAATTTGATTTTTATGCAGATCTATTTTTTTCCCGAAGATGATGTAATTTTAATATTTGATTTTGATCACTTGATCTTCAAAACAAGAGGAAGGTAACTGTCATCAAGATATTTTGAAAAACTACCCCATCCCCATTTCCAATCCCTTAAGGGCCCGCAACCCTACCGATTTCTTACATATCTCACTTAAACACGGTAAGTTTTAAAGCTCTTAAAAAAATATATGTTATTCTTGAAGATAATATCTAGACATTGCCCGCACCGAAACGCAAATTATATAAAATTCCCTCGATAGAAAAAAATCGCAAAGTAGGCTCCAAAAATTTTTATAAACACGTTTGTTTCAGTTATTTTACAATTTATATGTATGAAAAAATTTTCAGTGTTTCATTAAATGCCGTTTAAGACGAAGCCCGCGAGATTTTTGCTCTATTATAAACGAGTCGTATTTTATTAAACATTTTCACAATTTTCGCATCGATTTTGTCGCTGTACATGTTAGCGCTCTCCTCTAACATTCGTAATTTCGTATCTCTCCATCTTCTTCTTTTCGAGCCCGCTTGCAGAGCCTTAAAGCAGTTAAATTTTAAACCTTTTTTAATGAAATTTTGCATGCTTTACGTTCAAAATATGAGGAAAATTACGGCCTTCATCTGATTTCGAAAAACTTTGAAAACCCGAGCAACGCCAGTGACACCAGCTTTATATTATCTATGTCTTCAGTCAGTGTCTGTGGCGTGCGGCTTGGATTCGATTTTTATAAAAATCTACGGTTTTTTCCGACATTGATGAAAATTTGCAAACTTGATCTTCAAAAAATGATAAAGATCACTGTGTAGGTTAGATTTAAAAAAAAACCATCCCACCCCCTTTTCCCACTACTTAAAGCAGGATAAAGCCCGAGCAACGCCCGGGTGCTTCAAGCTGGTTCTAGAATAAAACATGTCCCAACAGTTTTTTTTACAATAGCTCCATAAAGGTGACTCTAAGGAAACCCATTTCCCTTAGGGCCTATGTCATCTTTGGAGATGCTGTGTGCAGGGTCTTTCAAAGGAAAGGAAAAAGAGGATGTTCTGGGAAGGGAAAGGGGGATGAGGTTTGGGTAGGAGTTTGGGGGTCAGTGGGTCCAGGAGTGACGGACGTTTGAATCCATCCCTCCCACTGCACTGAATGGTGATGGGTCAAGAGAATCCTGAAGGAGAGGCCAAATGGTCTCCCTCAACCAGTCCCTCCCGATCTGGCCTGCCATACAGTAAATGGGCAACTCATCGGTCCCCTAGACCAAGACAAACGTCACCCCATGAACCCGGGCAACCCTGCTACGTCACCAAACTTGGGCAGAAGTGTTGGTTATCCGTTCCCCCATGGTTATCATTCCATGTCCCTGGGGCGGCAGTACCCATACCCGCCTCCCAAATTCTGAAGTGTGGGCATCAAACAATTTAAAAATTTCTATTCATATGTATTCTACTATTTTTTATGGAATGTTTACGATCTTTAATATGTGGTGAATATCAACGGAAATTAGGCAAGCGGTTCATAATGGATTTTTGATTCCAACCGTGGTTCATGTCAAGGAACTGGTAGGGAACGTACCCATACTACGTGACACGTTTAGGGGGGGGGGGGGGGTCTTCAAAATGTCACGCTCCATACAAATGAGCGCCGGGTTGCTTAGGTTTTTGGTCACCGGGGGGGGGGGGGGGGGGGGTGGGTTAAAAATTGCAAAAAGTTGGTCACGTAGTATGGGTACGTTCCCTAAAGGGATCGAAACTAAATTCGCATAAAATAAAGTTCGCCTTCTGACGTAATCGTAATGAAAAAGATTAAGCAGGGAACGCTTAGATGGTTTGGACATGTAGAGTGAATGAACGGAGAAAGCATTGTCGGGAGAATGCATGACGCGCAAGTGAATTAATGAAATGTCATGAACGTTCAGGGAAGACATGGTACGATCCAGTGAATCAAATTCTTAGAAGAGCATTACTAATATACGCGTTTTAAACTTTATACAACTGATTGTATCTTAAATGGATGTTTATCAGTAAATTTAAAACGCGTCTTTTAGTACGGCGGAAAGTGTATAAACCTAAGTTTCTGTAATGTATGGTATTATTCACATTCAAACACAATTAGTTCTATAGGGGTACTTCTCAATATCAATAGGTCCTTGATATAAAACTGGTTTATTATGAGTTTAAGTATTTACACTAATTATGCTACAAGTCACACGACCTGTCTATACTAGCGGCTAATTGAATCTGAGCGGTAGGCTGAACCACTCTCGACGGCCACCGCCTACTCGGGCACTCTCGTCGGCAACCGATTGAAATATTTTTTCCTACTGGCATATGTCGGTATCACTTAGAAACTCTTTCAATACATTACAGTTTCTGAATGGATTGACATAATAATTGAGGTACTACAACGTCCATTTCCTTAACCAAAGGTTTATTTTCCTACTTATCTTCCTGTAAATTATTAATCAGACTCAAATTAATTTTATTATTAACACAAAAAAAATAATCTTTCCAAATGTGCAAGTAAAAATAACGTGCTTTGAACGAGTCTTTTATAGTGCAATCTTTTTCATCACTCAGCAGTTTTTCATTTCACTTTACGATACTATTTTAGTCCATGCTAATGAATTAATTTACACTCTGATATAATTTTATCAAGCCAAAAACTCCCTTACCTATTGCGTGTTATTTTTCAAACAACTTTCAGCCCAAGGCTTAAATCTATTATCTACACCTTTTTATTACTTGTTGTTGATTTTTTATAAAGATAACTCTATTGTGTTCCTTCTTCCTAACACGAAAAACCGATTTCTTAAACCTACCTACAAGTTTAAAGGAGTGTAATATTGTGAACAGATAAACCTACGAAATTATTGCTTTGCCTCATGACAAAATAAATTATTTGCAGGTATAAATGTAACATTTCATTTACCTTTTACTGTGTTGCACTTGTAAAGGTGGGTATACATTATACATTTGCGAGCTGAACCCTTCGCGAAAACCGCTCGCGTAACGTTCGTTAAAAATATTTTTACACACTTCTAGCGATCTATGGAAAAAGAAGGAACCAACCGCGAACCACCAGTAGTCATTTGTCAGCCAACTGTTTGTTTTTGCAATCATGTCTTCGCGTGAGGAAAATTTCTTGGAAAATCCCTGTTCTCCAGGATCTTGAAAGCTTCGTAGTCAAACCACAAAGTCGCATAAATCTTACTGAAAAAATAAATGTAAAATGTGTATTAAGTTGAAAAATAATTGAGAATTATTTGACTATTGTATGTCTATCTATTCTCAATTATGATTTTTTTTTAAAGTAAGTGAATGTCATAAAAATAATCACAATAAGTGGGAAGGACTTAAATATGAACATAAAACATTTTGTATTTATAAATTTCATAGTTTGTGTCATTGCGATTAATTATATTTTATATCTTACCTTTTCCTACAAGAAGCCAGCAAATATAATAATACCATCTTCTTCTTACAACTTCTTACTTGGTCCCAAATATACTCATCTCAGCACCTATTTCGTTCCAGGCATCAAGGGTCCGCAACACGGATTTGTACCGATTTATTACATATTTTCCTTAAACACGGTAAGTTTTAAAGCTCTTAAAAAAATACATGTTATTCTTGAAGATAATATCTAGACTTTGCTCGCGCCGAAATGCAAATTATATAAAATTCCCTCGATAGAAAAAAATCGCAAAGTATGCTCCAAAAGTTATTATTAACACGTTTGTTTGAGTTATTTTACAAGTTATATGTATGAAAAAATTCACAGTATTTCTTTAAATGCTGTTTAAGATAATGCCCGCGAGATTTTTGCTCTATTTTGAATGATTCGTTAAATGTTAGCGCTCTCCTCTAACATTCGTAATTTCGTATCTCTCCATCTCTTTCTTTTCGGGCCCGATTGCAGAGCCTTCATTTGTTTAGGATCCCAGAGTAAAGATTTGGTTTTATAAAATATATTAGATAGTTTCAGTAAATTTTCCTCTGACCGATCGATAATTACATAAAAAAAACGGTGGAACCAAACCGATAGGCACATCATAAATTAGACGATAGATCCCGGAGTTTTGTGAGCCGAAAGAAAAGCAACAAACTTTCCATGACGCCGTCGGAATGTGAACGGAACGCCTTTATTATAAGAGGTGGATGTTCGACGCCATAGTCCAAACCCCATCTCAAATCCCAATTATGAGAACTAGTGGCTCGCGAACTGCTGGGCTCGCAAATGTATACCCGCACCTTTAGATATTGAAGCATGGCATGTACATGAGCAATCATAAAGTGAAATAATTTTTTTTTTTTTTTTTTTTTTAATTTAAACGGTATTTAAAAGAGAACCAAGTTAAATTTTAACGATATTTAAAAGAGAACCTACCAAGTGGGCAATAAATTTATGAGAGATTCTTGAAGTAAGTGAATGAGCTTTTGTTGTTTAAGGTAATACATCTTAAAAAGAGTGCATCTACTAAAGAAGTATGTTCGTGGAAGATGGAAGGGGTGAACAGTGATTGTCGGATATGCAATTTTAATGTTTCAGTCAGAAAAATGAAGTTAGGTTAGAGTAGTCCACCACCACAACGGAATTCTGATTCCAACTTTGATGGCATTGAAGCATGGATTTCACCGAGAAAGGCACGTAATGTTAATTGAATAACTGCAAGAAATTTATTTTTTATGTAACTTTGTTCCAAATAATCAGTTGCTTATCTGCAAAAAGTGGCTCATTGATTCCGTTTACACAAACCCGCATAATGTGCAAAGCCGACCCATACAAGAAAAAGCACAAAATAAAGTATACGGGTCTTCTCATCAATTTTCAAGTATGTAGGTACGCAATTCTCGTGGCTCAGCGCGTTGTGCCTGCGTTATCCGGACGGAACCATATCATTTGACTAATGTAACATATTTTACGTTTTTTCTTTATGCTTACCTAACGGTTAAGAGATCTTAAACCTGCGCTAAAATTTAAAACTTTATTAGTGACTAGAATGTATCAAGCGCAATAGAACAATTTAATAAAATAACATGCATTCTCAAAAAAATTTTCTTCGATGTAGTGTCGTTATTAATATCTACTCTGGTCTTAGAAGACTTTGGTCTTTTTTATTACTTTGTTTCATGGTTCAGATATTCAGTTCTTTTGGTGTTACTGTTTTGACTCCGACTTTAATTTATAAACGTCCTTTTTGAACTTTTTAGATTTGTTTGTATGGCCACAAAACGGTACATCATGTTGATTCGATTTTATAATTATGAACGTGATTGAAAAAGTAGATTGGTTCATTAAAAAGTTCGTTTAATTACAAAAAAGGTTAACTTTGTAAAACACCCAAATCCCCAACAATTTCCCCCACTGTGAACCCCTATTATGTACATTTGCGCCCCAATAGACTCGAGTTTATTGATTGTTCAATAGGACCCAATAGACATCAGAAAGCCCCAATTCTGAAAAGGCTTTCGTACATGCTTACTCTGCCAGAATTTACTTGAATTTGCCTGAAATGTATTCAGACTCGACGGAATCTAACAAAGCATGAAAGAGGTTGAATTCAATGCATAGGTAACGTAGGCTGTATGTATATTTTGTATCACGTGGTTGTATCTTGGATGTACGTTTAATAATTAATCAACCATTTCATTACATTACTTTACCCAAATCCTTCACATTGTTATTACTGACAAGGGGGTACTCTGCATATAGTCCCCATAAGACGCAAGGCATAGAGGTCCATTGTGCTTTTATCATGTTTAACTTATTCCCTTGATAGTAGCTTTCAGCATTAACATCATCTAGGGTTATCATTGGGTTTTCGGCTGTCTTCTGTTCAACATTTCTTTCCGGAATTCTGAGTTTTGATTCATCAGTTAAAAAAAGTTGTTTCATCAGTTGAAAAGTTGGTGATTGCAATATCGCGATTTTTTACACGAAAAACGTGAATTTCGCCATTTTTACGAGTACCGCAAAATTTACAATTTTTAAACCATTTTTGTAGTTTTCCCCGTAAAAAAACCAAAATTAACTACTATAAAATCATTTTTAGAGCAAAATTCTCTGCTTTTTCTGAAACAAAAACAGTTTTCCCAAAAACTTCACAAAACATAATGAGAATTTCACCGAAAAACAATGTGAAATTTTCAGGAATCAGCGCGATAAATGAATGAATAAAAGTTTATCGTTGAAGAAGAAGATAACAATAATAATCTAATTTGAAACCGAAAAGACACAGAAACACATAAAAAGGTAATGGTCGCAACTAGGACTTGAACCCAGAACCTCTCGTCTAACCAGGACGTGCTCGTTAATCAATTTCGCCATTGCCACCTTTTGTCAAACCGTCATATTAGTCAATCTTATATTTCAAATTTTAGAATTAACAGTATATTATCTTCAAATATTTTTTTTCGATATTATTAGGCAACTACCCTTTTTATTGGAAAAATCATTCTAAAAATTGGTTTGTAACCTAGATAATTTCCGATTTTATTTTATATGGAACTGTTGACTCTTTATAAAAGTCTAAATGAATAATAATAATTTGTCTTTTTCTCTTTCATATTTTCGTTTAGATTGTTATTGTCATCTTCTTCTTCAATGATATATTACATTGATGGGAATAACCTTCAAAAGTTATGAAAAGAAAGTTTTTCTTATAAAAAATTTAATAAAAGTTTCTTCACTCTCAAATTTTTCAAAACTTTTGTAGTTCCACTCTCAACATTTGCTCCTCTCGCCTTCAATGGAAACTGTGTATCGTGCTATTTATCAGTCACACGCACTCTCTCATTCAGTTTCTACATGTTCTCCTACTTTATTTATATTATAATATAGGAACCAATAATAAAACCCAATACTACCAATTGTTACTTTTTATACCATGTGTTAAAAGTTCAGTTAAAACTCCGCTAATAATATCGTTGTCGACTAAAGTGCAATAAAAACAATAACAAAAAATTTGTTGGTTATTATAGGCTTGTTGAAAAATATCGATATATCGAAATATCGATATTTTGAATTCAAAATATCGATATTTTTAGCCGATATATTTTGATCCGATATATCGATACAAAATATCCAATATCGAAAATTGTATCAAAAACGATATTTTTTTTAATTTATGTACTTAAAGTCACTAGAATCCAAAACCGTATAGGAACGAACGGAAAAAAGTAACTGTATTGGGTCATGACATCTGGCGGTTGAAATTTTAACTATTAATAGCTTACAAATCTATTGTCTTTGCATTAGTATTTGTGATCACCAATACTATCTCATGTGTGTATTTACATACATAGAAATGTATGCTATTTTTCGCTATTTTTTTCTAAGCCACTCCTATGTGTTGGTTCCCAATTGTCTATGATTATTGACTATACCTTGTTCCAAACGCGATGTCCTTTTTGACAGATCAATACGCCAATAGAATGTTACTGAGACCCATACAAACTTTGTATGCATTTCAGTTTACATATTAGTTAGAAGACAGCTTTTTAGTTTTCGATATTTTTGTAATTATTACGTAATAAAAATGAATAGTGATAAAAATACCTTAATTTTTATTGAGATTTTTGTACATTAAAAAAAGCAAATTGTGTACAAAAATTACTATTGATAATATTGAGCTGAATACACTATTATTTTAAAAACGCAAAATCTCTTGAAAATTTGACCGATATATCGATATTTTTTCCTCGATATATCGACGTCGATATTGATATTTTAATAAATACATACATCGATATATCGATATTTTTTTTCACTTTCGACATCCCTAGGTTATTACTGGATCCAAGACAGTAATTCCCAATTACTTATGTAGATGATTACGTGTTTATTTTACGCTTTCGAAGTATTTACTAATTAAAAACTTTTGTGATCCATTGGTGCAGTCCACACAAATCTCTAGCCGCTCCCAACTAGCCCGTAAGTTAATTAATACTTGAACATTGATAGGAAGGCCCGAATACATTATTATAATCGCAGCAGATTTCAAACAATTTCTTTTGCCATCTTGACTGCTACTTTATTTGCTATTTGGAAGCGGATCTATGCGCTGCACAGGTGACGCGCTTTGTATGGATGTTTTGTGGAAACTAACAGTTAAGCTTCTTCAACAAACAACGAAAAAATACAACAAAATTTTATATGAGACAAAACATAGTTTTGGCCAATATCTTTCCATCATATAGATTACCCCTGCGGAGAAATGACGTCGACATTTATTAGTAAATGAAACACATTTTATTACACTCGAACTCTTTTTCTTCCGAATGTTCTGGTCGAGCTTTTGTCGTCAGACTTCAGGGGCTAAACGCACGCTATAATGCGTAAGTCCTTCATCCCTTCCGTTCCACATAGCCTTATGATGCTTACCTATGTATCGAGGTTAGATCCCCTCCTTTACTTTTATTTTCCTTTCCTTCCCTTCCATTCCCTATTATGTCTTTCACTCCCCGTGCAGGAGTGAGCGTGGTCCATTGAGAGAAATCGCAAGTACGAGACGTTTAGCTAAGCGAGCGAAAAAATAAAACGGCATGCAATACAATAAAACAGAAAGTTTCTGAATCACCGGAAACGTGTTTATTATACGAAAAGATTTCTTTTGTTTCCTTTCGTAAAATTTTCGGTCAATTTACAAAAAGAAATTCAGACCAAAGAGACCTAGAGTGAAGCTTTAAGCTGTCAAGTGGAATGTAGTTTGTTCAAGAATATATTTTTCTATTATTATTTTTAAGGATAGGCAAACATTCCCGGGTAACGAATAACCTAACAATGTTTGAATTCTTCTATTGAACTTTAAATATCGTCCCTCCACTAATGATTTACTAATTCATCGGAATTTTAATTTACGTCTTTTCTTGTTGAAGTCCCCTCGAGAATTTTGAGTGGGAATAAAAAATATTCCTAGAACTCACAGGAGCTTTTTCAATCTAATTTTATACACAGGGCTTTTAGTTAATGGTGGAATAAATAGTCAGCAATACAACAATTCATGATATAAACACCCTAATAAATAGCTCATGTAAGTCCAATTTTATAAAGAGAATTAATTTGAGATGAAACGGATAGTTGTTTGGCCGGATACCAAATATCCGGCGAACTGTGAGACCGGATGGTCGGATATCCGGCGGCCGGATATTCAGCCCATTGTCTCGTTGCATGTCGTGACGAGTTTCGGTTGCCATCGTGAGTATTCGTGAGTGATAACGAAAATATTCTCTTTGATAAGAAGAAGAACAAGAGGTATATTTTGGTGCTTCAATGTCAGTATTTAATCATTTCGATAATCTCTGTGTTTTTTACGATGTTTTAGTTCACTATAATGGTGATTGTGATTAGTTAATCATGTTAATTTAAGTTTTCGCTACTTTTACGAGGTTTTCGTAAGTTTTTACTAAAAGTTTTTAGTTTAGATATTTACTATTTATGTATTTATCATTAGAGTGAATATCTCAGAAGAAAATTTTAGTTTTTTGGAAGGCCTTATGGCTTTTTTTTAACTTTTTCGACTTTAAATAAAAGCCGTCATAATTATAAGCCATTTTATTGATATTAACCTCACAAAGATTAATGTATTGCATTTTATTATAGGAAATTGTCGAAGTTTTTGAATATCCGGTATCCGGCCGGATATTGAGTTACAATCCGGTATCCGTTTCATCTCTAGAATTAATTATACAAAGAGAGAGTGTGTTCCAGGGTTTTACAAATTGGTATCAGTTAACCAGCCCGATGATCCGAGATAAGCTTAACATCGAACCCCTACTTCTTGTTCTTCAAAAAAGTTGAAATTAAGATGGCTTGAACAAGTGGGGACTAAGAATGCCAGAAGACCGACTTCGACTTAAAATACTGAGTGCAATTTCTAAGAGAAGATGTCCAGTAGACCATCACAGGCAAAGCTGGGAGAAAGAATTCCAGAAGTGAGGAGAGGCTGGGCTTCTATGAATGCAGACGATGAAGTGATGTTATCATTTTAGGTACAGCGTCTTAGCTGACGATATATAATCATCAAACCAATAGCAGTTTTACAGAGGTTTCTACTAGATGAGTGCTAATTAAATAACTGTGAGACAGACGCCTCCGTTGGGTCTGAACTTGTCTGCGAGGGTGAAGCCCGGACAGTCTAAATGGGAGGAGTGTAGAGGCTCCGATATCTGCGTTTCGCAAAAGACAAGAAGGTTGAGACTTTATGACAGAATTTCGACAAAATTGGCCAGAATTTAAATTTTTGTGCTGGCAGCTTTGGTGACAAAAGGTGGTGATGGACAGAATTTAATTTTTTTTGCCGGCAGCTTTGGTGACAAAAGGTGGTGAAAGACAGAATTAAATTTTTTGTGCCAAAAGTTTTGGCCCGCAACGAGAACTCCTGCCACTCGCCGCTTTATGAGTAAAGTTATGGTTTGGTGTATTTTGCATAGTTAAAAAAAATGAGGGGGGGGCTGGTTGAGCTGGTAAGGAAAAGATATGAGGGGTGAATAGAAGGCTGGGGATCAGTGTATCCAGGAGTTACGGAAGAATTGATCCATCCCACCTTTCTGCGGTGCAAAGCTGTGCTAGGATAGTCCGGCTGGAGAGATCGCCCAATGCGCCCCAAACTTTGCCGTTGTTTTCAATAAATTTACCGTAAATTTCGGTAATATTATTAAAAATTTCCCCCATCAATCTGAGTAAATGAATAATAAAAAACCTTTCAACCAATTCCCCAATCTGCGATGTGTAAATTGATATATTTCGACACTACTTTCTCTAATTCGATATATCCTTCCATTTTATTCCACCACTCTACAGCCCGTATTTCCTGCCATAAGATACCCGTAAGGGTTTCCCCCCTGACCTTCTTGGGTAATGTCCCAACTTGCGGTGACCACGCGATTTCGATCTTGAGATAACGAAAAGTAAAAGTTTTCTGTAAACTGATTAAGCTACTAGCTTTTGTTGAGTGATCGTGTTCATTTCGGTAGATACTAGGCTCAACGCACAGAGTTACAAAAGTGTAGTTGTTAGAATAATATTACATATTATATATATGATTTGTACAGCGCCAGCTCAAGGGCGCCGTAGAAACTGATAATATGTTTATTCATATTTTGCAAATTCACTTTGTGGCACCATTTTATTAATGAAATAATTAAAAACACTTTGTTTTTACCACGATAATCTTTATTTAAAAAATCAACATCTTTCGAGAACGATGTTCTCTTCATCAAATTATCAAGTATAGAAAGACAGGCGTGGGTAGAAATGGAAGTAGTGGGGGGGGGAGAGAGGTGGAAAGGGGAGGTACTAAGAAGATCAATAGAGGGGAGTGGGGAGGTGGAAAGGGGGAGAGGTGGAACGGGAGGAGAGGTGGAAAGGGGGGTTGCTTAGAAGATCAAAGACAAAAATTACAATGGAAATATGTTTAATATACTGTTATTCACAAAATTAATTATATTAAATAAATTTTGTGAATAACCCTATCTTAAACATATTTCCATTGTAATTTTTGTCTTTGGTCTTCTAAGCACCCCCCCCCCCTTTTCTATCTCTCACCCCCCCCCCCCTCCCCACCAATCTCGAACTAATCTATATAGATACCTATGACAAATTTTAGTTATGAAGACCGCGTACCTATTATTACCTATAACATAACATATTTATAAATAAGGAACCGGAGATTAAATTATCTGCAATCCGCGTAAAAGCATCATATAAAATAAAATAAAGTTCCCTGCGTAACGGATTGATTGCCACAAGATAATATAATATAACAAGATAATATTTTTCGTGCCTTCACCCTTTTTCTGATAGTCTCAAACAAAATAGCCTTACAGTCACCCCGCCCTATGGGGCCTTAAATTTCCGCGCTTGAATCCCGTGGGCCTAATGGTTCGAGAAACAGTTTGGGAAATGGGTGATGCGTTACTTAGAGGGCCTTAGGACCTACCCCAACAGCTTTGCTGGGGTAGGAATTGCGTCGCAAGGTGCTCCACGTATTTATGTAGGTATATACTTTGCGAGATACGCACGCTGATAGATACGTTGTTACCTTTTTCACAGAGGCGCAGCAGTCTCATGTGCGACGCGTACGGCGTACGCGAGCTACCGAAATAAGAGGCGTTCTCTTTAACTTTTCCATAAATCAGCTAGATATACTTGATTCAGCGGTTTTCACAACTGATTCATTCTGAGCTGTGTAATACTCCCAGATAAAAAAGTTTTAGGGAAAATGTATATAATTTTTTAAGTAAACTGAGATCAAAGAGAAGAAAAAGAAAGAATTTAGATTATTTAAATACTCGTACTTATGTAGATACGTTTTATAAAACCAAGATTAAATTCAATCACAAAATTCTATCAATATTAAAGAATTTTTCTCTTAATTTCGATTTCTTTCAAACCTGCACGTCACATGAGATTTGCTTGTGAACTTTTGCACAAATCTTTCCCTTTGCGAGGATCAGATGGATGTGACGGCTGTCTTATTTATATGTATATAATGGGTACATAATATAATAATATTATGATATCATAATTATTAAATTTTATAATGGTAATAATATTATCCAGTTACTTTTATTGCACCAGGAACGGGCAAAGAATATTTTAAAATGAGATTATTTCTAATTTATCGAACTACCGGCAATGACATTATAATTCATCTAGCACGTAAATTGTCTCACAACATTAAAATAAAATGTGGCAAGTAGCAAACTCTCTTGTTTCCGTTAAATTATCAAATTTCATGCTCACTTGATATTACAAATAAATTATTTTTAACGTGCTTATGTACGTTAAAAATAATTTATTTGTCATTAGCGGAATCTACTATCAGATATGGAATAACGTCTTGGGGAAACTCGTGCAAGAAATATAGGTTACATTCAAACAATTCAAAACTCTTTGACTAAGCTCTTGGTAAGCAAAAGTATTTATGCACAAAGAAGAGACATAAAATTATTATATGAATCAGTTAATATACCTGTTCGAGGGATATTATGGTTTAAAATTGTATGCCAAAACCTTTTGTCGGATTGAATATATAAAAAAAAAGTTGACCATGCACATGGCACTAGATTTAGTAAAAATAAGGGTTTATCCGTTCCGAAAATTATAAATAAATACGGACGTCGGACATTCACTTATCTTGTCCCTACCATATTTAATAAGATGCCAGAGAACATAAAAATCGAATCAAATTGCACCACCGATTTAAAAACTAAATAAAAAAATGGCTAATGGATCAAAACTTTTTATATTGATATTGTTTGTAATCTTATGTATAAATATGACTAAGAGTAATTTGCCTGTGATATATCTGTATATTTTATGCCTTTGTATTGTAGCTTTTTAAAAGTTATTCTTCTGTATCTATTTTGTATATTGTGGTTTCTTGTTATATTTGTGATTTAATGTTATATTAATATTGTTCAATTGACCTGCTGACAAACTGCTTTGGCAGTTCAGCGGGTGCTTAAAATGAAGAATAAAAAAATTTAAAAAAAACACTGTTCATATATGACAAAGATATACAATCAAAGAATATGTTTGAATGAATGAAGTAGATGTAGGACAGGACGGTGTTTTCGTATTTAAAATTAACGGCAAATACTACATTTTACATCACGGTTGTGATTAAGATGACAAAATACGCTTACTCGCTTACTCTAAGATGAATACGGAACGCTGAACGAGACGACCTACTGACCAAACAGGTTTGAAAACTTAAGTTTACGAATTACAATAATTAGAAATTGGTTTGGGGTCACTAAATATTGGTGCGCATGTTCGAATACAAATCATTATTTTAATTTTGCAAATATGTCCTACGAAAATCGCTAAGTCTTGAGGGTTCCTTTAAGACTTTTGGTAAGTTATTATAAATCTCTACAACATGTCTTCACTGGAGGTTATGCACCACTTACTCGCCCTGGTATAAGTAACAGATGGTCACTCCTTCAAGGCTCTCGCAAGATTCAATTTTTTTTCTTAAACGAAACATTAATTTATTTTGAATGAATTTACCTCCAGTGTCCCTGCATAGGTTGCTAGAAAGCAGTATGCAAGTACTTAACAGGAAATAAACATAATACAATTAATCAGGTTATTAATACAAGCAAAAATAATAGTTAACGCAAAATAAAACTCGTTAAGAAAGCTCATGAGGCAGCATTGCATCATGTGAAAAACACTGTAAGCACCTGTATAAATAAATAGAGAACATTATTTGGCAAGTACCAATAAAAAATGTAAATTGCATTCAGCCTGATGTAGACCACACCCAGCATCCGTTAAGGGACAACCACCAACAACCAACCACCCAGTGAAGCCACAACATGTCTACAGTGGAGGTTATCCACCTCTTACCCGCCCTGGTATAAGTAACTGATGGTTACTCCTTCAAGGCTCTCGCAAGATTCTATTTTTTTTTTGTTAAACGAAGCTACATTTATTTATTTTGAACGAATCTAGACCTCCAGTGTCCTTGCATACGTTGTTAGTAAGCAGTATGCAAGTGCTTAACAGGAAAAACAAAATGCAAAAAAATAGGTTAGTAAGACAAAGATAAATTAAACAGGGCAAAAGAAAAACTCATTCATGAGACTCCATGAGGCAGCATTGCATCTGAAAACCTGCAAGCACCTGCATAAAATAGAGAACATAAGTAATACAATAAATCTCAAATCAATTGGCAAGTACCAACAAAAAATGTGAATGGCTTTCGGTCTGACCATAAACTAGACTTAGCTTCCGTGTCCCTTAGCCAACCACTCAGTGAAGCCTCAAAAAATGTTAACTGAATATTTGGGGTAAAATACCCGAAGACTAAAAGAAAATTCAGCATTGGGTAGTCAGAGGCAGGACAAAGGACAGTCAAGGTCGTCTGATCAAGCCTCAAGCCTGCACATGTCATTGGGGGAGGCGCAGATAGATTTGAGAATGATCTGTAAAATTAATAATGTAACTAAATATGAAGCAGGGATGAGGTCCAGCCCACCCAGATGTCTACATTGGAGGACCCACCACTTACCCGCCCTGGTATAGGTAACAGATGGTTACCCCTTCAAGGCTCTTGCAAGGAGTCTAATTTTTTTGGTAAAAACGACTCTACATTTGAAAACGAAACTAAACCTCCAATGTCCCTGCATACGTTGTTAATAAGCAGCATGCAAGTGCTTAGCAGGAAATACAGATACAATATGTGTTAGTATGACAAAATATAGACAAGACAGTGGGACAGGTTGGTGAAAGTCCACGAGGTGGCAAGCGCTGGGTGATTGTATCCAGCGTATCCTACAAGCACCTGTTTGGGAGGAAGACACAGTAGATAAGTAATAAGGGCATGGCAAACGGTTGGGAGTCCTCTCCAATCGATTGGCAGTCCCAGCAAGAATGCGCATGACGTTCGGTCTAGTCGTGAACCACACTCAGCTTCCGCGCCCCTTAGCCGGTTCCTCGGTGATGCCTCAAAGAAAAGTAAATGGGAGATTGGGGGGAAATACCCGACGACCCTAAGGAATTCAGCGTCGAGTAGCCGGAGGCAAGGCGAAGGAGAGCCGAGGTGTCTACAGTTTGTAATGTCATTGGCTAACAAAGGCAGCTGAATTTCAATATTCAATTAATCTGGGTATCTTCATAATCGATCTCTTCCTACAGCCTTTTCGTAATATGATGGTGATATGTTAATATATGAATTAAAATGCACTTAAAATGCAGGTAATTTTTTCACGAAAATCATTATTATTTTTAAAAAAATTAAAACTAGTAGGAAATTTTTCCGCTCCATCTAATGGCGGCCCTGATTTCTCTTTCTATTGCCAACGTCGCATGTGACCGAGAAAAGGGACTAAAGCGGAGTTTTCGGTGGCAGGACTTTACCCTCATCCCAATAAACTCAGACGAAGATGTGGGCAATATCCGGTGTCGTGAACACTGAAGGAACCTTTCAGGACACGTAGGGCTAGGCGAGGGGATGATTGGAAGGATCTATTCTTGTTTTACAGGGTAGGACGCTATTTCAATAAGAAAAATATCAATATACATTATCAAAAACGGAAACCTTTTTAACTGTTACTCAAACAGGAACATAATAAATAATTTCATGCCAATATTCACATTCAAGAAGTAAAAATGTGGTTTTTTGTCCCAGAAAAAACTTTATCTGTTAGCTGAGCAATCGTGTGATTTCTTGAATTGGAAAATCAATCTGGACACCAAATATAGAGAAATCAATTTGAAATAGGTACGCAAAAGTTTCATAAGCGATGTAAAATTATGTATTATTTCATATGAAATGTGATCTATTTAGAACGTAAAAACATTAAAGAAAATATGTTTTTTTTTTAAACCCATTAATGAATACTCAATATTCAAAAGCTCCGAAAATAAACCAACATGGAAAAGTATCTCTAATATTTATGTGCATTATGTATTATTATATTAATTTAGTATTTTAATTAAATCGTATAAACAGTTACGAATGAACCTAAATCAGTGAGTTAGATAAAATATAAACATTTTTAAACCGTTAAAATAGTTTTTTTCGGTGAACGAAAATATCAAGAAAGTATTTCAAGCATAAAAATTCGTGGAATGTAAATTGATTATTCGATTATGGAAACAACCAAAAGCAATTAAACAAAATATAAACATTTAAACGGTTATCAAATTCAGGCTTGCTCTAATAAAATGTATGTATTATATTCTGTTGGTTCACTTAACAATCTAAAATAACGTATTATAGTACAATAGTACCTATGTACATCTAAAGAAGATTTCAGAGTTGTAGATACTCTCAGAATCGCCCTGGTGAAAGATTATCTTTCAGAATCGGAAAGTTGCTTTAAATGGCTTTAGCAGAATTAATAGACATCCCATCATATATATCCATCCACATTCTACAATATCTCCCATAATATTTTTTTTATTTTTTATTTCATAAATTTTTTTATTAGTTACAGATATTTTTTTTTGGCTACCACACTAGTCTAATGCCCGTGTTATGGTAGTCGTACATTTAATATTTTAAATACGATTTAAATACTATTTTATTAAAACAGATGATTAAACATTCCAATAAAAAATAATAATAAATACTTATAAGTAAATAGAAAAAAAATAATATTTTAAAGAAAAGTAGACATAAAAAAGAAAATTCTAATTTTGAAATACAAAAATTAATAATAAAGATTAAATGTTAAGAACTCAAGTGTCCTATATAAATTAAAACATAGGTATAAGTATATAAATCAAAATTAACACATAAATAAAATTTAGTGAAAAACTAAGAGAAAAAAAAACAACATTTTAAAGAAAAATAGAAATAAAAATGGAAATAAAAATTTTGAAATGGCTTTGTGTTTGGTGAATAGATCTGATTAGTCAGGTTCTTTCAAATTCCTCTATCCCATCTCTCTTCCCTTTTCTCTTCCCCCAGCAACATACCCCAAGCAGCTAAGCCATATTTGCACTATTTTACAAATGAACGGTAGGTAGGAATTAACATTCAATAATAAATTTAAATGTATTTGTCGTGTATTCTAAATATGTTTTAATACTTTCTATGCTTCTAATATCTTCAAAAGATGTAAATAAAGTTCGATCTTTTTTTGTACGATCCATCTTCCTATCTCTCTCTCGGGTTGTATAAAACATTTTTCGGCAAATTATTGCAACTTTAGGGTTTCAGATTTTCTAGTTTGTCAGAATGTTATTTATGTGGTGTATTTGAATTTCAAATAGACCCAAGGGTTGAAAGTTCGTATTAGATGTATCTGGGTCGTTAGAGGATTTAATGGAAAAGGAGGGAAAACATGACACGTGTAAATCAAATACTTGAGCCGAATTAGAGACTGGTAAAGAGTCACACTTAAAAAAAGATCAGTTGGTTTTCTCGCCTGCGTTTTATAAATAACATATAACGAGCAATACATAGTTTAATTGTTTATTTTACAGAAAATTGATATTTCAAGAGATCGTTCGATAGTATACTTTCTCCACTTACAACACTTGAAAGCGATTTATTTTGCAGTCCGTCAATCTATTATTGAGTATGGTATCATAGCATGGGGAGGTGGTAATTGCATCAGCACTGGACCCAATCATAAAAGCACAGAAAACTATTATAAAATTAATTCTTAGACTGCCTTTAATTACAGACTCGAACTTAATTTGAACTTAATCGTATGTGTTTGACGTTCGGCAGACATATGCAAAAACAATCCCCACTCATCTATAAACATATATATATATATAAATACTATGAAAAAAGATTAAGTACTCACTGTACTCGAAACAGTAACAAAGACTTACTTCAAATTCCCATAACGCATACTGCTTTTGGTCAACGAAAATTCAGATACCTTGCAACAAGACTTAACAACATTCTTCCAATCAGAATAAAAAAATGTGATTCACAAAAAAATTTAAAAAAAAAACATAAAAATTTGGATAAAAAATAATGATAGAGCATTTACCGGTGCACTCACCCAAATTCGAAATTAGTGATGAAACCAATGCTGTTATTATTGTACCAATGTTATTGTTATTATTAATGCAACCAATCTATTGTGTGATTATATTCTAATATAAGTGTAGGTGTGTTCACAGTATTATAAATTGACTTAAAATTACTGCCTCAAGACAGGCTAGCCTAGCGAGGCAGGTTACAAGAAAACTAAATTAATAATTATAAATCTCTATTCTTGAAGTGCCTACTGTTTATATGTATATAGTTTTCCGTTGTTAACATTGTACTTATGTAACTTTTAAACTATTGTAACCTGTACTTTTTGTTGTAGTTATAAATCTTTCAGATTTCGTTCAATAAAGATATATTATTATTATTATGAGACATACAGTCTTACATTTTTTTAAACAGTTTGCATAAATGAAACAACATACTTATACTAAACATAGTCCATTTTTTTAGAATAAAAAATACTTTTTAATAATTTTTTAATCTAAATTAATAAATTACTTCGTTTTTACCACTTTTCTTGTTTACAAAACCAACATGTTTCGTGAGCAATGCTCATTGATACATAGACAATGGTATCAATGAAAATATGAGAGTGGGTAGAGGAGAGAGGGGCAATGGGAGACAATTTACAAAGGGAACAGGTTAAGCTGTCATTGATACCATTGTCTATGTCCATTCTTTTTCAATTGACACCATTGTCTATGTCCATTATTTTTCAATTGACACCATTGTCTACGTCTATTATTTATAATTAGTATCAATAAAAAAAACCCTGAAGAAGTGAGCATTGCTCACGAAACATGTTGGTTTTGTAAACAAGAAAAGTGGTAAAAACGAAGTAATTTATTAATTTAAATCAAAATGGTGCAACAAAATAAGTTTGCTGTGTTAGGAGAATTTTTTTAATCATTTTATAAATCAATTAAATGGGTCTAATAGCCATACATTAGGTATATTTCATATAAACTATAAAACTAACTCATTTGCCTCTTAACATATAATAAGGTAACTCAATATGTACACATCTGTCTCTTTCGGTAGATTTTAATATCATGCTATCTCACACAATGAATTATTTTATTAGTTTATTTTTTTACCCTGAAGATGCTTGTAATACGCACAGGCGGTTGTTTGTAATAAATTAAATAACTTTAGTAGTTATAAACAAAGCAGTTGTTTTATTTACATTTTTTATTTCAGCAATTTCTTCAGTTTATTTAGTTGGTAACAATGGGTACTAAATAGAAATTAATTCATTCATGTGTGTTAATTATTGTATATAGTTATAGTAATAATATTATGTTTGTATGTTTAAATTTTAATTAAAAAATTAGCATCCCGATGACAAACATTGCGGTTTAACGGGATTTTACCCTGAAAACCAATAAAAAAATAAAAATAAAATTAATTAATGCTCAAAGGCACGGTTTTATCTAAATGATTTGCACTAACGGTTTTTTTATATTACATTATTTTGTGTAATAAAATCGTGAGAGACCTGGAAACCCTCAAGAAGAAAGCAAAACTTTGGTTATCGATACCAATACATTATTAAAGATCAAATTAATCCATTTTGTATTAGAACTCACCAAAACTTAATATAATATTAGAATTACCGGAGTATCCAATCCAAACTTTATTAAGTCAATGAACTTGGAATTTCTGGAGATGATGTTAACTGACAGTTGGAGTTGATGTCCAATAGTTTGAAGAGGATCCTACAGGGTTAATAGTGAAATGAAATCAATCTTGTACAGTTGTGGGTTGTAAACCATTACGAAAAAATTATGGATTCGATTTCAACGGATATGATTTTTAGTGTAACAGAATGGACAAGGAGGTAAATTACTGTATATAAAAGTAAAATGGTAATTGCCGTCACATCACGATCTGCATGGCAGAGCTGTAATTAATCAAGAGGTGACGTTGTCAATTTCTAGCCACAGCAAATATCTTTACGAATTCGGTAGTTTTTTTTTTTAATCTCTCTCTCTGGTTTCAATTCTAAAATTGGTTTGCAGCAATTTCATCTATTCGTTTCTTCCACTCTTCCCTGTCTTGTGCGGCTCTTTTGAAGTCTGCATATGATAAGCAGCGCACGTCCACCAGCAGGTCCTCCAGGTACTCTCGGCGTGGGCGTCCCCTAACGTTTGTCCCCTCGGTCATACCCTCCATTATGGCATGCAAGAGGCCTTCTTGTCTTATTGCATGGCCGATCCATCTTGCGCGCCTTTCGGACAAGGTCCTGAGCAGGTGCCTTCCTCCTTCGATTCTTTGGAGATCCTCCTCATTTGTGAAGTGGTCTCTCCAGGAAATTCCTAGTAGTCTTCTATAGGACCACATCTCAAAAGCCTCTAGTCTCCGTTTATCTCTTCCGAATAGGCACCATGTTTCGCAGCCGTACATCAAGATACTCCCGTGTATCTTTACACCTTTTCTGTGACTCATTCTCTCTTTCAAGTCATCAATCGCACATTGTATATAAGCGTTAAAAAGAACAGGTGACAGAGAGCATCCCTGTCTTACCCCTTGTCTTATACTGGCTTCTTTTGTATCATTGTCACATCTAATATAGCGGTCTCATTCTTGTATAGCGCCTGGATTATTCGTATATCGACAATATTGCTTCTCTGGTTCCTACACCTCTTCTAAAGCCAAACTGGTCTCCGGAAAGGATGTTCTCTACTTTTGGTTCGATTCTTTTTAGAATGATATTAGTCAATATTTTTGAGGCATGGGATATTAGGCTAAGAGTTCTGTGTTGCTCACATTTCGTCGTGCCTGCCTTCTTTGGTAATGCGACAATTAGGCATTTCTCGAAATCCTCTGGTATGTTTCCAGTCTTTTACATTATCTGTATCATTTTAAACGGGGCATCTATAGTTCCTTTTCCTGCTGGCTTAATTAGTTCAGCCGGAACGTCATCGATTCCGGGTGCTTTCCCGTTTTTAAGATTTTTCAGTGCGAGGTCAAACTCTTCTCTAGTGATTGGATCTCCCAAATCATCTGCGTCTACCTCATTTTCTCTTTCTATCAATGTTTCGTTGTCATTATTTCCCTTTCCATTGTACAGCATTTCGAGATATCTTTTCCATCTCTCTCCTATTTGGTCATTTTCGAAAAGTATTTTGCCGTCTTCTCCTTCTATTGCATTACGTTTTCCAACTCTCATCCCAAAGAAGTCTTTCACCGCAGAGTGGGCTCTTTCTACATTTCCTCTCTTGAGGTCGTCGTTTATCTCATCACATTTATTCTGGTAGAAAGTATCTTTGGCTATTCTTGATTCTTCAGCACTTTGTATTTCTTTTGTGATTCAGCTCTTTTATCATTTTTGAGCTCTCTTCTATCCTTTATCATATTTAAGATCTCATTGGTTATCCATTCCTTCCGTGCTTGGGGTTTTTCCTTGCCTATAGTTTCCTCTGCCGTAGTTATAATATTTGTCTTTATCATTTTCCAGATCGCATTCGCGTTCTCCTCTTTCATTAGGTTGCACTCTTTTGTCTTTTCCCTAAAAATGTCACTGATCTCTTTTATCTTTAATACTTTAGTATCCCATTTGAAATTTTTTCTCTTTTTTAATTTTTTCAGTTTTAGAAGACTTTTGGCCATTACCATATTATGGTCACTATCTATATCTGGACCGGAATAGCTTCTACAGTCTTTTATTTGGTTTTTAAATCTACGTCTAACCATTATATAGTCTATTTGCAGTCTTTGTCTGTCTCCAGGGGATTTCCAGGTGTATCGCTGTCTTGGGTGGTGTTGAAAACAAGTGTTTGCTATCACTAATTTGTGTTTTTCGCAGAATTCTGTCAATCTGTTTCCTCTGTCGTTTCTTGCACCCAACCCAAAGGGCCCAATGCAAGTTTCTTCTCGCCCTTCTCCTACAACAGCATTTCAATCTCCTAGGAGAATCAGATTTTCACCTGCTTTTATCTCTAATATAAGTTTATCTAGCGAACTTATACTTCCTCCACTTCTTCTTCGGCATATATACTTGGATAATTACAGTGTTTACAGGCTTAGTTTCTATTTTGACTAGAATAATTCTTCCGCTATATTGCACGTATCCCTTAACCCGTCTTCCCCACTCCTTGCACAGCACAACACCTACTCCTCCTTGGCCAGGTTTATCCTTTATGCATCCTGTGTGAATAATTCTGTAGTTGCCACTCCAGAAGTCTCCGCAATTGGGCCATCTCATCTCTGCTATACCTAGGGCATTCAAATTTACGTTTTGCATCTCAGCTTTCAGATTATCCAGTTTGCTGTTTTGCAGTAATGTGCGGACATTCCACGTTGCTCATCTCGCTATTTGGTTCTTTGTATTTGACTTTTGTTTCACTATTGACTTTGTGTTTCTAGCATCCCGAGCAGTCCCCACCCGGAGATCCGAACGGGGGACTATTTTACCTCCGGAGAATTTTACTTGAGATTGGGTATTCATGTTTTGCTAGTTCTTGGGATGCCACTTGGACCTTTAATGTGGTAGTTTCCCATTTCTTTCCACATCCTATGCCGTTGACCTCGAAGGTTCTTCCGCCTTTGAAGATTATTTACTTCTCCAGGACAAGAGGGTGCCCTAGACAACAGACGCCTGGTAGGGCGAAAGTTGGTGGTCAGCTTATTCCGGCCAACGCTCGGTCCCTGTCTATATTTGCCGATACGAGGTCGTTGCTCACTCCCCACCACGAGAAGGAAATAGATCAGGATTTTCCTTTCCTCAAACCTGAGACCAGAAGGCATTTCTCAGAGTTCTCCAGTACTTTCGGGGAGCCGATGTTAAAAATAACTTTGATGTTTAATTGACAGTAAGAAGATTTAAGGAGAAGTCCGGGATGCCCCAGGAAAACAGTTCAAATGAATTGATCACTTTGAACGAAACAAGTTTGTAGGAAAATGGAAAAAAATTCGTCGGAGTTTCAACATTATCTTTTCGAAATATTTTTACTTATTTAATATTATTGGAAAAAAATGTTAAAATTTGGTTTCTGACTTTTTTTATGATAGTCTCGCGATTATTTAAAGTTCAATAATTCATGACGGAAAACCAGTAGATTAGTGCAGTCGGGTTGAAATTCCAAACATACAAATCCTTGCAAATTCTATGACGTCACACCGTTTAAAAAATATTTGGCTTCCGGTAAACAGATATCTTTTTATTTAATTAAATGAAGACAATATAAGCGAAACTCAATCGAAAATCTGAAAACAGAAAAATCAGAAAAAGATATTGACACATCTGGGAAAAAGATTTTGACACATCTAGTCCCAGATGTGTCAATATCTTTTTCTGATTTTTCAGTTTTCAGATTTTCGATTGAGTTTCGCTTATATTGTCTTCATTTAATTAAATATTACAATTTGAGGTTTTACTCATAAAGTTAAAATAAAAATAAAGATATCTTTTTAATTTTTCGAAGAAAACTTCTTTTTGTGATGGCATTATTTATTTTATTAAAAGACAAATAAATATGTTTACATCCCTTTATACATAATCTATATGTCTTTCTCACCAGACCCATGAAAAGTCACGGGAAGTTACAATTGTATGATTTGTGATATGAGTATATGTGATTGCATGATAAAAAAATATTTGCCTCAGAAACATTGACTTTTAAAAAAAAATTACCTTTCTTACGTGAAACATGAAAAATTCGATATATATCAAACATTTAAAGAAAGGAAATTCATAATTTTTATCTAATTGAGTGAAAATTTGTGTTATTTTATTTAATTTAATTTTTTTATTATTATTGTACGACAGAATAATTCCAATTACAGTACAATTTAGTTACCCTATCAGCATTTAGGCAGGTGACTCTTCATTAATGTTTTTAAGGCATATAAAGAACAGTCACTTACATCCAAATGGTTTGCAATTTCATTTAACAGCTCCACTCCCCTCGTCATGCTATGCTTTGCCAAGACGTCTGTTCTGCCGTTCGGTACTTTAAAAGTCATGATGTCGACTTCGACTGTAGTGGTCTGGTACATATAAATCATAGCATCCCAAGAGAAATGGGCTATTGATGAAATTGTTCCAAATTTTGAAAGACAGAATAGCAAGACTTGCTTTCCTTCTAGTTTCTAGGCTCACAGAATCAGTTTCCTCAAGTAAGTCAATATGGTGCATGAAACTTGGATAGGTTCCATGCTTCCGCATATAAACATACTTGAGGAATTTCTTCTGGATTTGATCTAACATATCAATGTACTTCTGGTGGTACGGTGCCCATGTTATAACCGTATATATTATATATAACCGTATATATTATATACGGTTATCTACTGTATCGCATGTCGGTTATGATTTAAAATTATTAGTCCCTATTTTGAAAATTAAAAGTTCATTGAGCTTGAATAATTTCGCGCATTACTCAGGAATATTATTTCAACTCACTTCACGCATGCACACATGCACCAAAAACCGAAATTTGTAAGTTTAATTAATTAATACTCTTTAGGATAACCGATTTAGGATCCCCAGTTTATATAAAGCGTTTGTAATCTACATTAAATTAAAAAATAACAGGGCATTAGGCTTGTTGCTATTGAATTCTTTAGCAGTTGTACCTACTTGAGTGTTCCTTTGAATAAAGTTTCAGCCGAGTTAAAGTTTAGGGTATTAATTATATCGTAATTGGTAAGTAATGTTCTCAATATTGGGAAGTTGTTGCCATGCCAAGAGTTCAGTTCATCGATTTTCACTTCATTTATTCACCGAGTTTGGATAACTGTTTGGGAGGGGGGTTGATAAAATGTTTTGGAAAGTTTGAGTTATTTTTGGTGCCTGAGGGTTGAAGTTTTTGATGTGTATTCTATGCTTGAAGTGGAAAGTCTTTGTTATAAATTTTGTAATGTAGGTTACAAGAAGAAAACTGAGAAGGTAACTTTCAATGAATTACCTTGTCTACTCTCTTGTAACGCATAATAATGGGGTACATATGCGTGAATTTCACGCACCGATGTTACACTGCAATAATTACAGACGGGCGAAATTTAACATGGACGAAATTGCCCATGGAGAGAATAACACCTGTTTTTGTTACACCAAAGCGTAACTTAAATTTGTTTTTTTTTCTCAATACGAAATTATTAACTTAGCACACTCTCATATTTAGCTACGCATTTAAAACAGTTTTTTTTACTTGAACTCCGGTACGTGAAATTGACTGAGCGTAGCGAATTCCTTATTTAACTCGTCCATTTAGCATTTAATTTATCTACAGATCTTGTGGTTACCTTGTTGTATACTTCCTTTTTATCCCGCCACAGTTCTCACAGTCGACAATCAATTTTATGGTACCTAACAGTCTGAGGACGTTGTCGCTCCATCTTAGTCTTGGTCTTCCCAGGCTCTTTCGCCCTATTGGTCTTGAGTTCAGCAGGGACTTTGGTGCTTGATGCTCGGTCATTCTCTCTACATGACCCAGCCACCAAAGTCTTCCCAGTTGTATAAATTTTGCGACGTTTAGCTCCTTAAACAAAGTATAGAGCTCATTGTTATAACGTCTGCGCCAAAATCCATTTTCTAGAACCAGTCCGAAGATGCGCCTCAAAATTTTTCTTTCAAAAACGTCCAGTGCTCGCTCATTCCTCTTATTTAGTACCCAAGTCTCAGCTGCGTACGTAAGTACTGGTCTGATAAGTGTTTTGTACACTAATATCTTCGTGTTTCTGGACAGCATTCTGGACTTTAATTGGTTTTGTAGGCGGAAATAACAGCGATTTGCGTTCACTATGCGCTTCTGAATCTCCTCTGTGGTATTATTGTCGTTTGTTATCAGGGAGCCTAGGTATGTGAATCTTGGTACCTTTTCGAAATTTTGGTTTCCACATGAGAGAGTTGTGATTTATTGGGTGCATCCTACGGCCATGTATTTGGTCTGTGTTATTTTTTTCATTCTAGTGTTAATCCGTTCGTGTGTAATTTTGTACAAGTATAATTCCGTTCGTGTGTCATTAATGCAAGTGTAACTGTTACGTGAAATTCACGCCTGAGAAATTTCGTTTTGGCACCACATTAATAATTATGTATGAGACTACCCTTACGTTTGAGGTATTTGGGTTAGGAAATTATTACTAATTGATTGGGTCCTTTTGAAGACAGATGAATTACACAGTCCATAGCTGAAAATTTTTAACAAGTTATGTAGGTGTAGTAATACATAAATAATAGTTTTTTAGAAAAAATGAAACAATATAACTTTGTATAAAAATAGTTTTTTAACTTATTTTAATAGTGCAATTATCAAAAAATATTGTAAAATGTATCCAGGCTGAACGAAATGGGGATGGGAAAGAGATGGATTAGAAAGTACCTACTTGACTATTCAGAGCAGGCCACCAGGAACGGTTAAATCCACTATACAATGGTTAGTTACTGAGTTGGCATCGTGTTTGGCTCCCTCTCAGGCGTCAGTTAAATTCCTCGGCTGGATAAGTTCTCTATCTTTCGACTCAAGCAAAATTTTCTGCTCATTGCGATGGTAGTAGGAGATTTTCAAATATTGTCAGTTTATTCGTAATCAGGTAATTTTTCTCTTTCTTTTTTCTTGTGGTCTTTCGCCATTTTTTAATGAGTATCGCACAAGAGTCCCATCTGCACCAACTGAATGGAGTCAGTAAGACTTTTTTTTTTACATGAATACCCCACAAGTGTCCCAACTGCTCACACGGCTAAAGCCATTTCAAGCAACGTTTCAACTCTGAATGGTCTTACACCAGAGCGATACTGAGAGTATCTTCCACTCTGGAACGTGCCGCAAATATACTATATATTATTTTAAATTAATACATTGTGAAACAACACAAATTAATCAAATAAAATTTATTTACCTGGCAAGGATTCGATCCCGCGACCGCGAGTCAAGAGCCTTACCTTACTACGCCGGCCGTTGAATTATTGGGGTATATTGTGTATTGCTGAAGGCAGTCGGAAATGGAAGGTAATTGGGGAGAGAAAATTTGGGAAGTACCTGAAAGTTTCGATTCTGACTTGAAATTCTTCAAATTCAAAGTATCTACCGCTTTCTTGACAAGAACTATGTATATTATTTCGAATAAAAGTGCAATAACACAAATTAATATACGCGCGTTCGCCGTCATCCGGATTAAATTAATTCCGATTAAATACATTTAATTCTGACATGCGGTCAGTGCCATAGCGATAATAAGAGAACAATGCCACTCTGGAACGTGTTCCAAACATTTTTTATATTAATAATTTTTTGTTCTCCGGGTTTTGAACATGTTGCCTAGTATTGTAATGTGAACTTAAAAATAATAAATTAAATGTCTTAAAAATAAAATACAACTCGTGTAATAGTGAATGTGGAAGAGTGAGACGGGTATGTAAGAATGAGTGCGCGAATGCGTGTGCGCGAGTTTGAATAAATGGCCATTGCTTTGGGTAAATAAGGAAAGATCGGGTGAGTGTCGTTTGAAAAGTAAACAACATTGTGTAAAGTATGCAGTTCAAATATGAATGTTATAAATCGAAGCTGGACTTCTTAATTACTTCCCCCCGATAATCCGATGAAACCAGAGAATTTTTAGAATCATTTTGGCAATGAGATTTTTAAGAATCTCATATTCAGGGCAGGTAGAAACAACCACTTAAATTATCACTTATGTACACTCACACATTAATATTTTAATCGCTTGTTACTAACATTACAGAAAACGTAATCCACTAATAAAATAATTCAAGACGAATAAATTATTCTGTGTCGATTTCCAATTAATTCAATTTCCATTTAAAGCGGTGAGGGCGGAATGCCTTTAGGGGATGAACTTGATGAACCGTATAACAGTATGCTGCTCCAGAGGATCTGCCTCCCACTGGTCTGTCTATCAAAGGCACTAAACGGGTAATTTCTAGAAACCTGATCTATTCAGATATGAAAGATAATATGTAGTCGACAGTTTACATAAGGGCCCGTTCCCAATTCCGTTTAAAAATCGGACGTCATTCCGTTTAAAAATCGAATACCCTAGTAGCTGTGGAGGATATATGAAGCTGTTCACTCATGTCTGACACAGTTAAAAATGGATCCAGCAAGTTTTGCCAGAAGGATAAAAGACGGAACTAGCTCGTTTGGTGACCCGACAATTCGTCCTGCGACAATTCATCCGGCGACAGTTCATCCTGCGACAGTTCATCCGGCCGACAGTTCATCCTGCCGGCAGTTCATCCTGCCGACAGTTCATCCCGCCGACAATTCATCCGGCGACAATTCATCCTGCCTGATCATTTAGAAGATTTTTATTAAGTTTGCAAAGAGGATATACGGCCGTACAACCAAAATCGATATACTTATATCTGAAGGCATCTTGAGTGGAAATCCGCTGTAAAAATATTTTTACTGACAATAATTTCGACTCTCCGAAGAAGCATGCGTGAATAACAAAATACGACATACTTATACTTATAGGTTATACTTATACGTTATACTTATAGGTTAGGTTAGGTTAGGTTAGGTTAGGTTAGGTTAGGTTAGGTTAGGTTAGGTTAGGTTAGGTTAGGTTGAATTGTCAGGATGAATTGTCGCCGGATGAATTGTCGGCGGGATGAACTGTCGGCAGGATGAACTGTCGGCAGGATGAACTGTCGGCCGGATGAACTGTCGCAGGATGAACTGTCGCCGGATGAATTGTCGCAGGATGAACTGTCATGGAACCAGCTAGTTCACAGGTTAGTATGAAGCTATTCATTCTTGCCGCCTTGTCGTTCCGGCGTGAGCTGCGCTACACCCCTCGACCCCATAACCCGCCCGCTCCCAGTTGCAAGGAAGCTTGCAAGCAGCGTCTGCGTGATCACACGATTACTTATCGTTCCGTTTTTCAAACAGAAGTGTGAGCAGGGCGTCTGACATCCGTTTTTTTAAATGGAGTTGTGAACAGGGCGTCCTACGACCGGTTTTTTTTTAAATGGAGTTGTGAACAGGGCGTGCTACGACCAGTTTTTTGTATTTGATGTGGGAACGGACCCTTAGTCTTTTAGACCCCTGGGCCCACTGTTAGAAGTTAGAACAGTTAGAAGTGTGCTCTAATTTGAGATTTTCACGGCCAAAAGTAATTAATATTTTTTGGATATTATGCTGTTTTGCGCTTCCTCCTTATTTATCCAAAGTTTTAGGTAAGCTGTTATTGACAACCTTCACCTGAACAATCACTGATGGGGCTGCTGAAAGCTCACTGTTGCAGATTTGTACTTAATTTTCCACTGTGTACTTAATATATAAAATAATAATACAACATTTGGTAAGGCTCGCAGCCATCCATAATTAAAAGAAATGCATCTATTTTTTCTCACAAATATGTACATAATGTCTCACCGGTGTGATCTTCGAATTCAGAAGGTAATAATATTTTTTTAATAAAAAATCACCCTAAGGGCACTGTCCAGATACATTACTCCTATATTTCTACCATCTTAGTCGACAATTAATAGCAAAAAATAGTGGGCAATTTCAATGGAACCATTAAAATTTCGGTTGTAAAATATCATATTTGACGTAATTGGGGTTAAATTCACCAGAAAATGATTTGATCAATTAAGAAATAAACTTCGGTAATTGTTTTTTTTTTGATTATTCTGAGTTCAAATTGGAGTTTGTATTAAAATTTTCGATATTTGATGAACTTGGAATTCAGGATGTTTCGAATATCTTCAAAGGGCGAAACAGTCGCCATGCTTAAAAGCAAATTCATCTAGAAAAAAAAACATTAGACTTCGCATATAGAATAACTTACAACCTGATACGATTTTAGATTTTCACGGCCAATAATATTTTTGTTATTAGTTTTTGGGTATTATGCCGTGTTACGCTACCTCCTTCTTTAGCCAACGTTTCGGACAGCGTTGCAGTGTCCATCATCAGGGCAGATGTGTAATAGTTAGGGGTGATGTTTGTACTTATCTACTTAGGAGCGATACCGTGTCGCCAGCTCCACTCCTCTACGAGCTGTCGCTACAATATACTTCAACATGTTTTTTTTGCGGTTAGCCTTGATGTAACCGTCAATTACCGGATACCAAGAACTATTGAGTTGTTAGCGTCAGCGGTCGGCATACGGCGCCAGTGTTGGCATACCGCAGGCCTACGGCCACAGCCAAACCAAACCTGGAAAGGACATGCAGTAATTAGCCAACGATGCTAGCTCAGACAGTCGGCGCAAGCAAGATTCTCCTAAAACCAGGGCGAGTGTTCGTGGTTCGCTGGGTATTTCTCTTCCTCCCTTCCTCAAAATCTCCGGGGTCTCCTTCCTCAATCAGAACACAGTATTGCACGTAAAAGGTTTATTCAATTAGAAGGAGACAGGGTTATTACAATCGCCATATGGGCACACTTCAAATGAACATGGTTAACACTAAAATACCCTAACTTAACAGGGACTGTTTCTCTCAATCTCTCCACACGCGTTATTGGCTTTAAGAGCGGGACGTGGCACACAAAAGAGGGTAAGGTATCATTCTACTCACTGTAGCAGGAAATGCGGTAATCAGCACCTTCTGGTTGCACAATTCACAATATAAAATACATCGCGAGTTTTTAGGTTCTCGAGTGCGCGTTAGAGCGCTCTCTTTGGTCACTGCTCTCTTGCCGGCTGGTAGCCGATGAATGAATGCTTGCCGGGCTCCGAGGGAGCCGACGCGCGTGTCGACTCAGCGTATTGCGGAAATCTACCGAACTATTCTTGGGTAGAACGGGGCGAAGGTGAATCTAGGGAATAACCTTGCTACTTGTAACGTAACAGAGTTTAGCTCCGTCGTCTCTATTAATATTTATAGGATTTTTGTGAATTTCAATTGCCTCCGTAATCAGGCGTGCTATGTGAGTTTTGGGTCTTCCCAAGACTGTCCGAAACGTTGGCTAAAGAAGGAGGTAGCGTAACACGGCGTAATACCCCAAAAACTAATAACAACAAAAAAAACTTACAACCTAGTTATTATGTACCGTGTATGTACAATATAGTTATTATGTTAACTGCCATAATAAAAAAAATTGTCACAACAAATATTTACAAACAGAGACATAACTTAAAACTACTGTATGGCTCAGAGAGCTTACTAACAATAAAAGGTCTCCACTGGTTCACTACTATTATGGATAATATGGGGGAAAGCCCTTACAAACACCTACTTGTACACAAACATGCCACAAGATTTAGAGAAGGAAAGGGCCTAAAAACTCCTCGAATATTAAATAAATATGGAAGCCGTACTCTTGAATATCTAATTCCAGTGATTTTCAATAAAATCAATAAAAACATAAAATTTGAAAAAAATGAGAGACTATGTCCTAAAATGATAAAACTATGGTTAATGAGCAAAAACTCCATGCATCTTTGAATATCTTAATATAGCTGCCTACATATCTTGTTATTAGGCAGGTATATTGAAATATCTTATATATCTTATATAAATGAAAAATAAATAAACGCCCGGGTTGCCGGCACTGAAACTGAACTGAATTTATGATTGTAAGTTAAATTATCTAATATTAATATGTGATCTACTCTAATGTTTCCTTAAAACTATAAATGTATTTACAAATATTTTCTTAGATATTATATTAAGAATGTTTAAATTGTTAGAACCTGCAGAAAAGCTGTCATATGACAGCTTTGTGGGTCTACTCAAATTTTTTGTACAAAATGTATTCTGTAATTAAATAAATAATAATAAAAAATAAATAAAATAAAAAAATAAAAAAATGTAGGTAGTTATTCTGTACCGCATGACCATGTGTACATCTTTATTTATAAAATACATATATTAGTTGAATATATTTTTAAGTCGATTTAGAGTAAAATATGCTTCTAACATCGTCTTAGGTAGTATGTTGCTTGAAATGGCTGGGAATATGTTTAGTAACCCATTATTTTTCTTTACCATTCTACAATCCTTTCACAAGTTACCTCGTATATGACGAGGTTCCACTGACTGAATTTGGACTTAATAAAAAATTCAATAGAGCACTTTTCTTTTAAATATGGGTAAAACTTTCAACCTACCGTATTGTTTGTTCCAACTAAACTCTAGTAAGCTTCATGGAAAACCATTATCGAAAAATCTGTGTAAATAAAAATAAATCGCCGAAATGTATGTACGCGCCATAACTTACAAACGACTGCACCAAATTGGATAATTCTTTTTTTTTCGTTATTGTCAGGACAAGGTTTGTATAAAACTACTGGTGAGCTCTGGCATGAAGCTCTGGAGGGAATGCAGAGTGGGGACGCAAGAGGGGAAAGGGATGTGGAAGAAGAGGGGGAGGCGGAAGGGGAACGGACGAATGGGAAAGGGCAGAAACAATTTCTTTATTAAATGGCATAGCAACGCATGCCGGGTACCAGCTAGTACAATAATAATATTTGGCTAATTTATATCACTCACTTTTCTCGAATGTTAAATCAAGGGCGCAAAACAATATTAGAAAGAAAGAAAAAAATTATTTAAAAATTCTGCATAATCTTTTCTTCAATCTCAATAATCCGGAATTAATTCCCAGAATTAAGACAATCCCAATGAATTTTACATTAAAATTTGATCGGATTCAAACGGACGATTAAAAACATTTATCGAGTTCCAACTAACATTTTAAATTTGCAACTAGCCTTTTTTATTTCCCAAGGGTCCCCCCAGGATGTCGCAGATGGTACAGATTTACGTCTCTCTATTTTTGGAATTCTTTATTAGGGATCTGCGATTATAATCTGGATGAACTCTCCAGTGCCTTCACCGTTCGTTGGGCAGCTAATTTTACACGTTAAGGGCCTGAAATAGAAAAAAAGATCAGTTTAAAAATAGACCAAATAACCATGGCCATGGATTGAACCAAACTAAATTAAAGAAAATGAGAACGTACTTACTCACGACTAAACTTTATACATCCTAAATTAGTTAACGAACACTCTGAATTCTGTAATAGTTAATAATAACTAACTATAATCACAATGTATAGCGTTAGTAGACAGGATTTACCGCCACACAATTTTGTGTTGGTCCACACTCCTTTCTAGGTTTGGGTGACTTTCAAAGAATATTATGAAGGCCGTCTTCATTAACCTACTAACGAAATTTTAGCAAAACAATTTAATTGAAAAACGTCCTCGATCTATTTGTTGTTCGACAATCCCATTACAAAATTCGTTTCCGTACAGCGCACATTAAACTTCATGTCTTCCATTGATTTAAAAACCAAAGATCGGTCTTCACTGAAACTTAATATCTATAATACTAGGTACTCTTTTTTTCACTTTGTTTCATCTTTACTCTTATTTATCTCCGCCCGCAATTCTGTTTGTACTTCACCATACCTATGTTTTCAATGTATGTACTAACTGATACTTTCTATGCAAGGGCGGATTTAGGGGGGGGGGGGGCACGGGGGCACGTTTTTTTGTGTACTTTGGAGATTCCATCACAGTACATACTTAGAAGCTAAAACGGTCTTTATTAAACATTTAATTTTTCTATCCCACTATACTTAGAAGCTTAAACTGTCTTTATTACCTAAACATTTAATTTTTCTATCCCACTATTATTTTTCTATCTAATTCCACTTTCATAAACCTTCCTATACATACTTGAGCTTGTAGAAATAAACTTGAAGTATGATACTTCAAGTTTATTTCTAACAGTAATTGTTGATTTTTTTGCCCGTCTGCCCCTTGTGCCCCTCCCAGAAAAAAAATCCTAGCAGTAATTGTTGATTTTTTTCCCGTCCGCCCCTTGTACCCCCCCCCCCCCCCCCAGAAAAAAATCCTAGCAGTAATTGTTGATTTTTTTGCCCGTCCGCCCCTTGTGCCCCCCCCAGAAAAAAATTCTGGATCCGCCCTTGTCTCTATGGGATGTGTGGGATTGCACTCACCTCCCCACATCCTGGAACAAAGACCATTATTATAATTGTAGTTCCAAAAAAAACCGTTTTAAAACTAGTCCGTAGTGATTTTAATTAGTTGAACCAAACAATTTTCTTATGCAGAGCGATTGTGTGATGCAGCTTTGTGATGAAGCTTTAACTAAGCGAAACCGGTTGGTTTCGCTAAGTTAAAGCTTCCTCGGAGTATAAATTTAAACTTAACAAATATTCACGATGTTGGCATTATGTATATATTATGTACATATACAGATATATAGTTTATATACAGTGTAACAGCGCATACCAGGAGGATTTAAATCAGCAATTCCTGAGCATATTTGGAGTAAAAAACGTAGATGTCATTTTGCTATGTATTAAAATAAAAACAAACAAAAAAAGTTTCTTTCACACGTCATCACTGATCACACCGCTACGCGTGACGAGGGAGAAAAAAAATATATATGTCGCTAGGCCAATCATAAAATCAGGCAGATCATGAAGCGTCTCGAACTGCCGCCAGGAACTTCACAATGTGGCTAGGCACATCATGATCTGCCTGATTTTATGATCGGCCTACGACATAATACATCAACATTTGAAGACTGCCGTAATGCCCGATGTTATCGAATGAGGTAAGAGGGCAGTGTACTGCTGTACCGCCCTCCATTAAATGTTGCCTTTACTTTCCAAAATACACTCATTAAAGAATATATTACATATTAACATTCAAATATATTTCTTTTTTTTATAACATGTGTTCACAATTATGTCCTCTGCGTGCGAACTCTATATAAATTTCTTTAAATAGTTTTCTAGATCTTAGAATTATAGGTATTATTAGTTTGTACAGCACCCTGGAGGTGATTTTTCACAAAAACGGCGCTTTATAAATCATCCAAATATTATAATTATTATTATTAATAGCAAGTGGAATCCATTTCACCAACATGCAATCTTTTATTTAGTATCTCATTGGTGTGGGAACTACTCTGCCTAGAGTGCCCCATCTCCGTGAATGGTGTCCCTGAAATCAGCGTTAACCTTTTCCCGGGATAATGTCAGCTTTAAGCGTTGTGACAACAAAACTTAATTTGTTTTACAACGGTCCCCTTCAATCTAAACATCATCTAAAATTCGTAGCAGCCGAAGGCAAAACAAGTCGTGAAATCGGAATTGAAATTACACGGCTCCATCATTTAGCTTTCCAGCTATTATTGCACGAGAATTGCACTCATTCTGAAACTGAACCTTGAGTACCTAAACTTCTCGCTCTGCTGCCTCTCAGAAATATCAATTTGAAGAACAATGTTTTCGCTACTTTTGATTTGGTGATGGGCAGAGGTAGCTCTAGGGGTTCAGAAGTAGGACATTTAAAAAAAATGATATTATGATACAATGTCAGATTAAATACGATAATTTCATTTAACGTGGGTACCTCATGAGTTTGAGAGTCGAATTACATTATTAAATATAGTAAACTTGCTGGGGTACCCGGCTTCGCTCATAGAGTTGATATGTGATTGAACTGACGTTCCAACTCACCACCGATCTTGCTTTATATACCCCTACCAATGGGTAGCCCCACACATATTAAGAAGGGTTCGAATGGTCCACCATGTTCCACAATGATGTGGGATGTTCCGGAATGTTCCCGAACATTCCAGACTATTCTCAGACATTCCAGAATGTTCCGGGATGTTGTGGAATGCCCACGAATACTCTCAAATGTTATATCTTCAAAAGCACGCCCTTCAGGTAAAAACGCGAAGCTTCTTCACGGTTAGGGGATAAAGGGCGACTACACCGTATAACTCCCTTGATCGTACCGAGACTCGTTTTTTAGTTTTAGCGGGACGCACACTTTCATACACTTTCTTTTATAATAAACATTGGTTATTTTATGCGACAGGCGTACAGTATGCAAAAACAGCCTACGTTTATCAAACCATCTCTTTTGCAGACACATAATTTCATCATGCGCTCTCCCCCACGGCAATGACCCAAAATGTCTTCAGAATCCGAAAACATTTTTATTTGGCGACATAGTGCCATCTCGTTTATTATATGGTGCGTAAAGAGACATAAAGATGATATTGGGGCATTTCGTAAATTGACCCAGCCAATCATAGTGCGTGGAAAAGAAAGCTTCCATTTAAGACGTTAGATCTCACTAATTGCAGCTGCCTGTAACCTCGCGGTGGATTTTAAATACAGTAGAATAAAACCAGTTATTTTGTTTGCATAATATTATGTTTAACTATCTTTTAAACTATGCCTTTAGTTTATTGAAGAAGAAGATAATAGGTATTAATAAATTAAATATAAAAGAAATATGAATTAGAACAAGATGCCAGACGTAACTGTAGAAGCTATTCCGGTCCAGATATAGATAGTGACCATAATATGGTAATGGCCAAAAGTCTTCTCAAACTGAAAAAATTAAAAAAGAGAAAAAATTTCAAATGGGATACAAAAGTATTAAATAATAAGACAAAATAGTGCAATCTAATGGAAGAAGAGAACGTGAATGCAATCTGGAAAATGATAAAGACGAAGATTATAACTACGGCAGAGGAAACTATAGGCAAGGAAAAACCCCAAGCACGGAAGGAATGGATAACCGATGAGATCTTAAATATAATAAAGGATAGAAGAGAGCTCAAAAATGATAAAAGAGCTGAATCACAAGAGAAATACAAAGTGCTGAGAAACCAAATAAATAGAGAATCAAGAATAGCCAAAGAAACTTTCTACCAGAATAAATGTGATGAGATAAACGACGACCTCGAGAGAGGAAATGTAGAAAGAGCCCACGCTGCGATGAAAGACTTCTTTGGGATGAGAGTTGGAAAGGGTAATGCAATAGAAGGAGAAGACGGCAAAATACTTTTCGAAAATAACCAAATAGGAGAGAGATGGAAAAGATATCTCGAAATGCTGTACAATGGAAAGGCAAATAATGAAAACGAAACATTGATATAAAGAGAAAATGAGGTAGACGCAGATGATTTGGGAGATCCAATCACTAGAGAAGAGTTTGACCTCGCACTGAAAAATCTCAAAAACGGGAAAGCACCCGGAATCGATGACGTTCCGGCTGAACTAATTAAGCCAGTAGGAAAAGGAACTATAGATGCCCTGTTTAAAATGATACAGACAATGTATAAGACTGGAAAGATACCAGAGGATTTCGAGAAATGCCTAATTGTCGCATTAGCAAAGAAGGCGGGCACGACAAAATGTGAACAACACAGAACTCTTAGCCTAATATCCCATGCCTCAAAAATATTGACTAATATCATTCTAAAAAGAATCGAACCAAAAGTAGATAATATCCTTTCCGGAGACCAGTTTAGCTTTAGAAGAGGTGTAGGAACCAGAGAAGCAATATTTTCGCTACGAATACTACTAGAAAAAAGAATAAAAAGAAACCAAAACACATTCATCGCATTCATAGACCTGGAGAAGGCTTTCGACAAAGTAGAATGGAAAAGATTATTCGAGATTCTGAAGAGAATTCACATCAAAAATAGAGAAAGACGAATAATCCAGGTGCTATACAAGAATGAGGCCGCTATAATTAGATGTGACAATGATACAAAAGAAGCCAGTATAAGACAAGGGGTGAGACAGGGATGCTCTCTGTCACCTGTTCTTTTTAACGCTTATATAAAAAGTGCGATCGACGACTTGAGAGAGAGAATTAGTCACAGGAAAGGTGTAAAGATACACGGGCAAAAGGTGGATATGATAAGGTTTGCTGACGATATTGCTATGGTTGCTGAAAGCGAAGAAGAACTCCAATAGGTCTTAACAATCATGCAAAGCATTCTTCAAAACAATTACAACATGAAGATAAATGAAGACAAAACAATTCTGCTGACTGTAGGCCGAACGCAACATCAGATGAGATTAGAGATGTCAGGAGTTCCACTAAAGAACACCAAGGAGTTTGTCTACCGCGGGAGCAAAATAACATGGGACGGTCGGTCTAAGAGCGAGGTCAACAGCCGTATACACCAGGCTAGGCTTGCATTCGATAAAAGGTCGAAAATAATAGAATCGAATAATATAAACCTGAAACTGAGAATACTCCTCATCAAGACCTATGTATGGAGTATCTTGATGTAAGGCTGCGAAACATGGTGCCTATCCGAAAGAGATAAACGGAAACTAAAGGCTTTTGAGATGTGATCCTATAGAAGACTATTAGGAATTTCCTGGAGAGACCACATCACAAATGAGGAGGTTCTCCAAAGAATCGAAGGAGGAAGGCACCTGCTCAGGACCTTGTCCGAAAGGCGCGCAAGATGGATCGGCCATGTAATAAGACAAGAAGGCCTCTTGCATGTCATAATGGAGCGTATGACCGAGGGGACAAACGCTAGGGGACGCCCACGCCGAGAGTACCTGGAGGACCTGCTGGTGGACGTGCGCTGCTCATCATATGCAGACTTCAAAAGAGCCGCACAAGACAGGGAAGAGTGGAAGAAACGAATAGATGACATTGCTGTAAACCAATCCCAGGATTGAAACCAGAGAGAGAGAACAGAAGTAAAAGCAAATTGATCGCAGGACCTTTTTCTTACCTCTATTGAGAGCTTAGTGGTTAGAGCATTGTCCTGATAAGACAGAGGTCCTGAATTCAATCCCCGTTTTATTGTCTGTTTCATGTTCCGTTAAGATTCTTCCATGATTAAATATTACATTGATGTTTACAACCTATAACCTTCAAAAGTTATTCCAATAAGTTGAACAATAGTTAGTACAAGCTAAAGTCCCCGGCGTTGCTCGAGTTTTACACACATAGTTTTCGAAAACAGATTTTTCAGTAATTTTTCCCCTTGTTTTGAACGTCAAGCGTTCAAAATATAATCTAGAAGTATCAAAGTTCTGCTTTAACGGGTGGGAAAGAGGGGTGGGGTTATTTTTTTAAATTTCTCCTGTTTTGAAGGTCTAGTGTGCAAATTTTTATCAATCTCGGAATGAATCACCATAAAACGGGCATCAGCCTAGCATGGTGGTTGAAAAATCCACTAATTAATGTAACAATAATATTTATGCAATGAATAAAGAAAAATTTAAAAATTTTTTTTTATAGATTTGTTGAAAAATAAACCCACGCCGGTTACTGTTCTTAACTCACATACAGTGTGTTAAGGGACGTACTTGACTTACTTTAACCATTGATTCCTGACATTATTTGAAGTAAAAAATGTAAATGAAATTTTGGTCCACGGTGTCATTTCTAACGTTTTTTCTTTTTACAAAAACATAAAAAAGGTAGTTATTGAAGGAGTCGGGGTAAGGGGTTCGTCAGATACCCGACTGAGTGACCAGTGACGACAGGCGGAAGAATTTTTTTTCGGAATTAAAAAAGAGACCAAAATTTTATTTACATTTTTTACTCCAAATAATGTCAAGAGTCACTGTTTAAAGTAAGTCAAGTACGTCATTTAATACCCTGTTTATACGAGGACAGAGTTTTCTACTTTTGAGCGATATTCAGGTTTTTACTTTTAAAATCTGCACAAGATTTCTTCCTTTGAAAGTCCCTTAACCTCTATGGTACAGCGGTAAAATAAGGTTCCAAGTAAAACTTCAGGCGAAGGAACACGAACAAAATATTATGTTTGTCTCGCATAGATTTCATCTGTCAGTGACTGATTTGGACTCATTAGGAGATTTTAAAATTATTATCAGGCTATTCGCAATCCTGAAATTTTTATCTTTATTATAAATAATCAAAGTATCTTGATCAAAATAACTTGAAATGGGTTAAGTAAATTGAGTGAAACATAAGTATTTTCGGCGTATTCCAGGTGAGAGGCCAACAATTTTTATTTTTAAATTGCTACCTTTAGTTGCCAGGTACGATTCAAATGTACGGAGATACTTTACCACCTACATCCTTCACTTTTCTTTCTACTCCACATTAATTTTCGCTTCGCATCGGCTTGGTCCGATGAATACCAAAAAATCGTCCTGCCAAAAACATTAATTTCGCTTGAAGTCATTTAATTCCATTTAATTAAAATATAATAGAACAGTAAAGTACTTTACAAAACAAAGTAAAATTAATTTTCCTATTCTTTAAACTATTAAAAGAATTTAACAAAATCAACAACATAAACCACTTAAAGAAACCAAAAGCCCTCTTCATAATGGTAATTTTAAAAGCTCCCGGTATATTTTTTTTTTTTGTTCAATTAAAACTTTCCCGGCAACTTCAGCGACCATTTTATAAGATGTAATTAGCTAAAAAATTATGAAGGGAGCAATTTTCGTATAATATAATATGCACCGTAAGAAAGAGATACGTTTTTTGCCTTTTAGTCTTTAAGCCTGAAAAGAGAGACCAGATATTTGCACAGCTTCTCTGGCCGCATCAAAGGATAATCCACCACCATAGGTTTTTTAACGGATGTGCGTTTATTATAATATATATAAATAATTTTTTTATAATTAATTTTGTTTATAACCTTACCAACATCAAGTCAGCAGTGTAACTAAAAAAAGCATCCCTTCATAATCTTGTTCAGCCATTACTTTCCTGATGTACGTTTTTTTTGCAATTTTTCATTGCTATAATCAGATGGAGGTAATCGTAGGTACAATGTTCTTTTGACATTTTTATTGTTTCCCAATTTGCTTTGAGTATGTTTTGTTAATATTGGATAAAAGCTGGAGACAATTTTTTTTATAAAAGTTCTACACAGGAGGAAAATAATTCCCATCAGGACCTTTGTCATATTTGTGGGTGCTGCGTGGGGGGTGATTTTAAGGAAAAGAAGTAGACGAAGTTCTGGGAAGGAAAAGAATATAAAGGGTGGGTAGAAATTTGGAGGACTGTGTGAATAGGAGTGACGGACGTACGAATCTATCCCTCCCACGCGGTGCAAGGCAATGTTCCGAGAGAGTCCTGCTGGAGAGGTCAAAAGATCTCCCTTAACCAATCTCTAACCAGTTGGTTGGGCAGATGCATCTGCCGCCAAGATATGGACAAACGTCACCCCATGAACCCAGGTACACCTGCTAAGTCACAAAACGTAGCGAACCACTTGGGGTGACCTGTCAGAGGTATTGGTTATCCATTAAAGGGTTCCCGGGGCAGCGGTAACCATACCCTCCTAAAATAAATTAAATATTATGTAAGAACTGTTGTACTGTTTCCCTTGGTCACGCCATAACTTCAGAACAACTTTACCTATTTCATTCATCTTTTTATAAAGTTTTCTAATACTTGCAGAAGCTTACAGAAAGAAAAAATAAGAAAATTGCCCAGAAAATTGGATAATTTCAGAAAAATTAACGACTATTTTAACTTCGCGCGTTTGACAGTTTGCTCGTTTGATGAACGTGAATTTGGGAGGCAACTGTTTTTTTTTTTGTATTAAAAGAAGTGTGTTATAAATGGGTAATTGAGCAGAAAGACTTCAAGAAAACATGGTTTCAAGTAGGAAATCTTCTAGTTTATTTCACGGCACATTTTACAATAACTTTGTTCCCAACCCGAACAAAAACACTTAAATTGGCCACTTTGACCACTTGCTAGATAATGCTAGCTGTTTACAGGAGATCCACGTTATTAAGAGCATGTTTTTAACTGAAATTGCCCTATTTATAACTGCACTTTCACATACTAACATAAACAAAACCAACCACCATTGTCAATCTATAAATATGATAAAGATTCCAGAAATCTGCTTTATCGTCTAGCCTAAAACCAGTGCAGCCCTATGGCCGCAGCCTGTAATCTGTGATTCAAACAGTCAAGTTACAAAATATACCGCTAGGTGGCAATAACCTTCACTTTTTGATCAAAGTGTCTGTGGAATTTTTAAATTGAAGATATTTTAAATAGGTAGGAACCTATGATAGGTAACAAATTTTATTTATAGTTATTTTAATGTACAGAAATTAATATTTGTAAAATAAGAAAAATGAAAATTTTAATAAAAAAATTGTAGTAGGTGGTATGCTAGCTGTTTGTAAACTGAATGTATTGGGATCGAATACATGGAACGCGGGAGGGGGTTTGCGGGACTGGGTAGCGGGAGAGGGTCAGCGGGGAATGTGGAAGTGGAACGCGGGAGGGGAACGGGGACGCACGTGAAAGGACATGCAGGGAGAAACAATTTATTTCTTTAAATATGGCATTGCAACGCATGCCGAAACCAGCTAGTTTTTTTATAAATTTAGAATGTTGACGTTGATTGTCGCAAGATGGCAATGGTTCCAGCGATTTAATAAAATATTATTCAACGCTTTCCCGGTAAAGAGGGGAACCGCGGGAAAAGTAGTAGGATTACTCGGGGATTGTCGACAATTGTCAGCGGCTGTATTCTCGGGGGAAATTCAATTAGATGAGATTTACAACCTTTTTTTTAGTATCATCCGAATACCGGAGAGATTCTCTTAATTAATATACGTAACAGAGATCTGTTATAGCGGATCTTTGTTTTGTAATGTAAGATAAATGAGGATTATTGAGATATGGAATTAATTCTTTTTTTGTGAATTCATCTTAATGCTTTATTATCATAACGATTGACATAAAAAAAAACACAAAAGATGTATTTTGTGAAAACGATTTCTAGCTTTAAAAACTAATGGGTCGTTCGCGCTGTTCCGGTTTGCGGTTATTATTATTCACATTTTTTTAATAATTTAAATCATACTAGCAGATTCGGCCACACGTTGCTGTGGCTAACGAAACACAACGCCATTACTCAACCTTTATAAAATCCACACCATCCGCTTGCCAGCTGCCCGCTGCCCGCTGCCTGAATTGAATTGTTGAATTTCTCGGCTTTTATCTGCTATAATGAGCATGTATTATACATATAAACATTTCTCTTAAATCACTCTATCTATTGGTGAAACCGCATGAAAATCCGTTGCGTAGTTTAAAAGATCTATGCGCACATGTATTTTGAGCGATTTCATTTTATACTATTATAAAAAATACCTACTTACTCTAGGACATCTATTTTCCAATTTCTTCTGTAGAACGAATTTCAAAAGTGACTATAGTACGGCCAGCCAGCCATTTTAAATCGCACAAAAATATGTTTTCTTTGAATTTTTCGGCTTTTCTCTAAGATTTATTTATTTATTTATTTATTTATTTATTGTTTTGGAACATTTACAGAGTATTAACAGAAAAAAGTCATTGGATTAGCATTGTAAAAAGCGTACATGTTAATAGTCCACTTAAAAATGTTCACAGAATGCACAGTTTAATAGTTGTTAACAGAAATTAGGAATATCAAAATATAAATGGAGGTATAAAAAGAGATAACAAAAATAGTGATGATACAATATAGAGATGACAAAGATAAAAAAAGATCGATATACGATGTAAAAAAACAGAAAAACAAAAAAAGTAAAGTACAAATAGAGTGAAGAACAGCCATTCACATTCAAGTTCAAGATAAGTATTTTCAATTCTCAATTACATGTTAGGTTAGTCTATTGTTAATTTGCTTTTTAAAGTAAGCGAGACTATTTGCATAGTTGTCTATATGGTTACATTCAATGGAATTATACAGTCGACACATCCGAGACAGTGGATTGAAGTATGCAATATTGTTTTTAAATAATTCAAGATGAAATATGTTCTGATTCCTTAAATTACGTCTATTGGGGACCTTAATAAGAATATTGCTCAGACAGTGAGTTGTTTCAAGCTTATCATGAATGATTTTGTATAGACTCATTAAGTCAGCAACTTTTCTTCTTTTTTCCAGAGTTGTAAACTTAAAATATTGGAGTCGTTCCTCGTAAGATTGGAGTAAGGCATTTAGTCCAAGTTTAAATGATAACAATCTCAGAAATTTTTTTTGCACAGATTCAATAGTTTTTGAATATTTTAAGTAGTGTGGGTTCCAGATAACACTTCCATATTCCAATTTGCTTCTGACCAATGAGTTGTATAGGGTTATAATGGATTGGGGTTTTTTAAATGGTTTAGATATTCTATGTATAAACCCCATCATTTTCAAGGATTTAGTCGTGACATCACTGACGTGTACATCAAATTAAAATTTTGAATCGAGAATGATTCCTAAATCTCTGATGGTGGTAACTGCATTTAATCGAGCATTATTTATGGAATATGCATAATCTTTTTGCATTCTGTTACGGCTGAAAGTCATAATGTAACATTTTTCAATATTTAAAAACATATCATTCTGAATACACCAGTTATGTAGTGTGAAAAGGTCTTCTTGAAGCATAACTTGGTCAGAATCATTGGAAATTTTACGGTAAATCTTTAAATCATCAGCAAATAAAACAAAATCACAGCGTAACATGGGGCCTAGGTCATTAATGAAAATTAAGAAAAGCAGAGGGCCAAGATTGGACCCTTGGGGCACACCAGAGGTTACAGTTACGGGAGGTGACTCATACCCATTTATAAGAACGAGCTGTGTTCTGTTTTCCAAATAGGATTTAAGCCATCTAAATAGATCACCGTGAATACCTATACGACCAAGCTTCTGTATTAAAATAAAATGATTTACTTTATCAAAAGCCTTTTGAAAATCTGTGTAAATAGCATCTACCTGAGTTCTTTCATTAAACGCATTGCAAACATAATCACAGAAATCGAGAAGATTGGAATTTGTGGATCTGTTAGGAACAAATCCATGTTGATTGATAAATTACTAAATATCCTGAATATTTTTGATTCGATTACAGTAATCATCAACAGATAAATTGGGGGGAATGTACAGAACACATATATAGATGAACGAGTTTGAATATTCATGCAGTTTTATAGCTAACCATAAATCCTCACCGTCACTTTCCCAAGATGATTTTCTAGTTGTTATTAGATTCTTGTTGACTGCCGCTAATACCCCCCCCACCTTTTTTAGATGTAGAATTAGTTGATTCGCGATCTCTCCGAAAGACCAGGTAACGCTCATCAAACAATTCATTACTGAATACTGATGAACTCAACCAAGTTGCGGTGAAGCAGATTATATCATAGTTATTGATAATAACTTCGTTTTTTATGTCATTTGTTTTGGTTCTAACTCCCCTAACATTTTGGTAGAAAATTTTCAGATCCATTTTGTAATTTTTGACAAGTCGTATACATTAGGTTTAAAGGACGGAGGAAGACGGGTTTGAGGGTGATTTGTCGGTAAGATTCTGTAGTACGGCCTTGTTCTTCACGAGCAGTGGTGGAGACATGTCATTCTTCTTTAAGAAGACGCGCCCATTTTTAATCCATACGTACTTGAAGTTCAGGTCCTTTGCTGCTCGCCTAGCTGCTGCATGAAGTTCCTTGTTATAAGGTGACAGATGTTCACATACGTATATCGGAGAAGAATCTGTGAAACCAAGGTGTTGACTATTCAGTTTCCTATCCACGTTCCTCTTGTTGAATACCTTAACTGCAGACAGCAATTCGTCACGGATTCGAGGGCTGGGCAGAGTCAGTACAATATTTTTTGGTCTTGAGTTGGGAGTTGCGTCAGGGTGGCGTGGTGTACGATGACAGGAAATTATTTGTTCGTCCTTTACAGGATAGTTTACTGATGTACACAGGTTTTGTATTGTAATCATGATGTCTTCGTTCCTCTTCTCCGGGACCATCTGAATCTCCAGATTGCAGTTCCGGTTAGTTTGTTCGATTACGTTCATTTTTTGGGATAGTATGTCGTAGTTCCGCTGCAAGATTTCATTTTCAGAACTCAGTTTGGATATTTTCGTCTCATTAGCCTTGCATGTAGAATTTAATCTATCATATTCTGCAGCGAAGTATTCAAGAGATGATTGAAAATCTTCCATATGGGACAGCTTGTTTTTTATATCCCCTAGTTCGTCCACTATTTTGGAGTTAAGGTATTGAAATAATTCATGTTAATTTACATGATCAAGATAATTTACATGTATTATACATATAAACATTCCTCTTCAATCACTCTATCTATTGGTGAAAACCGTATGAAAATCCGTTGCGTAGTTTAAAAGATTAACGCGAACATACATTTTAAGCGACTTCATTTTATACTATGTAATGAAATGATAATGATGATGATTATTAATTAAAGCTTCCGCCGCATCTATCTGTCTGTTCGCGATAAACTCAAAACTACTGAACGGATTTTCATTCAGTTTTCACCAATAGATAGAGTGATTCAAGAGGAAGATTTAAGTATATAATTTGTCAACATTTTGTATAAATTGTTTGAAATATGTCATATATAAATGAGAATGTCTGTATGTGGTGGACAAGCGAGCGGTGTGGATTTGATTCGTATGCAAATTAACAGATGGCGGTGGTTATAAAGATTGGGTAATCATCCAGCACATGGCGTTGTGTTTCGTTAGCCACGTCAATGCGTGGCCGGGTTTGTTAGTAAGGTATATTTGCGGCACGTTCCCGAGTGGAAGATACTCTCAGTTTCGCGCTGGTGTGACACCACCATTTACAATTGAAACATTCTCCACCTTCCATTCACCTTCCTCCATCTCCTCCCCCCCACTTAACTCCAAACCCACAACATAACCCAATAGGGGATGCTTTAGTGTCACTGGCATGTTGGGAGCAGTTGGAACCTTTGTGTGGTATTCACATAAAAATAAATCTTATCAAATAACACTCGATTTCTAAGAGCTGGTAACCAATGTTTATTTTGAACAAAACAATCGTCAGGTAAGAAAATTAAACACATAATTTTAAAAAAAAGGCATCGACACCTCCATATTACGGTATAAAAATATTCGCTATATATCTCTGGACTGGTCACAGTTTTCAGACCGAAAGAAAAAAAACAAAAATGTTTAGCTTTCCACGCAGTTTACACAGAATACTTACAATTTATTTGAACCTCGTTTCAGAAAGGTAGTTTGTCTCAATCTGGCGACCTTGTAGAATCGAATCATTGCGCAGCGTCAAATTAAAGAATATTGTTGTTATTTATTTTTGGAGTGTTATGCAGTGTTGCGCTACCTCCTCCTTTAGCCAACGTTTCGGACATTCTATAAGGGAACGTACCCATACTACGTGACCAACTTTTAGAAATTTTAACCCCCCCCCAGAACAGTGACCAAAAACCTAAGCAACCCGTCGCCCATTTGTACCAAGCGTGGTATTTTGAAGACCCCCCCCCCCCCTAAACAAGTCACGTAGATGGGTACGTTCCCTAAGGTAGATAGATTGAGACAATTTACCTTTATGAAACGAGTTTCAAATAAATTGTAGGTATTCTGTGTAAACTGCGTGAAAAGCTAAGCGTTGTCCATCACCAGAGTGGAAGATACCCTCAGTATCGCCCTGGTGTAAGACCACCATTCAGAATTGAAACGATGCTTGAAATGGCTTCTGCCGTGTTTGATGACCAGATCTAAAAAGCCAGGTACTTCCCCACCTTTCTCTTCCCTCTACCCTTCCCCTCTCCACTACCTTCAGAATCACAACATACCCCAATTGGGGATGCCATAGTCCCACTGGCTCCAGACGGGAGCAGTTGGGGCTCTTGTGCGGTATTCATGTAAAAAAAAAAGCGTCTGCCCTGATGATAGACACTGTAACGCTGTCCGAAACGTTGGCTAAAGGAGAAGGTAACGCAACACGGCATAAAACCACAAAAATAAACAATAAAAATACTTTTGGCCGTGAAAATCTAAAATCATATCTTAAAGAATATTGCTTACATTTACGACTGAATCTGATTTGCCGAGTTCTTCACATCCACCTCATTATTTCTCAACTCATCGACTACTCTTAAACTCACCACCTTCCACAAATTAGTAAAGAAAAAATAAGAATAATAATCACTGAAATAAAGAAAGTTTACAAGATTTATGGCGGCACGCAACAATTTTAATAAAAAAAGTATTAACTTTCATGTCTGCAAAAACCTTCATAAAGAATTTATTTTTTCATATAGTTTCATAATTTTTCCCGGAAACACATCAGGCCAAGGGTGGCCTTCGGCGGTAGAAAAAATCTGATATAATATTAAAATACGTCAGTTACAAAATTAATGGAAAATAATGAAGTGAAAATTTAATATCGACTTCAAACCGCAAATTCCTCGCAATTCCGGCTTACGTCGTAATTACGCCATTTTTAATGGATTATTTTAGTAATATTGCCAGAATTACAAGTAATTAAATTGCGTTTTATATATCTACGTATTCAAAGCTTAATATAATGAAACTCGAGAGGGTGCTTAATTTTTCCACGGGCTTTAATCCACAAACGAAATTTCCAGAGGATTTTTTTTAAATGTTTGATTTTAAGTTTATCCATATTATATTACTCGGCTCCGTATCAGATGCTAAGGTTTTTTGTTTTTGTTTTGAGCGTTTGATATAATAAAATGATATCTAATTTTACGCCTGGTCATGGGCGCCCGCAGAAAATTTTCTAGGAGGGTGCAAAATATTTTTAGTACTAAGTTTTAATTTACTGTAGCGTATTTGTATGGTGAACGACCTGACAAGACACTGTAGTAATGAAGGGCATACTGTAGCAATATTTGTTTTATTAAAACAATTTGTGTACATAACGAACCATTTATTGGATAACCAACATTTCTGCAATAGGTAATCCCAAGTGGTTCGCTACGTTTGGTAACCGGGTTTACATGAGATAAGACATAAACAAAACACGGTTTGTTTATGTTATTCGCGGGGATGCCTTTGCCCACCTTATGCATGGCGGTCCTGATCCGGAGAGAGACCTTCTGATCTCTCCAGCCTTACTCTCTCGACCCATCGCTTTGCACTGTAGTGTGGAAAATTTATCTTAGAAACCAAGATGGTAAATATAAATGTTCTCACACTTACTAATAATAATTGACAAGGTTATTATTTGTATTAAGTTTTTTTTTAAATAAACCAAATACGTAACAAAAAATATAACAACATAAATTTAAAATAAAATTTATTCTTTAAACAAGAACTGGATTCGTCTGTTATCGCTACCAAACATATCTATAATTTTTCCAATAAAGTTTTTTTTCAATTTTTTTTATTTTTTTATTTAATTATTTTCATATTACATTTGGTTATAAAATGACGAATTGCCAATCTCACTAGGTGTGAAACGCCTGTGTTGAGATGGCAATTTACAGAGTGGTTATCTAAGATTTTGTAGTAATATTATGAAAATGGCAGGTTAATATAAATTTTTTTCTTTAAATATAATTAATAGATAACTTTGTACTAACCACTTAATTATTTACAAAAACCGACATGTTTCGTCAGCAGAGCTGACTTCTTCAGGGTTTTGACAGAACTAATTTTAAAAATAGACATACATAGGCAATAAAGAAAAATAATAGACGTAAACAATAATAAAATTTTAAAGAAAATTATGTGTAAGGAACGAGGAGCAATATAGAACAATTAAAAATTTAAAAGGGGAATAGATTTAATAATGGGTCATTTAAAAACAATTTTTGATTATTAATAATATTTAAATTTGCATTAACACTCTTTCTAATCTCTAAAATTTCTAATTTATCCAACTGAAAGCCATTGACATTACAATGTATTATTTCTATTCCACTGTTAAAATTAAAGGTATGACTAGTTTCTATGAAATGGTTGGCAAACTCCGAGAAACTATTATTATTTAAAGCTTTCATATGCTCTTTAATCCTTATTTCAAAGTTTCTCGAAGTTTTACCTATATAAAAGAAATCACAATCATTACATTTTAATTTATAAATTCCGGATTTTTTCATTTTTGAATCTCTATCTTTATTATTTACTATGTAATTTTTAAGTCTATTGTTTGCATAAAATACAGGAATAATTTCATTATGTACATTCTTTTTTATTGAATTAGAAATTTTATTATTAAAATCCTTTTGTGCAGGGTTGATGTATGATCTAATAAAATTATTCTTGTATTTTTTATTAAGAATTTTTTCAATTACATTGGAATTATAACCATTATTGATTGCAATTTGTTTAATAATATTGAGTTCTTTTGAAAAATTATTAAGAGATAAAGGTACATTAACTAATCTATGAATCATCGAATGGAAAGCTGACATTTTTTGGGAAATTGGATGATTTGAGGTGTTATGGATTACAATGTCTGTGTATAATGACAATCAGTTCAATATCCACTTTCTGTGCGAGTTGTATGTTTCTTTATTCTAACACAAAGTGATATAAAATAAATGTAATATTATTTGACTATTTTCAACCAATCCAGGGGGAGCAAGTGGCCCCCCCATGCCCCCCCCCCCCCCCCCTGTGGGCGCCCATGCGCCTGGTATATGGATAAATAATAGCTCCATAACTCATGCCGGTCATTTTTTGAAAGCTGAGAATAATAATAATAATAATGATTTATTGTCTTCATTTCTTAATAACAAATAGAGATAATGATATCCTCACTGGGATCTCCCGTGCTGAGGATTTCATTTACATTTTATAATTCAATAATAAGAATAATATGAATTCGACATAACATATATTATGTAGTATTTTTTTTATATAATTATAAAAGTAAATAAGATAGTGTTTTTTTTATAATTCAGTTCATTAGATTCGGTTTTAGTCTGTATTTGATTTCAGTATATTTTCTATTTCTGATCTCCCTATATTTAGTATCCAGCTTTTTATTTGAAATTTAAATGTTATAATGTTGAGGTTTTTGAGTGAGAGTGGTATTTTATTATAGAGTTTAATGCCATAATATAAGAAGCTTTTTTGCCCAAATGTTGTGTTAGCAGTTACTTGTTGGATATGTTTTTGACCATGAGATCCAGTGTTTCTAATGTACGTGTCAGTTGTTATTTCTTGGGTTTTGTACTTATGAATGTAAATGAGTATAGTTTTAGAATATAGTTGTTTAATTGACATTATGTTAAGATTGTTGAAGATTTCGTCAGTGCTAGTTCTTACAGGAACTTTCAGTATAATTTTCATTATGACTTTTTGAGTTTTAATTAGTGGATTTAGTATGTTTTTATTTGCACTGCCCCATCCGATAATACCGTATTCTAACAGTGATTGGCAGAGGGCCATGTAAATCTTGATTAAGTCTTTTTTAATGAGGACATTCCTGATAGATTTGAAAAAATAACTTAGTTTTTTAATTTTATTATTTAAATAGGTAATGTGTTCGGTCCATTTTAAGTTTCGGTCAATTTTTAGACCCAGATACGTTATATGGTCAACGTTTTCTAATGAGGGACAATCACAATTCTCATTTAAGTGATGCGGGCTATGAATTTTCAAGTTCAGGTTTTCTTCAAAGTTTTTATTATTTTGAAAGTAATGAATTTGGTTTTATTAGCATTAAGTGTAAGTGAATGGTAGTCTAGCCATTTTTTAATCCTATTAAGTATGTCTTCTGCTTTCTTAAATGTTTCTGTCCAATTATTCCCATTTATTAGGAGAACAGTATCATCCGCAAAACTGATGATTTCTCCTTCACATTCTATGTGGCCTAGGTCATTAATGTAAATAAGGAACAGAATTGGACCCAGAATACTTCCTTGGGGCACCCCGAATTTGACATCAATACACTCACTGGTTATATTGTTAAGTTTCACAGTTTGCTTTCTATTTCCCATGTTACTTTTAAAAAATATCAGTTCATTATCAGTAATCCCTATGTTCTCTAGTTTTTCAAAAAGATGTGTGTGATTTATTGTGTCGAAGGCTTTAGAAAGGTCGAGAAATATGCCAATGCATTTTTTATGTGAGTCTAGAGAATTTTTAATATATTCAATTACTAAGGCTATGGCGTTTGATGTTCCTAGATTTTTTCTGAAACCAAATTGTTTTGGTGATAATAGTTTATTTGATTCTAGGTAGTCGACGAGTTGAGTTTTTACTGTTATTTCTAAGAATAGTTGGGTTGATCTGAAATTTCTAGGCAGGGGTGCTATTTGTTATTTGCCGACTAACACTACAGTGAAAGGGTGTTCCACCCGTGCACAGGCGATCAACGTGTTAGTTCATTCGAGCAGGTTCCATTGAAAAACCTGTAAAAAGGACTAAGCATGCCCACATTGCGTCCGCTGTTGAAAATTCATGACGTTAAAACATTTTCAGAGCGAAATACAAAAGATATATTGTGACAGAGGCATAACGATCACCAAGACGAGACTCGTCCTCGTCATTCTTTTCCTTCCCAGAACTTCCTCTCCTTCCTTTCCCTAAACATACCTTCCACACAGCATCTCCAAAGATGACAAAGGCCCTAATAGATTTTTTTCCTCAGTGCCTCCTGCCTGGAGCTAATGAAAATAAAAACTGACGGTGTTCATTCGAAATGTAAATTTCTGGTCGTCTCTCTAATACGTGTATAAGTCAGTCTCATTGGAATCAAAACTATTACCGACTGCCTGTCGAGGTCCCCATCTATCAGGAGACACATACCCAAACAACATGTCTTCATTTAAGAACATTTTGATTTCATACATCCTATTTCTCGAACAATTTCCACGAAACCGCAAAAAAAAATCCCAGTATTTTATGTTTAGCTGGGATTTCTTCAAAATTATTTCCGAGTTCGAGCCGGGTTCATTATCCGGAATGAACCGTAAGGTTAACAACGAAGGTGTGCGAAAATGGGGTAAACAATATTTATTATTGAACAGAATTTCGAAGACTTGCTGAACGAAACTAATTTATTTTATTTTTATTTTTGGAATGACTTTAACAGTAAAACTTCAAATTGTAATAATTTAATCATTGAACCCAGAACCTCAACCTTTAAAAACGGCATTTTATTATATATTTATATAGTATAAGGAACGGTTATAAAGGGACACTTTATTTTTTTTATTTATTTAAGTTTATTTATTTCTTTTGAATCACAAACCATGTTACACAAACCTAGCGTAGCCGCTAAACTACTTGAAAACTGGGATGTTTTTCTTGCCTTGACGCGAGTAGGCGTTATAAAGGGGCACTTTCTTTTGTATCACAAACCATGTTACACAAACCTAGCGTAGCCGCTAAACTACTTGAAAACTGGGATGTTTTTCTTGCCTTGACGCGAGCAGGCGGTATAAAGGGGGCACTTTCTCTTGTATCATAAACTATATCACACAAACTTATACCAACATAACAAAATGACATTTGAAAATAATGTTTGAAAATGGACGGTCTCGTTTCACAGAATGAAAGGTAATTTTAATTTTACGTAATCGAAATTTAGAATGAAGTATTTTCCACTTCCCCAATGCAAATAGTTGTCTTTTAATGTAATTAAGGTGAATCAAATGATTTTTTCAAAAAAAAGTGCGTATTAACCATTGCCAGCGATCTCAAAAATTTACAGTATTTTAGCTCAACCAGTGAGTAGGTAGGTACTGTACGTCATTAATTCCTGGCTAGGAAAATATAACTAGTTGAATCAAGAATATACAAGAATTTATTTAATGATGTTGGTACTTTCGGAAAATGTCACATTTGATTGTCTATTATCTATTTGTTAAAAAAGGAATATTCCGTATTATCTGTGCATCAAACTTCGACAACACGAACGTTCCGCATTATCCGTGAGGTGGACTAACTGCATATTTACCGAAACATGTTTTAACACGTTGAATGCATTACACTTATATACAAATATGTTAGAAAAATCCACTAAAATACGATAAAAAACCGCATTTTACGCTGAGGCTTTTTGACAGTTGAACCTTTTAGAGAAATCTACATAAATACGATTTTGTAAAACAACATATAAGAAAATAACTAGAATACACTGCCATCTGTTGAATATGAATATAAGTAGTATCTTTCCACCTACTAAAAACTTCAAAATTAAACCGCGGGCGTGTTTGAAAATATTACAAAAAAAAAATTGTGGCTAACGAAACACAACGCCATTACCCAATCTTTATAAAATCCACACCACCCGCTTGTCAGCTGCCCGCTGCCCGCTGCCTGAATTGAATACTTGAATTTATCGGCTTTTCTCTACTATAATAAGCATGTATTATACATATAAACTAATTAACTCACCACTAATTATACAATGCTTGCAATGCAACACTAGATATTTGAAAATGGAAAATCAAATACCTACTTACTCTAGGACATCTATTTTCCAATTTCTTCCGTAGAACGAATTTAAAAAGTGACTATAGTACGGCCCGCCAGCCGTTTTAAGTCGCACAAAAATATGTTTTCTTTGAATTTCTCGGCTTTTCTCTAATATAATTTACATGTGTTACACATATAAACATTCATCTTCAATCACTCTATCTATTGGTGAAAACCGTATGAAAATCCGTTGCGTAGTTTAAAAGATTAACGCGCACATACATTTTGAGCGACTTCATTTTATACTATGTAATGATGATTAGCTGGGGTACCCGGCTTTGCTCAGGGTGTTTATATGAGATTGAACGTTCGAACCCACGACTGATCTTGTTTTATATACTCCTACTGATGGGTAGCACCCCCAACACAAAAAAAGGCTTCAAATGGTCCACAATGTTCCAGAACATTCCAAAACATTCGAGAGTATTCTGGAATGTTCCATAATGATCTGGATTGTTCCCGAACGTTCCAGCATTCCACAACATTCGAGAGTATTCTGGAATGTTCCATAATGATCTGGATTGTTCCCGAACGTTCCAGCATTCCACAACATTCGAGAGTATTCTGGAATGTTCCATAATGATCTGGATTGTTCCCGAACGTTCCAGCATTCCACAACATTCGAGAGTATTCTGGAATGTTCCATAATGATCTGGATTGTTCCCGAACGTTCCAGCATTCCACAACATTCGAGAGTATTCTGGAATGTTCCATAATGATCTGGATTGTTCCCGAACGTTCCAGCATTCCACAACATTCGAGAGTATTCTGGAATGTTCCATAATGATCTGGATTGTTCCCGAACGTTCCAGCATTCCACAACATTCCAGAATATCCAGGAATATTCTGGAATGTTGTGGAATGCTCTCAAATGTTCTGAACGGTTCTAGAAATTTCTAGAATACTAAACTTCCAGCCCTTATATCTTCAAAAGTACACCCTTCAGGTAAAAACGGGATGGGATTTAGAGGGCTACTACACCATACAACTTCCTTGATCGTACCGGGACTCGTTTCTGAGTTTTGGCGGCACGCACATTGTAGTAGGTACCTACACTTTCTTTTATAATATATATTGTTTAGGATGGCGGAATAATAATCAATTAGTTCCTCAAGTAACTAGTGATGAAGAAGAGACATTGGACAACCGTTTGCACTCTTTTATAGTACTTTTCTTCTTGTTCGCCCGTGCCATCTCCTTCATTCTAGACATCATTAGCAATTTCAAAGGCTTATTATAAAAACTTAAGCGCAATTGGATTCTAGGATCTGTGAAACTCATTGCTAAAACGCCATCGTATAAGGGTCATAATACAGGGTGTTACCGGACGTACTTGACTTACTTTAACCAGTGATTCCTGACATTATTTGGAGTAAAAAATGTAAATGAAATTTTGGTCTCCGGTGACATTTTTTGATGTTTTTTTTTTTTTTTTTTTTCTACAAAAACATAAAAAATTGTAATTGTTGAACAGTTGGAGGCGGGGTAAGGGGTTCGTCAGACACCCGGCTGAGTGACCAGTGTCGACGTGCGGAATAATTTTTTTTTTTGTTTGATTTTGAAGAAAAAAGTTTTGAAAAAAAAAGTCGTCAAAAAAAGTCACCGGAGACCAAAATTTCATTTACATTTTTTACTCCAAATAATGTCAGGAATCACTGGTTAAAGTAAGTCAAGTACGTCCCTTAAGATGGTACGAGAGATTTTTCAATATTTAATGATTTTTGCGCGTTTTCGAAGTCGCCTACGTCCATAACCGTACAAACAAAAGAAAAGTTATACCAAAAGAATGATAGTTACATTTACGTTCTATCCCTAGAAATATAATTAAATATTAACAAAAAATATTTTCATACTTTATTACTGTTTGAAAAATAGTTGTTTTCAACAAATCTCAATCGACCTACAAATATTTTTCTTATGTTGTCGTACGCATAAAGGAAAAAAATATATAAAAAATATTTTTAGATAGAAAACATCTCAACGTATGCCGCTTCATTTTTTAATTTTTTAATTAAAGAGCCTTTTTAGCTAAATTACGATGTGATATTATTAAAAAAACTGCATAAATCAGTCAACTTTAGAATCGTTTTAATGTACCAAAAAACAGGTTAGTTAATAAAATAAAAATATCATCCAATAAAACAGTATTTTAAGAATCTCAATTTAAAAATAAATATAATAAAATCCAATGATTTATTTGGTTTGCATCAATTTTCGTATCATATATTTAGAGCAGATCTCAATTATTGTTTCAGTGCCTGGACAAGCCCCAAGACGGAAGGTTGTCTGTCACGCTACTTTAAATAATTTAAGTAAAAGCTGAATCACCCAAAAGATCAGTCATTTACTAGACCTGAATACATTGTCGGAATTATTAAATGGCCCTTTTTACAATTTCTTCTTTAATTTACTCTCTACTCAAATCGCACGGGCGAGCTGTGTCGGCGCTGTTCAGGGATATTCAAAGTTAACATAATATTATATGTTTATGATAATTAAATAATGTTTTTGATAATTAAATAAATGTATATGATAATTAAATAAATGTTTCCGACATTTAAATAAGAACAAATAATATGAAATGCGAAATATCTATTCGATGGCAAATAACTATTTTTGAAAAATCTTAATGAAATTTTATAAAATTATTCACATAAAATTAATCACTTATACCTACCTTAGTTTTATTCACGTTTACATATCTTTATTTATAATATATTTTTTTCATTTCTAGTTTTGTTATTTTCGATAAGGCTCTCGACTGACGTTCCGGAGGTCACGGATTCAAATTAAGCATGCGCAAGTAAATTTTATTTGATTGGTTTGTGTTATTTCACAATTTGATCATTTAAAAATATTATAAGGTATTCTCTTATTTGCGGTACGTTCCAGATTGAAAGATAGTTTCAGTATCGCCCTAGTAAAAGACCACCATTCAGAATTAAAACTTTGCTTTAAATGGCTTTAGCCGTGTTTGGTGACTAGATGTGAATAATCAAGCTATCTGATCTGACAGTAACCATGTAGCAACTTAAACTTTTTTTCCAATTTAACCTTAAAAATTTAGTCTTCAAACTCTATTTACTCGAAAACTAAGGTTTTTTGGTTTGAGTTTTATATATAAACATGTATATACCCAGCTGAGTAGTCGACCAACCCTTCACCCCTCCTCCAACTGTACAACACCTACCATTTTTTTATGTTTTTGTAGAAAAAAAACATCAAAGATGTCACCGGAGACCGAAATTTCATTTTCATTTTTTACTCCATATAATGTCAGGAATCACTGGTTAAAGTAAGTCAAGTACTTAACATCCTGTATATGTGCAGTCCTAGTGCTGCATATATACATTATCCATTTTACCCTTAAATCGACTAAAATCAAACTAACCGTACAATGTACTTAAATGAAAACTATTAATTCTTGTTTATTATTTTCTTTTTAATAACTTTTTACTTAACACTATGTACTTTTATTTAAAAAAATTTTGTATTTAGTAATTTTATTTAAATAACTACTCGAAACTATTATTTCTGTATTGATTATTACCACTTTTTGATAATTTTTACAACGTGCTTACAATTTATACCTACTATAATTGTTTAATAACCACTTGATTTCACTGAACTTAACTGGTTTAAATTATATTCACTATTTAATGTACAATTACTTTACACACAATTGTATGCTTCCTAAATAAACATAAATAAATAAAATAAAATATATGTATTGTATAAATATATGTACTGTAAATATATGTAAAATATTGTATAAATATATGTACTGCATATATACCTACAGGGTTTTAAGGGACGTACTTGACTTACTTTAACCATTGATTCCTGACATTATTTGGAGTAAAAAATGTAAATGAAATTTTTAGTCTACAGTGACATCTTTGATTTTTTTTTTCTACAAAAAACATAAAAAAATTTTAGGTGTTGGACAGTTAGAGATGGGGTGAGGGGTTGGTCGGCTACTCGGCTGGGTGACCAGTGATGACATGCGGAAAAAAAATTGATTTTGAGGAAAAAAGTTTTGAAAAAAAAAGTCGCCGGAGACCAAAATTTCATTTACATTTTTTATTCCAAATAATGTCACAAATAACTGGTTAAAATACGTCAAGTACGCCTAATAATACCCTGAATATGTAATATTGTATTATACTCGTAATATAGGTATGCACATTTTGTAGTAATAAAAATTCTTGGTGCATAATTCCACAAGCAAATGCTTTTAATGGAGGAAAAGTAACACTGTAACATGTTCCATTTTTTAAGATAATAAAATTATTAAAAAAAATTATTAAAATTATAATCGTCTAATCAACCGTTATTATCAATTTTGTTAAGTTTTCAAATAAAACAATGACAACAAGAGGTTTTTTTCTTTGCGATGATATTAATAACAAAAATAATTATCGATTCATTAAAGCAACGTTTACCTTTTGTGTTGAAAAAGTAATAATTTACATTGGAAAAATTATCATTTTTTTCACTTTCTGTAAAATTTTAAATAAAACTGCTTTTATACCCCTGATATCACCAAATGCTCGCTGACCAAAATTACATACGAGTTTCATGGTAAAGTCGACGCCCTAGAGCTTGACGGGAGGAGGAAATCGGGGAATTAGATTACAAGTAGCGTTGTGAAATTATGTACAACTTTAAAACACAATACCGAAGTTAAAATATCTAAAAACTACACGGGCGACATTACGACGAAGCAGCAAACTAATTTCACCAAATTTGAAAATACTTAAAGGACTGCTAGGCTCTTAACACCCTGTATTATGATGACCTCTTTCTCAGCTGACTAGATTTTCTTCAGCACTTCAAATAAATCATAATCTGTTATTTCGTAGATGGCGCTAATTTAATAGTTTTAGTAAAAAGCAATTTGTGCAAGTTATGCTTTAAAATTTTCAGATGGTTTTTTTGTTAGCGCCTGTACAGACGGAATTTAAACATGAATAAATATTTTTCTTTATATAAAAAACTCAATTCTTTCAAGAAAGGCGTAAAGTACAATATTGTATGTGTATTTCTTTCTTGAAACACCTCTACTGCTTTAGCTCTTCACCATACCGAGAGTATCTTCGACTCTAGAACTAATCGTAAATATACCTTTTTTATTATTTTTTAATGATTAAATTGTGAAATAGCAAAAATCAATGAAATAAAATTTACTTGCGCACCCCGGGATTTGAATCCGTGATCTCCAAATCGCTAGTCGAGAGTCTTACCCCTCGACCACGGAATCCGTCAAACGTGGCCGTGACGCCACGTAAGGATCTAACTTTTTTTTTAATTTTCCCTGGTACCACAATTCCACAATATCCCATCTTTCAAGTATTCCGACCGCTCCCAGCTGGTCAAAGCCCTATGACATTTCCAATTAGGATTGTTATGAAAAATGTTATGAAATTGAAGGAATAGGAGAGAAAAAGAATACGGGGTAGATGAACCTGGTTATTCAAATTTGGTCAGTAAACACGTTTAAAACGATTTTTCAAGCAATGCTTCGTTTCCGCACAGTGGACTTTCCCCGGGGCAATAGTTAGAGTACCTACATATTTACCACTACACAGATAGTGATCCTGAGCTTTAAACTGTTTTCCCCAGTTTAAAGGGCATAAAATCTTTATACCCTATGTATCCATATTTTATGCCCAGTCGCGAGTAACTTTTATAAGCTGTCAATAAAATGAATCGGTGTTAAAGCAATCTGACCTAGTAAAAGAAAATCGATATTTCCATCCGAGTAAGAACTGATAATGTGTACTAGCGATATGTAGGTTCAGCTGGAGTGGACTCTCAAACACGGGTTCTTCGCGCGAAGCGGATCCTACTCGTACTCCCTTTTCAAATCTACTACTCCCAAAGAACCCGATCCAGTACTTGTATCCGGAAATCGGCGGTCCGAGTCACTCGCGAGTCGGGTGCGGCACGGCGGCGCGGCAATCGCGGCAGCCACTCGCATTCGTCAAACCCTTGCGTCTCGGTCCGAGCCACGCGCGATTCAAGAGTAGGTCGCGCGTTCGAGTTCTTTTGCGGGCTCCGGCTCCGAGGTCAAGCTAGGGTGGAATCCGAGCGTCTCGGTTCGAGCCATTCGCGAGTCGGGAGCAGGTTGCGCGTTCGAGTTCTTTTGCGGGCTCGGGCTCTGAGGTGTGAACCCGTGCGTCTCGGTCCGAGCCTTTCGCGAGTCGACAATGGCTCGCGGGACTTGCTCCAAGAACTCAAGTACTTTTAAAAGGAAGCACGTCTCGAAGGCCTCCGGCAAAATGCAAAACTTACCCTCTCTAATGTGTACACTTTGGATAAGGGGCGATTAACGATGCATTTAGGTTAACAAGTGAGGTAATATTTTATAAATTTGTTATAAAGGCGCTGAGAAATAGCCTTTTGTCTTGCATATGCCTACATATTCATAGACATTTATAAATATGCTGTATGTGTGCATACTTTACTATTATCTATTTCATTGGTTGTGGGTTGTTATGATAAAATATTTGTCAATATATCTCGAAGTTTATTTTATCATAGATTTAGGCAAGCAGGTACCTCATTTCAAGAGGTGATTAAATTATATTAAATAAACTTCAACATAAATTTATTTTTTTTTAATTTTGGAAGTAACATCATTCATTTTTTCTTTTTTGAATAGGATATAAAAATCGAATATTTTGGTTAGAGCCCACTTCTGAGTAATCTATCTAAGGTGGTAGATGGTTTTACTGACAAGTCGGACGTGATTCTTATTCATTACGTAAATAATTATATAAAGTAATACGATTATTATTTTATCCGAACTGGATCATAATTAACTAGGCCGCGACTAATGTAATCGTGGTGCCAATAAGTGTTATAAATACACATTTCTGTCTTCGTAATTTTCACCGAAAATAACTGATGGTTAATTTTGAATTTACTTGCCAAGTAACAAGCAATTTATTTTAAAACATGGAAGTTTAATAAACAGAAGGAATTTAGTCTGTCAAATAACGAAGGAATAATTATTCTCGCCTGGTAATACAAGATTTTCATGGCTGGAGTTTGATTTTGGGAGCAAATACTGTTTTCGGATGAAATCAGTTCCAGGTATTTTGTCTGACCATACTTCGGGAGAAAAACCAGAAGCTCAAGATCGTAATTTAGATAGTTAGTTAGAAACATGTATTTTTTGGTCGATTCGAGGAAGGTGAGTCTAAGCTCTGTTATTATGTTTATTTGTCCCAATTTATTTTATTATGTGATAATAAATCTTTTAATTCATATTTCTTAATAATACGGTCTATTTTATTTTAAAAATCCTTCTAATTTAATCGTATAGTTTGCATACCAAAGGCCCTGAGAGAGGATTATTGCTTTACTAACTGCTAGCCTGGTTAATCAACCAGTGGCGCCCCTTTTAAAAATAAAGCTGGCAGATGTTTTTTTACACTTTAACAACAAACCCTTTAACATTTTATTATATTGGTCTATTCAATAATAATGTATTATGCACAATTTGCATTGAAAATATGTCTATTATTCCGGCAACAAATTGAATGATGTTGTTGTTATTTTTACTATGACAGGGTTAAGAATAAAGAATATTATTCTTTGTTTTATGTTTGTATACACACCCATACAAACATAAAACACAAAACACAAAAAATAAATATAAATCTTGTTGGAGTTCCCGGCGTTAACGTATATAAAAAATATATATTTTACACGCTGCGAAATCGAGGTTAAAAACATAATTCATCCATCACCCGTCAAATATAACACGGCTACCTCCTGAACAAGTAATTAATACTCCAATGAAAAAAATACCTGGCTAAGTCTTAAGTATTACCTCCGATATATATGTAGGCCTCCGTGGGAAAGGGGTAAGGCCCTCGACTAGCGATCCAAATCGTAATTAACTCTACGTATTATAAATTAAAGTTTTATCTGAATAATAAAATAAATGGGTATTAAAAAATAGTGATTCCTTTATATGAATATAATGAATATTATAAGGGAACACGGGACAATTTTCAATTTCTGGGATTGTACTGTACAAAATAGCGTCCAAATCGGCCGGAAAATATAATTGGGTGTCATATGCAAGCAAAAAAAACGTGAATGGAGATTATTCTTTCCAAATAAATGACTGATGAATTTTGGGAAATGTCTAAACTAATCACGTGTGGTAGGTATCATTTCAAGCTCGATTAGTTGGATGAATAAAAAATAATAAATACATAAAAGAAACGCTTTTACCAGCGCTGCGGTTATAACAGAAATTATCTCCGGAAATTCGATAATATATTCGAAAAGAAAACAGAAAGCGCTTCCTTAATTCTATCTTCAAGGTGACATCAGAAAGCACCCTTAAGAAATACAATACTTTACCGGTGAGAGTAATTGGACCCATTTTTTTATTGGGGCGTATCTCGGCAAAAAATCAGACTTTACATAAAATTATTTTAGGTTCCAAGAGATTTTTTAAAATTATCTACTCATAAATTGTGAAAGACAACCAAATATCAACAGTTTTTAGTAAAATACAAATAAAATAAAATACTGCCTATTATCGTAATAGCCTTGCAAGATATAAATATTTTTTTAATATTAGCTCCACACAGGAGGCCCTGAGGAAAATAATTCCCCTTGCAGCCTATGTCATCTTTGGGGATGCTGTGTGGAGAGTGTTTTTAGGGAAAGGAGGCAGAGGAAGTTCTGGGAAGGAAAAAGGTACGAGGATTGGGTAGGAATCTGGGGGTCATCCAGAAGTAACGGACGAACGAATTCAACCCTTTCACTGGGGTCCAAATCCTGCTCCTGCTGGAGAGGTCAAAATATCTCCCTCAACCAGTCTCTCCCGATCTGGCCTGTCACGCAGTTTGTGGGCAGACGCTTCCGCCACCAAGATTCAGACAATCCTGACCCCCCCCTAAACCCGGGCACCCCTGCCAAGTCACCAAACGTAGCGAACCACTTGGGGTGACTTCTGGCAGAGGTGTTTGTTATCCAAAAATGGTTCCCGGGGCGGCGGTACCCATACCCGCCTCCCAAATTGTAAACAAATTTTTAAACAAATTTCTACATTTCATTTTTGGTAACCTGCCCTGAGGGAGGGGGATTACGGTTTTACTTAAGGATAAGAATAAAATTATTATTAACGACTTTTAGATTACCTGCAATTCCAGTTCTCTCGGATGTCAGAAAAAATCGTTAATTTTAAGGTTAAGGATAATTCCTTATCCTTTAGTAGAACCGGAATAACCCTTCTGGTTATATATAAAAGTCAATACTTCGTTTGCGTGAATGCACAATGAAACAATGCCCCTTTTATAAATAACTCTCTTTTCTTAAACTTAACGGTAAAGGTTTTTGTATGTAAGTGCTTCATGATATTATATGCCTAATTTAACAATTAAAATAATTCTATGCTGTCTAAAATAGGTTCAATTAAAATAATTATCAAGTAAAAAATACTTGGAAATAAAACCGAATTTATATTTTATATTATTTCAACCATTAAATATTCCATTTTAACAAAACAAATAATAATTTATGCTCATTTTATAAAGCTGCAAAAAATTAACAGCATTATTAAAAATTTTAATATTTCTCTGTTTTTTCTTTTGGATGTTCAAAATTTTAAAAACATTAGCATAATTAAGTGATTATAAACAAAAGAAATCAATATTTCGATTTTTTTAAATGTTTTGGAGTAGACGTGGGTCGTTACGCCGTTTACAAGAAACGTAACGAAACTAGTTTCTTGGTCGGCGTAACCTGTTTCAAAACAGGTTATTTTTGTAACTAGTTATTTTCATTCAGCTTCAGTTACACACGAAACTGTATACCCCCACCAACTATAAAGTTACACACGAAACGAAACTAAATTAAAGCACTCTCTAGTATCTTAAGAGTTTGTAGCTATACAGTGAAATCAACGTATATGAAATTAACTTCCCTTCATACTTTATTCAGGCTTAGGACTGACTGCATTAAATGTATTTATGATTAATTTTGATAAAATTTGATAATAATAATAATAATAATGTTTATTCCAGGATGTGGGGAGGATAGTGCAATCCCACACGTCCGATAAAGTTGTACATATTTACACAACAGATAAAGTAAAAAAAAAAAAAGTAAATAGAACAAACAAATATAAAAGACATAAGCGATAATAGAAATAAAATAAATAATCAATTATAATGTAGGATGTGGTCTGGAGTGAGCTAGGGCCCAGCGCTCGCTCAGGAGTGGCGCTTGGTGCTGGAAGGCTGCCATCACCACTTTGTTATCGGAAGCCATTAGCCGCATCCTGGCTCCAGTGACCCGGTGTCTCATCAAAAATTTAAAATGATAAAATTTCACTTTACGCAATTGAAATTTAAAATGCATTATTTTCCGCCACCCCAATTGCAAAAAGTTTCCTTTTAAAGTAATTAAGGTGAATCTAAAGGTTTTTTTCTAAAAATTGTTCCTAATAAGCGTTGACAGTGCGATCGAAAATTTACCGAAAGTGCTCAATATTATACACAAGTACAACGACGAACTAAAACAAACTGAATTATTTTACTTTAAATTTAAAAAAATGGTCGCTCGCTTCCCAGAAACGGAACCCACTCCCGCTTACAACGAAAATGTTCGATTCAAAATCTTGCACGCTCGGCCGGCCGGTAAACGCAACTATGCGAAACGCGAAACTACTCTGCAATCAGTTACTCACATCACACCCAACACAGAAATAACGCATTTACAAAAATAACTACTTGCAATTTTATCGAAACTAGTTATTTCCGTTACATACCGTGTAACTAGTTATTGTATCTAGTTGCGTTAAATAACGCCCACGCCTATTTTGGAGTAATTTAAAATCAATACATGTGTATCTGATTGAAAACTCGTATTGTTACTTTAATTTTTTTGTTTTTGTTTTGTTTTTGTTTGTTTTTATTGTATTGAATTTATAGATCCAATAGAAAATATATTACTTTGTATTCCTAACGAATTATTTTAATTACCAAGTAGAAAAACATTTTCGTTTCCAACGGGGAGCTAGTTTTTTTACGAATGCCAAAAATAATAAATAGAACTGTCACCTTTTTTTATTATTAAAATAATAAAAATATTGAACAGTAAATGAAAAAGTGAAAATGCACAGAAAAGAGGCATAAAATATATGTGAAAATCTTCGGCAAAATAATGTCTGTCTGTTGGTTTCGGAAAAAAATGTACCAAGTGTATATATATATATATATATTTAATTTGGGAAAGCATTTTTCGCTTTTTATTACAATTGGTAAATTGTTAAATAGCTTTCTATTCGCAAATTATAAATTATATTTAAAAGCCGTATTCGGTTAAATTTCTTGTTAACCCTAAATTAAATATTTTAATTCGTTTTTTTTGTACGCTTTTCTTTAATAAACATCACAAAAGAAAACAACGACCTTCAAGTTTTCCGGAAAAACCATTTAACGTTTCAAAGAAACTTTCCTCGCCTCAATTTATGAAAAATGTATTCTCTTAAGAATTTAAAATAGCCCTGTATTACGCCTTCAATTTTTTAATATTAAAAATGATTTAAAAACAAAATATGTCTTCATTTTAAATCCATTTTCTGGGGCAATGGGTTATAATATCTCGCCCATGAAAACAATAATTTGCTGAACACAGAACATTTTTAAGCTCGGTAGGCCGTTGTCTTTCTGTCTAATCTTTTGATACTTCTAAGCCGATTGGTGTTGCGAGACATTTTTTTTACATTAAAAATAATATAACTTCTGGGCCCAGTGTTGCCATGTCCCAAAAAAGGATACCATTTTTCAAGGAAAAAAAAATATTTTACCATGTTTTGAAGGATAAAAAAACCATGTTTTTCGTAAGCTTTTTATTGAGAATATAAATAAGAAAATAACGGTACCTAAATAAAGAATCTAGAAGTTGGGACTCTTGTGTTTTGGTCGGAAAAAAAAGTTATTTTAAATGATTTTTTTTTAATCTTTACGCTGGTGTACAGTGTATGTAGGAATTAGTTTTATTACTTGATATTTAGCCGTGTTTGGTGACAAGATCTGAATAGCCAGGTACATTTTCCTCATCTCCTTCCCTTCCCCACTACCTTCAGCCTCACAACATACCAAAATTGGTATTCCCATGGTCTCACTGGCTCCAGACGTTTGGGAGCAGTTGGGACTCTTGTGCTTTATTCAGATAAAAAAAGTTAAATTATATGCAAGAAGGAATCATTAGCGGTTTTTTGCTAAGCCAACTGCACGTATAGGTATGTCGTATTTTGTTATTACCGCATGCTCCTTCGGAGAGTCGAAATTATTGTTAGTAAAAATATTTTTTCAAGATGCCTTCAGATATAAGTATATCGACTTTGATTATAAGACTATACTGTACTCTTTGCGTACTTACCTGAATAATTAATCTTTTATGGGATTAACTGTCGTAGGGATCAACTGTCGGAGGGATCAACTGTCCGCCGGATCAACTGTCAGGGGGATCAACTTTCGGAGGGATCAACTGTCGGCGGGTCAACTGTCGGGGGATCAATTGTCGTCGGATCAACTGTCATGGAACCGTAATAGGTACTATAAATGACCCAAAAACCATGCTTCGCCTGACTCAAAAGTACATATTTTTGGAGACCGGTAAAAAAATCATGTGTTTCGCAAAATAACGTCGTATTTACCTAAATACTATAAATGACCCAAAAAAACATGCAAACCTGGTAAAAACCATGTACTTGGCAACACTGATTGGGCATGTATAATTTGGATTTTACAAATATTCACAAATCACCGGCACCAATTTTTTACGTGAAGTAATTACAGGAATGTTAAAAATTTGTTCCGTTATTATTATTGAGGACATACCGAGTGCTTGTACTGAGTTTTGGCAGGTATTTTTTTTCATTTGTGAATGAATAGGGAAATTCTTTCTGAAGTGACAAACACGAGTATCCGCAGGGAAATGACAGAGAGTGACGGTCACCGTCATGACGGCTGGTGGAGGGTGGTGATAACAGGTGGTGACGGTGGATGACGGGATAATGATGAGCTTAATAATGAAGAATGAAGTACGCAGACAAATTTTCCGGGGTAGGGTTCCGAATTAAAAATAATAATTTAAGTGGTGTGCTTCTGTGCCTACGTGGATCTCGGGTTCAATGAACTCTGGAACTGGGATTTGCAGTTATTTTCATAATTGGAATTGACTATGGAAACGATTCATAATGGCGAAATTACACACGTCAACCACATTGATGCGATTTGGTTGAACGGCGTATAATTGAAAGGGTGTGCTGTTTAGACGTACTTGACAGAAGTGGACCATACAATCACATTGCTGTCATAGAGTTTAGAATGTCTTCGAAACAGGTCGTGCGCGCGGGAATTGTATCCCTCTGATTTAATGTTCCACAGGCTTGGATAGTTCTTAAAGTGCTCTAAGAACAGAGGCGTATGCTCTTCCTTCCATTTAAAAACCATTTTCTATGTTGACAACTCACTACAAAATAAACAGTCACAATTTGACAATGCAACGCCGCATTCGCGCATGCGCACGAAGGACAACAGAACCAATCGCATTGAAAATATTAAACAAGTTGAATATTTTCAATGCGGTGGAAAGATGACGCGCAATGACATGGAAACATGCAATGTCTTGTTTACACGGTGCAATTTGGTATCTACAACCTAATTGCGAGGCAGAATTGAAAGGTCTAATATGCCCATAAGATATAATAGTAGGAATCGAAATTATTTTTCTGGGATTTTTAAATCAGAATTGAATAAATATGTCTTTTGTTAAAATGACAGAGTAGCAATAATTTTTCAAGTTTACTGACGGTGTTCGTTCGAAAGTTAAATTTTTTATCGTCTTTTGAAAGGTCTGAGGCAATATTTATATACAAATACTTTTAGTTTCACAAAACCTGTAATCTGTAATCTATATACATATATATTTTTCACGAGTCTGCCCTATTTCGGCCGACCTCTTCAGTCAATGGCTGTGTTGGCATCGCGTTGGGTCCCCCAGGCTTCGCGTGTTCGATTCCTCGACTGGCTAAGTCCTCCATCACGACACGAGAAACATTTTTCAGGTACTGCGGCGGAAGTAGTAGATTTTCACAAATTGTCGGGTTACATATTTGTTACCCTGGAATGTTTATCTTTCTTTAAAAAAAATAGTACAAAAGAGTGTGTAATTCACACGTGTTAGAAGTGAAACTAGAATGTCGCTAGAGGTCGCTTTCTTTTCTTTTGCTTGTTTTTTTAAAGTGGTTTGAAGATTGGATATGGATTTCACAAAAGAAAAATGTTTTTTTTTGGAGTTCGTAGGATTCGAACCCTCGTTCGCTTGATGTCTGTCTATTTGGCCGCTGAGACTTCTCAGGTACCTTGCCCACTACGCGATGTGCGCAGTGGGAAAGGGTGTGTGTGTGTGTGTGAGAGGGTGAGTTGGTCTGCACCTTTATTCGAGGACCTTCACAGGCCTTTAGACCCAGAATCCGAGGACTCACACGAATCCGAGGACGTCCTCGGATTCGAAATGCGAAAAACTGAATATGTACCTATAATCTATGCGTTCTGATTGGTCAACTGTCGAAATTTTGGGCCAATCGGAGAGAGTCCTCATTTTCGTGGTGAAAAATATCGTGTTTAATTTGGCTAGTGTTTCATTAGTACGGGTGTGTGACCACCAGGGCGGCACCGCTAATGCTGGAAATCACACACAGACCCTAAACCGAGGACTCTCTCAAAGTCCTCGGTTTCGAAGGTGCAGGAATGTGAACACCAGGAGGCGCTGCAAGCTCGAGTGTCAAGAAATCTCTCCTACGCCCTAAACCGAGGACCCGTCGTTCGAAATTCCTACGTGCGTGTGAATATAATAAGTATTGCACTATTAAGATTGTGCCGACAAGGAATTCAGTTTTTGACAGTTGAAACAAAATTCATTATTGCGTTTAGTTCGTATTGTGAACTATGTTCTGTAATACTGTTTAATTCGCTGTACGGTATTGTAATATTTAATAAGTAATTAGGACACCTGCTCAAGTATTTTATTAATCCGCGTCATATATTCTTCTTTCACTCCATTCTTCGTTATGACCCTATTACCTAAACCTAACAAAAACGCCTCTGTCTGAATTAAGGACAAGGGAAGAATATCGCCACCTGGATGGGTGATGTTGTCAAGCGGGTTAACGAGGAGCTGTAGGAAGGGTTTTATTAATGCGGATCTTGAAGAGTCGGAAAAAATTACTGAAAAAATTATCAAACGCAGAGTAACATTATCATCAAATAAAACATACAAAATCGTTAAAAAAATATGGTTTTTTAGGTAGTCTGACAAAAAAATTAAGACAACAAAGTCGTTTATAATAAAAATTTTTGAACCAATATTCTTTCCTTCCAGGCATGATCTTATACAGGGTGTTAAGGGACGTACTTGACTTACTTTAACCAGCGATTCCTGACATTATTTGGAGTGAAAAATGTAAATGAAATTTTGGTCTCCGGTGACATTTTAGAAGTTTTTTTTTTCCTACAAAAACATAAAAAAATGGTACTTGTTGAACAGTTGGAGGCGGGTTAAGGGGTTCGTCGGACACCCGGCTGAGTGACCAGTGACGACATGTGGAAGAAATTTTTTGTTTGTTGGATTTTGAAGAAAAAATTTTTGAAAAAAAAAAAAAGTCACCGGAGACCAAAATTTCATTTACATTTTTTACTCCAAAGAATGTCAGGAATCACTGGTTAAAGTAAGTCAAGTACGTCCCTTAACACCCTGTATTTTATTTCTTGGCGTTCTTTTTTATGATGTTGTGCACATAAAATTTAATGTTTTTCCATGTTCTGTGTCTTAAATCTAGTTCATTGGTCAAACATTCTTCGCACGCTTTTTTGTTTGGAATTTTTTTTTCAATTAATGGAAGACAGCCATTTAGTCTAATCAACGAATGCTCCAAAGGGAGTTGTAGAGTGCGTGAGGAGGGACCTAAGCCATTCCTTCAGAAACTTGTTTAGGGTGCTTAGGGTGTAAACATACTAAAAGTCCTGACGTCTAGGTGGTGAGCTTTGGGGGAGAGGGGGGGGGGGGTGAGGTCCCAATTTTCGGGTTACCGCTTGTATCTCAAAAACGGTGCGTCGCAGAGGATTTTTTTTAGAAATAAATAAAAGCTTATAAAATTCTCTACAACTTTTATAATTTATGTAATTTTCTAAATCTCTGCGGTTTTTGAGTTACACGCTCCACAAATGTGGATATTTTCGAAAACAATCAGTTTACCTCACATTTTTCATCAAACATTACTTCATATCGTCTAAAATATTCATCACACATAGATATTTATTTTGAAAAAGTTGTAAAAAAATTAATTTCCTTTTAGAATACGTATATATATATACATAAATCTCCAACCAGTAAATATTTACAGCAATTTAATTTTTTTTCGTAAAATATCCCCATTTTCAGAAAAAGCTGTTTTTATCTTACTACTGACACACCGACGCGTGACGACGATTATGCGATGCTCTGATCGCTTTAAGTCAGGCGTATGGTCAGCTGAAACCACATAGATGCGATCATTCAAAAGCCGAGGAGGCATATCAGGAGGCAGAGGTGTTTCGCACAATGTAGTCAACAAGTGGTTAGTTGGTATGAGCGCAACTCATGAGATCAGTAGTTTGATGCACATCCTCCCTTCCCACAAACCAGTGAAATAATGTCAATTCCCAATGAATATCTCCCGTCAGCTCGTCGATAAAAATTCACGATGAAAAGGTTGCAGTTGATCCAACGTATCTGTTTCAGCGGATAAGCAAACGGTCAAGCAAACTGATAGGCAAACGATCAGATGAGGATTTGAAGAAATTTTTTGAGTATAAATTGGCCCCATTTCCCTTGGCACTGTTGAATGAAAGTGGGATGCGAAAGACAACTAAATCGGTCCTGTACAGCTTATTTGAAACTACCAAAAAACTGGTCTACTGTCTCAGATGAACATAGTTGTGGACGGAGGATTTCTAGTACACAGAGTAATTTGGCAAAAAGATGCCTCCGTTGCCACAATTTGTGATTAAAATGTGAAGTAAAATGATTTTTTCCGAAAATATCCACATTCGTGAAGCTTTTAACTGAAAATCGGCCGGGATTTAGAAAATTACATATAGAATAGAAGTTGTAGAGAATTTAATAAGCTTATTTCCTCTGCGACGCACCGTTTTTGAGATACAAGCGGAAACCCGAAAATTGGGACCTTACCCCCCCCCCCCCTCCCCCCCTAGCTCACCACATAGACGTCAGGACTTTTAGTATGTTCACACCCTAAGCACCCTTAACAAGTTTCTGAAGGAATCGCTTAGGTCCCTGCTCACGCACTCTACACCTTCTTCCTTGACAATCATAAGCTTTTTATAATATAATACAATAATATCGCACGTAATACCCGTTGACTAATGGTTGCATTTTGCGAGAGACATATTATGGTATCTTGTTCAAACCCTAAGTAAGAATACTATTTCGCTGGAGACGTGTCGTCGGAACAGTTCGGAAGTTTTCGGTACTTTCCGTATTACGATCGCCGATCACTAGCCGATCTGCTGTTGCACCGGGCGCGCAGGTGGAGGGGTGCACTGCCTGTCGGGTGTCAGCCGTAATGATCTCTTACCAAATTTATATATTTAGATAGGCAATTCACTTTTATTTTGAACCTTTTTTTAAGTTTTGTGCAAATTTATATTTTAAATAAAATATTTAGGAATACGATGAGGCGTATAATTTTGTTGACTGTTCACCGCACGAGTGAACGTTAGGACGAGCCGCGCCTGCTTCCAAGATACGTGTAAGAAATTCGTTCCACACTATTTCGAGGACCCAAGACCTCCAAAAACTACAGGCCACTAAAACGAGGACCTTCCGAGATCCGTGTATTTTACGTATGTGTAATCCTGAATACGTGGACAGGCCTCGGATATGGGAAGTCCTCAGTTACCGGGTGTGTATTCCGGTTTTTTGAGGACCGTTTTCTAGGTGCTTACCGGGTGTATGATGAAACCGAATAGTCAGCAACCGTCACGATTAACTTGAGTATACGCATAAGTGTAGAATACATGTCTACTTTATATAATATAACGGGACCTCGAATTCGGGTAGCCAGTTGAAGTCCTCGAAATCGGGATTGGACAAACAAGGGTGAGGGTGAGGGTGTGTGTGTGTATGTGAGTATGTATGTATGTATGTATGTGCATTGAACAAATTATATTATTGATATGATGCTCTTTTTAAATTTAGGCAGTGAATCGGAGAAAATGTGGATGTTAGAAATTAGACCAATATTATTGAATATATGTAAGAAGAACACGATTGATTGGCGAATTACTTGCTGCATTTGTCTTATAGTTAAACGTGTGGAATAGTTCTGTATAACGTGGACGTCTTAAGGGTATGTTAATTAACTAGGGAAAGAAATTCGATACAGTCAATTTTATTATTTAAAATTTTGAGTATAAATGTTGCAAAGTTTGAAATGTGCATTCAAAGTTTTTGTTGAATTTGAAGGTAAGATATTTTATAAATTTGTTTTGAATACGTTCTACGCTATCTATGTATACTTTGTACTGGGGGTTCCAAATTGGCGAGGCATAGATATTCCATTTTAAGGTCATTGTTTCTGATGTGAACCGAAATTTTCGCGGCCAAAAGTACTATCGTTATTACGCCGTGTTGCGCTATCTCATGTTTTAGCCAATATTTCGGACAGCGTCATAGTGTCGAACAAATGCGTTTAAGTACGATATTGATAAATGATTAAATAATATAAATAAGGGCAAACTGAATAAGCAATCAAATCGACCGATCGTTTTAAAGTAAGTGTACCTATGAAATCGTATTACTAAGTTCATTCGTATATTGCATTTTTCTTTCTTGGAAAGCTTCTCTATTGACAACGAGAAAACTGCACTTGAAAGCTTTTACAATGTTTGCTGTGGACTTCACGCGACTCTGGCTCCGGAGCCAATTTAAAGGCACTTCTCTACAAAGTTATAAAATGAAGTCAAGAAGCTGTATTGTACTGCCTCAATGTAGTTTTTATACGTCACATTGTTGGGCAACAAGTGGATGAGTAAATCTTTTGGATTTATTGTGTAACTTTGAAGTAAAGTACACACTTCAAGTAGATCTGCCGGTAGTATTAAAATTTTCAAAGAATTTTTATTCACTTCTTCAAACTTCGCAAAATTACTTTGTGGCATCATTAATTATATAATGAATAACAGATCACTTTGTATAAACCACTATATTATAAACCATATCTAAATATCTACATGTTTCGATAACAATGTTATCTTCACCAGGATATGTTAATATAAAGAAAAATAAATGACAAACAAGTATAATTAATCACCTCTACTTTTTAATATTTTGTCTGTGTTATAGTTTATTCTAATTTGTCTATACTTGTTCGTCATTTATTTTTCTTTATATTAACATATCCTGATGAAGATAACATTGTTATCGAAACATGTAGAGATTGTTTATAATATAGTGGTTTATACAAAGTGATCTGTTATTCATTATATAATTTTTATTCACTTCAATAACTCTAACTGAATCGCATCTAGGAATGTCTCATTAGATCAGTGATAGAGCATCGCTCCGGCAAGGCTAAGGTGCTGGGTTCAATTCCTAGATGCGACTGTATCTTTTTCTGCTTCAAATTTTCGATTGAGAGTTGCTAATATTGTCTTCAGTGATTGAATTTACCATTTGTTACGTTTTATGCGCGTTTATAAATGCCAATTTACCCATTCAGTCATTATAAAGACTATCACTCGTGGCCTAAATTTTGGTCGACAAATTATGTCATCTTAGGGGATTCTTTATGGTGGGCATTTTTAAGGAAGGAAAAGGTAGGAAGTTCTAGTAGTAAAAGTTGGGAAGGAAATAGGTATGAGGGGTGGGTAGGAATCTGGGGGTCAGTGTGTCCAGGAGTGACGGACGTATGAATCCATCCCTCCAACATTGGCGCAAGGCGATGGGTCGAGAGAGTCCGGCTGGAAAGCTCAAAAGGCCTCCCTTAACCAGTCTCTCTCTTGATCCGGCCTGCCACGCAGCAGGTCGGCAGATGCATCCGCCGCCAAGACCTGGACTAACCTCACCCCATGAACCCGGGCACCACTGCTAAGTCACCAAACGTAGCGAACCACTTGGGTTGATCTATGGCAGAGGTGTTTGGTATCCAATAAATGGTTCCCGAGGCGGCGGTACCCATACCCGCCTCCCAAATTGAATTAATGCGGTATTATTAATTATCTAAAATTTTCGTGGTGTGTTACGTTTTTTTTCTTTAAACCCATTTTCCCAAAGATGTTACTGGTCTGACAGCATTTTGTTAATAGTTAATTAAAATCATGCACAAAAGAAAACAGAAATCGCTACCAATTTTTTAACTTTTCACAAACCTTTTGGCGTCAAAAGTGTCAACATGTGTCGATTATTTACGGTTCTCAACCATCCGAAGGTAATAGGTCTCACTTCATCAACAACAGCTCATCTATGAGCGGCCTCCTGAATACCGGTTATACACACCGAGCAACGTTGGCATTATTCCAAAGGTCTCCTGTTAGCCGTGCTTCGTGTCCAGAATAACCCCACTTAAGTTTTGAGATTGTTATCTTGATGCCGATTACCTATGTCTTACTTCTAATCTACTAATTAGTATTTCAATCTTGCAAGGAGATATCTACAATGGCCCTTCGTGTTCTAAACAAGAAGTCAGTTTTCACAAAATATGGAAACCATCGAAAACAGTAATTACCTCTAAGAATAAAATTACATACTTTTGAATGTAGCTATAACTTTGTGGTGATCCATTATAGATAAATGAAACAATTTAACTTTGATTGAAACACTTTTATATTTAAGTAAATCCGACCTGTTTCAGAACGAACGTTCCTTCTTCAAGGAAATGAAAGTGTTTGTGTTTGCACAATGTGTTTGCACCAAAATATGTAATTAAGAACTCTTTTGAACTGATTGACTCATAGAATAATTTTGTACTTCCCATTAATGCTAAACTTGTGTATTTTGATGTCATTAATCTATTTCCTGATGTGCCTATTACTGTAAGTAAAGCAATTGTTTCCAATTTATTGAAGGATTCTAAATTACCTACAGATCTGTCTAGTGACCTAACTCGTTTATTTAACTTAGTTTTAAATCAAAATTATTTTCAATACGATAATGTCATACACCAACAAAAAGAAGGCCTTCCAATGGGAGCCCCCACCAGCCCTCTAATTGCTGATATATTTATGAATGATTTGGAAACAACTGTTTTTATTTCAAAATCCCCCCTTTTAAACAATGTTTTACTATGCAAGAGATATGTGGATGATATTTTCGTCATTTTGACAGGATCGGAACGCCAAATCAACAACTTTCTTAACCTTTTAAATTCCTTTCATAAACAAATAAATTTTACGATAGAAATAGGCAATGAAAAATTAAACTTTTTGGATTTAACTTTATCTATTATAAATAATAAAATCGATTTTAGTATATATATCGCAAGCCCACATACACTGACATAGTAATTCATAAGACCTCCAACCACCTTGTCTCACAAAAACACTCTACCTTCCATTCCAGATACACCGCTTAGTAAATGTCCCAATGTCCAATAATAATTTCCTTTCTGAACTTTCTATAATAAAAGAAATTGCTGTAAATAACGGATATGAACCAAGTTTAATTGATAACATCTTAAATAAAAAACTTAGCAAAATTTAAAAAAATAAATATCTATACAATTTCAAATGTCAATATTGTCAATATTGACATTTGAAATCTTACGCCACGGAAGACACGCACGCCATTCAACATTTCGTGTTTTTTGGTTATTTTCCTACTGTTAAAGAGATTAAGATAAATAATAGTTATTGTGTTTATTGGAAACATTATTTAGGCTCTCAACAATTAAAATTATGACGGAAATGGGCTATATTTGAGGTTAAGTATAGTCGAAAATATCGTCATAAATAGGTCATATTTGACATTTGGTTTACGATACATCGATCGTATTTTCGAATTGTTTTTAGTATTAGGGGCTTTTTATACAAGTTATTACACAATCGTCATGATCAGTGTATTATTAATACCAGTGTTTCTGTATGTGTTATACATAAAACAATGTACAATGTCACGCCTGAACACAAAATTCGAGGCACGATGTCATTTGAAAGATGATTTATTGTTTTTATATTTCACTTTGTTATGTGGACATTTTACCAATTTTTTTTTATATTAAAAGCAGTTAATCTTGAATAAAAAACACCTCGATTTCTCACACAAAAGTCATCGAGTCATCCTATATTCATTCCGCCATTTTCTTACATTCTTAAATTCAAAATGACAACTTGAAAGTAAATAAACTATCGGTGGGTGAAGACGTCACACAATCCACCATAGATACGGTGCTTTTCGGGGGGTCTTGAAAAATTGAAACTTTGACAATTATTTTAACTATTAAAACTAATCATAAAAATAAAAATAAAAATGTCGTTATTTAAGTTTGAAGGTTTTTATTCATTAAAAAAAATTAAAAAAATGGACTGGAGTTCTCTATTGCATTTTAATTTTTTAAATAATGAATTGGAATAATATAAATTCGAAAAGTGTTCATTTTTCAATGTATGTCCAGAAATATTTAATTAATTTGGATAAATAAATGGATACAGCGGATTTTGATACTCACTTGGTGATTTATATGTAATATAGAGGCTTTTGAAACTCAACTGACCTGAGGGGCGTGTTTCTACACCCGCCATCTTGGCAAAATAACTGGTCGTGATTGGTTGAATTCCGATATAGCGGGTTTTGTTAGTAACTTCTTGAATGATATAGCGGGTTTTGTTTCTCACTCGCAGTTTTAACATGGTTTTTGGTCGTGATAAGGGAAGTTTTAAAACTCAATTTAAGGTTCATCTTGTTCCTCGCAAAAATGTGAACAAGATGACATACTCAGATCATTTTATCAAAAAATCGGATATAGCGGGTATTGAAATTAAAGGACTCTTGTGTAGATGGCGAAAAGGTTAAAATTCCTGCTTACCACCAGTCGACTGTTTTGATGGTTGTAATGTTCTTTCTTTTGTCGTTCTATTTTATTTTATTCTTATATAACTCTCCTGGTCATCGGCAAGACAGTTGTAATGTTCTGTCTTCCTTACTCGTATATTTGTCTGTATTTTATTTACTCTTGGGCACTTGGCACCAGTCGTAAATTTTTCGTTTTCTCTTGGCTCTGATCGATATTTAAATTCTTAAGGCTTTGCATATGTGTGGTAGGGATGGAAAATTCCTCCCCTACGTCACACAAGCCTTTATGAAAATTGGACCCTTATTTCCTCTGATAACTACAGAAAGCTACTTAAAGCTCCCTTGTACTACATACCTTTAGAGATATATGTACTTAACTAATAAATACGTTATTTACGACTTTGAACGTAAATATTTTCGTATTTAGGTTGTAATTAAACTCCATCAAACGTTGTGTAATTTTTTGATTTATGATATAGGACTTTAATTACTTTCATTTTTGTGGTAACCCTTTTGATTCTAAACGGAGCGTTGAATTTCAAACTGTATTGGTCTCTCTCTTGCAAATCTAACCTTAAGTAATTTCTCTAATTTGAGCTAACTTCCCTTTGACGTTTATTATGATTCCCTACATCCTAATGAATTCATGAATAAACAATAATAATCGAAACTACACATGACTAATTGAACAGATAATTAAATATAACTCAAATGATTAAATGTTAGTAAATTTGATTATGATTGTATCTTGTATCTGCTGGGCGCCCCTCCATTTTGATTCAGCTGCTATAAGGTACATATAAAGATGGATTTAGTAGGTTAATGTGGTTAGTTAATTGCATATTTGACGAACTCAGAATAACCCTTTCTGGCAAAATTTGGCTCCTGCCTCCATCAAGTAAGCAAGGTGATCAGGTGTCAACCCAAAATTCGCACAGTCTTTTGGCACGGTTCGATTGATTGATACCTAAGTTATCGCGTCCCAACCGAACCTTCCTTTCGCCATCATGCACTGCCTTCAGGTCTTCCCCCGAGCCCAGATACCCCCAAATTCCTACTCCTCCAAAGTTTACTATTTACTTAGGGTGAACCGGTTTCGTCCTATATGCAATCATATACTCACGGGTTTGTGTGGAGTTACGGGTCGTGAATCCTCCCTCCACGTTCAAGAAATGAGACGAGAGTGACCCGACAGGCCTAAAGCACTAATTGTAAGTGAGTTCGTTTCATTCAATGAACAGTACATAAAAAGATATATATGTAAACATACGTTTTGGGAAGGTTTATAACTTGCAATACGAAACTACTTGCATCGCATTCCAAGCTCGGATCTCGCCCATCAAATTCTGCGAAATTCTCAGATTGATACCGAATACATACGTAAGAATAGTGGGAAATATAAATACATACTAGTAAATTAAGATCTTATTTGGCGATGTGTTCTGGAGATTCGCCAAAACTCCAAGCTTTTGTTTGGTTTTGTTGACGGTTTTGTTTGAGAGATCCGTCATCTCTATGGTTTGGTTAATGTTATAGAAGCGACCACTGCCTTCTATTGGTTGAACTGTATTTTTTTTTCTTTCCCTCCCCTCCAATGTTCAACTTTTGATAAATTCTTACTATCCCGTGATTCTCAATTGATTCATGTAAATCCTCATTACCCCTTATTAAGCTATCCCGTGATTTATCAACTGCTTCATGTAAATTTTCAATACACCTTTTTAAGCTATCCCGTGATTTATCAACTGCTTCATGTAAATCTTCAATACACCTTTTATTTGATTTGCTATAATAAATCTGTTTATTTTCAATTGTTTAGGTCTGTAGATACCTCTTTACGTTCAAATTAAAGATAGTGTTTAATTTTTTTTTTTTCTAATAATTGCGCAATATAATAATTTTATCCGGTTCCTAGAAGTTAATACCTAAGTACGATATCCACTAATCAAGGTCATTTTTTTTCTCCTTTTTACCGTATTCGAACTATTGCCCCAGTGACCGACTTATTTTGTAAACAATTTGAGTTGTAAACATTCCCGACGGCCTCGTGACCTAGATTCAAAGCGTATGAGGTGTTTACTTTAGGCATTCCCGAAGACGTGTGAGTTGACTCTAAATTTTTTTCTTTGTTTGATAATGACCTACTTTGCGCCATTGTCTAGTCTGAAACCCGATTACGTATACATATTTATTCATTTATATATACTTTGTCTCAATAAGTAATTTATAATATTGGTATGTATAATTATATTATGATTGAAATAATTTCTAATATCATAACTTATTTCAAATGCTCTGGATTTTCTGAAGTTATATTAATACATATATAAAATTAAATATAAAATATTGACTTGGAAATTTCAACTATTTTTAACAGTTATTGATGAATTCAGAGATAGGAATCGATACCCTTTTTTCCTCTTTTTATATAAGTGTTTTTCTTTTTGATAAAAATTTTTCTTGGGAACAATAAAATTATATATATACATATATATATATATATAAAATATACTTATTATATTTATAATATTTTAATATAGTTACCTATCACATATTAAGCGAGTAATATTTTTTTATAATAATTAATTCAAATACCAACGTTTGCTGAATTCCGCTTTCTCCTTGGAATCTGTAAAATTTTATAACGGAAAAGACTTACCCCTACCAGGTTTTCCGACCGGGAAAATACACGGTTAAACCTTGCTGCAATTTTCCTAAATTAATTTTTATTTTCCTAATTTTAAATAAAAAAAAAATTTTTACTTCAAATTTTTTTTTTTTTCGTTTAATCTAATTAATTTAAATGATGTATAAACTCTATCGTTCTAAACTATATTTTATTTCAAAACTCGTTGGTTAAATAACACTTTGAATGATAGTTACTTCACGATTAAATTCGAGATGGTAAATTGTTGTTAAATTAAATCTTTATCCCTCCGAACTTTTACGTATTAATAAACTATTATTTGGTTTTATTATTATTATTTAAGATAATTAATTTAAATATTTATTATTTGTTAGAACACTTTCCATTTAGGTTGGATACACGTATTTAATTATAACTTCTTCACACTTAATTATCACATCACTTCAGTTATTTATTTCACTGATATTAGACGCAAAAATTCTAAGTTTAAAAATACGATATTTAGTGATTATAAAATCCGAATTTTCCACTAATACAAATTGTATTTATCACGAGCACTTTTATTTTTCACAAGTAATTAATGCGTTGACTTTATTTCTATTTTCACTGACTCTAACCGCAAAGTATTTTTTTTTGTAGATCACTGGCTAGAATGTGAAAATTTTCCTAAGTATCATAATAATTATCACTTAGAATTTTTCAACTTTAAATTAACAAACGTTTTGTCACGTCTCGCGAACTATTAACCCTTTCGACCACGACCGTAGACTGTCCCCAACTGCCATTTGTCTAGTCTTTTATACCCCTCTCAGGTGCAAAAGAGCGTATCTGAATTTCCTGTAATAAACCAATCTAATTTCTATCAACTCGTAATTTCTTGAAATCTCCTCATTATTGTCGAATGCTGTCCATTATTCCCTTCCGCGTTTGATCCTTTAATTTCTGTCTCGTACTTCCATACTTACAAGATCCGGATTTAGTAAGATCCATGTTTAATCGCCCAACTTCCTTTGTCCTGATGTTCATACAAAATTAGCTTGACTTTAATAATTTTAAAGTTCTATTTTCATCTATTCCGCAACATGTCCATGCGTACGGCATCTACCATATGTTCCAAATCTGTCCCCAAATTTGCCTATCAGAGATATCTTCATGTCGAAGTCTTTCTCGCAAATTGTTCATTTTTATTTTATTATTTTTCCTCGAGTTTTTCTGTATTCTATATGAACCTTTCCATTTAAAACCGAATTTTCTCTATTTACGTCGTATATTTGAATTTTTCCATTTTCTCTTTCCATGAATCTCCTTACACTCTTTCCATGAATTTCCTTATTTATTCTTACGCTATTGTTCATATCTCTATAAATTTTTATATTTCAAGCCGTATTTATTTTATTCACTGTTAATCTAAGATTTCCTTTGTTTTTCTCTGTCGTATCTTCTCTCCCCTCGCTTCCCTGTACTCCCCTGATATAACCATATCGTTTTTTGATGTTTGTTGCCTCTTGGAAAATTTCATTTTCTATTTGTTATTAATAAATATATCATTTTTTAACATTTTTATAGGAGATACCCCCACTTCGGCCCTTAAATTTCTGTCATTTTTATTGCTTCATAGAGATCGACCCACAAATTCCGTCTCGTTCCTACCCAAAATCCCATAAACCATATGCTTTGACAGTTGTATACGTTAATTTCTGTACCCACCTGGCAATAAATCCTTTTTTATTTCAGTGTCGTTAACTTTTATGTAAATTCTATAATCTAAATATCACGTAAGACCCATGATAATTTTTATAGCTTTTTTAACGACTAATTGCTCTTATCTAAACAATTTTCATGTTCGAATATTCCTTGTTTATCACAACAAAATACATCTGAGATCGACAACCATTGTAATGTCTCATTTTTCCCTACAATCGCGTACTATGTTACACTATAATCTCCATTTCAATTACGTAAAATGACTCCTTTTCCTGAGTTAAATCTATCGCAATGTTTTCAGCATTTTCCACTCCCCCCCGTACTCTACTCTATTTTCCTCTCTAACACTTGTTACTGCCCTAAACCTCTGAAATGTACCCTCGTACACTCTTTATAACTCTCATTTTTTTTTGAAGTTTTCTCCCTAAATCTTTCATCGTAATATCCTCGCTCCGTCTAGAATTGATAACAATAATTTTCCATTGTTTTTTCAACATTTCCATTTCCTTTAGCACGTTTTCCCTTGAATCGATCATCTCCGGTCGTCACAAACAATCGTATTATAGATGGAAATCTCCCGCAGACGTGCCTCTCGATCCCTGCGTTTTCTACTCAATATATTATTGCTAAAATTTTTCCATCGTTATCCAAGTGTTTTTTTTCGCACCTAATATGCTTTAATGCATTCGAGAACTAAGGTTAACGATCTCTGAAATTTACTTGTTATCCATAACATTTCTCGGGTTCATCGTACTTACGTCCCTGAATCGACTATACTTTCCCATGGAGTTTATTCACCTCTCGGTCCGATGAAAACGAAAGGATAATTAATTACATTCTTAATTGCCGAGTCCAAAGGTCGATCCTTTGTTCTAAAAATGGGCTCGGCCCTCTTCTTGTTGATAGGCTGACTTGGTTTTTAATCGCTTTTGCTGCAATCCAATTGGCTGTCAAGATATCATGGCCTAAAATAAATTGGGAAGTCCCTGCCTCTGATTATTTGTTGATACCATCTGTGATTTTTTTATCAATACTCGTCTCACTTTGTCTAATTATAGATCCCTACCGTAAATATGAATTCACTTTACTCTTTTTTTTTATTTTTTTTTTTATTATTTATTTAATTACAGAATACATTTTGTACAAAAAATTGGAGTAGACCCACAAAGCTGTCATATGACAGCTTGTCTGCAGGTTCTAACAATTTAAACATTCTTAATATTATATCTAAGAAAATATTTGTAAATACATTTAAAGTTTTAAGGAAACATTAGAATAGATCACATAGTAATATTGGATAATTTAACTTACACTCATAAATATATAAGATATTTCAATATACCTGCCTAATAACAAGATATGTAGGCAGCTATATTAAGATATTCAAAGATACATGGAGTTTTCACTCATTAACCATAGTTTTATCATTTTAGGACATAGTCTCTCATTTTTTTCAAGTTTTATGTTTTTATTGATTTTATTGAAAATCACTGGTATTAGATATTCAAGAGTACGGCTTCCATATTTATTTAATATTCGAGGAGTTTTTAGGCCCTTTCCTTCTCTAAATCTTGTGGTATGTTTGTGTACAAGTAGGTGTTTGTAAGGGCTTTCCCCCATATTATCCATAATAGTAGTGAACCAGTGGAGACCTTTTATTGTAAGTAAGCTCTCTGAGCCATACAGTAGTTTTAAGTTATGTCTCTGTTTGTAAATATTTGTTGTGACAATTTTTTTTATTATGGCAGTTTGTAAATTTTCAATATATTTAATGTAAGTAGTGCTTGCATGTCCCCAAGTTCGAATACCATATCTAAGGATGGATTCTACCATAGAAAAATATATGAGTTTAAGAGTACAATGAGGCAAAATAAATTTTAATTTGTAAAAGTTACTAGCTAAGGATCTGAGCTGGTTACAAATTTTAGCCACTTGTTTATCCCACTTAAAATTATTATCTACAATTATACCCAGATAAGTATATTCATTTGTGAAATCTATTTTTTCACAGTCACAAACATTAATAATTCCTCTATGTATACAGTCAAAGCTATGAGCGGTTATTTTAGGAACATTCCACATTTTCAAACTTGGTGATTTTATGTACATGCATTTGGTTTTTTTTACATTAATAACTAATCCTACATCATGAGCCCATTTGAGAAGCTCGTTAAAATCTCTTTGTAATTCTTGTATAGCTATTTCAGGATTTTCATTTGATACAACAAGAGCAGTATCATCAGCAAAAATGAATCGACGAGCTTTTTTGAAAATCTTACACATAGCAATTACATATATAATATATAATTTTGGACCTAGAATTGACCCTTGCGGTACTCCCGATTTGATGTATCTTGATTTACTAATTATATTTAAAATCTTCACACTCATTTTTCTATTTGTCAAATAGTTTTTAAAGAATAAGAGGAGTTTACCCCGGATACCTATAAATTCAAGTACTTTAATTATTTGTATATGGCTAAGTGTGTCGAAAGCTTTTGAGAAATCAATAAATAGAACCAATACATGTTGTTTACAGTTTAGTTGTGAATTTATATGATTAGAAAATTTTTCGAGCAATTTATCGCAACTTTTATTTTTTTGAAAGCCATACTGGCATTCATCAATAATACTCAGATTATTTAAGTATTTATCTAAATTTATTGATATATATTTTTCTAATACTTTTTCTAATGCAGGAAGTAAGGAAATCGGCCTGTAATTGTTTATTAAAGAGTGATTTCCATTTTTAAAGATAGGCCTTACAATACTATATTTTAGTTCATCGAGAATATGGCCCGTATCAATTATTCTGTTAATTAAGTGGGCGATTATAGGACTAAGTAATTTAACATGTTTTTTCAAATCATACATACGAATTAAATCTATGCCTGGTGTCTTGGAATTTTTCATACCTCCGATAATTAATTCGATTTGCTTTGTATTTGCTCGTGGTAGATACATTGTGTGATTTAAATATTCCGGCGTGTATTCTGACGCTCGGACATCACATACATGTAATAACTTATTTACCCCCTCATCAAAAAAGTCTGCAAAATTTTCTGCCACTGCATCTTTCGATTTGGATTTTAAGAAATATTTTGATATGACTTCATCACAACCGGATTTATCTTTCCTTCCTAAAGTTTTATTAATTTCATTCCAGGTTTTTTTAATGTCTTTGAAACAGTGATTAAATTTATAGTTATAGTATAATTTTTTTGTGTTTATTATTTGTTTATTTAATTTATTTCTGTATTTTTTGAAATCGATTTCATATTTTTTGTTGTTAGGTGAGTTTTTCCATTTCCTCCAAAGAGTATCTCGTGTTTGTATATTTTCAATGAGGCTATCATTCATCCAAGTTTTTTGATAATTGCGATATTTTTTATTAAATTTTGTGATGTAACTTAGTCCATAAATATTTTTAAATTTCGATTTCATTTCTTCGTACAATACATTTGGTTCAGATAATTGTAGCATTTCATTCCAATCAGTGATTGAGATAAATAGATTAACTTTTTTTTCAGAGAGTGCAGTATAGTACTCAGTGTGCGATATGTCAGAAGTGTGTTTGCCGTAGGTAGGGAAATAAATCGTCGTTGCAATTAGGTAGTGGTCAGCTATTATTGTTTCACATACGCACGAACTGATTTCTATGGTCTCTCTCTCTCTTATATAGATATGGTCTAGACAAGTAGCCGTTATATAGTTTGACAAAACTGCTTCTCGTGTCACATCGTTAATAGTTTTGACCAATCCGAAGTTGGCCATTAGGTTTTCGTATTGGATTACAATCGGTTCGAGTTCATTTAAAATGTTTATGTTGGTATCGCCAAGTAATAAAATGGATTCTTTAATGTCAATACTGCCCAATACTGTATCCAGTTCATGGAGAAATAATTTTTTATTTGTGTTTGGAGGTCAATACATTGCCAATAGATGTATACGTTTATGTTTGTAAATAGAAACAGTGCCGTAAACGCATTCAAAATTAGTTGTTACTATATTTATTTTTTCGAATGTAAGATGATCCTTCACGTATACAATAATTCCGCCACCCGATCTTTTTATACGACAAAAATAGTAAGAGTTGAAACCCGATATTTTGTATAGATTTACATTATTTTCATTTATCGACGTTTCACATAGCGTTATTATGTCAATATTTCGCAAAGAACTAGAAATAGTTAGGAGGAAAGTATCAATCTGATCCGATAGATGTCGTAGATGTGTCCGTTTTATAAGTAATTGATATTTTCTTTTTAAATTAGAGTGGGAAGCTACGATATTTTCTAATTTTCACTGTTGATCAATGCAATTCATCACATGGTGACCTGACAACTCAGAATCGTGCAACTTCAATACCTCCTTTGAAAAGTCATCAAAATCAAGACATTTCAATTCCTTTTTCATAACTTTTAATGACTTTTTAAAGAGGTGTTGAAATTGCATGATCCTGAGTTTTTGATTTGTGCAAGTAAAAAACATCGCCGAAAAGAATGATTTTTAAAAGAGGTGTTGAAATTGCATGATCCTGAGTTTTTGATTTGTGCAAGTAAAAAACATCGCCGAAAAGAATGATTTATTTTATTTTGCGAAGTTCATGCACAAATATTTAAATGTTTTCTAAAGCACTTAAATCGATCATTTTCTAAAGCACTTAAATTTCCAATAAAACCATTGCCCAAATGGGTTTAAGGGGAAGATTTTGAACTTTAAAGCAGTTTATAGCCTGATACTTTATTTTTTCTGGGTTCATAAAAAGACTTTCCAAAAAACACTCGATTATTTCAAAGGCCATGATATGCTCTACTAGCAGTTTTTAATTAAAGCATCTCACATATTTCTATGCGACCAAATTTTAAATTCAAAAACATATGATTTGCGTTACTTCACCTTAAGTGCGAATAATAACTCTGCAGGAGATTACAGAAAAGACCAATAATACTTAAACTCGACGAGTTTTTAAGTAGGGACTTACGCAAACAGAAGCTTTTAGGTAAGTTAATACTCAAGTCTGTTAGACTTTTTCATATTGCCGTTTTCGTGATAAAAATCATCTCATAGGTGTTTTACAACTTATATCTAACTTAGAACTTATCACCAAGACTTGTAACTAGTTATTTTTAGCGACTGACTTACAACTAACATATTTACATTATCAAAATATATGTTTAAATGCCGTTACACTGTAAGAGTTGCCTTTGCGAGGCATATTATGATGCTTATTTGAGACCGAAATTATATAATAAAACCCACAGAAATAATGTTCGAAACATTCAAAACGTCATACTTTGGTTCAATAATAGCCTAATGGTGGTTAATTGGTTTGGGTAGAGGAGTCTAAAATGATTTAATAATGTTCACCCAAAATTATTTTTACCTACCATATTATGTAGTTTGAAAGCAATTACAGAATAATAGACAACGCATAACTTGAGCACTTGATTCCTTAGAACAGACAATCTGTCTATGAGAACTGACAATGTCGACATAAGCAATTTCACTTGTACACATTTTATACAAAACGCATAACTTGAGCACTTGATTCCTTAGAACAGACAATCTGTCTATGAAAACTGACAATGTCGACATACACAATTTCACTTGTACACATTTTAAATATTTTTAGCTGTTAAAAAATTATGAACACCAAACGAAACCAGGAAAAAAGAGATCATTTTAAAAACATGTAGCCAAATAGTATAAAATATTAAATAATTTTGTATGAAAGATGATATTATTTCAAAATGATTATTTGAATTAATCGCAAATCCCTCTGAGATTGAAATCAATAGCTATCGGATAACGTATCGGATTTAGGCCGGAAACTTTTACAATTTTTCGCCAAAAACATAATGAAAAAGAACTTTTGGTTTGGATAAGCTTGCGTCTATTTATAATCCAATTTATGATGGTGATAAATTGAGCACAAAAGATATTTGCGAAATATTAATAATGATAATGAGTGCTTTTATAGGAAAAATATAATGCCATACCGTATCACAAACTGTAACTGAAACTTAAAACGCTTTGAATAAATACTTTTTATTTTTTTTTTGATACAGGTGATCTGTCTTACCAATCTTTTTTCAGTGTTGGGTGATTTCAATCTTATCGGTTCCATGCTTGAAGTCACCTCTCTTATTAGTCTAACAGTCTAACTTATCCAGGTTAACGCGTCAATCCAGCGTTCGTCTTTTTAGTCGCGTTGATTTTTATTATACATCCCCAATCCTAAGTAAATTGGCGTCTTTATAAATCTTTCAAAGTATGTTTTCATAGTTATCTCCGTTCTTATAGAAAGTTAATTAACTAATATAACCGGATAGTGGTTGACTAGAAAATGCATCGGGTTCATACGCAGGCATCATGGGATCAATTTCATTTCTAGCTTAGTTATTAATCATTTCACAAACTACTTTTTCCACCTATTAGCGATACTTTTTAACGCAAATAAATATCATGTATCTATGTATCCCATTACTTTGAGTTAACGACTCTTTAGCACTAAGTTAATTAAAGTCAATAATCAATACAAAGCATCATCTCAAACAGACTATACGAATACAGTCTAGTACAAATAAATCGCATCTTAAAACAAATACACAATTCGATCTAAACCTCACCTTCAAGAATTTGCAACGCCATTCAAATGGATTTCTCTAAAAAGTCCATTGTAAAATGGTTTCGAATTCTTGTAAACGGATTAAAACGTCTTCTCCAATTCGTAACCAATCTAATTTGACATTCAAATATCTACTAATTATTTTTCTCATCATGAATATAAATCCAATTCATTGCCCAAAATAGAAAAAAAACACCCGAATGTTAGCCGTTAATAGTTTTTCTAATTATCAAGTATTATAATTTGATTCTTTGTGGCAACCGTCATTAATTTACGTTGGAATGGACTTACTGATTCCTGTCTGGCGCTGGATTTGGAAGAATATTGTTCTTCTTGTAATATTCACAATCGAATCTTATCTGAAACAAAAATGTCTGACAAACTCTGTAGCAGAGTAGGAACTTCCATAGTTTTGGATTAAGAGTCCGCGGGTTCGGGGTAGCAGTTCACGATGGAGTTGGTGAATGATAATTACAATAACCAGACATTTTACTGGCAGAAGAAGGACACAAGCAAATTAAATGCAGTGAAAAATAGATCCATAAGTGCGGTAAAACCATATAAGACATAATCATAAATCAATCAATCAATCAAGTGAATCTAGGACCATTATGAGTTGAGTTAAGTAAAGCGTTGAAGTTACATCAGAGTGTTAGAGATATAAGGGATGGAGGAATTATACGCCAAGACGAACTTGTATGGCATTTCATCATCCCAACCAAGCCTTTTGCATGGCGTGAATATTACTAATCCAGTTGACTAAGTTGTATTATTTCATTCTCGCGAGTAAGTAACGTCGCGGTCAGGCTACTAAGGACTAAAATACGATTAAAAAGGTGACCTTTAATATTTCCATCCCAGATTGCCTAACTTTGTTTATGTATGTACTCAAAATAAAGACAGACTACTTTTCTTCCATTCAAATCAGAACATTTCGACATCCATCCTCCAAATCGCTCCACCCACTGCTTTTGTAAAGACCAATCACCCATTGTGATGCCGATTTAAAAAAATATATATTCAAAGTTATATTTTTGCATTAACCCGGCGTCATTGTTAGCGGGTATCTGATACCCGACAGTTTTTAAAATCCTAATAAATTGAAAACAAAATTCGTTAGGCGCTCTCAGCAGCTGCGGTCGTTGACCTGTTTGAGTGTATTAACTATTCTTTTTAGTGCCGCTGCGGCTATGGTGGAATTTACGCGTCTGTGAAGAGTGCTCGTGTAACTTATACCCGACCACAGTGGCCGAGTATAAGTTACCATATACATAAGCTTTGTTCCACATTATTCACTATTTCATTTTATTATCGTGTTAAGAAATTGATCTCAGGAGAAAAATGCTTACTTCCTTAATTTTTATGAATATACGCTAATTTTAAAATAAAAAAAACTGTTTAATTTTCATAGATAACGTATAAACTACCTACTTCCTTCATATAAAATACTAATATTGATATATTTTATATTTATGTTTATTTATAATTGCCGGTAACCAGGGCTTTTATTAACATCAATAGTTATTTACAGATCATGTGTGCTACCCGACTCGCTAGACAATATCTGTTCTGAGCCGATAGAATACTAACATGTACAATAATCTACGTGGGTAAAATATACCCGGCCACAATGGCTGTGTTCTGTTTGGTCGCCACAACCGCGCCGGGTTAAGCTCCAAAATTTTATGGAAAAGTCAGTTTTGGAAACGTGTCTCTACCCTCGTCAGGGCGGAATACTTTTAGAACGCCAGAAATATGTTTCTGGCGGTCAGAAAAACAAATTTTATGATTTTGGCATATTCTGTCTGAAACTGAAAGTAATTAATTTTTAGGTAGGATTATAATTATTACTTATAATGTATATTATTAATATTGTTTTTTTTTATACCCAGGCTACAGGCGATCTAATCTGACGTGCCATTTTCTAGATATGTAAATTAAAATTATAGAACAAGGGCAGTGGCGGCTGGTGCTCATAAAAATGGGTGGTGCGCTAAAATAAAAATAATAATAGTCTTTATTTCAGGATGTGAGGAGGTGAGTGCAATCCCACACATCCCATAGAGATATCCCATAAAACTTGGACCTACCTTCTCTAATTAAAATAAATTCAATTATGAAAAATCATACCTATTTGTAAATTAGGTCGATCCTTCATTGTCTCTGAGTGCATGCAATACATTGTTAAAGAAGAGAAAAATAATTATAAAATAAATATTGATCCATCAGTATTTGTAAAGTCGCTGCGATCGTAAATTCGAATTCAATAACAGTTCATTCCTTAATTTAAACTTATCTAGAAAATTGTATGGAGATACTCTGGGACGAAAATCAAGTTCAGAAAATATAAAACAAAAATTTCAGTTTATCACACATCCGTAAGTCTTCCTAACGCTCCGAAAATCGAATGAATATATACTGTCATAACAAATGTCGGCATTGTTATGTTGTTACGCTGTCGTTGGTCGATGCTGACTAAAACATTGAATGAAAAAGAGTAGACATTAAAATAAAGACACGATATGGATAATAATATGACACAAACGTGTCCCCGTTTAACATGCTACAGAACGAACCGTTCCTTTTGATGTGGTGGAAATTTTTCGAGCGCCGTCCAGAGTATCGTAAAATTTGCAAAGCATTCAACCTACCTACGATTTTGCCTCAGTAAAGAATTATGGAAGAACTCCTACCTACGATTTGCAAAATGAACCACCAAACTGAAGATAGTCACACAACAATCTGCTTTGTTACGCGCGCAGTCAGCAGGCACCTATAGGTAGGCACTATGAACTATGATGTATGCATTATAACCGAGTGTATATTGTGAGCTGTGATGAGGCGTGTCGGAAATAAATTTTTTTTTTGGCGCTCGGGAATTTTTAGATTACCAGAAATTTTGGGAGTGCGGCGCTCCTCCGCACCTTAGAGCTGGCCGCCACTGAACAAGGGTGAAACAAAACTTGAATGAATCGCATTGAAAATTTTATCTATGCAGTCGGAAATCTGAATGCTAATTCTGCGAAAAATATTAAACTGCGAGCTTAGACGTCCTGAAATGAGCACAGCTTTTCCATTTGGAATTTACCCGTAGCCATCCAATTCAATTGCGAAAAAGTTTGTGTCGGGTAAAAGTGAAAAAAAAAAGATTTTATATATAAATCGAAAGAAGCGAATGAAATTATTTTATATAGTTCTTAAATGTACAAATGTATCACAAGATTGTCGATTCCATGTATTTTCAACATTAAAGCAAATTTCGGACTAGATATTTTTAAATTGCGAACTTTAACCTAAATTAAAATTACTATTTTTCGGCCGAAGCAAAATTTTCTAAATTTCCATATAAATGGTAAATACAATAAATGACAAATTAATTGTTATTTTTGTAATTAATTGAATCCTTCCCTCAATTCCTTCTCAAGCTATGGACGGAGGACATAGCTTGAGAAGAAATGGAACCAACGACGCCTGGGTGGGAACCAGACGCTTTTTGTGAACTCAGCCACTAACCGGACTCAAAAGCGTTTAAATTAGTCTATAATACGAACGTATTTATTTTTAAGTGAACAAAGTACTTGAATCGGATCGTATCATATGGCGAATAAAAGAAGGATTTGAGACGATGTATGAATGTAGGTGAAGAAAGGAGTATGTGCCAAGGCCAAGTTGTTTGGAGGTTACTCCTATCTGCCTACCCCTACGGGGGAACGGTGCGATAATTGGGTTACTTTATTTATTATCTATATATAAAATTCTCGTGTCACGGTCTTTGTGGTTGCAAAACCCGTCCGAAACGGCTAGACCGATTTTTTCAAAATTTTAATTTATATTTTGTAGGTATGAGAATAGGTCGTAAAGCATATTTCATACCGCTAGGTGATTAGGGTGTCCCTATCCTGAAGTTGATTATCAAATTGTTTGATAAATAATTTACTAAAAATTTTACAGAACATTGCATTTCAGCAGATCAGTATACTATATATAATGGTAAGCTCTGGCGTTACGAAATTTGTATAAAAAAATTACTACAAGCGGTGCGCGAGAGATTTGAAAATGTGTGTATTTCATATATTTTAGCGGCAGGGAGGGAAGGCAGGAATGGACTTACAGTGAGAAACTATTTCTTGAATGTCATTGCAACGCATGCCGGGTAACAGCTAGTATTGATATATTTTACCACCCTGTAAAAATTTTGTAATCAGTCTGGTTCAAATTCTGTTGGATTCCAATTTTGTTAGATTCGAATCGGCTTTCTGTCTATTGGCTATATTCCTTTTTGTAAATGGGCTAATGGTTGGATAATTTTGCGATCTTTTAATCCGTAGAACGTTTCGAAATTTAATGGTATGCATTTGTGTATTGGCCTTTTCAACCAGCTTAACAATAAATCCCCCTAAACGGAAACCAAATATGCACGTTAGTTTCATTCAGCGGGTTTTCTAAAACCTCAATTCCTAAATTAAGAGTTAATAAAATATATTTTTAACTTATTTTCCAGGAATTTGTTTATCAAATATTAGCCGGGGAACATTTGTCGACATTCTCAGGAAAATGTGGGGGTTGTTTCTGTTAATCTGAAAAGGAGGGTTTCAAATCACTACTCATGATTATAAAAACTTTTTTAATAAGGCAATGGCAAGCCAGCAAAATCTCCAACCTTCAATTCACACGCGATAGAAGTGAAACCCTCATAAAACTAAAGTAGAAAGAGGGGGGAGACTTCGAAGCACGTTTTTATCAATGTGAAAGATGATTTTTTCCATATTTTTTATCGAATTCCAGTGCACTTTTTCCTATATATTTGGTCATCTTATTAGTATTTGTGGTTTCTTCTTCGGAGTCGCTAGATGACGCTTTTATGTATTTTCTTTTGATTGTTCGTTTTGGAGTAGTTTAAAGATTGGATATTGATTGTAGAGAATTTTTTTTTTTTTGGATTTATTGGGATTTGATCCTTGGTCTGCTGAATGTCCGCAAAGTTTCGTAAGGCGCTTTGTACCGCTACACTAAAGGAGAATTGCGTAGGACTATATGGGTCATGGGTATGGAACATGGGTCTCTTCAAGACCAATGTTCATTCCTTCCTCTCCTCAAAAAGACCCTCCACACTGCATCCCAGATGAAATATGCCTGAGGGAAATTATTTTCCTCAAGGCCTCCTGTGTGGATATAATGTAAAAAAAAAATTCTATAGAGGTATTTGTTTGTCTCTTTTTAGTGTCGCTCGTTTCCATTTCATCGAGTTTCAAATCACAACGGTGCTAAAGAAGTTTTCACAAAAAACATGACGAGCGAGAGAGAGAGAGAGAGAGAAATTCTTCAAAGAACGAATACGCAAATGCGAAATGAAGGCTGGAAAAATAGCTTGCAGGTCCAATCATTTCTTGTAGCTTCAGCTAGCTGAAGTCGTTGTCGTTTAGTGTAAAAATAATTTCTAAAAAGTCACAAAGTTTCATTAATCTTTTTCAAATGGCGGTCGGAAGCTTTGGCTTCATAAAGGTTATTTTAATTATTTTGTGGTTAACTTTTAATTTGAATGTAAAGCGTGGTGTCTTTTCTTTCTAACTCCGTTTAGATCATACATATATCTCACTATGATAAAAGGGAACACAACAATTTCTACGAGGTCTATATGAGTTGTTCCCAAAAGCGAACAAGTTAGCCTGAGGATGATCGTCTTCGGTCGGGTGGGGATGAAATATTTTATTGCCTCTGAAGGTGACCTTTTAGGCCTTGTTAGATACTTCTCCTTGAATTAGGCGTGAAATTTGGTCGCTGGTTTTAGTAAGATGGCAAGTTACATATTAACTACCCAAAAATGACATCGAAAATAGTCCGTTTCCAGCATTCCTCCTGTGTAAAAATCTGACAAACGCGTTTTTATACTAATCTTATGATTTGCTGTAGATGGCCTAACGGATAGTAGTTTTACGGTTTTGGACTAGAAAAACCGTAGAAAAACCGACCGTACAAAAACTTACGGTAAATTACGACACGATAATAACCCAGTGTAAATGGATATATGTATATGTAACTCTGATCATAAAGTACTTCAAGATGGAACATTTGAATTTATTGGACGGTTTGTTTGCCGTATTTAATAACCCCAAAATTGTTGAGCTTGTCTCTTGTATTTGATTTTAAGACACATGGCTGTGGATATGATTTCTCAAATTATATGAATGTCCTTTTGTACAATATTATGGGTGTTGCAAAGCTGGACTTTATTACGTCACTTTGCTTGTGAAATAACCTCGGAGTTGTCGCAAGAAATGTCGAATAAATTGCTTATCCAAAGCAATTGCATTTGAGAGGGTGGAAATGAAAGCACCGTATAATACAGTTGTGCAAAGTGAATCCTTGTGAAAAGTGTGTACCAAGAAAATTCGTTTTTGAGAAACAGGAAAGCTGATAAGGACGTTGACGAGAGGATGAATGCAGAAAATGCTCTTAAAATAGGACTAATGCAGTAGTAGCATTATTAAAGAAGTTACTTTGAAAAAGTAAATATTTAAATAAAATTAACACGCAGTGTTAATAAGCGAATTTAAATACCAATCCTGATGTGGGTACCAAATTTAAAGATAAACAACAAAATTGACTGAAGCACCGTGCGGTTAAATCATGTACTAAGCATGAAAGTACCGAAATAAGTATGAAGTTGTTAGTATAATGATTAATTAATAAGGCTAATTAAGGGTTGTTAATACGGTTTTAGCCCAGTGGATAGTGTATATTTTATAACGCACAAGTGAAAGTAAACAGTCGAGAACGGAGGTCGGGTAAAGTCAAGTATAGCAATAATGAAATAGTTTTTCTTGTGTAGAAGATTGATGAATGTAGCTGAAGCAAGGAGGATATGGCGTGAGAGAAGTGTGTGGCATTCTTTTCGCCTTTTTTTTTAAAAGTATTATTCGCATTATCATTTCCGGTTATGTACGTAAATATTTATGTATGTAAACCATAAGTCATATCTAAAAATTAGACTTGTAATAATTATAAGGGATCGGTTCGATGAAAGAAATTTTGAGAAAATAAGAAGCTTTCCACGAATCGAATTTTTTTTAACCTTTTCAATTCGAGCTTTATTTATATTTAATATAGTCGTTGGTATCGCCATTCAGTCGTGCTCTTTCAACGGATAATAATAATAAAAGAGGTTTATCTGTACAACTTTGACAAATACAAGTTCACAACTTTGAAAAGAAACACTCCGAACTCAAAAATCTTTAGAATTCGCGAAACGCGAAACCTTTTAAAGTTTGTCAAGGATCTTTTCTTGTTGTAAAAAATAATGTTTTATTTCTTTTTTTTACAGGAAATTGGACTGGATTCTCCTGTAAACCGATCAGAGGAGTAGTGGATTAAGTTGGGATTGCAAAATACATTAAATAAAATTCGTGCTAAAATAAATCATAATGGGCTTTACGTGTTTTCATTTGACAACAAAAATTATTACCGTGAGTAGAAAATTAAAGTGAACACTAGTGTTCATAAAAGTATTCAAATGAAATCTTCTTTCTTGCAAACTTTTTTTCTTTCTCCTTGTATTTCTTCCGTCATTGACGCTTCTGTGTTGAAAATTTATTCAAATTTCTTTTTCGAAAATGATGGCCACGTCTTCTCTTCGTCACCCCGCTCGATACGACCCTCGCTCTCCAGGCATAGTCTGCCCAACGTCATTCCCCGAGTCGTTTAAAGAGTTCTTCACCACGCTGAACGAAGACGAAGACGGGGTTGATCTCCTGGCTACCATGCTGGAAGATAAACTCATCCCCCGCTGCTCTGATACCAGCAGCGAGTCTGGCCAGAGCAGGGACTACGAAGCGATGAGGAAGACTCCTTGCAGAAGAGTGATGTCGGCAAGGACTTTCCAGAGGAGAGCATCAGAAGTCCACTGTAGAAGCAGACACAGGATAGGCACTACGCAGACGTTTTCAGCCGAGAGAGAAGTCAAAGAAAGGAATGGGACCCAGAAGAGCAATAGTCCGGGAGTTTCGCCAGAACGAGTAAGAAGGAGATCTTCATCTCTAGCGGTGAACAGAGCTCCTCCTGATATCAAACGGTTCCTTCAAGCTGAGCCTCCTAGAACGGAAGCCAGGTCCCCAGCTCATTCACCAGCGAGATCTCCCAAGCCAAGAGCGAGGACGGCGTCTATGCCGTTGCAGAGGGTGAGTTATTCTGCATGTTTTTTATCATTGATATAAATGTCGGTTTAAAAAAAAAATCAGGTTGCTTAACTCTCATCTCCATTTATTCCCAAGTCGATCCAGTATCACAACTCAAACAAATGTCATCAGAGAGCAGCTACCAATGTATTTGTATCCAAGTGATGTACGAGTACTATAACAGTTACATTCTACTACGGTACATACGAATTTGCGGTCTCTATACATTACGAACAGCTTTTTGGAGGCTAACTTAACTCTGCTTTTAATGGTCCCTTTGCCTGAGCTGGTTACTAAAAGCTACACCGAGATAGTGAACGGCTTTTGGGGAAAATTAATCAAAGTAATTTTCGGAAGCTCTTAGTACATTTTGTATTATTTCCGTAAAGATACTTTTCCTTAGCAATTGAAAGCAATTTGGAGTTGAATTGATGAGTGCAGTAACGTGGCTTGACTATGAACAATAGCATACCTATTTCTTTATGTTTTCCTTACTCATTCGGTTGTATTTCCAATTACCCCTATTCCGACCTCGTATAATATCGTAAATTCAGATCCCTTAATATTGTTTTCATATTTCCACGTAATGGCGGTTGATTCAATTTTGATGACGGTTAAATTAATTAAGCGAAAATTAGGTATTCAATTTGATTTTCAAGTCATGCCCCGCTCGAACGCTACTTAATACACAAGCCTGCGAGAGTTAACATGTTTGGCTTTGATTTTCTATCGGTATATGGAACAAGTTTCTAAGTATGTACACTAAAGGATTTGTAAATAATAATATGCCTTACTATCAAAATTTAAAAAAAAAAACATTTTTATTTAAATAAATGGAACATACTGTAAAACGTTAAAAAATGTTAAAATTCGAACTAATATCTATTACTTGACTAAAAAAATAATTGCCGAAAAAAACAGTGAGTGGGTTTTTAGGTGTGTTTCAATATTTCAGATTTTTTTAACGTAGGGTATAATTATTTCCCAGGGCGGTTCCTACAATTCATAGAAAACAGAGACCTTTCCCTAATGCGTCATTTGAAATGAGGTTACATGAAAACATATCACAAATTAATATCGGTAATTACTTCCTGAAAAATATAATAATATATGAATAATATTACTACCTGAATAATATTGGTAATTACTACCTGAATAATGATAAATTAATATTTGTAATTACTATGTATAGTCATCGACGCACTTAGATATTTTTTGTAATATAATTATTGAAGACAAAACTTTTTGTAATTTTTGTATATTATTTCACCTTTCAAAGGTGTTATGAAATTCAATTTTAGAAAAGTACTGTAAAATGATAAGTTTAGTCTTTCATTTTGGTTACCGGCCAACTCAGAATGAAACCAACTTAGAACCACCACCTCAGAATGGCCATAAAGAGGGATGAAAAAAAAAATTAATGTTTAAATACGTTACGTTAGGTTAGGGTATTTTAAAATTATATTTTTCATAGCTTCTAATGACTTTTCAAAGAGGTGTTGAGTTGACTTGGTTCTGAGTTGGCAGAGAACCTTAATTTAACTTAGCTAAATAGTAGAATTTCATATTTGTGAAACTTCACCGAAATGTATCTCTAGAATAGTAGAAAACAAATTTTTGAGAATCATGAAAAAACGTAGCTATTCTCTTCGATTAATCACACCAGAAATGGTGGTGTCTATTTTTTTTTTTTTACATTAACTCCACACAGGAGGCCCTGAGGAAAATAATTTCCCTCAGGGCCTATGTCATCTGGGATGCTATGTGGAGGGTTTTTTTGAGGATAGGAAGGAATGAACATTGGTCTTGAAGAGACCCATACCTATGTTGTAGGAAGGAGGAAACACAGAGGCCGGCAAATCATTCCACAGCCGAGCTGTTGAACACAAGAACGAGTCGAAAAAACGACCCGTTCTCATGTGACAAATATCAACCGTGTACAAATGTTAGGCACGCGTTTGGCGTGTTTCCCGACTATGCACCGGTGCCGAAGGGATCAATGACGCTAGTTCCTCGGAGCATCTTCCATTGTAATACCGGTAAAAAAGGATAGCATTCCCACCCGACACCTGTGCTAAAAAGATTGCAATCCGTCTGTTAAGATGGGAGAATCTATTAAGCGGACCGCCCGTTTTTGCACAGAGTCGAGGGTATTTTTCAGGTATTTTGGAGCTCCAGACCAGAGGTGGCTGCCAAATTCAACCGTGGGGCGCACTTGTGATTTGTACAGGGTTAGCAGTTGTGTACTATTAAAGTATCTGCGGGCCCTGTACAGTACGCCCAGTTTTTGGGAGGCTAACTTTACTCTGGCTTCGATGGAGCCCCCATACCTGACCTGGTCACTTAGGGTTACACCAAGCATATCAATGTAGGGCCTGTTCGGAAGATTGCTACCATTGAAGGATACTAGATTTTCATTTCGATCCCTTTTATACGTAATCAGACAAGATTGGGTCTTTGAAACATTAAATTCAACGAGATTATTTTTACCCCAAGAGAAAACACTCTCAAGGTAACCGTCCATTCTTTGCTTCAAAGCCCTACGAGCTGTTGGAGTTTGTGAGCCCTTTGGATGCTTGTCAAACAAATAGCTACCATGAACTGTACTGTCATCCGCGTAACAATGAATTGTTGCAAATGACAAAAGGTCGTTGATGTGCAACAAAAACGGAGTCGGAGACAGAACCGATTCCTGTGGGACATTCCTATCGAGTGTGGGGAAGAGGTGAAACCATCGGCTACCGTCTGAATCGACCTTTCCCTCAAGAAGTCGGCAATCCACGTACACAAGGATGCAGGAAGTCCGTAAGAAGGCTGTTTGTTGACAACTCCTCAGTGCCAAACCCGGTCAAAGGCCTTGGAAATGTCCAGTGCAACCGTTTGGGTCTCACCGAAACGTTCCAGGCATCGCCCCCAAACATGCGTCACATACGCGAGAAGATCACCGCACGAGCGGTTCCGCCGGAATCCGTATTGACGGTCGTTAATAATTTTGTTCTTCTCGAGGTATGTGAGCAGTTTGTCGTTGATCACACGTTCCATCACCTTAGACAGAACTGATGTGATCGCTATGGGGCGGTAGTTGGCCGGGTTAGAGCGGTCACCCTTCTTTGGAATAGGATGGATAACCGCTTTTTTCCAACCAGAGGGCACAGAGCCAGTCTTCAGGGACATTTTAAAAAGCTTAGGCAGGTATTCCGTCAGGCCCACTAGCTTTATTAACATCAAGCCCTCGTAAAACATAGAGTTCTTCCCGATGTCGGATCCTCAGTTTTTTCATACGAAAACCACAGTGAGGAATCGACGTCAGGACAGCACCTTGGTCATCGAAGGTTGAGTTATCCGCAAACATTTTACCTAATAAGTTAGCCTTTTCGGTGGCTGTTTTTTCGAATTTTAACCTATTTATGTTTCTCTTGGTTTCCTTTGCCATTTTGTTGTAAGCTGTTCTGTCTTCGGATGTTCTAGATGTGTTGTAGACTCGGTAAGCCGCCTTTTTTCGTCGCACTGCTTCAGCGCATTATCGACATTTGAGCCTACACCAGTCTCCTTAACAGTATATTTGATGAAGCCATCCATCGCGGATGTGATGACTTCACCAATTTCCTGGGCACATATTGAGGGATCCGAAGTCCGAAAACAGACAGCTGACCACGGGAAAGCATTAAAATGTGCCCGCAGACCGAACCAATCTGCTGACCTATAGTGCCACACTTTTCTCTTCAGACTCTCGTTTGGCGGTCTGAAGTTTACAGGGATTGATGTCGTCACCAGGCAGTGGTCGGATGATCCTAAAGGCGCTGTAACTTCAATCTTGTAACCATGTGGCCGTGTGGCTATATTTTTGTCCAGACACCCCACGTGAACGTGAGCCGTTCCTAACTAGCAAATAAGTAATTAAGCAGTCAAAAGGGCAATATAAAGTTAATGAAATCAATTGTGGCTCTAATAATATTGTATTCGGGTCTTTCCATCAGTGTTCAAGTATTTTTTATATTTCCTGGGCATTTTGGTTCTGAAAAATTTGAGTTTTCAATATACATTTGTTACTTTCATTTTCAGTTTTTTGCGACCGGTTTTGACACATCCGTGTCATTTACGAGCAAACTTAAAACTAACTTTAAAATTCTATACTAATACAAAAATTAATTAGTGGGGGTAGTGTGAGGGGTGATTTTGGGGCCGGGGGAGAACGTCAACATTACGTGGAAACAACGTAAGTAAAGGTGATTAATCATGTAATCCAGGTAACTTAGTTTTTTTTTCTTATTTGAAGCTATGGCCTGTCTCTATTAGATGGTTAGCAAATTCGGAGTAGTTATTATTTCGTAAACAAACAAACATAGAAACCGTTATAATTCCGTTATTGCTTTAGTTACATCCGTAAAATAAAAAGTGAAATGTCGATAGTGAATCATGTTGCACATTTCTATTCAAGTTGTCCATAGAAATACATAAAAAGAACATTCTGTCAGACGCGCAGTCTGACACATAATTTATCCCGCCAAATTTTCTACGGGCGCCCGACATTGTTAATTTCTATTAAATATTTTTATATGAAATGATAAAAAAGTGAGGTCACAAAAGTGTTTATTACACATTTATACAATAGAATAAGTATTGTTGTTTACATAATCTGTGATTATAGTACCGTTTTCACATAAAAACATCACGTGAGTCATTTTCACATTTTTTTAATGTTTACATTCTAAATTTTAATATTTAAAAATGTTAATATTTATTTGTAATATAATAATTCGAAGCTTATTTTGTAACCTGTCTAAAACAGTTTTTACTATTCGGCTACGTTCAGAAATGTTTCATTTATAGAGCTTTAATTGTGAAGCTGTAATAATACAAAATTTTCGTAAAATGTCATTTCGTTTAAGACACCAAAAGCTAATATTCTCGAAAATTCGGAGGGGAAGGAATGTTATTTAAATATCACGGGAGTTATGGCATTTAAAAAAAAAATTATCTCAAAACCTTTGTTTTTATATGGGAGTTCCAAGTAGTGGCGGATCGCGATTTGGGGAGTGACAAGAATGAGTGACGTTATGTCCAAAAACACGTTTAACGGGTAAAAAAAATGCTTTACCATGCGTAGACGGATAAAAACACCGCGGAAAAACCATGTTTTTCTAAGCTTTTGTTGAGAAATTAAATTAGAAAATAAAGGCACCGTAAAGTACCTGTAATGCTTTATAAAGAAGAATTATTTTCTATCATTGAAGAGTAGAGTTTACATTGATGGGAATAACAAAAGTTATAAAAGAGAGTTTTTCTTATAAAAAATTGAATTATTTTCTAATTTTCCTTTGAGTAATAGGAAAAAAACAATGTTTTTGAACAAAAAAGACACCACAGAAATATAAACAACAAAAAAAACTTTTTTTTTTCTGTCATCACCATCGACCAAGTATATAGTAGTATAATATACTACCTGGTCAAAGGTTATAACGTTTAATTTGAAGAACTCCATTTTAAATTAACTAAAGGTACTTATTAAAATCTAAACATAGTTCAAAAACTACATTCATTCCTCACTCAAAATGCCATATTCTTGCTCTTGGTCACCGGTTAAAAAAACCATGTCTTGTTCGAGAAAATGTTGTCTTGTGTATTTTTTTTTTTTTCAATTATTTCTGGCTTTCACCCTTCAAGGGTGTTCTAGGCCATCATTTATAATTACAGAGAAAGGAAAGGTGAATTTATATATTAATTTTATTTAAATGTGCAAATTTCAGAATTTTATGGAAGATTGGAGTAGAGTTCAGACTTAGAAGAGATGAGATGTTGAATGGAGGAGAGGCAATTTTTGATAACGCTTGATAGAAGAGAGGATATTTATTTAGAGAGGGACAGTCAAAAAATATGTGATCTAAAGTTCCCACATCTAGACCACAGAACGTACAATCTGGGGAGTCAAGCACATGAATTTTATAAAGGTGAGAAGGAACGGAACAATGTCCGATTCTCATACAAATAAGTAAGGAAATTTCTTTTTTGGAAAAATGGGGGAATTTTTGAAACCACGGTTTTGATGGGATAGTCCTTTGTATTGAGGCGTAACGGGCACCCTTGGATTGACTAGCAATGTTCCAATACTCTGTCCAAACATTGCGGGATCTATCTTTGATGATGGAAAAAATATCAGACAGGGGAATATGGTTTACGAGGGTAACGGTAGGGTTAGACGCTCCTTGTTTTGCCAAGGAATCAGCAATATCGTTACCCACTATGCCAACATGTCCAGGAATCCAAATCAGAGTGACAGTTTTTCCAGAGCTTTGAATGGAGGTTATCAATACTCGAATAAGACATACAAAGTGATCATCAGGATGAAGAAGAGGACTGGTTTTAATTTTTTGGAGGGAACTGAGAGAGTCAGAGAGAACAAGAGAATGTTCAAAATTATTTTTTATTACATATTTGAGAGATTCAATAATCGCAATGCACTCTGCAGAAAATATTGAAAATTGGTTTGAAATTGAATAAAATATTCTTTCATTAGAATTATTGTGGTAAACGTTAATACCAATACCACAGTTAGGAGAGTCCGGAGATTTGGAGCCATCAGTAAATAAAAGAGAAGAGTTGGGCCATTTAGAAGAAATAATGTCATTGAACATATTATTGACAGTACGGGCTGGGAGATTGGAATGACTTTTAAGGATGCCGATCCCTTCTAAAATCGTTGGGGATAGGGTGACGTGACTATATTTTAATTTGTACAAAGGAAGAAGATCATTTTTGATAATTTGAAGCTCTGAGAGAGAGCGAAAATTTTTACAGATGGAAGGGAGAGGTTTAGTTCGAGCTCTGATTGTAGATGAATGTGAATGTGTTGAGTCGTTGAACAACGAGACTCTGGGAATAACCTGATGACTTTTAGAATTTAAACATTTAAGAACAAATTTGTCAGCAAATAGTTGACGCCTTAAATAAAGAGGAGGATCAGAACATTCTACTTGAAGGGAATTGATGGGCGACGATTGCATCGCGCCAGTTATTATTCGCAATGACTTAGATTGAATTTTGTCTAATTTACCGAGTGCATTTTTGGATGCAGTACTAAAAAGTGGGCAGGCATAGTCGAGATGGCTTCGAATAAGAGCATTGTAGAGCAACTTAATGCAGATAGGATGTGCACCCCACCAAACGCCAGTCAATGATCTGATAATATTTAAATTTTTTTCACATTTAGTAACTATATTATTAATGTGGGAAGACCATTTAAGTTTCCTATCAAATGTTACTCCCAAAAATTTAACTTCGGAAGCATTGGGGATTGGAGAGTTTTTAAATAAAATTTGAACAGGGGGGTTATTATGACGATTTGAGAAGGTGACACACTGACTCTTTTGTAATGAAAGTTCAAGACCATTTAAAGTGAGCCATGTGCAAAGGGCATCCATGGCTTCATTAAGATATTTGACGGCGGATGGAATGATTTTGGATGATAAGAAGAAAGCAATGTCATCTGCGAACTCAACAACTTTTACTTGAGGGGGAATGGTGACATGCATATCGTGTGTGTATATATTATACAGTAAGGGGGATAATACATCGCCTTGGGGTAAACCCTTCCAAATTGACCTACTCTGAGGAGTAACATCTGGTAGCTCAATGAAAATTTTCCTATCGAGAAAAAGATTAATAATAGATTGGACAAACATGAGGGGTAAGCCAAGGCCTAAAAGTTTTTTTTTAAGAATTGGGATGGAAACATTGTCAAAGGCGCCTTCTATGTCTATAAAGACTGCAAGACATACTTCTTTGTTAGAAATGGATAAATTAATATCAGTGCTGATGATGGCAAGGTTATCTTGTGTAGATTTCTTTTTCCTAAATCCAAATTGGGATGGAGAGAGAAGATGATTACTCTCGACAAAAAATTCTAACCGGTTTTTAATTAATTTTTCATAAATTTTACTAAGTGTGGATGAAAGAGCAATTGGCCTATAGTTGGATCCAGAATTGGGTGATTTGTTTAATTTTAGAATTGGGATGATTATTTGAGAACTCCAGTCATCAGGTATTATGCCAGTCTGGAAGATTTTATTTAAGATGCTCAAAAAGTGATTTAGAACATTATCATTACTATTTTTGATAATGCTATAAGGTATACCATCTCTGCCTGGAGATGAGTCCTTGACTGTTGATAAACAATTTTTTAATTCAATTAAAGTGAATGGAGAGTCTAGCCAATGATCAGACATAGGAGTGTTGTGGATTGGAGTTATTTCATCTAAGTTAGGTACAGAAGGGGGGGCAATTTTGTCCAAGAACTCGTCTATCCATTTAGAATGAGAAGCTCGAGGAGATGTTGGACTGAAGGAGGATCGAAATCTTCGAATCATAGACCAAACTTCCGAAATTGGAGTGTTCGGAGATACTGAACTGCAGAAGTTGTACCACCCGGATCTTTTTTTTGACCTCAATACCCTTTTGGCATTGGCTTCGGCATTTTTGTATATGAGATAGTTCTCCATAGTCATATTGTGACGATAGGAAAGAGATTGAGACTCTTCTGTCTCTTCTATCTTATATCACGAAAGCGCGAGAGCGGATGAGACAGAAAACAGAACCTCTCCAAACGAAAAACATTATTTTACCCTCTCGCACTAACGCTCTAATAATATGTGAGAGTGAGATAGATCTGTTGCAGGCGAAAAACAGTACTTTTCAATGAAAAATAGTATCTTACCCTCTCGCACTAGCGCCTTAACATTATGTGTGAGTAAGAAGAGGCAGTAGGGGCACCTGTTATTTTAGGAAAAAAACATTAGCTTAACGTTTCACACTGAAGGCTCATTACGGGCAAGAGCGAGAGGCAAACCTGTTATTTTTAGAACAGGTTGAAAAATTGAAATCAAATAAATGCAGGGATATCCCGCTGTTTTCCGTTTGCCCTTCTGTTTGTCACTGTTGTCAGTGTTCTGTTAATCTGTTGTTTATTTTTACAAAACGAGACTGAACGAAACTACCAAGACCAAGTAAACTAAACAGAGTAATACGGCAAACGGGCAAACAGAGACTTCACTCGCAAAAGGCTCGTGTAAAATATTGCCTGAATATAGTAAATATTTAATTGTTATTATAGGATAGGTACCTACCTACTTCCTTTCAATCTTATTAAATACGTTTACCATCCATTCCTTCTGGATTCCCACATTTATCAAAGTCAAGTTGTATAATAGAAACAAACAAATTTTCAAAAAAAACAAATAAATATCTTTATTCAAAAAATAAACAACATGATAATCAAAATTTATATAAAAAAACAAGAAAAAATGAAACATTAAAAACTAATTAAACGGCATTAATTAATAAAAATAAATGCAGGTTAATAGTTAGAATAGGGTAAAAGTGAGTACATACATTTCAAGAAATAACTTATAACCATTTTATTTCCTTAATTAAGGTAAAAATTGCAAGGCCCAAATAAAGCATTTCTATTTATAAAGAACAGAAGAATCAAATTCACTAAATTTGAGAGATTTGTCAATTTGTCACAAAAAATGGAAATGTAAAACGGATGAACGAGAAAGGAGTGCAAGGAGATTTTTTTACATTAGTTCATCTTTGCTGTATGGAGCGTCATTTTAGGAAAGGATGTACTGGGAAGGAAAAGGGTATGATAGGTGGATAGGAATCTACAGGTCAGTGTGTCCGAAAATGACGGATATTTGAATCTTACTGCGGTGCGGTGCAAGGCGATGTTCCGAGAGAGTTCTGTGGGAGAGGTCAAAAAAGTCTTCCTTAACCAGTCCCTCCCGATCTGGCCTGCCACGCAGTTGCTGGCAGACGCATCTGCCGCCAACATCCGGACATACCTCACCTCATGAACCCAGGCACCCCTGCTAAGTCACCAAACGAAGCGAACCACTTGGGGTGACTTATGGCAGAGGTGTTGGTTATCCAATAAGTGGTTCCTGGGGTGGCGGTACCCATACCCATCTCCCAAGTTAAGAATAATATGAAGCAGAAGATAATGGTGGATAAAGTAATAGGTGTCCGGGGAAGACATGACATGATAAAGTTAATCAAATTCTTGAGTCGGGTCATGGCATGTGTCTGAAAAACAGAATTGTATGTATGCGACGATGTATGAATGCGAATGAAGCAAGTAGTGTTCCGAGTTCCGAGAGAGGTATATGGCGATCAATCTTCTCTGTCTACCCCTGTCGCGAAACGGCGCGGCGTAAGCTAATCAGTTTACACAGCGCCCTTGATGTGAATTAATAGGACTAATGTCATTGACAGGAAAAACCCCCTCACTGGATACTTAACGGTCGTAATGCTTAGAAATGCGTACCCCGTACCTACCTATAGATATATAGATAATACGGCCTATTAAGATTGATATTAAAATAATGTTTCCAAGAACCCCTTGATTACTTACATGTTCGGCTAAATCTGGTAAACTGCATATAATAATAATTAATAAATGACTACGCAAAGTTTTCCCGGACGGCAGCTTTGAAAAATATTTTAAAAACCCATTTCATTGTAATTTGATTAGCATTAACCCTACTACCTATTAATAACAAAATTAAAATTTGTTATGTTTCCAAGAGCTCTTAATTACATATCGGGGTAAACCTGGTAAATGACTAATGGTAAATCTGATAAATGAATTCGGCCGCTTTGAAAAATATTTTAAAATCCCATTCATATAATATACCTTTAATGGCACTTAGTCTTGAGTTTAGTCCGTTTTGTCGACTCTTCTATCTTATATCACAAAAGTGCGAGAATGGATGAGACAGAACCGCTCCAAATGAAAAACATTATCTTACCCTCTCGCACTAACGTCGTAACAATATGTGAGAGTGAGTTAGGTCTGTTGCAGGCGAAAAACAGTACTTCTTGTTCTTCAATGAAAAACAGTATCTTACCCTCTCGCACTAGCACTTTAACATTATGTGTGAGTAAGAAGAGGCACTAGGGGCACCTGTTATTTTAGGAAAAAAACATTAGCTTAACGTTTCACACTAAAGGCCCATTACGGGCAAGAGCGAGAAGCAAACCTGTTATTTTTAGAACAGGTTGAAAAATTTAAATTAAATAAATGCAGGGGTATTTCGCTGTTTTCCGTTTGCCCTTCTGTTGTCTGTTGTCACTGTTGTCAGTGTTCTGTGTTCTGTTAATCTGTTGTTTACTTACAAAACGAAACTACCAAGTAAGTAAACAGAGCAAACACGGCAAACTGGCAGACTTCACCAAACGGCTAGTGTCAAATATTGAATATTGCCTGAATATACATTGCTATTAGACTTCCTTTCAATCTTATTTAATAAGTTTACTATCGTTCCATTCCTTCCGGATTCCTGCATTAGGTATAAAGTATCAAAGTCAAATTGTATAACAGAAACTAACAAATTTTCAAACGAGAAAAATACATTTATTTATTTTAAAAATAAACAACATGGTAAATCAAAAATTAAAGAAAAAAAAAACATAGAAAGAAATGAAACATTAAAAACTAATTAAACGGCATTAATTAATAAAAAATACAGGTTAATAGTTAGAATACGGTAGAATTGGGTATATACATTTCAAGAAATAACTTATTTTAAAGGCATTTTTTCCTTGATCAAACACAGGATAGTAGTTTAGGTAAAGTTAGATAAATATATTTTTTTCATTAGTTCCATTCGATTTCAACCCGTTTGAAAAAATAACAGGATTGCCTTCTCGTTCTTTGCCCATAATGGGCCTTAAGTGTGAAACGTTCAGCTAATGTTTTTTCTATTTCCTAGAAATAACAGATGCCTCTTCTTACTCACACATAATGTTAAAGCGCTAGTGCGAGAGGATAAGATACTGTTTTTCATTGAAGAAGTACTGTTTTTCGGCTGCAACCACCTCAATGAATACAATAGGATACTTAACGTTCGTAATGTTTAGAGATGCGTACCTAGTACCTACCTATAATACGGCCTATTTAGAATGATATTAAAATTACGTTTCCAAGAACCCCTTAATTACTGTTCACATAAATCTGGTAAACTGCATAAATCAATAAATGACACTAACCGCAAAGTTTTCCCGGACGGCAGCTTTGACAAATAAAAGCCTGTTTTTTATTTTTGTAATTTTGATAGCATTAACCATACTACCTATTATAATTAAATTAAAATTTGTTAAGTTTCCAAGAGCTCTTAATTACATATCGGGGTACACATGGTAAATGAGTAATGGTGGAAAAATGATTCCGGCCGCTTTGAAAAATATGTTTAAATCCCATTTATATAATGTAATTTTAATGGCACTTAGTCAGGGTTTTATTGTTATGGATCGATACAGATACTGGATACAACATAACCATACACCCCCAGACCCCAGTTACTAAACTGCTAACAGTGCTTACTGCTACAAACCTATTGCTATTTCATACAACTGCTTTAAAAAACAGCCTGTTTTTTTCCAACAGTTTGGGAAAACAGTTGACGTTTTACAAATAACAGTTCGTTTTCATTTTTTAAAAAGAACAGAAACGCCCACCACTACTCTGCGGCCCACATGAGAGTGGGCTCAGACCGCGGATGGTTTGCTAGGCGCGGCCCACTGCTTTTATGGGAAGACTGAGGATTCCTGTACACATTGGTGGACATGGAATATTTATCCTGTTCTTCATTTTACCCTTCCCTCTTAAAAGCAATGGGCCGCGTTCAGCTCTAAAACGTTAAATTAATATCAAAAGGAATGGACACCGCTCAGAAAGCGACGGTTCCCTAACCGCCTGAGAAAACTCAGACAGTGAACGATCATCGAGGGCCAGGAAGTCTACCCGAAAGCTAACCCGAGACCTGCCTCACGCTCAAGGAACCGCGCCACATCTCCTCATCACGGAGTGTAACTCTGGTAGAGTGTACACGTTACGAGGGAGGAAGTACTACAGAAATGATCCTGTGAAGTACAGTCCTACCGAAACAACGGAGGCCAAACTATTTGTGGACATGTCGTAGGCATCCGTAAGCGATCAGCTGACCGAAGTCACGCCATCTGTGTTTAGCATTTTCAGTTAATTATTGCGCGACCGGTTTTCAGTAATAAGTACCTACATATCACACAAGTATCTAGAATGATCATAATATTATATATTATATTTCTACGCTTTGATATATTATATCAAAGCGTGGAAAACTCTTATCGGTTCTTGCTCTGAACCGCGGTGTGCCGTCACCAATCGTCGATAAATTTCCAATTTCAAAAAATATATTTTTATTTCAACATTTTTCATGTACTTAATAAAGGGGTTATTATTATATATCTTATAAATACTCTAACCCTGTATTTTATTTAACATATTTTATTCACCATGGTGAAGGTTCGCGTTAAAAATATATAATAAAGTAGAATCAAAGCAAGTTATATTATTGTCATTATTATATTTTATATCTATTTAAGCGTTAAATTCTTTTTCGTAACAAATTGAGAAAATGATAACGTCACTGAGATTCCTCTACTAACTAACTAACTAACCATCACATCGTTTCCCAGCAGGGGTAGGCACCAAACAACTCGGTCTTGGCACACACTCTTTGCCTCACTCACATTCATACATCTTCTCATACATACTCTTCTATTATTCAGACTTTTGACATGGCCCGACTCAAGTATCCGATTCACTTGATCGTGCCATGTCTTTCTCATTTGCGTCATATATTCTTCTCACACTATTTTCTTCTTTCATTTGCTCTACATGCCCAAACCATCTGAGGGTCCCTTTCTTGATCTTACTCATTATGCTTACATCAGCCTTACATTATTTTGGGATATCTACATTTCTCACACGACCATACATGGTTTTACCACACATACGCCTCAGGGATCTCATTTCAACAGCATTCAGTTTACTTTCATCCTTCCTCTGCCAGTTCCATGCCTCACTGCCATACATCAGGGTAGGTACCAGGACTCCATTGTGGACTGCTAGCTTCGCTTCTTTTGACAGTTTTTTATTAGCGCCAACGGCATTTAGTCATCCATTAATGGAGTTACATGCATTTACCCTTCTTTCAATATCTATAATTTATTGAGATTACTCTACAGCTCTTAAAAATTGTTTTTGTTTAAAAATTCCGGATTTTGAAGTACCTTCTGAAAACAATACTTTAGTTATGAGAATAATATTGCATTAATCATTGATTCATTGAATGTTAATGACATTTTTTATTTATTTATATTTTTATTTGTATAAACATTAGTATTACAAACATCAATATTTGTGTTATAAGTAGGTTGTTCTGCAAAGCTCTTACGACGACGTGACAACTTGTCTGCAGGTTCAATAAATCATTTTATCTTAACAATCGTGGACATTTCTATTTATTCTTATATCTAGTTTTTTAATGATACATTATTATCCTAATTATGAAAGTAGGTAGGTATATTTCGGTGGTCATACGGCAAAAGGGGCCAACTGCTTTTTTTTCCGTTTTCGCAAGATCTCTTCTCCAAAAGTTTTAAAATGCTCTTATCTCGGCTGTGACAATCAAAAATCCCCACTTTCGTACATATGTTGGGCGCGTGTTTGGCTTGTTTTCCGACTATGCACTGATGCCGAGGGGATCAATGACGCTGGTTCCTCGGAACATCTACCATTGAAATACCGATAGAACAAGGACAGCACTCCCTCCAGACGCCTGTACTCTAAAGATGGCAATCTGTTAAGATATCTGAATCTTTGAAACGTTAAATTCGACCAAATTGTTTGCTTTTCTTATTACTATTTATTCCACTGGAGAATCATAACTTTTATCAACACCAGTAGGTAATATATTTACCCACGTGTATATAAGACACATTATAACTTAACTCTGATGTAAAATAAACCTTGCTTTAAGGCTCTGCAACCGGGCTCGAAAAGAAGAAGATGTAGAGATACGAAATTACGAATGTTAAAGGAGAGCGCTAACATTTAGAGCGACAAAATCAAAATGTTTAATAAAACACGACTCGTTTAAAATAGAGCATCGTCCATCGATATGCTTGGTGTAACTCTAAGTGACCAGCTCAGGTACGGGGGCTTCATCGAAACCAGAGTTAAGTTAGCCTCTCAGAAACTGGGCGTACTGTACAGGGCCCGCAGATACTTTAATAGTACACAACTGCTAACCCTGTACAAATCGCAAGTGCGCCCCAAGGTTGAATTTGGCAGCCACCTCTGGTCTGGAGCTCCAAAATACCTAAAAAAACCCTTGACTCTGTGCAGAAACGGGCGGTCCGTTTGATAGATTCTCCCATCTTAACAGACGGACTGCAATCTTAAGAGAACAGGCGTCAGGTGGGAATGCTGTCCTTGTTCTACCGGTATTACAATGGAAGATGCTCCGAGGAACTAGCGTCATTGATCCCCTCGGCACCGGTGCATAGTCGAGAAACACGCCAAACACGCGCCCAACATTTGTACACGGTTGACATTAGTCACATGAGAACGGGTCGTTTCTATGACTCGTTCTTGAGTTCAACGGCTCGGCTGTGGAACGATTTGCCGGCCTCTGTGTTTCCTCCCTCCTACAACATGGGTCTCTTCAAGACCCGTGTTCACTCCTTCCTTTCCTCAAAAAGACCCTCCACACAGCATCTTCAAAGATGACATAGGCCCTGAGGGAAGTTATTTTCCTCAGGGCCTCCTGTGTGGAGTTAATGTAAAAAAAAAGAGCAAAAATCTCGCGGGAATTGTCTTAAAGAGCATTTGAAGAAACACTGTGAATTTTTTAATACATATAACTTGTAAAATAACTGAAACAAACGTGTTTATAATAACTTTTGGAGAATACTTTGCGATTTTTTTCTATCGAGGGAATTTTATATAATTTGCATTTCGGCGCCGGCAAAGTCTAGATATTATCATCAAGAATAACATATTTTTTTAAGAGCTTTAAAACTTACCGTGTTTAAGGAAAATATGTAATAAATCGGTACAAATCTGGGTTGCGGGCCCTTAAGATATGAGAATCTATCAAACAAACCTGTTTCTGCACAGATTCTGTCTAGGGTTTTTTCGGTATTTTGGGGTTCCACACCAGAGCTGACTTCCAAATTCAATCGCAGGGCGCACTTGCGCTTTGTACAGGGTTAATAGTTGTGTCCTTTACAGAACGCCCAATTTCTGAGAGAATAACTTAACTCTGGATTCGATGGAGCCATTGACCTGGGTATACTTGGTCAAAGGATGGAGCCCCTGCACCTGACCTGGTTTCTTAGCACATCAATAGAAAGTCTGTTCGGAATAGTGTTGAGTACCTCAAACAAGTGGCACCTCAAATGTCCCATACAAAAATGTAAAGTGTCCCCCCACCTCACAGAATGTATTTGTACCAACTCTTTTTCATTGTATTACTACAAATGTCATGTCACGTTGTCACGTATGGGACAAAAATGAGGTGTGAGGTGGTTGGCGTATTGGAGTACATTCATGTCATGTCACGTATGGGACAAATATGAGGTGAGGTATGAGGTGGTTGGTGTATTGGAGAACAAGTGTCATGTCACGTATGGGACAAATATGAGGTGAAGTGTGAGGTGGTTGGTGTATTGGACTACATGTCATGTCACTTTTTTTTTTTACATGAGCTCCACACGGGAGGCCCTGAGGAATATAATTTCCATCAGGGCCTATGTCATCTTTGGGGATACTGTGTGGAGGGGTTTTTTTTTTTAGGAAAGGAAGCAGAGGAGAGTTCTGAAAAGGAAGAGGGTTTAAGGGGTGGGTAGGAATCTGGGGTTCAGTGTGTCCTGGTCATCCACCTCCAAGACCTAGACAGACCTCACTCCATGAACCCGGGCACCCCTGCTAAATCATCAAACGTAGCGAACCACTTGGGGTGACCTATGGCAGAGGTACTGGTTGCGTTGTCACGTATGGGACAAATGTGAGGTGAGGTGTAAGGTGGTTGGTGAATTGAACTACAGGTCACGTCACTTATCGTATGGTACAAATTTATGAGGTGGTGAGTTGAGGTGATTCTTGTATTGCATGACATTTTTGTATTAGATCCGTGAGGTGTGAGATGACGAGGTGAAATTTTATTGTTTTGTTTTTAAATATTTTTTATCGTAAATTAGTATTACGTGAATACCGCACAAGAATCCCAAATGGTCCAAAAAAAAAAGTTTTTTTTTAAATATTTTTTATTGTAAATTATTTTTATGTGAATACCGCACAAGTGTCCCAACTGCCCCATTTAAAAAAAAAAATTGTAATTTATTGTTATGTAATGCCACACAAGAGTCTCAACTGCTCTAATTTTTTATTTTAAATAATTAGATTTGTCTAGATCTTGGCGGCGAATGCGTCTGCCCACAAGCTGCATGGCAGGCCAAATCCGGAGAGAGTGTTTGAGGGAGTCCTTTTGACTTCTCCAGCCTTACTCTCACCACTGGAGGGAGGGATTAATACGTCCACAGCATCCCTAAAGATGACATAGGCTCTAAGGGGAATTATTTTCCTCAGGGCCTCCTGTGTGGAGCTAATGTAAATATCACGTTTTTTAATTCTCTGGCCAACCCTCCCCCCCCCCCCCCCATTCTCACTCGTAAGCTAAAATATCGTCACACCTCACCTCAATTCAGGTGGGACACCACAACAACTCATTTCAGTATTTGAGTACCTCATACAAACTCATCCTGATGTCGTGTCCTACCCAACACTAGTTCGGAAGATTGCTTCCGTTGAAAGAGACTAGGTTTTCATTTCGATCCTTTTTATCGAAGTAATTAGACATGTAAGGATCTTTGAAACACAAAATTCGACCAAATTGTTTGCTTTCCCTATTACTATTTATTCCACTGGAGAATTATAACTTTTATCAACATCAGTAGGTCATCATCACCCACATGTATATAAGACACATTAAAACTTAACTATAATGTAAAATAAACCTTGCTTCGATGATGTAAATAGTAATATTATCATTTTTTCATATAAACCCTGCACAAGTTACCAAAAAAACAATGGCGAAAGAGTCCAATTGCAATATTTTATCAAAAACCACACTACATTAAAAAAATTCTTTCATTGAAAGCCTAATAGACAACACCTTAGGGGCGATATATAATTTAGTTTTAATAGAGAAAAATGTCCTAATTGGTCCCAGTACCGCACCGTATTTTAAAATTGCTTCTTTATCTGTATAATATTATGTTAGAAGTCTTTGTCTGAATGTGTGTAGTGGGGCAAGATTTTTTATTTAAGTTACTCGCAGTTCGGAGTTGGTTACATAATTTGAAGGAAGAAAAAGGTTTTGCTTAAGGCATGACTCATTAAATGGAATTTTGAAACAATTTTTAAAAGTACCACCTTTCCTTATCCGTATTTAATGTGGAGTGGGCAGTCAATTATTTATAAATACCTACATTTCGGAAAAAAACTGAAATCTTAACGGAAAGTCAATGAATTGGTTAATTTTTTTATTATTATTTACAATCTGTAGCGCGCCGTTTTTACGCTTGCCACTACACCATCTCTTTCCCCCGTACAGCGCCATCCTGCTCACCCAAAATTAGGCGAACCAGGCTGCGCAGACGCCTTCTGCGCATTTCCTACTCTCGAGTCGCTACATAAACCACGCCCCGCAACAAGGAATGGCCTATATAAAGAGCTGTGAGCCCTAAATTAAACCAGTTCGTCTGTAGCTCGCTCTTGACTAGTACGCTCTCTTAGTTGCGCTTCGTCCTTTGGCACGACCCTCTAAGGAGTATTCTACTACCATAAGTAAAGCACCAACCAGACCCCGACTGCTGCCTTAGTTGCGCTTCGTCCTATGGTACGACCCTCTAAGCAGAACCACAGTCAGTTTTGTTGTTCCCAAAGACTAAACAACAAGGTTCCCTCCGATCCCTTGCTCAGTTAATTATTATTATTGTGAATTGATACATTGTGACTATTTTTACTATATGTGATCTGTGAACTTACTTTAAATAAATAACATTTTACCAACAATTGTGTTATAAATCTTATTTATTTTTGATAAAGGTTACAAGGTTTAATGTAAAGTTTGAACGCTTAATACTATCTAGATTTTTTAAAAAGGTTAGACATTTTCAATTTGAGTTGGATTAAAATATTAGAAAACACTGTTCTTATTGCTGATACTGTCTAAGATCTGCAAATATAGAGCCTAGGTGGAAACCCAACAAAAACAATATATTTACACAACAATCAGCAAGAAGGGACACACTCACCACCGTCAAACGAGTAAGAGAACTAGGGCAAATATACTGATTTAAGTCTCTAGCTGTTTATAGTTGAATGCTGAGTGGTCTCAAGTCAAGATAATTCATTAAAATGTGTAAATTTATGGGTACGAATCGAGTTGGCTTGGAGTAGGTACTTCAAGATGAAGACTGTACGCCGATTTCTCGTGCCTGATTTATTCTACGGTATGTTGGCATGGATCTCTATGAGTCAATGAAATGTTAAAAAGCTAGATGTTTTTAAGTACTAATTATCTTCACGTAATGAATTGAATGAATAGTAAATAATGCAAAATCATACAAAATCATATGTTTTTGTTTTTATTTCACCGCTTAGAAGTATTATAGATGCTTCAATTAAATACTGGGTGTAGAACATACCTTGGTCCTTAAAAATATCGGTAATTGTTTTTATAAGTCTTTTAATAAGCCAATAAAAAAATAAAGTATAAGGTCTAAAAACACACTTTCAATTCCAAACTCTTCTATTTATAAACCCCTTTTCGGATATGGTTTTATTGTATAATGTGGCAAATTCAGTTTATTTTATAATAATCGCAAAAAAAGTTGATATTTTCACCCGATCTTCCCAAAATAAAATAAAATATGCATTTTCGCGTTGTTATTTTACAATGCGGCCGCTAGTCGACGAATTCGGTTTTTCAAAGTGAACCCTATGGCGTCCACCGAAGAACTACTGTCCACGCCACAGTCGCCATACCTCAGTCACGCCCCGAACGGAGCGAAAGATGGACGCGTGCCTCCGCGTCGCTTGATTTCGATAAATCAATTTTAAATTTCCATTTTATTACAATAAGCAATGCATAAAAAGGGAGTTAATGTTTTTTTACAGGTTTTTACGAAATCAACCTGTAAAAAAAAATTATTAAATACCTTTTCCAACGTTTCCAAAAGCTTTTTCTTAAGTATTTTCAAACTCCTCCCATAAAAGGGCGTGAATTCCGATTTCGATTTTTTCCTGAACTATTGGATCGCCTTAAGTCTAAACTTTGAAGCGATGAAAATAATAAAAAAAATATTTTGGCTTTATACCTGTAATAAGAAACGATACGTAAAAGGAACTACAAATATAGACCAAGAACATTCTGTGAACGTACGAAGGGAATTTTCAATTAAGTAATATAGAGGTATGTAGAGATGGTATAAACGTATAAAGCATGCCTACAGAAATAAAAGTAGTTATTAAAATGCCATCTTTACTAAGTGTTGTATTATAACTTGAATGTTTAGTTGTGATAGGAGTTTTAACGGGTCGTTTTTAGTATTTTGGTATCATGTTATGTTGAATTATATTTTTGGATTATAATTTTGTATGGCAAAATGCAAAATCCTACCAACTTAAAAAAAAATTATATGTACCTAAATTGACTTAAATGAATAATAATGCTACTTAAAGTGTTTATATTATACCATTACAATGTTAATTAAACTTTATAATGAATTTCCCTTAACGTAATTTTACTGTGTACATAACATTTGTCAAAGCGGAACAATTAGGAAAGCTACATCCGTTCGGCGAAGTCACGCGAGATAATTTGTAATAAGTTTCTCCTGAAATTTGTTAACTCCTAATTGTCCTGTATTACACCTCCCTATCATATTGGCAAAATATAGTTCATTACATTGCGAATGCAATTAACATCTTGTTTTAGAACGTGCTGTAGTAACTAATTAACCACCCAAAGTGGCGTTTCCGAGTGGTAATTACTAGGAGACCGTGGTGTAATGGTCCATTTGACTTTGAATGAGAAGTTGCGGGATCAAGTGACACGGAATGCAAAAATAACGTAAAATGAATGTTCTTCAGATTTTTAGGTTTTTTTTGTCGAAAAATAGTTCATCTGAAGACAGATAATTCTTGATAAACCCCAAAATGTTTAGTCTAATCATGAAATAAACTTTCAGCATTGAATTAAATCCTTATGTGGTTTTGGTTGTATTCTTTTGTCAATGTCAGATCAAGGTTGGAATAAGAATAAAGCGATACGGATTTTTCTGGAAATGTCACCACAGAAGATTGTAATACAAGAGGGTGAAAATAGGAAATCCTGAGCAATAAATAGAACGTACACGAAAGACTTTTATACTTTCGGGAAGGTTACATGCCAACTCAGAATCAAGTCAACTCAACAACTCCTCGAAAATTCATTAAAAGCTAAGAAAAAAATAATTTGAAAATAGCCGTTAACCTTAACCTGACGTAACCTACTTAAACATTTTTTATATATTTCTATCATCACTCTTTATGACCTTTCTGACGTGGTTCTGAGTTGGTTTCATTCTGATTTGGCCGGTCACCTTTCGGGAAGACTTACTCGTGATTTTCTTCTCATTTCTTTTAATAAAACATTGAAAGCAAGATTTCAAATTAAAAAATATGTCAACACTTTACAGATCTCATTTTTTGGTTTTTTTTTTTTATTTCTTGCTATATCAATCCTGGTGAGTTACAGATATCATTTTAGGACGGGAGAAAAAAAAATGGAATACGGAAGAACTTACTATTCGTAAGTGGGAGGTAATATGTAAAATTTTACAAAGGTATTTTGATATCAAAAATATCAGTTTCACATTCACTACAGTATAAAAATAAAAATAAAAGACAGGTTAAGTAGAACAAACAACAAGAGAAAACAAGAAAGAAAAAAATATAAAATGAATGATTACAAATAAAGGTAAAATAAAAATAGAGAAAAGGAGACGAGACAAAAAAACATATCCAGAAAATTACATATTTTCACATTAAAATGTACTAAAAATATATTCTTTTAACGCATTACTTTGAAATATACCTACTCATATTTTTATCTCCGTCATTTATGACAGGTTTTCCAGTCGTAATAAAAAACATCACATTTTTTATCGAGGGCAGTAAAATTATTACAAAATATATTTGTGGATTAATAAGTATTTGGTAAAATGTCAACGAAATCCACAGCTGTTGGTGAAGCGCTATATTCGCATGAGCTCCGCTGTGAGTCGGGGGTCTCATGGCTGTCAATAATTCCTATCCGGGCTTTTCCGGAGCATTCAATAAACCTGGAAAAGCTGTCAGGTTTTCTCGTGAAAATCGTAACAACATGGGTTACGCGGTATTTTTTATAAAATAAATGAATGAAAAAATTAAGTCATTATTGTATGATGTAATCATTTTATCTCTACAGGAAGTCCAATAGCTACCCCTTTGAAGGCTGATAAGCCAACTCATGACGGATCAGAATTTCACGATATGACTTTAGTCTAATGTCGTAAAACTAACAGTGCCTATACCTTATGGAAAAAAATTGTACGATTTTTGAGTTACTTCTTATTAATTAGTTAACTTTGACTCATCGAATCCATTCGAACAAATGTATGACACTAACTTTGCAAATAATAAAAAAAATCTTATTTATTAATAATAATATGAGTGACTATAATCTATAATGATATGGGTGACTTGCATAGCGCCGTTTTTGTGAAAAATCACCTCAAGGGCGCTGTACAAACTTATAATACATTTGTACAGTCTTACTTCTAACTACAAACTAGACAAACCATTATAACAACTTATGGCTAAAAATTGCATCCACTGGTTCATCGATCACAGATACGAAACTATATAAACAATGATTTGACAAATGAACGCGGTGCTGCGTTAAAATGTACTGTACAGGCATAAAATATACAGGACACTACTTATCAGGGAGGTTACTTGAGGTTAACGCTGTTATTGTTTATTTATAGACATGTAATAACAGTTTGCACGCAGATGACATATTTGGGAAGTATAATTTATAACATGTTCTTTAATGAGAGTATTTTGAAAGTAAAAACAAAAAGTGTAGTTTTTGAAATTGTATATTTGCTACGTTTTTCATTGGAAATAAAATATAAAACTAAGATGTCGATTTTTACGAAATTCATAAAAGTGGAAAAATGTCACTGGATGACAGTGCATCCCAGGAACGGCTATTTTTGGAACCAGTTCTTATTAGATTTATAAAGTTGTCACCATTGTTGTAATCACGCGGCCATATATTACATATGACGTCATGGCCTGTCCCGGTTACTTTGTCTCGGTAACTTTGTTGCGGTGATTTTGTCCCGGTGACTTTGTCCCGGTGATTAGCTGTCAATGAATGACAGTGGATCCAGGAACGGGCTGTTTTTGGAACCAGTTCCTATTGCATTTATAAAAAGGTCACCATTGTCACCAACACTAAATGGGCAAAGCGGAACCAAAAGCCGCCTACAGAGACTAGCAGATAAAAACCTGCGGAGCAGTTATCTGCTAGTTCCTATTATTTTTGTACATGCGATGTCACTTTGGTAACGTTTTTGCTTGGTTTTTCGTCACGCATTATATTTTTCCTTCTCTCCCACAGAGGAGCTCAAGCTACAATTTTTACACATCAATAAAATAATAATGTTCAGTGTTTGGTAGAGATAAGAAGGCAGGCTTGCCCAACCACAGAAGTGAGGGCGGTGACGCGCCATCCCCGGAGACTAAATAGTTGCGAGAATTATCTTCTATCAGCAGCTTGTCTACCTGCCCCCACACTCGGTCCCAACATGGCGAACCCTGAACCCAGACAGGGAATTGACCCTGCCAATAACTCGTGAAAATCCCGCTACGTTCTATCGCAAATTGTTTTCTGTGTAACATACATTAAAGCCCGGTAGTCCAGCGGTAAGGCTCTTGACTCGCACACCGAAGGTCGCGGGATCGAATCGAAATAAATTTTATTTGATTAATTTGTGTTATTTCACAATTTATTCATTTATAATATATATTTGTGGCACGTTCCAGAGTGGAAGATACTCTTAGACTTTTAGTATCGCCCTGGTGTAAGTCCACCATTGAGAATTGAAACGTTGCTTGAAATGGCATTTGCCGTGTTTGGTGACCAGATCTAAATAGTCAGGTACTTTCCCACCTTCCTCTTCCCTATCTCCTTTCCCTCCCCACTACCTTCAACCTCACAACATACCCCAATTGGGGATGCCATAGTCTCACTGGCTTCAGACGGGTGCAGTTGGGACTCTTGTGCGCTATTCATATATAAAAAAGCGTTCAAAAAGAAGAAGAAGAAGAGATATGTTAACACGAATGTTAGAGGGAGCGTGCTAATATTGAAAGCGATAATAATAGTGAAAATGTTTAATGAAACGCGACTCTTTTAAAATAGAACGAAAATCTCTGGGAAATGTATTAAAATATAGAAACACTGTGAATTTTTTCATACATGTAACTTCTAAAATAACAATAAAACGTGTTTATAATAATTTTTGGAGCAAATTTTGTGATTTTTTTCCATCGAAGGAATTTTCATATACCGTTTCGGCGGGGCGTGGCAAATGTATGAAAATTATCTTCAAGAATAACATATATTTTTTTAAGAGCTTAAAACTTAAACTATTCAAGGAAAGTGTGTTATAAATTGGTAGAAATTCGGGATGCCTAGTAGTAAGGTGGTACGAATTGGTAATAATAATTCGTGGTAAGAATTCATAATCTTTTCTTTCAGGGATAACGCAAGTTTAATTATTTTAAGAAAAAACGGTTTATAAAGTTGTTTTAAAATATTAATGTGAATTAATTGCTTGCGCACGTACGCGTGAAATATGAATATGAATAAATAGTTTTGTCCATAAATAAACTCAAATCTTTCAATAAAGTCTAACAAATATATTGCATCGGTGATTTAATCCAATATTGTATTTGTTAGCCTTTTTTCAAAGATTTGAGTTTGTTTACGAACAAAACTATTTATTCATATTCATATTGCGTACACGTGATCGCAAACAATTAATTCATCTTAATATTTTAAACATGACTTGTAAAAAGCGTTTTTCCGTAAAATATTTAAACTCGCGCCATCCATGAAAGAGTAGATTAAGAATTTTTAAACCTAAAGCATTAAGTGTCTCCTTAATGCTTTAGGTTTTTTTAAAGTGAGTACCGCCCAAGAGTCCCAACCGTCCCATGTTCCCAACCGTCTGATGCCAAAGAGACTATAGCATCTCCCACACGCTCATTTCGGAGCGACCGAGTGCCGCGCCATTTCAGGCCGCCGCACAATGGTTTTACTATAATGGGAGCGTCGGAAACAATTCGAAATTTCAAATTGCAGAGATCACTAAATTTGGTTTCTATATCTTGACACCACATACCAGCGTATCAAAAGAAAATTATACTTACATATCCCTGATGATCTCCTCACCTAAACCTATAAAATGTGTATAAATGTATGTATATATTCATGTGTGAATATATTTTGTAATTATTGATTCTTCTTGTTTTATGTATGTACTTTAATTTATTATTATGTATTCCAACTAATTAAGAATGTTGTGATGAATGGTGTGCTCACCTCTCATTGGAATTATCACTGTAACCATATTAAAATTGTTAACTGATGTAATAATTATATGTGATATATTCTGTTGGCGAGCCAACAAATAAATAAATAAATAAAAGTATCTTTCCCCATACCACAAAATTCTGCAAAACGTTTAGTCACTGCGTAACACCTCAGCAAAGATTGACTTCCCAAGCAGGCAGGACGTTTGTGTGTAAATACAACGTTTATTATATAACATTTAGGGACTGATAACTTTTTACACCGCTTGCTGGAATTTTTTTTAACATGGATTCAATACCTTCAGGTGTATACTAAAGACTTTAAGTTTATTTTTTTCATTTCCTAATGCGACAAATTTGGGATATTCTTTTTAAAAAACAACTCGTGAATTAAAAAAAAATTACGAAGATTTCTGAAATACTTAAGGTTAAAGTTAGATATTCACTAATATTCAGTAAATGTGCTGATGTACTTTTGTAGCTGAACTATTTACGTATAATATATTTTTTTTAAATCTTGCTCATTTTTGCGTTTCTACGGCCCAGTAATTCTTACGTAATTTACGTAAAATTTGAGTGCTTCACAAATATTATTTTTGTCACAGGTTCGGTTTCAAAGGTTTTGTTCTTAAGACAAAGGGAGTTATTTGATATAATGATGAACTCAAAGTGTCAAAAGATGGAAAAAGATTTTAATATTTGAAAAAAATATATATAAACCTCACCAATTGCCTTAAAAAGAGGTTGGATACATTCTGTAAAAAGATCGCGGGCTTCAAATTTCTCATTAATACAAGATGGACTATTGCTCGTCGAGATGATGCTAGATTTTTGATGGAAAATAAAAAAAAAATACTTAAGACTCCGTTTTATATTGTACGCGATTTATCCTGAAAACCACACGTGGTGATCGTAAACACAATTTGAATATAGTTCATACCAATCCAAACGCTTGAAAACCAAAGATCTTCGGAAAAGTGCACCTCTTTCTCATTTGGTGTTTGAGAAAGAGGTATACTTTTCGGTCAATCGGTAGTATAAAAATTATTAGAAGACATTATTCTAGGCGCTCACTATTAACAGACAAGTGTACAAGATATTTGATGAGAATCGCTCTTCTTAATAACAGGTGTTCGTTGAAACGCGAGAAGATGCGGATTATTCTAGTATTTTTATATCTTCAATTATACCTACCTTTGCGATTAGTTCGCGGGAAGTCTGACAATATAAACGTAGTGTGGCAGAATCCTTGCCCATCGTCCATCAGATATTGCCGCCCGATTAAGATTATCAGAAGAGGCTCAGGAAGCTCGGAACAAAGATTTTTAAAAAAATATCGCGAGAACTATTCTTGAAAATGTTCTCGTGAGAAATTTTATGAAGGTGTTTTTAATTTAATGTTAATTACATCTGATCCTATCATCACAAATAGTTACAGGCAACCCCCAAAGAAACAATAAAATCGTTTTCCTAAGGAAGTTTTCGATTTAATAATTCCTCCGGATATTCATTCTTCAAATATCTTTAGCACCGACGATGATGATGATTGTTCATCGTCTGCTTCAGAATGTTAATAAGCAAAATTATACATTACTCGGCCTTTATTTTCACATGGATATGGACATAAATAATAAATATTTTAAGATTTTTTTAAAAAAAATTTTTTCGTTGATAAAAATGTAATAAAATCCAGAAATCGTTAATAAAATCCAGTAAAACTTACTAAAACCGAATATTATAATTTTTTTTAACCATGCAGAAAAATAATATCACTTTTTTCCCCCGTTATTCCTCCCTGTGAATTGTTTCCAACTTTTGGGGTATTTGGAACCACTGTGCGCCGTGCAGAAAAGTAAAGACTGATAGGTTTACAGCGCAGTTCAATGTGAGACTTTTCTGCGCGGCGGCCTGAAGTGGCGAGGGACTCGGTCGCTCCGAAGTGTGCGTGAGGGAGATGCTTATGGCATCCCCAACTGGATACTTGAGTGCGTAGGAGAAGATGAGATGAGGAAGGTGGGGAATTAGCTGATAATTCGTATCTGTTCACCAAACACCACTTGCCATTTCAAGCAACTTTTCTATTCTAAATGGTCACCAGGGTGATACTTAAAGTATGCTTACAATTTGGGAGGCGGGTATGGTTACCGCCTCCCGGGGAACCATTTATTGGATAACCAACACCTCTGCCATAGGTCACCCTAAGTCAACGATACTCAACCTGCGGCCCGCCAAGCTTTTGTGTGCGGCCCTAACCACTTTACCATCAGGAACTTGATTAAAAAAAAACTATCATTCTAAATTTCGAATATTCGATTCGATTCGATTTATAATCTTGAGATTCGTTTCGACTTTGACGCACAGGCCACAGATAGTGACACCCGAAAAGGAGTGTCATTATGGTCCACACGATCTGGTACAAGAGTAAGATACTTGTTTAGATATTCACGGCCAAAAGGTTTTTTTTTGTTATTTGTTTTTGGGGTGTTATGCCGTGTTGCGCTACCTCCGTCTTTAGCCAACGTTTCGGACAGCGTTACAGTGTCCATCATCAGGGCAGATGTGTAAGAGTGTTGCTATTTACACACGCTAGATTTAATCCCAAAAAACAAATATTTGACATACAAGTACGCGCGCAAATCTATAATATAAATATGAATCTCTGAATGTGTTGCTAAGCGCAACACTTCCTAACGACTGCACCAAATTGTATAATTCTTTTTTTTGTGTTCGTTATTGTCAGGACAAGGTTTGTATAAAACCACTGGTGAGCTCTGACGTTATGAAATTTGTATAAAAAAAATTGAATAGGTGGCACAAGAGCTATTTGAAAACTGAATGTACCGGGACTGAATGTATGGAGTGCGGGAGGGTTGGAGTGAAACCAGGGAAAGGGGAGGAGAATCTGGGAGGGGGGAGGTGAACTTGGGAGGGGGAGTCGCGGGACGGGGAAGGGGGGGAGTGGAGTGGGGAGAGGGAAGGTGGAGGAGGCGGAGTGGGAACGCGAGAGGGGAAGGGGACGCGGGAGAGAAAGGGGAAGCGGAAGGGGAAAGAGACGAATGGTAAAGGACACGCAGTGAGAAACTATTTCCTTATTAAACGGCATAGCAACGCATGCCGTGTACCAGCTAGTAATTTATAAATAAAAGTGCCACTTCTAGAAACAACCGCATCAATTATAATACATAAAAACTGGTTAATGTCAATGGTTAGTCAGGTACCTACTAATTTTAAAAGCATTTCTTGCTATCGTATAAAGTACTATTTTCTTATAATATAAATACGCATTATTAGGTAATTTTTCACAAAAACAGCGCTCTACAAATTATCCAAATATTTTTATTATTAATGGCGGAGTGTCTTCAAAATTAAATCGAAAAAATGTTGGGGTGGGGGGGTTGATGATTTTTTTCGTCATACCAGTATAGTGTTGCGGCCCGCGTAACTTTACAAATACATGTATGTGGCCCGAAGAGAAAAAAGGTTGAGTATCGTTGCCCTAAGTGGTTCGCTACGTTTGGTGACTTAGCAGGGGTGCCCGGGTTCAGGAGTGAGGTTTGTCCAGGTCTTAGCGGCGGACGCGTCTGCCCGGCCTTTCGACCTTTCCAGCCGGACTCTCAACCCATCACCTTGCACCGCAGTTGGAGGGATAAGTTTATAAATCCGTCACTCCTGGACTTCGAACATCGTCTGCGGTTGGACCAATAGCTATACGCATACGCAGTCTCATTGGGACTGCCCGGTGGTCAATGGAATACTTTTTCTGGCTTTTATTTTTATATATATATATATATATTTTTACCCCCCATACACACAAGCCTTGCTTAATTATGGGGGTACATCAAATATATCTACCATGTAATTAAATACTGTATAAAATTTATTTGTAATTTATGTACCTTCTATTACTAATAAAAAAAAATAAAAAAAAAAAAAAAATATTATATTTTCTTTCTCCTATTATAGTAATTACTTACATTATAACATAATCATATAACTGTTTTTTCCTCATTACTTATTTTATTTTCAGAAGGTTTCCTCGACTGGTCATAGCCGTTCTTTTTCTTTTACTAACACTATTATCTCTTTTTGATGTTACCTATTTCAGTAGAATTATTCCACGGGCTGCTACTTGCATACTGCTTACTAACCCCGTACGCATGGACATTGGAGGGTTTAGAGTCGTTCAAATAAATTAAGCTTCGTTCAAAAAAAAAGTTAGAGTCTTGACGTGTGCGGTGAAGGAGGAAACCATATGTTTCATAAGGTTATGGAAAGTGGTGGGGTCCCCTCCAATCCGTCACTCCTGGATACACTGACCCCCAGATTCATACCCACCCCTCACATCTGTTTCCTTCCCAGAACTTTATATCCTTCCCTTCCTTAAAAAGACCCTCCACACAACATCCCCTAAGATGACAAAGGCCCTGAGGGAATTTTCCTCAGGGTCTCCTTTGTGGAGCTAATATAAAAAAAAATCTAGCACTCGGGAAAATATCGCAAGCGCAATGAAGGACAAATGCAAGCGGTGGATAGAACTGAGAAGGATTGAAATCCAAAATATAGTACAAAGGTATCAAATTTTGTAAGTAAAATAATATGCTACAAAAAAGACACGATTTTTAATTTGAAATATGGAGAAAGGACAAAATAACATGTAGTTGATTTGCCAATAACTCTAGTAGAAACCTTGTGCTTCAAATATAGTACTCATTTCTTCGATGTTATGTATGTTCTCTAAATATCAGAGAATAAACAAGGCTTACATTTATATGTTCCGAAGCATTGTTCACATTTCCTACTGAGATCCAGATTTTTCTGGTTGAAACCGATCAGTGACAACAAAGCCAACCTTTTTAGTGGCTATTATTTGACAAACATGTTTAGTTGTACTGGCTTAGTAAGCGGATTAGACTGACTATGACCGTTCGGGTTGTAAAAATATATTTTAAATACTCATTTAGGTCGAGTGTCAGTAACTCCGAATAAATGAACTCTAAAACTCGGATTTGCTTGGAATTTAAGTCTGATTTTCAAAGTTAGAACTGTTTGTTTGAACAAATTCAGGCAAGTTATAAAGTACCTACCGATTACATATATTACATAACTATTATACAAGACATTTCTAAAACATTTCTCTCGTATTGCAAGTAAAAAATAAGCAAGTCTTGATTTATTTTGGATTATTTTGTCGTGTAACGCTACCTCCTTCTTTGGCCAACGTTTCGGACATGACATTTCCAAAAAGTTTCGAAAATTTCATGACTCCAGAGATTACTAGAGATTCTAGAGATTTTGATTGTATTATTAAAAATAATGGATTTCAACTAAGTATATATTTCCTTATTAAACAACACAAGTGTTGAACTATATAGAACAGACTGGTTGGGCGTTTACACAATACATAGCTACACTTACCTACATTTTTCATTTTTTTTATTTACAAAAAGATACATAAATTATAATAAATTTTATACAATAATTAATTACATAATACGTGTATTTGATGAACCCCCATAAATAAGCAGGGCTTGTGTGTATGGGGGGTGTTATTACATTGGTTCAATTTATTATTTTTTATTCAGTTCAATTTTTCAGTATAATTTTTAAGCTAAGTTTTAAATTTTTTTATGTTACTGTTTATGTTTCTGATTTTTTCAGGTAGTGACAGATTTAACTGTCCTATTGTTTTTTTTACATTTTAGAATATATCATTGACTATGTGCTTGTAGCTTGATTGTAACATCTCATTATCCCTATTTTTAAAACTGGCTCCAAACTTGATATTAGTAATTATCGTCCTATTACGTTGCTAAATTCCCTCGGTTACGGGGTCCCTCAAGGCAGTGTTATAGGTCCAACGCTCTTCCTAATGTATATTAACGAGTTATGCAACCTAGATATCGATGCCACTATTGTCAGTTTCTCCGATGACACTGTCCTACTCTTCCAAGTAAAAGATTGGCTTACCGCATATTCCAAAGCGGAGGAAGGAATTCAACAGGTAAAATATTGGCTTGACTCGAACATATTAACTCTAAATGTACAGAAAACCAAATACTTACTGTCTAGTCTCACCAATATCCCAAAGTCAAACCCAGCCCTGCCATTAAAAATACACAAATGTAAAAATTCATCTCTAAACCGGAACTGTGACTGCCCATGCCTAGAGCAAGTAAACATTATCAAATATTTAGGAGTAACCTTCGATACATACCTGAATTGGAAGCAACATATACATAATACTACAAACAAAATCCGAAAATCTATATATTTTTTCAAACAAACACGCAATTTTCTTAACCTAAAACTTTTAAAAACATTATATTATACTCATTGTGCCAATCTCACATCGAATACGGAATTCTAGCCTGGGGTAATGCATATTCCAATGCCCTTGATCCCATCATGAAAGCACAAAAACTAATCATAAAAATAATTCTTAAAATACCGCTTACTACCAGCACTGATACTATCTTAAATTCCTTCAACGTTATGGACATAAAACAGCTCTACTCAAGATCCATATGACTTAATTTACACAAAAACAACAAAACACCATACTAAGCTACACAAACAATACACAATACCCGAGCCAAAAACAACGAACTTCTCCAAACTCCTTTTTTCAAAACCACCTTCGGGCAAAGACACTCTAAATACATAGCTTGCAAACTATACAATACACTACCAACTACGATCAGACAAAGTGACTCCTTTACAAAATTCAAACAAGATATTGAAAAATGGATTATAAGTATTGGACGCCACACTATCACAAATATCTGTAAAATAAATCACACATAGACAGAAATAACTATTCACATACAACCTAACCCATATAAAACAAATGAAAATAATGGAATCCTGTCAAATTTAACCTATAAATAGATTAGGCAGAATTTATTTCATTACTCCATCTCCAACATTTATAAAATAACTCTCTTTAAAAGATTTACCACCCTTCCAATTACCCTTCTGTTTTAATTCTATTCATAATATGTATTTTACCTGAAATATCCTTGTAACTACTATATTCATTTATATACCTGTACGCCTGTCTCGACACAGGTATACCCCAGTGAGACAGGCATACAAATAAAACCATTGTAAATATATTTTATTATAGATAAATAAAAAAAAAAATTAAAAAAAACATATACCATTCCTATCCATCCTTATCATGTTCCTTTTCCTACCCATCCCTATGTACCTGTCATTTAACGTTACCATAACAGTCAGTCGTCAATCGAAACTCGCCGCGTAAAAATCTAATATTCCGCATGCCTCATGCCGCATGCCGCATCCGCAAACTGCAGTAAAGTACCGCGACTGATAGTCTTACGAATGCATCATCTAGCCGAGATAGAAGAATAAGAGAAGTGCCACAAGGTCCCTTCCTTTCTTTCCTTATGTGCTTTCATTTTTACTTGTGCAGCGATCTTTTAAACATTTCAAAACACATAAAAAACATTCAAGGTCCTTCGACATCCGCATCCACTTAAACTACACATGGATATTGAAAAGTTTCATCAAAGATGAAATAATATTGTGAACTAAATAAATTACATTAACCCAAATGAAAATACAGTACGAATTTCATAATGCCAGAGTTTACGGTTATAGAGTTTTTGTTTGCTTTAAAAAACAGAAATCATCCAGAAAGGGAGATGTCCTTATTTAATTCAAAAATCTTTTGACGGTTCATCTTTAAAAAATAATAATTTCCCTCTCGGCAAAATTTACCGATTTCCGTGCGGTGAAAGTTATACCTTTGCATACTTATACGTATTTAATAAATTGGTGTAATCCGTCCGGCCTCAGTTAAATAATACCCGAAATACGGTAACAGGAGATGATATTGCTCTTAATATTCATATTCTGCGGTATTTCATTAAATAATAACAAGGTTTATGAAAACATGAAAACCACTGCAGATAAATTGAATGATAATTTCAACATTTTTCGGAGAATTTGGCGTTTTCAATGACTGACATTATTATAAATGAAATGGATTAGAAAGTGAAATAGATCAGTTTACCTAAAAGATTTTCACTTCTTTTTTCCCTGAGAAAGAAGTGGAATTTTATGATGAACCCGAAATATAACAAAAAACCGATTGGTTTTGGTTGTGGGAAATAAGGTTTTTTATTGAGTCATTGGAAATATGGACCTTGATTGATTTTTTATGAAGTGCGTAAGTTTTTTGATAATAAATATAAGGTTCTGGTATCGTAAAGATCGGTTCCCACTGGGAAACATTTTCATTCAAAAATACCATAAGAAATCTTATTTTAAAAGGGAAAAATTTGTTCGTTGAAAGTAAGAAAAAGACGACAGTTAGAGCGTTTTCTATTTTCCAAGTTAGCAATCATTCACATTTTCATTATAGTCATTATCAACATTATCAACATTACATAGTATAAAATGAAGTCGCTCAAAATGTATGTGAGCATAGATCTTTTAAACTATGCAACGGATTTTCATGCAGTTTTCATAAATAGATAGAGTGATTCAAGAGGAAGGTTTATATGTATAATAGATGATGAACTCATGATAGTAGATAAAAGCCGAGAAATTCAAATATTCAATTCAGGCAGCGGGCAGCTGGATTTTTTAAAGGTTGGGTAATGGCGTTGTGTTTCGTTAGCCACAGCAACGTGTGGCCGGGTCTAAAATAAATAAGAGACGTGAGAACTGTATCAAAATAACAAAATTTTTATCAAGTTGATTAATATAAAAGACACGAATGATCAACGATGCAAGGCTTTCCGAAACGTTGGGTAAAAGAGAACGAAACGTAAAACTTCTAAATACTCTTGACCCTGGGATGAGATATTAAGTCCAGATTTTTAAATGATTTGGGTGAAACTTCAGTAGACGTTTAGTTAGTATTAATTGTTCTGAAATATCTAAGTAGGCATTTCGTATTTTCAAGATGTTTTTATTTCTCAAAAGTTTATTTGACGACATAAGTTATCTGGGATAAGGAATCTGGCGCCAGCACACAATATTATTACAAAATATTTTGTTGAATTGTAGAAATTCTAACAAATTTAAAGTTATTCTGTTCAAATTACTTGTTCGAATGAAAGAAAATTTGCCAGATACTACGAAAAATATCTCGCGAATGTAGGATATACATTATAGTACAGACGATATCGAGGGTCCCGTAGAATAATGTCAGATGTGTGGTTTTGTAGTTTTGCAGTAGAGAAATGTAGCAATAAGAAATACTTTTTTTAATTATTATACCACACGTATTTGGGTGACCTATGGCGGAAGTATTAGTTATCCAATAAACGGTTTCCGGGGCGGCGGTACCCATATTAAAAGTTTACACCAAGGTGACGCTAAGATTTAAATTTAAGTATTTAATATCTAAAAATCTCCCACTAACTGAAAAATAAAAGATTTTCTTTTTTGCTTTTACGTCGAATAAAGTCCGGCAAAAATACCGAGTTCATTCACACTCAAACGACAACAAAAAAAACATGGTAGGTGCTGAAAATGAAAAATTCTGTGGTAAAGTCCACTCCACCGCACGTTTTAAACAATTATTCGGGTAACTTCACAGATTGGAGAGATACTGTGGTTTCGAAGTGCTAGACTGCTGGGCGGTTCCCGCGAAATTGATGAATTTCGGAAGTTATATTCGTATTGGTTAAATTGGTCTAGACGTTTTTCCGATCGATGTGTAGGTGTGATTATACGGTTCCATAACAAATCAACACCCTTTGTGATGAATTGCATTGATCAACAGTGAAAATTAGGAAATATCGTAGCTTCCCACTTTAATTTAAAAAGAAAATATCAATTACTTATAAAACGGACACGTCTACGACATCTATCGGATTAGAGTAAAGTGAATTCATATTTACGGTAGGGATCTATAATTAGACAAGGTGAGACGAGTATTGATAAAAAAATCACAGATGGTATCAACTAATAATCAAAGACAGGGACTCCCCAATATACTTAGCCCGTGATATATTGACAGCCAATTGAATTGCAGCAAAAGCGATTAAAAACCAATTCAGCCTATCAACGGGAAGAGGGCCGAACCCATTTTTAGAACAAAGGAACGACCTTTGGACTTAGCAATTAGGAATGTAATTAATGAGTTTGACGTTCCCACCAAACCGAGAGGTGAATAAACTCCATGGGAAGAAATAATCTGTTCAGGGACAAAAGAACGATGACCCCAAGAAATGTTATCATTAACCGGTACGTTCCAGGGATCAGAAACCCTAGTTCTCGAACGCATTAAAGCATATAAGGTGCGGAAAAAAGGATACACGTAAACACGATGCAAAAGTTTAAGTGAAAGATTGCAAAGCAAGTGACGAAAACGTATTGTAAGATGTTAGGGAGATTTCCATCTATAATACGATTGTTTGTGACGACCGGAGATGATCGATTCGAGGGAAAACGTGCTAAAGGAAATGGAAATGTTGAAAAAACAATGGAAAATTATTGTTATCAATTTTAGACGGAGCTAGGATATTACGATGAAAGATTTAGGGAGGTAACGTCAAAAAAAAATGAGAGTTTTAAAGAATAGGCGAGGGTATATTTCAGATGTCTAGAGCAGTAACAAGTGTTAGAGAAGAAATAGAGTGCAGTACGGAGGGGAGTGGAAAATGCTGAAAACATTGCGATAGAAAAACTCAGGAAAAGGAGTCATTTTACGTAATTAAAATGGAGTTTATAGAGTAACATAGTACGCGAATTGCAGATAAAAATGAGGCATTACAATGGTTGTCGATTTCAGATGTATTTTGTTGTGATAAACAAGGAATATTCGAACATGAAAATTGTTTAGATAAGGACGATTAGCCGTTAAAAAGGTAATAAAAATTATCATGGGTCTTATGAAATATTTACATTAAAGAATTCTCGTAAAAGTTAACGACACTGAAATAAAAAAGGATTTATTGCCAGGTGGGTACAGGAACTAATGTATACAACTGTCAAGGCATATAGTTTATGGGATTTTGCGTAAGAACGGGACAAAATTTGGGAGGCGATCTCTATGAAGCAATAAAAATGACAGGAATTTAAGGGCCGAAGTGGGGGTATCTCCTATAAAGATGTTAAAAAATGATATATTTATTAATAACAAATAGAAAATGAAATTTTCCAAGAGGCAGCAAACATCAAAAAACGATATGGTTATATCAGGGAAGTACGGGGAAGTGAGGGGAAAGGAGATACGACAGAGAAAAACAAAGGAAATCTTAGATTAACAGTGAATAAAATAAATACGGCTTGAAATATAAAAATCTATAGAGATATGAACAATAGCGTAAGAATAAATAAGGAAATTCATGGAAAGAGTGTCGTGAATAAAAGAAAATTCGAGAAAAAAATGGAAAATTCAAATATACGACGTAAATAGAGAAAATTCGGTTTTAAATGGAAAGGTTCATATAGAATACAGAAAAACTCGTGGAAAAATAATAAAATAAAAATGAACAATTTGCGAGAAAGACTTCGACATGAAGATATCTCTGATAGGCGAATTTGGGGACAGATTTGGAACATATGGTAGATGCCGTACGCACGGACATGTTACGAAATATATGAAAATAGAACTTTAAAATTATTAAATTCAAGCTAGTTTTGTATGAACAACAGGACAAAGGAAGTTGGGCCATTAAACATGGATCTTACTAAATCCGGATCTTGTAAGTATGGAAGTACGAGACAGAATTTAATGTATCAAACGCAAAACGTACAAAGAGACCGCATTCGACAATAATGGAGAGGTTTCAAGAAATTACGAGTTGATAGTAATTAGATTGGTTTATTATAGGAGATTCAGATACGATCTTTTGGACCTGAGAGGGGTATAAAAGTCTAGACAAATGCCAGTTGAGGACAGTCTACGGTCGTGGTCGAAAAGTTTGTAACTTCGCGGAACGTGACGAAACGGTGGGTGATTTAAAGTGGAAAAATTCTAAGTGATAATTATTTTGATACTTAGAAAAATTTCACATTCTAGTCAGTGATATACAAAAAAAATACTTTGCAGTTAGAGTCAGTGAAAAATAACAATAAAGCCAACGCATTATTTACTTGTGAAAAATAAAAGTGCTCGTGATAAATACAATTTGTTTTAGTGGAAAATTCGGATTTTATAATCACCTAATATCGTAATTTTAAACTTAGAAATTTCGCGTTTAATATTAGTGCAATAAATAACTGAAGTGATGTGATAATTTAGCGTGAAGGAGTTATAATTAAATACGTGTGTTCAATCTAAGTGAAAGTGTTCTAACAAATAATAAATAATTAAATTAATTATCTTAAATAATAATAATAAAACAAAATAATATTTTATTAATACATAAAAGTTCGGAGGGATAAAAATTTAATTTAACAACAATTTACCATCTCTAAATTAATCGTGAAGTAACTATCATTTAAAGAGTTATCTAACCAACGAGTTTTGAGATAAAATACAGTTTAGAACGATAGAGTTCATGCATCATTTTAATTAATTAGATTAAATGAAAAAAAAAAAATTGAAGTCAAAAAGATTTAAGTAAATTTAGGAAAATAAAAATTAATTTAGGAAAATTGCAGCAAGGTTACCGTGTATTTCCCGGTCGGAAAAAACCTTGGTAGGGGTAAGTCTTTTCCGTTATAAATTTTTACAGATTCCAAGGAGATAGCGGAATGCAGCAAACATTGGTATTTGGATTACTTATTTGACCAAGATATTACTCTCTTAATATGTGATATGTAACTATATTAAAATATTATAAATTTAATAAGTATATTTTTATATTTATATATGTAAGTATATAAACATATATATATGTAATTTTGTTCCCAAGAAAAATTATAATCAAAAAAAAAAAAAAAAAAAAAAAAAAAAGAAAAACACTTATATAAAAAAGAGGAAAAGGGTATCGATTCCTACCTCTGAATTCATCAATAACTATTGAAAGTAGTTATGTGTGATAAATTTACAAATCAATATTTTATATTTAATGTTATGTATGTATTAATATAATTTCAGAAAATCCAGAGCATTTGAAATAAGTTATGATATTAGAAATTATTTCAATCATAAAATTTATGTATATACATATCAATATTATAAATTATTTATTGAGACAAAGCATATATAAATGAATAAATATGTATACGTAATCGGGTATCAGACTAGACAATTGCGCTAAGTACATCATTATCAAACAAAGAAAATTTTAGAGTCATCTCACACGTCTCCGGAATGTCTAAAGTAAACATACCTCATACGCTTGAATCTAGGTCACGAGGCCGTAGAGAATGTTTACAAAGCTCAAATTGTTTACAAAATAATTCGGTCACTGGGGCACTAGTTCGAATACAGTAAAAAGAAAAAAAAAAATGACCTTGATTAGTGGATATCGTACTTAGGTATTAACTTCTAGGAACGGGATAAAATTATTATATTGCGCAATTATTAGGAACAAAAAGAAAAAAAAAAATTTAAACACTATTTTTAATTTGAACGTAACGAGGTATCTACAGACCTAAGCAATTGAAAATTAACAGATTTATTATAGCAGTTCAAAAGGGTGTATTGAAGATTTACATGAAACAGTTGAAAAATCACGGGATAGTTCAAAAAGGTGTATTGAAGGCTTAGATGAAACATTTGATAAATCACGGGATAGCTTAATAAGGGGTAATGAAGGCTTAGATGAAGCAGTTGAAAAATCACGGGATAGCTTAATAAGGGGTAATGAAGGCTTAGATGAAGCAGTTGAAAAATCACGGGATAGCTTAATAAGGGGTAATGAGGATTTACATGATTCAATTGAGAATCACGGGATAGCAAGAATTTATCAAAAGTTGAACATTGGAGGGGAGGGAAAGAAAAAAAAAATACAGTTCAACCAACAGAAGGCAGTGTTCGCTTCTGTAACAAGGACCATTAATCAAACCATAGAGATGGCGGATCTCTCAAACAAAACCGTCAACAAAACCAAACAAAAGCTTGGAGTTATGGCGAATCTCCAGAACACATCGCCAAATAAGATCTTATTGTACTAATATATATTTATATTTCACACTATTCTTACGTATATATTCGGTATCAATCTGAAAATTTCGCAGAATTTGATGGGCGAGATCCGAGCTCGGGATGCGTTGCAAGTAGTTTCGCATTGCGAGTTATAAACCTTCCCAAAACGTATGTTTACATATATATCTTTTTATGTACTGTTCATTGAATGAAACGAACTCACTTACAATTAGTGCTTTAGGCCTGTCGGGTCACTCTCGTCTCATTTCTTGAACGTGGAGGGAGGATTCACGACCCGTAACTCCACACAAACCCGTGAGTATATGATTGCATATAGGACGAAACCGGTTCGCCCTAAGTAAATAGTAAACTTTGGAGGAGTAGGAATTTGGAGGTATCTGGGCTTGGAGGAAGACCTGAAGGCAGTGCATGATGGCGAAAGGAAGGTTCATTGGGACGCGATAACTTAGGTATCAATCAATTGAACCGTGCCAAAAGACTGTGCGAATTTTGGGTTGACTTCTGATCACCCTGCTTACTTGATGGAGGCAGGAGCCAAATTTTGCCAGAAAAAGGGTTATTCTGAGTTCGTCAAATATGCAATTAACTAATTACATTAACCTACTAAATCCATCTTTATATGTACCTTATAGCAGCTGAATCTAAACGGAGGGGCGCCCAGCAGATACGAGATACAATCATAATCAAATTTACTAACATTTAACCATTTGAGTTATATTTAATTATCTGTTCAATTAGTCATGTGTAGTTTCGATTAGTATTGCTTATTCATGAATTCATTAGGATGTAGGGAATCATAATGAACGTCAAAGGGAAGTTAGTTCATTTAGAGAAATTACTTAAGGTTAAATTTGCAAGAGAGAGACCAATACAGTTTGAAATTCAACACTCTGTTTAGAATCAAGAGGGTTACCACAAAATTTAAAGTAATTAAAGTCCTATATCATAAATCAAAAAAATTACACAACGTTTGATGGAGTTTAATTACAACCTGAATACGAAAATATTTACGTTCAAAGTCGTAAATAACGTATTTATTAGTTAAGTACATATATCACTAAAGGTATGTAGTACAAGGGAGCTTTAAGTAGCTTTCTGTAGTTATCAGAGGAAATAAGGGTCCAATTTTATAAAGGCTTGTGTGACGTAGGGGAGGAATTTTCCATCCCTACCACACATATGCAAAGCCTTAAGAATTTAAATATCGATCAGAGCCAAGAGAAAAGAAGAATATTACGACTGGTGCCAAGTGCCCAGGAGTAAATAAAATACAGACAAATATAAGAGAGTAGAAAAAAGACAAACATCACAACTGCACAGCCGTGACAGGAGATCAGAGTTTTACAAGTTGTTTTAGAAAAAAAAAAAAAAAAAACTTTTATTGGTCAATCTATTGCAAAAAAAAAAAAAAAAAAAATAATAATAATAATAAGTAGGACGTTATGTTAAATGAAGTGATAATAAAAATAAAATAAAAATCAGAACAGTGCGCCGTTAAATAAACACGAAAAAAATATATAAATTAATAAATAAATATACGAAAATAAATATATAAACAATACATTTAAATATAAAAAAAAAAAGTGTTAACGAATAAACTCTACATGTTTTAAAATAATTTATAAAAGTGTCGATAAAGTTTAAATCAAGTGACCATGAATTTGTTGATTGCTTATGAGATTATAAATATCGTAACAAAGAATGTAGGTCAGATACAAGCGTAAACAGTTTATTCAAGGCAGGCCATAAATTGACAGAATAATGGTATTGACATTCCTGAATCCAGAATGTTAATGACCGTAATGTAAACAATCTGATACGAGATACCGCGGTGTTTGTAAGCATCGAAAGATTGATAACCTAAGCATCGAAAGTGATAACAAAACATCGAAAAATTTTGAAGTAGGTGACATCGGGGGTAACGCGCATCGCTTTAAGAGATTGTAGAATAAACAAACTCGAAAATGATATCAACACTCGGTTACGGAAAAAATAAACAGACTTTACAGATAAAAACGGGGGAACTTACCTACATAAAGTGACCCTTTGTTTATAGTTAATGTTGTGGGTTTGTATGTGAGGATTATCACATAAAAAGTCATAACATAAAAGATAAGGAACATAAAATAAAAATAACATAAAATATTTGATTGGGGATAGTGTCGAGTTGAGAGCTTTAATATCACAGACGAATGTTTTATAGGTATATACCTATTTAAGGGAACATTTGATCATTCGGACCAAAAAAGGAGGGGATTTGACGAAATAACATCAAGATAGGTATTGCGAACTCTAAATAGATTTTGCGAAAATATCGTAGGTATTGCGGAACTTGAAGGAATGGTTGGCATTCTAAACAATGAGTAATTATTGGTTGAACGAAAATCACGGGATATTCATTAACATTGGAGTAACAATATTCATTCCGTTTTTTTTGCAATTACCTACATTTATTTGAAATGAAGAGTGATGGTAGAGTTGATCTAATTTGGGTTACAATCATCATGCAAACAAATATAAATAATTGAAAATATTGTGTTTTATAGGGGGACAGGTTCCAAAAAAAAAAAAAAATAAAAATAAAAATAAAAATAAAAATAAAAATAAAAATAAAAATAAAATAAATTATAAATATATATAGGTATATTTATAATAAATAGTTGGTATTGAGTTAAATTCATTAAAAATTTTAAACAAAAAATGGCGGAAAAAAGGAAAGTGGATGCGACGGAATTAGAAGCTAAAGAAATACCGTTGGGAGATGAATTACGGGAGATATTTAGACGTTCAAAGAGGTCTAAGTTACGAGTCGAGGTTATGATAGAAGTCGTTCAGCCAGAGGGGGAGACCGACACAAAATCGGAGGAACAGGGCGAAAATAAGCGAGAGTGTGAAGAGAGACTCACACATGATATGTTACAGGAAAAACCCGAGGAAAAGGAACAAGAAAAGTTAACGAAGTAAAAGGAAAAATAAAAAATATAGAAAAAACGAGAAAATTGAAAAAAAAAAAAAAATAAGTAAATAAATAGAATAAGGAAGGCAACATAATTTACATAAGGTAATTTAGGAAACTAAAATAGAGATTATAAGGTTGTCGCTTAATAAGATAAAATATAAACATTAACCGGGCGACACTCGGAAAATAAAGAAAATGGTTGGGAAACGTGGAACAAGTAGGCGAGCCCAGGCTTTAGTGACAGCAATCGGGGAAAATGTCACAACCGAGACTTCAACAATAAACATAGGAGATATAACTACAATAATTCAGGCAGCTTTGGCACCGCTCGTCAATAAGATGCAAGAACTCGAGAAACAATTGGAAAGCCCAGCAACAGTGGCGGTGATAGGAGAGGATAGTGCGCCGAAAAGCGTTCTCCAAGTAGTGGAAATGTTACCACAGCAGGAACGACCATCATTCTCCGGTGGAAATCAAAATCCCATTAGTTTCCTAGAAGATTTAAAAGAATACACTAGAAAAGTGAAACGAACGGATCCATTAGTCGTCGTACGGGAAAATTTGAAAGGGGAAGCTAAATCGTGGGCAAAATTGTACAATAAACGATGGGAGACTATGTTAGATTTCGAACGAGATTTTTTAGCTACCTATTGGGGAGACATAAAGAAAAATGAAGTTCGCCGTCGTCTTGCAGAAGGGGTATATGATGCCAAGAAAAATATATCCATGCTTACTCATTTCGCAAACTATTGGGAGCTAGCGAAGGCTTTAAAGATTACTGACACATCGTTGGGCATAGTTGACGAAATTATGAGACATTATCCGAAGGAAATTCAATCGCTATGGTTTTCGGGGCAATCAGGAGATGAGATTGTCGCCGCTGAGTTTCTACGAAAACTAGATACAATGGTGTGTACACCAGAAGAACGGAACATGAAGAAGAGGAGTGGGGAGGAATCCAGCAAGAAGGACAAATACCGTGACCGTTACCGCGCCATAAAAAGGAGGATACACGCAATTGAAAGTGTGGGCGAAAACGCTAGTTGCAGCAAGTGCACCGAAGTTAACAGTTCACCAAAAGAAAATTCTACAATAACTACAGCCGGGAAGGAGCTAGTGGTCGCAGCCAACTCGGGAGATAAAAGGAGATTATAGCGCTTTACATTTAGCTAGATATTACACAAGTAATAAGAAACAAAAATCAGGTTTACAGTTAGTGGAAATCAACGGATAGAGTGCGAAGTTTACAAATATTTGTAAATGTTAATAAATAAATAAACGATTGAGAAATACAAATAAAAATATGTTAGGGTACATTATAATTGGGGAGGGGGAAGAAAGAAAATTACTAAAATATTAGATTATCAGATTGCTTGCGAGGGGCGGATCGTCGTCAAGTCTTTGAGGGTGAGTGGACAAGTTCTTAATAAGCGACAATCATATTCAATTATTGAAATAGAGTAAGGCAAATAAATTCGTTAATTTTGATTTTCTAGTTGAAAAAAAAAAAATTTGACCTTTTTTTATGTGTTAGTGAGGAAAAAAAAAATGTTAGATAAGTAAGAACACTCAAAAGGAGAGAATTAGAGATATTATATGGCACACAAAAGGGACATTTTGAAAAGTAAACAATGCTTAGGAATTTTTTTTGTAATATTGAAATAAGAAAGTTTATCTATAGATATAGGGTAGACATTAAGTATAGAGATAAAAAGGTAACATTTGAATTAAGATATAAATATTTTAGATTTCGAAAAAAAAAAAAAAGGAAAAAAGGAACGCTGAACCAATTTGAGGATAATAAAGAACATTTATAAAATTTTAAATATTAGAGTGGACAACACTTAGGCTAGAACAACTTTGGATGAATTAAGAAATTACAATTAGAAATTAAGAATTATAAAATAAAGTTTAAATAAATAAAGAAAAAAAAAAAATGCTGGAAAATTTATATGAAACATGTATACCACTGATTGTCGGATTGGGTGAGGTCGTGCGAAAACACACATTTCACAAAAAATATTCATATTTACAAAACAAAAAACAATTAATTGCACACCAAGAGACCACCCGCTTTTCAGTTGTTCGAAAGGCCGCGAGATTGTAAACAATCTTTACTTAAATCATTGTAAGGGAGGTCTTAGTCCAATTTGGTTGGGGACCACCAAAACACGCGAGTCGAGGGGCGTGTTCCAGCAAAAAGAAATTAATTTTGAATCTATCAAAATTAAAGAAAATTTCATAAAGTAAAATCTACGCGAAAAGAAAATAAAGAATACAATGAGATTCAAATTCAAGATTGTTAACAATCCGAACAGAATGAGGAGGGGGAGATAGGAAGTAATAGGATACGGAAAAGAGATAGGGGATAACAGAATGAGGAGGGGGAGATAGGAAGTAATAGGATACGGAAAAGAGATAGGGGATAACAGAATGAGGAGGGGGAGATAGGAAGTAATAGGATACGGAAAAAGATAGGGGATAACAGAATGAGGAGGGGGAGATAGGAAGTAATAGGATACGGAAAAAGATAGGGGATAACAAAATGAGGAGGGAGAGATAGGAAGTAATATGACACGGAGTAGAGATAGGGGATAACCAAATGAGGAGGGGAAGATAGCTAGTCTAAATTTGAACACAATTTCGGTGTCTAACGAAAAAAAAAAAAAAAAAAAAAAAAAAAAAAAAAAAAAAAAAAAAAAAAAAAAAAAAAAAAAAAAAGAAGAGGACATTAAAATAAAATACAACGTTAGCCACAGCAAATTGAGTTCAGAGGAGGGAACTGTGATGAATTGCATTGATCAACAGTGAAAATTAGGAAATATCGTAGCTTCCCACTTTAATTTAAAAAGAAAATATCAATTACTTATAAAACGGACACGTCTACGACATCTATCGGATTAGAGTAAAGTGAATTCATATTTACGGTAGGGATCTATAATTAGACAAGGTGAGACGAGTATTGATAAAAAAATCACAGATGGTATCAACTAATAATCAAAGACAGGGACTCCCCAATATACTTAGCCCGTGATATATTGACAGCCAATTGAATTGCAGCAAAAGCGATTAAAAACCAATTCAGCCTATCAACGGGAAGAGGGCCGAACCCATTTTTAGAACAAAGGAACGACCTTTGGACTTAGCAATTAGGAATGTAATTAATGAGTTTGACGTTCCCACCAAACCGAGAGGTGAATAAACTCCATGGGAAGAAATAATCTGTTCAGGGACAAAAGAACGATGACCCCAAGAAATGTTATCATTAACCGGTACGTTCCAGGGATCAGAAACCCTAGTTCTCGAACGCATTAAAGCATATAAGGTGCGGAAAAAAGGATACACGTAAACACGATGCAAAAGTTTAAGTGAAAGATTGCAAAGCAAGTGACGAAAACGTATTGTAAGATGTTAGGGAGATTTCCATCTATAATACGATTGTTTGTGACGACCGGAGATGATCGATTCGAGGGAAAACGTGCTAAAGGAAATGGAAATGTTGAAAAAACAATGGAAAATTATTGTTATCAATTTTAGACGGAGCTAGGATATTACGATGAAAGATTTAGGGAGGAAACGTCAAAAAAAAATGAGAGTTTTAAAGAATAGGCGAGGGTATATTTCAGATGTCTAGAGCAGTAACAAGTGTTAGAGAAGAAATAGAGTGCAGTACGGAGGGGAGTGGAAAATGCTGAAAACATTGCGATAGAAAAACTCAGGAAAAGGAGTCATTTTACGTAATTAAAATGGAGTTTATAGAGTAACATAGTACGCGAATTGCAGATAAAAATGAGGCATTACAATGGTTGTCGATTTCAGATGTATTTTGTTGTGATAAACAAGGAATATTCGAACATGAAAATTGTTTAGATAAGGACGATTAGCCGTTAAAAAGGTAATAAAAATTATCATGGGTCTTATGAAATATTTACATTAAAGAATTCTCGTAAAAGTTAACGACACTGAAATAAAAAAGGATTTATTGCCAGGTGGGTACAGGAACTAATGTATACAACTGTCAAGGCATATAGTTTATGGGATTTTGCGTAAGAACGGGACAAAATTTGGGAGGCGATCTCTATGAAGCAATAAAAATGACAGGAATTTAAGGGCCGAAGTGGGGGTATCTCCTATAAAGATGTTAAAAAATGATATATTTATTAATAACAAATAGAAAATGAAATTTTCCAAGAGGCAGCAAACATCAAAAAACGATATGGTTATATCAGGGAAGTACGGGGAAGTGAGGGGAAAGGAGATACGACAGAGAAAAACAAAGGAAATCTTAGATTAACAGTGAATAAAATAAATACGGCTTGAAATATAAAAATCTATAGAGATATGAACAATAGCGTAAGAATAAATAAGGAAATTCATGGAAAGAGTGTCGTGAATAAAAGAAAATTCGAGAAAAAAATGGAAAATTCAAATATACGACGTAAATAGAGAAAATTCGGTTTTAAATGGAAAGGTTCATATAGAATACAGAAAAACTCGTGGAAAAATAATAAAATAAAAATGAACAATTTGCGAGAAAGACTTCGACATGAAGATATCTCTGATAGGCGAATTTGGGGACAGATTTGGAACATATGGTAGTGCCGTACGCACGGACATGTTACGAAATATATGAAAATAGAACTTTAAAATTATTAAATTCAAGCTAGTTTTGTATGAACAACAGGACAAAGGAAGTTGGGCCATTAAACATGGATCTTACTAAATCCGGATCTTGTAAGTATGGAAGTACGAGACAGAATTTAATGTATCAAACGCAAAACGTACAAAGAGACCGCATTCGACAATAATGGAGAGGTTTCAAGAAATTACGAGTTGATAGTAATTAGATTGGTTTATTATAGGAGATTCAGATACGATCTTTTGGACCTGAGAGGGGTATAAAAGTCTAGACAAATGCCAGTTGAGGACAGTCTACGGTCGTGGTCGAAAAGTTTGTAACTTCGCGGAACGTGACGAAACGGTGGGTGATTTAAAGTGGAAAAATTCTAAGTGATAATTATTTTGATACTTAGAAAAATTTCACATTCTAGTCAGTGATATACAAAAAAAATACTTTGCAGTTAGAGTCAGTGAAAAATAACAATAAAGCCAACGCATTATTTACTTGTGAAAAATAAAAGTGCTCGTGATAAATACAATTTGTTTTAGTGGAAAATTCGGATTTTATAATCACCTAATATCGTAATTTTAAACTTAGAAATTTCGCGTTTAATATTAGTGCAATAAATAACTGAAGTGATGTGATAATTTAGCGTGAAGGAGTTATAATTAAATACGTGTGTTCAATCTAAGTGAAAGTGTTCTAACAAATAATAAATAATTAAATTAATTATCTTAAATAATAATAATAAAACAAAATAATATTTTATTAATACATAAAAGTTCGGAGGGATAAAAATTTAATTTAACAACAATTTACCATCTCTAAATTAATCGTGAAGTAACTATCATTTAAAGAGTTATCTAACCAACGAGTTTTGAGATAAAATACAGTTTAGAACGATAGAGTTCATGCATCATTTTAATTAATTAGATTAAATGAAAAAAAAAAAATTGAAGTCAAAAAGATTTAAGTAAATTTAGGAAAATAAAAATTAATTTAGGAAAATTGCAGCAAGGTTACCGTGTATTTCCCGGTCGGAAAAAACCTTGGTAGGGGTAAGTCTTTTCCGTTATAAATTTTTACAGATTCCAAGGAGATAGCGGAATGCAGCAAACATTGGTATTTGGATTACTTATTTGACCAAGATATTACTCTCTTAATATGTGATATGTAACTATATTAAAATATTATAAATTTAATAAGTATATTTTTATATTTATATATGTAAGTATATAAACATATATATATGTAATTTTGTTCCCAAGAAAAATTATAATCAAAAAAAAAAAAAAAAAAAAAAAAAAAAAGAAAAACACTTATATAAAAAAGAGGAAAAGGGTATCGATTCCTACCTCTGAATTCATCAATAACTATTGAAAGTAGTTATGTGTGATAAATTTACAAATCAATATTTTATATTTAATGTTATGTATGTATTAATATAATTTCAGAAAATCCAGAGCATTTGAAATAAGTTATGATATTAGAAATTATTTCAATCATAAAATTTATGTATATACATATCAATATTATGAATTATTTATTGAGACAAAGCATATATAAATGAATAAATATGTATACGTAATCGGGTATCAGACTAGACAATTGCGCTAAGTACATCATTATCAAACAAAGAAAATTTTAGAGTCATCTCACACGTCTCCGGAATGTCTAAAGTAAACATACCTCATACGCTTGAATCTAGGTCACGAGGCCGTAGAGAATGTTTACAAAGCTCAAATTGTTTACAAAATAATTCGGTCACTGGGGCACTAGTTCGAATACAGTAAAAAGAAAAAAAAAAATGACCTTGATTAGTGGATATCGTACTTAGGTATTAACTTCTAGGAACGGGATAAAATTATTATATTGCGCAATTATTAGGAACAAAAAGAAAAAAAAAAATTTAAACACTATTTTTAATTTGAACGTAACGAGGTATCTACAGACCTAAGCAATTGAAAATTAACAGATTTATTATAGCAGTTCAAAAGGGTGTATTGAAGATTTACATGAAACAGTTGAAAAATCACGGGATAGTTCAAAAAGGTGTATTGAAGGCTTAGATGAAACATTTGATAAATCACGGGATAGCTTAATAAGGGGTAATGAAGGCTTAGATGAAGCAGTTGAAAAATCACGGGATAGCTTAATAAGGGGTAATGAAGGCTTAGATGAAGCAGTTGAAAAATCACGGGATAGCTTAATAAGGGGTAATGAGGATTTACATGATTCAATTGAGAATCACGGGATAGCAAGAATTTATCAAAAGTTGAACATTGGAGGGGAGGGAAAGAAAAAAAAAAATACAGTTCAACCAACAGAAGGCAGTGTTCGCTTCTGTAACAAGGACCATTAATCAAACCATAGAGATGGCGGATCTCTCAAACAAAACCGTCAACAAAACCAAACAAAAGCTTGGAGTTATGGCGAATCTCCAGAACACACCGCCAAATAAGATCTTATTGTACTAATATATATTTATATTTCACACTATTCTTACGTATATATTCGGTATCAATCTGAAAATTTCGCAGAATTTGATGGGCGAGATCCGAGCTCGGGATGCGTTGCAAGTAGTTTCGCATTGCGAGTTATAAACCTTCCCAAAACGTATGTTTACATATATATCTTTTTATGTACTGTTCATTGAATGAAACGAACTCACTTACAATTAGTGCTTTAGGCCTGTCGGGTCACTCTCGTCTCATTTCTTGAACGTGGAGGGAGGATTCACGACCCGTAACTCCACACAAACCCGTGAGTATATGATTGCATATAGGACGAAACCGGTTCGCCCTAAGTAAATAGTAAACTTTGGAGGAGTAGGAATTTGGAGGTATCTGGGCTTGGAGGAAGACCTGAAGGCAGTGCATGATGGCGAAAGGAAGGTTCATTGGGACGCGATAACTTAGGTATCAATCAATTGAACCGTGCCAAAAGACTGTGCGAATTTTGGGTTGACTTCTGATCACCCTGCTTACTTGATGGAGGCAGGAGCCAAATTTTGCCAGAAAAAGGGTTATTCTGAGTTCGTCAAATATGCAATTAACTAATTACATTAACCTACTAAATCCATCTTTATATGTACCTTATAGCAGCTGAATCTAAACGGAGGGGCGCCCAGCAGATACGAGATACAATCATAATCAAATTTACTAACATTTAACCATTTGAGTTATATTTAATTATCTGTTCAATTAGTCATGTGTAGTTTCGATTAGTATTGCTTATTCATGAATTCATTAGGATGTAGGGAATCATAATGAACGTCAAAGGGAAGTTAGTTCATTTAGAGAAATTACTTAAGGTTAAATTTGCAAGAGAGAGACCAATACAGTTTGAAATTCAACACTCTGTTTAGAATCAAGAGGGTTACCACAAAATTTAAAGTAATTAAAGTCCTATATCATAAATCAAAAAAATTACACAACGTTTGATGGAGTTTAATTACAACCTGAATACGAAAATATTTACGTTCAAAGTCGTAAATAACGTATTTATTAGTTAAGTACATATATCACTAAAGGTATGTAGTACAAGGGAGCTTTAAGTAGCTTTCTGTAGTTATCAGAGGAAATAAGGGTCCAATTTTATAAAGGCTTGTGTGACGTAGGGGAGGAATTTTCCATCCCTACCACACATATGCAAAGCCTTAAGAATTTAAATATCGATCAGAGCCAAGAGAAAAGAAGAATATTACGACTGGTGCCAAGTGCCCAGGAGTAAATAAAATACAGACAAATATAAGAGAGTAGAAAAAAGACAAACATCACACCTTTCAAAAGCATTAAAAGTGACGAAAATAATTTCCGTTACATAACCTGACGTAATAAAGCTATTTATGACTTTTTTTCAACACTTTTAATGACTTTTCAAAGGAGGGATGAAGTGCCACTTTGTTGAGTTGTCCGGTCACCGATTCAATGTGAAATGATAGAACCAAAATGAAACTATTTTTCGAGTTTGTTTCAACACTTCGCTAATTTTTAATTTTTCAAAATGTTGCGCTTAAAAATTAGCAGTTTTTTTAACTTCTTACTTCTAACACATACATCTACAGGATTTAGCTTGCGAGAGAATGAGATAATATAATCGTTGTGCGGTGCTTCGTAGCCTATCAGGCTCCTCTTTGTGCGGTGCTTTTTAGCCTCCCCACTCTTGTCTACTTTAGTGTTATTAAGGTTTCACTTCTACTGTCTTTGTTTTTTACTTGTTCTGGTTACTCCAGTTCTTCGTCTTTCCATCAATTAATTGAAGGGAAAGCGGAAGGAAGGACGGCGGGGAAGAAGAAGATAGGGAAGCACCTGGCCATTCAAATCTAGTTACCAAACATGGCTAAAGCCATTTAAATCAATTGAAATTCTTGATGGTGGACTTTTTAGAGTATCTATGACTTAGATTGATATGCAGGTAGAGTATTCAAAGAATTTTCAAGTTTTCTAAACACTCGTTAATTAAATTAATTGTTATTTTAATGAAAGCACTCAAAAACAAACTTTTGTAAGTTGCTGTAAGAAATGCTGTCAATGATACCTGTAAATATTCTAAATGGCTGGTTAGGAAAATGTGTAAGGATTCCGGTGAAAAAGTTCTCAGACCGTAAGCTTTTAAATTCTAAATGAATAAGGCACCGGAATTTTAGGTAAAACCTTCGAAAATGCTTTATTTAATTGGTTTATTAATTATTATTACAGACATTTTGGTATTTATTTCTTGGAATATAAAATATTAGGGTTTGAGTATTTTCACAGGATATCTCAGATATTTTAACTACACGTACAGAAAATAACTACCGTTCAGATATAGCAGATATAAACATATTATTTCTTGGTTTAGCAGACTACAAAGGCATATTTTAGTTCTAAACAAGGTGAATATTATCTATATTTAATTTATTTTTAAACATAGCTCTATAAATCCAAGATCGGCGTTCTCTGACATCATAAAAATAGCACAGATTTTTATATTTTGAATTTCTGCTTCACTGAGGCTAAATATGTCGATATCCGAATTAATTCTGTTCAACAGCAAGATTGCTCTCCCGACTGGCATAACCATTGGCAAGTTAGTCCTGCAAGCCGGGAGATAAAACAGTCTATGCTGTCGATGACGGAGATAACCATCGGGAACATAGAAACTAATGCTCTCCATGATAGCCGAGTTTTCGAACCTTCCACGAATCAGTCTGAAGAAATGTGTTACAATGAGCGCATACCACACCACACAAACACACACCAAGTATGCCTAATCCATGACGGACTACAAGGTCGGGTTGTTTCACAGAATTTACAAACAGTTCATCAAATTTAGAAGGTATATTTCAAGTTCTTTGAAAAATTCTATTCAAGTTCTGTTATTACATTACTATGGACCAGTTACTTCACAGAGCTGAAATAATACCAGAACTGGAATAGGACATTTGACGAATTTTTCAAATTTTAAAGTTAATTTTCAGTTCGTTGGAAGTCCTAATAAAGTTCCGTTTTTACCCAAGTATTCAGAAACAACTGGCCTGTGATGAAATAATAATAGAATTTGAATGGAACTTTCACGAAACTTGAATAATAATCGGTATATAAAGGGCCCGCAACCCGTATTTGTACCGATTTATTACATATTTCCCTTAAACACGGTAAGTTTCAAAGCTCTTAAAAAATATATGTTATTCTTGAAGATAATATCTAGACTTTGCCCGCGCCGAAACGCAAATTATATAAAATTCCCTCGATAGAAAAAAATTGCTAAGTATGCTCCAAAAATTATTATTAACACGTTTGTTTCAGTTATTTTACAAGTTATATGTATGAAAAAATTCACAGTATTTCTTTAAATGCTCTTTAAGCTAATGCCCTCGAGATTTTTGCTCTATTTTAAACGAGTCGTGTTTTATTAAACATTTTCGCAATTTTCGCATCGATTTTGCCGCTGTAAATGTTAGCACTCTCCTCTAACATTCGTAATTTTGTATCTCTCCATCTTCTTCTTTTCGGGCTCGGTTGCAGAGCCTTAATACGTGAAGCAAAAACTTTGTACCCCTTTTTACGATATTGTGCGGAAGGAGGAGTATGAAATTTCGCACACTTATAGTTTATACAGAGAAGGAGTGCAGAATGCTAATATTTTTTTTAAATTATGTTTAGAAAATTAATTAAAAAAAAAACATTAATTCGAATTTCGACCATTGGGCGACCACTAGTTTTGATAAATTGTTCAACAACCCGTGCTAAAACATTAAAACGTTTATTTATTTAAAAAAAACAGAGTGTGCAATTCACACGCGGTAGAAGTGAAACATTCAGAAAACTAAAGTAGACAAGAGTGGGGAGACTACGAAGCACCGCGCAAAGAGGAGACCGATAGGCTACGAAGCAATGCACAAAAAGGAGACCGATTTTACTATCCTCATTTTCACGCAGGCTAAGTCCTATAAATGTATGTGTTTGTCTCTTTTTAGTGTCGCTATTTATCGTTTCATCAAGTATCAAATCACAATGGTGCTAAAGAAGTTTACACTTCAAAAAAGTAATACTAAACCAGGCGGTACATTGTGTTTTGTTCAGTAAGCTTTATTTCTCTTCAGTTGTAAAGGAATTTTAAAACTCGGTCGAAGCTGGGTAGTAAGTTTATTTTTTATTTATTTATTTATTTATCTATAATAAAATATATTTACAATGGTTTTATTTGTATGCCTGTCTCACTAGGATATACCTGTGTCGAGACAGGGGTACATAAATGAATATAGTAGTTACAAGGATATTTCAGGTAAAATACATATTATGAATAGAATTAGAACAGAAGGGTGATTGGAAGGGTGGTAAATATTTTAAAGAGAGTTATTTTATAAATGTTGGAGATGGAGTAATGAAATAAATTCTGCCTAATCTATTTATAGGTTAAATTTGACAGGATTCCATTATTTTCATTTGTTTTATATGGGTTAGGTTGTATGTGAGTAGTTATTTCTGTCTATGTGTGATTTATTTTACAGATATTTGTGATAGTGTGGCGTCCAATACTTATAATCCATTTTTTAATATCTTGTTTGAATTTTGTAAAGGAGTCACTTTGTCTGATCGTAGTTGGTAGTGTATTGTATAGTTTGCAAGCTATGTATTTAGAGTGTCTTTGCCCGAAGGTGGTTTTGAAAAAAGGAGTTTGGAGAAGTTCGTTGTTTTGGCTCGGGTATTGTGTATTGTTTGTGTGGTGTTTTGTTGTTTTTGTGTAAATTAAGTAATATGGATCTTGAGTAGAGCTGTTTTAGTAGGTAGTAATTACTAGTAAATTTTAAATATTTCCTAGGCACCTAGCAAAGAAAAGACGTGTAATTTAACGCGTTTGTAACAAAATACATACTAAATAGTTCGAGAATGATACCAATTAATTATCGACAATTGATGATTGTTCTACGCACGAAAAGCAAGTTTCAATTTTCGCCTTGACAGTTGTTCTTGTTAACAGTTGTCCTTGTTGCCAGTTGTCCAGAGTGGATGTCCTTGGGTCGTTGCCATGTTACCTCCTCACGCCTTCAAACTCCGAGGTTGTTTCTCCGCCCACGAGCCTGAGAATTCCCCGACGTGCCTTTTATCTTCGCCTGTCGTGTGTTTGTTTTCCTTGTTAGATGATTTTACATTTTACTCCCCCGCGTATTTACAATTTACATTTAGTCGAAAATAGTCAGTGATCGTAAACAAGGGTGGAATATGAAATGAGATCCCGCGAGATCTGCCGGACCTAATATTAATACCGTTTTGCTGGCTAAGTCCTTCATCATGGACAAGCAGCATTTCCAAGTACGAGTACATTGTCAGGATAGATATAGCTGATTTTTTTTTTACATGAGCTCCACACAGGAGGTCCTGAGGAAAATAATTTCCCTCAGGGCCTATGTCATCTTTGGGGATGCTGTATGGAGGGTTTTTTTAAAAGGAAATGAAGGAGAGGAGAGTTCTGGGAAGGAAAGGGGTTTAAGGGGTGGGTAGGAATCTGGGGTTCAGTGTGTCTTGGTCATCCGCATTTATCGTAGATATCGCATTGTCTTTGGATTAACATAGATAATACTGCAAAGAAAATACTTACATGGATAAAAATTATTTATTCTAACACCCCTCGTTTCAGGCTTGTTAGATTTAAAAAAATAAATATACAATTGTTAAAATAAGTACATTTTTCATATCCTATTCCACCATTAATCAATTAATTAATATTAAAAATATTATAAAGGCGAAAGTTTGTATGGATCTATGGATAAATGGATGTATGTTTGTTACTCTTTCACGCAAAAAATACTGAATGGACTTTAAAATTCTTTCACTAATAGAAAGCTACATTATTTGCGAGTAATATAGGCTGTACATGTTGGTAAGCTCTGGGGTTTTAAATAAGCTCTGGCGTTATGAAAATATTTATTATGCGTTTATTGTCCTGACGAAAATCAAAATTACGTTTCGCATGGACATCGGTGTTAGAAGAATGAGTTGATTGCCTTAACTAATTTTAATTTTAAATTAATTTCATGCAGGAGGCCCTGAGGAAAAAATCAATAAGGGCCTATGACATCTTTGGGGATGCTGAGTGGAGGGTCTTTTTAATAGAAAGGAAGGATAAGAAGTACTGGGAAGGAGAAGGTATGAGGGACGGGTAGGAATCTGGGGGTCAATGTGTCCAGAAGTGACGAACGCATAAATTCTCGAGAAAGAACTCGAGGAAACTTAAAATATCTTTGATTCAACAAAAGATACATAGGAGTATAAGAAATAAGAACCTACGAAAGTACTGGAGACGAATGGTTGGAGAAAGTTTAATAGGAAAATTAATAAAGAAAGTTAGATGCCAACGCTTTTGTTTGTTTAATTTTTTTTTTATTCCCAAAAAGATACATAAATTACAATAAACTTTATACAATAATTAATTACAATTAGATAATATATGTATTTGATTTACCCCCATAAATAAGCAGGGCTTCTGTGTACGAGGGGTGTTATTATATTGGTTTAATTTTTTTATTCAGTCTAAATTTTCGGTATAATTTTTAAGCTGAGTTTTAAATTTTTTTATGTTACTGTTCATGTTTCTGGTTTTTTCAGGTAGTGAATTAAAAAAATTAACTCCGAGATATTTATGATTTAACTGTCCTATTGTTTTTTTTTACATTTGGAGTAAGAATTATTGACGTTTGTCTAAGATTTCTGTTATTTTTAAAGGGTGCAACTTTATTTTGAATATTATCTTTATAAATTTGTAATGTTTAATGATAAAAGCACTTAATTTTCTGACCTTAAATTGTTTGAATAACAGTTCTGATGAATATGAGTAGGGTTTTTTTAAAATTGTTTTTATTATTAGTTTTTGTGATATGTAAATTGTTTGTAACAATTATTATAAGCAATAATTATCAGCCTGAAACACTCATCCACATTGTAAATCTTCCGAGAAAAGATACATGACGCCAACGCGACGGGAAGATTTTTCAATGTGGATGAGTGTTTCAGGCTGATAATTATTGCTTATAATAATTGTTACCCTTTGTGCTATGCATAAAAATCTTGTCTTAAACGTTAGTTTAAAAATAAAAAATAATAATTAAATTGTTTGTATTTGATTTGTATATGTACCGCCCCACCTATAATGCCGTATGTACAACCATTTATTAATCTATAAACAATTATTATAAGCAATAATTATCAGCCTGAAACACTCATCCACATTGAAAAATCTTCCCGTTGGCGTCATGTATTTTTTCTCGGAAGATTTTTCAATGTGGATGAGTGTTTCAGGCTGATAATTATTGCTTATAATAATTGTTTATAGATTAATAAATGGTTGTACATACGGCATTATAGGTGGGGCGGTACATATACAAATCAAATACAAACAATTTAATTATTATATTCAATGTGGATGAGTGTTTCAGGCTGATAATTATTGCTTATAATAATTGTTACCCTTTGCGCTATGCATAAAAATCTTGTATTAAACGTTAGTTTAACAATTAAAAATAATAATTAATCTATAAGCATTTAATATTTTTCAATTTCTATAGCTAGAGGTCCATGTATATGATATGTTTATTCGTTTACGTCGGGGATACCTTTACGTCACGTTTCTCGTGAACTTTTTTTCGAGGGAAATGTGAATGACCTTGACCTCAAGGGTATTCATAAAAAGATCATATTGTTTTATAATTCTTAATTGAATTCTATAATTTTATTAAAATTATACAATTCGAGTTTTATTCTTAATTGAATTGTATACTTTTACTAATTATAATTATCAACCTGTTATTATTATAATATACTTTTATTATTATTACGACTTTATGTCCGGGATAAATCTTCCTCACAGGAAAAACTAAACCCATCCATACACTTTTCCACAAATGATCATTTAGTCAATCCACGCTATGCAAGTGCACTATATACATAAGTATAATAAATTCAAAATAATACAAGAACAGCATGTCATCCTACCAGAGACCAAATGGGAAAATAATTCACCGACTCCAGATATTTTCATATCAGAGGGTTCGGCTCGTAGGAACTCCTAATTGGACCTATGAATTCTACTGATCCCTCAATATAAAACTTAAAAACTAATTTCAATATTTTGTTAGTACATTTAGAAATCGTGATAATAATATTTGAAATTTAATTTATTTTGTATAATTTAATAACTTATAATTTAATTTATCAACCATAATATGAATGCTTTCCAGTTTGTAAACTTCACCCGCCATAACACAGGCATATCCCTAGCATGGCGGATGAAATAAAAATCTATACAATGTACAAAGTTCTTATAATCTTATAATAGGTATAAAACAAAGTCGGGTTAGTTATACCATTTATAACTCAAAAACGGCTGGACCGATTTTTATGATCTTTGATTTGTTGAATTTGTCTCCACCTCGGATAGCAGAATAGCTGTTAAAACATCGAAAAAATTAATATTAAGAAAATTCTTTTATTTATTCATTTGGTATGGAACGAATTTTCGTCTTTTGAAAGAGCTGCAGGAATATTGTGAAGTTTAATATTGAGTAAGTAGTGAGTGAATTCCGAAAATTCAAAACGTCAAATCCCAATATAAAATGCTGCCCCTCTTTCTTACACACTAAATGTCAATAGTCTAAAATGAGAGAAACGGTGAACGTATGTCTGCACCCCTCCAAGGGAAAAATTCAATAAATATAATAATTCTCACTCACACGTATAAATAAAAGAAACGCAATTCCCGTAAGTAAGTGGAAAAGTAAAAAAATCACAAAAATATAAATCAATACACAACGCCATCTCTGATACTGACAAAAACAAAACACGGACAGTTACGCATCGATAATTGCTTCATTGTGTAATTTTTAACTTAATAAAAAAAACTGTATTTGATTCAGCTAATAAGTTATCACAACAGTTATTGATTCTGAGGCGGTACGAAGTTCGCTGGGTCAGCTAGTGAATAAATAAATCTAATTTATTTTACTCTGTATTTTTAAATATGTAACAGACTTATTTATTCGTTAGAGAAAAAATATTTAATAGACTGTTTAAAACTTTTCAATATGTTTCGTCTAATTTTTTTTTCATCCAATTTTCTTTTCTTTCGTAATTGTGAAAAGGCACCTTTTTTGAAAATTAATACCGCATAAACTGCTCCCTACTATCTGGAGCTAGTTTGATTATAGATGTTGTGCTAGATGTTGTGAGGCTGAAGGCAGTAGGAGAGTAATTCATTCTTCACCAGGGCAATACTGAGAGTATCTACCTTCTGGAAAGTGCCTCTTGTGTTTGGCTGTCATAATATTTATCAGGTTGGTTAAAATTTGATTTATTTTAGTTGAATGTTTTATTATTCATTATTTCATAAAATCTTCCATTAATAAAATGTACTATATTTTGCAATTCAAAGCATGACCCGTTCTCAATATTTAACCAGGTATTATTATTTAACCACAAAACTCAAAGCCTACTAATTCAAATACGTATTCAATTTCCATACGAAAACCCTTCAAATAGTGTCCCTCCTATAAATATTCATCGGAGTCCCGTTTTGCGGCGGACGTGTGAATGGAAGGAATCGAGTTAATTTATTGTTTCAATGAAGGACATTAAATTTGTACATTTCCCTCGAGCGCTTCCACCGCAAACAATAGACGGTGTAAGTACAATATATTATATCATTTAATTCGCTCAGTGGACGCCGGACGGAACTCATTTGTGAATGTGCTGGTGCTAAGTGAAAATCTTAATCTTTTGATTTATTTATTTATTTATTTATATATTTATTTATTTACATCTATATATTACAGTTAACACCTTATTGTTAACATTTTTACATATGTAATATATTTTGAAAACATTTTTACATATTAATATTACATTTCATTATGTTGTGTGTTAGGTAGGTTTGAGAAGGTGAAACTGTTGGTTGGTAATATTGTATGTTTCGTGAACACCTCACTAGGAGAACCTGTGCTGAGGTGTTTACGTGTTTATGATTAAGTGTGACAGGTACAGGTATTTATGTGTTGTAGTAGAAAGTTAGTTTTTTTTCTTTTTTTTTACATTTTAATGGTAATTGTACATAGATTACTTAGAAGAAAAAGAAAAAATATATATAAGGTATATATGTATATTATATGTACATATGAATAGTTGGTAAATTCTTGATAGACATGTTTATTTATTTTACACTTGTTATAGTTTGGTTATGTTTGGTTAGGGATTAAAGTATTTTGATAAAGTGAATATCTTGATTTTTGATCCAGGCTGTGATATGTTTTTTGTGGATGTTTGTAGATGTATTTGCAATTAGTTGTTGTTTCAGAGTAATGGGCATATAATTAAAAAGTTTGGTTGCATAATACTGAAAATGTCTTTGTCCGTGTAATAATATATAAGCTTGTGACTTATTATGGTACATTATAATTGTGATAATTACATTTGACGAATTTACCTCCATCTTCGACAATTTACCCGGAAATTAATAAGGGCATTGGTGGTAAAAACTAGTCATTCTTTGAACGGTAGCGTTTTTTACATATGCTCCATACAGGAGACCTTGAGGAAAACAAAAAGTGGAGGGTCTTGAGAAGTTTTATGAAGCAACAAGGTATGAGGGGTGAGTAGGAATCTGGGGATCAACATGTACAGGAATGACGAACGCATGAATCCAGCCTACTTCAGTGCAAGGTGATAGGTCGAGAGAGTCCGACTGAAGAGGTTAAAAGGTCTCTGCCAACCAGTCTCTCCCGATCCGTCCTGCCGCACAGTAGGTGGTTAACGGCTAACCCATCAGTTGCGAAAACCTCGACACATCTCACCCCATGAAGCCGGACACCCCTACTACGTCACCAAACGTAGCGATCCACTTGGGGTGACCTATGGCATAGATCAATTTGGGAGACGGGTACGGGTGGTTGGGGTAGTACCCCAAGTGGTTCGCTACATTTAGTGACTTAGTAGAGGTGTCTGGTTTCATGGGGCGAGGGTTGTCAAAGTGTTAGCGGCGGATGCGTCGGGCCGGATGGCGAGATACCGTTTAAGGGAGGCCTTTTGACCTCTCCAGCTGGACTCTCTCGACCCATCGCTACACCACAGTGGAAGGGATGGATTCATACGTCCGTCACTCCTGGACACACTGACTCCCAGATTCCTATCCACCCCTCTTACCTTTTTCCTTCTCTTCCTTAAAAAAGACCCTCCACACAGCATCCCCTAAGATGACATATGCATTGAGGGAAATTATTTTCCTCAGGGCCTCCTGTGCGGAGCTAATGTAAAAAAAGGGGTTTGGTTATCCAATAAATGGTTCCTGGGGCGGCGGTACCCATAACCGCCTCGCAAATTGTAATATAGATTACTAAATTACGTATGTTAAATTGTAATAATATCGCGTACTACGACGTGAAATCTCGGTCATGCGTTCTGGCGGAATAAAAGGGAACTATTAAACACGACTACCACCTTGACAGTGTATTGACCGGATGCGGAACAGACAGACGAAACGCAAAATTGTCGAATCAAACAAAATGTGCGGTCAATAAAAACAATGTGTCAAAGATTTTCATTATAAGCATCCATGTATCGAAATAATACACTAAAATAGACTGTCTATCAGAGACTTCATCACAGTTTGTATCCCTACTAAAAGGCGAAACAGTTGTCACGCTTAATAATATTTATACATCAGGACTTGATCATAAATAAACCATTAAAAAAGTAAATAGAATAATAATGCATTTTTACGTTATTAAATATTTAAAAAGATTTGAAACTCTCTGTTTACCTTCTGCTTTCCTGATATTTAATGCGTCAGCATAAAATATACAATAGCCTTTCTTTTATCTTTCTAGAAAATACCTTTCCTCATTTCGTTACGCTATTTAGGTAATGTAAATTCCAGGAAAGATAACAGCGCTCGACAAGGCAAACATTGTTCTGTAATGAAGAAATTCTTCCAGGGGCGAGAACCTTTGAGGACAGATACCAATGATTCAGGTAGCATTAAGATTTCAGCGAGTATGGTTAAATTTAAGTATCACTCCAACTTGTAATTAGTGATACTAACAGCCTTTTTTATTATTCCAATTGGGGTAAGTATGTCATGAACGCAATGTGGAGGAGGATACGGAAAATTAATGTTGGGAAGTATCTATCTTCTTAAAGTGAAACTTCTGTAGCCCCGCTGTAATTTGGATTTCGGATGAGACGGAAATGATGATTACTGCACCTGCGACGCATCAACTGCGCTCATTGGCCGCTTTGATTGTAAGGTCACTTTTAAAGGCTCCTATTGGTTGAGATACGAAACGGAAATTACGCTAGGTCTGCGCTCATTGGTCGCTTTGATTACGACCTCACTTTTCAAATATTGGTTGAGATTGTTTTGGTAAAGTTTCGCTTCTACCGCGTGTAAACTACACTTTTTTACATTAGCTCCACACAGGTGGCCCTGAGGAAAATATTTCCCCTATGGCCGATGTCATCTTTGGGGATGCTGTGTGGAGGGTCTTTTTAGGAAAGGAAAGAGAGGAAGTTCTGGATATAAATAGATATGGGGGTCAGTATGTGACGGGCGTATGAATCCATCCCTTACACTGCGTTGCAATGCGATGTGCCTAGAGAATATGGCTGGAGAAGTCAGAGGGACTCCCTCAACCAAAGATATTGTTATATTGAGACATAAGAGATGTGCTATCCGCAGTTTTTACTGGGTGGGACTGTGCTTCCTGGTGTCGCCGATATTGTTAACCAATTAACGAATAAACTGAACGAATGAATAATTAACGAAGAAACTAAACGAACGTTAAATTAACGGAGAGTGAGCTTTTTCGAACAAAACTGTGCCCCAGGAGTGAGCATTTTTGAAGTGTATGAATAAAACAAAATTAAATGCAAAACAATAGTTTGCCCAAAATCTAGCAATGTAAAAATATTTAAAAATATATTATTACTAATTTAGACAAGTTAGAGAAAAAACTAATTTAGCATATCGAAGAGTTCGCCAACCATTGGAGATGAATCACCATAACATGAAGACAACAAAATATATATATACACATACCTACTACAAAATATTACTCACCATACAACATAGCAGGACGTTGTGAGAAAACGAATTCACTTTGGTGCATTGTATGTTTTTTCTTTTTCTTTTTTTTTTAGTTTTTTTTTTTTTTTTTTTTAAATATTAGTTTTTCGTATGGTAGTTTTCAAAACATGGGTAAATAAATAGAGCCACGTTTCTTTCAACGCAAATGAATTAGTTAATTAATTATCTATGTCTAACACATATATTATCAAACGACCAAAACAATACAAAAACAAATAGAAGAAACAACAAATAAAACACAAAATAAACAAGTGTCACTGTTACATAAAAATATTTCGTCAAACACTTGAAAAATTATTGACAAAACGGTATTGTTGCATAATATAAGAATAAGCGAAACTCAAAACCACACAACAATACGTAATAGTTAGATTCATATCAAAAATAACTAAGAAATCCGCGAAAACAAACGTCAAACAAAACTTTGCATAAATATTTCACCAAACACTCAATAAATTGTTGAACAGAAGGATATTATTATATAATATAACAATAAACAAATCTCGAAACCTTATAATCATACGTAATAGTCCGATTCGTGGCGAAAATAACGAGAAAACCGCAAAAAAACACAAAACTTAGCAAACATCCACGCTCTCAAATCAGTTGTTGTCAACTGAAGAAACAGGTATAATGGCGGTTGATGACGTCACATGTTTTTTTAAATTTCAAATAGCAACGTCGGTAAATGTGTCAACTACTCCAAATATTCGAAACATCCTTAAAAAATGTCCATAGGTGGCAGTACACTTCACATTTCATTAATAAATCGCGTGGGGCACGATTTATACACACGGCCGTAATATTACGGCCATACTCCTTGGAGAGTTTTTTGTTCTCGCCGTAATATTACGGCCATACTCCCCAAGAGGTTAAAGGATAGAATTCTTTCCGTGTTCAAACTATATTGTTAACCAATACTACTGCACACCTTCAAAAAATTAACGAAATGAACAAATTCTTTCCGAATGCAAACTATTCCCAATCAGGTAGGAGTCCGCCGACAGTCGGGCGGACATCATAGCATATCTCTTTTATATTTCAATATCTTTGCCATCAACCATTATCTCCCGATCCGGTTTTCCATGCAGCTGGTAGGCAGACGCATCCGCTGCCAAGACCCGTACAAACCTCACCCGCTAAGCCACCAAACGTAACGAACGACTTGGGGTGACCTATGGCAGAGGTGTTGGTTATCCAATAAATGGTTCCCAGGGCAGCGGTACCCATACCCGCCTCCCAAATTGCATTATTAGTTTGGTGGAAGTGGCCGTCAGTGCATTGATTTGGTGTAAAAAAATCTTACTTAAACGTATACGGTCATTCGCACGATTCGGTAATTTAACTGAAACGGGTGTGTAGTATCTACATGCAAAAAGCATACGGCCGTTCACACGAATCGGCAATTTGACTAAAACAGTAGTTTAATGCTAAAAGCGTACGGTCGTTCACACGAATAATCTCAGCTCGGAAAGGGTTCAATACACGTGGTTTTTACACGGTACCAGTTGTACGTGGGTACTACGTACAACGTCGTTGTTTTCGGTTTTATTCACCATTTGGTTTTACAACGCCCTTTCATCATTATTTTAAGAGAAACGGCTGCGCTGCCTTTTTCAAACAAAACTTAAATTTGGATTTGAGACCAAAATACCCAACCAAACTGAATTTTTTTTTTATCAAAAGGTACAGCAAATATCTAGTGCAGAAATGTGATATTTGTTGTGTTTTTATTGAATTAAGATATAAAGGTAACTAAAGAATTAAATATATTCCGGTTTGTAAATGTGTAATTTCTATTTCTTAGGAAATTCTAAAAATTATAGTACTTTATTAAAATTAAATAGTTAAAATATATTGCGAATTCATACGTCATGTATTGGATTATTGTAAATTCTAATTATGCAAAATGATCTGGAAAGAATCTCATACTTCTTATTCCCGAAAGAAACCATTCGTTTATTCTGAATGTAATTATTAATGTTCTCCAAAATGACCTTGATAAAAATTCATGTGTCATATATTCTGGTTTCTAAATGTGTAATTTATACTAATTAAGGAATTCGTAAAATTACAGCACTTTGTATCAATTAAATAGTCATAAATTCATTGGGAATTCATATGTCATATATTGGTTTATAAATGTGTAAATTCTAATTATGCAATTGTAAATTTCTCCAAAATGACCTGGAAAGAATCTCATACTTGTGATCTCCCGAAAGAAACCATTCATTTATTCTGAATGCAATTAATAATGTTCTCCAAAATGACCTTTACATCTTTGCGATTCTTTCACGGACAAAAAGAAACCATCCCTTCGTTCAGAATGCAATTATTAATGTTCTCAAAAGTTGTCTTGATAGAAGCTCATTCCTGTGATCACTTGAGCGAAAACATTCCTTTGTTAAGAATATTATGAACTAAATATGCAATTTGGCTGTCCCGTCCTAAATAAATATTTTTTTCTTGATTTTGGGGGCAACTTTGGAATTTTTTGTGAATCTTTATATATATATAAGACAAAGTTGGGTTGGTTACACCATTTATAACTCAAAAACGGTTGGACCGATGTTTATGATCTTTGATTGTTTGGATTTATCTCCACCCCGAATAGCAGAATAGCTATTAAAACATCGGAAAAATTCACGAAAAAAAATTATGAAGAAAATTCTTTTCCTCATACATTTTGTATGGAACGAATTCTCATCTATGTATGAAAGAGCTGCAGCAATATTGTAATAAATATAATATCGAACAGTTAGTGAATTCCAAAAATTCAAAAACGTCAAATGTCAATGCGCTGATTGTTTTGCTTTTGTTCTTAAACATATGATGCTGTCCCCCTTTCTTACACACTAAATGTCAATAATCGGAAATGAGACAAACGGTGAACGTATGCCTGCACCCCTCCAAAGGAAAAATACAATAATTATCAAAAATCTCCCTCACACGTAAGTGGAAAAGTAATAAAATCACAAAAAATATAAATCCGTATTCAACGCCATCTCTGATACTGACAGAAACAAAACACGGACAGTTGTGCATCGATAATTGCGTCATTGTGTAATTTTTAACTTAAAAAAAACTGAATTTATTTCAGCTAATAAGTTAACACAACAGTTCGTCGGGTCAGCTGATTATTTATAATTTGACAAGATTTACCACTTTACTTCATCTCTTCCAAATTTATACTCTCTTTATGAGATTTCAATTACGCTTTCAATTACCGTTCTGTTTTAATTGTATTGAAATTATTATGTATTTAACCTTACATATTCTTGTAACTATGACATAGTTTTATGGGTGACCGGCCAACTAAGAATGAAACCAATTCAGAACCACCTCAGAAAGGTCATTAAGAGTGATGATAAAATTTTGAATAGGTTAAAATGGTTAAATAGGTTAAGTTAGGTTAGGGTTGGGGTTATTTAAAAATTATTTTTTCATAGCTTTTAATGACCTTTCGGAGGTGTTTCTGAGTTGGTTTCATTCTGAGCTGGCATGGAACCACTTTTATTTACCTCTACGTTTACCTCGACCCAGGTATATCCTAGTGAGACAGGCATCGAAAAACCCCATGTAAACATACTTTGTACACAACAGATAAATAAAAATTTAAAAATTTGCTGTGTCCATATAATGAAAATTAAATAAAACGCCGTGTAAAAGGTGTTCTTTTGGTAGTAAAATTTATATATGACAGATTTGTGTTCCGACGTAAATCGGTCATTTGTACTGTATCTAAGTGTACTCCCAACAAAATGCTTTTATAAATGATTATTAATTATTTTTATTTTATATCGTGTCATATTTTTATAGTAAACAAAGTAAAATTACAATTTTTATTAATATTTATCATTTACTCACAAATCATGAAATATCAAAAATCAATGTTACCTTTAAAATCGTGAAAAATTGATTTCTTTAATTACCTTTGTTTTATAATTTTAAACACAAACAAATAAAGTAACAAAAATACATAAAGTAGCACATACGCGTATTAGAAATTTGATAACCGTTTTGTTTTGGTTTGTTTGGGTATTTTCGCTTCAATTTTAAATTTAAGATTTTTACGAAAAGGGCCGCTCAGTCGTTCCCCTTAAAACAGTATGGTTTTCCAATACAGTCGTTTCAACGTACATTCAATGAAATGACAAAAAACATATGTTAGTGGGTACATATCTTTATTAGGGTATTTCATTACATGATGAGTCAAATTGAAAAGAAATCCTTCCCATTCTAAGGACAGGTTGTGAATGCGGAGGGTATTGGCTCAAGCCGCTTTTGTCTGAACCTCTAAGGCCTAAGTTATATACACTTCTGGATTTATGAAGACTCTTGTATTGCTTAAATTATCCACGATGCTACAAGATATTAAAAGATATTTATTTAACAAAAACAATTGAAAACACACCTACTTTGTAAATAAATTATTACTAAATATATCTTATATATTGTAGGGGAAATATGTATATTATAATATACTAGACCATTTTGCATCACCACATACTATTTCATTACGTCATTAACGGACCAAAAATGTTTGGTATCAAAAACACTCATTTGGGTTACGTGTCTGTAAACCTGGGTCACTGAACTCTAGGACTCGGAGTAGTTTTGAATTTAAGTGTCATGACTGTTTAGAGAATTCCGACAAGTGATAAAGTACCTACCTATAAAATATGATATTAACTTTTTTTTTCAATTACCATTCTCAAAATGGTAACTGATTTGTCGATATTTCAGACTATACGTGATTTCTCAAGGGTATGTGCTAGTTAAAAATATAAACAAAGACATATTTTAAGAGGAGTTAAATATACACCAATAACACCATTGGTGAGTTGCTATGTGCTATTAAATCAAGATAATTGCAGATAATGCATTGAAAACCTTGCTTTTAGGGTTCAGACTGGCGAAAAAAATATATAAACGCGATATCAGCGGCAAGGATCATAACCGGGGTCTCTAAATATTCGCATATTTCAGAACACCTTCGTAACCTTCACTGGCTCAAGTGTACTGAAAGAATCCAGTATAAATTATTCTGGGTGGTTTTTAAATCAATCAACGAAATGGCCCCACCTTACATCTCCGAATTTTGCCTCCCGGAAAATACGTCCCAGAAAATCCGCAACTTCATCAGCTATAAGCAGACTAATAGAACCTAAACCTAAACTAAACTAAAGAAAGCCAAATACTAAGTTTGGAGATCGTGCTTTCGGCGTATCTGGGCCTAAGGCTTGGATTAGACTCCCTCCAGAATTAGGACGCATAACAAGCCAAACAGAGTTTAGGTCCAAACTAAAAACCTACCTTTTTGGGCTCTCATACCCTTAATTTTAATATACCTTTTTGAAAGTATCATACTTGTATTGCCTATGATATGTCTTAATCAAACTTTTATTACTGAATTAAAATTACTCGAGTCCTTACACATCAATTTGTCTCTTGACGAATCACATTTATGATGATCAAATCCTTATAGGTACTACTGCACCACCCACCATTAAATGTTGCTTTTACTTTCCAAAATACACTCATCAAACAATACAGGGTGTCCCAAAAAAAAGTTGATATTTAGTGGATCGAATTTTAAAAAGTAAGGGTTCTATAGAAAAAATGTTTATTAAATACTAAAATACACAATTTGGAAATTTATTTCTGAAAAATAATATCGTCCAAATGTAAATCCTTACGTTCGCAGCATTCATTTAATCTAAGAGTAAAATTTCTTATGACGGCTCGCCAGGTAGGCTTCGTGATGACTGCCATTTCGTGACGGATATTTTCTTTTAATTGCATCAGGGAAGTCGGATTTTTGGCGTACACTTTAGATTTGAGATAACCCCACAGGAAAAAGTCCGTAGGGGTTAGGTCAGGACCACGAGGAGGCCAACTTATGTCACCTCTCCTGGAGATCAATTTGCCAAGGAAAATTTCACGAACTCATGGCAGAGACGTATTCGACTATGTAGTGTTGCTCCGTCTTGCTGGAATCATGTTCTTTGGTTAAAGCCAGTAAGTTTGTAGGGGTGCAACATTAGGTCTTTCTGCAAAATGCTGCACATTTAAAGCACTTGCGCACTTCCGAATCGAAAAGTTCGAGTCGTCACGAAAAGGCTGATAAACACTCTCTACATTTTCTACCGTTCTCGATGATCTTGGTCGCCTGGATTTTGGTTTTGCCAGCGTTGTACCGATCTCTTCAAACTTTTTGACCCATTTTTGAATGAAAGGAATGCTTGGCGCATCATTGAATTGACGAAAACCTCAAATATTGCAGAATCTTCTATGCGCTACAGTCGCCGAATCACCATTTTTGTAAAACTCACGCACGCACAACGCGCGGTCGCTCCCGAGAAATGCTTCATAGCGACTAAATTCCCAAGAGCCAGACTATTGATTGACATACCCCCCGCGCCCCTCGGAAAAGTTGCGTTCCAGAAAGCAAAACAAATATCAACTTTCTTTTGGGACACCCTGTATATTACATATTAATATTAAAATATTTTTGAGGATTAAATAACAAGTGTTTACAATTATGTCCTCTGCGTGCAAACTCTATCTAAATTTCTTTAAATAGACAATACAGTGTTAATTTCAAGCGACCTCCCAGGTAAGTATGGTCCTGTATCCACTCATTTTTAGGCAGCATCGCGTTCATTGGTCAAAACATTGTATATATATTTTTGTATCGGTGATCAATGAATAGGTGTATGCAATTTTTAGCCATAAGTTGTTTTAATTGTTTGTTTAGCTTGTAGTTTTTTTTTCAGATTTTAGTAATGTATTATAAGTTTATACAGCACCCTTGAGGTGATTTTTCACAAAAATGGCGCTATATAAATCATCAAAATATTATTATTATTATCTCGTACGAACGCACTATATAATTCCAATACATTTAGTTGACGTCGCGTGTTCCAGTGATGGCGGTTAAAATGGTAACTTCAAACCAAAGGTTTCGGAGAAAACGCTGTCCGAAACGTTGGCTAAAGGAGGAGATAGCGCAACACGGCATTACACCCCAAAAACAAATAACAAAAATACCCAGGCCTAGTTTAATAGGCACTTAAAAAATAAGGCAAGATGCCATACAGTTACTAATTTTAAAAAACCTGGCGAAACCGGGTAGTAACTTCTAGTACAAAATGAATGGATTCCCAACTAATATTCAAGTTTAATTCAATATAGCAAATGGAACAAAGGCAATAAATATTATATTATAGCATCACAGAGAACTTCAGCTAAAGTTTTCCAATTTGATGGAAATGCTGCTCCATAGAATGCAATCCGACCAAAGTTTCCATATTCACGGCAATAATTTGTTTGCATTCGTACCAGGAATATAGATACTATTTAAATAATAATATATTGAAAACAGCGTCCTTTGTACACTGTACACGTACAACACGATAGATACATATTGTTTGCAAACCTTTGTTCAGTATTTGATAAACAAGTTTTCTTCAGAAGCACGTGTTTCGAACAATAGTATGGAATACCTCGATACGATATCATCGATGTATTATCATTATGTACATTTTATCTTTGAATGAGCTTGCTTTTGTGTGGAACTGGTATTTTTAACCCGGCGTCCTATGGGTGGAATTTACAAGGGACGTTCCAAGGGGTTTGGGTCATCATTACTCACTTACTCAACACTAATTATTTCATTATACCTAACTATAAAAAAAAAGTGCTTTAGATCACACGACTGAAGTAAAACTTCTTTAGCTCCATCTATATTCCATATGATTGGAAGAGAGAAAGAAAATGTGCGCGCGCACTGCTCTCTCTTGCTCCTACAATGTGATACAGACAATAGGCCTGCACTGTGTCTTAGATATATACATAAAGTAAACATAAAATATACATAAAATATACACATAAAATATACGAAAAGTAACTGGCTATGAGAGAAAGAGAGAAAGAAAAAGTCAAACGTGCGTAAAGAAGTTTTGCTTATACAATAAGGACGCTCAATTTTAAAACGTCAGTAAATAAAGTTGTGTGTGGGATAGAAATATATTTAATTTAAAATAAAACAATAATTTTGTAAACGCCGCTTTTATTTTTTATACTTATGTTTATGTTCATGTTCATATATATATATATATATATATATATATATATATATATGAACAAAGAAATATATTTTATGGCAATAAGTGTAGAATACGACGTCGTTCAAACGTCCGCCGCAGATTCGCTTGGTATAGCACGTATTCGGGAGGTCCAATGTGCATACCTCGCACTCGCATCTATGGTAGACTTTTAATCTGTCTGACAAGGTGTAAGAACCATCGACACTGTCTGATTACTGAGAAAACAGCTTTTGATAGTTCCTCAAGTAACATATATAATATTCAGCTTTGATACAATAACGTAAGTATAATTATAATTCATAATAATTTAAGGATGTCTGACAAGGGGTTGCAACTGTACTAAATGTCTGACAATGGACGACGTGATTTCTAATATTATTCCAAATCTATATATCTAATGAATCCCTGTTTCCCTTGGTCACGCCATAACTTCAGAACGACTTTACCCTTTATTGATCCTTTTTTCAGTTTTCTAATACTTTGTAGAAGGTTCTTACGGAAAGAAAAATTAAGAAAATTGGATAATTTCAGAAAATTTAACGACTATTTTAACTTCGCACGTTTGACATTGTGAATTTAGCAGGCAGCTGTTTTTTTTGTAACAAAATAATTTTCTATGATTTTTTTAAATTATAGTTATTTTAAATAGGTACCTATGTTAGCTACCAAATCAGATTGATTGTTCTTATAATATACAAAAAATGAATATTTGTAATAAATGAAAAATTAAAAATTAAAAAAAAAATTGTAATAGGTGGCACGTGAGCTGTTTGAAAACTTAATATATGAAACGCGTGGGGGTTGGTGGGACGGGGGAGCGGGAGAGGGGAGAGGGTAGGCGGGGAAGGCGGAAAGGGAACGACGGAGCGGATGGGGATGCGGAAGGGAACGGGGCGCACGGGAAAGGACATGCAGGGAGAATCAATTTATTTCTTTGAATATTGCGTGGAAACGCAAGCCAGGAACCAGCTAGTAAAATACATAAAAACTGAGCTTTATACTTTAACAAATTTGAGGTGCAATTGTACACACCATTACTACCACATAATAGATAAACTAATGGACATACATAGATAAACTTTCAGGTTTCATAAAATAACGAAGGTATGATCATCACGGACTCTGGCTCTATAATCACATTTGAGTCGGTCTCATGGTCAGACACCATCACATTTAGAGTTTTACGCAATTTTCATTTTTTTCGTTTTACATTACGATCGATAATGTTACGAGGCGGGTATGGGAACCGCCGCGGCCGCCTGGGAACTATTTATTGGATATCCAACACGCCTTCTATAGATCACCCCAAGTGGTTTACTACACTTGGTAATTTAGCAGAGTTGCCCGAGTTCAATGCCCAAGGTTTCTTGGCGGCAAATGCAATTGCCCAACTGTAACTGCAACTATAACTGCCCGGCAGACGGGATCTGGAGAGACCGGCTGATGGAGACCTATCCTAGACCTCCCCAGCATGATTCTCTCAACCTATCGGCTTGCACTGTAGTGGGAGGGATGGATATGTCCGTCACTCCTGTACACGTTGCCAGATTCCTGCCCGCTCCTAGTACCCTTTCCTTCCCAGAACTTCCTCTCCTTCCTGTACCTAAAAAAACTTTCCATGCAGCATCCCCAAGGATGACATAGGCCCTGAGAGATTTTATTTCCTCTTGCGTGGAGCTAACAAAAAAAAAACTGCAAAGTAATAAAACGATGAAAATATATATTTTTAATTCTTGTAATTGAAAATCTGTCACAAAAATCTCTTATCAACATGGTATCTACCTTGGAGTGAAAGTTTTTTTAATTAAATACTTATGAACTTCGCTATCAGCCTAAGAGGCTATTAATGGATGTTTCAAAACTTTTAAATTGTCTGGCAAAGCGATGATTGAAGGAATCGCCCGCTCCCGAAATATTTTACGAGGGTAGATAAGCGAAGGCTGTGTTTCCAAGGGAAGACAGGCCGAGGTTAGTCCAGCAGGAAATAGGATGTCGCCTAATGATGATGCGTTCGCCTTGTGTAGATAAATGTAGACTGATGACGATCATACTCTCTATTAAACGTAATTAGCTTAATAAAAGAACGACGGTGACGATAAAGCTGGGATATTTCATCAGAAAGCTTATGTCTGGGATTTCGGATTTTTTTACATTAACATCACACAGGAGAACGAAATGAAGGAGTGAACCTGAGTATTGAGATCCAGAAGGGAGGAAACACAGAGGCCGGCAAATCTTTCCACAACAGAGTTGTTGAACTCAAGAACGAGGACCAAAAACGACCCGTTCTCGGGTAACAAATGTCAACTGTATACACTTTTTATGTTGAGCGTTCGTTTGCGCTAGTTCCTTGGAGCATCTTTCTTTATTAATTAGATTAAACAAAGACAGCATTCCCACACGCCTGTGCTTTACAGATTGAAATCCGTTTATTAAGAAATGATAGAAAGCTTCCTGCGCATAGTGGAGAGTTTTTTTGAGTTAGGTACACACCGTTTCCCCGCAGGGGTAGGCAGAGAGGACGGACAGCCAAACAACTCGGTCTTGGCACACACTCTTTGCCTGATTTACATTCATACATCGTCTCTTACACACTTTTCTATTATTCTGACTCTTACATGGCCCGACTCAAGTATCTGATTCACTTGATCGTGCCATGTTTTCCTCGGACGTCCCCGACTTCTTCGACCATTCAAATTTGCGTCATATATTCTTCTCCCAACCTCTTGTGCGATTATTTCGATTATATAACATCCGCAATAATAGCGGCAAGATTCTGGACATATTTAGCGACAGCCTCCAAAACTACAAAATCTCTCGTGTCCAGGAGTGACAGACGTATGAATCCATCCCTCCCAATGCGGCGCAAGGCGATTTTCCGAGAGATTACGGCTGGAGAAGTCGAAGGCACTCCCTCAACCATTCTCTCCCGATCCGCCCTGCCAAGCGGGCGGTGGGCAGATGCATTCGCCGCCAGGAAAAACCTCAACCCAAGAACCCGGGCACCCCCGCTTAGTCAACAAACGTAGATAACCACTTGCGTTGACCTATGGCAGAGGTGTTGGTTATCCAATAAATGGCTTCTGGGGCGGCGGTACCCATACCCGCCTCCCAAATTGTTCTTAAAATAAGTTGGTGATGAAGCACGAATATAAGCAACGGAACGCACAGAAATTAGTAAATGTAAAAAAAAATAAGTGAAATATTTCGGCTGCATCCTAAACTACGAGTACTTCCAACCGAAGCTACTTTCATAAATATAATATGCACCTGGTTATCAATATATAAGCACAGCTAATGACATAATCAAGCGTTACATCGATTCTGACTGGTGGTGACTCAACAGAGAGATACTGACTGTTTCGTCATTCCGAAGTGAAGCATAAATATAAACCCTCCACGGCAAATACAAGGATTTCATCGCTCTGCATGCAGCAAAGGTTTTGAATTAATATATTTTTTTTTTAATTCCTTCCAAGTTTGTCTGACAAACTCTATTTAAAAAAAATCGAGTGCAGTTAACACGCAGTAGAACCGAAACTTTACCAAAACAATCTCACACTGTGAAGAACCAAGAAGTTTTGAAAAGTGAGGCCATAATCAAAGCAGCCAATGCGCGCAGACCCAAAGAAGATTTTACGACAAAAAAGTGGAATTTTTCGCAACAAACGTTCTTCTCGTACGTACGAATACCTCACTATAAATCCAGCTGGATTTTTATTGAGTAGATGGAATGCGTGGGAAATAAAACGGAAGAGACCTTATCGTAGTTCAGAATATCGTAATGATTTTATGTCGAAAAGAAGAACCTGACGAAAGAAGAGAGAAGATAATGAAATTGAGTAGTTTATGAAAAATATGGAGGCTGTAAGTTAAAGCTATTATTTTTATTTTTTTATTTTAAGATGTCAGATTTAGGGGGTATTTCACCATCTCCCTGATAGCATACCCATACGATAACGAATGTTATTAAATAAACTAATAAATACTCGCAACCTCCTATTTCTGCATATAGCCACTATTCATAGGTTCAAGTTACGAATAGTAAATCCAGACTTTTAAAATAAATATATCGTGTTGAATTAATTTAAAACGAACGTTATTGTATGGATAATCCACGAGGAGGATGAAATACCCCCTTATACGTTTAAGATCGATAAGTAAGGTCCCATGGACCGACATGATCACCAACACAGAAATTCTCAGGCGGGCTGGAGCAGATAGAGGAGAGAGCTTACATTGGTGAAAGTCGGGAAAATTTCATATCTGGGTCACATACTTCGAGGGGAGAAGTATCACTTGCTCCAATTGGTATGGAAAGGCAAGATAGAGGGTTGCTAGGGGCCTGGTAGGAGACAAATATATTGGCTGTGAAATGTACGAGAGTGGACCGGTATTAGAAGTGTGCAGGAGCTATTCCGGATTCCGGGCAGCGCAAAACATAGAGACATTTTCTAGAGAGATCGCCAACGTCGGGGGGACCCTAAGACTAAGAGTATGGATATTATCGTAGGTCCATGGGCATACCAAGAAGAAGAAGTAAGGTGGAATGTTGTGAAGCAAAAGGAAATGTAGAAGGTGTCTGGCTATTCAAATTTTTATTTAATTTTTTTAGGAACATTTACAGGTTAATAACATTACATGCATATATTTAAAAAAAACATTATTTAAGAAAACGACAAATTATAATAATTAGGTTATAATATAACCCAATAATTAATGTTCACATCATGCACAACATTTGGTTACAAATAGTGACGTGCATCAGGGAATAATCGCCGACCTTAGAATAATTATTTTTATTGCAACTTATTCGAAATAAGGTTTTCTCCCATGTTTATATTTTGATGAGTATTATACTTTATGAGTTAATAATGGCAATAATGATATCGCAAAAAATGACGGTGCCATGGGCTTTCAAAGTGAACTTGCGTAAAACGTATGTTATTGTGATTGGTAGTGTTGCAGCACTAGTTGTGTAATTCATTGTCATAAGTTATAATTCATAATAAGGATGAGGTAGCGATGGTAGTTCTGTCAGAACCCGCTGACCAATCACAGGGCATTTACATCTCTTACATTTTTGTTCGTTTTTAAACGACGATTTATTAATTGTACGTATAATTATAATACAATGTATACATTCAGAATCAGCGTTTGATGACATGTGTATATTCACAATACAGAACACGCGATGACTGACTTGGCAGTTTACAGCAGTTCTACTACTACTTAAAAAAATACATATACATGTATTAAAAATAATAATATATACACATATTTTATTTTAATTGTTATACTGATATTAACTGCCTCATAAATGATATTAAAAGCCTCATAAATGAACCAACTCTAATATCAAATGAATGCAAAACTTGCATCGATCATATTTTCAGTAAGACTAATAAACAAACTCAAGCCATCATATATACATCCACCATTACAGACCATTACTCAACAATTCCCTCCATAAACAAAAATAAAACAGGAAAAATTCAAAATCATAAAATTGTACTGCAAATATCAGAAACCAATTGGAAGGAAGTAAAAAAAAAAATACAAAATACTGAGTGGACAAACCTTTATGAAATAGATGATACAAATTCTGCTTGGAGCTATTTTAACGAAATTATACAACATACAATACTATCGAATACCACATTAATAGAAAAGATATCGTATAAAAATAAGCACATCAAACCTTGGATTACACAGAACATCATCAACTGTATAAGGAAAAGAGATGAAATACATTTAAAAGTTAAAAAAGACCCGTACGATATATTCAAATTAAGATTCTATAAAAGATACAGAAATATATGTAAAAATGTTATTCGCAACGCCAAAGAAAACTACTATAAAAGGAAAATAGAAGAATGTAACAATGATTCCAGAAAAATATGAAAGATTATCAAAGAAATCAATAACTCTGAACCCTCCTACAACAAGAAAATGATTGGAGAATTAAACATTGACATGATTCCTACTTCTTTTGCAGAGCATCCTGACAAAATTCTGGTATATGTTAATAATTTTTTCACTAACATAGGCTCGTAATTGGCAAATAAAATCACAAAACCAATAACTACTGAAAAGGAAATCGAAATTCATAAAGACTTAATCCAAGATAACACACTAAATCTAAATAAAATAACTAGCAACGAACTAAGAAAAGTGATTGCTTCACTATAACAACACTTCTTGAGGAAATGATCCTATCTCAAAACTATAAAACATCTCCAAGTGGAGTTGATCCTCCCCCTGACATACCTTATAAATCTCTCTATATCAAAGGGGATTTTTCCTTCTTGTCTAAAAAATGCAACAGTTTTACCAATTTATAAAAATGGAAGCAAAAATGACATAAATAATTATCGCCCTATCAGTAACCCTTTCTCAAAAATCCTGGAAAAAATTTTGAAAAGCCATATCGTCCACTTTCTGGAATTTAATAAAAAAAATTCTCCGACACAATATGGATTTCGGGAAAGTTTGAGTACCGTGGACGCCATTGAAAATTTTACAAGAATAGCCATAAAAAGTTTAGACGATGAAAAAAAATGTCTGGCTGTTTTTATAGACCTAAAAAAAGCCTTTGACACAATGGATCATAAAATTCTTCTCACAAAACTTAAAAAAATTGGCATATCTGGCACTCCACTAAATTTACTGATGACGTACTTGACAGGACGAACAACAAGTACAAACTACAAATAGGCCAACAAAAAAGCAATTCTCTTCCAATAAACTACGGCGTCCTTCAAGGAAATGTCTTGGGACCAATCTTATTTCTCATCTACATAAATGAAATTACCAAACTTCGCATCAATGGAAACATAATTATTAGTTTTGCCGATGGTACCGTTATGTTATTCCACGAAAAGGACTGGATGGACACTTATAAAGAGGCTGAACATGGACTAACTATACTTCAAAATTGGCTTCAGGTGAACTCTCTTACGCTCAATGTAATTAAAACTAATTATCTAGCCTTTTCAATAAACTCAAGTGGTCAACTGGGTAAAGAACCGGGTAATACACATAAATGGAATCACTAAAAAGCTTACGAGACTTGTATATTTCTTCTAAAACCTTAGAAACATACTACCTAGGAAAGACATCAAAAAAGTATTTTATGCTTTATGTCATTCCCGTCTTGAGTACGGAATTCTAGTATGGATATCTGCTACAGCAAATCATATTAACCATTTAGATATTGCTCAGAAGAGCATTATAAAAACCATACTAAAATTACCCATCAGAACCCCCTCAAAAGATATTTTTAAGTGTTTTGACATTCTAAATTTAAAACAAATGTATGCCAAGAATATTCTTATACACCATTTCAAAAACAGAAAATCTCCTAATGAAACTCGGATACATGACACAAGAGCCTCAAAAAAGGATATACGAGATGTTCCAAAATTCAAGACAAGTTTTGGCCAAAGAAACCACATATATCTGGCAACCAAACTTTACAACATCCTTCCTCCTAGTTTGAAAAAGATAAATAAGTTTAAGGAAAAAATCAAAACATGGGTGAAATAAATTAATGCAGACATACTAGAGAATGTATAAAAACATCATAGAAACTAAATAACTGAAAATCAAAGAAATCTACCAGTCCGCCTCAGCACAGGACCACCTAGTGAGGAGGACTAAGAACAAACAGATGAAATATTTATATACATTATCATATCTTGTAATTCTCATCAAACCTGTAATTAAATAGTCACTAATAAAAATAAAAAATAATAAAAAAACTTCCACGCCAGTCGTCGCATATTCTGTGACGTCACACGCTTATCGGTCGATCGCAAAACTTCAACATTTTCGACACCTTTCGGTATTTTCCAAAAATTCAAAAAGGTTTATCTTTAGCTTGCTCTAATTATTGCGATGCGCGTTTTGTAAATAAAATAAAATAATTACATTGTACAAAAAAAACTCATTGTTATCTGGGGATTATACCATTTAGATGAAAATTCTCGCGATATTTCCCGTTTGAAGAATATTCGCCAAAAATAAATTCCCGGTGTTTTACCCATCAGCCGCTACTACATTTTTACAAACATCCATTCAAGCCCGGATTATTGTCTCTTACCAAGGTGATTACGGCTCATAACTGTAGGGTCTGTGCAAACCCTTTTATTAAAATGATAAACATTCTCGGATGATGAGTAATCTGATAATACTTGAATTCCTCATAATTCCGTCGAAAATTATAAAAGCTGCTTGCGCAATTATTGAGAACATAGCTGTCAGAGGAAACTGATAACCTGATGAATTGTCTTCTTGGATACTATCATAGGTGGGTGGATTGTGTAAGGTTTTTTTTTCTTCATTTACATACTTTTAGGTTAACATGATTAAAAACACTTCGACTGCTACAAGTATTGGTATAGCTTGCAAAATTACATTCGAGACCGGTTCCCTGTTTGTTAAATAAAGGCTAAAACAAGCCTTGTTTGGTGTTCTACGATTGACGATAAAAAAAAAGAACTAATGCACCCGGACCAAGTCTTTTATATCAAAAACATTAACCTCAATTAAAAAAATGCGCTGGCATTTTAAAAACAAAGTACACTAGCGCCATCTGGTCTTGCAACAACAATCTGTATTATAATCAAAGTAGATAAAAGAAACTACAGAGGTCAGTGACTGTACTAATTTAGTTACAAATCTTAAAAGTGACAAATTATGTAGTAAACGCTTTACTCTCGATTGGTTTTAAAACCAAGGCCTCTGGGTTCAGAGCTGATGGGAAATTTTGTCCAATAATTCTTGAAAAATATTTTATTTCCTGTGCGATAACATTCTTGGCGAGTTGCTAGTATAAGCGAACTCCAAGATTTTCTTAAAAGTCGTGATTTCAATAAAGGATAAAGAGAAACGACATATTTGATTAAAAATGTCTTTCAAACTGAGTTTCTACTTGTATTCAGTTCTAGTTTATAGAAATTCAGCGAAGTTGCCAAAGTTCAAACGGCTATTACATTCCTGCGACAGTTTGACTTTAGACAGAACTTTAACATGGGGTATATAGCTTAACATCTCGTCAAAATACAACGTAGTTGTTATATGATGGTCCGATGGAGGGAGTTATTAGTGGAAAAACTGTGCCAAAAAAGAAAAATATTTTTAATATTGCTTCTCTTCTTCATACGGTGGAGGAGATTCGAGGACTACAACTGAGTTCGCCATGACTCTTCGGAAGTGTATCTTAAGTGTGGCTGTAGCAGATTTTAGTACTTCGTCCATAAGAATTTCAAGGGAACCAAAAATAAGTTAAACGCTCTTAAGATGATGTTTATTTCTAAACGTTTTTATTTCTAAATTCGAAAAATTATTTCTATGAAAATTGAACAATAATTAAAAAAACTTAAATAGCATTAAAAAACGTTCCATTAAAAAAAAATATATCACCGGGGTCTGAAATTTCGTTAAAATTCTTTACTCCCAATAATGTCAGGAGTAACTGGTTAGTAAGTCAAGTACATCCCTTAACATGTTGTGTTTCATAACGCTGTTGGATTTCATTCGTGTTTGTGTTCCGATCGGCCTATAGGATCGGAGGAATCCAGATTTTGGAATTCCGCACATTGGGGGTACCTACCTACACGGTAGATATGAGTCAAGTATCTCATTATCGCCAGTTTGTCTACAACCATCGTAACGTGACATTTGGCTCTACGTTGAAATGTTATCTATCAATCGGAAGTGTGTAATATGAAGCATAACTTTAATCACCGTCGTTCATCGTATGCTTTATGTGAACCTTCTATGTTAATCGTCTCATGACTCAAACTTTATCGTGGTTTTAATAACCGACCAGAACAAACTGTATCGCGCGCTTATGGATACATCTGTGACTGTCGCCGAATCGAGAACAAGTCAGAAGATACAATAGCAGTGAGTACCACTTAATGTGTATTACCATATCTTGTTTGGTGATCGGACATAGATCATATCGAGATCCATACGAGTTTTAAATAGCAAAGAGTGGCCGCAAGGTTATTCTGACCCCCGTGCATTGTCACGAAATACCCTGTATATCAATCACCCAGTTGATTAGTCAAATATCTCCGAAAAATCGAAATTTGTGTTGAGTGTGCATTTATGTGTAAAAGTGTGCCCTCCATCTGGTACAATTCTCAGATTACTCATTAACACCACCAAATCAAATATAAAGCAGAAAACTTGTATTGAATTAAATAAAATTTTGATGTTTTCTGGGTCACTAGTGGAATATTTCGAAACGTCATTATAATGTGCTGGACTTTTTTAACTCTTGTATTTTACCGCTTATTTAATGACACCTGTAAATAATATTTGATTTATGGCGAGCATTCTAATTTTGCTTTCGTCGTTATCTCAGAACTTAGTTTTTAGGGATGTCTGAGTAATCAACGGACGATTGATATGCGTGTTACATATTAGAGGAACTGCTGAAAAACAGGTGCATGTCGGGTCCGGAATTTACAGCTAAGCAGTGACCTTTTTTCAATATTATGAAACCAAACATAATATATATAAAACAAGCTAATAATCCATTGTCAAGAATTTTTATTATTATTATTATAAGTCAACGTCTGTGTGTGTGCATATGAGTATGTGCGTGTGGACTTAAATGCTCGATTGTTACTATCTTCGGTTGTCTGAAACACATTTCCACATACAGAAGTTGGAAAATCTTCCAAATTCAATTACAGATTCCGCACGAAACAGAAATGGCTGTAAGACATGTGCCATTGACTTACAATAAAACAGATTAGCCATTGCTGTTGAAATGTCGGGAAACTTATTTCTGTGGTTGTTTTAAAACCATAAATATTAGCCCATGTTTTAGGAATGTTGTTAGGCTAAAGAGATGAGTGGGAGGCGAAAAAAGGATAGGTAGGTTGGAAAGAACCTGTCATTAATCTATTTCCCTAAACAGAGTTTATTATCCATGCTTTGCCACTTTAATGAACATACGTATTTTTTATTGATTTTATATACATTTTCTCTTTCCCTTTATTAGAACAGTAAGCGCCTTTTTCATTCTTATCCATAACACAAACCTCATGTATTTTCTAATTCATAAAGTAATACGATAAGCCACCATTATCTACACATTTAATTAGATGCGAAAGAGATAAAAATAATGTAATAAAATTCCTTAGTGTACATTTAATACAACCCCCCCCCCCCCCCCCCTTTTTTTTCAGCAGATACCACGGACGTGCTAAATATTTACGAATCTATGTATAAGTCGTAGGCCGATCGTGAAATAAAGCAGATCATGATGAGCCTAGCCACATCGTGCCTGAGGCGAATCATGATCTGCCTGATTTTGACGATTGGCCTGCGACATATACACGGTGTCATGTAAGAGATGTAGTCTTAGAGCTTACAGAACCCAAAAAAAAACTTTTTTTTGGCACCTAAAAAAATATTTAAAACTTTTTGAACCGGGCCTAGAAAGTATTATAAAATTTGTTTTTTTTTTATTATTCATCTTTATTAATTCTGTTTTAATTTTGGTGGTGTGCTTGCTATGCCTGACTCACTAGGAAGTCCTGGGTTGAGAGCAGGCTTAGTTTATAACGTAATCAGTGTTTATGCAAACAATTTAAAGTCAGAAAATTAAGTGCATTATACTTTTATCATGCAACATTACAAATTTATAAAGATAATATTCAAACTTTAAAAATATCAGAATTCTTAGACAAACATCAATACTTTCTACTCCAAAATGTTAAAAACATTAGGACATTTTTAAATCATAAATATCTCGGAGTTAATTTTTTTAATTCACTACCTGAAAAATTCAGAAACATGAACAGTAATATAAAAAAATTTAAAACGCAGCTTAAAAATTACACCGAAAAATTCAACTGAATAAAAAAAAATAAACCAATATAATAACACCCCTCCCCATACACACAAGCCCTGTTTATTAATCAAATACTTAAATTATGTAATTAATTATAATATAAAAATTATTGTAATTTATGTATCTTTTTGTGAATAAAAAAAAGATAATAATAAAAATACATATCAACACAATACTTCGTTTAAAATAAAAGACAATCTAGAAATGCATTCTTGTAATATATAATCAGTTAATAACAAAAATACAATTAACAACACAATGTCATCTTAATATATAAAATAAAGCCGGGTTAGTTACACTATTTATAACTTGAGAACGGCTGTCAACAGAATAACTATTAAAACATCGCAAAAATTCACGAAAAAGAAAGTTATGAAGAAAATTCATTTCTTCGTACATTTTGTATGGAACGAATTTTCATCTTTTGAAAGAACTGTGGCAATGTTGTGTCAGTTGAAGTTTGCGTGAATTCCAAAAATTCAAAAACGTCAAATGTCAATGCGCTGATTATTTCGCTTTTGTTCTTTAACATATAATGCTGCCTCTCTTTCTTACACACTAAATGTCAACAGTCGAAAATGAGACAAACGGTTAACGTGTGTTTTCACCCTTCCAAAGGAAAAATACAATAATTATAATAAATTTCCCTCACACGCATAAAAAAAATGAAACGCAATCCCCCTAAGGGGCCATCCATAAATTACGGCACATATTAATGGGGGGGAGGGGGTAGCAAGTATGACTAGGGGTATGGGGTGGTCATCAGCTCTGTGACTTCACATGTAAAAAAATTTGAACTACTGTTTTGATTACTTTTAGATGTCACACTAGGGGGAGGGGTCTCATAAATGTGACGATGTGTGACAGGGACGGGGGGGGGGGGGGTAAAAAAATCTTGAAATTCGTGTGACGTAATTTATGAATGGCACCTAAGTACTTGAAAAAGTAAGAAAATCACCCGTACACAAGGTCATCTCTGATATTGACAAAAACAAAACACGGATGTTGCGGATCGATAAATGCTTCATTGTATAATTTTTAACTTAATAAAAAACTGAATTTAATTCAGCTAATAAATTAACACAACAGTTATTGATTCTGAGGGGGTACGAAGTTCGCCGGGTCAGCTAGTGTTTAAATAAAAGGCAATCAACATCGTACCAATGGAAATTCATACTTAGAAATTGGTTTTCATAAAACAGCTAATATTAATCCGCTGCAGACCGATTTTTTTTTTCGAATTTGACGTAAACAAAATTCATCTTCGGATTCGATTTACTCGAAAAGGAAAGCTCAAATCAATTTTTTTATGTAAATTACCCAGTTTCCCGATTGTACTACGAATACCCGAACACCGTGTATAAATAATAGTGTATGTGGCGAGAGTAGTTTTATTCCGAGATGAATGAAATTTTGCACACTTGACTTTCAAAACAAGAAGATTCTGCGTCTGATTTCTCACCTAACAAACTTTGTGTAAAGCACGGGCAACGCATGGGACTAGCATTTAAGTAATATTGAAATAATAATAATTTACGAGCGCCGACGGCTCACCTGGATAGTTTCTCCTTCAATGAACGTTCACCACACAATTATTTCAGTAAGGTACTGAGTTAATCACGAAGGAGGTTTACTCGCACTAATTTCTGCGGTAATACACTACACACTGTTCGGTCTACCGGAATATCAAACATGTTTAGTTCAAAGGCGGGGATTATTTTAGTTAATTTCATCGTCTAACTCCTTAGTATTATGTACTCCTGGTTAGCGTGATCGGGAATATTATTTGACTAGTTAATTGAGAAAGTTCAACGACATCCGTGGCTGAATCCAGCAGTCAAGGGTTTCATATTTAAATTAAACTAAGGGTCAGTAGTTTCACAGAATTTGAACATATCATCAAATTTCTTTTCAAGTCAGTCAATTAAGATCTATTCATATTGTGTTATTGTATCATTATAGGCCAGTTGTTTTACAAAACTAAAATACTAACAGAATTTAAATAGAACATTTATACAACTTGAATCACAGAACTTGGACAGAACTTTTACATAGCTTTTACAGAACTTGAAAATTAACTTCGGAATTTGAAAAATTGTTCAGATTCCAAAACCAATACCGCAGCAATATCTACCTTATTATTGTGACAACTCCAACACACAATATTATATACTTCCGTTCACCGTGTAGAGAATTTGGGTAATCATTAGAAGGATGATGTTGATATATTTAACGAATTATTCCTTAAATATAAACAGGTATCTTGGCAAGCAGAACAACAAATCTAATTAAACAAAATGATTAGCTCTCTTCAACATATTTATTGTACTATTCCTAATCTACTATTTTTCTTTCCTGCATTGTGGAGTATTTTGTTTTTATGATTCAGAAAATCACACAAATCTGACAAGAGATCTCGTCCGATATCCTTCTCCATCGAGATTAGATACCGGGCGAGATCTCTTGTCAGATTTGTGTGTTTTTCTAATGCTGTTAAATGAATAAATAATCATACATACTTGCATGAATTCGTGTTTAAAACGACCTAAACTAAATTACGTGACAGCTCACAGCTAAAATTCTGACATCGGCCCATAGAAAAAGCAAATAACAGCCGTATAAAATCACACAAATCTGACAGCAGATCTCGGCCGAGAACTATCTCGTTCCACAAAAGATATAGAATGGCTCGTCAGGTGGGCGTGATCAAAATAAGTAAATGAGATAAAACAAGAAATATTCGACAATAACATAAGAACCTACTGAGGATCGCGCTAATAGAACCTACCTTAAATCGAAATAGTGCTTGAATTGGCTTTTTCCATGTTGTGGCCAGATCCGAATACCCTTAAACTTTTCAACCTAGCTCTTCCCAACTTCTTACACTAGTCAGCCCACTGGCTCCGGATAGCCTGAACGTTTATATAAGTGTCACATACATTTCATCAAGTGAGTTTTTGCAATTCTTCATTTTTATTTGTCAGTCACGTGTGTGTAAATAAGTAAATACCAATAGGTTTAGAAAATAATAACTATTCTGGAACCTTTTTTCTATGGCCGAAGGCATTTCTTTATCCCAAAATCATTATTTGAGCAGGATATATAGGTCAACCCAATACAAAATGGTGCGGAGATAGCAGCGGTTCTATTTACGTTGGGTACTGGTTGGGGAATTATAATTTGTTTTGGATCCACTCCGTTAATAAAATCCTTCATATTTTTTTCTAAAATACGAGTACTACTGCCTTGTGCTCTTGAAAAAACAAAAAAAAACGTTTCCTAACTCAAGGTTAAGAAAATAATTTTATTCTACTAAAATTATTTACTTATTTATTTTCGGGAAATCGACAGTTAACATTTTTCCAGTTTGTACATGTTTGTATAGCCAAAATAAACCAATTATGGATTTCCTCCGTGTGACTTTACCTCTGATTAAACAGCATAATAAAAAAATGAAATAATAAAATTTATAATGAAGAGGTATGAGATCAAAAATTTTATAAAACAAAAGATTAAGTATATAAAATTAAAATTTACATAAAACATAAAAAAATCAATAAATTGATAACCAGGTTGTACATATAAATCAAATCATAACAGAATTATAAGTATAAACTATAGAAACACAGACACATAACATATTCATGAAACATCAGAGAAATACTCTTTTATGTACCCCTTATATTTGGTAAGTTCGGAATTGAAAATGTCCACCTTGGATAATTTGCTATTGTAACTATTGCATAGTCTATTCAGACAAGAATTCTGCTTACAGTTTGTCTTGCGTTGATCCACCCTGAACAGGACAGAAGAGCGTGTTGTACGCGCAGGTACATTAAACTGAATTAATATTAAATTGGGCATTGAATATTTCTGTTAACTAATTTATACAGGAATATTGCATCCATATGATGTCTTATAAAGGCGAAAGTTTGCATGGATGTACAGATGTTTGGATTTTTGTTACTCTTTCACGCAGTAAATACTGAATGGACTTTAAAAATTCTTTCATTAAAAGAAAGTTTCATTATTTGCCAGTAATATAAGCTGCATATATTTGTTAGCTCTGGCGTTATGAATCAGCTCTGGATTTTTGAAATTATTTATTATATGTTTATTGTCCAGACGAAAAGCAAAGCATTGCTAAGTAATTGTTTGACGTGCGCTGTCATTTTGTTATTTGTTTACGTTACTATGGAGATTCCTTTGATAGTAAAAATTCAAATTTGTATAAAATAGGTACTAATCCACACTTGACCTTAACTTTACTAATATTATAAATGCGAAACTGCGCGTTTGATTGTTACGTTTTAATAGGTGGCACGCGAGCTGTTTGAAAAATAAATGTAACTGGTATGGAGGGGTCGTGGAATGGGGGGGGGGGGGTGGAGGGTGGGGGGGGGAGAATACGCCAGCGAAGCCTGGGGCAAAAGCTAGTATAGAAATAATACCCTGGATCGCGTTTAAGAATAATAACATAACAATTTTCAAAACCTGTTTACCTCCTATTAAAAACGAGAGATATTATGTGAATACCGCACACAAGTCTGAACGGCAATTGTCCAGTTGTAGTGGGACTATGTCATCCCCAAATGGAATATGTTGTATGGTTGAACGGATTTGTGGAGGAGAACCATGGTATTAAAGTATCAGGCTCTACATATTATGGTCACCAAAAAAGATGGAAAGCTAACTGCTTTTGTGATTTGAACTAAATCATGGAAAGTTTTCCGCCTGCGGCGCACTTTTTGTGGGCATGCGTTAAATATATTTAAAGTTCATCTCTCTTCGGAAATAACTCATTAAATATATCTTTTAAGTTTTTGGTTTCAACGGTGGTGTTCATTAATTTAAGTGTTTCAGAATCACGTGCAACAATATTTATCCACGTGCAGAATATTTATAACATAAACATTACAAGCTTTCATGCTTAACAAAATTATCTGATGTTAAGAAAGAGTTTGGTGAATAAACTTATTATTAAGATTAGAAAACTTATAGCGAGAATTTACATCTAAGAGCTCTTAACTTCCAGATTCCAAACGAGCCAATGAAACGAATAATTTGTTCAAGAGAGAAATAATATCGATGAAAAAAGGTTTGATTGATCAAACAGATTTCGCTCGAATTTAAATAAAATTGACCTTACCACCACAACAACACATCGGTTTACCTCTTCAGAGTTTAGAATGGCACAAGAGTCCCATCTGTCCGAAGCCAGTAGGGTAGGACTATGGCATCCCCAATTGGGGTAGGTAGGTTATGGGGCTGAAGTTAGATGAAAGGGATAGGAGGTGGGTAAAATTAAGGTAAGGAAGTACCTGGCTGTTCAGACCTTATGGCTGGTCATCAAGTACGGTTATTATCATTTCAAGCAACGTTCTAGTTCTGAATTTCTGGTCTTTCACCTATAATCCCTTTTTTTGCTAATATACGAGTACAACTGAATTGTGCTCTTGAAAAACTCGAAAAAAACGTTTATTCACTGAAGGTTAAGAAAACAATTTTATGTAGAAATAGCACGCTAGATCGCATTTAAGGCCAATTGGGGCTTGTTGAGAGGCTGAAGGTAGTGGGTAGGGGAAGGATGATGGGGAGGAGTAAGGTGGAGAAGCACCTGGCTATTTAGATCTGGTCTCCAAAAACGGCTAAAGCCAATTCTGAATGGTGGTCTTAAACCAGGACGTTACTGAGAGTATCTTGCAACTTGGAACATGCCGCATATGTAATACATATTATTATTAATTAATTAATTGTGAAATAACACAAATAACATTTATTTATGCACGCCGAGATTTTAACCCGTGACCTTCGGATTGCTAGTCGAGAGCCTTAGGGCCTTCGCTCATGAAGAAACCGAAAACCGGTTGGCAACTCAGTTCACGGCAAAACTCAATTTATCAACCTACAGAACAAAATCGATATTTTTCTGATCCCACATATCGCAAATTACTCGAAAATTTGACAGGTAGTGAGCCGCTACTATTGTAACCTGTCAACATGACAACTGGCCGCAGCGACCAGTACTGCTAGTCACCGCGTCTCCCTTGAAAACAGGTCTTTAACAAGTTGCCTGTATGCGGACCGCCGCGCCAATGAAATTCATAGGCCCTCCGTTCATGGAGATACTTACAATCAACGTAATTGTGACGAAACCACAAGTACCCTCCAAATCTGATGTATATTCACCAGTTTTCCAATTGTATAAGTACTTTCCGGACACCGATCAAAGTGGATATTTCTATTCAGGTGCTCACCGACTCGTGTAATGCAGGCGCCAGACATGAGTTCAAAGAAGTGATCAATTAAGTGTTCACATGTATGGCACGGGCATTTGATACTGTTGTCGCATATGTGATCACGTAAGTGCGCTTTGCCGTTCAGTATCGGTTTTTTAGCGCACATCAAAGGGATCAAAGTTCAAATGTTTGCGTGCCTGCCACACTGCGCGAAGCCCAGTTGCGCGAGCATCGCGTGGAGACTTGTCGTGCGTAAACAGCCAAACGAACTAACGATGGGGTGGAATAATGAGAGCGTATTTCAGTTTATAGAGTAGCAAGTAGAGCCAGATATAAGGGCATAAAAATCGAAATAATTTTTTTGTTTATTTATTTGCACATGTAATAAATAATTAGACGCACATAAATAATATAAACAAACTGTGTCAACCAAATCGTCGTCCATGTTGTGAGAAGTCTGTTTGAAAACTGTGAGCTCAAAGGAGTGATCAAATCTTTGAACACATATCTGGCTGATACAACAATATGTGACCAAATGTGTGCGCAAAGTCTTCAAAGAAGTGATCACTTATTTGAACTTCTGTCTGGCGCCGCATAAGAACAATGTACCAAAATCATATTAGAACGATACACCCTCGTAACAATTTCACCACCCGCGTATTCTCGAATATTATTTTCCATTTATTCCCAAATATTTCGAACGTTTGATAAGCTTTCTCAACATCTTATTCTTTGTCGGCGTTGACTACATTTACAACAAAAAAACTTAACGAAATTCTTGCGTTCGTGAATTCAACGTGGGTTTGGTATGGAAATAGAAGAAAAATTTGAAGACCTGCCGAAAGAAGAGTTCGTAAGAATAATATACCTAAATGAAATGCTTTTTATTGTATGTTGAGTTGGTGTTATTCTTCTTCATTGTATTTAATTTTGAATAAATAAAAATGAATCCCTGTTTTCTTCAGAACGACTTTACCTATTTCATTTATCTTTTTTAAAAACTTTTCTAATTCTTTGTAGAAGGCTCTTACGAAAAGAAAAATTAAGAAAATGGGACAGTAAATTGGATAATTTCAGAAAACTTAACGACTATTTTAACTTCGCGCGTTTGACGGTTCACGCGTTTGATGAAATTGAATTTTAGGCCTTGTGCGCACTAGCGGCTAGCCGCGTAGGCGGTCAACTGCGCGGCCTGCCGCGTTTTTATTTTAGTATGCAACCGCTCATATAATTTCATACTAAAATAAAAATGCGGCTAGCCGCTAGTGCGCACAAGGCCTAACAGGCAGCTATTTTTTTTTGTAACAAAAAAATTGTCTATAGATTTTTAAAATTATAGATATTTTAAATAATTACCTATGTTAGTAGGTATCTGATTTGTTTGATTGTTCTTATAATACACAAAAATGAATATTTGTAATATAGGAAAAATGAAAATTTTAATTAAAAAAATTTATAACAGGTGGCACGCGAGCTGTTTGAAAACTGAATTTACTGGGACTGAATATATGGAACGCGAGAGGGGGGGGGTTGATGAGATGGTTGAGCGGGTGAGGGGGGAGGTTAGGCGGGGAAGGTGGAAAGGGAACGCGGGAGGGGAAGGGGATGGGGTAGGGGAATGGGGACGCACGGGAAATGATTTATTTTTTTTAATTATAAAGACAAGGTAATACAATATGACAGGAAAAAAAAACTATTTTACAGAAAAAAGAAATGTCCCAATAAACTACTTTTTAGTAGTTTGTCAATGGGTGCTTTTACTTTGAAGATATAAATAAACTTATTTTACTTTATTTTGCAGTTACAGTTTTTGTGTTAGTGTCTCATACAATTTTTTTCTTTCGACATGCTGAGATAAATAATTTATTTCTTTGAATATGGCATTGCAATGCATGCCGGGTACAGCTAGTGTTTAATAGTTTCCACATCTTCATGATTAATCAGCCATATTTTGATGTTGTTTTTAAACTTGTTTATCTCCGTGGTATTTTTTATATAATCCTGAAGAGAATTATATAATTTTGAGCACGGAATTTCATTTTTAAATGATCAGTAGATTTGACGTTATTTCCTTACATTGTAGGTGTGTTGGTAAGTAAAGGAACTCATTTTTTATTTAAATTTGAGTAGATCAATTTTTGGGTAGTTTTAATAATAATAAGCGTTCCTTGGAATATTGGTGAAAATTACTTATTTTTCGAACTCGATAAAAAATAATTCAGAAAGATTGTGTGTTCTTAAATTTCTAGAGGCTTTTTTGTTTTCTTGCATAAAATTGCGTGAATAAAAACAAGAATCATATTGAGCAATAAGAGCTATCTAATGCTCCCGACTGTCCGGAGTCAGTGAGACTATGACAAGGAGGTTGGGAAGATGAAGGTTCGTAATTTGAACCTGTGAGAAGGAGGAATAAAAAATATTAATTAATTTACTTAGCATGAGAAATGTCTGCATGAGTTACATCGTACAATAGAAATTAAAGAATGCAGCTATATTATTTGGGAATAGTTTTACTGAATGTATCGAACAGAAGATTTAGAGTTATGAACGGTCGCCATTATTTGTAAAGGTCATAAATTTTCAATTTTTATAAGAAGAACTCTTTTTTTCAAAACTTTTGAAGGTTATTCCCATCAATGTAATATATAATTGAAGAAGAAGATAATGATAATAATAATCTAAACGACAATATGAAAGAGAACAAGACACAGAAAAAGATAATGGTCACAACTGAGACACGAACCCAGAACCTCACATCTATTGATGGGAATATCCTTAAAAAGTTATAAAAAGAGAGTTTTTCTTATAAAAATTGAATATTCATTTAGATTTTTTTTTAAAGACAATAGTTCAATATAAATAAAATCAGATATATTTATCCGTGACGTTATCCAGGTTACAAATCAATTCTTAGAATGATTGTTTCCAATAAAATGGGTTGTTGACTGTGTGATACGGAAAATAAATTAGTTGAAGATAGTATTGTTAATTCTAAAATTTGAAATATGATATTGGCTATTGTTACGGTTTGACAGTAGGATTCAATGGCGGAATTGGTAAACGCATGTTCCGGATAGACGAGAGAGGTCGCAACTGGGTTCGAGTCCCAGTTGCGACCATTATCTTTTTCTGTTTTTTTGTGTCTTGTTCTCTTTCATATTTTTGTTTAGATTACTATTATTAGGTACCTTCTTCTTCAGTCATAAATTTTGTTTTCATAAATCATGTTGCGACATGTAAGATTCGCACTTATTGGCTGACGACGAAAACTTAAAATTCTACATAGATGAATATTCTACGATAAACACTCTTTTTGACGTAATGAATTATTTAGAAGTTCGTCTTTAATCCCCCTTTTCGATAAGCTTCATTTGTACATACTCGTGTGTTCACGTACGCTCTTAATAAACACAATACACACGATTCAAAATGAGCACACGCGCTTGTCAAGCATTTGTTCTCCGTTTTATTCAAGTACGAAAATTTCTTTGTTTCGTGAATTTAAAGGAAATCTACGTCCGTATGAGCCAAACCCTGACCCACATTTGCAAAAAGGAAACCTTCAAAGAAAATTACGACGCGTTTTTCCTAAGAACGGCGTTGTCGCGAACAATAATTAGGGTTTTCCACAGAATCATTCATTTAAGCTTTGTTAATTTTTCCTTGTCACCTTTAAACATTTCTTTGATGGGTACGATAAAAGAGTTCTCTTTATTTGGCTTTTTAAAAGCCGAGAATTTTTACCTTGTTCTGAAATTTGCTTAATCATCATAAATTATCTTTATGCCATCATACAGAATATAAATTTTAATAGACGAAAGATATTACCTAATGACAACACATAAGCAATGAGCCGTTCGACTTATGGTGAAAGCGTTAATTCTACGAAAAAAAAAAGTTTCAACGCGGTTCTGAGATGCATAAAAAACGATTTTACGAAAAATCGTGCAAGGCGCTACATTTTCTATAATTTCCTCAGATTCTTAACCGCTCGGGCCTCTAGCATATTTTGTTGGAAGGTTAGAGTATTTTTGCTTTGCAATAAAATTCAAGTGAATGAACATTTTAGAACGTGCCCGAAAACTAAAAACTGTTTTGGAAAGGTGATAAAATTTTATTATAAGAAACATATATAATTTTAGGAATAAAAAAAAAGTGAATACAAACATAAAATAGTTTTAAAAATGGCACATTTTACGTTTTTTCTATCAAAAATTACAGATAACAATAAAAAATGAAATAAAATAAAAAAAACCTATTTTATTAGATAAACAAGTATAAACGTTATAATCACTTGACTTTTTGGTCGTTTCATGTAAAAATAATTAATTAAAAAATCACAAAGTTTCACTATTTTTTTGAAATTGAGGTCGGAAACTTTAGTTTCGTAGAGGTGTACATTTTGATTCTTCTGTGGTTTTGAAAAAAATGTATAAATATATTTTTATTGAAAGAAATTTGTAACATTTATAACTGAACCAAAAAGTACGCGTTCAATGTTAATAATAAACACTGTTTTTAAAATACATCGTCTGTCTGTCTGTCTGTCTCTACGCGATTAACTCAAAAACTAATGAACAAATTTTTATAGGTTGTCACTAGGCTACCCTGTGTTAAGGCAGTAATTTTGTAAGTTAATTTGTAATACTACGAACATACCTAAAACTTGTACTAAAACATACCTATTCTATAATTCAACTCCGGTTGGTTATGTTAATAATGTCGTATTTTACGTTAATAGTGGTTATCTTTGAGATTTGAATAGAAATTGGTGTATTATTTCCAAAATATAATAACCAATTATATAAGTAGTAGTACTGTGAACAGTACACCTTGGGTACAAAAAGAGATGATTTTAATTATATCATTGTATATAATTTAAAACAATCGCACTTAATTCCACTTCAAAATATAATAAAAAATTATATAACTAATAGTTCTGTGAACAGTATACCCCGGGTACAAAAAGATATGTTTCCAATTTTATCATACTGAATAAATCAAAAACAAAATTTCCTCTGAAATCATTAGATTTTTAAGTAGGTACTTAAATACTTACCAACTTAATTCATAAATACGAGGTTTGGACGATCTTTTTTGCAAATTTCTCTAAGCATTCGCTCATGGAGAAATCTAAAACTGGTTGGCAACTCAATTCACGGCGCAACTCAACTTTACGATTTTAGTTATTATATCAGCTTGTTTAACAAAAATATTATTTATTAATCATTTATCCTAACCTCCTGAACAAAGTCGATATTTTTCTGCTCTGACGTATCGAAAATTACTCGAAAACTTAACAGGTCGTGAGGCGCAACCATTGCAACCTGTCAACCTGGCAACTGAAACGCACCGGCCGCAGCCACCAACACTGCGAGTTGCGAGTGACTGGTTGCGTCGCTCTTGACTACTGGTCTTTAACAAGTTTCCTGTGTCCGGACCGCCAATCAAATTCGCAAGTTGTTTTCCTATGGATAGCGATTGAGTTGCCAACTTTTTTTTTCAGTTGTTCCATGAGCGGATGGACTACAGGTACTGTCGTGTGATGACGCAAAATTTTCGCCTGCGTCAGCTGATTCTTTTTTTTGTAATATCTTCTTTTTTCGAAAAAATATTATTTTTAAAAACATATATTTTACAAGATAATACGTTTTTGTATTATCTACCATTAATAATTAATATTTTACCAGAATATCTACCTAAATGCAGAGAAATGATTGTTTTGGTCCGAAATTTTTTTTTGGCAGCGCACGAAAAGTAACCGCCATTTTTAACCGGAACCGGAAAGTAGTAAATAAATTGACAGAAAGTCGAAACGCAAAACGCTACATACTCCAGTCAAGATGTACATCCGCGCTTGCTAAAGGTCCAGTCATTTTGATTTTTTTTATATGTTGTTAGGACCTAAACCAGTATAAAAAAAAAAAAAATTGCCACTTCGAAAGCCCTGTTTGAGCGGCGTTGGACCCAAAAAACCAGGAAATTTTCGAATTTTATTTAGTTTTTGCTCAATTTCTCAGTGAAGGAAGGGTCTTACCGGTATAGTCAGTGTGCGTACTTTTAAAGAAGACTAGATTTGCTACAATTAAAGATTAAAGCGAGCTATATACAGCCATTGGTTTCCAAGATACAGTTCTTGGAAAATAGGCCATTTTTTCCAAAAAGTGAAATTTTTTCGAAATGGTCACTTATTTTGTAAAATATATTCTAAAACACGCATCCCACGTCAAATATTAAATGAAATAAAGTTGTTGTAAATTTAATTAGCTTTCATTTAAGACTAGATTGATTTCTGTTGACCTAACGGTTCTCTCAAGAACGCCAGATAACCAAAAACAGTCATTAGTGGGTTTTGGGGGAAATGCAAATAAACTGTTCTCACGTCTTTTTATGGTTTTATTTATCACAGTTACAATTTTTGTTGTTGTTGTTATTGTTAAGAGGGCATTACCAGAGAAAACAAGAAATATGTCATTTTCAAATCAGATTTTAGACGCATTGACTCTTTTCCACAAAAAAATTATAAATGGATTTCGAAAGATTGTTCTTTTATCTAGCATTCGCATGTAATAAATTTTGAGATTTTTTTAATTTTTAGTATAATAAGGTTATTCCATAGGTCGTTGGCAGATTTGTTAAATTTTCAAAAAAGATTTTGTATTATACCACACCCATTTCAAATAATATAATCATGAAGTAAAATAAATCAATGCATTATCTAGCAAACGCATGTTTTAGAATTTTAATTTTAGTTTCAATAAAATCATTAAAAAATATGTACGTACATGTGTTTCTTGACGAAAATTGGTCCATTTGTGTATTTATTTGCGCACTTACAAACTAATATATTTCAGATTTTTTTAACATTCTTATTAAATTTAGACATTATTGAAAAATGATAAAAACTTATAATCAAAAAATAACTACAAAAAGTACATTATTTTAATAGTTTTATCATCACGCCTTTCAGCATTTTTGGATGAAGGTATAAATTAAAGCTAATTTGGATTGAAATAAATTTGATATTGAGTTATAATTTAAAAAAGCTGGTACGGAGAATAATTAATCTTTCTCATTGTAACCGCCCTGCACGATCGGAAGAACAACTTTCGACGAAATGTGGATTTTCGTCCGCTGGCACATTTTTGATGAAAAAATGAAAAGATAATACATCTATCGGGAATTACGTCATCTTCAAACATTGTTTAATATACCTACATACTAAAATGCTTGTACAAACACCATGGTACCTACTATAAGGACAAAATACATGTACACAAAAAATAAAACTACTGTAAATCATGTAGGTATTGTGTCTTGGTTGCCAAATCATGTCTTCCTTTTTATCTTAGATGTCCCGGGCTTAGGCTCGCCCGAAGAAGGTGTCTCGATATCTGTGATGGACGCTGGGAGAGGCGCCCAATCTGTAGTCGGGTCATCTTCATCGTCCGAGCATTTCAGCTCCACATCCGGGACGTTAATGCACAATTTGTCACCGCATGACTGACAGAGGACTGAGCAGTGGAGCCCAGCCTTTCTGCACGAGCAGCTCCCAGAGCATCCTTTCTTGCATTTACATGAAATTTTTCGCAGAAGGGCGGGAGGTGCGGGATCCATCGTGGTGGGGATGGGGGTGAGTCCTTGAGAAGACAGCTTCCACCCCATTCAGTGGGATTCAAGTTGACTCCCCGCCACTTCTGCACTTGGAGGTAGCACCTTGCTGCATGGTGGCCTGCGGCATCTTCCGTCGGTGGCAAACTGGCAAAGTTTATGCTTGTTGAAGTGACAAACGTCTTATACCTCAGGAAATCCAAAGTATCCCTCGCGATGTCACCCCCATATAGAGCCACAAAGCACTTGAAGCCTGCTTTACTCACGGCTTGTGGGGTGGAGTCTGACCTCCACTTGCTCAGCAAGTGGTTCACTCTTGCTCAGAATTGTGGTGATTTTGGTCTTTCCTTGGCCAAACGGTGCTGAGGTGGTATCGCACCCGGTAAACGTGTGGGTGAATAGTACCCTTCCTGGTAATTGCCGGGAGCCCTGGTGGTTGTAGGAGGTCGTAGAGTAGTGACAGCAACCAGCTTCACCCTTCGTGCTCTTCTGAAGATAGACGTTTGTCTCTTCAGCGCCTAAACCATTGAGAAGAACGAGCTGGTCGACGTCTTCTCCCACTATGACGACCCGATCGGCTACTGCTCTTTTTGAAAGCGCCATCATGACGATCTCTCGATCCGCATCTTCTTCGGCTACAACCACTTCTACTCCCTCCTTCTGAAAGGCGTCACAGAGAAGAGTTATAAGGCGTCTCTTATTGTTCTCATTGCCCAATACATCATGCTCTTGAGCAATTTGAATTACTGTAGATTCATTGAACGTCAATTCGTAGCTGGAATGAGCTGCGTAGCGCCGGAGTCGTTCCGCTGTTTTAGTGTTTTTTTTGGTAGCATCTTCGGGGTAGCCGTCAAAAACGACGGAGACGTTCTTCCCAAAGTGGTTTCGGACGTAGGTGGTATAACGCGCCAACCCATTGTAGGTTTTCATGGATCGCATCAGCTTCTGCTCAATTGTTAGGTCTGATCACAACCCAGACCAAAACTTGTCAGACCGGCGAATGATGAAGGATCCTTTTGTGAACATGTCGTATTCACTTTTATCCATCTGATTTTGTGGAGCCACCACATCCTAAAAACCACGATGACTAATGGATTTACTTCACAGCACAATAAAACCATAAAAAGACGTGAGAACAGTTTATTTGCATTTCACCTACTTATGACTGTTTTTGGTTATCTGCTATTTTTGAGAGAATCGTTAAGTCTACAGATATCAATCTAGTCTCAAATGGAAGCTAATTAATGTACAACAACTTTACTTTACGTAATATTTGACGTGGGATGCGTATTTTAGAAATTATTTTAAAAAATAAGTGACCATTTCGAAAAAATTTCACTTTTTGGAAAAAATGTCCAATTTTCGAAGGACTGTATCTTGGAAAAAAATGCCTGCATATAGCTCGCTTTGGTCTCAAATTATAGAAAATTTAGTCTACTTTAAAAGTATGTGTACGGACTACATCGGTCAGACCCTTCCTTCACTGAGATATTGAGCAAAAAATTTAAAAAATCCGAAAATTTCCTGATTTTTTGGTTCCACCGCCGCTTGCATAGCACTTTCGATTTGAATTTTTTTTTTTTAATGCTGGTTTAGGTCCTAACAACATATAAAAAAGTCAGAATGACTAGACCTTTTGCAAGCACAACCCCCTTTCCATGCTTGACTGGACTAACAGTAGTCCGGGTTAAAACAGGACTTTGCTATACTCTGCTCAGTCAATATCCAGCTAAACTAGTCGTTCTGGTATCCTTTGTTTTTTCGTTTTCAAAAAGTGTACTTGCGTACTTTATAAACTTCAGATTTCATGTCCGGGTTAAATCTTCCCCACAGGAAAAACTAAACCCTTTCACACACTTTTCCGCAAATGATCATCTAGTCAATTCACGCGATGCAATTGCACTATACAAGTATAATAAATACAAAATAATACAAGAACAACATGTCAACCTTCCAGAGACCAAATGGGAAAAAATTCATCAACTTCAGATATTTTCTTGTCAGAGATTATTCTGAAATAAACTATTATTTATGTTTGCGGTACTTTTCAGAGGGGTAGATGCCTTCTGTATCGCCCTGACGTTAAGACCACCATTCAGAATCAAAACGTTACTTGACAAGGCTTTATGAACAAGATTTGGTGAACAGATCTGAATATCCAGGTACTTTTCCATCTTCATCTCCCCCTTCTCATTCCAATCCCCACTACCTCCAGCCTCAAGACATACCCCGATAGACGAAAAAAAAAGTCAAGTTCTGATGAGGAAGAGATTTCGAGATACGATAAGATTGTTAGCGATAAGATTGCTATATGTAAACAGCATGGAGAAAACCAGAAATACGGATTAGCATTACGTTATTATTTCTGACTACTAGCGCACAAGACCAAAATGTACCATTTGAGAATTTGAAAACAACAATGATTATCATGAATTGTTACTTAAAATAATAGACTCCATTTACAGGTGAGTAAATAATCATCCATTACCACAGTACTTATTTACAATTTATTAAACTTATAATTATTAGGCTACCGCAGTTGACATAATCTCAAAAACTCGTTCGATTTCTTCTCCATGACCGACCGCATCCGCGCGTCTGCTGTCAAAAAATTACCTAATCCTCTCCCCTGCCTTCCCGTGGTGAGGATAATGTTTTCCACCGGCCACGGAAAACACAAACATTGCATCTGCAACCAAGAATTGTTTAAGGTCCCGCCCCCATTGACAAAGTTTATGGTAACGTGTAAGCAAGTGTTTTTGTACTCGGTCGCAGGAGACCAGGCTTAATAAAAACACGATTTGATTGATTTACAATCTATGAAACATCGCCCTGATACACGCCTCAATTTTAGACACATCAAGAATTTAATAACCCATCTAAAAAAATAGGAGTTCATCATTTATATTAAACGTGATTTTTCATGTTTTTCTTCTAAGAGCCAGCACGTTCCACATCTTGTAACATTTGTTATTTTATTTGTGCTTTCACCTTACAAAGTTTTTCACTTAGTAAAGTCTCCTTTCTCGGAAATTGGAAAAAACATCGGTAAGATAAAATATTTTTTATTTGAAGGTGTTTTTCAATTTCTTTTTGCGTTTCAGTATTATTACGTTATTCGATTTGTTGGTATGTGATGTTAAGCCGAACACATATTGAAAATATTTGTATTTTACAAAGGATAATGTTTTTATGTAAAATTCTTTACTTACATCTTATTTTTTAGTACATCCTCATAATAAATCTTATAAATATAAAATTGTTTTTATTTATATTAATCATCTCTGAATATTGCCTGTTGGTGCAATAAAACTGTTTGCACTATCTCAAAAAATACCCCTGTTATGAAACCGTGGTGAAGCCACTTAGAGATGACCTATTTTTAGTTATTATTATAGCCTGTGCCACACACAGCTTCTTCTTCTTCTTCTTGTGCCCTGTCCATTCAACGGACGTTGGCTATCATGTTGGCTATGCGGACTTTGTTTAGTGCGGCCCGGAACAGCTCTACGGTAGACTGATCAAACCACTGTCTCAGGTTTTTCAGCCATGAGGTTCCCTTTCTTCCAGGGCCCCTTTCTTTCCCTGCATTATGAGATGCAAGATATCATATTTCTCTGGATGTCTCATTACATTTTCAAGATACGGAAGTTTTCGATTTTTTATAGTTTTAATAACTTCTTTTTCCTTGTTCATCCGAACCATAACATCTTCATTCGTAACCCTGTCCATCCAGCTTATTTTAAGTATTCTTCTGTAGATCCACATCTCGAATGCCTCAAGTCGCCTAATTAGTTCTTCGGTAAGCGTCCATGCTATAAAAGATCAAAGATCATTGGGCTTGGCCTATTTCAGCATATCGCTCGCCATATATTCCCATTGGGAATGTACGACGAGCGATATGCCGAAATACGCCAAGCCACATGATCTTTTATAACTGTATGTGGCACATATCAAATGACCTTTACTTTTATTACCAATGCCCTTATTGATTTCCGAGTAAATTTGTCGGAAACTGTTAATCTTACTAATATTATAAAGGCGAAAGTTTGTATGGATGTATGTTTGTTACTCTTTCACGCAAAAACTACTGAATGGATTTTAATGAAACTTTGCTATAATATAGCTCATACATCAGAATAATATATACGAGCTCTGGCATTATGACATTTGTAAAAAAAATTGCAATACGTGGCACGCGAGCTGTTTGAAAACTGAACGTACCGAGAATTAATGTATGGAATGCCGAAGGGGGAGGGGAATTCGGGAGGGGGTAGCAGAACCTGGGAGGGGGGAGGGGAACTCGGTAGGGGGTTCGCGGTATGGGCGAAGGGATGGGACTGACGTGGGGAGAGGGAAGGTGGAGAAATCGGAATGGGAACGCGAGAGGGGAAGGGGACGCGGGAGAGGAAGGGGAGGCGGAAGGGGAACGTTACGAATGTGAAAGGACACGCAAGGAGAAACAATGTCTTTATGAAATGGCATAGCAACGCATGCCGGGAACAAGCTAGTAGTTAATATTTATGTAATTACCCTGTAAATTTTCCCCACTTATTCTTTAGTATAAATTTGACTAAAGGTCGTTAAAGTATTTAACATTTGTATACGGTTGAAATTTGTTACATGGAACGTGTCGCTTCTACGACTCCTGATTTCAACAGCTTGGCTGTGATTTTCCGACCTCTGTGTTTTCTCCCTCCTTCAACATCTCTTGAAGACCGAGGTTCACTCCTACTTTTCCACAAAAAGACCCTCCATAGAGCATCCCTAATGATAACAGGCACTGGGGAAATTTTTTTTCCGGAATATGCAGCTGAGCATTGATATTTTTGTCAACATCTTAAAACCAAATATAATCTAAAAATATGTGTAACAATTAATAATTTATTAAAAAATATATTTTTATTATTACTATTAATTCGTAGGTTAATACGCCATCCTAACAAACTCTGCGGGATTTAGAAGCTGAAAAACAAATGATTTGAGTTTTGGATTTTGGATTTTAAAAGCACCAAAATAAATGTCCTAGCTGCGCAGTTATTACAATAAGCTCTCTTTTTAATACTAGAAAAGTAGACCATGAACTTTTTCCTCTCAATATGAACAGGTGATAACTGTATGCTTTTTAAAACTCAGCTTTAATGGGCAATAATTCTATATTATATTATTTATTTATTTATTCTGTACCTACACGATGAATCCCGGATATGATTTGAGATTTTCACGGCCTAGGGTCCATCATCGGGCAGATCTGTAATCGGCACATCCGCCCTGATGATGGACACAGTAATGCTGTCCGAAACGTTGGCTAAAGAAGGAAGTAGCGCACGACAACAAAATAACCCAAAAATAAATCACGATATACCCCCTATAAGTGCTTGCAAACTGCTCTTCTTTGACAGTTTTAGGAGCGTAATAAACCTTAGAGAAAAATAGTATAAAATACAACATCTTCGGAGAGATTCCAGATTTTTCTCTTACAATACATTCCCTTTCGCTACATTCCCTCGATCAGATTTATTTTAAGCAATTGTCTTGACTGTAGCAAAATTGATAAATGTGAACCCTCCTTTAACAAACTTGATCAACTTTTTTGGATCGAAAGAAGTAGTCTGTGTGTAGACATAGCTCCACCCGATTCACATCATTCGATCTTTGAAGTTCAACTGTCTATTGAATAGAGTTGTAACACAATATTTGATAAATGGGAACTCTTCAATCAAAGAAAGTTAGAAGAAATCGAGTCTCGCATAATTGGTTCTAGTGTGAGGTATCGTACGGTACGACTTATATCGAAACGACAAGTATGCCCGACAAGTATCGATATTTTATTTCTTAGTCCTCCTCACTAGGGGGTACTGTGCCGAGGCGGACTAAAGTTATTTAAATATAGTTTACTTATCTTCTGTGTCGTTTTTAGTGTCTTCATTAGGGTTTTTTCATTGACCTCTTTCAGCTATATTTTTAATTTTTACTCAATAGAAATTTTTATTCTTTTTATATCTTGGGGAAGGAGTTTTGCTGTAAAGTGTGTGTAGTTTCTTTGTCCGAATGTGATGTTATAACTTCGAATATTTTTATTTTTATTCCATCTAGTGTTATGCATACATGGTCTAGAACAGGATTCAGCGTTTTCGAATAGTTTCAATAATATTTTTTGGCATATATGTATTTATTGTACATTTGGTACGTCAAAACTATTGAAAATTTCCATTGAAGGCGTTTTAATGGATTTTTTTTTACATTAGCTCCACACAGGAGGCCCTGAGGAATACTATGTGGAGGGTTTTGTAAGGAGAGGGAGGAGAGGAAGTTTTGGGAAGGAAATAGGTATAAGGGGTGGGTAGGAATCTGAGGCTTAGTGTATCCAGGAGTAACGGACGTATGAATAAATCCCTTTAACTGCGGTGCAAGGCGATGGGTGGAGAGGTACTGGCTGGATAGATAAAATATCTTCCTCAACCAGTCTCTCTCGATCCTGCCTACCTCGCAGCAGGTGGGCAGACGTATTAGCCACCAAGACCTGGACTAACCTCACCTCATGAACCCGGGCACCCCTGTTAAGTCACCAAATGTAGCGAACCACTTGGGGTGGCCTATGGCAGAGGTGTTGGTTATCCAATAAATGGTTCCCGGGGCGGCGGTACCCATACCCGCCTCACCTTCAATATAGCAATTATGATTCCTTTTTGAATTGTATTCAGGTTATGCATGTACTTATGTGTAGCAGATCGCCATCCTGTGATACCATATTCAATTCGAGAATGACATAATGCGTAGTAAGAAGACCTTTTTCATATCCCTTTTATTTACCACATTTCAATTATATGTACGGGTCCGCTTTTTGCGGATTGAAATTTTCAAAAAATCGCCATAATTTCAAAAATACGAATTTTAAAAAAAAGTGGGAGAATTTTTGGCTGAACCCGAATAAATAAAAAATGGGTGGCTTATTGTATAAAGTAGATCGAGTGGTTTTTTTAAGTAAGTACTACATTAGTAAATCTAAATATGCGCAAAATCATAAAATTCATTTGTGATCAAGTATATTTGTTTTTTACATTTGTTTTTCCTGCTAAGCACTTGCATACTGCTTACTAACAACGTATGCATGGACGCTGGAGGCCTAGATTCGTTCAAAATAAATAAATGTAGCTTCGTTTAATCAAAAAATTAGAATCTTGCGAGAGCCTTGAAGGAGTAACCATCAGTTACTTATACCAGGGCGGGTAAGAAGTGGATTACCTCCACTGTCATCAAGTAAAACTTATCTGAAAACATTAAATATCTTCAACTGTACATTAAAACTATAGTTAAACCCGCCGATAACATACGGTGTGAAAATTGTACGTAGATAGGTACTAATTTTTACTGTTCTTATAATTTCTATTTTACTACTTTATTTGATAACTTTGTTTTTCTATACAACGTTACCACTCAACACTCAATGGAATTTAATTGGTTTATTTCACAAAGTAATAATTATCACATCTGTTTGATTACAAAATGTGTATTATAAAATAAATTCTTTTAAAGAACATCAGAGCAAAAAATTCGATTTTCTATGCTTAGAAAACTAAAAAGTCATTACTGTTCGTCCATTATTAATGCAGCTTTCTTTAGGAACGAGCTTACATAAAATAAATTGCACTTCACGAGTAACCCGTCACTTCCTCACTCCAAGCAATTCTGTCTTCCTGGTCGAACGACTGAAATAAAATATTTTAGAGAGCTCCGTGTTTTTTTTTTTACATTAACTCCACACAGGAGGCCCTGAGAAAAAAAAATATCCCTCAGGGCCTATGTCATCTGGGATGCTGTGTGGAGGGTCTTTTTGAGGAGAGGAAGGAATGAACATTGGTCTTTGGTTACGCCCATACACATACCTACACATACACACACTTACATAGCACGCATACATACTGTCACTGTTTGGAATTGGTATTAATATTGTTGCTTCTCCTACCCATCCCTTTTTGCCAACCCGCCAATATTATTCAGTCTGCAATAAACTCCCTCCGCGTATAGCCATATTGTGCTTCCGCTCTCGGTTAATCCGCTATAAATAACTCCGCTGTGTACTATCAAAATAAACGAACCTCACGACTATTACTGTTTTGTTCCTGTTGGATGGGAAAGGAGCATACAAGTGCATTGCCAGCCTACAAGTTATTATCCTTTTCCGGTGAGTCCTCTCCTTTCTATGCAACATGTATTTTTATCATTTTTAAGCAGTGATAGTAACACAAAATCAAGGTCCTTCGCCAGTCATTCTTTGACACAAACACATAAATCCACTCTCACAACATAAAATACCATTCAGTCTTGAAGAGACCCATGTTGTAGGAAGGAGGAAACACAGAGGCCGGCAAATCATTCCACAGCCGAGCTGTTGAACATAAGAACGAGTCGAAGAAACGAACTGTTCTCATGTGACAAATGTCAACTGTGTACAAATGTTGGGCATGCGTTTGGCGTGTTTCCCAACTATGCACCGGTGCCGAAGGGATCAATGATCAATGATGATGTGGTTAAAATACTTGAAGAATTTTGTTAAATTGAGTAAGTTTATATTATGTGGAACTTTTCTTAATTTTATATTTTTGCAGTAAGCATAGCATCTCTTTTTATATACATTAATTCTTCTGACTTTCAGGCATTTCATCATACATCTTTAGTCCTCCGTACATTAGGCAGTTCTGTGACTGATTTTATCAAATGCGAGAATCTATTATTTCTATTTCTGGCTTCCAAAGTCAGTATAAACAATCGGTTTTGTGTTATTCTCCGTAAATTTTGTTGAAATGTTGTCACTCGCTGCAATCAGATCTGTCAAATAATTTTGAAATGAGAAAAACTTTAAAGCACAATAATTGTATCTACTCTCCTTATAGTGTACCTATTCTCCTTAAGGTAAGAAGATTTTCATTTGGCACGTCAGTCACCTTGCATTTTAATCACTCTAAGTATATTTATTTATATTATTTACACAATCCGGAGGTCGCGGGTTCGAACTCGGCATGCGCAAATAAATTTTATTTGATTAATTTGTGTTATTTCACAATTAATTCATTTAAAATAATATATAGTATATTTGCAGCATGTTCCAGAGTGGAAGATACTATCAGTACCGCCCTGGTGTAAGACCAAAATTCAGAATTGAAACGTTGCTTGAAAATGGCTTTAGCCGTGTTTAGTGACCAGATCTGAATAGCCAGGTACTTCCCAACCTTCCTCTTCCCCACCTCCTTCCCCTCCCCGCTACCTTCAGCCTCACAACATACCCCAATTGGGGATGCCATAGTCTCACTGGATCCAGACGGGAGCAGTTGAGATGTGACCATTTATTTTTTCCCCAAAACCGGGACACCGAAAAACAACATGGGTACTTTTTACGTTAGCTCCATACAGGAAGCCCTGAGGAAAATAATTTCTCTCAGGGCCTACGTCAGGGATGCTGTGTGGAGGGTCTTTTTAAGAAAGGGGAGGATAGAAAGTTTTGGAAAGGAAAAAGATTTTTTTTTGAAATATACATACATATAACAGATTTAAAGGAAAATTAATGTTTTTATTTTTATTTTAACTTTATGAGTAAAACCTCAAATTGTAATATTTAATTAAATGAAGACAATATAAGCGAAACTCAATCGAAAATCTGAAAACAGAAAAATCAGAAAAAGATATTGACACATCTGGGACTCGAACCCAGGACCTCTCGCTTACCGGGCGAACGCGCTAACCACTGCGCCACCGTGTCGATATCCAATTCGGTCACTTTTAACTGTATCATACTTCGACTAAGAACCACCAACACTATCTTCATTTTTCTTAACGCATATACTATTGGCTGCTATCTTTATGTATGATTGCAAGATTCAAACCCGAACTAAATGCTCTCTAGATAGTGTCTGGATAAATCTTTATCCATTTTATTTAATATGCGACATCTATTGACTTTTCTGCAAGTCTAGGATGAATATTTTTATTTTTATTTTAACTTTATGAGTAAAACCTCAAATTGTAATATTTAATTAAATGAAGACAATATAAGCGAAACTCAATCGAAAATCTGAAAACAGAAAAATCAGAAAAAGATATTGACACATCTGGGACTCGAACCCAGGACCTCTCGCTTACCGGGCGAACGCGCTAACCACTGCGCCACTAATTTAATTAAATATTACAATTTGAGGTTTTACTCATAAAGTTAAAATAAAAATAAAAATATTCATCCTAGACTTGCAGAAAAGTCAATAGATGTCGCATATTAAATAAAATGGATAAAGATTTATCCAGACACTATCTAGAGAGCATTTAGTTCGGGTTTGAATCTTGCAATCATACATAAAGATAGCAGCCAATAGTATATGCGTTAAGAAAAATGAAGATAGTGTTGGTGGTTCTTAGTCGAAGTATGATACAGTTACAAGTGACCGAATTGGATATCGACACGGTGGCGCAGTGGTTAGCGCGTTCGCCCGGTAAGCGAGAGGTCCTGGGTTCGAGTCCCAGATGTGTCAATATCTTTTTCTGATTTTTCTGTTTTCAGATTTTCGATTGAGTTTCGCTTATATTGTCTTCATTTGGAAAATTAATGGTTCTTAAAAATAATTACAAATAAAGTAATTTCTTGTTAATTAATCTACCCAATCTAAGAGAGAAAAACATTTCTCGTGTTTAAATTGGGGAGTCGTGTCATTAAAGAAAAAGATAATGAAATAAGATATACTTTTTTTAATTAAGAAACAAATATGAGAGGTGGGTAGGAAACCGGGGGTCAGTATGTCCAGGAGTAACGGACGTATGAATCCATGCTTCCAACTGCGGTGCAAGGCGATGGGTCGAGAGAGTCCGGCTTGAAAGGTCAAAAGGCCTCCCTCAACCAGTCTCTCTCGATCCGGCCCGCCACGCAGGAGGTAATAGTAATAAGTAATAATTGATCCCTAACCTAAGTGACCAGCTCAGGTATGGGGGCTCCATCGAAGCCAGAGTAAAGTTAGTCTCCCAGCAACTGGGCGTACTGTATAGGGCCCGCAGATACTTTAATAGTGCACAACTGCTAACCCTGTACAAATCTCAAGTGCGCCCCACGGTTGAATTTGGCAGCCACCTCTGGTCTGGAGCTCCAAAATACCTGAAAAATACCCTCGACTCTGTGCAGAAACGGGCGGTCCGTTTGGTAGATTCTCCCATCTTAACAGACGGATTGCAATCTTTAGGGTGGGAATGCTATCCTTGTTCTACCGGTATTACAATGGAAGATGCTCCGAGGAACTAGCATCATTGATCTCTTCGGCACCGGTGCATAGTAGGAAAACACGCCAAACGCGTGCCCAACATTTGTACACGGTTGATATTTGTCACATGAGAACGGGTCGTTTCTTCGACTCGTTCTTATGTTCAACAGCTCGGCTGTGGAATGATTTGCCGGCCTCTGTGTTTCCTCCTTCCTACAACATAGGTCTCTTCAAGACCAATGTTCATTCCTTCCTCTCCTCAAAAAGACCCTCCACACAGCATCCCAGATGACATATGCCCTGAGGGAAATTATTTTCCTCAAGGCCTCCTGTGTGGAGTTAATGTAAAAAAAAATAATAATAAAAATGTTAGCGAAAAGCGCAAGAACGCTGTACAATAGAGGCTAGATTACAATTCATACTGCAGCTACCAATGGCATGGACGATTGAAATTCTCGACCATGTTCAAAAGTTAAAGATATTTTTTTACTTATAAACGTAATTACTAATATGTTTTTCTCACTCTGTAAACGTGAGATCAATCTCGTCAGATTTTTTTTAAGCCCAATTAAATACTGTATTATTTTACTGCGCATGCCCACGTCTTCTTCTACTAGTACTCTATTCTACCGCCAGGATTATTTTTTGGGTGTTTTTTTTTTAATTCTATAGCGAGTTTCTTTCTTTTTGAAAAAGGGATATTTTGGCGTCCCGAAGCTGTGTTCGGGGACACCGGGACCCGCTGCCTTAAAACGGGACTGTCCCAGTGAAAACGGGACGTCTGGTCACGTTATGTACCTACATATATGTGCACTTTCATATTCATAGAATATCGTCCTTGTTAGAGACTTGCATTGAAAATTGACTTGATTGCAAAATCGAGAGCATTGTCATTTTCTCGAACTTTTTAGTCGCGTTCATTTTTATATTAAAACAGTTTCAAAGTAACATCACCCCGTTGATATTTATCCTTTGAAGTTTGGAGTCGCAGAGAGGTCCCATCCATCAAAATAATTAAGAGGAAAACTTACTTAGCGGCAGGGATATAAAAAGAAATACCCCAAGTAAAGAAAACTCATCACTCTCATTAAGGCTTGGACCTAAGACGTAATTTGATAGCGTTTTACTTGGTTACAAATGCCTTCCTTTTTCTGCAATTTATTTATCCTGAATATTTTGTTGGGGTAGTAAGCTAAAAATATTTTTTTCCTGCGTTTTCATACCAAGTTTTACGCGAACCTTCAACTATTATTGCAGTCTATCTGATGAGCCTCTCTCAATTAAATCGTTTTTAGAGCTAGAAGCTTAGTTTCGGTTTGTTATGTACTCTCAATATCGCCCTGGTTAAAAACTACCATTCTGAATCTAATCGCTACGAAACGAAATACGAGCGGTAATAAGGGTGAATAAGGTAACCGGATAAAATAAAACATTAACAAAGCAGGACAAGTTAAAATAACAGGTTAAAACATAATTAAGTTGAGTTAGGTTAAGTTTTTTTCTTTGCTATTCTTAAGCTTTCTGTATGATCTGTTTTGTCATAGAAATGAATACAACAATAGATGGCTGCAGAAACAATAAGTTGTCAACGAAATGAAATCCTTGATTAACTGCCCTTTTCAGTAGCAGGCTTTCGCTTAGGCACGTAGTAATATTTCCATAAGACAATACAAGTGTCTTAGAGTCTAGAGTACCTGACTGAAACATTAATTAGAGCAAATATACTCGGCACCCCTGTGTTATCACCAGTGGCGGTCCGTGACTTTTTAGTGAGTTAGAGTGCTAAGATTGAAAAATACGACATTACTGATGTTGTAGCTAAAATTTTCATTTTTATTTTTTAAATATCAACATTTTGTATGATCATTTTATGGAGGATGTGGTGTTTCAAGTTTACAGAGTGGAAGACATTTCAAATTCGCCCCGGTGAAGGACCACGTTTCGGTATTGAAACATTAGGTATTTGAAATGAAAAACATAATGAAGTAACACTAACACAACCTACACTCAACAAGCATGAAGAGGTGGAAATCAACAAACACGAAGATGGGGAAATCGACAAACATGAATATGTGGAATCAACAATCATGAAGACGTGGAAATCAACAATAATAATCAACAAACATGAAGATGTGAAAGTCAACAAACATAAATTACAAACATGAAGATGTGGATATCAACAATCATGGTCGATAAACTTGAAGATCTGAAAATCAGCAAACGTGATGACGGAAATCAATAAACAAGATGTGGAAATCATAAAATCATAGTCAACGAGCATGAACATGTGGAAATCAACAATAATAGTCAACAATCATGAAGACGTGGAAATCTACAATTATAGTCAACAATCATAAAGACGTGGAAATCAACAATAATACTCAATAAACATAACCAACAAACATGAAGATGTGGAAATCACCAATCATGGTCAATAAAGATGAAGATCTGAAAATAAACAAATGTGATGTCTTGGAAATCATCAAACATAAAGATATAGAAATCAACAAACATGAAGATGATAAAATAATCGTGAAGGTAAGGAAATCATTATGTATCACCAACACAATACCTACATTCCGCCTCGGACCAGAAATCCCGAGTGAGGAAGACTGTGAATAAACTACATCACTTTGTATTTTTTAAACTGATTAATAAAAAATATAAAATAGTATTAGCTATGGTTGGTGGCAGGGGCGGTGGAGGGTGAGGCTCTTGAATCGCAATCCGAAAGTCGCGGGATCGAATCCCGGATTTGGCACACAAATTTTATATGATTACTTCGTGTTATTTCCAAATTAATTCATTAAAAATAATATACAGTACATTTGCGGCACGCTCCAGAGTGGAAGGTACTCTGAGGATCGCCCTGGTGAAAGACCATCATTCAGAAATGAAACGTTGTTTGAAATGGCTTTAACCGTGTTTAGTGACCAGATCTGAATAGCCAGGTACTTCCCCACCTTCCTCTTCCCCATCTCCTTCCCCACCCCACTAACTTCAGCCTCGCAAAATACCCCAATTGGGGATGCCATAGTCTCACTGGCTCCAGACGGGAGCAGCTGGGACTCTTGTGAGTTATTCACATAAAAAAGATGCAATATCTGAATAGCCAGGTACCTCCCAACCTTTCTCTTCCCCATCTCCTTCAACCTCACAAATGTCCCATATAATCCAGAAAAAAATAGTTATTCACATAAAAAAGATGCAATATCTGAATAGCCAGGTACCTCCCAACCTTTCTCTTCCCCATCTCCTTCAACCTCACAAATGTCCCATATAATCCAGAAAAAAATCTATGTAAATTATACGACCTCCGTAGTCCAGTGGGTAATACTCTTGACTCACAATCTGGAGGTCGCGGGTCCGAACCCGGCATGCGCAAATAAATTTTATTTGATTAATTTGTGTTATTTCACAATTAATTCATTAAAAATAATATATGGTATATTTTCGGCATGTTCCAGAGTGGAAGATACTATCAGTAAGTCCCTGGTGTAAGACCACCATTCAGAATTGAAACGTTGCTTGAAAATGGCTTTAGCCGTGTTTGGTGACCAGATCTGAATAGCCAGGTACTTCCCAACCTTCCTCTTCCCCACCTCCTTCCCCTCCCCACTACCTTCAACCTCACAACATACCCCAATTGGGGATGCCATAGTCTCACTGGCTCCAGACGGGAGCAGTTGAGATTCTTGTGCGGTATTCACTGTAAAAAAAAAAAAAAAAAAATACCCCACTAAAAACAATATCCCTGTGAGATCTGTGGTATTTAAACTGCCTCAAATTTTCTGTCCGGAATTTTTAGGTCAGCACTGAAATTCCTGACTCAACTTTTCCAGCTTCATTCATATTGTGAGCTATGAACTATAAAATGTTTCTATAGAGTTACTACACCATGTAAAAGTTCAGTAGGATGTAAATAAAATTAATAAAAACGTTTAAAAAAATACGTTAAAAATAAAATAAAATTGGAAAAAAAAAATCGGAAAAAGTTTGTACAAATTCTGACAAGAATTGAGTATTTTAATAAGATTAAAATAATAAAACTAAACAACCAGCAAAGTAACTGGAGCTGAAAAATTGTAAGGGAAGAAATCAAAACAATAAAGGCTATTAAATTTTAGGAAAATTGCCTTCTACTTACGTATTACTGAAAGTTTTTCGTTTGTGAAAGTTAAACTAAACACTGCCAAAGTTTTCTGAATTTTCTTGCAAGAGACAATCTGCTTTGGGCCTTTTGAAATATCAAAAACTACTGCAGCTTTTTCTGTTATAATAATAAGGGTCGGTTTTACGAAGCCTCTTTTCATCGATATTAATTAAAAATACTAATCGGAAGATATAATCGATCTTTATAAGGTATCGTTTTCGATATCTATTCGAAAGCAGGGCCGGACCAACAGATTTATTTTTAATTAAAACTAAAATTCATTTTGAAATAAACTTTTTTTCGCCTATCATTACAATTAACAGTAACCTGTTTACTATCTGATTCTGAGATGAAGCCGTTCTCGTCAGGCAATATATTGAAAAAAAAAACCCAAATGATTTGTCAGTAAATGTTGTCTTCGCGAACTTGTGTATTTAGGCACAAATAGATTAGCCTGCAGTCGTCAGTCTTTCCCGTTCTGCCCCAAACCTCTTCCACGCATTCTATCCACTAAATACGGGGGAAATTCAGTGAACTCAAAAGATTTTTTTAAATTAAGAACAATCACACATTACGGTAATCTGGATTCATGTAGACTCCTTTTTCAAAAAATGATACTTCTGTCGATCACAGATATGCACATAATAATAATAACTAGCTGGGCCCGTTGCAAAAGCAACTAACGGGTTAAAACACTATGCGATTTGACGTGTGAACGTGGATGAAGCGAGGAGGAGTGTGTGTTAAATTAAATATATGAAGAAACCTGAGGTTACAGTGACCTTGCAACGCATGCCGGGTACCCGTTGTATATAATGTTTTGTAGTGCAGCGCTTGGTTTTTTAATTTCCCAGGAATTGGAATGGAACCATTACAGTTAAGTTGACCCCGAGGTTATAGTGGCCTTGTATGCACATAATAATAATAATATTTGGATGACTTGTATAGTGCCGTTTTTGTGAAAAAATCACCGCAAGGGCGTTGTATATAATATATTATATGATGGAGTTGTGCCAATTATTGCGGTTATCTCCAAACAGGTTTCTGTTAAAACACTCAATACATAAAAACGCGACAAGATTTACAAAAACTTACTAATACAAAAAGCGATCAAAACAATATTTCAAAAACGACTTCTACATGGCTATTGAAGTATAATATAAGAACCTTCAACGTAATAAACAAATACACGATATAGTCCAATTTAAATCCTCGCTAAAAACATTCCTTACAAATGTCACCACGTCAAGAATATTTTACATACAATATTCATAAATTAAATATATCGTCATCTTCTTCCTTATCCTCTGGTTGTCTTTTCGGTGAGTACATTTACACTATTACAAATATTGTACTACTTTCATTATTGTTAATTGGGTTAGCCGTAAGAAATATGATGTAGATATATAACTACCCTTTTTACTTGCTGATCGTGACCCTTACTCCAATTTCCATGGTGGACAAGGCTCCTTCACTCCTGGCAGTAGGGATGGACATTTAAAATATACATCGATGTTTTTTCCGATGTTTCCATCGGATCGGTTGCCTCGATTTTAATACGAAAACTAGGTAAGTTAAGCACAAGAAAAAATATTTATTAAAATTCACAATTACACAGTAAACACAGCTTTATTTTGTTTACAAATTACAATGATTTTTTTCAATGCTATGTAAAAACAAAAGTTTACTTAATCTTTTTCCCTTCAATCGATTTCTTTGCTCAGTCAAAACTAGCCCGTTCTTTTCTTGTCTCTTTCAAGCAAACACCCGTATCCTAATAAAAACCCAATACACAGCAGAAACTCGGTCGGCCGTATTATTGTTTTGGTTTTATTTTTTAAGTTTGACTTTGCCGGCTTCGCGGCAAAGGGAACATAACCCATTCAGCCAAACCGATAAATGGTAGGGGTGTTATATATTGGCTGAACTGATTATTAAGTTCCAAAACGTCGTGAAAGTCACTGCAGTCGTCAGTCAGTGTTGGTCATACTCACTTATATCATAGTTTGTGTATTCGATGCATCGAAAAAAAATTAATCGATATTTATTTATTTATAAAGTACATGTTACATAAATATATTAGACATTTAAGTAGATTAGATTTATTAAATCGCCATACTAGTCGGCTGCCTGTTTCATGGTGATCAATTAAAGATAGTTTCTTTTTAGTGAAGTCTAGTGTAAACACATGGTACTAGTATGTAATGATGTTGAAAATTGGTTAGTTATAATAAAAAATAAGAAGTGCGTAAAATAAACATGTAAATAAAATAAACCTGTAAACATAAGGTACTAGTATGTAGTGATGTTGAAAATTGTTAAAGTTATAATAAAGATTAGAAAAGAGAAAAAGCAGTGCGTAAGGATAAGATTATGAAAATATACATATCAATATTAAAATTTTAAATTTTTTTTTTATATGTGTGCCTGCGTACGTGCATGCATATACAGGTGCACACATCCATATACACATAAACACACACACAAACACCCTCCCTCACACACACACACAAACCCTCACACACCTTCACATATGCCCCCACGTACATGAATACATACATATACATATACAGGGTGTTAAGGGACATACTTGACTTACTTTAACCAGTGATTAAAGAAACCAGACATTATTTGGAGTAAAAAATGTAAATGAAATTATGGTCTCCGGTGACTTTTTTTGACGACTTTTTTTTTGGGTCCAAACGGTCTGACTGTCCAAGGAATCCTGAGCATTTTTCTTCAGCGTCAAATTTATAGGGCGTCTATCCGCTTTCTTCGGCTATTGTGTACTGCGCAATAAAGTTTTTTTTTTAATTTGGGTTTGATTTTGTTCCTCTATCGACCTCTGGATCACTTTCGTTGAAGCATACTTGGACATGACTAATTTTTTGTCATGTCCAAGTATGTATACATAATATTCAAGCCGACTCAATATTTGGACTGACAGAATCTTACAATGATCTCATGCTCGTAGATTTTCGATTCCATTTTCATTTTTAGTTACGTGTTTATTCGGAATCGAACCACTAACAGTGTAGATGGCGATGAAGTTGAAATTCCCACACCAACCTCCAATTTTAATTTGGGTGAAGCCACAAATATTAAAGGGTAACAATTATTATAAGCAATAATTATCAGCCTGAAACACTCATCCACATTGAAAAAATCTTCCGAGAAAAGATACATGACGCCAACGGGACTTGAACCCGTGCCCTTCTGATTGCCGGTCAGCTGCTCTCCCAATTGAATTTTCTTGGAAGATTTTTTCAATGTGGATGAGTGTTTCATGCTGATAATTATTGCTTATAATAATTGTTACCCTTTGTGCTATGCATAAAAATCTTGTCTTAAACGTTAATTTAACAATTAAAAATAATAACAAATATTAAAATTTATTATTTTCCAAAGAATTTAATTTTCTTCATTATACAACAAAACCATGAACGAACAGATTTTCGTAAGTTAGGAGATGGTGCACTTTAAAACAGTTTTATATGATTTAATTAAAGCATAAAACATTATAAAATTATTGTCTATGAATAATGTATAATTACTATTCATAATATTTCTAAGCGATCAAATATTCAAACCAAACCACATGATTTTGCGTTATTTAGGGAGCATACATTAATTACGTGAGCTGAAAATGGAAAATAAACTGCTCGCATTATTAATGTGGGCCCCCTTAGTAGTGCATCGCCTTAAACATAAATACGTACACACACCAGAAAAAGTGTGAATCAATGAAGTTGAAAAAGTCTTTGTAAAAAAATGGCGTTGTGAAGAGATAGATCACTTATTAAATTGACGGATTTTACGACAACCCTTAAATCAACTCAAATGTAAAAAAAATAAAATATTTTACGTTGTATGAGATTTTGATAACAGAATCGTAAAACGCCCGTTGTACTTACGAGTAATAATTTATTATTAGTTTATTTGATTTGTCGGTCCGTGCGGTCTTCACTCTCCCGTGAGCCGTGTTTCCGTTACCCGCTCTAATTAATTCCTGGAACAGACTTGCTTGAGCTGAAACCCGCCCAAAGCTGACTTCACGGATAGTATTGACTTACCTCAAAAGGCTTCGTAGTTAATTAGCAATCGAATTATGGTAATAATTATTGAAACCATTGTTTGACAGTATTGATTAGCTAAATAATACTGTGTTCGATTCACCGTAAATTGTACGTTGTTCTAAATCGCATAATAAATAATAATAATTATTATTATTATTTTTAATTGATAAACTAATGTTTTAAGACAAGATTTTTATGCATTGCACAAAGGGTAACAATTATTATCTTCTACCTATCTATCTTCTAAATATATAAATAAAAATGAATCGCCGAAATGTATGTACGCGCATAACTTCCAAACGACTGCACCAAATTGGATAATTCTTTTTTTGTGTTCGTTATTGTCAGGACAAGGTTTGTATAAAACTACTGGTGAGATCCGGCATTACGAAATTTGAATAAAAAAAATAAAATAGATGGCACGCAAGCTGTTTGAAAACTGAATGTACCGGGAATGAATGTATGGAATGCGGGAGGGAGGGGGGGAGTGGATAGGGGAACCCGGGAGAGGGGAGAGGAACCTTAGAAGGGGGGGAGCTGGGGGAGGGGTTCACGGGACGGGAGAAGGGGAAGCGGGATAGAAAGGGGAGGCGGAAGGGGAACGGGACGAATGGGAAAGGACACGCAGGGAGAAACAATTTCTTTATTAAATGGCATAGCAATGCATGCCGGGAACCAGCTAGTAAGTAATAATTATGAGTTGTTTGCAGGTGGAAAAATGTAATATCTAAGCAGTAATTGTTGAATGAAACACTAGTATATATTGAATTATTTGGCGGGCAGGAGATAAGCCGACGTAGCTCAGTGGACAGAGCAGTTGACCAGAAATCAGAAGGACGAGGGTTCGAGTCCCGTCGGCGGCATGTATCTTTTCTCGGGAGATTTTTTCAATGTAGATGAGTGTTTCAGGCTAATAATTATTATTTATAATAATAATAATAAAACCTTTTTTGAAATAAATTAGCAACTTAGTAGGGGTGCCCGGGTTCATGGGGTGGGGTTTGTCTAGGTCTTGGCGGCAAATGCGGGCCGGATCGATAGAGATTGGATGAGGGAGACCTAACCTAGGCCTCTCCAGCTCAGGACTCTCTCGACCCATCGCCTTATACCACAATGGGAGGGATGGATTCATACGTCCGTCACTCCTAGACATATTGACCCCCACATTCCTACCCACCCCTCACACCTTTTTCCTTCCCAGAACTTCCTCTCCTTCCTTTCCCTAAAAAGAACCTCCACACAGCGTCCCCAAAGTTGCCACAGTCCCTGAGGGTTTTTTTCCTCAGGGCCTCCTGTGTGGAACTAATGTAGAAAATAAAATATAAATAAAAATGCAATCATGTTAAATGTAGTATATATAGTGGTTTATAAATTAGCTAGATAAAAAGAACATCAGATAATAATATGGTTACCCGACAGTCGACCCCCCAACAGTTTGCCCCTCTAAATTATAATTCTTATCAAATTTAAAAAAATATTTATTACTGGCTTTTACCCGCGGCTTCGCTCGCATGGTTTTAGGGGGAAATCTATAAATATAAAAATCAAAATATGCTAGCTTCTGGGTTTGTAGTTCCCGGCATGCGTTGCTATGCAACTTAATAAAGATATTGTTTCTCCCTGCGTGTCCTTTCACTTCGTCCCATTCTTCTTCCGCATCCCCTTCCCCTCACATCCCGTTCCCGCTTCCCCCGTCCCACGAACCCCACTCAGGATTTCCCCTCCCGCCTCCTGCATTCCACACATTCAGTCCCTGTACATTCAGTTTTCAAACAGCTCACGTGCCACTTATTGCATTTTTTTTATACAAATTACAAAATGTCAGAGCTCACCAGTATATATATAGAAACCTTCGTTGCGTTTTATCGAAATCGGATGAACGGTTTAGCAATGCATAATTTCATGATGCCAGAGCTCACTATTATATACAGAAACCATTGCGGGCATGGACACATCAAATCCCCAAAGTTTCATCGCAATCGGATGAACGGTTTAGCAATGCATAATTTCATGATGCCAGAGCTCACTATACAGAAACCATCGCGGGCATGCACACATCAAATCCCCAAAGTTTCATCGCAATCGGATGAACGGTTTAGCAATGCATAATTTCATGATGCCAGAGCTCACTATTATATACAGAAACCATCGCGGGCATGCACACATCAAATCCCCAAAGTTTCATCGCAATCGGATGAACGGCTTAGCAATGCATAATTTCATGATGCCAGAGCTCACTATACAGAAACCATCGCGGGCATGCACACATCAAATCCCCAAAGTTTCATCGCAATCGGATGAACGGTTTAGCAATGCATAATTTCATGATGCCAGAGCTCACTATTATATACAGAAACCATTGCGGGCATGCACACATCAAATCCCCAAAGTTTCATCGCAATCGGATGAACGGTTTAGCAATGCATAATTTCATGATGCCAGAGCTCACTATACAGAAACCATCGCGGGCATGCACACATCAAATCCCCAAAGTTTCATCGCAATCGGATGAACGGTTTAGCAATGCATAATTTCATGATGCCAGAGCTCACTATTATATACAGAAACCATTGCGGGCATGCACACATTAAATCCCCAAAGTTTCATCGCAATCGGATGAACGGTTTAGCAATGCATAATTTCATGATGCCAGAGCTCACTATACAGAAACTATCGCGGGCATGCACACATCAAATCCCCAAAGTTTCATCGCAATCGGATGAACTGTTTAGCAACGCGTAATTTCATGATGCCAGAACTCGCTATTGTATACAGAAACCATCGCGGGCATGCACACATCAAATCCCCAAAGTTTCATCGCAATCGGTTTAGCAACGCATAGCGGACATACAAACCTTTTTAAATTTTATATATAGGTACATAGAAGATAGATAGATAGATTTACCAAACTTTTCCATTTTCCATTACTTTTCAAACTTAAAATCGGCTTCAAAAATACCTATAATAATAAGTTAGTATGGATATCGAACGAATTTATTTACAGCGTCGATTTTTTGTACTTATACGCTGATATATACTATACAGACAAGTATTTATTTCCTTGATGCATTGAAACTTTGGACGCCACTGAAACGGGATCATGTTCTGGTACAATATAATAGTAGTGTAATTTTATACGGCAGAGCAGAGACCAGAACTCAGGATTATGGGAAAGGTATTTTTCTGTCAAGTAGGTGAGAAATCAGAAAATAAAAAGGAGATGAATTTTATAAAACTATATTGTATGCAATAAAAAAACAAACATGAGAGTGCAAATTTAATAATACAAAACAATAACATACCAGATGGACCCCTGAACACGCTAATCTAACTAAACGAATTTTACGACGGATGACGACCGCGAACTTGCTTCGTAGAGAGAAGACGAGAAGACACTTCCAGCCTCCTTAACCGGGGACGTCGCGCAATCCAGAGATCCTAGGTCATCCTTCTATTTAGGAAGAAGGCTGCTACGCCTCCAAGGAGTGTATTTAGCTTCGGGCTATCTTAACAAGCTCCATGAAAAAAGCACGTGGCCCCAACTGGTCACCAAGACTTGCGTATTTCGGTAGAACTGTCAAAAATCCGTGACTTTACGACGCGGGGTCATAAAGGCATATTATTCTGCCACCACAAGGACCAATCCCTTTACAAGTTCATTTCCAGAAAACATTTCCACAAAATGGCCAACTGCCAACACCGGAAAAAGTGGGATTTACATATCCACTAAAAATAATACCGTACACGAACTTCTCGTGTTACGTAAAAAACACCCCGCGCCTTTTTAAGTTAAGATCAACTTAAATCCACATGATTTAACGAAATTGAAACACCTTCAAGGTGAGTGACCAATTTACGAACAGCTAGCCCATCGCTGCCCGGGAGGAAGTGACCATAAACAAAAAAGCATCTCTCTTTCCCAAAAAATTACCAGTCTCAAAAAAAAAACACCATAGACAAAATAACCAAATAGGCAAGAACTGCACTAGTCACATAATATTTATGTGACAGCATTTGAATGAAAATATCATTTATAATTTTGTTATTCGGCGGTACATCCTCTCTGCACTTCTGCACACCCCTCCGGGATAGATTTTTTTAGTAGTAAGTAGGTTTATCGTATTTTCCATAAAATGACTGCAAATTGTGTGTAATATGCCGTGGGTCCAACTGTCGGGGGATCAGTAGTAAAGAATAGAAATGTCACACTAGGCTAATCCGTGTTGATGCAGTTATCGTGAGTTTGAGCACTTTTTAAAGTATGTTTACATTATTTACAGAGGCCCTATTCTTGAAAAAACGTTTGGTGCATCACTTTTTGCAAGTATTTTTATAGCTAACAGTGGGAAAATCTATAAGCCAAAAAATAACTCCATCTGAGAATTTGACAGCCGTAATTTGACAAAAAACGTTTTTACATGTGGCGTTTTTCTTTTGGCACACAGTCAGTTACTTAAAAGTTTAACTTCTCAAACAGATAACTTAGTAGAGCTGTAATAATATTTCTTTTAACATCCAGTGAATGCTATAAATAACCCGAGCACTTAAAGCGCCCATGCACAACCATCAGAGTCGATACTAATTGCATATAGTTTTGTTCGTAGTCACAAATCCTAAAAGCCAATCTATTTTCCTACTAATCAACGCCAGCGGGGATTCAGAACCCTCACATTCGGGGCAATATCAAAAGGGTACATGGTAGTATAAAGGTCAAAGTTGTACATAAAATTATCAGTAAAAGGGATATATGGGATAACGGAGAATAAATAATTAAATTTACGGAGCGCAATCTTTTGGTAGTTACTGGAAAGTATCAGGTTTTAACGAAGCATAACTGGAGGCGTCTTTTGACTTCATCGAATGAAAGTCCATTTTAATAATATTGTGAACCTTTATACGTCGCCCGCAATTTTAAAAAGCTTGTGAGACACGTGGGCTAAATCCAGGGCTGTACAAAAAATGCTCGTATGATCGGTTCAGATGGTGTTAAAGACACTACCCTCCGTGAAAACATTTTTCCAAGCAATATGTATTATTTATTTTAAATCACTTACTTTGATACAATCAACATATTTCATGGACGATGTCCACTTGAAGATCAAGCTGCACATAAAATAAAGTTAAAAATTAAAATATAGATCAACTTTCATGATGGGGGGTAGTGGGAGGAGGGAGGTAAGAGTGTGGTAAGTTTATTAGAATACATTGTCATTACAAGGGAAAGATCGGTGAAAACCTTCCTTGGTTCCTCAAATACTATGTACACTTAGCTATTACTTTAAGGCCTTCGGGTTATGTTGGCCCGATTTCTAAAATTTGAAATAATGGTTTTAAATTATATACAAAATCTAATTATTTGTAGTAAATATTTATTAAATACAAATGTTTCCAGTCTGTGTTAGTGTCACAGTATAATATGTAAGCATTGAAACATAAAATATCAATCATATTATGAAATATGGCTCTAGGCCATCTTGTCTAAAGGTCTATTCCCTTCTTGTCGTTTGCATCTATCTATTTTGTCTAGAAAATCAACAGCACCCTTTGTTGCATTATAGTCCATAATCATTTTAGGTTTCTTCTGCTCTGAATCATGTATTTCGATTTTGTTGTAGTTTTTGCTCAACAAAATGACGTTTTTGTTTTTTTTTTCGGAATGTATGAGACAAGAACCATCTTTGAATTGAATGGACCTTTTTCATACTCGTTGTAATAACCTTTAAAAGTTATTCAACCACATTGAGGATTTCTGTAAAATCACTAAGATCGTTTGAATTTATTTTCCTTGAGAGGCATTACTATAAAAGTTGTTTGTTTCAGCCGATGCTGGGCAGCATAGCGAACAGAAGTCGCCGGCCCGCGCTGCATGGGGCCAGCGAGGCCGCGCTGGACGTGGAGTACTACCGCCTCAGGAGCTTCAGCGTCAGCGCGCACGGGGCTGTCAGCAATCTGGGGGACTGTCTCCGCAGCAGGAGTATCAGCTCCGTAACCAGCGTGGGCTCCAATAGGAGAGACAGGTTAGTCGTGCCACTAATGATATTTGTCCCATCCGAACATACACACCAATTACGCAGCTTCAGATGAACTTGAAAAATGAACTGCAAAACAAACAAAATAGATAATGGAATATTAGTGTTTGATAGAATTGGGTGAAAATGGATTTAGGATAATAAACAAAAAGAATAGAAGAAAGGGAAAACCAAATTAGCAAATTATTTACATTCTATACATGAACACTTTATTCATGGGTTTATTTGATAACGATATTTTTCTTCATAACAAATAATAACACCGCTTTAACCTACTATTTCATCTTCTTGGTCCAAAACACAAAAGCATTCGAACTTGCACAATTTTCTTGCAATACGTTCCAAAATATTTTAACAGTTCCCAGCTAGTCAACAAGTCCCAGTGAGAGCTCGAACGGACATCATCGACGTTCATCCTTTTCCTTCTCACGCGCCTTGTTTGAATACGAAAAGGCAGAAGATACTAGAACGATGACGATACTGGGAATAGCATAGTATTTGTTAGGGAAAGGTGGAAACTGGATATAGGACATTCCGGTAGTAACAAACCATAGGTACTCTCGATTCAAGACCAAAAAAAACTGGTCAAGTGAATTTCGAAGTGTTTTGGGCCTAGACTCTGTATTTCGGTTTCATAAACCAGCACGTTTGTGGTTTAACCTTCACTAGCGGGTGATGTCAACTAATCAGACACGGCCTATAATTTATTATTGAAATATCTCTGTAAATATCATAAAAATAGAGTACTTATTTTAGATATTCCTCCGCAAGACATTTATTTATTGGATTAAATAATATAAATATTTGCGGAGTGTATGGCACCAGAGCACGAGGAAGTTTTTAGCACGATAGAAGGAGGGTTAACACGGATTTGTGACGTAGCTAAACCTGCCAATTGTTTCAATTTTAAGACGACAGTCCTTAAAAGAGGACTGATCTTAAAAATTGATAAAAAAAAATTAACTAGCTGGTTCCGGCATGCGTTGCAATGCCATATTCAAATAAATAAATGGTTTCTCTTTGCATGTCCTTTCCTGTGCGTCCCCATTCCCCTCCCGCATCCCCTTCCCCTCCCGTGTGCCCCACCCACCATCCCCGCCCACCCTATCCCCTCTCCCGCTCCCCCGTCCCGCAAACCTTCCTCCCGCGTTCCATATATTCAGTCCCAGTACATTCAGTTTTTTTTTTAAATAACTTTCAACAAACTAACAAACTTTCATTTTTCGTATATTACAAGCATTATTTTTGTATATTATAAGAACAATCAATCAAATTTGGTACCTAACATAGGTACCTATTTAAAATATATGCAATGTAAAGAATACAAAAAAAAACATCTGCTAAATTTAATTTCATTAAACGCTCGAACTGTCAAAGGTGCGAAGTTAAAATAGTCTTTAAGTTTTCTGAAATTATCATATTTTCTGTGAAATTTCCTTAATTTTTCTTTCCGTAGGAACCTTCTACAAAGTAATAGAAAACTTAAAAAAAGAGATGAAGGAAATAGGTAAAGTCGTTCTGAATTTATGGCGTGACCAAGGGAAACAGGAATTATTTTATATATATATATATATTTAGATAGTGAAATCATACAATTGCATAAAAAACATTTTTACTGATAATTTTATAATGTTGTATTTAACCAGCGAAGTTTCCATTGAAGACAAAATGGTTTTTACAAAAAAGATAAAACCTTTTTCTGATCTTAAAAGATTTGACTGATTCCTTGTACAGTACAATAGGGACTACATAACGGTTTTTTGTTATATCTATATTTATTTAAAAAAATAGGTTCCGTATGTTTTGTGTCCGCAAATCTCGGAAAGTAATCGTTGGATTGACTCAATTTGTTTACAGAACATTGCATTTCAGCAGAAGAGTGTTTCTATATATTATGGTAAGCTCTGGCATTATGAAATTTGTAAAGAAAAATTACTACAGGTGGTGCGCGAGTGGTTATATGTATATTTCATATATTTATAGGTGGGGTTCGCGGGAAGGGTGACGAGGGTGGGGGAAATCGGGAACGGTTGTAAGGGAACGCAGGGGGGGAGGGGACGCGGGAGGGGAACGGGAACGTACAGGAATGGACATCAGGGAGAAACAATTTATTTCTTTGAATGGCATTGCAACGCATGCCGGGTACCGGCTAGTTAATTTATCAAATCGTGGTATTTAATTAAGAAATTTATAGAGAATAGGTACATTAAATCACCTACTAAAGGTTTCATTATGACCAATGTAATATAAATAGGAACTTATTTTGTATATCTTGTGGATTAATATATATATATATATATATATATATATATATATATATATATATATATATATATATATATATATATATATATATATATATATATATATATATGTAGAACAATTTTCTCGGTTTACCCGCATAACGTAGTCCTTACAAGGACTTTTTAACTCCTGACGTTTCGGACAGATCACACTGTCCATCTTCAGAGGCCTTATGTCTTGAGTTTTTGTCTCAAACTGATAGCTTTCGCATGTCTGTTCGGTCCAAAAGCTAAAACGCTTTTGGACCGAACAGACATGCGAAAACTATCAGTTTGAGACAAAAACTCAAGACATAAGGCCTCTGAAGATGGACAGTGTGATCTGTCCGAAACGTCAGGAGTTAAAAAGTCCTTGTAAGGACTACGTTACGCGGGTAAACCGAGAAAATTGTTCTACATCTTACACCCGTGAAAACCTTAATCATAACATATATATATATATATATATATATATAATAAAACAAGCTGGCTGAAATTTTTAAAAACTATAATGAAAGTAGAAAATAGAAAAAGATAAGCATAATATGTGTTAGGGTATACACATATGTTTCTTTTCCGATAATACATTTTTTCTGAAATTAATTTTTTTAAAAGCGTTTTACTCTTCTCCGCTCTAGATTATCTGGAACTTCTGCAACCTTTCTCATTCACTGTTAGTACCTACCTACCAATTTACTTGAACTGGTAAATATCAGGAAAACTTGGGTATATCCACAAAGTTTAAATCTTAAACCAGCAGCTCTCTAGTTCTCTCAGTAATCATCCTATCTCGTCTGTCGTTGGCGAACTCCGTTTATTTTTCTACGACGACGCCATTCAATGGATATACTTCGTCAAAGAATGGTATTGAAGTTTTTTAAAAATCTGTGCAAGTTTATGACGTCAGAGCTCACATTTAAAGAGTTTTTGACGCTTGTAATTAAGATTTAACGTTTTGAACTTTTGCTCAGTGGGTAGGTTCCTACCATGTTTTTACATCAACTTCTAACGCTAACCTGTATTTAATTGACTTTTGGGAAAAAGAACACGGAAATGTTCACTGTTCAGGTCTCCAACCATTAGGTTTACCTTCGTGAGCTGTCAAATTATCCACAATCCATACCATACCTTCTTCTCAAACCTTTAGATTCTCAGATCTTTATTTATGAGAACTTCCCTTTATCTTCCTTGATCCGGTTTCCACATTGATAAATCACCTTTTTAGTGAAACCAGTGGCGTAGCGAGGGTGTCTCAGCCGCCCGGGGCGGAGGAAAATTTCGCGGCCCCCTAATGTGGGGTACTTCAACCGCAGATTTTCAAGCGCCGTGGGGGGGTGGGGTTTTGTGGGTTTCTCATTTTGTGTCGATTTTTTTATAATCACATGTGACGGGTAATCATGTTTATAAATTCTACTACAAATTAATAAATACTCTCGGAAATCGAGAATGGTATGGTAAATTTTACACTGTGTTTAGAACAGAAGGCAGGTTTTAACTAAGGATTGATTCTGCATAATAGTTAAAACACGGAATAGTCACTTTCTCAGAATTTTGCAGCATTTGGTATGCGACTCAAATGTAAAGCTTCACTCGGTACACGATGAATCTCAGACTTGTTTTGTAATTTATCGTTATATTCTGAATTGTTTGAAATTAAATCTGCATGCGGCGAACTAAAACTACACTCAGAACATGAAAATAGATTTTCTTTGATTTTGGAAGTACATTCGGCCAACGACCGCCCCATAGCGATCACATCTGTTCTGTCAAAAGTGATGGAACGTGTGATCAATGACAAACTGCTCACATTTCTCGAGAATAACAAAATTATTAACGACCGTCAAATACGGATTCCGGCGGAACCGCTCGTGCGGTGATCTTTCGAATCTTAATTATGCCGCTCCTTAAAAGTGCCGCCTGGGGAGGGCCGCCCACCCCCCCTCGCTACGCCTCTGAGTGAAACTAGATACCTACTGGTTTATAAAATATTTATTTCCAATAAGAATAAATGTAAACATGATTGAACTAAAAAATTCTGACATGAAATATTTTGGTCAGATTGGTTATTTTGTTCAGTATCTAGTTCCTCGTTTGGAAGGCAACTGTAAAGTTAACTACGTCAAGACGTAATTATTGTTTCGGATAAATCGATTGTTGGAAGGGTAATCTTATTCAATATCCAATTTAAATTACTGCTTGCAGAACTGCATGCAGATTCTTTGCCAATCGGATCAGTAGTAGGCAAAACCGCCAGCCAAATAATTATTATTCCCTTTGTCGGGCCGTCGGAATAATAATAAATCGGTTGGGGGTTTTGCATGCAGCCCTGCAAGCAGTTCTAAAAACAGTCATGCAAGCAGTCCTTTTAGTCGGATTAAGAGAGTTTAAGCGGGAAAATCAGCAATGATTTTGGTGTGAGAGCAGTGGTTGTTAACTTGTTACAAATGATCCACTAACTTATAATAAATGCTTCACGACCTTGTTACAAATGTTCCATAGCCTTGTTACATCAAATGTACCGCGGACTTGTTACAAATGTTACAAATGTTAATATAACTTGAAACGCGAAACGTTCCATGAGTTGATGAGTTGTTATACAGAGTGTAACAGAACATACCCGAGGGATTTTAACCAGCGATTCCTGAGCATATTTGGAGTAAAAAATGAAGTCATTTTGATGTCTGACGATATTTTTGAAGTAAAACTTCTTTACGCACGTTTGACTTGGGGAGTAAGCTGGTGAATGCGTGACGAGAGCGTTATGAAAAGTGTGATCGGGCGGGGCGAACGGTCGGGCGAGGTGAACGGAAATTGAGAAGGAGATGTAAGTTAGTGAAGTTTTACTTCAGTCGTGTGGTCTAAAGCACACTCGTTTTTTTCTATTAAAAACAAAAAATATGTTATTCAATTACACCGCGCTACTTTTCCCAACGCTATTGTGAATTATCCCGCCCCGATGTGTGTGAGCGATACGCGCTGTGTCGTGTGGTAAATATTATGCAGTTAGAACGAGACGCAACGCTTATCAAGTGTCCGGCTAGGCTATAAAAGCGCTACTTTTTAACTAGTCAGTTGCGGCGTGTGATGGAAAAATATTTTAGTGTTTTTAATAGAAAAAAAATGTCATCGGACACCAAAATTAAAAGTACATTTTTCACTCCAAATATGCTCAGCAATCGATGGTTAAAATCCCTCGGCTACGTCCTGTTACACCCTGTATACGAGCGACTTTATTAAATCTGCTTCTAGGAACTACGCCTGAACGAACTTGCCAAATAATGTGCAGCGACGTTTTTCAATATTGCAACTCGCATTTTCGACTGAACTAGAGTGGCGAGTTGCCACCACGAGATGTCCACGTGCCATGTACTGTGTACAGCAGGGGTTGGGAACCTGCGGCCCCTGAAGCTTTTTGGTGCGGCCCGCGAGCACTTTTGGTGCGGCCAGCTGAAAAAAAAATTACCACAAAAAATTACACTCAGAAAGTGGGAACTGTTGTTTTCACATTGTTTCATCTAAATTTTGAAGTTATTTTTACTAAACCCAGAGAAAGTTATAACACAGCTGACAGGTACGAGGGTGGTTTGAAAAGTTTCCGACCTGAACATGAAGATGGCAGCACTCGTCAATAAAAGCTAGTGAATGTAGTTGTGCATCTTTTGACAGTTACTCACCAAAGTTTCGGTCATTTAGGACGCGCAGTTTTTAGTTAACAGTCGTTTGAGTGAGTTGATGTGTATGTTTTTGTGAAAATGGAAAAAAATTGAGTATCGAGCTGTTATTAAATTTTTGTTGCAATCTGCTGGCAATTTGAAGGAAACTATCCATGGGCTTCTAGTGCAAAAGTTAGAGGAAAACCATTTTCGTGTTCTGGGTGTAGTATCAATTAAAGCTGGGGACTTGCATGTAGATTCACTCTTGAGTTTCAAATCAGTTTCATGTTCCAAATGATCTGTCAAAATTCCAGTAGCAGATTAATCAGCTGACGCATTTTGAAGAAAACCGTTCTCATGTTACGAGTGGAGTTAAAATTTTAGTTTCAAACCATATTCTGCAAATTTCATAATTGGTTTGAAAACCATACGCATATTACGAGAGTAATACTAATTGAAGCTGGGGACTCGCATGCAGATTCACTCTTAATTTAAAACCAGTTTTTTGTGTTCAGAATGTAACGATCAAATTTTCAGTTGTGAATTCATCTGCTGGCACATTTTGAAGGAAACCATTCGCTTATTCGAAGTGCAGTTATTAAATTCTTATTGCAGACTATTTAAGTGCTGCCAGAATAAAAGAAAAACCATTTTCATGTTCTGAGTGTAGTTATAATTGAATAATTCACCGCATACAGATTGAATTCAAACCAGTTTTATGTTCAGAACAAATAAAAAGTTGCAGATTCATCACAGGAAGCCATTCTTATCTACCGAGTGAAGATTTACATTTGTGTTGCACATCATATGCTGCAAAATTCTGAGAAATTGACTGATCTTTGTGTAGCTACGATTTGCTTGTGGACCTCTACGCAATCAACCTTGTTAATCTGCTCGTGTTCTAATTCAATTATTTTTTGGGAGAGTTCTGCATGAAAATCAATGTGCGGCCCGCCGATGATACCAGTGACATCCCAATGGCCCCAGATGCCAAAAAGGTTCCCTACCCCTGGTGCGCAGTGTGTATGACCCTGTAAATATTGAAATTGTATAACTTTTGAAGAATTTTGAATTTCTTTATTTTTATTATTCCAATTTTGAAGCGAAACTTCTTTAGTACTGTTGTGATTTAAAACTCTAAACACACTAAAAAGAGACAAACAAATATATCTATAGGATAAAATGAAACCTTACCGCATTGGCCGCTTTGATTATGAGCTCACTTTTCAAGGCTCCTATTGGTTGAGATTGTGTGGGCGAAGGTTTCATTTCTACTGCGTGTGAACTGCACTCGATTTTTTTTATATTACTTTTTTATAGTACAGAATGTCATGGGACTTACGTTAACCAGTGATTCCTGACATTATTTTGAGTAAAAATGTAAATTAATTTTGGTCTGCGGTGACATTTTTGATGTTTTTGCTAGGGTTTGAAAAAAAAACAGAAACTTCAAAAAAAGTTACCAGATACCAAAACATCATGTACATTATTTGAATTTCCCTTAACACCCCGTATAATAATTTTATTATGTAAAAACAAAATCTATCCAAACCGATCACTTTGCAGGGCTTTTGTCGTAGGCCGATCGTAAAATCAGACAGATCATGATGCGCCTAGCCACATCGTGAAGTGCCTGACTGCAAATCGTGAAGTGCCCGAGGCGAATCATGATCTGCCTGATTTTACGATTGGCCTGCGACACATGCATAATATTTTTTTAAACACCGAAGATAATAAATTTTAGCAACTGTCAATCGAATATTTGAAACAGAAAAATCAGAAAAAGATACGGTCACATGTAGGAATTGAAGGTAGGACCTTAGCCTAGCCTCTTCCACTGAGCTAATGGGACCCTGTCCCCTTCGGTCACATGTAACTTCTTCATTCTTCGATTAAGAACTACCAACATTATCTACATATTTTTATTGGCTGCTATTTTTATGTATGATTGCAAGATTCGTCTCGAACTAAACGCTACTTAGATAGTGTCGGATAAATTACACACAAGCCCTGCTTATTTATGGGGGTAAATCAAATACATATATTATCTAATTAATTATTGTATAAAATTTATTGCAATTTATGTATCTTTTTGTGAATAAAAAAATAAATAATAATTTTGACTTTTCTGCAAGTTTGTAGAAAAGTCATTAGCGTCTCCCACACGCACACTTCGAAACGACCAAGTCCCGCGCCACTTCAGGCCGCCGCGCAGAAAAGTCTCACAGTGAACTGCGCTGTAAACCTATCGATCTTTACTTTTCTGCGCGGCGGCCTGAAATGGCGCGGGACTCGGTCGCTTCGAAGTGTGCGTGTGGGAGACGCTAATAGATGTCGCTCGTTAAAATGAAAATTTTAAATTCCAGCTTCAGACTCGATTTACTCAAAAGCGAAAGTAAAAAAAAAATAGTTACGAGCATTGTACCTAAGGTCAGATTATTTTGGCTTTAAAACGGGATAAGATGAAGGGGGGGGGGGATGAAATCTATGTATTTTGTTTTTAATCCCCCCACCCACCGTAAATCACCGGGACCATTTCTAGACATTGAATACGATCCAATATTATTAAACATCGAGAGTCTTGATTTAACAAATATGAAAATTTGATTATCTGCTTGGGGTCTAGGAGTCGATTGGTCTTATGACTTATCGAATTAGCGATATCAGTTCTCTTTCAAGTCGGTACAGATCACACTTCTAACACCATTCGTTTTTCTACGGTGATATCTAATTGGCACTTTTGTAACTCCCATGGCAATAGGCCACTTGCATCACATTTTTTTAAATTTTTTCCGGTTTAGGCAAATATTAGATATAAGACATCTGTATTTTTTTTTAATCGTATTTTTGAAACCCTGGCAATTTTTTGAAAATTTCAATCCGAAAAATCAGACCATTTTTTATAAACCGGAAAGACGGGACATAATTTTATAGGTGCGAAAAAACGATAATTACATAGCCGAAAATCATTTTTAAAAAAAGAACGTTTTCCAAACGAATGGCACAGGATAATAACGAGTCATACCAAAAATATTAAATCTCATAAATATTTTTTTCCTTGATCCATCTTATTGATCATAAATCATTATAATGTTGAACGTCTATATTACTAAATCAAATGTAATATACTTGTACTTGTAAATTATAATGATAATAAGAATATTATAAAAATTGATTTTGTTAAAATCCGCACCATTATCATTATACCTCTAAAACAACTCTAGACAACGTAAAATGTACGGGGTTCTCTTCAAAAAAAAATCAAACCAAATGATACGTTCACAGAGAACAAACAATAAATCTAGTGAACGTTAAATGTCAAATTCAAAAATTCGCCTGAAATCAGAGTGATGCCATATTAAAAAAAAAAAAAAATAAGTGTGGAATTTTATAAAAATAATAGGAACATTTTCGGCGACGGGACATTTTCATGTAGTGACGTCACGCGCCCAAATAATGGATTTATTTATTTAAAAAAAAAAACTGTACATTTCTAAAAAATTTTATAACATTTTCGTAATCTTAGTAAAAAAATCTATCCACACGATTTTTTCCAAGTCGTTATGAAGTCCATGCAAATGGCCTATCGCACGGCGACGGCAACTGCTACGTATTTCATGTCTTTAATATGCATGAGGAGATGTATGACAATGATCACATTTTCATTTGGGAGAAGCAGACACCCTTTGACTCATTTCCAACAGCTCTTTCTTATACACTATAATGTAGTGTAAAAGAAAGAGCTGCAAGTTACGAGTGGCACGCTTTCGTAACGGGACATTTCCGCATCCCGAAGCTTTCCTTCAGGATAGCGGGACAGAGTCCCTAAAAACGGGACAGTCCTGATCAAAACGGGACATATGGACACATTAATTATACCCCATAATCGACTCCAAATGTGTTGTAGGTTCACCAGTTTTCCGCTTGTACATGTGTATAATGTATATGCAAGTTCACATAAATAAAACAATTGCTATTTTAAAAATAAAATATATTTCTCACTAGGCCACATCACATGAATAACAGCAACATGAGAAATAAAAACAAAAAAAATGTTAAAAAATGGCAGTAGGTAGGTAAGCAGCAGTCTGACTTAGAATAAGGAACTCCAGTGAAAAATATTATGGCTTTAAAAAAATATGTTCATATAGACCAATAAACGCTGATTCTGAATATATAAGTTTTATTTCATAATATTAAACGCAGAGTTTTTAAAAAAATATTAAAAAGTCCATTTTTAAACCTCTCCTCAGAACACAGCGTCAAGTTGGCATTACTGAAATGGTTAACGGTGACGTCACTGTTAACCTGTCACCTGGTGATAAGCGTGTTGAATGTTGTATTGACATTTGAAACTCCTACTGAAATGACTTGAAGTGCACACGTACGCAATTCAACATTTCGTGTTTTTGGTTTGTTTTCATACTGTTTATAGAGATTTAGATAAATAATAGTTGTTGTGTTTATTGAAACATTATATAGGCCCTCAACAATTTACGAAAAGGGCTATATTTGCGGACAATCTGCAATAAATTTTGCCTATTTGAGGTTAAAGTCGTGTCATATTTGACATTTGGTTTATGTATTTTCAAATTGTTTTTAGTATAGGGCTTTTTATACAAGTTATTACACAATCGTCATGATCAGTGTATTATAAATACCAGTGTTTCTGTATGTGTTATACATAATAGAATGTACAAAATCACGCCTAAACACAAAATTAGATGGCAAGATGTCATTTGTATTTTCAATGAAAAAGATGATTTATTGTTTTTATATTGCACTTTGGTACAATACAATAACAGTAGCGATGAAATGTGGACTTTTTCCCAATGTTTTTCTATATTAAAAGCAGTTAATCTTGAATGAAAAACGACTTCTCACACCTAAAAGTAATCATACTAGACATCCGCCATAGTGTTTATTGAAAACAGGGGTGTTCTGCCCAAAAAAATTATTTCCCTAGATTTCGAGGTGAAATTTCCCTAGATTTTCACATTTACGCAATTACCTACGTAGCCACCTGATTGTGTAACACTAATCCTGTTATATGTTAATTAATATGATTAATTAATTGGGAAGATATCGGAATTTGGTAAATGTACTTATAATACTGTGCTTTTCCAAATAAAACACTTTGCTACGTGAAATAATAATTTAAAAGTACGAATACACTCACCACTGAATTAGAAACTGAATTCCAAATAAAAAAAACACTTTGCACAATAAAAATCAACCGCAATCACCGATAAAACGGAACTTAAAACATAAATTAATTTTTTTCAGAGGTCCCATTTATCTTTTTAGATACATAATATCATTTTGAGTTGTCAAGCGTTAAAAATAACATTGCATGTAAGTACATGAACAATAATTAAGATTCATAGGAATTCCAAAAAAATATATATATACGTATTTATACATAAATAATACCAGTAATATAGTCATATGTAATAAAAAAATTGCCAGAGTTCGAAATTTCCCTAGATTTTGTCCTGATTTCCCTTTTCCCTAAAAAAATATTTTTCTCCCCTAGATCTAGGGAAATTTCCCTAGACATAACATCACTGATTCAATATGACAGCTTGAAAGTAAATAAAACTATCGGTGGGTAATGAGTCACACAATCCACCATAGATACGGTGGTTTTCTAAGGGTCTTGAAAAATTAAAACTTTGACAATTATTTTAACTATTAAAACTAACTATAAAAATAAAAATGCAGTTATTTAAGTTTGAAGGTCTTTATTCATTAAAAAAAATTAAAAAATTGGACTGGAGTTCTCTATTAATAAAAGACAAAAATAATTAGTAATGGCGCTGCAATCGATCAATGTGTAAAAATAAGCCAAGTTTCAGTAAACAATAGATTTTTAATAAGTCTAAAAAGTTTCAGTTTTGGCCGAAACTGAGACAGGTACCGAAGATTCGGTTTCAGTTTCGGCTGAAATTCCTGTTTCGGTTGGATACTAATTTTAATTCCTTTTACGTGATATTGCATTTATTTATTATTCATTCAAAGTCGGAAAACTAAATGAATTATATTTCTATCATGCAACTTTACAAGTTTACAAAGATAAATTTGTAAAAAATTACACAATTTAAAAATATGTGATATAAACCTTAGATAAACAACATCAATTCTCCCAACTGGAAAAAGTAAAATAAACAATGGGGCATTCGAATATAAATACTTTAATTACCAGAAATGTACGAGTATGTAAATGTACATAAATAACAATGAAAATATAAAGTGAATAACATAACACAAATATCCCAACTAATCATCAACTAACTATCCCAAATAACCAATTGGGATATGTTGTGATGCTGAAGGTAGTCAGAAGGGGAAGGAGAGGGGGGTAGTGAAAGGTAGGTAGACACCTGGCTATTCAGATGTGGTCACCAAACTCAATTAAAGCCATTTCAAGCAACATTTCAATTCTGAATGGTGGTCTTACACCAGGGTGTTACTGAGACCGTCTTCCACTCTGGAAAGTGCTGCAAATATACTACATTATACAGGGTGTCTGAGGGTAAAGTACAAAATGGGAGGTGATTCTACATGACAGTACAAGTAAAAAATATAAATTACTTTTTCAAAATTCCAACATTCTAAGTTAGTTTTCGAAAAAAAAAAGTTGATTTGTTTATACGAAAAAAATAATATTCTTCTATGGAAAATATTTTACTTCTGTTTACTGTTTTTTACTTCTCCCATCATGTAGAATCTTCCGAAGTTTGTGCACTTTACCCCCAGACACTCTGTACATTATATTAAATGAAGAACTTGTGAAATAACACAAATTAATCAAATAGAATTTACTTGCCCACACCGGGATTTGAACCCGCAACCTACGGATCGCTAGTTCAGGGACTTACCCTCCCGACCACGGAGGCAGCTAATAAATAACAAAAATAAAATAACACACCCCCCACACACACAAACTCAACTTAATTAAAGGGGTATATCGTTTATATAAATTTATTTAAAATAATTATAACATTATTACCTACTTACACACTTTGTAAATGATGGTACTTTACTTTTTTGAATAAAAATTACAGGTAGGTTACACATCATAAAAATTTTAATCCTTCTAATATTTCTTATTTCATTCATAGTGTGACATCGTTATCCTTCAAATGTTTTACAATTTCATTTCTCAGGTGATATCGCATATCTTATCAGTGTTTCATATTTTCATTTCTAATGTAATATTGAATATTCTTCCAACATTTCATATTTTCAAACCTCATGTGATATCACATATCCTACTAACGTTTCATATTTTCATTTCATTTCCTAATGTGATATTGCAATCGTTTCATTCCTGTGATATTAACTATCCAAATCTTCATTTTTTCATTCCTCATGTGTTATCAACTGCCTTAAAATAAATGTAATATATAAAGCACAGCACTGAATGTTCAGCTGCTATTAAAAATATATTAAATGCAGCACAAAACATTGAAAAAAACTAAAATTTTAAAAATTTGGCAGGAAAAGCTCCAGTTTATTTGGCAACCAAATTTTACCAGAGCCTTAAATGTCCGTCCAGGAGATAATCAAAATAAATTGTCAATGTAATTAGCTTAAATCAAAATTTGTATCATTCGCCATCCGTTAGAAGTCTCAAAAAATGGAAAATGCTTCACTTTTATTGGTTGCATCAATGAGTAAGCATTCATGACATAAATTGTATTGACAGTCTCCGGAGCGCTTTAGGTAAACCTGACTTAAAGCTCAAATTGTGCGTGTACAGTCTTTAAAGCTAGTTACTTAGGAAACAACATCTACATCTCTTTTTGGTTTTATGTCACAATATCTAAAGTATAAACAGAATTTTAGAAAAAATATGTTTTCACAAAAGTTTGGTTTATATTAAACGGTATCACAATTATTAAAAAATTTGTACATTGAAAACGATCCGAAAACGGAATCTCATTTTTATAAATATAATAAATGTATAATTTATCATTAACTATGAAATATACTTTGAAAAACTAGTGGTACTAATTTGTGTTATTCTTTTATGTACATAATTCGATAAAGTGGCATTATCTAAGCAGTACTAGGCACCCATGTATCTAATGTATAATTATTTTCTTTGATATAAGAAGATTAAATTTATCTTCAGCACCAAATGAAAATACCGATAAAGAACCTATTACTAAACAAATGTATAAATCATTGTAGCGGATTCAATCCCGTTTTAAAAAGTAGCTTTGTAATATTTTTAAACACTTAAGTCAAAATAAAATATTGCACTTTCGTAATCAACGAGATGGTCATTTAAAAATGAACTAAAAAAATTACAGGAATCGAAAAGAAGAGAGAAATATTACAAATAATTATATGCCAACCATAGTCAAAATATCACAGCATGAGTTTTCTTAGTTGCTTAAAGTACTATCTTTGAAGACGAAATTGAACGGTCCTTTCAGATAATTGATGCTAGTGGTTGCTTTCTTCGGTGGCGGGCCATCCCAAGAGATGTCAAAGTGCCTGATGAAGTTGACCAGAACTACTTCTAGCTCCAGTTCTGCGAATCTCCTGCCGATGCATGATCTGGGGCCAAAGCCAAAGTGCATGGTGGAGAATGGATGAGCGTTCTTGTAAAAAATCTCGGAATCCACATTCTCTCGAAGCCATCTCTCGGGGATGTATTCCAGAGGGCGGGGGAACTGCTCCTCCAAGATGGAGATGAACATGTGTACGAAGATTACATTGGTCTGTGAATTAAGAAGAATCTCTTAAAGAAAGGGAAGCACAATTTTTTTTAATGATTAAAGATTATTTTTATTTATTTATTTATTTATCTATATAAGGTATGTTTGCATTACATTATTCGATGCCTGTCTCACTAGGGTATACCTGTGTTGAGACAGGCGTAGAGGTACATAAATGAGTATCATACATAAGAATATTTAATTATAACATAAGAATATTTAAGGTAAGATACATACTGATTTGTACAATTCAAACAGAAATATGATATAAATTGAGGGTTAATACCATAAAGAGAGCATTATATAGGTGAAGGAAGAGATGAATAAAGTAGTAAATCCTGTCGAATCTATATAGGGAGTTATATTATACATATAGGATTTTACTATTTTAAGTTCTTTAATAAGGGTAAGGACATACGTGAGATGGTAATTCTGTCTATTTGTAATCTATTTTACAGATGTTAGCAGTAGTGTGACGTCCAATACTTATAATCCATTTCTTTATATCTTGTTTGTATTTAGTCATTGATTCCGTTTGTCTAATCGTAGCTGGAAGTGTACTGTGTAGTTTGCAAGCTATGTATATAAAGTGTTTTTGTCCAAAGGTGGTTTTAGAAAAGGGAGTTTGGAGAAGTTCTTTATTTTTGGCTCGGGTATTGTGTATCATTTGTGTTGGTTTGTATAGGATTTTGTTGCTTTTATGTAAATAAGCTAAGATGGATTTTGCATAGAGCTGTTTAATGTCCATAACTTTGAAAGTATTAAAGATCGTTTCGGTGCTGGTAGAGAGTTATTACATTAACTATTCTTGCCTAGAATGTTTTCGGATAAACAGAAGAACGAGATTGATCGATTATCCTTTATCTTTATTAAAACATCATCACAAACGATTTTGAAAATCTTTCTTTAAATTGTTTAACATTACTTCACCTTAATATTTCCTTTCAAGAGTTGCAAGGTGCAAATATGTGGATATTCTAAAACTTTATTTTGGTCTACCTGGCCTGCAAACAAACCATATCGCAAAAGTGAGAACTCACCCCTTTAGGAATCCTATATCCAGAGAGCACTGTATCCTTAGTCAGGATCCTCATGGTGCCAGGAGTAACAGGGTAGATCCTAGCAGCCTCCTTAATGCAGGCTTTTAAGTATGGCAGCTGGTTTAGATGATTCGCATTCAGCTCCGAGGACCGGTTTGGTAGCAGCGCGGCGATATCCTCACGGAGCTTGTCTTGCTTGTCCTTGTTATTTGCCAGGTGGTAGAGGATGTTTACAAAGGCTGTGGAAGTCTGAAATAATACACAGTCGAAAAGGGACCACTTTCAGGACATAAGGAGACACACATAGCTGTAGGAAATACAAAGGGGATAGAGAAATACCAATTCATCTAGAATGCCAATGGGAATAAGGCTCAGATATCTATGAAACCACTTTGTGAAAGCATGAGACATCACCAATCGCCCAGTTACAACCCAAGTAAAGTTCAATAACCTAATGGCCCAAGGCCTGAGGTTGGCCTAAAAACGAAAAACGGTCATACCAGTGACATATGAGAATAAAATTTTAGCAGTATGGACGCAAGTATGTGGCGACACTCAAAAGAACCATTTAGAGTATCGACGCATATGTGCGGCCGGCCATATGACTTTATTCAAATTTTTCTATTGCCATGTTTGTAATTTCAATTAAATTATGATTTGTAGGTAATAAAAATATATTTGTCAAACATTTTAACGTATTATAACAAAATATTACAACAAAATATAAGTAAATGATAAAAAAATAACCCACTAAGCAAAGGGTTAAACTTATGGTTTAAAAGTTATGTCAGATTTGATGCATTACAATTTTTTGTACAAAATTAAAATGGCCCTCAAGACAATTTAATAGCTTAATAAGTTTGGGGCCAATGTGTAAAATGGAGTGGGCTAGTGTCAAAGTTGAAACATTATGGGTCTATGCCTAAAAGAAATACTTACAGTGTCAATTCCAGCTAGCAACATATCAGACACCATCACCACGGCAACCTTGGGATCAATATCCAGCAACTTCTCCAAGACGCTTATTTCGTGATGTTCTTCAGCCTTTACTCCTGATTCCTTCTTCTTTCTGATATTTTCTATTGCTGCAGTAATGTGGGTTTGCGCTAGGCTGAAATACCCAAAAAATAAGATTGAACAAATTTATATTGCAAATCAGATCGCTCAATCGGGTCCACCGTAATAAAAAATCTAAGAACAAATTGTGTTGACCGTGCACACAACATTTAACATGAAATAGATGGTGTGAGAAAGAAATAAATATAAGGACAAGCTGGGCCCACATGATGCATTAAGATATCTGAACAACGTACAATATTCTATAAAAATAGACGCTTCAGTTACGCACTTGTCACATATAATACAATCCTTCGCTTCCTATGCAATGCCGATCTGGACAGCACAGATCCAGTTCGTGTGAAAGAAAAATGACATTGGTGGAAAGCCTTTCAACGAGTTGATTTGACGGTTAAGGATATGTTTGTTTTGGCATTTCGACCCTTTGGAAAAACAAGGTTCCACTGTCACGGTAACATCATACGATAACGAACTCCAACGTAGCTATAGATTCCATTATCGCATGACATTTCAATGACAGATGGAACCTTGTTATTCTAAAGGTCCGGTTTGGCGTTTACAGACTTTTTGTAGCTCGCTTTGTTGTTAAATTGGAATATCAACAACTAATAGACCGAATAAAAGGTTACAGAGTGATTTATAACACAAATCCATTGAATATTGCGATACTATAATTAAAATTTGTGTTGTATGTGTAGGACAAGTGTGCACATTGGCCTGGGAACATAGCAATGCACAAGTTGGGCCTGGTATGTCCTTAGGGGGCGTACATTAATTACGTGAGCTCAAAAGGGGGGGGGGGTCCAGCAAAATCTCACGTTACTTGAAAAGAAAATACGAAGTGGCCTAAATTTATCTCACCAAGGGGGTGGGGTGGGTCTAGAAGGAAGAAAAACTGTTCACATAATTAATGTATGCCCCCTTACCAAGATTGGCTCTAAGACATTCCGTTTTTTTTTTTAATCGTATTTTTGAAACCCTGGTGATTTCTTTAAAATTTCAATCCGAAAAATCAGACGATTTTTTATAAACCAGAAAGACAGGACGTAATTTTATGGGTGCGAAAAAACAATAATTACATAACCGAAAATCATTTAAAAAAAACCCGACTTATTCCACACAAATGGCACAGGAGAATAACGAGGCACATCAAAAATTTTACATTGATATACTTGGTCGAAGATTACATCTCATAAATACTTTTTCCTTGATCCATCTTATTGATCATTATTCATTAATCATTATAATGTTCAACGTCTATATATGACTATATCCAATGTAATAAACTTGTACTTATAAACTATAATTATAATAAAATTTAATATTTATTATTTGAATTAATTATTAAAATTAATTATTTGATTTTATTAAAATCAGCACCATTACCATTACGCTTTTAAGTCAGCTACAGAAGGCATAAATGTACGATGTTCACTTCGTAGCATCTTTCAAAACGTCAAACAAACGATAAGTTCGCAGAGTACAAATAACAAAGCTAGTGAATTTTAAGTGTCATATTCAAAAATTTCACCGGAAATCAAAGTGTTACCATATATTAAAAAAAAACATTGTTGAATTTTACAAAATTAATTGACTATTGTCAGAGACGGAACATTTTCATATAGTGACATCACGAGCCCAAAAAATGGATTTATTTATTTAAAAACTATAAGTTTCTAAAAATATTTCGTAACATTTTCTTAATCTAAGTAGAAAAATCTATCCAAGCAAGTGGCCTATTATTACAGGCTATTCAATTAACGTTAAAAAGCTGTTGAACTCACTTTAACTGATCATCATAAAGCTTCATAGCCTTCTTGTACGTGGGTGTGGCATAATATTTCCAGATGCTGGGTTCAAAGTCCATCTTCTCTCCTATAGCAAAGACATCCTGGGCATTCTGGACCATCTGCTGTGGAATGGAGTCTGCAGGCAGATTATCAGATAAACAGCCTAGACGAGCGTCCAGTGCGAGAGCCGCTATGCTTTCAAGTGCCCATTTGTTGGTCTCGTTCATTATGATGTCACCCATTTTGCCGTCAGCGTCACGCATTCTTTTAATCCTGTTATATTATAAGAAATTGGAATTCAAAATGCATGTGAGCTCTACGGGGTATTTTCACAAACTATGAATTCTGTTAAAATATTTGTGGAAGATTTAATTTATTTTTCTGAATCTGATTATCCTACCAAAAATGAGTAACTTTAATGTTTCCATTCGCATATCGATCGTCCAGTTGATTAGTCAGTACTTTTTTTTTTATTTAATTTTTTATTTCAGTTAAAAGAAAATTACATTTTCACTCATTTAACTAGAAATAATTATACACATTAAAATAAAGTAAATATTTCAATACAGCGCTATTCAATTTCATTATTTTGTTTATCAAGAATAAATATTAATAATTTTTTTTTAAATTTACCCAGCTTCTTTTCGTTTTTAATGTCGTTTGGGAGGCAATTATATAAGTTGCCCCCTCGTAACCAATGGATTGTTTACCATAGTTAGTGTGGATGGTGTTTAAATGTATGTTATCGCGTTGTCGTGTAAAGTGTTTATGTACTTGGGACGTTTTAATGAATTCTGTGTTTGTGTGTACGAGATTATTTTGTATTTTGTATATAAGGAGACATGAATTGTATTCATATATTAATGTTAATAGTTTTTTGTTAATCATTCTTAATGTTAATAGTTTTGTTTCAATATATAATTTATTTGTGGATGTTCTGGGCTTGTAGTTAAATAGTTTTTTGATTACCTTGTTTTGTATTACCTGTAATTCATTTATGTATGTTTCACATGCGTTTCCCCAGATTTCAATCAAATAATTTAAATGTGAGTGTACGAGACTATAATATATAAACCTTTTTTAAATTTATTTGGCAATAGATATGATATCCGGCTAAATACGCTAATTAAGGGGATGATTTTATCTTTAATGCCTTGTATATGTTGTTTAAATGTCAAATGCTGATCAATGCACAGCCCAAGATATTTTTCCTGGATCAGGATTTGAAGTTCGTTGTTTTCAATTTTTAAGGGTACATGAGGATACTCATAATCAATTTTTAAGGGTACTCATATTCATATACACCATCAAATTAATTATGCACAGAAAAACTTATAGTGAATTAAACAAAATGTTGATGTTTTCTGTATCACTACTAGAATATTTCAAAATGTAGTACCAATGTACTGGACCGTTATGCCTCCCATGTTATTTATAAAAAACAGACACGAGTAAATAATATTTGATTTATGATGAGCATTCGAATATTGCTTTCTTCATTATCTCAAAACTATCAACTGGAAGATTTGATTTGAAAACGATCTAAAACCCCCACACGAATGTTTCCAACTGTTTACAATGTCATTTTGATGTAGAAAACGCTACTGGATGGTAAGACGGCTGTCACTGATATTGTAATTTATTTATTTATTTATTTACGCCCTTTTACGGGGCTTTTACATAAGTATGAAATTTACAAATTACACTTTGATTAAATAATATATAAATACTATATATTTCTTTAAAAAAGAAATATAATAGGTATTTTGCTACACAATATATAGTATTTATTGTACATAACTGAACTGCCTCAGTAACAGTATTTTGTATTTGTTTAAAGATAAGTTGAAGATGTCCACTGACTTGGTATAATTATTTCCCTCCATTAGTATTCTGGGCAAAGAGGAATATATATGGTAGTTAGTTCCAGAATTTCTGCACTGAAATAAATCCTGACTTCTGGCATTACGTAGTGGAATCCGGAAGCTTATCAATTCAAGCAATACCGGACTATCAACTAAATTATTTAGAATTTTGTACAGAAATACCAAATCAGTGAAAATTCTTCTGTCTGACAATTTGAGCATATTCATATCATTTAAAATAGTGTTGTAGTTTTACATAATTGCTGGAATACCCATTTTAAAATTTAGAAAACGTAAGAATTTGTTTTGTATTCTTTCAACAGCTTGTACATGTATATTATAATATGGGTTCCAGGCGGGAGAATTGTACTCAAGTTGACTTCTAACATATGCAAAATAAAACAGTTTAATACACTTTATATTGTTAAAATTTCTAGTTAGCCTAGTTATAAATCCCAACATTTGTAAGCCCCTGTTTGAGATTTCTGTTATGTGGTTGACAAATGAAAGATTTGATTGAAAAGTGATGCCTAAGACTTTAATTTGTGTTATTGTGACATATTCATGAATGAAAATGAACATGCCGTTTTTTATTCAAGCATGTTCATATTCAAAGTCAAAGGGTTCTCGGCTTAATATTATAGCATTGGCTAACCTCAGAAAGGTATGAATGTGCAAATAGTTCCCATTGTAACCAATTCGACAAGATTCTTATTTTTTTCTGCTCACTGCCCACTTTGAGAATTTTTTTTTTCTAGGGCCCCCTAAACTCGTGAATCTGAAACAGCAATCGTCGTCACAATTATATTTACCATAATGTATGGGGCGTAATGGGATGGGATGGGGCAAGATGGGCTGGGCAAGATGGGATGGGGTGAAATGGGTTTATCTGGGTCTCCTACCGCCCCCTGAAAGTCTGAAACGCCCCCCAATTTTCTCATGGTCTTCTACAGCCCCCCTGCAGGTCTGAAACGCCCCCGAGAGGGCGTTATCGCCCACGTTGAGAACCTATGTTTTAGATGAACTTAGTAACTTACAAAATTCAGAAGACCTGGTATGACTAAAAAATGGTATGAAATAATGGACTTACTTTTCACAAAAATCTGTAGCAATAACATCCACTGGTTTGACATACTGCTTCACCATTTTAGGCTGCATCATGATGGAGTTTACTTTATTCCTGAAAGTGTACCAATCTTGCCCACCACTGAAAACAAAATAATATCATAATTAATTAATCTATATTAATATTATACTAATCTCTACCATACTTAAAACTTTATTTTTCATTCAAAATTGATCTTATGTTCGTTGGATAAATTAATAAGGTCAAATATATTTTATTTTTAATTATTACGGTCAAATATGTTGAAATTATGGTGTGATGGTTAAAGGTAATAAAAATTATGGTAAATATTTTCATTCACTTTGACAATATTTTTTCCAATGTACATATTATTATATATACATTTGTCTATTCTATTTGAACAATCATTTTGTTCATTTTGGCATTCATCTTCATCATTTTGTCATTCATCTAATAATCCATTTGGACAGTAATTTTGTCCATTTGGGCATTCATTTTGTCAATTTGAACAATATTGTTTTGTCCATTTGGACATTTGTGACATCCTTGTTGACAATTATTTTGTCCATTTTGTGTGCCAAACGATGAAAGGATATTATACCATTACGTAAACAATATTAATAATGTATTGGTATTATAATGAAAAATAGTAATAATACTTACGAAGTAAGAAGTCCCTTAGAATTTTCAAACACTTCTTGTCTCATATTGTCCCGGAAGTATGTCATACTTGGTAAAATGTCTCTTTCGGGAGAAACACTCTCCTGTTTATAGATCTAAAAGTAACGTCATGTAAGGCTAAATTATAGGAATATGTAAAATGGTGCAAAACACAATAACTAAGCAAGTGGCAAACTAAATTAACATTATCATCACGGCGCTACATCCTAGGGCCTCTTTCGCTGGCAGCGGTCCCTCGTCACTCTCCTCCAGCATTCAGTCTTTCTCCCGTCCTCTACCAATTCTCTTCTACATAGTCTAATCACCTCTTCCTCAGCCTGTCTATGGAATATACACTTTTATGGAACCAAAGTTTCTGATCGAATTTGAAAAAAAATTTATGAAACATTGTGAATTTTTTATGAATTATTTTTATATGAAACGACAAAAAAGTGAGGTGATAGAAACGTTTATAATTTATTTGTCTAACAAAATAAGCGTGTGTTTTTATTTATTTTTTTGTTACCAGTAATTTTAGTTAGAATAAAAGCAAGGAGAGCCATTTTTTTAACCTTTAAAAGTTTACATTAAAAATTATTCTATTTAAAAAATTACGTGGTTATTTCTAATAATAAATTTTGGAAGCATATTTCATCACCTTTCCAAAACAGTTTTTAGTTTTTGGATACGTTGATAAATATTCCATTTATATGGATTTTATTGCAAGCCGAGGCCTATTTTGGAATAAAAAAAAATTTCATGATGCAAAAATACTGGTAGATATCAGTTTTCAGGTTATTATTTAACCATATGTTCATTTTATGGTGCTGAAATTTATTTACTGTTTACGAGAAATTACGAGAAATTGGCGATTTCTCGTAATTTAGTTCGACGTTATCGGAAATGTCAATTGAAATCGTAAATAGCGCAAAATAGCGCGCTGCGACTACGCTCGACGACTTCGTAGCGAGAATGTCGAGTGAACTCTTCTTTCGAAGGAACCGTGTGAACACGCGGTGAAACGAGAATGGAACATTTCATCGAGTAAACCTTCATCCGAGTGAACCATGTGACTTCAGCATAACGACTATTGACTCGCAATCCAAAGGTCGCGGGATTTTTCCCGGCGTGCACAAATTAATTTTATTTGATTAATTTGTATTAATTCACAATAAAATTATTTAAAAAATATATAGTAGATATATTTGGGGCACATTCACTCCAGAGTGAAAGATACTCTCAGTATTGCCCTGATGTAAGACCACAATTCAGAATTGAAACGTTGCTTGAAATGGCTTTAGCCGTGTTTGGTGACCAGATCTGAATAGCCAGGTATTTCCCCACGTTCCTCTTCCCCATCTCCTTCCCCTCCTCACACCTTCAGTGTCACAATGAGTCATATTTTTTTAAGTACTGTCATCTGGCATTCTTTCAACATTTCCAGCTCATTGCAGGATTTGAGACCTATATATTCTTTCTTTGGGCTAATGCTCAAATAATTCAAATAATTTCTGTACATCAAACTCATAAAAAAGATATCCCGGTTTTGAACCTCGTTCTGGAGCCAACGGATTACTACTGATGATGCTTAATATGTCAGTTAGTTACCGTTTCTACATCCTCTGGAGAGAGTAAGTAAACAGCGTTAGGAATACCAATGACTCCATCTAGTTTAATAATATCTCCAAACTGTTTCCTCATAATAGTTAAGAAATCATTAACTTCCATTTTGTAATATTCCCCTGCAAGAAATAAAATGTACTTATTATTTTATCCACGTAAGTATAATATAAAAAAAATGGCATAAAAGCATGCTGACTGTCACTGAGCTATGACCAATCTACGCAGACTTAATGAGACGGAGCCAATGAAAGTTATGCATTTGGTTTGTAAGTAGAAAAAAAGGCAGGGCGCCGCTGTGCATAGACACCATCTTCAGTAGTATGGATGAAGGATGTTGAAGGCACACAATATGCACATGGTTTCATATTTGTGATGGTTAATGGCTAGCCTTACCATAATTATGAAGCTCTAAACCGGGACAGGAGGGGGGGGGGGGGGGGGTGACACCACGTTATGTGCCCCGGGTGCCACCCATGCTAGCTACGCCACTGACTCCGATACCTCTAAAGCGTCATGAAATTTGCACAGCATCTATTTGGAATTTCTAGGTCAATGAAACTGTCATCTTGAATTAGATCATCATTTGTAAAGAATGTTTTAATAGAAGAAGTGCTTGCAGTCGCCGTCACACCAGCCTTGTGTTTCGCACACTTCAAGTGATCCTTAATATCCGCTAGCCCACCGTGTTCAATAGAAAATTCTAAAAACATTCCTGGCACTTCATTCTGCTATCTTCACCACAAAGCTTTTTTATAAATAGGGAATCTTTTTGCAGGTCATCCGTAAATTTGCATTTTGTTTTCGGCATTTTAAAACTTTTGGGTTCAAATAAACTAACTATGGCAAATAAATTACGCATTGCTCTGTCAATGCAAATATAAAAAAAGAGTGAGAGCGGCAACGTGTGGATCGGGGGGCCGCATACGCTGCCACGCCACGCACCACCCGCCTGCGAGTCACCAGCCACTGACCCAGCGCCACAGAATCGATAAATAGACAGTGCTCGTGCAAACCGGGACCAAATCTAAACCGGCTGGGACTCCGGGACCCGTGTCTGAAACCGGGACAATCCCGGTCAAACCGGGACGTATGGTAAGCCTATTAATGGCCCATCTGTCTAGTTTCTTTATCTATGGTTTCAACAGATGATACAATCATAGTAAGCTTATATAATTTTTTTAAACAATCAAAAATTTTATTTAGTAAGTTATTACTATATAATCGCACTAATCCGGAACATAAAATAATCTGACGCTATCTAGTCAAGGCTAAATATGAAAAAATTGTTTTAGATAACAATAGGAAAACATCATGTCATAATTTTGCTACCACACGCTTATCTAAATAGACTAAAATGTATTGTTAAATTCATATACAGGAAATACAATCATTCATTTAAAAATAGTATATTGCGTTTCTAACCGATTTTAGGCAAAAATCTCCATGTATTTCCAATAATAGGCAGTGCCTTTGGTCCTGGCATTTGCTTAAATGGTTTAGCCTTCTCCCATACTGCCCTGCTCACGTGACACGTGGGATCCGACTCTTCGATCCTCTCCTTTCCCTTCTGCACGTTCGCGGGACATTCCTCTGCCACTTTGGGAGATATTTGATGTTCGGGACATGATTTGTTGAAGAGTCTGAAATAAATGTTATGGGTCAAGGACACTATCCACCGCTTCCTGCAATTGAGTTTCATACAAATCATGGGTTGAGTAGCGGCTAGGTAGCTTGGTGTCAATTGATGTCACTCAACCCAAATTAAACTATGCCATCTCAAGCAAACAAACTACATATATATTTATCTATAGATATTCCAAATTTCAGAGTTTAAATTGACAATGAAAATCAATGCTTTAGAATCATAATACGGAATACGTAGTTACCATTAGTATTTTGTAATGAGCGTTTATCTTCTTTACGTAGTATAAAATGAAGTCGCTCCCGCTTATGTGCGCTTAGATCTTTTAAACTAAGCAACGGATTTTCATGCGGTTTTCACCAATAGATAGAGTGATTCATGAGGAAGGTTTTTAGGTATATAATTCGTCAAGGTTTTGTGTAAATTGGTTGAAATATATCAATAAAGGGAACGGGCTGGCAAGCGGGCAGCGAGCAGTGGGCTGGCAAGCGGGCAGCGAGCAGTGGGCTGGCATGCGGGAGGTGTGGATTTGATTTAACAGACGCCGAGGGTTATAAAGGTTGGGTAATGGTGTGGCGTTGTGTTTCGTTAGTCACAGCAACGTGTGGCCGGGTCTGCTAGAAAATAATAAAAAACAACAACCATCCATCAACAAACTAAACCATCTAGCCGTTTCAACGCAGGGGTAGGCAGAGAGAATGGATTGTCATACAACTCTGTCTTGGCACACACTCCTTACGACTTTCACATACATATATACATCATCTCATTTGTACTCCCCCGACATCTTCTAACGTTCACTTTTGGGTTGAACATTCTCCTTACAGCATTCATTGCTGAGGATTGTGACCCCTACTTTAATTTCCACGGTGGGTAAGGCTCCACCACTCCCTGCGCTGCATGGAGAGCTGCGGACACCGACGTACCAGAAGGCAGTGATACCTGGTCTATAGTTTAGTGATATAGTTTCTCCAAGTTGGAGTTCTCAGTTTGGCGAACCGAAGAGCAAGAGAATGTGTCCAAAGTATCTTAAAATAAGCGGTAGGCATATACATAGTTGAGAGCGTATTGTGGATCTACAGCTCTTTCAGAATGGACACATTTGTATTTATGGCTGTCCTAGGAATCCTGAGCATTTTTCTCCAGCACCATATTTCGAGGGTGTCTACCGCTTTCTTTTCCTAGTTCTAAGTGTCCACGTTTCTGCACCATATGGAAATATGGGGAAAATCAACGCCCGGACTAGTCTCATCTTGGTAGTCTTCTTTATTCCTGTGTCACTCCATATCTTTTGCATTTGACTCATGGCAAATTCTTCATTTCACTTCTGTTTAACAACCTCCTTCGTCACTCTCGTCTAGGTACATAAGTTGTTCACCAAGTCTGTGAGTGTTTTGGCCTTGTTGATCAGTAGACGTAGATTACGGCTTTCTTCCTCTATTTTGGCAAGGGGGTGATTCATTTCTTCTTCAGAAGAGGCGATAAGTTATCTGTATAAGAACCTTATGCATTATGTATTCACCATATACATTAAATAACATTGGTGAAAATATGCACTTTAAATGTGCCTGATTTTTGTCAATCTTGATATATGTGTGTCCTTCGGTGTACAAGTTTCTAATGATGTATACGAGGTGTTTAGAAACTCTCAACTCCTTGAGTACTTCCCACAGATAGTTACACATGTCAAGGAAGCAAAGCGTTGCTGGCAAATTGAACTCTCAACATTTCTATTTGCTCTCGAGTTGCTCTACCCTTGATAAACACTGGTATAATCATTTTGAGAAACTCCCAAGACGTTCAATTATACTGTACAACACTATCTACCTAGAGCTAGAGCAGTCAAAATAGTCAGTATTCAAAGCCAAAACTAGTGAACAGGAATAATTGGTAAATATGGATAGAACTGGGGGGACTTCAGTAGGATTAAGAGGAACGGCTGCGATGCCTCTTTATTTAATGTGAATAGTATCAAGAAATGCCAATAATTCACTTTAATGCTGTTGGGAAGAAGGCTCAGATACTTGTGAAGTCGTTTAGTGAAACCAGGAGACATTGCCAATGACTGGAGAATTTCACTAAAGGGACTGGGTTAATTTTAAAAGAATATCTTGAAACATTGACGATAGCACAATAGACACTTCACACAATGGTCTGAAATCTTATGGAGACATGCACGCTTTCTCCTTACCAAGAATAATAAAGTCAATAACAATAATATAGCAGTAGGTTTGATTTCAAAAGATTTCTTTCTTAGATGATTTATCTATTTTATAAACCAAAGCTAAGAAGAATCTAATAAAAATTGACAATCATGCTTTCGTTTTGAATAGGTAACTACCTAGCTACTACATCAGTGGGAAAAATAAAACAGAATTACATCCATACAAATAGTATATCTGGAAAGAAGTCTTTAAAATGTAACACCGGGTTCAACCAAAAGAGAAAAAATTTCAAAGTAATAAGAAAATATGGGAGGCCATGAGATGTTTTAGTGAAGATAAAACACCAGACAGGGAAGGGAATGCTTAAATTATGATAAGTAGACTTTTGAGTGAGATTTGCATGTTTTCTATTGCCTTTTTAAGGGTTCTTTTTACACTCCCCATTACTTTTATGTCACACTGTGAAACAGTGTCAACAGTTAAACAGAATGAAAATATGTATATTCATAAAACACAAACAGATTTTTCTTGATCAATTTGAGATGTTTTCATGCTTTTATGCCTACCTACCTACAGCTAATATTCTTTGTTTATTTGATATTTATTTTTTACGGAGTTACCTATGTTATAGCATTCCAATATTGTCTTAAAAATAAACATGAAATATTTCAATCATTTAAATATGAGCGTCAACTACGCCGATATAAAACTATTAGCATAATAATTTAAGTACTTATTTTAATTACTTTATGATTTTAATCCATCATTATTTTATTGTTTACAATAGTAAAATCATGGCAACATCTTCTCTCAATGCACAAAGTCGGAATAAACTGGCGATTACGGGCGATTACGGGGTGGAAAATATCATGAACATCTAGCAATTTATTGGACGGTGTGTAGGTAAGTACCTATATTAGAAAAAATAGCTGAAAGAAAATAATACTATGACAAAATGAAGTATTTTACAAGGCATAAGTTTACATAGTTATAACATTCAAATACATCGAAAGTATTAATTTTCCACATATGTCCAAAGTGTTATTGGTTACAAACACAATTTAATTTATTAACACCATCGTTTATTTAGTCACTAACCTGACACTTGATACGCGGTTGTTTACCGCCGAAATTGAGTAAATTCCAGTGTTATTTAGCACGTTCTTAACACCAACGGCCACACAACGATTGAACTTCAACATATTTAGAGCACAATTTATTAATCAATTTATATTTACTACTTTAAACACGTCGAGAATCAAAACCAAAATCAAAAGTGTACGAAACCTCAAACAACACCGACGCCAACTGTCAAAAACTTGCGCACAGCGACGCCTGTCGCGTGTCGCGTCGAATCTAATCAAACTTGACTTCGTTCAGTTTTCAAGTAGTTTACAAGTAATATTCAAAACAATTTTTAAAAAGGTGACGTATCATTACTATGGTTGTGAAATGTAGTTTAGAATATGAAAGTGCTTTTTTTAAGCTTTTAGTTAGCTATAAATAAACGAACGAACCAGAGTTCGACTACCTTCCCGTCCCAAACACCCGCTCCGCTGCCGCGGGTTTTTTGCTACTAGGCTCCCTCTGCTGATGGCCCCCTTTGCTGATAAGATTTTCTCAATTCAGCCCAATTCCATGATGGTAGAGATTCTTGCTTTTGTATGTATTAAAAATAATGTGTTAAAAAAATTACTTATCACATAGGTTATAGCGTTATAGGTAGGTAAATACTACCAGTGGCGGTCCGTGAGTTTCCAGCGAGTGGTTAGGCATTACAATATGTTTATTTTCTTTACTCGAAAATTAAAAAAAATACCTATATTTATATCACAAGGATGACAGTTAGGTACTCTTTGGATTTAACAGAGACACCTAAATGGATTGTTTTTAAAAATAGAATCCAAACAAGTGAATAACTGACATCGTTTGCTTTATGGAAAATTTTCTTGTCATTGTGAAAAACTTACGAGTTGTGTATTAATTGACAACTAACTATTTGTGCAAGTTTCAAGTCATAAAAGGATTGCACTGATTGAACTTAACTATTGATTGGATGAAATTACGAAGGCCTCCAAGCTACAAGAACTACAAAACAAGGTTGGTAGATCTGTTATTTTCTCTGGAGTTTTTCTTGGTGCCATCCTTTGTGATATATTTGTCCGCACAAGTAGAGTTTTCATAATCATAATTCTTGGGTATTAAGCCCAGAGGGTCTGGGGTTATTTACACACCTCAGGCTCGCATATTATAATGAAGTGAGCTAGAGTGCAAGATTGAAAAATACGACGTTATTGATGTTGTTGCAGTTGAAAATGATTTTTTTTTCAAAATTTCAACTTTTTGTATTGTATGAATACAATAACTATTGTCAACACCTTCCTTTGTCATAATAGATAGCAAAATGAGACACTCTATTTGAAAATTTTAATGTCTCGATTCTCGCCATTGAATAAATACACAGCAAATGTTCAATGGAGTTTTTCCCTTTTATTCCGAACTTTAATTAGTATAATATTGACGAGCTAACCTTATTTTTCATGCATTTTCTTTGAGCCTTGTTCTGAACCTGCTATTTGGGAAGGGCATAGGTGGGTACCTAATCATTTTTATTATTTGTTGACTGAAACGAACGTACAAATTCTTAATATTCAATTTGGATTTCAACATTGCATACCTTTTTTGCCAATTTTGTCTGCAGTCTGGATTGCAATCAAATTAGTATAAAAGTAGTGGCTGTCCGGCTGACCGGCTGACCGGCTGACAAACGCGTACCGTACAGGGCTAATTTAAAAAAATATAAAACATTTTACGTACGATATGAAAAATATTGCTTTTACACGCGAAGAGTGACTTTGGGGGTATTGTTTACGATTTGTCGTAATGCAGAATCGTTAATAATAATAATTATTATTATAAATGGATAAATTAAGAGAATTAGTCGGTAATTTTTCGGGATTAGTGTCCATGGTTATTACGAATAATAATAAAAGGAAACTTTTTGCATCACGGCCGGCGGAAAATAATGCATTTTAATTTTCAATTACGTAAAATAAAATTTCACTTCGCGAACCGATACTGCGACAACCCGGTGACCATTACGTCACTGTTTGTTATGTTGGTATCCCTGATACAAACAAGAGCTAGATAGACTATAGCCGACTTCGTGGGATACATGATAAGGCGCGTAATTATGAAAAACAGAATTAATAATATAATGTAAACGAACCTCTAATCAGGCACTGGAAAGGAGACAAACCAATCAAATCCTGGGATAGTTTTAAAATAAAGATAATATTCACAAGCCCGCTACACAAACCCTGCTTTGCCAGACAAATCGTTCAAAACCTGGGATGTTTTTTTTTTAAATAAATATAATATACACAAGCCCGCTACACAAACCCTGCTTTGCCAAACAAACCATTCAAAACCTGGGATGTTTTTTAAAATTGTGATGACATATAGCCTTCGTAGTTTAACCTCAAAATTCCGTATTATCCGTGAGGGGGACTAAATGCAAATTGCACAACTTTTCATGTATCCCACGAAGTCGGCTACAATCGTATCTAGCTCTTGTTTAGGGATACCAACATAACAGTGATGAAATGGCCGTCGGGTTGTCGCAGTATCGGTTCGCGAAGAGAAATTTTATTTTACGCAATTGAAAATTAAAATGCATTATTTTCCGCCGGCCGTGATGCAAAAAGTTTCCTTTTATAGTGATAAAGGCGAATCTAAAGTTTTTTTTTTAAATTATTCATAATAACCATGGACACTAATCCCGAAAATTTACCAATTAGTCATACTGAGAAAGGTTGTGGATCACTGAATGTGTTCGCTATTATTACTCATATCATTGGTTGCTCTAAGTTCATTGTGCAGTCATAGCAAAAAACTTCCATGATGTTTCATGATAACCTACCAAGATAAGGTAATGACAAAAACAAGATAAAATGGTTAATATGATTGTATATTATTATCTGGTTGCTAATAAGTATCTGCTTAGTTTTTTTTATGAATGTGATTTTTTATTGTTAGTATCCTAAGGGAACCATTTATTGGATAAACAACACCCTTGCCATAGGTCACCCCGAGTGGTTCGTTACCTTTGGTAACTTAGCAGGGATGCCCGGGTTCATGGGGCGAGGTTTATGTAGGTCTGGTCGATGGAGATACTTGTTGAGGAAGACCTTTTGAACCCTCTAGCCGGAATCTCTCGATCCATCGCCTTGCACCGCAGTGGGAGGGATGGATTAATAAGTCCGTCAGTCCTGGACACATTGACCCCCAGATTCCAACCCACCCCTCATACATTTTTTCTTCTCAGAACTTCCTCTCATTCCTTTCCCTAAAAAGACCCTTCACACAGCATTCCCAAATATGACATACGTCCTGGGCCTTTCTCAGGGCCTACTGTATGGAGCTAAATATAAAAAAAGTGACTTTGGTGTTTGGCATTTAATTTTTCTGAAAGGGTTTAGTTTTTGCAAATGTTTAGGCAGAGTTTCCCAAACTGTGTTCCGCGGAGCACCGGTGTTCAACTGACCCTGAATACACATGGGCGTACTGTACAGGGCCGCAGATACTTTAATAGTACACAACTGCTAACCCTGTACAAATCACAAGTGCGCCCCACGGTTGAATTTGGCAGCCACCTCTGGTCTGGAGCTCCAAAATACCTGAAAAATACCCTCGACTCTGTGCAGAAACGGGCGGTCCGTTTGATAGATTCTCCCATCTTAACAGACGGATTGCAATCTTTAGAGCACAGGCGCCGGGTGGGAATGCTATCCTTGTTCTACCGGTATTACAATATGCTCTGAGGAGCTAGCATCATTGATCCCTTCGGCACCGGTGCATAGTCGGGAAACACGCCAAACGCGTGCCCAACATTTGTACACAGTTAACATTTGTCACATGAGAACAGGTCGTTTCTTCGACTCGTTCTTGTGTTCAACAGCTCGGCTGTGGAATGATTTGCCGGCCTCTGTGTTTCCTGCTTCCTACAACATGGGACCAATGTTCATTCCTTCCTCTCCTCAAAAAGACCCTCCACACAGCATCCCAGATGACATAGGCCCTGAGGGAAATTATTTTCCTTAGGGCCTCCTGTGTGGAGTTAGTGTAAAAAAAAGACATGTATATATATATTCCGCGACAATTTGTCGGAAGAATTTCATTTAATTTAATATACCATATTCATATTCACACGTTTTTTTCTTTTTGTTAAGGGCCCGCAACCCGGATTTGTACCGATTTATTACATATTTTCTTTAAACACGGTAAGTTTTAAAGCTCTTATAAAATATATGTTATTCTTGAAGATAATATTTAGACTTTGCCCGAGCCGAAACGCAAATTATATAAAATATGCTCCAAAAATTATTATTAACACTTATTCAGTTATTTTACAAGTTTTATATGTATGAAATAATTCACAGTGTTTTTTTAAATGCTGTTTAAGATAATGCCCGCGAGATTTTTGCTCTATTTTAAACGAGTCGTGTTTTATTAAACATTTTCGCAATTTTCTCATCGATTTTGTCGCTGTAAACATTAGCGCTCTCCTATAACATTCGTAATTTCGTATCTCTCCATCTTCTTCTTTTCGGGCCCGGTTGCAGAGCCTTGAAAGACATATTCCCGGGTTACGAATAACCCGATAATATTTGTAAAATCCCCTGCTACAACCACAGTAAACGGAAAATGTTGGTTGAGTAGTGAAGGAGGACACTACTGATACTTTACACGATCTTTTGAAATGTAATACTCATTATTTATATCATTCATATATAACTGTGTTAAGAATATTTATGATGTTGACCAATAAAATAACAACATTGAAATTTAAGACCATAATAGAAAAAATAACAATATACATAACATAAACAATTCTGATAAAGTGCGTCTTCAAACTCAAATCTACAAAAAGTGTTGTATGAAATATTTCTAAGATTGCACCATCCTCCATCATAATATAATATAACTTTGATAAAGTGCATCTTCTAACTTAAATCTACAAAAAGTATTGTATGAAATAATTCTAAGATTGCACCATCCTCCATCATAATATAATATAACTTTGATAAAGTGCATCTTCTAACTTAAATCTACAAAAAGTGTTGTATGAAATAATTCTAAGAATGCACCATCCTCCATCATAATATAATATAACTTTGATAAAGTGCATCTTCTAACTTAAATCTACAAAAAGTGTTGTATGAAATAATTCTAAGATTGCACCATCCTCCATCATAATATAATATAACTCTGATAAAGTGCATCTTCTAACTTAAATCTACAAAAAGTGTTATATAAAATATTTCTAAGATTGCACCATCCTCCATCATACTGGATTAAAAACTTAAAATAAATTAGGTATAAATGAACACGTAAAAAACAATTTTTTCACTATACAATACATCTCCTTTTAATTTTACCGGGGTGCGTTATCTATTGGGTCGGCTAGTAGCAATTACAAAACAATATATTTTTTTGGTTTGACGAGGATTGAATCCCAATCCTCGTCAATAATATTAATTAACAATAGCTAATACGAATGTAGCCGACTTCGCGGGATACGTACATGAAATACCGGGAATCACAAACCATGTTACACAAACCTAGCGTAGCCGCTAAACCCCTTGAAAACTGGGATGTTTTTCTTGCCTTGACGCGAGTAGGCGTTATAAAGGGGCACTTTCTTTTGTATCACAAACCATGTTACACAAACAAGCCCGCTAGACAAATTTCATAACTACGCGCCTTATCCCACGAATTCGGCTACAGTCGTATTAGCTCTTGTTAATTTATCAAGGATACCAACATCACAGTGACAGGTACGGCCGCGGATTTTCGCTGTGTCGGTCGCGAAGCGAATTTTGGTTTTATGCAATTGAAAATTAAAATGCATTATTTTCCGCCGCCCCAAAGCCAAAAAGTTTCCTTTTATAGTAATTAAGGCGATTCTAAAGTTTTTTTCTAAAAACTATTCGTAATAAGCGTGGCCAGTCCGAACCGATATTTACCGAATCGAGTGATAAAGGCATAATGAAGACCACCAAGAAGAGAGGCGTTGAATAACTTTGTGATTTTACTTGTAATGCAATAAATACATGTTTTATGATTTCGTATACAATGTGTCTTTATACAAAAGCCTTATTTAAAAAATATATTTAAAAGCCAAAAAAATCAGAGTATGTAATTCACAATATTCACATGCGGTTTGAAGATTGGGTATTGATTTCACAAAAAAAAAATAGGTGTGTATTTATTTTTTAATTCAAACCTCTGTTCGCTTGATGTCTGTCTCTCTGACCGCTGAGACTTGTCGGGCGCCTTGCCCACTCCGCTATGGAAGGCACGCGCCGAGGTAAGAATTTACCGCATTATATTAGTACCGAATATTTGTGTAGAACTGAGTTGTGACGCATTTCTGTTTCATCCGAATTTCGAATCGTTTCGAAGTTTCACTTCAAAAAAGTTATTTGTTTATTGACGAAAACATTAATCATTATCAAACTAATCCCAAAAAGCATATAAATATAATTTTTGGTATTAAAGCACCAGTACATCTAGCAACCCTTGACATCAGAGCCTTGGCGGAACTGACTTAAATTATTAGAATTTGTACGCAAGCAGTTCTATAATACGATATTCTAGAGCAGCGATTTTCAACGCATGTCGTTAACTCTCGGGTACATGTACACCCGAGAGGCGTAGGCCTGAGGCGTAACCACGCGGTCTCGATGCCCTTCCGTTCCCCCTCCGGTAACCCGACGCTCATCTTTCCTCAAGGTCTTCAAAAACTTCCCCTTCTCTCCCAAGTACATTTCTTCGAGGCAAAATCGGGGGGCCGGCTAAAGGGCGCGGACTTTGAGCATCGTCTGTGGTTGGGCCGATAGCTATGTGCATTCTCATTGGGACTGCCCGGTGGTCTAAGAAATACTTTCTCTGGTTTCTTTTCTTTTTATATATTTTATTTTCTTTCTGCTATTATAGAAATTACTTACATTATAACATAACTGTATTATAACTGTTTTCTTCCTTATTACTTATTTTATTTTCAGAAAGTTTCTTCGACTTGTTATAGCCGTTATGTTTCTTTTTCTTTTACTAACACTATTATCTCTTTTTTTATGTTACAGAAGAATTATTCCACGGGCTGCTACTTCTATTTATCTTTTGTATAATGTTAATGTAAGTACTTGCATACTGCTTACTAACCCCGTATGCATGGACATTGGAGGGTCTAGAGTCGTTCAAATAAATGTAGCTTCATTAAAAAAAAGGAGACGCTTGACGGGTGCGGTGAAGGAGGAAACCATATGTTTTCTTATAACGCCGTTGGGAAAGTGGTGGGGTCCCCTCCAATGTACCAAAGTGTAGACAGGCTCTAAAGGGTTGACAACCGCTGTTCAGGAGGAAATAACTTCTAAAACATTTGTGTTTTGTGTTCTTTTTATTACTTAAATATACATTATATGTTATTAAAATAAATTAACATTACCTACTTATTTTCCATCTGCTTTCATCTGGTTGTTAGTCATATTATCTATTTATATAAACATTTCTGCTAACCATAACTCAATAGAAAAAAATAATTTCATTAACATGATGACGCATCTCAACTTTAAATCTTGTATTAATAGTAACACTCGAGAAATTAAAAACCAAACTCCATCATGTATAGACCATATCTGGTGTAATATACATTTAAATGAAATAAAAAATATTAAATCTACTGTTTGGAAAACCAATATAACTGACCATTACGCGTGTCTTATATTACATGAGACAAATAAAAAACTAAACACAATACCCAAATTAAATCTTCCATATTCCCAAATAGACTATGAATTATTAAAAAAATCATTAATAAATGAAAAATGGGAAGAAGTTTTAAAAAATAAATGCACCAACCAAAGTGCCTTACTGTTTGAAAAAACTTTAACTAAACACGTTTTAGAAGCAACAAAAACAACACAGATCGTCCCCAATTCAAAAACAAAGAAAATTAAACCATGGATTACTCTAGGATTAATAAAAGCCATTCGAAAAAAAAATAAACTTTATAAAATAACACAAAGGCCACTAGTTAACAATAAAATTGTACTATATTATAAAAAATATAAAAATATATTAACTACTCTAATTAGAAAAACGAAAAACGACTATTACTCAAAAATTATAACAGAAGCTAAAGACAATAATAAAAAAATATGGTCAACAATAAATGAAATAATAAATAAAAATAAAACATATAAGCACATATCCGGAATATCAGATGGGAAATTAATATATAATGTACAAAATGACACAAAAAAATGTTGTAATATTTTAAATAACCATTTTAATAACGTTGGAAAAAACCTAGCAAAATCCATAAATTCGACCAATATATCAAATCCACAACACAGAACACAATGTCAAATAAATAAATTTGAGCCAGTCACAGAAGCCGACATTGACAGAACTATTTCAGAACTAAAAGGAGGTTCTGCCCCCGGCTTTGATAACATAGATGCTAAGACAATAAAAGCGATGAAAACATACTTAATTCTTCCAATAACACATATAATAAACCTAAGTCTAGCAAATGGCGAATTTCCCAATAATTACAAAAGAGCAATTATAACTCCCATTTATAAAACAGACTGTCCTAAAGACCCACAAAATTACCGCCCGATTTCCCTTCTATCAAATATATCAAAAATATATGAGAAAATTGTAAAAAAACAAATTTGGACATTCTTAGATGAAAATAAAATAATCAATGATAATCAATTCGGCTTCAAAAAAAATACAAGTACTCACGACGCGATAGCAAAAATAACCAACTATTTATATACAGCCCTAGATTCCGATAAAAAATGTATCGGAATATTTATAGACTTGAAAAAAGCTTTCGACAGCATATCACATAAAAAATTAATAAATAAATTAAAATCTATAGGAATTAATGGGAAAGTTTTAGCATGGATAGCTAGTTATTTACATGAAAGACCACAACAAGTAAAATTACTAAATCAAGTCAGCGATTCAAAATATAGCGATTTTTCAATACCCCAAGGTACAGTTTTGGGACCATTGTTATTTATTATATATGTAAATGATATATTCAATATTTCTAAATATGGAGACATTGTCTCCTACGCTGACGACACAGTCCTACTACTAAAAGCAAACACCTGGTCTGAACTAAACAAAATGGCAAATACAGATATCAATGCACTAAAATTATGGTTTGATAAAAACCTATTGACTTTAAATTCTAAAAAAACCTATTATTTGCCATTTTTCATTAAAAAACAAGAAACACCTAAAGAAATAAACTTAATAATCCACTCTGTGACAAATACAGAAAACCACAAATGTAATATATCATGTTCAAAAATAGAAAGCAAAACTGATATTAAGTACCTGGGCATAACAATAGACCAGCGTTTAAAATGGTCTCCACACATAAATATCCTGAACAACAGAATAAGGAAACTAACATATATATTTAGATGTTTAAGAGATATTTTAAACGAAAAATTACTTAGAACCACATACTTCGCTTTCTGTCAATCAATTATACAATACGGCATTATAGGATGGGGCGGTACATATACAAATCAAACACAAACAATTTACATATCACAAAAACTAATAATAAAAACAATTTTAAAAAAACCCTACTCATATTCGTCAGAACTTTTATTCAAACAATTTAAAGTCAGAAAATTAAGTGCATTATACTTTTATCATGCAACATTACAAATTTATAAAGATAATATTAAAAACCAAGTTGCACCATTTAAAAATAACAGAAGTCTTAGACAAACATCAATACTTCCCACTCCAAAATGTAAAAAAAAAATTGGACAATTGAGTCATAAATATCTCGGAGCAAAATTTTTTAATTCATTACCAGAAAAAATTAGAAACATGAATACCAATATAAAACATTTTAAAACTCACCTTAAAAATTATACTGAAAACTTCGTTTAAATGGTAATTTAAATTTGATATAAATAAACTGAATGATATAAAAAAAGCAATACAATAACACCCCCCCATACACACAAGCCTTGCTTAATTATGGGGGTACATCAAATATATCTACCATGTAATTAAATACTGTATAAAATTTATTTGTAATTTATGTACCTTCTATTACTAATAAAAAAAAAAAAAAAAAAAAAAAATATATAAATAATCTACAGTTTTGTTCAGATTCTATATCTGACTTCGAAAAACTCTGTGTAAAGCACGGGAAACGTTGTAGATTTCAGCTAAGTAGTGAAAAATAAAAATAAATGCTGAGTCGTTCTAAATTCCAGAAAACGGAAGTCATGAGGTACCTACACCACAATATTATTGATTTTAGTTGTCATTGTGTTGAACGTCTTCAAATTTTCATGGGTATTTTATTGGAAGCATTTCGGTAATTACTACCTTTGTCGTTTATACACAAGCTTTTTAACAAGAGTTTTATCACGGTAAAATTATTATCGATGGGTCTCCAATAGTCTCAACAATAGAAAAGCCGGGAATTAATGTAATTAAAATTTAAATATAAAATTTCGTAGAAGTGCCAGATATATTTTCAATATGTTAATTAAGGGCTTTCTTAGTCGATTAAATTACTGTCTTTAAAGACGAAACCGAACGGTCCCCTCAGATAATTGATGCTAGTGGTTGCTCTCTTCGGTGGCGGACCTTCCCAAGAGATGTCGAAGTGCCTGATGAAGTTGATCAGAGCCACTTCCATCTCTAGATCTGCGAATCTCCTGCCGATGCAGGATCTGGATCCAAAGCCAAAGTGCATGGCGGTGAAGGGGTGAGCGTTCTTGTAAGAGATCTCAGAGTCCACGTTCTCCCGGAGCCATCTCTCAGGGATGAATTCCAGGGGTCGGGGGAATTGCTCTTCCAAGAGCGAGATGAACATGTGCAAGAAGATTACGTTGGTCTGTGAAAGAAGAAGAAACTTTTAAAGAAATATACGTTGTACGATTTAGTAAAAACTCATTTCTTGGTGCACTAGGTAAGATCACAGAAGAAGTATTATCGCTCAGTGGGATAAATAGATGGGCAAGACAATTTTTTTTCAACTATTTGTTTTAATGATCAGTGATATAACACTCATTTTGGGATGCACGTGTGCAAACGTTATGAATTTACTGATAAATTATTCGGCCTAAAGGCTAAACGAATGTGAGAATGCGGACAAATTTAAACGGAATACATCGTAGAAGAAGTCCCCTTCATCTGTTTCCCATCTGCGTCAAACCAACTGACTCCCAATGCCGTCGACTATCTGAATAACCTTAGCATCCGACATTGACCTCTTATCCGTCGTGCGAAGAAAACAATTGCGAGTTTATCGCTTGTCAAAATGCATACTCTACAACAAAAGCAAACACTCACTCCTTTAGGAATCCTGTATCCAGAGAGCACTGTATCCTTAGTCAGCATCCTGAGGGTGCCGGGAGTGACGGGGAAGATCCTCGCAGCTTCCTTGATGCATGCCTTCAGATACGGTAGGTGGTTCAGGTGGTCCGCTGTCAGCTCCGAAGACCGGCTCGGTAGCAGCGCGGTGATATCTTTACGGAGTTGGTCTTGCTTGTCTTTTTTGCTGGCCAGATGGTAGAGGACGTTCACAAAGGATGTGGAGGTCTGAAAAAATACATTTTTTTATTTCTGTCAATACGGAAACGGTCTGCCTAGCTCTCGTAAGCACTTAAACCCTTTGAACCCTCACGAGACCAGTCCTCATGATATTAATATAATAATATCGTGGTACCACATTGTAGCTTTCCAGGTGTCTGAGCCTGCTTCCTGTTAAGCCGAGACAATATCTTTATAGTTCCTACAGCTACGCATGGGCATAGCTAGGTTTTGATTTAGGGTGGGGCCAAAAATAAAAATTAAAGTAGGCTTCTACAACAAATTAATGCTTTAGGCTCTATGAATACAAATAATATGAACGGAAGAAGGAAAAACAATCCTATGAAGTACTGTAAATATGAAAACGCGACTCGGTCGACAATTCCAGAGGTCATGCGTCGGCCAGCCAGGGTGGGGAACACGCCCCCCCCCCCCTCCCCCCTTGCCCCACCGTGCCTACGCTCATGCCTGTAGTTGCTTTCCACCTCAAATGCATCAAGCGCCTCCTGATGTGGAACTGTCCTATTAACGGTACTTTTAGTTCCTTCAGTGAGTTTCGATTCGATGTGAGGAGTTGCTTGTCTCGTTTGGGGTTAGGACCGTCAATGATCACTTTGACTTGTCTCATTACAGATATAAAGGAAAGGGAGACATTATACCGTAGATGACAGTGTCACTCTTTTCATGCAATATCAAAATAAGTACTTACAGTATCAATCCCAGCTAGCAGCATATCAATCACCATCACCACAGCAACCTTAGGATCTACATCCAACAGCTTTTCCAAGACACTAAGTTCATGGTCATCCTCAGATTTTATTCCCGACTCCTTCTTCTTCCTTATATTTTCTACTGCGACACTAATATGTGTTTGTGCTAGGCTGAAAGATAACGCAGAGGAATTTTGTAATAAAGACAACTATCGGGATCATAGAAATGAATGCTCTCCATGATAACCGTAATAATAATTTACATCGAATTTGCGATGCCATCAATCCCACTGACTCCGGACTATTATGAATCTTCTAGAATAACACAGACAGAAATATTCGTGGGTTTTGAAGTATTAATGGCTATCGCAAGGAACTTGAAATTGTATATAAACTCCTATTGAACTCACTTGAGCTGATCCTCATAAAGCTTCATCGCTTTTTTGTATGTGGGTGTGGCATAATATTTCCAGATGCCGGGTTCAAAGTCCAACTTCTCTATTACGGTAAAGAGGTCCTGGGCATTCTGAACCATCTTCTGTGGAATAGAGTCGGCGGGCAGATCATCTGCAAGACAGTTTAGACGCGAGTCCAATGCAAGGTACGCTATGCTTTCAAGGGCCCACTTATTGCTCTCGTTCATTATACTGTCACCGACCTTGTTATCGGCGTTGCGCATTCTTTTGATCCTGTTATATAAGAAAACATAAAACAGTTTTTTTCAATTTTTTTTTATTCCAGTTAAAAGAAAATTACATTTTCACTCATTTAACTAGAAATAATTATACACATTAAGATAAAATAAATATTTCAAATACAGCGCTATTCTATTTCATTATTTTGTTTATCAAGAATATATTTAAATAATTTTTTTTTAAATTTACCCAGCTTCTTTTCGTTTTTAATTTCATTTGGGAGGCAATTATATAAGTTGCCCCCCTCGTAACCAAAGGATTGTTTACCATAGTTAGTGTGGATGGTGTTTAAATGTATATTATCGCATTGTCGTGTAAAGTGTTTATGTACTTGGGACGTTTTAATGAATTCTGTGTTTGTGTGTACGAGATTATTTTGTATTTTGTATATAAAGAGATATGTATTGTATTCATATAGTTTTCTTAATGTTAATAGTTTTGTTTCCATATATAATTTTTTTGTGGATGTTCTGGGCTTGTAATTAAATAGTTTTTTGATTACCTTGTTTTGTATTACCTGTAATTCATTTATGTGTATTTCACATGTGTTTCCCCAGATTTCAATCAAATAATTTAAATGTGAGTGTATGAGACTATAATATAAACCTATTTTTAATTTATTTGGCAACAGATATGATAGCCGGCTAAATACGCTAATTAAGGGGATGATTTTATCTTTAATACCTTGTATGTGTTGTTTAAACGTCAAATGCTGACTAATTCACAGCCCAAGATATTTTTCCTGGATTTGCAGGTCCTTGTTTTCAATTTTTGAGGGGTACAGAAACAAAGAATGCAGTGGGAAGCGATGTATATATATTTTTCATTTTAAAAAGAAAGTCAAACGTTCCTCGGTTACGAATAACCTGACAATATTTGAACAACTCTTTCTACCACCACAATAAGCGGGAAGTATTGCTTGTGCCGTGATGGAGGACGCTAGCTGAGGAATCGAACTCGAAGTGGCCCCAGGTGGGACCCAAACACGATGCCCACCCAGCCACTGGCCGGTCTTCAATTGGTTAAATATGTGTTCAGATTCAAGGTTCAGATCATCCTACGACAGATGAACAGAGGTAATCGGATAATCCATTACGAAATTTTTGTTCCTACATAATGAAAAAGTACATATTTCTACATATTTCAGATATACTCCCAGGAGTAATCTCATAATTATTGGTGAACTTATTGTATAATTATTGATGAACTTTATATGGATTCACTAGTCAGTTGGTATATTGGCTTCTTGGCTTCTTGGCTTCATGTCTTGTAAACAATTGGGCACGGAGAATGGTATAATTTAGTAATAAAGCGTTTTTAGCTATATTTTGGCCAATTTGCAAACACCCGCGAGCATCCGCTAGCCAAAATGTGGCCAATTTGAAGAGATATTTTGAATCATTTATTGGCATTATTTTTAAGTTCTCGCACGTTTGAATCTTCGATAAAGCACACGGCTAACTTAGTAGTTTCACCGTTTAAGATGAAGTTATACGTGAAATCCTATTTAGATTAATCTTTACGACGAATCGGCATACAGAATGAACATCAAAAAATATGTTACGGATAATTTGAAGCTTTTACTAGCTTTTCTATGTATTGGAGTTACAATAAAATTATTATTTACATAACAAAAAATATAAGCGTAAACCACTAAAAAATGTTTTTTCATGACTTAACTATGAAGTAATGCAAAAAACAATTTTAAAAAAATACCCCTTTATGGCTAAGACTATTTTTAAGGTTTTCTATGTTCCAACTTTTTTTCGTTCTTATAAAACTATCCAAAAAATAAATAAAAACCACTTTTTGCTTACTTGCCTCGTGTTAATAAGACGCTCGATTTTAAATTTTGCAGGCATGAGAATCGAAATATTTCTAGCGTTTATATTCGTCGTAACAAGAGATGTCTCACATGAGCCGAAATTATTGAAATATTTTTTCTTACATATCATTGATAATTAATGTATTTGCAATTTAAAAATATGTGTTCGAATTTAAATTTATGTCTGTGATTATTAACAAGGACATAGACAATACGCAGAAGTCATAATATTTAATATTGGCAATTAAAGGTAAATTATACGATGTTTTAATAATGTTTTTATGAAACCTAAAAATATGAGAAAAGCGGCCAAATGTAGCTGCTTTCAATGGCTCTCTAGCAATGTAAGCAATTTTTTTTAGTGAGGGCGGGAAATTTTCAACCGAAGGCTGAAATTGATCGTATTGACGAACAATCCTTTAAGCAAGAATTTACTATACATGCGGCTGTCAATATCGGTTCTCACTTTTCTGTAAATGTCTATCGATCTCTTCTAGGCTATCGAAATAATGGCTTACTTTTCAACAAAATCTGCAGAAATAACATCCACTGGTTTCAAATATTGCTTCACTATTTTAGGCTGCATCATGATGGAGTTTACTTTGTTCCTGAAGGAGTACCAATCTTGTCCATTACTGAAAACAGATAACATAGCCGTTAATGGCATTATCGGCAATTTCTGATCTTTTGGGAAATATCTTCTTTCATGCTAGTCTTCTGCTTCTTTCTTTCCAATTCCTTGGTATGCAATATTGACCATCGTTTATTATGTACTAATACTTCTGAATTAACACGGTTGACTATATTCCAGCCATACTTGAGATATTCTTATACATTCCTGATGTTTTCATACTAATATATCAAAAAAAAATATGTATAGATATACATTTATAAATATTATCCTTACGAAGTGACGAGTCCCTTGGCATCCTTGAACACTTCTTGCCTGAAGTGATTACGGAAGTATGTCATACTTGGTAAGATATCTCTTTCAGGAAGAACAGTCTCTTGCTTATAGACCTGTAAAAAATGTAAGGCAGGCTGCTTGAAAAACTTATAATAAACGTGCACACACTGCACACAGATACAAAAAAAAACAATTGTTCAAATTCCAGACCCTACTCAGCGTCGTATCTGCCATACGTTCAAAAATGTGTAAAAAACCTGGCGCCGAATCAGAAGGGGCTCTGTGAGAAAACCAAGATCGTAATAAAATTTACTTTAAATATTTTCTGAATTAATAAAAATTACCCATTATACGGGATAATTATTGTGCCCTAGCTAAAAGTAATTTTCAACTCTTTCTTTCTGCATAGATGCCAGATTTCGTGGATCTGGCACTAACCCCACCTAGCTGGAACTTAGTGTAGATGGGATCTTTATGAGGTTAAAGAAAAGGGGGGAAAGTGAAGCAGAAAACTATATGGCCTCTGAACATATAGTTTAATTTTAATAGAACCCAAACCATTCAAGCCACTCTCCAATTTTGAACAAAAGTATGAAGGAAAATTCTTTTAACACATAAATGAGGTGCATAAATTTTAGTGAATAAATTTTAAATCATTTTATATTTCCATGCCAAGTTTTGAATGAGCGTCCTTTCAGACAAAAACCAGGGAACTTAAGTCTGCCACAGAGGCCTTTGATGACAATACACATTATGACATTATTAGTGACCTTAGTCAATTACCATTTCTATGTCGTCTGGTGAGAGTAAATAGACGGTATTGGGAATGCCAACGACTCCGTCCAGTTTATAAATATCTCCATACTGTTTGTATAGTGTGCTCAAAAGATCTATGGGGTCCATATTTGAATACTCGCCTGCAAAAACCAAATCAAGCTGATATTATCTTATTGGGTATTTAAAAATGTCCCCGACAGACTTTTATCAGCAATTCCTTGGTTTATTTGGAGTCTTTTTTATTAATTATTATAACCAATAATTATCAGCCTGAAACACTCATCCACATTGAAAAAATCTTCCGAGAAAAGATACATGACGTCAACGGGACTTGAACCCGTGTCCTGTTTGTTTGTTTCAGGCTGATAATTATTGCTTATAATAATTGTTACTCTTTGTGCTATGCATAAAAATCTTGTCTTAAAAACGTTAGTTTAACAATAAAAATAATAATTAGTCTTTTTATTGTTTCATAGCCTCGTTGGGAAATGTTGTAACCCAACAGCCATTTGGTTTTGAAAAGTTTTATTTTCTATGCACGTTTTTTAGGTAAAATTCTAATTTTATGTGACAAATGTACATAGAAAATAAAACCTTTCAGCACAAAATGTCCATAAATTGTTAAATAGTTAATGAACAAAAAATACAAAAACCCTTTATAGCCCTAATGAATCCGGCTTCTCCAATACTCCAATCCGACGCATCGGTGATCTTTCTCTACTTTGCGAGTGACCATGAGCTTCTCTGGGTCGAGTTCCCAGGAAACTGAGAACTCATGGTCAATGCTCGTGGTCAAAGCGAGCAACGTGTCCATAGTATCTTAGGAAACGTTGCAGACATACAGTAAGTTGAGAGACTATTTTGTATGCCTAGCTCTTCGAACAATGGTTAGATTAGGGCGCCTTGCTGCTCGTGGAATCCTGCACCGCATTTCGTTTCACTGGCTCTAAGAGTCCGTGCTTCCGTATCATTTACACCAGAGAAAATTTTGGGTAAACATTGACAGTATTGCGGAAAAAGGATAGTGCGAAGAATGGGTGGTTAATTAGAGACGAAATGTTCCTAACCAGAACCATTGGTCATACACGTAAGATTACATAAAATACACAAAAAGATTTTTCACTCCAAATAAACTCACGAATTGCTTTAGTCTGTCGGACACGTCTTTTTATACCATGCATAATAGAGGCACGTTAAAATTATTTAGGTATACATATATACTAGCTAAAGTTCTATTAGGTCGTTGTACAAGTTAGTGATTTCCGTTTCACCTATTGTAGGCATTGTCAAATTAATATATTAGTGTTTTTATGAAGAAATGGGTGTAAGCATATTACAATATTATCTCGTTTGGCGTAGCATTATTTTATCAAACGTAACGCGATCAAGTAAAATAAATATTTGACACGCCCACACACACACATGCACACTTAAGATAGAAAATATTACATGATGCGTACTAACCGATTTTAGGCAAAAACCTCCAAGTGTTTCCAACTATAGGCAGTGCCTTTGGTCCAGGAATTTCCTTGAAGGGTTTAGCCTTCTCCCATACTGCCCTACTCACGTGACACGTGGGGTCCGATGTCTCCATCGTCTCCTTCTTCTTTTGCACGTGCGCGGGACATTCCTCCGCCGCTTTTGGCGATATTTGTAGTTCGGTACATGATTTGTTGAAGAGTCTGAAAAAGTTATGGATCTAGGACACTAAGCACTACTTTCTGCAAGAACTCGTGACGTCAAATAAGCGTAATTTTGTCGGAACGGTGGGCAGAGAGAATAGACGCCATACAACTCTGTCTTGGCATGCGTTCCTGACTTCAATCATATTCATGCATCGTCTCATGCCTACTCTTCTCGTTATTTTATTTATTCTTCATTTATGTTATAGAAACAAAACAGCACCTACATTGGTTACAGTGATAAAATAATTTACACAACTTGCAGAATGTGTATAAGTGAGTATGTGTGAATGTGTTTGTAGAGTGAGTTGTGTGATAAGTGGTGATCTGCAGAACTGAAGCGATATGTATGCGCGATGAACAATTTATATAATTGGCTTGATATTCCTTTTATTATGGTCAGCGAAACTGAAAAAATGTCAATGTTAGAGTTTAGATAGACACATATTATTGAAGTTATGAAGATATTTATTTTATGCGTATATCCTGTAATTAGCCATGTAGAATAGTAATTTATAGTATATCGGGTACGTCTCAAAGGCATAATAAAACTAATGGTGATTTAATAAATCTAATATAATATGTAACATGTATTTTATAAATAAATAAATCAGGGATAATAATTTGGTACAGGCAATGTTTAAAATTTAATATTTCTTAAAATTCTATGATATATAATATACAATTATTATAAGCAATAATTATCAGACAGAAACACTCATCAACATTGAAAAATCTTCCGAGAAAAGATACTTGCCGCCAACGGGACTTGAACCCGTGTCCTTCTGATTGCCGGTCAGCTGCTCTTGACTACTGAGCTATGGGGGCTTATCAAATATCCGCCAAATAATTCAATATATACTAGTGTTTCATTCAACAATTACTGCTTATTATATTTTTTTTTTTTTCAATGTTGATGAGTGTTTCAGGCTGATAATTATCGCTTATAATAATTGTTACACTTTGTGCTATGCATAAAAATCTTGTCTAAACATTAGTTTATAAATTAAAAATAATAATATAATGTACTGTAGAAATATTGAATCGGCTACTGTTTGCCTTTGTTTCAAGATCGCAATATATATTGAAAGTTATTACTGACTCTTGACATGACCCGATCATGTATTTCATTATTTTGGTCATGCCAGTTTTCCTCGTGTATTTAAACTGTATTTATAAAACCAAGCGGTCTAATAGCCGTCGGTTAGCTTCGTGTCAATTGACGCCAATCAACTCAAATTAAACCACGCTAAATCAAGTAAACATAAATTGTCGGCATTCCTCATAAAATTTTGAGATAGTTTGGTGTTCAGGACATATGATTTGTTTTATTTTATTTTATTTCTGAACAGAACAAACACATGGTTAACATTAAAAAAACACAAGAAATAAATACCATTCGTCCAATAGTGGTGAACAATTTGTAAAAAGTAAACAAAATATGTAAAATAACAACAATGACAAAAACTAGATACAATAATGTTTGGGTCAAGTGAAAGCAAGAAAAATTTATTAATTTGTTGAATACAATAGTAATGTTATGGATTACGGTAGCACAGGGTTACTTTTGCAAGTCTACCCTAAACTGTATAATCTCATCTCATTCACTTTCCCTTGTCCAATTCTATCTTTTCGACAAGACGCCTCCAGGCATCCTTCATCCGCATCAGGCATCCTGGACTACTACAGCGCAATTATTGCAGGTCTAAGCTTTCCTCGAGTGGCTTTTCCCAACTTGTGGCGGCCCTCTGAATGTGTTCCTTCTGGAATTGAAGTCGGTCTTCTGTTTTGGGGGAGACTTTTTACCTCTCAAGCCGGATTCTCTTGACCCATCGCCTTGCACCGCAGTTGAAAGGGTGGATTCATATGTTATTCCTTGAAGGTTATTCTCATCGATGTAATATATCAGAGAGGTCTGGATTGCCTCCATTGTCTTTTTCTATTTTTCTGGTCTTATTCTCTTTCATATACCTAGGGGTATTATTTGATAAAAAAACTTTCACACCTCATATCGACAACATCATTTCTAGATCCCTGAAAATGCTAGGATTTATCAAACGTAATAGTAAACATTTTCAAAATCCCATATCATAAATAACGCTGTACAACTCCTTCACCCGCAACGTGTTGGAGTACGCAAGTGCTGTATGGAGTCCAACCTACAAAGTTCATATTCAGCGAATAGAGCAGATTCAAAAACATTTTAGGGAACGTACCCATACTACGTGACCAACTTTATGCAATTTTTAACCCCCCCCCCCCCCCCCCCCGGTGACCAAAAACCTAAGCAACCCGCCGCTCATTTGTATGGAGCGTGACATTTTGAAGACCCCCCCCCCCCCTAAACGTGTCACGTAGTATGGGTACGTTCCCTTATGTATCACCTGGCGTATTCCGATAGGCGAGCTCGATCACTTCCTCATTACACCGATAGACTAAAATTCTACAATGTGCGCACCCTTGAACAGAGAAGACTAAATATAGATTTAAATTTTCTATTCAAAAATTTTAATGGTTTAATAAACTGCCCTTTTCTACCTCAACAAATCAGGTGATCATTTAAGGAAAGGAAATAGGAATCTAGGAACCCCTAGATTCCTATTTCCTTTGCAAAAAGAACCTCCGCACTGCATATAATGTAAAAAAAGCACGTCTCGAATGGCAGAGATTATCATCCAACTACTAATTAAATAATATAATTCATTGAAGAAGATAATATTAACAACTTTCAATGAAATGTTAAACAGATAGACACAGAACATAAAAAGGTGACGGTCGCAACTGACACATGAACTCATATCTTCTGGTCTTGCTGGACCAACACTACACCAATCGGGTATTTTTACCGTTTTTTTTTATTCTCGAAAAAAATGGCAATTATGGAATCATTATTTATTCATTATTATTATTTTTACGATTTAAATGAGCCATTTTTTGATTTTGACATGTTCGTTTTTGTTCTTGAATAGGGCGTTATTGACGTCACACCGGCCAGGACAGCCGTCTTGCTAACCTGTAAAAGCGTTTTCTACGTCATAATGACGTCGCAGCCACTTGGAACCGTTTCATAATGTGCAAATAAAAATGAATTTTGGAATAAATTACGAATAAAACATTAAAATAACGCAGTTTCAGCAAGATGATCAGAATCATAAAAATAATCTTCAAATCTTCCGCACATTTTAACGATATCCTTTATTTGTGAAACAAACTAACGAACTGTTTAAACCTATATTCGGTCATTTTTATCCATCTCATAATATATTTCAATTAAATGACCTATCAAATTTCCATTTCATTCAAGAAATTAAAATCGAATTAAAAATATTTTCAGAAAATATTCGGATTTCCTAAAGCAATAGCTTTGTTTCCATAAATTTTATATATTTATGGGTATGTATTTTACAGTTTTGTATTGTAAAAATTAAATGCCAATCATCGTGATATATTTTTACATTGAATTTAAAATAAGAATTACTGTTATCTGATATAATTAACAGAGTCGTTTCAATATTTTATCGGTCTCGTTCCTCGATAGTAAAGTACTGATAAACTTTTTCGTTGATATTTTTTATTTATTTAATGTTTTGGAACATTTACAAAATAGGTACATAATTTTATTATAGCATTGGGAAGTGCATCCAAGAGTTCACAATCCAGTTAAAAATTTTCTCAGGATACATATTTTGTGATTTAGCTATCACTAAGAAGAGATAATACAACACTATGAAAAATTGGAAAAAAATAAAACATTATACATCATTAAATTATATCACATAGACGTATACATAATATTAGGTCCTTACATATAATCGTCTGGCCAGATTTAAGAAAGCTGTAACGACACAAAAAAAAAAAACACAACTGTGTTTTCTTTTGCGACACCGTCGCCATACACATCATTAATACTTCGAGCCGTTTCTGCAGCACTGGTGCCACGGTGGAACTCGTACTCGTAAATAACGCGATTTCATGTTTTCCATTTTGTAAACTAAGTGACGCAAAGAAAAAAAACAATTAAGGAAAAAAAAATTAATTATCATTTTCGAAACACAAATACCTACACGAGTAAATAGCTGTATAAATTTGAATTTGGAATTCCTAACCAAAGAGAAGATATTTCAGATCAAAGTTGCCAGTACGGCAAAACGCCAATTTCATATGTAAGGACCTCATATTTTTATAAGAACAATAAAAAAGTTATCGAATTAAGTATACAAGACAGAAAAAAATGGTGGTCCTTCACCATGGCATAATGAGCGTTTATTTCTTTTGACATGTAAATACAACAAATGTTTGTTTATTCTGATAATATTTGAAATAACACGTATAAAAAAGATTTTATTTGTGCACGCTGGGCCTCGAACCTCAGACCTCCGGATTTGAATCCGAGGACCTTAAGGGGCATACATTAATTACGTGAGCTCAAAAGGGGGGACGGAGTCCAGCAAAATCTCACGTTAATTGAAAAGAATATAGTGGCCCAAATTTATCTCGCCAAGTGGGGGAGGGGTCTAGATTGGAAGAAAAGCTTCTCACGTAATTAATGTACGACCCCTTACCTGCTCGGCAATGGAGGCCATTAAACAATAACCTGTAATATAATTATTGAGATACACTCAAATTTTTAAACACTTTATTTATTTAGCCACCAACCTGACACTTGATACTCGGTTGTTTACTACAGAAAGTGGGTAGATTTCCTTGTTATTTAGCACATTTTTAACTCCTACAGCTACACTGCGATTAAACTTGAACATCGCTACTGTAAAATCTACAAATTAATCGGTATTTTGTAGTTTTAAACAGCGCGAAAAAACTAAAACAAAATTAGACCAAATCTGATTTGACACCAACGCCGACTGAAAAAAATCTCATGAAAAGCGAGCGTCGCCCGTCGCGTCATTACCAACCGACAAAATGTAACTTTCCGTACAGTTATCAAGTAAACTGAATGCTTTTTACAAAAAGGGATCATTGATAAAATATTATTCATGCTTTGAGAGTAACTTCTCAATCGAGCTGCTATCAGCTCTACCACAAAAAAAGTTATATAAAATACCTTCTGCCGCATTTTTGTTTATAATCAATATTGTTGAAGTGAAAACTTCTTCAGTACCGTTATGATTTGAAACTCGATAAAACGGAATCGAGCGACATTAAAAAGAGACAAACACATTTGACGGCCGGCGTGATCTAGGGGTAAGGCTCCTGACTCGCAATCCGAAGGTCGCGGGATCGAACCTCGGCGTGGGCAAATAAATTTTATTTGAGTAATTTGTGTTATTTTACAAACTCATTTAAGATAATATGTAGTATATTTCGGCAAGCTCCAGAGTGGAAAACACACTCAGTATCGCCCTGGTGTAAGACCACCATTCAGAATTGAAACGTTGCTTGAAATGGCGTTAGCCTTGTTTGGCGACCAGATCTGAATAGTCAGGTACCTCCCCACCTTCCTATTCCACATCTCCTTCCCCTCCCCTATCTTCAGCCTCACAACATACCCCATTTTGGGATGCCATAGTCTCACTAGCTCCAGAGGGAGGCGTCTACTAATATCTACAGGAATTCCAAAAACTGAAAAAATCGAACTAATATCTATGAGCACCAAAGTGTTGACGAATATCTACAGCTCAAACTGTTGACTAATATCTATGAGAACCAAAGTGTTGACGAATATCTACAAGCTCAAACTGCAGACTAATATCTATGAGAACCAAAGTGTTGACGAATATCTACAGCACTGGCAGAGGTTGGATTTGCAATTATGTATAGCATATTGGAATAACGTAATGTTGCGTATGCAGTTTAAAAAACTTAATTTATGTAAGTATGTATGTAAAAATCCCTAATATCGGACTATTGGACACATTTAGCTGATTAGTCCAACCTACGCTCTGTAGATATTAGTCAACACTGGGACCGTCATAGATATTCGTCCGACCTTAGCTCTGTAGATATTAGTCAACACTCTGAAGTTCGTAGATATTAGTATCTGGAGTCGCTCCAGAGGGGAGCAGCGGGGACTCTTGTGAGGTATTCGTATTTAAAAAAATAACATGTAAAGGATTTAGCCTGCGAGAGAATGAGGAAGTAATATTATCGGACTTGAAACATGAAGTCTAACATTTATTTGTACAAAAATTGGTGTAAAATAATGTACCTACCAATATAACCACTCACATTAAATTTTTTTAAATTTTACGAGAAGATTTTCTTAATAATAAAAATCCTTTCTTATTTGCTTACCGTACCTATAGCACTACTTACTTTTTTATATTCTTTCATGTATATGATTTCTATGTTCTATACTTTTCATATATACTTCATTATACTTTTCTATACTTTTCAAATCTTCCTAACTCTTTTATATTACTGTAGTCATTTAAATTCTTTTATATTCATTATTTTAATTTTTTTTTAAACTTTATGAGTAAAATCTCAAATTATAATATTTATAAAATAAAGACAATATTAGCGAAACTCAATCTAAAATCTGGAAAAATATTAAAAATAATAAATATTCATCCTATACTTGCTGAAAAAGGCAATAGATGTCGCGTATTTAAAATAAAATGGTTAAAAAAAATTTCGAGTTGAATTTTGCAATCATATATAAAGATAGCAGCCAATAATATGTGCGTTTAGAAAATGAAGATAATGTTGGTAGTTCTTAGTCGAAGTAAGATACAGTCAAAAGTGACCGAATTTATATGGGTTCCGTAGCATAATCGGTAGAGCTCTTGCCATGTAAGCAAAGGGTCGGGTTCGAGTCCCAGCGGAGCCAATATCTTTTCTGCTTTTTCTGTCTCCAGATTTTCGATTGAGTTTCGCTAATATTGTCTTCATTTAATTAAATCTTTTATATTCTTTAATATTATGTATATTTTTTTTATATTCTCGCACATTCTTTATATTGCATGTTAATGTACCTACTGTATAGAAAATCAACCACCACAACACGGACATGTGCCTAGCATGGTGGTCGAAAAATCCCCAATTCATGTAATAAACAATTCAATGAATAAAAATAAAAAAATTATTTCACGGGTATCGGTTCCAATATTATACGATAAATCCACGGTCCCACGCAAGTATCCTTTTGTCTAGTGTATAAAAAGTGCCTGACGAATCTTAGCGGCCAGACATTCATCGAACCAAGGGTCAAATCTTACGAAATCCAAAAAAATATATATTTTTAAAATCAATACCTATCCAATCTTTAAACCACTTCAAAATGAACAGGCAAAGAAAACACAAAAGCGACTCCGAAGAAGAAAACACTAATACTAATAAGATGACCAAATGTATATGAAAAGGTTCACTGGAATTCAACGACAAAAATATGGAAAAAATCATCCTTTACATTGATAAAAAAAGTGCTTCGTAGTCTCCCCACTCTTGTCTATTTTAGTTTTCGGAGGGTTTCACTTCTACCGTGTGTGAATCGCACACTCTGATTTTTGAAGTAAAACTTCTTTATGCACGCTTGACTTGGGGAGTAAGCTGGCGATTTTTTTTGTTTATTATACTAGTATGATCTTGATTTTACGTCTAATGTGTATGTAGAAAACACAAGGTTTTTATAAAAAATTATTATAATTAACTCATAAAATTATTTCTTCTATTATTGTAACTAGTAAATTATTAAACATACTCATTGGGTCGTCGCGTCGGGGATGTGAAATATTCGTAACATAATAAACTCAAATTTGCTTTGAAATTTTCAATTTCCGAATTGGATGTATTGATGGATATCCTGGGTTGATTTTCGCATTGTAAAAATTAAATGCTAATCATCGTGATATGTTTTTTTGGGTTGCAAATAAGAATTAGGTGCCCTTATCTTAAAATAGGATTAATTAGATTATTATTTTGATAAGTGTGTTAATTAAGGCAAGCGATAAAGTAAGCACTAACACCAGCCCATAATATAATCAGATAATTATTTTATTTTTATTTGATTAATATGGACATTGGGCGGGCGGCGTGGATACAATTTTTATACAAATCTATTCTGAGGATAATGAAATTCTGCACACTTGACCTTCAAATAAAAGAAAACAAGAAGAAGCTCACCATCTATGTGAGATTTATAAAAACCGCCCCGTTCCATTTTCCACCCCTTAAAGCAGAATAATGTCCGGGCGACGCAGGGTGCTTCAGCTAGTTTATTTATTATTATTATTATTTTTTTAATAATAATAAATAAACTAGCTGAAGCACCCTGCGTCGCCCGTACTTTATTCTGCTTTTATTATTTTATTAGCATATGTATATATAAACATTTTAATATTAATAAGAATGTTGCGGTGGACGGACATGGATTTAATTTTTATACGAATCTACAGTTTTATTTTGATTTATTGTTGAGGAATTTTTGCACACTTGACCTTTAAAACAAAAAATAAATGAGTGTGCTTTAGACCACACAACTAAAGTAAAACTTCCACTCCACCTGTATGATAGGAAGAGAGAAAGAAAATGTGCGCGCGCACTGCTCACTCTTGCTCCTACAGTGTGATACAGACAATAGGCCTGCACTGTGTCTTAGATATACGGAACGTAACTGGCTATGAGAAAAAAAGAGAAAGAAAATGTGTGCTCGCACCTCTCTCTCTCTTTCTTGCCCCTACAGTCAGGGCTGGGCAAAATACATGATTTGCTGTAATTAAAATACAAATTACAAAATGCTTTGTCGCATGTATTTAAAATACGAAATACAAATACTTTCAAGTCGTGTATTTGAAATACAAAATACAAAATATATTTGGTTTTGGTAAAACCTTTGGTTGCAATAAATTGTCGTAAGTGCCCTGATCTAAGGATGCGTTTCCATAGAAGCAAAGCTGAGCAGAGTGAAACAGAGACGTGCAAAAATTGACCAATCATATTGCTCAGAAGACACATCTCATCTCCGCTCCACTTGTAAAGTTTCGTGGTATCTATAGGACCCAGGTGTTAGATAATAATAATTATTATTATAATAACATGACATTTGTATAGCGCAGTTTTGTGTTATTTTACTTCAAGTGCGCTCTACTGTAATTAACTTAAAAATAATCTAGTATTCAGTCAAATTATTCTTATAGTGCTTGATCTAATACTATGCTACAAAAATGTACAAATGTATAAATGTACAAGCAATGACGGAATTCGATTATCCATTATCAATTATCAATTAACACACAATACCGCGAAACGATGAAAATAACAATTGGCAAGATACTTGCTTTGACGTACCTGCAGTGTTGCCAACTCTAAAGGTTAACATAATATATTGCTCTGGATTCTAGCGGTTTTAGTCTATGCATTATCTATGTCAGTATATTTTTCATTATCATTATTAAGATCGCTAAATGTATTTGAAAATGTATTTTGAAGCCATAAGTATTTGAAATACTAATTACAAAATACATTTTTAGGAAGTAATTGAAATACAAATACAAAATACGTATTTGTATTTCAAATACAAGTAATTCAAATACTGCCCAGCCTTGCCTACAGTAATATACGAAGCGTAACTCTCTCTTTCTTTCTATCTTCACTAACTTATATCTCCCTCTCAACTACCGTTCCCCTCGCTTTTCGTAACGCTCTCGTCACGCATTCACCAGCTTACTCCCCAAGTCAAGCATGCGTAAAGAAGTTTTACTTCAAAAACTTTTCGTAAAGCCATCGAAACGCCGAGACTTCAGCTATTTATGTTAAAAAAGAAATTGGCAGTAATATGAGTAGTTTATGAAAGGCCATATGATCCCAAGGCAAATATTTTTTTTAAATACTTTCTGTATCACAAATCCTACAATTATATCGTGGGGTAATTTCTACAACTAGGTAACTGCGAAATCAGCGTTTTTGAGTTACACTCTACACGCGTAACTTTATTTCCTCGTCTATGATTGCCACTTCAACATTTTGTTTGCCACGAACAGAAAAGTCGTAACGCATTAGAATCGTCAAGTTATTTGAGCATGTTTTTTGGGGTATATCCAAAAAACGGTATCGTTTAATTCTATAATTACGTAACCTAGTACCTAACCACAGGTGTTTTTCCTATCGTGGGGTAATTTCTACAACTAGGTAACTGCCACGAACAGAAAAGTCGTAACGCATTAGAATCATCAAGTTATTTGAACATGTTTTTTGGGGTATATCGTATATCCAAAAAACGGTATCGTTTAATTCTATAATTACGTAACCTAGTACCTAACCATAGGTGTATTTCCATGTTAAATTAGACATCAAGAATTAGCTAGCTAAAGCACTAAAATTTGTGAAATTGCTTAGGTACTTTCATTATTTTTTTGTATGTAGCAACTTGGTAAGTCATTCCATTTTTTGTAAATAAATACATAAACAATGATTAGTCATTTTCTTATTTCCAAAATGTAAGTATTACGTTCCCAACACACAAATCTTCGAATTAATCATGTATATCAGTATAAATATGCCAAAAACAATTACTCAGATAGATTAGATTATCATCTTATAATTTAATTTCCCAACAAAGCTGATTTAGAGTTATCTAGTTGTAGTTAATTAACCCCACGATATTATCCGGTGATTTTTCACGGGTACAATCTACAAAATTTATAATTTTCGTTGATTTCATAATGGCTGACATCACCGAAAACATGACCGATTAATGTTTTCTTTGGGCATGTATGGTGTACCTGGTGTAAGGCAAAATCACTCTTACTTCTTGTAGATTCTTTCTGGAGCAGATAATCAATTTTAATAATCTCTCAAGGGCACAGGAATTGAAAGTCAAATAATCAGTTTTTTTTTAAATCGATTTAGATCAGGCTTCTAGGGATTTTTTTTCTGTGAAAGAAACTTTTAATCAATAAATGAAACAATTTAACTTTGTTTGAACCACTTTTATATTTGAGTAAATCCGACCGGTTTCAGAACGACCGTCTTCCTTCCTTTGTATACATTTGCCTTCTTCTTCCATTCTTCCATTCTTTCTTCTTCCTTCTTCCTTCTTCCTTCTTCCTTCTTCCTTCTTCCTTCTTCCTTCTTCCTTCTTCCGTCTTCCTTCTTCCTTCTTCCTTCTTCCTTCTTCCTTCTTCCTTCTTCCTTCTTCCTTCTTCCTTCTTCCTTCTTCCTTCTTCCTTCTTCCTTCTTCCTTCTTCCTTCTTCCTTCTTCCTTCTTCCTTCTTCCTTCTTCCTTCTTCCTTCTTCCTTCTTCCTTCTTCCTTCTTCCTTCTTCCTTCTTCCTTCTTCCTTCTTCCTTCTTCCTTCTTCCTTCTTCCTTCTTCCTTCTTCCTTCTTCCTTCTTCCTTCTTCCTTCCAATGTATACATTTGCCCTGAAGAAGGAACGGTCGTTCTGAAACCGGTCGGATTTACTCAAATATAAAAGTGGTTCAAACAAAGTTAAATTGTTTCATTTATCTATAATGGATAACCACAAAGTTATAGCTGCATTCAAAAGTATAAACTTTTAATCGGTTAGATAGTTGGGAGGTTAAACGGTTCTAAGCGTCGGGTTCTCACCTAGACACCGCGGGTTCAATCATTCAACTTTTTTATTTCTTATTATTAAAAATACCAAAAGAATAGGCCAAGACCCGTATTTGGTGATAACATAATGCAAATAAGAATAATATGTATAGTAACAATGACATAGTAAAACTAATAATTATTGCCATTTGTTTTACGAATGTATCCATTTCAGACTTATCACAAGAGATGGCACTCTCTTCGTGTCTAGTCTTGAACGTTTAGGAAGATAGCCGTACCTAGTTGGTACCCAACTTCTGCGCCCCGCGAACAAATTCATTCTGGATAAATTGGCCAAGTAAGTTAGCGCAGTTGTACACGCGTCGCCGTGAGGTGCTAGCGAATATAATGGTACAGGTAGAACAGCTCGTAGGTGAATACAAGGGCCTGACAATGGACTCACGCCTCAACTGGAAATCTCACATAGCCAAGATGCACGCAAGAGCCAGAAAGGCAGTCGGCGCGATGAAGCCCATCTTCAACAGAAGAAGTCCGCTACTTCCCAGAACCAAGCTCCTGATCTACTACTCGCTCATTCGACCGGTACTGACATACGCTATTCCCGTGTGGAGTAGTATTTCTCACTCCGACCACTCGAAACTACAGACGCTACAAAATCTCTGCATTAAAATCGCATACAACACTAGAGTCAGAACGAATTTGAAAAGACTACATGCAAGAGTAGACATTCCAACATTATTCGAATACACACACCGACTGACAGACCGATTTTACAAATCTCTGAAACACAGTAAAAATAGACTTATAAAGGAAATCGGTCAATACAATGCACCTAGTGACTTTACTTTCAGATATACACACAGACTACCTAAACATATTCTGATGGACCTGAACCACATCTGGTATGAACCAGATTCAGACGCGGACGAGTGAGCGAGCAGTAGGTATTCCTAACTACCAGACGCCCCCCCTGTAACTTATGTTTACATATCTATTTATATATCTAGATAATATTGTATAATATGTATGTTTATGTATGTTTATTCTAAAAATTCCCATAAAGTATATATTTCACATAAAAACAGACACATACACCCCACACCACAAAATGCAGGATTTCATATACTGAAATCACTGAAGGCCGACCAGTTTCATGTTGACTGTCGGCCGACTCTTCCCGGATGAGGTTTTTCATGGTTTCCTCATTCCCAAAGGCAAATGCGGAAGAGCTCCAAATGAAAAGGACATGACCGCCTCCTTCCCACTCCCAACATAACACAAACAGACACGTATGTATGTATAGCTGTTGACCGCTGCTACTCTGATGATGAAGATTGATGTTGAGTCTGGACGAAACATGCAATTTAAGTAGGGTTTTTAGATAACAATTTTTACCTACCGATGAAACACGAGACCTTTAAGACTATAATAGCCAGGTAACATTTTTAAATACCCACATGAGGTAAAAATTGCAAGGCGCAAATGACGCCGTTCTATTTATAAAGAACATTAACTTTAAATTCAGTAAATTGAAATGATTCATCTCTTCAAGATATATAAGAATCTAGTAAATGAAAAAAAAAAAAAAAAAATCGTAGGTGAACACGCGGCATTACAAGGCAAGTCAAAGGATAGAACTCACTATCACTGTATGCACAAAACCAAAATGAGGTTACGCCAACATGGATTACATTGCATTACACAACCCATGTAAGTAACAACCCGGAAATAAAAGTAAATATGTTATCAGATATTATTTTATTTGGCATGTGTGAATTTTCTTAGTCATTTAAATTACTGTCCTTGAAGACGAAACCAAACGGTCCCCTCAGACAATTGATGCTAGTTGTCGCTCTCTTCGGTGGTGGACCATCCCAAGAGATATCGAAGTGCCTGATGAAGTTGACCAGAGCAACTTCCATCTCCAGATCTGCGAATCTCCTGCCGACACAGGACCTGGATCCAAAGCCAAAGTGCAAGGCGGTGAAGGGGTGAGCGTTCTTGTAGGAGATTTCAGAGTCCACGTTCTCTCGGAGCCATCTCTCGGGGATGTATTCCAGGGGGCGAGGAAATTGCTCTTCCAAGACGGAGATGAACATGTGCAAGAAGACAACATTGGTCTGTAAATGAAAAAAAAATGGTTGAAGAAATGTAATGTTCTACTATTTTTACCCTTATTTTGTAAGATACTCCTTTCCTGGTGTCTTCTGTTAGATCATAGAAGTATTATCTGTTAGTGGCTTAAGTAATAATATATTTTTTTAAATGTACAACAAAATTCGGGCAGTGGTGATGATGAGGAGAGAATCTTTCCGGAATCAATGGGATTAAATTTTTTAATCTCTCTTCTCTGGTGTAAAATATATCAATATCAGGAGAACCATTGGCAGAACCACTGGCAGAAAGAATAATCTATAATGATGCTTTCTAAGGTAGTCATCAGGAACACGTAGAGACTCACGCGCTAAGTAAGTGGGTGGCAGTATACCCTGAACTCCGCTATGAGTTGTATGGAGTGAAGACCGAGCATTCCAAGAAGAATAGAGTGAAGATTAAGCATTCCCGGATAGTGGCAGCACTCCATCGTGTAGGGAAATTTTAGAAACTTTTTCTGAATCTTCTCAAACATGAGACCTCACGATGAAAGGCTCTCTTCAGCCTACTGCGGTCCATGGAAAAATTAAGATTCTCAGAATATTTGTATAACATCAGCACCGCATTGACCTCTACTAGCTCTGCTCCCGCCATTTGAAAAATAAGATTGCAAAATACAGCAAAAGCAAGCGCTCACCCCTTTAGGAATCCTATATCCAGAGAGCACTGTATCCTTAGTCAGGATTCTCATAGTGCCGGGAGTAGCAGGGTAAATCCTCGCAGCCTCCTTTATGCATGCCTTTAGGTACGGCAGCTGGTTAAGGTGGTCCGCCATCAGCTCCGAGGAGCGGCTCGGCAGTAGCGCGGTGATATCCTCACGCAGCTTATCTTGTTTGTCTCTGTTGCTGGCTAGGTGGTAGAGGACGTTCACAAGGGCTGTGGAGGTCTGAAGAAATATTTTTCATTAATTTCGTTACGCAAACGGGCTACTTAGCTCACGAAAATACTTATACTCGTCCATCGCTCCTAAAATATATAATGCTCTGAGAACTGACATAAAGTCAAGTAATTCTAAATCACTTGTATAGCACGCCTACAACATTAAATATTTGAAAGGGGACGAGCGTACTTCAAAGAATAGACGGGTTTTTTTGTTATTTGTTTTTGGGGTGTTATGCCGTGTTGCGCTACCTCCTCCTTTAGCCAACGTTTCGGACAGCGTTGCAGTGTCCATCATCAGGGCAGATGTGTAAATGTTAGTGGTGAAATGTGTGCCTAAGTACATCGAAGCAACACCGTGTTGCCAGCTCCACTCCGAGCTGGCATTACAGTATACTTCAAGATGGTTTTCCGCATTTAGCTTTGGTGTAGCCGTCAATTACTAGATACCAAGAACTTTTGAGCTTAGCTCCGTTGAGAACTATTGAGAAATCATATCAGTCACCGGTATAAAATATTTATTCTATCACTATTCTTAAACCTTCTGTTGTATTTTTTTTCTACTGTAATTTTATTATTTCATTTTTATGCTTCTAAATTATTTCTTATGTTAAAGTTATACTACCTATAATTAAAAGTCCTTGGGGGATAAAATAATTAATATATTTAAAACAAAATACAAATATATAATTCCTACAGTTATAATAATTGTGCATTGCACGTCCAACTGCATCGTGCATCTCCTGAGGTTCTACTAAAAGTCTTTCTTCCCTCAGAGAGTTTCTATTCTTATTGATTCGTGACCTGGCTTGTTTGGGGTACATTCATTGCAGGTACTTTCTCCCATTCCCGCAAGAGCTGGGATCGATATGAATGTGAGAGAGTTACTGCAGATCACGTCATCACTGTCTTCATGCCACGTCAAAATAAGAACTTACCGTATCGATCCCAGCTAGTAGCATATCAGACACCATCACCACAGCAACCTTGGGATCTACATCTAGCAGCTTCTCCAAGACACTAAGTTCGTGGTCATCTTCAACTTGTACCCCTGACTCCTTCTTCTTTCTTATTTTCTCTAAGGCGGCATCAATGTGTGTTTGTGCTAGGCTAAAAGATAATTCAGAAGAGTTCATCCACTTCGTAGATCTCGTTTTGGATTGTAGGTTCGTTTGTTTATTTGGTTATGTTCGAATAAATCAAACATAATGGTGTTATTACTGAGTTCAGCAAGTAAATTTGTTATTATTACAGTTCTATGGCTTTGAGAACCATTATCAAAAGATTGAATTAATGCAGAACTTAGGTTATGGTAACTTTATTGAAATTGATTTTGTTATAAATCAATTTTTAAAAAAAAACTTTGTTTTCGTTCCATTGAGAGCAAGAGTTGACGAGAAATAGTTATCAGTTAGGTACCACTTATTGTAAACCTGATCTGAATAGCCAATCAAGCTTACATCTCTCTTACCCACTCCACATTTTAATTTATTTTTTATTCCAGTAAAAAAGAAAATTACATTTTCACTCATTTAACTGAAATAATTAAACACATTAAACTAAATATTACAATACAGCGCTATTCTATTTCATTACTTTATATCAAGAATAAACATAAATATATATTTTTTAAATTTACCCAGCTTCTTTTCGTTTTTGATGTCGTTTGGGATGCAGTTATATAAGTTGCCCCCTTGTAACCAATGGATAGTTATTGTGGATGGTGCTTAAATGTATGTTATCGTGTGGTCGTATAAAGTGTTTGTGTACTTGGGACATTTTAATGAATTCTGTGTTTGAGATTATTGTTTATTTTGTATATAAGGAAACATGACGAATTGTATTCATATAGTTTTCTTTATGTTAATAGTTTTGTTTCCATGTATAATTTTTTGTGGATGTTCTGGGCTTGTAGAGAAAGAGTTTTTTTGATTACCTTGTTTTGTATTATCTGTAATTCATTTATGTATATATCACATGCATTTCAATAAAATAATTTAAATGTGAGTGTACGTGACTATAATATAAACCTTTTTTAAAATTTATTTGGCAACAAATATGATAACCGGCTAAAAACGCTAATTAAGGGGATGATTTTGTCTTTATGCTGTTTAAATGTCAAATGTAGTTTAAATGTCATGCTTATGCTGTTTAAATGTCAAATGCTGACCAATGGCCAGGCCAAGATATTTTTCAGGATCAGGATTTGCAGGTCATATTTTCAATTTTTAAGGGTATATGAGGAGGAATTATTTTACGGGTTGAGCTTAAGATCATGTATCCTGTTTTAATATTACATAATTCAATCTAGAACATTCCCCCCATTTGAGGATGAGTCGTGAGTCCCACTAACTCCTGTATAATATCCCCGCTTTTTGAACCAGTTGATTTTACACGAACCTTGTGATTCGGGTCCAACAAAATAAATCATATCTAAATATAGTTATAACTCACTTCAGCTGATCATCAAAAAGTTTCATCGCCTTCTTGTACGTGGGTGTGGTCACATACTTCCAGATGCTGGGTTCAAAGTCCATCTTCTCCGAAATGGTAAAGAGGTCTTGTACATTCTGGACCATCTTCTGGGGAATAGAGTCGGCGGGCAGATCATCTGCAAGACAGTTTAGACGCGAGTCCAATCCAAGATACGCTATACTTTCAAGTGCCCACTTGTTAGTCTCGTTCATGATAATGTCGCCAACCTTGTTATCAGCGTTGCGAATTCTTTTGATCCTTTTGTAATATAAGAAAAAAATTCAACATTTGATGTGTACAGAAGCTAACACGACAGTGTGAAATGATATTCTAAAATTGGTTTAATGTGTGTTCAGATCCAAAGTTCAAATCGCCTTAATACCATAATGTTTATCCATAAAAGAGTAAAATTATTTCTAACCCTTCCAGGAGTAACCAAATAAAATGGTACAAATAATAGTTTGAGGACGCACTTGTCGATTTTCACATTTGTTTCAAGTCATGTGCGCCATTGGGGAGGCTAACTAATAATAGTAATAATGAATACATTAATAGGGGAGAACATCCCAAGCGTAACACGTTGAACAAAAATAAGCTTCATCAGGATATAATAATAACCAAATATTAAGACAGAGTTATCGGTTATATACTCTGTCTTAATATTTAGTTATTATTATATCCTGATGAAGGTTAGTCGTAGCGAAACCGGTCGATGTATAAAATAATAAATATTCGTGGTTAAATACAAAGTGTTTGTTTTATTTTTATAATTTAATGTCTAACCACAAAGTAATTGCTTCTTATGAAAAAAATTATTTTATTTGCTGTTCCGCGTTCTTGGGGAGTACATACTCCTCAAACAGGGGGAATAGTACTACTTTCAATCCACCTTCTTATTTACTCCTAAAGAAGGCGAAATAGCAAATAAAATTATAGGAAATCGAATGTTGACTTTAGCACCACCTTGTACTAGTGACCTAAAAGTATGAAAGAACAGACTCACCTTTTAATAAAATCTGTAGAAATAACATCCACAGGTTTCAAATATTGCTTCACTATTTTGGGCTGCATCATGACGGAATTTACTTTGTTTCTGAAGGTATACCAATCTTGTCCATTACTGAAATTTTTATAACAATATTACAAAAATTAATAACATCACTACCTCCGTTTTCAGCTTGTCCGTCGGGATAACTTGAAATGAGATATATTTCAATGAATGTTTCGTATACCGTGATGTTTTTATATAACTAGAGTAAAATATATGGTGCTTACGAAGTTACGAGTCCCTTAGCATCCTTAAATACTTCTTGTCTGAAGTGATTGCGGAAGTATGTCATACTTGGTAAGACATCTCTTTCAGGAAGAATAGTCTCTTGCTTGTAGACCTAAAAAAATAATCGGTTAAAAAACAAAGTATTTTTACTACAGTACTGTCAAATGACTTTTAAAACTAAAAAAAATTGTTTGACTCGAGGATTGAACTTTCCTACCATAATATTTCACACTTTTTTCATACTCTCCCTTTTAAAGATAATTTTACTCTCTCTTGTACTCTCGTAGGTACTCTTTCTTTCAAAGACAATAGTTTTAAATTCGTAATTAGAAATACCAATTTAATTTTATTTCTTTAATGATTCCGAATTTTTAACCAACAACCTCTGGGTCCAGAGCCGACGAGCTTGCAGCTCAATGATTTTGAATATGTCAGTTAATTACCGTTTCTATGTGGTCGGGTGAGAGTAAATAAATGGCGTCGGAAAGACCAACGACTCCGTCCAGTTTGACAATGTCTCCATATTGCTTGTACAGTGCATTCAATATATCTGCGTTGTCCATATTGGAATATTCCCCTGCACAAATCAAATCAAGCTGAATTACGAATTTTGAAATATATGCTAACTCTCACCGCAACTAAAGTTACTCGTGTGCGCCTGAATAAGTCGTAGTCCAGCAGCGTCAGTCAGAAGCTCTTCTAGGCGTAAATTCTATAATCTGAAGGGCTTACCGATTTTCGGCATAAACCTCCATGAGTTTCCAACAAGAGGCAGTGCATTTGGTCCTGGTATTTCCTTGAAAGGTTTAGCTTTCTCCCACGTGGCCCTACTCACGTGACACGTGGGGTCCGATTCTTCGAATCTTTCCTTTCCCTTCTGCACGTGCGCGGGACATTTCTTCGACGCTTTAGATATTTGGTGGTCGGGACATGATCTGTTGAAGAGTCTGAAACAAAGTTGTGGATCAAGGACACCGTGTTGGGCTACCTCATTTTTAGTCAGCGTTTCGTGCACCATTATAGTGTCCATCATCAAGGCAGTAAAGTTGTGAAATCGAAGATTTTGAAATTTTATTTTCCATGAAGTGGTGAATCACTTAAATTTGTGGTTTAAAGTTACCTAGTGTTCTTTATCTAAATAGACGATCGTCATATTTTATGAGCCTCTGAATTTTTAAGTTTTGTGGATTTAAAGAAAAATATTACCTAGTTTTTGGATAGGGAAAAAAATGCTTCTAAAAAAAAACCACACAAAATTGCTTTTTTCCATGTACAGAAATCCGCAAGCAAGTTGCCCTGGCCATATTTAGGCATGTTTTGGCTGTTTGTCTTTAGTGAGGAGAGCCTATGGCCTAGCTTTAGGATTTCCTCTGCATTTGCCTACGGAAACAATGAAAACCATAGAACACCTTATTCAGGAGGAGATGGCCGCTTGAAAACTTGAAACAAAGCAGCCTTCAGTGAACACAATGTACGAAATCCTACATGAAAAGCGAGTTCTGGTACATTCGACCACGGAAGAATATAGTGTTATGGTAGGTATATGTACGGACTTGGAGGAAATATATATACATATTCCTCCAAGGCTACATACTTTAATAGGTAGGTGCAGCGGCATAGCGTGAGTTTTGGCCACCCGGGGCGGAGGAAAATTTTGCACCCCCCCTTACTTCTACAGGTACTTCTTCCGCAGATTTTCAAGCGCTGACTCGGGGGGGGGGGGGGGGGTAGATTTTTTTATGCCTAGTACTCTTCCAATAAAATCATGCTTATAAATTCTACTACAAATTTATATATAACTGCTCTCAGAAATGCCTGTGATAGAATTTCTCATCGTCATCACTCATATATATGGAATGCAACTCAAATACAAAGCTTCACTCGGTATACGATGAATCGGCAACTTATTGTTATATTGATAACATAAAACTGGTTTAAATTAAATCTGTATGCGGTGAATTAAAATTACACTCAGAACATGAAAACGGTTTTTCTTTGATTCTGCCGGCAATTACATTCTGAACACAAAACTGGTTTTAATTAAATCTGTATGTGGTGAATTAAAACTACATCCAGAACATGAAAAGGTTTTTTTTTATTCTGCCGGCACTTACATTCTGAAAACAAAACTGGTTTTAATTAAATCTGTACGTGATGAATTAAAACTTCACTCAGAACACCGGGGCGGAGGAAAATTTCGCTCCCCTTATTTGGGTACTTCAAGCGGCGGGGGTGGGGGGTTGTACATGGAAATCCATTTTTTTTAAATATGACCTATTTATAAACGAGCCGGATTTTTTTAATTATCACATTTGACGAGTTTCATTTCAACGAAAATCATGTTTATAAATTTTTGATTGATTTATTCCGCGTTAGAGTCCCCAAATAATAGTTACACACGCGACAATCAATTTGTCAGAATTTCACAGCATTATGTAACTCAAATATAAAGCTTTACTTGATGCACGATGAATCTGAAACTCGTCATTTAATTTATCGTTGTATTCTGAACACAAAACCAGTTTGTAAGCGGTGAATTAAAACATCACTTAATGCATAAAAATATTTTTTCTTTGATTCTGACATTAAATAAATAGTCTGCATTTAGAATTTTATAACTGCACATGGATGGAATAACAGAACGTTTTCCTCCGATATGTTTCAGCAGATGAATCCAACTGGAATTTTACATTCTGAACTGGTTTAAATTAAATCTGTACATGGCGAATTAAAACTACACTCAGAAGATGAAAATGGTTTTTCTTCGATTCTGGCAGCACATACATAGTCCGCAAATGGAATATTATAACTCAACTTCAAATAAGAGAATGTTTTCCTTCGAAATATGTCAACAGATGAATCCACAGCTGGAAATTTACATTCTGAACACAAAATTGGTTTGAATTAAGTCTGTATGCGGCGAATTAAAATTTACATTCAGAACATGAAAATGGTTTTTCTTTGATTCTGGCAGCACATACAGAGTCTGCAACTAGAATTTTATAACTGAACTTCGAATAAGATAATTTATTTCCTTTGAATTGTGTCAGCAGATGAATCCTCAAATGGAATTTTACATTCCGAAAACTGGATAAACCCTTCGAATAATAAGAAAAAATATCTCTAAACATTTGCCTGTTCAACAAAATTCATGCATTTTAAATGTTCCTTTTATTGTTTTTTTTACCCTTTTTCAAAAAACAAAATTGTTCTAAAATCTAGATACAGTAATTTTCCCAACGTTCTTTTTAGAACTGTATTGTTTCTAAATATTGAAATTTTGATATTATAAATGTGAATTGTCTCAAAAATACACGCCTGCAAATATTCGAATTAAAGTAAGTATGAAATATAATAAACTTAAAATTTTAAATACATATTCCCTTTCTTTAAAAAAATGGTAATAAAACTGTATCTTAACTTTTTATCGCAATCACAAATTTATTTTTAAATTAAATGTGTGGGGCATAATTTCACAGTTCTATTTTAAAATTAAATGTGTGGGACAATTCGCGTCTCTCGTGATTGGACGGATTAAATTGAATCTGTATTTGGCGAGAATATGAAAATGGTTTCTCTTTGATTCTGGCAGCACATAAATAGTCTGCAACTAGAATTTTTTAATTGCACTTCGAATAAAATAATGGTATCTTTCGAAATGTATCAGCAGATGAAAACACAATTGAAATTCATTCGTTAATACATTCTGAACACAATTCTGGTTTTAAATAAGAGTGAATCTGTTTGCGAGTTATCAGCTTAAATTAGAATTACTCTCGTAATATGCGTGCGGTTTTGCCACTAATTGCGAAATTTGCAGCTTAAATAATAGAGTTATAGATATTTTTAATAAATAACAAAAAAAATAGTCGGATTCTTAAACGAAAGTATCATAGAATATATTCAAATAATGATTTAAAATGGTTTAAATTTTTCCAAGATAATATTATTATTTATTGTGAAAATTTGCCGCTCCCCTTAAATGTGCCGCCCCCCCACACGCTACGCCACTGGGTAGGTGCAATTCTATCAAGGATTTACGAATTTGAAAGGACGAAAAATTTTCAAGTTCAATCAAAAGTTTTATAATTTTATTTTTATTTTAGCATTTTAAAACAGAAACCTTCTTTTACAGTTAATACTTCCGTGGCAGAGAGGTAAGCTCCTTTTCCCCGGACCCGTAGGTTGCTGGTTCAAAACTTTTATTTTGGTCCTATGGATTATTTCACAAAATTTACAATAATCTATATTAACAAAAATGAATCGCCGAAATGTATTTTCCCGCATAATTTCCGAACGACTGCACCAAATAGGATAAATCTTTTTTTGTTGTGTTTGTTATGTGAGCTCTGGCATAATGAAATTTATATAAAAAATTGTAACAGGTGGAACGCGAGTTGTTTGAAAACTGAATGTACCGGGACCGATTGCATGAAATTCGGGAGGGGGGAGGGGAACTCGGGAGGGGGAGGGAAACTCGAGAGGGGGGTTCGCGGGGCGGGGGAAGCGGGAGAGGGGAGTGAGACAACTTCCGAACGACTTTACCTATTTCATACAAACTTTAAGGATTTGATGATATATATATACTGGTGAGCTCTGGCATTATGAAATTTGTATTAAAATTGCAAAAGGTGGTACGCGAGCTGTTTGAAAACTAATGTACCGGGACTGAATGAATGGAATGCGGGAGGATGTAGGGTAGCCCGGGAGAGGGGGTTCGCGAGACGGGGGAAGCGGACGAGGGGAGTGAGGAGAGGGAAGGCGGAGTGGGAACGCGAGAGGGGAAGGAGAGGAAAGGGAGGCGGAAGGGGAACGGGACGAATGTGAAAGGACACGCAGGGAGAAACAATTTATTTTTTCAGTGGCATAGCAACGCATACCGGGAACTCGCTATCATAATATATAAAACAAAATAGGGTTAGAAACAATTTATAAATCAAGAACGGCTGGAAAGATTTTATTTTTATGATCTTTGATTATTTGGATTCGTCTCCGCCCCGAAAATCACCGAAAAAAAATTATGAAGAAAATGCGTTTTCTCATACATTTTGTTTGAAACGGCTTTTTTAGAATTCAACCACACTTAAATATTACACCTATCACAATATTGCTGCATCTCTTTCAAAATATAAGATACACAATGTACGTAATTCTGTTTCGTCCAAAAGAAAAAAGCCACGATTTTCTTGCATCTCACTCACACACCTCACAAGTATGGAATATAGTTACAAGGCCTTGAGTAAAATGATTCCCCTCAGAGCCTATGCCATCTTTGGGGATGCTGTGTGGAGGATCTTTTTAGGAAAAGAAGGAGAGGAAGTTCTGGGAAGGAAAAGGGTGATAGGAGTGGGTAGGAATTTGGGGGTCAATGTGTCCAGGAGAGACGGACGTATGAATTTATCCCTCCCACTGCGGTGCAAGAAGAGAAGTCAAAGAAACTCCCTCAACCATTCTCTCCCGATCCGGCCTGCCATGCAGCTGGTGAGCTGACGCATTCGCCGCCAAGACCCGGACAAACTTCACCCCATGAACTCGGGCACCCCTGATAAGTCGCCAAACGTAGAGAACAACTTGCGAGTGACCTATGGCATAGGTGTTGGTTATCCAATAAATGGTTCCCGGGGCGGCGGTAGGGATTAAAACAATGAAGCATTAATTTGTAAATTAAGTGAATTCCGAAAATTCAGAAAAGTCAAATATCAATGCGCTGCTTGATTTGCTTTTGTTCTTAATATGCTGAACGTGTAATGCTGCCCCTGTATCTTACATTTATTAAATGACAACAATCGAAAATGACACATGTATGTCTGAAACAACTCAAAGGAAAAATACAATCATTATCATAAATCTCCCTCACACGTATAAAGAAAATGAAACGCAATTCCATTCGCAAAAAAATAGATCGTAGACGTATTTTGTGTGTCTTATCATTATTTAATGTGTAAAGCGTCGATGACACAGGGCTAGTTTACAAGCTACTATCTGGGAAATTCACTATCTGTTAGTAAACTCGCCCAGTGTCATCGTGTCACTTGCTAACTAGCAGCAACTAGCAGATTGTTGACAATCTACGAAAAAAAGTTGAAAGGTCGTCAACTTTACTCGCTTACACGCTTGCTCCGCTTGCTCGTGATTGGTTTATTTATGTTTCCAACATGGCTTCCGATAAACAGCTGATTTCGACTGTCAAACATTGAAGAATTAGTTCACGCAGTCGTCGTTATTCTTGTTACTGGCGCTAGCAGCGGCCTCAGTTTCCTGCGCTTCTGAGCGAGTGGAGAGTTTTGTGTGTCATCATGACAATCTCACTCGCCGATTTACCCGCTTTTAGATAGTAGCTTTTAACTCGCCGTGTGTCATCGAGGCATAAGAGAGGGCTCCAGCATTATAGCGATAAGGAACGTATGTTTATTACGTCCATTTTGATGATTTTTTTTTTGTTCGTCTGGGTTTAGAGAAATTTCTTCGCGCATTTGAAAAGTAATAAAATCACAAAAAATATAAATCCGTATACAACGCCATCTCTGATACATGCCAGAAACAAAACACTGGACAAAATGAACATGGCGTTGTATGGTGGTTCCGGTAATGCCAGAAGATGACGTTGTGTGCATTATCATTTGACAGCTGATTCAGTTGCGCATCGATAATTGCTTCATAAGGGATTTTGAATTGTAATTGCTTCAATTTGCTGTAATTTACAATGCAATGATTTAATTCATCTAATAAGTTAACACAACATTTATTGATTCTAAGGCGGTACGAAGTTTTCCGGGTAGCTAGTAATTAATAAAAAATAGAATATTATTAGTATATGTACCTCATCTCCAAGTGGTATACATACACACACCGTATCTTCTCTATCTCTACATCTCTACATATTATAAATTAAAGTCCCCCGCGTCGTCTGTCTGTCTGTCTGTCTGTTCGCGATAAACTCGAAAACTACTGAACGGACTTTCATGCGGTTTTCACCAATAGATAGAGTATTTCGTGAGGAAGGTTTAGGTATGTAATTTGTCAAGGATTTGTGTAAATTGGTTGAAACGTAACGATAATTGTTAGAAGTGTCGGAAAAAGTCAAGCCGCCTGGTAGCTTTCATTGAAAACGCTGCCTAATCCTTTTGGGATTTAACAAAACGATGCATGGTGGGATATTCCTCTTTTATAGATCTACAAAAAGTCCGCGAAGGCATATATATATATATATATCTATATTTTACAGATAGCTTACTACGCCCCTTATATCTTCTAAAAAAATGGTCACGAACATTGCGGTAATTGAAAAGTTATTTAGACGGATACAGTATTAATCCTTATTAACTTAAATACGTTTAGTTACCCCAAGCATTTCATGCACATTATTATAATCTCTCACACCATCTCTACATATTATAAATTAAAGTCTTCCGCGGCATCCGTCTGTCTCTTTGCGATAAACTTAAAGATGGTGGTGGTTATAAAGGTTGGATAACCATCCAATAGATGACGTTGTGTTTTATTAGCCTCAGCAACGCGTGGCCGGGTCAGCTAGTTAATAATAATTCTAGGAAAGTGCGGTCAACTTGTCTCCGGATCTAGGGATCACCAGATTTCCACATGCCTAGTAAATGTCAAGAACTCAATTAGATCAATAATGGAAGCAAACAGACGGCTCTTGAAGCGCAACTAATTTCTTGGGTCAACTATACGGAGTTAACCAATTTGTTTTGGCTGAACTTGGCCCACTCGCATTTTCAGGAGTTTGCAAATATGTTACCTAACAAGCCATGGTTATACAAATAAGCGATTTTCGCCTATTTTCCTACCATCCTTGACTGTGTTGATATAAGTTTTCTGAATCTGCGATCAGGTGTGTTAGTTCTCCACTATATAAGATCATTTCATAAATGAACACGTTTAAGTGTTGTCTTACCACTCTTAAAATAAGTTGGTTTTTGTGTTAATTGTTTAATTGACACATTTGCTGTCGCTGACAAAAGTAGAAATCTTTTTGTGAAATACAACTAAGATATTGAGAATTTATTTTAAACAAAAATAATTTAAGAAACTAATTTTTTTAATGCAAAACGTGAATCGTGAAAGACAATTTTATCAAAATGTCGAGAAGATTTTCAGTGACTTTGATATTTGTGACCTTCTTGGGGACTTCCCTACAGATGCCATCTGGGCCGTTGAACACCTTCCAAGAAGACACAGATGCAAATTTGAGACAAGTTGAACTAGTCCAGCTGAACTCTGATGTCCTGCCCTCAAAACTGAAAGAAATCATCTACGTACTAGCTGTTACGAATGACAACCGCACAGAACACGGAGAAGAAAACAGCAAAGATCTTGTCGAATATCCAATTGAAAAGACTTTTGTCCCTAATCAACCAGATTTAAGTGACGGGATATACGCTGAAATATTTGATGCAAACAAATATATTGTTCAAAGAACTGGAGTTAAAGAAATACATCACAGTATCCACAAACGCCAACTCTATGACATAGAAGGTTTTGATTACAATTTTGATCTGATTAGTGACTCTGAGAATACCTTTAACCCCTATTATTCTTACTTCGTTGGAAGAAAGAGGACCAGGCCATTGCCCGTATGCGGCGGATAATCTCAAGTTATCATTTGCTTTGTGAGAAAACGAGTTATCATGAATCTCAACTGATTTTAATTTGTTACCTACGTTTATTTAAAATGATAAAAAGTTGGACAAACTTTAACGAGATGGATCAAAGACTATTCCAAGACTGAAAACAAGAAAATAATTAACAGTACCTATGGGTACTTCACTGAAATTGTTTGCTACATTATTAATTTAATATTCATTGTACCATTAAAAATTAAATCATTAACCATTAAAAATTAAATCATTAACCATTAAAAATTAAATCATTAACCATTAAAAATTAAATCATTAACCATTAAAAATTAAATCATTAAAATCATTAAATAATACTACTCGTAACGGTTTTTATGGATTGTTATTGTTATATTTATATTTTTTTATTTATTTATCTATAATAAAATATATTTACAATGGTTTTATTTGTATGCCTGTCTCACTAGGGTATACCTGTGTCGAGACAGGCGTACAGGTATATAAATGAATAAAGTAGTTACAAGGATATTTCAGGTAAAATACATATTATGAATAGAATTAAAACAGAAGGGTGATTGGAAGGGTGGTAAATCTTTTAAAGGGAGTTATTTTATAAATGTTGGAGATGGAGTAATGAAATAAATTCTGCCTAGTCTATTTATAGGTTAAATTTGACAGGATTCCATTGTTTTCATTTGTTTTATATGGGTTAGGTTGTATGTGAATAGTTATTTCTGTCTATGTGTGATTTATTTTACAGATATTTGTGATAGTGTGGCGTCCAATACTTATAATCCATTTTTTAATATCTTGTTTGAATTTTGTAAAGGAGTCACTTTGTCTGATCGTAGTTGGTAGTGTATTGTATAGTTTGCAAGCTATGTATTTAGAGTGTCTTTGCCCGAAGGTGGTTTTGAAAAAAGGAGTTTGGAGAAGTTCGTTGTTTTTGGCTCGGGTATTGTGTATTGTTTGTGTAGCTTTGTATGGTGTTTTGTTGTTTTTGTGTAAATTAAGTAATATGGATCTTGGGTAGAGCTGTTTTATGTCCATAACGTTGAAGGAATTGAAGATAGTATCAGTGCTGGTAGTAAGCGGCATTTTAAGAATTATTTTTATGATTAGTTTTTGTGCTTTCATGATGGGATCAAGGGCATTGGAATATGCATTACCCCAGGCTATAATTCCGTATTCGATGTGAGATTGGCACAATGAGTAATATACTGTTTTTAAAAGTTTTAGGTTAAGGAAATTGCGTGTTTGTTTGAAAAAATATATAGATTTTCGGATTTTGTTTGTAGTATTATGTATATGTTGCTTCCAATTCAGGTGTGTATCGAAGGTTACTCCTAAATATTTGATAATGTTTACTTGCTCTAGGCATGGGCAGTCACATTTCCGGTTTAGAGATGAATTTTTACATTTGTGTATTTTTAATGGCGGGGCTGGGTTTGACTTTGGGATATTGGTGAGACTAGACAGTAAGTATTTGGTTTTCTGTACATTTAGAGTTAATATGTTCGAGTCAAGCCAATATTTTACCTGTTGAATTCCTTCCTCCGCTTTGGAATATGCGGTAAGCCAATCTTTTGCTTGGAAGAGTAGGACAGTACGAGTAAGAGTTTACGAGTACATGGATAAAAACAAATTAATTGAAGCGAATTATGTCACGCATGTAGGTTCTATGTGTGTACTTGTAAACAAGAGATATTAATTGAGAAAATTGTCTCCTTTAAACCTTTGGAATGTTTAATAAATGAGCATGAACATTAAATACTAAAAACCGCATTTTCAAACTTCTAATATACGGTGTGTTGCTTTCTTTACTATTTACTTTACTTATGATCAGTGTTTCCTGACATTATTTGAAGTATAAAATCTTGGTGTCTAGTGACATTTTCGATGTTTTATTTTTTAACTAAATGTATTTCGTTAAACTCCAGTTATTGGACAGTTAGGGGGAGGGGTTGCGCTGTTATTCTAATTTTTTATTTGTTTGATTTTGTAGAAAAAAAAATTAAACAAAAAGCCATTAAAAAGTCACCGGAGACCAAAATTTCATTAACGTTTTTTACTCCAAATAATGTCATGTAATACTCTCATGTAATGGTAAATCAAGCACATCCCTTAACAACCTGTGTATATAAAGAAGTATATATATCCCACTGTGGCTTGACTGTCTGTGGCTTATTGTGACTGTCCCAATCTACATTTTTATTTAGAGAATTATGAAATTTAACAAACTTAACTTTCAAAATGAGAAAATGGTTGCTGTCTACAAGAGAATTTGAAAAACTACCCCCATTCGCTTTTCCCATCCCTTGAAGGAAAATGTTGATACTGCTCGATGAATTTTTGAACATTTTACATTCAAAATTAGAGAAAAACTGCTTAAGTTCGCAACATCAGGGTCTTCAGCTATATATCTATCTTTATATGTAAAGATAGATATATAGCTGAAGACCCTGATGTTGCGGACTTAGGCAGTTTTTCGTGTCCAAGTATGGCGGTGGGGCTTTGTTTTTTATACAAGTCTATATTTTTATTTCGCGGTTGACGGAACTTTGCATTCTTCACCTTCAAAACAAGAAAAAGGTCACTGTTTATGTAAAATTTAAAAAAAACCATCCTATTCCTTTTTCCCACACCTGGAAGCAGAATTTTCACACATTGTGATGAAATTTTGCACACTTCAAAACAAAAAGAAGATCACCGTTTACAGTAGATTTGAAAAAAAATCTGTGTAAATCCCGGGCAACGCCAGGGACTTCAGCTAGTGCCTTTTTTACCTCCGATCGACCTCCAACGCTCTGACGCCGAACGACGAAACTACCGAATCCGTAGAGGAACACGTTTCGACGAGATATTAATACTCTACAGCGCATCTAATTGTGAAGCTCTACGGTGCACTCAGCCTTTGAAGCATATCTTCTGCCACCCGTACGTGTCCAAGCAAACACAGTTTTGTATTGGAAATTAAAGGCCCGATTGTCCAGATTTTTGGATCACGTAATAAGCCCACCTCGCATTTCTTGTGTCCTTTATTTTATGAATTGAAATAACACGTTTAAAAACTTATTTATTTGTGCACATTTGGCTTCGAACCAGCAACCTCCGGAAGCTTTATAATATCTAGCCTGCAATATACGAGTAGCATATTATACATAAATTTATTATACATCCTGTTTACTTAGCCACCAACCTGACACTAGATAAGCGTTTGTTTACTACTGAAAGTGAGTAGATTCCCTTGTTATTTAGCACATTCTTAAAGCCTACGTCCGCAATACGATTCAACTTCAACATACTATAAAATCTATAAATTTATCGATATTTTATAGTTTATCACAGCGCGAATAAATAAATACCAAATTAGACCAAATCTGATTAGATACCGACGCCGACTGTAAAAAAGATCACGAAAAGCGAGCTTCACGTCGTTATCAACTAATACAATTTAACTAGCTGTGCAGTTATCAATTAAACTGAAAGCTTATTACAAAAAGGGAGATATCATTGCCATCCAAGGCAACATCTTAATCGAGCTGCTAGCAGCTCTATAAAAATAAACTCTAAGAAATGTTACATTATAATTCTATCATATGTATTTCTTTATTATCAACATTTTTATATATGTATATTATTAAGATTTTACATACCAATCTATGTAATACAAATGTAGATAAAGTAAGGAACCTCCATATAAAAAATAATACTAATAAACCAAGAAAATTATTTTTTTCTATTATTGTCATATAGCCCAATCATGGATTTGTTCCCCTACCCACCCACTCTACACTAATACCTACCCACCCAATCTACATTATTAACTAACAACGGCTCCACCCCTACCCTAATAAAACATTGTTCTAAACTGTCAAATTAGTATAAGCTTTCCCTGACGAAGGAACGTTTGTTCCGAAACCGGTCGGATTTGCACATTTTATAAGTGGTTTATACAAAGTTGCATTGTTTCATTTTATTATAATGGATAACCACAAAGTAATAGCTACATTCAAAAATATTAAATTATTAATCGTGCTACTTCAGTTGTCATATAGTTTAATAATTCCATATTGGAAATCTGTATTTATTTTGTTATTTTTGATCCACGATTTCTCAACAATTGACAGTTCAATTCTCGCCTTCCAAATTGTATGCTTAATATAATACACTAACGCCAAATATTGTGATGAAACAAATATAAGACATGTAAGTAATAGGTAACATATTAGTATGTTTGATAAAATCTTAGAACCAAATAATTTTACTCTGCTGGGCCTACAACGTATACCAACAGGCCTATACGTTGGATACAAAATAGAAGCTGAGGTGAGAGAAAAATCTCCAAATGTTTCCGATAATGGGCAATGCATTTGGTCCCGGCATTTCCAGAAGGGTTTAGCCTTCTCCCACGTGGCCTTGTTCACGTGACACGTGGGATCTATCTACTCGCACCCCTTCTTCCCCTTCTGCACGTGCGTGGAACATTCCTCCTCCAATTTAGGAGATATTCGATTTTTGGGACAAGATTTGTTGAAGAGTATGAAATAAATATACCTTTATATAAACTGAGCGGTCAAAAAGAAACTGGCTGTCAATTGGTATTAATCAATCTGAACTATAAACTGAACTACGTTAAATGAAATTATAAACCTCCCTAACGCCAAGTCTGTAAAAAAATTACTCCTCCAGAGAAACTTACAGCATTCAGCAAAGTTTATTTGAATGTTTATTTTCTTCATCAGTCGTATTAATCGAATACACAGACATTAATGTTTCCGCTAACTCTTTTTCTAATTAAATTTAACAAAAAATATTTATATTCAGTTGTCTGTTACAGTAATTTATTTAGAATATGTTCAAATTGATTTATTAATTGTTAGCGGACTAATTAATCGCGCAGTTCTCGTCGCGTGCCCGTTTATCCCGTAAATGAATTTTATTTGCAATGTTTCTTTTAAAAATCCTTTGGAATATTACCTGTGTTCATTTTATACGCCCATCGATATAAAATTTAGCGCTTCTCTTATTATTTATAATATCTTTGTTGCGCGTGTTCTTATTGCATTATACTCGTATAGCAAGTACACGCGTTTTCTCTTCATTGCAAAGAAAAATATTTATTTATTTATAGTGTCCGACCGAAACAAGACTTTCTGCCGAAACCGAATCTTCGGTGTATCTCTCAGTTTCGGCCGAAACCAAAACCGAAACCGAATCTTTTTTAGACGTGTTAAAATCTGTTAAGTCTGCTGAAATTTGACTTATTTTTACACTTTTGCTGACAGTAAACATGTGTTAAATGAAATAATAAAACAATAATGGAAGTATGTGAAAAAACTTTTTTTTTGAAATTAACAAAATCATACTTCTTGGAACAAAAATTTGTCAAAAATCAACACTTAAATTATAATGGAGGGACCTCATCAATTGAGTTTTTTAATTGTAATTGCGTTTACAATCACAACATTCTTATTACACATGTTAAATGAAATTTAAAAAAAAAAAAACAATAATTGAAGTAAGTATGTAAAAAAATAATTATTTGTTTTTTTTTTTTATAAAACAAACAAAAATTATGAAATTAACAAACATGTATGCGCAGAAATAACACATAACCTCACAACACAATCACGCCGGACCGTCCGGTGAAAGAAGCTGAAGATGGCGGGTGACACACGATTCACGAACTCACCCTAAGTCAACCGAACGACGCGCGATAATTCACGAACGTAGAGTTTTTCACGAAACCGAAACTGTTGCCGAAACTAGATTTTTTTGCCGAACCTTGCCGAAACCGAAACCGAACCTTCGGTCGGTCACTATTTATTTACTCTTTTATCGCCCATGGGACTTTCATATTGGGTATATAATGTTAACATTTTTTACAGAGAAGGTAGTATTAAACAAAACAGATCGCAAAAATAATTTCTTGCATTACAGTGGTTTACATTGTGTTAAATTTATAAGAAAAATATTAATAATTAAAAAATTAAATTATCAGAAATTTTATGTTGACCTAAAAAAATTGTTTAACTTTGTTTTAAACATAGAAATTCTCACATTACAAATGTCGTTTTATATCACATACGTTATCAATATCATGTGCATATTTGTCAGCTAAACCATGTAAGCGGGGAATTGGCAATTGCTACATACATAATTTGTTTGTGAATGGTTGAAATACTCGTAGTTCCTTATGCCTTGTGAGTCGAGAAGGTACTGTTAAATTGACAACACTTAGGAGTTCGCAATAGTTGAGCTCCGAATTAACAATATTAAAAAGAAACATAGGTCGCTTTTCCATAGCTGATCCTGAAATGTACGGTATGTAAGGGAACGTAACCATACTACGTGACCCAATTTTTTTAAATTTTTAACCCCCCCCCCCCCCCCTCCCCCGTCAGTGACCACATGTAGTATATTCCAAACCCCCCCCCTCCCTATTGTGACCAAGCGTGGTATTTTGAAGATCCCCCCCCCCCCTAAACGGGTAACGTAGTATGGGTACGTTCACTAAGATGTTTAGTAAAAAAGGTAATTAATTTGTTCACCTGACATTTACCTTAAAAATAATATGTCGTTGAAGCCTTCACTGAATTCTTTCGACTTTTTTACGTTCCAAACAACACTATCAACAGCACCACTCCACCCATTGTCATTGTCTTTTTTATTTTCTTTAGTTCTTTCTTATTTCTTCTTCTGTTATCTTATTACCTATCTTATGTTGTTTATTTGTTTGAGGAAACATACATTCTTGTAACAATTTCGGCCGCTTTTTTATTTGTTGTCCTACTGTTGAAAGCAACAATTTGTGAGTGAGAAAAGGAAATGTCACAAAAGATCCATCCATACATATTTTAGTGTGAATGCAATTTCTGTTGAAATTCGGCCATGCTAAGCGTAATTCACAAAGGGAGTTTAGCTTGATGCAAATTTCGATATCCTGATTTTGAATAGGATCTGACAGTGACAGGAGCACAAGTGAAACCGTGGGCGGCGTATTTGCAATTACATTTAGACTAGATGTCTGCAAAAAACTCTATTGGCTGAAAAGATAAAACCGGGCGGCCGCAGCGTTAGGTCCACACAAACGAATATCCCAATTTCCGCTCTCTCGATTTTGACACTAGTGCAAATATTTTTTTTTATACAGGGTGTCCGGGGGTAAAGTGCATTAACTTCGGAAGGTGATTCTACGTGATGGTAGGAGTAAAAAAGATTAACAACTTTTTCCGAAATTCCAACATATTTTTTCCCATACAAAAAGACGTACCTACTAAAAATCTTTAGTGTGAGGTACGATCTTACTGGCTGAGAGCCTGCCGGGCGCCCGACTCGATTGTTTGGCCCGTATCGTAACAGCGGAAAATAATAAATCTGGCCGCACACGCCGGACTAATTTTATCTTTTTACCTCAAAATTACCCCTAAAAGTTGGAATTTCGAAAAAAGTTGTGTATCTTTCTTACTTGTAGATACTATCATGTAGAATCACCTCCTGAAATTAATGCACTTTACCCCCGGACACCCTGTATAATATAGATATCAACCTCTAGCGTGTCGGTAGGTTTTGCCTTTTTTGATAAATTACTTCCTGTAGGTGTTAAGTCCTTCCGAAAATCGTTAAAATTGCGTAGTTTCGACACCATCAACAGATGTTCAGTATACAAACTAAGACGATGTATTATTTCTTAATAATAATAAAATCTTAAACATCGATTCAATTTTGGAGGTGCAGTTGTCCCTTCCGCTCAGTATTCGGAGAGGGGGGGGGGGTAACTGCGACAACGACAGCATCAGTTTAGTAAAATACTTATTTTTGAAATTTCTCGGCGACCGTATTTCCTCTTAAGGTTAAACGACACGTACGTTATTCACAGAAGGCGCCAATTTAATTCAATACATTATTTGATTGAGTCACCGATACCAAATTAAATTTTATTAACTTTACTTGAAAGATTCGAATTTGTCTATGGACAAAACTATTTATTAATATTTATATTGAATATGTGCGGGCGCAAACTTATGATTCACTTTAATAAAGGATATAACTACCGATATGGTTTGAATCTTATTACACATTATAATAATATTAAAAATAAAACGGTAGTTTTGCGCCACCCTATATTTTAAAGCATAACTTGCGAAAAGTTTTTTAACCTAAAATAATTAAATTGGCGCCATCTGAGAGTGCGTAGATTAATTATTTTCATTTTCTGTTGAAATATTATGTTTTAGGTACTCACAAATGATTCAAACTTTGAAAATAACACTTAAATTCAGAGAAAATTGAACATTCAAGTTCATTGAACCAGATTTATTGCAGGACTAACTGCAAGCACAGACAACCGAAATTAGAATTTGAGATGACCAGCGCAGACCCGTGAAAAATCACTAGATATCAAAATTCCAATATTGAAAAAAGCAAATAAAATAATTTTCTATTAAAAAATTGTATCGTAGGTTCTTACCTACTTTATCGGTTGTCTGAAATGAATGAAGAAGGAACATTTAGTATTAATTTTATAATCACTTATCTAATAGCTGGAGTGCTTCCTTCAGGTTGGTAATATGGCAGTCAGAAGTGTCAAAAGTATGTTAATAGTCGGGTTAGTGTCAGTGCACCGATCCACTATTACATAGGATTATCCGAGCGTCGAATTGAAGATCGCAATACTTCTTTCTAGAATGCCGAAATGATGTGAGGTATAAAACATGACGGAATGAAACTGTAAAATTAATTTAGAATTCCTATTATTCAAGAAGCCTTCGGCGTACAACCCCTATAATTATTTATTTAAACAAATGTTCACCAGAATTGGTGGCTTCGTGATAAGTAGGTACGGTTACCATCACAACCAATGGTTAGATAGTGTGCTGAATTTTAACAGCATTTGCAGGAATGCAATTTTTTTTTTCCGACACCTCCCCGGTAGGAATGCCCGAATTACCTTGTAGAAGCAATGGGTCCCAAATTCGACAGTCGAGGGCACCCACCACTTTCCCGAACCGTTTTAAGGACCAGATGGGTCCCTCTATCGGTTCTCACATCAAGACTTTACTTTTGTTTTTAAAACGAAGCTACTATAAAATGTTTTTCTTTCGTTATATAAAATGATTCTAAAAGCCCCGGACTGTCCCTACACGGCACAACATGCATTTATACGTACCAAAAACTTTTAAGTGTTCTCATCCGAGGCAGTTTTTGTTCCTGTTCTTGAAGCTAGCGGAGAGACAGCATTTATATAGATGAGCATACATTAGAGAGTAAAAGCAATTTACAGATAAAATCAATTCAAAACATGTTTCCACGGCAGCGTACAACACAAAAACAGCATCTAGAGCATCTGGCAAGCCACAGGCAGTCCCGAGGATAGACAGTGAGCAGTGGGACGTGGAGGTGGTCCTTCAAACCCTTCAATCCCTTCAAACCGTCCCCGGCAGTACAGTGGCCCCTATGAAAATGGTGTGATAGTGGAGAACAGACGTTTGACAAGGAAATGGGATGAAAATAAAAGTAATCCATTTAGGTACCTACCGACATTTAATTGGATTTACAGGGAATCTCTTGTAAGACAGGCAATAAATCACACTCCAATCTCAGCGGATTTGTGTGCAACCATGTGTTACAAAAATATCGTAGAGCGTAGTAGTATTTATATATATATATATATACATTCGATACATTCGCATAAGAGATTGGGAGAAGGTTAAGTTGGTTCTTTGAAAAGAAATTTGGAAAGTGTCAGGGTTGCCCTTCAACGATATGCCTGTAAGATTCTGGACCTCGTATTTTAGGCTGTCATTAAAAGTGCTGAAAAAAAACATCTTAAATAGGTAACGTTAGGTTATGGGCTATTTTTTTCGTCACTTTTAATAACTTTTGTAAGGGGTGTTTTTTTATAAAATGACTTTTTGTACAGTTTTTACAGACTTTTTGACTACCATACTAGGCACTTGCCCGTATTATGGGAGTTGTAATTTGTTGAGATGTCATGGGACCATTCTTAGCAATAACCCCCAAAATTTCTCGAACCTCACATTTGAGGGAGTACCTTTGATTTCTCCAGCCGTACTCGTAACATCGCCTAGCACCGTAGTTGGAGGGATGGATTCTTACGTCCGTCAATCCCGGACACACTGACCCCCAGGTTTCTACCCACCACTCATGCCCCTTTTCTTCCCAGAACTTTCTCTCCTTCCTTTCCCAGAAAATGCACACAGCATCCTTAAAGATGGCATAGGCCCAGAGGAGAATTATTTTCCTCAGTGTGAAGCTAATGTTAAAAAAAACATATTTGTTTTCTTCTTATACCGTCATTGAACGTTGCGTAGGAAAACTATAAATAATAAAAAAAATATGAATGCCTACTCCACCAGTTTTCCGGAGGAAAATCTCTGCTGAATCTAGTGATTCCAGATGCCTTCAACTGGCAGAATAACCTCAGTACACCACTTTTATTCACAAGAATCTTTTTCCACCGAAAAAAGAATTCATTTATTTATTTATTTATTGTTTCTTGACACTGTAGGTAAAAATGTTTACAATACAATTTGTTACCTCACTAGGACAAGCCTGTGTTGAGGTTAACAATAATTATACAAGTTAACAAAATAACACAAAATTATACAGATTTTGAAAGAACAATATTGTTGTATTTCTTACAGATTGAGATTAGATTATGGGTTTCTACTGGTACCTACTAAACTGATGGCGCTAGGTACTACATTAATGTAGACTTTTAGGGTGACCATAGTTTTGAGATCTGATTTAAAATAAAATAAAATAATGTTTTTTTTTTTTTTTTAAGGATTAAGTTGTGAATAATAAGTATATAATTTAACATGCTGTAGATTTGGCAATAGGAAGATGAACAAAAACGGTTCAAACAAAAATAATATTATTTTAGCTTATTATTATAAACATACTCATTTAGCTAATAATTTAGAAAGGACAAAGTAGAGAAAATCAATTGGCAATCCTCGACTAACACAAATAATTTAAGATCCTTCTTAAAAGTGTACAAGGAATTAGATGACTTTATATGTTCTGGAAGGCTATTAAATATGAGTGGAGCTTGATAAAAATAATTTCTTTGACCAAAAGAAGATTTAGTTTGAATTGCCATAAAGTTCAGACCAGAGCCAATTCTCGTAGTACGAATTTGCTGTGTTCTTTCTGCAAAATTAATATTATTAAAAAATCTACAAAGCGTTTGTGTAATATATAACTGTTTTACGTTCATTACATTACATTCCTTAAAAAGTAAATGAGTTGGATATTTAATTTTTTTCTTGAACATAACTTTAAGAATCATTTTTTGGGCAATATTAAGTGGTTCTATATAAGTCTTTGGGCAGGATCCCCAGCACACAATATTATAAGAAAGCAGAGACTGAATTATTGCAAAATAAACAGTTTTTAATTTTTCTTTGTCTAGTATATGTCTCAGTTCTTTAAAGATATAGGTAAGTCTCCTAGTATCATTTACTAACATATTAATATGATCATTCCATCTCAAAAATTTATCTATTTTTACACCAAGGTATTTGATGCTGACTACATTTTCTAAAGGGTTGCAGTTACATGTTTGAAAACAATTGTGAATAATCAAGTTGTGAGTTTCAGAAGGCTGACTTTTATTTGAAATGCTAAAAGTGATAAATTTGGTTTTTTGTGCATTCAAAGTTAATATATTATTGTTTAACCAACTATTTACTACTTTTAAACCTATTTTACTTTTGTTGAAAGTTTCATTCCAAGTTTTACCCTCAAATATTAAGGCAGTGTCATCTGCAAAACTAACAATGTTACCAGGAATATTCAGACTACATAAATCATTTATATAAATAAGAAACAATATTGGCCCAAGCACACTACCTTGCGGGACTCCTAAGGAGATTGATTTACCCTCGCTTAACATCTTATTTATTTCCACTTGTTGTGTTCTGTCACTAAGATAAGATCTGAACCAGCCCATTGCTGTATTATTAATGCCTAAAGATGATAATTTTTTAAGTAGCAATTCGTGGGAAACAGTGTCAAATGCTTTTGATAAATCCAAGAACACCGCTATGGCTTTGCTGCCATAGTCCAGCGCTCTTGTAACTTTTGTCAATACCTTTAAAACAGCATCACTCGTACCTTTATTTGCTCTGAAACCGAATTGATTGTCAGAGAGTAATTTGTTTTTTTCTAAGAATGAAATTAGTATGTCAATTAGTTTCATCTATTATATTATTCTGTAAAACCATAACCACATTTACTCTTCTACAAACACAGATTTGGGCAAAATGGTTTTTTCTCAGAATATAACCACGTCCCCTATAGTAATATAAATAAAGTACATTATCTCATGCCTCTAGATATCACGTAGTAAGTAAATTAGTACGATTTCCCATACAAGGTTATGATTTGTATGGGCCCAGGAGGTCCGCAGTCCACAGTCCGCACGCCTGCGGACCCTCTCCCAGCGGTTATCAACCTTTTTGAGCCTGCGTACCCCTTGACTCTAACTACAAATTTGTCTCAAAATCAAAATCCTATCATACAAAATCCTCTGTCTATCTTGTGTACACGTGTAATGAAAGACATATTGAAGGTAACCTGACAGTTGATCCGCCGACAATTGACCCCCCCCCCCCCCCAAGATATTTACTAATTATAAAATTATAACTTTTTGTGCATTATTTACCAATTTCAAACGTAAAATCGACGTCAAAAATACCCTTAATAATGTGTTGGTATGAATATTAAACTAATTTATACGCTGTGTCGATTTTTTGTACTTATGCGCTGGTATACTCAGTATATAGACAAACAGATTTTTCCTTAATACATTTTAAAACATGTATGTATACTTTGTTATTCGGTGGTAACCCCTCTCTGCACATCCCTTCGGGGTCACTTAGTTACATTTTGTGTAATCAGGTATACAGTATATTCCCTAAACCAACTGCATATTCTAAATAAGTATGCTGGGGGCCGATTGTCGATGGAACAACTGTCATGGAACCCATGTTGACACACAAAACGAGCTGACTGACTGACGTATGATTGACTGCCAAATCACCGAGCGTAATCCGCCGAAATTTTACAACGTTGAGCTGAGTTAAAACCTTCATTCATGCTACGATATTGCGTACCCCCAATTTTCGATCATTGCGATTCTGTCAGGTAAAGTACGCGGAGTACGCGTACCATAGGTTGAAAACCACTGATCTACCCTATAAAGTACGTGGGAAACATGTTGTTTACATTCGAGCATCCAATTTACATAATTCTCAGTCTGTTTGAATTGCATCGGATTGCCATAACATGAATAATTTAAACATGCCAAGGTAGAGTAAAATTGCATTTGGAATCGGTACCATGAGTGATGGGATTCCACGACAACTCAACGAAGTGGCACCACCCTTAGAAAAATCATTACAAGTTATGAACAACAACAAAAAATAGCCCATATCCTAACCTAACGTAACCCATTTAACTTCTTTTTTTTTTAAATTTCAACGCTTTTAATGACTTTTCAAAGGAGCTGTTGAAGTTTCATGTTTTTGAGGTGTCAACACTTGTTCGCGCGGTTTCATACTAATAGGCCACTTGCATTGAATTCATAATGACTTGGAAAAAATCGTGTGGATAGATCTTTTGATTGCGAAAGATTGCGAAAATATTAGTAAATTTTTTTAGAAATGTACAGTTTTTTTCTTTTTAAATAAATAAATCCATTATTTGGGCTCGTGACGTCACTACATGAAAATGTCCCGTCTCCGAAAATGTTCCTATTAATTTTGTAAAATTCCACACTGATTTATTTTTTTAATATGGCATCACTTTGATTTCAGGCGAATTTTTGAATTCGTTCACTAGATTTATTGTTTGTTCTCTGCGAACTTATCATTTGATTTGACTTTTTGACAGAAGAGAACCCCGTACATTTTAGAAGTTCTGAAGAGAACCCCATACATTTTAGAAGTTGGTACGTGTTTTAGAGGTATAATGGTTATGGTGCTGATTTTAACAAAATCAAATCATTTATAATATTCTTATTATTATTATAATTTACAAGTACTAGTATATTACATTGGATTAAGTAATATATACGTTGTACATTATAATGATTTATGATCAATGATGGATCAAGGAAAAAAATATTTATGAGATGTAATATTTTTGGTATGCCTCGTTATTCTCCTGTACCATTCGTGTGGAAAACGTTCTATTTTTAAAATGATTTTCGGCTATGTAATTATCGTTTTTTCGCACCTATAAAATTATGTCCCGTCTTTCCGGTTTATAAAAAATGGTCTGATTTTTCGGATTGAAATTTTCAAAAAATCCCCAGGGTTTCAAAAATACGATTAAAAAAAAAATACAGAATGTCTTAGAATATTTGTCTAAACCGGAAATTTTTTTTTTAAAATGTGATGCAAGTGGCCTATTGTGATTTACGGTTCATCTCCCTGGGTTCTATTACCGCAAAAGTTTAATCTTAAGTAATGAGTTGAATTTCAGTAGCCATTCAAGATTTTTTTGAGAATGGGTAATAATGCAGCGTATGCTTATGCTTTCGTATTTTTAAAATGGACTTTTATCATTTCCGAGTGCGGGAAAGTCATTGATGAGTTTTCTAGCATAAAGTTATACTTACACAAAATAACAAGGAGTGCAGAGAGGTATACCACCGAATAACAAAAATATAAAACATATTTTCATGCAAATTAATCAAAGATGATACTACTTGTCTATACACCGTACATACCAGCGTATAAGTACAAATCGACACGGTAAGTAAATTCGTTTGATACCCCTAACAACTTATTATTAAAACTATTTTTGGTTTGAAATTGGTAAAAAATGCAAAAAATTGTAATTATTATAATTTCGGGAGACAACTGTCGGGGATTCAACCGTTGGATCACCGAAATGCTCAATAATGTTTTCACAAAAAAATGGCACAGTATAGTGGTGAATAGTTGCTACATTACAATGTAGCTGCGACAGTGTTGCGCGTTTATTTTTGTTAATCCAGTGTTAGAATAAAATATGGACTTCAAGATTATCAGTATTAAATTTAAGATACTACTCCTGTTTTATTTTGATTTTATTTTATTTTATTTGTAAAACCAACAGTTGCAATAATTAATAATGTTTGATGAAATATGTGTGAATATTTAACCAATGATAGGTTTTCACTGACGTATGTTCTGTGGTGTTCTGATACGCGAACTCGCCTTTTATAGCCTCCGTTCGCGTCGTACATTAATTCCAAACATTCGTTCACCTGTTATTCACAAGAATTCCGTATCTATTATACATTATTCATAACTTTTGATGACTTGCCAAAGGGATATTGAAATTGCGTCATTCTGAGTTTTAATGGAATCCTATTTTCTACCTGTACTCCAAACTTGTATTGCATAATTTTCATTGGCTCCGCGGCTAGTCCGTACATTTTGGTCGTAAATCGGCGACAGTTGAAACGTTTCCATGCCATATCTCTAAGTGTTTCGATTGTCTATGATGCGAATTCTACTTCTCGGGATAAATGCAATTTTTTGTTTCCCCAAGTTCTGTTATTAACGTAATTGACTCATTTTTTAAAATTATCCGGAAAATGTTTTATAAAATTTTACGCATTAATACAACAACAAAGCTTTATATTTACGTGAAAGTAACTTTACATGACAGGGTCGCAAGGATCGTGTAGGGTGGCTTATAATGATCACCTGTCCCAAGGCCTACGCCTCCACCCTAACTACCCCACACGAGTACACGTCAGGTAAACCAATGTAATACCTCCCACAGTCCTCTGGGCTCAAACTTTAAATACGAGTATTAAACCACATGTGGCTTCTGCTACGCGGTACCATCTCTCATCTCATAATATGTAGAGTTCCCTTGCTCACAAATATGTGGCACGGAACAAATCAACTACTTTTCATATGTAGCAGATATTTTGTGATGTGACTTTACAATTTTAAATAAAAACATAACCTTATAAACACCTCTTTTATTTTTGTACCTACCTAAGCCAGACCAGCTTTCGCTACAAACCATAGCTTCTTCAGGGCAGTAAATACTCTACTAAAATCAACTACCGCATGTACTGATTTGACATTTATGCACAAAATTTTAAATAACAACATTGAATGTACCTAACTTCTTTCCCTGGTTAATTTCAACATATCATTAAGACGTACACGCCATTCAGAACTATTCCACACTCTTAATTACAAGACAAATGCAGCATCCAATTCGCCAATCAATCATGCTCTTCATATGTTCAAAATTATTGGTCTAAATTCTAACATCGACATTTTCTCCGATTCACTGCCCAAGTTTAAAAAGAGCATCATGTCAATAATATAAATTGTTACATACATACATACACACATTCCCATACACACACACCCTCGCCCACCCTCACACACACACACACACACACACCCTTTCCCACTACATACATCACCCGGTAATTACTTAATATGCATACCATAAATAAGACACTACAATGAAACTCATAATAGGTACCCATCATGAAATATACTAGTTAATCGTAAATTTTTTAACCAAAGTATCTATTGTACCTACTGTTTGTTTCTGTTAATAAATAAAATTAAAATAAAAATAAAATGTTTTGTATTATATTTTACTAGCTTTTTCCCGCGGCTTCGCTCGCATGGTACTAGGGGATTCCCACTTAGCCTCCTCCACATTCCCTCTCCCCACACCACTCCCCCCCCCCCCCCCCCCGTCAACCCCCTTCCCCCCACCCCCTACATCCTTCCCCTTTCCCCTTCCTTCCCTCCCCCCTCCCCCCTCTCCCTCCCCTAACCCCCCCCCCACCATCCTGCCCTTCCCCTATCCCCCTCCACCAACATCCTCCCAACACCCCCTCCTACCCTCCCCACTCCCCCCTCTCACCTCTCGCATTCCACACATTCAGTTTTCAAACTGCTCGCGTGCCACTTATTATAATTTTTTATACAAATTTCATAATGCCAGAACTCAACGGTAGTTTTATACAAAATGACAAAAAAAAGAATTATCCAATTTGGTGCAATCTTCGGGTTACATATATTTCGGTGAATCATTTTTAGAGATAGTTATTAAGTACGATGCCAACAAAGCACTTTTTTTAGGGTGAATTTTGCCTAATTAAAAAAAAAAACCGACGATTTGACGTTTTGACGTTTGCAATAAATCGATTTTATTAGGGACAGAAAACGTATGATAAATAATTTCATAACGCCAGAGATTATTCATAACGCCAGAGCTTACCAATATATGTATATAGCCTATAGTAATCGCAAATGATGTAGCTTTCTATTAGTGAAAGAATTTTTAAAATCCAATCAGTATTTTTTGTGTGAAAGAGTAACAAACATACATCCATACAAACTTTCACCTTTATAATATTAATAGGAATAGGATAGGATGCTTTTACAGTGGGTTAGAAAAAAATTGGTTGAACTTAAGTGGTAGGTGGATGGTTGTAAAAAGAGTGTTCTTTGTCATTAACGAACAACTTTGTTAATGTTTTTGGCTTTAATGTCAGATTTGACTCAGCTAGACAACCTAGAAGCATATTGAAACCTAGAAGCCATATTGAAGATCACTCTCTTTCTAATTCTCCATCAACCTCCTCCACTGGAGTTCAGCCCATTTCTTCTAAACCGCTGTTAAAGCATAATTATTATATAATACGTGTTGTAGTAGATTTTAGTAGAGAATTGTACTGCTCCGACGAAGCTACGGTTTATGGCGAAACCTTGTCAGCATTAGATATAAAAAAATAAAAGTAATGTTTAAAAAGTCATTGTTTTATTTTAAAGAACAACTTTTGATTGATTGATTTACTGACTGACCGACTGACTTATTGACTGACTGAATAATTGATTTAAAGAGTTATATATTTATATGATTGATGAATTGTTTGGCTGGTCGGCTGGTTCGTTGATTGTTTTGCCATTTAAGTCGAAAATCAATGTGTGTTCTAAAAAATCCGTCCCTATGCGAACCGTAGTTTGCCCCTCACATGGCCACATTATGTGTGGCTAATTTTTAGTGTGCAAAATTGTTTTATTATTACCATGTAATATGTAAGAAAGCTTTGATATATTGTACTGAAAATATTAATGACTATATTTTTTTATTTGAAACCCACCGACGCGAAGGTTCATAAAGGCAGTTCGACAATTCATAAAGATTGTTAAATCGTTCCATGGAACAAGTAAACCCATAATAAATAAAAAAAAAGTCATTGTTGAAGAACAAGACACAGAAAACTAGAAAAAGATAATGTTCGCAACTGGGACTCGAGCCCAGAACCTCTCGTCTAACCGGGACGTGCGTTTTTTCCATTTCAGCCATTGCCACCTTCCATCAAACCGTCATAATTGTTAATCTCATGTTTTAAAATTTTAGAAATAACAATATTATCTTGATTAATTTTTCCGTACCATAGACAACTTACCTTTTTATTGAAACAATCGTTCTAAAAATTGTTTTTAAAATTCTATCGTTCTAATTTTTCTAATTTTTCCGTACCATAGACAACTTACCTTTTTATTGAAATAATCGTTCTAAAAATTGTAACCCCTAGATAGGCTCTTGTCCCGGTTAGACGAGAGGTTCTGGGTTCGAGTCCCAAGTTGCGACCATTATCTTTAACTATTTTTCTGTATCTTGTTCTCTTTCATATTTTCATTTAGATTATTAGTGTTATCTTCTTCTTCAATGAAATATTTCATTGATGGGATTTGCCCTAAAAGTTATGAAAAGAGAGTTGTTCTTTTAAAAAAATTAAAAAAGTCATTGGTTTAACATAAGCAGATTGCATGAAACGGGCGGATAGTCAGCTAAGGTTAGTTCGTGTATTGTGTGTTTATAGATAACCTCCAAAAATTAAGTCACCTTAATAACAACGATAAAGAAATTTAATATTTATGTAATCTTACCTACAAAAAGGTTATCAGTTTATCAGTATTGCGTTGTGGTGTCAGAGTTCTACCGGAATAATTTTGTTATTATTTTTACAACCGACGAAAGATGCTTGCGATAAGCCTCCGTGATTACTCAGCTAATTTCATATTTGACCTACGAAATTAAAGATAACATTTTTAACTATTTTGTGGGAAAATTTAATGTTTTTTACGGTGACCCGAGAATTGATCCCTCGAAATAGTAAATATTTTTTTCAAAATTATAATTTTTGGTGAATTATTTACAAATTTCAAACGTAACAGATATTCAGTTGGACTTCAAAAATACCCTTAATAATAAGTTGGTATGAATATCAAAGTAATTTATACACAGTGTCGATTTTTGTGTACTTGTGCGCTGGTACTACAGTAAATAGAGAAGCATATTATTAAAACGGTATCGTTGCATGGGGAGGAGCTTACAAAACCTCAATTTTGCCGTTGGAAATTACTCAAAGATTGATAATTAAAATTATTACTAAGAAACCATCAGATTATTCAACCTCTCAACTTTTTCAAGAATTTTAAGTCCCACCTCTAAAAAATACATATATAAAAAATACGCTGCTTCAAACACACAAAGACTATTCTAAGAAGTCGCACCACGCCATGGTACGCGTTGAGAGCAATAGGCAAAACACAGTGGGTCGTTTATGTACGCCATTAATGCATACCAGTTTTGCACAACACTACTACACGTACAATGGAGTGGTGTGGTTTAATCAACTAGCAATAGAGCTGAGATTAGAATCTGACTACAATAAATTCAAAAATAAATTAAACAATAATATCCTAAATAATTTAGTCACTTTGAACAGCATTAACCTTCTAACAATACTTATTCAATAATTTATTTTATATTATTTTATTTTTTTATTACATTTGATTTACGTAAGTACGTATATATAATGTATGTGTTATAATTTTTAATTTTAATTTTTTTAATTTAAAAAAAATATTTTTTTTTTCTCTTCCCTTTACACACGAGTAGTTACACTCTCGTAAAAGTTATATATTATATACATTTATATTATGTTAATACTGTTTCTAATCAATGTTGCATGTTAGTATTTAATGATTTGAGTTTAATCCGATTGTAACCTGAAAATGGAATTACTCATGATTATATTACATGTATATGTATTAATGATGCAATGAATACGAATACGAATATTCGTATTCGCCGAATAGTAGACATTTACCGAATATTCGTATTCGGGAATATATATTTACGAATACGAATACTATAAAAAAAACTTTTGAATTACTAAATTATCACAGAAATGTCAAAATGTCTATGGATTTTGTGGCACTGTACTATGAACTGTATGAACCTCGAATTTTTCATTTAATACGCGTTCTTTCTCTTAGTAGTTTCAGTATTTGACAGTCGATAGCACAGGTCAAGTGCAAGTATATGTATTGTTACATGTGAGTTAGCTGCGAAGTAAAAGGAACTAAATTTAAATAAAATGTCCTCTCGTAAACGTGATCAAAGTGATATATGGAAACATTTCGATAAATAACTGAGTAAGTAGCTAGCTATGTAGTATTTGTGTTTGCTTTTCAGTTTTGTAGTGTAGTATATTATTGTAATTGTTACAGTCGAATCGGAGAGGCTTTTTTCAACGGCTGGTAACATCCAAAAAAAGAAATCGTCTATCACCAGCGAATCTACAGATATTATATTTTCTGAATAAAAATTTGACAGTTGTAAATTTTAATTATTAGTACCTTTAATAAAACAAACAGAACAAGATTAAATAAATTAGTGTTTTATTACTCTGCCAAGTTATTCGTATTCGTATTCGTATTCGCCGGATAGTAGGTTTGATATTCGTATTCGTATTGGTATTCGTAAAAGTAGTATTCGTTGCATCACTAATATGTATATAAAAACTAATAAAAAAAGGAAAAATAAAAATAATAATATTTTCTTCGTTGCATTTGAATGAAAATAGGTTTTATTCTTTTGTTATTCAATAACGGCGGTACATCCTTTCTGCACATCCCTACTGGATCACTTAGTTATATTTTGTGTAATTAGGTATTACGTATTTTCCCTGAAGCGATTGCATATTGTATATAAGTACGCCGGGGGACCAATTGTCGGCCGATCAACTGTCATGGAATCGTTTTTTACAGCTCTGCAATACTTCCCCAAAATATTGAAGATTAGATTTTTATTCTATAGAGGTGCAATATTTTAACGAGGCCCATGCATAACAGTTTTTTTCTTGTTTTGTTTCTGTTTTCTTCTCCTTTCATTTCATTTGCTAATTTGGTAGTTTCGCCACCCTGACATCTATTTGTTGGATAACCACTACCTCTGCCATGGGTAGTTCACTACTTTTGGCGACTTTGAGGATTGTCTAGGTTTTGGCGGAGGATACATCTCCCCACCTACTGCGTGGCAGGCCGGATCGAGAGAGATTATTTGAGGGAGACCTTTTGACCTCTCCATCGGAAGTCTCTTGTTCTCTGAACATCGCCTTGTTCTGCGTGGGATAGAATCATACGTCTGTGGATACACTGACCCCCAGATTACTACCCACCCCTCGTACCTTTTTCCTTCCCAGATCTTCCTCGCCTTGCTTTCCTTCAAAAAACATTCCACACAGCACCCTCAAAGCAGACATAGGCACTGAGGGAATTTTTTTTTTTTAGGGCCTCGTGGGTGGAGCTGAAGTAAAAAAATCTTCTTTTTTTACTTACTTACGATGATTCATTCTTCTAATATTTATTTTATTTCATTATTTTATATTACGTGTACTATGACTGTCAATAACAATATGGATGTAAATGGCGCTTGTGCCATTAATTCTAAATAAATAATTTAGTTCTTTAAAAAAATTCCTGACAGAAAGTTGATTTCAAAAATATGAACCCATTTGCAGCTACTAGCAACCACAAAATCCGTACTTAATGATTATTTATTTTATAAAACCTTGTTTAATTAAAACGAAAATGATACTCTTTTTGGCTTTACATAGTGCCTATTAATAGTGATGTGGTTACGCATTGCAATATGTTTTGTTTGTTCGAAAATTTAAATAAATATATATCACAAAGAGGGTACTTACTCACTCCTTGGATTTAGCAGAGACACCTAAATGGATTGTTTTCAAAAATAGAATCTAAAACAAGAAAATAACTGACACTGTGTGTTTCTTGGAAAATTTTTATCATTTGTGAAAACTTATGAGTTTGTGTATTGATTGACAAATTTCATCTCTTGTGCAAATTTTCAAGTCACCTAAGGATTGCATTGATGGAATTTAACTATTGATTGGATGATATTACGGAGGCCTCCAAGCTACAAAAACTACAAAACAAGATTGGTGGATCTGATATTTTCCCTGGAGTTTTTTCTTCGTGCCATTTGTTTGTGATATATTTGTTCGCGCAAGTAGAGTTTTCATAATCATATCCGTGAGTATTAGGCTCAGAGGGTTTGAGATTATTTATACATCTCAAACTCATATTTATAATGCATGATGTGTTATACAAAAATTATTCTAAAAATTATGGTGTCTAGGTAAAATAAATAAAATAAAATAAAATAAATAAAATGAAAATTAGCCTTTATTGCTGAAACTTATAAAACATTTTTCTGATGTATTTATTTTTAATTTTTTGTTTTTGATTTTAGGTGTGTATTATTCTAAATTATCAGGGTTCGGGTAATTATTTTTAGAAACAGCTTGTCTTTCGACATAGGCCTCCTCTAAAGATTTCAATTTTTCTCTATCCTTTGCATATCTGAAGTTCTGTTGTTTATCTTTAAAGGGTCTTGGTCTTTTCCCCCACGAGGACCAGTCGGCTTGGGGGAGGGTGTGTTGTTGTTGTTTTGTATTTTTGTTGATATTCTTGTTTACGTTCGCCGATAGTTGATTGCTATTGTTATTTTCCTATTGGTTGGCATGTAAGAGAATTAGATCGATCCCTCATCAAGTCAAATGCATTTGTTCTGTTAGTTTTCGTAGAGGATGTCAACTGCTGTTTCTTTGGTTGCGGGTTAGCATAATGCTAGGTGTCTAGGTAATGGTGCATGAACAATAGGTGTCCCGTATAAATAAAAATCGGAAATCTTTATATAGTTTGTCCGAGTTATCTATGTTATAAATAAATTCGTTAGAACAATGTAATCATTCGAAAATATAGCAGCCAAAAATGTGGGAAAAATTAGTTGAAAATAATATTGTTATTTCTGAATTTGAAATATAAGACCATAACAAATTATTCATCGGCTTTATTAATAGGTTTAGGTTTCACAACTATAACTTGTACAATAACTGAAACAAACGTGTTTATAATAATTTTCGGAACATACTTTGCGATTTTTTTCTATCGAGGGAATTTCATATAATTTGCGTTTCGGCGTGGAACGCGTCTAGATATTATCTTCAAAAATAACATATATATTTTTTAAGACCTTAAAAACTTCAAATGTTTTAGGGAGATATGTATCGGTAGAAATTCGGGTAGCGGCGGCTTAACGCCAGAAGCATCCCCTGGCAGGCGTAAGTAGATACTACTCGATTTGCAATTTCTTGAATCTCTCGGGATCGGAGAGATTGACGATAACATGATTATTATTGTAATTGGCAGTTGTGAATAATAACACCACGCATCTATATATTATGTTTGGCCTGTCGCGGTTACTTTTTTCCCGGTGACTAGCTGTCACTGGAACCGTGGAACCGGCTTTTATTGGAACTAGTTCCTTTCTGATTTATAAAATGGTCAGCAACCAAAAACCGCCCGCAGTGCCTACAAGCAAAACGTGCGGAGCGGATTTTTAACTGCTAGTTTTTTTTTATTTTATGAATTATGTAATAAAAACGTGTTCCATTATGGAATGAATTTTCTTCTAACTACGACATATTATAGAAAATGTAACTTTTTTCTAACGTATTATTAATTTTAATCAACCTACGGCGACATGCCATGGTGGTAATATTGATATCAAATATTCCTTCCTACGTACATATAGGAACACCATATTATGCGATAAGTTTTGGTATGAATTTTCCTTATCGAAGCACATAGATAACAATATTATCTATTCATCAATAAAATATATTTTATAAGCACTGATATAATAAATGTGCGCGTGTTTACAATATCGGTTAGTAATATCAAAACTTATTATGCCCTAGTGGTAGTATTGATACCAAACGTTCCTGCCTACTAGGTACACAACATTATGCGATATGTATTTTTGTGCATTTTCCTAAACAAAACACACAGAATACATTATTTTCTCCTACTCATCGTAATAAAATACAGAGTTCTTCACGAATTCTTCATCTACATTAACAGTCTAACTGAGATAAGCCTAGGGAACATAGAGTACAAAGTTATCAGTTATGCAGATGACACTGTAATTTTATTCAAAGCCCAATCATGGGAAAAAGTCTTCAAAAACACGGAAGCAGGGATGACTGAAGTAAATAAATGGCTAATAAATAATCTACTGACACTAAATATCTCTAAAACAAAATACTTAACTTTCAGTAAAACATTAGCTGGCACAACTACATCTTCACCCCTGCACAGTTACCTCATTAACTAACTCACGCTGTGTTTGTGACAAAATTGATTATGCGCAAAATATTAAATATCTCGGTTTAACTGTTGACAATAACTTAAAATGGGATCTCCAAATTAACCTAATTACAAAAAAAATACGGAAACTCTCTTACATCTTCAAAACAATTCGAAACATTATGTCACTACCTCAGCTAAAAAATATATATTATGCACTCTGTCAAAGTATTCTAATGTATGGTATTTCAGTATGGGGAGCAGCAGCAGAGACTCACCTCAAATCACTTAAAATTAATCATAAAACAATAATCAGAATTATGTTTAGAAAGCCCTATCAACATCCGACAGAACAGATAATGATCAACAATAACCTATTAGACATAAATAAACTATTCATAAAGAAGATCATCTACAAAAACTGCATAAAAATATCACCACACTTCATAACTCACTCGCAATACACAAGAGCAAACACACACAATCAACTACAAGTACCATATATCAAATCAAATTTTGCAAAAAAACATGAATCTTACTTGGCACCATATATATTCAATAAGTTTGTAGCCCAAACAAAGACCTACGTCGCATCTAATAATTTGAACTGGGTTTTCAAAAGATTTTTAAACTGGTTGAATGTCAAGGAAAGAAGAGAGATAAGTAATATTCTTAATATTATATATTTTCTATTTTCTACTCTGTTTCTAAATTCTGATTTTCCTCTTATTTTTTATTATTATTTTTACTATAATATATATGTTTCTTTTTTTTCTTTGTTTTACCACTTATTTGTTTTTATGTAATTAGAAATTGTTAGTTACCAGCCTCAGAACAGACTTTGTCTAGTGAGGAGGGTAAGGAAAAAAAATCATATTGTACATAACAAATAATAAATAAACGCCCGGGTTGCCGGCACTGAATTGAATTGAATTGAGAATGGTTTTCAAATAAGATGTACTCAGTCACCATCGTAATGAAGCATTCTGAATTAACAGACACAGTAATGTTGCTTTCCTCAAAAAAGTACAGGCCAATAATCCTTAAATGAGTCAACCCCTACAAGAAGAGTTACATGAGTCCCCACTGCACTAACAATGTGTAGGTTCAGCTGGCGTGGGCTCTTGAACTCGGGTTCTTCGCAGGAAGCGGATCCTGCTCCTACTCCCTTTTCAAATCGACCACTCCCATAGAACCCGGTTCAGTACTCGGACCCAAACCCGAAACTCGGCGGTGCTCACTCACTCACGAGTCGGGAGCAGGTCCCGGGTTCGCCGGCTCCGGTGGTGCGTCTCGGTCCGAGCCACTCGCGAGTCTGGAGCAGGTCCCGGGTTCGAGTTCTTTTGCGGGTTCCGTCTCCGAGGTCCGGCTCCGGTCGAACCCGTGCGTCTCGGTCTGAGCCATTCGCGAGTCGGGTGTAGGGTTACTATCCGTCCGGATAAATCCGGACATGTCCAGACTTCTAGCCTTTTGTCCGGATTTTTTTGTTTAGATGGAATATGGGTAATAAAACTTACATAAGTAATATCAAATAAGTCTTTAATATTTATTAATTTCCCACTCGTCATAAAATATCTTCTTCAGAACTTAACACTTGTTTTCGACAAATATATAAATTTTTATATTTTTCAGCGCCAGATACTTGACGGAGCAACTCCCGTTCATTCTTTTTAGAATTTTTCATGGAAAGTTTTTTTATAGAATTCTTCGCAGCTCATAGTTTTAAGGTTGTATTGAATTCGTTGGTTGAAACAACAACGATCTGACCGAGGGTACAGATAATATATTACGCTGTTTTGTCCACTATGCTCCCATTAGAGAAAACACTATTTCTACACTTAATGAACTCGCAAATACTCCGCAACCCGAGCGACCGTTGCTACCACGTCCATACCATTATGAAGCGCGTACTTGATATTTGCATTATGTGATTAAAATGTCCTGACTTTTTTTAAGACTGTCGGGCTTTTTGTGAGGACTTTTCAATATTCTAAATGGTAACCCTAGTCGGGAGTGGCTCCCGGGACCTGCTCAAAGAACTCGAGTAATTTTAAAAGGAAGCACGCCTCGGAGGCCACCGGCAAAATGCAGATCTTACACATCTCTCTACTACACAGCCCAAGCAACAGAATGGGGTGCAATAGGCCACTTGCATAACATTTTTTTTTTAAATTCCGGTTGGGGCAAATATTCTAAGACATTCTGTTTTTTTTTTAATCGTATTTTTGAAACTCTAGGGATTTTTTGAAAATTTAAATCCGAAAAATCAGACCATTTTTTATAAACCAGAAAGACGGGACATAATTTATAAGTGTGAAAATTTAAAAAAAACGGTTTTCCACACGAATGGCACAGGAGAATACCAAAAGTATTACATCTCATAAATATTTTTCTCCTTGATCCATCTTATTGATCATAAATCATTATAATGTACAACGGCTATATTACTAAATCCAATGTACTTGTAAATAATAATCATAATAATAAGATTATTATAAAATTTTATTTTGTTAAAATCAGCACCATAACCATTATACCTGTAAAACACGTACCGAGATCTAAAATGTACGGGGTTCTCTTCATAAGATCTGTCAAAAAGTCAAACCAAATGATAAGTTCGCAGAGAACAAACACTAAATCTAGTGAACGAATTCAAAAACTCGTCTGAAATCAAAGTGATGCCATATAAAAAAAAATCAGTGTGGAACTTTACAAAATTAATAGGAACATTTTTGGAGACGGGACATTTTCATGTAGTGACGTCACGAGCCCAAATAATGGATTTATTTATTTAAAAATAAAAATAAACTGTACATTTCTAAAAAAATTTACTAACATTTTCGTAATCTTAGTAAAAAGATCTATCCACATGATTTTTTCCAAGTCGTTATGAAATCCATGCAAGTGGCCTATTGGGGAGAACGGCATTATTGGATTACTGTTGCTGTTATTCCTTCTTCTATCCAGAACTTCGACGTCGCAGATGGTTTCAATAAGATGGTGCAACACACAGCTCGTGATTCAATGGCCGTCTTACGGGATCAGTTTTCAGGCCGCCTTATCTCCAAATACGACAATATTCACAGGCTTCCTTGCTTCCCTGATTTAAGCTTAAATGACTTCTTCTTGACCGATGTGATCTTCAAAACATAAATAAACTGACAAAAAAAATCCAACTTACACTATGTTTTATCTTATAGAAACCCTTTTTAAGCAAAAATTATTGAATATCTGCGACGGACAACTCAGAACGAAATCAACTCAACACCTCATTTGAAAAGTCATTAAAAGTGATGAAAAAATTTTTATAAAAATTGGTTAAATAGGTTACGTTAGGTTAAATTTTGGGTATTTTTCATTTTTTTCATAGCTTTTAAAGCATTTTCGAAAAGGTGTTGAACTGACTTGATTCTTAGTTGGCATGGAACCGTTTACAATATCGATAAAAATAATTTTTAAAAAAACGTATTCTTTTCTCTCCGCTGTACTAAATTCATTTTATTTTACTGGAGTCCTTCTAGAAATCGTTACCCTAAATTATTTCTAATCTGTGGTATAACGCGTATAATGTGGTATAACTACAGGTCGTTATAGTAGGTACATCGCAAATATACCTTCTAGCCCTATTAAAAAACTCTCTCTAATACTTTCTGCTTTCCCAAAAAAAATCGAAAGGGTGTAAAAAAATATTTGAGTGCTTTACGTGAGTTATTTTCGAACTAATGGCAATTGAAAAATCTTTTTTACGTTGGAGTTGAAAAATGACCAAATAAAAATTCAACAATGAATGTTGAAAAGCTCTTTGAGCCTTGCTTGCTTTAAGCTATAATATGCTCGACTTTGCTCTGTTTTGGAAATAACAAAACACCGTACAAAATAAAATGGATTGTACCTAATAATGAATATTATGCACAGGTACAAATGGCATTTTTTTTAATTTTAATCTTTTTATAGTACTATTATTAGCAGACCCGTCAAACGTTGTTCTGCCATATTAATTATTTCTAGTGAATATTTTGATTGTTGAATAAAAAATAACGAATGTATTGTATGTGTGTGGGGATGGGATCTATGACAGAAAGTGGAATTAAGCGCTGTAACGATGACCGCCGATAAAAACAAAATACACCGTCTAAAGTAGGAAAGTGAAATAAAGGAAATGAAATAAAGAATTTCGAAGAGAAATTGAGTGTACGGTATTTTTTGTCAGTCCGTCTTTAGCCAACACAAATAAGCTCGATGGTTTGCCCACGCGAGAACATGATGCCAAATGAAATATCAAAATGATGCGACGCTTCTCGTAAATGTCTTGCGCATGTGTGAATGAAAGTTCAATGATGCAGAAGTAGCGCCATCTGTCATTGAACAACATAAATAATTTCGTTCTGTTTGAAATACGAAAGACGGTTAAATTTGTTCATACAAAAATACTGAAATCGCGATTAAAAAATGGAAGGGAGGGGGTAGGAGGGTTGAAATTTGAGGTTATTGGTATTTTTTGATGACAAATTAAAAAAAAATACAAACTAAAAATTTCATTAAAAAAAAGATTTTTTTTTCTGGATAGGGACATCCTAATCACCTAGCGGTATGAAATGTACTTTAAAACCTATTCTCATACCTACCAAATAAACATTAAAAAAAATCATATAAAACGGTCAGGCCGTTTCGGAGGAGTGCGACCACAAACACCGAGATTTTTATATATATAGATTTAGTTGCAATTACTTATAAGCCAATATTACAAATAAATTACTTTTTTATATGAGCATTGGGCAGGTAACTCTTCAAAAATAGTTTTAAGGCATTTAGAGAACAGTCACCCACATTCAAATGGGTTGCAATTTTATTTAATGCCACCACTCCCCTCGTCATGCTCGTCGTCGTCGTCGTCGTCGTTTCTGCCGTGCGGTACTCTGTAATATTGGCACCCTACGTGGATTAGATTAGAACCGTGATTTTGACGCCCAACGCTCAATTTTCACCCGTAATAAAACGAATCGCTGATGCAGGTACAAGTGAAGCCCCGGCATTCCGAACTTCTACCGCTCATGACATATTTCTTTTGAAAACTGAACGTACCGGGACTGAATGAATGGAATGCGGGAGGGGGGGGGGAACCCAGGAGGATGGAGGGGAACTTGAGGGGTGGGGAGGGGAACTCGGGAGGGGGGAAGGGAACTCGGGAGGAGAGTGGGGAGAGGGAAGGCGGAGTGGAAACGCGAGAGGGGAAGGGGACGGGGGAGAAGAAAGGGTGGCGGAAGTGGAAAGGGACGAATGGGGAAAGACACGCATGGAGAAACAGTTTCTTTATGGTTAAAAGTCACCTACGTTATAATCTACTCATTCGCAGATGGCGCCAATTAAATTATTTTAGGGTTTTAATATTTTTTGTACGTTTTGCTTTAAAGTATTGAGGTGAATTAATTGATTGCGTCCGTACATATTTAATATGAATATAAATAAATAGTTTTGTCCATAAACAAACCCAAATCTTTCAAGAGAGGTTAAAAAATTTAATTTTCAATCCAATGCTGTATTTTTCAGCCTTTCTTGAAATATTTGGGTTTTTTATGGACAAAACTATTTATTTATATTAAGTGGTTAATTTTTCGGTGATTTTTTTACACTGTGAACTGCAGTGTGAATAACTGACGATTGTACCTTCACGTAACCATTGGTTCTTCCTTCCAGCACGGGTTCGCATGTGGCCCCTGTGGCTAGGGGGCCCTACCGAGTGGCTATGCTGGGGGCGTCGGGGGTGGGTAAGACAGCCCTGACCTGCCAGTTCACCACCAGCGAGTACATCTGTGCCTACGATGCTTCATTAGGTAAGTTAAAATTACTGTATAAATATTACGAGTTATATACGTTTTACAAAGGATCTGTTTGGAAGAAAATGTGTATTTAGATAAATTCATAAAAAGCTACGTTTGTGGAATATCATCTTTCGAAGACTTTCTAAAATATCGTGAAATTTAAAGGTTCTGTTTGCATGATGTAATTTTATTTCCAAGGCTTAAGCCATTCCTAATAATATGCAAAGGTGAAATTTTTCATCTGCTCGGACGCTTTACTCGGATCTTAAACAAATAATACGGCTCTTGAAAAATTCTGTCCTTATTAGGGTGTCTTCTTGCTCCTTGTAGAATTGAAAAAATTACATGTACTTTTATTCATTTTTCTACTATTCAAATTTAGACCTTAGCCGGTGAATAAAATTTCCAAATGAATTCACATATTTACAAAGAAAATGCTTTTTACTCACAATTTCAGAATTTTAATTCAATTCATTTCAAACTAGCTGGTTCCCGACATGCGTTGCTATGCCATTTAATAAAGAAATTGTTCCTCCCTGCGTGTCCTTTCCCATTCTTCCCCTTTCCTCTTGCGTTCCTACTTGGCCTCCTCCACCTTCCCTCTTCCCACTCCAATCCCCCCCTTCCGTCCAGCGAATCCCCCTCACGAGTTCCCCTCCCATACATTCAGTCTCGGTATTCAGTTTTCAAACAGCTCGCGTGCCACCTATTATATATTGAAATTTTTATACAAATTTCATAATGCCAGAGCTCACAAGTAGTTTTATACAATTTGTCTTGACAATAACGAACACAAAAAAAGAATTATCCAATTTGGTGCAGTCATTCGGAAGTTATGCGCGTACATACATTTGGGCGATTCATCTTTATTTATATAGAAGATAGAAGAAGATGATAGAAGATAGATAGATAGAAGATAGATGACACAGCGGCGAGACAGGTTGTTTATACTATCTACACAAATGTGGGCAAATTTAAGTAACAGAAACACCAGAACAGAAATATTTAATAAAATCATGACAACACAAACAACCAAAATTAACAGCATTACAGCGGCGAGTAGTAGGCGACCCCGGCGCAGGCCAAAAATGTTGGTGAATTACACCAACATTCGCGGCCTGCATACCAATTTAAACTCCGTCCACCACCACCTTTTTTCTCAACGCCCCAACCTACTATTCCTGTCTGAAACGCAGATAGCCGAGCCTGTAGACGCCTCCTATCTGGACTGCCCGGGCTTCACCCTCGCAAGCAAGTTCAGACCTAAAGGAGGTGTCTGTCTCTAAAGTCGAGCTGACGTCAACTGTGTGCGACTGTTGAATCTGGAAAACTCCAGATTCGACGTAATGTGGGTACGCGTCAATCTTGCCAGTACGGTAAGATTCTACGCGTGTTTATACCGCTCACCGAACCTTAGCGAATCAGACACGTCCGAGCTCTTCAAACATTTAAGCGACACTATTGATGACCTCTTGCCCCGCTACCCTATGGCAGAGTTTGTGGTCGTGGGGGACTTCAATGTTCATAACGAACCTTGGTTGAAGTTCTCAGGATCAACAGACTCGGCTGGACGCCAAGCGGAATCCTTTGCCCTCTGCTACGGATTGGAGCAAATGGTTCAGGAGCCTACAAGGGTTCCTGATGTCCAGACTCACCGTTCCAATCTGTTAGACCTATTTTTAACTACTGTGCCACACGGTTACAGTATTGAAGTCACAGCGCCTTTAGGATCGTCCGACCACTGCCTGGTGACGACATCAATCCCTGTAAACTTCAGACCACCAAACGAGAGGCTGAAGAGAAAAGTGTGGCACTATAGGTCAGCAGATTGGTTCGGTCTGCGGGCACATTTTAATGCTTTCCCGTGGTCAGCTGTCTGTTTTCGGACCTCGGATCCCTCAAGATGTGCCCAGGAAATTGGTGAGGTCATCACATCCGCGATGGATGGCTTCATCCAATCTACTGTTAAGGAAACTGGTGTAGGCTCAAAGCCGTGGTTCAGTCGACAATGCGCTGAAGCAGTGCGACGAAAAAACGCGGCTTACCGAGCCTACAACACATCTAGAACATCCGAAGACAGAACAGCTTACAACAAAATGGCAAATGAAACCAAGAGAATCATAAATAGGTCAAAATTCGAGCACGACCAGCAGATCAGCAGAAAGCTGACTGCATGCCCGCATGGCAGCAGGCAATTCTGGTCGCTTGCGGGCTCAATAGGTCGCAATTTCTGCAAATCCAGTCTGCCACCTCTTACCAGACCTGACGGCTCACTAGCAAACACTGCCACCGAAAAGGCTAACTTACTAGGTAAAATGTTTGCGAATAACTCAACCCTCGATGACCAAGGTGCTGTCCCGACGTCGGTTCCTTACTGCGGTTTTCGTATGAAAAAGCTGAGGATCCGGCATCGGGAAGTACTCCATGTTTTACGAGGGCTTGATGTTAATAAAGCTAGTGGGCCTGACGGAATACCTGCCCTGGTACTGCAAAGGTGCGCTGCAGAAATAGCTCCAACTTTGACGAAGCTTTTTAAACTGTCCCTGAAGACTGGCTCTGTGCCCTCTGGTTGGAAAAAAGCGGTTATCCATCCCATTCCAAAGAAGGGTGACCGCTCCAACCCGGCCAACTACCGCCCCATAGCGATCAGATCAGTTCTGTCTAAGGTGATGGAACGTGTGATCAACGACAAACTGCTCACATACCTCGAGAAGAACAAAATTATTAACGACCGTCAATACGGATTCCGGCGGAACCGCTCGTGCGGTGATCTTCTCGCGTATGTGACGCATGTTTGGGGGCGATGCCTGGAACGTTTCGGTGAGACCCAAACGGTTGCACTGGACATATCCAAGGCCTTTGACCGGGTTTGGCACCGAGGACTTGTCAACAAACTGCATTCTTACGGACTTCCCGCATCCTTGTGTACGTGGATTGCCGACTTCTTGAGGGAGAGGTCGATTCAGACGGTAGTCGATGGTTTCACCTCTTCCTCTCACTCGATAAATGCTGGCGTCCCGCAGGGATCGGTTCTGTCTCCAACTCTGTTTTTGTTGCACATCAACGACCTTTTGTCATGTGCACCAATTCACTGTTACGCGGATGACAGTACAGTTCATGATAGCTTTTTGTTTGACAAGCCCCCAAAGGGCTCACAAACTCCAACAGCTCGTAAGGCTTTGAAGCAAAGAATGGACGGTTACCTCGAGAGTGTTTTCTCTTGGGGTAAAAATAATCTCGTTGAATTTAATGTTTCAAAGACCCAATCTTGTCTGATTACGTCTAAAAGGGATCGCAATGAAAATCTAGTCTCTTTCAACGGAAGCAATCTTCCGAACAGGCCCTCCATTGATATGCTTGGTGTAACCCTAAGTGACCAGCTCAGGTATGGGGGCTCCATCGAAGCCAGAGTAAAGTTAGCCTCCCAAAAACTGGGCGTACTGTACAGGGCCCGCAGATACTTTAATAGTACACAACTGCTAACCCTGTACAAATCGCAAGTGCGCCCCACGGTTGAATTTGGCAGCCACCTCTGGTCTGGAGCTCCAAAATACCTGAAAAATACCCTCGAGTCTGTGCAGAAACGGGCGGTCCGGTTGATAGATTCTCCCATCTTAACAGACGGATTGCAATCTTTAGAGCACAGGCGTCGGGTGGGAATGCTATCCTTGTTCTACCGGTATTACAATGGAAGATGCTCCGAGGAACTAGCATCATTGATCCCTTCGGCACCGGTGCATAGTCGGGAAACACGCCAAACGCGTGCCCAACATTTGTACACAGTTGACATTTGTCACATGAGAACGGGTCGTTTCTTCGACTCGTTCTTGTGTTCAACAGCTCGGCTGTGGAATGATTTGCCGGCCTCTGCGTTTCCTCCTTCCTACAACATGGGTCTCTTCAAGACCAATGTTCATTCCTTCCTCTCCTCAAAAAGACCCTCCGCACAGCATCCCAGATGACATAGGCCCTGAGGGAAATTATTTTCCTCAGGGCCTCCTGTGTGGAGTTAATGTAAAAAAAAAAAAAAAAAAACCCCTTAAAAATGGAGTACTTACCTAGCTAAATGTATTTTATTTATTTATTTATTTAACCTCATTTGTTTCAGTTGTATCGCTGTTCGGATTTAACAAATAAGACAAAATCGCGTTTCAATCATTTGATCCGGTTTCTAAACACCTAATTTTAATCTGTTTTTTGCAAAGAGAAAACATCGTTTGTTTGGAAATACTACTCCGGTGCTAATTTTCTAAAACTTCACAACATTTATTTTACAACTTTTAAAAATACGAGTAACCTTTTAGTGAGATAAAGAACACGAAAGTATGAGACTGAAACATCAGTGATGTTAATCCTTGTTTTCAACCTCCAACAAAACAAAATATAGAATGTCTTCACCTGCTCAAACCTATTGTAATTAATCCTGCTAAAGAAAATTCTCTAATATCCAAATTCAAAGGCCGGAGTTCAATTACATGTTCGGCAGCTTTCCCAGGGGCTGCTGATTCGGGGATTAATTAGTTCAGTGGAGGAATTCCAAATAAAGACGGTACCTGTTTGATGCCGGGCTGGATAAATAGACATGGACATTGAGGGAAAAACCGGCCTAGAGCTATACACGGTAAAAAGGGAAGGTCAAAAATCATTAATCATTACATTCTGCGGACACAGATAGATTGACTGCGAATTAATTGGACTGGAAAAATTATGGGTTTTCTAAATGCCACAACTATGGGAATACTTTATTCTTAAATGTAGAAAAGTGCAAAACCTTGACTTTCGTCAGAAATAAAAATCCTGTTTTATTCGAATATTCCATCAATTGCACAGCTTTAGAAAGAGTTACGGAAATGAGAGATCTTGGAATTATTTTGGATGAAAAACTAAGTTTCGCCAATCATATCCACCAAATTGTAAACAAAGGTATGAAAACACTAGGGTTCGTATTGAGAACAACCAAAAACTTTAATTCCATACAAGCCATTAAATCATTATATGTATCTCTAGTTATAAGCCTAATGGAGTATAACTCGGTAGTTTGGTATCCATCTTACAAATTTCACATTAATAACATTCTAAATACAAATTCTAAATTAAATATCCCGTTAGAAGATTCAAAATATAATTTATTATTAAATATTCTAAAAATACACACACTAGAAGACAGTCGTAAAATAAACGACTTAAAATTTTTATTCAAAATACTTAACTCTAAATTTGACTGTTGTAAACTTCTGCAACTCATAAACTTACGAATACCGACAGTAACTACACGACAAAATACAGTATTCTACTGTAGCATTCATAAGCGGAACTACATTGCCCACTCTCCGATACAACGGTTTCACGCTATGGGAAATCAGTACTTAGGTGATGTTGACATATTTAACATAAACTTGGTGAAATTCGTTGATCTTGTAAAAACTTATTCCAAAACTATTCCTATTTTATGTTTAAACATATCTGTATTTTTGTAAACCTATTGTATTTTTATGCCGTGTGTGCTTCTTTTTCTAATTTTATTTTTATTATTTTTTACCTGTTTAAAAATCATCTGTAATGAATTAATTGTACTATCAAACATGTAAAAGCCCTTTGGGCGTTAAATAAATAAATAAAAAATAAATAATACGTGAACAGTGACCAGTGGAATGGAATCTGACTCACTTTAATTTCTCACAGCATGCTTAATTTCTCATGATGTCATGGCACCGATAAATCACTTCTTTGATCAATGCATAAGTCTTTGCACGAATTGCTATTAAAGTAACCAAAGTATTATAGGAGGTGATATCTGCACGGGTTACTTAAGGCAATAAAATAGTTCAGGAAAAAATCGAAATCGGAATTCACGCCCATTATGGGAGGAGTTTAAAAATACTTGAGAAAAAGCTTTTGGAAAGGTTGAAAAAGGTATTTGTGAATATTTTTTACAGGTTGATTTCGTAAAGGCCTGTAAAAAATATTAATTCCTGTTTTACGTATTGTTTATTCTAAGAAAACTGAAATTTAAAATTGATTTCACGAAACTAAGCGACGCGGAGTAACACGACTGTCTCCCGCGCCGGTTGGGGCGTGACTGATACGAAATAGGTGTTGCCCAGTGCATGGTTCTTGTGCCCATGCCATAAGTGTACGGCCTGAGTGCACGCTCAAATCGAGCATGGGGCGGGGCGGAGCGTGCAGCGTTCATGTCAAACACATGCTTTTGCATAGTACCGTAATTCAAATACTGTGGCACTGTCCTGAGTGGGGGCCGAGCGGCGCGGCGGCAGCAGCGTGCATGTTTGCGTCGAGCGGGGCGTCGCGTGCAGGTTCAAACGAGTTTGTGATTTTGCAGCGGTGACAAGAGCGTGCGCATAATGTCGTTTGAAGAAATCATCTCAGAAATACAGAATAAGCCTGAAATATGGTTAATCTTCTCATTCTTTATACAAGAATAAAAAAGTTAAAGCAAGAGTGTGGAGAGAACTTTCAGAAATACTCGTAAAATTTATCTCTATTCAATCTTAATGTTTCAAACAACGTATGAAACTCTCCATACCGCTTTCTTTGCATAACAATATCACTGGGACCTTGTCTTGACTCAAAATTATATTTTAACCACGTACATATCAACAATATGACGCAGAAGCCATGATTAAAACAAGTGACCGTCAACGCTGAGCGTGCACTGAGGCCACTCAGTGAGCACGCTCTTGACTGCTCCACCGCCCCGCTGACTGCCACGCCGAACGCTAACCACTCCGGCCGTACCGGGTCACTTCAAGAATCCAAATTCGTAGAGTGCGGGCCGTATCGATTGATGTCAAAAATAACAACGAGAAAATGCATATTATATTTTATTTTGTGAAGTTCGGGCGTAAATGTCAATTTTTTTTTTCGATTATTATAAAAGAAACTAAATTTGCCACATTGTACAATAAAACCAAATCCGAATATGGGTTTATAAATAGGAGAGTTTGGCCTTGAAAGTGTTTTTATAGACCTTATACTTTATTTTTTATAGGCTTATTAAAAGACTAATAAAAAAAGGGCCAAGGTATATTCTAAACACAGTATTTAATTGAAGTATCTATAATACTTCTAAGCTATCAAATTTTCAAAACAAAAACATGTGATTTTGTATGATTTTGCATTATTTACTATGGTTTCATCTTAAATAGACAGCAACACTGAGAGATCACTAGACAGGTAATCATTGCACAGAGGCGTCTTTAGCTTGGTCGATATTAAAGAACTGGGAGATCAGTTGGTCATGGCACTAGTTACTTTATCAGACCAATTCTTTCTTGGAAGTTGTTGTTCCACAATGTCACAGATAGATAGTAATCGTCACGTAACTAATATTGGCACATGCTGTCAGATAGGATAGGTATGGGAAGGTAGGATAAAAATCTAATTTATCCGGCTGAAAAATTACCACCCATTTTCAAATGATTTTGTAAAAGTAGGATTTAAGAACAAATTTCCTAAAATTGTTAAATTATTATAAAATTTAATATCTATTATTCAAAATAATGCTAAAGGCGCGAATCTCCATATTATATTATTCTGAAAATGTCGTGAACAATTCGTAATGTTGCTACCTACGATTATTCAAGTTTTTTCATGCGCTGAAACCATTTTTACATATTTCTGATACGGTTCAGCCGAAAGGAAAGTCTTGTCAACGTTATAACGTTCCCACAAGGCTAGGCTTTTCTCATTTTTTCTTGTTCAAATACCACCTACGTAGGGAGGCTTCGATTTGGGAAATGGGCTTTCCATTTCACGCACATAAATTGGTTCGGTTGGTGTTAGCGCAAATAAATATGCTTATATTTGAGGTGAGAGTCTTTGAATGTATCAGAAATAAAGAACTGTGTACGATTGAGTTTTTGGAGGCTTTATTATTTTGTTCGTGGAACCAGAACTAAGGGTTTTACTGTTATTGTCTGGTGCGCACGAGTGCAAATGAAAACAAACATCTGGAGTACCTACTTCATATGAAACCGCTTTAGGATTTTTGTTTTGTTCTGTTGTATGATTTATCGACAGAGAATTTTATTTATGTTTAAGATGAAGCCATACTAAATAATGCAAAATCATACAAAATCATAATATGTTTTGTTTTGAAAATTTGATCGCTTAGAAGTATTATAAATACTTCAATTAAATACTGCGTGTAGAACATATCTTGGCCCTTAAAAATATCGATCATTTTCTTTTCTTTTAATAAGCCTAAAAAATTTTAGTATTAGGTTTATAAAAAACACTTTCAAGTCCATACTCTCTTATTTATAAACCCCTTTTCGGATATAATTTTATTGTTTAATGTGGCAAATTCAGTTTCTTTTATAATAATTGCAAAAAAAAATTATATTTACGCACGAACTTCACAAAATAAAATAAAATATGCATTTTTGCGTTGTTATTTTTGACATCACGGTGACAATACAGCAGTCGACGAATTTGGATTTAAAGTGAACCTTATACCGTCCACCGAAGAACTACTGATTTGCCACAACCCATTTTCCGTCAGTCCTCCCCCGGCCGGAGCGGGGAACAAACTTTAGGCTCCGCGTCGCCTGCTTTCGTGAAATCAATTTTAAATTTCCGTTTTATTACAATAAACAAAAGGAGTTAATGTTTTTTAGAGGCCCTTACGAAATACCTGTAAAAAAATCTCAAATGCCTTTTCCAAACTTCCCAAAGGCTTTTTCTCAAGTATTTTTAAACGCCTTCCATAAAGGGACGTGAATTCCGATTTACATATTTTCCTGGACTATTGGATCGCCTTAATGTGGATAACATACAACTACATTTACATTACACAGCGCCTTTGAGGTGATTTTTCACAAAAACGGCGCTATATAAATCATCCAAATATTATTATTATTATTACATTTTTTATTTAAATACGATTTTGTTAAGTAGTAAATAACCAACTTGAAATTTCCACATAAATGTAGAAAAAGACGATGGGTTTGAACTTGTATGTCCGCCCTGCCTCCTTTATTCATTCACATTTGTTGGTTCACTTCTTGGCATCATAATTTTTAAAGTTACGTAATCATTTAAGTTGTACATTTTAAATGGAATATTTTTAATTTTAACGGTACAATAATATAGTTTAAAAGATACAGAATAAAACGCCCTTCTTAATTAAAAATGGATTTCAAAACAAGTATGTATGTAGTGTAAACGAATGGTTTTAATTAACCATTAGAGCGACCACGCAAAATAAATAAATTTGCATCGATTGCTCGCGATTTCCCAGAAGATCCTTTCTAATTTTTCGCCATCATTATAAAAAACCCTGCCTTCGAATTTTAACATGGAAACATAAACAAAATTAGTATCGTGCTACGAGTATATAACCAATGAATTAACCTGTATTTTATTGTTTATTTCATATATGTAGGATTTATAAAAAAAATATATTAAAAAATCGTAAAGTTTAAAACCGCGCGAATCCTGCGTGTTAAAATAGAATATTTTCGATTTCTGTATGTTGTTTGTAATAATATCTTAATTTTAACCGTAATCAGCTGATCAAAAATTCGAGGTGAAAAAAAATTATTATTAACATTATTCTAAAAAAGTCTGCGAATTTGCGACATCTATGATAAAGATAAGGCATAATAGATAAAGCCTTTCAATAGTTTCGTTTTAAAATAAATGGCTGGCCGGGGAAATGTTTTAAATAATTACAATAAATGTTTTACGAATAGTAAGAAAATGTGGTCCAATTTTGGACCGCTATCAATCGCAGAAAAATAAAAGTGGTCCATTTTTCGACCATAATGCTCCAGTGGTTAACTAAAATTTCGGTGCTATTGAAAATATCTGTTACTTCTGCGTATTGGTTACTTGAGCTGTGTTGGCTAGTTATGCATATAAGGGACTCATAAACTAATTGGTATTGACGAGATTGTTGCAGTGAAAGATATATTTAGTTATGCATATAAGAGACTCATAAACTAATTGGTATTGACGAGATTGTTGCAGTGAAAGATATATTTAGTTATGCATATAAGAGACTCATAAACTAATTGGTATTGACGAGATTGTTGCAGTGAAAGATATATTTAGTTCGCGTGATTTTATTAGGAACATGAAGCGAAAAATATATTTGGACCTTATTCGAGAGACGTTTTGTAATGGATGCTATCGCTCCATCCTAGTGAGAGACACACAGAATAGAATTTACTTGAATTGACTAAATCTATGTTTAGTGACAGTATTTGAATAATGAGATACACCCTAACCAACCCCTTCCCAGTCCCCACCCCATTCTCTCTAATCACTTCCTTCAACTTTGGCACATTCACAAAATGAAGATGCCATGGATCCACTAGCTTCGCGCAGCTATGGCTCACGTACCAACATTTATTTAACAACAACTTAACAAAATCTAGTCTCTTTCAACGGAAGCAATCTTCCGAACAGGCCCTCCATTGATATGCTTGGTGTAACCCTAAGAGACCAGCTCAGGTATGGGGGCTCCATCGAAGCCAGAGTAAAGTTAGCCTCCCAGAAACTGGGCGTACTGTATAGGGCCCGCAGATACTTTAATAGTGCACAACTGCTAACCCTGTACAAATCGCAAGTGCGCCCCACGGTTGAATTTGGCAGCCACCTCTGGTCTGGAGCTCCAAAATACCTGAAAAATACCCTCGACTCTGTGCAGAAACGGGCGGTCCGTTTGATATATTCTCCCATCTTAACAGACGGATTGCAATCTTTAGAACACAGGCGTCGGGTGGGAATGCTATCCTTGTTCTACCGGTATTACAATGGAAGATTCTCCGAGGAGCTAGCGTCATTGATCCCTTCGGCACAGGTGCATAGTCGGGAAACACGCCAAACGCGTGCCCAACATTTGTACACAGTTGACATTTGTCACATGAGAACGGATCGTTTCTTCGACTCGTTCTTATGTTCAACAGCTCGGCTGTGGAATGATTTGCCGGCCTCTGTGTTTCCTCCCTCCTACAACATGGGTCTCTTCAAGACCAATGTTCATTCCTTCCTCTCCTCAAAAAGACCCTCCACACAGCATCCCTGATGACATAGGCCCTGAGGGAAATTATTTTCCTCAAGGCCTCCTGTGTGGAGTTAATGTAAAAAAAAAAAAAAAAAAATAGACTTGAAAAAGACGTAACTAAAGTCGATCAACTTTTCGTGTTCGAGTTTTAAAAATCGACTTTCAAGAAAAGATCGGTTAGAACTCTTCTGCAGTAAGCCACTCTTTGGAATCTACACTTCTACAAATATGAAAAAATTGTAAAATCCGTAAAAAAAATTGATTATCTTTCATATAATGCGGTCTACGTAAACATCTTAGATTATACGCATAATTTACGCCTTAAATATTTCAACATTAATGGACTTAAAACTATTAGGTTTTTGATTCATGCAGTGATGAAATAAATTTTCCCAATTCCTATTGTTAAAGACTCCAAAGCACTGTTACACCTGAATACATTTCATAATAATATTGCCTATTTTAGCCCTCTGACTGAAATGTGCCGATTATATAAAAACGATAGTGTGCTAAAGTAGACATTTTTGTCGATAATTTAACCAGTGGAGCGACAATGCACTTTATACCTTTTTTTCTCCGTTTGCTCGACATTTTCAGAAGATCATTTTTAAAATTTTTCGTCATCATTAAAAAAAACATACCTTCGAATTTTAACATGGAGATATAAAAATGTATTATAGTGCTATACAGCCAATAAATTAAGCTGTATTTTACCGTTTATCTCATATTTGTGGGATTTACAAAAAAAATATTTTAAAATAGTTAAATTTATGACCGTGCGAATCCTGCGTGTTTGTTACTTCGAAACTGCCGTGATAGGTACTTATTTGAGTCAATACAGAATATTGTCGATTTCTATAATAAAATGTGCTTATCTATGGAAAAGGGACTTAATTTTAACCGTTAACAGCTGATCAGAAAATCTGTGTGAAAAAAATATTTTAAAAATTTATTTTTAACTTTGTCATAAAATAGTCTACGATATTCGGATTTGCGACATCTATGGTCATAATGGATAAAGCATTTCAATAGCTTCGTGTTAAGTCCAAAATAACAATCGTGGGCGCTATATTTGCCGAATCAAGGAGATAATTGCTTTTTTATCCGAAATGCAATCGCCCCAGTGGTTAAACAGTTTCAGGAAAAATGTTTAGCTACTGCTCAAAAATATGTGACAATTGTTGCTCTAATTATATTATGTATCACTTGTGTCTCTTACTTCTTTTTGTATTAGGTATATGTCATTTGAGTGATCTTTTTAATTTGGTAATTTTATGAGGAATTTATGCACCCTTTGACTGAATATTGGAATTTATAATTTTATGTACCTATTGAGTGTAATTGTGAGCTTTTTTTAAAATGAGAACATCTGTAAAGAACCCAGAATCAATAAATAAGGCGAACATTTTTTTCTGTTTAAATTTTGAACTTTATGTGTTCAACATCCAACTAAGTCCTCTAATGTCACGCAGAGGACAATAATGTCCTCTGCGTGCGAACTCTATCTAAATTTCTTTAAATTGACAATATACAGTGTTAATTTCAAGCGACCTCCCAGGTAAGTATGGTCCTGTTTTCATTAAATTTTAGGCAGCATCGCGTTCATTGGTCAAAATATTGTACACATATTTTCGTATCGGTGATCAATGAACCGATGTATGCAATTTTTAGCCATAAGTTGTTTATAATTGTTTGCCTAGCTTGTAGTTTTTTAGATTTTAGAAATGTATTATAAGTTTGTACAGCGCCCTTGAGGTGATTTTTCACAAAAACGGCGCTATATAAATCATCCAAATATTATTATTATTAAGGCTTTAGAAGAAAAATGTTTAGCCTCTAGGTGTAAAGGTTCTTAAGTTTGTGTATTTACACAAATACTTTCACGAACTACCTTCGACCAAGTTATATCCTGGTCTAAGCGACCTACCGAACTCAAAATACTGTTTGGCATTTTGAGTCCCGTCACCAGCAGACTATCGATGAAGAAGGTAAACTAAGTTTTTTTGAAGTTTGCCAAACTGCTGAAGATATTATTATGACCACGCTTTAGGATAAACCACAACTTATAAACAGGTGGAAGATTCTACCTATTGGTACGAGATTTGTTAATTAAATCGATTGATTATTTTGAAATAATTACTTCAACGGTGCTTCGATTAATTTTTTAAACGAATTAACTTAAAATATCTTTTCATGTTTTCACGGCCAAAGGTATTATTTTATTACCTGTCGCGATTAATTATTAAATTGAGCTTCATCTTCTTTGACAAACGTTTCGGGGAACGTTACCGTGTCGCATCTGCTCTGATGATGGACGCTGTAAGGCGGCCCCTAGACGATCAATTATATTGCTCAATATTACGAATTGTGCAATATTATTGACCATTTAGGGTTAATATTGAAGATTGCTCAATGATTGAACAAAAGTTTGAGCGAGTTTAATTTTTATTGCACCACATTTTTCCATAGCATCGTATAGGGTCAGTAATGCACAATATTATTAATTGTATCAACTCGAAAACATTGAGCAGTTCATTTATTGGGCAAAATAATTGATCGTTTTAATGTGCAATATAATTGATCGTTTGGATTCTAAGGCGGCTCCTAGACGATCAATTATATTGCTCAATATTATGAATTGAGCAATATTATTGACCGTTTAGGGTTAATATTGAAGATTGCTCAATGATTGAACAAAAGTTTGAGCGAGTTTAATTTTAAGGCGGCCCCTAGATGCTACAATAACATTGTACAATATATTGTACAATATAAGCGCCTTTCAATCTTATTGAATAATAAAATATATTGTACAATGTTATTGTAGCGTCTAGGGGCCGCCTAAGTTGTAAGGATGGCCGTAACGTTGAACAAAGAACGTGAAAGAGCAACACGGCATACTAACACAAAATTAAAGTAATTTGTTTATGTTTATGTTATATTAAATACAGAGATATATTAATACAGATATATATTAAGTTAATTGAAGTCAAGCCAAATAAGTCTCTTATGTTAATGTTGCTTGGAGGCAGAGTTTTATTGTATCTTAAAAATATTTATAGATGAGGGAGAAAAGAAGATAAAATTTAGAGTTAAATAGGTTATAAACTAGCAGCTAAAAGCCCGCTCCGCTGGTTTTTACGGAAAGGCCCTGCGGGCGGCTTGTGGTTCGGCTTCACCCAGTTTAAGTGTTGGTGACCATTTTATAAATAGTGATAAATGGTGATCCAGTGACAGCTAGTCACCGGGACAAAGTAACCGCGACGGCTAATGACGTCATATATAATGTATAGACGCGTGGTAGAAATCACAACGTGGTATTATTATTAAAAACTGCCAGTTAAAATAATCAGACAATCCAATCCATCTCGCCATACCCGGAGAGATTCACGAAAGTACGAATCCAAAAGTACGGCGTAAGTGGTAAGGCTCTTAATTCGCACTCCGAAGGTCGCGGGATCGAATTCCGGCGTGGCAATTTTTTTTTTTTTGATTTTTTTTTTTATTATTTTTTTTTTTTATTAGCAAAGTTTTTTTGGTACATTTACATATGGGTAAATACATAATAACAAAAAATTAAGTAACAAAAAAAATCCCACAAAGGCGAAGCCTGTGTGTGGGTATTATATTATGTGGATAACAGTGGTAGTTAAAATAAAATTATAAAAAAATAAAAAAAATATAAATAAGCATAGAGTCTACAGTGATCAACATGAATGACTTCGTAGGAGTTTAAAAATTAAAAAATATATGTAAGATAAACACACAAATTAAAATACATATATATGCATAATGTCTACAGTGATCAACATGATTGACTTCATAGGAGTATAAAAATTTAAAAATATATCTAAGATAAACACACATTTACACCCATACTTAAATACACATGTACATACGAGTATAAATATATATACATATATATATTTCCTATTTTTATTCTAAATATTCAGAAAGACTCCACATTTTAGAAGCTGATTGAATTACAGAAAAAACTTATTCAGTTCCAAATTATTTTTTACCCAGATTTTAACATTTTTTTTAAGTACGTTCAGATTTTGATCCTTGCTGATGGAGTGGGGTATGGAATTGAATAGTTTTGGGGCAATGTAGGTAATGTGTCTTTGGGCCAGTCTGGTTTTGCAGTGAGGCACTGTGTACACGCACGTGTTATGTCTCTGGCTACAACGATATGTGTTTTTACTGAAATTGTTTAGACGTGTAAAAATATATTTGAGACATTGGATACAGTAAGTAGATCCGCCTTAGTTCTAGTATTTCAGTTTCTTGAAATAACTGATTGGTAGGATACATCTTGGACTTCTGGTACATTATCTTAATGATGGACTTCTGAGCAATTTCCAATGGTTTTATATGGTTATTGTATGTTCCTCCCCAGGCGATTATTCCATAGGAAATGGACGAAAGCACCAATGCATCATAAACAAGTTTCATGGTTTGTATTGACGATATTGCTCATACGTTTGAATATGTAATTTAAGTATCTCAGTTTATTTACAGTTTTTTCTACATGGTAAGTCCATTTGAGTTGGCTGTCTATAGTTACACCTAAGTACTTGATATATTTTCCTAATTTTACATCTTCGCAGTTTGTGCATGTCGCAAAGTTACAATTAACATTATGGAACTTCAAGTTAAGATTATTTTTAGGGGATGACTTTTGGGAATTATAAAAGGGAATAAAAATAGTTTTATCATAATTTAGGCTAAGAAGATTTCTATCTAGCCAATCTTTGACTATTCCAATGCATTTGTTGGCTTTACTGATTGTATCTTCCCAAGTTTTACCTTGTACTGTGATTGCAGTGTCATCGGCAAAAAAGAGAATTTTACTTGGTATTACAATATTGCAAAGGTCATTGATGTAGATTAGAAAAAGAAGTGGTCCTAAGACAGTTCCTTGAGGAATACCATGTTTTGCTAGACCATAAGTGCTTAAGCTTGATCCTATTTTTGTGCGTTGTTGGCGATTTAATATATAGCTTTTTAATAACATGAAACTAATGTGTTATTTCACAATTTATTCATTTAAAATAATATATAGTATAGTGGAAGATACTTTCAGTATCGCCCTGGTGTAAGACCACCATTCAGAATTGAAACGTTGCTCGAAATGGCTTTAGCCGTGTTTGGTGCCAGGTACTTCCCCACATTCCTCTTCCCTATCTCCTTCCTCTCTCCACTACCTTCAGCTTCACAGCATACCTCAATTGGGGATGCCATAGTCTCACTGGCTCCAGACGGGAGCAGTTGGGACTCTTATGCGGTGTTCATATATTAAAAAAAAACTTATGCCTGCCAGCCGACGCTCATAACGCTAGCTATTAACGTAAGTGGCGCCCTGTTTCGGTAATGATTTAATTCGGTTCTATTACGAAAGTAAGATTTGTAATAAACTCCACTTACGAAAACGGTTTTGCGTAAGGCGCGGCCTCATAGCTGTATTCGCAGTCGTAGTCGGATAATGTCATATACGTAGGTTTTTAAAAAGTGCGTTGTAAATCTATTTGAACTAAAACTGATGTCGACAATTTACGTAAGTTAGGCCCCGGTAGCGTATTTCCAAAACATATACTGGTTCAGACGCGGTAGCGACAATTTATATTTTCAATACCAAAATTTAAATATTTAGAAATAAAATTATTAGTTTCTAATAAACACATTAGAAAGATTATTTTATCTAGATTTTAGAACAATTTTTGTCTTTGCAAAGTGATAAAAAATAACCAATATAGAGGTGTATTTACAATATATGGGAATAATATCAAAATGTAAATATTTAGAAAGCCCAGAACACACTTCTATCGATTTTACCTTCTCTGAGTGAGAGCCTACCACCTACCACCATAAGTCTATAACAATACGTAATATTTGACACATTTATGATATTAAGCTGTGTGGGTAAGTAAGAACCCACATAGATCTTTTTTATGCTCATAAATAACTCGAATGTCCGTTTTCAGGTGTTTTCGGGGACTGTTTTAGTGATGATTTATTTTCAGAAATCATTTCGGGATGAATCACACCGTGTGACGCACTGCGGAAATGTTACCAAGCGATAATGAATTATTAGGTTTATCTCAAATTCTGGGAAGGAAGATAACAGGTAGATAGTCGATAATGAAAAAATCGTTGGATATGTTACTTTCGTCTTCTAGTACAATGGCAAAACTAACTATTTAGAGATAATGGGCCGTATTCATAAAGCTGAAGGATATCCTTGTAAGTATAAGGTTTTGAGTTGAAGATAAAGGTAGGAGTATAAGCATTTCGTTTTTTTCGTATTCATAATGATTACCTTATACTTGCAAGAATATCCTCCAAGAATAAGTAAAAGGTTGTTGGCTTGTTGGCTTGCGACTGTGCCGCAGCAGGTTCCAATCTGTTTTCGATGGTTTGTTTATTTACGGTATTTCTTTCTAACGGTGTTATTTGAGTACAGTACTTCGATCAGAGAAGATGTATTCGTCAAGCAAGGATAGTGAAAGTACTGAAAAAGATAATGCTACAACCGAACTTCAGTTTATAGCAGATGAAATTGCCAAAGCCCCTGTGCTTTTGGAAAAAATCCTTGTAATAATCAACAGGTGTTGATAAACGCTGCTTGTAGTTTTTAATCTCTCTTAGTTCCACAACATCTGCCATCGCTACAACTGATCACTACATGACTGAGTCTGCTACTGACCACACTCGAAATTATTGAAGGATATCCTTTTTATTTAGAGTAAAAGGTAACGTTTATGAATAATCAAATACTTTTTGTGAAGGATATGCTCATACTCTATAAGTATAAGGTTTTACTCGGAATATTATAAATGCGGGATTTCCTTTATATTCTGCAAGTATAAGCATAACCTTTTTTATGAATACGGCCCAATGACCGATTCAGAGCGTTCCCCCCAAGATTTTGGATTATCTACTGACTAATTCCATCAATTATCTGGTTTCGGTTCCCGTAGAACACCCCGACAGACAATCCAATTTGAATTAAACTAAGTAATATTTTTATTTACCTCCTTTACCGATAGCCGAAAAACTACATTTCTCTGTCATATACCGTAGATATTCAGGTATGTTGAATCCTTGGTGTAACGATCCAGGAATAGCGTACTGTTCTCGTCTGCGCATTCTCTTGCACATTGTTCTGGAAGAAAATGGTTTTTTTTTTCAATTTCTAGTTTCTTATATAAAAGTATGCCACGAATCTTTTAAAATATTAAATTTAAAGCTACTGTTCTTTATACAAAATTCGTCATTGCGTAGGCGTATTTTTACCTCATGATTTCAAAATATTACCTAGCTGTTATAGACTCGGGGGTAGGGAAAAATTACCCGAAAACCGTACTAAAATTATTACTTGACGACGTTATTTGTCTTGCTGCATCCTCACTTCTATAATCTAAAAGTAAAGGGGATTACCTACTACTGCTGTCAGCTCCTCTTAAGCCGCCACTCCCGAAGTGTGGGGGTTGCATTACATGTCAGTTCTGGTTAAGTCCTCAATAATTAATCATTTGGGTTTTAGTTACTCCGTGTAATTCTGGTGTGTTTTGCTAATAAATTATATAAAACATACCCTTCCGATCACTGAAATATTAATAAAGTTCGTAGATTAGAAAAGGATTTGAGTTTAAGCCGAGAATTTATTATGAATTAACTTAGGCAGATTTTAATCATCCTTTCTAAATGTATTTCTATTTTCGTACGTGCATTTTACTGATGATTACTGTTTACACAGATACTCTGTTCCAGTAATATAGACATACTTGCTATGCCATTTTGTAAAGAAATTGTTTCTCCCCGCGTGTCCTTTCCCATTTGTCCCGTTCCCCTACCCCCTCCTTTCCTTTCCCGCGTCAACTTCCCCCTTCCCGTCCCGCGAACACCCCTTCCGAATTCCCCTGCCCCCTCCCAGGTTGCCCTCCACCCCCTCCCGCGAACCCCTTACCCAAGTTCCCCCCCCCCCCCCCCAACATTCAGTTTTCAAACAGCTCGCGTGCCACCTTTTGCCACAAATTTTCGCGTTTATAATATTAGTAAGATAAGATATGTAATCGTTTTTTTAAGATTCCTAAATACTAAAAACACCCTATACCGTAATTTTTTTGTCTATAGATACTTATTTGTCTACTTGCTTGTTTGTCAACATCGTTTCCACGACAACGATTTGTATTGCTTCTCGTCTGACGTTAGCAATAACTCGCTTTTGTCAGGAAATTTGTTTGTCAGTACACGTATTAATATTTATAATTTCATAACGCCAGAGCTTACCATTATATATAGCTTATATGTTACTCTGATATATTATTGTAAAGTTTCATTAAAATCCATTCAGTAGTTTTTACGTGAAAGAGTAACAAATATACAAACTTTCGCGTTTATAGTATAAGGAAGGTACCCATACTACGTGACCCACTTTTTGCAATTTTTAACCTCCCCCTCCCCCCCCCGGTGACTAAAAACCTAAGCCCCCCGCCGTTAATTGTGACCAAGCGTCGTATTTTGAAGATCCCCCCCCCCCCTGAATGGGTCGGGTACGTTCCCTAAGATGTTAATATTCAGTAACCGTATGTAAATAGGTTGTAGTTGTGCTTTGTGAATTGTGCAAGGAGAACCTAAAACAAAACTAAAACATGCGAATACCTGAGAAGAATTATTGTTTTAACCCTAAACTAAAACAAATAATTACTTAACGTATTACCCACAGTTATGGGGGACTGTAAACAGTTATGGTCAAAGATAAAAAAGTGGAAAAAAGTTAAATTTTTTTTTAAATGTATTATTAAAATGGATTTCTATCATGAATTGTAAGTGAGAAAAATAGAATTATCAATCATTGAAATGTGTTCTTCAATTATTTTTTCATTACAATCCCGGCAGAAAAAACGCTTTTCCACTTGTCATTTATTTAAAAGATTGCCATCCATACGAGTATATCTGCCAATTTTTTGGGGCTCCATAATAGAGGTGGCTCTCAAATTCAACGGTAGAGCACATTTACGATTTGTATCTGCAGTAGAACGGTAGTAGTTTCTGATATTCCAACAGGCTAACGTAACTGCAACTTCAATGGAGTTGTGAGAGTGTCGTGTCTGAGATGGTCACTTAAGGTTACCCCGAGTATGTGAACGAAAAGCTTTTTGGGAAGATTGCTTCCGCTGAAGGAGATTAGATTTTCGTTTTGACCTCATTTGGTCGTAATCAGACACGATTGGGTCTTTGAGACAGTAAATTTTACAAGGTTATTCCCTGAGAGGAAATGTTCTTTAGATACCCTGAAATTTTCTACTTCAAAGAAGCTCTCCGGTTCGTTGGAGAGTCTTTAAATGATTATGTTAAGAAAACTGCCTTTTATAAGATTACAGCGTTATTTTATTCGGGCTTCAGGTAACTATTTGTCAACAAAATTTCGAAACGTTCCGGTAGGCTTAAACGTTTTTGAAATATCAATTTTTACAAATTTGGAAATAAGCAGGTTGGGAAATACCTGGCTATTCAGAAGTCATGACTAAACCCGGCTAAAGGTATTTTAAGCAACGAACATTTCGATTCGGAATGGTAGTCTTTCACGATTATTGGAATTGTTTCGATCAACAATAAGGAAAACCATTTTTATTTTTTTTTTAATGAATAACTTCTAACTTAAATAACTGCATACTTTTTTTGTTTTTAGAGTTAGTTTTAATAGTTAAAATAATTGTCAAAGTTTTAATTTTTCAAGACCGTATGTATGGTGAATCGTGTGACGTCATCACTCACTAAAAGTTTTTTTTTTTTTCAACAGGTGTTGTCATTTTGTATGATGGTTATATAGAAGAAGCTATGAAACTATTCAATAATTAAAAACATTATTTTGGAGGAATTATTTATTTATTGAATTATGTTTATTATATTATTTTATTTTTCAATATTATTACGGGAGAGTGATATAAAAATTGTTTGAAATTTTTTTTTCTAACTTTACGAATCGAAATCATATTATGGAAACCGAGCATCGCCTGTACATACAGCGCCGAATCAGCTGATTAACGTCCGCCATTTTGGAGTTCGTAGTTCGGAGGGTTGGTCGTGGAAGTAGCTTTACAAGTTTTTTTTGTACAGTTTAAAGTTTTTGAATAGTAGAGATACCTATTAGTTTTTGAATAATAGAGATACCTATATTTTTGATACTGAATTATTTAGGACTAAATAATGTTTCAATAAACAAAACAACTAAATCTCTATAAACAGTACGTAAATAAACGAATAACATGAAATGTTGTTAATACCGATGGCTTGTGTCATACATTTCAATACAATGACTGGAAAAACTATGGTGAGCAGTGACGTAAGCACTAAATATTCAAGAGTACCAACTTGACAGTGTGTTTTATAATGACACGATTCAAAATGAACTTTGTAATCATTTTTTTTAAACTCTACGTTTAATATTACTTAATAAAATTTATAAATTCAGAATCAGCGTTTATTGGTTTATGTGACCATATTTTTTTAAACCATAATAATTTTTAACTGGAGTTCCTTATTCTAGTTTGACAAATATTTAAGATATATAAAAATTAATTACTCAAAGCTCAGTATAATAATAGGGTGATATAGAGTTGCGAATACATTGCTATGCTTTGTTTTCTTTTTGTATTATTTTTTCTTCAAAAGTAGAAAACTTATTTTGTGACACCATTTTAATTTAAAATTAATAGAATACTTAGTTTTAAACAAGTTTATTGTTTAAAAAACCGACAAGTGACGTAAACAATGCTTATTTCATCAGGGTTTACCGGGGTTTATTTAAAACTCATACAAGTTTTAAGTAAACCCTGATGAAGTAAGCATTGCTCACGAAACGTGTCCGTTTTTTTAAACAATAAACGTTGCATTAATTATTAAATATTCTATTTTTTTTTTCTAAGCGTTTGCTCAATTTTATTTCCATAAAGAAAAACTTGAAACTTTCTGAAACACGTACCAAAATTGATAAACTCAAGCCTTATTGCAAATTGCTTCCCCTCCATTCGACATCTTAAGTCTGAACTCGTTCCCAAACTTCCATAAATTCATGAAATTTGACATTTAAATAAAAATTAATATATAAATTTATCCACCCCATCTCCATAAATTAAAATGATGACCACAAACACCATTCAAGGGCTAAAGCCAAAAACGTTTGAAAAAAATACCATCTGGTCTTGGTTGCGGATGCGACTACCCACCAACTGTGTGGCGGGCTGGATCGCGAGAGGCCGGATGAGGGAGACTCTTTGACCTCTCCAATTGGACTCTCTCGACCCCTACGCCTTGCGTCGTGAAGGGGGTATGGTTTCATCCGTCACACCTGGACACACTGACCCCCACATTCCTACCCACCCCGTCATACCTTTTTCCTTCCCAGAATTTTCTCTCCTTCCTTCCCTTTAAAAGACCCGTCGGCACAGCATCTCCAAAGATGATAAAGGAATTGAGGCAAAATATTTTCCTCCTCCTATGTGGAGTCAATGTAAAAAAAACAAACCATCGGCATAAAATAATAAGTAAAAGCTCGCATGCAACATTATTATACCAGCAAACTGCAATGCCATTGTTTTACGCCAAGTTCTTATGTAGACGTTGATCCTGCAGGAGACACGTGAGTCCGTGGCGGAACAATAGTCCTTTGTTCGGATAGCCTGGTTGGGGCGACACCTCATTCCGTTCACTCTATCTTCATGGGAGATCCTTGCCTCATTCAATATACATACATGGCGTGCCTTTTAAAACGATAGAAAATGATATTGTCATCATTATTAACTTAAACGAAGATCTGAAATCTGTGCTGAAAGAACTTGAAAAACTATTTAGAAATAATGATTTAAATATGAATTTCGGGAAAAGCAATGTCCCACCCCCAAAGACCCGCACATTTGCGCCGGAGGAACATCATTAGAAAGTGTCGAACAATGCTTACTTACACTTAAGTCATGTTCTAAAACTAGGTAAAGAAAACAAGACCAGTGAAATTGAGAGAAGAAGAGTTGGTTCGACCGAATTCAGAAAACTTATCCATATCCTAAGAAAGTCATCAATCAAAATGGATAAGTGGAGCAAGTCTGAAGCCAGCTTCACATGATACTTATTTCCATTCCGATTTCCACGTTAAAACTACGTGGAGACCTGTATAGAAAATCTTTGCCACACACGTTCAATATTTTCATACCTACGATTTCATACAGATTTGCTTGTGAAGTGATATTCAAGAATACAAGATAACATTTTAAAACGAAACGAAAACTGCATTCAAAATCAGTAAGTTATTTATTTATAAGAAACAAACGGCTTATACTTAAAATATAGAGATACATAATACAAAGTACGCACTATCACAAATATCTGTAAAATAAATCACACATAGACAGAAATAACTATTCACATACAATCTAACCCATATAAAGTAAATAAAAATAATGGAATCCTGTCAAATTTAACCTATAAATAGATTAGGCAGAATTTTATGAGTGTTTCAGGCTGACAATTATTGCTTAAAATAATTGTTACCCTTTGTGCTATGCATAAAAATCTTGTCTAAACGTTAGTTTATAAATTAAAAAATAATAATTAATATTTGACAAGTTTAAGTATTTCCCCAATAAATGCAGACATAATTTGTCTCGACGCCATCTAGCGAGGGATTTAACACTAACAATGTCTCCCTCGCAAAAATAAAGTTGGTTGTTTTCAGGTGGAAAAAATATAACAAGCAGTAATTGTTGAATGAAACACTAGTATATATTGAATTATTTGGGGGGTATTCGATAAGCCGCCATGGCTCAGTGGTCAGAGCATCCGACCGGCAATCAGAAGGACACGGGTTCATGTCCCGTTGGCGGCAAGTATCTTTTCTCGGAAGATTTTTCAATGTAAATGAGTGTTTCAGGCTGACAATTATTGCTTAAAATAAGAATTTATTTCATTACTCCATCTCCAACATTTATAAAATAACTCTCTTCAAAAGATTTACCACCCTTCCAATCACCCTTCTGTTCTAATTCTATTCATAATATGTATTTTACCTGAAATATCCTTGTAATTACTATATTCATTTATATACCTGTACGTCTGTCTCGACACAGGTATACCCTAGTGAGACAGGCATAAAAATAAAACCATTGTCAATATATTTTATTATAGATAAATAAAAAAAAAAATTTAAAAAATAAAGTTAAATTAAGTCAAGCCAAACAGGTCTGCTATGTTAAAGTTAATTGGAGATGGAGTTTTATTAAATCTTAAAAGTAATTTTAGGTGAGAAGGAGGGGAAGAGGAAAATATGATAAGTATATGAGATGCACCCGATACATTCCACACTCTTGTTTTAATTTCGATCGTTGCTTCTATTCGGTATTTCTGAAAAGTATTGTTAGTAATAAGCAAAGTCTTCTCAATAACCATTCCGAAATAAACACATATTATTTTCACATAATACATAAAAAATGACAACTGAAGAATATTGCGCGTCATACAGTACGAAGGTCGAAAATACTCGTGGAACAAGTCGTATTTTCTTTACCTAATTCACATGGAAAAGATATCTGTATGAAAAAAGTATCTTGTGAAACGACATGATGTGGTCATTATCATCGCTAACTCCAAACTTCAAGTGGAACTACTATGTTGGGCGTGTAACGTAAGGTAAGGACCCGCTGGACTCACATACACAACGTACGCGATGCCACGTTTACGTGCACACTTGTTCTGCGAAGGTAACGTAAATTAGGTGATCACGCATGTGAACAGTGTGTTTCTGGATATTATGTACGTGGCGGGTCAGTTGATTTGATGTTTTTTTTAGGTAATGAGTTTCCCTTCTTAGAAGACGCACATATACTTTTAATTCCATTTCGGCTTTATCGTGGTCTTGTGATTCTGAAAGTGAAGTTCATGACAATTTGCATGAGAAAATTTCAAATCAACTGCGATGCAATCAACTATCGAATCACGAAATGTCAGTGAGATCAACAATGTCATGTGTGTAAGATCTAGATGCATACTAGTCCCACGCGATAGAAGGCGTGGCGGACATCCCCTCCACCTTTCACACGTCCACGCCTATCTTGACAGGGCACATAGCTATTGCATGTAGGGATGTCGAAAGTGAAAAAAAATATCAATATATCGATGTATCGATATTTATTAAAATATCAATATCGAGGAAAAAATATCGATATATCGGTCAAATTTTCAAAATATTTTGCGTTTTTAAAATATTCAGCCATTTTTATACACAATTAACATTATTTTAATGTACAAAAATCTCAATAAAAATGAAGGTATTTTTATCAGTATTCCTTTTTATTAGGTAATAATTACAAAAATATCAAAAACTACAAGCTATATTCTAACTAATATGTATACTAAGATGCATACAAAGTTTGTATGGGTCTCAGTAACATTCTATTGGCGTATTAATCTGTCAAAAATGTCTTCGTGTTTGGAACAAGGTATTGTCAATAATCATAGACAATTGGAAACCAACACATAGGAGTGGCTTAGAAAAAAATGGCGGAAAATAGCATATATTTCTATGTATGCACTTACACATATGAGATAGTATTAAAGATAACAAATACTAAAGCAAAGACTATGGATTTGTAAGCTATTAATAGTTAAAATTTCAACCGCCAGATGTCATGACAACAGATGTCAATACAGTTACTTTTTTTCCGTTCGTTTCTGTACGGTGTTGGATTCTAGTGACTTTAGTAACATAAATTAAAAAAATATATCGTTTTTGAAACAATTTTCGATATTGGATATTTTGTATCGATATATCAGATCAAAATATATCGGTCAAAAATATCGATGTATTGAATTAAAAATATCGATACATCGATAAATCGATACTTTTTCAACAAGCTTAATTGCGTGTGGAGCGTAGGATTACGTTGCGTGTGACAAGTATGTTCCTGGGGCATCAATTTTCACAGAAAATGTACGGATTATAAGTTTTCCAGATTGTAAGTTGGTCTTAATGCGTTGCGTACATTGAGTACGTGGGCCTGGTGAGCCACTATCATTACAAATTATCGTTGTTCATATAATATATGTGATGTACAGGCGATCTGAAGAAAGGTGCAGACTTTACAAGGGTGAGACCCGCAAGAATCAGCAAATCTAGAAAAAATGTGGTAGGCCACATTTTCAAAGCCGGAAGCCAGAAGGCGCATGAATAAGAATCTATCGTAAATATGTACAACACAAAAAATGTGCGAGATCGTTAAAAAAATCTCGCTTTTCATAATCAGGTAAACTAAAATAAAGTCACCATGTATTTTCAACGGCATGGTAAAATTACACGTCAACAACAGAATATGCTAAGGTAAAATATTCAAACACGAGATAGAAAAACTTTGGATAAAATCTGAAAACTCAGCACATTATGGATTCTCGTATTTATAAATAATAATAACCATATCATGCTCTGACAACGTTGAGAATAATACACTTTATGCAATGATATATCTGTGCAGTTAGAGCCAAAATAAAACCAATTATTGATTTCCTCCTTCTGATTATACTTCCAAAAAGACAACATAATAAAAAATAAGAAAATTTTATAATCAAAAAGTTGCTCGTGTAAAATAAGAAAAGCATTTATTCATATAATATAATATATCATATAATATTATATGTAGTAAGGATACGACAGGATATAACATTAATTAAGTTCAATGTAGAATTTTATAAAACAACAACAAAAACTCATCCATTAAGTATAATAATAATTCAGAAAAACTTTTTTTTCGGAAGTCACGATTGTCATTTATTGGTAATAAAAAAGAGTCAGGATGTACCATAAAACAAATTCTCTTTTATGAACTTCGTATTTGTTAAGCTTGCAAGTGAAAATGTCCATTTGCATTGCATTTGATGTTGATCTACCTTGAACAGGGCAGAACAGAATGCAATCAAACTATAAAAATGCATGTCCACCACCCCCCCACACTTAACAACTACTAACTACAAATATAATTTATGTACAATAATTCACAAAAAATATATCACAGCCTGGATCGAAAAACCAGGTAGTCACTTTTTACTGAAAACATTATTCCATATAACCAAACATAACCCAACCCAAATTTAAAAAAATATATTAAAAAAAACTTAACCGTAATATTATTTATACCGGTTGCGTGTTGAACAAAGAAACAGGTATATATGAACCTATCTGCTTACAAGATATATACTTATCTATTTTTATAATTTTTTAACCATAATTAGAATTCTAAAATCATTTCATTTAGGTCACACAATAAAAATCTTCACGTAGAATTATTGATTTGGATAATATTATTTATTACATTTTATTTTCCTTTCACTACGCTATTACTACATTGTGTCTACACAATAATATGATGTATTTTAATTGCTACTAATCTAATATAAAATACCGCCGCTATGAGTGGAGTACCATCCTCCTTGAGTCTCAAGGATGATGATGTGTTTTTACTTATGACGGCAAATTAACACTTTATATAAAACATGCTAACGGCTAACACCTCTTCACCGTTTCTCCTCGTGAGATGTTTGCAAAATACTTCTACGAAACCATTTCGTCGCCTTAGTTCTTAATTTTCCAAACGACCATTTGAAAATTTAACGGGAGGTGAAGGTTTTCTTTCATTATTTTAATGAAACATTATGATAGGTGTTTAAGATGGTGACCAGACAACTCAGAATAAAACCAACTCAGAAGCACCTCAGAAAGGTCATTAAGAGTGATGATAAAAAAATATAAAAAATTGGTTAAATAGGTTACGTTAGGTTAGGGTTACCGTGTTATGAAGCAGTGCTGAAATCATTACCTTTTCTTATTTTAAAATATGAACACTGCTTTATAACGTCGAACCTAGCGGCACGAACTATTGAGTGAATTAATTGTTGATAGTTACAACAGGAGGACTGGCAACACAAGTCGTTATGGAAGGGGGAGTTTCTTTTCTTTTCCGGGTCCGGTAATGGAACCCACTCTCGCCGGCATGATCTTTTGGGCCAGATCATGGCTGTGACAGTCGGATAGTATTAAGTTATTAAAAGGGACGAAGATTTAAATTTCAGTCGATTGGCGCGTAAAAATTAATGTGGAACGATCTTTGATACAGGATGCGAAAGTGCACCAAAGTTTTAAATGAATAATGTCGCGAGATTGCTCTCCGCGGTAGTTCTTATATTACGAGAAGTTTACCGTAAAGTTATCAAGGCGATCGATATGAGTATTTTCGCCGCGCGAGACGCGCCGGTATGTACTTGTCGGGTGCCGACAATAAGAATGCCTATTTAAACGCGTGGAGAAGAATAATTCCGCTCACCGGCTTGTATGAGAGAAAATGCACGTGCGGGAATACTAACGGTCCCGCTGGCTTGCTACGTAAGCCCCGTAACATCGTTCCCTTGGAGTTCCACTTCCCTTGGAGCCCTGGCTTTGCTGAGAGCCCTGTCTTGCCAATCATCCTGTCGCGAACCTGCCGAATATCCTGATGCGATCTGTGGAGACGAGAATCGGCTGGAGGTCCTGCCGATTATCCTGTTGCGGACTGGCCGAGATGAGGGTCGGCTGGAGGTCCTGCCCATCATCCTGTGGCGAACTACGAGACGCGGTTCGGTTAGGAATATAGTGAATTAGCTAGATAGTATAACCTCAATCGGTCCCTGAGGGTGAGTAGATTCACTTTACGTTTATTGTACCTGACATTATTAAAATAATATATAAGTTCTTTAACATTTAAATTGGAAATGAGATACTTGTATTTATTTAATACCCTAACACGCTGGAGATCACATACCTATGCCCCCTCCTGAGATGTAGTTTCATGTTTTTATTTCACCACGGGCATAATTCTGCACAAAGCAGTATTTTGGCGCTCGGTAAAACCGTAAAGTTCGTGGTGAAAACATAGACCATACAGTATTATACTCAACGCTTAATTACAGCGTAACAAATTGGGCCCAACGTGGTTTAGCTCGTTTATTTGATCTCCTGCGGGTTACGTTGGTGTTTGGTGTTTTACATTGGTCATGTTTTGTATTTTTTCGTGCTCAGTATCCCAGTGTGTGGTTACATTGTCAACATGTCAACATAACCTCAATTTTTGAAATGATATTTTCATAGAAGTGTCAGGTTTCAATCATAGACAATGCTTCTTCTATGATAAGTTTGAAAAAAAAAAGTATATATTTATTCAAAAAAAAAAAATTTTATTGTCTATGGTTGAAGGTTTATGATAAAAGGTAAACATCATCTATGCAAGTTGATGTTTATTGTGGACAAGCGAATGTCAAAAGTGACAGATTACGGTATGTTGTGTTTATATCGTAGATGAATTCTTAATACAAATTTAAATGAACTAGTTAACTAAATAAATAATTCATTATAATCAAGTGAATGGTAATTAATGAGATTAAATTTATAATCTATTCCGTTAAATTCCATTATGCACAAGAGTGTCATAAATTATCAACAACACGAGTACATCTTATACGGTGAAATAGTTTGACATACTTAACTAAATTGTTGGGATATTTTTTCTTTTATTAAAAAAATATTTTTTTTAGTATTTCAAATGTGGGATTTTATTTTGTAACCACGATTTTTATTGTCAATTTTAAATTAAATCGACTAAACACATTAATATCTCGATTTTTTTTTTTTTTCAAAAATCAGGGTTGCCAAAAACTTTTTTTTTCCCTCGTACTTTAAAAAAATTTTTTTTTTTTTTTTTACATCATCAACAATCAATATTGTACGTCATCAATAACAATGTCAACTCCTATTTCGAACGTCAACAACGCTTCTAAAGAGGATCTCATAAGAGAACTATCAAGTCGTTCTCTCGAACCGGCAACCACCTCTCACGCGCTGCGCTCGCAGGCGCGTGCATATAATAAAGCCCTTAAGATGCCAACAATATCAGAAATAGATATGGATTCTTCTGATTCAGATTCAGAGAGTAGGACCGTTCACAACCCTACAATAATTAAACATACAAAAATTATTTATAGAGAATCACCCTCCATCAATGTAGAAAATTGGAAGATTAAATTTGACGGTAAATCAAGCATAAGAGAATTTCTCTTATTAATTGAAGAAAAATGTAGGACAAAAAATTTTAGTCATGATAATCTGGTACGCGTTTTTCCTGATCTTCTAGATGGCCTAGCATTACTTTGGTTCAGGTCAATATATCACTCAGAATTGAAATGGGACGAGCTGTCTAAACTTTTAATCAATCAATTTGAGGCAAATGACCTACAAACAGATTTAAAAGTTAAACTTTTCAATATGAGGCAACCCAAAGGTATGTCGGTACTTGAATTTTCCCTTAGGATGAAATCCCTAAATAACATGTTGGAAGCTAAACTTCCTGAGCAGGAACTTTTGCGACTTGCCAAAAAGGCGTTGCTGCCAATGTACACTAACATTTTAGTTTCTAGAGATATAGATACATTCGATCAGTTAACAATCTACGCAGGGAACTTAGAGTCTTATGCGACACCACCAGAGGAATTTGCTACTTCTTCAACTTCTTTTTCAAAAAAATCTAATGAAAACTACGGTACTAATAAAGAGGATAGATTCGTGCCTACTAATAAAACTTTGACAAACAGTAATACCCGTACTGATAGACGTACTGGGTTCTCTCAGAATAACTATAGACGGTCGTTTAATAGTAATAGTTATAGTCATGCTGGGCGTAACTACGTTAATACCAATGCTGGTTGCAACAATAACAAACCTTCGTCTTCGTTCAATACAAATAATCAAAATACTGAACGAACTTCTAGAACCTTTGTTAAGACTCAAGTTTGTCTATATTGTAATAAACCGGGACATGTTGTGGCTGACTGTAGGAAAAAAGCCGCAGCGGGAAATAATTCTAAAGTGGGAGCAGTTAAAGGAAGATTTAATAACAGTAAGTCGGAAAACTAGGGCGGAGTCTCTCTTACCACGTCCCATCCTATGCGCAGAGGAATCGGGAATGGAAGAGTTGGCTCCGACTAGTACATCAGTTTCTTTCGGTCCCATCGTCTGGAACAGTGGGCCCACTGCCACAGGGGATGGAGATTGAAAACGATGGTCGTCCGTATGTAAATGTATATATAATAAACAATTTTTACAGCGCACTGTTGGACAGTGGCGCCTCATTATCGTGTTTGGGAGGTGATAGTTATAAAATTTTTATTAAATTAGGTGTAGAATTAGTTAAGGTTAATTTTTGTGTATCAACAGCGGACGGTGCGAGTCAGCCTGTCCTGGGTACAATGTCGTTGCCGGTGACGTACAAATCAATTACCCGGACAATTCTTTTCTACGTCATCCCGACATTGTCACCATCGTTTATCCTAGGTATAGACTTTTGGAAGCAATTCCATATCGCACCGGAGCTGCTTCCAAAAGCTATTTGTCATTCTTCGGAAAACAAAATCAATGGGTTGCGGGCAATTCAGCCAGCCTCATCTCTAAGTCCCTCAGAGAGTCGGTCACTCTCTGCTATTATTAAAAAATTTGAATCGATTTCTTTCGAAAAGCGCGGTTTAGGTCTAACGCATTTAGTCAAGCACAAAATTAATACGACAGGGCCTCCGATCAAACAGAGGTATTATCCTTTATCTCCAGCAAGACAAAAACAATTGGAAGCAGAAGTAGATGAAATGCTAAAATTAGGAGTTATACGTCCCTCACGTTCTCCATGGTCGAGTCCGGTATTGATCGTTACAAAAAAGGACGGTACAGGTCGTTTTTGCTTAGACTCTCGCAAAATTAATAACGTCACGATTCGCGACGCGTACCCTTTGCCATATATATCGCGGATTCTAGACAAGCTAGGTGGAGCTAGGTACGTCTCTTCTATAGACCTTTCAAAGGCCTTTTGGCAAATTGCCTTAGACAAGGACTCTTGCGAGAAGACAGCTTTCGTCGTACCTGGACGGGGTTTGTTTGAGTTCACCCGTATGCCTTTCGGACTGAAAAACGCCCCTAGTGAGTTGCAAAGATTGGCAGATGTTCTTTTTGGTCCGGAATTTGACGATAATGCTTTTTGCTATCTGGATGACTTGATCTTGATATCAGAAGACCTGGATTCACATCTTAATCTGTTGAATCGTGTATATGAACGTTTGCGAGACGCAGGCCTTACAATAAACCTTAAAAAATCCGAGTTCTGCAAATCTGAACTTAAATATTTAGGGTATTTAGTAGATGCGCAGGGTCTCCGTACGGATCCAATAAAAATAGAAAGCATCAAAAGTTTCCCAGTCCCGAAAAATGCGAAACAAATCCGGGCATTCATTGGTTTGTGCGGTTACTTTAGGAGATTCATTAAAGGATTTTCGGGAATAGCTGCCCCTCTTACTAAACTCACAGGTTCAAAAAATGGAATCAGCAATTTCAAGTGGTCCCAGGAAGCTGAAACTGCTTTCAATGATTTAAAACGCGCGTTGACGACGGCTCCAGTTTTATGCTGCCCGGATTTCACCAGGCCTTTCTCTATCCACACCGACGCGAGCTCGGCGGGAATTGGAGGGGTATTGATTCAGAACGTGGACGGGCAAGAGCATCCCATTGCTTATTACTCACGTTGCTTAAATGCGCATGAACGCAATTATGGCATCACTGAACGGGAACTCCTAGCTGTGCTAGACTCGGTGACTCACTTTAGACCTTATATAGAAGGAGCTCATTTTACGGTAGTTACTGACCACTCAAGCTTGAAATGGCTAGGGTCCTTGTCTAACCCTAGTGGCCGTCTTGCACGGTGGAGCTCTCGCCTTTCACAATTTTCTTTTGACGTTGTTCATCGCAAAGGGACACAGCATGTTGTTCCAGACGTACTCTCACGAATGGACCTTGCCGTATTAACAGGTGTGGACATTGATAATACAAAGGATACGTGGTATTTGAAAGCTTGGAAAGGATGCGAAGAATTCCCACAACGATTCCAGAACTTTCAAATACGTAATAATGAATTGTTCCGACACACAAAGACTCGTCTAGCTCTGTGCGAGGATACTGCCTGGAAAAAAGTAGTTCCGCAAGAAGGTAGACAGGCAATTCTATCTAATTTACATGAATCTTCGCGAGCTTGTCATCCTGGGGTATTCAAAACCTACAAAAAGGTACAATTGCGTTACTATTGGCCTAATATGTACAAGGATGTTAAGCAATTTGTTAATCGTTGTACAGTCTGTAAGGCCCACAAAATAAGTACAGCCCCACCTAACGGAATCTCCTCAAACCCAAAAAAGGTCACAAGACCCATGCAAATGTTGTCGATAGATTTGGTAGGTCCTTTACCTAGGAGTTACTCAGGTTTTACCGTAATTCTATCATGTGTAGACGTTTTTTCTAAATTTACATGGCTATTTCCGCTGCGCAATGGCACCGCGAGAAGCATAATAAAAATTTTAGAAGAAAACATCTTTCTTGTTCACGGCGTACCACGAACTATCGTCTGTGATAATGGTCGTCAATTTGTTTCGAAAGAATTTAAAGAATTACTTAATAGTTATAACATGCCGCCACCATTTTACAATTCATCTTATACGCCTCAAAACAACGTAGTCGAACGTTATAATCAAACCCTGGGCACGGCGTTATCCATCTTAGTTGAATCAGACCACCGAAACTGGTCTAAATTTCTTCCGCAAGTTCAATCAGCGATGAATAACACGGTAAACTGCGCTACAGGTTATACACCTTATTTTCTGATGCATGGTCGGGAGCAGATACTAGACGGTGATCTGCACCGTAATCCAATAGCGGATGAGGAAACCAATTCGCAAATTGGTGCTCAACCTAAGGTTTATGCACAGAAATTGGAAGAGTTGTCATCGGTTTATGAGCAAGTCTCGAATGCTCTTCTTAAAGCTTTTCAAAAAGGAGCTGACCATTACAACCTGCGCAGAAAACACATTACCTATCAGGTTGGTGATGTGGTGTGGCGGAGGAATTTTGCGCAATCTAACGCATTGAATTATTTCGCACAAAAATTGGCACCCCGGTTTGTTCAGAACGTGGTAGTAAAGAAAAAATCCAACTTAATTTATACACTTGCAGACTTAAACGGAAAAGTTGCGGGTGATTTTCATGTGAAAGACATAGTAAAATCAAATAATATACCGGTATAGTCTTATTGTGGCAATACTTCGGAGGGTCTGGCCATCCCTACCGAGTACTGCAAATTATCATATCTGTTAGCTAATATTTGATGCCTGGGAGTTTTAACCCGGCCTGATCAACCGAGTTGAAACGACCCGACATTCTGACAGTCAAAATCCTGTCATAGGAATATTTCTTTTGTTCATTCAGGTTTTCTTGGGGCGCGTTTACGCAAACTCACGTAGTTTGTTATGATTCATTGCAATCAAATTCCACTCTGGTAAGATTTACTCGAGTTGTTTTATAAGTTTTCGCTTTCGTTAGGCGTAATAATCTGTAATTTATTTGAAATAAATTTTGTATAATTTTTGGACTGAGCACGAGCAAAATAACAAAATAAATGACATAATTTATTTTCCTTTTGTCTATTATGTTTGTTAACCTCGAATACAAGGGGAACACATGCCCACTTCCCCTTGTGTTCAGGGTACATCCCATTGAACTGCGTTCATGGTTATTGAATTTTGTGTTTATTCTTAAGTTTTAACTCGGAACACACAGGGATGCCAGCCCTACACCTCTTTGTGTTTTGAGCATTGTTTTTCTGTTTATCTCTTCCCACCTGAAACATGATTGTTTTCAAATATAAATAAATTCTTTGAAATGTTGTGAATTCAACACGTAATAACAACTCACATGCTTGTGAGTATACTTAAAGAATAGTTTAGTGATACATATATTATTTTATAAAATTCGTTGATTAGTCTTAGTACCTACAATACTACTTCACTTCATATACTCGCTCGAACGACCGATTTAGGTAGAATAGGAAACTCTTCGTAGTGAACATTTCTTATATCTCCTAAAAGGGACGTAAATTCAGTGAAGTGAGGGTTGCTTGCACCCTAAAGTGTTGCCTAAATGGCTTTCTAAAACCCTATTATGGGTCAGTGATGCATTAATGCATATGGTGGTGTTTAATTAATGTGCTGGACACACATAGGTATAATTAAGGTTAAGGATGTGTTGTCCACTGATTAGTGTTTATACTTACATAATTAATGTTGTTTATGCTGTAGATGTAACGTTAACGGTAGTCCAAGACATAAAGTCAGCTGTTCCTCACCCAGTATTTTCAATGCTGTGGGTGTTTGCGGACCCCGTTCACGGAACATTAGTTCACATTGTTCTTTAGATTAAGTTCTTCTAGTTTTAAGTGTTGGTCTTGAATGACTGCATTGTGAAGCCACCATCTTGCCGGACAACATGGGTGCGATTGGAATCATAATGAACTCATTCGTATTTATTTGATTTTTCTTTTTCTATCACTATTAGCTTTTGCTATCATCAATTTTAAGTTTAACATGGTGTGCCTACCACATTTGATGATTCACTTTTTCATTTTTATTCATGTGTATTTTATAATTTCTTTTTTAGAACACCCTGAGGATTGACCGGAATAGCTTAGGAGTTTGTTAGTTGAAAGAAACATGTTTGAGGGCAAACATTTGTGTGGCGCGGGGGGTAATGTTATGAAGCAGTGCTGAAATCATTACCTTTTCTTATTTTAAAATATGAACACTGCTTTATAACGTCGAACCTAGCGGCACGAACTATTGAGTGAATTAATTGTTGATAGTTACAACAGGAGGACTGGCAACACAAGTCGTTATGGAAGGGGGAGTTTCTTTTCTTTTCCGGGTCCGGTAATGGAACCCACTCTCGCCGGCATGATCTTTTGGGCCAGATCATGGCTGTGACAGTCGGATAGTATTAAGTTATTAAAAGGGACGAAGATTTAAATTTCAGTCGATTGGCGCGTAAAAATTAATGTGGAACGATCTTTGATACAGGATGCGAAAGTGCACCAAAGTTTTAAATGAATAATGTCGCGAGATTGCTCTCCGCGGTAGTTCTTATATTACGAGAAGTTTACCGTAAAGTTATCAAGGCGATCGATATGAGTATTTTCGCCGCGCGAGACGCGCCGGTATGTACTTGTCGGGTGCCGACAATAAGAATGCCTATTTAAACGCGTGGAGAAGAATAATTCCGCTCACCGGCTTGTATGAGAGAAAATGCACGTGCGGGAATACTAACGGTCCCGCTGGCTTGCTACGTAAGCCCCGTAACATCGTTCCCTTGGAGTTCCACTTCCCTTGGAGCTCTGGCTTTGCTGAGAGCCCTGTCTTGCCAATCATCCTGTCGCGAACCTGCCGAATATCCTGATGCGATCTGTGGAGACGAGAATCGGCTGGAGGTCCTGCCGATTATCCTGTTGCGGACTGGCCGAGATGAGGGTCGGCTGGAGGTCCTGCCCATCATCCTGTGGCGAACTACGAGACGCGGTTCGGTTAGGAATATAGTGAATTAGCTAGATAGTATAACCTCAATCGGTCCCTGAGGGTGAGTAGATTCACTTTACGTTTATTGTACCTGACATTATTAAAATAATATATAAGTTCTTTAACATTTAAATTGGAAATGAGATACTTGTATTTATTTAATACCCTAACACGCTGGAGATCACATACCTATGCCCCCTCCTGAGATGTAGTTTCATGTTTTTATTTCACCACGGGCATAATTCTGCACAAAGCAGTATTTTGGCGCTCGGTAAAACCGTAAAGTTCGTGGTGAAAACATAGACCATACAGTATTATACTCAACGCTTAATTACAGCGTAACAACCGGCTATTTTAAAATTACCTTTTCATAGCTTTTAATGACCTTTCTGAGGTGTTTCTGAGTTGGTTTCATTCTGAGTTGACATGGAACCGTTTAAGATAAAGCCATTTCCGTAAAGGCAGAGGTCTGATTAGTTTAAATAATTCTTAATTAAGTGATTAACCATCTTTTTTATACTTTATTTTTAGTTTTAACGCGGAGATTGAACAAAAACTAAAATGGTCGTTTGGACAATTAAGAACTGAGGCGACGATTTATATTCAAGTACCTACAGTTATTGATTATTTATATTTTCATACTGTTACTTATTATTATATATGTAACTAACTTATCCGACAAACGTTGTTCTGCCATATAAATTATTCGCATATAACAAATGCCGAATGAAATGTCAAAATGACGCAACGCTTCTCGTGAATGACTTGCGCATGTGTGGATGAAAGTTTGATGAGGCGAACGTAGCGCCATCTGTCATTCAAAAACATAAATAATTTCGTTCTGTTTGAAATACGAACGACGGTTAAATTTGTTATTACAAAAATACTAATACCGCGATTAAAAAATGGGAGGGTAAAAATTTGGGGATATAGGTATTTTTTGATGCCAAAAACAAAAATATAAAAAAAAATGTTGTCAAAAATTTTCTGATAGGGACACCCTAATCATAAATATAATTTACGATCTCTTATCGTACATACCAAATATATATAAAAAAATTAATAAAAATCGGTCGGGCCGTTTCGGTGGAGTGCAACCAGAAACACCGTGACACGAGATTTTTATAAAGATAAATTTTAACTGTAAACATTTGTAAACTATATGTACGAGAATAGAAATAAATAAATGTTAAAATTAAGTAGGTACCCTTCCACAAACAACAATTTGCTTTTACCTTTCGTATCCACATCCATTGAAACGATGGCCAAGAAACTCTTAAAAAATGATATTCAGAAAGATTTAAAAAAGGAGCTACATTTGCCTATTTTTTTTTAACTTATGCGTACATAAACAACTATTTGTGTTTTTCCTTAGGTATTAAGGTACCTACATATTTTGTTTAAATCTTGTTTGATTGTGTTGGTATGACATTAATTCTTAAATCTTGCGTAAAAATTTATTTTCTCTTCTTGTCATAAAATTCCTCGTTCACCATTCAAAATCCTGCGTTTCTTCGTTGGCATTTTAGTCCCGCGGAAAATATCCACCGTCATTTTTAAGATCACTGCCATACAATCTGGGTCGTGCAGAATCCGCGAGAAAAATCTTAACGACTTATTTTCAAAGAAGGATCAGATTCTTTGTAAGACGGGTTGTTTCACAGATTTTTTAAAAGTTAAAATTAATAAAGTTCTATTAAAGTTCTAAATTAAAATTTTACGTGAGTACTAGTAGACAAATTACTACGGGTCTACAGGAAACAACTATTTAATTGCACAAATATTTAATAGGTTTTTAGGTTCATAGTTTGAAACCAAACGAAATTTTATAAAATAATTTTAAGCGTTATTTTTTACTGTTTTTCTCCGTTTCTTCAAGTTCAAACTGTCTCATTCATTAAAAAGCTGTAAAATACACTTACGTCATTGGCGATATGTGATCATGGCCGGGAATGTTGAATGTTGATGTTACCGACATTGTTGATCTTTTATCGTATACTGATACTATATATACTGGGAGTATTTCCCATTACTAAGTGAAACACACAATTTTAGCAGGGCATTTATAATACCTATATCAAAATTATTACTCACGCAAAGACCTCACCTAGTAAATTCAAAACCAATGTGTAGGTACTGTCTCCCAATAAAATGATACAGTTCCCAATTATATTCGGTGTCTACACTTCAACAGAGTCTTTCGCCTCTTTTGATTTCGCCCCACTAGAGTAAAGCTGACCGTTTCATTATTTTCTGGAGAACCCTCGATGTTTGATTGGCAAACAAAAGCCCTCTCGTTCGCTTCCTTTCCTCCACTTTCTTCTTCCTCCATTCTCCCGTCCTCCTGTCTCTTGGGAGATGAAGAACCAATGACGAGATTCGACACGAAGTCAATACATACATTTTGAAAGGTCTGTCGAGATATTAAAGTTGAAAGGGCAGAGTCGATATTGTAATGATATTTGATAAACCTTTCTTGAATCTGATCTTTCAGTGGGACTGTTGCTTACCGTATTGGGGTATTTGTGAGACTGAGGCAGTGAGATTGTAGGAGACAGGGACGAGAAATATGAGAAAAACCTGACTATTCAGACCACCAAACACGGTTTATGCTTCTTCAAGGAACAACTTTTCGATTCTGGTGGTGATGATTAGGTGATCAGGGCGATACTAGGAGTATCCACGAACAACGGTTAGCATATCGGTACGGTTTTTTTTTTCAAAATTTCAATTTATTGTGTGAAGGTTTTTCAGTTTGTGGATGCGGCACATCCCCAAAGTGAAAGGATACCGAAATCTTCATACAATAAATTGAAATTTTGCGAAAATAAATATTCATTTTCAGTTACAATAACGTCGTTTTTGTCAATCTTAGCAAACTTAAAACTCACCGACCGCCACTGATAAATATGTATGTATACACGTACTTTATATTTATATTGTAATATTGTATTCAATAAAAAATTTTGCTGTAAATCAGAGAGCAGGATTCTGGATGTATGAAGCATCAAAAATCCTCGAACGGTGTAAGCTCTGTAGTCATGAAATTTGCACAGATGAAAAAAATATAATTTTTTTTTTTTTTAAAGCTAAGTTCTGTTAACACCATTTTTTAGTTGAAACACAAAAAGTTGTCATTAGTTTTGAAATATCAACTCTAAGAAGTAAGACGTCATTTGGTTTGTCCAAATAATCAGGCACGAAGTACGATAAACCTGCGAAAAGTTCCAGACAGAAAATAAATTTGCTTGCTTACAGCCCACGGCTCTTTGGAAGAATATATTAAATCTACATATTTTGACATCAGTTATTTTCCAGTGTCTTCTTTCTAGTTTATTATCTTCATTTTCACAACATAACTCTACCCAACAACATCTTTATAAACCCCTTTGTTTCTCTACAGTTTTCTTGCCTTGTCTACGCTTATCCAGTTTTACGTTCCTATATTAATCTACGTGTCAAAACATCTTTTTGTTTTTGTTTAGTTCCCAAGTATAAGGAAAGCATTAAATATTTTTTAAACATCATACTGGAAAGCATAGGTAGGTAACGTGATGTAAATAGTACCGCGCGTTTTCATCCCGTGACAAAATATATATCCCTATACATAATATCCCAAGGACAAAATATCCTACGGACAAACCATCCTCCAACCAAAATATCTACTTAAACCTAACTTAACCTTAGTTTACATTTTACTATTTTTGAACAATAATTTATTGTCTTTACAGGTTGTCTGTATTATTATCGTTCCATTTTTTGTTAGGTTAGGTTAGGTTAGGTAAGGATAAGTTAGGTTAGGTTAGGTTGGGTTTATCCGCAGGATAGTTTGTCGGGGATATTTTGCACATAAGCACCCGCTAAACTACCAAATCAATTTGTCGGCAGGTCAATTACACAATATTAATCATAACACTAAAGCACATATATAACGAGAAAACACAATATAGAAAATAGAGATAGAAGAATAATATTACAAATGAACACAAAACAAAGACAGATAAAACACAATCAACATATTCATAGGCAAATGCACACTCAAAGGCCCACAGTATAGTAAAAAATTCATATTTTTAGATGAAATCAATGGATATGTACAGGTACTTAGAAACGTTACCAATAAATAAAACGATCTATTTACCATTTTTTTAGCATTTTAAAAATTAATTAAGTTATCTTAATATATAAAAATTAAGGTCTCTTTGTTTGTCCCTTATGCGATCCCTAAACCATTTATCCAATTGCGGTGAAACTTTGGTGAGTTGTTGTGCGCACATCCGCGATGGTTTCTATATTTATTGGTGAGATCTGGCATTACGAAATTTGTATTAAAAACTTACAATAGGTGGCACGCGAGCTGTTCGAAAATTGAATGTACCGGGACTGGTGCGTGGAATGCTGGAGTAGGGAGGGGAGCGCGGGTGGGGGTTTCGCGGGATGGGGGAAGCGGGAGAGGAGAGAGGGAAGGCGGGGAATATGGACGGGGAACGCGTGAGAGGAAGGGGCCGCGGGAGGTGAAGGGGAGGCGTAAGAGGATCGGGATGAACAGGAAAGAACAGGGAGAAATAATTTCTTTATTACGTGGCAGTGCATGCATGCCGGGAACTCGCTAGTCATAAAATAAGTTAATGTTGGTACATAATGGTAATAATAATATTTTGATAATTTGTGTAGCGCGAAAAATCATCTCAAGGGCGCTAACTAAAGATTAGACAAACTATTATAACAACTTATGGCTAACAGATTGAGTATAACGGTTCGTCGATCACTAAAACAAAACTGTGTTACATACAATGCATTTGACCAATGTAGTGATGCTGCGTTAAAACACATGGTAGTACCTACCTAATTTATGGCTTTGTTCCTACAACCAGTTCCAATTTTTAATTTCTTCAATATTTTTTAAAATTATTTATCTATATAAAGTATGTTTACATTAGGTTTTTCGATGCTTGTCTCACTAGGATATACCTGTGTCGAGGCAGGCAGATAGACATTAAAAGCTGAAGTTTAGTCGAACGTGAATATTTCACACAAGCACAACATCACAGACGACCGAAATTAGTGTTTGCTGTCGCTTTTTGGTAAAAACTATGTGTAGGCTAAGCAATTCAAATGACTGTGTCAATATAATCATGTCAATATGTTGGTGAATAATACTAGGAGACTTACCTGTATATTTAAAGAACGGAGACATATACTAGACAAAGAAAAATTAAAAACTGTTTATTTTGCAATAATCCAGTATTTGCTTTCTTATAATATATCCTGCCCAATCTGGATCCTGCCCAAAGACTTATATATAACCACTTAATATTGCCCAAAAAATGATTCTTAAAGTTATGTTCTAGAAAAAATTTAGAATCCAACTCATTTACTTTATGAGGAATGCAATGTCATGAATGTTAAACAGCCATATATTACACAAACGCTTTGTAATTTTTTTATAATATATTGCAGAAAGAACACAGCAAATTCATACTACTAGAATTGGCTCTTTTTTTATTATTTCCAACAAAAACATAGTTTATATCAAAATCATTTGTCATGTATTTGGTTTATAATTGTGCAATTTCTACTATTTAAGAAATTCAAAAGTTTATAGTAATTTATTAAAATTAAAAAGTCATAAATATATTGGGAATTCATGTCAAATATTGGTATATAAATGTGTAAATGCTAATTATGCAATTGTAAATGTTCTCTAAAATGGCCTGGAAGGAATCTCCTACTTGTGATCTCACTAAAGAAATCACTCATTCACTCTGAATGCAATTATTAATGTTCTTCAAAATAACCTTGAGAAAAAACACATCTTTGCGATTCTTTCAAAGACATAAAGAAACCATCCCTCCGTTCAGAATATAATTTTTTAATGTTCTCAAAAGTTGTTTTGGCAGAATCAAATTCCTGTGATATCTTGAACGAAACTTTGAAGAATATTATGAACTAAATATACAATTTGGCTGTCCTGAAACGGGTATCCTTCCCAGTTGGACAGAAAAAGTTTACAATTTTGTAATTTATTGAAATATATATGTATATTTAAATAAATAAATAAATAAAGTAAATAAAAATAAATAAATGTAGCGGTCACTTAACCCGTTCTCGTAAAATTTAACGCCGCGCCACTGGACTCCACCGAACATTCAGGATTGACATGCCTACAGCGTAAGGCACCGCGCTAGTACATGGCTACCTACCTCGCCGTAAATAACCGGCCGCCTACTAAATAATAATATCGCCACCGCCTAGAAAGGTCTCAATTAATAAGCCGCCTGAATATTCAAAACCGGGTATGTTCGAGTACTTTCCAGTGTACACATTGCCGGCGAATGAAAAATTACTCCACCGGTCGCGCTGATATATAAAGCGACTCAACTCGGCGCTCGCTCAGTCAGCATCAGTTCAACAGTCGGTCAACATCTCAACATGTAACAGATCGCACAATTGCTCCTGCACGGCATCTCTACGCATCCAGGGCAGCTTCCCGAGGTCCATCACCACGTCTCAGCAATAAGGCCCATCGTGTCTTCAGCTCCTGAGATCAGCTACATCCCGCAACTTACAAGGCTTGCGTCACCTTCAGTCCAGGGATCAGCTCACCTGTTCATGGCACTCCGAAGCCCATCGTGCTTCGCTGCCATGTAAACACGCTCCGCCTCGCCAAGACTGCCTGCTGGTGGCTCAGCTCACAGAGCCACTCACCGTTCATCTCCGCGACTCAAAGCGTCGAGCAACGGCCTGGAAGATAGGTCATCTCCACCGCCACGGTGTCGAGCAACGCGCCGGTGACCTGCAGACTCGAACTCTGCTCCGCTGCATCGCAACGACCTTCACCACACCATCACCTCCGTGCGCCTGCAGCATTTCATCTACGGCACTCCGCATACATCATGTTACCACTTCACTGACCCTCGCTACGTAGCCCAATAAACGACTGACTCATACATCGACCGATCGCCTTTTATTTCACGACCCGTCTCTGCCGATCCGGCCCGCTCCCTCATAAATAAATAAATAATAAACGAACGAACGAATAAATAAATAAATAAATATAAATATATAATTTAGACAATTTATTGGTAGTCCCGCGAAGCTGCCACATGGGTGCGTGTCTGCAGGTTCTACCTCAATATACACTCTTTAATATTAGAAGTAAAAAAATAGTATGTATAATATCAAAAATGTAAAATAAAATAAAGACCTCTATAAAAAGATTTAATATTAAAAATATTTCAAGAAAATGTAATAAAAAAATAACATAACAACCAAATTTCTAAATTTTCTACATAACATATACCCAATAATTATATTTACAGTGGGATACAATATTTTAATAACCTTCCCGGAGAATTTAATAAAATAACAATATGTTTTAAAAATTAACTGCGATAACATCACCAATCTTTCTTTTTTTTTCTTTGTTGTTTTTCTTTTTTTTGCTCTGGTCTGAACTTTGTGGCAATTCAAACTTAATCTTCTTTTGGTCAAAGACATTATTTTTATCAGGCTCCACTGATATTTAATAGTCTACCAATAAGTCATCTAATTCCTTGAGCACTTTTAAAAAGATTGTTAAATTATTTGTGTTAGCCGAGAATTATTTACCAATTGATTTTCTCTTCTTTATCTTTACTTAATTAATAACATTTTGTCTAAACCGTTTTTTTTCATCCTTCTCCTGCTAAATTAATAACATATAATTTTATTATTTTCATCTTAGTCCTTTTAAAATAAAGATTTTTATCTTAATATATATAAAACAAAGTCGGGTTAGTTACACTATTTATAACTCGAGAACGGCTGGGCTGATTTTGATGATCTTTGATTTGTTGGATTTGTCTCCGCCCCGGATAGGATAATAACTATTAAAACATCACAAAAGTTAACTAAATAAATAGTTATAGAGAAAATTATTTTCCCCATACATTTTGTATGGAACGAATTCTCCTATTTTGAAAGAACTGCAGCAATATTGTGAGGGGTGAACTGTGCATGAATTCGAAACATTCAAAAACGTCAAATGTCAATGCGTTGATTGTTGTGCATTTGTGTTTAATCATATACTAATGCTTCCCTTCTTTCTTACACACTCAATGTCAATAGTCGAAAATGAGACAAATGGTGAACGTATGTCTGCACACCTCCAAAGGAAAAATACAATAATTATAATAAATCTCTGAAATGAAACGCATTTTTTTACATAAGCTCCACACAGGAGGCCCTGGGGAAAATAATTTCTCTCAGGACCTATGTCATCTTAGGGGATGCTGTGTAGAGGATCTTTTTAAGGAATGCGGAGGATAGAAAGTTCTGGGAAGGAAAAAGGTATGAGGGGTGGGTAGGAATCTGGTGGTCAGTGTGTCCGGGAGTGACGGACGTATGAATCCATCCCTCCAACTGTGGTGCAAGGCAATGGGTCGAGAGAGTCCGGCTGGAAAGGTCAAAAGGCCTCCCTCAAACAGTCTCTCTCAATCCGGCCCGCCACGCAGCAGGTGGGCAGGCGCATCAACTGCCAAGACCCGGACATAAGTCACCTCATGAACCCGGGCACCCCTGCTAAATCACCAAACGTAGCGAAACACTTGGGGTGATCTATGGCAGAGGTGTTGGTTATTCAATAAATGATTCCCGGGGGGGCGGCACCCTTATCCGCCTCTCGAATTCCCGTAAGTAATTGTAAAAGTAAGATAATCACAAAAATATAAATCCGTACACAACGCCATCTCTGATACTGACAAAAACAAAACACGGACAGTAGCGCATCCATAATTGCTTCATTGTGTAATTTTTAACTTAATAAAAAAACTTTATTTAATTCAACAGTTATTGATTCGGAGACGGTACGCAGTTCGTCGGGTCAGCTAGTTTAAAAAAAATTTTCAACACGATGGTCACCGTATATGTTTACATTATAATGTACTGTCGTCTTCAGTTTAGTAGATTTTTTTTTTTTTTACGTGAGCTCCACACAGGAGGCCCTGAGGAAAATAATTTCTCTCAGGGCCTATTTCATCTTTGAGGATGCTGTGTGGAGGGTTTTTTTTAAGGAAAAGGAAGGAGAGGAGAGTTCTGGGAAGGAAAAGGGTTTAAGGGGTGGGTAGGAATCTGGGGTTCAGTATGTCCTGGTCATCCGCCTCCAAGACCTAGACAAACCTCACCCCATGAACCCGGGCACCCCTGCTAAATCCCCAAACGTAGCGAACCACTTGGGGTGACCTATGGCAGAGGTGTTGGTTATCCAATAAAGGTTCCCGGGGCGGCGGTACCCATTCCCGCCTCCCAAATTGAACCCATATCCGTAGAAACGTACAACAATATTTTGTTATTTCAATACCTATATAATTTTTTGTATTATTTTGTTAATTTGTAGAATTATTAGCCTCAACCAATAAGTCTGTCTCTTCGACTTGGTCGAAGACCTGTCTCAATTTTAAAAAAAGTAATTGTCAAAAGTACCCGTTGACAAACTGATATCAATCAGTTTAACGGGACTTAATTTAAAAATGTAAAAAAACTGTAAATAAATAATAAAGGAATTTTATTAATAAAAAATAAAAAACACAGGCTTGTCCTAGTGAGGTTATAAATTGAATAGAAACATTATACCCTACCATGTAAAGAAAGAAAGGAATAAATAAAATAAACTGTTCCTCGGCGACGCGACGCTTCGCAAGGACTGTCAGAAATTTAATTTCCTTTTCATGTTATCGACTGTTCAAAAGTGATATTCGCTAATGTCAATAAAACAACCATAACTAAATTTCCTTTTCATGTTATCGACTGTTCAAAAGTGATATTCGCTAATGTCAATAAAACAACCATAACTAAATTTCCTTTTCATGTTATCGGCTGTTCAAAAGTGATATTCGCTAATTTCAATAAAACAACCATAACTAAATTTCCTTTTCATGTTATCGACTGTTCAAAAGTGATATTCGCTAATGTCAATAAAACAACCATAACTAAATTTCCTTTTCATGTTATCGACTGTTCAAAAGTGATATTCGCTAATGTCAATAAAACAACCACAACTTAATTTAATGTCTCTATTATTCTGGTATTAATAACCAATGGTTTTAAGTTAAGTGGGCGAAACGTGTAATTAATGGCTCAACGCGTGCTTGGACACCAGCTGGGCTATTTTTGAATTTCTACCGATCTAATTTTAACGTCACATGCACGAAACTACTTAAATTTTCATAAGCTTTATGATAATAAGTAGATACCGCAATTGACACTGCGTAGTGGTTTTTCTCGTTTTGTGTAGAAAAACGACTGCAAATGGAACTTTTCTGTGAGAATTCAAGAAATTCATAATTTTTTTTCTTTCTACAGTAAGATATCTTCCTTTGACGTCAATCATAATGAGGACATAGGAGGCCCTTTGGAAAATAATTTCTCTCAGGGCCTGCGTCATCTTGTGGGGTGTCTGTTTGAGGAGAGAAAGGATTGCACATGTGATCCATGTTGTAGGAGGGAGGAAACACTCGTTTTTTTAAAATAGGGGAATCTATCGAACGAATCACCCGTTTCTGCACAGAGGCGTGGGTTTTTTTTAAGTATTTTGGGGCTCCAGACCAGAACTGACTGCCAAATTAGTATTATGCCGTGTTGCGCTACCTCCTTCTTTAGCCTAAATAATATTAAATATTTATTATACTCGGTTACTATAGTGTAGCGGTATAAAGTGCCTGACGAACTTCAACGGCCAGACATCCGGCGAACCAAGGGTAGAATCCTACGAAATCCAAAAAAAAATATATATAAGTATATAAGTTATAAATAATATATGTATCTAAGTATACATTTATGTAAAATCAATATCCGAATTTCAAACCACTCCAAAATAAACAATCAAAAGAAAAGAAAGCCACATCTAGCGACTCCGAAGAAGAAAACACAATACCAAATGTATAGAAAAAGGTGCACTGGATTTCAACGGCAAAAATATGGAAAAAAATTATTCTTCGCATTGATAAAAAAAGTAATTCGTAGTCTCCGCACTCTTGTGTACTTTAGTTTTATGAAGGTTTCACTTTTGCCGCGTGTGAATTGCGCACTCTGATTTTTTAAAATATAATATAGACAGAGACCTTCCTCTTGTTTTGAAGATCAAGCAGGTACGCAAATTTTCATCAGTCTCGTAATAAAACTGTAGTTATGTACAAAGATCAAATAAAGGCCGTAGAGATAATATATTGATGTTCCACGCCACCAGCCCGTTATCCGCTATATACAGTATTATATATATATATAATATATTCAGTATATTCTTTATATTAATAGATAGAAGACACTCAACACAGCTGACGATGACGCGCTAGCTTGATTAAAGCAATTAAATGCTCTATTATTATCACAACAATGCTTTACTCTAAGTAGGTACCTACCACAAAACATAACAATTCACCAACCCAGAATATTGAAACAATTTTTTGTTTTAAATGAGGCACAGTAACGCCATCGGGGAAATGGTAAGGCATTGGTTTAACGTTCAAGAAAATTGTTAACAAAATTAAAATATGTAGATACTTCTTGGAATTGGAAAACCATCGTAGATCAGTGCTGGCACACCACGTGTAACGTAATTATTTTAATGGTAGTTATTCAGTCGGTACCTACTTGCTCAGAATGAGTATTATTAATTTCGGCGTGCCGTTGGAACGACTGAGAACAAATTCAAGTTGCCTGGAACGTTTCTCGATTGTTTTTCAAGAAAAGAAAAAAAAACTGTTATAAGGGCGACGTCATGACAACAATGGATTGGTCGGAAGTTTGATTTGTAAGGATTTTTTATACTCGTAAATGATTGTGTAAATTTGCAATGCAAATAGTTGCCTTTTAATGTAATTAAGGTGAATCAAAAGGTTTTTTTTTTTAAAAGTGCATATTAACCGTTGCCAGCGATCTCCAAAAATTACCGTGATTTTTGCCGTATAGCAATCTTTTTTTAATATTATGAAAATTTGTCCTGACTGAAACCGATGTTTTTTGCGGTAGCTAAGTTTAAAAATAGTGTACTTTCCAAAAGCTGTGCCTATTAAAAGTGCGGCGGCTTATCCATAAATTATTTTGAATATTTGTACGGTAACTTTAGTTAGTACCTTCCTAGAATATGTGTGATTTTTGCCATATAGCAATCTTTTTTTAATATTTATCGATTGGTACCCTGGAAATAGTGGAAGTTGTTCAGAATGCAAAATAAAGTAATACGAAACGTCAGCCGTAACGAGAAAATACGTACAAAATTTTTTGTTTATGAAATGTAAATTTAAATGCATATTTTTGCATTTCATGCATACCGCAAAAAACCGATGTTTTTTGCGATAACTAAGTTTCTTCTCCTGGAAGGCAAGCCCTCATCGACTCTAATCCAATCCATATTCAGGGCACAGATATAATCCCTTCTACAGAAATAAAATTTCTAGGTTTCACCATAGACAATAGTCTTTCTCTTGAATCACAAATTTCCAAATCTGTAAGTTCAGGCTTTTTCCATCTAAGGCAGATAAAATCAATCAGGCGTTGCCTTCCCTCTGATGGAGCAAAGTCACTCATAAATTCGTTCGTTGTCTCACATATGGACTATTGTAATAGTGCGCATGCTGGCTTACCTAAAATACAATTCAATAGAATCCAGTCCGTTTTCAATGCTGCGGCGAGAATGATTTTTGGTGAATCTAAGTATTGCCGTATTACCCCGCTTCTAAGGGATCGCCTTCATTGGCTTCGATGCCCTGAAAGAATAGAGTTCAAGATCTGCTTAATGACCTTTAAAGCATTGCAAGGAATGGCGCCAGCCTATATATCGGAACTATGTGTCCGACAAAAGGCAGCTTACTCTAAGGTCAGCAGATCTAGATGTTACTAATCGTTTAATCAAAATTTCTAGGTCAAATCGAGCCGTTTATTATGATCGATCTTTTCGTGTAACTGGCCCGTTCATTTGGAACAAACTTCCCTCAGCTCTTACTAATATCCAGAACTTGGCTGAATTCAAAAGAGCTTTAAAAACAAACTTATTTAAAAAATCGTACCTTTCATGAATTTTAACTCGTTTTCAATCTACTATAATAAGCCATGTTCCTCAAGTTTCTGGTAATTGTTTGGTTTCGATTACCTCCTTAATACAGTTTTATGTGCACTCTGTTATTATTATTTCTAAACGTAAACTGCCTCTTATTCTTTATTATAATTTAGTTTTAATGAATTCTTTTTGCTAATATTGTTCTTTAGGAATTGCTTTGCATATACTTTATATTCTTTGTTTCACATAATTTAATCAATTTTGTATTTTGTAAGGACTCGTAAGGAACACTATAGGATTAATTTTAAGTTTATTATAATTAAGCGCACTTGAAGTGAAATATCACAAAACTGCGCTATATAAATACTACGTTATTATTATTATTATTATTACATCAGATAGTAGCTTTCTTTTTATCCCACGCAGGACCCTGAAATGATGATGAGAGCTCATGCATACGGAATTTCTTTGCTAACGGAGCAAAGATCCGTGTCACACGATTCAGGATTCAGCGTATTCCACTCTAAACTCTAACTAGCGAGTCAATACTATTGCGCGGTCTGAGTCTGAGGTCTGAAGTGATCATACTAGGTAATTGCGTGATGTCCAAAGATATTCAAATACAGAAGAGATATGCTATGGTGTCCGCGCAACTGTCGCTGGACTACGCGCTAATTAGCGTAGTTTTCATACAAAAAGAATTTGTTCATTTCGTTGATTTTTTAAAAATGTGCATTAATATTGGTTAACAATATATTTTGAATAAGGAAAGAATTCGTTCATTTAGTTTAACGTTCGTTTGGTTTATTCGTTAATTATTTGTTCTTTTAGTTTATTTGTTAATTGGTAAACAATATCGGCGACACCCGAAAGCGCAGACCCACATAGTAAAAACAGCAGATAGCACATCTACTTATATTTCAATATCTTTGGTGATGTCTGATGTCATGATGTGTAGGTACTTGTATTTACTGATAATCGGTCGTGCAATAAATAATCAGTTGAAAATGCTGAGCACAGATGGCGTGACTTGAGTTTACAGCTCGCTTACGGACGTCTACGACATGTCCACAAATAGTCTGGCCACTGTGGCTTCGTTAGGACTGTACTTCACAGGATCATTTCTGTAGTACTTCCTCCCTCGTAACGTGTACACTCTACCAGAGTTACACTCCGTGATGAGGAGATGTGGCGCGGTTCCTTGAGCGTGAGGCAGGTCTCGGGTTAGCCTTCGGGTAGACTCCTGGCCCTCGATGATCGTTCGATGTCTGAGTTTTCTCAGACGGTTAGGGAATCGTCGCTTTCTGAGCGGTTATGGTCTTTTGATATTTTTTAACGTTGGCGGGGGGGGACGCGGCGCATTGTTTCTAAGAGGATAGATGGAAATGTGAAGTGGGAAGTGTTAGAGTTATTCTCTGGTATTCTCCTAAAAGCAATGCGCTGCGCCTAGCAAATCATCCTGAGTCACGCTTTTGGTTCAGTGTACGTACAACGCTTCACGTTTAGTCTATTTCTATCGATACACAGATACATATACTCTATGTCTTGCAATTTCCAAAAATTAAAGCCGTTTTCATTGAGTACTGAAAAAATATGTTAAGAATAATTGATTTTTAAATAACACATTAACTAACTTAAAAATTATGCAAGTAAAAAAATGCTAAATTTAATATGGTGACTAGGGGAGCAGTGATGCCAACTTTATCTATTATTTAATGTCAGACAGCTACATTTTAATGAAACGTGTAGCTAAACTTTTTAACTACTTTTTATGGCAACTTTCGTCATTGTTCGACATTTCGATTTCGTCATGAGACGTGAGGCTATCGAGCAAAGAGAATATAAAACGCTACGTCGTTACAGTAAAAAGTAAAAACCAAACGCGACACAATAAATGAAGAAAATTTTTACAGAAGCAACATACAGACACAAACATATGAAGAATCACTTTACAAATATTTCACAGAAACATGTCTTAATAAGATTTTATGAATAATATTATAACCACTCATTTGATTTAAGTACTGTTGGTGTCACAAAGTTAAAATAAAGTATCCTCCATGATGGACTATAGAAATGCATAAAAAAAAAATCAGGAAAAATACAATAAAAGGTACATGCTCAAAAATACACAGACCTAATACAAGATGTTTACATAAAAAAATACATGATAAGATTTTAAAAAAGATGTAAACTGCGCCCATCATATCTGGATGTACAAAGTTTGGTACTTGGAGATAATCAGGATAGCTATTAGAACAGAGTTTGTACCTACTTATAACTCCTTTTCCAAATAACATTTGAAAAAATAGGATTTCAATATATCGTTTCGAGATTTGTTAGAGGCAATATACCTGTCTTAATTCTTCAAGCAATTTGTTATAATTAGTGTACGCAATGTATTCTAATGATTTCAGTCCGAACTTTGTTGAGTGTATTTTTGATATATGTAGTTTGTTGTGTTGACGTGTATTATATTGGTGAACATCGTTGTTATAGTTCAGTTTTATATTTCTGTGGGTGTTGCACTGAATAATATTTAAGATGGTGTTTGTTATCTCAAAGCTAGGAACAATCTTAAATGGTAATACAAGTGCGTGACGGTAAATATCTTTAACATGTGTATCCCAACGCAAGCCAAAAATGTTACGTAGGGCTCTATTTTGGATTATTTGTACCTCCGATATCAATTTTTTGGTAGCAAAACCCCAGATACCCGAAAGGTATGCCAAGTGGGAGTGAATAATAGCATAGTACAATGATCTCAGTATGGCTGTGGGAAGCAATCTATTAGTTCTCAAAAATCAAAATCTGCTTTTGAATGAATAGACCTTTTTACATGGGAGCGCGAATTGCCCGCCACGTTATTATCATATTTGCGTAGTCCAAAGGCGGGAAAGGAAAGTTCGTTACCTTTTTCACAGAGGAATATTTTGTTGCCGTATTTAGTTAAGACACTTTTACAAATGTTTCATAATTTACTTACCCCTGTAACCAGCGACGAGCTCACTGGAGAAACGCCCACATTCGCTATATTCACATATATTAGGGTATAACGTATAGCACAGGTTCTCATTTTTGTGCGTGAAATGTATGATGCGTGCTTGGCGCTGGTCAGGAGAAGAATGATGACGTCACATTTTTTTGATTCAAGCGAGGCTCTCGTCGATCCGAGCTGGCTCCATGGAACCGTTATGGGGAGGGGGAAATAATACGCTTTCATCACTTAGGGCAGGTCCAGATATATTCATATGTCCATGTTTACGGCCTATTCTCACACCTACCAAATATACATAAAAAAAATTCATAAAAATCGGTCGAGCCGTTTCGTAGGAGTGCTACCACAAACACGGTGACACGAGATTTTTTTAATATATATAGATTATTTGACAATATTATTAGTTCGGGTTCAGAGGTGTATTATCTATATCTAAGCGTTAAAATTGAAATCCTAAAAAAAAATTAAGTAAAACACTTCAAAATAAAATCTCTAGAAATTGTTTCGTAGATAAATCATTTAATTAATTCAAATTATATATATATTGTTATTGTGGCCTTTAGGAGCCTCAGTGTTTAATACGCTTGGTGTAAGCGAAGGAATCCAACTTCTAATAATAGAACCCTTTAATGGTAAGTATTTCTAATAAATGGCATTTCACGGTATTTTAAGCACGGGTAGCGGAAACAGCTCATTATCAGATTAAACCAGCACATGCTGTAACGTCGTTTAGGTGGCAGTTGAAAATGCAATTACTGGTTCACTTTGAGTGGTTCGGTGAAATAAGACGAGATTGTTCAAATTCAATACAAGAAGTGATTAATTAAATAATGTAATTTCAATTCGCTGGCGGTACACAACCCTAATAATTTTTGTTTGCTCAAAACGCACATTTTAAACATTTTCGGCGAATTCGTAACTATAATAACTTTTTTCATTTCCGTGCCGCACAAGGGATGCAAATTATTTATATTTTAGATGAATAAAAACAGTACCTTACCATTAATATATTTTACGTATAACGATTTTAAAACTTTATAACCCGTTTTTCAACTACACAGTTAGCGGTAAGCACCAGATTTTATTTTTCTGGGCGATGAATTAATAACTTCGGGAGGACAACACGGAGACACATTTTAAATATTTGTAACACGTTCTTCAGAATTAATTCAAATGAACGCGGCGGAAAGCTCGTATCTTCAGGCCTGCAAGGGTGAATTCTACCGTACGTTGGTCCAATACGCGGTGCCGCGGCGTATATTTGTTCAGACACTTTCTTCACTTCACGTCGTTAAGATTCCCACATTCTTTTTTTTCTTTTCTTTGATACGGCAAATTCGACAGTAGTTACGTCTAATACACGGGTTGCGAGTCGCAATTTGTATACACGACTTCTTTACTTATGTCGTTAAGATTCTGAATATATTTTAGAATATATTGTCGTCTTAATAGTATGACATTTTTAGAATTGAAACTGATGTTATCTATATATATAAAAATCTAAATATGTTTGTTTCTGGGTTTGTACACATATGTATGGGGCCTATGCGTTGCTAAACTTTGGGGTTTTGATGTGCGCATGCCCGCGATGGTTTCTGTATACAATAGTGAGCTCTGGCATTATGAAATTACGCGTTGCTAAACCGTTCATCCGATTGCGATGCAACTTTGGTGATTTGATGCAGGGTTGGCGGTGGGAGAGGTGAGGAGGGGGGGGGAAGAGGGGGGAGGAGAGGAGGCAGAGTGGGAAACCCCCTTACACCACGCGAGCGAAGCCGCAGGAAAAAGCTAGTTAAATTATAAAAATAATCTTTTCAAATACAAACAAAGGGCGATGGACTACCTACCACCTACCTGTAACATTTTATTTGTTTCCATGACAGTTGACTTCTGACATTTGCCTTCCGGGCATATTTACATACAATGTGCAGTCGTTTTAGGGAAAATACGGTATACCTACTTACACAAAATATAACTAAATATCCGCGAAGGGGTATTCACGGAGGATGTACCGCCGAATAACGAATGTAAGCTGTAAAGCTTTATTTTTTTATGTGAGTACCTATCGCACAAAAGTTCCAACTGCTCCATCTGGAGCCAGTGAGACTATGACATCCCCAATTGTGGTATGTTGTGAGGCTGAAGGTAGTGGGAAGAGAAGAAAATGGGGTAGAGGAAGGTGGAGCATTACCTGACTATTCAAATCTGGTCATTGAACAAAAGTCATTTCAAGCAAGGTTCTGAGTTTTTGTCTCTCACCAGGACCATACTAACAGTATTTACCATTATTTTTAATAAATAAATTGAATTTTATTACAAAAAATGAGGTACCTAAGCCAAATTCCTTTTTTCATATTTTAAAGTTATTTAATACAAAAAAGAGTGCTGAGACTTAGACGAAACTGGGTAGAAACTATACTAATTTTTAGATAATAGTTTATAGAATTATATGTATATACATTTTTTATTTAGTAATAATAGTTTTAAAATTTTTTGCCTTAAATAAATTTCTATTTCCAAACTACTTGAAGAAACATCTATTGTCGGTGTATTTCTTCTTACTGTCTACTTATGTACCTAACTATTTTGATAAAAACCTTCTACAAAGTATTAGAAAACTTTAAAAAAAGGTGAATGAAATAGGTAAAGTCGTTCTGAAATTATGGCGTGACCAAGGGAAACAGGGATTCATTTATATATATATAAATGAATCCCTGTTTATAAATGAATGCTGTTTATATACATATATATATTTATGTATATAGATTCAAAATACCTCAATATGCTCATTGATCGCATATGGTAATATTAATAATTTAGAAGAAACCAAAGTGTATATTTGTGGAAATTTAAATTCTTCTCCACAAAAAATTTTATTCGAATAATTTTTACTACATGAATGGATTCAAACGCGCAACCAAATTTAAACATTTTCGTAATGCAGATCAGCAACATAAAAAATCATCGATTCCTAAAAAACTTTTAGGAAGTACAAAGCACACAGGAGATCGAGCTTTCGCAGTACGATAACCTCAAAGTTTAAAATTAACTCAATCAAGAAGTAAGACGTATTAAAAGCTCGACAGATTTCGAAGCGAGACTTGGAACTCATCTTTCCTGAAAATGGTTGCCGTAAAATGTAATGCGAAAAAGTTTTAAGATCAATCATTAAATCTATCACATAGGAAACTTTGTGCGTAAAATTTACAAAGTCAAAGCCTACTTTTAATAACAATTTAGATTTATTTCAATTTTTCACAAAGTCGGCACTACTTTTATTGCAATATATTTCTTCCCTTTTTTTATTTGGTAATTAAACTTTGAGTTAAACTGTGATAAGACTATCATTGAGAATGACAATGTTGCTTGAATAGGCTGTTGCGGCGGGTAAAAATGCTCCGACTCGAGCGATCGATGGATCAAATGTTGCGTGAACTATATGCGGTTCTTATTTTATTTTTTATTTTTTTATTTGTATACAAAAAATTTACAACATTACAGATATTTTATATAATTACTTGTAATAGTACCATTTTCACAGTGAGAATGTAGCGCCAAAAACCTTACAAACTCATTGAATTTTCCAAAGAACATGTCGAATTTTTTATCTAATATATTTAAATAGCATATCGCTCTTCCCACGGGCGAATTCGGGTACAGATTTGTACGACTCAATCGGCAATATAATATGTTATGGCGACGTGCCCGAGAGTGAGACTCTGGTACAAATAAATTGATTTGCGCCAGAATCTCACCGTTAGAGACGAGGCCACTGATTAATTGAAAGAAATATTTTAGCAACGCAAAACATCTACGAGTTTCTAGAGAATGGTAGTTAGTCATACCTAGAATAAATCTCGATGGATACAAACATGGATATGTTCCATAGAGGCGTTAAAATAAAAAACGTGGGAATTTTTTATGAACTCTTTCAATGTTTAAAATATAGGATGCTTCAGATGGGGCCCATATAATAAAATTCGACTCCAGTACACTTAGCACCAGTGAGTTGTAAAGTGGCCTTATTGTTAGTGGGTTTTGAAATGAGCATGAATTGTGAATGACAAAGCCCAGCAGTTTATATGCTCTGTTGTATAAGTCATTTGTATGCTGGTGGAATGTCATTTTGCTGTCAAAAGTAACCCCTAGATCTTTTATTCGACTAAAGCGATGAAAAATGTTACCGTTAATTGAATATTCAAATATGATCGTCTGTTTTGCCCTTGTGAAAGAGACTACATTGCATTTAGGCGCACTGAAGCTTAAGCAGTTAATTTTTGCTTAAGCAGTTAAGTTAGTTTGCGACAGAGTTCACATCGATTTGTAGGAGGACACAGTCAGCGAGATTTTTTATTATGCGGTAGAGTTTCAGGTCAAAAAATAAATAAGGCAAACAATAAATAAGAGGAATGAGTGATGCTTGAGCCAATATCGTTGATGAACAACAAAAATAATAGCGGTCCAAGAATTGATCCTTGCGGGACTCCAGAAAAAATCAGGAATTCAGCAGAACGAGAACCCTTATAAAAATTAGAAAAATTATCTATTTTATTATGATTAATCTCACTTACCTTGGTTGCTTCCCACTTCAATTGGTGTTCACTAGAAAGGTAAGTATGTTAGTTGGAGAGATTTGGGAAGCAATGGTGAATGGAAATAAACGTTTGTTCGCGGAATATTAGTGACGAGCGAGATCAGGTGGCGCGGCGATGGCCTTTTACTTTACGAATAGTTGCGATTTATTTTAACTTCTGTCCTGTACGGTGTAATTATTACAACTGTAAAGCGATGCGGTTTTTAGGACTTGTGTCCTTTGTGGCGAGGTGAATTCAACTGAACAGGAGAGATTGAGCAGGAGAGCAAACTTTAGGTAGTTGCAAAAAGCAACATGCAACATGCAACAATAAAGGCTTTAGTCACAAATGCCTTGATTACGGACACAAAGCTATCCGAAACATTAGCAAAATAAGGAGGAAGCGCAATAAGGCTTAACAACCCAAAAATCAAAATAACCCATGAAAATCTAAAATTATGCAGGTTTTAGCAGTTTTTACTGACCAGATCAGGAAAGCCAATTACTTTCTAATTTTCCTTTGCCCATCATTTTCCACTCCCCACTCCCTTCAACCGCACAACATTCCCCAGCTGGGGAATCCGTGGCTCCATGTAATTGGAACTCTTGTGCAGTATTACAACTTGACACTATATGCTTACCTGGAATATTTTGAATAATAATTTACGCTGTGTTTAAAAACAAAACCCTCCACAAGGGAAACTTCTTTACACGGTTGTATTTTATTTAACTTAAATTTTCGCCCAAAACATATATTTGAATTTGAGGGCATTCAAAATACCATAAAATTGTAAGAGTATTTTTCCAATCAAAAGGTATGACAAATATCTAGTGTGGATGTGTGCTATTTTATTAATTTGTGTTTTAAATTATGAAATACAGGTCATTAAAGATTTAATTTTTTGCGATTTTAAAGGAGACTTTGGAATTTATGATAATTATTTTAAAATATATTAAATATTTTGATGGGTGAATTAATTAATAATTTATTTCAAATTACAGTGACAGACTTATGTTGGAACACAAATTTAGCGTAGATAAAATAAGATTTTTACCCAAACAAACCCCTTTTTTAAAGATGTTTTATTTTAGTTTTCATTATATTATCACAGTAACATATATTATCACAGGTCGAGATTATTCTTAATAATTATATTTACCTCACAAATAATGCCAATATTACCTCCAAAATCATGAAAAATTAATTTCATAATTATGTTATACAATTTAAAACACAAATAAAGTAGCACACATCTGTAATAGACATATGCTATACATTTCGACATTTTATTCGGTTTGGTAGTATTTTGTAAGTATTTTGTCCTCAAAATTATGTGCGGCTCTGGCACAAATGTCCTAGGGATGTCGAAAGTGAAAAAAAATATCGATATATCGATGTATCGATATTTATTAAAATATCAATATCGACGTCGATTTATCGATATATCGGTCAAATTTTCAAGAGATTTTGCGTTTTCAAAATAATAGTGTATTTAGCTCAATATTATCAATAGTAATTTTTGTACACAATTTGCTTTTTTTAATGTACAAAAATCTCAATAAAAATGAAGGTATTTTTATCACTATTCATTTTTATTACGTAATAATTACAAAAATATCAAAAACTAAAAACTTCTAACTTATATGTAAACTGAGACGCATACAAAGTTTGTACGCGTCCAGTAACATTCTATTGGCGTATTAATCTGTCAAGGACTTCATGTTTGGAACAAGGTAAAGTCAATAATCATAGACATTTGGGAACCAACACATAGGAGTGGCTTAGAAAAAAATGGCGAAAAATAACATTCATTTCTATGTATGTACCTACACACATGAGATAGTGTTGGTGATCACAAATACTAATGCAAAGACAATAGATTTGTAAGCTATTAATAGTTAAAATTTCAATCGACAGATGTCATGACCCAATACAGTTACTTTTTTTCCGTTCGTTCCTATACGGTTTTGGATTCTAGTGACTTTAAATACATAAATTAAAAAAAATATCGTTAATATTATAATATAATATATTGTATCGATATATCGGATCAAAATATATCGGCTAAAAATATCGATATATTGAATTAAAAATATCGATATATCGATACTTTTTCAACAAGCCTAAAATATCCACCGACGGACGCGCAAGGCGCCCCGATGTTATCGGCGGGTGACGACTACAGGCAGGGCCTACGTGGCGCGGGAGACTCGCACGTTTCATCAAGTCTTTCGATGTTAGAAGAAGTCATTTCATTCGAAAATAAATTATCTCTTTTTGGTCGAGATTTTGAAAGGGAAACGTTTTTTCACTTTCACAGTCTGCTGAAACATCGCCAAGAAAATAATTCCTCCGTTTCACTATTTCAAAACAAAAATATGAGGGAAGCATTTCTCAGCAGGTTTCAGGAATTTAAAAACAGCAGAGCGACCTTAGCATTCGTCTATCACCCTCTTAACGCTTCGATAACAGATTTAAAAAAATCCTTTTGGCATTGACATTGGTAACTAGTAACTTTGAAATACAATTGCTGGATTTAAAAATATTTTGAAATATTTTAGTTGAAATGGAAATACAAATGTGAGTTTAGTTCACAACACAGGTTATCTGCTTTGAAAGACCTGGAGAAGGTAGACATGATCATCTTCAACGCCTGGAATAGTATTTCTGACTCTTTCTTACGATCAGCTGAAAAAACTCGCGTTTGCTGTTCTTTCCCTTTTCGGTTCTACATATTCATGCGAACAATCTTTTTCGAGCATGAACCCTATCAAGAGTAAACTTGTCTTATTGATACTGGAATCGTGCCTGAAATTAAGAATAACAACATACAATCCTGACTTACTCAAACTTTTCATGGAGATGTAATGACATTGTTCGCATTAAGTGTTTGTCAGCCATTGTCATGATTTAAATTTATGGATTCGTTAATTGCAATTTTTTTTATCAACGAATAAAATCTTTATTAAGTATGAAATCAAGTTTTATTCAACATTGTTTTTTTTTTTTTTACATGAGCTCCACACAGGAGGCCCTGAGGAAAATAATTTCCATCAGGGCCTATGTCATCTTTGGGGATGCTGTGTAGAGGGTTTTTTTAAAGGAAAGGAAGGAGAGGAGAGTTCTGGGAAGGAAAAGGATTTAAGGGGTGGGTAGGAATCTGGGGTTCAGTGTGTCCCGGTCATCCGCCTCCAAGACCTAGACAAACCTCACCCCATGAACCCGGGCACCCCTGCTAAATCACCAAACGTAGCGAACCACTTGGGGTGACCTATGGCAGAGGTGTTGGTTATCCAATAAAGGTTCCCGGGGCGGCGGTTGTTTAATAAAGTGCTAAAATTATTATAAATGTTAGCTAAATCAATAGACAGATTTAGCTCCCAATTTTTTTTGAATCGTTGTAATGTACATATTTGGCTCTTTGACTAATAAGTTTGCCGACCCCTGCCTTAAGAGATAATCTCAAAATACGTACCTTCCTGAAGTAAAAATTTGGTTTTGTCAAAATAAATTAAATATTTACCAAACACATTTTAATGAACGAAGACAATATTAGCGACTCTCAATCGACAATTTAAAACAGTAAATTTGGGAGGCGGGAATGGGTACCGCCGCCCCGGGAACCTTTATTGGATAACCAACACCTCTGCCATAGGTCACCCCAAGTGGTTCGCTACGTTTGGTGATTTAGCAGGGGTGCCCGGGTTCATGGGGTGAGGTTTGTCTAGGTCTTGGAGGCGGATGACCAGGACATACTGAACCCCAGATTCCTACCCACCCCTTAAACCCTTTTCCTTCCCAGAACTCTCCTCTCCTTCCTTTCCTTAAAAAAAACCCTCCACACAGCATTCTCAAAGATGACATAGGCCCTGAGGGAAATTATTTTCCTCAGGGCCTCCTGTGTGGAGCTCATGTAAAAAAAAAAAAAAAGTAAAATTAAAGATAGGTCACATCTAGAAATCGAACCCAGGATCCAGGACCTACGCCTTTCTGGGGCGGTTCTCCGTAGGGTCGGTGCAGAGCACTAAACTTCATTAATGTTGACTTCATTTTAAACATTACTATTTGAGGTTTCCCTCATTAAGTTTAAATAAATAATCATTTTAATGAATTCGGTCTCCACAAAAAAACCTCATAACTCATTAAGTTCCGCTAAAAGCTTGTCACCTTCGGGCTAGGGTAATTCCAAAAGCTCCGGGATGTCGACGAAGATGAATTTCGATCTATTTCTGTACAACGTAATATTTTACAAGTATACGAGAATTATAAAATGTGTCCGGGGATGAATTAAAGCAACTTTAATTTGGGCTCTGGATTCCACACGATAATAAGAACAAGTAAAAAATAAACAATTTTGTATCTACATAAATTCCATTTTTTTAGTTAGTATAAACATTTTTACCTACTAAAAGTAGGTAATTTAAGGTCAACTTACCCCATAAATACGACGGGATTGAAGAATACAAAATATCGTTTTACTTTTGTAGGTCATCACCCACGTATACACGCACACACTTATATTCTACGCATGTCTAATGGTTATTATACAACGTACCATCCACAATAAAAAAATTACATGGAAACATATCATAGATCATAGGTAGGTACCCATTATGAAATATTTAATATGTGTAAATTGTTTTATAGCTGTAACCATTATTACTATCTATCTATTTGTTTCTATAGTAAGTAAAATAAAAAATTGTGACCTACCGAAGGTTTGGTTTCGGTTTCGGCAAGTTTCGGAAAATAAATCGAGTTTCGGCATCAGTTTCGGTTTCGGCAGAAAATCTGCTGAACCTTCGGCCGCACCGAAACTCTACGTTCGTGAATTATCGCGCGTCGTTCGGCTGACTTCGGATGAGTTCGTGGCTCATGTGTCACCCGCCATCATCAGCTTAGTTCACTTCCTTTATAATGTAAGTGTTGATTATTGATATTTTTTTGTTCCATGGAGTAGTTAACATATTTGTTAATTTTTGTTTGTTGTACAGATATTTATAAAATAAATAATTATTTTTTCACACTCCAATTATTGTTTTTTTTTTTTATTTCATTTAACACGTGTAATAAGAATTTTTGACTGTAAACGCAATTATAATTAAAATACTCGATTAATGAGGTCCTTCCTTTATAATGTGTGTTGTTTATTGACAAATTTTTGTTCCAAGAAGTAGTTAACATGTTTTGTTAATTTTTATAATTTTTGTTTGTTTCATAGCAGTAATATAAAATATATAAATATGTTTTTTAACATACTTTAATTATGTTATTTTTATTTCATTTAACACCTGTTATCCGTCTGTATAAGTGTAAAATATAACCCAAATAGATTTTTAACATTACTAAAAAGAGTTTCGGTTTCAGTTTCGGCCGAAACTGACACGTATACCGAAGATTCGGTTTCGGTTTCGGTAGAAATTCCTGTTTCGGTCGGACGCTAATAAAAATATAAGATCACTTCCTGAAAATACTGCATTTTTTTCTATATACATTATATCCAGCTTTTTTACATTATCTTCAGCCAGGAGGCGGAAAAAATCTCTGAGGATTCTATTTTGAGGATGTGATGGAGGGTGTTATGAGGAAAGAAATGAACGGAAGTTCTGGGAAGGAAAAGGGTTTGAGGAATCCATTTCTCCCACTGCGGTGCAAGGCGATGTGTTCACTGCAGTGCAAGGCGATGGATCAAGAGAATCCGGTTGGAGTGGTCAAAAGGATACCCTCAAACTCTCTCTCCCGGACCGGCCGCCACGCAGTAGGTGGGCAAAAGCATCTGCCGCCAAGACGCACACATAACTCAGCCCATGAACCTGTCTACCCCATACCCGCCTCCCAAATTGAAAAAACCTTCGTAAATCCAGGAAGGCTATTTTCTTCCCCTTGGTGAATGTTACACCGGCTAGGCAAGACAAGGCTCTAGAAAGGTAGTTTCAGAGTCAGGTCAGCCTGAAAACTGATATCTGCGACGAGGGTGATCCACTTTATTCTGCTTCAAAATGTTTTCCCCTTTGTAAATTATTATTATTGTAGTCGAGCAACGAACAACCATAAAAGTATTATTCAAATCCGATTTTATACACTGGTATCCCCGGGCACCGCTCTCTGGCCGAGTGCATGATAATGCAAATTTATTCCGGTTTCAACGTTCGTTCCATCCAACTGCTTTTCCTCTAAGCGAGATAATTATTAAATCTGTGCTAACTTATTGTAACACAGTTTCAATTTAAATATATTTGACTCGCGTTAATCAAGAGTTATTATTAAAAACCTCCACAACACACGCATCCAGTTTACAGACGTGGCAAGGCCTGTAAACTGTCAAACCCCTTAATAATAATAATTGGATAATTTGTAGAGCGCCGTTTTTGTGAAAAATCACCTCAAGGGCGCTTTAAAATTTATTATGAATCTTAGGCTCTATCTAATTTTATTATTTACAAATAGATACATAAACATACTTACCTGCAGGACAATTCCGATAAAACACACTGTTTTAGAAAGTTTATGAATTAAAATTGAAATTAAAACACTTTTCAACTTATTTCCACTTATTTATTTCACCAGTACCGGTTTCATCCTATTATGGACATCTTCAGGCTGGCAAAAAGAAAGTTTATGCTTAAGGAAGACGACTTTGCACGTGGAGGACATTATATTCAAAACACTGGACATTGCATGACTTTACCTTTGCTACCCTCATCACTGTTGGTTTTACATTTATATTTACAAGAAGATTAATGCCAAAGTTGAGTTAATACGTATTTTGAAAATCAGGAGTATTTTAAGAATTTGCTTTATTTTTACACACTTAGTTTACAATGTTGCGAGCCGTGAAGGCGAAGGTGAAAGGTTTTTTTTTTTAACTTATGGATACGACTGTCTGAAAAGATGAGTTTTAAGTTTAGCTCTAAATTCCGCTGAATCTGTGATCATTCTTAACTAGTGTGGCAGTCCATTCCAGGCTTTAAGTCCTGACACTCCGAAAGCACGCTCACCGAACTTAATATCTGGTGTGCGCTTTGGTTCCTTCAACCTTCCAATCGCCGATGTTGCTGCTGACCTGAGGGTTGATTGTCGAGAATTGGAATTTTCTGGAATACACATTTCCGATAAGTAAGTCGGAGCCGGATAAAATATCTAAAATTATCCATATTGCTAAATTATTATATCTCAATGTACTTTTAATTTTAATTTTACTTTTGCTTATATTTCTATTTCATTTATGTACTTTTTATTTCTATAGTAACTTTATTTATATTATTTCTTTATTTATTATGTAAAAGTCCTCTAGGCGTTAAATAAAATAAACATTGTTTTAACCATAATTAATCAAAATTTCGTCCTGGTACTTTATCTTAATTTTCAATCTTGTTCGACATACAGCGTTGACGGTTATCCTATAAACCGTTTAAATAAATGCTATTTTCGAGTCCCGGCAAATTGGTTTTTAGATGTTTTAAATCTTCGCAATTTCTCAACCGAAGCCACCGGCTCAACATTTGACATATTTTTTTTATATCTCGATTGATGTAAAGTTTATTATACACTTACCCTACATATTTGTAGTTCTTCTTGTTGTGAACCTATTGAACTGGCAGGGTACTCAGTTCGTTGGAAAGCGCGTACATGACAAAATCGCATTCGGTGCAGTCCCTGTGGTGAGATGTACATATAGATGTAGTTCACACACAAGCACATCTCCCTGTGGTGAGATGTGCTTGTGTGTGATGTACATATAGGACCTTAATTACTCTGAATTATGTGTTTGTCAGAATGTGGATACATCAAAACAACAGCTCTAGCAGTTCCCAGAAGAACGCTTGTAGTAAACTAATAACTGCAGTAGACTGGTTGAATAACTTTGACCTTCCTCTAATTAATGTAAATAAAAAAAAGACCCGGCCACACGTTGCTGTGGCTAACGAAACACAACGCCATTACCCAACCTTTATAAAATCCAAACCACCCGCTTGCCAGCTGCCCACTGCCCGCTGCCTGAATTGAATATTTGAATTTCTCGGCTTTTCTCTACTATGATAAGCATGTATTATACATACCAACCCTCCTCTTGAATCACTCTATCTATTGGTAAAAACCGCATGAAAATCCATTGACTTCTATGTAATGAAATGATAATGAAGATAAGGTATTCGATCTGGTATTTCGTTTAGGGCGATTAAGCATTCTTTTTTCCATCTAACAATATATGTATGACATGTATCTACGAGTAAAATTAATTATGATTAATAATTTATTATTCTAACAGGTAGAATTATAACCTTCGCATAAGTAAATAAACCCGTGAAATCGGATTTTATCACCAAAGAGCCGTTATAACTTTATGTCGCCTGATGATTTGTAAGCGGTTTATGAGGAGCTTTCAGAGCTTTCGAGCAAATCTAAATAAATGCCAATAATAAAATATTTCCCAAGGGAAATTTTATTACTTCTCTCTCATGCAGATTTACGGCATACTAAAATGTTTTATACATTAGCTAATAACATACATGCTAGGCACTAATCTCGTATATTGACAAATATTCTCAGGTATCTATTTCAGAATAACATTGAAAATTTTAAGTAATAAAAATAGATCAGTTTGGCTAAGTGCATCCTGTGGAGAAATGCGTCATTCCAAGATATTTAATTGATAAAAAAATAAATTTCATGTAAGGATCATCCATAAATTACGTCACACTTTAAGGGGAGGGGAGTAGAGAAATGTGACAAGGGGTATGTGGGGGTCATCAGCTTTGTGACGTCACATGCACAAAACTACTGCGACACATGCGACTGCCACAAAAATATTTTCCCTATCCCATTACGGGTTTCCCGTTACGCCCCTTCCGTTGTGGTATCCTGTTATGCCCCTCCGTCGTGGTATCCCGTTGTGCCCCCTCCTTTGTGGGTTGTGGTAAATATGACCGTGACGGTATTAAGTGTTGACGAAAAACTTTAAAATATTACCAACTATTATATTTACATGTAAAATTGCAAAATATGTGACATCACGCTGGGGGGGGGGGGGGGTGCGTCAAAAAATCATGATATTCGTGTGACGTCATTATGGATGGCCCCAAAAGATCTTTAATAATTGACGCATTTGCCGACTAGATCACAGTGATACAGTTAAATGGTTGCAATGTCGAAAAGGTGGAAAGATTTAGATACCTCGGCAGTATTCTCACGTATTCTCTTGACCCAGATGTAGAGGTTAGATGCAGAATTGAAGCAGCAAGAACTGCGTTCATTAAAATGAAATCCTACTTCTGCAATGACAATATCAGCTTAAAACTAAGGCTAAAATGTTATGTGTGGTCGGTCTTGCTCTATGGATGTGAAACATGGACCTTGAAAGTAAATAGCATGAACAGGTTAGAGTAGAGGCTTTTGAAATGCGGCTTCACCGGAGAATGTTCAAGGTCCCATGGACCGACATGATCACCAACACAGAAATTCTCAGGCGGGCTAGAGCAGATAGAGAACTGCTTAGGTTAATAAAAATCAGGAAAATTTCATATCTGGGTCATATACTTCGAGGGGAAAAGTATCACTTGCTCCATTTAATATTGAAAGGCAAGATATAGGGTCGCCGAGGGCCTGGTAGGAGACGAATGTCTTGGCTGCGTAATATACGAGAGTGGACCGGCATTAGAAGTGTGGAGGAACTATTCCGGGCAGCGCAAGACAGAGAGACATTTTCAAGAGTGATCGCCAACGTCGGGGGGACCTGATACGGCACACAAAGAAGAAGAATACGCATTTGCCCCCTACCCCAATTTTATAAAACCCCAACAACAAAACTGTTTTTTTTTTAATGCAAATATTTTGAGTCGAACTTGGGACAGCACTGATTTTCTTCTCAATTATATGGACAAAAAGAAATAGATCGACTATCTTAACTGATTCTTCTAATGCTTTCTACAATATGAATTATAATACACTATTAAACAAACTCAAAAAGATAATGTAAGTGGAAATTTTCCCAGAGGGTTCACTTCTTCCATTAAAAATAAAAGTTAAGGTTTTGCATTAAAAGTTACATGTCACAGAAAATAACCATCCCTCGGGGTTGCCTCCAGGTTCCCATTTAGGATCCCTGCTCTTTATTTTGTATTTTAATCCTAATTTTAATCCCTGCTCTTTATTTTGTTAAATACGTCATCGGCCATTCTGATGAGTTCTTTAGGCTAACGATATGAAAATATAGAAATTCATTAGCTCAGTAGATGATTGCAAAAAATTAAAAGAATATACATATTAATAAATTAATGAATGTTGAATAGAGAATCAATTAATAATTATAAAATTTGGCTGATTTATATAGCACCGTTTCCGTTAAAACGGGCACTGTGCAAATAAATATATAATAGAATTAATAAAACTGGCTTACAACTAAGAAATATAATTATAACTAGTGATATGCATCTAAGATTTATAGCTGGTGACTTATAATAGCTGACTTAAAATGACAAACACATGTATCTACAACTGTGGCTTAAAGTTAGAGATTTACAACTAACATACGTACTTTACAATTAAATATACTTGTTTAAGGTTTTGCCGAGGTTGTCAGTGATAACACTAAAAATCAAACAACAAACATGCTCTGTAGGTATATAAGTTATTATATACCTAAAGTTATAATAAGTTATTGACGCGAGTCTAAGCAGTTTGAGATATGTGAATCACATGTTTATATATTTTCGGCCTTACCCATAATCGCAAAATAAGATAATACCACGAGAATACGAATGGGTTAGGTGAAATTGTAAATCATAATGATCCATTATGATTTACAATTTCACGCAGTCGCGCACAGTCGCGGACAGTCGCGCATGCGCATTTTCTTATCCCAACGCTAAACGAGAGTATAAGCAGCTGTCAAAATTTAAACCACCCGATCACCAGGGATAACTCAGTATTACGGCCGTATAAGTATCGAAATGGCGAACTTTTTTGATTCGCCCCAATTCCTGTTACGCCTACACCTTTTCGATTCCACATCCGAATTAATGTTTACGACGTTGTCCATTCTTCGTTATTGTTGAAACTTGAAACACAAAACAATCTCGTCGAATAATATTTTGACATACGAATAAACGTGAAGTTGGCAACACGCCGCGAAGTGCCAAATTGACCGCATTTTTACAGCTTCAAAGCAGAGTGTTGCTAGCGTAAAAAAAATCATAACCCATAATCCAGCTATCGAGCAATATTAAGAAAATTTATGATTATGAGTAAAGATTTTTAACCTGAGCAGTATAGGCCCCCTCCCCTGTATAGCTAATATAGGGGGGGGGGGGTATTATATTATTACAATTATTGAACATGGGTGCAATAATGATCTTAATGGTTTAGCTAGATTTATGAAAAATGCATACAACATAGCGAATTTAGGAATCACGCGAGTGAAATCATGGCTAGACTCAAACATACTTACACTGAACATATCGAAAACAAAATTCACAACGTACAGTATAAATAGCACAGGACAGCCAAAAAATAACACAAACACCATAAAAATACACGAATGTTTAAACACCAACATTTGCGTTTGCCCTCCTCTAGAAAAAAAAGAACAAATAAAGTATCTAGGAATCATAATTGACCATAACCTTAGATGGACACATCACATCCAACAAGTCACAAATAAACTCCTCAAAACGATACACATTTTCCTAAACATAAGAAACATATACAAAATACAACAAATGAAAACAATATATTTTGCTCTATGTCAGTCTATAATAGAATATGGAATAATTGCTTGGGGAGGAGCAACAAACTCAGCTATCGAACACCTGAAAATTGCGCAGAAAACGATCTTAAAGGTAATACTTAAAAAACATAGACTTACTGATACAGACCAAATATTCAACCGTTGTGACGTACTAGACATACGACAATTATATGTTAAATCGCTACTAAATTACATTTTTGACCAAAAAAACAACCTTCAACAAACACAAAATATCACAAACAGACCAGTTAGACAAGCATACAAAGAAAACTTAAAAACTCCGACGGTAAATACAAGCTTTGGACAAAGACATTACCAATATCACGCTATAAAAGCATTCAACAGTCTAACACTTGAAAATAAAATTGAGGAAAACAAAAATAAATTCCGACACAAAATTACAAAATGGATTAAAGACCAAAATAGACAATACTACCAAAATATCATAGCATAAAATAACAAAACATATAAGTAACACACAAAACCAATATAAAACACAATCACCCACAAACACACAACACGTATTAAAAATATCGTTTTAAACCTTATATAATATTATTTATTCTTAATTTTACGTTAATTCTAAATCTCTAATTTTTAAGTTTAATTTATCTTAATCGTATGTTTTTTATTTACTTTTTTCCTTTCTTTCACCAATATTATGTATATATATATTTATATGTATTGTGTATAATTTTGTATATGAAATGGAGGCCTCAGTACGGGTAAACCACACAGTGAGGCCAACATCATTGAATTATGTAAAAAATGTAAATAATATTGCATCAAATAAATAAATAAATAAATAGGAAAGTACTGCTATATTAAATGAATGAAATGAATGAATGAAAATAAATCCTCTATCTTTACCGCATTAAGATGATTCATCGCTCAATATAACTACTCGTACCCATAAGCTTGTTTTCACGATAATATAACAGTACCAGACATATGAATGACATATGCGGCGTACCTGACTTATTAGACAGATTGAGTAGTTTGGTTCCCACTTATTATACAAATAAATTATTTATAAATATAAATAATGTAATGCGATAACATTTTCAAGTAAAAGTCATCCCATCGGCCAACACCTGAACCATATTTCTCTTCAATGAGTAGAAAAAAATCAGAGAACTTAAAGTATTACTAGGGTATGGGTATTATTAGGATATGGGCGCCATTAATACTTTCATCACAAGGAATAAAATATGTCGTTAATATTATAATCTGAATATATCGTATACTAGCTGACCCGGCCACGCGTTGCTGTGGCTAATAAAACACAACGTCATCTACTGGATGGTTATCCAACCTTTATAACCACAGCCGTCTTTGAGTTTATCGCGAAGAGGCAGACAGATGCCGCGGAGGACTTTAATTTACAATACGTTAAGATGGTGTTAAAGATTATAATAATGTGCATGAAATGCTTCGGGTAACTAACCTATTTAAGTGAGGATTAATACTGCATCCGTCTAATTACCGTAATGTACGTGACCATGTAAGCTATTCGTAAAAGATAGATATATGCTTTTGCGGACTTTTTTGTAGATCTATAAAAGAGGAATATCCCACCTTGCATTGTTTTGTTATATCCCAAAGGGATTAAGCAGCGTTTTCGATGAAAGCCAGCAGGCGGCTTGACTTTTTCCGACACTTCTAACAATTATCGTTATGTTTCAACCAATTTACACAAATCCTTGACAAATTACATTTTTTTTTTTTAAAGAAAGACAAACATTCCCGGGTTACGAATAACCCAACAATGTTTGAAAATCTCCTACTACCACCACAGAAAGCCGAAAATGTTGCTTGTGTTGTGATGGAGGACTTAGCCAGTCAAGGAATTGAACACGCAACGCCCGGATGGGATTCAAGCGCTATGCCCACTCAACCACTGACCGGTCATACATACCTAAACCTTCCTCACGAAACACTCTATCTATTGGTGAAAACGCATGAAAATCCGTTCAGTAGTTTTAGAGTTTATCGCAAATAGACAGACAGACGGACGACGCGGGGGACTTTAATTTATAATATGTAGAGATTGGATAACCTCAGCGCATTTCTGCTTCGTTCAACGCGGCACCTATTTTCTGTGATTCTTTCTGTGTATATTTTAACAAGTATTTTTATTTGCAGATGAGGAATATGGACAAAAGAACGTGTCAGTACTACTGGACGGACATGAAACTGAGCTTGAGATCATTGACCACCCGGCTTCAGAAATGTCGGTAAGTACCTAGCACATGAATTCCTAAAACTTTAACTGACTTTTGCTTATCGTCTTACTCATAATCGCGGAATATATATTATAAAAAAAAGTTACTTAAGGGCCCGCAACCCGGATTTCTACCTAATTATTACATATTTCCCTTAAACACGGTAAGTTTTAAAGCTCTTAAAAAAATATTTGTTATTCTTGAAGATAATATCTAGATTTTGCCCGCGCCGAAACGCAAATTATAAAAATCGCAAAGTATGCTCCAAAAATTATTATAAACACGTTTGTTTCAGTTATTTTACAAGTTATATGTATGAAAAAATTCACAGTGTTTCTTTAAATGCTGTTTAAGATAATGCCCGCGAGATTTTTGCTCTATTTTAAACGAGTCGTGTTTTATTAAACATTTTCGCATCGATTTTGTCGCAGTAAATGTTAGCGCTCTCCTCTAACATTCGTAATTTCGTATCTCTCCATCTTCTTCTTTTTGAGCCGGGTTGCAGAGCCTTAAACGTTACTCATAATCACTGCGGATGAGTAAACTGGCCGTATATGTAGCTGTCCTAAGTGTAGCATCAGGATAGCACCGGCAATATGAAGAAGCCCAAATTTCTTGATTAATTTCACGAAGATTGACAAATATCGATCTGTCGCGTAATGAAAATGTTTAAAAGCAGAAATATCCATTTGCAGCACTATCGGAGGGATATTTTAAAACGATTTACCAATGCCAAATAAATCCTTCGGGTACAGTGACATCATTACAAATATCAACATTTATGATATCTAAAGAAACGTGAAGTTAGCAACAAAACGCGAAATGCGAAAATGATCGTGTTTTTGAGTTTTGGAAAAGTCTAAAAAAATCTGTCATGAATAATATTATGAATTTATTATGAGTAACGATTTTAAACCGAGCAGTATACGGCCCTCTTCCTCGTATACCAACGCTGTACCGACGAATTTCGTTATTATATATAAGACTGCTAGTGCACAGCTTGACTCCTCTCAAAATGGAGGCCTCGCGGAAAATATTTGCCTCATAGCCAATGTCAAATTTGAATGGAATTCTTGAGGAAATGAAAGAGTGAACTTAAAGAGACCGAAGTTGAAGGAGATATTTACAAAAACAGTAATTATTTGTTCAAGTAAATGCTTTCATTTTTCATTTATTTATTTTCGGGAAATCGACAGTTTACATTTTTACAGTTTGTACATATTTGTATAGCCAAAATAAAACCAATGATGAATTTCTTCCTAGTGACTTTACCTCTGATTAAACAGCTTCTTCTTCTTCCTTGCGCTGTCCCAACTCATTGCCTAGGTAGGTTGTTGGGGTCGGCTCTTCTCGTTCTCAGGTTGTAATATCTTCTGTTCTGGGTATCGCCTTCATCCAGGCCGTTTCTCTGAAGAATTTTGGAACGTTGAGTCATCCAGGAGTTCTTCAAAATTCAAAAGTTCTTCAAAAACCTCTGATTAAACAGCATAATAATAAAATTTATAATGAAGGAGTGTGAGACAAAAAATGTTATAAAACAAAAGATTAAGTATATAAAACTAAAATTTACACAAAAAACATAAAAATATCAATACATTGGTAACCGTAAGAAACCAGGTTGTATATATAAATCAAATCATAACAGAATTATATGCATAAAGGATGGGAACATGAGAAACATAGACACATAACATATTCATGAAACATCAGAGAAATACTCTTTTATGTACTTATATTTGGTAAGTTCGGAATTGAAAATGTCCACCTTGGATAATACGCTATTGTAACTATTGCATAGTCTGTTTAGATAAGAATTCTGCTTACAGTTTGTCATGCATTGATCTACCCTGGATAGGACAGAAGAGCGTGTTGTACACGCAGGTACATTAAATTGAATTTTATTTAGCAATTCTGGGCATTGAATATTATTAACTAATTTATACAGAAATATTGCATCCATGTGATGGCTTCGCACACTCAATGAATCAATTTTAAAGTAATGTGCTGCCTCTGCATAATTATTAAATCTTACATATGACCTGTAACAAAGATATTTGAGGAATTGGTTTTGAATTGCTTCAATTTTGTTTATATGTATTTTATAAAATGGAGACCAAACAATTGACGCAAACTCCGTACGTAGGCAAAGTAGAGTTGCTTAATGACGTTTTTTCATGTATGAAGAAATAAATTATTAATTATTGTAAAACTGGTTTAAATTAAAATAAATATTCGGTTTATCAAAACTACACTCAGAACATAAAAATGGTTTTTCTTTGATTCTAGCGGCACATATATTCTGAACACAAAACTGGTTTTAATTACATCTGTATGTTGTGAATTAAAGCTATACTCAGAACATGAAAATTGTTTTTCCATAAACATAAAACTGGTATTAATTAAATCTGTACGCGGTGAATTAAAACTACACTCAAAACATAAAAAGGGTTTTTCTTTGATTCTGCCGGCATTTACATTCTGAACACAAAACTGGTTTTAATTAAATCTGTTTGTGGAGAATTAAATCTACACTCAGAACATCGGGGCGGAGGAAAATTTCGCCGCCTCCTTATTTGGGACTTCAAGCGGTGGGGGGGGGGGGGGGGTTGAATATGGAAATCCAATTTTTTATCACGACCTATTTATAAACGAGCCGATTTTTTTTAATAATCACATTTAACGAGTATTCTTTCACCGAAAATCATGTTTATAAATTCTACTCCAAAGTTGATTGATTGATACTACGTTAGAGTCCCCAAACAATAGTTACACACGCAACAATCAATTTCTCAGAATTTTACAGCATTATCTAACTCAATTTTACAGCATTATCTAACTTCACTCGGTGCAGGATGAATCTGCAACTCGTTATTTAATTTATCGTTGTATTCTGAACACAAAACCAGTTTGTATTCGGTGAATTAAAACTACACTCAGAAAATTAAAATGTTTTTTCTTTGATTCTGGCAGAACAAACATAGTCTGCAAATATAATATTATAACTGAACTTCGAATAAGAGGATGTTTTCCATCGAAATGAGTCAACGGATGAATCCACAACTGGAAATTTACATTCTCAATACAAAATTGGTTTGAATTAAGTCTGTATGCGGCGAATTAAAAGTACACTCAGAACACGAAAATGTTTCTCTTTGATTCTGGCAGCACATACAGAGTCTGCAACTAGAATTTAATAACTGAACAAATAGTCGGATAATTCTTCGAATAATCGGGGTCTAGAGTCATTCAAATAAATGTAGCTTCGTTCAAAAAAAAGTAGAGTCTTGACGTGTGCGGTGAAGGAGGAAACCATATGTTTCCTTATAACGCCGTTGGGAAAGTGGTGGGTCCCCTCCAATGAACTTTGAATAAAATAATATTTTCCTTTGAATTGTGTCAGCAGATGAATTCTCAAATGGAATTTTACATCCTGAAAACTAGTTTAACCCTTCGAATAATATGAAAAAAATATCTATAAACTATTGCCTGTCAATGTTTGCGCAAAAATTTTCCGGTTCTTCCCATGCAATGTTCCTTTTTATTAAAACAAAACTGTTCTAAAATCTAGATAAAGTAATTTTTTCGACGTGCTTATTAGAACATTATTGTTTCTAAACAGTAAAATTTTCATATTGGAAATGTGAATTGGCTTAAAAATACACGCCTGCGAATATTCAAACTGGAGTACCTAAAATAGAATAAACTTAAAATTTTAAATACAGATTCCTTTTCTTAAAAAATGTTATAAAATTGTATCTTAACTTTTTATTGCAATCACAAATTTATTTAAAATTAAATGTGTAGGACATTATTTCACAATTTTATTTTAAAATTAAATGTGTGGGATAATTTGCGTCTCCTGTGATTAGACGTGTAAAATTAAATCTGTATTTACCGAATTAAATGAAAACACCCAGAAAATGAAAATCGTTTCTCTGTGATTCTGGCAGCACATACATAATCTACAACTAGAATTTTATAACTGCACTTCGAATAAAATAATGGTCTCTTTCGAAATGTATCAGCAGATGAAAACAACTGAAATTCAGTCGTTAATACATTCTTAACACAATTCTGATTTTAATTAAGAGTGAATCTGTTTGCGAGTTATCAGCTTTAATAAGTATTACTGTCATAATATGCGTACGGTTTTCCTACGAATTGCGAAATTCGCAGCTTAAAAAAATATAGTTTTTGATATTTTTAATGAATTTACAAAAGAGTTGGATTCGTAAACGAAAGGATCGTAGAACATGGTCAAATAATGATTTTAAATGGTTTAAATTTTTCCAAGATAATGTTATTATTTATTGTGAAAATTTGCCGCCCCCCTCAAAAGTGACGCCCGGGGTGCCCCCCCCCCACGCTACGACACTGACGTAGGCTAACATATTAATGTGTGAAAACAATTATAATGACCTCGAATCGCCTTTTTAACGGGGAGTGTTCAAATTCCAAAAATCAAAATGGCGCTGATCGACTATCCGTTTTGTCATCATTCATCATATGTTTAACGAGAGCTAGAATAAACCCACCCAGAGCATTTTCAAAAATGCTTATTTTCTTGGTGTTCAAATAACGTATTTGGGAGGAAATCGGTAAATCGTATAAAAATATTTGGAAAATGCTGTCATTGACCTAATCCATTTCACATTTGTGCATGTTACTCCGTTCTATGACGCATCTAGCTCGGGTGGTTGTGGAGGTAAGCTGCCAGGAAAGCGAGCTCTGGGGTTGTAAGCAAATGGACGAGTGCATTTTATAGCTGCATTCTGGTTCATTAGACTGCACTTAAACGTTCAGAACCCTCGCACGGTTAGCTAAAAGGTTATTATTTTATATATTATTTAATCTTTGTCAAGCAGAGTTGATTCGATTCAAAGTGAACAGAAATAATAAATTTGGATCTGAAATATTATCTAAGCGCTAACCTTTCTAAATACCGGAAAATTGAGTTCCTCGCCTGGAGATATGCGGACTATGGCATCTTAAATTTGAGTAGGTATGTTATGATTTATGATGTCATTTCATGCAGTGGTTTATCAACAGGGCGATACTAAGAGTATCTGCGAGAGAACGTGACTTCTGGATCGGAAGTCAAACACTTGGCGGTAGTTAATTTGTGTAATATAATATGTGTTTCTTGTTATAAGAAATAAATATTTTAGACTAGCTGGTTCCCGGCATGCGTTCCAATGCAATTTTCAAAAAAATACATCGTTTCACCCTGAATCACCTTTGCCGTGCGTCCCCGTTCCCTTCCCGCGTCCCCTTCCTAGATAGCTTTATAAATTATAGCCTATATTTTATTCTGATGTATGAGCTATATTATTGTAAAGTTTCATTAAAATCCATTCAGTAGTTTTTGCGTGAAAGAGTAACAAACACACATACATCCATACAAGCTTTCGCGTTTAGGGAAAATAACCCATACTACGTGACCAACTTTTTGCAACATTCTGTAATTAATTTTAAATTATGCGAACCGGCCTGCCTTGTTACGTTTTGCTTGTTCTGAGAAATCAAGTTAATTTAACAGATCTTTCCCTTGTCTTTTTTAATTATTTATCTTTTCCTCGGCTCAAGGAGTTTTTTTAATTAACGGTTTCAAGTTAACATAACAATCATTATTTTCCAAATTAAAAAAAAATAGTATAATTTCTTACAAAACGACCGTAAAATGCGCACGTTAACCGCCATTTCAAAAGCTTCTATTTTCCATCTATACGTAGTCGTAAAATAACTTTTCAAATACCTGTTAACGTAAATTTAGATTTTATGAATACTTATTATCCGTTAAATGCGAAAAACCAAACTTATTTAATATTTGCTTTATATCTACTTTGAAAGTTCATAGTTCGGGTCTGAAGATTGCAGTACGAAATTGACTCGTTATGAAACCATCTTCGGTTTTATATCTTGATGGGAAGTAAAATAAATGCGTGTTTGCCGGAAACATATTTGTTTCCTTTTTTTACATTTCCTCTATGGTCGATGAAATTTTCATTTTAAAAGTTCTACGTCTCTCTGCATTTTCTAATAATGGAATGTGAAACTGAAAAGATGGCTGCAAAACTTTTACGTTGGCATAATACTCGTATCTCATTTTATTACCAGACGAGCTATTCTATATCTTTTGTGGGAACGAGATAGTTCTCGGCCGAGATCTGCTGACAGATTTGTGTGATTTAATATGGCTGTTATTTGCTTTTTCTTTGGGCCGATGTCAGAATTTCAGCTGTGAGCTGTCGCGTATTGTAGTTTAGGTCGTTTTAAACATGAATTCATGCAACAAACTCGTTTTAAACTATAGAAAAACATTTTACTTACCTTTTTATAAAACCATTAAAAATAAACCTAAAGACAACCTTAAAATTAGAATCCATAATACTAGTTGCAATCAAGAAATGTGCTTCATGTGCAACGAGATCACTATTGTCGAAAATATGAAATATTTAGGAGTATCAATAGATAAAAATCTTAATTGGAAATCACATATTAATCAAATCACTTCTAAATTAAGATATCTGACCTACATATTTTATAGACTTAAGGAAGTACAAAACATTGAAAAATTGAAAATGATCTACTTTTCCCTGGTGCAATCATCAATCACTTATGGCATTATAGGATGGGGTGGTGCACTTGATACATTTATTAAGCCTCTACAAATAATTCAAAAACACATTTTTAAAGTCATATTTAACAAAAATAAAACATTCTCGACCAACTTATTATACAAAGAAACTAAAATATTTAAAATACGTAAATTATTTATATTACAAACTTTGAAATATGTATTTAAAAATAAAAATAATTTCGAAATAAATGAAAATAGAATGACCAAAAGAATAAATAATATATTTTACACCCCACAAACCAATACTAAATTATTGCAGACACATAGCAGTTTCATTGGTCCTCGTACATTTAACCTTCTACCACTACAAACTCAAATGATAAATAAAATGATAAAATATGTAAAAGAGGTAACATTATGGTTGAATAATGTAGATATTGAAACGCTTTTTCTATAAATTTATCCATCCTTCTACAACTCACTTTCTGTAACTTTCTAAACTGTAGTACAATATGTTTTCTGCTTATTTTTTTATTTTTTTCATTAAAACTAAAAAAAAAAAAATTAAAAATCAGTATGTTTTTCTCCATATTTTTATTTTATTTTTATAATTGCTGAAAAAAACCCTTTTCACTTATCTACCTATGTAATACTAAGTTTATATTTTATAAGTTTTTTAAGTCTATTTTATACTTTGGGTACTTGGAAATATAGTATTTTGTTTTAATATTACCCACACTCAGGCAGTGCCTTAGTGGGTTTTCATTTCTTGTTCATACTATTTGTTATTATATATTATGTTATTATATACTATTTGTTATTATACATTATATGTACAAAGAAATGGGAATAAATAAAGTTTTAAAAAAAAGTATGCATGATTGATTATTAGAAAATCACACAAATCTGCCATAGATCTCGCCCGATATCCGTCTCGATCGAAATAGATAACGGGCGAGATCTCTTGTCAGATTTGGATTCTGGAATGGTGTTTTGTTGAATGAGAGTTTCATTTTTAAACGTAATCCTATGGCTATTGGAATTGTTACGATATGGTTTACAAATTTATTTATTTTCATTTTCTGGAGATGTGAGTTTATATCACAATTCAAACATGCATGTCGAATATTGAATTAAAAAAAATACAAGTCTCCTCCCTGTGATTGCACCTTCAACACTCAAAACGAGTAGAAGCATCAAACATTACATCTTAAATACAAAAAAAACTTTTTTTATTTTTAATTTTTAACTTTATGAGTAAAACCTCAAATTGTAATATTTAAATAAATGAAGACAATATAAGCGAAACTCAATCGAAAATCTGGAAACAGAAAAATCAGAAAAACATTTTGACACCTCTGGGACTCCAACCCAGGACCTCTTGCTTTCCGGGCAAACGCGCTAACCACTGCGCCAAGGTGTCGATATGAAATTCGGTCATGTTTAACTAATTTGAGGTTTTACTCATAAAGTTAAAAATTAAAAATAAAATATTCATCGTTGACTAGCAGAAAAGTCGATAGATGTCGCATATTAAATAAAATGGATAAAGATTTATCCAGACACTACCTAGAGAGCATTTAGTTCGGGTTTGAATCTTGCAATCATATATAAAGATAGTTGCCAATAATATATGCGTTAAAGAAAATGAAGATAATGTAGGTGGTTCTTAGTCGAAGTATGGTGTAGTTAAACATGACCGAATTTCATATCGACACCTTGGCGCAGTGGTTAGCGCGTTTGCCCGGAAAGCAAGAGGTCCTGGGTTCGAGTCCCAGAGGTGTCAATATGTTTTTCTGATTTTTCTGTTTCCAGATTTTCGATTGAGTTTCGCTTATATTGTCTTCATTTATTTAAATATTACAATTTGAGGTTTTACTCATAAAGTTAAAAATTAAAAATAAAATATTCATCGTAGACTAGCAGAAAAGTCGATAGATGTCGCATATTAAATAAAATGGATAAAGATTTATCCAGACACTATCTAGAGAGCATTTAGTTCGGGTTTGAATCTTGCAATCATACATAAAGATAGTTGCCAATAATATATGCGTAAAAGAAAATGAAGATAATGTAGATGGTTCTTAGTCGAAGTATGGTGTAGTTAAACATGACCGAATTTCATATCGACACCTTGGCGCAGTGGTTAGCGCGTTTGCCCGGAAAGCAAGAGGTCCTGGGTTCGAGTCCCAAAGGTGTCAATATGTTTTTCTGATTTTTCTGTTTCCAGATTTTCGATTGAGTTTCGCTTATATTGTCTTCATTTATTTAAATAAAAAAAAAACTCTTTAGATAAGAGACCAAAGTAAGGATATCAAAACTATAATTAATATTAATTATATTATTTAAATATAATTAATATTAATTATATTAGAGTCCTAAGGCTCTTAAGGGGTCAAAAAATAGGGTGTTCTCTGAATTTGAAATCCATCTCATCAAAAAGGCACGTAAACAATGCAGTCAATAGTTTCTTCGAATTTTTGATGGGTGGATTCCGGTCACTTATATACAGGGTGTTAAGGGACGTACTTGACTTACTTTAACCAGTGATTCCTGACATTATTTGGAGTAAAAAATGTAAATAAAATGTTGGTCTCCGGTGACATTTTTGATGTTTTTTTTTTTTTTTTTTTCTACAAAAACATAAAAAAATGGTAGTTGTTGAACAGTTGGAGGCGGGGTAAGGGGTTCTTCGGACATCCGGCCGAGTGACCAGTGACGACATGTGGAAGAAATTTTTTTTTGTTTGATTTTGAAGAAAAAAATTTTGAAAAAAAAAAAAAAGTCGTCAAAAAAAGTCGTCAAAAAAAGTCACCGGAGACCAAAATTTCGTTTACATTATTTACTCCAAATAATGTCAGGAATCACTGGTTAAAGTAAGTCAAGTACGTCCCTTAACACCCTGTATATTTACAGATATTCATTCACCTTCTAACTAAAATACTACTATTTTATAAATATCGTTCTCATTGCTAAAATAATTTTCAAAGTTTTAATTCTGGCAGGGTGACGCGTGACGTCATATGTTCCATACGCCCATTCCCACGCGGGTCGGTATGAAATCAACAAATACCAATATAAATAATTAGCGATAATTAAGATATAACGTGAATACTTATAATTTGAATACATCACTTAATTTGTCTACCGCAGAGGTGACCCATGGCGAGTCCATGCAACAAATTCTGTCAGAATCCGCCGACCAATCACAAGGCATTTAATTTTCTTTATTATGGCGTTACAAGTATCACTTGCTCCAATTAATATTGAAAGGCAAGGTAGATGGTTGCCGAGGCCTGGTAAGAGACTTATCTTGGCTGCGAAATGTACAAAAGTGGACCGGCATTAGAAGTTTGTAGGAGCTATTTCGAACAGTGCAAGATAGAGAGACATTTTCCAGAGTGATCGCCAACGTCAGGGACCTGACAGGGCACACGTAGAAGAAGATGTCGTTTTAAATGACAATTTTCATTCTTCGCATAATTAAGAAAACAATAAAACTTACACAACGTCCAGATTCACCGTTTGTTGATCTACGTGAATATATATTTTTTAAATAAAATGAAGACAATATTAGCGAAACTCAATAGAAAACAGAAAAATCGGAAAAAGTACGGTCACATCTTGGACTCGAGCCCACAACCTACCCTTGCCGGGGCGGAGCTCTACCAACTGAGCTAATGAGTCCCTATCCGATTCGAACTTATTGTAACTTCGACTAAGAACCACATCTTCCTTTTCTTAACGCATATTTTTATTGGCTGATATCTTTATGAATGATTCCAAGATTCAAACCCGAACTAAATCTATCTCAATAGTGTCTCAGATAAATTTGATCAATTTTTTTTTTTACAACATCTATTGACTTTTATGCATCCTGGATGAATATTCATTGTATTTTTAATTTTATGAGTAAAACTTCAAATTGTAATATTTTAATTAAGTGAAGATAATATTGTAAATAAACTAACTTTTATATGACACTATCTAGATAGCATTTAGTTAGGGTTTGAATCTTGCAATCATATTTAAATATAGCTGCCAATAAAAATTGAGAATAGAAAATGAAGACAATGCTGGTAGTTTGTAGTCGAAGTATGTACGGTTAAATATGATCGAATCGGATAAGGACACACTAGATCAATTTGTAAAGCTCCGCCACGGCAAGGCGTAGGTCCTGGATTCGAGTCCTAGATGTGACTGTATCTATTTTCAGATTTTAGATTGAGTTTCGCTAATATTCTCTTAATTTAATAAAAATATTCCGATTTAAAGTTTTACTCGTTAAGTTAAAAATAAAATAAAAACTAGGGTCAGTCAAAAAGTAATGCCTCCTATTTTTTCTCCTTTAATTGTCAAGAAATAAAAAATGCAAATGCATGAGTTGAAAACTACGGTATTGACGATTATTTTTTTTACTTTTTAATATAATCTCCGTCCATTTCCACAGCTTTGGTCTATCTTTTTACAAGGGCATAAATCAGAGTGTTGTAAAAAACACGGTCGCATCCAGAACACCATTGCCATAACTTTCCCCGCCGTTCACACAGTTTTGAATTGTTTTGTCCTAGGTGAGTTTGTATGATGTCATTCTTTTGATGAAAAAACGTTCACAATTTTTTCCAGAAACCAAGTGCTGCAAGTGTTGTGAGGCTATTGTTTTTCTTGTTTCTTTTTTCTGGCCGGTTAAATTTCTTGGAACCCACCTTGCACAAACTTTTTTTGAATAATCAGTTGTCGAATAATCGTCATCACACTGCCTTTACTGAAAGAGAGAATGCGATATTTGTAGATATCCGGGGTCACAACGAATGATGTCATCGACTTGTTCAATGTTGCGTGTAGTCACTGCAATCGCCGGTCTACCGCCCCGCTTTTCGTCAACCAGCGGTGTTTGTCCTTCAGCCACATTTTTCAGTCTTTCATGAATATGAATGGGCTTTTCACCTTCTACAGTCAAGAATCAATCAAAGAACGCTGTCTAATACAAACATCGATGTCGGCCATTTTGCAAACAACTGCAGTGCTGCCACTACTACTGTGGCAGATTGATTTGAGCAATTGCACCAAATTCAAAATTTTCGATTTGATTCGAGGCATTACTTTTTGACCTCGTTTATTTTTTAATCCATAAAATTTTTCACTCGAGTTTATAATTCTCGATATTTGGTTCACGTTCCTCGAATAAAGGAATGATGCTTTAGTTGGTTAGTGGATTTGAAATAGTTGGATTAAATGTGCTTTCGTAAAGGACAGTGGAAATTAGTGTTATCCAAAGGGTAATGAATGTCAACAACTTTCTTGAGCATTTTCTAATTGAGTTTCGAAGAGTTTTCTGCAACTACTAGCGTTGGTATTTTGTGGAATATTTCTGAGTACTATTGGAATGTTATGAAGCACTAAGTGCTCAGAACTTAGAAACCTACTTTGCAATTGTCTAGTTCTACTTTGCTACTGTATACCGTGAATACCACATGACTGAGATGTTTGACCCCATTCCATTATTTTATATAATTCAAATTGTTTTTGTTGTTATTTCTTACACCAGGGGTTCCCAATCTTTTTCAGCCTGCGGCGCACTTACAAGTTTAGTATTTTGCCACGGCGCCCTATTTTAGAAAGCTATTTGGAATAGATATAGTGACTATATATATACATACATATTGTAGCCGAATGAAATAGGTACCTACAATAATAATAGTTAGGTAGATAGGCACAAAGATTAAAACATCCACAATGTGAAATTGAGTTTTATTATATTTATAAGAATTCAGAATTGCAACTTAGAACAACAAAAAAGACATAAGAAAGAAAATAAATGCGATAGTTACTTAGTCAAATCAATGTGACGGGTGAGCTTGATGATTTCCGCACAGTTTTTCAAAGCGGGGAATAAGACTTGAGACTGCTACTCTCATTTCTTGCTCCACATTGATCTTTAAGCCATATTTGTTCTTGATTACAGCTATAGCTGAAAATCCAGCTTCACATAAATATGATGTGGCAAAGGGAATGAAAATTTGTAAAGCTTTCGAAGTTAAATTTGGATATTAATTTTGAATCGATAACCAAAACTCCACCAAATCGGAACGGGTAAATCTAGTTTTGAGGCTGAGTTCAATGAGACTCTCTTGCTCTTCTGTTGTGAATCCTGGCGGAGCTTGTGCACCGAAAGGATCTTGGATCCACGCAAATTTTTCGACATCATCATGCAAAGTACTTCGAAAACCATTCGGTGAGCTTCGATAGGTGTTCCGTGAAGAGGGCCATCAGGTCTTGTGAGACAACCAGTTCATTAGATGCCGCATATTTATACATTTGCGGGAAGCAATCTCGACTGCTGCTTTCATTTATTTTTTTATCAACAACTGCAGTTTCTTCCTAAATGCCGCAATTATCTCCGTTAGTTTCAGAATGTGCGTGTTGTTGCCTTGTAAAGAAAGATTCAAATTATTACCCGCGAATATTTGTGGTTTCGGATAATGGAGAATCGACTCACGGCGCGGCGCCCCTCGTTACTTTCTACGGCGCACCGGGGTGCCGCGGCGGACACGTTGGGAACCCCTGTCTTACACATAAAAATGTGGAGTTTGTATTATGACGAAGTTACAGTATAGTGATACGTGGCTGGCAATAGGTATAAAAAGTTAACCTTATAATTCTTTCACGGTAGGGTAGTCCTAACTCAGACCTCGCCTGCTTTTGAAATTAATCCAATAACGATTTTGAAGGATATTTTCCTGAAATTTCTGGGCCTGAAAGTTATTCTGATAATAATAATAATATTTTCCTCAGGACTTCTATTTCAGGAAAATCAGTGGCCTTCAGCAAAGTTTTATTATGTCTTCCTTCGCGTGTGATATTTCTTGAAAATACTTTCACGAATTTTTATGAAAATCGAACACGTGTTAATATTTACTCCACCTGGACTATTTTATGAGAGAAATATTTTATACAGAAGTAATAAGATAAAAAGACTAAGTGAATCATGACATTTTGCCGTGGAAATAAATGTTAGATACGTACGAGTATATTTAAAATAAATATAAACTCTTCAATTTAGGAGGCAGGAATGGGTACCGCCGCCCAGGGAACCTTTATTGGATAACCAACACCTCTACCATAGGTCACCCCAAGTGGTTCGCTACGTTTGGTGATTTAGCAGGGGTGCCCGGGTTCATGGGGTGAGGTTTGTCTAGGTCTTGGAGGCGGATGGCCAGGACACACTGAACCCCAGATTCTTACCCACCCCTTAAACCCTTTTCCTTCCCAGAACTCTCCTCTCCTTCCTTTCCTTAAAAAAACCTCCACACAGCATCCCCAAAGATGACATAGGCCCTATAGGGAAATTATTTTCCTCGGGACCTCCTCTGTAGATCAATGGTAAAGGAGGATAAAGTATCAACCATCTCATGGTAATCATAAAATGTGCAGTGTTTTATGGTATACACTGTGTGCAAAGTCGTATCTTCTCCAATCTTAAACTTTTTAACTGATATAAAGATAAAAAGATAATAAAGCTGTTTTAACTGATGGCCTCCGTGGTGGAGGGGTAAGGCTTTCGACTATTCGAAATTCGCGGGTTCAAATCCCAGCGTGCGCTAATAATTTTAAATGATTTATTTGTGTTAATTCACAATTTTATTATTTAAAAATGATATATTGCATATGTACGGTATGATCCGGAGTGAAATATACTCTCAGTATCGCCCTGGTGTAAAACCACCCTTCAGAATTGTTACGAAGTTTTAAATGGCTTTAGCCGTGTTTGGTGACCAGATCTAAATAACCAGGTTCGTCCCTAAGACCCTTCTTCCCCATCTCCTTCCCCTCACCACTCTCTTTAGCCACAAACATGCCTCAATTTATCACTCCATAGTCTCACTGGCTTTAAGCGGGAGCAGTTGGTACTCTAATGCTAAAAATAAAAATTATTAAATTATCTATGTAAAGCCTCACTCAAGTTACACCTCAAGGATGACATGCTGACCCCAGGTTGTTACCCATTCCTCATACATTTTTCCTTCTCAGAACTTCCTATCCTTCCTTTCCTTAAAAAGATCCTCCACACAGCATCCCCTAAGATGTCAGATCCCCTGAGGGTATTTATTTTCCTTAGGGCCTCCTGTCTGCAGCTAACGTAGTGAGAGGAATATAAACGCTAGAAATATTTCGAATCTTCATGCCTGCAAAATTTTGAAATCAAGCGTCTTATTTGCACGAGTCTAGTAAGCGAAAAAGTGGTTTTGATTTATTTTGTGCATAATTTTATAAGAACGAAAAAAGTGAGAACATGGAAAACCTCAAAAATAGTCTTAGCCACAAAGGGATATTTTAAAAAAAATTGTGTCTTGTATTGCTTCATAGTTAAGTCATGAAAAAAAATTTTTGTGGTTTACGCTTATATATTTTGTTACGTTAATAATAAATTTATTGTAACTTCAATACATAGAAAAGCTAGTAAAAGCTTCGATTTATCTGTAGCATATTTTTGATGTTCATACTGTAAGCCGATTCGTCGTAAAGATTAATCAAAATAGTATCTAAATAGGATTTCACGTATAACTTCATCTTAATATGTAATCAAAACAAAAATAAAATTAAAATTTTCTGTTGTTTATACGATTTATTGTCATTCAAATAAAAAGGTATTCATAAAACGCTAGGAAATAGAACTCTGCCGAGTTATTATTATAAACCGTTTTAACTTCGTTATCACGGAATTAAAAGTATTTTACCTTGTTTGCCTGCATCTGACAGCGTGACACAATATATATTTTTAAATTGCCTTAAAAAGAAAGTTAGCAGGAAATACTCCGCGACAAAAATAACTGGACTGTTTGAGCACGAAAAAACAGAGATATAAAACTAAAATACCGTTTATTTAAATGGAAACAACCTGGAAAATGTGCGCGTTTATGATGATTTCATAAGATGGTGGCTGCTGCTCGTGGCTGAAAAATATCTAAAGAAAAATAATCATGATGAAGCTCTCAGAAATGTTCTTGGACTTCCATGGGACACCCAGTGGCGTAGGGTGGGGGGGCGGGGGGGGGGCTTATTATTATTTATTAAAAATATCTATAATTATATTATTTAATCTGCAAATTTCGCAATTCGTGGGAAAACCGCACGCATATTATAAGAGTATTTCTAATCAAAGCTGATAACTCGCGAACAGATCCACTTTTAATTAAAACCAGAATTGTGTTCAGAATGTATTAACGAATGAATTTCAGTTGTGTATTCATCTGATGATACATTTCGAAAGAGACCATTATTTTATTCGAAGTGCAGTTATAAAATTCTAGTTGCAGACTATTTATGTGCTACCAGAATCAAAGAAAAACCACTTTCATGTTCTGAGTGTAGTTTTAATTCACCGCATACAGACTTAATTTAAACCAATTTTGTGTTCAGAATGTAAGTTTCCAGTTGAGGATTCATTCATTCAAAACATTCTCTTATTTGAAGTTCAGTTACAATATTCTATTTGCAGACTATGTATGTGCTGCCAGAATCAAAGAAAAACCATTTTCATGTTCTGAGTGTAGTTTTAATTCGCCAGGTACAGATTTAATTTAAACCAGTTCAGAATGTAAAATTCCAGTTGGATTTATCTGCTGACACATTTCGAAGGAAAACATTCTGTTATTAGATGTGCAGTTATAAAATTCTAGTTGCAGACTATTTATTTAATGTCAGAGTCAAATAATTTTTTTTATGTTCTGAGTGTAGTTTAAATTCACCGCATACAAACTGGTTTTGTGTTCAGAATACAACGATAAATTAAATAACGAGTTGCAGATTCATCGTGCATCGACTAAAGCTTTACATTTGAGTTACATAATGCTGTAAAATTCTGATAAATTGATGGTCACGTGTGTAACTATTATTTGGGGCTTCTAACGCAGAATAAATCGATCAAGAAGTTGTAAACATTATTTTCGTTGAAAGAATACTCGTCAAATGTGATTATTAAAAAAATCCAGCTCGTATGTAAATAGGTCGTAATAAAAAATAGGATTTCCATAAACACCCCCTCCCCCGCCGCTTGAAGTACCTAAATAAGGGGGAGGCGAAATTTTCCTCCGCCCTGGTGTTCTGAGTGCAGTTTTAATTCACCACATACAGATTTAATTAAAACCAGTTTTGTTTTCAGAATGTAAGTGCCGGCAGAAGTAAAGAAATACCATTGTCATGTTCTGTGTGTAGTTTTGATACACCGCGGTTCATCGTATACCGAGTGAAGCTTTGCATTTGAGTTTCATTCCATATGTATGAGTGATGACGATGAGAAATTCTATCACAGGCATACCATCTCGATTTCTGAGAGCACTTATATATAAATTTGTAGTAGAATTTATAAGCATAATTTTATTGGAAGAGTACGTACTCGGCTTATGGGATTAAAAAAATCGGCATAAAAAATAGGATATCTACCCCCCCCCCCCCCCCCGGTCAGCGTTTAAAAATCTGCGGAAGAAGTACCTGTAGAAGTAAGGAGGGGGGGGGCAAAATTTTCCTCCGCCCCGGGCGGCCGAAACCCACGCTACGCCGCTGGGGACACCATGTCGGGGATATCTATTAAGTTTCCGGTATCCTTCCTTCCTAAACATGAAATAAAAAGCACCATTGTACAAATTACTCAACAATCAACTCACACTAAAATCTATCTACTTTACTATCAAGACATCCACTACCACAATACTCGAAATAACAATAAAATCCGCGTTCTTTAAACACACACTGCAAACATAGAATGAAATATCTGAACTATATTGCTTACAGACTATGTAATTCGCTTCCAGATATACGCAAAAACATCCAGCATCATAAAAAATTCAAAGTTACAACTTAAAATTATTTTTTTTAGTGTTAAAAATGAAAATTTGAAAATTTCTTGTGTTGTTTTGTTCTGGCTTGTTTCATTTTTCTCTCATTTTCTTTTCCCTGTATTTACAATCATCCATATTTGTACATTATTTTTTGTTTGTTTATTAGTTTTCTTTTGTTGTTTGTTCTACTTAACCTTTCTCTTTTATTTTTATTAGTACGTGAAACTTGTATTTTTGATATTAAAATACTAGTTGAAAATTGAACCTACTACCTTCCACTTATGAATATAAGTTTCTCCCGTCACTACATGAGTTTTTATCTCATCAGGACTGCCCTAGCAAGAAATAAAAATAATAAAAGGTATATAAATAGTGAGTCCTGTCAGACAAGGATCCTTACCCACTGCCAAGGATCTTAACCGTCCGGAAATGGAGTTCGTCAGCTGTATTTGTCAAATTCTTGACACCTGACTTTATGAAGTTAGTAGAATATTAAATATATTTTTGAACTGAACAAAATGATAACTTAAATCAATCAACCAATAATACTAATTTGGGTTGTATGTTGAAATATTACTTATTGCTGCGTTAAATTTTTCAGATTCAATTAACTCATATTTGTTTTGAATTTAAGGGTCATTTTCAAATTTGGTACTGATTGTTCAGACTATCAATAAAGTAGATAGCTACCTAAAATAATAAAAATAAAAAAAAAATTAATTAATATGTTATTCTGTTTTTGAAATTTGTATTCCTAGGTAAATTTACGACTAGAAGCCGCATGCCACTACACTTTTAATAGGCATATATTTAAAAAAAATAAACTACCCCTAAACTTAATTACCACAAGAACCATCCGTTTCAGTCGAGAACGGCGTAAAAACGTGCATTTAAATTTATATTCGTAAAAACTTTTATTCACGTAATTTTCCGTTTTGACGCCGACGCCATATTGAATCTTGTCCATAGAAACCACATAGTGACGTATATCAGTTGTGCCAACCATACAAAACAAATTCATAGTAAAATAATTTGCACACATTAAAGAAAGTGCCCCCTTTATACCGCCTGCTCACGTCAAGGCAAGAAAACATCCCAGTTTTCAGGTAGTTTAGCGGCTACGCTAGGTTTGTGTAACATGGTTTGTGATACAAAAGAAAGTGCCCCTTTTTTTTATTAAGGAGAAAATACAGATACAGACGTCAATTGACAAGAATATACAAAACAATTAATGGAGAATTCGCCTGCATCCAAACTATTTGTCACGGATTAACATTGACAGCAGATAAAAACATACACAAATATTTTTACCGTTAAATACGGAAAAGACGTATGAATATACATAAGTAAATATTATTTTACAGAGAGATGAAAAAAAAAATGCGCAATATCCTTATAAAAGTTTACAAATTGTTTTTGGAAAAATTATGATGGTAAGACCAAATATATATATAGATAAAAAAAAATATCATACAGAAATTTAAAAAAAGAAAGGTAGTTAAAATTATAAACCAAGCAATGTCTAAGGTATTGTACTTTGTAGGAAAACGGCCTTCAATTTTCTACTAAAAGTACTGCGTGTATCAAAAAATAAGTCGGAATCCTTCTTTCACATTCTTCTGATTGGATTCCTGACACCAGCATTTGTACGCGTCCGGCTAATGTGGAATAAGTCGTTAAGCCTTGTTACTCTGGGTGGTATTTTGAAGTTTATTAGTTTCAGTAGGTCAGGACAGTCGATACAGTTATTGCAGATTTTATAAAGCGTCATGAGGTCAAGGTATGTTCGCTGGTTAGTTAGAGTGGTGACGTTATAATTCGAGAGCATATTTATGTACCCCCGTTTAGGTGCACTCATTCTGTAATTGAGGTATTGCAGAAATTTCTTTTGAATACTTTCAATGTTGACTTTATAGACACCGTAAAGTGGTGTCCATATGGAGGTGCAGTATTCAAGTTGAGAACGGACCAGCGTGTAGTAAAGCAGAAGATAAGTTTCAGGTTTTCGAAATTCGCGGCTGTTTCTGATGACAAATCCTAGCATGCGGTAAGCTTTATTCACAATATTCTCAATGTGCGCATCGAAATGGAGTTTAGAATCAAAAAGTACGCCTAGATCTTTTATACAGTAAACGCGCTCGAGTAAATAGTTACCAATACAATAATTGTGTGCCTTTATAACGCCTACTCGCGTCAAGGCAAGTAAAACATCCCAGTTTCCAAGTAGTTTAGCGGCTACGCTAGGTTTGTGTAACATGGTTTGTGATTCTGGCGTACAATCTCACAAAACGAAAGCTAATTTTAATTTTACGTAATCGAAATTTAGAATGAAATATTTTCTACTTCCCCCAATGCAAATAGTTGCCTTTTAATGTAATTTAGGTGAATCAAAAGGTTTTTTTTTTAAAAGTGCGTATTAACCGTTGCCAGCGATCTCCAAAAATTACCGTGATTTTTGGCGTATAGCAATCTTTTTTTAATATTATGAAAATTTGTCCTGACTGAAACCGATGTTTTTTGCGGTAGCTAAGTTTAAAAATAGTGTTCTTTCCAAAATCTGTGCCTATTAAAAGTGCGGCGGCTTATCCATAAATTATTTTGAAAATTTGTACGGTAACTTTAGTTAGTACCTTCCTAGAATATGTGTGATTTTTGACATATAGCAATCTTTTTTTAATATTTATCGATTGGTACCCTGGAAATAGTGGAAGTTGTTCAGAATGCAAAATAAAGTAATACGAAACTTCAGCCGTAACGAGAAATTACGTACAAATTTTTTTGTTTATGAAATATAAATTTAAATGCATATTTTTCCACTGGTCCTGACTGAAACCGATGTTTTTTGCGCTAACTAAGTTTAAAAATAGTGTACTTTCCAAAATCTGTGCCTATTAAAAGTGCGGCGACTTATCGTAAATTTAATAAAATTTTGACAGATTTCGTGATTTTTAAAAAATCTTATATTATTTTGTAAATAAATTTGACAATATTTGTTTTTGAAAGGCAGGAAATCCTAGGGCAAATATGTGTAAATACTTTTAGATTTACAAACCCTGCAATAATAATTATAATATTCCGTGTTTTTCACGGGTTAGTGTTATAATGTTATTATTAAGATTCTGAGAATGCTGATTCATTGCTTGAAGAAATCCCGACGTTTAAAAGTGAGGAAGTCGTTAAGCCAATTTTGAAGAGTACCTAGCGTCTTTATTAGACGATTCCACTGAGATTGCTGGAGAGAGAATGGAACGGTTAAAAATCAGACAAAGAAAAAGGACTAAGGAGAAAAGACGAGCATGATAATCCAAACTGGTCTCTTTAACTGCCGCCTCTGTTGTGTTGTGTCAGGAGAGTCCGATGGCTGTCGCTTTGTATCCTATCAGTAAGCTGATTTTCCCACCAAAATAAACGAAGTGCATGTATCGATCCTGTTAGGACATATTCTTATCGAAATGCAGCACACGCCGAGAATAAAATTGCAGATGGAAAATCGATATTCATGGCTTTATCTGATTCAGAGCCGGTGTTGCCAAGAATAATGAAAATTCACGATAATTCAAACCAGTAAAGAATTTCAGATGTACAAAAGAATGACTGTACGCAAGTACCTACATATTAAACTAACCTTTAGACTTATTAACTAGACCTCCAAGAAAGAAAACATGTAACCAATACATTTTGAAAGCTTAATATCGAAACCTATTAAAAACGACCGGGTGTTCCTCATGGATTGGTTTTGGGTCACTTTTAATTTATGTTTATATATTTGCTAGTTTGAAGCTGGTAAAGTGTGTTGTGCGGCGCACATCTCCAGGAAACTAATGAGCTTTCAAGAAACCTCTTAAACCGAATGAATTACTTAAACCTTAATAATATAACGCTGTCTTTTCTGGTTAAATCGATCAAACGTAAGCTTTAAACGTTATTTTCCCATTTCCCCGGAAAGCATGAGCATTATGGTGAACTGCCGTAAACCGCAAATGGCTTTCAGACGGATCGTAACGCCGTTTAACGACAGTGTTTCATCACTACGTACGTACAAGCACATTACCTACCGCCTTTCAACCAGGCTCTGAGATTTTCATAGACGTTTAAGTCTACGTTTACGTCCCACGCTTTAAAACTACGTGAAGATGACATTAGAAATTCTATAACTTTAAACATTCCGTTTAGTTTTAACTTTACAGTACAGAAATAGCAGATTATAAAGTCAAAACTCAGACAGTTTGAAATATTTATTAGTTTCCAGTATATCTACATTAATACATTTAATACCAATCACTTACATGCGTGCCTTCTCCCTGATGGCCGATTTACTGATTCCTTTCAGTTCATTAGAGCTGAACTACGTGGTAGTTCTGTATTTAATTAATCAAATTTACTCTTAAATTATAAGGTTTGGAAGTAGTTACTTAAATACCCCCTACTTACTTCATTATAAACCATAAATATTTAGAATTATGGGAATTATACAATTTGTCCTTGTATATCCCAATTCCTTTTTACAATTTTTTTTCCTGCCGGTGGGTACATAAAATTGATGATTATATTTTGACAACTCGTAGTAACCACAATCATGCGAACTTTGGAAGGATAAAAAGGCCACCATCTTGAACCAGAATCATAACTTCAAACAAATTTAAAAACAGATGAATTTCCGAATGGTCAAGTAAAAAAATGACTTTATCTGTCAATTTAGAGCCCCTTTTGCATAGGAAAACGCGCCAGGGAAGAATTGTATGGTATTCTATCACCTCTGCCTAAATTTAGTGGTTAGTTAATAGACGCGTGATCTAAAGCGTCGGGTTTCTACCCAGTCCTAAGCAAGTAGTACACAAGCAACATTTTCTGCTTATAATTGTGGAAATTGTATAATATATTGAAACATAATCAGGATATTCGTAATCCATCAGGAATGTGTGTGGGCGTTTTGTTTTTTTATTTTTAAGAAGTCTAAAGCGTTAGGTTTCCGCATCAATTCTTGTTAACAAAGTCCTCCATCATTGCTCAAGCTATTCTTTCGCTTATTATGATGGTCGTAGGAGAAATGTGAATATTTGATTTCTTAAAATCAGTTTTTAAAAATTTATCATTTTATTCGTAACACAGAACAAATTAATTAAAATTTTCCATCTAAATGAATTACTGTTGAGTGATACCCACTAATAGAATCAATTATCTGAAATCCCAATCAAAATTATTAAATTTCAGGCTTATCTAATTAATCAAGGATCCACGTAGAAGGAATTAATCGAAACCATTAGCCGCTTTAGTATTCGCAGTAGTAGCGAAACGGGGCTCGCGCCATCTCATTTCTTTAATACGTGTGAAGGAGATGCAAGAAAATTATTACTTTTTTAAGTGAAAACTTCTTCCGATTTGAAACTCTATAAAACGAAAAATAGCGACACTAAAAAGATACAAACACCAGTGGCGGTCCGTTAGTGTTCAGTGAGCTAGAGCGCTAAGATTGAAAAATATCACGTTATCGACGTTGTTGTAGCTGAAAACGATTTTTTTTTCAAAATATCAACTTTTTGTATGAAAATCTTCAGGAGTCTTTCCGTCTAGGGATGCGCCGCATCCTCATACTGAAAGATCTTCATTCAAAAAATTTAAAATTAAAAAAAAACATTTTCAGCTACAACAACATCAGAAATGTCGTATTTTTCAATCTTAGCACTCTAGCTCACTGAAAACTCACGGACCGCCACTGACAAACATCTATAAGATTTAGCCTGCAAGATGGTATAATCGGTCTCTTTGTGCGGTAGCCTCCCCACTCTTGTCTACTTTGGTTTTCTGAAGGTTTCGCTTCTACGGCGTGTGAATTGCACACCTGATTTTTATTTTGAGCCAAACGTACGTACATTGTTTGTCTCACTATTATATAACGTTTAAGAAAGAGCTGCAGCATTACTGTGATAAGGAGTTTCTTGCCTTTTTGTGCAGTTGCCGTAGGAGTACCGTTGCCGTAGGAGTACCGTTGCCGTAGGAGTACCGTTGCCGTAGGAGTACTTAGAGCGCCCATTCGCTTCCTTAAGCATATCACATTTCAATTATTGAATTGTATTTCAATTTCTTCCCCTAAAATTATTATAAAATGATATATGTTATTTGTTGACTCTTTTTCACAAAAAAATATAAATTGATTTCAAAAAACTATTGATTTATCTAGTATTATGTTTTAAATTTTAAGAAAATATGTTAATTTTTAGTACAATAAGGTTTTACCGTAGGTCGTTGGCAGATTTGTAAAATTTTCAAATAAAATTTTGTATTATACAACACACATTTCAAATCATATAATCATGCAGTAAAATAAATCAATAATTTATTTAAATAAATGAAGACAATATAAGCGAAACTCAATCGAAAATCTGGAAACAGAAAAATCAGAAAAACATATTGACTCCTCTGGGATAGGATATTTGAGGTTTTACTCATAAAGTTAAAAATTAAAAATAATAATTTATTATCTGGGAAAGCTATGTTTCAGAATTTTAATTTTAGTTTATAAAATATATATATTTTTTTAAATCCGCGCACGTGTTTTTTGACGAAAATACTTCATTTTGTCTATTTTTACGGTCTAACAAAGTAATATATTTAAGATTTTTTTTACATTGATAAATAATAATTTAAAAAAGTACATAATTTAAATAGATTTATCATCACGCTTTTCAGCATTTTGAATGTTGGAATAAATGAAAGCAAATTTTTAATGAAATAAAATCGATATTGAGTTATTATCACATACATTATCACATTATTACTCACCAATCAGTCGATTACACATTTTGGGAAATGATATGCTAATATCGGTGACATTTATTTCTTAAAATTAGCGCAATATAAACATGCACTCAAAAATTATTTTTCCATAATGTAACTTTATATACGCAATATGGACATGTTGAAATGAAATGATGATATTTCTCATTGTTCTTTTTTGTTAATTTTTGTTGTGATACACAAAATAATTGTATGATATTTTTAAGTTTAAAACTACTATTACGTAATGATATTATTTTTCTTACTTTTGTACTCTATTATATGTTTATTTATAAAAGGCAGTATAGCCGTTTATGTATTTAAAATTTAAATTAAATTAAAATTATTTTAAAAAGCTGGTCGGAGAATAATTAATCTTTCTCATTGGAGCCGCCCTGTACGAACGTAAGAACATCTTTCGACCAAATTGGATTTCTCGGCCGCTGGCTGGTTAATGGCCCTTAACGTAAAATATCTTTGAACAAAATAGGTATTGACAGGTCAAAAACAAAATCATCATTTGTATTGTGTTGTGGATATACCCGCAAATTATGTTTTATAACAAAATCTCTAAAACTGTGTTTTTTTTTTTAAAACATCTCGCCTTTTTGACCAACGAAACGTAATTACCGTAGGGTCGTGAACTAACTCCCAACTCGAGTGGTTTTTGGCCGAATTGAGTTAAGCGAGTTGCTACCTACATCCATTATCCATAAAGCAATCGGAGGACTAAATATTGAAAGTGTTGACCCATCAATGTCAGTACAGCGCTGATTCTAAAAGGGTAAACCCAGACCGAAACGGGTATCTACGCCATTAAAATATCCATACACACTTACAGGGTTACAGGGTTACAAGGTGACAGGGTACAGGGTTTTTGATTTTTAACCCAACACGCGCCATATGACTTTAAAAAAAAACAAATATAGATACTACCACGGACATATGAATACATCTGGACCTGCCCTAAGTGATAAAACGTAATATTTCCCCCTCCCCATGGAACCGGCTATAAGCTCCGCCTTGGCGCCAGCTCGCTCCATGGGGAGGGGAGAGAATCTAAAATATGTGACGTCATCATTCTTGTAGTGACCAGCGCGAAAGTAACGTCTATACGTTTTACGAAATATCACGCCAAAAACGTCAGCTTGCGCTATACATTATAGGTACATATTATATAGACATAGCGAATGTGGGCGGTTCTCCAGTATTCTCGTCGCTGGTTATAGGGGTAAGTAAATTATGAAACATTTGTAATAGTGTTTTAACTAAACAAGGCAACAAAATATTGCTATGTGTATTGGGGCAAGTCTTTTTGCGGCGAGCATTTGGCCTTAGCAAATATGTTATTATCGTGGCAAGCAATTCGCGCTCCCATGTAAAAAGGTCTATTCATTCAAAGCAGATTTTGCTTTTAAGAACTAAATGGTGATATTGTAATGCGAGATGCCTATTTACTGTCAGATTGATTGTGTAACGAATCACAGTCATCTTTCCCCTCTTCCCCCTTCATAGTTTGGTTTTACCCCCTCGTCTGTATCTTCTGGTCTATTGAATTCTGATGTCTATGGGTACTACATATCATGAAAATCAGAACCCATTGACCCATCTGAAACCGTCGACTTTTTTACATCTCAAGTCTATGTTGTAACAGTTTAAAACACGTTGGCCCCAATGTAACTGCTATTACTTGAATTGCATTGTGTTTTAATTTTTAATATATGGCTAGCTCATAAAATCTGAAAGATAAAGCATGAAGGAAGGTGCACAGTATTATGAATGAAAGTCTGATGCAACCGAATATATAAAAGATTTATTGAATTTAAATTACAAATGACATTATGAAGTATTTATTAATAGACTCTTTAGATAATTATGTGATCTTAAAGGGGTGTTTGTAAATCTCGAAGAGGTTAATACAGCAATCAAACTGTATTGCGAAATAATAAATTTACGTTATGTGGAAGATAATCTACATGTTGGACGCCAGAGCTTTTAAACTACAAAACCCAAGTAAAATTATTTATAACAAAGTGGTAACCTTGAATATTCTAATATGAATAAAATGTTACGATATAATGAATTTACATTACGATGTCGAGACGTCATGGTGTGTCGGTTTCGTCCGCCGCAGGTACGTGCTTCCCTTGGGCTCGCCTATTCCAAACTCAAGCTAGGTACAGATTCTTTCCGGAACGTCTATGCTTCAGTGATGTGGTCAACGCTCTCCGATATTCGTGATATATTACCGCATTCGGGGTTGGAAGGTAACGATGTAAATTATCGGTTACAATGTAATCTTTGGGGGTGCTGTGTGGAGGGTCGTTTTAGGAAATGAAGGAGAGGAAGTTCTGGAAAGGAAAAGGTGTGAAGGGTGGGTAGGAATCTGGAGGTCAGTGTGTCCAGGAGTGACGGAAGCATGTATCCATCTTTCCATTGCGGTGCAAGGCGGTGGATCGAGACGGTCTTGCTGGAGAGGTCCAAAGGTCTCCCTCAAACAGTCCCTCCCGATCAGCGCAGTTGATAGGCAGAAGCATCCGCCCCCAAAACCCGGACCAACCTCATCCCGTGAACCCGGACATCCCTACTAGCAATTGTGAATGCCTACAAAATGCCACATAGTATTTATACTACATTTTGTTTGTTGTATCGAAATGAATACCTATTTATCTATGGGACATGCATGCAATTAGGTTATTTTCAAGCTCTTTTGGTGACATTTTTAAACATGAGTCAAGTATTTTAATATTAACTAGCTGACCCGGTCACGCGTTGCTGTGGCTAATAAAACACAACGTCATCTACTGGATGGTTATCCAACCTTTATAACCACCGCCGTCTTTGAGTTTATCGCGAAGAGACAGACAGATGCCGCGGAGGACTTTAATTTATAATACGTAGAAATAGTGTGAAAGATTATAATAATGTGCCTGAAATGCTTGGGGTAACTAACGGATTTAAGTTAATAAGGATTAATACTGTATCCGTATAAATAACTATTCAATTACTGCAATGTACGTGCCCATTTTTGTAGGAGATAGAGTGGGTATAGTAAGCTATCGATGGCGCGAGTGGGCAATAGCTGGAAAAGCTGCTAGTGAAACATGGCAAAAGGGTCTCCATCATAATTAATTATTATTCCTTCGTGTCCAAATACATTCTGGAGAGTTTGCCTGTCATATTTCATATATTTCAACCCAGAAATAACACGTTATAAGCTGGTAAAAGGTAAACATTTTAATATAAATAATAAATGGAGTTTTAATGGTGTACTTTAAACAGACTTGATCGGGCTTGGGGTTGGGATATCTTAAGTCATACAACGTTGTAATGCTATTTTTACAGCTTATTAAATAAAATTATTCACTTCGCGTCGCTTGTAATATAACAGGTATATTTGAATACTAAATTTCCGCACTATATCGTTGGACACAAAGCTGGATTTTCTTTCAACATTTTTTGAAGAATTTTTCGTTAATTTAGACATTTTAAAGCTCCGTAGATCATGATGAAAACTACGAGACACAAGTAACCCACAAGAATTTCGAAACAGAAAAAAGGCGTTTTCAAACAGAAACGATTTTTCTAAAAATCACTTCAAACCACTGATTTTATAAGTTTCACCACAAAAAGATCAACATTTTATTTCGTTCAGAAGTTTGAATATTATTTTATTTTTTCGTCCACTCAAGCCATGTAGTGCTGTATCTGTCGCCAAATTACAAGTCGTCTAAAAAATTATGGTCATTTTATTATTATGGTCGCTCATACACGTAAGATTTACCCACACCTAATTGGAACAAAGACATTTTGCAAGTTCCAGCTCCCTCTTCCACCTTTGGTCAACATAGTTTTAGATACTTTGCCGCAAAAATATTCAACATGCTCCTAGAAAATATCAAACAGAGTCAAAAACAGAAAGATTAAAAAAAAATTAAAATTTCGATATGTTCTATGATCGAGCCTTTACTGGTGCTCTCACCCAAACGCCTTGTCATTGACAGTTATTGTAGTAATAAACTTGCTGTTTTTGTATTGTGTCTATGCAAGCAATAATGTAAACTCAAAAAAAGTATTGCTATATAGGAACCTATTTAATTTACTAAAAATTCTGCCTCAATACAGGTTTGCCTAGTGAGGCAGGCTACGCACAACTTAAAATATAGCATATTATTTTAATTCCGTATAACCGTTTTTACATAAATATGAACAGATTTAGAGAGAGAAAACACCAAGCTTAAAAAAACGGCCTTCATGTGGATTTTTCTGAATAAATGTTTATTAACCATCGGTAAGCGATTTTAAAAACTTTAGCCGTATTTGCGTTTAAATTATTAATATTTTTAAATGCGTATGTCCGCGAAAGCGTCATTCATCTGCTTTTCCAAAAACAGAATTTCATTTTGGAATACGTATGAAAACAGCGAATGTTATTTTGTATGGGCCCAAGGGATTATCTGTCAAACTTCAGCAGACTGCAATGCATCTTAAATATAAATTTGAATGCTTATATGTTTTACCAAAATGTCGATAAAATCAGAACTTCGTGAACACTTGGTTACCAGTTCAACCATGAGTGAAATATCGCTGCTTTCAAAACTGGCTTTAAAAATCAGGACTACATTAACTTTACTCCGATTCAAACCATTCATAACTGCGAACGATGCTGGGAATATTTGGAAGATAATATTGAATCGAAACCGAAATCAGTAACAATTACACCCCAGACGGAAAATTTTAAGCTAAATAATCTATTTACTGACTATGTCTGACTATTAATAAATGCTAAAAAAAAACCCAAAGTAATGCATATAAGATCATCTAATGCCAAATTTCAATTTAATCCTAATATTATTTCTCATAATTTTAATAGCATCCATAAAAATATTCCAACTAATTGTAAATGTGAAAGCTTAGAATTAGTTACGAAATACGTGTATCGTGGTGTTACAGTAGATTGTTTTTTTTTTTAAATGGGACAAACATATAAAAAAAACCTGTAAAAGACTCAGATCAAATGCTGGCAGAATGTACACATTAATTTTTTTTCTATCAATTGAAACACTTAAAATAATTTATATGTCACTAGCAGAATCTATTATAAGATATGGATTAACAATATGGGGAAATACTACTATAACCAATCTGAAACAAGTCCAAGTTGTACAAAACGCAATTTTTAAATTATTAGTCTTCCCTAATATTTTCAAATTGAGACATAATACACCGTTGCTGTTTCAGAGCGCCAAAATTTTACCGGTTAAGGCAATACTATGGCACAAAATTATAATTCAACATATATTTACCTCCCAGCATAAAGAGAAATTAGAACATAAATACAGCACTAGATTCACGCGCAACGACGGGTTAATAGTTCCGAAATTTAACAATAAGTACGGGCAGAGAACGTTTAAATACATCATACCGAAGATATTTAATTTATTACCTGACACTATAAAGCAATGTAATTCTATGAATAAGGTTAAACATATGGTGAGAAATTGAAAAAAATATATTTATATTGATATGTATGAAAAATGTTGAATCTGTACATATAAGATGTAAATTTTAAATGTAAAAAATCTATACGTAACTAAAATATAAGCACCTGTTGACAAGCCAATTCAATTGGCTTAGCAGGACTTGTTTGTTGATTACAATATGTATTATCTATTCTTACCTACATACGTCTATCGGGAATCCAACAGGATTCTCATCTCGGACCACTTCTATTTATTTTATATAGGCAAATATTGTAAAATACTCACAAATAAAATTATTTGCTGGTACTTCTAAGCTGTACACGAACATAGCAAGTCAAAACGATTGTGTCAATTTACAACATGATTTTAACAATGTAGCTACCTACTGTCAACAAAACCAATTATTTCATAAGTTTCAAAATGTCATCACATGGTCTTTTCCAGAAATAAAATTAAATATTTTTGAATTATTCTAACAATATTACCAAAACAGCAACATTGCAACAGTCTCAGATATTCGTTATCTTGGAATAACCCTTGACAGTAAATTATTATTTATTTATTTTGTAAGAGCCAAACAGCTTATACATAAATATAGAAATACATATAAACAAAGTTAAATTAAGCCAAGCTAAAAAGGTCTCCTATGTTAAAGTTAAATGGAAGCGAAGATTTTTATATCTTAAAATTATTTTTTGATGAAGAGGAGAGGAAGGGGAAAATAGGATAAGGATGGAAGATGCTTCCGATACATTCCACACTCTTGTATTAATTTTCTATGGTACGCTTTACTTCTATTCGATATTTCTGAAGGGTATTGTTAAAAATGTCTATGTTGTAAAATGTTGTATTATATTGCGCACCTTGGAATTGGGTATTTTTTTTAAATGTTAGTTCGAAATGTGGGCAAATGAAATGAAGTGAATTGTCTTGTTAATCTTGTCGGAATATCAATTTGTATTAAGGTGGTGAGCTCTGGCGCGTTCAGGACATTATTCAGAATTTAAATAACATTGGTCAAAAATTAAACGTCGTGTGTAGAGGGAGTTGAAGTTTTGAAAGTTTAAAGATTCGGTATAATTTGAAATGTGTAATTTTTTTTTAATAATTTACGTGTTTAAAAATTTTTTTGCATTCTTTCGAATTACAAGATATATTTTCAAAACACTTTTACGAGATAACCTGCATATACAACAAATCACGAATAAAGCTGCTAAAATGTTAGGTTTCATCATTCATTAGAAACCCAAAACTTTTGAATAGCATCAATATTATTAAGCAACGTTACTTTGTCTACGTACTGATTCATCTGGAGTTCGCATCGGTCGTTTTATCTATATTTTAACATTTTACTATAAAGCAAATCAAAATGATTTCTTAAAATATCTCTGTGGTAGGTCTCTTGTAAGTTTAAATAATTATGCAGAGGCAGCTTCATACTTTAAAATCGAATCATTGAGTGTATGAGGACATCACATACATAGATGCATTATTTATGTATACATTAGTTAGCAATAATTAGATTCAATTTAATGCATCTGCGCGCTCCACACAATTGTCCTAGTAGAGTAATGCAAAACGACTGTAAACAAAATTTTTAAAGAAAGAACGTAAGAGAGTTTTTATTGTTTTAATATTTATAATTCGTTTTATGTACCTACATGCTGTCTTTTATGGGTAACTATAAAGTTACCAATAAATGACAACTGTAACTATAGGTATGTACACTGAAATATTATTATTATCATGAGTGAGTTTTTTTTTATCGTTTTATTTGTTTGTATTGAACTTAATTAATTTAGAACTTAATAACATATCCTGTTTCATATTCATACATTTTTATTATAATACTAGCTGGTTCCCGGCATGCGTTGCTATGCCATTTAATAAAGTTTCCCTCCCAGGTTCACCTCCCCCTCCCGAGCTCCCCTCCCCCCTCCCGCGAACCACCTACCCGAGTTTCCCTCCTCCCTCTCCCCTCCCGCATTCCATACATTCAGTCCCGGTACATTCAGTATTCAAACAGCTCGCGTGCCACCTATTTTATGTTTTTTTTATACAAATTTCATAATGCCAGAGTTAACCAGTAGTTTTATATAAACCTTGACCTGACAATAACGAAAACAAAAAACAAAGAATTATCCAATTAGGTGCAGTCGTTCGGAAGTTATGCGCGTACATTCATTTCGACGATTCATTTTTATTTATAAAAAAGAGAAGATGACATCTTCAATCACGCTAGAGTAAGCTCCATAAAATAAATGTTTTTTTAATTTTCACGACCAATTTCGTGTTTTATATAATTTTTTCATGCATTTTATTATTTTTTATTATGTTGTCTTATTAGAGGTGCAGTCACACGGAGGAAAACCATAACTGGTTTTATTTAATGCAAATTGTCATTTTCGCGAAAATGAATAAATAAATCATATCAAATAGCAGAAGATATTAAACATATACGAAAGAAGCAAAATAAAACATCATATATGTTTAAAGTAAAAGAATTTACGTAGGTATCACATAATAAAAGAACCCGTTGAAAATAACAACAAGATTTATTACGCACTTATCACGCGATACTGTTTGCACTCCCTCACAATTCTCCCACGATATAATTTTTCTAAAATAAACATCAAGAACTTTCAGGAAAATTGTCATATTTATTTACAAAAGGAAATTGGTTATCTTTTTAACGAGCCATTAAAGAGAAACGGTTCAATTGCTATTGCCCAAGGCCCATCTCTCTTTAAATTGCTAAACCCATCTGAAGGTATAGAAAAAATAACTAAAGATATATCCGTATGTTTTGTTTATTTGAACCAGCAAAAACAACTGTCGAAGATGAGCTGAAAATTGAAAATTGGGGAGCTTTCACTGCTTTTCGCCCAACAAATCTAAATATGCTTATATATGAATATGTATATGAGATGTCTATGCGTTGCTAAACCGTTCATCCAATTGAGATGAAACTTAGGTGAGTTGTTGTGAGCATTCCCGCGAAGGTTTCTATATATATTGGTGAGCTCTGACATTATGAAATTTGTATAAAAAATGACAATAAGTGGCACGCGAGATGTTTGTAAACTGAATATACCGGGACTGAATGTATTGAATGCGGGAGGGGGGAAGGGAACTCGAGGAGGGTTCGCGGAGAGGGAAGGCGGAGAAGGCGAAGTTGTGACGCACGAGGGGAAGGGGACGCGGGAGAGGAAGTGGAGGCGGAAGTAGAACGGGACGAATGGGAAAGGACACGCAGGGAGATACAATTTATTTAATAAGTGGCAACGCATACCTGGAACTCACTAGTCACATTATAAAATCGCCCACAAGCTATACACTTAAATCGCCCAGTTTGGGATTCCCTGCTGTAGAGCCTGAAAGCAATTTTAACCACTCGGAGCTTTTTTTACCAAAATTTATTGTTGCCAGATATACATATGACGTAGGAGGCATACCTGACTTATTAAAACATTAAAATCCCAAAAATAAACCTCCAGGAAGGTTATTTCGTCACGGCTTGGCATGGATGGGCGGATTGTTTTGGTAACCCTTTTAAGAGAAATTGAATAAAAGCGACAATACCATTAGTTGTATTATGTTTGGCACATTGTTTAAAAATAGAAAGATGTTCTAACAACAAACAAATTTAAAATCCAAATTTATTTTTTTAACGGTTTGTAAACAACAAGGTTCTTAACAGGTAAGAACTTCTGAGACAGTTGTTTTTAACTCGTTAAGCAAACTTTCTAAATTATAAATTGATTCGCATTGCGAACGTAGTAAAAAAAGACGAATTATTAAATTGAACTATCTGGAAGAACTCTTGAGTAAGAGTTAATTCAATGTAATAATTTCGGTCGTGGCATGATTAATTGATGATGAAATTGTAATCCTGCGTAATGCCTAAAGTTTTTAAACTTTTATTCGACTTAGCGTCATATTAAAAACACTGCATGTTGAATGATTTACAGTTGCTATTTTATTTTTTGGCTTCCTCCATTAGTATTGATGATAGTATTATTACGCCAGCGACTGTCTTCTTTTTCTTTGCCACTTCCCACTTTAAGTGGGGTCGGCTCTCCTAATCAATCTGCGCCAAGACGACCGGTCTTGGGTTGTTGGATTGGGGAAATTTTGAGCTATTTTTGCCATGCTGGTCCACCATGTCAGAGGGGGGCGTCCTCTTCCTCTTTTTATTTCAGGTATAGCTAGCGCTTTATGGCACACGTGTTCTTTGTCTCTTCTCATTACATGACCATACCACCGTAAGCGACTTTCTGTTAGTTTTTCAGGAAGGGGGCTACCTTGAAACTACCTCTTATATGTTCGTTTCGTATTTTGTCCAGTTTCGTAACCCCACCTGACCATCTAAGCATTTTCATTTCTGCAACGTGCAGTTTTTGGACATGATTTTCCTTCACTGTCCAACACTCAGCCCCATACAGCATTGCTGGTCTCACTGCAGTTTTGTATATTTTGCCTTTTGTGCTAATGGGCATGCTTGAATCGCACAGTACTCCAGTGAGTGATCGCCACTTCTGCCACGCAACATTTACTCTGTGAGATACATCGGCCTCTACATTTGCATCTTTTGTTATTACTAAGCCAAGGTATTTGAAGGATTCTACTTTTGGCACCGGCATTCAGTCTGGATAGTAAACGGTGGTGTTGCTCGCTGTATTGCTGAAATTACATTCCAAGTGCTCCGTTTTTGACCTGCTGACACGAAGTCCTGATGTTTCAAGTGCTGTTATCCATTCTGTCAAGGTATTTTGCAGATCTTCCGCAGTTTTGGCAATCAGTACGAAATCGTCTGCATACAGAAGGTTCCAGGGTAGTTTCTTTTGAATATTTTTGGTGATGTAATCCATTACTAAGTTGAACAGTAATGGGCTCAGCGCCGAACCTTGGTGAACTCCCACCTCAACCTCGAATTCTTGGCTCGGACCGACCGGGCTTCTGACCCTTGTGCGGGTATTGTTATACTGTATGGTTGAAATTTAAGAACCAGCCTTCTACTTCATCTCCGACGCCGTGCCTTATATCTTTTAGGAAAGGAAGGAGAGGAAGTTCTGGGAAAGAAAAGGGTATGAGAGGTGGTTGGGAATCTGGGGGTTAACGTGTCCGGGAGTCACAGATGTATGAATCCATCCTTCATTGCGGTGCAAGGCGATGTTCCGAGAGAGTACGGCTGGAGAACTCAAAGGGACTCCCTCAACCATTCTCTTCCGATCCGGTCTGCAATGCAGTTGGTGGGAAGACGCATCCGCCGCCAAGACCCGAACATACCTCACCCAGTGAACCCGGGCACCCCTGCTAAGTCCGTTATGGATGGTTATCTCCGTCACCGACAGCATAGACTGTTTTATCTCCCGACATGCAGAACTAACTTGCCAATGGTTATGCCAGTCGGGAGAGCAGTCTTGTTGTTAAATAAAATCACTTCGAATATCGATATGTTTAACATCAATGAAGCACAATAATTGTGAATTATTAATAATTAATAAATCTGAATTATTCAGACGACAAGCTTTGTTGCTGTTATATGTGATTGTGCTTAATTGAAGTTCATAAATTGCTTAAATCTGTTTGAATCTTAATACCTTATCTCTTTTAAAACGCTTTGAAATTTTTAATTTTGTAATGTTTTAAAAATGAAAAAATCGAATTGAAATGAATTGAATTGAATTGAAAGTCACCAAACGTAGCGAACCACTCGGGGTGACCGAGATAAATAAAAGGTTCCCGAGGCGGCGCGCGGCGGTACCCATACCCGCCTCCCAAATTTTATCCGTAATAATTAGAATGACGTAGGTCGTGTTGTTGCTGTAATCAAGTACCTACCAAACAATATCAATCATAATCGCTTGTAATCTGCCACGGAGCGTGTTATCGGATTATGCAGCTTTAGCTAAGCCAACTTTGTCTAGCACTACTATCTTTATCCTGAAAAGCTAATTATTACTAAAAATCCTCTTTTTTTACACAAAATTGTTCATCATTATTTCATAATTGTATACCTACAACAGAGCTGTAAATAAAACATGTAGATGTTGTACGTAGTTTTTTTAATTGAAATTATAAAACAATGATACAAATTAATCATATTCCTTTTTTCAAAACTTAATGAAACCCATTGTATGAATCAGAAATTGTTAATTTGTTTTTTATAATGTAGGCTCATACCTAAAATTTTGTTTTACTTAGTTTTTAAATATCAAATCAGGTAGGTGAGTCCCCCATTCTCCATACACTGAGTAAACCGATTTCTGGCGTTTGTCATGGCTCTTGCCAGCATATCAGGCGTTATCCTGGCAATTTCTTCCTGGATGTTGGTCTTCAAATCTTGTAGGGTCCTTAGACGGTTCACATAAATACGGGATAAAAAACCCATTGAAAAAAATCACAAGGAGACAAATCGGGAGAGCGGGCGGGCCACTCCAAATCGCGCCTAATTGAGATGAGGTGCTCTGGGAAGTGTTCCCCCAAAACAGCCATCAATGTTCGGTGATCTAATGGGACAAAGGGACTCCAGTTCTTCTTCTTGTCGCATTTGCAGTTTGTCGGAACGTATTGACCCATATAACAATTGATTTCCGGTCCGGAACAGAGGCTAAATTAAAGCGAATCCGAAAGGCGCGCTGGGTTGCGATCACAGAACATCCGTTCAAAAAGTAGGCCTCACCGGCAAACGTACGCTGAAAAACTGTGTCAGGACTCAGGACAAAACTTTAAAGTTCCGCCTCTCGAACGAGATCACTAGCGCTCCGCTACGACATCAACCGACTGAATGGCGCTCATTTAAAAAAAAAAGAATTTAGGCTGCCGCACCCTGTATCTTCTTACTTTATTTAGTTATTTATTATATTAACGCCTTTCGGCTTTTACATAATATAACATAGTTTATAGCAACAACATGAAAAATACAGCTTTATTGAGTTTGTAAAACAGAAAGAAATAGTTGAGAAAGACATATGTAGATATTTAGATAAGAAAACGAAAATAAATGCAACGATATTTAAATGTTAAAATATTGTAACAATGAAAAAATACATTTGTATATAATACAAGCAAATAACTTATCTTAAAGAGGATAAATGATTTATTATTTTATACTTATATTTTATCAGCGACACATTCCATAAATCTATGTGCAAAAACATATTGCCTAAGTGTTGTATTCTGTGAAGTGGTATATTGAAATGGGACATGCTCGGTAGTATTGCCACAATAAAACGGTAATACTGACCTTGTGTTTCTGACTGGCACATTAAAATTTATGAGCGCCAAGACTTCAGGCCTGTTAATTTGATTATGCAAAATTTTAAATAAAAATACTAGATCGAAAACAGTTCTTCTATCACTCAATTTTAATAAATTAGTTAGGTGTAATTTAATTGTTCTTTCGGTATTTTTAGTTTATAATTTAAAAAGCTTAGAAATTTTTGTTGTACTCTTTCTATTGTTTGAGAATGAACTTTATAATGAGGAGACCATACAGTTGAGTTATATTCAACTTGACTCCTCACTAGTGATGTATACAGAAGTTTTAATGTTTTAATGTTGGTAAAATCTTTAGCCACTCTTAGTACAAAACCTAACATTTTTAAACCCTTCTTTGAGATATTTTCAATGTGTCATATGAAGCTAAGTTTAGTGTCGAAAGTAACGCCTAAATCATTAATTTCAGCAACAGATTCGAGAATAATGTTATTGATTGTGTAATTGAAGTAAATTGTATTTTTATTTTTAAAAATCTCATAGTTATACATTAATAACATTAAGGTATAGCTTGTTGACGCTACACCACTCAATTAATTTAGACAAGTTTGCTTCGAATTACTTTAAAAAGTTTCAAATCATCTGCGAACATAAATACGTCAATGTCTTTAAAAATATTACGAATGTCATTCACGAAAAAGATAAATAATACAGGTCCAAGGTGGGAACCTTGCGGAACACCACTGGATGCAAAAAATCATATGATGATTCCCCTATTAATTTTACACTAAGTTTTCTGTTGGAAAGATAGCTTATAAACCAATTCAACATATTGCCACGAACTCCGGCTTTAAATAGTTTTTCTACAAGAATAGCGTGACAAACCTTGTCGAACGCTTTGCTGAAGTCTGTGTAAATTAAGTCAACTTGAAGCTTATTTGCCATTGCATTAGAAATGAAATTTTGAAATAGAATGTGGTTAGTTAATGTTGATTTGCCGGTTATAAAACCATGCTGTTCAGGACATATAATATCTTTAAATAAGTTAGTTATTTTATCCAGAATCAGTTTTCAAAGAGTTTTGGAATAGTTGATAGTATGCATTTCGGTCTATAATTAGTTACTTCGTTTTTATCTCCTTTTTTGAAGATAGGTGTTATATAGCTATGTTTCCATAGATCAGGAAATATACTTTTCGACAAAGAATGAGTAAAGAGTGTGTACAAGGGATAAGCAAGAATGGTGACACACTTCTGTAAGAGTAATGGTGGAATGTTGTCAGGGCCAGCATTTTTATTGGGATCTAGAAATTTGATTTGTTTTATTATGTCGTTTCGTTCGATGTGCACATGTGAAAGGTTTATATCGAAACTGGGAGTATAGTTAGGTAAGGAGAACTGATTGGGTTGACTTTTATCGTAAACGTTCTTGAAGAAGTCAGCAAAAATATTGACAATATTTTTAATACCATCAGCCTTTCTATCTTCAAAATACATAGTATTTGGTATATCAGAGTCACCACTCCTTAATGTTTTACTGAATCGCCAAAAACGATTTACGTTGTTAAAAATATCATTCTCTGTCTGCTTAATATAGTCATTATAACATGCCCTCGATAGTTTATTACAATCATTCTTAATTTTAGAGAATTCTAAATACAACTACGATGTTCCTTGTTCCTTATATAGTTTGTGAGCAGTTTTTTTACGTATAATTAAATTAATCAACTCTTTATTAAACCAGACTGGATATTTAGATTCCTTATACTGAGTGTAAGGGACAAACCGATTAATATGATCACTTAGAATTAAGTGGAACTGTTCGGTATTATGATTTAAATCATCACTTGATCATCAGATGGGATAGTTTTTTATCTCGATTATTAACCTCAATATTTATTATTGTAAATTAAATGTTCATTAAATGTTTGTTATAGGACAATGCTTGGTAATTATTTGTAAGTTCCATAAGTTTCTAACAGAAGGCGGTGTGAGTTAATTTATCAATACAACCCTTGGTTAGGTAACCATCCGGGTTGAGTAACCATCCAGTGGATGGCGTTGTGTTTGGTTAGCCACAGCAACAGCAACATCAATGTGTTCAGCTTCTTTTATTTTTTTTCTTAAAATTTTTTTTTTCAGCGCCTCCTATGTGGATCTATCGGAAGCAAAAAAAAAAAATTGCGGGCCTGAAGTATGTCTGTTTAAAAATGAAAAACCGACTTACAAAGAGGGATATTAAAAGTAAGCGACTGTCTGCTGTTGCGATTTGGAACATGGAATGATGATAGGCATTGATGAAGATCAGGACTAACGATTAAGTTGTGTGTAATTTTGAATAACATTATCGAATCTGCTATATTTCTTCGGCAAGTTAACGTCTGTATATTGAAGAATAACAATATCGCAATACTCTGAGAACTTGACTAAAATCTGTAATAAAAATTCTGCATTCTCTCTAAACCGAAATAGTTCTGCTGGAAACACAGAGCAGTCAATAGCTGGAAAGGATATTACGACAGCAACAGGGTATACCTAAGGCTTAATGTGATGTGATTCGCGGGCCCGAGATTAAATTATATAAGTATATGGTTTTATTTCTTTCAGTTTCGGCATTTTTCGGCATTCCGGCATTGTTCGCCGATATTCGTTCATGCTGTTGTTCGTTAGTCTCATTTACATATACATGTTACATAAAAGTGTTCAATTTATCGGTGGTCACTGAAGGCGTAAAATATTAGATGATTCAAGCTTACTATTTATTGACCTATTTATTCTATTTTTCAGGTGGAGAGTTTTTGCGCCACATACAACGCGGACGTGTTTGTGGTCGTCTACTCCGTGGAAGACCGGCAAAGCCTGAAGATGGCCGAAGAGATCCTGCTGTATCTGCTGAAGGGGGAGTACATGTGCACCAGGGGCGTCATCCTGGTAGCGAACAAGGCAGACCTGGAGAGGAAGAGAGAAGTGCCAATGGTCGGTTAGTACTAATTCAAAATATTTTTCTGGGACAACCACTTTTGTGTAGACTCGAGTGGATTATTCAGTTGGTCTATTTTGGTTTGGTCCTTCGATCCGGATACAGATTAAAAATATATTAATCAAATTACATTGAAACTTTTTTAAGTATATTACTATTTTGAATGTATTGAATTTTTTTAATATATTACTACATTGGAACTTTAAAATCTATGAATCTCTAATTTAATTCCTCATTACCATCTATCTACAAAAAAACCCCAATATTTATAAGAATATCACAAGTGTAATTTTACTCACTTTTTATTCTTTATTATCTGCCTCTTTTCTAATCTGACGAAGCATTTTGTCAGCAGGTCAATTTCACATATATTAATTATAAAACTAATCACACATATAACGAGGAACCACAGTACAGAAAATAGATACATGAGAATAACATTACAAGTGACCACAATATAAAGGTATAAAATACATAGACAGACATACGTATATGATTCCTGCAATATAGACATAAACGAACTCAAAGACATACTCAAACACACTCATACTTAACAAAATATTAAGAAATCTGACAATCATTGCGTTATGAAAAAATTAAAAATATCATTTATAACGTTGGTGGGGCAAACAACAGGTCAAGAAGCAAGTAAGTGGGGGTGCTAGGATGATTTTTTCGCGGTTCTGGCTAAGACCGCCAATATTCAAGAGTTGAATTAGAATAGCCCTTATTGCAGTATAATATCGCTTGCCCATATGTGGCACCATGCCTAGAATGACCTACCATCATATATTTTTATTTTTACCATTCCAGTTGGCAGACGCCTCGCCAACAACTGCGGCTGCAAGTTCATAGAAGCCTCCAGCGGCATTGCGCACAACGTGGACGAGCTCCTCGTGGGCATCCTGGCGCAAGTACAGCTGAACCCCAAGCGCCTGGGCAGGAGACCCCCAGGAAACGGGGGCCCAGGTGGCGGAGCTCGGCTCCTGGCGAGGCTGCTGGGACTGCGCAGGAGAGCGAGGAGCTGCGAGAACCTCTTCGTGATTTGAGGACATACTTGTTATTTTTTTTTGGGTGAATACTTCAAAGTGTGCCACATTTTCTCATCCAGATGATCGTAATAATCATATATTCGTACAATCAGAAAGGTTTGACGTGAGAGATAAATTGGTACTACTGCATATAGTATTTTGTATATTTATTCGCATTCTGTAAAATAAACTGATAAATGTGACCAGTGCATGTTTGGAATTGTGCAAAAAACTTAACACTCTTCTGATCGCTAATAGCACGTAAATATTGAGTACAGTAGACTTGTCCTTTTGAATTCGAATGTAAATTGAAATAATTATCGAAAACAACTAAAAATGAAAGTGCACAAAAGAAAACATAGTCATGAACGTTTTTAATATGCGTCATTCTCCCCTGTTATAACGAAGTGACATCTATATTTAATCAAGAAAAAATGTTATTTTTATAATTATCAGAACTTACAGGAATGTTGTTATCACATCTTTATAATTAACGTCTGTTTTATGGTAGGCACCCATAACCCCACAAGCCTCGTAAGACAAATGTAGCCACGAACATCATCCGCCATTGTAGCTTCATAGAAATACAAAATACCGTAAATGTATACTGGTCCATGGTGGTTAGAAATAAAAAGTGGAAAATAGTAATCTCTAAAATAGTGTATTTCGACACAATGCCAGTGATTCGTCAGGTTATCATTAACGTTATAAGAAATTGTTTTTTTTTTTTAAATTAATTAATCGTATAATCCATTGAAATATTGGCAGAATTTCTTTAAAATATGGAACTTTATAATTTTTTTCCGTGTTTTTAATTACAGCTAATGAAATATTATCTGAAAAGTCGGATAATATTTTAAATACCTAACTTCCAAGGTAGAAGCCTTCGTGGAAAAATTATATTACACCGATTTCACAATTATTACAATACATGCATCGCAATTAAAATAATAATAATAAAACATATTTCATTCATTATAATATTGAGCTACCCGTCTCTCAAAAGGAATAATTCACAAAATGGTTATATCAAAGGCAAAATATAATGGTTTATAAAATTTATGATTATACGAAATAAATTAAATTAGGCAAAAATAACAAAATTTTGATAGAAACTCTTTATTATAATACCAATATGCAGAAAACCCTTATTGGTTTTTGTTAAACAAAATGTACCGATATAACAGCTCTATCACTTTTATAATTCCAATCAATTCCTATATTAATTCAGAAAGACGCCTTGGTTTCAAACTGTTGCTCATTGAGAGTTTAAAATCAGGAGAGAGAAAATTTGATTCAGTACCGAAAAACAGGAAATGATTCCAAAAAATGAAACAGGTTACTACTATCGCTCTATTGATAAATCAAAGTGACAACAGAGACATCTATTGATAATAAGTTGCATTATTAGTAAACAAAATCTTGAAATCGTCCTTTTTTACCACAATGTTTAAAATTATCATGAAATGAAATTATTCATTTCGTATTTGATGAAACTCTAAATGCCCGCCAGTAACAGTGCCCGGAATTAAGATAATAAATCAAATCAAATATCAAACTCACTCAATTTAGGAGCCATCCATAAATTACGTCAGACGAACTTCATGATTTTTGTCCCCCCAACTCTGTCCCTGTCACTCATCGTCACATTAGTGATACTGGAATATGTTGATAAATTTCTGGTTTAAAATTAAAAATTACAAACTTTAATTTTAAACCAGAAATTACAAACTCTTTTATTAATCTGTACGCTGCTGTCATGGACTTATTGGATGGTATTCTGAAAGGTGTGGTACAAGCGGGACGCTGGTAAATCTACTTTGGAATGTATTTCGTCTTTTTATTTTTTTATTTTGAGCTTTGATTTTCAAGTAATGAAAGTCCGAATATGGATTTTTTGGTGGTCAAAATCAAAATGTACTGTCGTTACGGGGTTTCCTCGGCGGTTCGCTACTTTTAAAAGGCGTCGAAGTGTACACCCGACTTCAAAGTTTTAAAAACAAAAAAAAACGAAATGCTCAGACGTATGAATATTAGTAGACCTGCCCTAAGTGATAAAAGCGTATAATTACCCCTCCCCATACCGGTTCCATGGAACTGGCTGGGATTGAATCTGGCTTCGCGTGTATCTAAAAAATGTGACGACATCATTCTTCTGCGAGCCAGCGTCGAGAGCTCATCGGTGCATTTTACGAAATAACACCGCAAAAAACATGGTTTGTGTTTTGAAAAGGTGTAAATATATACTATCACTCGAGATACATATTGGGGTAAGTAAATTATGAAACATTTGTAAAAGTGTCCTGATTAAATAGCGCGATAAAATATTGGAGTCTGAAAATAAGCGTACTTTACTTTGCCGTACTTAGACATCGCAAATTTGTTAATTACGCGGCTAGCAATTCGCGCTGCCATGTAAAAAGGTCTATTCATTCAAAAGCAGAGTTTACTTTTAAGAACTAAATGGTGATATTCTAATGCGAGTTGCCTCTCTCTCTCTGGTTTCAATCCTGGGAGTGGTTTGCAGCAATTTCATCTATTCGTTTCTTCCACTCTTTTCTGTCTTGTACGACTCTTTTGAAGTCTGCATATGATAAGCAGCGCACGTCCACCAGCAGGTCCTCCAGGTACTCTCGGCGTGGGCGTCCCCTAGCGTTTGTCCCCTCGGTCATACCCTCCATTATGGCATGCAAGAGGCCTTCTTGTCTTATTGCATGGCCGATCCATCATTCGGACAAGGTCCTGAGTAGGTGCCTTCCTCCTTCGATTCTTTGGAGAACCTCCTCATTTGTGATGTGGTCTCTCCAGGAAATTCCTAGTAGTCTTCTATAGAACCACATCTCAAAAGCCTCTAGTCTCCGTTTATCTCTTTCGGATAGGCACCATGTTTCGCAGCCGTACATCAATATACTCCATACATAGGTCTTGATGAGGAGTATTCTCAGTTTCAGGTCTATATTATTCGATTCTATTATTTTCGACCTTTTATTGAATGCAAGCCTAGCCTATATACTGTCATATTGAGTTATCGTCGAGTTGCCTGTATACTGTCATATTGAGTTATCGACGAGTCAAAATCCAAATCTATCTCCAAAGTCATCTTCCTGCTCTGCGCCCCGCTGTAGTTGTTATCTGCCCCTCACCTTTATGTTCTGGTCTAGTTATATTCATGTCTATGGTTTTTAAGTTCTCTGTTTGGTTTTGATTAATCAGTTTACGGAAAGAGTGTGTGTACAGTTACGATTATTATTACAAAATTGTTGCAGATGTTAAATACTTTGTTTTTTAACATATTTCTTATCGAATTATGAAACGGTTATTGAAACACTCCGCTAACTCACCCATAAAGCTGGAAAGGGACCACACAATTATAGAAATAGAAAATATACCCCTTAACACATCTTCAATTTTACAAATTTAAACAAAGTTTTTAATTTACTTATTTTGTTCTTATTTAAATCTATGTATCAAATCTAAATCCTACACAAAACGAAGAATATAGCGCAATGTTTTATTTAATTTAAAAATAATGATGAATTGTGCGTTATGTTTAGTATTGTTTAGAAGTATATTGCAACGATTGCGATTCCGTTGATATGGTTATCTTTACGATTTTTACCGTTATTTAAATGTTGAGTGTGTACTTTGCAAAATATTAAAAGGCAAACAAATTTGATAAAACTTGTTTATCCCTCAGGCTATTATATCTATAAACAAAAAAAATGATTGTGCATTTAGTTTAAAAACTATGTTTATGTAAATATAATATGGGTATTTGTTCCCTAATCATTATTTGATCAGTTGCATAAATGAACCTGTCATTTTATTTATATTTTTGGCCAGATTATTGAATGAATTATCGTAATCGTCACGAATTAAGAACCGTTTCATCGCTAGTTTACATTATTGTACATTATCGTCATCAAATTCATCATCAATTTATCATCAGTTTGAAGTTTTTTTGCGATGTCATTCTACATATTTTGTATTTCTTTTTCCACTAGCTTATTTACTAGCTAATACACAATTGATTTTTTGGTAGAAAGCCGTCACTTTGTGGTTTGACATATTTAATGAAATAAAACAATTACTTTTTTTGTTGTTGTTTACAATCAAAATTTATTTAATTAATTTATTAAATACGAACTGGTTTCGCCTCTTCACGCGCATTTTGAGAGGAGGGTATGGGTACTGCCGTCCCGGGAACCATTTCCGGGACCGGTTAACCAACACCTCTGCCAAAGTGGTTCGCTACGTTTGGTGACTTAGCAGGGGTGTCAGGGTTCATGGGGTGAGGTTTGTCAAGGTCTTGGCGGCCGATGTGTCTACCCACCTGCTGCATGGCGGGAGGGAAAGAGATAGACTGGTTGAAGAGGTCTTTTGACCTCTCCAGCCAGAATCCCTCGACCCATCGCCTTGCACCGCAGGTGAAGGAATGGATTCATACGTCCGTCCTACCCACCCCTAATACCTATTTCCTTATAGAAATTTCTCTTCTTCCTTCTCTTAAAAAAAACTCCACTCAGCATCCCCAAAGATGACATAGGCCCTGAGAGAAATTATTTTGCTCATGGCCACATGTGTGGGTCTAATGGAAAAAAAAATGATCAAGGTATAAAATTAAGCAGTTAAATTAATAATTTTCTATCCTGATATTGCTTGTGTCAGGCGAAACCAGTAGGTATTAAATAAATAAAATAAGTAAATCGTGGTTATAAACAAAGTAATTGTTTTAATCATTACATAATGTATTATATTATATACGAAATCTTACAGTAAAAACACAATTGAAAAGCACAAAATCGTAAATATTGGGTTAAAACATAATTTACGAAAAAATTATATAAATTAAAAGCCCATAAAAATGCTTACATTAAAATATTTCTTGTTTATTATTGTAGTTTTTTTATGGAGAGATTCTCGTGAGAAAATAACGCTATAATTATAAATATTATAAAAATAATGTGTGTTACATGTTGTACTATTTAAGATAATGTATAAAATTAACGAAAATATTTTTAAATACTTAATTATAAAGAAATATTCTTGCATCAATTCTTGTTTCTTTCCATTTGAACGGCGCGGGCCAATACCAACAAATCTGCAAATCACTTTAACAGGTAAAAAATTAATAAAATGAAAATTTTAACCTTGTAATCTAAAAAATTCTTCACTCTTAATGAAAACTCTACAAAGCAACGGTACCTATGTAATTCACATCAAACTAGTGCTAGCCGTTTGAGAGTTTTGCTGATTCTTGTCCTTCTATCCCCCTTCTAAGATATTTCTACTAATATCATATTTATTTTTAAGTTTATTAATTTGAATGAAATTGAACAAAATCTGAATGCAGAATTCTATAATAAAAGAGCCTGTACGAACACCTTTTTGAATGAAGCATGTAGTGAGCACAAAGATTGCTGAAAAGCTTGTGATGACTGCAAAAATGGTAATTATTTGACAAAAACAATGCAAATGTTTGCCTCTCTCGCAAGTACCATGAAACACGAAAAGGAGGAACAAAACTTAAATTTGATTTGACCCGAAATAACCAAACTGAATGATAATTTTTTTAATCAAAACGAAGGTACAGCAAATATTTAATAAAGATATGTGCTCTTTTATTTAATTGTGGTTTACAACGTGTTATTTTAGCCAAGGGCGGAACCAGGATTTTTTTCTGGGGGGGGGGGGGGGGCACAAGGGGCGGACGGGCAAAAAAATCAACAATTACTGTTAGAAGAAGTCCGAGCCCCCCCCCCCCCCCTTCCCTAAATCCGCCCTTGATGTTAGCAATGAAATCAATTTTGCATAATTTTAGGGGCAGGGGAGTTTATTATAATTATTAAAAAAATAATCTTGTCTTATCCACTGTGTTTATATTGAGAAAATATAAAAGAACATCTTCCAAAAGGCGTTATACAAATATATTCATTTTATCCTAAATGTTGAAAATTTTGATTAAATACGTGGTGATTGTGAAATTAATGATGGTTAAATATGTGATTTGTTTTCATTTAATTAAAATGACGCTACAAAGTGAATAAGTTCTTTTTTAATTAATACACGATAAATTGGTGTTCCAAAGTAAATACTCAAATCCAAATTTAATTTTTGTATGATAAAGGCCTTATTAGGTCCTACTCACGTTCCGATTTGCGTAACAACTTGCAGGACAGCAAGTTTACCACGGACCAAATTATTATTATTATTTCGACGAAGGGAATAATAATAATAATAATTTGGTTGGCGACTTTACCTACATACGATCTGACTTGCAGAAACCCGACATATTGGGTTCTGCAAATCGGATCGTGTGCAGAGCATTTTAAAGATAAGCTAAGTAGTGAAGTCATTTTTCAAATTATTTAGTATGAATGTTCATAATATTTTTTTACATAATAATCGATTTAAAAGTATGTAGGTGTAGGAATCTTACTTATCAAAATATGTTTTTTGTAAAATTGTAAAAAAATATGTCAAGTATTAACGAATTATCGTCTTGTACTGAATCCACACCAAAATTTTGATAAAATTGCATGTATTATTTTTAACTTATCTTTAAATTCATAATTATATTGTGTATTATTCTAAAAATAATAAATTCTAATTTACCATTTTAGTTATTTTTTTCACTAGGAGTGGGCTGTGATGATCTTTGTATAAAAATAATATTGAAAGTTAAAACGATGGTAATAAGAGATTATTATATCATATAATATATTTATAAGTAAAATATAATATTGTGGATACAACTTCTACCAAAATTGCACCAAATATTAAATAATTAAACTTATTGAAATGTGTTAGATTATATTTGTGTGATCTGTATGTCTTGGAACGACTGAAAACCTATAAAATAATATCTACTGTAGTCTTATTTATTATAATCATAATTGTTTTTACATGTGTGATAATATGAATGGAGGGGAAGTTTGGTGAATGACACCGTTAGTAATAGGTAAAAAATATTTTTTAATAAAGTTAAAAATTTGTAAGCTGCGAACGTTAAAATCTTATTTCGAATATATCTTCAATTTATTTGAAAAACTTTTTAAAAAATTCCTACCTTTTTTTAAAATCGTTTAATTCCGGCAAAAAAATTGAAATACATAGCAAAAAACTTATTTATCTTTTGTGCCTTTGAACCAAATTAGTATAATTTTGTTAGACGGTACAACTTCACCTATGTCATTTTTAATTCAAAATCTGAAACAAAAATCTAAAAATGTGAGAAATGTTGGATGGTTCTTAAAAAGGCAATTATATTAAGATGATGTATATAAATATATATGAAGTTAATACACACATTAACATATGTGTCGTTCAGTGTCATTTAAAAACTAAAATGTGAAAATTTTATACTTGCTAAAAAAAATATAAACATTTTAAGCTCGTATAAAAAATGTTGAGTGGAGCTGAATAAAAATATTGAGATTTTGTTTTTTCGCGTTTGCCAATAAAGGTTTAAAAATACGTTTGTTTTTTGTGATTAGCACATTGAAAAAATAATTCAATAATTTAATAATGAACTGCACAATTTTTGTAGACCTTTATGTGTAAATAATGATACAATATTGTAATGTGTTCCTTATGTCTAAATAAACATACATAATCACTGAATGTTTTATTTATTTAAATTTATTTTATGTAGATAGATATACATATTAGAAAGAAAGTAAATATTCAGAGGCATGCACCGTTCCTTTTTCATAGATAATATAAAGGGTTAAAGAAACTATTGTGTAGTTTTATTTAAAATTATTGGAGAGAACAGAGAAACCTAAAAAACATGCGTATTATAATTAACATATAAATATTACGAAAAATGTTATATTCACATAATATTAATATTTCTTCTTCAAAGCTACCGATTTTAACAAAAATTATAATTTATTTAAATTAAATTTCTTATTTTTTTAAAACTTTTACTTTAAAAAAGATATTTTCGAATATTAAATTTCAATTTGGGAGGCGGGTATGTGAACCATTTGTTGGATAACCAACCCCTACCTCTGCAATAATTATCGTGATTTATTTTTGGGGTATTATGCCCTGTTGCGCTATTTCCTTCTTTAGCCAACGTTTCGGACAGCGTTCTGCCCTGCCTTTCGACACATCTGCCTTGAGGATGGACACTGTGACGTTGTGACGATAAAAGCCGTTCAGTAGTGACGATAATAGCCGTGAAAATCTAAAATCATACCTCTGCTGTAAATCAAGTTGTCAACTAAATGTGTGGGTGAGGTTCATAGGCGGATGTATCTGTTCACTAACTGCGTGGCAGGCCGGATCGGAAGAGACTGGTTGATTTAGAGCGTTGGTTCTCAACGTGGGCGATAACGTCCCCTTGTGGGAGTTTCAGACTTTCAGGGGGGGCGGTAGAAGACCCAGAGAAAATTAGGGGGCGTTGAGATGGCGTGAGTGAGGGCGTGGGCAGGTAAAAAAATATGGTCTAAAAAATAAATATATATATAATCACGTACTCTCCTCTCTCTCTCTCCGATGGCACTGCAGCCCATACCGAGCCTCGGCCTCCCGCAATATTCGCCTCCAACTCCTCCTGTCCTCAGCAGCTGACTTCCAATTTGTTACCTGGAGAAGCTGTGCTGCATCCCCCTTTACCTCGTCTTCCCAGCTCAGTCTGAGTCTTCCCATTGTTCTCCTTCCAGCTGGGTGTCCAGTCATAATAATCACGTACTAATGTGTTATGGCCGAACAACCTTAAAATATTATAAAAGCTTAATTTTACCGACTGGTATCACTGAGAACCGCTGCCCGGTCCAGTGCATGGCAATGCAAATCATTCCGGTTTCCGCGCCCGTTCCGTTCGGTTGTTCTACCTTCCCTCTTGCCGTCATTGTTTTAATTCTGTATCAAGTTTGTTGTAAAATAATGTTTTCCTGTAAATATATTTGAAACAAGAGTTCTTATTGAAAAATCACCCCCACGCACGCAACCCAGTTTACAGATTCGGAAAGGACAGTAGTCCAACCAGGATTAAATACCTAAATATAACCCTTTTTTAAAGTGTACTATTATTATTCAGAATTGACATTATATCATGAATACAAGAAGGAAGGAGATAGCAATACTTAAAATACAGAAGTATTGCTTTTTTAACTTGCTAAACAAGAAGGGGTAACAAATAACTCAGTTATAAAATATTAATTATAACGAAGGTATAATCCGTGACAATTGATCCACCCCCCCCCCCCCTTCCAACCCAAGTAAAAAAAAAACGGGGGGCGCTAGAATAATAATATTCTCAAAGTGGGCGGTGGGCAAAATAAGGTTGAGAATCTATGAGCTTTCGAGCTATCGAGCTCTCGAACAAGACTCTCTAGGAACATCCCCTAGAACTGCAGTAGGAGGGATAGATTCATACGTCCGTCTCTCCTGGATAACACTGACCCCCAGTTTATACTGTATACCTACATGTTTTCATCCCTTATACCCTTTTCCTTCCCAGAACTTCCTCTCACTACTTTCCTCAAATCAGCTTCCCAATAAATGATATAAGTCAATATTTAAATCCGTTAATCCGGAGAAAGTTTCTAATTATAGACCCATTTCAATCTTATCTAATACATCGAAAAAATTTAAAAAAAAATACTAAAAAAAGACTAACTGCATTCATAAAAAAAAAATTCAACCATCAACAAAAATCAATATGGATTCACAGAGGGGAAAAGTACCCATGACGCCATCGCTAAAATTTCATCTAGTATTCAGAGTACCCTGGACAAATCAAATAAATATATAGGAATTTTTATCGACTTAAAGAAAGCATTTGACAGCATTTCCCATGAAAAACTTGCTTTAAAATGAAAAGAAAACCGCATTGACCGTATAGCCCTCAAATGGATAGTAAGCTACCTAACAGAGAGATCTTAAGTAGTAAAATTAAACCAATCATTTAGAACATCTCTCACAAGTAAATTTGGCATCCCTTAAGGTACCGTCCTCGGACCATTGTTATTTCTAATATTCGTGAATGACATTTTCCAACAGGAAATTAAAGGCGAATTAATCTCTTATGCTGATGACACTGTATTGTTAATAAAAGATCAAACGTGGGAACTAGTTAACAAAATGGCAAATGAAGATATTAATATCTTAAAATCATGGTTTGACGATAACTTACTCACACTTAATGCTAAAAAAAAACATATGTCTTATTTTCCTTTCAGAAAATACCTGATCATAAAGTTAATATTGTAATCCATGACGAAAAATGTGATCATGTACTCTGTAAACAACATAATCCTATTTGTACCGTAATTAACCCTTCTTCCGAAATTAAATATCTCGGTGTGATCATTGATCAAAACCTGAAATGGAATAGTCATATTTCAGAGCTACTGAAGAGAATGAGGAAATGTATAATTGTTAGGTTAAGAAATAATTTAAATGTAAAAATAATGAAAAACGTGTAAAATACGCCCTTGTTCATTCTTTACTTATCTACGGAATTATAGGTTGGGGTGGATCTTACAAAAACAATCTAAACTCAGTTAAAGTTTCGCAAAGAATCATCATTAAAGTAATATATTTTTTTAAATCTACCTTCAACAGAATCACTTTTTAAATTGTTTCCAGTACCAAATATCGATGACATTTTCAAGCAAGCTTTCATTATAAAAATGTGCAAAGAAAAAAAATAACAAAGAATATAAAAAAATTCACAAACAAATGAGAAATGGAAACCAATTTATTACACCTAATTTCAAAACAACTCAAATGCAAAATCATTATATTTTCCAAGCCATAAAAAACTACAATAACCTCCCTTCTGAATTACGCTGTATCATCAACCAATCAGAACAAATAAATAAAATCAAACAATTTAAAAAAACAACTTACAGGAGTAAGTAAATATTTTATACAAAACAGGATATAACTTACAACTTAAGTAAGAATCGTAGCTCCCTTATCATCAGGCACAAGAACCCCTCTTTTCTGATAAGGTATACATGACTAAAAACGATCCATGTAACTCATATTTTTTATATTACAATAAAAAAAATTTTAAAAAAATAAGTCCGGGGGGGAATTATTTGCCTCAGGCCCTCAGTGTAGACTAATTGTAAAAAAAAAATTAAAAAATCATGCGCGGTGAAATTAGGAGAGCTTCTTTAAAGAATCAAAGGAATCTCTCCTTGCTGACGCAAAATGTACCCTTGTCGGAAGAAATCTGGTTCAGGAGCAATTTGCTCACATCCACCTTCTTCCACGATGAAAAATAACCTTGGTGAAAGACTATAGAGCAGCGGTCGTCACACTTTTCGGTTCAAGGGCCACATAGGACAATGTGAGGTATCGCCGCGGGTCGCACACTTATGATTTCGGGGGGGGGGGGGTGTTGTAATTTTGTATTTAAGTACCGGGTTGCTACTTCCTTCCTTCTTGTGTTCATGGTATAGCATCAATTCTTAATAATAATAATAATAATACACGCAAAATCATAATTTTTTTTTTTTTAAATTGTGTGTGTATCTGTAATGGAATCTTTCAGTTCAATTTTCATTCACTTTCCGAACTACGGAAATAAAAATTATTACAATACGTACAATAACAAAAATTAACCAATATTAAAGTTTATTTTGCTTTATTAGTACTTGATAAGCTTATTTTTTGGTCTTTTTAGACAATTTTTTTTACCTACCCACACCCTCACTGCCATCTCTACGCCGTCTAATTTTCTCTGGGTCTTCTACCGCCCCCCTGAAAGCCTCAAACGACAATTTAATTAATTGTAAAAAACGGACAATATATTAATTGTACATGAAAAAATATATATTTAAAAATAAAACGGCAGTTATTTGTGCGGGCCGCAAAAAGCCGGATAATGATAATTGTACTCGTACACGAAAAAATATATATATTTAAAAAGAAAACGCCAGATATTTGTGCAGGCCGCACAAATATACGCCGCGGGCCGCAGTTTGACGACCACGGCTATAGAGGATCGAATTGTTGCGTGAAATGTCTTTAGCTATGCTAACTGTTGGTACTTGAATAATCAGGTGAGTACTTCCAAAGCTCTCTCTTAACCTAGCAACGACCTGTAAATTGAAGTTGTCACAGCCCCACTGGCTCCCGACATTTTAGAGTCTCATGCCGTATCACGTAAAAATAGAAACCATTTTTCCAATGAAATAAAATGATTTATTACTTTGGATATAATACTACTAGCGCCATCTATTGAGTTCAATTTAAAACTCCAAGAGACTTCACCTCTTCGTAAGTCGTCAGCATTAATTAGCTTATGTCTTAGCATTAGTCAGCATTATTAGCCATGCGGTGAGGTTGCCATAGCCCCTCTGGCTCCCGGAAGTTTAGAGTCGTATGCTGTATCACATAAAAATAATACCCATGTTTGTAAAGAAAACTATGCATTATTGATTTCTTATGCATTTAATACTTCCAACGCCATCTATTGAATTCAATTTAAAACATCAGGAGACTTACCAACCTCGTAATGTAAATCGTTGGCATAGTTCAGCCGTTTATTCACAGAGAACCACAAACGAAGCGGATTTTTTTGCTTAATTTGTAGTATCAATATTGTCTACCTACCTACTTTTAATTTTATTTTCCAAAAAAAACCTACAACTTTCTTCCACTCAAATAATTTATTCTTCGTCGTGGGTAGGAGATAAGCATTTAAATTATACTATCGCAAATGAATCTAGAGCCGTGGTTCTCAATATTACAGATTTGGAGCAGGGCCGGTCCTGTGCAGAAGCAATTATTGGAGCAGTCCGCTCCAGGCGCCAACTTACCAAGGTGCCAAGGAGCTGATATTACTGAAAACCTGACACGACACGACCGGTCCTGATTTGGAGGTAAGAATAATTTAAAATCCGATAATACATATCGCGCCTGTGGAGGTAAACCTTAATGAACAGAACATTTTTCTTTATTATCCTAAGGAGGTAATAAGTAGGTACCCATAGCACAAATCGTATTAATTCTCCTGCGGAGCGATTCTATATCTTTTGTGGGATCGAGATCTCCTGACGGACTAGATCTCCTGTCAGATTTGTGTGATTTTCTATCGCTGTTTTTCCCGTTTTCAATGGGTATCAGGCCAGCTTCGCCGATTTAAAATGATCTATACTAAAATATGTGACAGCTCACAGTTGAAATCTATAAATCTCCGGGCATGTAATATATGGTTTTAAACACAGAAGTTATTTCATCATACTCTTGATAGCTTATCCGTAAGTTAACGTATATTAATAAACTACCTAACCCGCCATGCGTTGTCAATAAAACTAATATGTGGTTGCTAATAAAATAATAATGCATGGCTAATAAAACACAACGTCATCTACTGGATGGTTATCCAACCTTTATAACCACCGCCGTCTTTGAGTTTGTTGCAAAGAGACAGACAGATACCGCGGAGGACTTTAATTTATAATACGTAGAGATGGTGTGAAAGATTATAATAATGTGCATGAAATACTTGGGGTAACTAACGTATTTAAGTTAATAAGGATTAATACTATATCCGTCTAAATAACTTTTGAATTACCGCAATGCAGGTGACTATTTTTTTAGAAGATAGAATGAGTATAGTACGCTATCCGTAAAAGATAGATATATGCCTTCGCGGACTTTTTGGTAGATCTATAAGAGAGGAATATCCCACCTTGCATTGTTTTGTTATATACCAAAAGGATTAGGCAGCGTTTTCGATGAAAGCTACCAGGCGGCTTGACTTTTTCCGACACTTCTAACAATTATCGTTGTTTCAACCAATTTACAGAAATCCTTGACAAATTACATACCTAAACCTTCCTCACGAAACATTCTATCAATTGGTGAAAACCGCATGAAAATCCGTACATTAATTTTCGAGTTTATCGCGAACAGACGGACAGACAGACGACGCGGGGGACTTTAAGGTGGTACACAAACCTAATAATTTTTGTTCGCTCAAAACTCACATTTTAATCATTTCAGGTGAATTCGTAACTATAATAACTTTTTTATTTCCATGCCGCACAAGGAATACAAGTTATTTATATTTTAAATTAATAAAAACAATACCTCACCATCAATATATTTTACGTACAACGATTTAAAAACTTTATAACCCGTTTTTCAACTATAAAGTTAGCGGTAAGCACCAGATTTTATTTTTCTAGACGATGAATTAATAATTTCGGAAGGACAACATGGAGACACATTTTAAATATTAGTAACACGTTCTTCGGAATTAATTAAAATGAACACGGCAGAAAGGTCCAATCTCCGGGCCTGCTAGGGTGAAGCCGTGCGGCTGCGTATTTTTGTTCACACGCTTTCTTCACTTACGTCGTTAAGATTCCCCCATTATATGTCTTCTTCTTCTTTTCTTTGATAGGGCAAATTCGACAGTAGGTCCGTCGAATACACGGGTCGCGAGTCGCAATTTGTATACACGACTTCTTTACTTACGTCGTTAAGATTCTGAGTGTATTTTAGGGTATATTATCGTCTTAATTTATAACATGTAGAGAAAATGTAGAGATAGAGATGGTGTGAAAGATTATAATAATGTGCATGAAATGCTTAGGGTAACTAATGTATTTAAGTTAATAAGGATTAATACTGTATCCGTCTAAATAACTTTTCAATTACCGCAATGTACGTGACCATTTTTTTATGTACGTGCCCATTTTTGTAGAAGATAGAATGGGTACAGTAAACTATCCGTAAAAGATAGATATATGCCTTCGCGAACTTTTTTGTAAACCTATAAAAGAGGAATATCCCACCATGCATTGTTTTGTTATATCTCAAAAGGATTAGACAGCGTTTTCGATGAAAGCTACCAGGCGGCTTGACTTTTTCCGACACTTCTAATAATTATCGTTATGTTTCAAACAATTTACAAAAATCCTTGACAATTTTACATACCTAAACCTTCCCCACAAAACACTCTATCTATTGGTGAAAACCGCATGAAAATCCATTCAGAAGTTTTCGAGTTTATCGCGAACAGACAGACAGACGTCGCTGGGGACTTTAATTTATAATAATATGTAGAGAAGATAAACAAATAAATTCTAGCTACCTTAACCGATACAGAGCCTCTATTCGTAAGTTCAAATACCTAATTCTAAACTCATAAATGTATTATTAACTAGCTTTTTCCCGCGGCTTCGCTCGCATGGTGTAATGGGGTTTCCCACCCCGCCTCCTCCACCTCACCTCCCTCCCCCATCTCTCCCTCCCTCCCGCTTTCCATATATTCAATTCCAGTATATTTAGTTTTTAAACAGCCCGTGTGCCACCTTTTACAATTTTTATTCAAATTTCCATTTTTCATGTACTTATATTAAACTTGGTACCTAACATAGGTAGCTATTTAAAATATCTAAAATTCTTGATTCGATTCAAACTATTAGGGGAGTACCTACTTTAAATAAATTTGTCAACTTAAAGATTTTCAAAAATAGAATCCTGATTTAGCAATCATTGTTTTGCAAAATGTCATTCTCAAACACACGAACTGTCAAACGTGCGATAGTCGTTAGGTTTTCTGAAATTATCCAATTTTCTGCGCAATTTTCTTAATTTTTCTCTCCGTGAGAACCATCCTCGTACTTCAAGGAATATTCTAAAAAAATAAGTAGCGAAATCGGTTCAGCTGCTCTCGAGATTTGCGCTTAGCTACACATTCAGCGTTTCATTTTTATATATAAGATAATTAAATAGTGTGTATGCCGTATTTCAAAAACACACCTTATCTTATGGATGTTGTCAAATTGGGAAGGCGGGTATGGGGACCACTGCCCGAGAACCATTTATTGGATAACCAACATCCCTGCCATAGGTCACCACAAGTGGTTCGCTACGTTTGGTGACTTAGCAGGGGTGACCGTGAAGAGGTTTGTCTAGGTCTTGGCGGCGATTGCGTTTGCCCACCTACTGAACGACGGGACAGATCGGGAGAGTCAGATTGAGAAGACCTAACCTAGACCTCTCCAGCCGAATTCTCTAGACCCATCACCTTGCACAGTAGTGGGAGGGATGGATTCATACGTCCGTCACTCCTGGACACATTGACCTCCAGATTATTTTATTTACTCAGTAGACAAAATACTTTTTCCTTGCACGGTTTTTTTATTATTTTTTAGGTAGGTATTAATATAAATTGACGTTACGACAAACATCGTCAGCATTGCGATGAAAACTGACGTCGTGAAAAAATAGAACTGAAATATTTGTATAGATAAGTTTAAAAAATATATGCCTAAGGTGAGTTGGGGTAAGTGACATTTTGGGGGAAGTACATCTAGGCCTTCTAACTTCTTTGAATACAATATTTAAGCGCTGCCATATATAGAGAATATCTTGTAATTAGCTAAATTCTCACTCTGACGTATAGATGGCGCTTCTTCATAAACATAGAGTTTTTAGAGAGCTTCGAATTTTGGCAGTTGGTTTTAGTCAGTGTTATGTATAAGACTAGATTTACTTCCCCCATAAAATTACGTGCTGGGGTAAGTGTTACTAAACTGTGGATCCACTTCCCCCTGACATTTTTGTATGGACGTAAATTTTACTAGTGATGTGCATACTACTTAAAAAAAAAACGAAACGTAAGCTTAATTAGTACCATTAGAAATGTGACAAAGATTAACAAAAATAATCCATGTTTGTAAGGAACATGGATGTAACTTTACTTAATTATCAATATTATAATGTTTATGTGTGGGTACATTAATGTAACAATACTGCTCTTTCAATACCTATTTTACGCACCAGATTTAAATGTCCGGGTTTAATTTTCCCCACAGGAAAAACTAAACCCTTTCACACACTTCCCAAATGATCATCTGGCCAATTCACGTTATGCAATTGCACTATATGTATTATAATTACAAAACAATACAAGAACAACATGTCAACCTACCAGAGACCAGATGGGAAAATAATTCACCGACTCCAGATATTTTCATATCAGAGGGTTCGGCTCTGTGGAATTCCTAATTGAACCTATAAATCCTACTGATCCCTCAATATAAATATTTAAAAAATCTTTTGTAATCCTACATGTATTTAAAATTACCGATTTTTGCATTTTTATGTATAAATTCTTTGACAAATCTAATACGCCTAAATTTTGAATCAGAGACCTAGGTATAATGCCAGTAGCCGAAATAACAAATGGTAATATTTTTATATTCCGAGAATGCCAAATTCTTTTAATCTCATTTCCTAAATCTGTGTATTTTCTAATTTTTTCAGAAACAGTTTTTTGAATATTACAGGAATTTGGAATAGCTACATCAATGATATAAGTTATTTTTTTAATTTTGTCATGTAAAACTATATCAGGCCTATTATGACTAATTGTTCTGTCTGTTAGTATAGTTTTATCATAATATATTTTATAAAATTCATTTTCTAAAAATGAATTTGGTTCATATTCATAATATGGTACTATATTACGGCAGTCAATCAAGTTATGTTTAATTACCAAACTTTGGTGGATTATTTTTAAAACCTGATTGTGCCTAAATGTATACTCGGACGGCGCTAATATAGAACATCCCGATATAATATGTTCTATAGTTTCCGGAAAAGCCAAACATTTTCTACATAAATCATCAATTTGATTTATATCTTTGATTATATGCTTCCTATAATTTTTAGTATTAATGACTCTATCTTGAATGGCAAGCATAAATCCTTCTATTTCTGCGCTCAACTCTCCAATACTCAACCATTTGTTTGACGAAAGTTTGTCAACATACGTTTGGTTGAGATAATTGAAGTGTTTTGCATGAATAATTTTATTTGACCAGGAATCTAATAATTCCTGGTTAGTATTTATAAGAATGTTGGCATTCTCGTCATATAAATTTAAAGGTGTAATGTTTCTATCTGCCTTACAAATTATTTTGTGCATTTCTGAGCTATTAGCTTTCCTATGGAAAAAATTTCTAAGCATTTCTACCTGATTGTGTTTCAAAGATGTTATTTTGACTATACCTCTACCTCCTAAATTTCTAGGTAAATTAATTCGTTCTATAGCTGAATTTGGATGATGGCAATTAAACTTTGTTAACGTAGTTCTAATTAATCGTTCTAAACTATCTAAATCTGTATTGGACCATTTAATTATGCCAAATGAGTACGTTAATAAAGGTATTGCCCAAGTATTTATTGCTTTTACTAAATTTTTAGCAGATAGATTGCATTTTAAAATTTTTCTGATCCTAGTTTGAAATTTAATCCTAATATCATTTTTAATACTAGTGTGATCTAATCTATTCGATTGCGGGTATCCTAAATATTTATAAACCTCATCCCCTTTCATACTTTTAATTTTGAAATTTCTAAATATACCCTCGTCTCCATCTACAATTTTGCCTTTCTCTATATGGATCGTTTTACATTTATCTAAACCAAAAGTCATTTTAATATCATCTGAAAAAATTTTAACTACCTTAATCATTTTTTCTAAATTTGATTCAGAATTTGAAAATAATTTTATATCATCCATATATAATAGATGTGAAACTATACTACTCTCTCTTGTATTACCCTTAATTTTTATTCCAAACTTGCTTTTAATTAACATTTTAGACATAGGATTCAATGCTAAGCAAAACCAAAGAGGACTCAATGAGTCTCCTTGAAAAATCCCTCTTTTTATTGAAATGCCCGGTACTACTATTTTCTTACCCTTTAAATTTACTAGTAAATCTGTATTCCAAAAGGACATAATATTTTTCAAAAAGCTAATTATAATTGGGTTAACTTTATATATTTTTAATATTTTGATTAGCCACGAGTGCGGGACACTATCAAATTCGCTTTTAGGTAACATATAAGTAATGCCCTTAGTTAGAAAATTAGGAAAATTTTGAGGTTGTTTGACAAGTTTTGAAAGATTTTTTGCAAAAAGAGGATGTAAAGTAGTTAGACGTTTGTACCAAAAATTATGTATCCAATCGCAACCCGTGGCTTTCCAATTATGAGTATTTTTTATAATTTTGGCTAACAATTCAACCGATATATCAGAAAAACTCATTTGTTCAATGTCTGAACAATTGAGTTCTTCATTTTCTATCCATGAACCTGCTTCATTATGTTTTATATCTTTACTCCAAATGTTTGTCCAAAAATCGCGCATATCTGATTTAGATGGCAACGGAATATTATTATTCGAAATAATATTTTGTTTATCATCAAGTTTGGAATAAAATATTTTCTCATTTTTTTGAAATAATCTATTATTATTTCTTTTATTATACGTATAATTATATCTTTTTAATCTACTAGCTTTTACACCTAATTTTTGTTTTAATAAATCTAATAAATCATTGATTATATTTTCATTATTATTACTACCAATGTTATAACCAAATTTTCTCCCAATTTCATCTACATGTCTCAAAATATTTCTACTTCTATTCCCATTTTTATATTCAATTACTCTAGCTATACTACTTCTTAAAAATACTACATCATTTTCTAATCTAATCTGCCATTCTGGTTTACTATAACTATATGATCTATCATCAGAGGATGTTAATTTAACTCCTAACCTAGTACATATAGTGATAGCACTAGCGTACACTAACGTATGAAGATCTAAAAAACTAATATCGTCAAATATTATTTTTGGTAAAATTAAATTATTTAATTCAGAAATTAATTTAGATAATTTTTTTGACGTATGTAATTTTGGTAATTTTGGTCTAACTGTGGGCTCTATATCTATATATCTATTTATATTATTATGAAGCAAGTTAGCTAATTCTATTACATTATCATCTAGTAAGTTTAAATTTGTAATGTTGATTTCCCTAAGATTATGAATAGCGTCTAAGTTATTTGAATCTACTGTAATATCATTAGATTCTTCTACTAGAATATTATCTAAACTGTCTTCATTCAATGTATCTAATATAACATTACTACTCGTATTAATTTGTTCTAAATTATTCTCTAATTGCAATCTATCTCCTATTTCCTTTTTTATCTGATTTAATGTTACTACAGGGATTAAATTATTTTTGAAAATTGCCCTTTTTTGGTCAGCTAATCTTTGTTCGTTTACTTGGGCAACCGGATAATTTTGTGAGAAAAGTAAATGTAATTTTTTCCTATACAATAACATATCTGTTTCTAGTTTCGTCACATAAAAATATGAACGAACGATGAACATATTGACATCGTTCGTCCATTTCATTCTCTGCCTAGGAATACCTGCTTTTGTTTTTTGGGGTCTCAGATTATCAATGTTCATCTGTAAAGATGACATAATCAACCCATTTTCATTTCCGTTGGTTGAAAATGACATTTTGTCACCGTTCAAAACAACTTGGAAATGATTATTATTATTATTCCTACATTCCAGTAACCAAGCAACTGTCGTCGTTACCTAATACTGTCATTTGTCAACAAATAATTTTCAATTTGACCAAATTAAATATTTTAATGTAAACTACCCTTCAATACTACAAATCTATAATAAATATTATATTTTAGAATAATGTTATCAAAATAAAATATATAATTAAATTTACCTGCAAAATATATTTCAAAGTAATCTCAAAATACTGTTGTTTACCTTGGTTACTGAAGCCCTCACAAAAGGAAAAATTTTATATCGTATTTATTTATCTAAATATCCTACGGTTGACTGGCAGTTTATTTATTAGGTTATCTAATATACTTATTTTCAAATATTTATATGTTTTGGGATCAAAGCTAATTCTTTTCTTTCTGATACAATAAAAAAATCAGAGAGCCAAAATACAAGCAAACGTCGAGGCTAGCGTTGCTAAGCAACATATTATTATGAGTTATTATTTAACACATCATAAAATTATTAACCTCAACATAGACTTGTCCTAGCGAGGTTAAATACATTGCAATGAAATTTATAAAACCTACCATGTAAACAAACATTGAATAAAATAAATAAATAAATGTATTTTACAAACGAGATTAGTTAATTATTATGATATTTCAAATATAAAGTATAAAATCAAGTAGATAAATACCATCTTGACAAATAATAATGTTGAGGGTTTTTTTTTTCAGAAAGTAAAATGCCCAGGAATTATGTAAGAAAGACTTCTAAGGCTACTTCTTACACGAAAAAAAACAGTTGGAAGCAGTGGAAGAAGTAATAAAGCGGTCGCATGAGTGGTTATCAGGCTGAGAAATTTTTCGTAATACCCAGATTAACTATTATGGGTTACGTTTCTGGGAGGCGAGGTAAGAAATCTACCACCATGGGGTGATGTACAGCCCTACCGCTTGAAGTTGAAAAACAATTAGCTGAAAATCTACAAATTATGGAGAAATACGGATTCGGTCTTTCAAAAAAAAAGAAGCGATTGAGTTAGTTTCTAAATATATTGCGTGCAACAATTTGAAAACCCCTTTCAAAAATGGCATGCCAGGTCACGATTGGTTTGCGGGGTTTTCAAAACGCAATAATTTGTCAATTAAAAAACCCCAGCCTGTTGAATATGCCAGGAAAAGGGTGTTAGATCCATTCATAATTAATGAATATTTTGATATTTTGATAGACACAATCGAAAAACTAGACCTTCAAAACCGTCCTCATCAAATTTGGAACTTGGATGAAATTAGTTTCTTTAAAGATCCTAGCAAAACAAAAGTAGTTGGTCTTGTTGGATATCCTTCCACCAGAACAATTATTACACCAGGAAGAGACAATACTACAGTTTTATTGGGGTGTAGTGCAGGCGGAGATAAATGTCCACCCCTGATTGTCTTCAAGGGCGAGTATGTATGGGATGAGTGGACCAATCCTGAAAAGAATTCAGCTACGCGGTATGCTGCTACCAAAAACGGTTGGATGGAGACAACAGTTTTTGAAAAAAAATTTACCGATGGTTTCTTTCCATCAGCAGGGCCAGTCCGTTCAATTCTAATTATTTATGATGGCCATACTACACACATAAGCTTAAGTCTAATTGAGGAGGCCAGAAAACAGAATGTAACCATATTAAAATTACCACCTCATTCCAGTCACATACTCCAGCCATTAGACCTGAGTGTGATGAAGTCAATGAAAGATGCTTGGGATGAAAAACTTGTGAAATGACAACGGCTGCATGTAGGTTCACAGATATTATATCTGTTTTGCCAAACCCCTTAACTAGAAGAGGGGGAGAATTCGTTTTTAAAATGGTCTCTAATGGTTTTAATATTTAATAAAAGATTTTGTATGAGATAAACTCTTACCTATAAAACAAATGTTATTTATTTTTATTTTTAATCATTTTAAAGTCGCAAACAAAAGGTTCCGCAAAGGCATTTAGTGGGTTATTATTTCCACATTGCGTATTTTTTTTATTCTAGTAACCACAAAAATAGTTCCTATACCTATAAACATGTTAAGTTAAATTTTTTTTTTTATTATTTATTTACAGTTTTTTACATTTTTTAAATTAAGTCCAGTTAAACTGATTGATATCAGTTTGTCAACGGGTTCTTTTGACAATTACTTTTTTTTTTGAGACAGGTCTTCGACCAAGTCGAAGAGACTGGTACATAAAATATACAGGTACATGAAAAAAAATTGTTAATAAAATTTATAAGAAATACAGAACAGAGAAAATGAAAGAAATAAAAGAAAAGACAAGAGAAAATAATAATGGAAAAAATATTAAAACGAAAAGCGGAAATAACAGAAATTAGTACAAAAAAGTTCTTTCACTTAACCATTTTTTTAGCGTACATTTCCTTCTGAAACTCAATTCACAGCTTTTTATTGTGTTGGGTAACATGTTGTAAATTATTGGAACAAGGTATTCTAGAGTTCTTTGACCGTATTTATTTAGGTATCTGGGAATTATTTGCAGTTAGTCTTGTATTATGAACATGAACCACTAGTTTATTATATTCAGATTGAGATGTATGCTGACTCGCAATTTTAAGCCACAATATAGCACGAACAGATAATACATTTACAGAGTTGTTGGATACGCGCCATAAATATATTTGGGCATTAATTTCTTTAAATGAATAATTTATGCTATAAGACCATAAGGGCGCCATCTCTGGGTTTTGTATTGTATTGAATTTAACCTATGTGACTTGAGATGCAGTGTATTCATGCGTTTCCTTACCTTTGTGAATCAAGCAATTACTTCTGACGGGAGTGTCAGTAAAAGGCCAAGAGATGTCTCTCCTGGTCAGTCATAAGAATAATTCATCCAGTAGACACCTAAATGGATTGATTTTAAAAATAGTACATCAACAAGTGAAACTAACTGTCATCTGTTGTTTTGGAACATTTTGCTGTTTATTTTTATCATTGTGAAAACTAACTAATTGTGGATTGTTGAAACTTCCTTGCTGTGCGAAACATCTGTCAAGATTATGCAATATCGCCTTGACATTTTTTATTGAAAAGAAGTGTCTTTTCGTTTGGACATCGTGGCTGAGCTGCATTCTCTGAGTGAGTGTTTGTTTGTTTTCACTTTGGTTTTTGAGATTGCTGGGTCGACTGTTTTTTTGTGTCACATAGGGAAGAATTCAATTTTCGTTAATTTTACATAGGGTAGTCATCCCTCGTGTCAGGGGCTATTTACACGCCCCTACATATTTATTGGTCCTTCGTAGCCTGGATTATTAATTCATTCATACATTCAATTCGAGATTATAGCTTAATTACATGGATGTTTGAATTTACGTATTTTTTTTGGTAAATTTGAAGTACCTCTCATTTTTTGAGAACTATAGCTGGTCTTGTTTTTGCTTTTGGATGACATATTTGGATGTTCGCAGAATTATCGTAATTTTGGATAATTATTTGCAACATTATTATTATTAATTAATTGTTAACATTGTTCGCAGAATTGTCGTAATTTTGGATAATTATTCGCAACATTATTATTAATTAATTATTAACATTGTAACATTATTGTAAAATTTTGTGGTAATCTTTTCGCATATATAAAAAATGCCAAGAATTACGGAGGAGGGTTTTGATGAGGCTCAAGACAGATCGCTTATTCTTTTAACCGCAAAAAAGGAAAATCTTTTTTTTCGTATGAACGATCTGTATAATGCAACAAATAATATATCTAATTTTGAGTCAAGAAATAACGAAGTGTTTATGGCTCAGTCAGAGATGATTGATCAAATGCGAAGTCAATTTGAAAATATTATAGATAGCATCAATGATCGTCAGTTAACTTTAAATCCAGAATTTAAACCAGATTTTCAAGCTTTAAATGCTTTTGATGATCTTTTTTTGAAGGTCAAACGAACTAGATCGAATATGAAAACTTCTGTAAGAGAATCACTGACGTCACAAAATAAGTCGCGGGAGCCGTGTATGATTAATCTTCCTGCAATAGATCTTCCAACCTTCGATGGTAAGAATGAAAGTTGGTCGAAATTTTTTGAGTCATTTAAAGCCAATATCCATAATAATAGACAGCTAACTGACTCGCAGCGTGTGCAGTACTTAGTCGGAAAACTCACACACGGGGCTTTGAACATAACAGCAGGCATTGTGCCTTCGGGTGATACATATCAGATCATTTGGGAGAGTTTAGTTAAAAAGTATCAAGATAAACGTACACTAGGAACACATTATTTAAATAATATTCTCGATGCGAAAAACTGCACGAATACATCTGCCAGTCTCAATTCTTTCATTGAAAGATATTCTTCGTCAGTGTCGGCATTAAAGCAGTTAGGTATTGAAGATTTAACTGATTTTATTTTGTTTCACTGCGCGGTAAGAAAAATTGATTCACAGACGGCTCAGAACTTTGAGCTGACAGTTCGTAATAAAGAAATTCCTTCTTATAATGAGTTAGTTTCGTTTGTACAAGATCAAGTAAAGATTTTAGAACGAACGAGTAACTCGCATGGTGTCGTAAATAAAACGCATCCCATTTCGTCCTCCCGATCAAATAATACTAAATCGTTCGTCGCGAGTAATGCGAATATTCCGCGCTTCCCAGCTCCGCCGAAAGGATGTATTCTGTGTAACAAAACTGATCATTTAATCAACGTTTGCTCAAAGTTTAAATGTATGAGTTCCCCACAGGCTCGATTTGAATTTATAAAATCGAAAAATGCCTGTGTAAATTGCCTTAGTGGTTCACATACAATCAAGTCATGCAAATCGGGGTTAGTTTGTGATTTGTGCAATAAACGTCATCATACATTCTTACATTTCGGCAGTGTGAATAATATGAAAACCAATACTCATGTACATACGTCGCAAGTACCTACCAGTGAAGAACCGTCAGTCCCCCCTCCAGTGTCATCCAGCATCAATGGAACTGGCATTGGTGATAAGCAAGTGGAGGGGACCGCGAATGTCAATCCTTCGTGTTCGCTTTGTGCCAAAGTAACACCGAACTCTTCTATTTTACTTTCGACCGCACAAGTATACGCGAAGCTTAAAAACGGAAATAAAGTTATTGTTCGGTGCCTAATTGATAATGGCTCTCAAAATAATTTGATTACGGTCGATTGTTGTAAGACGCTGAATTTACCAATAATTCCTTTGAGTAATTCGTTTGTCAAAGGAATTGGATCAACGTCTCGACCAATTTTCGGTTACGTGTATTTGGATATTGAGTCTCGCGTATACCCAGAGAATAAATATAATATACATGCGCTTGTCGTTGACAGTATCACCGACCAATTACCTAATCACTATATAGCCAAGGGTGATATGAGGTACTTAGAGGGCATACCTCTCGCAGACTTAACATGGAATATTCCTGGATGCGTGGATGTCGTCATCGGTGCACAACTGTTCCCATATATTTATTTAGGGAACAGGGTTGAATCGGGTACTAGTGCACCCCCCGCGTTATCGACCGCTTTCGGTTTCGTGTTGATGGGTGATTACCCCAATAATGTGCTCAACACAAACACATCATTCTCGGCACTCGCACTTAATGATTTAGTGCAAAAATTTTGGCTGTTAGAAGAGATACCTAATATAAAATTTCTAAGTCCGGAGGAGACAGAATGTGAGAATCTCTTTACTTCATCAATTTCTCGCACTGATGATGGTAGATATTCTGTTGCTTTACCTTTCTGTAAAGATCCAGGACAATTGGGTAATTCTCGTACTGCTGCCCAACGCCGATTTTTGGCATTGGAGCGAAAATTTAAACATTCCCCTGCTTTGCAGGAGAATTATAACAAGGTTATCAGTGAATATATTGAAAATAATTACCTATCAGAAGTCTCAGAGTCTGATATCACAGAAGATGGATATTACATCCCACATCATGCTGTCACTCGTCCAGACAAACCAATGCCTCGTATTGTGCTCGATGCTAGTGCTAAAACACACACAGGGCTGTCACTGAATGACATTATTCATACTGGTCCCAATTTGCAAGCCGATTTGTTTCTGCTTTTGCTTGACTTTCGTCTTTTTCCCATCGCTATGACTGCGGATATAAAGCAAATGTATTTACAGATTGAAGTTCCTAGCAAGCATCGCAGATACCTGAGGATCTTATTTCGATTCTCAAATAATGGTCTCATACGAACTTTTCAGTTCAATCGAGTTCCTTTCGGCTTGACGGCAAGTCCATACTTAGCAATGCGGACGGTTCGCCAGTTGGCCCAGGATATGAGACCACATTACCCGGATGCTGCCAAAGTGGCAGAGTCCAAGCTGTATATGGACGACCTGGTCTATTCTATTGCAGATGAGCCCAGCGCCATACGTCTTTCTCGAGAATTAATCTCGTTGTTTAAGTCCGGTGCCTTTGATTTAGTAAAATGGACTAGTAATTCTCAAGTTGTACTTGAGAACCTCCCGGATTCTCACCGCAGCCCAGTGGACTTCACTGTTGGTTCTAACAATACCTCTAAGGTGTTGGGCCTTTCGTGGGAACCAGCTGATGACAGCTTCTTCTTTACGACATCTTATGTTCAGGAGAAGTGCACAAAGCGGAGCATACTCTCCATAGTCGCCCGTTTATTTGATGTCCTCGGCTTGGTCGCCCCTGTCATTCTGTACGCTAAATTACTTATCAAAGAGCTATGGCTGTGCAACATTGGTTGGGATGATACACCCCCTGATAGCATTATTCGTCGGTTTTCGGCGCTTACACAGGAATTTCCTCTAATTTCAATGATAAAAATCCCTCGCCATGTTGGTGTCCTGAAAGACAGTACGGTGCTCGTTGTTGCTTTCTGCGATGCAAGCATGAATGGTTACGGCTGTGTGATTTATTTGCACACCACTGATCTGTTTGGAAAAATTACAGTGAGATTGTTGTGCGCAAAATCAAAGGTTTCTCCCACCAAAGTGACGACCCTCGCTCGTTTGGAGCTCTGTGCCGCAGTATTGATGTCCAAATTAATACGGACGGTTCAAGATAATTATTCTGAGCGTCTTCCTATTGCAGGAACATATGCGTTTTCCGATTCTACCGTTGCGCTCTCTTGGATACATTCTTCACCGCATCGCTGGTCGGTGTTTGTTAGTAATCGCGTAGCTCAGTGCCAAGAAAATTTGTCTCCAGAGAACTTTTACCATGTTGCTGGTAGTGAAAACCCGAGCGACTGCCTTTCTCGTGGCATGCTTCCTTCCCAACTCGTTTCACATGATTTATGGTGGAACGGCCCATCATGGATTCGCAGCCCACCTTTGGAATGGCCATTAAAACCGTTTCACCCTACCAATACTGGTGAAATGCCTGAACACAAGGCTAATGTGCTCATTGCAACATTTCAGGGTGAAAAATCGGTCCTGAGTGAACTGGCTCAGCGTATATCCACTTGGGATAAACTACTAAGGATTGTTGTTTATGTCCTCCGATTCATAAAAAAGATATCACTTTCCTCTGGAACGGTCAATAATCTTATGACTGCTGAAAAGGCTGTGATTCGTGCTGTGCAGAGTATTCATTTTGCAGGAGATATTGCTGCACTCCAGGAAGGCAAATTTCATTCCAAAAGACTTCAGAGTTTATCTCTATTTCTTGATGGAGATAATCTGTTACGTATTGGGGGGCGGCTTTCTAAATCGGATTTACCCTTTGAGGTTAAACATCCGGTTTTGCTTCCCAAACATGACTGTGTTGTCGATCTGATCATCGCTCACTTTCATGTCGTGAACTGTCATACAGGCCCAGGACTTCTTATGTCTATCTTACGTCAACGCTATTGGATATTAGATGCTAGGACTGTTATTAGGGCGATGGTGCGGAAATGCAATTGTTGCTTCCGCTTAAATCCATCGCATCCTACACCGAAGATGGCAGATTTACCGTCATATCGTGTTGCAGAAGCAAAGGCCTTCGTACATACCGGTGTAGATTACGCAGGTCCACTCCGTATTACGCTGACTCGTCGGAGAGGACAACATTCTCAAAAGGCATATATTTGTCTATTCGTATGCCTTGTGACCAAGGCTATTCATATTGAGTTGGTCTCTGACTTAACTTCAAATGCTTTCCTGGCTGCTTTCAGCCGTTTTATTTCTCGGCGTGGCCCGGTAACATGCTTGTATTCAGATAATGGTACTAATTTTGTGGGTGCGAAGGCACAATTAGATGACCTCTACAAGTTTTTGGTTGAATCTGAATATGAGCCCTCATTAAAGCGCGAACTCGCTAAGCGTCGTATAGAGTGGAAAATGATTCCACCACGCGCGCCTCATTTTGGGGGTATGTGGGAGTCGAACATAAAGAGCATGAAGACACACTTGTACCGTGTGATTGGAACTCAGCTTCTCACCTATGAGGAGTTACAGACTGTGCTAGTTCAAATTGAGTGCATAATGAATTCGCGTCCACTTACAGTTATGTCTTCTGACCCTTATCCAGAAGTCCTTACGCCTGCGCATTTTTTAATGTCGACACCATTGCAGTACTTGCCTGCTTCTGTCCTGGCAGACGGTAAAATCAATTTGACTCAGCGTAAGCAATTATTAGACAGCATGGTTCAGTCCTTCTGGAAGAAGTGGCGTTCAGAGTATCTGCACACCTTGCAAGTCAGGCAGAAGTGGACTACTTCTGATCATCCGATTGATATCGGAACTGTCGTACTAGTGGGACAAGAAGATTCCCCTCCGTTAAATTGGCCTTTAGGCGTGATAACTGAAATCCATCCCGGAATGGATAAAATTGTTCGCGTTGCGACGGTAAAGACAAGATTTGGTTCTTTTAAACGTCCGGTTGTCAAATTATATCCCATTCCAACGCAATAATTTTATATTTTATCTATTTTTGTTTATTTTTATTTATTTATTTTTTTGATTTTAGTCATTGTTTCAATGATCTCTGACCCAGACATGGCATTACTTAATATCCGTTATCTTGGTCAATTGAACTTTATTACATTGTATTTTTAGTTATTTTTCTTTATTTTGTGAGATTCTGCGAATTTCCAATGCGTGTCATTCCTGAATATTACCGGTGAATAGTCACTTTATTTCTATTTCATTTCTTGTTTCATTTGTATTTTTATACTCTTTCTTTTGTAAGCTCTACGAACTTCCAAGGCGGGGAATATGGATACGCGCCATAAATATATTTGGGCATTAATTTCTTTAAATGAATAATTTATGCTATAAGACCATAAGGGCGCCATCTCTGGGTTTTGTATTGTATTGAATTTAACCTATGTGACTTGAGATGCAGTGTATTCATGCGTTTCCTTACCTTTGTGAATCAAGCAATTACTTCTGACGGGAGTGTCAGTAAAAGGCCAAGAGATGTCTCTCCTGGTCAGTCATAAGAATAATTCATCCAGTAGACACCTAAATGGATTGATTTTAAAAATAGTACATCAACAAGTGAAACTAACTGTCATCTGTTGTTTTGGAACATTTTGCTGTTTATTTTTATCATTGTGAAAACTAACTAATTGTGGATTGTTGAAACTTCCTTGCTGTGCGAAACATCTGTCAAGATTATGCAATATCGCCTTGACATTTTTTATTGAAAAGAAGTGTCTTTTCGTTTGGACATCGTGGCTGAGCTGCATTCTCTGAGTGAGTGTTTGTTTGTTTTCACTTTGGTTTTTGAGATTGCTGGGTCGACTGTTTTTTTGTGTCACATAGGGAAGAATTCAATTTTCGTTAATTTTACATAGGGTAGTCATCCCTCGTGTCAGGGGCTATTTACACGCCCCTACATATTTTATAGTAATGATTTTGGTATATCATGTCTTTGTTCGTATTCAGTTTTTTTTAATAATAATTTTACCAAAGAATATTGTACGTTTTGCACTGAAAGAAGATTTGTTTTTGTTGAATGTCCCCATGTAGTTATTCCATATCTTATTAGGGTTCCGCCAATGACAGATATACTAATCTAAGAGTATTTAGTGGAACAAAAAACTTCAGTCTATAAAGTTTGCTCACTATAGCTCTAAGCCGTGTGCAAACTTTTTGTATATGTATATCCCATTTAAAATTACAATCAATTGTTAAGCCTAGATATACGTATTTAGAGACTAGTTCAATATTTTCACATGAGCATAGTTGTATCACAGAATTATGGATGCAATTAAAATCATGAGAAACAATTTTAGGAGTTATGGTGATGTTGGCATGAGGGGATCTGATGTGTATAAGCTTTGTTTTTTTAGCATTGATTATTAAACCTACACCATGTGACCATTTTTGAAGAGTGACATAGTCTATTTGCAGTAAAGTACTTGCAATTAATAAATCCTCATGTGAAATAACTAATGCAGTGTCGTCAGCATAAACATAATGTTTTACGTGAGAGAAAATCAATTTCATTGCAGTAACATATATAATATACAAGGTAGGGCCTAGTATGGACCCTTGTGGTACGCCTGCGAAAACGTTCTTTTTTTGCTATAATGATCTAAAAATTTTACACAAATCTTTCTATTTTCAAAGTAATTAACAAATAATTTAAGTAGGTTTCCTGTAATTCCAATTTGTTCAAGAGTTTCTACTAATTTACTATGATCAATTGTATCAAAGGCCTTTGAATTATCAATAAATAATACGAGTACATGTTTCCTTTTATTAATATCATTATTAATTGTATTTGAAAATTCTTGAAGTAGTAGATCTGTGCTCTTTTTTTTTCTGGAAACCATATTGATGGGTATCAATAATAGAAAATTTTTCAAGGGACTTTATTATTTTTATAGATATATATTTTTCTAGGATCTTTTCAATTGCAGGTAAAATACTAATCGGTCTATAGTTTTCAATTTCACTGTGTTTACCACCTTTGTAAATGGGTCAGATGACGCTATATTTTAGATCTTCTGGTATAATTGCCTCCTTTAAAATCATATTAATAAATAGAGTTAAGATAGGTCCTAAAATATCGAAATGTTTTTTTAATATCAGACATTCTAATTTTATCTATCCCCGGCGACTGACTATTTTTTAAACTTCTGACAACTTTTTCGATATCACAGAGTTTTGCTTGTGTTAAGAGCGTGCTGTGTGGAAGTCTATGTTTTTGAATATTCAAAGCTTTTTTATCACATCTATGTAATAATTGCCTTTCATTTTCAGAATAGAAGTTAGCGAAATTGTTAGATGTTTGTTCAGTCGTTTGTTCTTTTAAGAAATAGTTTGATATTACTTGATCACAAAGTGATCACTTGATCATTAGTAGTAAATATTTATTATTATATAACATTGTAAGTAAATATTGTGAAAAATAATACTAATACATAAAAAAAAGTTTGTTTTTTTTTGCCCCATCACTAGCCATAAAATGTTGCACTTACCCCGATCTGCCAAATAATGTTTGATTTATGATGTATATTCCACTATATTCAATATTTTTACATAGCGAAATTGTGTGTTTGGTGCATTTGATTGGATTGGCAGCTAACAATTTTAATTCATTTTGCCATTAGTAAAAATATTGAAGTTAGATCCACTTACCCCGAAGGCGGGGTAAGTGGATCTATCAAGATTTTTTTTTTAAATACTGAAAAATCCAATAAAAATAGTAGATTAACTTCTGGTGATAAAACCATTTGATTAAGGAATAGTTAAAATTCCTTATATTAAAAATTGAATGCGATGGGATAATGCTGTGACATATCTTTAAACTTCATCTATTCATTTTATACAGTGCTCTTACCCCAACTCACCTTATGTCATTATTAATATTTTTATAAATACTTATAAGATTAAAAATAACATTTTGTGTCTAACGGCGAAACCTCCCCCCCCCCCCCCCCCCCCCAGGATGGACCATTGAATTTTTGTCATCCGTCCCGTGTGCCACCCATAAGTTAAATTAAGAAAGTACACACGGATAGGAGGAAATGATGTTTCTCGCCGTGTATATGTCGTAGGCCGATCGAAAAATCATGCAGATCGTGATGCGCCTAGCCACATCCTGAAGTGCCTGGCGTCAGATCCTGAAGTGCCTGAGGCGCATCATGATCTGCCTGATTTTACGATTGGCCTGCGACATATCCAAAATCACCAAAACCTGTAAGGGACAACGCCGGAATCGCACTTGTTAAGGGCCCGCAACCCGGATTTGTACCGATTTATTTTATATATTTCCCTTAAACACGGTAAGTTTTAAAGCTCTTAAAAAAATATGTTATTCTTGAAGATAACATCTAGACTTTGCCCGCGCCGAAACGCAAATTATATAAAATTCCCTCGATAGAAAAAAATCGCAAATTATGCTCCAAAAATTATTATTAACATGTATGTTTCAGTTATTTTACAAGTTATATGTATGAAAAAATTCACAGTGTTTCTTTAAATGCTGTTTAAGATAATGCCTGGGAGATTTTAAACAAGTCATGTTTTATTAAACATTTTCGCAATTTTCGCATCGATTTTGTCGCTGTAAATGTTAGCGTTCTCCTCTAACATTCGTAATTTCGTATCTCTACAACTTCTTATTTTCGGGCCCGGTTGCAGAGCCTTAAAGAATATTCGCCAATACAATTTTACACCCCTTATAGCAAATATTATAAGCGAGATTGATTTAATTTATTGAAGTGAAAACTTATTTAGCACCGTTATGATTTGAAACTCGATGAAACGAACAATTGCGACACTAAAAAGAGACAAACAAGTATATACTGGGTGGCGCAAAATTAATCATCCAATTTTGTTTTTGAATAACTTTTTTACTAAATAAACGAAAACTGATTTTGAGTTATAGAAATCTTTATTTGGACTTTTACAACTTTTTCTGTTAAGTGAAAAAGATGATATCCGTCAAGTGGCTGCCGCCAGTGTTGATACACATTTGTGCCCATTTTATCGGATTTTCGATGACCTTCCGCAAGATTTCTGGTGATAACTGTTCGCATTCCTGTCGAATATTCTCCTTAAGGGCTGCAATTGTCTGAGGCTTGTTGGCATAAACCCGCGACTTCAAATAGCCCCAAATAAAGAAGTCTGGAATGGTTAAATCGGCCGATCTTGCTGGCCATACCAAATCGCCAAAACGAGAGATTATGCGACTAGGAAACGCTTCCTTCACAATATCTATTGTGGCTCGTGCTCTGTGTGCGGTTGCACCGTCTTGTTAAAACCATATGTTCACCAAGCCCCGCTCATCCAATTCCGGAAGTAAGAAGTCGTTTATTATGGCCCTGTAGTGTTCGCCAGTAACAGTGACCGTAATGCCAATGGCGTCCTCAAAAAATACGGCCCAATCACTCCTCCCGCGTCAACGCCGCACCATACAGTGGCTACGAGTGGATGTAATAGCTTTTTGTGTATCACACGCGGATTTTCAGTGCCCCAGAAATGAATATTATGCTTATTGATGTAACTGCTTAAGTGGAAATGCGCCTCGCCGCTCATGGTGACTTTCGACACAAAATCGCTAAAAGCGTTAAAGCTTAAATCGACACAATTATTCCACGCTCTTGCGGAGTGTAACACTCCATTGCTGATCTGTTTGTATTTTGCAGCTGTCTAGTTCACAAATGTCAAATATGATTGACGTACGACGCCATTTGCAAAAATTATAACATCTTCCGATAGGGTGATTAATTTTGCGCCACCTTGTATATGTGTTGGATTTAGCTTGCGAGAGAATAAGATAATATAATCGGTCTCCTCTTTGTGCGGTGCTTCATAGCTTCCCCACCCTTGTCTACTTTAGTTTTCCGAAGGCTTCACTTCTACCGCCTGTGAATTGCATGCACTGATTTTTTTCATTTACTAACGCCCTTTTAGGCTTTTCAATGGAGTTTTATACATATTTAGTTAAAGTATGTAAGTATAACAGTATTACAAAAATAAATGCTTTATACTTGTTACCCTGTTATTAACCTTTTTGTTTCATAGTATTTACCCACATTCAAAGCAAAATTTATTTTGTTAATTTTTAACTTAACTTATTTTACTGACAACTTAAAATATTAAAACCAGTTCTTCAAAACCAAAAAAAAAAATAACTCCAAAACTATCCACAGCACCAAGCAACGCCGGGTACACGAGAGCTAGTCAATAATAAAAATGATTACACCAATCATTTAACTAATTAACAGCGTTGTTTCGCCGCATATATTTATCATCACTTCCGGTGGAAGCCTACTTCCGTCATCGAGAAGCTGCACGTTTGAGAACCCCCGAAGCCTCTTCAGCAGGTAATAGGCTGTATTTGAGTGCTTCACTACTTATAGGCCTAAGTATGTCACGACTTTCTAGGATCTGAACACGAATCATCTTCGCCGGTGTGGTCACATAATGATAGGAAATTGATGATTATTTGACTGGCAGGAAGTAACGGAAGAATAGGCACTCTAAAGGGATTCATTAGATCCAGCCATCTAACTTATCTTGTGAAAGAAGACATCTTCACGCAATGTCTTGCTGAATAAATCTGACAACTATTATAGTATTGCGGTTGCCATCGAACCAAAGATATTCAAATATAGAAGAGATATGCTATGGTGTCCGCGCAACTGTCGCCGGACTACGCGCTAATTAGCGTAGTTTTCATACAAAAAGAATTTGTTCATTTTGTTGATTTTTTGAAAATGTGCATTAATATTGGTTAACAATATATTTTGAATAAGGAAAGAATTCGTTCATTTAGTTTAACGTTCGTTTGGTTTATTCGTTAATTATTTGTTCTTTTAGTTTATTTGTTAATTGGTAAACAATATCGGCGACACCCGGAAGCGCAGACCTACATAGTAAAAACAGCAGATAGCACATCTACTTATATTTCAATATCTTTGCATCGAACCCTTATTACCGTAATTTGATGAGAAAAGCAATAAGTTGTTCTCTCGCAATCCAATAATTTTTCACCTGAATATACCGAAATTACCGAATACTCGAGTCCAAGAAGTGTGATATACACCCATTAAAAATAAAATTAATAATGCCTGTCTTATTAATGTATAACATTACATCGATTAATTTATATTTAGCACTTAATATAGAAGAATTAAATAATTATACATAGCCTTACCAATAAACATTGCGAACATGTACAAAGATATATTAGGTGTTGACAATTTCGCAAGTTTCAAAAGGCAACTAACTTCGATTCTATCTCCTGATAATGATTAACTTTTATTATTTTTTTTATTTCTATAAAAATCTTCTCTTATAATATTCGATACCATATGGGTACATCGTATCTTTATTTTATTATTTTTAACACACACAAATAATTTTATTCACACACTTTTATTCTAGCTTTTAACATTACACTTTGTTGTTTTAAAATCTGAATTATATTAGTTTTTTTCAAAGATATTGAAATATAAGTAGATGTGTGCTATCTGCAGTTTTTACTGGGTGGGACTGCGCTTCCGGGTGTCACCGATATTTTTTACCAATTAACAAATAAACTAAATTAATGAATAATTAACGAATAAAGCAAACGAACGTTAAACTAAATTAATATATTCTTTCCGTATTAAACTATATTTCTAACCAACAAAAAATCAACGAAATGAACAAATTCTTTTCGTATGGAAATTACTCTAATTAGGGCGTAGTCCGCCGACAGTTGCGCGGACACCATAGCATATCTCTTTTGTATTTAAATATCTTTGGTTTTTTATTGTTACAATATTATCCACTTTAACTATTACCGGCACAAAGCACTCTTTTCAGGGTGAATTGCCTAAAACCAAAAAAAAAAAAAAAAACTATATTATTTATCGGGTTATATTTAAGTACTGTAATTTATTGTAATATTGTTTTATAAAAGCCCACTAGGGTGTTAATAAATAATATTAACAATGATTTGAACAACTGAAAATATTTATTTTGTATACAAGTGATACTTATCAGGTCGATATTAGTTCCTAACTATGCAGAACCAAATGCTCTAGTTATTTATTTATTTATTTATTGTAAGAAACAAACAGCAATTTATATACCGGATGAGTTATACAAGAGGTTAAACATGAGGTAAGCCAAAACAGTTTCTTATGCTAATGTTGGTTATTATGATATAATATACTATTGTAATTGGTAATAACCATAAAATGAAAATGAAAATAACAACAACAACAAAAAATATATAAGTATATTAGAAGGAAGAAGGAATAGGAAAGGGCAAGAGGCAGAGGAAGGTGGGATGGGGACAGGAGATACTCATGCTGTACCTTTTCTATAGTTGTGCATTAATTTAATTAACATTTGTGGTCGTACGTTTGACTTCGTTTCGGTATTTCACAAGAGTATTATTAAGAATATCGATATTGTTAAATTGCGTGTTATATTGCGCGCATATACGGGGGATTGGAGAATTTTTTCTAAGGTTGGTTCTGCACGCTGGCAAATGAAAAAAATGGTTTAGTCTGGTTGGCCTTGTAGGTATGTGAATTTTTAAATAATTTACGAGTTCAGGAGAGTCCAGGCCGTTATTCAGAATTTTGTATAAAAATATTTTATCAGATATTAATCTTCGTGTTTGAATTGGAGTAAAGTTGTGAAATTTTAAGGATTCGGTATTATTTGCAAAGAGTAATTTGAATTTATAATTTATGTGCTTAAAAAATTTATTTTGTACACTTTCGATTCTGTCAATATGGCATTGGTAGAACGGTACCCAAATTAGTGTGCAGTATTCTAAGTGGGGGCGGATATACGTGGTGTAAAGGGAATACAGAGTTTTAATATTGCGAAAAGGTTTAGATATGCAAATTATAAATCCCAACATTTTATTGGCTTTGTTGATTACTTCGTTAATGTGTTTGATAAAATTTAGTTTTACATCCAGTACTACCCCAAGGTCACGGATTGATTCTATTTCATGGATTTGTGTATCACGAAAGTTATAATTAAAAGAAATTTTATTTTTGTTACGCGTAAAAGATAACTTGTTGCACTTAGAAATGTTTAGGACTAATTTGTTTAATTTACAGTATGCAAAAAGTCGATTTAGGTCTTCTTGAAGTTTTATGCAGTCATTGATAGACTTGATTACTAAGTATATTTTTTTGTCATCTGCATATGCTAGGTAGTTAGCATGTAAAAAAACATTTAAAAATATCAAATATATACACATTAAACAATAATGGTCCCAAGTGAGAACCTTGCGGTACGCCAGAAGGAACAGTAAAAAAGCTAGACTTAATTCCCTCAGCTGATACGCACTGTTGTCTTCTATGCAGATATGAAGTTAGCCACCTAAGTAAGTCGCCATGGATTCCTAATTGGTGTAATTTTTTAATGAGGATAGAGTGGTTAACTTTATCGAAAGCTTTCGAGTAATCTGTGTAGATAACATCTACTTGGTGTCCGTTATCCATATTGCTTGTTAAGTATTCAGTAAAGTTGACTAAGTTTGTTAGTACTGACCTTTTTTGTAAAAAACCATGTTGTTGATTTTGTATGCTGCGGACAATAGTTATATAAATTTGATCGTACACAATACGCTCAAAGAGTTTACTAAATACCATAAGTATTGAGATTGGGCGATAATTTACAATGTTACTTTTTGAACCTGTTTTATGGATGGGGATTATAATGGCTTCTTTGAATTTTGTGGGAAATATTCCTTTTTTTAAGGACATGTTAAATAAGTTAGTTAAAGGATATGCAAGATTTTTGGCACATTTTGAGATAAAATATGGCGAGATACCATCACTGCCCGCACCCTTAGTAACATCCAATTTATTCAACTATTTATTGGCCAATGAGTTGTTTATTTGTACGTTACCGATCGGGTTATCATTATTAACGCAGGTAGAATTATCTATATTATTGGGATCATCCGTGCCCTCATCGCTTACCTAAGTAGATTGGAAGTGTTTACAGAACAGTTGGCACACTTGATGAGCACCGGTGCCTGACTCGTCATTAGGGTTCATGATTTGTGGTATGCCATTTTTCCTATTTTTGTTTTTAGCGTAATTCCAGAGACTTTTATTATTAGTTGGAATACTAGACTCAACTGAACTTATATATTGGGTGTAACAATGTTTCTGTAAGTGTTTTTGTTGTATGCGTTTGATAGAAAACTTTATGTAATCTACTGGATTATTATTTGATTTCCATTTTTTGTGTAGTATTTGTTTCTCTTTGATGATTTTGATTAGATAAGGTGAGTACCAGTTGGGAAATTTTTTCTTTTTGATGAAACGTTTAGGGACAAACTGGTTAATGGTGTTATTTAAAATGTCATAAAAAGTATAAATTGCTTCGTCAACGTCAGCATTATCGTGAGTAAAAGACCAGTCTGTTTTAGACAGGTGTTGGTTAATTAAATCATAATCAGCTTTATCATAACGATAAATTTCTTTTGGTGGAGCATTAATTGTTGGAAGTGTGTCTAATTGTAGTGTGATTTTGAGCGACGGATGGTGTATTATGATATTGTAATTATAATAGAACAGATGTATCTTATAGTAACTAGGTGGTATCCGCCATGCGTTGCTATGCCATTTAATAAAGAAATTGTTTGTCCCTGCGTGTCTTTTCCCATTCGTCCCGTTCCCCTTTCGCCTCCCCTTCCTCTCCCACTTCCCCTTACCCTGTCGCATTCCCACTCCGCCTCCTCCACCTTCCCTCTCCCCACTCCACTCCCCCCCTTCCCCCCTCCCAGGTTCCCCTTCCCCTCCCTGGTTCCCCTCCCCCCTCCCGCGAATCCACTACTTGAGTTCCCCTCCCCCCTCCCCCCTCTCCTCTCCCCCCTCACCCATCCCCTCCCGCCATATATTCCATACATTCATTCCCGGTACATTCAGTTTTCGAACAGCTCGTGTGCCACCTATTGCAAAATTTTTTATACAAATTTCATAATGCCAGATCTCACCAGTAGTTTTATACAAATACAGAAACAAATTCATCCGATTGCGATGAAACAAAGTTTCATCGCAATCGGATGAAAGATTTAGCAATGCGTAATTTCATGATGCCAGAGTTCACTATTGTATACAGAAACCATCGCGGGCATGCACACATCAAATCCCCAAAGTTTCATCGCAATCGGATGAATGGTTTAGCAACGCAAGACGGGCATACAAACAAGTATTTTTTGCATTACCCACAGGAGACCCCGAGAAAATATATTTTTTTGATGTAGTGTTAAAGGTCTTTCTGAGGAGAGGAGTGAGTGAATTCTTGAATCTATATGGAATGAATTATTTAACTGGCATTGCTTAACAATCTTTGGTCTTCAGTGAAATTATTTGAGTTTATCGATGCTTTCCAAGATAAATTCCATATTAGGTTCTCCAATATTATCAATTCCGAAATGTTAGAACTATTTAATTTCATTTTTATTGTATAATTTTGTATTCTGTTCTCGGAGTAACCCTTTAACAACAGTTGCAGAGAGGTTGATTACACAAAAATGAAAATTAAAATGAACATTTTTATTGCTTGATGTTAATTGATGGAGGTCACGGACATATGAATATATCTGGACCTGCCCTAAGTGATAAAAACGTAATATTTCCCCCTCCCCGTGGAACCGGCTATAAGCTCCGCCTTGGCGCCAGCTCGCTCCATGGGGAGGGGAGAGAATCTAAAATATGTGACGTCATCATTCTTATACTGACCAGCGCGAAAGTAACGTCTATACGTTTTACGAAATATCACGCCAAAAACGGCAGCTTGCGCTATACATTATAGGTACATATTATATAGACATAGCGAATGTGGGCGGTTCTCCAGTGTTTTCGTCGCTGGTTACAGGGGTAAGTAAATTATGAAACATTTGTAATAGTGTTTTAACTAAACACGGCAACAAAATATTGCTATGTGTATTGGGGTGAGTCTTTTTGCGGCGAGCATTTGACCTTAGCAAATATGTTATTATCGTGGCAAGCAATTCGCGCTCCCATGTAAAAAGGTCTATTCATTCAAAGCAGATTTTGCTTTTAAGAACTAAATGGTGATATTGTAATGCGAGATGCCTATTTACTGTCAGATTGATTGTATAACGAATCACAGTCATCTTTTCCCTCTTCCCCCTTCATAGTTTGGTTTTACCCCCTCGTCTGTAACTTCTGGTCTATTGAATTCTGATGTCTATGGATGGAGGTAAATTTTTGATTGCCTTTAGTTTATTTCTGAATTTGTTTAATTAATTTAGGAATTTTATTAATATTTAATTTTTAAGAAAAAACATCCTTGTTACTCACAAAAAGTCCTTCAAAGAACGAAGGTAACCTACATATTCATGCATATTCAATTAACAATCATCACCATCACTGGCTCTAAAACCTCTGGTGGGTCTTGGCCTCCTCAAGAGTCTTAATCCACTCATCTTGATTTTGTGCCAGCACTCTCCAGTTTACAAGTTCCAAGGTAGATTTATCTTTGAGGACGTTGTCGCTCCATCTTAATCTTGGTCTTCCCAGGCTCCTATAATACTAAAATAATACGTGTAAATAATTAAGGAGTCTTTGAAACATCTACACTGTGTATTGTAATTGTTATCTTCAAATGACTACCTTGCTGTTCATTATATATCTACTAATTATTGGCATAATTTCGACTATTTTACTTTCCCATAGATTCCACTTTACAATATTTGTTTCATCCAAAACAACTTCTCGTTTCTGTGTAACTGTATGTAATAATATTTTATTTACCAACTCATACATAGTAAACAATAAAATTTCGAAACAACGACATTGAGAGAAATAAACTGAGTGCATTAAAACATATTTATCACAAATTTAAAACAATTATATACACAGATAGCATCAATCGCACGCTTTACCAACCATAATTTTATTATTTAGGTAGGGAAATAAATATTGTAAAATTAATTAGAGTAACGCATCGCTAGGTTGGTCCTTCCAACATAATGAAATAAAATATTGCAAATTTAATTACATTTTAATGCTTTGTAGAATTACCCGGTTCCGTCTTGCTTACGAATGGCTAATTTTCTGTTTGTTATTTATGGTTGAACGTTCGTTAAAATTAAGGATAATCATTTCCTTCGAGAATTTTTCCCTAATTAAGGTTGTAATGCAAATGGGAATAAAACCTTGATTACACCTGATGACTTAATGTAAACATTGTTAAATAAAATGGTATTAAGTATTATTTTTATGTGTCTACAGCACAAGAGACCCGACTGCTCCCGAAGATCTGGAATCATTGGGACTACGGCATCCCCAATTGGGGTATGTTATGAGGCTCCGGAATTCGCATTATAAAATAATAGTCACCCGCTTGAAGTTTCTCCAAGTTTTAATATTTGTAATGCATTACCTTTACAGCGCCTGATATTGTAAATATAGTTTATAATTAAGCCGACGTTACCCGAATTTTTACCGATTTCTTACATATCTCCCTTAATCATTTGAAGTTTTTGAGCTCTTAAAAAAATATGTGTTATTTTTTAAGATCATATCTACGCCGAAATTTCCCTCGATGGAAAAAAATCGCAAAGTAAAAATTATTATAAACACGTTCATTTCACTTATTTTACAATTATATGTATGAAAAAAACCACAGTGTTTCTTTAAATGCTCTTTTAGATGTCCTCCACGAGATTTTTGCGCTTTTTTAAACGAGTCGTGTTTTATTAAACATTTTCACTTTTTTATTTATTTTTTGTTATAAAGAATACATCAGTACAAAGAAGCTTTGACTGTCCAACTAGGAAGGTCTCCCGTTCTAGGATAGCCAATTGACAGAAACATTTTGATAGGCGTAGATTTAATTTACAAATGACTGATTTGGGATACAAATCAACAAATCATCGCCAAAAAACACTATCTTTTTACTGAAGCTCAGGCGAAATTATCGCTTCAATTTTATCGTTTTAAATATTAGCGCGTTCTCTCCAACATTCGTGATTGATTACATGTTTTTATTTTTTATTTAATATAATAGTATCAATTACATGTTTATATACATTAAATAAAGTTTTTCTATTAAAATACATTTAATAATACGCTTTACAGCCTTTTTAAGAGCAAAGCTCGAGTTAAAAAGGCGGATAAACGCATGTTAATAAACGCATGCATAACTCTCCATCTTCTTTTTTAGCGGGGATACAGCGTCTTAAGAAAATAACATCAAATACGTCATTTCAACGACAGAACCGACCGCACTTGAAGTGAAATGACACAAAACTGCGCTGTACAAATATAACGTTATTATTATTATTATGTCACCATGACCATCGGCAATAATTTACCATCGGAAGACATGACCACAGACAGTAGACATTGGAAGTGTTAAAGTCAAAGAGATGCCTTAGACGTCTACCATTTGGAAAGAGAAAGTGTTGGAACAACATTTTTGGCATCTTCTGTTGTTAGAGATAATTCACCATTTCGCATCTTCTATTAGTCGAGTGAAGATTATTCTGAAGCCTCTGTTGAGTGTGAATACTAATGGGTGTTTAGGTTTATGTTTAGAAGTACATGCATTGTTTGTTTGTAAGGCGTGTTAAATTTATACTAACAATCATAATAATACGTATTAAAATAACTCGTTGTTGTGCAAGTTTGGCATACATACCATGTCGGTTATGCAATGTTGAATGAATTTACTGGTAAATATATCTATTATATTCAATACACGTTTTATATTTCCACTGAGGTAGATAGGTATCTAAGACAAAAAAGGAATCAATGCTCTACCAGAGTGGTAGATAGATAAAATATCCCCTAGGTAAAAAGATCCTCATTCGGATTTAGACATATTTGGTGACCAGACATGAATAGCCAAGTACTTCTCAATTTTCATCTTCACTTTCTTCAGTTTCCCCAATTTACTCACTTTGGGAATGAGAGAGTACTACTGGATCCAGATATCAGTACTGTATATCTGAACAGTATCTGCGGCAATCTTGTAAAATGGAAAAATTTCATGTAAAGTGAAAAAAGTTTTTTTATTATATTATTTTACGGAGATGAAGACACCAGGATGAAGTGAAAAATATTAAGTAACACCAACACGTATGATAAGAATAACGCAACTAATATAAATATGTGAAAATCCCCTAACATGAAGAAGAGGAAACCAACAAACATGAAGATGATGAAATCAACCAACATAAAGATGAGAAAATCATGATATAGCACCAACAAAATCATGTCTCGGAACCGAAAACCCTAGTAGGTGGACTGTGAATAAACTATTTCTTTGTATTTAAATGGCCTTTGACATAAAAATAAAATCTCTTCACAAATAACTCACATGAATTAATTTTAAAAATGTTGTTTTAATAAAGTTCGCTCGATTTTCGAGATCTCCATGATACTATACGTTATACGTACGCTCTTCTGCTTCCATGTGAAGTTCACGATTTTGTAATTATTTAAATTCTTAAGAAATCAACCAAAAAATCGTGCTTATCAGATCAGTTTAAATCAAGATCAGCAAAAAAACTAGTTTTTTAAGTACTCGTTTAGGTACATTAAAAATAAGAATCCACAGCATAAAGAGAAGAAGATACTTTCAAAATTTCTTTCAATTCTTCATTTAGAATCAGAAATGTGAGAATATACATCTATCATCTAGGTTACTCAGACACGTTTAAACTTTCCTATTACTCTACTATATAATCCCATTTCCTTCAAAACATTGTTAATTGAAGGTTGATAATATCTGGGGCTTAACACAAGAAATGCCAATGTCATTTTTCTGAAAAGCCCTGGGATGATGATTATTATTTATCGATGTCTTGCCGTAAACAGCGCTGAATCAAAATTTTGACTTCAATATTAGATAGGCCATAATTTCATCAATTTAGAACACCTGACATGGGTATTCTTAGCATTAAAATGAGGGAATTTTTGGAGTTCTCACCGGTACATGTGTAAATGAAATTACAAAAACTGACATAGGCACCTCTAGCAGTAACTCCCAGATATAAACTTGACATAGTCACACTGGCTCGGTGGCAGGATTACTTGTAAGAAACCCAATTTAATCTGACGTTACAATATTTAAAAACCAAATTAAACAGATCAGCAATAATATAACATAATATATTGATAAACTAGTTTTATTATGCCCAAATGAAGGTTTGCATGTTACCCGCGCATTGATGTTTTTACAAAATAACATTTCAGGACCTTGATATTATTTGATATCTCCCGGACAAACACAAATCCTAATTAATGTAAACATGAAGTCGTTAAGCTTACTGTAAAGTTCGAAATTTGGATTTTACAGAAATTATTTCATAATTTTTGCATAACAGCATAAAACGATTTTTATATCTTAGTTGCTTCCGTATCATTGTTCGTATAATTTTAATTTTAATACTGTACCATTAGTCTGATGATAAACGACTGATGTAGGATTAGATTATTTTGAATATTCTTATAAACATGGTTTTTGTGTGATTGAGTTATAGCAAAATACTCGTATCTGTTGTTTGGCTGCAGAATAACGTCTCTATTCCGGGCCACAGTGACACGGGTTCGAAGGCCAAAGATGTTATCTAACCTCTGCCACGACTGCCACGAGTAGAGTGTAGGCAATTGCTATAATTTTTTATTTTTTACTATAATACGAGTACATCTATTTTCAATTGTCTTTAAAAAAAATAGGTTCGAACCTCCCTGCCCAGTGATCGGAATCAACGGCGCTACCAACCGGGTCAAATCGCGAGTTAGTAAGAACGACATTTATTTCATAAATTAAGTGCATTAATTTTTTCGATTTTCAGAAAAATTTATATCTTCATGTTTGTAGGCGTCATTATCACCAAAAATTGACAGTATGTCTTGTCATTCACATTGAGTAAAATCATTCAATCCAAAAAAGAAAGGTGAAATTCAAATTTTAAAGTTAAATGGTTACCGCCTGAACAAACAGGTAGCTAAAATCCAATGAAAAAATCGCTCGTAAGTCATAAGTCAGTAAACTCATAAGTCAATTCACAATGTCAACCACTGGAAAACGAAAATCGTAAAATTTTGTTCGCTCCATGCGAAGTACGCGCAAGGTACGAAAGGTTTCAGACAGATACTGGTATGTATCATATTTTGTAGGTAATTGTATGATTTTTAGTGTGAAAACTGTCTTGGACCAGGGAGACCGTGGCATCCCCGATTGGGGTATAATATGTTGATATAAGTATAATATGTTTAATGGTAGGAAAGGGGATGAAGAAGAGGGAGATTGATAAGTATCTGTCCATTCAGATGAGGTAACTGATGGTCTATTACCAAGGCGATACTGAGAGTTTCTACCTTTCCGGACAATAAATCACCTTTTTATGTGAATAATAGATAAATGCCTCCGAAGCCGGTCTACCTTGTTCAGTCCTGGAAGATAGTTCAGCTTTTGGTGCGTAATTAATAGCGTTTGTGTTTAATTGGTAGAAATTTAGTTAACATGAAATTCTGCAAGAATTTTAGTTTTTTTATTAATGTGATTGCTATTTTGGCTTAAAAGGCCATTTTTAAACACAATAATAAAGAACTAAAATACTTGCGGAAATTAATTAACAAATTTGATTTAATTTAATTTTCTTTTAAATTTGGTGCCTAACACTAGAAGCAATGAAATGAGAAAGATGGTGGTTTAGAAATATCGATCTCTTTGTTCTGGTCACTTATAAGGTAAAAACATTTTTATCAGCGTTGCGGTTATGAATTAGAATATGTTACGCATAAACCATCCAAATCACAATTTGTAAATGTAGACTTTCCATTTATTGAAGAAACCTAATCGAAAAGTTCGTCTTTAGAAAAATCTACGTGGGTTGACAGCATTCAGCTTAATATATAAAAATGAATATTTCTTTATTTGTCCCTTATGCGCTCCTAAACCATAAATCCGCTTGCGACGAAACTTTGGGGATTTGATATGCGCAAGTCCGCGATGGTTTCTATATATATATAAGTGAGATCTAGCGTTATGAAATTTATCCTATGCCATCCATCCGATTGCGATGAAACTTTGGTGAGTTATTGTGCGCATGGCCTTTACGGTTTCTATGTAAACTGGTGAGCTCTGGCGTTATGAAGTTTGTATAAAAAACGAGTGTGCTTTAGACCACACGATTGAAGTAACTTATATCTCCCTCTCAAATTCCGTTCGCCTTGCCCAACCGTTCGCCTAGCCCGATCACACTTATCATAAAGGTCTCGTCACGCATACACCAGCTTACTCCCCAAGTCAAGCGTGCGCAAAGGCCCGACCGTTCGCCTCGCCCGATCACACTTTTCATAACGCCCTCGTCACGCATTCACCAGCTTACTCCCCAAGTCAAGCGTGCATAAAGAAGTTTAAAAATTAAGGAATCCTGGTGGGGCGGAGGGGAATGGACGGAGGGGGGATTGTGGGGAAGGTGGGGAACGTGTAAAGTAAGCGCGGAAGAGGGGGGGTTTGTCGGACGGATGTACGCCGAAAAGTGGAGGCGGAAGCCGGGGAAGGTGGAGGGGGAACGCGGGAGGGAAAGTATTTAAATGACATTGCAACGCATGCCGGAAACTCGCAAGTTATTTTCGAAAGATATTGCAATTTTCTTGTCAATTTGTAATCTGTGAACCTAAATAACAAAACAAACAAAGGAGCAAACTTTGACAATTTTGCTTTTATTTAATTGTTATTTTAATGTAGTTATGTAATGTAATAAAAATTATTGAATTTTACATTAATTTATCTACGTTAGTCTGATTGAGTTGATGATTTCGTAATTCGCTATGAATTGAACCATTCTCTCTTTAGTCCCATTGAAGACTGCTGCAGATATTATTATTCTCACGATCTAGGAGTAGGTATTTATGTTGGTACATAATAAACAATTATTACACATTCAGGTCAACATCATGTTCCCTTCCAGATAACACCATTATACTATTTATGCAGTGGGGTATCGATTTACTTGGCTTTGGATTAACCGCAATTATGATTTTATGAAGATAATAAATAAAACAATCCATTTACCGTCAAACTCGGTCTCGACGCACAATAATGCTTCATCATATATTTCTTACTCAAGTAATTGGTTCACTTCATCGTGCCTCGTCTTCCTCAGGCGTCACTGACTTCTTCTACCATTCACATATTCTCTCGTCAAATATTCTCCTTACAATCTTTTCTTTGTTCAATTGCTCTACGTGCCTAAACCATTACGTGTTCCTTTCTTAATCTTAATCCTTGTGCTTATATTTTTGCGTTTATCACACGATCCTGATGATTTTTACTATGCATATGTACGCCTTGATGATCTTATTTCTATAGCATTTAGTCTACTTGTATCCTTCCTCTGACAGTTCCTTGCTTTATTGCCATACCTCAGGGTAGGTACCAAGAGCGGCTGGTAGCACAGTGTGTTCGTGTGCAGCACTGGTAAATTATATCGTCTAAAATTACTTTATAATATCTTACCGAAAAATATTAAATCTTTGAATGTCATTAAAAATATCACCTACCAATATAATGCCTAATATAATATGAATCAGGGAGAGCAAATTCTCAAAGTTCCGCGCGAAGTTACCCTGTCCCGGTGTGCAGGCCGATTGCAAGCGGAACGAATTATGTTTTTGTATCGAATATTCCAAACATCGCCAGCGCGCAACGCCGGCCACATGTATGAAAAATTAAGATATATTGGTTTGCCACCCGGCGGCCTTTATCATACAAACTTAAATTTGGATTTGAAATGAATATACACGTAAATTCCTATTTAGATACTATTTGATTAATCTTTACGACGAATTAGCTTAAAGTATGAACATCAAAAAATATGCTACGGATAAATCGAAGCTTTTACTAGCTTTTATGTGTATTGGAATTAAAATAAAATTATTATTTACGTAACAAAAAATATAAGCGGAAACCACCAAAAAAAATGTTTTTTCATGACTTAACTATGAAGTAATACAAGAAACAATTTTTTAAAATTACCCCTTTATGACTAAGACTATTTTTGAGGTTTTCCATGTTCTAACTTTTTTTCGTTCTTATAAAATTATGCACAAAATAAATAAAAACCACTTTTTCGCTTACTAGCCTCGTGCAAAACGACGCAAATTTTAAAATTTTGCAGGCATGAGATTCGAAATATTTGTAGCGTTTATATTCCTCTTAAGGCAAAAATACTTAACCAAAATGAATAATTCTTTTTTTAATCAAAAGGTACAGCAAATACCTAAATTTTACATATATTTTATTTTTTATTTTTATGGTGTTTTAAATTATAAAACGCAGATCATTAAGGACTTCAATTTTTTTATAGGTAACTTTGACAATTTTGCCCTCGTGCTGTTTATACATTGTTTATAAATACTGTTTGTATCCTGTTTATACGGAAATATAAAACTAACTAACCAACCATCATGCCGTTTTCCCGCAGGGGTAGGTAACTCGGTCTTGGCACACACTCTTTGCCTCACTCACATTCATACATCGTCTCATACATTCTCTTCTATTATTCCGACTTTCGACATGGCCCGACTCAAGTATCTGATTCATTTTCTCATTCCAAGTCTTCTTCGGGCGTCCCCGACTTCTTGTACCATTCACATTTGCGTCGTATATTACTACTTTCAAATTTATTTTATTTTATGAAATATAAATATAAACTGTTGATTTTAAGATTTATTTACGAAAAAATTGTTTTGTGTTTTTATTTTCATAGTACAGAAAAAATATCTGTTCAAAAAAATTAAAATTTTAATTAAAAGGCGATATGTAGAAGTTTTCGCCCTTCGAAAACAGCTTAGACCTTCTCTCCAAATAAGATTAGTGGATCATTTTTACCTAATGTTGCTTAGTAATCGTTATCTCATAGTTACGGATTATCAGTGAACCACCACGTTTTCAGGGCAGCGGCCGCCACTGGTAGGTACCAGAACTCCTTTGTGGACTGCTAACTTCGCTTCTTTGAACAATATGTTGTTAGCGCCAACCGCGTTCAGTGCTCAGTATTAGAGCCTCTATTAATTAGGTTTCCTGAATTTCAGTATCAAATATTCATTGTTCCTATCAGCCTTTTCGTAAACACACTTCCCAAAGACACAAACTCATCACCTGCTCCAAGTAGGTACTCATCATTCAAGACAATATTGTGCACTATTTTCGTACTCTCCTTTCAAGACTTTAGACTTGCTTACATTCATCAATAACTCATTCTTCATTACATACACAGGTATATACCTACTTCGTACATACCTGACGATGGACTGTAGGTCTTCCGTAATGGTGAAAATCAGCACCGCATTATCAGCATACAGCAGGGAGGAAACATGCTTTCAGATTACTAATTTTCGAATCCAAGCCGGCATGGCACAAGAGGTCTTCAATCTTTTTAATGTAGTCCACCATATTAATCACGACAGTGGCGTTTCCTTTATCGGCTGGCAGAACCAAGATATCCTCATTGGCGCGCAATTCTTTTAGGGCCGCAAACTCTCCCTTTGTTATGTTTGGGCGGGGTATTTCAGAAATGCTGAAACACCCCGCCCACTGAACACTGCCTTAAAACGGTATATTTTGCATTCCAGGGTGAACTTTTTGAACAAGTGGAAGGAGTTGCGATGGGCAGTCCGTTGTCACCAGTACTCGCCAACTTCTTTATGGAGAAGTTTGAGGAAGTGGCACTCGACACAGCTTCGGCTGTTCTCAAAGTATGGTGGCGGTATGTCGACGATGTCTTCGCCATTTGGCCTCATGGAACAGAGAAACTGAACGAATTTCTGGACCATCTCAACTCACTCCACGTTAAAATTAAGTTCACAATGGAGCTGGAAAATGACTCTAAGATCCTACCTTTTCTAGATGTGGAGGTGATGCGAAAAGAAGATGGTAGTCTAGGACACACAGTGTATAGAAAACCAACTCATACAAATCGGTATCTACATGCTGATTCCCATCACCACCCAGCGCAGAAGAGAGGACTTATCCATACATTGGTGACCCGAGCGACCAGAATATGTGAAGAAACAAAAATCGGAGCAGAACTTACAAAACTGACCGATGCAGCGTAACGGTTACCCAGTAAGGCAGACAAGGCAAATCATAAGAGCCAAATCTGCACCAAACGAAGACAGAATTGAACAAGAGTCAAAGGGCTGCGCTTTCCTGCCTTACGTTCACAATGTGACAGACAGAATTGCCAGACTATTGAAAAAAGAAAGCATCAAGACTGTCTTCGGAACCACGACAAAAATACAAGACTTTTTGAGGCATGCAATGACCAAGTTTCCTCTGGAAACTGAGGAGTATATAAATTCAGCTGTTCCGGATGTGATAAGGTCTATGTTGGCCAAACAGAGCGGACGATCTCCAAAAGGATATCGGAACACTTTCGAGCGTGTAAACTTGGCCACCCTGACAAATCGGCAATCACCGAGCATTTAATTGTAACCGTCCATTACTTTGGATTTGTTCCTGAAATCCTGGGAAGACCCAAAACTCATAGAGCATGCCTGATTACGGAATCAATTGAAATTCACAAAAATCCTATAAATATTAATAGAGACGATGGAGCTAAACTCAATAGTTTTTGGTATCCGGTAATTGACGGTTACATCAAGGCTAAACGCAAAAAAACATGTTGAAGTATATTGTAGCGACAGCTCGTAGAGGAGTGGAGCTGGCGACACGGTATCGCTCCTAAGTAGATAAGTACAAACATCACCCCTAACTATTACACATCTGCCCTGATGATGGACACTGCAACGCTGTCCGAAACGTTGGCTAAAGAAGGAGGTAGCGTAACACGGCATAATACCCCAAAAACTAATAACAATAATATTTTCGGCCGTGAAAATCTAAAATCGTACCTATATCAATGTGACTCATAAGTATGCTACATAAAGTTTTAAATACAGCATTGAAGGCATATATTCGTATAATTGAAGACTTTTTAAAATACCTATCTGTGTTCACCCATCACTGATTATCGAGATATCACTGTAAAATCTTGTTAATTATAGATTGTGTTAATTGTTCACATTCTCTAGACTCTAGATCGAGGTCAAAGAACTAAATAATTAATGGTTAAATGGCGATTGTAGACAGATGATGTTATTTAAATATTTATAGAAGTATGCGTCATCGATAGGCGCCTCGTATGTTTTCAGTTTTTCAGGTTGAAGATAACTAACGCGCTGCTTTTGATGTGATGCTTCTTTTCATTCCGTTCCCTATACTGAAACAATATCGGGAGCGTATAAATAAATGCTTTTCACCATCATTATTTTCATACGAACGGAGTAATACAGATAGTTGCCATAGAGAAGAAATAATATTTTGAGTTGTTATAAATAGTCAAAAAATGGCAACACCTTGAATAAAACAATAGATCACATGCAATAAGCCTTTGCTATTGCCGTCAACAAATCATCAGAAATGCCCGTGAAATCCACAATGCCAAACTCTTCATAATCAGAAATGCACACACATGGTATTTTTAATCAATATTTTAAATACAAAGCGAAATGAACGTGCCAAATTTCCACATAATATATTAAATAATACAATGACAGATGACAAATAATGTCCGCTATCTCAGTGTTTCCCAAACATTGTTCCGCCGTGGCCCGGTAATTTTCACACTGCCCCTTCGCGACCCACACTTTTAAACCCGAGCTGGTTCCATAAGGTAAAATAATACACATTTATTTATTTATTTATTTATTTATTTAATACAAACGGCATAAGTATGCCATAAACATTAATTACATGTCACAAATTCATATTCAAAATATTAGTAATGGTAAAACAGTGTATGTGTAACAGTTAATTGTGACGATACATTGTGAAGTGACACCAGAGATACATTTACATGCAAAAATCTATAATACAAATAAAATTAATAGTCATTAAAAAAATATGATAGCATAGCCGTCTTGTACCTATGTTCCGTGCAGTTAAATAGATCTATCACATCAGCATATCTATTAGTAACTTCATGCAACCTAGGTAAAAGTGAGTGTTTCGTATACTCAGTCCGATTATTGTTACATTTAAAAAGGATTTTAGAACGAGTAGTTCTCGTGGGAATATGAAATTCAATGAGCTTAGTTAGATCAGGACTGTCTATTCTACCATTTACAATTTTGAACATTAATATTAAGTCGGATATAATTCTTCGATCTGACAGTCTTAGTAAATTTAATTCTTTCATCAAATAATTATAATTTATGTTTTCAATGGGAATACCGAGGTTAAAATTAATGTGTCTTAAGAATTTGTGTTGAATTTTTTCGATTGAATCTGAATGTATTTTAAAATGGGGGGACCAGATCGAGGAGTTATATTCGACTTGACTACGTACTAAGGATGTATACAAAATTTTTAAAGTTGAAATATTCTTGAAACCTCTGGAATTTCTAAGAACGAAGCCAAGCATTTTGATACCTTTATTATATATTGAGTTTATATGGGATATGAAGTTTAATTTAGAGTCGAAAATTATGCCCAAGTCACTAATTTCTGCGACAGAGGTAAGGGTAGAGTTGTTAAGTTCATAAAGATGAATAATTGGTTGACTTATTCTGTAAAAACTTATTGAATAACACTTATTTATGTTCAGATAAAGTTTGTTAAAAGAGCACCAACTAATTAATTTGTTTAAATTATTTTGTAGACAGGCACAATCTTCAGCGGTTTTGATGATTTTAAATATTTTTAAATCATCTGCAAAAAGCAATACATCCACATCTTTATCAAATATGTCAACAATATCATTTATGAACAGTAAAAACAAAATTGGGCCTAAATGGGACCCTTGAGGTACACCACTGGTAGCTATAAATTGATTGGAATAAAACAAATTAATTTTTACAAGTAGAACTCTATCAGATAGATAGCTTGCAAACCAGTCTAAAAGTTTTCCGTCAATACCGAGCTTACGTAGTTTAACCAGTAGAATTTTATGGCACACTTTGTCAAAGGCCTTGATAAAATCTGTGTATATGGAATCGACTTGAGTTTTGTTAGCTAATGCATTTGATATAAAGTTTTCATATAATGAGAGATTTGTCAGAGTTGACCTGCCAGACAAAAATCCATGTTGATTTGGAACAATGAGACGGTTAATATATGGGGAAATTTTATCAAGAAGTAATTTTTCAAAAAGTTTCGGAATTATAGATAGCTTACATATAGGTCTATAGTTAGTGACATCACTTTTATTACCCTTTTTTAGTATAGGCGTTAGATAACAACGTTTCCAAATGTCCGGGAAGCAACCTGTATCAAGCGATTGATTAAACAAAAGACAAATCGGCTCAGCCAGTGAAGCAATGCAATTTATGAGAATATTGGGGTGCACGTTATCAGGTCCGGCCTTTTTGTTTTTGTCTAGAGATTTAATTTTAGATTTAACATCGTTTATATTGATGTGTACAGCAGGGATATGCATGCTCTCAATAAGGGAAGGTGGTGGTATGTAATTTTCTGGGATATCTTCGTCATATACACTTTTGAAGTAATCAGCAAAATAGTTAACCTTAACTTTCATATCAGTGCTACTCTTATCTTTGAAGTGCATTGAAATGGGTAAACCTTGTTTGTTTTTTCTAAGAGAGTTTACATGTGTGAAAAAGTTTTGTATATTAGAGGGTATAGATTTTTCGATTCCATTTATATAATTATAATATGATTTTTTTGACAGTTTTTTACATTGAGTTCTGTAATTGTGAAATAACTTATAGTCATTAAGGGATTTAGATTCTTTAAAGTTTTTGTGTGCAGTTTTTTTGCAAATAATCAGGTTGATTAACTCGCTGTTGAACCATTTCGGGAACTTCGCTTCTTTGAAATGTGAAAGTGGTACATAGTTTTCAATGGCCCTGTTGATAATTGTGTAAAAAATTTCAAGATTGTAGTTAATATTATTGTTGAGGTGAAGAAATGACCAGTCTTCATTTGTAAGATATTGGTTCATATTAGGATAGTCAGCTTTGGAAAAATTATAAGTAAAGTTAGGAAGAATAGTTGTGTCGTCTGGTGAGTTATTCATCAAGATGGTTATGCTTAAAGCGGGGTGGTGGGAGTCTAGGGGGAGGAGCTCGTCAACTGATTTAACAATGTGAATTGAGAGATCACTACAGAACACTAAATCCAGCAGCCGGTTATTGGTATTGTAGACTTGATTGACTTGATGTAGAGCAAGTAAGTTCGTCATATCTATTATTTCACGAGCATTTTCTGGTAGGCTTAAGTTGTTATAAGAGTTTTTATTCATCCAATCAATGCTAGGGGTATTATAGTCACCAAATAAAATTGTTCTGGCATCAGGGTATTTATTTTTAAAGGTTTCGAGGTCATCAATGTGGTTTCGGTAGACTGTGATTCATATTAAAAATGTTTTATTAATACTACATATTTTGATATCGAACTGATTAAGTATGGACCTGCTGCATTGTTACTAAAGAATCCAAGTTCGCGGAAAATGACGAAAGTTTTATCCTAAGGTCTGGTTCCACTTCAAGTCGGTTTCTATATTTATTTTTAAGGTAAACTAGTGTTGAAAACCCAGCTTCACATTTATAAGTTGAGACAAAAGGCATTAAATAAGTTATTGCTTGATGAGCTAATTTTGTGTATTCTTGACGACAAGATGACCAAAAATCTATTAGTCTTGTGTCAAATATATCCTTGAGTGATGTGTCAGTTGACAGTTCACGAGTCGACATCTGAATCTGGCAATTCGTGGCAAATTAGTTTCGGAATCTAACTTGAGTGTAAATGGGTTTCTCATTCAAGCTTTGTTTCTGTCGATTGGAGGAAAATATTCTTGAAGATTCCTCTCCAGTCCTAATAAATGTTCTTTAATTTGAGTTAAGATGTCTTGTGGCAATGCAATCGTGTTGTACTTCACTTTTTTTTGTTTTTCACTTAAATTACTAAGTGCTTTAAAGTTCCCTGTTTCCGCGCGGTGTGCCCACACATTAATCTTTTTTTCTTGAAGCTTCCACCTTGTCATAAAACAAGGCGGAAATTTTCCGACCCGGTATTTTATCTTGATGGCCCGGTACCGGGTCGCGACCCGGCAAATGGGAAACCCTGCGCTATCTTAATCTGTGCGAAAATCTGTACCAAAATTGAACACTTTCTTAATTAAATGTTTTGAAGAAGTCTTTTTCATTTATCTCTTTCGAACTAAGACAAAAAAGTATGAAAAGTTGAACAGGCAACCCATATGGAAACTGGACAAAAAAGCGTTGGGTAATAACTAACCGTTGCGCTATTTCTCTGAAGGGGTAGGCAGAAAGAGTTGTAGGATGTAGGTATACACTATTTGCTAATAAACATAGCATCATACCATTTCCTCGCAAGGATGGACACACAGTACTTGCTTCTTTCTCATTCAAACATACTCTTCTGTTTTTCTGACACTTGGCATCAGATAATTGAAAAAGTAAGAGGAATGCTATCATAAATGTTCAGAAGGGATAGTAACGAGATATCAATACCTTGTCATTTTGTATACCTACTCGTAGTAATGATGACAACAAAGTCTACTGGCCTGTGCCTGTAGGGACTTTTAGGTAATGCGCGATTTTACATAATTAATTATTATATTTAATTACTGACGAATATATCGAAAATATATTAAAATTTCGATATAAATATATAAAATATATTTATATCGAAAACGCAAATAATTACTCACTCATCAAATGCTTCGATTGCCTATTTTTGTTATTTTGCAACACGATTTTTTTAATATCGCTGTTCCGGAAGAACAATGACACAACTGCAAAAAGTATAATTTTACAAAAAAGCAATAAAAACAATTGTAGTTTAATGAAATATTTATTAAATGGTGTGTATGCGACAGAGAATAATGGCATAACAAATGTACGTAGAATACGTACTTTTCTTTCAATCACCAGAAGTTAGAATTTCATCACCCTAATTTTGACCCCCATTTTCAAATTATAAGTGCAATTACGTCATTGTTCCCCCCCCCATAAATTGTTCACTCTTCCAGAAGACGTAACTTGACTTACGTCACTGTTCCACACAATATAACACTCCTCTAGTCACTCATCAACACAATTGAAGCTTGCGGCGTTTTTGCCCTGAAGGAAGATAATAAACCGCTGATACTACGATGATAACAACCATGGAACTAGGATTGCATGGAAGCGGTATAGGCATTTCAGAACGTACTAAACCGTCAAAACCTGTGTAGCTATCTCCATTTTTGGCCGGCGTGAAGAGGGGATAGAAACGGGGTTACCGCCCAGCGCGCGGGGGCAGGGTGAGCGTTCTACAGAAAAGGGCCGAACTGGTAATGGGATTAACATTATTTAATTTATTTTTTAATAAAAAAAAACTTTTGTCAGTTTTTTTTCATATTTTAGGCACAAAATATAATTACCCATTGTGTATTATTTGCTGAACGAATTTCTTTATCAAAATTAATAGTTTACTTACTTTTAACCACTTTTATTGTTTATAAAAAACCGGCATATTTCGTGAGCAATGCTCACTTCCTCAGGGTTTACTTATTTAAAAGATAAATTAAATGAAGACAGTATTAACGAAACTCAATAGAAAATCTGAAAACAAAAAAAAATCTGAAAAAAATATGGGCATAACTGGAAGGTTTTACTGACAAAGTTAAAAATAAAATATATCCTAGACTTGCAGAAAAGTCAATAGATGTCGTATATTAAAAATAAAATGGTTAAAAATATATCCAGGCCCTTTCTAGATAGCATTTAGTTCGGGTTTGAATCTTGCAATCATACATGTAGATAACAGCCAATTAAATACGCGTCAAGAAAATGAAGATAATGTCGGTAGTTCTTAGTCAAAGTATGATACAGTTAAAAATGACCGAATCGGATAGGGACACATTAACTCAGTTGGCAGAGTTGCGGGCCCGGAAAGCCGAAGTTCTTGGGTTCGTGTCCCGATTTAAAGGAAGCGGCAATACGGCCGGAAATGTACCTAACTTATATTATTTTTAATTATTAAATTTTGAAAACACAGATCAATCGAATAAAATTTATCTGCGCGCACCGGGATTTGAACCCGCGACCTCCGGATTGCTAGTCAAGAGCTTTACCCCTCGACCACGAGGGCATGTCAATGTGACTTTTACATGACAATACAGTGATTATAAACTTTGAATTAACATTGTAAACATATTTAAAAGGAGTGTTAAATTAGTAGTAAAAAAAAACTAAAAATAACACTGCAAAAAAGACAAAGTAAAAATGTTTAAAAATTAATAAGCAAAATGATAAAAAACACATACCAATGACATGTGTAAATCACAACTTTATATTTGTGCGTTATGATTAATAAAAACATAAAAGTTTTTTGGTAATTTTTAATTATTATAATTTAAGTTGACTGATTCGGCCCATCGGCAGTCGGAGTTCACGTGATAACATCGGGCCCATGGCGATGGCGGTTGAAATTAACACGCCGAAAATTATAAAATGTATATTTAAGCTATGTTTAAACACTTTCCTGTGAAAGGTAAGACCGTCTTTCTTCTTAAAGGTCTTCATAGAACTACTTTTACACAAGTTTACGGCGCGGTGGACCATTTTTCTATGTTTTATGAACGTTTTTCTGGGAGCTCTATGCGCGACCGAGGTGTAAAAGCCAATGTCAGCCATCTAAAAACCGTTAGGTAAAATTTTTGAAAAGGCATACTTTGGGAGGGTGGGCGCACTTTACATGCCGTCTCTCTAATATCCATACTCTTAGATAACAACGATGTAACTACCCTCTGGGGGTCCGAATAGGAAATACAGTTATGTCGTTGTTCCCCAGTGTGCCCAATTATTTTCTGAGACCATTTGTGAACTTAACCGTATTTTACCAATTTTTGCAGTTGGGTCGTTGTTCATCCGGAACGGCGATGTTATCTTGTTTGATTGCAGTCCTCCCTTGGAAATATTTTTCTCTTGATTTTCGACTTATCATTAATACTCTGACATTTTTTCCATCCTCAAAGCTATATATAACAATGTTTATGCAGAATATCGGCATATTGCTGTCAATCCAAGGGAACCTACTATGCCTCAATACAAAGGTCTATCCCATAAAAACCGTGATTTCGTCAATTCCCCATTTTTCCAAAAAAATAAATTTCTTCATTTAATCGAATAAGAATTAGATATCATTTCGTTCCTACTCACTTTTTTAAAAGTTAAGTCCTGGATTACCCAGATTGTACCATCGGAGATTTAGATTGTATTAGAAGTGGGAACTTTAGATGACATATTTTTTGGTTTTCCCTCGCTAAACAAATATCCTCTCTTCTATCAAGCCTTATCTAAAAAAAGTCTGAACTCGATTCCAATATTTCATAAAATTTTGAAATTCGCCCATTTGAATAAAATTAACATTTACATAAATTCACCTTTTCCCTCTCCATAATTATTTGAAATGAATACCTGAACACCATTGAAGGGTAAAAGCCCGAAACATTTGAAAAAAAAATGCGTTTCACTTGGTTTGAGCGCTTTTTTATTATCTACGATCACATATTCCTTGAAATTCGCTCGGGAGAGGGCGCTTTTATTATTATCGTGACGATCCACGTTTACGGTGCCGTGATGGCAATAAACATAGGTTCCTTATGGCTATAATGCCGCAGCTTTTTCGTTGGTTAGACAAAAGATGAGACTCACAAAATACGTGAGACTGTTTTCTACAAAGTACCTACTACTTTTTCCATTGAAGGAAACGGATATATCTAAGTATCGCTACGGGAATTACATTTCATTTTCTTTATACGTTTGAGGTAGATGCATGACAATGATTGTACGCTTCCTTTGGGGGGGGGGGGGCAGACATGTATTCACCGTTTGTCTCATATTCGACTGTTGTTATTTAGTGTGTAAAAAAGACCTGCAGCATCATATGTTTAAGAACAAAATCAAAACCATCGCCCACTGAAATTTGACGTTTTTGAATTTTTGGATTTCACTCACACTTCAATGTATCCTTTTTTATTGCCTTTTTTAAGTCGTCACGGTACCGTAATCGTGAATCTTCACGGTAATAATAAAAGCACTCAATCACTGGTTGAGCTGTTTGAAAAAAATCTATACGGATGCTTCTCTTAGGTAAACTATCAAGATTACGATAATGAATGTTTCTTTTAATGGTCTCCCATGATTGCTGATGTTATGTAATTTGGTATTAAGATCTATCTCTCTCTGTTTATTTGGGTCTGTTTCAATCATGCCGGAGTAATTGGCTTTCATTATTCAAGTTATATCTCAGATGCTCTAATTTATTTCTGGTTAAGTTTTGCATGATGAGAATGCTGATTGATTAACGGCAAGGATTGGTTGCCCCAGTCACGATACTGGAAGCGGCTGTAAAACAGGTGTATTAAAACTACGATTCTAATTATACTCGTATATCTGTCTTGACCCATACCCTAGTCTCATTCATACTATTCTCTTCTGTTTTTCCAACCCATGACACGGCCAGAAGTAATTGATTCAATTTTAATTATATATTTACGTTGCATTTCTATTTATAAAACACAAGTAATAACATATCGGTGTTGGAAAGGCAGAATGACTAAGAAGTCATTTTTTTCAGCTGCATGTCTTGTTAGTCATTTTGCCTTTCAAATTTCGATATATACATTATAAATTGAGGTAAATGTAAGTAAACGTTGACATTAGGTTTTCTGGTAGATATTAATTCCTAGCTTGTCGTATTGGACTGTTCTGAGGAATGACATAGGTGGTGGATTTTAAAATATTAAGTTCTAACAAGAGTCCCAACTGCTCCCAACCATAACTACCCCAGGCCTCGGACCTATTTTGTCGGAAAGTCAAAATATTTCCGCCTTGCAATAAAATCCAAATCAATGGAATATTTCCTAAAACATCCGAAAACTAAAAACTGTTTTTGAAAGGTAATTTTATAATTCGAAATGAATATAATTTTTTTTTTAATTTTTGAAAGCAAACATAATAATGTTTTTAAAATGGCTCACCTTATGTTTTTTCTAACTAAAATCACTGTTAGCACAAAAAACAAAAACTGACTCATGCGTTTTTAGGGAAATGTATCAGAAACGTTATTGTCAACTCATTTTTTTGTCGTTTCATGTAAAAAATAATAAGTATCATCGACCGTGCATTACATTCAGATATCCTCCATGGTTTATTCGGTTTTAAACGTTTTTAGTAGCCAAATCGGCAGAAGAATTGATAGAGGAGTAGAAAGGGTAGTTGCCCTGTGGACCTCATCAATTCCGCCGGGGAATGAATGGAGCGGGCATTCGTTGACCACATGTTCGGTGGTCTGCACCACACCGCATTCACAAGTCGCCGACTCTTTAAGGCCCCATCTATGCATCATGTGAGCACAACGGCTATGGGAGCACCTAATCCTATTGATGGCAGTCCAGAGTTTGCGAGGCAATGAGAACCCAGGCTGTCTCTCAGTGGGGTCTTGCACGAGATGGGCGTTTTTGACGTTGGCTGATTGCCACTCAAGCTTCCACCTATCTTCTGGGGTGAGAGGTGTTCGAAGGAGTCTTTCTCCTTCCGTCCAGAAGGGTTTTCGAGACTTTAAGCGGCATGCCGGGTGAGAAACGACATCATCGTGCAAGGGTATTTCGCTTTTTTGCAGCGCCTTCTTGTATTCCCAACGGTATTCCTTATTATTACGTTCATATTCTAATAAACGATTTGCAAATTCGGATTCATTATTGCTGTTTAGAACCCTGAGATGTTTTTGTAACAAAAGTTTTGAACCTCTGCAGACTATAGACACTATGGAGCTATAAAGCCTCCAGTTGGAGATACGGTTTCCTTTCTCTTCTTGGGATGAAATACGAGACCAAGGCCAACTTCCTCCATATATCACCGTCTTCTTCTTCTTTTTCAATCATCGACGCCATCGAGGTTCTCTATTAGGTTTACTTGTTTTAACGAAAGCACGAACTCTGCATATTTACGGTTTAGATGTAATCGATTCACGTACCAGTGAAAACTAGGTTAAAACTGACACTTTGGTAATGTTTGCTTTGTGCTTGATATCCAAAGTGAAACTAGTGAAAATGCATAATATTTTGGCACATTTCAAATTTCGCATTAGCGTATTATCAAAAACGTAATTCTTGATATTACTTAATTATTAATAAAAACATGAACAAGTTGATTCCGCACACCTTCAAACACAAATAAATAACCATAGGGTATATATATATACCTGTGTTCTTCCACTCAATATAGAGTTATAATATTTTTAATATCAGTGGTTAATTAAGAAATCACTATTATTTTATTTTAAGTCACCGTTAACAATATTTTTCTAACCTTCAAAACTTCAGAGATTCATGATCAATTTTCAAAATAAAATATTCGTTTTTTTTCAAAAACCTTAATAATGAAGGCTCGTTTGGGAGGCATGTTTAGATAATATTATTTATCACTGATCTATTATCTATATTTAATCTCTTTTTTCAATCAATCTATTTTTAATGTATTTTTTATCACCAAAATTATTGAAGAGTTTATGTAGTCATGAAGCCACCTTTTTTTATGTGCATACCTACATTATGGACCAATGTTAATAAAATTGAATTATTCTTTTTTTAATGCAATAATTAAAAACACTTTGTTTTTACCACAATAAACTTTATTAAAAAGTCGACATGTTTCGAGAACGATGTTCTCTTCATCAGGACATATAATGTACTTTATATGTCCTGATGAAGAGAACATCGTTCTCGAAACAAGTCGACTTTTTAGTAAAGTTTATTCTGGTAAAAACAAAGTGTTTTTAATTATTGCATGAAACAAGTCGACTTTTTAATAAAGTTTATTGTGGTAAAAACAAAGTGTTTTTAATTATTGCATTAATAAAATGGTGCCACAAAGTGAATTTGCAAAATTTGAAGAAGTATTAATTTTTTAATTAAATGGTGTTCTATGAAATACAATTTAATACATGAAACACAATTTAAGCGCTTGAAAACATACAAGAATATTTACTTTAGAGTTAGAGACATTTCGGTACTTTAATGTACTATCTATTATGTACAAAAGAAACTTCATATCAAATGTATAAAGAATATTTCATAAATATAATTCACCCCTCGGATAGATAAGCAATGGATTCAAAGCAAACGGGCGGCGTAATAGCCATCCCAACTCTAAGAACGACCACGGCCATGCACCACTACTAGCATTTAGGTGTGAAGTGGTACAATATATAACTGACAAAAGACAAAACTAACGTAAACGAAATTTTAAAATGTAAACAATTCAAAAAGCAAATTAACTCCATGAAATTGTATAATGATATATTGTACCTTTAGTGCCAGTTATTTTAGAGAATTTGAACAATTCATCAAATTTTAAAGTCAATTCTCAAGTTCTGTAAAGGTTATATTCAAGTTCTGTTTTTATATAATAATTTTCCAATTGTTTCACATAACTGAAATGATAACAGAACTGAATAGAACCTTCACAAAACTTTGATTTTAATTTTCAAAATTGACGAATTTTTCAAATTTCGTGAAAGTCTAGTTAAGCACGTTTACTTTATCTACAGTATCTAACAGTTAAAAAAAACTTAGGTTATTGTTATTATTTTTCTAAAATTAAGCATCTTGAATTATGTTTGTAGTTATTTTGAATGTTGATCTACGTTATTTTGTTCGTTGATTTACGTTTATAGATGTTTAATAAGTCTTAGATTATTGTTTGCATATCGCCTTTTATGCATTTTTTTCTCTACGTATGTAAATAGTCCTCCCACAACCACGAGATACTGGAAGTCAATTTATGGAGTGGTAGAATAATTTTAAAAAAAAATCATATAATTTTGAAATGATATATTTTTTTAATAAGACTTTGATAACAAATAATTTTTTCAAAATCAGAGTGTGTAATTCTCGCGCGGTAGAAGTGAAACTAGAAAGTCGCTTTCTTTTCTTCTTCTGTTAAATATAAATATAAATGTAAAACCCATGCAATGTCCAGTGTTTTGAATATAATGTCCTCCACGTGCAAAGTCGTATCTTCCCCAAGCATAAACTTTCTAATAAAGTGTGTTTTATCGGAAGTGTCCTGCAGGTAAGTATTTTTCTGTATCTATTTGAAAATAATAAAATTAGATAGAGCCTAGGATTCATAATAAATTGTAAAGCGCCCTTGAGGTGATTTTTCACCAAAACGGCGCTATACAAATTATCCAATTATTATTATTATTATTATTTTCTTTTACATTTTTTTAAAGTGGTTTGAAGATTGGATATTGATTTCACAAAATAAAAATGTTTTTTTCTTTTGGATTTCGTAGGATTCGAACCCCCGTTCGCTTGATGTCAGCCTTTGAGTCAGGCACCTTGCCAACTGCGCTGTGGGAGGCACGCGCCGAGATGCGAATTTACAGCATTATATTAAAACCGAGTATTTGTGTAGAACTGAGTTGTGACGCATTTCCGTTTCACCAGAGTTTAACCAGGCGCTAAAAAAGTTTCACTTCAATATTTGTTAGAGCCATAAAAATATTATTTTGTTTTAGATTTTAGAATATTCTGGAGTGAGCCTTTGACACGTTACATAAAAGACCACCTAATTCCTGATATATTGATTTATCTTCTCCATAGTCATAATTTTAAACTAGCACCTTTAAATATCGTGCTCTGGAAAATAATGACGGATGCAGGCAAACCGTATGCTGTGTGCCGCAATAACATGTCAGCCTGGGGTGTATTTTTATAATGGCTCTTAAGTCTGTGGTATGCTAAGGCAGCCGGCACGCCGCTATTGCAAGGTATTTCTGCAACATGTGAATTATATTTAAACATTTCTATCCGAATTGAGCTGAAATGCTACGCGAGTACGGAGACATCGGCGTCCCGTGGTGGAATAAAATTATCTTTATTGTGAAATTTAACTAAAATCACATTAGCGAAGAAAACTTTCCATTTGTTACGAATGGTAGACACTCTGGACGGTTTGTTTCACAGAATTTGAACAATTCAAAAATTTCAAAGATAATAATCCAATTCTATGTAGGTCCAACCATAACTATGTTATTTTTTTATGTGTACACCGCACAAGAGTCCCAACTGCTCCTGTCTGGAGCCAGTAAGACTATGGCATCCCCAATCGAGGTATGTTATGAGGCTGAAGATAGTGGGGAAGGAAAGGAGATGGGAAAGAGGAAGGTGGGGAAGTGGCTATTCAAATCTGGTCACCAAACACGACTAAAACCATTTCAAGCAACGTTTCAATTCTGAATGGTGGTCTTAGGGCGATACTGAGAGTATCTTCCACTCTGGAAAAACTCTATTATCTAATGCTGTGCAACAACCGGCCATTATGAAATCGTAACAGAGCATGAATAGAATTTTTACAGAACTTGAATTTTAAATTTTAAATTTATGAATAATTGTTCAAATTCGGTGAAACACGCCGTACTGGTGAAAGACCATCTTTCAGAATCCATTGATTGAAATGGCTTTAGCTGTGTTTGTTTAGCAGATCTGAATGGTCAGGTACTTCTTAACCTTCATCTTTATAATTTCCCTCCTTTCTCCACTCTCTCCAGCCTCACAAATTACCCAAATACTGTGGTTACTTTGCATCGCTTTTAAGTAATATTAAATAAATTCTGATTTCCCCCCAAGATACAAAGTAACCAGATTTGCGGGCCACAGTTTCACTGACTCCGGATATTTTTAAATTTTTTTTTTTAACTGTAAATACCGAACAAGAATACCAAGTACTCCCAGAAGCCTGTGATACTATAAAATGTTGTGAGGCTAAAGGTAGTGGGAAGGAAATGAGATGTAGATGAAGGTGAAGGAGGGGATGTACCTGGATGCAAAGATATTTCAAGCAACTTTCCTTTTTTTCGGGGTAGTTGGTAGGTACTCTTGTGCAGTCGGTATTCATATTTTTTAAAATACGAAAATAATGTTGAATCGACGACAGCTAAGGTAGCGTATGTACGCGAACCCAATCTGTCAGCAGAACCACCAATTAAGAATGCAAACGGCGCGAAACGCCGCTCGAAGTTGCTTTGTTCGTTTCCCTTAATTAGCTGTTCGGCTCGCGTCTCTGTTCGCAAATGTATTCACAGCATAAGAAAACTTTTTATAATAACGCAAAAACAAATTTCGGAATTTTTTGGGATGCCGGCAATTGAACCCGGAACCTCCGAAATGCTAATCGAGAGCCTTACCCCTCGACTACAGAGGCCGTTAGGCAGTAAGACATAAAATGTTAGTCGATTAGTTGATAGTTGCACAATTATTCTTCGCGATATTTGACCTCCTACTCCGTATCATTATTGTGGAATAATGATTCTGAACAAATAGTAGATCATAAATAAAATTTCAATGAAAAAAGCAAATCCTGCAAATTTTGCAAATTCATAATGTCTTAACGACCACTTAATATAATTTTATTAGCCTCGAAACGTTTCAATATCCGCCACTGCCTTCATCCATCGAGCAATCGAGCCTCCACACGGTGATATGGTGGGGTGATAACCAGGAGCACATACTTCAGAAGGGGTAACCCGTACCTGTGATCTGTCAGTGAAACCGCTCGAGTCAGTACCGCGCGGCCTGCAGACTCTAGCGGCCGTACGTATTCGCGCGGAGACGTGAAAACACGTACATATATCGAGTGCCAGTGATACCAAAGTACGTTGTTGCTGATATTATCAAATAATGCATAACACGGCGCTGTTATCAAATATTGATAATAGCTTTCCGTGATTTTGTTTGGGATGATAGTGGATGAAACGTGTTTGATTCTTTTATCGTCTTGTGGAAATCTAACAATGATTTGAAAAAGAAAGAAGATTTTAGCGACTGTTTTTAAAATCTAGCTTTATTTATAAGACGCTGAATTTTTTTGTGATTGTTTTATGTGTCCACAAATGGAAAGCGAAGGCTTTGTTTTTCTTCAATTTTGTTTATTATTTGGTAGCAGTTTCTTTTACAAATAACATTTTCAAAAATAGTCAATATTAAAAAAATTTGGTTCTGTCTATGAAAACAATTGACTTTTATCGCTTTTTAATATTCGTGCGAGACATTGCACACCAAAACAATATGTGAAATTAGAAATTTGATAAGAAACTTTTAATTTTTTAAATAACTAACCTAAATTTTTTTTTTTAATTTTTTTAACTCTTGATAAATCGGTACTATCTTATCGTGATAGCTCCCTTATTTCTTTAAACCTTTTTAGAATAGTCTGGTAGTCCCTGTAGCTCAGGCTTCTATTTCCAACACATGGCATTTAACTTCCCAGGTATCTGAGTCTTCCTCTCGTAAACAGGACAGGACGTTGGTGTTTCGTCATCATCTTCACAATTCCTACAACTATTAGTGCTTCCTTCTCTCAAAAGCTTGTACCAAATGTATATTTCAAAATGTAGCCTAGTCCTACTAGCTCCCTCAGTGAGTTTTTATCAATTTCATAAATTAATGGGTGTTTCTTCAATCTATTTACATTTCAACAATTATTTGTGATTTCCACTCCCAACAGATACATATGTCTCAAGATGTGACAATGTCCTGTCAATAATCCCACTAGCCCCCTATTCAAAGATGTAATACCTTATTTACTTAATTAATATTCGCGAGGTAATGCAATCTGCCAAACAGTTAACATGTACATTATATACAAGGGATAAGGTCTAGGTCTAAATTTTCTGGTGTGACAGTGTCACAGTATTAATAGTTCCACTTGCAGTTTCAGTGAGTTTAAATCCATAGATATAATACTGTTGATAGTCCAACCAGCCTTTTCAATGAGTTTATATCCATAGATTTAATACTTAATTTACGATTCGTTCTCAGTGCAATGTGCAATCTGTGAAAGGAGTAAATGCGTAAAGAGGATAAATGTCCTTGTACGACAGAGTCCTGTTAACAGTCCCAACAGCCTTTTCAATGTGTTTCTATCCGTAGATTTAATGCAATCTGTTTATGTGAATACAGTTAGTAAGTTAGTATATAAACAAGATAAGGTCTAAATGTCCTGGTGTGACAGTGTCCTGTTAATAGTCCCACTAGCATTGGTGTACAGCTGGAAAATTTCATTTACGATACGTTTAAGGCAGTGCAATGTATTATCGCTGCATATCGTTAATGCATAAACGGGATGAGGTCTCAATTTCCTAGTGGGACAGTGTCCTGTTAATAGTTCCACTAGCCTTTTCAATGAGTTTCTATCCGTAGATTAATACCTTGAATACTTCATTAACGATACATTTAGGACGGTGCAATGTGCAATCTGTGCATGTGCATACGGTTAATGCATAAACGGGAAAAGGTTTAAATGCAAACAGATGTGTTTACGTTGTTAAAGCCAGGCACTTATAAGGCGAAAGCGGAATGACGTGATCTCACAGTTTTTCGCCGGTAAAGATTGCCGAGCCAGCATTTAACATACTTTATGTACTTCGAATTCATAGGTCAGCAACACTTTCATTCAAATGACGACATAATTAATGTTATTATGGCAAAATCATTTATAAATACGTGTGCAAACTCGGAAATATAACCAGTTGTTGACATTTTTGTTTTGAATTTGTCTTGATTCCCACGAAGAACAAAAATACCTTTTTATTAATTAGGTGTGTTACTGACAACAGGTTGTGATGTTGAAAGCTGTTGCGAGAACATAAAGTATTAAGTACTGTCAGTATTGGCCTGGTGTCATACGAGAAGTTTGAAATGGTTTTGGCCGTGTTTAGCAACTCGATCTAAATCAACAGAAGCTTACCCACTTTTCTCCTTCCAATCCACCTCGTTTCCTAGAGCTTCACAATGGCCCCAGCGTTGGCTCACTGGCAGTTGGGACTTTTGTATGGTAAGGTAAATAAGTTTCGCCCGGTAAATATTTTAAAAATTATTTACATACCACTAGCAGAATCACTTTACGGTATGGATTAACCACTCGGGGACACTCCTGCAAAACTAATTTAAATCACCTTCAATCAGCACAAAATGCTATGGTTAAATTATTAGTTCAAAAACATATTTTTTCACAAAGACGAAACATATCATTGTTGTACGGAATTTAACAATATTACCGGTGCAGGCCTTATTAACAAAATATTAATTCAGCATATATCTGAGTCTGATTATAAGAGGAAAGTAGAACATGAACATTCTACAAGGTTCACAAAGATTGAAGGAATGCTTGTTCCAAAATATAATAATAACTACGGACGGCGCCTGGAATATAACGTGCCAAAAATATTTATGTGTTACCAAGTAATTTAAAAAATTGCGATTCTACAAATAGATTGAGTTATATGCTGAAACAATGGTTACTAAATAGAGATGGCTTATATTAATTCATGTGTGTTAATTGTGACAATCTGTGATAATTGTAATATCAATTGTAATACTTTTATGTATGTATGTTTAAATTGTAATTGAAAATTACATCCTGTTGACAAACTGCTTTATTGCGGTTTAACGGGATTTTACCTTGAAAACCAATAAAAAAATAAAATTAAAAACACATATTGTACCTGTAATTAAATTCGTCTGAACGTTGGAGCGTGTGTGCCAAATTGTATTCATGTCCTGCTTGTGAAAGTGAAATGCTCGCGTATAATGCTGCAAACTTTTTTTCTTTGACTTTTGCCAAACAAATTTTGTATACTTACTAAAAAATAACAAAGTTTGAAAAAAATAAATCATTGTTTTTTTTTCAATTTTATCGAGAACGATGTATAAATTCACATCATAATTTCTTACAATTTAAACGTTAAAAAATTGAAATATTTAAAATAACGATATACCTATAGATAAAATTATTGAAATATAATTTATTTAGTTTGCTCAGTTTTGTTTCATTATAAAATTACTTTACACTGTAAATTTATATAATGTTGTTTATTAATACTCGTAGTACTCAAATAATCTTTTAAACCTTGGAATGTCAGCGGTAAAATGCCATTAGCCCTCGCGCCGTACTAGCAGACATTATTTTCATTACTGTATTTTGCAAAATTATGTTTTTCTGAATTTTGCAGTCTTGCCAGAGAATGAGTGTTTATGATATATTATTAAAAAAATGTACATCCATCATCCGTAGTTTCCTAGGGGTAGCTTCTTTTATTCAGAAAAATGTTATTTTGTTATCTCTAATGTTATAAAATAATTTTATAAAGTAATGTAGATATACGTCAATATTCTTGAGTATTTTTGAATTATCCAACTAAACAATTGTTTTTCACAATAATTTTTTTTAAGAGGATTTCTTGTACTAAAAAAGTACAATTACTACTACGGCTTTTGAAAATCGGAATTATGGCATTTGACATGGAATTTAGCGACGCGCTTTTACACAGATAAAATAAACACATTTGCAGGTGACGAAACTACAAGCTAAAAATATTCAGATACATTATTTCCTTACAAAGCGAATAAAATATATTATATCTAGAACATATTTAGGGTTAAAAAAACATCAAATTGAAGCGAGTGCTGTGAGCTTCCAGAAAATCCACGGTGGATTTCTTGGCCCACTGGGGATTAAACCCAAATGGTGCCAAACGATGCTTAAAACCATGCATCTACGAGAATGTTGTATACAAATTATTATTGGTGTAAAAATATGAATACGCATTTTGGAACTGATTAATCCAATCATTGGATAAAAAATTCAGTAACCGTAAGAAAAATATATTATGTGAAGATGATCTAAGTTTATTATTTACTTAGTTTTACCATCCCGTTTCATTCTAAGTTAAATTTATGAAACATGCAACAAAGCATTTTTTTAAATTTTTTGAAGTTCCGGTTCACCACAAATAATAGTGTTGTGTTTTGAAAAGCTGTACAAATACTGTCAGGACAATTAATGATTATTTTTTATTGGGCTGTATAGTTAAAAGATTTTTTTTAATTTATTAGCAGTTTGTCAACGGGTTCTGAATAATAATCTACTTTTTATTTTGGAATTACACATTATAACAATTATAGAAATGAATTAAGATTGGTGCAAAATTAAAAATTAATGAAATTGGATTGCAAAAACGGTAATTATATTTTTTTCGTAATATTACTAAGATTATTCAACATCTCATAATGCTAGTAACAAAATGAATAAAGTCACTATTACGTAATTAAGTAACTACACTTTTACTGACACATTATTGAATAGCTCATATGGAAAAAATGCTTTATCTTTTCATTGAATTTTAATTGAAAACAATCATTGTGTTGAAAAATCTTAAATAACCTACGTTTTTGCAAATCTAATCAATTTTTTCACAGTGTGGGGATTAAATAGATCTACTTTGGATTTAAAACGTGTATAAATCCCTAAATCTTCTTTTTTGAGTTGTGTTTTTTACATTGATAAACTAGGAAAATCTGACAATTTTTTTTAAATGTGTGCAGTTCACACGGTAGAAGTGAAACCTTCACCCATGCAATCTGAACCAATAGGAGCCTTAAAAAGTGAGCTCATAATCAAAGCGGCCAATGCGGTAAGGTTTAATTCTATCTTATTCTCTCGCAGGCTAAATCCTATAGATGTATGTGTTTGTCTCTTTTTAGTGTCTTTTCCGTTTTATCGAGTTTCCATTCACAAAATACTTCAAAAAAATGTGTGCAGTTCACACGCGGTAGAAGCGAAACTTTCGGAAAACTAAATTAGATAAGATTGGGAAGGCTACGAAGCACAGCACAAAGAGGAGACCAATTATTCTATCTCATTCTCTCGCAGGCTAAATTATATACATACATGTTTGTGTGTGTCTCTTTGTAGTGTCGCTTTTTCGTTTCATCGAGTTTCAAAACTGGGGCCGAAGGTAGACCCCAAAATTGCTATCCTTCTTATATCTACTTAAATACATGATAAATGTTGTTAGTATTTTAGGTATTCCTGCGCAAAGGATTAATACATAATGTGCTGTTTAAAAAAGAAGTGAAAAAATCTTTGATTGCAGGTAAAAATATTTTGTCACATATAGGTAATATTCCCTGCCCAATAAATGGACAAATAACAAATAAAGGATTTCTATGGTAATGCCCGTAAGACAGAAAAATTCATGGGGTCATCGACCGACCCACATGGTTACGGACGTTATGTCTGGCATCTTGGCCTGTCGAGAGTTAAGCAAAATAATTGTCATTTTTCGAAATACCAATAATGGTAGTGAAAATTAGTTTAGTACTAAAAAAAGTTCAGAAATTTAATAAATATAGGAATAGACTTGTATTCTTTATTAATTTTCAACTACAGGTTTTCCTGATAAAGAAACCATTGGTTTCGAACGTAATTTTTTTTAAAATTTAAATGGTGGTGAATACGAGGCCTTTTATTTTCTTATACAACGACTGAAGCGACAGCGCACTTAAAAACCTTTTCTTCCGATTTTTCCGAGATTTTTTGGTGTACCTTTTTAATATTTTCCGCCAACATTAAAAAAATCATACCTCCAAACTTTAATATGGAGGCATACAAACTAATTATAGTTCTATATAGCCAATAAATTAATCTATCCTTTGTCGATTGTCACATATTCGTAGGAGTTATAAAAAATATATTATAAAATCATAAACTTCTACTTAATTACTTACAAATAAGGGAAAAATTGCCAAAATTGGAGGTATTTTAAATAGTGCCATATTGTGGCAAAAAGCGTTCCAGAGGAGAAGAACATAATATATTATTAGACGATACAATTTCCGTTGTGATATGAGTAAGTAACGTTGGAAAATTCATGAATACAATATTATTATTATATTTTCAATACATTTTTTAATTTTTTTTTTTTTTTTAGCATATAAAATATAATGTACATTTAGATGATGTAATAATTTGCGTACATGTTCATGTTCAAATATGTTTATACCACTCTTCCATAGGGCCAAAATTTCTGATATAGAAAGCATTGTGCGGCAACTTAAAAGCTCTTCTCCTGGAATAGATAATATCAGAATGAGTGATATTAAAAAACATATAATAATTTTAGCTCCAATCATAGCCCATTTTGTAAATAGAATTTTATTTGAAGCAAAAATTCCAGATGACTTAAAATGTAGTATTATCAGACCCATTTATAAAGGAGGTGATCACACTCTATTGGGTAATTATAGACCGATTAGTATTTTGCCATCACTCGAAAAAATTCTTGAAAAATACATTCAGTTGAAATTAATAAAATATTTAGAAGATTTTTCTATTATTGATACAAATCAATATGGATTCCAGAAAAAAAAGGGTACCGAAATGCTACTTCAAAAATTTGCCAGTTTCATAAATAATGAACTAAATAGTAAAAATCATGTATTAGTTTTATTTATAGATTATTCTAAAGCATTTGACACTATTAATCATAGAAAATTATTGCAGATACTAGAAATCATAGGAATAAGAGGAAAGCTCCTAAAACTATTTGAAAATTACTTGAACAACCGATGCATGAAAATAAAGCTATTGAACACTTTAAGTAAAAAAAGAAAAATTTTAGCTGGCGTTCCTCAAGGTTCCATATTAGGTCCAATTTTATATATCATTTATGTATCTTTTATTAAGTACATCTTTAAACATGTAAAACACTTTGTATATGCGGATGATACTGCACTAGTGATTTCTCGCAGTGATTTAAAATTATGTATTGAACTCTTACAAAAGGATTACATTGAGCTTTTGAAATGGTCTCATGACTCTGGTTTAATCATAAATGCAAAAAAAACCAAACTGATACATATTAGATCACCCAATGCCAAGACAAATATTATTACACCAGAAATAAAAACACACGGTTCAGATTGCTTACATGTTGGTATCCCAGCATTGTGTACATGCGAAAATATTGAAGTGGTTAAAGAATATGTTTATTTAGGTGTAATTATTGACTGCTTTTTCAAATGGGATTTACAAATAAATAAAGTCTGTGAACGTCTGAGATCTATTGTTAGTAGATTATATAAACTTAAATTCTATGTTCCAATATGCACACTTCGAATAATTTATTTATCATTAGCTGAGTCTATTATAAGGTACGGAATTACAGCTTGGGGACTTTCCTGTAAGACAAATGTTAATCATGTTCAATCTGTCCAAAATTCATTAGTTAAATTATTAGCTCATAAAAGTTTATACGAGCAAAGACACAATGTTCCGTACTTTTACCAGAATCTTAAAATTCTCTCAGTAAGAGCAATTCTGTGGCATAAAATTATTTTTCAGCATATGAATAGCCCTATATACATAAATAGACTGGACCACACTTACAATACTCGATTTACGTTAAATGAAGGACTAATCGTACCTAAGCACTTAAACAAATATGGACAAAGAACGCTGGACTACATGATACCTACATGCTTAAATATGTTACCTGCTAAAATTAAAAAATGTACAAATAATGTAAGAACAAATATTATATTGAAAAATTGGCTCGCCGAAAGAAAAAGTTTGTATTAACATTCTTGTAGTACTCGTAACACAAAAAATGTCTAACTGCATTATAAGTTTTATAAAAAAAAAAAAAACTTCAAAGTAAAAGCACCCATTGACAAACTACTTAAAAGTAGTTTATTGGGACTTTTCTTTTTTGTAATATCTTATTTTATTTTGATTTCCTGTAATATTTTATAACTTTTTTCTTCTAATAAAAATAAAAAAAAAAAAAAAAAAAAAAAAGCATTAGCTTATTTATTGAAAGTATGCCGTGCCGTCCCAGCTAGTGAGATTTTGAAAGGTGGTCTTAAACAAGTGGAATACTGAGAGTATCTTCCACTCTGAAACGTGCCGCAAATATACTAAATATTATTTTAATTGAATTAATTGTGAAATAACACAAATTAACCAAATAAAATTTATTTGCCCACGACGGTAATCGATCCCGGGACCGCGCTACCTGTATTATCGAGGAAAAGTTCGTATTTATTATTTATAATAAAATAATCTTCAGATATCTTGAAGTAAAATTATAAAAATTACATACCGAATGATACTATAATAATATTTTCAACGGTTTCGAAAATGTCGAAGTACCTAAAATTCGATTACGCCACAATCAAATTTAACGCGTCTTTTTAAAGTATCAGAGTGTTTGTTCGCTAATTCATGTTGATTTAATCTGCGATTCATGGTATCTATTAAAAAAAACAAATATCAATAAACAAATAAATCCTCAAGTGCTTACCTACCTGCTGAACATTTTCGAAAAAAAACTCATCTAAGGTAATCATTAATCATACTTATTTCAGTCATAACCTTCGAGCGTATCAGCTGAACCATTTATAAATCGGAGCTAAAAAAATAATACATTATTATTTTTGAAGTGAAACTTCTATAGCCATGCTATGATTTGTATTTCGGATGAAACGAAACTGACGATTACTGCATCTGCGACGCATCAACTGCGCTCATTGACCGCTTTGATTATGATGTCACTTTTAAAGGCTCTCCTATTGGTTGAGATATGAAACGGAAATTACGCTGGTCGTTTTGATTATGACCTCTCTTTTCAGTATTAGTTGAGATTGTTTTGGTTAAGTTTAGCCTCTACCGCGTGTAAACTGCACTCGATTTTTTTTATGTTTTTATTTTTGTTATTTTAAAAAACAACTAACGTAATTTTTTATCCCTTAATTAGTGTCCTTTGGGAGTTTTACATAACATCTATTAGTAAAATTTTACACTAGTAGATATATAATTTTTTTTACAATAATTCCACGCGGGAGGCCCGGAGGAAAACGATTTTCCTAAGGTGGGTAGGAAATCTGGGGCCAATGAGTGACGGACATGTAAATCCATCCTTCCCACTGCGGTTCAATGCGATTGGTCGAGAGAGTCCGGAGAGAGGCAGGAGAGATCTAGTTCTAGAGTTGTAGATCTAGTCTAGTAGATCTAGAGTTGGCAGGCGCTTTTGCCACCAAGACCTAGACAAAACTCACCCCACGCTCCCGGGCACCCCTGCAAAGTCACTACTTGGGGTGACCTGTGGCAGGAGTGTTAGTTATCCAATAAATAGTTCCCAGGTGGCGGTACCCATAACCGCCTCCGAAATTATAATACGAGAACTTTATACAGTTATTTTACACGATAATGGTAACAATTTATGGTTTTTAAATACATCTATTTGAATTTCGATTTCGCTTTCGTGAATGAAATAATGCAAATCTTGGAAGCGGAGATTAACCCAACTCCCAACATCCGATCGAGCTGAAACTCGGCAGATAGACTCGTTATCGATGACAATGCATTCTATCAACTTTTGATGGCACTGACACACACACGCGCGCAGTTCTCTGAAATTGACTACTAGCCCACTAAGAGATGGCCCAAAAATTGAAAATATTAAAACAACACGTGTGCGGTTCAAACGTAGAAGTGAAACCTTCAGAGACCCCAAACTTCGAAAAAAGAGACGAATGCAGAGTATCGTTACCAATGGTTCTGTTACCAATAGTTTTGTTGCCAAATTTAAAAATTATTCTACGAAGCACCGCACAAAGAGAATGCCGATAGGCTACGAAGCACCGCACCAAAAGGACACCGATTAGTCTATCTCATTCTCTCGCAGATGTATATGTTTGTCTCTTTTTAGCGACGCTCGTTTCCGTTTCATCGAGTTTCAAATCACAACGGTGCTAAAGAAGTTTTCACTTCAAAAAGCCTTGTTTTTATTAGGAGTTGATGTTTTATGTTTCTTGTCTACAGGTCCTTGTATTAATTTTATTGGTTGAAACAATATTAGAATTTTGCAAAAAATACGAATGATAAAAATACAGAAAACAAAATAGATTTTTTGGGTGCAACTTGTTTCGAACTGGGTTCGGGTTCGGTTGCGTAATTCTAACGCATCCGCAAGGCAGTGGAACATTCCGAATTCGTATCTTGGTAGTATACAAATTTATTTCACAATCTGTGTGTTTCTCTGTATCGTATTGTTTCAATCGTACTAAAAAACGAAACATTTAATACAAAAGAAATAAAAAGGCAACGGTCGCAATTGCCCGGGACCTCTGTCTTACCGGGACAACCACTTAGCTATTGAGACCTAATTGTTTTCCGTAATTTTTATCGACCTCATTTTTCAATCTAAGATTACCAATATATTTTTATCAATGAATTCTAATATATTTTGTATGTTTCCTTTTTTGACCGATGGCAAAGTTTTAACCGAATATATTTATTACTTATATGTTGCAAGTAATCTTGAGTGTTGTCCCATTGTATGACAAAGATCTGCTGACAAGCTACTTACAATAGTTTGGCGGGTATAAATTTCCATTATATGTAATTTTTATACAATAATAAAAAAATTCTGGGTTCAATCCCTAGTTGCGAACTTTACCTATTTATTATGTCTTTTCTTTTTCATGTTGAGTTTAGATTAATTAATATTTTCTTCTTCTTCTTCAATGATATTACTTTGGTGTGTAACCTTCAAAATTTATTCCAATAAATTATAGTGTGTTCTATAAGAAATTTAATGTGTTAATAATATAAAAGAGCGTTACAACACGGGCGAAGCCGGGTAACTAATCATTCATTAATTGGGGGATTTTAGCATTGGAATACTTGGGTTGTTTAAGTATTCACACCAGAGAACATCAATGTCAGGCTGAAAATACGTTTTATTCGGAGAATCTCTTTCCAAATACGCTTCGTAAATATCAATGATTTGGTTCATTTAGTACCATGGCCAAAGATAAGGATTTTATTAATTATTTTTTCTCCACTGAAACAAGGACTAAATCAATGTCTTAAATCCTCGTATCTCCACGTTTTGGCGAAAATCATTTAAATCCTCGACTGAGGAATACCAAAATTTGTATGATTTGTAAAAATCGTCGCAACATTTCAAAGATTTCAATGATCATAATCTTATATAATATTTTTAATCCCTTCAAAATTATATTCCTTTATAAAATTTGTGCCATTTGTAAAGCGCCCCAGTCAAAGATCACCTCAAAGGTGATGTAAGCGATTTAGTAGGTGCTGCTGAATTCAAGAATACAGAGTTTTTATCGAAACAAATTTAGATGCTTTAGACAGTGACCTTCCTCTTTTTTTGAAGGTCAAGTGTACAAAATTTCAAGATTGATTAGATTTGCATAAAAATAAAAAAATGCCCGCGCCGCCTACCCCATGCCCGCCACAGTGGGGGCAATCGTTTTTTTTTTCATTTTCTGCGGTATAGGTATAGTTAGTTGCCTTTCAAAAATTTAGTTTGTTTTGTAAAGCCCAGTTTTATTATTTAATGTTTTTATTATTATTGATGCAGTAGTATGAATTTTTAAACATGTTTGATAAAGTGGACCTCACTGGATGCTTTGACCGTGGTGAGCCCCCATTTTACAATTTGATAAAATGCAATAAAAAAGATGAAATTAATGCAATAACAAATTGAAATAATGAAAAATAAAATGAGATGACATAAATTAAAATAATAATAAAGACAGTAAAGTATTTTGTATTACGTATTGTTTTATTCTTTTACGATATCGTATTTTTATAATATTGCCTTTTTTATTCTTTAATCCATCTTCTTATAAAAATCAAAATATACTTGCTTGGGTGTATATGAGATGTCTATGCGTTGCTACTATTGCGACGAAACTTTGGGGATAGATGTGCGCTTGCCCGCGATCGTTTTTATATACAGTAGTGCTCTGGTATCATGAAATTATGCGTTGCTAACCATTCATCCGATTGCGATGAAACTTTGGTGAGTTGTTGTGAGCACGTCCGCGAAGGTTTCTTTATATATACTGGTGAGCTCTGGCATTATGAAATTTGTATAAAAATTTGCAATAGGTGGCACGCGAGCTGTTTGAAAACTGAATGTACCAGGACTGAAAGTACGGAATAGCGGAGGGGGATTCGTGGCATGGGGGAAGCGGAAGAGGGGATTGGGGAGAGGGAAGGCGGAGAAGGCGGAGTGGGGACGCGTGAGAGGAAGGGTTCGCGGGAGAAGAAGGGCAGGCGGAGGGGGAACGGGACGTATGGGAAAGGACACACAGGGAAAAATAATTTATTTTTTAAGTGACATGGCAACGAATGCTGGGAACTCGCTAGTATTTTCATATAAATAAATTCTTCTGAACATGCGCAATAAACAAATTTTTCAACATGAAAAGATCATCACAAAAAATTATTCTTAATAGCTCAGATATCATTTCCTACACGTGTTTATGAACATAATCACACAGTTATTTTCTAATTAAACAAACATCGTGTGACTTGTTCTGTCGCACGTAGACCAGGAGGACTGAAGCCTTATATCAACAATCGGAAAAAGACGATATTATATTTGCAAAGATTATAACATTCTTTGCAAATAAGTGCATGCTTTCATAATACTCGTAACTCGTGCACGTAAATGTAGATAGCCGTTACGAACACACACATTTTGCCAGTTTCATTAACGGATGAAAAACGAGAGTAGGCACCTAGTAATAATATTGTCTTATTACTTAGAATGTATTAATAATAATAATAATACACATTATTTATTTATGTGTTATGCGAAACCACACAAGAGTCCCAACTGCTCCCAAATTCTCGATCCAGTGAAACTATTATTATTATAGACTATTCCCAAATGGGGTACATTGTGAGGCTGAAAGTACTGGGGAAGGGAAGGAGATGGGAAAGAGGAAGGTGGGAAATTACCTAGCCATTCATATCTGGTCACCAAACACGGCTGAAACCATTTCAAGCAACGGTTCAATTCTGAATGTTGGTCTTACACCAGGGCTCTACTGAGAGTGTATCTTCCATTCTAGAACGTGTCGCAAATGTACTACAATACATTATTTTAAATGAGCAAATTGTCAAATAATAATAAAAACATTTTTGGCCTTCTATTCGAGAGCCTTAGCCCTCGACATCGAAAGCCGTCATGAAATGATTTGAATTTATCCGTTCCATTATAAATAGTGTTGATGAAAAACTCGCAGTTTCGTTATGTTTATTATAACATACCAGAGTAAAAGATACTCCCGGTGTATCCCTGGTGAAAGACCACCATTCAGAAGCGTTGATTGAAATGGTTTTAGCCATGTTTGGTGACCGGATCTGAAGTACCAAGTACTTTCCTATTCCCAATCTCCTTCCCTCCTCCGTCAGCCTCAGATGTTGTTAAATTTTCCTTCTTATTTGCTTAGCTCCAAAACTTACCACTATCGGTGGTGTCTTAGTCGCAATTTAAGTTTTTGTAAGTAATACGTAGAATGTTTAACCTCTTGCTCCATTTGCTCTGATGGCGGACAGTGTAGCGCTGTCCAAAAAGTTGGCTAAAGAAGGAGGTAGCGCAACACGGCATAACAACCCAAAAATAAATAACGAAAATACTTTTGGCCGTGAAAATCTAAAATCATATCAAACAAAACAATCCCAAACGGCAAAATGTCAATTAGGTTTGTATAACACTAAAGAATGGCTCATTTCCGTAATCAGCCTAAGCCAATGACCGGTTCCAATTGCCACTTTTTATAAATACTAACAAAATAAACATTTTAATACATTTAGATTTAAAATGACATAAGAAAAAAAACTTTAATTTATTTTATCTCTCCCGTGGTCTCTATAATGATCGTTCTTGTGCTCATCGTTCCCTAAGACAAGTGCAGATCGCTAAGGTACAAACAACAGTTAACGTCGAATGTATTAAGAACACTTAGTCATTGTGGAATTCGTTGGAAATCTACAGTCATGCTAGGGAACGATAAGAAGTTACCGAAAGTTATCATATCAATCCATATCGATCGACTGTGCTAGGAGGCCTGGACAATGGAAAATGTACGAGTATACTATTTGTCGTTTAGAACAGTTTTATACTAGATAGACGAAATGTTCTCCATTGACAGGGGCTTTTCGCCATCCGCCTCCAGTTCTTAGTCCTTCCCGTCCTACTACAATCCTCTTGCACGTAGTCCATCCACCTCTTCCTTTTTGATGTCGAATTTTTTGATGTCCTTTGACTTGTAGTGTCGTCTATATGTACTTTTTACATTTTATATTGTCATTGCCATTAATTTATATGTGCACTCCCTTAACTGTCATCTCTGTTTTTTTTATTATTCGTGTTATTATTATGTTTTAATGGACTGTTGTCCGTAAATTAATAAATAAATTAATTAATTAACAAATAAATAAATAAACATGTTCAGTGTTCAACCAATCGATCCTACCAATCTTTGGGATCTGTATTATTATTCGTATCGTAGACTTAGACTCGATTAGATTAGATTATGGAAGATTTTGGTCGAATACATCACCCAAATCTAATAATAACCACTTTAGTTAGTGTCATTGCAAAGCCTTGGTAAATTGGCCTGAAAAGGATACTGGATGTTTAGCTACTCCTAATTTGGACAGGGCGTTAGATCTAATTTACTTATCACGAAATAAATTACAAACTTGAATTAATTAAAAATATTTTCCTCAGTTCACATCGTGTCATCCGTCATCATCCTCAACAACACGTCAGTATGAAGTCTGCATCACGGATGAAAGAAAGCGTCACCATCTCACAAGATGACTGATGAAGATTAAGTAATGACCGTGGTTCTCCGGTGATTAAAATAATACCTAGTTAAAAGTGAAATCTGCTAAAGTGTCTTTTGTTAGTCTTTGGAAGTGATCTTTGTTTGTTTGGTTCCATTGGTGATTTGAGTACTCGCCTGTCATTGGTTGGATCTCGCCTGGGCTGCTCTGAGAAAAAACTTACATCGTTTGCAGGTAAAATACTTTTTTTTGTTTTTATTTCTGTTTACTTGGCTGAGAAATATAATGTTTGTACCTTATGAATATAAATGTAAGTATGATGATATAAAATTTTTGCTTTTATATGTGTGCATTTATTAATAAAACAGGTACGCATCATATGTCATACGTCTTTTTTTACATTAACTCCACACAGGAGGCCCTGAGGAAAATAATTTCCCTACGTCATAGTTGAAGATGCTGTATAGAGGGTCTTTTTGAGAAGAAGAAGGAGTGAACACGGGTCTTGAGAGACGTTGTAGGGGGGAGGAAACACAGAGGCCGGCAAATCGTTCCACAGCCGACCTGTTGAACTCAAGAACGAGTCGTAGAAACGACCCGTTCTCGAGTGACTAATGCCAATCATAGTCCCGACTATGCACTGGTTCCGATCAACGACACTAGTTCCTCGGAGCATCCCCCATTGTAATGCCGGTAGTACAAGGACAGCATTTCCACCTGGCGCCTGTGCTCTAAAGATTGCAGTCGGTTTGCTAAGTTAGGAGAATAGAGGTGTTTTTTAACTATTTTGGGGTTCTAGACCAGAGGTGGCTGCCAAATTCAACCGTGAAGCGCACTTGCGATTTGTACAAGGTTAGCAGTTGTGTACTATTAAAGTATCTGCGGGCCCTGTACAGTACGCCCAGTTTCTGAGAGGCTAACTTAACTATGGCTGCGATGGAGCCCCCGTATCTGAGCTGATCACTTGTAGTTACAGCAAGCATATCGATGGAGGTCCTATTCGGAAGGTGTGTCCAGTAATGTGACATTGTATATAATACGGCACAAATATGGTATATTACATTGTCAATATACATATATAATACAATACTCGCACAAATATCCACACAAATATGTGAATATTCCCAACTGCGAAAGAGAGGCCCAATGAGGTATGTCAGGGTAAAGGGTGAGGAAGAGTAAGGACGGAAAGATTCTAGCTGTTCATATCTGGTCACTAAAGACGGCTAAAGCCATTTCAAGGAACGTCAACGTTCCGATTCTGAATAGTGGTTTTTCACCAGATCGACGCCTTGCCTTGTAATATGTTTAGTCGTGTTTAGTAACCAGCCGAGCGATTCCGTACTTTTTGTGAGATCGTTATTGGATAACGGACGTAATCTCCTGTCAGATTTGTGCGATTTTTATGACTGTTATTTGCGTTTTCTATGTACAACGTTCATTAAATGAGTAAATAATCATGCCTATACTTGCAGGAATTCATGTTTAAATCGATCTAAATAAAAATATGTGACGTAAAAATCACACAAATCTGACAGAAGATAACGTCCGTTATCCAATAACGATCTCACCAAAAATACGGAATCGCTCGGCAGGTCCGAATAACAAAGTACTTTCCAACCTTACTCTACCCTATCTTTTTCACCTCTCCACTCCCCTTAGGCTCGCAACATACCCAACTGACTGCCTCTGGACTTTTCTAGTTGGACAATATCTATCATCCAACAAAAATATTTTTATGCAAGTATTTTTTTTAGTTTCACTAAATATTTTGCAATTAGTAGGTAATTTTTACCAATTACTTCACTGTTGAAATAATTTTAAAATTCAAGGAGAAAATATGTATAGACCCAATCTTGTCTGATTACGTCTAAAAGGAATCGAAATGAAAATCTAGTCTCTTTCAACGGAAGCAATCTTCCGAACAGGCCCTCCATTGATCTTGGTGTAACCCTAAGTGACCAGCTCAGGTATGGGGGCTCCGTCGAAGCCAGAGTGATGTTAGCCTCCCAAAAACTGGGCGTAGGTACTGTACTGAGCCGGCAGATTTTTTTTTTTTTTATTTTTTTTTTATTATAGCGACTATATAAAAAAATTTTACATACAAAATGCAATGTGAAATTAAGTACAAAATATTGTATTTCTTAGTCCTCCTCACTAGGGGGTCCTGTGCCGAGGTGGACTAAAGTTATTTAAATATAGTTCATTTGTCTTCTATGTCGTTTTTAGCGTCTTCGCTAGGGTTTTCTCATTGACCTCTTTAAGCCATATTTTTATTCTTGATTTGTATTCAATTGGATTTTTTATTAGTTTTATGTCTTGGGGGAGGATGTTATGGAGTTTTGTTGCAAAGTATGTATAGTTTCTTTGTCCAAATGTGGTTTTATAACTTGGAATATTTTTTATATCATTTTTATTCGATCTAGTGTTATGCATACACGGTCTAGTAGAGGATTCATTATTTTTGAAGAGCTTCAATAATATATTTTTGGAATATATTTGTTGTACATTTGGTACGTCAAAGTTATTGAAAATTTCAATTGAAGGCGTTCTAATTGGTACTTTCAATATGGTCTTTATGATTCCTTTTTGAATCGTATTCAGGCTGTGTAGGTACGTATTTGCAGCAGATCCCCATCCTATGATTCCATATTCAATTCGAGAATGACATAACGCATAGTAGACCTTTTTCATATCGTTTTTATTTAGCACGTTTCTTAGATTTTTGGAGAAATATATAAGGCTTGTGAGTTTTTCCGTAATACCTTTGATGTGTAGGTCCCATCTAAGATTTTCGTCAATTATTACTCCGAGATATTTTATGTTTTGTGTTTTTTCGATGACGGGGCAGTAACATTGTATATTATTTCCATGGCATTCATGTAATTTTAGTTCTAGTGATTTTATTGGTTGGCCCCTTGAGTTCATTGAAAATGTTATATATTTTGTTTTGCTTATATTAAGGGTAAGCGAGTTGATTTTAAGCCAATTTTGAAGTGCACTAAGCCCTTTTTTCAGCCTCATTAAATGTATCAGTCCAATTTTCTTCTTGAAATAATAAAACAGTATCATCAGCAAAACTGATTATGTTTCCTTTAATGGTAAGGTTAGTTAAATCGTTAATGTAGATAATGAACAGAATCGGTCCCAGTACACTTCCTTGAGGAACGCCATAGTTTAAAGATAGAAGTTTGCTCTTTTGTTTGCCAATTTGTACTTGTTGTTCTCGCCCTGTTATATATGACTCCAATAAGTTAATTGTTGATTCGGCCATTCCTATTTTTTTAGTTTAGTTAGTAATATTTTATGGTCTATTGTGTCAAAAGCTTTTTGAAGATCTATGAATAAAGCTAAACATTTTTTCCCATCACCTATGTTTTTTATGGCCATGCTTGTTAGATTTTCTATGGCATCATTGGTGCTCAGATTTTCTCTAAAACCATATTGGGATGGTGATAGTAATTTGTTTTGTTCAAGAAATTGAACAATTTGCTTCTTCATTACAGTTTCCAAGATTTTTGAAAAAGAGCTTAAGAGACTTATGGGTCGGTTGTTATATATATCCTTTTTGTTACCACTTTTATGTATGGGTATAACTGTAGCTTTTTTAAGGCATGAAGAGATATAGATACTTTAATAGTACACAACTGCTAACCCTGTACAAATCACAAGTGCGCCCCACGGTTTTATTTGGCAGCCACCTCTGGTCTGGAGCTCCAAAATACCTGAAAAATACCCTCGTCTCTGTGCAGAAACGGGCGGTCCGTTTGATAGATTTTCCCATCTTAACAGACGGATTGCAATCTTTAGAGCACTATCCTTGTTCTACCTTAGAATGCTATCCTTGTTCTACCGGTATTACAATGGAAGATGCTCCGAGGAGCTAGCATCATTGATCCCTTCGGCACCGGTACATAGTCGGGAAACACGCCAAACGCGTGCCCAACATTTGTACACGGTTGACATTTGTCACATGAGAACGGGTCGTTTCTTCGACTCGTTCTTGTGTTCAACAGCTCGGCTGTGCTTGCTATTTGCCGGCCTCTGTGTTTCCTCCTTCCTATAACATGGGTCTCTTCAAGACCAATGTTCATTCCTTCCTCTCCTCAAAAAGACCCTCCACAGAGCATCCCAGATGACATAGGCCGTTAGGGAAATTATTTTCCTCAGGGCCTCCTGAGTGGATTTAATGTAAAAAAAAAGTAAAATTAGATAACAAGTTTGATTCATAGAATCTCATCAGAATATATATTTTTTTTCTAAAAAACTGTTACTTTTATATAAAACCTCTTTGCGTTCGAAATCACGTAAGTACCATAATTACTCTGCAATAAATAAATAATACAATATGCCTGTAAAATGATAACAATTTTTGTAATGTTCTGAACAAATAAACTTACGGTGTATAGCGGTCTAATTTTTTATATTTATATGATTTTAATGGCGGTTAATCAGTCAAAAATCTTTATGACTTTTGCAAACTTCCGCACAAAAAGAGGCACGCTTTACAATCTAAATTTGCCCGTTTATTCGCATAACGACGGTAACTTCTTACTTTCAATACTTTTCAACCTTCCTCAACAATTTTTTAATATTATTATTGTACATTACGAGATTAGACTTTCACGCAGAAGTTATTCGATTTCATTTTTCATTCTTCAAATAATTTATAACCTATTAAATTTTATAATAATAACAATGGTGTATTTGGTAGGAAAAAAGATTCCGATTAAAAGAGGAATGATTTAAACACATTTATTTATATAGGATACTAGCTGACCCGACAAACATTGTTCTGCCATATAAATTATTTCTAGTGAATATTTTGATTGTTAAATAAAAAAATAACGAACGTATTGTAAGTGTGCGGGGATGGGATCTATGACAGAAAGAGGAATGGAGCGCTGTAGACGATGACCGCCGATAAAAGCAAAAAAAAACACCAACTAAAGTAGGAAAATGAAATAAAGAAAATCAATATGAATTTCGAAGAGCAATTGAGTGTACGATATTTTTTGTCAGTCCGTCTTTAGCCAACACAAATAAGCTCGATGGTTTGCCCACGCGAGAACATGAAGCCGAATGAAATATCAAAATGACGCGACTCTTCTCGTGAATGTCTTGCGCATGTGTGATAAAAATTCGATGAGGCGAACGTAGCGCCATCCATCATTCAACAACATAAATAATTTCGTTCTGTTTGAAATACGAAAGACGGTTAAATTTTTTCATTCAAAAATATTATAATCGCGATTAAAAAATGGGAGGGTGGGGCAGGAGAGTTAAAATTTGGGGTCATAGGTATTTTTTGATGCCAAATGAAAAAAAATACAAAAAAAAAAAAATCTGGGTAGGGACACCCTAATCACCTAGCGGTATGAAATATACTTTAAAACCTATTCTCATACCTCCCAAATATACCTACATTAAAAAAAAAAACATAAAAATCGGTCAAGCCGTTTCGGAGGAGTGCGACCACAAACACCGTGACACGAGATTTTTATATATAAGATTCAAAATATACCAAAATGTGTCTAAGAGGGGGAAAAACAATGATTTTTCGAAAGAAAAACTTTTTAAATCTGTACCTACCTCTACTGTAATCTACTACCTTCGTGTAGAATCACCTCCGGAATTTAGTGCACTTTACCTCCGGACACCTTGTATGTCTTTCAAAAGTAGTTCGAAAAATCACATGGTCTCAGCATTTAAAAACAAGTTTTAAAGCAGAGCTATAAAACTACCTGATGCAAGGAATGCACTCTCACGAAAAGTGCATTAACATACCTACCGCCAACTGCACCGAAGTGCACCAGCCAAAATGACTATCACGTGAGATGGCTACTTCGTGACATATACTGTAATACACTGTGTACTCTTTTGTACACAGTGGTTTTATATAATGGGATAAATACTATCGCAGGTACAAGCGTTATTAATGTCAGTTATTTTTAGGGAGGAAAATTAAGTAATTCATAATTGCACAGCTTCGCTTAGGGCCAGTTGCTTCACAGAATATGAACAATTCAAAAGTTCAAATTTAAAAGTTAATTTTAATATCTGTGAAACAAATGGCCCATAATGGAATAATAACAGAACTTGAAGAGAACTTTCACAGACCTTTAAAATATATATATATATATATATATATATATATATATATATATATATAAATATATATAAATGTTATGATTAAGGTTTTCACGGGTGTAAGATGTAGAACAATTTTCTCGGTTTACCCGCGTGTAAACCGAGGTAAACCGTTACGCGGGTAAACCGAGAAAATTGTTCTACATATATATAAATATATATATATATTTTTTTTTTAGGACAGCTCCTCCTTTGTCATCTTTGGGGATGATGTCTGGGGAGTATTTTTAGGAAAAGGAAGGAGTGGAAGTTCTAAGAAGGAAAAAGGATGAGTGGATAGCAATCTGGGGTCAATGTATTCAGGATAGGGAATGCAAATCTCGCGAGATTGGGGCTCAAGCGAGATTCCGCGAGATTATGAATAACAATACTGCGAGATCTCGCCAATTTCGAAATCTCGCGAGATTGGCAGTTTTGTGTGTTTTTTTTTGCAAATAATCACAATATTTGAATAAATTAGGAAAATAATAATAAACATTTTAAGTATTATAAGATAAACACTTATTTTCAAGAATTTTTCAATAGACTTTTATGCATCAAACCTTGTTTGACGAATTTGTCTATAATTTTTTAATAAACTTCTAAGTAGTAAACTTTGACGTACGTATCTATCAAATAACTAATGAAAGAAACAACCAGTCTCCTCTTCTAATATCAAACAAAAATCTTTTAGTAATAAAACAGTTCTTTTATAACAAACAAAACAACGAGAAGTCAAAAAAATTAAACTTATTATCTAAGTTGTGTTGACTATTAAACTGAGATATTGTTATCAATTAAATAAAACTATATTTACTCAGTAGATCCATTAGATATTATAGATTAATTAACAAAATATACCAATTAGTCAGACTATTAGAAATTACAGAATAATTAACAAAATTTACCAATCAAAAAACGACTTTTAATTTAATATTTTGTAAAATATACGTGTATATAATGTAAACTCATATCTTTTTATTACAATAAAATTTTAAATGAAAGATTTGTTCAGTTGAAATCACAAGCCATTATTACGAATTATTTTAAAATAGCTCCTTAAGAAGCACAAAATGTCCAAAGAATCGTCTGCTAAACGGCTTCTTGGCCAGATAACCAGCCCTTTCGGATTCAACGTAAGTTGGAACCACAGATCTCAGGATACCTCGGGCCGCCGCCTCACGCGCACCGAACGAAACCGACAGATCGCAACTCCGTCCGTGTCAGTCCGCGCTTCGAATATGACGATTTTATGCTCGAGTGTAATCTCGTTAAACTCGCGAGGTCTCGCCCTTTTTTCGTCCGAGATAAATCTCGCTAAAAAAGGCCGAGATCTAGCGAGAACAAGATCTCGCGAGATCGAGATCTCGCGAGATCGAGATTGCATTCCCTAATTCAGGAGTGACGAACGTTTGAACCCTTCCCTCCCACTGCAGTGCAAGGCGATGGTTCGGCAGTGTCCGGCTGGAGAGGTCTAGGTTAGGTCTCTATCAACTAGTCCCTCCCAATCTGGTTCGCCACGGAGTATATGGGCAAACACATTTGACACCAAGAACTAGACAATCCTCACCACCTCTTACGAAGGTGAACCGCTTGGGGTGACCTATGGCAGGGGTGTTGGCTATGCAGTAAATGTTTCCCGGGGCAGGGGTACCCATAGTCAAACTCTGCGAAATAACTGGCTCTAAGGGCGCCAATTTTATGAGAGTTATTTATTTGCTTATGAGCTTATAATTTTGTTATAATAATGCAATACCATTGCAATCTTACATAAAAATAGCAGTCAAGATAACGTTGGTAGTTCTTAGACGAAGTATGATACAGTTAAATATAATAGAACAGGATAGGTTCCTGGGTTCAATTCCTAGATGTGACGGTATTTTTTCTGATTTTTCTGTTTCAAATTTTCGTTTGTGTAGTACTAATATTGTCTTCAATGATTAAATATAACGATGAGGTTTTACTCACCAAGGTATTGAAAAAATGTTCATTCTAGATTTGCAGAAAAGACGACAAAATGTTGCATGTTAAAATAAATAAAAAATGGAAATATCTACCCAATACCCAAGATATGCCGAACTAAATGCAATCTAGATAGATTGATAGATCTATTTAGATAGATTGCATTTAGTTCGGGAACAATATTGTTATCATACATAAGGATAGCAGCCAATAAAATTGTCTTTAATGAAATAATTCGTGAACTAATAATAAACAAGAGCGAAAATTAAAATAAACAGAATAGCTGGATGTGATTTGAAATTTTCACGGCCAAAACTATTATTTTGATTCAATTTTTGGTTAATGTTATTAAGGGGCTGTGAACCCGCTCAAATAGAAGAAGATGAAGAGATATGTAAATACGAATGTTAGTGAGAGCGCATTAATATTAAAAACGATAATATTTTAGCGAAATTTGTGAAAATGAAAAAAAATAAAACACGACTCATTTAAAAATAGAGCAAAAATCTCGTGGGGAATGTCTAAAATGGCATTTCAATAAACACTGAATTTTTTCATCTTCTAAAATAACTAAAAACAACTGTTTATAATAATTTTCGGAGCATACTTCGCGATTTTTTTCTAGCGAAGTAATTTCATGTAAATGCCATTTCGGCGCGCGGCGCGCGGGGAATGTATAGATATTATCTTCATAAAGAGCTTTAAAACTTTAAAACTTTATTAAAGAGCTTTAAAACTTTGTATTTAAGGAAAATATGTAATAAATCTGTAGAAATGCGGGAAGTCGCATTGATCTTCCTTATTTATCCAACGTTTCAGGCACCACGACACGGCGAGATGATAAAAAAAATATCACAGTAAACTGGATATCTGCATATTATCGTACAACGATTTTCGTTTTATTCTGAGTATACACAGCTTTTGAACTTACGCCATTTATGTCAGCTGTACCTTTGCTGTCTTTATAATTTTTCAATTTATAATCTCGAGCAGTATAAATCCATTTGACTTGCGATTTTGACATATTGCTCATGCAATCGCAGACACACATTCCGAATTGTAGTTGGTATATATTATTTAAATATTTTGCAATTTTGCAAACAGTGCGTCACCCAATCTACGTAATTTCCGGCTTGCCTAATTCCTGTCTAATTTATCAATGTCCCTAGAGACAGCTGTTAAACCATAATTGTAAGCTACACCGAACTTAGCAAGGAACATTTCAACATCAGATTGGCAGTTTCCACGTATTATAAATACAGGACAAAAATATCTATAATTTTACGCGACACGTTGTATCCAGCACGCAACTTTTTTTTAAATATCTGGTTCGAGTCCTAGTTGCGACCATTATCTTTTTCATTTTTCTGTGTCTTGCTCTCTTTTAAATGTTCGTTTAGATTATTAGTGTTATCTTCTTCTTCAATGATATATTACATTGTTAGGTTATAAAAACCCTCAAAAGTTATAAAAAGAGAGTTGTTCTTTTAAAAAATTGAATATTTATTTAGACTTTTATAAAAAGGTCATTATATGTTCCATATAAAAATAAAGACAGATATATTTATCCGAGACGCTATCTAAAACAAAATTTCCAATAAAAAGGGTAGTTGCCTATAATATGGAAAAAATAGTCGAGACAAACAATTCTAAAATTTGAAATATGAGTTTGTCAAATAAGACGGTTTGATGGAAGGTGGCAATGGCCGAATTGGTAGAGGCGCCGGTCCCGGTTAGACGAGAGGTTCTGAGTTCGAGTCCCAGTTGCGACCATTATCTTTTTTCATTTTTCTGTGTCTTGTTCTCTTTCATATGTACGTTTAGATCAGTGGTTCCCAACCGGTGGTCCGTGGACCACAGGTGGTCCGCGAGACCTAAAATGTGGTCCACGAAACATTTATTCATTTATTACAACAACCGATTCGAAAGGTATCCAAAAGCTGATTCGTAACCCTTTTGGTATTAATGATGGAGAGGGAGTTGAAGAAGTCCAAGAAGAGCACATTGAATTGCAAAATCACAGTAATTGCAAGGACGCGTTTAATTACGCGATTAATAGTTTATCATTATTGTACCTTGTGGTCCCTGTGAGAACAAATAAATGTCATATTGGTGCCTAGGGATGTAAGGTTTTTAAAAACATCGATATATCGATATCGATATATATCGAATTAAGTCGATATTGAAATATCGATACATCGGTCTAGTAGGCCGATATATCAATATATCGGTCTAGTAGGCCGATACATCGATATTTCTTCTTTTTTAAAAGCTTATAGAAATCCAATGTAGTTTCAGTTATATCAAACGTTTACCGATTATGTATGTATATAATTTTTTATACTTGCCTATATGAATAGTCACAAAATTCAAATAGGTATATAAAATGTGTTTTTTTCCCAAATTTATTTAAAAAAATTAATTCCATTTTTTTGTACCAGCTATCGAACTTAAAAAGAGTAACTTTGATAGTCTGCTCCTTGTAGCCGGTTTCTACAATGGGTTATAGTGGCTGCTGCCTTTGAAAAAAGATGTTCAAAAGGAACACTTGTTGCCACAATAGGCCACTTGCATGGATTTCATAACGACTTGGAAAAAATCATGTGGATAGATCTTTTTACTAAGATTACGAATATGTTAGCAAAAATTGTTAGATATGTACAGTTTTTTTTTTTTTTAAATAAATAAATCCATTATTTGGGCTCGTGACGTCACTACATTAAAATGTCACATCTCCGAAAATTTTCCTGTTAATTTTGTAAAATTCCACACTGATTTATTTTTTTATATGGCATCACTTTGATTTCAGGCGAATTTTTTAATTCGTTCACTAGATTTATTGTTTGCTTTCTGCGAACTTATCATTTGGTTCGACTTTTTGACAGACGTTCTGAAGACGTTCAGAACGTGTAGATGATGTCGGTACGTGTTTAGAGGTATAATGATTATGGTGCTGATTTTAACAAAATAAAATTTTATAATATTCTTATTATTATTATAATTTACAAGTACAAGTATATAACATTGAATTTAGTAATATAGATGCTGTACATTATAATGATTTATGATCAATAAGATGTATCAAGGAAAAAAAATATTTATGAGATGTAATATTTTTGGTATGCCTCGTTATTCTCATGTGCCATTCGTGTGGAAAACGTTCTTTTTTTAAAATGATTTTCGGCTATGTAATTATCGTTTTTTCACACCTATAAAATTATGTCCCATCTTTCCGGTTTATAAAAAATGGTCTGATTTTTCGGATTGAAATTTTCAAAAAATCCCCAGGGTTTCAAAAATACGATTAAAAAAAAATACAGAATGTCTTAGAATATTTGTCAGAACCGGAAAAAAATTTCAAAAATGTGATGCGAGTGGCCTATTGGGAGACAACTCCTTGCCATTTTAAAAAGATTGGGATATACTCCTTGCCATGTTTCAAGAAACAGTCAGTGTTGTCAGTAATAGCATTTTACCCGATTTGTGGGTATTTTTAATTTGGGTGGATTTTTCGATATTTCGGTACGATATATAGTTTTTCGATATTGATATATCGAAAGCCGATATCGATATGTGTCGATATTTTTTAAGGGTCGATTTATCGATATTTATCGAATTTCCGATATATCGTTGCATTCCTAGTGGTGCCTGGTCAAAAAAGGTTGGAAAACACTGGTTATTACAGATTATTAATGTTATCTTCTTCAAAGGTTAATTACTGTTAAGCTTCGCCAATTGTTTGTTGGTAAAACAAAGCTAGATATTTGTATAATTAAATCAATGTAAGTACCCATTTAATTAAATGTTAAACCATAACGTAGTGAGTTGGGAAGAGTCCACATCGTACCCAAATTTAATAATTTTAAATGCAAGAAGACTTTTAAATTATTACCGGCTTCATAGTACGTGACTTTGACAGAGCAGCTGATTAACGTACCTACTCGTACACCATGTCACCGTGTACAAAATCTGGTTGTCTGTTGTCTGACATCAGGAGGAAAGTGAAATTTTCAGCCACAGTATCGACATAAGTACTTACATACAACCTGTAGGCGTATAGCAGTATTATTAACAGTACACATCAGTGTTGCCAGGTGCATGGTATTTACCATGTTTTTGTGGTTTTTTGGTTAATTATTACCTCTATGTTGTTGTTTTTTTTATATAATAATAATAATAATAATAATAAGCCTTTTTATTCTGGACTTCTGTTAGGTATGTATTAGACATGATCTTATTTGTTATAGTATATCCCGAAGCTCAGTTTGCCTCTTGGCATGGCCTCCTCTAACATTTTCCATTGGGAAATGAAAAATGGAAATAAATACGAGAACCCTTTTTTTTTAAATAACATACATATATTTATTTGATCACCAAATATATGTACTTTTGAGTAAAATGTCAGGAAAACCCCCAAATCACGAATTTAGTTCTTGAACTTCTTTTCAAGTTCCCAGTGTCTCTTTCTAGGTAATTATTAATTATAGTCATTCTCAATAAATAATGTGAATACATACATTAAAAACTGTGAGGCGTATGTGTGGTAAAAATATGTATGATCGTGTGAGAAATGTGGATAGGGGGGGGAGGGGTCACATAGTCGTGGTCAAGTCACAAGAAGTTATAATTTAATTTTGATAATGATAGATACAAGTAAAAAGTAGGTAGGTAATTTTGACAATAATAGATACAAAAAATATATAAAAATGTTATGTTTAACAATTTTAATTAGTGGTCCACCTAGGTTCTGCCCTTGGATGTAAGCATAATGAGTAAGATTAAGAAAGGGACCCTCAGATGGTTTGGGCATGTAGAGCAAATGAGCGAAGAAAGTAGTGTAAGAAGAATATACGACGCAAATGTGAATGGTAGAAGAAGTCGGGGACGCCCGAGGAAGACATGGCACGATCAAGTGAATCAGATACTTGACTAAGGCCATGTCAAAAATCAGAATAATATAAGAGAATGTATGTGAGTGAGGCAAAGAGTGTGTGGTAAGACCGAGTTGTTTGTCGGTCCGTCCTCTGCCTACCCCTGCGGGGAATAGATATGATGGTTAGTTAGTTAGTTTACATTATAAGATCGGTTGTTTCAAAAAATTTTAACAATTCATCAAATATATGAAGTTAATTTTCGCGTTCTGTGAAAGTTCTATTCAAGTTCGGTGATTATTTCAGTTTTATGAAGCAACTGGTTCAAACATAACTTGTACACAGAACGTGAAAATCAACTTCAAATATTTGATGAATTGATATATTTATTTTAAACAACCCGTCCTACTAAAAGTTAATAAACATAATATCATTAAACTTTAATTAGATACCCACAATAACTACTGTAAATGCAGAAAAAAATTATGACAGAATTTCTTCTTCCTTGTCTCGTAAAACAGAAAAAAATTATTTATTTATATTTTAATATTATTATTGTTTAATTTAAAGTGGAGTTCTACAAATTAAACTTGATAACTATAAAAAAAAACTTTTTTAAATTATCATGATTTTTTGAACTACATACAGATATATTTTTTAATTAATTGAAATTTATAAAAAGATTGTTTATAATAAAGTATTATAGTTAATTTACTCAAGTACCGATGTTTTCGAATTTAAATTCTCAATTTTAAAAAACTTATGAAAAACACGGTTTTTTTATCCTTCTAAACGTGGTATAACTTGTTTTTTTACCCCTGAATCATGTTTTTTTTTTTAACTTTGTATTGTGGCATCACTGGTACACACACACATACAGGGAGAGATGTATTATATAGTGTGTATGTGCACATGTATATTGCATCACTAGACTGAGCCGCCTTGTAATATATTATATATATTATGTATTGCTTTATTGTGGTTTCGCTTTGCCGAATTGTGCCGAAGAAAGCGGGTGTCGGCTGTGACCTACCTAGCCACCACCTTGTCGAGTTGTTCTCCTGGTAGGTGTTACATTCTTCTTGCCACCGACTTATACATATTTTTAAAATTGTTACGTTAAAAATTATCGCACAATTTTTATTCATGAGATTAAGAGAAAAGCGGGCGGCTTTTAGTCCATACAAACGAATTCCCCAATTTTGTCTCTGGATTTTGACACCAGTGCAAATATTTTTTAATATAATATATGTAGATATCGACCAATAGCGAGTCGGTACGTTTTGATTTTTTGGATAAATTCCATTTTAAAGGAGTTAGGACCCCCAAAATTGTTAAAATTGCTTGGTTCGAAGGCAAACAAATTAGCAATGTATATTTTAAAACAGCAAAACGAACAGAATTTGTTTTATTGTAATATACTAGCTTTTCCACGCGGCTTCACTCGCTTGTTTTAGGGGGTTCTCACTCCGCCTCCTTAACCTCCCCCCCCCCCCTCCCCCTCCCTCATTCCATACATTAATTCTCGGTACATTCAGTTTTCAAACTGCTCGCGTGCCACCTATTTCAATTTTTTATACAAATTTCATAATGCCAGAGCTCACCAGTAGTTTTATACAAAAACAAATAATTATCCAATTTGGTGCAATCGTTCGGAAGCTATGCGCCCACGCACATTTGGGCGATTAATTTTTAGAGATAGATATTAACTATGACGCCAACATCGTTTCACGGCAACCGTTTTATTTTGCTTTTCATCTGACGTTTGCAATAACTCAATTTTGTAAGGGACAGAAAACGTATGATAAATAATTTCATAACGCCAGAGCTTATTTATAATGCCAAAGCTCACCAATATATACAGCCTATATTACTCACAAATAATGTAGCATTCTATCAGTGAAAGAATTTTTAAAGTCCATTGAGTGTATTTTGCGTGAAAGAGTAACAAATATCTATACAACATACAAACTATCGCCTTTAAAATATTAAGTAGGATTATAATGGAATTCCGCCATGATTTGTCATTTTCAAAAATAGAAATATTAGAAATAAAGTATTTTTTCTAATGCAGATAGTAAATAATCTTAAAAACCGGTTTAATTTCCAAAGAGAACAAAGGGTAATACAAAACCTCGATTTTGATGATTTTACTTAGATTTCATTACCAGCCTGAGGTGTAGTTGTCTCTTTCGCTCAGTATTCGGGAGAAAAAGAGCAACAGTGACAGCAACAGTTTGGTAAAATACTTACTGTTCAAATTTCTCGGTGACCGGGTTTCCTCTTAACATTTGGCATTTTAGTTATACCAGGTTAGTGCATAGGAAATAAGATCAAAAGGAGATATGACATTGAGCAAACCGACTGTCGCCAAGTTATGATAAAATAGCGCGGACTATCAAATCGGCAATGCAATGAGAGTTATGAGTTTGGTGTTTAGGTAGAAAAAAAGGCGAGGGCGAAATTTTGAGTGCGCAGTTTCATACTACCAAAGGTTTATGCTACATCTCCTTTGTTTCTCTCATCTATGCTTCTTACATCGTTTTACAAATCGTTCTTGTGCTATGGAATGATGCCGGCATGACGTCGCAGGAGCACTTCTGTTCTTGTGGATGAATGTCCGGCAGACATGCATATAGAAATGGTCGTCGCTCGGTCTGTGCTCATGCTCGCTTGAACATTTTCGCCCGTGAACACTATATACTATTTCCTTATTTTTTCTTAAAGATATTCTCCACACAGCATTCCCAAAAATCATATTGGCCTACGTAACCCCTACTACTTGGGGTTCATATAAAAAATAAAAGTCTGGGGCCACTGAGACTACGGCATCCCCAATTGCAGTATGTCGTGAAGTATGTGCTGAAGGTGGGAAAGAATCTGGCTATTCATATCCAGTCCCCAAACACGGTTAACGCCTTTTCAGGCAACGTTTCAAACCGTAATTCTGAAATAATTTTCCCTTCTATCCATTATATTTTATTTTTTAATAAATTGATTATGAAACAACACGGACTAATCAAATAAAATTTATTTGTGCACGCCGGGATTTGAAATCGCGATCTCCGGATTCATAGTCAAGAACCTTCCCTACCCTTCTACACGGAGACCGTCATTAATTGTGATAAATTAAAGATTCTCTTATTGTTTATCATTCGTTTATTAACAGTTTATCACATAAATCTATTAAATAAAAATGACATCTTTAAAATATTATACCTCTATTATTTTCTGTAACTTTTAATTTGTTTTGGCACAGTCTGGTCAAGATAGGTTAGTTTAGGTTAGGTGATTTTTGCAGTGGTTAAGCTATCTCCACACAAATCGAACAACGGGCTTGACAAAGAAAGGACGGCCGAGGCTTACCACACGTTTAGTTATAGGCTTTACACGATATTTTTTTTCATATTATTATCAATAATAGAAAAAATAAATATTATAGAAACTATATCATAACCCATATGAAAAGTCTTTTCTTCACACTTTGATTCATACAAATAGTTACCATTAGGCGAGAAATAATATTTTAGGACGGTACTAAATCTTCAAAAATAATGGTAACGCCTTGAACACAACCATAGATTACACAAAAGCAACTGTTATTAAATTTGCCTTTATCGTATACGTCGAGAAATCATCAAAAATACACGTGTAATTTAATATTATTATAATAGTTTTACAATGAAACTTAACAAAAATCGGTACGTACCAACATGGGCCCGGTATATCAGTTGATTTTAAGTTTGCTTGGTTGGAATGTCAAACTTAGCGTGGCTTGGAACATAATCCATCTAAATGTAGGTCGAAAGCCTAGATGTCACTAATATTACATGTATTATCGTTATCTACGACTTTAATAAATTCTTCAAAAAACTAAACTACTGTCTACATGAGTGGTATATCTATGATCTCTACTGTGGGCGGTTTCTTATATTTTATGCCTCGTATTATGACCGCGATCACTCTAAAAGAGGCGCCAGTTTATTTTTAAGCAGGTTTAATTTGCGAGTTGATTTTTAATAAAGTTCCCCACTCTAATCAGCGTGGTGCTACATGCGAGTAAACTTATTTTTAAACAGTATTTTTTTTGCTTGACTAGTGCACTATTCATGAAATTATCACTAACTAAGCGCTGAAAACAACTGTCCTGACATTGAAACTTAAAATCCATTACCAAAATATTTTAGATTGATTAAAATTAATTCATTACGACTTTCCTCAACGCTCGATGAATAGTCCATTCTGATAAAAATAGGCAATTTACGTAAATTTCGGTGAAATGCAAACGTCACTTGACAAACGACTGCTGGTGCCTTGACGTCGAAAAGAGAAGCTATTCTGCGACTTATCAAGACTTAAGCGGCCGATTTAGTAATATCGTACCTAGGCCCGGTACGATCAGTTGGTTATAAGCTCGGCTTGGTTAGAATGTCGAGCTTAGCACAGCTTGGAATATAATCCGTATATTGTTCGAAAGCCTATATTACATTCACCTATACTATCCTATAGTTACGTTAATTGTCTATGAATTTAATAGAGGAACATGTTTCTTTTTTATTTGAAAAACAAATTTACTGTCTACATGGGTGGTATCTCGTACCTATATCTATGATCTGTACTGTCATATTCATCGAGACATTTCCATCCGCCGGGACATCGACCGAGAAATAAAGTTCTCCACCTCATCAGCATGGTATATAAAGTAGGTACACTAATTTTTAACTGTTCTGATGTTGAAATTTATACGTATCAGACTATTTTTGATTGATTAATTATCAATTTCTGAATGATTAGCTAGCGTTCCTCATCGCTTGATGAATATAATAGTCTATGCTTGTAAAATTAAGCAATTTACGTAAATTTCGCTGGGAAGTAACTAACTAACTAACTAATCATCACGCTGTTTCACCGCAGTAGTAGGCAGAGAGGACGGACCGCCAAACAACTCGATCTTGGCACACACTCTTTGCCTCACTCACATTCATACATCGTCGCTGGGAAGTATTCAAACAATATTTAATAAATATTATTTCAGATTTGGCAAATGACTGCTAGCGCCTCGGTGTCAAAATAGGAACTATTCTGCGGCATATCAAAGCTTGCACGGTAGATTAAGCCCGCTTAAATTGGAGCGAGGAAGTCGTACATAGCAAGCATATGGGTTGTGAGGATACCGAATTACTGAACGGGACATAGTGAGTACACTGACTGACTGATATACCTACTAGGCCTTTTTATCATCCCGAAACCAAAAGAAAGGACAACCCATTTGGAAGCCGGGCGATAAAAAGCATCATGTAAATCGGTGTGGGTTATGTGGGTTAAAATGGTGGTCTGTAGTCTGTATGCACCATTAGTTACTAATTCAATTATCTAATTTAATTATGTAATTTGATTTAAATTGCACATAATCTCGCAAGCCCAAGAAATGCCCGCATGTGGCGGGTGCTGTTCGCAATCAGATGTCTGACTTAATAATTATTTATCAGAGGTGTTGCGGTAATGCAATGCAGGTTATTCAGTTATTTAATGTATCTGAGGCGATGACTTAACATTATGTGGGTAGAAGTTTGCATCGTGAATAGCCTACATGGAAAAGTTTGTATTGAAACTCCTTGAGGAGATGGCAAATGAGCTATTTTTATTACCCACTTTTATTACTGCAAGAACTATTATTAATTTATTTCGTAAGTACGACCATCTTATTATGGCATTGAAAATATATAAAAAAATAGAATTTTCAAAACAGTTAATACTAGCAGTTAAAAACCCGCTCCGCAGGTTTTTGCTGCCAGGGCGGCTTTTAGTTCGGCTTCGCCCAGTTTGAGTGTTGGTGACCATTTTATATATTTTATACAACTGGTTCCAAAAATAGCCGGTTCCTCGGATCCACTGGGATCCAGTGACAGTTCTTCACCTGGACAAAGTCACCGCGGCAGGCAATGACGTCATACGTAAAATATAGCCGCGTGGTATTAATATTCATAATAGCCAGTTACAATAAAAATCATATTATTGTCAATCTCTTCATATCCAGATCCGGAGAGATACATAAAATTACAAATCCGTAGTACCTACTTGCGCTTGCCAGGGGATGATTGTCACCCAGGCTGCTAACGTAAGTGGCGCCATCTTTTGGCATTTCTTTAATTCGGTTCTATTACAAAAGTATATTTGTAAACAAACTCCACGTACGCAAACGGATTTTCGTAAGGCGCGGCGTCAGACTTGCATTCTTAGCCGGATTCTTAAATTTCAACCGTACAGTCTCTAACCTATTAATATCTACTGTTTGATAATGATGATTTTATCGTGATTAATTTTTGGTTAATTACTTGATTTGACGCGACGAGGCTAATCATAGTTTTTAGTACCCAGAACTTGGCGGCTACATCAAAACCAAACCCCGAAAACCACATTTTTTTTTTCAAGAAATACTAGCCCTTAGGGGATTAACGTACGCAACACGATATCACTTCTACATTCTACACACATAAACACACACTTCACCGCAATCTAATCTGACCCATTGGCTAAAGAAGGAGGAAGTGCAACTCGCCTAATTTCCGAAAGTTTATCACGATAATACTTTATATCGAAACAAAAAATGTTCCTATTTATCTTACTTACATTTAAATTTTGTTATTTTTTAACCAATATTCCACATTTCTTTTCCTGAGCGATAAATTGTTCACAATATTGGAAAGTAAAATTAATCAAATGATGATTCCAAGAAAATAGAGCAATAAGGTGGGCGAAGCGGTGAATTAAATAACAATCAATCGATTATATTATAAGTATTTTGCAAATTATTTATATGAAAGCACGTACAAAAGCGGTATTTCCGACGTGTGGGAATATAAGTATTTAAATATAGTAAGTAATTTAAAATGATTGGTTTTGCAATATGATTTTTTTAAACTTGTTTGTTATCAAATAATGTTTATTGCAAAACACTCACTATTTGCAAATGATCACTTAAGGTGATGTACTTTGCGCGAGTTTAATTATTTTAGGAAAAACAGTAAAATGAATTAATACGCAAAATGAAAAAGAAAACAATTTACAAATACAACATTGTATCGATGGGATACGTTTTAAGATTTTCACGGCCAAAAGTATTTTCGTTATTTGTTTTTGGGGTGTTATGCCGTGATGCGCTACCTCCTTCTTTAGTCAACGTTTCGGATATCGTTGCAGTGTCCATCATCAGGGCAGATCCGGCAGATGTGATCTGCAACGATGTCCGAAACGTTGGCTAAAGAAGGAGATAGCGCAACACGGCGTAACACCCCAAAAACAAATAACGAAAATTGTATCGGTGATTCAATCCAATATCGAATTTGTAAGCCTTTTTTTAAAGATTTCAATTTGTTTATGGACAAAACTATTTTTCATATTCATATTGCGCAAAGAGCACCAAAAAAAATTTATGGATAACTTTAATTTTAAATTTGATCTTGTACAATTTCTCATATATCTCATTTCCTGTGAGGAATTGTTTATGATATGGAAATGCGATTAAGTACCCGATTAATTATTCCTTTAAACCTATAGTTAAACCGTGTCGTGGCAACATTGGTCACGTGACCAATGTAGTTCCTCCAACTACCGCTGATACAGGAGCGGCATTCCAGTTACGGGACCGGGCTCGAGAGCACGTTCTAAATTATTAATTAATCTCATTTCCATTTCTACCCGCGATGTATAGATTTGCAAATGGGTCTGACAAAGACGAAATAAATTATAAAACGTGGAGAACTCTTTTACTATCATAAATTCACGCAATATCCTTCCCTGGAGTTGAGTAAGTATATCGACGACTCTAAATAAGCAACCTCCACAATGAAGAGAAATATTCCACTTGTGATAGAGCGAGCGAAAACTGCTTGGATCGTTATCCAAATTCAACTGGCGGTAGTGTACATACTCGTAGATTATATATATTGTAAGTTGATTAGTTAAGCCAAAAAAGTTGCTGCATGATAAATTTGCTTAGAATTTTGTTGTGGAATATAGGCTAAGGATAGGATATCCTCCCGATTCACTCCATACTCGCATATTAATTGATCGAATGTTGAATTCTGATGTCTATGATCGTATGCTTTACTGTTGTTCGATATTTTTTAAGGTTATTGCTAAGAATGTCTACTTTATGAAATGTTGTGTTATTCGGCCAACTATTCATTTTCTTTAAAATTTGTTGAAATATTGTTTTGTGTTTTTGCATACGCTGATTCTAATAATTACTCGGTTAGTTAGAAGACATGTGGTCTTCAATCAATTCAAAGGATTCCATCTCCTGTTGACCTAAGTACACCGTCATTATTACACAGACAAAATTTACTGATTATGCTGATGATAGTCGGAAGAATTCAAATACCAGATTAAATTTAACGTTTTTCATAAGCTGGGAATGTTTGGATATCTGTAAAAAATCAATGAAGACATAATATTCATGCCACAATTTCACAGATAATTACATCAATGTTTGTTCGCCAATACTTGCAGATAAAATACTAGGAAGTATTGTAGAGTAAATACAGCAAATCGTTGTTTTTGGCACAAAGGTGTGACATTTTAATTCTCTACCAAATAAGTTCACGTGGTAGAATTCCCACTGACTCTTCGGGAAGTTGATAAAACTAAAAAAGGCAAGTATCTACAAAGTACTATTCTTTCAAATATTCACGTGTTGACTCTAGTTCTTGTGAGCGTTATGGAAATTATTTGCAACCATATGGGCTCTCCACACGACACTGCATGTAGTGACTGCGGCAGTGACTGCAGAGAGCGTGGAGTTGAGCAAACTAGCGCTGTCTCGTTTGTTAAAGGGCCGCTAGAACGAGACAGCGCTAGTTCGCTTAACTCCACCCTCTCTGCAGTCACTGCCGCAGTCACTAAATGCAGTGTCGTGTGTAGGCCGCTTTACAATCTTCTTTAGTGAACAGATCTAAATATAAAGTGATGTAAACTAAGTTATTTTCTTTTAATAAAAAAAAAAAAGATCTAAATAGCTAGGTACTAGGTACTTCCCAATCTTCCTAACGTGGCGACTTTTTTTCCCTCAAAATCGGACACTAGGTGGGCGGTATAATTTCAGGAGATGATTTTAAGTATGAGTGAAATTCTTGGCAAGTTTTTTTTAACGTTCACCATATTAGTTAAAGTAGGTTTAATGCTTAAACCCAGTTGCTCTTTTTAGCCGTTCACAACTTTTGCTCTTAATCCGATGGCTAATTTCTGTAATGTATCATATTAGTTTATGATATACTCGTAGATCCTACATTAGTGTAGTTGTCCATGGGGTCTTCGGGTCACATGGTCTCTTTGCCGAGGTGTGCCGAAGGTGACCGATGGTAAATGTACGTAGTCATTAGAGTTCAGCAGTTCTGCAGATCAAAACTAGCTTTCGGCCTGGAAGGATGTTTTGTCTGTTTGCTGGAAAGAATATTATTATAAATTACTATGCGTCAATAAACCGTGGTGTAGGGGTAAAGCTCTTGACTCACAATCCGAAGGTCGCGGGTTCAAATCCCGGCGTCTTCAAATAAATTTTATTTGATTCATTTGTATTATTTCACAACTGAATAATTCATTAAAAAATCATTATCTCATTACATAGTATAAAATGAAGTCGCTCAAAATGTATGTGCGCGTTAATCTTTTAAACTACGCAACGGATTTTCATACGGTTTTCACGAATAGATAGAATGATTGAAGAGGAATGTTTATATGTATAATACATGTAAATTATATTAGAGAAAAGCCGAGAAATTCAAAGAAAACATATTTTTGTGCGATTTAAAACGGCTGGCGGGCCGTACTATAGTCACTTTTGAAATTCGTTCTACGGAAGAAATTGGAAAATAGATGTCCTAGAGTAAGTAGGTATTTGATTTTCCCTTTTCAAATATCCAGTGTTGCATTGCAAGCATTGTATAATTAGTGGCGATCGCTCGAATTGCATTACATAGTATAAAATGAAGTCGTTCAAAATGTATGTGCGCATAGATCTTTTAAACTACGTAACAGATTTTCTTGAGGTTTTCACCAATAGATAGAGTGATTAAAGGGGAAGATTTATATGTATAAAACATGCTTATTATAGTAGAGAAAAGCCGAGAAATTCAAATATGTAATTCAGGCAGCGGGCAGCGGGCAGCTGGCAAACGGGTGGTGTGGATTTTATAAAGGTTGGGTAATGGCGTTGTGTTTCGTTAGCCACAGCAACGTGTGGCCGGGTCTGCTAGTAATATATATTATATTTGTGGCACGTTCCAGAATGAAAGATATTTTGTGTTAGATATATGGTGTTAGACCGCCATTAAGAATTGAAACGTTGCTTGTATTGGCATTAACAGTGTTTGGTGACCAGATCTGAGTAGCCAGGTACTTCCCCACCTTCCTCTACCGCGTCTCCTTCCCCTTCCCAAAAAAATGTATGTTTATATTTTGGCACCATGCCCGTCTTATGTATACTTAATTTTATAAAATAAACAGTAATTTTGTTATGAGAACCTTAGTATTTTTAACAAGAATCCAAAAGTACAGGTTCAAGTACTTACTTAATTACGAATGTCTTTGGATAATATAAGATACATAACCAATTGGCGCAGCCGGTAAGATTAGGAAGCTCTCTTCAGGGATAGCAAGAGATAGTAGAGTTCAAAACTGGACGTATGCTCAAATTGGTTCCGCGACTTTTCATCCCGCGACAAAATATCCCCGACAAAATATCCTCCGACAAAATATCCTCCGACAAAATATCCCCGACAAAATATCATCCGACAAAATATCCTCCGACAAAATAACCTCCGACAAAATATCATCCGACAAAATGTCCTCCGACAAAATATCCCCGACAAAATATCCTCCGACAAAATATCCTCCGACAAAATATCCTCCGACAAAATATCCTCCGACAAAATATCCTCCGACAAAATATCCCCGACAAAATATCCTCCGACAAAATATCCCCGACAAAATATCCTCCGACAAAATATCCTCCGACAAAATTACCTCCGACAAAATATCATCCGACAAAATATCCTCCGACAAAATATCCCCGACAAAATATCCTCCGACAAAATATCCTCCTACAAAATATCCCCGACAAAATATCCTCCGACAAAATATCCTCCGACAAAATATCCTCCGAAAAATATCCTCCGACAAAATATCCTCCGACAAAATATCCCACGGACCAAACATACCCCAAAAAAATAAAAAATTTTAAAGTTTTTGAATCCCAAATAAAAACACTAATAGACCAACCCGACACTTATTATAAGTTTTAAATTCATCATCACAATAACAACAAAAAAAATAAACTAGAACATAATCTCTAAAAATATTTCATCACCATATCAAATTGAAAGCAAAGTACATACGCATTATTTGCAGGCACCAAATTGTTACAACTTTATTATATGTACCTACGTAATACTGTCAGTTATTACGTGCACTTGTCTTCATGAATATATATTTTATTAATATAAGTACTTGTAATAACATACTCTGTGTAACTATGCATTTTACAATGGCACTCCAAAATTCAAGCACGAGAAATGTTTTCTCTTTTGAATTGGGTAGTTTCATTAAAAATAAATTTATATATTGTTATTAGTTTTAAGAATCAAATGTTTTACTATGAATCTGTATACGTATGTATTTTTTTAAATAAAAAAAAAAAATTTAAAAAAAATTGGTCAGGTTACTCTTTCCTCTCCTCGTCCCAACATTTTCTAAATGGCTTTGCCAATGTTCCGATTGTTTCAATCAAATTTCAGTATTCTGTAGTATCACGTTAATTTAAAAATACAAGCCAACTATAGATTCCTCTCGTTCAATAGTGAATGGTCCATTATAAACTGTTTGCCTACCTTTGTACATTCCCAGTAAGTTGTGCGAGCAAACATGATGCAACGCGGCAATAATAAGACAAAAACTCTCACGACTCGGTATTATCGGTGCATTGTTTTTGCTTCATAGAAAAAACTTCGTACATTGATCCAATGAAAAAGTCTCAAGGAAGATTACATTACATTATTATTTTAGTGTCGCAACATCGTTAAAGTTTCTGTACGCAGCGTGTAGCAGTTATATTATGCAACCGATGATGAGCCTTCATTGTGTTCTGATAAGCTGGGTAAAGGAGTCATGGGCGAGTTGTATGTTATATTACCTAGTTTTGTGTGTGTTGTTTTAACTTAACATTTAGCCTCTTTACACGTAGAATTAAATCTGCGGGTGATGTTTATAATAGCCTGCATCACCTCTTGCCTAATTGGCATCTTATTTTCTCAGCAATGGGGGCTAGACTTAAATTGTGTGAGAGAAGAAAACTAATTTTTTTAAATATTAATTGTTTTTGTGTTTAAATCGTAGAACTCCATTTATTTTTTTTAAATTAAATTTAATGTTTCGGCTTACAAGGCCATTTTCAAATTGTGGTTAAACCACTTTGAAACGAATTATTTACATGATTCTAAATTGACTAATTTACCTTTATGATTCTAAATTTTCAATTTAGATACCTTCAAAAATTGAAAATATTTATTAATCATACGAATCATACGAATAAGTCATCTCAAAGTGGTTTAACCACTGTTTTAAAATGGTGTTGTAAGCCAAAACAGCTGTCACAAAACTAAAATTCTTGCAGAACTTAATCGATAATCACATTATTAAATTATTTTAAATTGCAGAACTAAATAAGGGGCCATCCAATAATTACGTCAAACCTTAGGGGGGGGGGCGAGTAGAGAAGTGTGATATTGTGTGACAAGGGATATAGTGGGGGGTCATCAGCTCTGTGACGTCACATGTAAAAATCTTAACTATTAAAACGCAAAACTTAAATGTAAACGAAAAATTATTTTTAGATGTAAAATTGCAAAATACGTGACGTCACACTAGGGAGTAGGGGGTCTCACAAATGTAGCGATTTGAGACAGGAACGGGGGGGGGAGGGGTCAAAAAATCATGAAATTTGTGTGACGTAATTTATGGATGGCACCTAATCACATTATTAAATTTAATTTAAATTGAATTTTAAAAAAGTGTCTTTAAATTGTATGTTTTCCGATAGATAAGATTAATGAAAGCGGGTACGGGTACCGCGCCGCCCCGGGAACTATTTAATGGATAACCAACACCCCTGCCATAAGTCACCCCAAGTGGTTCGCTATGTGACTTAACAGGTGTTTTTGCCGCTGCGTGGTGGGATGGGTCGATTGAGACTGTTTTTAAGGGAGATCTTTTGACCTCTCCAGCCGGATCCATCGCCCATGACCCATTGCCTTGCACCGCAGTGGGAGGGATGGATTCGTACGTTCGTCACTCGTGAACACATTGACTCTCCTTCTTTTCCCGAAAAGGACCCTCCACACAGCATCCCCAAAGATGACATAGGCCCTAAGGGATTTTTCCTCAGGGCTTCCTGTTTGAAGATAAATAATAAAAAAACGTCCGTTGAACGGACAGGGCACAAGAAGAAGAAGAAGAAATAAAAAAATAGAATACGTAATTGCCATTAGTTGTTTATTTTTGTGACAATTCACAAGAGCTCCCCCATCTGTATGGTGTTTTCAATCATTGGCTACGAATACGGAGGTCATGGATTTAAATCCTGGCGTGCAGGAGTAAATTTTATTTAATTCATTTTTACGTTCCGGAGTGGTACATATTTTCAGCATCGACTTGGTAAAAACAAAACAAGTGGAAACGTTGCTTGGTATAGCTTTAGTGTTGTTTGGTGGTCAGATCTGAATAGCCAGGTACTTCCCCACCTCCTTCTAATCCATCTCCATCCTCCTCACTTCCTTCGGCCTCACAGTATGCCCAATTTTATGGAGATGCCATAGTATCATTGCCTTCAGACGATTGGAAGCAGTTGGGACTCTTAAAAAATATAAACAAAAAAAATTGTCCTGAAACTATCCGTTAGTTCTTATATCGTTTATACACTCATGTTTCGAAACCAATGAGCAAAATCATCGTAACTGGAAATAAAAACTACATAACGTATCTCATTTTACCCAAGTTTTCAGGAGGAACAAAAAACCGTCTGGTTTATTAAATAAAATAGTTTGAAAACATCTTTGAAAATAGGCCAACTAATATTTAGCGGTCACTTAATTGAACAAAAATATTTTTTGTTTAAACATATGGTTAGGTATTTTAAATGATATGCGGGGTATAATACCTACACTAAAAAGCTGAGAAATAATGAGATATCTAATAACTATGCGTTGTAATTATGCATGAAATATATAATGTTTTATTCAACTTTCTTCAAATAATACGTAATTATTAAGGCATTAAAAAATTATAATAATTTTATTCTTATTACTTAAAAATACTTTTGTATAAACATTTACTGATAAATTATAGATAGGTATCAATTATTTTGATACAAAACTTTGTATTAAAATTAAAAAGCTGATTGGTTAAAACATTTGTTTGTTGATTCAAACCATGGCGCATGTGTAGTTCGAAAAAGAAAAATCGAATGGTTTTGTGGTACGTGGTGTTTATAATCAGGTATTAAATTATTATTAAATTCACTGAAATTATTATTAAATTCGGAAGGTTAAGTTGGGTTGGATTAGATCAGATTATTTTTACAACTTGGTTAGATTTAGATGTAGGCTTTATGACGTTAACATCTGCATTACCAATAAATAATTTGATTGTAACAAACAGATGATTGTATAAAAACACCTAATCAAAATTTCAGCCAAATCTATTGCCAGTTTTCGTAATCGGCATTTCGTCACATCGATCGTAAGGTTGTGACACCTTTATTATATTTGTAATTAAATCCAACCATTTAAAAATAATCATTACTCGTCAGCAATCCTCGTTGCATTCCCCGGAGGCAATTTAATAATTACTTCGATCGGTAATTAATAGTAAATTATCAAACATATATTTACAATCATTAATATAGCATACGACAAACTACCATTACAGACCCTAGCAACAACCAATAATTATGTAACTTTAACAAAAACATCACTGAATGGTTTTTTAATAAACGTGAAAAGATGACAAGAAAATTGAAGACCCTTTGAAATGTGAAATAGACCTTTTTTACTTTTGAATGTAGCTATAACTTTGTGGTTATCCATTATAGATAAATGAAACAATTTAACTTTGTTTGAACCACTTTTATACTTGAGTAAATCCGACCGGTTTCAGAACGAACGTTCCTTCTTCAGGGCAAATGTATACTGATTTGACAGTTTTGAAATATGGGTGGGAACAATGTATTATTATGATAGGGGTGGAGCTGTTGCTAGGTATTAATGAAGAATGGGTGGGTAGGGGAACATATCCATGATTGGGCTATAAGACAATTTTTTTTTTATTTTTATTGATAATAGATTCATTATTTTTAAGGGATATTTTTATTTCTAAGGCTTCTAAGTTATCTAAACGTTTTCCTTTATGATTAATATGAAGAATTTATTCCCGTATTTTTTTCAAAACTATGGTTATTTTCAATGATAGAAAAGCGAATTCAGAAAAATTATTATTATTAAGACATCTTAAATGTTTTTTGATTCTGATTTCAAAATTACGAGTAGATTTTCCAATATAAAATGAGGGACAATCATTACATTTGAGTTTATGACCTTTTTTATTTACGCATTGCTAATCCTTCATTTTATTTTATCTAACCGTATTTTTAACCAAAAGTCTAAAAATGTTCTCTTTTTCGACTTCTTTTAGTGCTCGGCCAAAGTGCCAAGACGGGTGCGGCACGGGAGCGGTGCGGTGTACTCAAACATATATGATAAGCAAGTGAAGTGTCCATAGTGATCGCGGTTCGCGGCTTGACTGCGCGCGATAACTTGCGCGAGTTAGTGCGGGTAGTTTGAACAGTATTTAAATAAACGCCGATTTAACGACACTGAAACTTGAATGAATATTCGCACCAATTATTTGACGCGGGTAAATATATAATACTTTATAGCCGTAGGTAGATGGGAGATGATCATCGAAAGATATACAATTTATTGACAGAAATATGTTTTATGTGCATGGTGGTTGCACGTCTGATTACGTCTAAAAGGGATCAAATGAAAATCTAGTCTCCTTCAACGGAAGCAATCCTCCGAAAAGGCCCTCCATTGATATGCTTGGTGTAACTCTAAGTGACCAACTCAGGTGTGGGGCTCCATCGAAGCCAGAGTTAAATTAGCCTCTTAAAAGTAGGCGTACTATACAGGGCCCACAGATACTTTAATAGAATACAACTGCTAACCCTGTACAAATCGCAAGTGCGCCCCACGGTTGAATTTGGCAGTCACCTCTGGTCTGGAGCTCCAAAATACCTGAAAATGCCCTCGACTCTGCAGAAACGGGCGGTCCGTTTGATAGACCGTAACGAACGGATTGCAATCTTTAGAGCACAGGCGTCGCGTCCGGTGGAGATGCTATCCTTGTTCTACCGGTAATGTAAAATGCTCTGAGGAATGTAGAATGCTGGATAATTTAATAGTTTCTTCAACTACCCTTTCCAAAAGTTTCATCTCTTAAGTATTCGTTTTGCATATGAAAAAACGAACTTAAGTCAATTACTTGTTCGCAGTTCGTATACCCGCTTTCGCATGATAAGGGTGTGAAGATATGGGAACCTTCTTGAACTCGATCGTTCGGAGTCACCAGCTGTTCGCTATTAACCTATTCTACCCCATCCCAAATCGCACTTATTTTTACTTACGTAGAAACTTGTAGAATAAAACATATAGAATCTTAATTTGGGAGGCGGGTATGGGTATCGCCGCCCCGGGAACCATTTATTGGATGCCATAGGTCACCCCAAGTGGTTCGCTACGGTTGGTGACTTAGCAGGGGTGCCCGGGTTAATTGGGTAAGGTTTGTCCGGATCTTGGCGACAAATGGGACTGCCCACTAACTGCGTGGTTGGCCGGATCGGGAGAGACTGGTTGAGGAAGACCTCTCCTACAGGATTCTCAGAACATCGCCTTACCCGCAGTAGAAGTACGAATTGATTCACACGTCAGTCACCCCTGGACACAATGACCCACAGATTCGTATCCACCCCTCATACCTCTTTCTTTCCCACTACTTCCTTCCCTTCCTTTCCCTAAAACGACCCTCCACACGGCATCACAAAAGATGACATAGGTCCTAGTTATTTTCCTCTGGGCCTCCTGGGTCAAGCTAATGTAAAAAAAAAATCACCCCAAGTGGTTCACTACGTTTAGTGATTTAGCAGGGTTGCCCGGGTTCATGGGGTGAGGTTTGTCTAAGTCTTGGAGGCGGATGACCAGGACACACTAAACCCCAGATTCCTACTCACCTCTTAAACCCATTTCCTTCTCAGAACTATACTCTCCTTCCTCTCCTTAAAAAACCGTCCACACACGATCCTCAAAGATGACATAGGCCCTGAGGGAAATTATTTTCCTCAGGGCCTACTGTGTGGAGCTTATGTAAAAAAAAATCTCATTCGTCAACGTAATCAGTTTACCAGCGAAGTAATCATCAATTCATAAGTAATAAATAAGTATTTAATATATTGGCCCATTTGCTAACGGAGCTCGTTTATTGGTAAGTGGCATTTTCTTATTTTATGTGGGAGGAAGATATAAACAAAATGGTCATCAAATCTTTTATAATCTACGTAATATTTATTTGAAAGTAAAAGCGGGAAGCCATTTCTATCGTATTTGTTGTCTTCTATTCCAAACAATATTTTGTGTAGATTTTAAACGTATTACAAAACCATGGCTCTGTAAATGATGGTACTGTCAGACTAAGTTACAAACTGGCAAGCGTTTTAGCGATTTGCTGAAATAGGCCAAGCGACGAAAGCAGCTTGCACGTAGCGTAGTTCTGACACAGGCTTCAAAAACATCCCACGGTTTTAAGTTACTCTTTTAAGAACAGTTTTTTGAACAGGACATAAATAACTTCCTTCGTAGTCAAGGGTTTAGGCACTCAACTACGAACGCGGTGGTCCCGAGTTCATATCCCGGCATGTGCAAGTACAATTTATTAAAAAAAAAATTTCACAATTAAATCATTTAAAATACTTAACATAAATGCTGTATGTATCGCTTTGGTGAATTACCACCATTCAGAATTGAATCATTGCTAGAATTGGTTTTATTCTTCTCCATCCCACTACATCCAGCCTCACATCACAATAGAGAACTCCAGTCCAATTTTTTTTTTTTTTTTAATGAATAAAGACCTTCAAACTTAAATAACTGCATTTTTATTTTTATTTTTATAGTTAGTTTTAATAGTTAAAATAATTGTCAAAGTTTTAATTTTTCAAGACTCCCAGAAACGCACCGTAGCTATGGTGAATTGTGTGACGTCTTCATCCACCGATAGTTTTTTACTTTTTAAGTTGTCATTTTGAATCAGTGATGTTATGTCTAGGGAAATTTCCCTAGATCTAGGGGAAAAAAATATTTTTTAGGGATAAGGGAAATCAGGACAAAATCTAGGGAAGTTTCGAACTCTGGCAAAATTTTTATTACATATGACAATATTACTGGTATTATTTATATATATATTTTTTTGGAATTCCTATGAATCTTAATTATTGTTCGTGTACTTACATGCAATGTTATTTTTAACACTGACAACTCAAAATGATATTAGGGAACGTACCCATACTACGTGACACGTTCGGGGGAGGGGGGGTCTTCAAAATACCACGCTTGGTACAAATGAGCGGCGGGTTGCTTAGGTTTTTGGTCACGGTGGGGGGGGGGGGGGGTTAAAAAGTGCAAAAAGTTTGTCACGTAGTATGGGTACGTTCCCTATTTATCTAAAAAGATAAATGGGACCTCTGAAAAAAAAATTATTTATGTTTTAAGTTCCGTTTTTTCGGTGATTGCGGTTGATTTTTATTTTGCAAAGTGTTTTTTTATTTGGAATTCAGTTTCTAATTCAGTGATGAGTGTATTCGTACTTTTAAATTATTACTTCACGTAGCAAAAAGTGTTTTATTTGGAAAAGCACAGTATTATTAGTATATTTACCAAGTTCCAACTTTCCTATTAATTAATTAACATGTTACAGGATTAGTGTTACACAATCAGGTGGCTACGTAGATAATTGCGTTAATGTGAAATTCTAGGGAAATTTCACTTCGAAATCTAGGGAAATAATTTTTTTGGGCAGAACATCCCTGTTTGAATGAAGAATCCAGAAAAATCAATGGCGGAATGCTTTGGGATGACTTTTAGGTATGGGGTGTGTTTTTTATTCAAGATTAACTGCTTTTAATATAGAAAAACATTGGTAAAATGTCCACATTTCACCCATACTGTTATTGTATTCTAACAAAGTGCAATATAAAAACAATAAATCATCTTTTTCATTGCAAATACAAGTTAGTGACATCGTAAGCCTCGAATTTTGTTTTATGTATAACACATACAGAAACACTGGTATTTATAATATACTGATCATGACGATTGTGTAATAACTTGTATAAGAAGCCCTTTTAGTAAAAAACAATTCGAAAATACGACCGATGTATCGTAAACCAAATGTCAAATATGACATATGACCTATTTATGACTCTGCTTAACCTCAAATATAGCCCTTTTACGTCATAATTTTAATTGTTGAGAACCTAAATATTGTTTCCAATAAACACAATAACTATTATTTATCTAAATCTCTTTAACAGTATGAAAATAACCAAAAAACACGAAATGTTGAATGGCGTGCGTGTCTTTCGTGGCGTAAGGCGTAAGATTTCAAATGTCAATACATCTTGATACACTTCGGTGAATTGGTTAGCAGGTTAACAGTGACGTCACCGTTAACCATTTCAGTAATGCCAACTTGACACTGTGTTTCGAGGAGAGGTTTAAAAATGCACTTTTTAATAATTTTTTAAAAACTCTGCGTTTAATATTATGAAATAAAACTTATATATTCAGAATCAGCGTTTATTGGTCTACATGAACATATTTTTTTAAAGCCATAATATTTTTCACTGGAGTTCCTTATTGGGGATAATGAAATAATAAACGTTAATTAAAAATATATCATAAAAATAACAAAAGATCTGTGATTTAGTCCATACTGTAATATTGATCTCGCCGGGATTTAAACCCGCGACCTCCGGGTCAAGAGTCGAAGCTCTCACCGCTTTAAGATGGAAATCGTTAACAGCAAGTCACTGACTTGACATATAACTATTTGTGGCAACACTCTTTTTAAATGCCTATACATCCGGAAACATATTTGGATACGATTGTAATAAAGACGAAGATAAATTACTTTTGAAGTAATTAGACACACTTTAAAGGCAAATCAATGTTGACATTGTTAGCACTTCGGAAAAGTGATACGTTAAAGTGAAAACTTCTTTCGCACCGTTGTTATTTGAAACTCGATGAAACGAAAAATATCGACACTAAAAAGAGACAAGCACAAACATCTAGAGCAGGGATGCTCAAACGGTAGATCACGATGAAACGAAAAATAGCGACACTAAAAAGAGACAAACACATACATCTAGACTAGAGGATTTAGCCTGCGAGAGAATGAGATAGTGTAATCGGCCTCCTCCTTGTGCGGTGCTTCGTAGCCTATCGATCTCCTCTTTATCTTTAGCCTCCCCACTTTTATCTACTTTAGTTTTCTGAAGGTTTCACTTCTAGCGCATGTAAATTGTACACTCTGTTTTTTTTAAACAGTGCTTGATTTTAAACGGAATACGCTGGAACGTGGCTCCAATTCAAGAAATCGATGCATTCGGTTTGAAAATTTCCCGCCCTCTTTCAAAAAAATCATACCTCTGAATTTTAATATTGAGACATAAAAACTGCTTACAGTGTTCGAGAGAATATACTTATATTTGACCGATTATCACATATTTTTAGGATTCTTGAAAATTTATGAAAAATCGTTAAATTTATAAACGCGTGAATTTTGCGTATTATTTTCTTTAAAATTGCCGTTCATGGTACTCACTTGTAGCTATGTAAAAATTATGACCTTTTTGTGTTGTCTATTGCCTAGTTGATAATCAGTTTAATCAGATATAAATTTAAATTCAAACATGCATTTTTTTAATATGTAAACACATGATCAAAGATTGAATGATCAATTAAGACAACTCAAGCAGAAATATTTCATTGACTTAGGTTCTTGGAATTTCAATAACACATAATACAGAAGAGTTGCGGGACATCCCTTAATAAAGTTTGAATCTGTCAACTTTGTGATTAATGGAAAATTCTCACACGCGGGAACTTTGTAAATAATAGGCCACTTGCATCACATTTAAAAAAAATCCGGTGTAGGCAAATATTCTAAGACATTCTGTATTTTTTTAATCGTATTTTTGAAACCCTGGCGATTTTTTGAAAATTTCAATCTAAAAAATCAGACCATTTTTTATAAACCGGAAAGACAGGACATAATTTTACGGGAGCAAAAAAACGATAATTACATAGCCGAAAATCATTTTTTAAAAAAAATTTCCATAGGAATGGCACAGGAGAATAACGAGACATAACAAAAATATTACATCTCATAAATATTTTTTTTCCTTGATCTATCTTATTGATCACTAATCATTATAATGTTCAACGTCTATGTATGACTATACTACTTGTACTTGTAGATTATAATAATAATAAGAATATTATTTATGAGTTTGTTAAAATCAGCACCATTACCATCACACTTTTACCAAAACAGGCACAGCGAAGGCATAAAATGTACGGGATTCTCTTCGTAACATCTGTCAAAATGTCAAACCAGAGGATAAGTTCGCAGAGAACAAACAATAAATCTAGTGAATGTTAAATGTCAAATTCAAAAATTCGCCTGACATCAAAATGTTGCCATATAAAAAAATTAAATCAGTGTGGAATTTTATAAAATTGATAGAACATTATCGGAGACGGGACATTTTCATGTAGTGACGTCAGGAGCCCAAATAATGGATTTATTTATTTAAAAAAAAAAACTGTACATTTCTAAAAAATTTTACTAACATTTTCGTAATCTTAGTAAAAAAATCTAGCCACACGATTTTTTTAAGTCGCTACGAAATTTATGCAAGGGGCCTATTCCAACAAATGTTTCAAAATATCTCTTCAAATTGGCCACATTCTGGACAATGGGCTCTAGTGGATGTTTGCAACTTAGCCAAGTTGTGACCAAAACCGCTTCAGTGTGCCAAATAAATGATAATAAGTGATTTTTGTAAACAATTTCAGTTTTATGATTCAAACGGAATTAACTGCTGATACGCGACTCCTGTTTGTGATAGCAATCAGTTAAGATCTTACACAATATTTTAATTGCATTGACTTATGAGAGTGCGATAGTAAAATTACATAATATTGCAGTTTATACAGAAGGTGTCTTTAAACCACCCGATGAACTGATACAAAAGTGAAATTGCCCCAATTTCTGACTTCTCTCAGTTCGATATCATTTCTTGCGACATATCAACACTATGTACATTATCCAGATCCCGTAGGCCGCGGGCAATCCGTTGATGATTACAATTACCCAATCACACATTTCTGTAATTATAATTATTCTCATTATTGTTGTTAAAATTCTTGCGTCACGAACAGCAAAACTTGTATGCGATGTTTTCTCTCGAAAATCTTCTGCTCAGGGCTTTCAATAAATAATTGTTAATTGCGCATGATAATATTATTGACATAAATTCATTTAATCCATTTTTGTTCGATTGCGTAATATTATAGTTGCCAAACGTAATACACACTATCGTGATTTGAAATTACTATGGTGACCACATCTGGGGGGCGTACTCTTTATCATTCAATATTGAAAATGATACGCAACGGGTAGAAGATGATAATATCTACCAAGTGCATAGGAAGTTTTTATCAAGATAGGAGGAGGGTTAATACGTGTTTATGACGTAGTTAAATCTGCTCTACGGACGTTGTGGAAGAGAGTAGGCCCCCTTAGCCTTTAGTATAATAATAATAATAATATTTGCAACTATCACATCAATCAGATCTCTCTTTAGATCTGTGGTTCCCGAGCTTTTTTGATCAGGGACCTCTATGACATTTATCTGTTCTCAAAGGGACCACAAGGAACAATGATGATAAATCGTTAATCGTGAAATTAAACGCGTCCTTTCATTTATTACTATCATTTTGCAATTCAACGTGCTCTTCTTGGACTTCGTCAGCTGCCTCTCCATCATTAATACCAAAAGGGTTACGAATCATCTTTTGCGTACCTTTCGTTTCGGTTTTGTATAAATGTTTCGTTTTTATTTTGTTTTTATAACACATTTTAAATCTTGCGGACCACCTATGGTCCACGGACCACCGGTTGGGTACCACTGCTCTAGATAGAAAGCTTTCTTTTCGGGAAGATTTAAACATTGTTGTTAACCCCTCAGGCTAATTTATTCGTTTTTCAGACCGCTCTTATAGGTCTCATGAAAATCATTTGTCTCCCTTACCATTATGCTTGTGTCACACACAGCTATAAAAGATAAAAGATCATTTGGCTTGGCCTATTTCAGCATATCGCTCGCTATATATTCCACTGGGAATGTACGGCGAGCGATATGCCAAAATACGCCAAGCCAAATGATCTTTTATCTTTTATAGCTAGGTGACACAAACAATATGGTTAAAAATATGATCTAAACGATTTTAGAAAGAAAAAACACCACGCTTTCTATTAAAATCTAAAAATTAACCTCCACATAATTAAAATGTAAGTATAGATACCTTTATGAAACAAAAGTTTTCACCGCAATTTGAAAAAAAAATTATGAATTTGAGAATTTTTCGTTATATCTTTTAAGGCTCTGCAACCGGGCCCGAAAAGTAGAAGATGGAAAGATACGAAATTACGAATGTTAGAGGAGGGCGCTAACATTTACAGCGACAAAATCGATGCGAAAATTACGAAAATGTTTAATAAAACACGACTCGGCATTATCTTAAACAGCATTTAAAGAAACACTGTGATTTTTTTCATACATATAACTTGTAAAATAACTGAAACAAACGTGTTAATAATAATTTTTGGAGCAAACTTTGCGATTTTTTTTCTATCGAGGGAAATTATATAATTTGCGTTTCGGCGCGGCCAAAGTGTAGATATTATCTTCAAGAATAACATATATTTTTTTAAGAGCTTTAAAACTTACCGTGTTTAAGGGAAATGTGTAATAAATCGGTACAAATCCGGGTTGCGGGCCCTTAATACATTTGCCTAATAATATTGTGTTTTATTTTCGTCATCAGTAATCTGAGTACGAAAAAATGTGAGGTGACCCATTTTTAAAACTCTTTTAGGTTTGCATAAAAAAAAAATATATTTAAAAAATTATGTATTTATTTAGAATTATAAAGTTCGAAAGCGTATTTCATAACCTTTCAAAAAAAAACGGTTTTTAGTTTTCAGATGCGTTCAAAAATGTTCAAAGCGGAAAAAGTTTTATTTTCCGACAAAATAGGCCCGAGACCTGAAGGGTTAATAAATCTTGGTTTCATTGCTAGAATTACCTTTGACTTTAAAACATAAACATCTCTAGAACTTTTACAATAACTTTGTAAACACCACTTTTATTTTATATACTTTAAGCCGACCGGGTTTCGCTACAACCGTAGCTTCTTCAGGGCAGTATAATTCTCTGCTAACATTAAGTTACATGTGTGTTATAGATAATATATGATTTAACAAAATTGGGCTGGACTCCTCAAGTGAAGGAGGAAGAAGGTATAAGTGTAGACGGAGAATTGGGAAGGGAACGGGAGTGTTCTTTGTCAATAGGGAACAATCTTACTATTGGACTATTATTTAAATTTATTTGGTTATTAATTCCTTAATATTAACGTTTTTGGCTTTCCTTAGTTCTAGTGCCTGTAAGTTATCCAACCTGATACCTATCGTATTTTTATGAATTTAAGGGTGACGCCTGAGTTTTTATCAAATTTATGGTCTGTTTCGATCAAGTGGTTTACAAATTCCGAAAAGCCAGTGCTTTGTAAACATCTAAGATGTTCTTTGACAAGGGTGTTAATGTTTCGTTCCGTTTTGCCTATAAATATAATAAGCGAGACAGTCACTGCATTGGCTAATTTTAAATTGTAATGCCACATCACAAAGTATCTTCTTCATATGAACAAAAATCTTTAGAACTCTTTACTGCTATCTACTTGGTTCGCCCCCACCTTGAATATGCTTGTATCGTTTGGTCTCTGTTTTTTTGCTGTTTGTCATATAATATAATGTCTCGGTTTTGTGTTAAGATCGTCCAAAGATCTAATGCATACTAATACACTCAAAACCCTATACATAACATTAGTCAGAAGCATTCTTGAGTATAATTCCTCTCTCTGGTCGCCATTATACAATGTACATTCGCTCAAAATTGAAAGAGTACAACATAAATTTTTAAGGCATATAAATTACAAATTAAAAATTCCAATAGAAAATTTAAATTAGTATTATTTAATGCAATTGCTTAAATTACCCGAATTGTCACAGCGAAGAAAAATCTGTGATGTTTTATTGTTATTTAAAATTATCAACGGATATTTGGATAGCCCTGAACTTGTGAACATGATACATTATCAAGTACCTAACAATTACAACACCAGACTCCATGCTCCATTTAACGTAGTTGCTTCTCGCACTAATTTTATGTTTAACTCTTGTCTTCAGAGATTGCATCGTGTGGGGAATGAAACTTGCTCTGTCGATATATTTTTTTATAAAAACATCGCTTCCTTCAAAAAGCGTATATGTATGCTGATGCAAAAATCCTTAAATGATACAGATTGTCAACAGTAACAAATTTAATACCCATTGCTCTGTAACTACTTTCATAGTACCTACTTACTTCTTTATACATATATGTAATTGCTGTGTACCTTTTATTTTATTTTTTTCCTGATAATAACAAACTAACGTAAAAATTCTTAAATGTATCACATTGTTAACAGTAACAAACTTAATACCCACTGCTCTGTAACTACATTCATGATAACTACATTCATTGTACCTACTTACTTATTTATATAGGTATGTAATTACTGTGTACCTTTTATTTTTTTCTTTTTCATAATAATAACAAACATGCGTACCTATATTTATGATAGCAAAAACAATAATAATTTTAAAAAAAAAATCATTTATAAAAATTAATTACAAGAAAATTACCTACTTTTATATTAATCGTTAAAAATGTTTTACACCACTGCAATACTGGTATGCTTCGAGTATATATGGAATCACATTTTGTGTGATATTGTGACAATAATTATTGAATCTAATGTAGCGTGAGCCCAAATACGAATCCGCTGGTTGAACTCCTTTGTAAACAATTACTCGAATACTGATACCTACTTATGTTAGGCCTGCTTATATCTTTCTAGCTCTGTTTATCATTTTATGTAGGTACTATATACTTATGATACTGCATACTTGTTATAATGCTCATGTACAATTTATTTTATATGTAAAAGCCATCAAGGCGTAAACAAACAAATAAATAAATAAATAAATAAATATTATAAAATTCGTTCAACATCGATCGATTCTTAAGAGGAAGCCAGAAACGTATATGTATATAATGTAGTCTTATTTACCTTATGTCGCCATGAAATTTGGAAATGTTCATAAAAATCACTTGGAAATCAGAGTCTGAAATCGCTAGATTTCAAAAGGTGGTTTTTATTTTTTTTTTTTTTAATAATTTCATCAGAAACAAAAAAATTAGCCATAATAGATTATTTTTAAAAGAGTTTTTCTTTTATGCTCTCATATATTTCTAATGAAAAAATACATTCTTTAGTGGTTTACACTTATGTTTTTTTAATAAATTAATTAACATAATTATTTTAATTATACTCAAGGGAAACGATAGGAATAGTAGTAATTAATAGAAAGCATATTTTTGGTATTTATAATGTAAACTGATTCGAGGTAAAGATTAATCTAAAATAGGGATTTGAATTAAAGCTTCCATTTGAATATTTACTCACGTAATGAAATTGTACTAGATACCTTTCTTCTTTAGAAGAAATGAAAAGGAACAAATAATGTGGTCACATTCATTTGTTTATAATTAACAATTAATTAAATTGCTCCATAACGAAATTCTCACTGATGTTAAAATCATTGCTATTAGGGAGTAACCTTATGTATTAAAATTATATTTTGCTCACTCTCACCTCTCACCATGTACTAATTTGCAATTATGTTATTAATGACTAGTGTATTATAATATACTCAACTCTCCAAAGATATTCGAAAAAAATTCTCTGAATAATAATTATCAACATTGCATATCGCATTATCACAATGTTTAGTGTATAATGTAAATATGTTTATGGTTAATACTCTGTTATATGTGTTGTTATTGCCACGCTGACGCGTTTAGGATTATATCATGTATTGTTTTAACTAATCTGTGGAACTAATCTCCTGCTGACCAGCTACTGGCAGTAGCTTAGCGGGTATAAATTCCCATTTTATGTAACTTTTATACAATAATAAGAAATAAGAATTTAAAAAAAAACATTTGTATTATTGATTCACTTCTTCAACTCATCCGTTTCCATATTTCTTCCCGATAACTTCGAAATTATGAACTGTTACTCTTCCTCCATCAACACAAGTAATTGTGAATACTCACAATACTCACCAATGCCAAGAATGTCGTGACTAGTCAACTCAAGTCAAGACCTTGATTTTTTTGGTATAAGTCTAAATGATTTTTCTCTGTCACTAAGCAAGTGAAGAAATATTATGATTATTGTAACTTTTTGCGAGATCTTGACTTTACTTGTCACTTCTATTTTCTTAATTTTACATTTTTCTTTTGAATTTGCTTTCATATACTATCCTTTACTTACAACTTACTTTTTTCTTACAATCTCGTGTAAGAACTTATTTTGTAAATCGGAAGTAATTAATTCCATTTATAAATAAATAAATAGTATATTAAAATATAAGTGGATAAACAGGTCTTTAAAACACCCGCGATTTTTCGAGCACGACGGCGTAGCCGAGTGCTCGAAATAAAGCAAGTGTTTTAAAGACCAGTTATCCACGAATACTTTACGCAATTTTTTTTTATTGGTACACTTTGAAAACATAAATATTGATATTATTATTAAAAATTTGGAAATAAGAACTATTAATGAATTCGTGATGTGACATCACAATATCTTGTTGTCATGGAAATGAAAAACACAAACATTAATTTGCAATCTGTCACATAAGATTAATAGTTGATATCACAGTTTTTACTAGTTATTGTGTGTTGTAAAATGAGTTCTAACATTGATAATTTAAAGACCAAAGCAGAATCGCGGTTAATACCTGAAAAATCCAAAGACGTTTATAAAAAAGAATATGAAAGGTTCATAACATGGATGGAGGAGCAAAACGTAGTAGATGTAGATGAACGAGTTGTGCTTGCTTACCTTCAGAAAATGTCGGAACAGTACAAAGCATCGACTATGTGGGCCATACATTCGAAATTGCAATGTCTGTTGAGGATAAATAAAGGGGTTGATTTAAAATCATTTGTGAAAGTGTATACATTCATGAAGGCAATTAGCAAGGATGACGTTGCTAAGAAGGCGTATGTATTCAAAGTGTTTGTTTTATTTGACGTTTAAAATATTTCTGTCAGATTTATAGTTAAAAGTTGACATTTAGACTTCACATTTTGTTGATTTGTTGATGTTGCCATGGTAACTTTAAAAAACGCGCGTTCCATAAAGTGCGATTTAAACACGCTAGAGCGTATAAATGAGTAAAAAAGGGCACCAATAAAAAAAAAAGTTATATCAGTTGGGGATGCAATAATTGAGGATGCCTTTTGGCCTTTAAAAGTTGGGAGCAGTTGGGAACATAAACATTTATATTTTAGTTTTCACATGGAAATGGAAATGCTTATGGCACAGTCCAACAAAAATAAACAAGCTGTGAAAGATAATAAATCACATTGTGAGAAACTCCACAAGAAACTTGTCAATGTTTTCAAGTTTTAGTAGGTTTTTGTGTGCGTAATTATTGCTCAACTTCCTTAATAATAATTGTCCAAATAACGCGGAGGAAGTTCTTGACCACTCTGTGATATAATGCGAAACCGGTTTTCTTTCCTCGTGAATCAATTTCAGTAACAACAGTCAATGGGAGGAGGAATTTCACTTTTATCTTGGGCTACGGTTATTATGGTGTAACGGTCCACTCGTATCTCACATACATCACGTGGGGCTCAATTCTTCAATAGCGATCAAAAGTTATGGTCATGCGCCATCTGCTAACGAAAAATTACCCGTCGTCTCGACGAACTTTGGTCAATTTTTCATTTACATATTCATATTCTTGAATGTTTAATGTTGAAGAGATGGTTATATTAGCAGCCCTGCGAGTATTATTTCTGATGTTTTTGACGTTTCTACCATGTGAATTGGAAATTATGTTCAAATTATGTACAATGTGTTTTGAAATGGCTGGCGATTATATTACTCAAAACTAAAAACAGCTTATAAAAACATACGGAAAATAATGTAATGCACCTGCAAAACGACGTTCCAACAGATTAATTGGAGAGTTAGTATTAATGTGAACACTATCTACCCTCCGGCGATAAGTTGTTGTTAGTCTCAAAGCATCTGCTTTAACTTTCTCTACATTATTATTATTATTTTTTATTTTTTTTTTACTTCCTTTATTTTTTCGTATAATTTTCGTGTAAGGTAATAACAAATATATATTTTTTTACATACGTATCAAATATTGTTTGGGCATTTACACAATTTTTTTTTTTTTGAAATTTGAAATTTTTTTATTTTTTTGGTACATTACATACAATAGATACATAAATATAATGAAAGTATATAAAAAAAAAAAAACTTAATACAATTATTAAATACAGATATACATATTTTTTAAAAATGTTCTCCCATAATAAGCAAATGCTTGTGTGTACGGGAGGAAGTATTATTTGTTAGGTTATTTTGATTTTTTTTTTAAAATTTAGTTTATCCACTCGAACGATCGCGCGTCAAAAATCTTTTTTCTCCGATTGCTCGCGGTTTTTTGGCGACGATTTTGAATATTTTCCGCCAACATTAAAAAAATCATACCTCCGAATTTTAACCTGGAGACATAAAACTGATTGTAGTGCTTTACAGCCAATGAATTCACCTATATTTTACTAATTATCCTATATTTTTAGAATTCATAGATAAATTATTAAAAAATCTTAAACTTTATAAATGCGCGAAATTTGTGTTTTTGTGATTTGAAATTGCCGCCAGTAGCAGTTTTAAATATCTTTATTGAATATTTTCTACGTTTTTATGTTCTCTATGGCCTGTTTGATAACCACAGATGCAAGAATATAATAGAAAAATAATTTTTTGTATGTTTATGATCTCTTCAAAAGTTTGGTCGGAAAATGATTTTGTAAAATTTGAGTGCGTGACGTGCAAAATTGAAATCACTGTATTTTACTATTTAATGAATTTACCACAAAAACTGGTATTACATTAGGAAGATACATTAACTGCCTACAATTATTTATAAGGATAGTTGCCGTGTTGGCTTTATTTGATTCATTTGATGAATTATACAGAGAGCCTATTTCACGATGTCAAAATCATGGTGATACTTTTTCAATAATTGTCAATTAGAACTGGAGATTTGTAACCATGTTTTTATATAACGTGCAAAACAAGGAAATAAGGCTTAAAATGAAATATATATCATAGATATGCACATTGCCAATATTTCAGGGGGATACTTTGCAAGTTGATGAAATCCACCAATATTTGACGAAAAATCACTTCTGACAGCTACCTTAAGGTCAATCTACATAGGGTAAATCAGAATATGTAAAATGATGATGATGATAAAATTGTATATATATCAAACCTTTGTATGAGCGACGAATGGCAAACAATATCATAGTGATAATTTTATATCTAAAAGCAAAGGTATCGAAAAAAAATGGTGGAGGGGAAAATAATTGATGGAACCAATAATTGATTTATTTAATTATTAAGCCCTAATATTCGTTTAAATCAATTAAATTAATATTACAGTTTTATAGTTTTTTTTTTTACATTAACTCCACACAGGAGGCCCTGAGGAAAATAATTTCCCTCAGGGCCTATGTCATCTGGGATGCTGTGTGGAGGGTCTTTTTGAGGAGAGGAAGGAATGAACATTGGTCTTGAAGAGACTCATGTTGTAGGAAGGAGGAAACACAATAGTTACAATGAAAGAGCAGTATATTGATTTAAACATTGTTTACACACTGTATCATAATAAAAATGTATTCAATTTATATTGGTTTATTCATAATTTAAGAAAATCAATACATAATGTCATTGTGCCTCGATGTAGAGTGAGACTCAGTATCAGTGTCGTGTCGTCCGTCATATCTTCCGTTATGTCTTCCGTCATGTCTTCCTGGTCTGGATTTGTCGATTCAGCCTGTCTGGAAATGGTCTTCCCCGTATAAATTTGGAATTTCCAAAGATAGCCAGACTTGGACTCACAAAGCTCGTAATGGTAAGCCCACACTGCGGCCAACGTTCCAACTTCAAACGTTTGGACGATCGTGTGGAGGGGTGTTCGTACGTTGGAAGTTCGAGTTGGAAGGTTGGAGTTCGCGTTGGCCCGGGATCGCCTTCGAGGCGATCCCGACGGCCAACTCACACGAACCAGCCTGCCGCAGCTGTCCACACCGTGCCGCGTACTATTAAAATGACTATATTATTACGGAGAGTGGTATAACAATTGTTTGAAAACATGTCGTGTATATAATTATATGATTATACGTACGTAATAATTGTAGGCAACTGAAAAAGATACAGCGTAGCTACAGCTGTTTCATGTCCGCCATTTTGGAGTACGGAATTCGGGGTTGGAGGGTTGGCCGCAGCGACCATACGATGGGCCAACCTTCCTACTCCGAACTAAGTTCGGAGTTGGAAGGCTGGCTTCAGTCTGGACGTAGCATAAGACTTTATACCCGCGCTGGCCGCTTTGGTTTTGATCATCTGGACGAATCCCTAGCGGCCTTTATAGCAGAGTAAGGATTCATCCAGTGAGATGTCTTGCTCGGGCAGGTATAAAGTCTCAAACTTATTTGAGAGATGGTCCAAGACGGGCTGAATCTTTTGTAATCTTCGCACAGATAACGGTACATCAGAAGAAAGACTTTCATTGTTGGTGAAGTGAAGGAATTTTTTAATTAGAAGAAAACGATTATAATCCATGGCTCGGCTGAAATAAGGCATGGCGGTGAGTTTTTTTTTAATAGAAGTAGTCTTTTTCAACAGGAAGGGGACTAATACCTTGATACATTAAAATTGCCAAGAATACATACATTTCCTCTTTATTCGTGGGAACCCATTTATTGGTACGCGCATGGCGCTTAAATTGTTTTTTCGCAATCCATTGATCTGCATACTTGTTGGTCTCTCTCGTGATCAGTTCAACGACATCTGCATCAAAGATTTTAAGAAAGGCATCCACAAGTTTGCCCATTTCGTCGGTATTGAAAGTTGGTCCTGGCGTGCCTGTGAATGTCTCCCTTATCCCAGTAAAACGTGAGATATCTTTGGACCAATCGAAAGAGTAACCTTCAGGCGGCAGAATCGCAAGCATTGCCTCACTATCTACCTGGTCTTGTCTACTAAAGTCTATGGCCATAGCGGAGTTAGGTGAAACGTTGATAATATTATGATAAGGTATTGGTGGCATGTAGAAGGTATCCTCATCGCTCTCTTTGTGGTTGACGTCGCTCATTCTGTCCATATTCATTTCTGAAACAACAGAAAACCCAAATTAATTTAACGTGTCTATATTACGATTACCCACTGCCTCTGGTACGGCTTTTGACTCGCAATACGATGGTCGCGGGATCGAATCCCGGCATGGGCAAATAAATTTGATTTGAATAATTAGTGTTATTTTCACACAAAATTCATTTAAAATAATATATAGTCTATTTGCGGCACGTTCCAGAGTGGAAGATACCCTCAGTATCGCCCAGATGTAAGACACCATTCAGAATTGAAAAGTTGCTTCAAATGGCTTTACCGTGTTTGGTGACCAGTTCTGAATAGCCAGGTACTTTCCCACCTCCCTCTTCCACACCTCCTTCCCCTCCCCGATGCCTTCAGCCTCACAACATACCCCGATTGGGGATGCCATAGTCTCACTGGCTCCAGCTGAGGCTCTTGTGAGGTATTCATATAAATAATAAAATAAGTTAATCAAATACTTGAGGCGGGCAATGTCAGGAGTCAGAATAGCACAGTCAGGTAGGTATGGAATGAAGAAAAGAGTGTGTGTGCCAAGAACGAGTTGCATGGCGGTCCATCCTCTCTGCCTACCCCTGCAGGGAAATGGCGTGCAGGTAAGTTAGTTAGTAGTTTTATAACTCACGGTTTCCAAGTACCGACTCTTCTTGATAGAGAGCTGCCTCAACCACGTTGTCGGTTCTGCCCATGTCTGACTCTGAAATAATAGAAAACACAAATTTACAGTAGAATTCGGATATAATGACTTTGCATTTAACAGTCTACCGTTTTAAGCGACGATAATGGAAACTCTAGTAAGGTTTCATAGCTTTTAGTAGGAAAACATATCCGTTTAAAGTGACCAACTACTTAAAGCGACCTATTTTAATGATAATTTGTCCGGTTACAAAACCCAACTACCAATACAGCCTCGCTTTTGACTAGGAAGCTCGACACAATGAGTCCCGTGAAGCGAAAGTGTTTTTTCAATTGATGAAAAAAGTGCTGTATTACACCGTTTCGAAGCCGGTGAATCACATGTAACCCTCGCAAAGGAGTTCGGAATGTCTCATTTCTCATTCTACAATACCCGTTACAGAAAAAAAAGAGAGAATCCCTGTTTAATGCCAATGTTTTGAAATGTAAGGCCCTCCGTTCATGGAGATACTTACAAACTATATGATTGTGACGAAACCACAAGTACTCTGCATATATACCACTCTTTAATGCTGGTTTCCGTACCGCCGCGCCGGTTGCGTGAAACTGATTTGATACCGACAGACGTCGCATAGCGCCCCGTACACGGTGCTACCAGCAAAATCGTACGGGGGGTACTTACGATCGGCGCGTATGATACGCTCACGAGGATCGAGTAGCTTGTAAGTAGCATCATGTATGGAGGCACTTAACGTTTCAGGACATTAACTCAAGTACAAATATATTATGCATTGTCATGTGTGAAACTATGATGTCGGTATTCACAATGCTGTGCGAAGTTCTTACTATCGAACAAAAATTAGCCAAAACAAACTCAAATTTCAGACTTTTTACGTTAGTAACTACATATTTACTTGCATAGAATGTAGGTACATCATATCTTTTTGGATTACAGTACATTTTGTATGTTTGTTATGTGGAATTTTTAAGTACTATGCTTATCTCCTGCCAATATACCAACAGTGAAACTGTGCTAGGGACATCAATATAAAATATAGATAATTGATTTTATTTTGAGCCTCTGGTATGACATTTCAAAAAATAAACTCACCGTTCCCAAACGCCGACAATTCTTGGTAGAACGGCACGTCCACCCACAGCTCGCTGTGGTAGCCGGCTTCCGGAGAGAAGAGTTCCCCACACTGGAGTTCCCCACTCCGCGATGTCCCAGCTAACGGCTCCGGAGATGTTAACTGGATTGGCGTAATTGGTGCATTGGGAGCCGTTGATTGGGTCTGTGCGGGAGTGGACATCCACGGTGGTGGAACGGGTCTTGGCAATGGTGAAGGTGTCCCTTGTGAAAAGGGACACGTTATTCTCTCCGGAGAAGTAATTCTGAAAACATATACATAAATCATATGAATTGTTCTCATTCACGTGTGAAATAGTAAGTACAGTATGTAAATAAAGAATAAAATTAGAACTCTGTACAATATGCACTGAATGTGCCAAATGGACAGAGCGCTGATCTTACCAACTCTCACTGTCACAGTGGAACTCACTGTAGCCGGAAGGAAGCAGGCAGGGCCCTAACAGCCTTTAAGGCCTTGACGCGATCCTCTCGCACCAGTAGCAAAGCAGGGTCACCGTTTAAATAAATACAAATATATGATGAATTCAACGGCCACAGCAAAGTACTTTCATAAAAAACATTAAAAAATACTAACACTCCAGACGAGGCTGCAATTGCAGCTCTGCGTTGACTCTCACGTCCACGTGCAGGTAGTCCGGCACCAGCTGGTACTCCATCTGCAGCTCGTACCCCACCTCTCCCTCTTCCTCTGCCACCTCTTGCAGTCAGCACCACTCTATATATTTTAAATTGAAAACAATTAATGTAGGTAAGTACTTAAATGTTTAAATTTTGTTAAACATTGCAGTAATAAATTTTTTTTAAATAATTATTAAAACCTGGGTCGTGGAGTGCTCCCTCTCCCTGGACGATAGCTGTTTCTGCACAAATTTGGTAAAAGTAAACAAATTAATTGATTATACAACTAAATAACCAAATTTTTATTGTGCGACGAAGGCTTTACACCATTTTACATCTAAAAAAAGTCAGACTTTTTGACATATGACTTTAAATAATTGGACAGCAAATATATGTATTAATAATGAACCAATTCAAATAAAACTTATATTTATCTCTTTGTTATGAATCAATCAATTGAATAACTATATTTCAAATGCGCGAGTGCAGTATTTATGAAATTATTGTAAATCAAAAACAGATCACGTCTTCAGTCGACGCATTTTTACACAAAACATCCAGCAAAACAATATATTAACAACAAACGAATTAAAAACGCATTTCAAAGATAGATAATTCAATCATGATAACACAGATATATAATTATGCGTTAAAAACCCAATAAATGAATTACTTACGGCATTTTAGGTAGAGACCATAATTCGTCGAAATAGTCAAAGTCAAAATTTTGTTTTTTGACAGGACGCCTTAGAAAACCGCGAAAACTCATTGAATAACACTTCAAAGACAACCGATAAGGTCATAGACATAAAGAATATTTTATCAGCTATTCGATAAAACAAATAGCTGGCCACGGAAAGGTTTTAAATAATTATAATAAATATTTTACGAATGGTAGAAAAATCGGTCGATTTTTCGACCGATATCAATCGCAGAAAAATAAAAGTGGTCGATTTTTCGACCGAAATCGTTCCAGTGGTTATATTAAGAATAAGAGAAACATATGTATGTATTTGTATATATTTTTTTAATTATTATTTATTTTTTATTTTTTTTAGTTAAGGTTTGCAGTATATTTTTTTAACTGTGTTTTGAAATTTTTGAAACTGTCCTTAAGGGATCTTATATTTTCTGGTAATTTATTAAAGAAGTTTGTTCCTAAGTATTTATAGTTTTGTTGACCCAAAGTTTTTTTACAAATGGGAATTGGTAACTTGTATTTTTGCCTGAGATTTACTGTGTTTTTGAAGGGTATGGATTTGTTTAGGATATCCTCTTTGTAAACTTGTAAGGTTGAATGATACAGGAGGAGAGTATTTAATTTTTTTTGAATATGAGTTCAGATGGATATAGAAAATATTTTTTTAATATTATTTTAATTATTAGTTTTTGCGCAATGTAAAGAGATTGTGTGTGAGTTTTATAGGCGCCACCCCATCCTATTATACCGTATTGGATTATGGATTGACAGAATGCGAAGTACGTCATTCTCAGTAGTTCTTTACTTAGAATGTGTCTCAAACAGCTAAAAATATATGTCAATTTTCGTACTCTGTTTTTAAGAATGGTTATATGCGGTATCCATTTTAGACATTGGTCAATAGTGACTGCTAGATATTTGGTTGAAGTTTTCATTTCAATATTAGTACACAATAAGTTACAGTGGTGTTGTTGAGTGTGTGGTGCAGAATGGATCCTTATGTTTATTTCATACGGCGTGTTTGGTTTTTTTTTATGAAAAATAGTATGTAATGTGTTTTTTTAGAGTTTAATGTTAGTAGGTTATTGTCAAACCATGTTTTTAATTCATTTATGTCTATGTTAGCCTTTTTATTCAGTTCTAACCATGTGTTTGCTTTTTGAAGAAGCACTGTGTCATCTGCATATGAGATAATTTCCCCGTATTTAGCAACTTCAAATATATCATTTACATATAATATGAACAAAAGTGGTCCTAGAACTGTGCCTTGTGGTATAGAGAAGTTACTACTTTCGGAATCACTTAGTTCACTTAATAATTTTACTTGTGGTGGTCTATTTTCCAAAAAGCTTATAATCCAGTATAGCACCAGTCCATTTATTCGAATTGATTTGATTTTTTTTATTAAGTTAGTATGAGATAAACTATCAAATGCTTTTTTTAGGTCAATAAATATTCCAATGCATTTTTCATTTGAGTCTAGGGCGGTATGTATATAGTTTGTTATTTTCGCAATGGCATCATGGGTGCTGGTGTTTTTTTTTTAAACCATACTGTTTAGAATTTATAATGTGATGTTGTTCTCAGAAGGCCCAGATTTGGTTTTTTACAATTTTTTCGAATATTTTTGATATATTAGATAAAAGGGATATAGGGCGGTAATTTTGTGGGTCTTTTGGGTAGTCTGCTTTATATATTGGTGTTATTATTGTTCTTTTGTAATTATTTGGAAATACACCTTTTATAAGGCTTGTATTTATTATATGAGTTAATGGGCAAATTAGATATTGTTTCATTGTTTTTAATATGTTTATATCTATGTTGTCATAACCGGGAGCAGAGCCCCCCCTTTAAATCATCGATAACTTTTCCAAAATCAGTTTTTGTTATTTTGTTGAAATTATTATATTGGTGTTGGGTAGTGTGGGGATTATTTTTATTATTGTTGGGAGACGTTTTTATAGCGTTTGCCAGATTTTTTCTAACACTTACAAAATAGTTGTTTAAAATATTACAGCATTTTTTATTGTCGAGTTGGACATCAAACCAACATCGCCGGTAAATCTGCCACTAACCCTTATAACAATAATCAACCTTAAAACTAAGCCAATCAACCTTAAAACAACTTTCTAAAAATATACAACGTAAATACTATACTTTGTAAAAATATACGCTGCCTGTCCTCCGAAGAGAGCGCTTGGGTAACTATCTTAAGTTAGGATAAAATGTACTAAATGTTGACAGTTTTGTCGGTGTTGACTGATTCGACTCACTCGTTATTCGAGTCTAAGTATGTTCCTTCGACGAGGCTCGAGAATAACAAAGTCGACTAATGTGTGAAATTTCGATGGCGATTGCGAGCGACCTCGATTGAAGAATTGAGTCCCAGATCGTATCGTGCGTAAAACGGTGGTATCATAAGAATTAATCTTTATCTTTTGTAATCTTCGTATTACTCAGTATGAAATCGTTATGCTCATTGTTTTAGTAGTATTAACTCGTAAATTACATTGAATTAAAGCACATTTTGCTCCACGGATACGATAGGTGCTATTACTGTGCTCGGTTCGAACAATTCAACAAACCAGTAGGTAGATTTTATCAATGCAAAGTAGAGAATGCATTAGCATTACCCAGAAGTAAGGGAGTAGAATTTTCATCATATTTTTTACATTAGCTTCACACAGAAGGCCTTGGGTAAAAAAAATCCCTCAGGTCCTATGTCATATTTGGGGATGCTGTTTAGAAGGTCTTTTTACGGAAAGGGAGGAGAAGAAGTTCTGGGAAGGAAAAGGGTAGGAGAGGTGGGTAAGAATCTGTGAGTCAATGTGTCCGGGATTGAAGGACGTATGAATCCCTCCCACTGCGGTGCAAGGCATGAGTCTGGAGAATCCGGTCGGAGAGAACAAAACGCCTCCCTCAACCAGTATTTCCTGATCCGACCCGCCATGCAGTAGTAGGCTCTTTAGTAGTACACGAATCGGAAATACCTTACAAACGTAATCAATATACTATTTATTTTTATTTATTTCAAGAATTTTGTTTTTACATTACAAATCATTACATATGCAAAGTTATAAAGTAATTCATATTCTATTCTACTGCTCCGTTAGTTGAATAAAATATAAATTATTATTTTTAATTGTTAAACTAACGTTTAAGACAAGATTTTTATGCATAGCACAAAGGGTAATAATTATTATAAGCAATAATTATCAGCCTGAAACACTCATCCACATTGAAAAATCTTCCGAGAAAAGATACATGACGCCAACGGGACTTGAACCCGTGCCCTTCTGATTGCCGGTCAGCTGCTCTCCCAATTAAGCTATGGCGGCTTATCTTATACCCGCCAAATGAAGGGCACGGGTTCAAGTCCCGTTGGCGTCATGTATCTTTTCTCGGAAGATTTTTCAATGTGGATGAGTGTTTCAGGCTGATAATTATTCCTTATAATAATTAAAATATAAATTATTTAAAAATATATTTGTGTAGGTACATACATAAGTTACCTGCTAATTTGACCGATAGGTCGATTATTGATATCGATATATGTGTCGGATGGTGACCAGACAACTCAGAATGAAACCAACTCAGAAGCACCTCAGAAAGGTGATTAAGAGTGATGATAAAAAAATATAAAAAATTGGTTAAATAGGTTAAGTTAGGTTAGGGTTACCGGATATTTTAAAATTATTTTTTTAATGCTTTTAATGACCTTTCTGAAGTGTTTCTGAGTTGGTTTCATTCTGAGTTGGCATGGAACCGTGTCGGATATCACATCACTAGTCAGTAGTCACTATACTAGGCCAGTGTGTCATTTGACACGTGAGACATTACGATAGTTACGTAAAAAGTTGACCGTAATCGATAGTCGTCAGATCGTGGTTTGGTTCATTGAAAAGTAAAATCTTTTATGGTCCCGTCGCGTCACTGAGATCATCGCTAACTTGTAATGATAGTTAAAAATCCGCTCCGCAGGTTTTTGCTGCTAGACTCTGCGGGCGGCTGTTGGTTCACCTTTGCCCAGTTTGAGTGTTGGTGACCATTTTATAAATGCGGTAGAAACTGGTTTCAAAAATAGCCGGTTCCTCGGATCCACTATGATTCAATGACAGCTAGTCATCGGGACAAAGTAACCGCGACATGCCGTGGTGCAATATATAGCCGCGTGGTGCCTGGTATTATTATTCACAACTGCAAGTTACAATAATAATTACAAAGTAGTACTTAGGGGGCATACATTAATTACGTGAGCTCAAAAGGGGGGGGGGGTCCAGCAAAATCTCACGTTACTTGAAAAGCATATACGAAGTGGCCCAAATTTATCTCACAAATGGGGGAAGGGGTCTAGATTGGAAGAAAAACTGCTCACGTAATTAATGTTTGCCCCCTTATGCCTACCAGGGAATGCTAATCATGCGATCTGTTAACGTAAGTGGAGCCATCTTTTGGCATTGCTTTAATTCAGTTCTATTACAAAGGTGCATTTGTATTTAAACTCCACGTACGAAAACGGTTTTGCGTACTAAGCCGGATTCTTAAAATTTCAACCGTACAGTCTGACCTATTAATACTGTTAAACAAAAACTGCAATTAAAATTAAAAAATTCCTTCCTTTGGGGGCCCATTGCCCACTTTTCAAATATATGAACTGAACGCAGTAGTTGTTCGAATGATACAATTTATAAAATATATTTGAAACCATCAGGAATGTCCTCATTAAAAAAGATTTCATCAAGATCTACTCGTACATGGCTTTCAGCCAATTACTGATAGAATATGGTATTATCGGATGGGGTAGTGCAAATGAAAATTATACTGAAAGTCTCTGTAAGAATCTAGCACTGACGAAATCTTCAACAATCTTAACAACGTGTCGTTTAAAGTTTAAACAACTCTATTCTGAAACGTGTGCATGCATAAATACAAAACACAAGAAATAACAACTAAAACCAAATACTTGATCTCAGGGTCAAAAACATATCCAACAAACGATTATGAATTCAACATTTGTACAAATAAGCATCTTATACTATGAAATCTACTAAATTCTACAACAAAATCCCACTCTCGTTCAAAAATCATAACAGTATTTTAGCATTTAAAACTCAAATTAAATGCTGGATACAAAACATAGGGAGACCAGAAAAAAACTCTCCTTTCTTTTTATTACTCAATACCTAGATATTTTAATTTATGGTAGTTACCCACTTCCAAAAAAACTAAATAAAAGATGTTTATTGTTTTGTGTGTTGCAGGTGTTGCGGTTCTTCAGGCGGGGCATGCGGGGCGCGGGGAACGACCATGCAGGGATGGGTGGGGGGGGCACCCTCACAAACCAGGTAACTACCAACACTTATGTTAATTTTAAAGCTACGGTTTAATAATAAGAGTATTTTATATACTTATGTATCTAATTTTGTAATGAAAAAGTTGAACATAAAAGTTTAAAGATAGCTTTACTAATAAACGTAGTGAAATTTTTATTCAATTTATAAACAACCTTGTAAATTAAAACCTTACTGATAGAAACGTCAAACAAAAACTGACTTAACAATTAAAAGTCATAAAATAGTTCGTGAAGAAATATACAATGCTCATACTCAGTAGCTACCTTGCCATAACCCATTGTGTAATTTATCGAATTTGTAATTTATCGAATATTTCGAAGGTAGTTACTTCAAATGTGCGATATATATCTTCTTTTTGAAGTTGCTTTAAAACAAATACCATTCTAGAAATTTGGTGATAATTACCTTTTATATTTTTTATATACATTGCAATTTATGAATTGAAATATTTTTATTTCTATCAAGAAACTCAATTAAAAAAATAAACCTCATTTGTTTTTACTCCAAACGTCGAAAAATTCAAGACATTACAACATTTAAAACATATTTCTTTTTGCCGCGGAATATTCAGTGACTTCACTTTTTATCTCGTTCATACCGTTTGACCGGTTCTGAGTTCCACCCAGGTGACGTGTGCTCTATTCCTCGGCTGGCTATGTTCTCCATCACGACACAAGCAATCTCCGCTTAGCGTTGTGGTAGTAGGAGATTTTCAAATCTCGTCAGGTCACTCGTTACCCTGAAATTTTGGTCTTTCTTGAAAAAAATAATACAACTGAAAATTATAATATTATTTACCAGAAATAACCAAAAATTCTGACATTTTGGATTCATTGTTGCGCAATATAAACGTTGATTTCTTGGATTTATATTAACGTATGCAGTATGCATGCTGCTTAAACATTAATTAATTACTTAATGGATTAAAACTGACGAAAAATAACACAAATAATAGTAAATGTATTGAATTATACTAAAACAGCAGTCATTGGTCATAACATTAGTGTCATTACATTAGTCATTAGAACATAAATTATGAACAAAAACATGATTTGAATCACAGGGTTCCATGCCAACTCAGAACTACCTCAGAAAGGTCATTAAAAGATATTAAAAAAAAATATTTTAAAATAGCCGGTAACCCTAACCTAACTTAACCTATTTAACCAATTTTTTATATTTTATACCGAACAGTGAGCAAAAAAAAATTTCGACGACAATAAGGAACTCCAGTGAAAAATATTATGGCTTTAAAAAAAAAAGTTCATATATACCAATAAACGCTGATTCTGAATATAGAAGTTTTATTTCATAATATTAAACGCAGAGTTTTTAAAAAATTATTAAAAAGTGCATTTTTAAACCTCTCCTCAAAACACAGCGTCAAGTTGGCATTACTGAAATGGTGAGTGGTGACGTCACTGCTAACCTGGTCATAGCGTGTTGAATGTTGTATTGACATTTGAAATCACGACTGAAATGACTTGAAGTGCACACGTACGCAATTCAACATTTCGCATTTTTGGTTATTTTCATACTGTTAATAGAGATTTAGATAAATAATAGTTGTTGTGTTTATTGAAACATTATTTAGGCCCTCAACAATTTACGAAAAGGGCTATATTTGCGCACAATCTGCAATAAATTTTGCCTATTTGAGGTTAAAGTCGTGTCATATTTGACATTTGGTTTACGTATTTTCAAATTGTTTTTAGTATAGGACTTTTTATACAAATTATTACACAATCATCATGATCAGTGTATTATAAATACCAGTGTTTCTGTATGTGTTATACATAATAGAATGTACAAAATCACGCCTGAACACAAAATTAGATGGCTTAAGATGTCATTTGTATTTGCAATGAAAAAGATGATTTATTGTTTTTATATTGCACTTTGCTACAATACGATAACAGTAGCGATGAAATGTGAACATTTTACCAATGTTTTTCTATATTAAAAGCGGTTGCCGTTGGAGCTAATAAAAAACTTTCAATAAAAGCAAAACTAGCAGTCCACAATGGAGTCCTGGTACCTACCCTGATGTATGGCAGTGAGGCATGGAACTGGCAGAGGAAGGATGAAAGTAAACTGAATGCTGTTGAAATGAGATCCCTGAGACGTATGTGTGGTAAAACCATGTATGATCGTGTTAGAAATGTGGATATCCGCAAAGAATGTAAGGCTGATGTAAGTATAATGAGCAAAATTAAGAAAGGGACCCTCAGATGGTTTGGGCACGTAGAGCGAATGAACGAAGAAAGTAGTGTTAAAAGAATATATGATGCAAATGTGAATGGTAGAAGAAGTCGGGGACGCCCGAGGAAGACATGGCACGATCAAGTAAATCAGCTACTTGAGACGGGCCATGTCAAAAGTCAGAATAATAGAAGAGTATGTATGAGACGATGTATGAATGTGAGTGAGGCAAAGAGTGTGTGCCAAGACCGAGTTGTTTGGCGGTCCGTCCTCTCTGCCTACCCCTGCCGGGAAACGGCGTGATGGTTAGTTAGTTAGTTAGTTAGTTAATCTTGAATAAAAAACGACTTCTCACAGCTAAAAGTCATACTAGTCATCCGCCATCATTCCGCCATATTGTCCATTTAAAACAGGGATGTTCTGCCCAAAAAAATTATTTCCCTAGATTTCGAAGTGGAATTTCACATTTACGCAATTACCTACGTAGCCACCTGATTTTTTTTCAGAGGTCCCATTTATCTTTTTAGATACTGTTAGCATTGCCGCTTACTACGGCCATTTGCTAAACCAAACCTGGAAAGGACATGCAATTAATAGGCCAACAAAACTAGCTCAGGAAAGCCGGCGTTAGCAAGGTTCTCTCAAAACCAGGGCGAGTGCTTGTGGTTCGCTTGTGAATACCTCCTCCTCCTTTCCTCACAATCTCCAGGGTCTCCTTCCTCAATCAGAACACAGTATTGCACGTAAAGGGTTTATTCATTTAGAAGGAGACAGGGTTTTACAATTGCCAGCATCGGCACACTACACATGAGCATTTGCTAGCACTAGAATTCTAACATAACGGGGAACTGTTCTCTCAACTCTCCACACGTGTTAGTGAATTTAAGAGCGGGACGAAGCACACAAAAGAGGGCTAGGGTAAATTTTACTCACAGCAGCAGGAAATGCAGTAGTCAGCAGACAGGCTACTGGTGGGAACAGTGGGCTAGGGGAAACATTGTCACTTCGTAACGTAACAATACATAGGGAACGTACCCATACTACGTGACCAACTTTTTGCACTTTTTAACCCCCCCCCCCCCCCCAAAACCTAAGCAACCCGCCGCTCATTTGGACCCCCCGAACACGTAGTATGGGTACGTTCTCTAATATCATTTTGAGTTGTCAGTGTTAAAAATAACATTGCATGTAAGTACATGAACAATAATTAAGATTCATAGGAATTCCAAAAAAAAAAAATATATATATATATATATAAATAATACCAATAATATTGTCAGTTTGTGTAATAAAAATTTTGCCAGAGTTCGAAATTTCCCTAGATTTTGTCCTGATTTCCCTTTTCCCTAAAAAATATTTTTCTCCCCTAGATCTACGGAAATTTCCCTAGACATAACATCACTGATTCAAAATTAAAACTTGAAAGTAAATAAACTATCGGTGGGTGAAGACGTCACACAATCCACCATAGATACGGTGCTTTTCGGGGGTCTTGAAAAATTAAAACTTTGAAAATTATTTTAACTATTAAAACTAACTTTAAAAATAAAAATGCAGTTATTTAAGTTTGAAGGTCTTTATTCATTAAAAAAAATTGGACTGGAGTTCTCCATTTTCCTAGATTTCGGTGGTACCTTGGCAAATCAAAACAAAAACCCGCTTCGGGGAGGGGGGGGGGGGTTGGACTTTGAAACAATGTAAGCAGTCAAATAATCACATTTACGCAAGTACGTAGTCACCTGATGTGTAACACTAATCCGCGAAATGGCTCGAAAACAGTGAGCGTGTGCACGAAGCGGCGACACCGCACAAACGAAGTGGGATGCTACGCAACATCGATTGCCGATTGCGTCAAATCTGACAGTTGAATCGTTTATTAGGGAGAAAAATTAATAAGAAAAAAATACCGAACCGCCCATACTTCGGTATTTTTGTCATACCGAACACCGATCACCGTGCTAAACAAATACCGAACACCTGACATCCCTGGTCAGCGGTATGCCAAAAGGAAAAGTTGGTACTTCTTTCGAGGCATTTTTTATTGGTACCAAATCGAATCTGAACTTATACAGTCTTTATTTAAGGTTAAACTAAATCATAATTTAGGGGGCGGGGGGGGGGGGGGGGGGGGTGGGCGCCCGGGTGCCACCCGATGGGGGGGGTGACACCCGACTGAGTTTTATTTCAAGAATTTCATTTCCCGAGTTCATTCCCACAAATTCTTTAGCCAACTTTAATGGGTGGGGGTGACACATCTCTTTTTCAGCCCGATTCCACTTAAAGTTCAATGTCAAAATTTTTCGCTTTACGCGGTCACTATTTTCATATCTAAGATTTCAGTTGGCATCACAGGCCACAGCAAACAGCATGGTGCATGTGTTGTTTGCAGTGATGACAATTGAAATCGTAGAAATGAAAATAGAGATGAAAATAGCGATCGCGTAAAGCGAAAAATGTTGACTTTGGTCTCTAATAGGAATTGGGCTGAAAAAAGAGATGGTGTAAAACGGTCATAAGGCCGTAATCAACACTTTTTGATGGTTAACTTTTTTTCTAAAGTTTGCGTTGCCAGATAAAAGATGGCGCTACTTCCGCTCGCAGCGCGTTAGTGGATAATTATGAAATGTCTCTTTATACTCTAAACTTAACTTTAGCGATACTCTTCCAAACTTGCTTCAAATTCAAATCCAAGCATCTCATGTCTCGGGCAATCAAGTCCCGATGAAAATCTCCTTCACCGCCTGCCCATATCCATCCTTCATCCACCTTGATGCGCGGGCTATAATAAAACTTACCTTTCTTCTCTTATATAAAAAAAAAATATATATTTATATATATTTATTATGGTATACATAATTGTTGTATATGAATACATACATGCACGGATGTATGAAAAAATGTATGTATGTGTGTGTTTATCTATACAAAATGTATACCACTTACAGATAAACAAACCATAAAAAAAAATATTAACTTCCTTCATCTTGCCCAAGGTAACCCGAACATCGGGCAAAAAAAAAATCCATCAGGTGACATTACTACAGTTTGCAAGACAAAGGGGTTAATTTCTCCCTGTAACTTGCCAAAAACCAATATATAATATTAGCGATACTCTGGTTTCCCTTCAATTACGAATAAATCTTTCGCCTTTTACTAAAGATTTCCGTGGAGGGGAGCACTCAAATGAGTCTAAAAACCAATTTTTTGTTCCCTGCTTCTTGAAGCGGGGTCTTTACTCTTTACTTTAACGTTGCAAATATTATAGAGTGCGAGGTGGGAGCCGAGATAGGTATTAGGTATAGGTAAACTGTAAACCCTACGTCCTCGAGTATACCATCAGGGCCATTACCCCAGAAATGAAAACAAATTTCGGGGATTAAAAATACACGTTTTTCGTAACTTTTTATTGAGAAGAATAATAAGAAAATAACGGTACTTTACTTACCTAAATACAGAATGTATAATGCTTTATTAAAAACAATAATTTTCCTTTGAACAATAGGAAAAAATTATGTTCTTCAAAAAAAAAAAATTCTAATGAAAGAGCTTTTACCAGTATGTTTAATTTTGTAGTAGGTAATTATAATAAAATGGAGAATATTTGTTCAACTCTAATAATATTTTTTTGCACATTTCTGCGAGTTAGTATGTGTAGGTACTAGGTACCTAAAGTTATTTTCATGATGTGCATATTAATGTATTTTTATTAGGGAGTATTTCATCTTCCCTACCATTATATGTATTATGATAACGAATATATTAAACAAATAAATACTCGCAACATTAATAAACATTCTAAAAGATTTAAACATTTTAAAACTTTTCAAAACAAAAATGTCTAGAAATTGTTACATAGTCAATGCCCAAGAAATACAAAAAATTAATAAACCTGTCTAGCCACTATTCATTCATTGGCTCTGAATTGTAAACTCTGTCATTTTAAATAAATAAATCGTGTTTAATTAATCGAAAATTTACATTACCGTACGAATAATCTGTGAGGAGGATGGTGAAATACCCCCTATGTGTTATTAATACTTATTGACAATTTTAAAATAATAAAGAGACATTGTGATTATTGTGAACCCGTGCTGAATGAAGTTCAAGACAAGAACTACATTCCTGATCCTGATTTCCCCACATTTTATGGGATCGTTATTGGATAACGGACGTTATCTCCGCAGATTTGGGTGATTTTTACATATTTTAGTTTGGATCGATTTAACACGAATTCCTGCAAGTACGTATGATTATTTATTCATTTAAGGCGTATTTTTTTTATTCTCAAAAAAATACATACATTTTAATTAATTGCGTAATTTTAATTTTTAATAAATTACATAATGTATGTATTTGATTTACCCCCATAAATATTTCTATCGATTTCTTACATATCTCCCTTAAACCAGTTTTTAAGCTCTTAAAAAATATGTATATGTTATTTTTTAAGATAATATCTAGATGCTGCCCACGCCGAAACACAAATTATATGAAATTCCCTCGATAGAAAAAAATATCAAAGTATGCTCCGAAAATTATTATAAACACGTTTGTTTCAGTTATTTTACTAGTTATAGTTGTGAAAAAATTCACAATGTTTCTTTAAAGCGCTCTCCTCACGATACTGCATGTAATGACTGCGGCAGTGACTGCAGAGAGCGTGAAGTTGAGCAAACTAGCGCTGTATCGTTTGTTAAAGGGCCGCTAGAACGAGACAGTGCTAGTTCGCTCAAACCCACACTCTCTGCAGTCGCTGGCGCAGTTTTCCGATGGCTAATAGAAGTAAATCTTTAAAAAATAACGATTATCGATTCAGCCCCAGCAACGAGTAACGAATAACGATGCCGTTCTGTACCTCCATTACAGTGTTGCCAACCCGAAATTTGAAAAAGACGTAGGTCAGACTAGAAAATTACGTAGAAACTGTATAATTTGGATTAGGAAAAGTTCGTAGATCTACGTACTTTTTTTTAGTGAAATGAAGAAGTTAGGGTAGGTAAACCGGATTAAAACGAGTATTTTGTTATACAATTTATTTAAAAAGATACCCCTGGCCCCTGGTATTGTAAACTTTCATAGGCTGCGGTAACCGTTTACCACGCTTGTTTGCCACATTTGTCGTAGGGTTTTTAGAAAATACCCACATGAGGTAAAAATTGCGAGGCGCAAATGACGCCGTTCTATTTATATAAGTACATTAACTTTAAATTCAGTAAGTTTAAATGATTTACCTCTTCAAGGCTTCTTTTAGAAATGTATTATAAGTTTGTACAGCGCCCTTGAGGTGATTTTTCACAAAAACGGCGCTATATAAATCATCCAAATATTATTATTATTATTAAGGCACTTAAAATCTAGTAAATAAAAAAATTGCCACATTTGTGGTAAAAATAAAAGAATTAAAAATTGTCAATTTTCAGAATCTTCAGGCAAATTAAATTATATTTATAAAAGAATATTAACTTTAAATTCAGTAAATTTAAATGATTCACCTCTTCAAGGCACATAAAGATCTAGTATATAAAAAAAAACACATTATTTGTGGTAAAAAAAAAGAAATAAAAAAATTCTCAATTTTCAGAATCTTCAGGCAAATTAAAATTGTACATATATTGATTAAAATATTTAACATGTACCTTGTTTTCAAGCCACTTTTCGTACAAAGTAAGCCTGTTAGCGTGTCAGTAGAGAGTGTGTTTCGGATGTTAGTTTTCATCAAATTTATCGCGGAAAACAGAAGCTCGATATTTGCACTGCTATGTGGCAAAATTAAGTTTTATGCAAACTGGGCCAATAAGGGAAACATTTGAGACGAATCGCCTTTTCGTATTTTTGAAACATGACGCCAAAACCCGTTCATTTGCTGATCCTGTTAAAACGGAAGAATTGTATTTCCGTCTGCGCGCCTTAATGTGGCACGGACTCTAGTATGAAACGGAAGGTTTGTTGGAGTCTGAGTCTGGTAAAGTTACGGAAAATATGCTGCTTCAGCCTAAATGAGTTGTTATTTTTCAAATTTGTACAATTTTAAAGAAAATACGTAGATTCTATGGCCCAAGTTCGTAGATGTGCAGGAAAGACCTCAAATACGTAGATCTACGCCTAAAGACGTCGAGTTGGCAACGCGCAACAACGATGCTCCATTATCTATAAGGGTCATTCCGCCGTTTCGTTCAAATTTGCCTGATTCCGCGGAAAATTTTTTTTTTGCGTTTTTACTAAATATTTTTATAGAAATGGGTTCCTGTACCTACCAAATGTAGAGAGGTGAAAAGGGCACCTTTCTACGATACTTAGATACGAAGAAAATTGATGGATGGTAATGAAGGTGTGGATGGTAATGAAAAACTGTTGGATGGTAATTTTTAAATTTGGATGGTGATGAAGTTTGGTAATGAAATATTAATAGATGGTAGTGAACACGTTCAAAGTTCATAAAATTTCTGTGAATAATGAAATATGAATTGAAATTGAATAATAAAATAGATTTCAAATCATGCCAAGTATCATTTGACCTGACGTGATGAGCGGATTAGGAAAAAGGAAGAAAAATCTATTTTAGTGAAAAACTAAAAGCTTTATTCAGACTTTCGAGTATTGGAGACAAGAAATACATTTTTTTATACGTAATCAGTTCTGCTTACTTATGCTTTTGCAATATTTGTATAAATTGTTGAAAAATAATGGACAAAATAGGTACAAATGAAGACAATTCGACTGGAACATCACAGGCCCAACAAAAATTTACCTACTTATACTTCTTACCCCGAAATTGTAAGGCGTAGTCAAATTCTTTATAATTCAGTTTTTTAAGTAGGTATTAGACACAAGAAATACAAAATTTTCACATTCCTGAGCAAACATTGTAATAATTGAAAAATAGAAATATTTAAATATTAAAAATAATAATTAAAATAAAAAAAGAACCGAACTCAATTGGAATGCAGTTAAAAATAATATCTGAGATACTACTAAACAGACACAACATAACTAATACGTACTAGGTACAGGTCTTACATCTAAATAGGAACATGATATTTAAGGAACTTTAATGAGATCACGAGTTGCTATTCTTGTGAAAGTTTTTGCTCGAAAACTACCTATTTAAAATTAAAGTTCGGCAAATTTTTGAAAGTGAATTTTCCTCTTCCATTCTCATATGGATCTTGCAAGCGCTGGAGAATTTGTGATTCTAGAATGAAATGAAATTGGCCAGACATTTTTTTTGGAATTTCCTTGAGCTTTTTTCAAAAACTTACTTTGTACTCTAGTGTGTACTCATATTTCCCAATAATTTTCCCAATGAAATGATGTGTTGTGCTATTTATTTTATATTAAACCATTATCCAGTCATCGAAGTCGTATTTGAATGGCGCCTCCTAATGCTCTTTTCGTCAATTTCCATGGGTGGGATTTCCATAGTTTTGGGAGATGGCTGTTTTGATTCATTGAAATCAGGATCTTCTACTCTTAGGGATCGTATGAACTTCTCGAACTCACATTGATCGAAAAGATTGAATTCTTGGGTACTGTTTTCAGGACATTTGAGAGTATTTTCACTTTACATTTCTTTTCTATAGTTTTAGCAGATTCTGGCATTGAAGCAATAGTATCGTCCAAAAAGATGGAGCCGTCAAATTTGCTCAATAGCATATTGTCATCAATATTATTGAAAATAGTAAACGAATCAATAATAGTTATGTCTACTTTTTACTTTTTTCTCTTTTCTTTTTACTTTTTTTTCTAATGTTTCTTCGATTGCTATGTTTGCTTTTTGCAGCTGCAACGCCTTCATTTTCTCTTGTACGTTTTTTTTTCTCTTTCTTAAGTTTGTTTATCTCATCCTGTAACTTGGTAATGTTTTTCATAGATCTGTACCTTAATTTTCTAACATTCGTTAGACCACGCATGTTTTTTTGTATGATTCGTTGTTCATTCTCGACTGCGAAGAGGTCAGGATCTAGAGTGTTTCGCACATTATTGGGTACTTCCTTAACATTCTCACTAAATGGAGGCACATTTTCTACTACAATCATTTCTATTTTACGCTGCTCCTCTTTTTTCTTCAAATAATTTATAGAGTTCTTTCGCCATCATCGTCCTTGCTTTCTCTGGGCTCTTTCACTCATATCTTCCTCGCGAAAATTGCGCTATAAAAATCATCCAACAATTATTATCTTCAAGGCTGCAAATCTTTTTTTGCGCTTTTAGCAGAGTGTATTTTTTTTCTTTCACTTTCTGAAGACTGTACAGTTTCGGATTGTTTTTAATCTCTGCATATTTTTGTTGCTTACGTAGTCTGTTCTTGGATAGCTTTTCTTCATTTTTCAGATTTTTACTTAACTTTGCCATTGTGGTTTATAGTGGTTAGCCTGTAACAAATAACAAAGAAAAATTATCATAAGTATCGGATTAAGTGAGAAGCCGAAGAACAAAAATGAATAATTTTATTTTGGTTACTTTTACAGGAGAGTCCAAAAAATAAATGTTAATAATCTTCTGTTTATATCTTTGTTTAATAATTTTTTACCCTAAATGATTTAAAATGTAACAGTAGTGATACCGTTTTTTAATGAAGAAATATACGTTGGACTCTTGATGCCCAGTTATGTAGATTTTTGTGGAAATTTGGCTTTGTTTAGAAACTTCAAATTATGTAAAAATTCGTCAGTTTTGAAAGACAACTAACTAATGAAAGATCTTGAGACTGTAGGGTGAATAGTTAAATCATTTGTATAATACATTCGTTTACATTTGAATAATTATATTATTGAATAAAAAATCAATTTTCGCATAAAAATTTGCAGGGTTAATTTTAACTAATTGTTTTTCCATATCAGAAAGAAAATATGTATTTCACCAAAACCGAAATTGTCCGACGCCAGAACGCAAGAAACTGCATATATTCATAATATTAGCTTTTATTATCCCCCAAACATGGTCCCAGATGTTCGTAAAAATAAACCATTACAAAAGTTTCATTACCCTCCAAACCTCTACATTTCCATCCGGCAAAAATTTTGACAATACGGAAGGTAATGAATCGGAGGATAATGAAGTTTTGACAGTTTTTTCTCAATTAATCGCTTAATATTGACATTACAAATCTGTATGATTCAATCGAAAATAGTCCGACTAAATACAGTTTATAGACACATGATTCGAATTTTTAAAACATGTACTTACTTTTAAAAATGCTGGAAGGTAATGATGCCTGGTCGGTGACAAAGTTGTTTTCGAGCACGGAGATCACAGATATTTCTTTATTCAGCGACGCACGGCTTCCCTCGTCTAGATGTAGTGATACACTGGTTAGTAACGGAGGTGCGGGGCGGGATTCAGCTGACGAACAGGGACAAACGCGGTCACAATTTTAATTACCGCTTTCGCGGAAGATTACGACGATTTTCTCTGGACAAAATCAAAATCTCAATTCTTTCTATGATACAAAAGCTTTAAAAATAAATTAAATACAAATAAATATGCATAATTAGTTGTACATACAGGTCAATTAATGAATGTAGTAATTTTACTAGTGTAAACTGTTCTTATTTGTAGATCAATTTACCGGTCCCTCATTTTCATGGGGAAGGTAATGAAATTTTAGCATGTTTTTTGTATATCATAAAGTAATTAAGGGCGGCTTGCACCAAAAGTTAAATTTGATTTAAATGTCAAGTTAAACACATTATTTGATTTAAGTCGACTTGGCGTCTTGCACCACAAAATTTAAGTCGTTAAACGCATTTAAAGAACTGTCAAAGTTAAATACCCAGAAAGGGCTGTTTAACTAAGTTAAACATGTTTAGCGAGCAAGTTCTGTCAAAACAATTTTAGGTTATTCCTTTGATTTCCGATTGTCTAATATTTCTGAAATCTGTCTCATTTATTAATTTGTATTCACGATGGACTTTTGTTTTTTATTCTGATGGTGACGAAGAAATTATAGATTTTATAAGTAGACAGTTTATAGTGAGAGAAGTAAACACAAGAAAAAATTTATCTGATACTCAGTGTCAGAAAGTTTTAAAGATTTCTTATTGAGGAATAGGTATTGATTTATTTATGGAGGAATACTTTGAAGGTTGTAAACTTAAAATACACCTACAGCATTCTTATAATAGTTTAAAACAACCTACATAAATGAAATGAAAAACAAAATTACTACTCAGATATTTGTGTTATTTTTAAATCTAACAACAAAACCTCTTTTTGCCCCATTTCATAGTTATGTTTGTTTTATTTTCGAACTCATTTACTGGATCAAAATAAAATAATTCACTACGCAACCACAACATAACCTCAAAATATTTTGACACTCGCAAATTTAAGCACCCCCCACACGGACAATTCGGAGCGATAGTGCCCTCGCCACTTCAAGTCGCTGTGCAAAAAGTGTGCGTGTGGGTGGTGCTAAGGAACAATGCAACTGTTTTACCGACGCTTTAACAGCAGTAACTGTTTTACCGACGCTAAATGTTATTTTAACTAAATTACCGCTCCACCTGCTTGGTGCAGGACGAAACTAAACACATTTAAGTTAAATGTATTTAGTGACTTTGCTGCATTTAGTTAAATACAATTTAAGATAAAATTAGCGATAGTTGGTGCAAGCCGCCCTAAGTAACAAATAGCTAATCTGGGAAATACTCCTTTTTCCTTTTTTAAATAGCTACATTTTCCAATAAAATTTTCTTGAAAAACATTCACTTTCGTACGACTTTTTTGCGAGAACATGCGATTTGAACGAAACCGCGGATTGACCCATAAGCTGATTAAATAACCGGTATGTTACGATGTTATTGGGTTTTGGGTTTGGATGATAGGCAAATAGGCATAGGAAAAGAGCCGTCCTCCTTTATCGGCAACCCTGCTCTGTGTCTAGACTCCTAGACTATTCTAATGTAATCTACATCTATCATCTATTTCGGACGGGAGCAGCGCGTACGCAGTCCCGACTACCAAAAATTACGCGCCCGAGTTATCCGCATTAGGGATAATCGCAAGGGTCAGCCCAACCGAAGTGCAATGGAAGAGCCTCGCCCTGGGGGTACCGCCTTAATGATCACGGTGTCCCCTACGCCAGGTAAGTATGCAGTGAACGACAAAACCTGGACCATATATTGAAGGGTTTTAAATTTCTATATGCGAGCTGCGGGCGGAAGTAGCGCCATCTGTTTTCAGCGTTGTAAACTAAGAAAATCAGGAATTTCATTGGTACTTGTTATTTTTGTATAAGAATGCATACGTACATTCAATGCTTTCACAACTCTAAAATCATCAAGATTTTGCTGTTTTTGAAAGTAATATTTCACAAACTTCGGATTTTTTGTTACTTAATAGGTGCTTAAAAACCAACAAGGCTGAGGTGACCATTTTTTTAAAATATAGGACACTTTTCTGAAAAAAACAATAATCTGCTAATTTTATTAATGATGGGATGGGTGACTTTCGATGTTTGAAGTTGCTAACTGATTCAGGCTCCTCAATAACTAATAAGTAGGTATCTACTAAGTTTTTTTTTTTTTCATAGCTTTTGACTTTTCAAAGGGGTGACTTGATTCTGAGTTGGCATGGAACCGATTTGCGTTAGTATGTAAATACTTAACCGATTTGCATTAGTAAGTAAGTAACCGATTTGTGGTAGTAAGTGACCGATTTGCTTTACTAAGTAAATCTCTCTGACGACCAAAGAATTTCACACTAAATTGGCTCATTTCTTAAAATTATGATATTTATGGATAAATAATCATAATAAGATACACACTTACGTAATTAATAAAAATACTATGTCTCATTTAGGTATTCGCCAAATATTAGATTTATGATCAGTGATTTGGAACCGGCAATGCAATTTTAAAAACGAAAGTTTATATTTTTAATGGTTCTCAAGCACTAAGATTTTAAGTTCTACCGAACTCCCGAATAACACAAAGACTTACTAGAATTTTAAACCAGATGATAGAAGAAATGTATCCGACTAAATATTCTTATTCAAAATCATCAACAACACTCTTGACGATGATTACCTTCTATAAAATATTAATAAACACAAACTCAAACTAACTGTCTTATTCAAAATCATCAACAACACTCTTGACAATGATTACCTTCTATAAAACATTAATTTCCAGTGTCTTGTCCAGCATGAAACACAAACTCATACCAACTGTCTTATTCAAAATCATCAACAACACTCTTGACAACGATTACCTTCTATAAAATATTAATGTCCACTGTCTTGTCCAGCATGAAACACAAACTCATACCAACTGTTTTATTCAAAATCATCAACAACACTCTTGACAACGATTACCTTCTATAAAATATTAATTTCCACTGTCTTGTCCAGCACGAAACACAAACTCAAACCAACTTTCTTATTCAAAATCATCAACAACACTCTTGACAATGATTACCTTCTATAAAATATTAATTTCCACTGTCTTGTCCAGCACGAAACACAAACTCAAACCAACTGTCTTATTCAAAATCATCAACAACACTCTTGACAATGATTACCTTCTATAAAACATTATTTTCCACTGTCTTGTCCAGCACGAAACACAAACTCATACCAACTGTCTTATTCAAAATCATCAACAACACTCTTGACAATGATTACCTTCTATAAAACATTAATTTCCACTGTCTTGTCCAGCAAGAAACACAAACTCAAACCAACAACGAAACACAAATTCAATTTGGGAGGCGGGAATGGGTACCGCCGCCCCGGGAACCTTTATTGGATAACCAACACCTCTGCCATAGGTCACCCCAAGTGGTTCGCTACGTTTGGTGATTTAGTAGGGGTGCCCGGGTTCATGGGGTGAGGTTTGTCTAGGTCTTGGAGGCGGATGACCAAGACACACTGAACCCCAGATTCCTACCCACCCCTTAAACCCTTTTCCTTCCCAGAACTCTCCTCTCCTTCCTTTTCCTAAATAAATCCTACACACAGCATCCCCAAAGATGACATAGGCCCTGAGGAAAATTATTTTCCTCAGCGTCTCCTGTGTGGAGCTCATGTAAAAAGAAAAAAAAACTGTCTTATTCAAAATTATCAACAACACTCTTGACAATGATTACCTTCTATAAAACATTATTTTCCACTGTCTTGTCCAGCATGAAACACAAACTCATACCAACTGTCTTATTCAAAATCATCAACAACACTCTTGACAACGATTACCTTCTATAAAATATTAATTTCCACTGTCTTGTCCAGCACGAAAAACAAACTCAAACCAACTGTCTTATTCAAAATCATCAACAACACTCTTGACAATGATTACCTTCTATAAAACATTATTTTCCACTGTCTTGTCCAGCATGAAACACAAACTCATACCAACTGTCTTATTCAAAATCATCAACAACACTCTTGACAACGATTACCTTCTATAAAATATTAATTTCCAGTGTCTTGTCCAGCATGAAACACAAACTCATACCAACTGTCTTATTCAAAATCATCAACAACACTCTTGACAACGATTACCTTCTATAAAATATTAATGTCCACTGTCTTGTCCAGCACGAAATACAAACTCAAACCAACTGTCTTATTCAAAATCATCAACAACACTCTTGACAATGATTACCTTCTATAAAATATTAATTTCCACTGTCTTGTCCAGCACGAAACACAAACTCAAACCAACTGACTTATTCAAAATCATCAACAACACTCTTGACAATGATTATCTTCTATAAAACATTAATTTCCATTGTCTTGTCCAACACGAAACACAAACTCAAACCAACTGTCTTATTCAAAATCATCAACAACACTCTTGACAACGATTACCTTCTATAAAACATTATTTTCCACTGTCTTGTCCAGCATGAAACACAAACTCATACCAACTGTCTTATTCAAAATCATCAACAACACTCTTGACAACGATTACCTTCTATAAAATATTAATTTCCACTGTCTTGTCCAGCATGAAACACAAACTCATACCAACTGTCTTATTCAAAATCATCAACAACACTCTTGACAACGATTACCTTCTATAAAATATTAATTTCCACTGTCTTGTCCAGCACGAAATACAAACTCAAACCAACTGTCTTATTCAAAATCACCAACAACACTCTTGACAATGATTACCTTCTATAAAATATTAATTTCCACTGTCTTGTCCAGCACGAAACACAAACTCAAACCAACTGACTTATTCAAAATCATCAACAACACTCTTGACAATGATTACCTTCTATAAAACATTAATTTCCACTGTCTTGTCCAGCACGAAACACAAACTCAAACCAACTGACTTATTCAAAATCATCAACAACACTCTTGACAATGATTTCCTTCTATAAAATATTAATTTCCACTGTCTTGTCCAGCACGAAACACAAACTCAAACCAACTGTCTTATTCAAAATCATCAACAACACACTCCCAACAAAATTGCACACAACATTCATTTTTCAGCAGAATAGGTACTAAATTCAATGACATAATTCAGAGGCTAGTATTTTTTTTCTCAATCGTAAATTATTTATTTTTAATTTATTTAACAATTTTCTGGAAATCGATAGTTAACATTTTTTCAGTTTGTACATAAGTATTATATAGCCAAAATAAAACCAATTATTTTGCATTTAACCTCAGGTAATTTTACAAATGCGTTTTAGAAAAAATAAATCACAATAAATGATCTTTTAGTTATTTTTTTAATTTTTTTCTCGTTTGTTGTTCTTCTTTACTTTATTTACATTTTATTATTTTATTTTAACATATTTTTTAGATTATTAATTTTATGACGTATGTACTTTATTTTTACCTTATCTACCTAAGTACGTATATATACATATTTCCGATATTTTTTTAAGAATTATAAAATCAAAAGTATGCTTTTCTTCCATCGTATATTTTTTTTTGTAAAAATGTATTTTTCTCAGACACTTCACTGGTTTATACAACACTTATATAATATTACCTGTTATACGTATATTAAAATTTGTGCATGAAACTGTTTGTTTCCCAAATAAAGTAAAATAAAACTATATGTAGGTATATATTATAATATTCATCCGTAGGTTCGTGCCATCTACTTAGTATCATCACCCTAAGTGTATTTAATTTAAAAATAACAATGGTAACCTTTACGATAAGTTGTGATTAATGATTAGTTATTGACCTTTCGTTTTTGTTTTAGGGTAAATCCAATTTACTCCGAAGCAGAAGAAGTGGCCGGCAGATCAAAGGCCTCCTCCTCAGGATACGGCAGTCAGCGGGGCTCGGGGGGTGGCTCGATGGCCAGCAGACCGCCCCCCTCCCGCCACCTGCCGCACCCCATCTGGCCGCTCGAGGACCCCTACAACCTCTACTCTACCTACAGCCGCAGACCTCCCTCCACCAGGAGCAACATCCTCCTCCGCAATCAGGTATACCAGGCCCCCAGTGACTCCTCCTATAGGAGCGGCACGGGCAGGGGAGACCGCTTCCTCCAACAACTCCTCACAACCAAGGAAGGAATCTACGCTGCCGCCAGCGATGGTTACTCCAGCAGAAGCGACACCGGCAGACATTTGGATACCTTCATCGCCAGGCACCAAAAATACCTCAAACAACAAGCCAGCGAAAAGGGAGAACCCAGAAAAAACTACCCTACCAGACGAATCAGCGTTACAGACGCCAGCGAAGTCAACTACATCACTAAAGAATTTGACTACTTGATGAAACTGAACGACCTGAGTGATGCCCGAACAAGAAGAAGAAAAGAAAGAGAAAAGTACAACAGCTACAGATCTAGAAAATCGAGTCGCGACGAACTTAAATATGTTTCCCGGAGAACTAGACGAGCTAAAGAAAATAACTATGTCACAGATCCCAGGGACAGAAAGTCTGGCACCAATTCCGTAAAAAGCGATAGTGATAGCAGTTTAAAAACAATTAAGAACGTCAAGAATAAGATTCCATCTGAAAAAATAATAGGCGAAGTAGTTAGCAAACCAACGAGTGAAGAAAAAACTGTTGTTAAAAAAGATAAACCCGAAGAGGTGATTCGAAAAGAATCAGACGTGTACTTTGATTCTTTGCAGGCAGATCCTTTTTTACTGTATTCTCATTTTATTGCTGAAGAAGAGTCAAAAACTCAAACCAGTAGTGTAAGAATTGACCCAAGAACTAAGGTTAAAAGTGTTCCTTCAAGTGAAAAAACTGATACAGGCTATCTGTACGTATCTGACGGGCGTAGTGGAAGTGATGACAAAACCAAAAGTAAAGATTTAAAAAGTGATATTAATTCAGTGAAAGAACCAGACAAAATACTCAGTGACGCCGAATACACGACAATTGCAGACGTTGAAAGAGACTCGGATGGAAAACTAGTGCAACTTGTTAGGAGAAGCCAAATCGATGGCATTCGTGATGAAATTCAAAGTGGAAGTATGACGGTTGAACGGGAGAACTATCTAAGAGCTCTTTTAGAAGATGTGGCATCAGCTTTAGAAGAAGCACTTGAAGGTAGAGATGGAAGAAGAGCTCCTCAGTCCGTTCAGTCCGGTGTTTTAAAGGAAGCTAGGGAACGAGTAGCAATGGGGCTTGTGGCTTTGAGAAGAGCAGGTCCTGATGAATTGAGGGATCTATCGACAGCATTGGCGCGAGGTCCAGCACGGCCTGTAGTGCGTGCTATTGCACCACCTTCAGTACGCGCGCCGAGCCCGCACGCTCGAAAGCCGAGTTTATGGCAGCAATACTACATGAGAGCGCATTCTATACACTCGTTGGATTCAGTCAACTCCTGCTACGTAAGTACAATTATTTTACTTCGTTCAAAAGTACTATTCCAACAACCTGAAAGTGTATAATGATCTTTTTTGTTAAACTTGTGGTTAAAACTTAGTTGCGTTACAGAAATGTCGGAAATAATATAACGAAGACATTTGGCCAATAACTCCTTTTGTAGTTTGATTGGAAAATAGATGTCTTTCTGAATGTGGTGGGTATGTACAATATGCATGAAGCCTTAAAGTACAAACCGTTTTTAAATTCAACTGAAATAAATATGAAGATAAAAAATATCCCTAAATAAATACCGATTATTAAATAAATCATATAAATCTCTTGCTATCGTGTAGAATCTTCTGTATATCCATCTTTTCTTGATTCAGCATAAAAAAATAATAACACAGATAAATTTCAAACTAAAAATTAGTAAAGATAGATAGGGATCATGGATTAAACCTCTCAGGTATTAACGAACTACGTTGTAATGACTTAACATTATTCTAAGTAAGACAACCAGAAATGTAAGTATGTATTAGGATCTCGGAACACCTACGTTGCATAACGATAATTGTTCAGAGTTTGCCAAACATTTTCTATCGATCATACTTTTAATAAGGACACAAGATTAAAAATTCTTCACCGTAATGATAAAGACAAAAAAACCTAGGAGCACTAGAAATCAAAAGTCCGTGAACAATAAATGTAGTGTATTGTATATGTATATCCAATAAATTTTTCTCACTGTACTTCTATTCTAGTGGTTAAATCCCGTTCCCATTTGGTCACCTGCAACTCAAATACCCAAATATTTTTGCATATTATATGTATGTACTTAGGTAGCAATCAGTTGTGTTAGTTTTAACATTCTACTGGTGAAGGAAGTGCACTTGTGAATCCGGTAGAGCCATGTGTAAAAATAAAGGGTTTTAAAACCAATTCATGTCTTGCAAAGTAAATGCTTCTTACGAATACGGAACCAATAATAATAATAATAATTGGATAATTTATAAAGCGCCGTTTTTGTGAAAAATCACCTCAAGGGCGCTGTATAATTTATTAAGAAAATCTGTTTTATAATGTCATTAAAAAAACTCAACGTCCATGTCAATTCAACAATGTTAAGCTTTCAATTTGCCATGCGTTTCCATCGTGAGATTTGAATATCACATATATTTTTTTATAAAAAATCAAAATAACAGTAATTTTAAAAATATGCTTTATTGAAATCGGTAGGAAAACCATATATTTCAATGAGTAAAACTAGTAATTAAAGTATTTGCAGATTTATTGGGCTTAGTGCGACCACAGATGATATGCACACAAGATTTGAAAGTTTCCACTGGCAGCCTCGATTCAGTCAGCCCTCGCCGACAGTGGTAGGAGTGTATTGTAAAGCATGAAGTCATCGGGGAAAGTGCTTTAGGCCAATTCATAAAAATCTACATAGGCAGAGTTCCACACGGAACAGATCATATACCTATTGTATTATACATTTAAAAATATATATCAACAAAGGAAGTATTTCCTGACACCATTATCAGATATAGTTTTCGAAACTTGTTTCTTTCTCTTGCCTAATAATAACTGCCAAATTAATCGCATAATCTGCAAATTAATTACTCGAAATACCTACTTTACAACTTGTCTTTATTTGTAATGGTTTGTTTATGTGGTGCAATGATACCAATGTAATATTACGTTAGACTAAACCAACAGTTTCACACTTAATATATGTATGTATATTTTTATATTGGTGCTTTCTAGATTCACGTTCTTTCATATTATTAGGCAGATAAAAGACGTGAAAATTATATGATTCGTTATTTCATTCCGTTTCCCAAAATTGACGTATAGTTTAAAGGATGAAACTAAAATGAACATTCCTTACTCGCCTTCATATATTTTAGCGATCACTTCGCATACCTATTATTATAATAATAACCGGCTACTTCACATACATCTGGCATTCAGATCTCCTCGAGATCAGTACTTCAACACACTTGACGACAAAATCTCAGACGCAGTGCCGGATTTGCAAATAATTTGAGGATGCCAAAAAACACACAGTAATTTTCTACAGCTTCATCTAATTCATTGACATCTTAACCAACAAAAAATCAGTCGTTCTGAAAAAGACACAGTAGCGGCATCTGGCGATTCAATTTTATAAACACCATGCTAAAACAAGAGTCGCTTGAGTAAGCATTTTATGCATACTCAGTAAACAAATAAACTTACATTACAATTCCAGGATATAATATACCTTCTCTATCTAAAAATCAAAAAACACGATTACATTAGAGGCAGATTTCGTGTATTACCTTCAGCAGGGAAAATGTGTCTAATAGTATCCCTATGAACATTATTATTCTATCTCCCCCTATCACCGTAAGAGATTTTCTGTTGCTATTCGAGAAAAAAAGTCCAGGTGTTTGTGTTTAGCAATGACAAAATAAGTGTCGTCAGTAGTCTGCATTTTCGCTTCAGCAATAATTGTAATTTTTTTTATAAGGACATGACATGATTTTTGACTACCTTCAATATTAGAAGCGCACGAAACGACTATAAATGTTTAATATATCGTACAGCCTCAAATTCAAGCCTCATGAAATCCGGCACTGCCGACACGTATCTTCTCGCTAAAATTGGCATTTATCGTTTACGGAATGTTTATTGATACTTCATAATTCCCCGAAATACAACTACATCTTATCGAACTTCGGAGACGCCGCGTCCAACTTGCAGGCAGCGCTTTGTCACCCAAGAGACATCTGAAACCTGTTTGGTCGGTGATGAATAATATCGACAGAGAGTGACCGACCCATTGTGGCTTTCAATTGTTGACATTTCTTTTTTTGGAAACCGCGATTTCCCCGTCTGAGTGCATAACGTAAATACCAACAGAAATTACAAAGCATGCAGCACTTGGTGATGCTTTCAAAAGTCTTTAGGTTCTTGAGTAAATAAAAAAGGAATACCACAAGGATCGTTTCAGAGACGCTTCGTAATTCAGTATCGATCTAAAAGTATCACGATATTTCCTTTTAATAAAATGGTCAGATAAGACGAAGGTAAACAATGTCTTCTATATTAGTCATCAGTCAACATCAATGTGGTTATATCGCATGATAATCAGAGAGCCAGCACTCGAATCAAAATATATAAGATATCCTGAACAAAGGTAGGTACCTTTGTTCAGGATCTTGTCTCCATAGGAAATACTTCCCGAATTCCATAGTTCATTCAAATTAGAAAAATAGGCATTTTTAAAGACCTTCGTTTGGCCTGTGAGGCTGTGATAATAATTACTTGTCGACTACTTTGATAAATCATAAGCACAGCAAACTCGTGAAGTTTAAGTTTAGACTTACGGAATTCAATACTTCGTTTGTGTGAAAGCACTATGAAACAATAAATTATTAGTTTATTAAGTGAATTACAGAAACGCACATTGAACCCTCGCTAAATGTGTTGCCTATTTATTGCTTGCATTTTAAATTAACAAATACTTCACGCATATGAAGCAAAATGCTGAAGATTTGATAATAATACCGAATCTATGCAGCATTTTATATTGCTGGTAGCTGAGATAAATTTGAGTCGATTCGAAGTAAGTGAGAACATCGTAGAATCGTCATCTTCTGTTCAAAGTAGCTATATGGTTAATTACAATTTACAATCAAATCATCTTCCTATTTTTTTAGGAGGATATTAATGCAAATAACTCCTATCTAAAAAGTCATACTTTTTATGTAATTACAAATACCTACATACATAATACACGTTTTCCAGGGTGATCTTATACACTCGCAATATCGTCAAGGTAAAACCATTATTCAGAAGCGAAACGATCTTCAATAAAGTTTTACCTGGGTGATTCTGAATAAGTGAGCAGATCTGAAGAGTCAGATCCAACCACCTTCTTTCTCATCTCCTTCCCGTTCCTACTCCTTTCAGTTTCAAAACGAACCCTTTTGGGACATGCCATAGTACGGACTCTTGTAAGATATTCCCATAAAAACCTAAAACTACTCGCTTTTCCATGTTTCAACACTCTAACTACAACTAATTAACTAACCATCACGCCGTTTCCCGCAAGGGTAGACAGAGAGGACAGACCGCCAAACAACTCGGTCTTGGCACACACTCTTTGCCTCACTCACATTCATACATCGTCTCATACATACTCTCCTATTATTGAATGACTGACTTTTGACATGGCCCGACTCAAGTATATGTCTGATTCACTTGATCGTAACATGCACTCTTGTTTAAGAAATCTATTTTTTTATTCAACTTGTGAAAAACACAGTCTTGTCCTGTTTTTTGACATGACGTATTTAAAGCATATTTTTAATCTACTCATACATATCTCAAGATGAAAATGACTAGCTGAAAACAGCTGCATATATTTAGAATTTCCAGACGGATAAGGCATGCAAACTTCATAAGATTTCTGCTTGATAGGCAAGATTAAGTAGATAACTTAATGTATTGTTAATCGATACAGGCAGTAAAATGATTTGTTAGAAGATTGCTGGATTAGTAATTGTAGCAAGTCTGTTGGTAGAATACGGAAGGAAATGTTTCCGGTGGGTAGGAGATAACTGGTACCTGCATTCCACTTTGCTGCATAACTAGTTTGTGAGAAACTTCACATAATAATGCTTTCTGATAATGAAGAATGCTTCACTATAATTTTGTTCCTACGGTTTATTTTTTAATTAAGTCATTTTTGTGCGATAAAAAGTAAAATTCATTCTGAGTATTTATAATATATTATATCCATGATTTTTTGTGGATGTTTTTTTTTAGTTACAAACACGGGGCCCTGAGAAAAAAAAATCCCTCACGACCTGTGCCATCTTTTGTGAAGGGTATTTTAGGGAAAGTAAGAAGGTATAAAGGGTGAGTAGGAATCAAATCAAATTTACAGACATATGAGAAGATATAACATCATGTTAAAACAGTACTTCGCTACGCTCAGTTAATAAAATATTTATTTATCTATTGTCAATTTTATACTTACTATCCAAACGCGCTACTTGACATTTAACATTTCGAAAAAACTGAATTGCTCGCAATCTTTTCCAAAAAATCATTTTTCATTCTCTATTTGTGAGGCAGGTACGGGTACCGCCGCCCCGGGAACCTTTTTAGATAACCATCGTGCGTTTGCCCACCTACTGCATGGCGGGTCGGATCCGGAGAGACTAGAAGGAGACCTAACCTAGACCTCTCCAGCCGGACTCTGTCCATCGCCTTGCACCGCAATGATGGGAAGATTGGATTCCAATAATCCATGCGCTTGATAGCTGCAAGACGAGTTGTTATCGAGCCTCCTACATAGTTAAGTAAATTGAAATGCGTACATATAAAAAGATATTTTATTTAATTTATTGGGGGGTTAGAATAATGATAATCAATGCGCTTGATAGCTGCAAGACGAGTTGTTATCTAACCTCCTACATAGTTAAGTAAATTCCATGCTAATTTGTACAGCGCTCTTGAGGCGATTTTTCGCAAAAACAGCGCTATATAAGTTGTCCAAATTTATTATTATTATTATACGTCCATCACTTCTGGACACATTGACCCCCCAGTTTCTACCCATCCCTCATACCCTTTTAGTCCAAGAACTTCTTCTCCTTCCTTTCCGTAAAAAGACCTCCCACACAGCATGCCCAACAAAGGCCAAGAGGCTTTTTTTCTCCGGGGCCTATTGTATGGAGCTAACGAAAAAAAAACGTATTTAACATTGTGCAATTTTATTAGTTGCCTGATTTGGCCAATACCTGCATCTATTATAATCTAATCATCTGATGTTACGTGACTATAGTTGTAGCTGCGAGTTGTCTAAGTTCACGAAGTAACTGGACAGGTAAATCAACTATTCAGCCCCCCTCTGGTGGTTTTGCACCGCAGTTACTATTGAACTTTAAAACGGGTTTGCTAGGTAACTAGTAACTACTAAGATCAAACATACAACAATTGGAATTTACTTTGTACAAAAATATGAAGACAATTGTTGTGAACGTTGAAAACTTAATGTGCTTATCATCGTCATTATCATCATTTTTATGTGATACCGCAAAAGATTCCAAACCATTGAATAGATACACCGATGAAAGATGGAGGTGTGTTGTCCAAAACTTACAAGGATTTTTAAATCACGTTTTTCGCACTGCCACATGGCAACCACCGTTTTTTACTACAAATAATCGGAAAGATAATGGATGAAGACTTTCTGGTATATTCTGTAACACCGTGTATAGTGAAGATCGTTAACACTTTTCAATTTACAAAATATTGGACCAGTTAGACCAGTCTGTTTTCATACAGGTATATTAATTTTCAGTCCCACACAAGGGCGACTCAAACTGTTTACCTTTTTTTTCCACTGTCGTATCTAATTATATATCAACATCTGAGCTGTTTATCATGCATTTCTGGGCACAGCTTGCCGCAGGCCCAAAGCACCTAAGTCCAAATTCGCCCAGCAATTTCAGTTCAGTTGTTGCTCAATCAATTGTTTTCGGCGCCGTGACCAGGAGAGACGAAACAACCGACTTCAGACTTGAGACATTATCATTAACAAATAATGTCTTATTATGCAACTCGGTGATTTATTGAGAATACTGTACGTCGGCCTAACCTCCTTGCTAAAGGGGTCAAACCTTGACTTTTGGAGTCACATTCAACAACCGTCCAATAGGCACATTTAAGTCTTTATTTTGCGGAGTTTAAATTTTTTTACACCCTTTCACGTGTAATTGTAATGACCTTCATGGTTAAGCGATTGTAATGGTTCTTACGTTCTTAGTTGGACAATACCTTTTGTTGGGGAACACAAGGATTCAGACCTACAAATTTATTAGAGATGTCGGATCAAAACAATCAGAATAAAAATAGTTAAAAGTAATTCGGCAGCCTCCGTTGTAATATCGATCACAGTATGAGAAAATATGAATATGATAAAATCAGTGGACAATAGCAGAATAGCCGGTATATAATAATTGATCATTATTAACTAATCTTTTTATTCCAAATACTAAAGGGTAATAAATCAATATGACCAATCAGTTGAACAGCTCTCCTTTGTACAGAGTTGTGAGTCACAAGCATTTTGGCCCTCCGTATTCTGTTTCTTTAACATATTTCGCATTAGACGTCGCCCTGCGGATCTCACCAATCCCGCTGGGGAATGAATGGAGCAGGCAGTCGTTGCACCGCATGGCTTTCATACATCGCCGACTTTTTAAGGCCCCGTCTGTGCATCATGTGGGTAAAGCGGCTATGAGAGCACCTTATCCTATTGATGGCGGACCAGAGTTTACTGGACAATGAGAACCCAGACTTTCCCTCAGTGGGGTCTTGCAAGAGATGGGTATTTCCCATGTTGGCCGATTGCCACTCAAGTTTCCACCATCTTCTGGGATGAGAGACAACATCATCGTGCAAAGGTATTGCGCTTTTTTGCAACGCTTTCCTGTATTCCCTCAGCCCCCCAATCAAAAAGGGATTAACCAAATTCAGCTTCTATAGCCGTAGATGAATGTGTTTTTTTGTTAAATTCTGCATCTGATAAATATTTATAGATGGACACTTGATATATCATGATAGCAAAAATGTCTACCTACCCACATTGACAGTAATATGAACTTTTTGCAATTTTTAACCCCCCCCCCCGGTGACCAAAAACCTAAGCCCGCCGCCGCTCATTTGTACCAAGCGTGACATTTTGAAGACCCCCCCCCCCCCTAAACGTGTCACGTAGTATGGGTACGTTCCCTTACCGTTGAACAATTTCAAGGTTTGGTCGCTTCGGATTATTATACGTGGAGATTTTCTGCTTTGAAGAAAAGATTAGAGCCATTAATTATATCATTATTCCATCCACCACTTTCATGATATATTCATTATCCACAAATCTTAATATATAAAACAAAGTCGGGTTAGTTACACTATTTACAACTCAAGATCGGCTGGACCGATTTTGACGATCTTTAATTTGTTGGATTTGTCTCCACCCCGGATAACAGAATAACTATTAAAACATCGCAAAAATTTACGAAAAAGAAAGTTATGAAGAAAATGATTTTTTTCATACATTTTGTATGGAACGAATTCTCATATTTTGAAAGGACTGCATCGATATTGTGATAGGTATAATATTTAACTGTGCGTGAATTCCAAAAATTCAAAAACGTCAAATGTCAACGCGCTGATTGTTTTACTTTTGTTCTTAATCATATCATGTTGCCCCTCTTTCTTACACACTAAATATCAATAGTCGAAAATGAGACAAACGGTGAACGTATGTCTCTGCACCCCTCCAAAGGAAAAATACAAAAATAATAAATCGCTGAAATGAAACGCATTTTTTTTTAACGTAAGCTCCACTCAGGACTTATGTCATCTTAGGGGATGCTGTGTGGAGAGTCTTTTTAAGGAATGGTAGGATAGGAAGTTCTGGGAAGGAAAAAGGCATGAGGGGTTGGTAGGAATCTGGAGGTCAGTATATCCGGGAGTGAATCCATCCCTCCAACTGCGGTGCAAAGCCATTGCCCTGACCGGAATTGACCTTTTACCTTGACCTTTCCAACCGGACTCTTTCGACCCATTGGTCGAGAGAATCTGGCTGGAAAGGTCAAAAGGCCTCAACCAGTCTCTCTCGATCCAGCCCGCCACGCAGCAGGTGGGCAGACGCATCCGCCGTCAAGACCCGCACAAAAGTCACCAAACGTAGTAAACCACTTGGGGTGACCTATGGCGGAGGTGTTGGTTATCAAATAAATGGTTCCCGGGGCGACGGCACCAGTACCCGCTTCCTTTCAAAAATTACATGGAAAAAGAAAGTGGAAAAGTAAGAAAATCACGAAAAATATAAATCCATACACAACGCCATCTCTGATACTGACAAAAACAAAACACGGACAGTTGGGCATCGATAATCGCTTCATTGTGTACCTAATTTTTAACTTAATAAAAAAACTTTATTTAATTCAACAGTTATTGATTCTGAGGCGGTACGAAGTTCGTCGGGTCAGCTAGTTATAAATAAATACAAGATCATCACGGTTCATGGCGGTGTGAAATTTTATTGTAAAGTTTGATGAACCGTACAAAAATTACTAATTCGGAATTATCATTGAAATATCGCGTATTTAAGTATTTGTACATTTCTACAACCAAGGTTTGTTATGACAAGCAGACAAGTGTGTTGACACTTGAACCTTGACACTCAGTCGATAATAACCAGTAAACAAAATTAATAATCATTTGGTATTAAATAACAGGCCATCCAACAATTTACATAAACGAATTTATTTAATTACTCGCATTAACCCAGCACTGCAAAGTATCAAACGACGTAAACATATTATCTGGGACCGAAATTATATAATACTAGCTGACCCGGCAACGCGTTGATGTGGCGAACGAAATGCAACGGTTACCCAACCTTATTAACCAACGCCATCTGTTAATTTGCATACAAATCAAATCCACACACCAGCCCGCTCCCTTTATCATTACATAGTATAAAATGAAGTCGCTCAAAATGTATGTGCGCATAGATATTTTAAACTACGCAACGGATTTTCATGCGGTTTTCACCAATACATAGAATGATTCAAGTGGAAGGTTTATATGTGTAATACATGCTTATTATAGTAGAGAAAAGCCGAGAAATACAAATATTGAATTCCGGCAGCGAGAAGAGGGCAGCTGGCAAGCGGGTAGTGTGGATTTTATAAAGGTCGGGTAATGGCGTTGTGTTTTGTTAGCCATAGCAACGTGTGGCCGGGTCTGCTAGTATATTATATATTTCAACCAATTTACACAAAACCTTGACAAATTATATACCTAAAGCTTCCTCGTGAATCACTCTATCTATTGGTAAAAACCGCTTGAAAATCTGTTCGGTAGTTTTTGAGTTTATCGCGAACAGACAGACAGACGCGGCCTAGGAATTTAATTTATAATATAACTAGCAGACCCGGCCACACGTTGCTGTGGCTAATGAAACCTTTATAACCAACGCCATCTGTTAAATCAAATCCAATAACCCCCGTTTGTCGGGCCACTGCCCGCTGCCGCTTAGCCGGATATATTATGTATTTCAAACAATTTACACAAAACCTTGACAAATTATATACTTACCTAAAAACCTTCCCCATGAATCTCTCTATCTTTGGTGAAAACCGTATGAAAATCTGTTGAGTAGTTTAAAAGATCTAAACGCACATACAGCGTGAGCGACTTCATTTTATACTTAGTATAATATAATATAAAGGTAAAGAAAAGATATAAGAGAAAACCTCCTCAGAATTAAACATTAAAAAACACAAAATGTCCTACATCGCTTCAATAATAACTAAATTGATGATTGACTTTAGTAGAGGGGAGTCCGAAAAACTATACCAGTTACCCATTTTATTAATGACACAGTAAGTAACAAAGTAGATGGTTTTCATAAAAAAATTTTTTTACAGCACAGTTCATTTATCATTTGCTTATTTAGAACAGTAATACCCAGCCAGGAACTAATATCTAATAATAACACTTCTACATATTTAAATAAAATAAAACAAAACGCATTGAGCACGTTATTGAAAAATTGTTGGTTTGGATAGAAAAAATATAAATATTTATACAACGTGTCCCAAAATTCAACGATAAGCGGGCACCAGTGGGTGGGCCTGCTAGAGAAAAAATAGAAAAAAATATTTCTCAATTTTTTTTTAATGTACAAAAAAAAATTGAAATCCTTCGAAAATTGACACCTCTTAAGATATTTCTAACTACGACCACAATTTTTCAAATATTTCTGATTTTTTTTTGTATCGGCAACCTAAGTGCACGGCTATCCACCACAAGCCTTAAAAATCCACGAATGCCTGTAGTTTTTACACAAAAATCAAACAAAATTATTGTTTTTCTAAAAATTATGAAAGATTTTTATTTTCAGTCCAATTTCACTCATCGTGGTGTAAAAAAAAGTATGGACTCCTTCTATGGCAAGTTTTTTAAAAAGTTTATGCATCTAATCAGATTCCAAAATGGTATAATACTCTCAGAAAACTAGCCACAAAAAAATATGCATAGGTACTATTTTTAACAAGAACCAAATTTCATAAATTATTGTTGTTGACAGTAATCAATTTTACTATGTGCACAAAATAGGTTTTTTGTTGTTGAAAAAAGTTGAATTAAATCAAAACAAATGGTACCAACAATTTAAAAAAAAAAAATTGAGAATTTTTTTATTTTTTATTTTTTTCTCGAGGAGTCATGAGCACGCCTACCCACTGGTGCCCGTTTATCGTTAAATTTTGGGACACGTTGTATAACTACTTAGTTTTATAGACTCACTTTCATCAGGGCTGAACTACCTACATTGAATCTAGAAAAACTTATGATATTGCATGAGTCATGTATTTCAATAAAACAACATTCAGAAAATATAATATCAGTGTTATAAGTTTTTTTGCAATTTTTCATTGCTTTATTCGGGTGTAGCTTATTTGTAGCCAGGTACCTAATCTTTCACCGTTCATATTTATTTATTTATTTATTGTTTCTTTACGCTGCAGGTAAAAATGTTTACAATACAATTTGTTACCTCACTAGGACAAGCCTGTGTTGAGGTTAACAATAGTTATACAAGTTAACAAAATAACACAAAATTATACAGATTTTGAAAGAACAATATTGTTGTATTTCTTACAGATTGAGATTAGATTATGGGTACCTACTGGTACCTACTAAACTGATGGCGCTAGGTACTACATTAATGTAGACTTTTAGGGTGACCATAGTTTTGAGATCTGATTTAAAATAAAATAAAATAAGTTTTTGTTTTTTTTTTGTTTTTTTTTTAAGGATTAAGTTGTGAATAATAAATATATGTATACAATTTAACATGCTATAGATTTGGCAAGAGGAAGATGAACAAAAACGGTTCAAACAAAAATAATATTATTTTAGCTTATTATTATAAACATATATCAAATGGTGTTTTTAAGTTCGCAAAATTTGCTGTTTATTGTGATAGTCACAAATATACAAATTTAAGTGATTAAAACGTAATGTAATTAAATACACATGGACAGTAAAAATGTCTAGGCGCAGTAAGCTTTATTTATGATTGATCCACAAATCCAAGAACATCTGAATCACGGTGCTATATCCCAGATTATGGTTTGGATCATAATATATAGAAAACCAAAATGTTTTTGATTTATGGGTATTCATTATTTTTCGATATTTACGGTTTTTTTTATTTTATTTTTGGCAACTAAAGTTGAGTCAGGTCCATCCTTCAACGCAGTTTTTGCACCCCAGTAGCGAACGATTTTTTACAAATTTAACTTTAAAAAATCCAACTTTGAACTCGATTTACTCTAAAAACGAAAGCCCAAATCGAAAAAGATACGCAACCAAATGTACCAACTTCCTGCTCTTACCGCTGCATTGTGGGATTCCATGATAACTTAAAGAGTGATATTATGATTTTTTTTTAAAATAGCCAATAACCTAACCTAACATTTTCGTAGGTATAAGGAATTTAAATAAATAACATTTTCATCACTTTTAATGACTTTTCAAAGGATGTGTTGAAGTTGCATGATTCTAAGTTGTCCGGTCACCATATTATGCTCACCATGTATACATGTGGGTAATTTTAGCTATAGATAATATTATTAGATACTTATTACATATATATATATATACATATTTTCTTTAAAGATAGACACACATTATTCTATGTAAATGTTATCATAACACTTCACATAAGGAACAATCAGAAATACGAAGAAAAAAAATTTACACCTTATTATCCGTGAGTATTTTTATTATGATGAATAAGTTATTAGACTTTAAAAAAATTATGTGAGTTGTACAGTGCGGAAATTTTAAATAGGTATGTACTTAATTACAGCAATCCTTGAAAACGGATTGTGTAAAGCAATTTTCAGATTATTAGTGTCAACACTTCTCTCGGGCAAAGTGCAGTATAAATATTGTTATTCTAAATACCCATCCATCATGTGATTCACCACGGGCTTCCGCATTGTAATTACAGCGCCATTGGGGTAATTTATCACAAAAACGGCGCTGTACAAATTATCCAGTTATTATATTTGTGTTTCTTTTTCTTCTACCGGCTAATTCCAGTCACGGGTCGTCTAATCTTTTAGTATCAAAATATTGGCGTTAATTTGCGACGAAATCTATTTTTTTTTCGAGATTAGGTACCGCATAAAAGTCTCAATTGTCTTGAGCCAATGGGACTATTGCACTCTCAATGGGAGGTATATTGAATGGCTGAGGGGTTAGGGAACGGGAAGGATATGATGGTACTTTATTATTATTTAAAAAAAAAATTCCAAGCTGGGTTTCGAACACTTGATCTCTGGGCTGGGGGCAATAGCCGATGAGCTTTTTGTACTATATCTAAAATAATGTAACGATCGTAATAATATTAATTAATAATTATGGAATAATTATTAATAGTCGATATGAAAACTGCCCCCTGTACTTGAATTTTGAATTCCACCAAAAAATAATCCGATAAGAAACGTGTTTTGGGCGTGTCTTATTTGAGCCAAATATGAGGAGTTTCCCTTACTAGTTGTAAGCCAGTTACATTTGTAAGTTATAAATTATAAGCCTTAATTAAGTCGCAAGATCTAAGTCACTATTATCTATATATGTAAAAATCAAAATATGCTAGCTTATGTCTATATATATGAGTATATGAGACGTCTACGTATTGTTATATTAAACATAGGAAATGTTTGAAGCTTTCAAAATACCTTCCTTAAACCCCCGCGAAGGTTTCTGGTTTATTACAACTACATGACAATAGTTACATCCGAAAAGTTTTTTAATCATTACAAAAACTCTTGCAAAACTGTCAAAAATGACACAATTTGAGAAAGACATTTTGCAAAACAATGATTTTCAATCAAAATTCCATTTTCGAAACTCTTTAAATTAATGAATTTATTTTAAGTACTCGCCTCATTCTTTGAATCGAATTAAGAATTATAGATATTTTAAATAGGTACCTAATATGTTAGGTACTAAACTTGATTGATCGATTTTCGACCGCATGACAGAACTAAATTGAATTAATTTTTTATTTATTAATCTAATAACATTCGGGAACGCGTGTGGGGAAGGGGACATGGGAAGGGAAAGGGAGGTTGAAGGGAAAGGGAAGAATGGGAAAAGACACGCAGGGAGAAACAATTTCTTTATTAGTGGCATTGCAACGCATGCCGGGTACTCGCTGGTTAAATATAAATCTTAGTTGTTGTAAGGCAGTCAAATTAAATATATTATAAATATAGTTGTATAGTAGCCCATGAGGTTATTTTTCACAATATATATTTAAACACACTATGTAAATCTGCCTTCCTTTACTTCGGCAAAAATGATAATTTGAAATATCGTAATTTTTTTTTTTTTTTTTTACATGAGCCCACACAGGAGGCGCTGAGGAAAATAATTTTCCTCAGGGCCTATGTCATCTTTGGGGATGCTGTGTGGAGTGTTTTTTTTAGGAAATGGAAGGAGAGGAGAGTTCTGGGAAGGAAAAGGGTTTGAGGGGTGGGTAGGAATCTGGGGTTCAGTGTGTCTTGGTCATCCGCCTCCAAGACCTAGACAAACCTCACCCCATGAACCCGGGCACCCCTGCTAAATCTCCAAACGTAGCGAACCACTTGGGGTGACCTATGGCAGAGGTGTTGGTTATCCAATAAAGGTTCCCGGGGCGGCGGTACCCATTCCCGCCTCCCAAATGGAATATCAATTTCATTAGCTGTCTAAGGCCTGCTCGAAAAGTCTTATGTACCTTAATTGATAACATAAGTGAATAATTGATGAAAGCATTAGTTTTATTTCATGTCGATATAGGTACTCGTGGATCACAAATCTTGGAATTATAAGATTCTTTTATTTATAAGTTTTCTTGTTTTTATCAATAGAACCAAAAAAATACTACATTAATATTAAAATACTATATAATGCCATCACATTAGCTATAAACTAATGATAAAATTATGTAATAGCTTTTTTCTTTTCTTTTTTCTTTCTTCTTTCTTTATTTCTTCTTTCTTTCTTTTTGTGCACTGTAGAAACTGGCGGGGTGCAGCGGTCTTATCAAACGGATTGCAATATTTAGAGCTTAGGCGTCAGGTGTGAATGCTGCCAAGTTCTACCGGTATTTCAATGGAAGATCCTCCGAGGAAATAGCGTCAATGATTCCTTCGGTACCGGTGCATAGTCGGGAAACACACCATACGCGCTCGTAACATTTGTACACGGTTGAAATTTGTCAGAAGAGATCGGGTCGTTTTTATGATTTCTAAATTATCTTCAAGACCCATTCTTTCTTTCCTCAAAAATACTCCCACACAACACCCCCAAAGATGACGTAAGTGAGCCCCGAGGCAAATTATTTTCCTACGATGTTTGTGTGTCAACTAAAACATTGAACGAGTGCATTGACCTACCGGAAACCTGGTAGAAAAGATGGTTTTGAAGGATTCTAATCGATTAGTTTGGCGGTAAGAAATTGGTTCTAGTAATTCAGAGTCAAGTTCTCTAACCGGAAACCATCGCGTCTCCATGATGTAGATTTGCAATTCATTTGATTTACTAAATAGTTAAAAAAAAAACTTAAATGTTGCGCTTCTTGAAATGACATTAGCCGTATTTCGGGATTAGATTTAATAATTAAAAAAAAATCTTTATTCATTGAATTGTTAGTTAATATGATTTAAGGATTTTTCGACCACGTGCTAGGCATATGTCCATCCTTTTTCTTTCAATCTCCTCCCCATCTATCCCTTTCAGCCGTACAACATATCCCAATTGGGGATGACATAGTTCCACAAGCTCCGGACAGTTGAGAGCGGATACCATTCAATTTGGGTTGCGGGTACGGGTACCGCCGCCCCGAAAATCATTTATTAGATAACCAACACCTCTGCCATAGTTTACCTTAAGTGTTTCGCTACGTTTGGTGACTTAGAACGGGTGCGCGGGTTCACTGGGGTGAGGTTTGCCCGGGTCTTGGCGGCGGATGTGACTGCCCACCAGCTTCGTGGCAGGCTGGATCGGGAGAGACTGGTTGAGGGAGACCTTGTGATCTCCCAAGCAGAACTCTTTTAGACCATCGCCTTACATCGCAATGGGTGGGATGGATTCATACGTCCGTCACTTCTGGACCCACTGACCCCTAGATTCCTACCCACCCTACATACCTTATCCTTCCCAGAACTTCCTCTCCTACCGTTCCTTAAAAGATCCTCCACACAGCATCCCCATACATGGCATATTTTCCTCAGGGCTACCTGTGTGGAGCTATTGTTAAAAAAAATCTTATCTTGGCTCTAGTGATCTTTCTGCAAATTAATCAACAACTACATTGCTATTTAAGAGAATTTAATTCAATGAGGTCGTCCCCTAATTACGAGTAATTAATTTTTATCTCTTTGAAAATGTTTATATTTAAAGAGTTAATAACGAAAATAAAATTGGTTTCTCAATATCTCCAAAAATGACGAAATAATGACCATTTAAAAATTCAACGTGAACTTGGGTAAAACGCATGCAATGGTGACATCACGTGACACGATTCAGTACAATTATATACATAAATCGAATGTCACTGCTGCAGTACCTCAAATGCACCGAGATGTCACAATCTTTTCGGCCATCCGCAAATATCAACATAGTTTATTTGTCTTCGATATTATTTGATATTTTGCCAAAAGTTCTATTCTCAACATGCTTTAATTGATATGATCCATTTGTAAAAAAAATATAATAATTCGTTGAGGGAGACGATCTCATATCAACGTCTTGTCGCAACCCACAGCTTGGAAACCCCTGCGGCAAGGTGTTAATTCTCTCATTTTGTTCTTCTTCTTCGTGTGCCCTATTAGGTCCCCCCGACGCGACATTAGCTGTATCTCTATCTTGCGCTGTCCGAAATAACTTCTCCACACTTCCAATACCGGTCCACTCTCGTACATTACGCAGCCAAGATTTTGTTACGAAAAAATATTGAACTAAACATAAATTATTAATATTTTTACCAACCAACCCATTTCAAAGCCGTCTTTGAGTATTTACTAAAGGCCTGACCGATAAAACTGTATTTTAATATGTTCTATAACTTCCGCTTCACATTTCTTGTCTGGAAACCGTGCGGGTAACACGATTTGCAGTCGAAAATGTCGATTTTAATTAATACGTCCTAAAGAAACCGACCGAATTCAGGTGGAGCAACGGTGTTTTATGTGAAAACTCGGGAGAATTACCTAAAGTGATCATGATTAATGATTCAATTGAGGATCCAAAAAATGGCGGTTTTCAGCATGGCACAACGTTTTAAAAAATTTTGATATCGGCGATCACATGAATAATTGTGGGAACGGGCAGCTCTCAAATTAAACCCCCGGTTCTTACAATCGCTGTGAACCTATTACGCAAATCAGTGTCGGATCGGTATTCTACGAACAGTGGTTCTATGTTCTATGATGACCGTGGAGACGCCATTTGTTTGAAAGATCGGGACATTTCTTCGCAAATGCCGCCGAGTTTCCGCGGCGTTGGAAAGGCGTACCCTCCTCACACACATGTTGAACCCAGGACCTGAGGATACCGGACTATCCTACAAGCATCTTTCTTACAAAGAAGCTTTCTTTGAGTCGGGCCGACCTCAGAAAGCAGGATTCCGCCACGTGGAATCCGCGAGAGTGAAATTATGTTTAGCTGGGATTTGGTATCAGAGGTCCACAGTCGCTGTCATCTTTGTTAAATCATTGCTCTACATAACCATAAAAACTATACCATGTGCATGGAACCAATGCCCATGACCCTAAAAGATTTCACAGCCCTACCGAACTAAAGGCCCGGGTTCAATAGGAACCCAGTGGCGCTCTTTTGTAAAAATCAAACTCAATATTTTAAAAAATCAGAGTGTGCAATTCACACGCGGTAGAAGTAAAATCTTCAGAAAACTAAAGTAGACAAGAGTGGGGAGACTACAATGCACTTTTTTATAAAAGTGCATTGTAGTCAGTGTAAAAGTGTAATTAGTGTGAAGGATGATTTTACCATATTTTTGCCGTCGAATTCCAGTGCACCATTTCCTATACATTTGGTCATCTCTTAGTGTGTTCTTATTCGGTATCGCTAGATGTCGCTGTATTTTGTGTTTTCTTTTGCCTGTTCATTTTGGAGTGGTTTGAAGATTGGATATTTATTTTGTTAAATTAAATATATATATTTTTTCAATTTCGTATGATTGGATCCGTGTTCCACTAAATGTCTGCAGAGATTCGTCAGGTACTTTATACCACTACACCAAATGGATTTGCGTGGGACTGTCATTTATCACATTTTATTGTAACCGAGCACCCATGAATTAAATAAATATTTTATTGCTATCTCATTCTCTGGAAGGCGAAATCCTATGGATGCGTTTGTCTCTTTTTAGTATCGCTCGTTTCCGTTTCATCGAGTTTCAAATCACAACGGTGATAAAGAAATTTTCACTTCAAAAAGCCTTCAGCTCTACGCATTTACTTTGGAGCCTTCGAGAGATACATGGCTCACTTAAACTCTTAAATACCTACCAATTTCTCCACAAGATTCGCAAACCCACGCAAAATGGCGTCATCGAATACCGCATTAAAATGATATAACACTCAGTAGTTGTAAATGAAAGTTACTGAGGCGAAGCAATGCTGGTATTGGTATCGCGGGAGATAAAAATAATTGGTCCGATTCTCGTGTACCTAAGTAATTATTTGTGCTTTTCTCGCCCTGGACTGGTTTTTGGACAAAATTGTCACGAAATATCTACCCACGTGATTATACAAGGATTTTTTTAGCATGGAAAGGGTTAACAAGGAAAAACACGAAATTTATACATTAAATAAGTTTCTGTTATTAATGTCTATAGTGAGCGAGAGTGTACACGCTCCGCATGCTAACAGAAGCGGTGCCATCTATAATTTTCAAAGGAAACTGTTGATATTTTCATAAAATATTACAATATGTAGTTGTAGATCCGTGTTCCATACATCCGAATGGTTTTTTCTCTTTAATATTGATTATTTATTTTCGATTCGGTTCAAAATAGGTATAGGTGGGAGATATACTCGAATCTTAGGACAAAATTCAAAATTTCGGCAGCCATCTTGAAATTCTAGAGTTCTTAACCGATTTGGTTCAAAATTTATATAAGTGAGGTTAGGGGGAGATGAAGTTGATTTTTTAACCAAAACGAACAATTTCGACAGCCATCCTTAATTTCTAGAATTAATTTCTTAGTAAAGTGGAATTTGTTAATCGAAATTAGTTTTCATAGGTTCCGTGGATTTCAAATGATTCATACCGTATTCACCTTAATGGATTTATAATGAAAGAAAGATAGCAAATATGCGATGATAAGTACACTTTGCACATATTTTCATTGTTCTTGTACGAACAAAGAGGCAAAACTCTACTATATTATTAAATTAAACGAGAGTCGGTTCCGGTAGGGTTGCCATACGTCCGGAATTTTCCGGACAAGTCCGGAAATATAGGTCTTTGTCCGGAATTCGGGGGAATTCTAAACAGTCCGGAATTTCTACAATTAAGTGGAGTTTGATATAAAAAATGAAATAAACCAAATTATTTTATTACAAATCAAAGTAAAAACATCACTTTTGATATTTAATAAATTTTAAACAAAATGTCTAGATATTTTTGCACTTAATGGCCAACAAATTCAAAAAAAGTTTATTATATGTAAAAGGAATATAAACCAACCCCCCCCCCCCCCCCCCCCACCGCTGACGCGGGTTTTGACATGCCACGATGCATAAGGACATTCATATTATATTTACAAGAAAGTCCGGAATTTTTATCAAATGTCAGGAATTTTGATTTTTTGATCTGGGAACCCTAGTTCCGGGGCATACCATTATTTACCTGCCAGTATTATAATATTTCAGAAATTTATAAATTAAAAATAATATGTAATATATGTGAGGCGCCTTCCAAGGGGGAAAGACATTTTCAATAACGCCCTGGCGTAACACCTCCATGCAGAATGGATTGCTTGAAATGGCTTTAACCGTGTGTGGTGACCAGAACTGAATAACCAGGTACTTCCACACCTCCCTATCTCCTTTACCTCCCCACTACCTTCAGCCTCACAAAATTCCCCAATTGGGGATGCCATAGTCTCAGTGGCTCCAGACGGGAGCAAGTAGAATTGTTTGGTTTTCACATAAATAAAAACAACATTTTGAAATAAAATCATTGCTAAAAGTGCTATGCACCGAAGCAGGCAACGATAACATTAAATGAATCGGGCCGTGTCAAGAGTCAGAATAACAGAAGAGTGTGTATGTATGAGACGCTGTAAGAGTATGTGCCTGTACTGCCAAGACCGAGTTGTTTGGCGGTCCATCCTATCTGCCTACCCCCGCAAGGAGAAGCGTGATTAGTTAGTTAGTTAGTCAGTTTGGTTTCACTGAGGACACTAAAGACATGTTTAAAAGTATCTGAAGATGCTCCAAGAACTGTACAATGTTTTTAGTCCATTTAAAAAATATGATCAGGAAACTTAACCAGAATTTTTGGCGTCATGAAATCTTTAGTGCAAAATCATTCTAATAGCTAGAGGCTAATACTGTGTCATGACTTTCAACAGCTTACATAATATATAATAAATATAATAATACCTAACCTATGTGTACGTGATTCAGTGGTTCCACATAGCAAACATCATTTCAACATAAAAGTCTTTCTAAGCGCCTAATCGGAGATCCAATTATTCCAAATGCTCCCAATTCTCGTTGGGCAATTTGAGTTATTATTTGTTTTGATTGTTCCGAGAATGGGCCGCGGGAATACGAGCTGTTGCTTGGTTGCTTGGTTGCTCTGGGAGCGAGAGTGTTTGTTGTTTGTGGCCACATTGGCCAGGTCAACAATTTCTTTATAAACCGTTTCATCAGCGTCCTTGTAAGGCCGTTCGTTATTGCCACAGGAACTGGTTTCAATAATCACATGTTGCTATTAATTCGGGCTGTTTGACTTGCGAGATCTTCGTCATATTCGTCTGCACAGCGTCAAATGTCTTCATAAAAAAAACACTACACGATTTTCAGGCGAATAGATTTAATAATAATAACTCTGAGCTTATACCCTTGGTGCGTTGCAACATAAAAGCGAAGAATTTGTGTCAGTAAACTGAAGTGTGTATTACTTATATTTTGTTTTTGTTAATGTTTGTACTAGTTACGGAGTAGAAGCAGAATTTAAGTATCTTTATTTTAGTTGGTAGTACCCTCGTCTATTTATACTCTCTGAACTTTTGCGTTTCAAAGTATAACATAAATACTTTTAATTATTAATTGCTCTTGAACTCCTCAAAAAAGGCATTTGGGTTTAAGGTGGTAATTTTGGACTATATCATTATTTTTTATGTACAATGTACAACTCCAAACTAATAGTTACCTACAATGGAGGTAGATAGGTTCCTTCCTCCATGTAACCTACCCCCTGTTCTCAAGCCTCGTCTATAATGACATGTAGGCCTTTCAACAGTTATTCGCTCTTTAGTGTCTATCTTGTCTATCTTCAAAATTAAATAATAAAATCGACTACAACAGCATTATACATGAAGTCTTGTTTTACTATATTATGTTGGTAAATATATTCAATTACAACCAAAATAAATATAAATATATCGATTATACTCTCGATATAATAATGTTTATCTGAATTTCAACAGTAATTTCATGTTTAATATAATTTTTTCGTTGTAAATTTTAAAACAAATAAATTATATATCTATTGTTTTGTTAGAGGTACCTGAAATCACAATGAGGAAATCCAAAAATGTATTTTAGTGGGTAGGTACTATACATACATGTAGGTTACCAACTGGTAAACTGTCGATTTACAAAGTCCACTTTCGATGACCTTATATGGGTGAAATCCAAATCCAAATATGAGATTTTTTAAAGTTTTCGTTAGTTCGTAAAATATGCGTTGATCACCTCAGCGATCAATCGATTATATTAAATATTATCGATTCTTAATTAAATGAAGACAATATTAGCGAAACTCAATCGAAAATCTGGAGACAGAAAAATCCGAAAAGTTATTGGCTCCGCAGGGACTCGAACCCAGGACCCTTTGCTTACATGGCAAGAGCTCTACCGATTGAGTTACGGAACCCATATCAATTCGGTCACTTTTAACTGTATCATACTTCGACTAAGAACTACCAACATTATCTTCATTTTCTTAACGCACATATTATTGGCTGCTATCTTTATATATGATTGCAAGATTCAACTCGAACTAAATGCAATCTAGATAGTGTCTGGATAAATTTTTATCCATTTTATTTTTAATACGCGACATCTATTGACTATTCTGCAAGTCTAGGATGAATATTTATTTTGAATTTTTAAACTTTATGAGTAAAATCTCAAATTATAATATTTAATTAAATGAAGACAATATTAGCGAAACTCAATCGAAAATCTGGAGACATAATCCTGGGTTCGAGTCCCAGCGGAGCCAATATCTTTTCTGATTTTTCTGTCTCCAGATTTTCGATTGAGTTTCGCGAATATTGTATTCATTTAATTAAATATTATAATTTGAGATTTTACTCATTAAAGTTTAAAAATTAAAAATAAATATTATCGATTCTTTTCGTATTCGTATTTTCGAACTATTTGAACTAGCTTACACACGAGTAAAAGCTTTTGACGACAAAAAAAATAATCCAACATTTTCCTTAACATTTTCCCGATTCATTCTCTCCGAGTCATGGTCCAGAGCACAAACAAGTATTTTAGACCGCTGTAAAAAACGACCTTCGAGCATCTTATGGAACAATCAGCATTAATTTTACATAACAAATACTTTAAATAACCTGCAGGTTTACGGAGAGCTGAAAGAAAATTTATTATTGTTTGTTTGAATCACTGACGTATTCATTAGTCTGTGGTTTAAATGGCGTCCGATTCTATTTATGAGAAATGTTTCGTAATGTGTCAGTTGTAATGTTAAAGTATTTCTCTTCAGAGATTTCCGGGTCTCCGCGCTAATAGACTTTTGTTTTCGGACTCAAAAATAATAGCTTTGCAGGTATTTAAATTTAATAGAATGTTAGGGCGCCCGAAGACGAGAAACTTTAGTTGCGGCGATAACAGTTGCGGATATATAAATCCATTAGGCCACCCGCTCATGGACAAACTGACAAAAAAAAAACAGTTGACGACTTGATCGCTATCCACAGGAAAGGAACTAGTGAATTTCATTGGCGGTCCGCACACAGCCAACTTGTTAAAGACCAGTTGTTAGGGCGACGCGATGACTAACAGTGCTGATCGCCGCGGCCGTCGCGTTTCAGTTGCCATGTTTACTGGTTGCAATTGCTTATTGCGGTATTTTAAATAGGTACATAGTTAGATACGTTTTAAGATTTTCACGGCCAAAAGTATTTTCGTTATGTGTTTTTGGGGTGCTACGCCGTGTTGCGATACCTCCTTCTTTAGCCAACGTTTCGGACATCGTTGCAGCGTCCATCATCATTGAAGTACCCACCACTGTCCCGCCCCGGTATAGGCGACTTATGTTCGCCCCTTCGGAGCTCTCGCAAGAATCTAATTTTTTTGATTGAACGGCTCTACTATTAAATAAACGAATCTAGACCTTCAATGCCCCTACATACTTTGTTAGGTGGCGGAAATGTAGGATCGCCTACAGACTGTACTGTAATGGTCAATGTACTAATACTAAAGGTGTTAGTGGTACATAGTGAAATACAATAAAGAAAGCATACAAAATAAATAATTCAGCAACCATCATGAGTTATATTACATGCAGTTGCTGATAAACGGAGGGAGACCACACACTCCATAACTGCAGGCATCTGTGTAAGGAAAAAAAAACAATGAAATAAATGTAGACATACGTATTTGAGATAGAAATGGTGAAAGTAACCATCGGGCGCCCGCCATTCCCGAGAGAATGAATAAGGTTGTAAGTCCAACGTTATGACACCCAACGGAGTCGTCCTTTAGCCAGCTAGCCGGTGGTGCCTAGAAGAAGTGATTGGACGACTATACAGAAGACCCTAGGAAGGAAAGCCGGAGGCGGGACGGACAGCCAAAAGTGTCCATCATCAGGGCAGAACCGGCAGATCCGGTAGATCACATATCAACGATGCAACGATGTCCGAAACGTTGGCTAAAGAAGGAGGTAGCGCAACACGCCATAAAAACAAATAACGAAAAAGGTACATAGTTTTGTATGTCCTAATACAATCCTTATATACACATACACTTAAAATAACACATCTATACCAAATCAATCACATATCTTCACAATTTAATTTTAAATGCCTTTATGCTCTCTTCCAATTTTATTTCTTCTGGTAATTCTCCAAATATCTTCAATGCTCCGTACATCAATGACTTTTGACTTTTTTTGCAGTGGTAGCGCAGGTCTCACGACCTGTCAAATTTTCGAGTAATTTGCGATATTCAGATCAGAAAATATCGATTTTGTTCAGGAGGTTGAAAAATTGAGTTGTGCCGTGCACTGAGTTGCCAACCAGTTTTCGGTTTTTCCATGAGCGAAAGCCCTGTGTATGGAGGTGCACACGAGAGACATTTTAGCAGGAAGACTTTTTTTAATTTGCATGAATTTTGGAATAATTTTCCAACAATGTCGCCGCGACTAAAGTCTCTCGTCTGCGGGCGGCCTTACAGTATTTGTATTTACTTTTGCGGTTACGTGTGCTAAATGAAGCGAGTAATTGACTTTTCAAAGGAAATGTATGAATGCTTTTTTATTCAATTAAAGAAATGAAAGAATTTCTTTATTTTCTTTTCAATAACACTATTGTTTGAAATTTACATCTCGGTATTAAAATTACCGCTAACTTTTTCCACAAACGCTTGAAAAGGCGTTAAAAGATCTAATAAACCACAAATTTAAAAGAAATGCTTTCCATATGGACTTGAATGAAAACCGATGTCGCCACTAACTTTGTACCTTTTGATTCGGGTCTATTTATCTCTGTCCCTCTTGCACTTGCCTGACTTCGTACATCAAACATCCTATTTAAAAAAAATCTATTTCGAACTGTAACATTTCATTGTACATTTACTAGCGAGTTCCCGGCATGCGTTGCAATGCCACTTAATTAAGAAATTGTTTATCCCTGCTTGTCCTTCCCCGTTCCCCTTCCGCCTCTCCTTCACCGCCTTCCCTTTCTCTTCTCCCACTCCCACGTCCCGCGAATGCCCCTCCCGCATTCTCCTCCCTTCTCCCACGTTCCATATATTCAGTCCCGGTACATTCAGTTTTCTAACAGCTCACGGGCCATCTATTACAATTTTTTTTATATACGTTTTCATTTTTCGTACGTTACAAACATTCATTTTTATATACTAGCGAGTTCCCGGCACGCGTTTCAATGCCACTAACAAAGAAATTATTTCTCCCTGCTTGTCTTTTCCCATTCGTCCCTCTCCCCTTCCACCTCCCCTTCCCCTCCCATATCCCCTTCCCCTCACGCGTTCACCCCGCCTTCCGTCTCACGCAAACTCCCCTCCCACGATCCCCTCCCCTGTTCCGCGTTCAACATCCCAGTCCCAGTACATTCAGATTTAAAAACAGCTCTCGTGCCACTTATTGCATTTTTTTTCACAAATTTTCTATTACAAACATTTTTTAGTATATTATAAGAACAATCAATCAAATTTTGTACCTAACATAGGTACCTACCTATTTAAAATAAATATAACTTTAGATTAGATTCAAAGTATTGTATTTGAGTTAGTACCAAGTACCTACTATAGTTCAATAAATTCATTAATTTAAAGAATTTAGAATATTGAATTTTGATTGAAAAATCATTGTTTTTTTTACAAAATGTGACATTTTTGACAGTTTCGTAAAGAGTTTTTGTAATGATTAAAAAAACTTTTCAGATGTATTGTCATGTGGTTGTAATTATCCAGAACCTTCGCGAGGATGGACAGAAGGTATTTTGAAAATTTCAAGTATTTCCTACGCTTTAAAGCAATACATAAACAACAAACTAACAAGCAAGCAAGCAAACATACATTCATTTTTATATATAGAATAGAGTATTATAAAACTCAAAATATAATATTATACATATAATTCTGCCCGCACCCATTCAATCTCCTTTGAGCCAAATTATGCAATAATTCTTTTGGCAATCGGGAGAAAAGAGCGTGGGCTGAACCACTTGAAGTATTTTTTCTTCTCTTGTTGCCGATCAGAGCAATCGATCTCACTCTTACTATTTGTTACCATTCCAATATTGGTATTACGCCACAAAATATTATTTCCTTTACCAAATTGTCTCTTGTCATTGTTATTGTTATTATTTATAACATTCGCATGGACGGGTTAGAGAAATAATTTTGATTTCCAAATATGCAGTCTTTTTTTTAATTTCTCACAGCATCCGAATGTTTTCCAAAAATATGGGCATCATCTTGTGTCTCTTGCTTTTTATGTTGTTATTTTTTTTTGTATATATGTCGGCGGCAGATCGTAAAATCAGGCCGATCATGATGCGCCTGAGGTACTTCACGATCTGCCTCCAGGCACTTCACGAAGTAGCTAGGCGCATCATGATCTGCCTGATTTTACGATCGGCCGCCGACATATATGTAAAAAAAAATATCAACATTAAAAATTATCATCACTATTTATTTATTTATATATTGTATCATCACTATTTTTGTTATCTCTTTTTATACCTCCGTTTATATTTTGATATTCCTAATTTCTGTTAACAACTATTAAACTGTGCATTCTGTGAACATTTTTAAGTGGACTATTAACATGTACGCTTTTTACAATGCTAATCCAATGACTTTTTTCTGTTAATACTCTGTAAATGTTCCAAAACAATAAATAAATAAATAAAAAAGGTAAGAGACACAAGATGACGCTCATATTTTTAGAAAACATTCGGATGCTGTTGGAAATTGAAAAATACTGCATATTCGGCAATCATAAATATTAGGTCCTTACATATGAAATTGGCGTTTTGTATGGGAGGAACAAAAAGTCGATTTTTTTAAATATAATATATTTATTTAATCAAAGTATGAACCATTGATATCTATGCACTTTTGCCATCTCATAAGTAGTTCATCGATCCCTTTACTAAAATAACCATTCGGACGGGACTCAATAAAATCTTTGAAGGCGGTTTGGACTGCCCATCGGAGTTGAATTTTTTCCCTTGCAAGAAGTTATCCAAATTTCGAAAAAAATGGTAATCTGTTGGGGCAAGGTCCGGAGAATACGGTGGATGTCCAATTGAAGCTCATCTAATTTGGTAGCCGTCTGTTGTGCAGTGTGTGGTCTAGCGTTGTCATGAAGCAGCAGTGGCTTAGAGCGATTAACCAGCCTCGATTGTTTCCTTTAAAGCTTTTTCTAACTAACTAACTAACTAACCATCACGCCGTTTCCCCGCAGGGGTAGGCAGAGAGGACGGACCGCCAAACAACTCGGTCTTGGCACACACTCTTTGCCTCACTCACATTCATACATCGTCTCATACATTCTCTTCTATTATTCTGACTTTTGACATGACCCGACTCAAGTATCTGATTCACTTGATCGTGCCATGTCTTCCTCGGGCGTCCCCGACTTCTTCTACCATTCACATTCGCGTCGTATATTCTTCTTACACTACTTCCTTCGTTCATTCGCTCTACATGCCCAAACCATCTGAGGGTCCCTTTCTTAATCTTACTCATTATGCTTACATCAGCCTTACATTCTTTGCGGATATCCACATTTCTCACACGATCATACATTGTTTTACCACACATACGTCTCAGGGATCTCATTTCAACTGCATTCAGTTTACTTTCATCCTTCCTCTGCCAGTTCCATGCCTCACTGCCATACATCAGGGTAGGTACCAGGACTCCATTGTGGACTGCTAGCTTCGCTTTTTTTGACAGTTTTTTATTAGCGCCAACGGCATTCAGTCCACCATTAATGGAGTTACCGGCATTCACCCTTCTTTCAATATCTCTTTCAGCCTTCCCATCTCTCGTAAAGCTTTAAAGCTTTTTCACCTTCCCAATTTGCTTTAAGTGGATTAAAACAGTTTTATCACTAACACCGCAGCCTGCAGCTAACTCGAAAGTGGTTTGCGATGGATCCGCTTCCACAATAGCCTTCAATTTTTCATTATCAACTTTGGTCTCCGGCCGTCCACGGGGCTTGTTCTGCAGGTCGAAATTTCCAGAACGAAAACGTTGGAACCAAAAACGCACTGTGTTTTCTTTTGCGGCACCGCCGCCATACACATCATTAATCCTTCGAGCCGTTTCTGCAGCACTGGTGCCACGGTGGAACTCGTACTCGTAAATAACGCGATATTTCAAGTTTTCCATTTTGTAAACTAAGTGACGCAAAGAAAAAAAAATTAGGAAAAAACATATGAATTATAATTTCGGAACACAAATACTTGAGTAAATAGCTGTATAAATTTGAATTTGGAATTCCTAACCAAAGAGAAGATATTTGAGATCAAAGTTGCCAGTACGGCAAAACGCCAATTTCATATGTAAGGACCTAATATTTCTCCAAAACATTTCTACCTGCGACATTACCTACATTATAAACCGTTTCCCACAATGCGCTGAAAATAATAAAAAATAGAAATGTAAATTTTTTTATGTTGGCTCCACACAGGAGGCCCCAAGGAAATCAAATTCCCCTCAGGCCCTATATAATCTTTGGGGACGCTGTGTGGAGGTTTTTTTAGGAGAGGAAGTTCTGAGAAGGAAAAATGTATGAGAGGTGGGTAAAAATCTGGGGGTCAGTATCACATTTTATAGTATGTCCAGTATGTCCAGAAGTGACACATTTTAATCCATCCCTCCCACTGTGGTAAGGCGATGTTCTGAGAGATTAAAATGTCTCCCTCAACCAGTCTCTCCCGATCCGGTCCACCATGCAGTTGGTGGGCAGACGCATTTTCCGCCAAGATTCGGATAAACCTCACCGCAAAAACCCGGGCACCCCTGCTCACCAAACCTAGCGAACCACTTGGTTAATAATTTAAATCAGTACTAAAAAAATATGAAACATTAGTGAGACTCTTGCATAATTTATTTTTATTTATAATATAGATATGTAAGTGTACAGTGGAGTTATATAAATTACGTATCGGTACAGAAATTGTTGCAATTACAATCTCACCAAAGAAGAAGCTAGTTCTTGTGCATGATGAGCGAGTTACACTAATTATTACTGAAATAGAATAACATTATGCAATAGGTAAATATATAATAGGAACAATTGAGACTTCTGGATCATCTATATGTGTAGGTGTACATACATAGGATACGGTAACATACTAAAATATTGTGCACTTACTGCACTTAGGAGAAATTCGAAAAATCTAAATAAAATAGAGATGAATATTGATTAATAATAAACAGAAAGAAAGAGAAAAACAGGTAATTATTTAGTTAATTATTCCCGATGAAGTGTAGCTTCAGTTTGAGTTTCAGTTTACTGATGTCTTTGGTTTTTTTTTATTTCAATGGGAAATAATGTATATTGAATATATGTATTGAAAATACCATTATTTTCATGTCAAAGTTACAAATGATTTCTTCGGTAGCCTTTTTTTATTTATTTATGACTCTCCCTGAATAAAATATCACTTTATTGCCTTTGACTATATTAACTGTAAGACTACAATTTCAATTAAAAATCCAGACCCTCAACTCACAAATAATGTAATAGTGTAAACAGAACGTCCTGTGCTCTTTTTAACACAATGAGATACCCAAATTGTTGCAGCTTGTCGATAAATTCAATACTGGTAGAAGTATTGTGAAATTGTTTCTTTGTAGTCTAAGTTGGACCACACATGACCGCTGAGTAGTAGGTACTTCCAAGTGGCTTGGTTCAACAAACTTTGACTTGATCGATGGAAGTATTTAGGCATTTGCATGATATATTCAAACGTTGCATTTTTATGGTAATGTCAATTTGCATTACGCAGAATGCTCCCAGGTGACTAATACACAATGAACTCTCAGTACTTATTTATGGTTGTCGAAAGGAACGACAAGAGAACTGACTGTTTTTATGATTTCACTTGAGACATGTATTTTCGTTGGCATTGTGTTGAACATACTTCGAAAGAAGGAAAAAGCTTTGGTATCTGAAATATGTAGAGGGATCTGAACTAAGTACGGAAATCTTTTAGCATTGTTACAATATTTTTACTAATTGTGTTAATTTCATTTCTCGTTTTGTGATGATTCGGCCTGAGCGATTTTAAAACCACTTGGGCCACGTGGCGTCTGTCATCTTTTACCAATACAAATGACATGTCCTCAAAAAATTCTCCTTTTCTACTATGGAACACCAAGTTTCACTTTGCATTTAAATGTTTATCATAGACGCTCCCGCACAATTTGAAAAAAAAAAAAAAACAGAATACCGCGAAAGATACCAGGGGTCCTAGCATGGTCGATTGATGTAGGTTTTATCGAAAATATCGGTAACTTGCGATAGCTACCGAGCACGACTGTAGACCGCTAACGAACAAACTAGCAATGACTAGGAGTTCGCAATGACTAGGGGTTCCTAATATATTTGACGTAAACTGTTGTTTATTCGTTAGCGGCCTGCAGTCGTGCTCGGGAGCGATCGCAAGTTACCGACATTTTCGATAAAACCTATATGGATCGACCATGCTAGGGGGCCTGGTCAAGGATTGCGAAATTTTTAATACCTAAAACGAAAAAAAAGTGAACTGGTAATAATACGTTTGTCTAAATAAATGTGATTTTTAGTTTTGTATAAAGTGGCAAGTAAGTACAGCTTATTAAAAAAATATCTATTAGGTTTAAAAAAAAATTACTCTGTTTGCGTTCAATAATTTAATATTTTTAATTGCGTTAATACGTAACTGTCTTTCATCTCGATACTTTAAAAAACAATAAATTATTTAAGGATGCATTAAAACCGCGAATCTATTTGAAATTTGATGTCATATACGAGTATCTATTTATCTAGGCTTTGTAAGTGCAGATTTTTAAATTTCCTCTTCTTATTCTTGACGAGGCTTCTTACTAGAACGTATGGACCAATGCCCTCAGGTTTCATCTTCTGTTATTCTTGGCACATCTCTCAGCACACTTTGGGTATACATACAGTATACACAAATCACATAGATAAAATAAGAAGCATCTACTTAATGTGTCAGCCCTTATAATTTATGGACGATTTTGTTTCTATTCTACGTCTTTCTTTTAGACAAGATACAAGATACTTTTCAACTCTTAGCTCCCAACAAGCTAATCAAACATTTTTCATGGGATGAACTGAAAATATCGTCATGTTATTGATTTTTATATTCCTTCTAAAAATTAATAACATGACGATATTTTCAGTTCATCCCATGAAAAATGTTTCATTAGCTTGTTGGGGGCTAAGAGTTGAAAAGTCTTAAGTAAATTGGCTAAATCAGTTTTCTTTCAAATCGATATAACTCACACTTCATGAGATTTTCTGTTTCGTTAGATTTTAGGCAAATTTTCTTAGAATATTTCAGATCAAAAATTCTTTAGGAACGTTCTTTCAGTATCTCCTTTTACAATTTTTTATTTTTATTGGACATACGTATAATTTATTCAAAGCTGATTTTGGTGGCGCTGCTGATTCAGCAGCGTCACCAAATCTGATTTGATTAAGCAGTTCCACAACCATGAGAAATTTTGTCTTAAAATATTTGTTTTTATTCAAAGATTGCTTTAATTTAAAAAAAAACAGTACACATTTGAATGCTGTTATAAGCACAGCTACGCTTCTGTCATATTATTACCATTGTTTGTGATCTCGGTCCAGCCGAGTCTTATGAAATGATATTTTCGCTATAGGTACTGCTAAATGACATAAACTACCTATCCACAAAGGTATCATTATGTCATTGGTTGACAAATGATTCGTGACACTGTTAACAGGCATATCACAAAGGTGATAACGACCGTGTCGACAATGGAGGAATTTTACGATCGACAATGTGAGTGTAGGTACCTATTTAGCCGACAAGTTGTCGTATTCAAATTTCTATATGGAGGTCGGGAGAAACCAATACCGTTTGTCCATTCGGCTTAGAATTGTATTTGAGAATTTCCACAATTACACGTTGGTTTTTCGAAATAACGTTAGTTAAAAACTACCTACATTTTATAGTATACTTCTTACGATAATAGTTCACGTAAGATTTCAGAGTCTGGAATCGGACGTAGGGATGTCGAAAGTGAAAAAAAATATCGATATATCGATGTATCGATATTTATTAAAATATCAATATCGACGTCGATATATCGAGGAAAAAATATCGATATATCGATATATCGGTAAAATTTTCAAGATATTTTGCATTTTTAAAATAATATTGTATTCAGCTCAATATTATCAATAGTATTTTTAAAATCTCAATAAAAATTAAGGTATTTTTATCAGTATTCATTTCTATTAGGTAATAATTACAAAAATATCAAAAACTAAAAAGCTGTCTTCTAACTTGTATGTAAACTGAGACGCATACAAAGTTTGTATGCGTCTCAGTAACATTTTATTGGTTTATTAATCTGTCAAAAAGGACTTCGTGTTTGGAACAAGGTATAGTCAATAATCATAGACAATTGGGAACCAACACATAGGAGTGGCTTAGAAAAAAATGGCGAGAAATAGCATACATTTCTATGTATGTACCTACACACATGAGATAGTATTAGTGATCACAAATTCTAATGCAAAAACAATAGATTTGTAAGCTATGCCAGATGTCATGACCCAATACAGTTTTTTTCCGTTCGTTCCTATACGGTTTTGGATTCTAGTGACTTTAAATACATAAATTTAAAAAAATATCGTTTTTGATACAATTTTCGATATTGGATATTTTGTATCGGTATATCGATATATCGGATCAAAATATATCGATATATTGAATTAAAAATATCGATACTTTTTCAACAAGTCTAATCGGATTTAGCAATTCTCTAACAAAAATTAGCTTAATTTGTCAAATTTTTGAAAAACAATTTACCAATTTTGCTAATTCCTAAAATTGATACTACGATTGATCAATTTTGTGATATTCCACCTAAGCACCTCAAATTGCTTGACCTAATAATATCAATAATACACACTACTACTAATATTGACGCCATAAGCAAAAAGGCAACTATGAATTTGTAAAAGTAGCATTATGACATACGAAATATCTATTATAATTAAAAGAACATTAGAATGCGACCTAACTTACAGCTAAAATTTATAGCATACATCCATATATAATAACAACAATGATAGCATAGCATCTATTTTACATATCGCAATTATTCTATGTAGATTAATTCTTCAGAATAACTCCTTTATTTGTTCCTAAAAGGAATCCTTGATATTTAAATTGAATGCTTTTTGTCTTGCCCACAATCGAATCAGCGATATGAATGGTATAAATCTGCGAATTTAATGGCTGGAGTGGCCTTTACAAATTAAGACTTTATTGTCGAGTAATCCGTAACCCATGAATTTTTGTATTTCTTTACCAAAGCATTCAAGACGGCGTATTAGTATTACAAAATTATCACATTATTGCTAGCTCTAAGACAATACTACTGTCGACTTGTTCCATCACTTTACCACATTTTCTGGACAGCTGAACGTATTTATAACATAACATCATAATTACAATGATAATAATAATTATAATATTTGATTGATTCGTACAGCCCTGCTTTTGTAAAATGTCACCTTAAGTGAACACATTTATAATAAACTAGCTTTTGCCTCCGGCTTCGCTCGCATAGTATTAGGGGGTTTCCCACTCCGCCTCCTTCACCCCCCCCCCCCCCCCCTTCCTCCAATCCCCCTCCCCGCCTCCCCTCCTACTGCCATACCCGTTACATTCATTTTTCAAACAGCTCGCGTGCCACTTATTAAATCGTAACAATCAAACACGTGCAGTTTCGCATTTATAATATTAGTATAGATATTTATTTTATTAATATAGATTAGTATTTTATACATATTTGAATTTTTACTATCAAAAGAATCTCCATAGTAACCTAAAAATAACAAAATGACAGCGCACGTCAAACAATTACTTAGCAGCGTTTTGCTTTTCGTCCGGACAATAAACGTATAATAAATAATTTCATAACGTCAGAGCTTTCCAATGTATACCTACCTATGTGTGCCTATTATACTTACGAGCTATATAAGTCTTAGATGTAAGTCACTAGTTATAATTGTAAATCTTAATTGGAAGCCATAAATCACTAGCTATACAAGTCTTAGATGTAAGTCACTAGTTATAATTGTAAATCTTAATTGTGAGCCAGTAAAATAAGTCTCTAGCTATAAGTCTTAGATGTAAGTCACTGGTTATAATTGTAAATCTTAGTTGTAAGCCAGTAATATTAATTCCTTTAAATACTTATTTGTACAGCGCCCTTGAGGTGATTTTTCATAAAAACGTCGCTATATAAATTAGCTAAATATTATTATTATTATTACCAATATATACCTGTATATACCTATCTATATATGCCTATATTACTCGCAAATAATGTAGCTTTCCATTAGTGAAAGAATTTTTAAAGTGCATTCGGTATTTATTGCGTAAAAGAGTAACAAACATCCATACATCCATACAAACTTTCGCCTTTATAATATTATTAATTAATTAATTACAAAAAATAATAGGATTTCTACAATGCTATTATTATCTTACTTGTGTAACTATAGACTAGACTCTAGTCACTAGACAAACTATTATAACAACTTATGGCTAACAGATTGCATCCATCGGTTCGTCGATCACTAATGTAATATAACTACGAAAAACAATATGTACAATGCATTTGATCAATGATCGTGATGCTGCGTTAAAACGTACATACATTGTTATTTACTTATATTCTGTAAAAATATAAAGAACCTTGCTTACATTAATTAGAGAAACGTAGATACAGTTTGCACCCAGATGACATAATTGAGAAAACTTATTATTGGATGTGCTGTTATTTAATCTTGGTATGTATTTAATAAGAATGCATAATATATCCGAATTAATGTTTGGGAAAGCAAAAGCTAAATTTTATTATGGGCGGTATAAGAGTACAAGGATTTGATCGGAATATTTATCTTCCTAAATGTGATTCGTCGAGGGACGAGATAAATTGAGATGAAGGGCTTCGAATACTGTTAATCCATTACGAAAAGTGTGAATAATATATATTATAGGCAATATAAGAATGTGTTCTCAGGTATTTATGCTTATTTTAAGGGTATGAGTGCCAAAAAAAGTTAAGTTAAAAGTTAGTTATGCAAAAGTTATTAAAGCATGAAGTATGCTTAATTAGTTCCGTACATTTTCTTCCAATCTAGACCCCCTCCCCTTGGTGAGATAAATTTGGGCCACTTCGTATATTCTTTTCAAGTAACGTGAGAGTTTGCTGGACCCCCCCCCCTCCCCCTTTTGAGCTCACGTAATTAATGTATGCCCGCTAATGTGAAACTGATAAAATAAATATGTAACATGTTGAGTCTAAAGTCATGGTGTTTGAAAGAGAGAGTACGAAAACAGTGTGCAATGTAGTTGTGAATGATAAATACTTGGAGCAGGTGGATGAGTTTGTGTATCTGGAAAGTATATTTACGAGAGATGGTAAGGCTGAAAGAGATATTGAAAGAAGGGTAAATACAGGTAACTCAATTAATTGAGGACTGAATGCCGTTGGCCCTAATAAAAAACTGTCAAAAAAGCGAAGCTAGCAGTCCACAATGGAGTCCTGGTACCTACCCTGATGTATGGCACTGAGGCACGAAACTGGTAGAGGAAGGATGAAAGTAAACTGAATGCTGTTGAAATGAGATCCATGAGTAAAACTATGTATGATCGTATGAGAAATGTGGATATCCGCAAATAATGTAAGGCTGATGAAAGCATATGAGTAAGATTAAGAAAGGGACCCTCAGATGGTTTGGGCATGTAGAGCGAATGAAAGAAGAAAATAGTGTGAGAAGAATATATGACGCAAATGTGAATGGAAGAAGACATGGCACGATCAAGTGAATCAGATACTTGGGTCGGGCCATGTCAAAAGTCAGAATAATAGAAGAGTATGTATGAGACGATGTATGATTGTGAGTGAGGCAAAGAGTGTGTGCCAAGACCGAGTTGTTTGGCGGTCCGTCCTCTCTGCTTACCCCTGCGGTAACGGCGTGATGGTTAGTTAGTTAGATAGTAAAAGTAACATAAGATAACATAGAAACAAAAATAATACTGTAAGACAAATCAATAAAACTACATTACGGAACACATGTCCAGAAAAGGTAAATCTATCCATTACCTACTACATCCACCTACTCGATTCTAAGCAATCTATATTCTAAAAAGTTCTAAACTCAAGTTTAGAACTTTTCGCGTCGAATTATAAAAGTGTGTTCTAAAAATCCAGCAGTTATTTTAATGCGGTTACGCAAAAATCGTATACCTAAATCTGACCGCATTCTGCAGGCGACTTATAAAAGTGGGACACTGTAAGTAGTAGATCCGTTTAGTATGTGTTTGGATTGCAAAATTTGTTATTCGTTTTAGATTTTTTCTAATGTTTAGCAGCGGGGCTAAAATTCATACTAATAGATACTCATTACAACATTGTTAACTAGACGTAACCAGAAATAGCATTTCTTAAAAATTTCAAATATCTGGTACCTACAGAATTAATTGTTCTTCGTTGGGTGGGGTTTTATTATAAAAAAAACACAGATGCCTAGATGAGTCATTTGCCACAACAAATCGTGTATGAATGGTGTTATTATATTTGAATATCTTTTTGCATTTGTTGGAAGATTTTTGATAATGCGTTTTTCCTCCTTCCTTCTTGAACAAATATTTTAAAGGTTTGACCTGTCACTGAAAGGATCCCCGTAATTTTAATCGCCAAGGAAGAAAGAAGAACAATGCATCTCAATAATCGTTCACGACATATTATTTATATAAGGAAGTGGCGGGCAGGCGGGCAGTAGGCGGGCTGCTTGGGTTTGTTTTTAACGATCGTTAAACTGTATATCTGTTGCGTGCCCGTTGAACGTCATTTTTACACATTTACTAATAACAATATTACGTTTTTTTATGATTTTTATGTTGGTTGCATTATATTTCCCTAGATTTGCGCAGGGGTCGCGGCCATCTTGCTTCATAGCTTTGCGGGAAAACTTTTTGTTGATAATTTAGTTTTGCTAACGGTAGGTTTTAGGTTATTTCTGAACTGTCATTTTTAAATGACTTCCAAGTGAGTTTAATAAAACTTCAACGAAACCTATTTACTAATATAAACGCCTTATGCGTGTGTAAAAAATATTATTTAAAAATGAATCCTAGATGTCAGATTTTTTCAGTTATTCTTTCGGAATTACTATTATTTTTAATCGTATTTTTTTAATAATTTTTAATTGTACGAACAAGATAAAAAGTGAAGTGACAGTTTTCTTACAAATTCATTAAATAAGAAGACTGTGTTTTTTTGAATTTTTAATTTTCCGAAATTTTTCGACCATTTAATAGAATGTGTTTACGGTAAGCTATTTTTTTTCAATTTTTTTCATGTTTGTAGCTAAAAATACTGCAATTTTTAAACATGAAAGTATATTTCAAATACAAAAATATTCAAAAGTATTTGTTTTTACGACATCTTTAAAAATAAGAAATACACAAGTCATTTAAAATACGTTGGAAAAATTCAAAAATTCGTTCAGAAATTGTTAATGCAACTGGCGTATACAGCAGATAAACTACCCCTCTGACTGTGTAAGCAGTGTATATATTTTTCCATGAACAATTTATTGTCATTTTTTTAATTAGTAATGTTTTTAAAGAAGTGTCCCGGTGTGGATTAGTTTTTTTTTTACAAATCTACAGGAAGAGAAAGCAAGGTCACTGTTTATAAACAATAATTTTTCTCTTAATAAGTTCAAATTAACAGGAAAATTATTGTCTGCGTCTGATTTCAAAAAACTTTGTGTAAAGCCCTTTGAGTAACGCCAGGGACTTCAGTTACTTACCTATTTCCATATATTTACTGATTTTGTGCTTTTGTGAGATTCCCTTATAAAACCTGTAGGTAACCATAAGAACTGAAAAGTAGTAATAACAATAATCTTTTTTACGTTAACTCCTCACAGGAGACCATAAAGAGGATTTTCCTTGGGGCCTATGTCATCTTTGAGAATGCTGTGTTGAGGGTCTTTTTGAGTAGATGAAGGGGTGAGCATGGCTCTTTTAGGAGTGAGGAAACACAGGGCGGCAAATCGTTCCACCGCTGAGCTGTTGAACACAAGAACGAGTCGTAGAAACTACCTGTTCTAATGTGTCAAATGTCAACCGTGTACAAATGCTAGGCGAAGAACCAATTTGAATTAATTTAGTAAAATTTTCTTGCGCACGCTGTCGACCTGAGGCCATGACTTTATAGTGTCGGTTAGTATAATCTGTTCATAAATAATAATTTCGGTAATTATAGGAACTAGGTACATATTAGGAATCTGTTCATAACTTCGGTAAGTATTGGAACTACATACCTACTAGGAATCTTTCATAAATTATAGTTTCGTAATAAAAAGTAGTAAGGCGCAACAGCAGTTACTTGTAATACCGTTCACATTCCTAGCAGATCTTAAAAAAATGTTGAAAAACACGAAATGGTTTTACATTGATTTTAAATACATTCTTGGTGCAAAAGATTATTAGGACGATAAAGACTAACGTTCAGTGCACTTGTCATACAAACCATTTGATTGTTAGGTTGGGTATAAGTTGTACTTTACAATCTTTTAATCTACAAAAAGCAGTAAAAGTGGCAGTCATTATTTTTAATTCGCTTCGGATCGATTGCATCGCATCCAGTCATTAAAACAATGCCTAGACTAATTATTTTTATTCTGCCGGCTGCCTTTGTGCAACACATGATCTATTTGGTATTCAACCACCAGTCTGATTGCTAATCGCTCCCGTCTGTGGACTGAGAATCATTAGATAATGATTTTTGCCTTTTGCTTGGTTATGTCAATTAGCTGCTATTTTTATAAAGTTAAAACTCGACGATGCGATATTTGAACAAAAACATCATTTGGATTGATTGACAATTAAAATTCACAAAATCCCACAAATGTTATCACCTATTTGTAGGATTTATAAAAAAATATTATAAAATCGTAAACCTCTACTTATTTTAAATTGTACAATATTGTGGCAAAAAGCGCTCCAGTGGTTAACCTAGAAATCGTTTCCGGGGCGGCGGTACCCATACCCGGCTCCCAAATTGATTTGGGATAAAATCAAAATCAATATTAATTAAATAGATACATCAAAACAAATCGCAGAAAACCACATTAAAAGGATTGACTCCGCAGCACAGTACCATTTATAAATACATTATCAGACACTTTACCACAGTGCTGAAGAAAGAAGGAGGTAGAAAACGCCATAATAACTCCAAAAAAAATCATGGATAAATTGGATTGGTGTTTTATAATAATTGAAATCCCACTATTTTTTAAGTAGTATGTGGTAAAACATATAACGACTGTGAATGAAGAATGTGGTAGTGGAGCATTTGCTTTGTATTTGTTGCTGATATTTTTATCAATGCAAAGAAAAGCAAAGGGTGTGGACTCGACTAATATTAACAAACTAAATTGTGTAATACACATTTTGCTGTAATTCCGAATCTTGCATTACCTAAGAATTTGATTCACTGGATCGACCCATGTCTTTTGGTTTCTTCGACTTCTTCTTTCGTCCATTTGCGCATCATAAATCTACCTGAGACTTCTTTCTTCGTCCGTTTACCCCACGTATACAAACATTTTAGCAAAACACGCGAGTCAGTCAGCGTTTTGAACAATACATATCGATCCTATCCTTGTGGAAATTCCCAAAATTATAGAGAAACCGGTTTGGTCTTACATACTTTCCAAACATTGGGTAACATGGCTGAGTGGTTCGAAAGGTCGTGCGGGTCCCACTGCAGCGTCGCGGGTTCAATCCTCTGCTAGCTAAATCCTCATTGCACAAGCAACTTCGTCAGCTTATAAGTTTTTTTAAATTGCCAGGTTCCTCGTTATCTGAAACCATTAACAATAAATACATAGTTCAGTATAAAAACGAGAAATTTAAAAAACTGTGAAAAAGAGAACTAATATAGATTAGTATGTTATGAAATCAATTGAAATTCTTGTTTGTATCAAATGAAATCAAATGGCAATAACCGTGTCAGTTGGGGTCGCAGGGAACGCGGAAACTGCAAATGGTTTTAAGAAACCAGATCACCGCCAATCTCACATGAACCACTCATTTTCGTTACGCAACGTCCACAGTCCACATGTCACTTCGACTTCGCAATGGTAACGGATACAGTCCCAAATGCGGTCAGGCTTGAAAGAGCAGAAAATAGAGATACGGTTGATATGATATGACTGCATGATCGGGGCTTTGGTTATGATGCAACGCCCCACACTTGAGACTTGTGGTGGTTAATCACAGTGCTGGATTTCAAAGACCTAAAGATTCCTTTACTAACATCAGTGTACTACGCCATGGTACATTCACACCTTTCTTATCTCTGCTGTATCTGGGGAGTGGCCTCAAAGAAATTGATAGCTGATCTGCAGGTGGTTCAAAACCGAGCTCTCAGAAATGTTTTTGGACTTCCATGGGACACCCATGTCAGAGACATCTATTCAGTTTCCGGTATTCTTCCAATCACAGTCCTTCCTAAATATGAAATCACAAGCACCATCCTACAAATTACCCAACAATTAACTCACACTAACATCAAGCCACTTTACAACGAAGACATCCACACTCACAATACTCGAAATAGCAATAAAATCCGCATACCTCAAACACACACTACAAAATATGGCATAAAATCTCTGATCTATGTTGCCTATACACTATATAATTCGCTACCAGATATGTACAAGGAATCCAGCAAAATAAAAAAAATTCAGAGTAATGCTTTAAAAGAATATTTTCTAAGTATGTTTAAAGATGAAACTTTGTAATTTTCTTGTCATGTTCAATTGTCTTGTTTCTTTTTCTCTTCTTTTCTTTTCCATTTAGTTGTAATCATCCATATCTGTATAACCTTGTTCCTTTTTTCTTTAATTGTTTTCTATTGTTGCTACTCAACCTGTCTTTTATTTTTCGTCTATATTGTATGTGAAACTTATATTTTTAATATCTTAATTCCTATGTAAAATTTTAACTATTTCCCCCCACCCATGATTTGTATGTTCCTCCTGTCCTAAAATGAGTTCTGTAACTCATCGGCATTGATCTAGCAAGAAATAAAAACAATAAAAAAAAAAAAAAATTAAAAAAAAAATTCTTGGTCAATTTATTTTTCTGGTGCCGTCTCCTCTCGGAGTTGGTAATAAACAGGTAATGTTGCAGTCCGGAACAAAGCGGATTTACCACATAACGATGATATAGACTTAGAAGCCTTAGTCTACCATCATTATTCCCCACAGGTTTTAAGTTGCGTTATCTTGTGTTAATCACTGCTCATTATGTGACCAAGATCTGAAGACTTAGACCAATATCCCAAGGACTCTTTGGTTATGATAACAAATTTTGACAATGAAGAAAAACTTAGGGGTGCCCGCGAAAGACATAAAAGCACTTAAATATATTTCTTGTTAAATACAGCGGATGGCAACATAAAAATAAAAATTGAGTCCATTTCGCATTTAGTTTGTGAAACAAATATATTATATTCGTTTCAGATCCCCTTAAATTTTGCATCCGGTTACACGATCCTTCTACGTCTGTGGCAAATCAGGTACATACATAATAATAAAGTGTCGGAGCATTTGACAAAGGGCATAATTACTAATGACAATCAACACGTCAACATGTCTTCAGAGATAATTGGATGTCAGATACCATGGAGTTTATATACCTGTAACTTGCCCATTCTTCTAACACATTATGTACGAGTACAATGACGATAACAATAACTGCCAGTTGTCGAATTTTTTTTATATCAAAAGAATAATCATGATCCTGTCAATTACTTTAAGTTTTTATTGTTCGCCCTTTCGTATACCATTTCAATCAAACGCATATATCATTATGTGATAACTGATAACAAAAACGTGCAAACGTTACGCAAAATCTAATAATGACCACATGGCAACATTATGATTTCCGAGATTAATAATGAATTTTGTCACCACGTATTAAGTGCATGCATAAAGGCTCGCACGCCTTACTTATGAATGTCTATAATGCATGACAGACAGTCGGCTATTTGCAGTGGTATAAAAACAGATACAAAATGCACGTCTGTTTTGCAACCGCTGTTGGCTCTTGTCCATAAAAGCAACCTTTCAATTGCACTCCACATTGCCACACGACATGTTCCAAATGGCGAAACTCTCGGACTTAGAAGTAGAAGTAGCAATCAGAAATGATTATTCCAGAACCATTAATAAATACGGTAGCCCAGAGCCATGCCCTCGGATATTATCTGAACATTCACTTACGCTGGATAAATTACCCTAAATCAGACCTTCCAAAACTTACTGACTCACCCTTTACAATTTTTTTCTTCAGCGGCCCTATCTCTTTATTGCACTTGCATCGCATCTAATTTTCATGGTTGGGGTTGAGATATCCGTCGAGAAACTATCTTTCTGTTCCGCGCATCACGCATCATTTTTATGAGGAGATCAGTTGCGTGCATTGCTCTATGACCAACGGTAGGCTGCAGGTATTTTCGATTGTACCTACTAAATACGGAATGTTTTGGTGACCTTGAAAATGCAATTTTAATATCTTCCGTTGATCGTTGTAATAACAAATTAACGGTTGAAAAAAAAACCACAAAATCATGATATAAAATTGTTGCTTTCTATAAAATAGAGCAGTTTTCATGTTACAATATTACAATATTTTAATAAGTAGGAATATCTTTTCAGCCTTTATGGACTGCCGCCACTGCTGGAGAGTTACGCATAATATGTCATAATGTCTTACAATTAGGAAATAATTTAAAAGTGGGTTCATCGTTCTTACAATTTATTTATTGAACAGCGATTTAGTTTTAATTAATTTAGTGAACTAGTCAAAACGCACACACGAGTAGATTCGTATAAAGACCGGTCTGTCGCGGTCTTCTCGAAATCCGACCAGTTGTAATATGCACTGTGTACATTTCATTAGAAAACAAAGCGTCTGGACATTATTATGAATATCACCGATATGACACTAGTGGCAGACCTACATAGTTATAAAAGCGCCGGCGTTATTTGGCTTGGCCTATTTTGGGCAATATGCTGAAATAGGCCAAGCAAAATAACGCTGGATCTTCTATAGCTGATTCTGTCAATGGTATTTTTTTGCTATAACTTAATTAACTATAAAGTTTGCTCCAAAATACACCATTAGAAATTCTTTTGACTTGATTGATGAGCTAGAAAATTTACATATCCCCAATGGTGCAAAATTAGTCTCCTTCGATGTTGTTAACCTGTTTCCAAATATCCCCGTAGCTGAAAGTAAAAATGTTTTATCTAAATTGCTACAAAATTCAAAGTTACCAAATAATTTATCTAAGGATTTATCTCACCTGTTTAATATATGTCTTAACCAAAACTATTTCCAATACAATGAATGTTTTTATCAACAAAAAGAAGGCTTGGCCATGGGGGCACCGACATCACCCCTCATCGCTGATATATTCATGGACAATTTAGAAAATAATATTTTTAATAGTAAATCACCATTATTACAAAACTTATTGTTATGGAAGAGATATGTTGACGATGTTTTCTGTGTTTGGTTGGGAACCAAGAGACAACTCAACTCCTTCCTGTTGCTAATAAACTCCTTCCATAAACAAATTTAATTCACCATAGAAATAGGAACCAATTCTACCTTAAACTTTCTAGATCTTACGTTATCAATAATAAATAATAAAATCGAATTTAAAATCTACCGCAAACCGACGTTCACTGACATAACGATTCACAATTCCTCTAACCATCCCAACTCCCATAAACATTCAGCGTTTCATTCCATGATACATAGATTAGTTACAGTCCCTTTATCAAATACCAACTTTGCAATAGAACTATCTACGATCAAACAAATCGCAATAAATAACGGTTACAACCCAAATATAGTAGACAACATTCTAAATAAAAAATTAAAAAAATTATCCACTAGTAAATTTTTATACAATAGTCCACCTCATAATAATAATATACCAAGTAATAATAATCAACCTCATCAATGGCGTAGAATCCTGTACATCAATAATTTCTCTCAAAAAAGTGTTAAAAATCTCCCATCAGAAATCAAACCAGCATTTTACACTAATAATAATATAGGCAAACTTTTAATGAACGGTAAGGATAAGGAAGACAGTCTATCACACTCGGGAATTTACTCACTTCAATGCAGCGATTGCGCATTTTTTTATATTGGTAAAACAGCGCGCAACATAAACACCCGTGTCAAAGAACATCTTCGATGTTTACACAGCTCTGGATTTTCAGAATTTGCAAACCACTTGATTGAAAACGATCATAAATTTGACAAAAACGCTGGCGCCAAACTTATTCATAAAAACGACATCGGTCTAAGGTTGGATAATTTAGAGGCACTTGAACTTAGGAAAGCCATAAACACTAATAGTAAGGTAGTAAATAACCAACTTAATTTAAATAAAAGTCCCATACTAAGATTGTTCCCTATTGATAAAGAACACGTCCGTTCCCTTCCCAATTCTCCATCTATGCCTCCCTCTTCCTCCTCCACTTGACGAGTCCAGCCCAGCCCATTTTTTGTTAAAATATATATTATAACACAAATGTAACCTAATGTTAGTAGAGTATTATACTGCCCTGATGAAGCTACGGTTGTAGCGAAACCCAGTCGGCATAAAGTATAAAAATAAAAGTGGTGTTTACAAAGTTATTGTTTTATTTTAAATTTATAACTTAATGTGTAAATTCTTCAATTTATAAATATTTAAGATGACGAAGTGTTTTCTTATTGCCCTCTTATGTCCCCTGTTGTCTCTCTTCAGCCATCCTTGGTGACGATATTGTCCACTTTGAGAATCACTGCGCTAGAGTCAAAGGAATTTTATATTTCAATGGATTAAGTGGCATTAAAGTATACACAATTTAACAAAAATGTTTTACTCGATTAAAAATGTTGGCATTTCTAAATATTTGTACGGAGTTTGTAGTGGCTGGAATATTTCCTTTGAAATCATGCCTTTTTGTGTAACTGGGTTTCATTAAACTGGTAATGGTCATTTTATGCACATTCATAAATTTAGATAATTACCTAGCATTTATTGCATAAATAAACTTTCTGCACTTTTTTATACATATAAAAAAACGTATAAGTGATTTTAACAACTCGCTATTCGGAATTCGATGATGCTGCGGCAATTAATCAATTAATCAAAGATCCACGCATTTTCGTTAGTGACATTCAACATCAATAAAATCCAGTTTTATTGCTGACCGAAATCCACTTATGCCTTTGCACATGGCTCCTACGTATACCAGATGCTCAGCTTTAAATCTCCGTGGCGAATATGCCTCGTAATCGTTCTACTTTTTGTCTTACCAGTCAGGTTTTATTACATCCATTTACAGTCAATTACAAGAGATGACTCTGTGGCCTAATCTGCAATATAGACCATAGTGCATTTGCAAGTTACTGCACCTTCTATACCGCTCCTTAAATTAAAGGATGCATCGCATATAAATTATACATCAGTTCGAAGGAGTTCCACGTTGAAACTTGTTTGACAGACTTTACGAAAGAGCAGATCATAACATGAATTCTGAATAAGTTGGGCAATTGTTGTTTAGAGACTGAGCAAGTCTATAACAAGATCGATTGCCAATTCATCAAAGCACATCACACGTGTAAATGAAGCAATAAAATGCTTGTTGGTAATATTTAGAAATAAGACGCTCATGTTTAAATCAAGTTGTTACACATATTCTGATTAGTTTTATTAGAGGTTTGATTTGTTGTAGGTTCCTACTACCATCTATTTTATTAAGCCTGCCAACCATTATTTTTTTAGGTTTTCTACCCAATAATTGAATAAATAAAACTATCATTTTTCAGCAACTTTTTAATTAGGTTATTACCTAAGTTTATATTTCTGACAATTTTCCGGCGTTCCGCAAGGTCGACTCTTTAATCATTCTTAAATTTAAAACGTTTTTTTTACTTTTGATACTGAATCATTATTATTCACACACGCTCCGTAATCAGACATGATGCTAAAGCTACGTTAAATTATCACTTAATAGATCTGATGTTTAAATAGCTTAACATAAAAAAACCCTGCACCACCCCCAAGTCATAAATGTTCAGTAAGAATCGACAATGGAGATTTTAAATGATATTATAATTTGACATAATGATGATAGGCATCAATAACCAGATTCCATCAGATGAGGAATAGGAATAATTTAAAAAAAAAAAAGCTTTACGTCTCATCTAAATATAATACATCAACGGGGATAGGTAGTTTGAATTCCCTCAGACCAGTTCCAATTTTGAAAAATGATGTTTTATTCAAAATATAAACTAATATTATAAATGCGAAAGTGCGAGTGTTTGTTTGTTACGCTTTCACACCTGAACCAATAAACCGATTTAAAACAAATAGAAAGCTATATTATATGCCAATAATTTAGGCTGTATATAATGGTAAGCGCTGGCGTTATGAAATTAATATTAATATATTATAAATAATGTATTATAAATATTAACATATTATATTTATTATACGTTTTCTGTCCCTAACAAAACTGCTAACGTCAGAAGAAAAGCAAAACAAATCGTTGTCTTGGAAACGATGTTGATATATTGGCGGGAAATTTTATTTCAGGCGTCGAAGTTAATAAAATTGAATCTCAGAAATATTTGTAAGCGCATAACTATTTAACGACTACACGAATTTGGATAATTCTTTTTTTTGTGTTCGTTATTTAAGGTTTGTATAACTGGTGAACTCTTTCGCAGAAAATTGCAATAGGTGGCACGCGAGCCACCTGTTTGAAAACTGAATGTACCGGGAATTCTGAATATATGGAATGCAGGGAGGGGCACTCGGGTAGGGAGTTCACGGGAGGATGAGGAAGGGGAGGAGAAAGGGGAACGGGACGAATGGGATAGGACACGCAAGGAGAAACAATTTCTTTTTTAAATGACATAGCAACGCATGCTGGTTACCAGCTAGTATTATATATAGGGAACGTACCCATACTACGTGTCACGTTTAGGGGGGGGGGGGGGGTCTTCAAAATGTCACGCTGCATACAAATGAGCGCCGGGTTGCTTAGGTTTTTGGTCACCGGTGGGGGGGGGTTAAAAATTGCAAAAAGTTGGTCACGTAGTATGGGTACGTTCCCTAAATCGAAACCTCGGTACTTTATCGCTCATCTAAATTTTTCAAACACTTTCGTTCTAAAGTTCATTGAACCGCAGTTACACAGAACTTTGTATCTATATTTTTTATTAGGTATCATTCCTTGCGTACCTGCCAAATTTACTTTGCTAATATGTTCCCATAGTCTATTCAATTTACGTTTTACCGTTTCTCCAACTAATTATTCTTGAACTAAGTGTATGTATTCCGATCAGGTCACGTCCAAACGCTTTAAAGTATCAGTTTCATAACTTTAATACCCAACGAGAATAATATATTGTCCATCGAACAATGCAGATATGAAATGCGAACCACTTTGAGCATAAAATAATAATCTTTCAACATCACCAACAGATGCCGAGCGTAAGATTTTCGTAATATAATATTTAGAAAATGAAACAAATTTATTAAAAAAATAAACGTTGATTAGAATGAGGTCGTTTCCTAATGTTTATTACTTATTTTGATCAATTCCGATATCTCCAAAATTGACGATGTCATGAGTTTAAAAATGAACAATTATAAAATGTATGAATTACTCGTAGAATAAAAAAATTTAGTATGAGAGGTTCTTATTGCCCTAGTTAAATTGGACCCATCGATTAATATTTGGAACATTTTAAATGACAAGTTGATCATAATATATGATACTCTTCAGCGTTGCCCTAGTTAAAATGGATTGATCAATATTTGGAAGATTATAAATGACAAGTTGACCATAATATAATATGGGTTCATATTTATTAAAGTCCTACCGTACTCTAGATTTACTACTGTTTTGACTCCAGCATAAATTAGGTAATTAAAAAAAAAAAAAACTTTTATTCACAAGTTAGTTTTTTATGAAAAATTTTGGGTCCCACGACAACTCAGCAAAGTGGTGTTTTGAAAATTCTTTTAAAATTCATTAAAATTAAAAGTGATGAAATGAAAAAAAAAACACATATCTTAACCAATTTAACCAAGTTTTTTCATGACTTTTCAAAGGAATGGTGAAGTTACACATAGTTGAGTTGTCCGGTCATCAAAATTTTATTATTGTCTAGGCAGATATGTCCATTTTTGGCTGCTTCGCCTGATGAATGGATTGATTGAACAATTTAAAATATGATTCCGACAAGATTATAATCAAGAGATAAAAAAGAGCACGGGTGTTGATGATTTATGTGTTAAACTGATGATGGCTATCAAATGAGAATCGAGAGCATGAACATTAAAAATAGTGATGATCAATTTTAAAATTAAATGTTACAAATAATATCGCAACATGTTATAGACTAATGATAATAATTAGTGTAATCACATACCTATTCAATTCTGATTAAAATATTTGCCTTTTAGATCTTTTTGGATCTTTAGATCATTTGACTCTACATATAAGTGTTATTATCGTAGTTAAGAAGCAGAAATGAAGAATGAGTTAATGATGAATGTAAGTAAGTCTAAAGTCATGGTGTTTGAAAGAGAGAACACGAAAACAGTCCACAAATAGGTGTGAATGATGAATACTTGGAGCAGGTGGATGAGTTTGTTTATCTGGGGAGTATGTTTATAGAGATTGGAAGGCTTGTAGAGATATTGGAAGAAGGCATAGACATCCAAATTTAATAGACCAGAAGTTACAGATGAGGGGTAAAACCAAACTACGAAGGGTGAAGAGGGGAAGATGACTGTGATTCGTTAAAAAATCAATCTGACAGTATATAGGCATCTCGCATTATAATATCACCATTTAGTTCTTAAAAGCAAAACTGCTTTTTAATGAATAGACCTTTTTACATGGGAGCGCGAATTGCCCGCCACGTTATTATCATATTTGCGTAGTCGAAATCGGCAAAAGAAAGTTCGCCCTTTTTCACACGGGAATATTTTGTTGCCGTGTTTAGTTGAGACATTTTTACAATATTTTTTTTCCGGGCAGATTTTTTTATTTTTATTTTATTTTTATTTTTTATTTAATATATAGATATATAATTGTATGGTGGAGTTATATAAATTACAAAATATCGGTACAGAAATTATTTAAAAATTGCAATCTCACCAAAGAAGAAGCTAGTTCTTGTGCTTGATGAGCGAGTTACACTAATTATAACTGAAATAGAATAACGTTATGCAATAGGTAAGTATATAATAGGATCAATTGAGACTTCTGGATCATCTATATGTGTAGGTGTACATACATAAGACACGTTTTCATACTAAAATATTGTGCATTTAGGAGAAATTCGAAAAATCTAAATAAAATAGAGATTAGAAAGAAAGATAAAAACAGGTAATTATTTAGTTTTTTGTATTTCTTCGGCATTGACTATGTAACAACTTCTAGACATTTTTGTTTTGAAAAGTTTTAATTTTCCATGTACATTTGTTAATTTAATTTTAATTTTTGCGATCGGTTTCGATACGTCTGTATCATTAACGAGCAAACTTAAAACTAACTTAAAAATACAAGTACAAAAATTAATTAGGCGGGGGTAGTGGGAGTGGGGGAATTTGGTGGAGGGGAGAACGGTGGGAGGAGTCAAAATTACATGGGAACATCGTAAGTAGAGGGGATTTAAATGGTGCTATTATTTTATTAACTAAATTAATTTTAGATTTAATTTTTTTGTTGGTTTCTAAAGTTTCTAAAGCGCACTAATTAAAATAAGAATTTATATTGCAATGTTTAAACTTAGTTTTTTCTTTTTTGAAGGTATGACCTGCCTCTATTAGATGGTTTGCAAACTCGGAGTAGTCATTATTGCGCAAACAAAGTTCATGTTCCCTGATTCTAGTTTTAAAATTTTTCTAGTAGTCACTGTGCATCACAATCGTTACATTCCAAAGTGTATATCCCGTTTTTTTCAAATTTATTAGAAATATCCTTGTTATTAATCAAATTTTTTATTTTAGAATTAGTATAGAAAGCTGGAGAAATATGATCTGGTAATGGATATTTTTAAAGATACATCGCCGGTATAATCGCTGGTATGATACAGACGTATCGAAACCGGTCGCAAAAATTAAAATTAAAGTAACAAATGTACATAGAAAATTAAAACTTTTCAAAACAAAAATTATTTAGTTAATTATTGCTGATGAAGTGTAGCTTCAGTTTATGTTTCAGTATATTGATGTCTTTGGTTTTTTTTATTTCAGTAGGAAGGTTGTTGAAAAACTTTATTCCTAAATAGATATAATGGAGTATTTCCACAAACGAGGAATTCTGTTGAAAATGTACGGAATATTTAAAGATTATTTTTCTGATTTTAATAATCCTACTAAAAATGTTTGATTTTTATGTTTTCATTCAATATTATTGATTTTAAAAACGATCTTCAACCGATCAAATCAAAACGGCCCATGGTTGGGAAATGGGTTTGTGACGTCACAAGTGTCGCTAAGCTGAACTAGCATAAATAAATACTGTCAGTGAGCGTCCTCACTCATGACGTCACACGATAGCCACGCCCCAAAATATCGTTTTTGCGGTAATTCCAAAATGGGAAACTTTAACTCGCTGTAGAAAATTTATTCGTCAACATAAAAATAAAATAAAAATGCTGTAATCATCGTAATTTTTTTAAGCAATAAAAAAAAACACGTGGAAATACCCCATTGTTTTGCATTTGTTTGGTATTAAATTTTGGTATTTTGATGTTGTCTTCATATCTTTTTGGTTGGTGAGTTTCAAATTTTTTGATGATATTATCTTTGTAAATTTGGATAATTGCATTTTTCTTGAAGATGTTCTCTACTCGAGGCACCGTGAAATATGCGAAAAGCGTTTCTGTTGGATAAGTGGAGGGTTTCTTTAGGATTCCTTTAATGATTAGTTTCTGGATCACTTTGATCGGGGTTAGTAAATTGTTGTATGACCCCCCCATCCAATAATTCCATATTGAATTAATGAATTGACGACCTCCGTAGTCCAGTGGGTAAGACTCTTGACTCACAATCCGGAGGTCGCGGGTTCGAACCCGGCATGCGCAAATAAATTTTATTTGTGTTATTTCACAATTAATTCATTAAAAATAATATATAGTATATTTGCGGCATGTTCCAGAGTGGAAGATACTATCAGTATCGCCCTGGTGTAAGACCACCATTCAGAATTGAAACGTTGCTTGGAAATGGCTTTAGCCGTGTTTAGTGACCAGATCTGAATAGCCAGGTACTTTCCAACCTTCCTCTTCCCCACCTCCTTCCCCTCCCCAATACCTTAGGCCTCACAACATACACCAATTGGGGATGCCATAGTCTCACTGGCTCCAGACGGGAGCAGTTGAGATTCTTGTGCGGTATTCACTGTAAAAAAAAAAAAATGACTGGATTAGTGCATATTTAGATTGTTGAGTTTTAAAATATTTCTTAATCTTTTGAATATATATATACACTTTTTGATACGCTTAACCAATTCACAGATAGGGCTCTTCCACTTCATATGTTGTTGTTCTATTTTCACTCCGAGAAATTTAATTTCTGATACTGATTGCAATGTTGAACAGCCTTGGATACATGTGATTTTATTACATTTGTTATTGTGGATAATTATTTAAAATGTTTCATAATTTACTTACCCCTGTAACTCACTGGAGAAACGCCCACATTCGCTATGTTCACATATATTAGGGTATAATGTATAGCACAAGCTCTCACCTTTGTTCGTAAAATGTGCGATGTGACCAGCGCGCTGGTCAGGACAAGAATGATGACGTCACATTTTTTAGATTCAAGCGACGCTCTCGTAAGCCCATCTGGCTCCAAGGCGGAGCTATAGCCGGCTCCATGGGGATGGGGAAATAATACGTTTTTATCACTTAGGGCCGGTCCAGATATATTCATATGTCCATGGAAGAAGGGTAAAAGCAACGGTAACTCCATTAATGGAGGTCTGAATGCCGTTGGCGCTAACAAAAAAACTCTCTCAAGAAGCGAAGCTAGCAAATGGAGTGCTGGTACCTACCCCGATGTATAGTAGCGATGCGTAGAAATGAGAACCTTTAGGCGTATGTGTGGTACATAAAGAAACTATGATCGTGTGAGAAATGTGGAGATCCACAAAGAATGCAAGGCTGATGCAAGCCTAATGAGTAAGACTAAGTAAGAGATACTCAGATAGTTTGGGTATGTAGAGCGGTAAGGAGAATATAGATTATTCGATTAGATATAGATGTTCGTGTGTCTTAAAATAAATGTAAGGGTGGTCTCTTAAGCCCTTCAAACACTTCATTTTCACAAAGAGAAAAAAACGTAATAAGACAAGTTCTGACAATAGTCCAAGCACCAGTCAGATTCAATTTAGCATACAAAACCAAGAAGATTATTAACGTTGGGGCGCCTAATCAATTTTCGAGCATGTAGGTATATTATTTTCTAAAACAGGAAGAGTTTACAAAATATACACTAGTTACATCACTTTCCTTAAGAAGTTTTAGCGAACTACCGCAAGAACACCCGTAATGAGGATCATTATTAGAAAGTACTCATTTCAGAGTCACGCCACGGATTCTGTGAATGTCTCGTACCGCGAATCTGCAAATCATCTCGCACTGTAATATCACTCTTATAATTTTCAATAAACATACCGACATGATTTTTGACCAGGGCCATCGCAAGAGGAAAAAATAGGCGATAAAATGAAATGTACGACACACACAGTTGAGAAATTGCTCTAGAACCAAAAAGACATCTGTCAAAAGGGTGATAAAATACGATTTTAAATAATAGTCTTGCTTGGTGATACGAGGTTTTTTTTAAACTTTATGATAGAAGGATGAGAATCGTACATATTCAAGCTTAATCGTGACGTATACAATAGAAGACAATCTTACGAACAAAGACAACATCAATATCTAGAGTTATTCGGTCTGTATCGTGTATCCTAGATTAAAAGAAGATCATCTGTGATCTAGAAGGCTTTGGTTAACCTCAGATACAGGGACATGCACCAGAACAAGACAATCTTATTATTTTTATTTTTTTGCATTAGCCCCACACAGGGGGCCCTGTGGAAAATAATTATCCTCAGGGCGTGTGTCATCTTTAGGGGATGCTATGTGGGGGGTCTTTAAAGTTCTGGGAAGAAAAAAAGTATGCGGGATGGGTAGGAATCTGGGGGTCAGAGTGTCCAAGAGTGATGGACGTATGAATATATCTCTCCCTTTGCGGTGTAAGGCGAAATAAAGAGTCCCGCTGGAGAGGTCGAAAGGTCTCTCTCAACCAGTGCCTCCCGATCCAGTCTGCCACGCAATTCCATATGATCCATACGATTCCATACGATCCAGTCTGCCACGCGATCCAGTCTGCCACGAAAATCAATATGGTTTTCGGTCAAATAAGAGCACTGCCGATGCTATTATTGCTGTTACAGACTTTCTTGTTTCAAATTTAGATAAGGGTAAAAAATGCATTTCTATCTTCCTAGACCTCTCAAAAGCTTTTGATACTATCTCCCTTGACATCCTTATTAATAAACTAAATACCATTGGTATAAGAGGGAAAGATCTCGAATTTCTTCAAAGTTACTTAACTAATCGAACTCAAAGTGTCAAAATCGAAAACAAATTCAGCCAACCCCTCCCTATAACCTATGGAGTTCCCCAAGGAAGCGTCTTAGGCCCTACTTTGTTTCTCATATACATAAACGATCTTTGTAATCTAATGATAGATGGAAAAATTGTAAGATTTGCTGATGATACTGTGCTACTCATTCAATCTGACACTTGGTTAGATGCATACAAAATGGCTGAGAAATCAATTAACTCTGTTAAAAAATGGCTAGACATTAATTCTCTTGCACTAAATACTACCAAAACAAAATACATTACTTCTAGTATAAATATTGTTGGCCAACCTAATCAAGATGTTGAAATAAAAGTACATGAATGTTCTTGCATTCACGATACATTCTGTCAATGTCCTTGCCTAGATCGAACGGACCATATCAAATACCTTGGTCTAACATTTGATCAATATCTTAAGTGGAATTGCCTGCTTGTCACGAATAAACTAAGAAAACATATTTATTTCTTCAAAAACATTAGAAACATACTATATTCCAAATCTATGAAAATTGTTTATTACTCTCTTTGTCAATCAATCATTGAATATGGAATAATCGCATGGGGAGGTGCAACACTATCAGCTATAGATTCATTATCGAAGGCACAAAAATTAATTATGAAAGTCATTCTTAAAGTTCCCATAATAACAAGTACTGTAGATATATTCAAAAAATTCCCTGTATTAGATATTCGACAAATTTACACAAAAACAATCTTAACTCATCTGTTTAAAAATAAAACATGTACATTTTATGAAAATACCCAAAATATTGTAAACACACGGCACAAAACCAAAGAACTCATACAAACACCTAAAACAAACACAACATTTGGTCAAAGAAATTTCAAATACATTGCGCCTAAAATATACAATAACCTACCTGACAAAACAAGACAATCGAATAATATTAACAAATACAAAATACTGATCAAACAATGGATCATCGAAAAAGGTCGTGCAATAATTAGTCACCTCACCCAAATATAACCCTCTATCTCATTATTGTTACCACTAACCAACCTGAAAATTTTTGTCAAATATTTTTGCTGTATTGAAAAGTGTACTTTATTTAATATTTATAAAATATTTGTAAACTAGTCTGTCTCGTCACAGGATTTCCTAGTGAGACAGGCAAGGCCATAAAAATATATGTAAACCTTTTTATATAGATGCACATAAAATAAATAAAAATAAATAAATTACCTGCCACACACCCCATGAACCTGGGGCACCCTGCTAGGTCACCAAACCTAGCAAACCACTTTTGGTAATCTACGACAAAGGTGTTGGTTATCCAGCAAATGGTTCGTGGGGCGGCGGTACCCATACACTCCTCCCAAATTGAGTTATTTATTAAATATTTATAACATAATGTTTATTAAATTATGTTAGAAATACTGCGTTAATGAAATGTATGTGGTCCGTTTCACGAAATAAATGAATCAAGCATATCATTATTTTGTTTGCCAATTATCTACGAATAATATAATAATATACTTTTAAATGTAGCAATAACTTTGTGGTTATCCATTATGGATAAATGAAACAATATTACTTTGTTTGAACCACTTGTACTTATAACGTATACGTTTGTCCCGAGGACGGAACGGTCGTTCCGAAACCGGTCGACTTTTATTTATTTTAGGGAAAGTTGACAGCAAATCTGAGATTACACAGTAAAACAATAGTAAGATAGTTAATTTTGCCAATTATGAACTTTCCCCTTATGATAGTGAATGAATAATAAAGTGTGACATTGTATGGGTGCTTTCTTTATATTAAGTACATTATTTTTTTACAACATATGAAAGGGGAGAGGGGAGGAGGAATATAGAATTAGGACTAAGAGGCAAAGGATGGGAATATATAGGGATTAAACTTTCTAGTTTGAGTCATGTTGCTTACTGAGTTTTCGTTTTATGTCATGTAAAGTCTCGTTAAAAATCTCAATGTGGTAATAATTTAAGTTAAATGAGTGTGTGGATCTATAGATAAATGAGTTCTGTTTGGAGTTGGTCTTGCAAAGAGGGAGATTAAAAGTAAGTGACTGTCTGCTGTTGCTATTTGGAACATGGAATGATAGGCGTTGAAGAACATCAGGACTATCAATTAGGTTATGTGTAATGACTTTAAACAAATATACAAGTGGTTCAAACAAAGTAACATTGTTTCAAATTATTCATTTAATATAATAATAAACCAAATAAAACCCATCGGTTATGGAGTGCCGAAATCAAGTGACTGGTGCAGAGATAATATGAAAAAACAAAGCGCCCCTCGATTTGGCCGCCCGTGAGCACCGCACACTTCACAGAAAAGGACGAGGCGCCTCTGTTGGCATTTCGCATTATTGTGCATATTTGGTATTTACGTTCGGTGTTCAAATATCAACGTTATGCGAAATGTCAACATGTCGCCGATTGATTTATGTCACGCGATACAATACGCAAGGAAAGGTTTCACTTTTGGAGTTATACAATGATTAATTATTTTATTATTCAACTTGTTCTTTGATCGGAGGTCATACCGAATTGTCCCCATTTTACGCCTGAGATCAAATGAATCAATAGTTTTCTATTTTCATAGGCTTCCCACGATAATCCATAGAAGAATACACCGGTCAACAGACACGTAATTTCTCTGCATTGATAGCAAGAGAGTTGCTAAGAGGAACGTTTGCGCGGCCCGTTTCAGTCCGTTTCATATAAATATTAATTTTGGATTTATGATCAAAATACCCAACCAAACTGAAACATTATTTTTATAATCAAAAGGTATTATCAAATATCTAGTATGAATAAAAGCTACTTTATTTATTTTTTTGGTTTAAATTATAAGACATAGGCCATTAAAGATTTTAATATTTCTTGATTTTGGAGGCAACTTATGGACAATTATTTTTGAGTAGTTGAAAAATAGTCACTTGCCCAAATAATTGCCGAAGTTGCTTTAAAATCATGAAATATTAAATTTTTTAATAACCTATGCCTTATAATTTAAAGCAAAAATAAATAAAGTACCTAGTGTACCTAATATCCGTACTAGATATTTGATATACCTTTAGATTACGAAAATAATTTTTTAGTTAGGTTGGGTTTATTGATCTCAAATCCAAAATTAAGGCAATGTCGACCATTTTTCATTCAAATTCATTCACTGTTTCGTATGGTGTAATCGTAGACGTAATATTCATACATATGAAATAATATTGATAAGTCTATAGGTGTAATGTTTATGGTAGATTGATGTGTGCAAGCGAGAGGAATGAGAATGTTATCCGAGTTCTATAAATAAGTGTGCACATTTTCTTAGGGCGTCTTTTTTCATTCAGATTCCACTAAAATGCATGTTGTGACAGTTACATACTCTCGTTATTTCAAAGAATCTTGAACACCACATTGGCGCAGCCGGTAAGATAACGTTAAGTCGAATTACCCGGTATAAACCGACTCGAGTATTTCAATTTTACGTTTATTTTAAAATTAATTCAGATTGTAGTACATATATTTTTGGTGTAATAAATGCACGATATGCTTGGGATAACCCCTATGTCATGACGGAAATGTAATTAACTTGATCGTGCCATGTCTTCTTCATCATTATTTCCCTTCCTGCCCTTAATTTCCATTTCCATCAAATCTATGTATTGATTCTTCGCCTCGTTAGCAAATGCAGAATTGCAAACGTTGCATATCCGTTGAAATCAACCTCGAAAGATGCCTTTCAAAGGAAATAAAAAAGAGTTTCGATGAACTCTTTATAGTAGAAGTTTATTTGGAAATCCGACAGACATACCCAAACTGTTAATGCGCGGATGTTTAATAGCAATAATCATTAAAGCTGTGATCGATTCTCATTACGGTCATAAATATCTATAGAAAGAGCGAAGGATCGTTAAAGCAATGTGTGTCGAGAATAAAGGTAATAAGGAGGTCACCCGAAGTGGTTCGCTACATTTGGTTTCTTAGCAGGGGCGGCCGGGATCATGGGGTGAAGTTTCTTTAGGTCTTGGCGGCAGATGCGTTTGCCTAGCTACTGCGTAGCGGACAGGATCCGGAGAGACTGGTTGGTGGAAGTGTAGGGATGGCTTTATTCGTCCGTCACCTGGACACATTGACTCCGAGATTGCTACCCAACCCTCATAACTTTTTCTTTCCTATAACTTCCCTTGACTAAAAAGACCCTCCACACAGCATCCCCAAAGATGATATAGGTCCCGAGGGAAATCGTTTTCTTCAGAGCCGCCTGTGTGAAGGGAATGTAAAAAAAAAATTAAATAATAAATTGAGAACGTCAGTCAGCATGACCAATTACAGGTAATTCTTTCGAAAGTGGGACATAATTTGTATATTTACCCCCCATACACACAAGCCCTGCTTATGGGGGTACATCAAATACATGTATTATGTAATTAATTATTGTAAAAAATATATTATAATTTATGTATCTTTTTGTAAATAAAAAAAAAAAAATATATATATATATATATATATATATATATATATATATATATATATATATATATATATATTTTTTACCAAACTTATTCAACTAACCGTTCCCTTTTCAAAAAAATATATTTTCATTTAACCTCTCTGGGAACTGCATGACTTTTAAAACTAATAATTAGGGAATTGAATATTTTGCGATATTTTATGTGAAAAAGCGGTGTTATTTTGCGTAAGTGGTGGTATTTTGCAATTAAAGTGATCTTATATAAACCTTTTTTTTATGACTTTATGTCCGGGTTAAATGTTCCCCACAGGAAAAACTAAACCCTTCCACACACTTTTCCACAAATGATCATCTAGTCAATCCACGCTATTCAAGTGTACTATATAAGTATAATAAATACAAAACAATACAGGAACAACATGTCACCTACCAGAGACCAAATGGGAAAATAATTCACCGACTCCAGATATTTTCATATCAGAGGGTTTGGCTCGGTAGAACTCCTAGCTGGACCGATAAATCCTACTGATACCTCAATATAAATATTTTAAAAAATCTTTCGTAATCCTACATGTATTTGAAATGATTGATTTTTGCATTTTTGTATTCATATAAATTCTTTGACAAATCTAATAAGCCTAAATTTTGATGAGAGAGCTAGGTATAATGCCAGTAGCCGAAATAATAAATGGTAATATTTTCATAGTCTGAGAAAGCTAATTTTTTTAATGTCATTTAGTAAGTCTATATATTTTCTTATTTTTTAATATTACAGGAATTTGGAATAGCGACATCAATTATATAAGTTATTTTATTAAATTTGTCATGTAAAACTATATCGGGTCTATTATGACTAATTGTTCTGTCTGTTAGTATAGTTTTATCATAATATATTTTATAAAATTCATTTTCTAAAAATGAATTTGGTTCGTTTTCATAACATGGTACTATATTAAGGCAGTCAATCAAGTTATGTTTAGTTACCAAACTTTGGTGAATTATTTTTAAAACCTGATTGTGCCTAAATGTATACTCGGACGGAACTAATACAGAACATCCCGATATAATAAGTTCTATAGTTTCCGGAAAAGCCAAACATTTTCTTCATAACTCATCAATTTGATTTGTATTTTTGATTATACGGTTCGCATAATTTTTATTATTAATGACTATCTTGAACGGCAAGCATAAATCCTTCTATTTCTGCGCTCAACTCTCCAATACTCAACCATTTGTTTGACGAAAGTTTGTCAACAAACGTTTGGTTGAGATAACTGAAGTGATTTTTTCGTAAATAATTTTATTTGACCAGGAATCTAATAATTGCTGGTTGGTATTTATAAGAATGTAGGCATTCTCGTCCTATAAATTTTAATGTATTAGTAATATTATTATTACTAAATTAATATTTTTTTGATAGAAAATAATTTTTTTTAAATATCTTGGCGGCGTCTTTTAGGTAAAGTTAGCAGCGTCATAAGCTTTCTGATTGTATACAATGAATTTTCGTTACTGTCGCAAAAATAGAAACATTCGCTTTTTTCGTTATTGCAAACACGAAATTTTTAGATCTGACTAAGAATGTTAAAGTCATATTGGACTTCAATTTTGGAGCTTTTTAATAATTTAATTGAAACAAAAAAACTATGTCTTAGTTCCCTTGCCCCCCCCCCCCCCCCCCTTACTATCCTATTTTGCACCGTTAACAACAATATTATTAATAATAGTTGGAAAATTTATACAGCGCCGTTTTAGTAAAAAAAATCATCTGAAAGGATCTGATCTCTCCAGTATCCCTATTAGGGGACAGAAGAAATACCTATTCCACTTTGTGAACCACGTATGTAGAGAACCGCAGATGTAAAAATAAGACAGGTGGTTTATAGCTTTAAATTAGTGAAAGCAAAATAAGAATGGGTAGTTACTATTTTTAGAGCAGCTATTAAACACACCTTGGCATGTTAACTAGAAAATTACGTTGTAATAACCAGGTGCAAAAAAAAATCGCACATATTTCACATGGTGCATGCAGAAGGTATGCGACACAATTAACCCACAAACCGACCAGCTCTTAGCCGCAATAATATAAATAATTAGTAAATTGTTGAGACTTTTGGTATCGTGTTCCTCCCATCGATCGTGGCATAAACACCAGCTGACCCAGTAACGGAAGACGATTTCAAGACTATTTCCGTGATACGGTGATACTTGGTGATACGGCCGATGTTCACTGGTGGCAATCTCCGTCATGTTTCTTGGCTATGATGGTATCATGCAGGACAGTCCTACGCAACCGGTGTGCCGCGAGACGGCGATAGGTGCTTCGTATTGCTTGCAAAAGAAAAAACAGTATCCGGAGAAAATTTAACATCCCCAAATACATAAAGTTGTGGGGCCGAAAAATTGGGGACGGCAAGGAAAGGGGGAGTAGGAAGGTTGGAAATTACCTGACTAATTAAGATCTGGAGACTAAAATTTCTGTTATGCGTGGCGGCTTCGTCTTTAAATAATAAGAGTCCGATTCATGATATTTTATTTTATTTATTTATTTCATTTCATTGATTTGATGTTTGTTCGCTCAATTTGGTGTTTGTTCGCTTAACACGGGAAATGCAAGGTACAAATTTGAGGTTATATTCTTATTAGTCAGCAGCTGTAGATGCTATTCTTGTGTTGTACGTTGCCATGAGAACGTATTTGTATTTGCTTTTTCTATTAATATTCGCGTTGGGTATATACATAAACGCAGTAAATCTCAAGAATGTCTAATGGATATTAGATCCATTAGATTCAGCTAAATATAATATAATATAATATAACCTATATTTTAAATCATGGTACGGGCACAAACAAACAATTCGTTGTATTATTTTAAAGCATAACATGCAAAAAGAGTTTTTCCTAAAATAATTAAAATAGCACCATAATTTTATGTTTACCCAATAGATTCAGAGAGTATAGGGCTCCTGGCGATTCTCTCTTTAAAAAAACGAGTGTGAGAGCTACCGCCAGGTCACTTGGAAAAGTTACACCCTTTATATGTCTTGATTTTATTTGATAAATTAGTGTAAAAAAAAAATTAAATAAAAAAAAAAAAAAAATTGGGCTGAACGAATTTTTAATCAAAATAAAAATGTAAGGGGGGGGGGGCGCCATCGGTACCTACTGCACAGGGCGCCAGATATCGTAGATCCGGCCCTGATTGTTTTGATAAGGCAATCGTTTGCCAATTTCTTAGGTAAAATTAATTTTGAAATACACATTAGATGGACAACAATTTCATATATCTTGAGGAGATGACATACCAATGTTTAGCATTAAAAGATGGGGCGTTTTAGAAAGTTTTCTGATACATTTCAAATAACCAAAATCTGTCATGTCACAGGCATATTATCCAATATCTACAATAAGCCCACGATATAAACTCTTATTGTAACTGACCGCTGCGTGCCTAGCCTAGTGGTCGAACATTTAAAAAAAAAAGTAATTAACGATTATTAACGACATTAAAAAATTAAAAAAGCAAAAAAACTTAATTTGGTTTAGTTCTTCATTTTTACAGGTTAAAAAAAAAATCGAAAGTGCAATTTATTGTAATCAAAATAAATCTATCGCTCATAATAAATATTCCTTACTATTACCATAAAAAAATTTATAACCTACTTCATGTGTGGAAATCGCGGATTAATTATATTAAAATAAGTAATTTATTATTGTATGTATGTCATTGAAACAATTATACATATACAAAAAAAATCTAATTTACGCATTCAAAAATTAGGATAACTTTACGCAGACATACTCGGACCGATTCACAAGATCTGCATTACAACATTTTCCACCAACCTACAACCAAAACTACTTTAGGATAAAGAAATATGCAATATTTCTATATAAAATTATTTAATATACTCTAAAAAAATAACCGAATTCAAAAGAAGCATTAATATATGAATTATGGACATGGGAAGGAAGAATACAGATACAATTTTGTAACAAAACAAAGATTGATGCTTGTATTGTGTTTTCTTCTCTATATAATTTTATAATTATGGGTCTTTTAATATTTTAACACAGGTACATACTTATACTTCAAACACTTAAACATGTACAATGTGACCTTAAAACGAGGTACCCCAGTAAGACCACATTATTTTCTAAAAAATTGTAATAAAATATAAAATAAAAAAGTCGCGGGCGAGAGAAACAGTTTTGTATCACTGGTGTGGTACAGACTGTCGGTACACGGCATATTCGCTTGTTTCGTAACTCCGGAGCATGTACTGATCATTAACCTAAAGTTACGATAACATAAGAAACACGATAACACAGAAGTAGTCGGGTGTCGCCGGACGTTTCAGCAATTGAATTCAATTAAGAACAATGGAACAAGGAATCATTTGCTAAGTAAAAGAGTAATTTTCGAGTCTGTTGCAACTGGTGTTAAAGTCCGTCCTCAAAATGGGAAATTCAGTTTTAATTAATACATCACGTAAACTCGTCAAAGAAATCGTACACGAAACAAGCCTTCGATGTCAATCAAAAGCTTTTAATAAATCAATAGCAAAACAGCAATCTTAAATTGTAAGGAATCGACATAAATCGTACGCTGTATACCAGAAAAGAAAAGTTCGCTCGTTACGGTTTGCAACGTAGCCATTGTGGGATTTTTTTACACAGATCTTCGGTTTGTGTCAATTCCTTATCCCTTCCTTACCATTATCGACCCAATGGAACGACGATTTTTGTTGTTCCTAAATTTTAACGGACTAAGTTACATTTAATTTTAATTTGGGGCCGAAAAATATCTACCTATCTATTTTTTGAAACGCATTCAATCTGATTTTTGGTTTTATTTTAAAATGTCTAATTCTATAATTTTTTCATTACCTTTCACTGTATTTAAAAAGGCATATAACCTTATAAACTTTTTTCCAACTGTTTGAAACTAATATATTGTAATTTCTTTCCAGGACCAGCATGTTCGCCCTGAGGCCCAGTTTACCCTGGGCGTGGCTGGAGAGAGAAGATTAGCAGCCAGACTAGATGAAGCCAGAAGAAGCAGAAGATACTGCCGACTATCAGCGACGGCTCTGGCTCTACTGTTCTTCGTCCTAACCCTGGTGGCTTGCTCATTGCTGCTGTCCAATGGGAGAGCGCCGTTCGGCTCCATGATGTAATCAATCCGATGAAAATAGAAATGATCGAGCATTGTTTATAACGCAGTATGGAAACCATCGGCCCCATCCCGTTCAACACCAGAATTATTACTTAGTCTCGTTCAGTCTAGCTGCCAGTGGCTTGGCTTATCGTCAATTTGTTTTCGACAACAGGATCTCAAATTAATGTGCCTATAATATACATCACTTGTAGAATCTTGTCGAAGAAAACAAATGGACAATAAGCCACTGGCAGCTACACTGAACGGGGCCGATGGTCTCCAAACTGTGATATAAACAATGTGGCTAAAGTGATATAGAACCTTTAGTGAAAGACCGTGCATAGAAAACGTTATAAAGAAGGGAGACAGAAAGCTAAACTGGGCAAGGCCAATACTGACGCTGATGGCTTGTTCCTTGCTGCAGTCCAACAGAAGGGCACAATTTTTGGCTCCACAATGAGATAGATTCATAGCACCTTGAAGAGAACACAATGATAGAGACTCTTTAGTGAGGTGTGCTGCTGTAGAAAACATACTGAAGAGGGGAGATTGGCAGCTCGAGAAGCAGAAGGCACTGCAGACTAGGTATCAGCCAAGGCTCTGACTCCGCTGTTCTTCAGCAGCTAGCTCCTTACTAACTTTCTACCGTCTAATGAAGACCACCGTTAAATTCAAAGCAATTTGAAGAGAATGAAACTCTTTAGTGATAGATCTTGCTGCAAAAAATATACTAAAGAAAGAAAACTGGCAGTCAAACAGAATGAGGCCAGTCTTGAAGGTGGCGGATTGCTCCATGCTACTTAAAAATGAGGACAATTTCATTTCAATTCATTCAATTTGAAGAGAACACAGTGACTCTGGACGTATAATATATTATACCTATTATCTTTAATAAAAATAAAGTTGAAAAGATGAAACAATATTTTTCAAAATTGAACAGTTACCTATACATACTTAATGATTTATTGTTGGTTTGAAATTTTAATTAAAGGCCGGGTAATAATTGAAATAAAAATTGCAATGTTTGGATTTTTGTTGGGAATGATTTAAAACAGCAATAATCTGAAATATTTAATTACCCAAATATTGCTAATTGATAGCATAACTTTGTATTGAGCGGCATTATTTGTAATTTCCGCAATTAATTTCAAAATAATTGCGTTAGAATCAAAGAGAGTGCAAAAATTAATCTTTATAACTATTAAATCAATAGAAATTTTTAAAGCTTATCGCACTGTGTACTTTATAATCAAATGTCATGGACAAGCCGTATAGTTATATTTCAACATTTAAAAAAAACGGTATAGCTTTTGCAATGGGATATCATTACTTAACGCTGTCAGATGACCACGAATCTTTAGTTAATAAAACAAACAGCATCGATCTTATTCAAGGTCAATATTTCCACAAATCTCCGTTTGTTTTCTTACACATTTTTATAATAAAAGTTTGGACGTCTGGCCTCAGAGAGGTATCAAGCAATTGTAACTGGTTTCCAAGTCTGAAAATCTCAGCTGTGTGGTGTAATGCTGTACCATGAGCCAAATAAAATATTATAGGCGCCATCGAGAACTCTTACGTTAGTCTTATTATTTAACACACTGACCTCACATGTCCCTTAAACAGCGCCCTTCGTAGATTTCAACCTTTCAGAAATGACTGGACCTACTACATATTTTTCAGGTCAATATTTATCTCCTTTCATTCCTAAATGTTTTAATCATTTGATTCCTGTCTTAAGCCTTGTTTTATGGTCTTCGAATGACTTGCAATAATTCAATAAGGATCTTTGTGAGGTTTTGTGTATACATAGATTATTAAAAATATAATATTAATGTAGAACAGTTTCATAATACGGAATCATGTGGGCATTTCTGACGAGCTGGTGTAACACCGACTAATTTTCAATTAGCATTGTTGCATCACGTGTAGGCGGAATTTATCCGGGGAAAATTATCCATACGTGTTTAATGTCATGCGTGTTTTGACCATTTACATGCGCTGTCATCGGGAAGTATTTAGAGCGTGTCACGTGTGTTATTCTGAAAAGAAGGTAACTCTTACTTTCTTCTCAAGGTTATTTCTTGTTTATGATCGTTGCACAATAATCAAAACTGCTCGGAGCCAGAGGTGCTACGGCATTCTCATTTAGGGATTCTGAAGTAAACGGGGAAGCGAAGAAGAGAAGTTAGAAGTAGAGGAAGATTGGAAAGTACCTAATTTTTGAAATTTTGACAATTGGATACATTTATTTTTTTGAAAAAGGCAATTCACCCTAAAAAGAGTGGTTTGTGAAAATATTTATTATAATATTCAGCATAATAATAGTATAATAGAAGTTTTCTATGTTCACTGACCTTTTCTCCAAGCTCCGAGGACGACTGTAGGTTTTTGTGTTGGCGTTTTATTTACGTTGTCTTCATAATTTTTATAATTTTTTTGAATTCTTGTTTACCCTGCCCCATTTTGAAGTAAGTAGTTTTTTTAGTTTCTTATAACACGTCCATGGTATTTTCCTACTCAAGCTGCTATGCTGCTTGAGGCTAGTAATGTCCTTCAAAGGCTTGAAGGTAATGGTTTTAATTTTTACTGGTATCAACCACTTTTTAATATACCACTGATCAGAAGAAGAACAACAAATAATTTGATGAAGATGGGAGAAGGTTTTTTTTTGTATCAAGAGGCATGAACGGCTTTCCTTAATTGTTAAAGATTTCATGTGATTTATTTAACCACTTCGTTTGAAATTAATTTCATTCTGAACATCCTATATAAATCTGCACAAACTCACACAAAACCCACCTGCGCTAAACGGACATTGTGGTCTGGCCTTTTTTCTCCTGTGATTTCTTAATAAGTGTAATTGGCAAAGCGAATATTTACATCGTGCTCTCTCTGAGGCTAAGGCTTATTCTTTTACAAGTCAAATTAATCCTCTGCACTCTACCATTATCCATTCTTCCAACTCTATCATTTCCTTTCTTTCTTCTCATGCTTGATAGGATTTTAATTGGCGTCTTATGCCTTCAGCACAGACCTAAGTTGTTAATCTAATTTCACGGTTCTTACCCTGTTCACACCTCCGACCAAACCAATTTACAAGAACAATGTTCTTTCTTGATCGTGACCGAAAACTGGAGACGTTTTGTAAAACCTCTTAATCAAGATAATCCACTCAACAATGATAACATCTACTATTTTACTATGAATTTAAAAGGATTGAAAGTGTTTTGTTTTCCTAGATATACAGTGGTTTTTTTGCACTTTAAATTCACACTGAAGCAAAATTTACGCCTTCATTGCTTTTCCTTTCTAGAGGTGTATCTAATGCTGTTACGCCCGACAAACATTCAAATTGTTATTGCAACAGCCTGATGGATATGAATTTGGTGACCAGGGTATCTAGCATGGTCGATCGATAAGGATTGATAGGATATCTTTCGGTAACTTCTTATCGTTCCCCTGCTTCGCCAACGAATATGAAACATTCATAATAACTAAGGACGAATTGTTTAAAAAATTTAACGGGGTATTTCCACAAACGAGGGATTCTGTTGAATATGTACGGAATATTTAAAGATCATTTTTCTGATTTTAATCATTCTTCTAAAAATGTTGGTTTTTTATGCTTTTATTTAATATTATTGATTTTAAAAACTATCTAAAACTGACAAAATCAAAACGGCCCGTGGTTGGCAAATCGGATTGTGACGTCACAAGCGTCACTCAGCTGGGCCAGCATAAATAAACACTATCAGTGAGCGTCCATGCTCATGACGTCACAAGATAGCCCCGCCCCAAAATTTCGTTTTAGCGGTAATTCAAAAATGGGAAACTTTGGCTCGCTGTAGAAAATTTATTTGTCAACATAGAAATAAAATAAAAATGCTGTAATCATCGTAATTTTTTGCTTATTTTTTTAAACAAAAAAAGTGGAAATACCCCATTCATCAAATATTTTAAGTTAATTTTCACGTTCTGTGAATGTTCCATTCAAGTTCTGTGATTATTTAAGTTTTATAAAGCAACTGGCCTCAAATGATACAATAACAGAACTTGAGTAGAACTACAGAACTGAAAATGAACTTTAAATATTTGATGAATTGTCCAAATATTTTGAAACCACCCATCCGAAGTGTTCTTAATATATTCGACGTTAACTTTAGTTTGCTCTATCCTATCAATCCTTACCAATTGACCGTGCTAGAGCGCTAGATATGAATAGCCAAGTACTTCCATTCAGCCTTACCCCGATTTGGAGTTCCATAGTTCCACAGAATCCGGACATTTGGCAGTTGGGGATATATAAAACCATTCACAGTTGCTCCCTCCTCCTCTCCAAAATGCCTATAAAACTTAAAGGAAAGATATACCAGACTATCGTAAGATCCGCAATAATGTATGGCTCCGAATGCTGGACTATGTACTACTCCTACTCTAGGCAACTCGAAACAGCAGAAATGCGAATGCTGAGATGGTCGACAGGAGTATCACTAAAAGATAAGATCAAAAGTTCACGCATTCGTGGTAGCCTGGGTGTCACAGACATATATAGTAAGCCGGAGGAACGACAGCTGAGATGGTATGGACACATAAGACGGAGACCATCAGACCACACAGTGAGGCAGGCAATGTCTATGGAGCTTCATCGACAGTCATCCAGAGGAAGACCGAAGAACTCCTGGGTGACTCAATGCTCCAAAATTCTTCAGAGAAACGGCCTGGATGAAGGCGATACCCAGAACAGAAGAAATTACAACCTGAGAACGAGAAGAGCCGACCCCAACAGCCTACCTAGGCAATGAGTTGGGACAGCGCAAGGAAGAAGAAGACAGTAGCTCCCTGTCTGAGAATTGGAATGTTTTTGAAGTGAAACTTCTATAGCCCCGCTGTGATTTGGACGCATCAACTGCGTTCATTGACCGCTTTGATTATGATGTCACTTTTAAAGGCTCCTATTGGTTGAGATATGAAACGGAAATTACGAAACGAAACGCTTTGATTATGACCTCATTTTTCAAGTACTGGTTGAGATTGTTCAGGTAAAGTTTCGCTTCTACCGCGTGTAAACTGCACTCGAATTTTTTTTGAGGCGGGTGAAGGAAGGGGTAGTAGTAAGCGATTTGTGACGAATCGCAATTATTAGTTCCTCATTCTTGTTGTTCTAAATAACAAATTAATGAAATGGCTCGCCCTCACGCTGTCGATTTAAATGCACAGATCACTACGCTACGAAGACCGCCCAAGAGAATGTGCTGGTTGGTACAAAAGTATTCTTTTTGCAACCCATTAACATAATATTAAATACAAATCTTTCATTTCGAGTCAATAGATTATTGCATCATTGATACGTAAGTTATAAATAATGACACACGTGATAATCCCATCAAAAACATTTGTCTGACGTGCCGTGTCGTGCCGCGTCAGAACGGCATTGGTTTCATATATTTAGTATGATGAGATTTGTGTGAGAGTGCTGTGTTGTGACGACTGCATTGATTTAAAATATCGTAAATAAACAAAAAAATTAACAAAACAAAAAAACGACTTCAAAAAGTGCACTAAAAAGTAAAAATATAATTTCGTATTCTACTACAACTTAATAATCAACTTAATTTTTCTACTCATTAATATGTAGGTACGATTGTTATTTTTGAAGTCGGTGTCAGCCACTTTGTAACTACATAGGTACATAGTTATAGGTGAGATGTGCTTATGTCGCACGCGCGGGGCCACGGCGGGAGAGGAGCTGTCAAGTGAAAACACAGGGCCGGGTACCCTGACTGGCACCGACTCCAAAAATAACAGTCGTACCTACATATTGATAAGTAGAAAAATTAAGTTGATTATTAAGTTGTAGTAGAATACGAAATAATTTTTTTTACTTTTTAGTGCATTTTTTGAAGTCGTTTTTTTTGTTTTGTTAAAAATTTTATTTTTTTATTTTTAGTGAATCTGAAGTACACTAACTAATTTGTCTGAATATGGGTAGACCTACTAAACGTGCTACTCATATGATACAGACATTACTTGAACTTAACGACGTTACGGTAGGTGACTCAAAGATTCGGATAGCCTATATCCACCGGATCTGCCGGATCTGCCCTGATGACGGACACTGCAACGCTGTCCGAAAGTTGGCTAAAGAAGGAGGTAGCACAACACGGCATAACATCCCAAAAACAAATAACTAAAATACTTTTGGCCGTGAATATCTAAAAACGTATCAGCCTATAAAAGATTCGGCCGAGGATCGTTAATTTGCTCCTAAGAATTGAAGAGTTCCGTTACTTTGTCATGGATCCCATAATCAGAACCTAACCAAACTCTCATCAAACTACCCTTGAAGTACATCATTTCCAATAAAAAAGAGAATCATCGAAATCGGTTGGCGTGATATTGAGTTATTCGTTCATTTGTCGCGCACATACTTAACGCAAATTTAAGACTTACATGGTTTTCTCATAGATGCCATTGTCAGAACTGGACCAAATCGAAATGGGACCACACGGGAAGCACCAGCTTTCAAATAAAAAACGAATCATCAATATCGGTTCACCCAGTCGAAAGTTCTGAGAAAACAAACATTAAAACAAAAAAAAAATAATAATAAATAAAAAATATACAGTCGAATTGAGAACCTCCTCCCTTTTGAAGTCGTTTAAAAAGACAAATAACTTTGTTTACATCACTTTCATTTATGCACAATCTACATGTTTAGTGAACGATGTTCACATCATCAGGATCAAATGTATACTGATCCTGATGATCTGAACATCGTTCACGAAATATGTAGATTGTGTATAAATAAAAGTGATGTAACAAAGTTATTTATTAAAATTAAGAAAATACTTTGTTTTTACCACAAGTGGTAAAAACAAAGTATTTTCTTATTTATTTCAATCAAAATGGTGCCACAAAATAAGTTTGCTGTGTGAGAAAAAGTTATTTATCTTTTCATTAAAATAAATAATGCCATCACAAAGTGAAAACCTTTCCGAAGAAGTTTGCTTCGAAAAATTAATTATTACAAACCTGCGAATTACCATTACTGAAACAAAAAAATATTTTTTTAGTTGACTATGTCAATGCCTGGTTTCGAAATGGATAAAAGAAAGTTTCATCAATATTTAGTCAATCAAATATTAAATATTGTGTATCCAAACACATTAGAGGTTACAGTATTTTAATTATTTCATAATAATATGTAAATTTTGTGGACTTATTAACAAATCCTTTCGGCTTAAAATCATAAAAGAAACAAGGTCAGAATAGTTATTATTAATCAATAACATTACTGTCTTCTATTTTACGTTGGCTTTACAATGTTTTCAGAGAATCTATCTATCTGAGTTATATAAAAGAGTGGTGGGAGGCGTGGATTTGAATTTCATTAAAATAGGCGGTTTTATTACGAAATTAAAATTTACAAATTTGACCTTCAAAACAAGAGTAAGGTCACTGTTGGCATGAGAACGCCCCGGGTGCCACCCGACGGTGGGGGGGGGGGGAGAAGGGGGGGGGGGTGACACTACACCCGACCGTTATAAAATTACGGAGGATATTGTCACAAAAGAAATTCTCTAGCCACACCCCCCCCCCTGGACCAATTTTCTAAACATTTGTGAAGTCGAAATTGGGGGAGGGGGGGGGGGGGGGTGACACCACGTTATCCGCCCCGGTGCCACCCATGCTAGCTATGCCACTGCCTGTATACATAGTTATGTATTATTATTTAAAACATGTATAAATTGTAAATAGTATTATAAATAAGTATTTCATAGTATTATTATTAAGATTTTTTTCTTTTTTCTTGACATAAAAATGCAAGGATCTTTGTGATTAATTTGTTAGTTCATAAATTTGCCGCAAAAGGTATTATGTATTTTGGCACTTTAAGGCATACGAAAAAGCCTAACATTTTTGTGTAAACAAGCTTATGGGTCCGAGTGGTTAATACAAGTTACAGGCTGACACATTTAACTTTGCAGGAGGCCAAAGGGGGAAGTAATAAAATGAACTGCATATTTCATATCATATTTGTGAAGTCGACAGATCTTTGGTATTATTTTGTTTTTTGCATTAACTCCACTCAGGAGGCTGTGAGGAAATTAATTTTCCTCGGGGCCTATGTCATCTGAAATGCTGTGTGGGTCTTTTAGAGGAGAGGAAGGAATGAACATTGATCTTGAAGAGACCCATGTTATAAGAAGGAAGAAACACAGAGGCCGGCAAGTCGTTCCACAGTCGAGCTATTGAACACAAGAACGAATCGAAGAAGCGACCCGTTTTCATGTGACAAAATATCAACCGTGTACATAAGTTGGGCGTGTGGTGATCTGGACACTTTGAAACAACTACTTTGTTTACAATTCCATTTTAAAATTCCGAAAAATAATTTTAACTAAACATTTTATCGAGATATTTTAAGATGAGGTTTAAAGCATTAAACCATTCCATCACCAAAATCTTGCCTGATATATAAATATTATTTATTCAAAGAAAGATTGTAAATAATTTCACTGTTTTTTTTTTTCAAATTTCAAATAAACCTTTCTTCTAAATAACAAATTTTATTCTAATAATTGTAAAAATTGTCATTTTTTACCATTTAGTCAATAAGTTATAAAATAGAACTAATCGTAAAACCAATGTATATTAAAGAAATAAAAAAATTTATATTTAAAATTACAAAATGACAAAATTGACAGTGATATTAAATAGATTATAATTTTTTTTAAATGTGGGAAATATTATATTTCCCACATTTAATACTATTGCCACCAACATAAAACAAAATTGAATTCAAAGTTGCTCTTCATTTTAGTAGGTATAAGCGCAGACCCGTGAAAAATCACGGGAGTCTAAATGAGGTCATCTCCTTTTTTAATGAAAATGTATTATTTATATTTATAAACATACAGTAGAAATAGTTTTTAGATATATCCAAAAAATAAATCTCGTGAAATTGGGTAAAATATATGCAATTGTCCCTCGTGATATTACACGAGAAATGATTCAGTACAATTGAAGACCGTGATATTAAAACAACATTTTGACGGCTTAATACATCTTTTCATGATATTTTCCAAAAATTCAAAAAAAAATTGTTAACATGAAATATTATTTTAAGAGATGACATCATTCACGACAAATCAGTTACAATTTTGAAAACGACAAATAAAATGATTTTCTGTTAAAATATTATATTGTACCTTAACGCTTGTCGGAATTCTCCAAAATAAAACACTTCCAATTTGAAAATGCCACACAAATTCGAAGCAAAAGTCCTAGAGTTCATTGAATTGGATTTCCAGACAGAATTGGAGTGACAACCGAAAATAGTATTTTTAATAATTTAAGATTTGTAATTATTATAATATTTCGATTATGACCCTTATACTTTTTTGTATAAACTGTAAAATAGATTTTAAGTGTGAATTTTTACTGTTTACGGATCGAATCAACGAAATGATAATGTAAATAATATTATGAAGTTAGTTTAGTATTATTTCTGAATAAAATATGTATGTGATTAAAACAGCTTTGAGTTTAATTTTTCCCTGCGAGATTACTGCCGCAATTAAAAACCAATAAAAGTTTATAAATAATCTTGTTTACCGAAGATTTCAGAATCGTTTTTCAACAAAACGGCCTCAGTTGTGTGTGTTTGGCCATCGATATTTTTTATTAATACTCAATAAATTTTGTAATTTTATGATTCTCTTTAGAGAACCACTTCAGATAAATGCTCAATTTACACAAACTTCATCAATGTGAGAGATTATTATTAATCTCTCATCTCCTGACGAAATATAGTATAGGTACCACGGGCGTAGCCAGGTTTTAGTATCGGGGGGGGGGGGTTCAAAAATCAAAACTCGTGTCTGGGGGGGGGGGGGGGGGGGTACGACGACTTTGTATTTCTTGAGCATTAACTGATAACAATTTGTGGACATTTTATGTTGAAAACTTTTATTTTCTATGTACATTGGTTAATTAAAGTATATAGAAAATAAATCTTATTGTAAGCAGTCACCTGATTAGAAACGGAATTCCAAATAAAAATTAACGGCAATCACCGAAAAAACGGAACTTGCAAGTTAAATTATTTTTTTTTATTTCAGAGGTCCCCATTTATCTTTTTAGATACATAATATCATTTTGAGTTATCGGTGTTAAAAATAGCATTTCTTGAAAAAATTGCTAGTAAGTACATCAACAATATTTAAGATTCATGGGAATTCCAAAAAACATATGGGTATATAATACCAGTAATATTGTCATACGCAATAAAAAATTTACCAGGTCGAAATTTTCGTAGATTTAGTGCTGATTTCCCTTTTCCCTAAAAAATATTTTTCTCCCCTAGATCTAGTCAAATTTCCCTAGACTGTACGAAAATATAGGTACAAAGGTTACCATCGGATAATCGGTACAGAGGGCAAATCCAAAATACATTATTAGTGTAATAATTAGTAATAAAATAAGTTATGCCGCTCTCCGCATCTCCTTATTTTTTAATATTATTGATGTTGATATCTTAACTTTTCGGGGGGGGGGTTTGAACCCCCAACCCCCCCCCCCCCCCTGGCTACGCCCATGATAGGTAGGTACATATACCAGAATTAATAGGAAGTTGGGTCCCACAGGAACTATTCCTCAAGTAGGATAGTACGAGAGAAGTTAGAGAAAGGCAAAAGAAGATAAACCAATAAAATACCTTCCGTACTACAATGTATAGATATACCTACAAACGAGCTTCTGAAGGTCTACCAGTTCTTAGCATCTTTGATGATGCCAATACCAATACAGTTACCTTTTCGCTCACAGAAATCCTTCTTTACCAGTTCGTTGTCCACGAAATGCTATCTTGGGAATATTGATATTCCTAAAGGCCTGCTACGAGATACACTGCTGGGATACCAAACCAAACCAAGATAGTCGACTGGCTCTCACACTGAGAAGATGTGCCAAATAAAATTCTTCTAACTGAAAATATGTTTAATTATTTTGTAATTGATAAACTAATGTTTAATACAAGATTTTTTTTATGCATAGCACAAAGGGTAACAATTATTTTAAGCAATAATTATTAGCCCGAAACACTCATCTACATTGAAAAAATCTCCCGAGAAAAGATACAACATGCTGCCGACGGGACTCGAACCCGCGTGGAACCGCGTAACCTAAAAATGTAAACATAATTTGTCTCGATGCCACCTAGTAGGAGATTTAGCACTTACAATGCATTTCTCTTATAAAAATAAAGTTGGTTGTTTGCAGGTGGAAACCGACGTAGCTCAGTGGTTAAGAGCAGTTGACCGGATATCAGAAGGACGCGGGTTCGAATCCCGTCGGCGGCATGCAACTTTTCTCGGGAGATATTTTCAATGTAGATGAGTGTTTCAGGATAATAATTATTGCTTAAAATAATTGAAAATATTTTGTCACTGGCCGAGTGTCATTATGTATGTATTGTCTCAGTTGTTTTCTCATCTTTTTTTTGACAATTGTAAGGTTTTCGTTAAATGCCGGTTTTAAATCCGTTTCAGCTTTTAAACAAATTGTGATCCGCAGAAGAGGACAACTATCAAGCTGATTAAAATGTGATAGAAAGCTGAATAGCATTTAGATCTAGAATCTGCGTTTAACATGGATTTTTCAAATAAAAAAAATGGCGCTGAATGGCTATTTGATACCAATGTTACATTTGAATTTCTGTGAAAGAACTGGGTGTAAGTTTACTATTCTTAGACATAAGCTTGGGTAGGGTTAAAGTTTTCATTTGCTTGATGTATTTTTTAATTCACTTCAATGTCGCTTTGTATTAGTGGTAGGGTTTGACTTCTATAAAAGTATCTCAAGAAAATAATCTATGAATGATTATTCATATATTTCGACCCCTTGCGGTCGATATCGGTTTCCTAGGGGTCGACATAAACGAAAACTGATTTTGGGGGTCGACGAGGTCTAAAAATCGACCCCTACGAACATTATTTTACTGACAAAGCTATTCCACGGAAGAACATTGTTTCTGTTGCGACTGATGGTGCACCGTCTATGGTTGGTCGTCATCGTGGTTTTATAGCTCACTTAAAGCGACAACTGCCTGATGTACTGGGCATTCACTGCGTGATTCACAGGCAGCATTTAGTAGCAAAAAAGCTGAGTCCTAGATTGCATAAGTCTTTACAATATGTAATAAATGCTATCAACAAGATTCGAAGCAATTGTTTGAACTCTCGGTTATTTGCTCAGCTATGTGAGGAAAACGACGAAGTCTTTATTCGATTACTTCTGCACACTGAAGTTCGCTGACTATCCAGAGGCTCTTGCTTAGAAAGATTTTCAGCCATTTTTGAATCTGTGTTGGAATTTTTACAAGAAAAAGATCCGAATTTGAAAGAAAATCTGAACAATTGTAAAACAGATATTTATTACTTGACTGATATCTTTGGAATGTTCAACAAAGTTAATTTGCAGCTGCAGGGTGACGATCTTAACTTGATTAAAACAAAATCAATAATATCGGCCTTCGTGGGTAAACTAATCCTTTATAAACAAAATTTAGGCAGAAAACAATATTCGCAGTTTCTGCATTTGTCAAAATTACCAGAAATGCTTCATGATGATGACATTTTATTATATGTCACTCACTTGGACGCATTACACAAGGATTTTGAGGAGAGGTTTGAGGATCTTTTAAATTTACAAATTCCTCAATGGATAATAAATCCGTACGATACCACTGCCATAGAAGAAGCCAATTTGATAATGCAAGAAGAGTTGATTACCATCAGCACAGACGAAGAGCTTAAGCAGAAGTTCAACCAAGGCTATCAGAAGTTCTGGTTGCAACGCAACATTGCAACACAGTATCCTACATTGTGGAACATTGCTGAAAAATACCTTATCGCTTTTCCATCATCATACCTAGTTGAAAAAAGCTTCAGTGTGGTAACAAACATTTTGACGAAACAAAGAAACCGTTTGAAAATCAACGAACGTCAAGATTTAAGGCTGCAACTCACCAATATTAAACCAGATGTAGCTAGATTGGTAGATAGTCACCAGGTTCATCCATCACACTGAATGTTTTATTTTCTATTTGCGAATTAATACTTTTTTAAATATAATAACTTAAGATTCTTTAAGTACGGTACCTAATTTGTAATAATCATTATATTATAACTTGATATTTACTAAATTGTATGTCTTTTTATTTTGTTAAATTTTGATGAGAAAATGAAGTCCTCTTTTACTCACTTAACCAAGTGTAAAGTTTTCCAATTGGTACCTTAGTACCTAGGTATTTTGTATCAATAGGAAAAAACTAAAAATAGGCCCCCTTATTCATAATAGTCTGCTAACTTAAAGCATTGCTAATTCTCACTCTGTCATCTTCTATTGACCTAAGTCAGAATGAATAACGGGCCGTTCAAGTATTACGTAACGCACTTGGGGGGGGGGGGGGGGGGGGTCTTGCAAAACGTTACTGTGCGTTACGGGGGGAAGGGGGTTGGAACAACGCGTTACGTAACATTTTTACAGCACTTTGCGCAACTTAAATGTGAATTTCAAGTAAAGCCACTTGGGCGTTACGTAACGCCTAGGGGGGGAGAGGGTGTGCAGGAAAACGTTACGGCGCGTTACATGGGGGGGGGGGGGTCAAAAATCTTTACAAATTGCGTTACGTAATACTTGAACGGCCCCTAAGGGGGTTGATTTTAAAAGTAGGTAATTTGGCCATGGGGGGTCTGTGGTAACAGTTCATTTTGGAAAAGGGGTCACTTGTCCAAAATAGTTTGGGAATCCCTGATCTAAAATATATAAAAATTAGAAATCCACTATACCTATCACGGTTAGAACAAGTAAATTGTTAATACCACTGTATTTCTGGAAGGGTTTATAGGATGTAGACATAGAATAAGAAAAACTTGAAAAATAACATATTTTTTTAATGAAAATATAAAAAGTCAATAAATAAATATTTTTTATTTAATTAAATGAAGACAATATTAGCGGAACTCAATCGAAAATCTGAAGACAGAACAATCAGCAAAAGATATTGGCACCTCTGGGACATTACTGGTGGTTCTTCTTCGTGTCCTGGGAGGTGTCAATATCTTTTTCTGATTTTTCTGTCTTTAGATTTTCGATTGAGTTTCGCTAATATTGTCTTCATTTAATTAAATATTAGATACAATTTGAGGTTTTACTCATAAAGTTTAAAATAAAAATAAATATTTTTTATGAAAATATATTAAAAAAGTCAGTACTTAACTTATATTCTGTAAATAAATGGAATGAAATTTAACACTCGATTCGTAATGTTGCAGTAATTATTAATTAATAGTAACGGTAGCTTTGTTCCCAACTTTTCAAACGAACAATCTCCGATCAGCTAAATGATTTGTTTAGTAATGCTAGATTCGCCTGTTGGTCGGAAAGCTGCGTTGGGAAGAACGTATTTATGCAGTTGAGAGTGATGAGCCAAAATTTCGGCTCAAAAATTGATCAGTGAGATTGGGAACAATGGCCGTTAAATACAGTAAAGGCACACTGCTAAATGTACTAGCATAAAATTTACAAGCGTAACAGAAACAGGAGACACAACGAGCCTCTCAATGGCAGGACAACACTCTATGAATCGGCAGTTAAGATTTGGTCTATGGTGACGTCTGCATCAGTGACTGGAATCTCATCCAGGACTTGCTGGCGGAAAGCCACGGCGATTGTTACTCCCCTGTTGGAGTCACCTGTCTTGGGTAGGTTGCGCAGCTTGGTGAGGAAACCGTCATAGTAGCCCTTTCCGTAGCCGCAGCGGTGACCCTTGCTGGTGAAGGCCACACCGGGGCATACAACTAAATCGACACCACCTGTAAACAAAATTAGACTCACTTAGCACCCATCTGGGAGGGAATAGATATTATTTGATTGTCATGTTCTAGAGAATATTAGAACCACCCTTGCAACGTAAACAGTTTCTCCCCGCCTTAATACCCTTCCGTGTCCACTGACAAATTAATTTTACTTCTTATTTTTTAATTGATAAACTAATGTTTAAGACAAGATTAGCTTAGTGGATAAGAGCAGTTGATCGGAAATCAGAAGGACGCGGGTTTGAGTGCCGTCGGCGATTTTTTTCGGGAGATTTTTTCAATGTAGATGAGTGTTTCAGGCTAATAAATATTACTTATATTAATTGTTAATTTTACTTTAGCTACGAAAATCTAAAACTTCCTAGACCACTTCTGTCTTCAACCCAGGAGGATTTTTTTCCCCGTAGATCTATACATTTAGAGGCGCTATTGCGTACTGATATCTCGTCGAAACGTGCTCCGTATTAGAACGCGATAATCGGCGCGGGTGGATCGGATTTTGTACTTTCCGGTTGTTCGGCGTTAAAGCGTTGGAGGTCAAATCGAACTACCAAATTACAAAAGAGGAACGCATTTTTTAAATATAATATATCAATGTTTTTTTTTGTATTTATACTATCCGGAAGCTTTCTTTCTCGTGTTCAATTTATTTTGTTGAATCTCATCATGTCCCATGCTGAATTACTATAGGCTCTTAAGGCACGCCGCTAACATCAGATTTTTCCATCCGATTGTCTGATCAGTGGAGGTAATCCACCTCTTACCCGCCTTGGTATATAAGTAACTGATGGTTACTCCTTCAAGGCTCTCGCAAGATTCTAATTTTTTTTTGTTAAACGAAGCTACATTTATTTATTTTGAACGAATCTAGACCTCCAGTGTCCATGCATACGTTGTTAGTAAGCAGTATGCAAGTGCTTAACAGGAAAAACAAAATGCAAAAAATAGTTTAGTATTATTTTTGTCTGATCAGACAAAAATCGATTCGAAATCCAATTGGTTATAATACCATTGTTGGACCGGATTGGACGGCCGGCGCGGCGGTAATGAAAATAGACCACGCCTTTCCGCGCCGGCCGGGCCGTCCATTCGAATTTTTTCTGATCAGACAATCGGATGAAAAATCTAATGTTTGCGGCGTGCCTAAAACAAAGAGCCACCGGATCTAAGATCTGTAATTGGCACATTTTAGCAGACGCATACAAAACGGAATAAAAAAGAGGTGAATCCGCTCATAGAATTCCTCAGCCATGAGGTAAATTGTCAGCCAATTTATTTAATCGCACCTTTTAAGAGGAAACACAAACCAGAAATGTACACATTCTTACAGTGCCTTACATCGCCACGAATGTAGGTAACAGGCATAAAAATGGTTTGGCAAACGGAATCACGATTTCAAGAGAAAAGATGATTTATTTTGTGAATAATTTTATAAGAAAGAAAAAAAGTCAATCAATGGAAATTGTCACAGAAATTTTTGAAAAGTTAATCTTAAAATTTTAAAAGTTCATTAATATCTAACGAAAACAATTTTTTTTTGAGTAGTTTACGCTTACATTTTTTAATAAAGTAATTAACGATTTTATTTTAATTCTACTCAATGGAAACGGTAGGTAAAATCCCAATTTATTCAAAGCATATTTTTGTATTTATAATGTAAAGCGATTTATAGCAAAGATTAATCTAAAATAGTGATTTAGCATTAATTTAAGCTTCGTCTTAAGCCGCCTGATGATATGGTTGAGTATTTCTGTCTTTGTTCATCATTGTACTGACTTATGTAGTTTTTGGATTTATCCAGTGAACTCTCAACATGCGATGATATTCAAAGACTAGTAAATTATGTAAGTTTCTGGTCGGGAACACAATTCTACAACATCACTACAAACAGAAGTGAAACAATGAAGTACCCGACCTTTCACAATTGGAATTGTTGATTTATATTAAATAAAAAAAAACATCTAAAACAGCACGGTGTACCTAATAAGCCAAGATATAATGAAAGAGAGAGACAGAGAGTTGTTAAAACATAGAGAATTCTAACTATATCGTTTACAGACGCAAACTGACTACTGCAATTCTCCAAAGTGAACACGGAAGTAGTTTTATCTCCAAAAGTTAACGAAACGAATAACAATGGAGTAACTAATTGTTCCATCCCGAGGCTAATTATTGACAAACGACGTTTCAAGGTACGCTCGGCTAGTAAACCCGATATATAATATATTTTATTATAATTTTCATTACAGCGAATGGAAAACTGTCTCACAATAGTCTGAATGTTATGGAATAATTTTCCAGTTTGCACGTTTTTTCTATGTGTAATTTTTTGTGTACGCTTTGTTTTTTTTTATTGTTGTTGAAAATTACTATCCCGCTAAACAGCAACTAAGCGTTTTTTTTCATTGCACATTTTTTACTTAATTTTAGTTATTTGTTCCCGTTTGCGACACATCCATTGTCGGAATATATATGTAAATAATATAGCATCAAATAAATAAATAATAAATATAATATGCTATCTATGTATGTGGTAAATTTTTGATTTTTTTAAAAATATTTTCATGTTCTTTCTTTGCTCATATATACAGTTTACAAGTATATATATGATAAGCGTAAGTAATACAAAAAATGGTTCAAATTTAAATCATGGTAGTAGAGTTAGCAAAAGTATGTAAAAGGTTAAAACTTAAGAGGAAACTGAGCGGTGTTTTGTTCATACAAACATTTCCACAATTTCCTCTCTGGATTTTGACACAAGTGCAAATATTTTTTAACATAATATAGATATTGACCACTGCCGTGTCGGTACTTTTTGATTTTTTTGATAAGTTACTTACAGCAGTGGGCCCCAACCTTTTTGTCGCCGCGGCCCAGTTATTGTTTGATCATTTTACCGCGGCCCACTGGGGGGGGGGGGGGGGATAGTTGAAAATATCTTCTTTACTTGATCAGTTAGCAACAGATAATTAAAGAATTTTCTTACATTCATTAATAACATTCACCTGAATTTTACATTTACATAAGAACAACGATAATAACAACTTAATTTTTTTTTTTAGTATTTTGATTTTATGCAAGCCCTTGCGCGGCCCATTACCATTTGGTCCACGGCCCATAGATTGGGGACCACTAAATTACAGGACCCTCCAAAAACCGTTAAAATTGCCTGGTTTGAACGCCATCAAGAGACGTTCATAATATAAACTAGACAATTTATTTAAAAAAAAAAAAACAAAACGTACAAATACAAAATACTTTCTTCTAATACAATTGCTAAATAAAATCTTAAAAATCGGTCTAGTTTTGGAGACAAAAATGGCGAACACAAAACCTCGATTTTGACGATTTTATTTAGGTATTATCAGCCTGAGGTGAAGTTTTCCCTGTCACTCAGGGGTAACAGCAACAGTGACAGCGACAGTTTGGTAAAATACCTACTATTCAAATTTCCCAGCGACCGGGTTTCCTCTTAAGAAGTGAACACCTCACTAGGAGAAACTGTGCCGAGTTTTTCGCATAAAAAATGTTATTCTGCCGTCATAAGTAAAAGCACAGTATCCTTGAGATTTCCCACCCATGGCGGCAGTATTGTACATGATTAGGTGAGTAGCTGTGTTAAGTTTAACATGTAGTAAGTTATATTAAGCATCGTAATATTAAATATACTCAATGAGAATAGTGTCGTGAAAAGGGTATAAATGCATTGTACACAAAGTATGCAGTGAAGAAAAAGCCCCCAGCACGCTCTAATTAATACGATACAACAAATGTATTAAATTTTGAAAAATTCATGAAATTTTGTTGCAGGAGACAACTCAATGCGTAATATAATCATTACAATGCATACTGGGAACGTAAAATGCACATAGTAAATTCCTAATATAAAAAAAAAAAAAACAGGTAACTCCTAAAATCGTTCTTGCTGCTTGCTAAGAAACAAGTAGAATATCCTCACCAGTCTCCAAAGCATCGTCTCTTCCCTCCACCGGTTTTGGCTCCTTGATACCCCAAGCGTCCCTGGGCAGGGTTTCCAGGTCCTGCTCGGAGTGTACCCTCAGCATGCGCATGCTGCCTCCCGCGCAGAGTGGCACGAACACCTGCTTACCGCTGCGAAGGGCGGCTAACGCGGCGCCCTCCGTCTGCACCTCGTTGGACATGGCCAGAAAGATGGACACCCTCTTGGCGTTGGTCCATTCTGGGGTTTTCATGAGCTGCCGTAAAAAAGTTGAATGCATTAGTTAATAGATTTTTTTTACATCTAGTCCACACAGGAGGCCGTGAGGATAATAATTTCCCTCAGGGCCTATATCATCTGAAATGCTGTGTGGAGGGTCTTTTTGAGGAGAGGAAGGAATGAACATTGGTTTTGAAGAGACCCATGTTATAGGTAGGAGGAAACACAAAGGCCGGCAAATCGTTCCCCAGCCGAGCTGTTGAGAACGAGTCGAAGAAGCGACCTGTTCTCATGTGACAAATGTTAACCGAGTACATATGTTGTACATTTTGGCGTGTTTCCCGACTATGCACCGGTACCGAACGGATCGATGACGCTAGTTCCCCACACCGGTAGAACAAGGATAGAATTCCCACCCGACACCTGTGCTCTAAAGATTGCAATCCGTTTGTTTAATTAGGAGAATCTATCAGACGGACCGCCCGTTTCTGTATTTTGGGGCTCTAGACCAGAGATGGCTGCCAAATTCAACTGTGGAGCAAACTTGTGATTTGTACAGGAATAGCAGTTGTGTACTAAGTATCTGCGGGCCCTGTACAGTACGCCCAGTTTTTGAGAAGATAACTTAACGCTGGCTTCGATGGTGCCCCCATATCTGTGCCGGTCATTTAGAGTTACAACCAAGCATATCAATAGAAGTCCTGTTCGGAAGATTGCTACCGTTTAGGAAACTAGATTTTCATTAGATAGGTACATATAGATTAATATTGGTACCATTATGAGCATCTTAGATATCTCAAGGTCTACAGTACATGTATTATATTGAAGAATAAGACCAATCCTGCGCTGCACAGCCATTGTGAAACGCGCAGGGTCTTTGGTTTTTCCAGATTCCTTACCGTTAGAATCAGTAGAGCGATGACTAAAATAACCATACATATTATCCCCTTGCGAAATTGTATGTGTATGATAAGACTTAAATTTGTCTCATTTTCATCTTCAGGGGTAACATTGTCTCAATTGAAAACATGTTTTTTGTTAAAAAAAAAACCTATTTCATGAACCGATGTACATCAACGTACGTCAAATTTTCTTACCACTAGAGATCAATATTCACAATACGAATTGTGATTTAAATTCATACCTATGTAGTGTGCGGTTATTTTTGTATTTATGAAATGAATCTGTCTTAACTCGACAGGTTACCCGATTTGGTTGGGTGTATTTCGAACATTTTTTTACGTTTTACGTAGGAATCCTGATCCAACATCCAAAATTGTGAATTAAATAGATGTCGTCTGACCACGTTCTACTTTCTACCACGACATCAGTTCAACGTTTAGTGGAGTTGACAGCGGATTCGCGTCCCAGAGAAAACCGCCAATATTATCAGAAGTATTCTTATACAAACAGAAGAAAATTTATCTAAAACTTAAGCAACCTTTTCAATGATCAGCCTGCTCTGCTCAGCCCTGTCTTCTGGAGCCAGGTTTTTCATGGTCTCCTTCATCACTTTCCTCAAGGCAGCCTTGGCAGCCATTAGGCTAGCTTTTAAATCGGCAGCACTGGTGGTCCTAAAGCAAAAAGGCATAAACTATCAATATTGTTCATGAAGTTCAAGTATTTTTTTTAATTAACTCCATAGATTGGCCTGCTCTGCTCAGCCCTGTCTTCTGAAGCCAGGTTTTTCATGGTCTCCTTCATCGCTTTCCCCAAGGCAGCCTTGGCAGCCATTAGGCTGGCTTTTAAATCGGCAGCACTGGTGGTCCTAAAGTAAAAAGGCATAAACTCATCAATATTGTTCATGAAGTATTTTTTTTAATTAACTCCGTAGAGGAGGCACTGAAGGAAAAATTTCCTTCAGGACCTTTTTGAGGAGAGGAAGGAGTGAACATGTTGTAGGAGCAAATCGTTCCATAGCCGAGCTGTTGAACAAAAATATAAATCGTAGAAACGTCCCGGCCTCATATAAGAATTGACTCAACCGTGTATCGCACGCCCAACGTTCATACGTTAGGCGCGTGTGGTGTGTTTCCCGCACCGGTGCCGAAGAGATCAACGATGTTAGTTCATCGAAGCATCTTCCATTGCAATACCGGTAGTATAACACCATTTAAAATATATTTTTTTAAATGGATCCATCTAAAAAAAAAAGAGTTCACATTTAGATGGTCAAGAGCGTAACGGCTGCGCAGCATTTCTTATACAAAACTTAATTTTGGATTTCAGGCCAAAACACCATATAAAGCTGAAAAGTTTTAAAAACATATGTTTAATAAATATCTGGTACGGATATTATGTATCAGGTATTTTATATATATGCGTGGGTTAAAATATAAAATATAGGCCATTAAAGATTTCAATATTTCATGATTTTAACTTTACTTAACTTTAACAATTTAATGTTGCCTAACCTATCGCCTTAACACAATGATATATTATAAAATAAACATTATAAGAAATAGGTTTTTCGGGTTAAAATTTTAATTTATACCTATAAAAATTTGTGCTCTAACTTAAATTAGCCGTTTGTAATTTAAATTGAAGCCCATCAAAATGCCTTTTAATTCGGTTAATTTTTATATTTTATTATTCATCATTTTTCCAGTTTGGAAGCGGGTATGGGTAACGCCGCCCCGGGAACCATTTCTTGGATAACTAACATCTTTGCCATACGTCGCCCCAAGTGGTTCGCTACTTTGGTTACTTAGTATTGGTGCCCGGGTTCATGGGGTGAGGTTTGTCTAGGTCTTGGGGTCAGATGCGTTTTCCCACTTATTGCGTGGCGGGCCGGTTCCGGAGAGACTGGTTGAGGCCGTGGAAGGAGACCTTTTGACATCTCCAGCCGGAATCTTTCGACCTATCGCCTAGCTTAGCAGTTGGAGGGATAGATTCGTAAGTCCGTCACACCTGGACACATTTACCCCCAGATTCCCACCCACACATCATGCATTTTTCCTTCCCAGAATTTTCTATCCTTCCTTTATCTAAACATATCTTCCACACAGCACCCCCAAAGATGACACAGGTCCTGAAGGAATTTTTTTGCTCTGGGCTAATGTAAAAAAAATATAGTAAGAAGTGCATTTAAAAAAAATTGTGATTAACTCATAAATAATTGCCAAACTTGCTTACAATATTACGAAAAATGTTGTATTTTTTATAAAAACAAAACCAAAAATAAATTAAATAGCTCATATCCGTACTACATATTTGCTATACTATGATTTGAAAAAATATATTCACTTTGGGAATATTTTGGCATCAAATCCGAAACTAAGTTTTACATAAAAAAAGGCCGCGCTGCTGTTCCTCGTGACTTCTTCTGAAGACCAAATTTATGAAACGTTGTTACGTTCTCTTTATTCTTCAATATGGCATGGAACACTTAGAAGTTTGGGTAAAATACAGGTGGCTAGATGCGTACTCCATATACCCTCGATAGATAAACTTTATTACGTGAATACCACAAAAGAGTCCTACTCAATCGATTGAAGTCTTGCAAGGGAAGGTCTGAAGGTACTATGGCAACTCCAATTAGGGTATGCTGTAAGGAGCTCCATGCCAACACAGAATGAAACCAACTCAGAAACACCTCAGAAAGGTCATTAAAAGCTATGAAAAAATAATTTTAAAATAGCCGGTAACCCGAACCTAACTTAACCAATTTTTTATATTTTTTATTATCACTCTTAATGACTTTCTGAGGTGCTTCTGAGTTGGTTTCATTCTGAGTTGTCCGGTCACCGCTGTAATGAACCCAGGTTCCCCATGAAACCAGGCACTCCTGCTAAGTAACCAAACGTAGTTGAAGTGAGATTGGAAGGGAAGCAGATTGAAAAATGGAAAATGGAGAAGTACTATTCAGATCTGGTCACCAACCACGCGCCATTTCAAGCAATTTTTTGATTCTGAACGTGGTATTTAACAAGGGTGATACTGAGAGAATTTACCAATGTAAGATATCAAATTTCTAAGTAATTCAAAGAATAACATATTCGATGGAGCGCAGGTGATCTAAAATACTCTTGCCCAAAAAATTTCCTTGAAAAATATATTTATTACTGGACAATTATTGCAAAAGAGATTTCGTCAGTTTATTCGAAGAAAGAGTACATTATGGCAATCAACAAGTACCGGCGGTACGCTCCAAAAACTCTGAAAAACATTTTAACCTTGTAGATATATTCTAAATATTAATGTTAATTTCTCAAAAATAATACAGCAAATTTCAATAATTTTTAATAAAATTGTAATTCAATACGTAAAAAAAGGCTGAATTGAAAAATGTACACATCATGCAAATACAATTATTATTAATTAAATTACGTAAAATAAAATTACCTCACCAAAATTTTTACAATTGAATATTTATTTTTGACCTGAATCGTTTTATTATTAGTTGGCCCAAATAGAATTATCCCAAGCAACACGAGAAGTCATTAATATTAGTCAGTAAATATCTCAATGTATAAATGTATCAAAAGTTTACGAAATACGACAAACTTAAAATGGGCTGATTAAATAATACCTACATGGTGTCCGGGAATTCGTAGTAAAAGCGTGAAACTGGTAATTTTCTGGTAAAACTCTGTTGGGGTTTTGGAGTATGGTGTGTCAATTATTTAAAATTTTGAATTCAGAAATGCCTGGGGTCTCAAAAGTTGCGTCTTACAAAGAAAATGAGAACTGCATTTAAATTTATTTTTTAAAAATGGTTATTAGCTCACGCTAAATGCATTGGAAATCAGAAAAAACCTAAAACATGTAATTTTAAATTATGGTAATTAATATATTTTTTAAAATAATTTACCTTTTAACGTTTCGTTTGTTAAACTGCAAACAGCTGACAAAAATGTAAAAAAATACGAATTAATTAATTCAAGTAAGTCTACAAGAGTACTGATTTTGTCCAGAAAAAGCGTTACTTTCCCGTTTTATATTTAAAAAAAAACACATCACAAAAATTAGATTTTTTTTGCGTTCTTTGTACTGCAGTCGTGGAATAAAAATTGAGTTTGCTACAAAATATAAAATATGGACCCTCTGTTTTATTTTTTCCCAAATCAGGAAATCTATTTTTTTTTCAAAACTTCAGGCCATTTTAGCGAGCTAATAGTGAAAACCAATTTAATTTATTTTTACGTTTTTGAATATCTACACATTGTACGCAACTTTTGAGACCCCGGGCGTTTAAAAATTATAGCGGGTAGCTACCAGCTGGTCCCTAAATAATGGCAACAACGCCTTTTGTTTCTGACGTTGGTACGCGGTAAGCATCTGGGGTTCGCTAATACGAAAAGAACCGCAAGCTTCAGTTTGGATTGAGCAAGCCTACAGAGAGGAATCGGACACACCATGGCGTCTCGAATAACTTGTAACGTTAATTTTCATCCTAACATTTTATTTAGATTGTCAAGGTTACCTTTTGTTTTCAATCTTTATTACTTGTGCATTGTAGTAAAAATGCTCTGGCGTCCAACTATTCTTTTAACTTCCACATAACCTAAATTCTTATTCGCATTAGTTTGATTGTTGTAATTCTCTTCGAGAATTACAAACACCCCTGGGATCATATAATTTTATAAGAGTCATTAATTATTCTTTAATTATATTTATCATTGTCATTATAATCAATATTCAATAAATCACCTTACATTTAATTTAATTTCCTTCCTTTTATTTCATTTGACTTTATATTACATGTTCTACTTCCAGACTGCAGCTAGCCAAATTATATTATTTACACATGAAACTCTAGTTATACCGCACAGGTAAAACATTTCCTTCACAGCTAGAAGCATTCTACGTTACAAAATAAGTCCATTTTTTTTCTCTCTATGGAGAGTGACAAGCTATTTTGGAGTCGATTATGTGTTTTTTAAAAAAAAATTTATTTGGGTTTGAGTAAATTGAATCCGAAGTAAATTAATTCAGCCAATTGGAATTACTTAGGTTTTTTTTTTCAAAAACGGTTGTTACGGTTTAATTACGTTTTTCATTTCTTATGAAGAACGGCTGCGCGGCCTTTTACAAATAAAACTTAAATTTGACTTGACCTGATAGCGTGGGTTCGCCCGTTCCGATTTCGGAGATAGTGCCGATTTTTGAACTCACGCGACCTACGAAAAGGTCTGGGGTCTAGGTCTAGGCGATCACCACCAGTACCCTGATATTGCTTTCGATTGCAGGGATATGTGAAAGGCACTCACAAAAGTTGCCAAATTTGCCTCTAGAGTTATGGAAAATTGAATTATTTAAGAGCCTATATTTACTATATCTTTTGTTGAAAACAAAAAAATTAATAAAACAAAAAAACGACTTCAAAAAATGCAGTAAAGTAAAAAAAATAATTTCGTATTCTTCTACAACTTCATAATCAACTTACTTTTTCTACTCATCAACATGTAGGTACGATTGTTATTTTTGGAGCCGGTGTCAGCCAAGGTAGGTTTGTAACTACATACATAGTTATAGGTGAGTTGTGCTTGAGAGCGGGGCCGCTGCGTGAGGGGAGCTATCAAGTGAACACGCCGGGCCGGGTACCTACCTTTGCTGACACCGACTCCAAAAATAACAATGAAGTTGTAGAAGAATTCGAAATAATTTTTTTACTTTTTAGTGCATTTTTTGAAGTCGTTTTTTGTTTTGTTTAATTTTTGTTTATTTTTTAGTGAATCTGAAGTACACTAACTAATTTGTCTGAGTATGGGTAGACATTCTAAACGTGCTGCTCATATGAGACAGACATAATTTGACCACAACGACGTTAGGGTCAAATTAAGAGATTCGGCCGAGTATCGTTAATTTGCTCCTAAGAATTGAATAGTTCTGTTACTTTGTCATGGATCCCATAATCAGAACCTAACCAAACCCTCATCAAACTACCCTTGAAGTACATCCTTTCCAATAAAAAAAGAATCAACGAAATCGGTTGGCGTGATATTGAGTTATTCGTCCATTTGTCGCGCACACACTTAATGCAAATTTAAGACATATATGGTTTACTCATGGATGCCATTGTCGGAACTGACCCAAATGAAAATGGGACCACACGAAAAGCACAAGCTTTCAAATAAAAAAAAATCATCAATATCGGTTCACCCAGTCGAAAGTTCTGAGGTAACAAACATTAAAAAAAATACAGTCGAATTGATAACCTCCTCCTTTTTGAAGTCGTTTAAAAAAGTTTGGTTAAGTATTTTGGCCTAAACCCAAATTTAATTTTTATATGAAAAAGGCTGCGCAGCTATTACCCCTAATGAATGTACCACTAGTTTCCGGACACCATATATAAAACCGTTTTCATTGTGATCAAAAAGCATTTTTTATCAACTATTTTTATTTAGCCATATATATGAATAACTACAAACATCCTGGCAACATAAATAACTTATGTCAACTTGGAAGACAATAATAATTTGTTCAACCCACATCTAGTTTTACACACATAACATATCTTTTTGTAGACAAAATAATAACGAAAACAAAATGTAACCAATGAAATATAATTCATTAGATGCACTATGATAGCAGTTTTCAGTGACTTTTGGATTAGGATTTCTATGACAATAGAGAACTCCAGTCCAATTTTTTTAAATATTTTTTTAATGAATAATGATCTTCTAACTTAAATAACTGCATTTTTATTTTTATTTTTAGAGTTAGTTTTAATAGTTAAAATAATTGTCAAAGTTTTAATTTTTCAAGACCCCACGAAATCCACCGTATGTGTGGTGAATCGTGTGACGTCATCACTCCTGAAAAATTACTTTAGGTTCGGGAAATCAGCTGATCAACTGCCGCCATTTTGAATTCCGTTATTCGAAGTATTCTCCCTAGAAGTAGAATTACTATTTTTTTTGTGCAGTAGTTTATGAATATTTTCAATAATAGAGATAAAATAATAAGAGATACCAACTAAATCTCTATAAACAGTATGTAAATAAACGAATAAATTAATACGACGGCCTGTGTCATATCATACATTCCCATAAAATGACTTTACGGTGACGTCACGACACGTCGAACAGTGACGTCACCATTAAAATTTCAATAATGCCAACTTGACGGCGTGTTTTTACGACCCGATTAAAAATAGACTTTTTGATAATTTTTTAAAAACTCTGCGTTTAATATTATAAAATAAAACTTATATATTCAGAATCAGCGTTTATTGGTCGATATTCTATACGAACATATTTTTTTAAAGCCATAATATTTTTCACTAGAGTTCCTTATTATAGACCGCATAGCCAACATGATAGCCAAAGTCCGTTGAACATACAGGGCACAAGAAGAAGAAGACAATTATTGCTTCAAAAAATATTATTCTTGATTACAAATGATCAATTGAATAAGAAGTTTACAACAACCCAAAAGATAAATCCATAGTAGTGTATTGTAGGCGTGTTAGTGAGCCCAAAGTAATCTCATATTTTCTACACTTTCTGATGAATTTTATCAAATATTTTCAAACATTATCAAAATAATTTTTTCAGCAGACAATCAATTTCATTGACTTGTCTGAAGTCTAGGGGGTTGGAAGGAATTATACAAATGTAATTGGGCGACATCAGTTTTCTTTTTAAAATGGTATAGATCTAGGGCTGCCACCTTTCAAAAACAGTAGACCCGGAGATTTTAGAAATATAGTTTTAATTGAAATAAAAAAAAAATTTGTATGAATTATTTCTAATTATTTTTTGAGCACCGAAATTCACCGTCTGCAGAGAATGTACACAACAAAGTTGTGTCTAAGTCGTGTTGAAACATAAAATTTTCAATTTTCTCAAAAATCTTTTGAGATGTTTCGTTGGAATTCTCATAAAAATCCATTCATTTATCTTGAACATCTTTTTCTTGGTCAAAGTATCTGATGACTATTGGATACATTTTCTGGGATTCTTTATTTGAGGCGTCGATAGCAATCGAAAAGTGAACTCCATTTCCAGATTGAGAACTTTTTAGGTCTTGTATTTTAGACTCTACTCAGTTCGGTGCTTGGACATTCAAAGCAGTGGCTTCAGCTTTGGTTCTGCCACAGTGAACTTTATGTGATAGTGGTGAATCGGAATAAAGAGAGGCATTCAATTTAATTCCGCAATCGGTGCTCAAATAACTGTAGTGGTGTCTAATTGCACGATAAATCGACGCAATTTCGATTGCCGCTACGTTTAGTTTTTCGAAATAATTTTTCTTTGGCAGAAATGCGGTCGTCAACGCCCGGTCTGACCCGGAGATATCGATGTTAAACCCGTAGCCCGGACATGCACCATGCAAACCCGTAGACTCCGGGTCAAACCCGGAGAGGTGGCAGCCCTATACATATAGATCCCATCCTTTCCCCTCCCCATCTCCTTCCCCTCCCCACTTCCTTCAATGTCGCATAACAAAAAATTCCCTAATTGGAAATGCTGTATCCGCACTAGCAGTTGGCATTTGGACTCGGGTGCGGTAATGAGTATAATGACATAAAAACACCGTTTGGGAACATGTCCTCACTAACTAACACCACTCTACTCCTTCCTTTTCCAATTCCACAATTCTTCCATTGCCGTCCACAATTTCCTTACGGTACGGTACATTTAAAAAAGGGTCAATTTCTTCATCTTATTAATTACGCTTACATCAGCTTTGAATTATATCCGAAACTCCGTATTATATAGTAACACGATCATATTTTGTTTTCACATTGGGAGGCGGGTGTGGGTACCACCGCCCCGGGAACTATTTATTGGATAACCAACACCTCTGCCATAGAACACCCCAAGTGGTTCCTTGGGTGACTTAGCAGGGGTGCCCGGGTTCATGGGGTGAGGCGGCGGTGGCGTCTGCCTACCAGCTGCAATGATTGAGAGAGTCCCTTTGACTTCTCCATCCGTATCCACTCGGAACATCGCCTTGCACCGCTGTGAGAGGGATAAATTCATACGTCCGTCACTCTTGGACAAGCTGACCCCCAGATTCCTACCCATCCCTCATACACTTTTATTTACCAGAACTTTCTCTCCATCCTTTCCTAAAAATACCCTACACACGGCATCCCCAAAGGGTGACCGGCCAACTCAGAATGAAACCAACTCAGAACCATCTCAGAAAGGTCATTAAGAATGATGATAAAAAAATTGTTAAATAGGTTATGTTAGGTAATGGTTACCGGTTATTTTAAAATTATTTTTTCAAAGCCTTTAATGATCTTTCTGAGGTGGTTCTGAGTTGGTTTCATTCTGGCATGGAACCTCCCCGAAGATGACATTGGCCTTGAGCGAAATTATTTTCATCGGGGCCTCCTGTGTGGAGCAAATGTAAAAAAACACACGTTTAGCTTCAGATATATCATTTTTACAGCATTAGTCTACTTTCATCTTTCCTCTACAAGTTCCTGTTCACTGTCACATTACATCAGGGTTTAATATCAGCACTCCATTGTTATCTTGTTTCTTTTAAACCAATGGATGCATCTTATAAAAGACCTTGGCTGGTAATAATAACACGGATTTCAACAAAGTATGTTAATATTTCAGAAAATTTATCTAAGAAATACATGCTTCAGTATTAACGATTAGTATTTACATATTTTAGCATTATAGAATAGTATTTCCGTTTCATCATTAGAAAACATTGCCTGGCGAGGATCAAATATCAGATTAAAACAAAAAAATTGTTGTATTTTATAAGGAAGGAGAATATTGTAAAAAAAAACATTAATGTAAATTTCAAAATATCATTAAAAACTAAAACAAAAGTCAGGAAAGGCAGAAAACATAATAAACAAGATATAAATAGTCAATAAATGACTATAGGGTCAATTAAAAATACAATTACTATCGATTATCAGTAGATAGGAAGGGTATAAATAGTATAATTTTAAACATGATTTTTCCTGTCTTGCAACATTTATTTTACCACCTGGTTTCCACAATCTTTAGAAATATAATAAAGGTACACGGTATACGGAAACTCATAGTACCTACCTACAAGCGGGAAAATGGTGAATCTACATCAAATTGGAATCGATTTTGTGGAATGACGTTTTCTGATTTGAGCTTTCATTTTCGAGTAATTTGAGTCCAAAGTTGAATTTTTTAGGTCAAATTTGAAAAAGACAAACCGTCGCAACGGACGTAATATTAGCAGCCAGAAGAAGCTTTAAAGTTTTGTTAAACCTTTAATTGACGTAAAAACTTTGGGTCGCGGGTTCAAATCCGAGCGTACGAAGATATATTTGATTTAATTGTTTGTGTTTCTCAATTTAATCATTTAAAATAATATAAGGTATATTTGCAGCATGTTCCTGAGGGAAGGTTAATTTCAGTATCGCTCTGGTGTAAGACCACCAATCAGAATTCAAACGTTGCTTGAAATGGCTTTAGCCGTGTTTGGGGACTAGTTTTGAAAAGCCAGATATTGCCTTACCTTCCTCTTCCCTTTCCCATTTACCTTCAGCCTCACAACATACTCCAATTGGGGAATTCAGTCCCACTGGCTCCAGGCGGGATCAGTTGGGATTCTTGTGTGGTATTCACATAAATAAAAAAGTAGGTACCTACAGGCTACAGGCTACAGTCTAGTACAACCATACTCAACCTGCGGCCCGCCAAGCTTTTGTGTGCGGCCCTAAACACTTTACCATCAGGAACTTGATTTAAAAAAACTATCATTCTAAATTTCGTGTATCTTGAGATTCGTTTCGACTTTGATGCACAGATAGTGACACCCGAAAAGGATTGTCATTATGGTCCACATGATCTGGTACGTATGGTAGAGTAAAATACGACACGTTGTTTAGATTTTCACAGCCAAAAGATTTTTTTGTTATTTGTTTTTGGGGTGTTATGCCGTGTTGCGCTACCTCCCTCTTTAGCCAAGGTTTCGGACAGCGTCACAGTGTCCATCATCAGGGCAGATGTGTAAGAGTGTTGCTATTTACACACGCTAGATTTATTCCCAAAAAAAATATTTGACACAAACGCGCGCAAATAATTTATAAATAAAAGTGTCACTTCTAGAAACAACCGCATCAATTATAATACATAAGAACTGGTTAATGTCACTGGTTCGTCAGGTACCTACTAATTTTAACAGCATTTCTTGCTGTCGTATAAAGTACTGTTTCGTTATAATTTAAATATGTATAATGAGGTGATTTATCACAAATAAACGGCGCTCTACAAATTATACAATTATTATTATTATTATTAATGGCGGGAGTGTCTTCAAAATGTAATCGAAAAATGTTCGACGAAAAGAGAGTGCTTCAAGACAAATAATGGGAAGAAGAATATTTCTTTGTTGGGTGTGGGGGGGGGGGGGGGGGGGGGTGATGATTTTTTTGTCATACTATAGTGTTGCGGCCCGCGTTACTTTACAAATACATGTATGTGGCCCGAAGAGAAAAAGGGTTGAGTATCGTTGGTCTAGTACAGGGGTCTCCAAACTTTTCAGCCGGAGGGCCACATTGACGACTCCAGTGAGTTCGGAGGGCCAAAACTGTTTTAATTTCTAGACACCCATATTTTCGTCCACGGGGGGGGGGGGGGGGAGTAAAAGTAAAAAGTGGAGAATAAAATTTCCAGGGATCATATTTTTTCTTCATAAATCATTTCACTCCAATCTCACTCCAATCCCCCAGATATGACGTGAAATCCGTTAAGTTGGCAACTGTTCTGAGTTTTTTATCCACCTTATCACAATCACAATTAAAACAATAAGACCAGGGGGCGATTTTGCCACGTATCGTTTCGCGCGTATATTGCATCCAGAAGGAGCGTGAAACGCGCGAGCATTTGGAACCATTCCTTGTCACAATTTTGCCGCTCCATTTCCCTTGATACTTATACTCGTTCTGCAGTTCCCGCGTAAACTGGACGTAAGTCTGGCGAACTACACACGATTTGCGCCCGTATTTTTCGCGCGATACTTGTGGACGCAATGTATTGGTGCCCAGTACCTCGCCAATGAGCATATATATTCGCACGAAAAAATTCGCGGTGAATTCGCCCCTTCTGAGTAAGGTCTTAGTTGCCATTAGTTGTCGCGGGCCTGATTGACGAAAATGGTCATAAGATGTCGCGGGCCGGATGGATGACACTGGCGGGCCGGACACGGCCCGCGGGCCGTAGTTTGGAGACCCCTGGTCTAGTACATCAATGCGTCTTTTTTTTCAGAAAAATCAATATTTTCCAAGCTCAGTAGCTAATGTTGGAAAGCTCGTGGTGCGCTGCATTAAGTTAGGCAAATTTCACGAGGACAGAGCTCACAGTTAGCGAGTATTTGTGAGACGGAGAGAAAGTTTCCGTTTTACAGTTTTAAAATGTTTTTTTTTTTAAAGACAGACAAACAAAACTTCTCAACTGATAATATTTGATTTTCCTCTACTACCAACATCACAAGCGGAAAATTTTGCTTGACCAACGATGGAAGACTGGGTGCGAATCCGACGCTTAGAACAGCCAGTGCCAGACCAACAGACCAAACAAATATTTTGCAAAAAATTAAATTTGTAAGTACTTAATTTAAAAAGTTTACGTTAAAACGAAATAAAATATTCAGCTGAATCGGAATTGCTTTATATTACGTCACACTCTCTTAAATAATATCGCAAACATACCTAATTCACATATTCAGTAAACAAGTTTCAGATTGTGTTTGCATTCACAGATTAGAAGATTTGGTTTCCCAATGTAAACAGAATCCTTATGTTTGCTCGATCTTTAGATAAGTGTTAATTTCCTGAACCAGGAATAATTTACTCTATGAGTTTGGTCTTATCTTTTTAGCCATCTTTACAGTTTCTTTTTATATGCTATTTAAGATTCAATACATTATCCAAGATATAAAACGAAAAGCAGCTCTGCTAAGTCATTTTTTTGTATGAAAATATTCCTCGAGAATCTGGTACAGCGCTTCTAACGAGAAAAAACAAAATTTACACACTACTTATTATTTAAGCAGTGTATAACAAAATTATTAACTTATTTATAAAAAAAAAAAACATTATTATTCTTATTTCACAGTAGGTACGCAGGAAGGCCAGTGAGATATACGGTTAACCTCAACGAGAACAGAAAATTAATAACAGAACAAAAATTCCGTAGGTAATCCTGATAGTTATTGCATATTCTCGACTTAACTGCCAATATAAATCAGTAGTAAGAATTTTTCAATCATTCCAAATATGGCAGCCTATACAAATATATATTAAAAAATAATTGAGGATAATGTTAGAAATTATTATTGAATTGTAAGATCGATAAAATGACCGAATTGAATTACGTCTCAGTAGCTCAATTGGTAGAGTATTGTTCCCGGTAAAGAGGAGGACAGAATTAACTATTTCGGTGTCTTATTCTGTTTTCCTCAAATTTCTATATTGTGTGGAACATGGACACTTAGAGCCAGCGAAAGACAGCGATGCCCTCGAAATGTGGTGCTGGAGAAAAATGCTCAGGAGAAATGTGTCCCTTCTGGAAGAGCTAGGCATCCACAAAATGGCCACAATCAGCCTACAACGATTTTAAGATGCTTTAAACATCTTGCTCGCCGAAGTGGGGACTCGAACTTGGAAATTGGAAAACACTTAGTCACTGGCAAAGTGCATGGCAGAAGAAACAGTGGAAGGTCGTCAATGCGTTGGAGTTGGAGTGATCAAGTATCACTGGCGTCCGGTATATCGATGTCCGCAGCTCTCATGGAGCGCAGAACCAAGAGGAGTGGAGGAGTCTTGTCCACCATGGAAAGTGGAGTACCTAGTAGTAATACGATCCTCAGAAATTAAGAACGAACTTTAGAAGAATTCTATTTTCTTAAGTTCAGTTGGTGTTGTACATTATTGCAATAATTAAAAAAAATAACTAAAGCTCTCTAAAACTTTTTAATGTTAAACATCCTACCGTGATTTAAGCTTACAGCGCTCATCGAAAAAGTTACAAATTAAATTTTAAAAACTCACATTGTTAATAGATGCTATTACTTTGAGAAAAAGACACTTCACTTAAATAATTTGTCCACGGGTTTTATTTCGAAATATTCAAAGAGCGAAAGCGAAGAGAAGGATGCACTCTTCAACAGTGAGAGTTGAAGTTCAAAATCTAAATAACAAGCTAAACGATAAAATAACACAATCGCATTATTATTACTATTACCCATTGCCGTACAAGAAAGCATTCTTACAACGATAGCGGACTAAGTAAAAAATAAACAGTTAATGTTGATAGTAAATTACTTGTGTATAGCAGTCAAGTGAAATGTTTCTCAAATACAATTCCTCTAGAAAATTGGATTCTTTGTCCAGAAGTTTCCATCTACGTACATGTATATAATAAAATCGACAACATTGCATACAGTTTATACCTAACTATAATTTGTATAAGAAACCATCAGAATGGTTCGTCATTTCTATGCTTAACACGCACATAGTTTTAAAATGCAGCGTGAAATACAATTTCTTAAACAGGGGGGCGTTAAAAGTATTCATCTATTAATTTATGGACGATAGTCTTCGATCAAGTACCTCATACGTCAATGACGATAGTCCATTAAAAACATAATAATAACATGAATAAAAAAGCAGAGATGACAGTGAAGGGAGAGCACATATAAATGAATAGCAATGACAATATAAAATGTACAAATTACATACAGAAGACACTACAAGTCAAAGCATGAAGAAGCATTTAAATATTGCTTATCGACTGCCGAAAGTCATTTAGTTTTACACCAAAAATTTATTGCTTTGACTTGCGTTGACAAGTCTCGACATTCTGGGTAAAGGAGAATGGTATCCATAATCAGTAGAATGTTGATTGAGGAACAGCAATTCATTATTTCGGAGTCTACTGGAAGTAGGGTTGCCAGATGATAATTTGATAAAGGAGGACATATGGGTCTAAAAAGGAGGATTTTCTGTAAAAAGGAGGACATTCAGAAATTAAACGAATTTTTTATATTATTTTACTTTATTTTCTATCATCCATCTCCCTCCCCCCCCCCCCCCGTAAGTTCGTAGTAAAAACATTTTTTATGTTCAGAAAGCAAATTTTCCTGTTCTACGAAAAGAAATCTAAAATTCACGTGTTTACCCACAATGCAGAAAACCTTTTTCATGTCCTGACTGCAACTATTCTTTTTCTCGAAAAAAAAACTGAAACGGCACTTGCTGACTCACAGTAGTGAAAAACCTTTTTATGTCCCCATAGCGACTATTTATGCACTGCTTAACGGTTTCTAAAAATTCACATGCTTACCCACAGTGGATAAAAACCTTTTTCATGTCCCAACTGCAATCATAAATGTTGTAAAAAGGAACTTCTTAGAAATCATTTGCTGACTCACGGTGACGTAAAACCTTTTACATGTTTCTACCACGACTGTTCATGTACTACAATGAGGCGGTTGGAAACAAAAAAATCACGCTTTTACCCACAGCGGAAAAAACCTTTTTCTTGTCTCGAATGCAGTTATTCAAGTTCTCGAAAGGGAAATTTTAAAATCTACCGCGTGATTCACAGTGAAGAAAAACCTTTTTCATGTTCTGAGTGTAATTATATAGATTGTCACTATTTGTGTTATGGCAAGGGACATCTAAAATATGACATGTTAACCCACAGTGGACAAAAATTTTTTCGTGTCCCGACTGCAACTATTCATGTTATCAAAAGGGACGTCTAAGAACGTACATGCTAATTCACAGTGGAGAGAAACCTTTTTCATGTCCCGACTGCTACTATTTATGTGCTTCAAAGGGATATCTCAAAAGTCACATATTTACCATGGTGGAAAAAAACCTTTTTCAGTAAATTTTCGTTTTAAAGCAATTGGCATAGCCTTGACACATTTCTTTCACCATAATCGGACAAAATTTCCCACTTTTTGTTATAATATTAGGAATTTTCTGTTTTTTAGTAATACTCCTTCTCGTACCTGAGCTAGCATCAGAGTCTGAGCTGGTCATAATTAAAAATATACATAAAGTTCGTAGAACAAGGTACTGAAAAACCTTTCGAGTCGAAGAGGCGTTATGTACTAATGTTTAAATTAAAGTCTATAATTTATGTACAATAGAGATATGCTTAGATAGCAGTATTTTGTAATTATTCTGGTCAATACCCGAACCAGGGGATTTTTTTTATTTCTTAACCACAGACAATTATTTACCTATTGAGCGGACCATAAACAAAGAATCGACGGTAAACGATAAATCGCTGAGAAATTTTAAAAATCGGGAGTTTGATGCCATTCCGGTAGATCGGGAGATGAAGGGAAAAACCGGGAGATCTCCCGAAAAATCGGGAGCTTCGGTAACACTGGCGTCTGCGTCTCTGCGTGGAGGCAGGCGTGAGCGGTGACTCACCGCTCAGCCGCCCTGCCCCCTTTTTCGCCTCCCGCCAGTCCCGCCCGATGTTTAGCCAAAAGGAGGACTTACAGTAGGTAAGAGAGGACGGGAGGACAAAACATGGAAAAGGAGGACAGGTCCTTCTTTTGGATACCATCTGGCAAACCTAACTGGAAGGGATGTTAAACTGGATGAGTTGTAACAAAGCAGGTATATCAGTAATACTGTTGATAATTTCCTAAGTCCTAACAGTAATTAAACTATGTACGTTATATTTATGTTAAGAGAAACCAACTAAAAACATAGAAAGTGAACCAAATGTACAATATGAAAATGAAAAGAAAACATAGAACCACGTACAAAATAGAGAAAAAATGTAGACTAATAGTATCTTCTGAAGTCGGTTTCTCGTTGCTGATGATCGTGCCCCTACTCCAATTTCCATGGTGGACAAAGCTCCTCCACTCCTCTTAAGCGTCGATGACACAGGGCGAGTTTACAAGCTACTATCTGGGAAATTCACTATCTGTTAATAAACTCGCCCAGTGTCATCGTATTACTTGCTAACTAGCAGTGACTAGCAGATTGTTGACAATCTACGAAAAAAAGGTGAAAGGTCGTCAACTTTACTCGCCTACACGCTTGCTCCGCTTGCTCGTGATTGGTTTATTTGTGTTTCCAACATGGCTTCCGATAAACAGCTGATTTCGACTGTCAAACATCTGAAGAATTAGTTCACGCAGGCGTCGTTATTCTTGTTACTGGCGCTAGCAGCAACCTCAGTTTCCTACGCTTCTGAGCGAGTGGACAGTTTTGTGTGTCATCATGACAATCTCAATCGCCGATTTACGCGCTTTTAAACTTAGTACATAGTAGCTTGTAAACTCGCCCTGTATCATCGACGCGACGCTTTAATTCTGTGCTGCGTGGAGAACTGCGGACACCAACTATACTGGACGTGTTTCTCCAAGTTGGAGTATTCAGTTTGGCGAGCAACGTGTTCAAAGTATCTTAAAATACGTCGTAGGCAGATAGTTGAGAGCCTATTGTGGAACCCAAATACTTTTCCAAAATGGACATATTCATGCGTCTGGCCGTCCATAGAATCCTGAGTATTTTTCTCCAGCACCACATTTCGAGGGCGTCTATTCATTTTCATTCTGCTTGGTGTAACCCTAAGTGACCAGCTCAGGTATGGGGGCTCCATCGAAGCCAGAATAAAGTTAGCCTCCCAAAAACTGGGCGTACTGTACAGGGCCCGCAGATACTTTAATAGTACACAACTGCTAACCCTGTACAAATCACAAGTGCGCCCTACGGTTGAATTTGGCAGCCACCTCTGGTCTGGAGCTCCAAAATACCTGAAAAATACCCTCGACTCTGTGCAGAAACGGGCGGTCCGTTTGATAGATTCTCCCATCTTAACAGACGGATTTCAATCTTTAGAGCACAGGCGTCGGGTGGGAATGCTATCGTTGTTCTACCGGTATTACAATGGAAGATGCTCCGAGGAACTAGCATCATTGATCCCTTCGGCATCTGTGCATAGTCGGGAAACACGCCAAACGCGTGCCCAACATTTGTTACACGAGAACAGTTCGTTTCTTCGACTCGTTCTTGTGTTCAACAGCTCGGCTGTGGAATGATTTGCCGGCCTCTGTGTTTCCTCCTTCCTACAACATGGGTTTCTTTAAGACTAATGTCCATTCGTTCCTCTACTCAAAAAGACTCTCCACACAGCATCAAATTATTTTCCTCAGGGCCTCCTGTGTGGAGTTAATGTAAAAAAAAAAAATCGCTAGCTCTATGTGTCAATGTTGAAATAATTCGTTTGATTCCAATATCCTATGATTAACGTTGAATATCTGTCAACATTTGCTAAGAAAAAGAAAGCAGGAACGAAAGAAAATAGTCAAAATATAATGAACAATGGTGATTTTGGCCATATTCACATATTGCTATAAACCCAGTGTTACCAATTTATTCGTATCTCCACCAATTCGAGAGAGAATACCTAGTTGACTTTTTTTAAATGTAGCCAGATATTCAATTTAAATTCGAATGAAGAAGATGATATCGGAAAAGTGTTCATCATTTCATAATTTGTATACGTATTATATTCTGCCTTTTATTGTACATAGAAACAAAACCAATATTTCGTCAAATAAAAATCACGTTACATCATCTGATGAACTGAGGTCAAAACGATAGGACTTCAGATAATTAAATGTTGTTAATAAGATTTTTTAGGCAAAAAGTATCGAACCAGTACACATATGTGAAGATAGATTTTATTTAGTCATTGGAAATTATTGATAAATATCTTGTTATTCACATAATAGTAGATAGAGGAAAAATTTAAAAAAATATAAAAAGCATAATTTGATAGGCTCCTCACAAATAATAATCAAAGTTGCCACAAATCATGAAAAATCGAGTTGTTTAAATAATAACGTAGTATTTATATATAAATACGCGCTATAGCGCAGTTTTGTGATATTTCACTTCAAGTGCGCTAAAGGGCTATGGACTGCTCGAATGTTTTGCGTTTCTTCTTGTAAAATTGTTTGTTGCGTTCCGGTTAATGATGGTGGCATTTTAATGGTCAGAAAATACGTATTCTATTTTCAAATGTGATCGATCGTCGAATCGACTTGATAGGTAGGTGTAGGGTATTAAAGTACCTACCTACTTCCAAATCTTATGATTTCAGGTGACATTTTTGTTATGATTTAACGAAAATTGGAAACATACTTTTTTGGACTCGACGAACTCTAGAACCTTGCTTTGAATTTTATCTTGGTAGGTAGTACGAAGATATTGAATATGATATTTTGTTATTCTCTTTGGCAAATTGGAAATTTTTGTTTGAAGCAATAAAGTATCAAACTGTAATATAATATTTTTAACAGAAAATTATTTTATTTGCCATTTTCAAAATTGGACTGCTTGACGGGAATTCAGAGTGTCCATATTATATCATACATCCTACATAATATTAGTTCGTTTCGCCCTCACCGCTCCTGACGCTCTACACCGAACGACAGGAAACTATAACGAACCGAATCCGGTCCCCGCGCACTGCTACTCGCGTGATAATAGTGGAATACGTTTTGACGGTTTTAGTACGCAATAGCGCTCCTAGGATTATCGTGTTTATTTTTCACTACTTTGCGCTACTATTTTATAAGTAATTTAAATAAATACAAATAAATAAAACTGTTCGTTTTTGTTGTACTTATAAATTTTGAAAAACATTATCCAGTTTGGCGTGCTCAAATTAAGTTTTGCACGAAAAAGGCCGCGTCTAAATGTCAAATTGTCAGCTGTTGCCATTGATATATATAGGCTGTTGCAGAAGTTCTCAGTTCTAGAAAAAGTTTAATGTTTGCGTATTCTGAGTTCGGACAAAATAAAAATTCATTGATAATAAAGGTTGCTATGGATTTTAAAGATTATACTGATAAATGACAATAAATTCAACTAAACTTAGATTCCTACCTTGGGTCAATTTTTAGGTTATAATCCTTGGTGCCTGTCAACCGGTGTTCTACCTAGGTACTCTAAGCAATTCCAATGCTTAGAAACTCATGTACAATCAAGTGCACAAACATTATTATCACGATATAAACATTCTACTTTTTTCCTGATAACAGTTTAATAAGAAGAACTGCAATTTACTTATTAGCAAATAAGTAAACAAAAAATATTTAAACATTATTCGCAACTTGGCAACTCGCTTCGACTTCAGACTTCTTCAAAAAAAACAATAAAAAGAATTAGCGACATCTATCGATTAGGTATTCAACATATAATTCAAAGATTGCTGCTAGTTTTAAAATATCGCCATCTATGTGTATGCGGTGGAGTTAGGTTTTTGTGGGGTTGAATCTTGGATGTAAAAGCGTAAAAACGGCTTCATTAGAACTTTAAAGTTAAACCGCTAGATGCTGCTATTTATTAAATGTCCCAAAACTTAATGCTGGTAAATTCATCGGCGACCACGATGATTACGCTAATAACTATTTGTGTCCCAACCTTTCATAATATATGTACCCATTTGTGACGGGAATTATTCACAATACGTACTACTTATATAATTATTTCATCGAATGTCATATCCTTTCTCTTGTCCTAACCCAGTTGGGGGACCCATCGCTACCGCCTCCAAAAGGTGATTGCTTTCTGCGAGCGGCAAACCCAGCCTCTCCTCGTACAACCTCTGGAGTTGCTTTTCCCTCATTTTCCTGGGGCGGCTAATCAAGAGCGGATCCAGGATTTTTTTCGGGGAGGGGCACAAGGCACACCATTTATTGGACACACACCATTTATTGGACAACTAATACCCCTGCCACAGGTCACCCCAAGTGGTTCGCTACCTTTGGTGACTTAGCAGGGGTGCCCGGGTTCATGGGATGAGGTTTGTCTAGGTCTTGGTGGCGGATACGTTTGCTCAACCACCGCGTGGCGGACTGGATCGGAGGAGACTGATTGAGGGAGGCCTTTTGACCTCTCCAGTCGGATTCTCCCGCCCCTTCGCCTTGCACCGCAGTGTGAGGAATAGATTCATACGTCCGTCACTCCTGGCCACATTGACCCCCAGATTCCTACCCACCCCTCATACCGTTTTCCTTCCCATATCTTCTTCTCCTTCCTTTCCCTTAAAAATCCCTCCACACAACATCCTCAAAGATGACCCTAGGGAAATTGTTTTCCTCGGTGTGGAGCTAATGTAAAAAAAGGGGCGGACAGGCAAAAAAATCAACAATTACTGTTAGAAATAAACTTGAAATACTTCAAGTTTATTTCTACAAGTTCAAGTTTGTATAGGAAGGTTTATGAAAGTGTCAAAACAATAGAAAAATTAAATGTTTAATAGTAGTACCGTATTGGTTTTTCCGAGGTGCAGAGAACTCTCTATTTCTCGAGAACTGAGGGTGTAAATGTACCTGGGGGATGGTTTTTTCTACCCGAAGTGTGGGCTGCCTATAGCAACTTATAGGGCTTTAATATATTTAATATATTTTTTTGTATTGTTATCATTATTATTTTTTTTTGGTCTGTAGGTATTTATGATTTATGTATGAGTTTTGAATTGTGTTTTTTTTTTTTTTGACTATATTTTTTGTATTTTTGGTTGCGTTTTGTATTTTTTATTTGAGTCCACACTTCAAGGGGGGAAGGCAATGGAGATGGGATAGGGGAAGGTCGCTTGTCGATCTTAGACGCCCGAGACAAGCTATACTGGGGTTTGGATGTATAGGAAGTTTTGCAAAGAAGGATTTGGCCAATTCTACCATATGTTTTTTTAGAGGTGGGATATTTGTATCGGAGTTAATGATTGAATTCCGGACAAACCAGGGACTTTTTGTAAATTTTCTAAGAGTGACATTTTGGTACGATTTGAGTCGTTTGGTGTTGCCTGTAGCCCATATGGGCGATGAGTACGTGATGGTCGGTCGGATTTGAGTTTTGTATACAAGCAGTTTGTTTTGAATTGATGTCTTTGAGTTTGAATTAGTAAGGGGTGTAAAGAACCGGATATTTTCTTTGCTTTGGTCAGTGTGTTTTCAATGTGTGGTTTCCAATTAAGTCGTCTGTCAAGTGTCCCCCCGTGTCCCCCCCCCCCCCTAAATCCGCCCTTGCGGCTAATTAATCATCGCGGATATCTCTGCAATAATTCTTACTACACTCTGAAATTACTCCATTCTCTTTTAATATCATTTAGCTAGTTATAAATCAAATTAAATTGTGAATATATTGCTAAATTTCAGATATTTCGAAATATAAGTACCAGAGTACATTTTATAAATAATTCCTCTTTATGTCATTAATATTGATAAAAGTGTTTGTATCGATCCTATCAATATAATGTACCTACACAAGTAAGTATAAATAATATTAGAGCTAGCCTTTTTTTTGGGATCGACGCATCATTGTACCTAAGTTTTATGAAACCATGACATACATCAAAGTCACCCCAATCAGAAAGGTGACTTTGATCACCATGTTTTTGTCTCTAAAAAATATATATAGTTCGATAGTTTAAGCATTGTGATATAACTAAGCATAAAATTTTTCGTCGTGAAAGTTTTTATTAGTGTCCGACCGAAACGGAACTTTCTACCGAAACCGAATTTTCCGTATCTGTCTCAGTTTCGGCCGAAACCGAAACTTTTTTAGACATGTTAAAAATCAATTGTTTGGTAAAATTTGGCTTATTTTTCACTCTCATACAGACAGTTAACACGTCATTGAGCTAAATGAAATATAAAAACAAAACAATAATTGAAGGAAGTATGTGAATTATTTTATACTACTCCCATAAAACTACTGTTTCCCCACCTTCCTCTTCCCTATCTCCTTTCCCTCCCCACTACCTTAGCCTTACAATATACCCCAAACGGGGATACCATAGTCTCACTGGCTCCAGACGGGAGCAGTAGGGACTCTTCTGCAGTATTCATGTAAAAAAAATTAAAAAAAAACAAACAAAAATTTACTAAACATGTTAGCTACTTCTTTGAACAAAAAATTGTCAATAATCGACATTTACTAGTCGTTATTTGTCAATAATCGACATTTTCTAATCGACATTTACTAATCGATATCTAGTATCATTCAACGGAAGCAATCTTCCGAACAGGCCCTCCATTGATATGCTTGGTGTAACCCTAAATGACCAGCTCAGGTATGGGGGCTCCATCGAAGCCAGAGTAAAGTTAGCCTCCCAAAAACTGGGCGTACTGTATAGGGGCCGCAGATACTTGAATAGGACACAACTGTTAACCCTGTACAAATCACAAGTGCGCCCCACGGTTGAATTTGGCAGCCACCTCTGGTCTGGAGCTCCAAAATACCTGAAAAATACCCTCGACTCAGAAACGGGCGGTCCGTTTAATAGATTCTCCCATCATAACAGACGGATTGCAATCTTTAGAGCACAGGCGTCGGGTGGGAATGCTATCCTTGTTCTACCGGTATTACAATGGAAGATGCTCCGAGGAACTAGCATCATTGATCCCTTCGGCACCGGTGCATAGTCGGGAAACACGCCAAACGCGTGCCCAACATTTGTACACGGTTGACATTTGTCACATGAGAACGGGTCGTTTCTTCAACTCGTTCTTGTGTTCAACAGCTCGGCTGTGGAATGATTTACCGGCCTCTGTGTTTCCTCCTTCCTACAACATGGGTCTCTTCAAGACCAATGTTCATTCCTTCCTCTCCTCAAAAAGACCCTCCACACAGCATCCCAGATGACTAATAGGCCCTGAGGGAAATTATTTTCCTCAGGGCTTCCTGTGTGGAGTTAAGGTAAAAAAAAAATTACATTAAAAAGGAAGGACCTCATTAATTGAATAATTTAACTTTAATTGCGTTTACAACCACAACATTCCTATTAAACGTGTTAAATGAAATATATGAAAAACAATTATTTATTTTATTGATATAACTGCTATAAAACAAACAACAATTATAAAAAATAACATACATGTTACCTACTTCTCGGAATAAAAATTTGTCAATAATCAACACTACATTATGAAGGATGGACCTCAATTTTATTTTAATTGCGTTTACAATAACACATAGACTCACAACACAATCACGCCGGACCGGTCGGCAAACTCAGCTGATGATGTCGGGTGACATAGGAGCCACGAACTCGCCTGAAGTCAGCCGAATGATGCGCGCTAATTCACGAACGCAGAGTTTCGTTCGAACAGAACCCGTTCTCGTGTGACCGCACTGCGAGAACGGGTCGTTTTTACAACTTGTTCTTCAGTTCAACAGCTCGGTTGTGGAAGGATTTGCCGGTCTCTGTATTACAACTTGGGTATTATCAAGACCCTCGTTTACTTTTTCTCTCCTGAAAAAGACCCTTCTAAAGAAATTCCCAAAGATGACATAAGCCCTGAGGAAAATTATTTTTCTCGGGGCCTCCAATATATAATTTTTTTTTTTCAAATAGGCAATTTACCCTAAATAATTTTATTTTTAAATCTTTCATTTGCCAAACTGCCTAGTTACGATTAGCTAGATTGGTCGAAAAATTCTTTAACCATGCACCGGACGTGCAAGCGTAGCAATAAAAACATTTCGATCCTTTTCTAGTCGTTACTCATTCCGCATTTCTCGTCCGTTACATAAATCAAAACAATTCGCATTTGGTATGCATAATACGCGCAATACAATCTCACGTAAATATCATAATACTTTTAACAATAGACTTGAAAACTGGCGTTGAATCGTTGAATGAATATCAATTTTTACAAATTAATGCACTATTTTGCTGGTGAAATGGCCTCACACTTTCCAACGTTAAAGAGACGAAAGCACAGAAGTGTGTTGAGGGCGTGTCCGTGTGTCCGAAGTATGCTAAAGTTATTTTAATTTTGGAAGAATTGATCAAACATCGTCAAAAATAGTTTTTTTCTTGATGAGATGATGGAGGAGTCGGCAAATCCTTAGTAAATTGGCGATATATCAATTTTCTTTCACATCGATGTAAATCACATTCCCATCTTTTTATTCTATCTGAACACCGCACTTCTCCCAGCCGTGCGAAACTAGTGGGACTATGGCATCCCAAATTGGGATATATTGTTAGGCTTAAGGGAGCGGGGAGGTGAAGGAAATGGAGGAGATGTAAGTAGGGAATTCTGGGCATTTCGACAGATTTAGTGGTTACGAATCTTGGCAACGATCCCGAAGTCGCAGTTTCAAACTTCAACGTTATTTCAGAATTTGTTTTGTTTCAAATTTTATTCAATTAAAATAATACATATTGTATCTACATTTCGGAGTGGTAGATACCTTCAGTACCGCCCTGGTGAAAAACCACCATTCAGAAAAGAAACATTGCTTTGAATGGCTTTAACCGTGTTTGGTAACCAGATCTGAATAGTCAGGTACTTCCCCACCTTTCATATCTCCATCTAATTCTCCCCACTACCTTCAGCCTAACATTACGTACCCCTATTGGGCATGACGTACCTACATACTGGCTCCAGATGGTTAGGAATAGTTGGAACTCTTTGGGCGGTAGGTACCTACTCGCATAATTTAAAAAAAAAAACGAGTGTGCTTTAGACAACACTACTGAAGTAAAAGTTCACTAACTTATATCTTCCTCTCAACTTCCGTTCGCCTCGCCCGACCGTTCCCCGCCCGATCACACTTTTCATAACGCTCTCGTCACGCATTCACCAGCTTACTTCCCAAGTCAAGCGTACGTAAAGGCCCGACCGTTCGCCTCGCCCGATCACACTTTTCGTAATGCTCTCGTCACGCATTCACCAGCTTACTCCCCAAGTCAAGCGTGCGTAAAGAAGTTTTACTTCAAAAAGTAACATTTCGGTTCTGAATTATGATATTTCACGAGGGTATCGAGAGAATTTATAAAATTTATTTTTTCCATTAGCTCCACTAAGGAGACCCTGAGAAAAATATATTCCCTCAGGGCCTATGGCCTATGTATGAGTATCATTTTAAGGAAGTAAAGGGGAGGAAATTCTAGGAAAGAAAAAGGTACGAAGAGTGGATAGGATTCTGGGGTTCAATTTGTACAGATCATCCTAGACAAACTTCACCCCATGAACCCGGGCACCCCTGTTAACTCACCAAACGTAACCTCTTGGGGTGACCTATGGCAGAGATGTTGGTTATCCAATAAATGGTTTCCGGGCGGCGGTACCCGTCTTATTCCGCCTCCCATATTGATCTACCAATCTGTCAATTTACTTTTTCAGTGGTCGCACTTTCGAGTTGTCTGTTATTAATATTTAGTATAGCCGTGAGCAGAATGTTATATATTTTATATAATATACCGTTCATTTCATATTATTATTCAATTATTTCCACCGATTTCATTGTTACGTTTAATTTTTAAACATTCCATAATAAATCGATCAATCCGAACAATCATGTATGTTTTGAATTATAAATAATATCAATCAATTTTATGTGCGTTACGTTGTGTTATTATTGCTAATAATATGTTAAAAAAATGTAAAATTAGTAGCTACCTAGTATTAACTTTCGGATACGCGAATGCTTTAACCTAACCTAACATAAGGTGTTATTGAAAAAGGCGTTATTGCTCTGGAAATTATAAGGATAAAGGCATTATTGCGGTGGAAATTAATTTTAAATTTGATTAATAAGGGCTTTTTTATGTGTTAATAATGTATGAACGTTTTTTCCACGTGCTCCAGAGTCTCCAGATATTTTATTATCTACGTACATTTTCATTATCTTATTTTATAACGTGAAAGTTATTTCGACATTGACAGAAGAAGTCAAATTTATTGTAATTCTATAAAATAATTCTCTCTTCTAATCTTCTATCTTCTATCTTCTATCTTCTATCTTCTATCTTCTATCTTCTATCTTCTATCTTCTATCTTCTATCTTCTATCTTCTATCTTCTATCTTCTATCTTCTATCTTCTATCTTCTATCTTCTATCTTCTATCTTCTATCTTCTATCTTCTATCTTCTATCTTCTATCTTCTATCTTCTATCTTCTATCTTCTATCTTCTATCTTCTATCTTCTATCTTCTATCTTCTATCTTCTATCTTCTATCTTCTATCTTCTATCTTCTATCTTCTATCTTCTATCTTCTATCTTCTATCTTCTATCTTCTATCTTCTATCTTCTATCTTCTATCTTCTATCTTCTATCTTCTATCTTCTATCTTCTATCTTCTATCTTCTATCTTCTATCTTCTATCTTCTATCTTTTATCCTCTATCTTCTATCATCTATATTCTATAAATATAAATAAAAACGAATCGCCTAATGTATGTACGCGCATCACTTCCGAACGACTTTACCTATTTTATTCAAACCTTGGGGATTTAATGTGTGCATGCCCGCAACGGTTTCTATATGAACTACTGGTGAGCTATGGTATTATGAAATTTATATAAAGAAATTGCGAGGTGACAAGCGGTGAAAGAAGGTGGCAAGCGAGCTGTTCGAAAACTGAAAGTACCGGGATTGAATGAATGGAATGCGGGAGGGGGGAGGGGAACGCGGGAGGGGGGAGAGAAACCCAGGAGGGGGGAGGGAAACTCGGGAAGGAGGAGGAGAACTCGGAAGGGGTGTTTGCGGGAGGTTTGAAGCGGGCGAGGGGAGTGGGGAGAGGGAAGGCGGAGTGGGAACGCGAGAAGTTAAGTGGACGCGGGAGAGGAAGGGGAGGCGGAAGGGGAGGCGGAAGGGGAGGCGGAAGGGGAAAAGGACGATTGGAAAATTACACGCAGGGAAAAACAATTTCTTTATCAAGTGGCATAGCAACGCATATCTTTAACTCTCTATTATAATATAAATTGAGCTACCGATTGTCGTGATTTTTTAAAACAGAGATAATTGGAGGGCTGGGAAATGACATAGGCTACTTTTTATCCAGGAAAAACATTTCATTCCCGTGGGAAAATTCTTTATACAGTAATTTCTCCCTAATGCCATGCGAGTAGAGCCGAGGGTAAAAGCTAGTAAATATATAAAGTTTATTCAAACTGTTCAAAGAATTCATAAATTTTATTTTTTTTACTACTTCGTATTTCGTCACACGAAAGATTTCGTTCTAATGCAACATCTAGAATTTTAAAATCCAGACAAGCGGTAAAGTAGGTAGGTACCACTATCGTAGGAAAATAAATTAGTCGGATCAAGAAACGTACGTGTCTTTTTTAAAATTAGAAATAAAATATAAAGGTGATAAAGGACGTAGTTGACCTATACTTGAAAGTAAATGTAAACTCCCATGACGTTTTTCATGTTTGATAGACTGAACGTTGGGTGGTTACTCAATTAAATGACCAGTGACTACTTGCGGTAGACTTACTTTTATTGATTCAGATTTAAAAAATACATATTTTGGAAAAAATAGAAATCAAAAAAGTCACCAGTAACCAAAACTTTCTTTACATTTTTTGCTCGAAATAATGTCAGGAATCACTGGTTATGAAGCTCAAGTACGTCATTTAACACCCTGGATATGATATTTCTGTCGCACGCCGCCACTGGCCCAACATAAGCCTATAATTTTTGTTTGGGTGGTCAAGCTATATTTTCGATATACCTATACGGCGATTATTTTCAACTGATTCATAGATTTCGCAACACTTGTGTATACACTTGCTGGCCAGTGCGGGGGGCCGTTAAAAGAAAAACTTTCGTTTTCACATACCTATCAAATTCAAAGCATCTTGTTTGAAATGACCTTTCGATCTCTGCTGTATTTTAGCTCGTATCATTGTAGTGAATAATGACTAATGACACTAATGACTAATAACGGGTATGAATAATGACTTCCTTTGTTCGATGCGATTCCATTATCACAATAAATACAATCTACAGGTACGAGTACAATACAACGTTATCCGTTATCGGCACTTATCATAATAGGAATATAAACAATAAATTCTGCCTGCTTTCTGACTAATGTTTCATTTGGATTTTTTGACTCCTTTCAGTATTCTGACGGTGACAGCACAGCAACGGTACAGCAACGGCACAGCAACGGCACAGCAACAGTACAGCAACGACACAGCAATGGCACAAAAAGGCAATAAATGTACTTTCCTTGTCACAATAATGCTGCAGCTTTCATGCCCGAGTTCATGGGGTGAGGTGTGTCCGGATCTTGGCAGCGGATGCGTCTGCCCACCAACTGCGTGGCAGGGCGGATTGGGAGAGACTGGTTGAGGAAGACCTGTAGACCTCTCCAGCAGGACTCTCGGAAGATCTCCTTTCCCGCAGTGGGGGGATTTATCCAAACGTCCGTCACTCTCGGACACACTGACCATCAGATTCCTACTCACCCCTCGTACTTTTTCCTTTCCACGACTTCCTCTCCTTCCTTTCTCTAAAAAAACCCCCCACAGCATCCCCAAAGATGACACGGGCCCTGAGGGGAATTATTTTCCTTCGGGCCTGTGTGGAGCTAATGTAAAAAAAAGCTCTTTCTTACACACAACATTAGTGAGATAAACGATGAGATAAAAAATTTGCGAATGTCTGCTTCGTTCAAAGAAAAATTTTTTTTTTTTTCTGGCATTTCCCTCACTTGCTTTAAAGAAATGAGACGCCGCGCGCCGTTGCCATCGCCGTGCCGTTGTCGTGGGAATTTTATAGCGAATTTCAAACCGCAGGTTAACAATAAAATAATTATTGAAACTTTTTACCACTGGCTCAGGACTCTGTGCTTAGGACGGACGGACGGTTGGGAGTAGTAGAGACTTTTGTGCGGTTTTAACAAACAACGGGTAATTGTGTTATTTAGGTATTTGTGCTACAGGTCGTTAAAAGGTTTAGTTTGTGGAAAATATTGTGAAGAGCAAAAAACCTACAAGTTGACTATTTTATATGACCTTTTCATGTAAGACGTTTTGGTCTTTAGACTTTATATTCTTCCAAAGTGAAAAACAAGGGGATCTATATTTATAGTTGACCCTCCGGTTGGGTTATGCGCGACCATGTGGGATGAGTCCCTGTTTAAAAACCCCTTTAGGGGTTTATTATGTTTTATGGAAAATTAAGTCTTAAGGCCGCTGGTGTTAAGCGGGAATTTAAACCTTGCCGGCATCTACATAGGGGGTGTTATGGTTAGCTGCCGAATTTAGAATTTTACACAGCGTAGTGCATCGAATTAATCTTAAATATCTCACTCAAAGGTGGACTTTTTATTAAAAATACTAACCGACCAAAACATCGACATTCTGCTTCTCCAGGAGACACATGTCGCAAAAAACGGCTCACCACGCTCCAAGCGGATGGCAGTGCAGGGACACCCAAAACATGGCCTTGCGACCTACATCAGGCCGGAGTTGCAGAATATTACCCGAAAAATCTCGGATGGATCACCATACGAAAGTAGAAAAAGATGCCTTAATGCGGGACTGCTTGAAGAATGCAGGTTGTTTTGCCTACTACCAGTTTCTGGACGTGGTGTACCTACTATAAATAAGTCACAGATAAATAAGTCATAGATGGTTATTGGTGACCTACGATTTATCACGCCTGTAAGCGATACTTTTCACTTCTCTGCAGCTAATTGCAGCTTATAAATTTTATTTCCCATACTTTGGTGACATTAAAAAGCGTCAATAATAATATACTTATGATTTTAGAGAGAAAATCACGTAGGTAGCCCTTTGGTCGGAATGTTGGGAGAAAGTTTTGAAAACTTTTCACCCGAAAACACTTATTAATAAAGTACCCAGCAATAAATCAGATTTTAAAATGTCTTCTCATTTTACAAAACATGTTTCATCTGCTTTTGACAAATTTCAACGCCTTGACAGATTTTATCACGATACTTAAAATATGCATTATTTTTATAGTAATTTTACAACATAATTATAAAATAGAATGTTTTTCAATGTCGAAAGCGCACCTTTCTAACAAAATGACGACTTTAGTGAGAAGAATGGTTCTTACTCAGGTTATAGTTGACGGATAAAAAGCCCAAAATATACATTCTTTGTATTTTTTTTAAATTTGATACGCTACATAATATTTATCTACACTTGGAGCGAAAAATACTTTCAGTATAGCCATTGTGATATGACTTCAGCTATTTTCAAAAACTTGATTGAATATTCAGGTATACCTAATTTCAGGGAATGGTTGTGCGGATGTTTAGGTGTCTTGGTTATTGGATTCGATTAGAATTAAAGTTTGAGTAATATTAAATCTTAAAAAATTACATTGATATTTATTTTAAACGTACCTAGGTTAAAAGAGGTATCTTTATACTTTTAAATACATGGTGCTTTTACCTATTACTCAAGATAAATATACAAAATAAGAAAACTGATGAGTAAATACGTTTGTGTTTACAAATTATGTACATATAATATTATGTACACTATAACAATATAACGAACAGAAGAACATGTAGGTATATGGGTAGGTACCTAAAGTAAAGGAGCAAAGCAGAGAGTATAAGTTTAAACAAGTAGTAGTGGTTGGATATATGCGTTGAGAAGAATAGAAATGTTAGCAATTTAAACCAAAATTTAAATCAGGAAAAATGAAATGTCTTCCAGATTGTTCTGTTAAAATTGTAGCTTTTATTATTTAGGTGCACTACAGGTGAGAGACTGGTTAGAATGCTTTTTTATATAATGCAATATTTATAGTAGTGTAGTAGCACTGTTATATTTTATAAGCAATAACTTAATTTCACATGAAGTAAACAATGACATATTTATTACCGTTTCAAATTATTGCGCAACATGTTGAGTATTATAGAGTACCTACCTATTGAAGGTATCTGGAAGTTGGTACAAAATATAGATTTTTTTTTCTTTTGTTGCAGCTTCCACAATGCAAAGAGAAAACAGTGGTCAAATACTGGGATAGACAGAAAATAGCACAAGTCGTACGGACGGAAACTATTACAACTCGTTCAATTTCTATGTAATACCTATGGTTACGCCCATACACATACCTACGCATACACATACCTACATAGCACGCATACATACTGTCACTGCTTGGGATTGGTATTAATATTGTTGTAAATTCCTTTCCTACCTATCCCTATTGCCTACCCGTCAAGCTTACCCACAGTCAGTCTGTAATAAACGCCCGCCGCAACATATAGCCATTGTGCCCCGCTATCGGTGATCCGCTATTAAAAATAACTCCGCCGTGTATTATCAAAATAAACCAACTCACGCCAATTGCTGTTTGTGCCTGTTGGATGGGAGAGGAAGCAGACAAGTGCATTGCCACCCTACAAGTTCTTTTACCCTTTTCGGTGAGTCCTTTCCTTTCTATGCCACATGTATTTTATCATTTCAAGCAGTGATAGTAACACAAAATCAAGGTCCTTCGCCAGTCATTTTTACACAAACATATCAATCCACTCTACACAATCAAAATCTCATTCAACCTAGGTACCGCTCAATAGTTGGGTTTACCAACGGCCCGGTCAGGGAAATTATGGCGTTTTAATTAGGGGAATTTTTTGAAGCTAGAGGAAATGGGAGAGTGGAAAGCAGGTGGAAAGTAAGTATGAAGTAACGGCAACATAGCAACCGATAGATTAAAACATAATGATGAGGAAATCAACAAACATAATGATAAACAACACAATAGGTACCAAAGTAGAAATAATGTGACATGCATGCTTTCAGCTTTAAGGAACCGAAAAATGAATTTGAGGAAATTATAATTAAACAAAATTTAACACAAACACAACAACCTACAGTCCACAATTTATGGCACAAGAATCCCTAGTGAGGAGCACTTTGAATGTTAGTTTATTTTATTTATTTATTATTACTTTATTTATATTTTTTAATTCTTTTTTAAAGAGAGATAAACATTCCCGGGTTACGAATAACCCAACAATGTTTGAATATATCCTATTACCACCACACTAAGGGAACGTTCCCATACTACGTGACCTATTCGGGGGGGGGGGGGGGGGGTTCTTCAAAATACCACGCTTGGTACAAATGAGCGGCGGCGTCCTCAGGTTTTTGGTCACCGCGGGGGGTTAAAAATTGCAAATAGTTGGTCACGTAGTATGGGTACGTTCCTTAAGCGAAAAATGTTGCTTGTGTCGTGATGGAGGACTTAACCAGCCGAGGGATTGAACATTGAGTAAACCGAACAATTCGAACGCGACGCCCGGGTGGGACCCAAACCCCAGTGCCTACTGAGCCACTGACCGTCTATTTATTAAGAATACGCACAGTACCTATCTATCTAGATTGTGTTACAAGTTACAGGTATATTAAATTAAATTATAACATGGTTGTAGTAACGATTACGTATCCGTAGAATATCGTTAGGTTATTTTTCCTGGGATGTGAATATGATATATATTAGGTATTAGAATAGGTATTATGCTATATAATATTTAGATTAGGTGTCCACAGAGATCTTCAGGTTCTCACTCAGGTTCAACTCTCTCTCAAAGTTGAAGATCTCCCCGGGATCTATTTTGGTTTTACCTTATTTCATGATGAAGCACGCTTTCAGTATCAGAAGTAGATGTTATTTTTTATATATATATTTTTTTTACCGTGGAATATTAAATATACAATAATAATTAATACATTTAATTGGTAAAGGAAAATAAAATAAAATTAAAATATAAAATAATATGACATTTATTTAAAACATTAAATAAATAAATATGAAAGAAATCTTTATTATTCTGTAGTAAAAAATAAAATAAAAATAATCAAGAAGAAGAATCTATTAGCAGTAGAGGCCCATTCTGTGAGAAATATTATTGTAACAATATTGTCTTTCAACACATTATTTTGTGTACTCTATAAAATTGTTAATCTCAAGTCAAAATGAAGTTCAAAATTTCAATTTAAACAATAACACCTAAATTAAAAAGGTAAACAAACAACAAATAAATAAATATATATGGGTTATCGTATCCCATAACTTTGTCAAAACTAAAAGATCACACGGATGGCATTTCTAAGGTGTCACTTACACTATAAAATACAATCATATTTTAATGAAAACGGTCACTTAAATGTGAAAACGGTTTCTTTCATATTTATTTCATAATTATTTGATAGTAACTTTAATATTGCATAAGAAAGATTCGCTCTAATGTAATCGCTTATAAATCATTGTTTTGTTTCATTTTTTATTTTTTACACATATTTAAAAAAAAAAAACCTAAGGACATATATTTTTTTAAATTTTATCTATTGTTGAAAATGGTATGAACTAATGATATAATGAATGAGAACATTTTGTCTGATCTCTTAACACTTTGTTATTAATTCATATATTTTTATCACTTATTATTTTCTCTGTTTATCATTTTATTTTTAAATTTTATTATTTTGCTTTTACTTAACTGTTTTGCATGACCGATATTTGCGTGTGTTATTTTTATTAAATTGTGAAATTATTAACCCCGATACAGGCGAACCCTAGTGGGGTTAATAATTACATGCTAAAAATATATGTACATAAATTGTGAAGAAGCAATAAATAAATAAAATAAATATTGCTGATTCTCAAAGCGTGCTTCATCCTGAAATAATGTAAGACGAAAATTGATCCTGGGGAGGTCTCTCAACTTCAATATAAAGTCGGAACCTCGTAGGTAGATAATGACTTCGGATTCCTAATCTTAATTAAATAAGAGAAAACACAGGAAAATGGGCACAGATTATAATTTACCAAGTGATATTCATTTCCACAACACATTAGTTCAAATGAAGCGTCCATTTCCTATGGATTACAAAAGAGGTGGGTATGTTAGATGAGATGTTAAGCGCGGGAATGGTTTTTCGAATAGAAAACATAACGACCCATTTCCACACTTACTAGGAGAATTTATATTAATAATATTTTTATGCACCATATACTACAATTGTACCCACTGTAGGGTAAAGGCAAGTAGTTAAGCAGGCTATAATTTAAATGATATAGTTTTTCACAGCCTATATGTAAATACTGGCAACAGCTTTTTATTTTTTTTTAATACGGCCAAAAGTAGTACGATGATTAACTTTTGGGATATCCAACGTTTCGGACAGCGTTACAGTGTACATCAGGAAAGTTATGTAGATTGTGCTGAAGTTTGTGTTTATGTACTTAAAAGTGTAAAATGGATACCTTGTATACCTTGGTATCCAGCGTAGCCCAGCGGTAAGGCTCTTGATTCGCACTCCGAAGGTCGCGGGATCGAATCCCGGCGTGTCAAATAAATTTTTTTATTTTTTTTATTTTATTTTATTTTTTTATTTAGTAACTATATAATATTTTTTACATTTTTATATGAAACATGTTAGTTAGATGTATATATAAAATATATTCGTAGTCCTCCTCACTAGGAGATCCTGTGCTGAGGGGGACTATGCTTTGGATAAGTTTTTCAGCGACTTCTATGGTTTAACTTCATTGGATAAGGTTTTCCAGAAACTTCTTTGATGTTTTAAGTATACTAGTAAGTTCATTTTCCGATAGATTCTTCAGCCAACATTTAATGTCCTTAATGTAGCTATTTTTTATTTTTATTTGTTTGATACTAAGTGGGAGTTTGTTATATAACTTTACTGCTAAAAATGCAGAACTTCTTTGACCAAATGAAGAGTTACACTTTGGTATATTAAGTATGTCTGTTTGTTTAGCTCTGGTTTTATGAGCGTGTGAGGTGTCTGCCTCTGAATCATTTTTGTGGTGATGTACTAGAATGTTTTTGGCATAGATTTTCTGTATGCTTGGAACATCATACCGTTTAAAAATTTCTGCTGTTGACGTCCTTATGGGGACCTTTAGAATGGTCTTTATAATGCAATTCTGAGTTATCTTAAGTTGTTTTAAGTGATTAGATGCTGCTGAGCCCCATCCTATTACTCCATATTCCAATCGAGAGTAGCATAAAGCATAATATACTCTCTTTAGATCCCTCATAGACAAGATGTTTCTTAATTTTTTGAAGAAGTAGATGAGTTTTGTTAGCTTTTTTGAGGTAAGCTCAATGTGTGAATTCCACTGTAGATTTTCATCAATTTCAATCCCAAGATATTTAATACTTTTGGTTTGGGTTACAGACGGGCAGGAACATTGTGGAAAAGTATTTTGACATTCATGTAATTTGAGGGAATGCACATTCATTGGTTGTCCTCTTTTGTTTTTGGAGAAAGTTAGATATTTAGTTTTACTAACATTTAATGTAAGGGAGTTTACTTTTAGCCAGTTTTGAAGTACAGCCAACCACTGGTCAGTGGTTGACTGGGCATAGCGCTTGGGTCCCACCCGAGCGTCGCGTGTTCGATTCCTCGGCTGGCTAAATCCTCCATCACAACACAAGCAACATTTTCGGCTTTCTGTGGTGGTAGTAGGAGATTTTCAAACATTGTTGGGTTATTCGTAACCCGGGAATGTTTGTCTTTCTTTAAAAAAAAAAAAAAAAAAATGTTCCGCCACCTTGTAGGTTCTTGTCCATTTGTGTTATTTCACAATTTATTAATTTAAAATAATATATAATATATTTGCGGTACGTTCCAGAGTGTGAGATACTTTCAGTATCGCCCTGGTGTAAGACCACCATTCAGAATTGTAACGTTCCTTGAAATGGCTTTAGTCGTATTTGGTGACCAGATCTGAATAGCCAGGTACTTCCCCACCTTCCTCTTACCTATCTCCTTCCCCTCCCCATCACTTTCAGCCTCACAACGTATCCCAATGGGATGCCATAGTCCCACTGGCTCCAGACGGGAGCCGTTGGGATTCTTGTGCGGTATTCATGTAAAAAAAAAGTATTTTATCTACCCGATGATAGAAATGATGAACTGTAATGCTGTCCGAAACGTTGGCTAAAAAAGAAGGAAGCGCAACACGGCATAAAATCACAAAAAATAATCACGATAAATGTTTGAAATGTATCTTATTTTATATTTCCCTAATATTCAGTTAGGTACTGCCCGGCTTCTTTTCAGTTTCTGCCACTCTAAAAAAGTTTATTTATTTATTGAATTAAATATAATATACCTACTTAAAGATAAAGGAAAATTCGGCCGAATACCGAATACCAAATCTTAAAAAAAAATGCATATAAATTTAATATTTATTGTCTTCACTACGAATTTTATAATTTTCCCAAATAGCTGATTTTTATTAAATAATGTCATTTCATTAAGCTTTTCGCGAAAAAAGAGACAAGTTACACACTTGTTAGTAAGATAATTTGATGTAACAGTCAACAAATAATGCGTGTTGTGACAGGAACTACTCGCAAACGAAACACATACGTAGTTAACACATGCACTTCAATGATGCAGGTCGGAACCTGTCACCCGAGAAATTTGCTATCGCCGAATATTCGGCTGCCGAATGTTCGGCGCTTCGGCCGAGAGCCTAGCCGAATATTCGGCATTCGGCAAAATTACTATTCGTGGCACCTCTAAAATGGAATCATACTATAACTGGATTCTTTAGCACCGTAACTCTTGACTAAGATTTCTACTTTAAAGTTAGGATTTGTACATATTTAGGGGCTGATATCACAGGAGACATTTATTTAGAAATACGTAAGTGTAAAAGTTTTCTAGTTACATTTCTTACGAATAACGAGATCTCCATGTGCATCTGCTCATCTTAGAACAAATTTTGGTAAATTTTGGGGATCGCTGGCAACGGTTAATACGCACTTTTTTTTGAAAAAATCTTTTGATTCACCTTAATTACATTAAAAGACAACTATTTGCATTGGGGGAAGTGGAAAATATTTTTGTGTAACATGGTTTGTGATACAAAAGAAAGTGCCCCTTTATAACGCCTACTCGCGTCAAGGCAAGAAAAATATCCCAGTTTTCAAGTAGTTTAGCGGCTACGCTAGGTTTGTGTAACATGGTTTGTGATTCTGGCGTACAATCTCACAAGACGTAAGCTAATTTTAATTTTACGTAATAAAATTTAGAATGAAATATTTTCCACTTCCCCAAATGCAAATAGTTGCCTTTTAATGTAATTAAGGTGAATCAAAAGGTTTTTAAAAAAAAGTGCATATTAACCGTTGCCAGCGATCCCCAAAAATTAATCAAATTTTAAACACAAAATAATTTTGTAATACCTAGGTATACGTATGTTATCGAACACGACAATCGAGTTTGCAATAAGTCGACATCAAAATGCATCCACTCCTATTTAAATGTCACCAACTTTAGAGCTGTAACCGCAGATTATATTCATGCAGTTTATTGGATAAGATCTTGGCAAATATCTATCCATTTCATCTGGAACGCTGCGAGATTGCAAACTGCCATAATTTTCGAAAGAAATGAACCGATTTGATGTTTGACAACACAATACCACCGCGTATATCTTGTTAAATGATGCGTAAAACAGGATATTTGCATATTCCTCTCGACACCACCTGTGGACGCAGTAATATTAGGGTCATTAAACACGATAACAATACCTAACACAAAAACAAAAGAGCCTTTTATCTGAACGGTGCAGCTTGTTATCCAAACTTAAATAATTGCCAAAGTAGTGTGAAAAATTATTTTCTTTATTTACCTATATTTTATCATTTCAAATACAAATAGATAAAGTAGCGCACATGCCTACTAGATATGTATTTTATTTATTTGGTTACATCTTTATAAATGATCTTTGGTTGTCCAACTAGGCAATTTGCCCGTTTTAGAACAGTCAAAATGAACAGATTATTTACATGTAATTAGTGTGTTGACTGTAATACTGTCTTACCTATACTTAAATATAACACTTGATAAATAATATTAAGGTTTTGATGGTAGATACAAGAAGTTACTTATAAGTGTAAATTATATATTTAACAATAACTAAAAATATAAAAAAAATATATACAAGAGAAATAAAAAGAACTTTCCAAAAGAAATTTTTATTTTTTATTTTTTTATTAGCACGCATGCTTTTCAACCATTCTAAGGAATTTTAGTATTGATTTTGATGAATTAATCAACTCGAGAATCAACAAATGGATAAGAAAAAAATAATAATATTTGCTACACCTTTTGATTAAAAAATAATTGGGTTGGGTATTTTGGCATCAAATCCAAATTTAAGTAATCGTATATAAATATGTAATATATTTGCGGCACCTTCCCGAATAGTAGATTCGAAATTTTGCTTGTAATGTCTTCCTTGGTGACCAGAAGGGATAAGTCAGGTACTTCCCCACTTTCCTCCATCCCATCTCCTACCTCTATCTCCTAACTTCAGCCTCACAAGATACCCTGATTGGGGATACCGTAGTCTCACTTGTTTCAGACAGAAGTGGGTACGTCGGTACCCACTGCAATATTCTATTTGGATCAGTACAACTACAAGAGTAGAGTCATATCTCAGCCTCATCTCAATTATTGCCGTCTTAAAAACTAGACCACAAAGTATTCATAAGTTGTATAATATTATAAAATCTCTGCGTTTACCTCGTTCGTCTTGTTACATCTAACCGATTTACTTGAAGGTTCAAACTGAAAGTAAACAGCAGTGTGCAAGTATGTAGGTCTACGGTTTAATTCACACACACCATCTGCACAGCATCTTCCAGTATATTGTGAATCTCATCATCTCCATTTAAAGTCATCGTTGCCCAATGATGGCGCAGAATAAATAGGCTCAGTGCAGTAATTAACCTGCGAGAGAATTGGTGTGGTGAAGACACTGTTCTAGAGTCGATTAGGAACGTGATTAACAAAACCATTGCACGTTGCACAAGACGAATTAAACGTGCTTTAATAGTACGCGATCTATGATGTTTCTTTAAATTATAGCTGTCTTCTTCTTAGATTAACATAAATAATAACCACAGCAGTGTGCAGTAACATTTTCCGATATGTACATGGCTGTAGTAAATATCGAAAATTTCCACATCACCATAGTTAATGCTGTAGCTCAGAAAGTAATATTTTATGCCTCTAGGAAATACTTTCACTCCTTTCAAACTATTGACGTCTCACTTTAGCTCCTTAAACTCTCTGATGCGATTTACAGACTTGCACACCAGTCATCTACGTAAAGTTAAGATCTCACAACACTCCCCGTTTTGCCTTTCCGGTATTTTGCCTATTTTTGAGATAGGTCTTTATATAGATCTTATTTGTATCTTGCTCTCCAGGAACCATTATTTACTTGTGTGCTTCATGCTTTTTAAATCCAGAAATCCTTTTTGCTGTTCTTCGTGAGTGCTAAAATGTGTTTTTATTAATTCTTGGATTACATGCTTTTTACATCGGTGATTTTTCTCAAAAACGGCGCGCCATAAAGTATCCAATTAATTTTATCCTTCTCGAGTGAAATTTTATTTTAAAATGTAGTGGGTACTGCTGATTATAAGGGGGCATACATTAATTACGTGAGCAGTTTTTCTTCCAATCTAGACCCCCCCCCCCCTTGGTGAGACAAATTTGGGCCACTTCGTTTATTATTTTCAAGTAACGTGAGATTTTGCTGGATCCCCCCCCCCCCCTTTTTGAGCTCACGTAATTAATGTATGCCCCTAAGTGGTTTTTATGTTTACTGGATTTGATTAGCATTCTTGTAAAATGCATAAAATTTATTTACCATAATTTTCAACACCACTTTCGGGCTGCTGACCCATTACTTCTACAATGCATCTCCGGAAGTCCGTTTCTTGCTATTGCAATAGCCTCAGTTTATTACAGGCCTAATTCCTTCTGCCACAATCTCTGTTTTGTTTTCCCCGACGTTCTCTGCAGGGTCGCAGTCTTCCACTGAAATCTATTTGGTAGTCGTTTTGCTGTCCAATTCACATGATCTGGGATTATTCTATAAAGAGTAGGTAGTACCAAGGCGATGTCGAGAAAACCGTAACAAGACGTAATTTGTTTTCTATTACATTACTGCGGACATTACAGCCACAGTCCTCCGAAGCTTTTATCTTCCATCAATTTCTCATGCTCGTTACACCATAATTACTATGCAGATACCTTCATAATCTAAGGTACATTTCACAACATTAATTCCCCCATTTCTTCTTGCTGTCTGCTACTAGATAAGTACCCTCCATTGAACTAGCCTAGTTATTAGTGTTATTACTTTTAATGCAGTACAAATCTGTGTAGGTACTGTGGATATTAAATAATCGTCTCTAATTCTTGGTACCACCACAATTTGCTATTCTTGCTTTTACACAACTTCGTATTTATTTACAACAATAATGATCAAGTTATGTGGACAAACTTGTGTGTCAGAATACCAACGTGTTCTGCATAAATATACCAAACCATCCACGAGTTCTCTATTTAGAAGTTCGTATTTTAGGTGACCACTAGCACGGACCCGTGAAAAATCACGGGATATTATGATAAAAATTTTGAAAAACATCGAAATAATAATTTTTGATTTTTCATGTGTTTCAATTTTTTTTAATGTATTAAATTCAAATCAAATCCGAGTTCTGAGTTCATTGAATCAGAGTAACAGACACGCACACAACAAAAATAAGTGTTTTTGATAATTGTAGACAATGTGGATTCAAATCTCTTTAAAAATACCTACGTCAGAGCCATAACACAATTAGTCGAATATGTTTCTTCAGGAAAAGAAACATCCAAAAATCTTTCGAAATATTTAAACTTACTCAATCGATTGAATTTGAGTCGATTATTTCGAAAGGTACATCTCGATTATCCCATCTCTTGTAGATAGTGATGATTTCATCTGAACTCTCAATTACTTCGACATTTCTTTTAAACGTCAAGCACTCTTCGGACGAATCTTGCAGACCATAAAAATAACACCTCAATTTTTATGTAATAGCTAAATATATTGCTTATTTATTTAGCAATCTTTATAATACGTTAGTTAACGCTATTGTTTGTTGTAACATAACATAAAGGTAGGTATGGGAATGTATGTTTATTGCTTGCAAACTTTCTTATTTCCCTTTTCAATAGATTTGTGGTTTATTTATCTAATTTCTACTGGGCATTTTACTGTGATTTTTTTCTATAGGTATGAATGTTATAACATTTGTGTAGGTGCGTATATAGAGTGTTAAGGGACGACGAAACGGACCAACATTTCATTTACATTTTTTTCTAAATAATCACAATCAGTGATCAGTGAACAAGTCGGGTCATCAACATCTCCTTCCCCTGCCCACTACATTCAGCCAAAAAAATGGGGATACCACAGTCTCACTGGCTCCAGACGGAAGCAGTTGGGACTCTTGTGTTATATTCTGATAAAAAAAGTTATTTTATACGCACCTTTAGTGATTTTTTGCTAAGCCAACTGCACGTATAAGTATGTCGTATTTTGTTATTACCGCTTGCTCCTTCGGAGAGTCGAAATTATTGTTATTAAAGCCTCGATGACACAGAACGAGTTTACAAGCTACTATCTACTAAGTTTAAAAGCGGATAAATCGGCGAGTGAGATTGTCATGACACACAAAACTGTCCACTCGCTTAGTAGCGTAGGAAACTGAAGTCGCTGCTAGCGCCATTAACAAGAATAACGACGCCTGCGTGAACTAATTCTGTGATTTTTTTTTAAATAAATGAAGACAATATAAGCGAAACTCAATCGAAAATCTGGAAACAGAAAAATCAGAAAAACATATTGACACCTCTGGGACTCGAACCCAGGACCTCTTGCTTTCCGGGCAAACGCGCTAACCACTGCGCCACGATGTCGATATGAAATTCGGTCATGTTTAACTGTACTATACTTCGACTAAGAACCACCTACATTATCTTCATTTTCTTTAACGCATATATTATTGGCAACTATCTTTTATGTATGATTGTAAGAATAAAACCCGAACTAAATGATAATTTAATAATAATAATATTTTTATTTATATTTTTTAATTCTGTGATGTTTGACAGTCGAAATCAGCTGTTAATTGGCAGCCATCTTGAAAAAACATAAATAAACCAACCAACGAGCAAGCGGAGCAAGCGTGTAGCGAGTAAAGTTGACGACGTTTCAACTTTTTTCGTAGATTGTCAACAATCTGCTAGTTAGCAAGTAACACGATGACACTGAGCGGGTTTACTAACAGATAGAAATTTTCCCAGATAGTAGCTTGTAAACTCGCCCTGTGTCATCGACGCTTTACCATATTTTTACAGCGGATTTTCACTCAAGATGCCTTCAGATATAAATATATCGACTTTGTTGTACGGCCGTATACCCTCTTTGCATACTTAATTTTTAAAAATAATCTTTTAGGCGATCAACTGTCGGAGGGATCAACAGTCTGCCGGATCAACTATCGTGGGATCAACTGTCGGGGAAAGAACTTTCAGTGGATCAATTTTCGCCGGATCAATTGTCGCATCACCATATATACCTATTTACATACGAGTATATTATCTTTTCAGAGCCAGTGACATATGTAACATTACTAAACTTCCCTTTGTTATATAACAGCGAAATTTACTTTATGTGGGTACCTAATTTTTTTATTTAAAAAAAAATATGAACGTAGTGGAAAGTACTCTCAGTATCGCCCTGGTGTGAGACCATCTTTCAGATTTGAAGTGTTGCTTGAAATGATTCCTATTATTCATCTTCTTTCCTTCCCATTATCTTTATCATCAGCCTCACAACATTTCCCAATTCAGGATGCCATAGTCTCACTGGTTCCAGACTATTGGAAGCAATTTGGACTCTTGTGCGGTAATCAAATACAAAAAAACATAAAATAAATACAAAAAATAGAAAAAAATATATTCTTCTCTTTTATTTATTTGTATTACAATCAAATGGGATACTTATGTGAATCAATGCTTCAAAGCTCGTTTTGGAAACTATTCGTATATGGCGTTCAGAAAATAGTTACAGAATGCCTTAAAAATTATAGAGATACAAACTTAGAACTTTGTTTGATGCCAGAGCTCATTGTAAGAGCGCTTTGCCGCTTCAGACAGTCAGGTATCCGCTAAACACTCGTACTGTACAAAAACAAATAATTAATTGAAAATGAAAAACATTTTTTTAACAATTATTTTATAAAAAATTCTCAAAATGTTTCAAAAACATGATTATGAAATTAATAATAATTTACTAGCTGGGGTGCCCGGCTTCGCTCAGGGAGATGATATGAGATTGAACTGACGTTCGAAACAACAACGGATCTTGCTTTTTATACCTCCACCAATAGGTAGCCCCACCCATACAAAAAAGGCTTCGAATGGTCCACAATGTTCCAGAACATTCCACAACATTCGAGAGTATTCTGGAATGTTCCAAAATGATCTGGGATGTTCCTGAACGTTCCAAACTATTCCCGAACGTTCCATAATGTTCTGGGATGTCCTGGACTGTTATGGAATGATCTCAAATACTCTCGAATGTTCTGAACTGCTCTAGAAATTTCCAGAGGGTGAAAATTCCAGCCCTTATATCTTCAAAAGCACGCTCTTCGGGTAAAAACGGGAACCTTCTTCATGGATAGAGGGCTACTACACCATATAACTCCATTGATCGTACTTGGACTCGTTTCTGAGTTTTAGCGCGACGCACACTTTCTTTTATAATATATGTTGATTATTGTAACAATTATTATATATAATAAATAAAATATTATAAAACATTATTGTATAAATATGTACCTAACAAAAACTTTTATAAATTAAAACAACTTATCGAATGACACATATATGATATTTATATTGTCTATGTTTATTTGACTATAATTTTAAATATACAAAAAATACGATATGATTATTATTAGTTATTGTAGTAATAATAATAATATAAAATTATTGTAAAACAATTATTGTGTTAATATTATAATAATAATAATATTTGGATGATTTATATAGCGCCGTTTTTGTGAAAAATCACCTCAAGGGCGCTGTACAAACTTATAATACATTTCTAAAATCTAAAAAACTACAACATAGTCAAACAATTATAATAATTATTTTTTAATTTATAAACTAACGTTTAGACAAGATTTTTATGCATAGCACAAAGGGTAACAATTATTACAAGCAATAATTGTCAGCCTGAAACACTCATTTACATTGAAAAATCTTCCGAGAAAAGATACTTGCCGCCAACGGGACTTGAACCCGTGTCCTTCCGATTGCCGGTCGAATGCTCTGACCACTGAGCTATGGGGGCTTATCAAATACCCGCCAAATAATTCAATATATACTAGTGTTTCATTCAACAATTACTGCTTGTTATATTTTTTCCACCTGAAAACAACCAACTTTATTTTTGCGAGAAAGACATTGTTAGTGTTAAATCCCACGCTAGGTGGCGTCGAGACAAATTATGTCTGCATTTATTGGGGAAATACTTAAACTTGTTAAATATTAATTATTATTTTTTAATTTATAAACTAACTTTCTTTTCTCGGAAGATTTTTCAATGTAAGTGAGTGTTTCAGGCTGACAATTATTGCTTGTAATAATTGTTACCCTTTGTGCTATGCATAAAAATCTTGTCTAAACGTTAGTTTATAAATTAAAAAATAATAATTAATATTTAACAATATTTTGACCAATGAACGCGATGCTGCCTAAAATTTAATGAAAAACAGGACCATACTTACCTGGGAGGTCGCTTGAAATTAACACTGTATATTGTCCATTTAAAGAAATTTAGATAGAGTTCGCACGCAGAGGACATTATTGTGAACACATGTATGTACCTAACATTTTTTTTTTAAAATTAAACAACTTATCGAATGGTTCCTTCGAGTATTTATTTGTATATTCTTTTAAATTACATTAATTTTATTTTACTTTGTATCCTGACGATAAAATGAAATTTTCTTTTTCTATTTTTTTATTTAATTTCATAATATTTTATTTGTTACAGATTATTGTGTTTTTTTACTACCACTTTAGGCTAACGCCTAGTGTAGTAGTTTCATTATTTGAAAAATTTTCGGAAAACTCCACACACCCACCAGTAGGTTTACAGTACCCAAAGTCGGAGCCCTGCCGTCTATCGTATGCCTTCGGCTGTGTACTAAAACCATTGGTTTTGAAACATGCTGGTCGACCATACAGTCCTTACGCAAAAGGCAAGAGGTTCATTTTGTATTTTCAAACACGTTGGATCCCGCCCTCTACTTATTTTCTAAAATACTGAATTTGCCACGTTATACAATAAAATCATATCCCAAAAGGGATTCATAAGTTGGAAATTTCGCAGATATGATTTTTATTTTGGCCTTATAAAAAGACTCAACCAAAAATGTTCGATCATTTAGGCCGAGATGTGTACAATTCGTAGTATGTAAAATTAAAGCGTCGACAGTAGTTCTAAGTGATAAAATTTTCAAACAAAAAACCCAAGATTTTATATGATGACGTGGTTTCATCTTAAATAGTGGTGTGAAAAATGTTTGTTATTTTCGTTTAAAATGATGTCACAAAGTGAAGTTGCATTGATTGAAGAAATACAAAATAGTTAAACCTAACCTAATTGAAAAGCGGATGGATATCATTGTTGTTATAATGAGTTCTTACTTCCTAGTCTCATCTCTTTTCCATCTCAAGGTGTTCCGGCAAACTACGTGATATTCTATCCGCGTTTTCTGTGTTCGACTTTTGATTAGGTTAACGTCTAATGTCGCAAATGGAGTGAAAGTAACAATACAAATTTAATTGTATTCGTTGCGATCATTAGAGCAGGTGTTCATCTTCTTCTTCTAATACATTTGAAGATGATCTGGGAAGCGTGATGGAGGAAATTTAATTATGGTTATCAAGCAAAATGAAAGGAAGATTTATAGTGCAAAAACAAATTTCGTTACATTTTTTAGGTCTTAAAATGTCTTTACTTTAAACTGAACATTTCATAATGTTTCTAATGTAGTCGCGCGACCTAAAAATATATTTCACTGCAACATAATGTTAATACTAATTCGTTGACATAAACAAAGCTTAGGTAAGGAATATGCAGAGAGTTAAATGTACCAAAAAAACATTTCAAAAGTTAACTTTTTTCTTCAGCTTCATTGAGAATTTTAGTTAATTTAAATTATATCAATCTGTTGCACTCATTATATTAGGAATATATATATTTTTAATAAAAATGACTTTTATGTGTACTTTGGTAAACAAATTTGTTAAACATGAAGATGTGATTTTGGGTAAGGTTTTTGGATGTCTCTTCTCTTTAACCCATCAGGTCTCAACCATATTCTGTAGGTAGGTCAGAATATTTCTGCTTTTTATCCTAACAAATGGAATATTTGTTAATATATCCGAAAACTAAAAGCTATTGTTGAAAGGTGATGAAATAAGCTTACGAATTTTATATAAAATTTTTTGTAAAAATAACAAAAACTTAAAAAAAAAATTTAAAATGGCTTACCTAACGTTTTTTTTAAACTAAAATTGCTGGAAATGAAAAAAAAGATATATTTTATTAGACAAATTGTATATTATAAACGTTATCAATACCTTATTTTTTGTCATTTCATGTAAAAATAATTTTAAATAATTCGTACGGTCATTGTTTTTTTTTTTCAAATTGCGGTCGGAAACTTTGGTTTCATAAAGGTGAAAATTTTCTTTTGTGGTTAACTTTTAGATTAGACCATATGGCCTGGTGTATTTTCTTTTCAATACCGTTTAGATCATATTTCTCACCACCATAGTAAGTGAGATACAACGATTTCTATGAGACCTGTATGAGTCGTTCCGAAAAGCCAACAAATTAGCCTGAGGGGTTAAGAGCAACATGTATTAGCGACTTTAAAATCAAATCCGAATATCATTTCCGTCATGAGCTAAGAACTTTTGACAATCTGTTTAACTGTAAAAAAAGGCAAAGTGCTCCGTTATCATTGTTTGTATTATAATTATAATTTTTTAATAAAGTTTTCTTAATTACAATAGATATTGATCGCAAAAAATTCTCTGGGCTAAGAATTTTTTTTTATCTACATATCTAAAAATCATTTCCATCATGAGCTACAGGGCATTTAAAAATCTGTTTAACTGTAAAACAAATAAAGAAAACGCCACGTTATCATTATATTTTTAAGAATTTTTTTGGTTTTCATATTATAATTTAAAAAAAAAAAAAATCATAAATTATTAACCATGCTAATCGCAAGAAAATATATTGCTCAGGGATTGAAGTTAAATAATGTTGGTATTTTTAACTTAGGGTGTTTAAATAGAGAAAATATTTAATAATCTTTACATAGTATAAAATAAAGTCACTCCTGCTGTCTGTGCGCTTAGATCTTTTAAACCACGCAATGGATTTTTATGCGGTTTTCACCAATAGATAGTGGATTAATGAAGAAGTTTTTTTAGGTATATAATTTGTCAAGGTTTTGTATAAATTGGTTGAAATATATAAATTAAGGGAGCAGGCTGGCAAGCGGGCAGCAGGCAGCGGGCAGTGGGCTGGCACGTAGGCGGTATGGATTTGATTTAACAGAAGGCGTTGGATATAAAAGTTGGGTCATGGCGTGGCGTTGTGTTTCGTTAGCCACAGCAACGTGTGGCCGGGTCTGCTAGTAAAATAATGTAAAAAAATAAAATTTTAGATATTTATACACAATTAGCACCTCATTTTGTAGTGAGAGACCAATTCAACTCTGCCAGTAAATTCCCCTCCCAACTCCCTTCAATCAGCAACATGTTTTACACATAATATTCATGGTGTTTTTACTACTACTACTTTAGAAAATAAGATGAAATTTCACACAACCGAAAAAATAGTTTTTTTTTTTTACCATGTTACCTTTACTTTTATGAAGTGAGAGGTGAGTTTACCGCTAATTAAGGAAGCTAACAACTGAGACGCCTTTATACGTTATAGATTTCATCAACATCATCACACATAATATAAAGACAGAATGAATGGCGTTTAGTTTTTAGATAAACGCGTAACGTTCAGACCATGTTATAATAACATGTGAAAATATTTCAACAAAGCTTGTTGAGTGAATGATGAAATTTTTTAAATGACTGTCAAATATTATTAAGAAAAAGGCTGTGTAAATAATATTCAGAAGGTAGGTATCTACTTGAAGACAAGCTAAATATACAATACGTTGACATTTTGGCGTTAATTTAAATATTTACAATAATGTTTCTAGCAACATTTCGAAAATTGTAGGTACTACAAAGATCCTAAATGACCCAAAATTTTTTCAAAAGGTACAAGTAATTATTAAGAGAGATGTTTTTGAGAAAGTACCTATATGCTAAAAATCCTTCTTCTCACACGTCTTGTATGAAAACGAAAATGACCGAAGATACTAAAATGTTGACGTTATGTACAATCTCTAAATGGGAGTACTATGCTCTGAGTATCGTTAAAAAAAAACACATTTCAGAATGACAACGTTTCACCAGAAATACAGAAGATGGAGTGATAATAGAAAAATTGTGCGGTGGGTTAAATTGTCAAACCTTGTTTAAAATGGGAAGCAAGTGAAAGTCAAGAAGGACTATTATACATAGCAACAGGTAGAACAAGATGAACATTGTTGTAGGTATTGTCCACATTTAACGTCACATAAAAGCAGTCACCTAAACCCTGAGAGGTCGACACTTTTGATCATGTTGCGGAATAAGGTTTCGGTATGTGTGCAATTGTTTGCGTGGTCCATTTATCATAAAGTACAGAGGATTAGGAAATTACAACAAATGATTCATGAGAACGACCGTGGACACGAAATCGTACTCACACAATAACGCACTTTTTAAAGCGATCACCAATCGACATTCGCATTGTATCCTAACAGAAAGGTACACAAATTGAAAGCATATAACAAAGCAGCTTATTGTCCGTTTATGGACTAGAATTCGTGTTTTTCTGTATTTGGTCACCAAGGTTGTAATAATACCTCTCGGATGAATGAAGTTTTGTTACAGATACCAATGTTGTAATGTTACAGGGCTTATTAACATCCGCCCTTCCTTCCCCAATAATTCGATGTTACAGATTGCAGCCGCAATTTCATCACATTGGCCGTCTTTATGTTTGCTTTTACTCCATTCGTTCGGAACAGATGGCAATCCAGATGAAATTCAAGCCAATTTAAAAACGGCATCTTCCTTATTTCGTAATTGAGTTAGCATTGTAATAAAAGTGAATATTTTAATACACTGTCAGCTTTGTTGTTTTTACATGTAATGTGGTGACAACATAAGCATGTTGTTTCATCATTGTTCACAACTCTGTTTTTTGTCAATCTTGAGAGATAGGAAGTGAGATTATCGAGTTTTAAAGCATGGTTTTTACATATTTCCATACAACCAAATTTACACGTGGTGAAAGACGGTTTCAAATGTACCCTCATTTTATTTGGTTTTTATTGCAAAGTGGAAATTTTCTGTTCTTCAGGCAGAATACGCCCAAATTTCAAAAAACTTGACTTTATAGACTACGAAACTTTTTTGGTATTGCTTTGAGGAAATGTAAAGGCAGAGATGCAGTGAAAGGCATTTGAACCTAGAGTGAAGAAAGTAATCGTTGTGATATTTTCAAATTCATCGTGGAACACCTATTATACTTTATTTTCACACGTTTTATCATTCAAATTTTAAAAGGACTGTCTTGGCCACTTATAGCCTTTATGCATATTTGGAGAAGGAGACAATGAAAATACCTAAAGAAAACAATATATAGAGAATATTTAGAAACGCTACATACGACAATTGCTATTGAAATAATATATATTTTATGATGTTTCGATTCCGAAAGAGTTTGTGCAAAGAATGCCTCCTTCGCTGGTTGCTGTCAGAGCTGGAAAATGACAAAGCAAGCAAATGAAGAAAACTGAAATTAAATTAAGTTACTCCGTAACTCCGGATAAATTAACTACAGAACTTTTGCTTAGAATTCTATAAAATACCTACCTATGAATACAATAATTTTAACAGCAAATTATGTGAATTAAGTACCCTTTTAAAAACTGAAATCGATTTGTCCAGAATTCCGACCCATTTAGATGATTGGTTCCACCTTTTACCTCCAATTTGTGCAATTCTGAGCAGGGCCTATGTACAACGTTCCCAATGCTCTAACTCTGAACAACCGGAAACTACCAAATCCGGTGCCGGCACACTGCTACTCGCGTGATAATAGTATAAAAAAGTTACTTACAATGGGAATTTATACCCGCTAAGCTACTGAAAGTAGCTTGTCAGCTATCAGTGAAACACGTTTCGACAAAATATTAGCACGCTATAGCGCCATGTCCCCACTATCCTGTGAAAAATCACGGGATAATCCTGGTATAAAAAATTAGTGGAAGAAAAGAAAATTTGATAAAGAAAATTACCTTTTTCCGGCTCTGTTAGCACTGGGCCAGTAGTGTCATGAGACTGCTCCCCATTATACAAGAACCGCGCATAATGGTAATCGACTTCCTCTTCTTATTCGCTATAATAGTTTTCCTTTCATTCGCTTCCCACCACGGAGCACAGAAGAGCGCAGCGGAGAACAGAGAACATAGGCACTGCCACTAGATCAACTGCTAAGGTCATTGCTTCTGAACAATAATATCACGGAGTTGCAGTACCAGTGGCGTGTACAGAGTTCTTAATCAGGTAGGCTAGGAAAAAAATACCTAATTAATTGGTATTAAAAAAGCTTCCCTCATAGGTGAACGGCGTTGCTGGATTTAGCCGATGTTGGTTGGGATTGCCTGCCACAACAAATATCAAAATAACATGGCGGATACTTAAAAAATATCATACTTTTTCGACCGAACAATAAACATGAAAGAAAGCCATCATAATATGATTTTTATTTCGTTGATAAAGGTGTACTAATTTGTGGAGGTACCAACAGATGGCAGTGGTTATTACATTTGTGATTTGAAAATTCAAAGCTGCTCAGTTGGTCGCAACAATAACATTTGGCTGTCATCAGTTCTTTTGTTTTGCTCTTTCAAAAAATATTCTTAAACCAATCTTTTTATTGTGTTTTGGCTGTAAAAAGTTTAGTGTGTTGGAATCTTCTCCCCCCTGATCTTCCAGGAGTCACTCTTGCTGCTCATTTTCAGATATTTATATAATTTTTTTACTTCTGTCACTTTTTATATTTGCTGTAATTTTTTGAACAATGGAGGAGGATTTCCCTCCTGTACCCCTTACAAAGCCCCCAGATCCCCCTCCTGACCCTCCAGATGGAGACATTTCAGATAAAATAGACTTTTCAGAACATTCAAACATTTCAGACAATGAATCTGTCATCCTAACCTCAATTAAAAAAAAAAAATTTAGTCCCCTTTCCCCAAAAAAACATGATTCGCCTTTGTCTCCTCAGTCCCCTCCAGCTCTTCCTCAACCTCCTCCAACAATCTTTTACTCTACTCATTCCCGTGGCCCCTACATTGTATATGCGCAAAAAACTGAACAAGGTAAAACCATCCATCCTCTTGAATTTGGTAAATTTCTTTCAAATAACAAGAACCTTTCGATTAAACCTGGAGGTGTTAAAGCCGAGGGTCGCTTCCGAATCTCTGTTGAATTCCTGTCGGGTTCAGCCGCCAACAACTTTATCAAAAATATATTTATTTCATCAAATTCTAAATTCAAGGCGTACATCCCAACTTTCAATGTCACTCGAATGGGCCTGGTTAGGGGTATCTCGACCGATCTGTCCATTCCAGAAATCCTGTCCTCACTTTCAACCCCCCAACATATCGGCAATCCCATAAAAGCCAGGAGGCTAAATTATAAGGACACCTCTGAGGGCATCGTTTCCTGGAAGCCCTCCCAATCTGTCGTCATCACATTCGAAGGACAATCTCTTCCCTCCCATATTTATTTATTTTTCAACTCGTTACCAGTTGAAATGTACACTTATCCTACCACTCAATGTTACAACTGCTGCCGTTTTGGTCATACCAAAGCTGCATGCAGATCCCCTCCCAGATGTTTCAAATGTGGAGAAAACCACTCGGCTGACCAATGTTCTTCTCTCTCTTCACCTAAATGTTTTAACTGCTTAGGCGCTCATTCCGCCATTAACTCTTCTTGCCCCGAACAATCTCGCCAAAAAAATATAAAAATTTCTATTGCCTCTGAGAACTTGTCTTTCCTGCAGGCTTCTAAATTATTCCCGCCTGTCAAAAAATCATTTTCCGAGGTTTTATCCAGTAACTCTTCATCCAACCCTCTCGCCTCCTCAACATCTTCCCGTTCAACAAAATTCACATACAAAAACCCTATCTCTAAACAGGCTCGTGGATACGATCAGCAACAACACAACTCACTTCTCTTAAATCCCAATGGTTCTCCTCTTTCACACGCCACAAATGGGTGCGCAAACAATTATAATTCATCCTCAACAAACTATCAAAAGCTTTCTGAACAACTCTCCCAAGATAATTCTTCATTTATTCAAACTCTTATTATGCTTCTAATTGACCTAATTTCTTCTCAAACTAATCTACCGTCCAACGCTGCTTCTATTATTTCCACATTAAAATCATTTATTCAAAATGGCTCTTCAAGATGTCAGAATTCTTCAGTGGAATAGCCGCAGTGCTATTTCTAACAAATCAAACCTTCTTAACCTATTAAATTTAAACCTTGTTTCTGTGGCTGCTGTCTCGGAGACATGGTTTACTCCATCCACCCACTTTAATGTGGGAGGGTACTCCTGTCTCCGCGATGATCGCCCGGAAGGTACGGGCGGTGGTGCTGCCCTTTTTATTAAAAAATCCCTTCCGTTTTTCCCAATAAAAAATATCAAACCCCCCAATGCTGACTTTCAAATGGTTGCAGCTAAAATAAAGGACACTTCCTTTGTTTCTATCTATCTTCCCCCAACATCGCACTTCAATAAACAAGCGTGGTTGCAAATTGTCCATCAACTAAGCCCTCCTTTCTTTTTATTGGGTGATTTTAATGCCCATTCCCCCGTCTGGGGTTCTGCTTTCTGTGATCGAGACGGTCGAAGTGTGATGGATTTCCTAGATGAATCCAACCTTTTTCTTTTGAATGACGGATCTCCTACTAGAATCTCTCGCCCCAACACAAACCCCAGTGCAGTGGATCTCTCCATATGCTCTATTAATCTGGCACCTCTCTCCTCGTGGGTGGTGTCCCCCGACCCTTGCTCCAGTGATCATTTCCCGATCACCATCACTTATCAAACTTCTTTCCATTCAGACAAGTCCCATATTTCGACAAAGATTAAAACAAAACACACCAAATGGGACGAATTTAACTCACATATGGATAAGTTTATACAAAATTTATCCTATACCGATACATTATCTGTCAAAGATGACTACGATAACTTCAAATCAATGCTCGTAACTGCAATCAATAAATCAAATCCTCCCCCTAAAACCAAATCTCTCAAAAAACTCCCTCCAACTCCCTGGTGGGATGAGGAATGTTCCAAAGTAGTGAGAATTCGGAAAGCTAAATCTCTTTCCTATCGTCACAATATGACTATGGAGAACTATCTCATATACAAAAATGCCGAAGCCAATGCCAAAAGGGTATTGAGGTCAAAAAAAAATCCGGGTGGTACAACTTCTGCAGTTCAGTATCTCCGAACACTCCAATTTCGGAAGTTTGGTCTATGATTCGAAGATTTCGATCCTCCTTCAGTCCAACATCTCCTCGAGCTTCTCATTCTAAATGGATAGACGAGTTCTTGGACAAAATTGCCCCCCCTTCTGTACCTAACTTAGATGAAATAACTCCAATCCACAACACTCCTATGTCTGATCATTGGCTTGACTCTCCATTCACTTTAATTGAATTAAAAAATTGTTTATCAACAGTCAAGGACTCATCTCCAGGCAGAGATGGTATACCTTATAGCATTATCAAAAATAGTAATGATAATGTTCTAAATCACTTTTTAAGCATCTTAAATAAAATCTTCCAGACTGGCATAATACCTGATGACTGGAGTTCTCAAATAATCATCCCAATTCTAAAATTAAACAAATCACCCAATTCTGGATCCAACTATAGGCCAATTGCTCTTTCATCCACCCTTAGTAAAATTTATGAAAAATTAATTAAAAACCGGTTAGAATTTTTTGTCGAGAGTAATCATCTTCTCTCTCCATCCCAATTTGGATTTAGGAAAAAGAAATCTACACAAGATAACCTTGCCATCATCAGCACTGATATTAATTTATCCATTTCTAACAAAGAAGTATGTCTTGCAGTCTTTATAGACATAGAAGGCGCCTTTGACAATGTTTCCATCCCAATTCTTAAAAAAAAACTTTTAGGCCTTGGCTTACCCCTCATGTTTGTCCAATCTATTATTAATCTTTTTCTCGATAGGAAAATTTTCATTGAGCTACCAGATGTTACTCCTCAGAGTAGGTCAATTTGGAAGGGTTTACCCCAAGGCGATGTATTATCCCCCTTACTGTATAATATATACACACACGATATGCATGTCACCATTCCCCCTCAAGTAAAAGTTGTTGAGTTCGCAGATGACATAGCTTTCTTCTTATCATCCAAAATCATTCCATCCGCCGTCAAATATCTTAATGAAGCCATGGATGCCCTTTGCACATGGCTTACTTTAAATGGTCTTGAACTTTCAGTACAAAAGAGTCGGTGTGTTACCTTCTCAAATCGTCATAATAACCCCCCTGTTCAAATTTTATTTAAAAACTCTCCAATCCCCAATGCTTCCGAAGTAAAATTTTTGGGAGTAACATTTGATAGGAAACTTAAATGGTCTTCCCACATTAATAATATAGTTACTAAATGTGAAAAAAATTTAAATATTATCAGATCATTGACTGGCGTTTGGTGGGGTGCTCATCCTATCTGCATTAAGTTGCTCTACAATGCACTTATTCGAAGTCATCTCGACTATGCCTGCCCACTTTTTAGTACTGCATCCAAAAATGCACTCAGTAAATTAGACAAAATTCAATCTAAGTCATTGCGAATAATAACTGGCGCGATGCAATCGTCGCCCATCAATTCCCTTCAAGTAGAATGTTCTGATCCTCCTCTTTATTTAAGGCGTCAATTATTTGCTGACAAATTTGTTCTTAAATGTTTAAATTCTAAAAGTCATCAGATTATTCCCAGAGTCTCGTTGTTCAACGACTCAACACATTCATCTACAATCAGAGCTCGAACTAAACCTCTCCCTGCCATCTGTAAAAATTTTCGCTCTCTCTCAGAGCTTCAAATTATCAAAAATGATCTTCTTCCTTTGTACAAATTAAAATATAGTCACGTCACCCTATCCCCAACGATATTAGAAGGGATCGGCATCCTTAAAAGTCATTCCAATCTCCCAGCCCGTTCTGTCAATAATATGTTCAATGACATTATTTCTTCTAAATGGCCCAACTCTTCTCTTTTATTTACTGATGGCTCCAAATCTCCGGACTCTCCTAACTGTGGTATTGGTATTAACGTTTACCACAACAATTCTAATGAAAGAATATTTTATTCAATTTCAAACCAATTTTCAATATTTTCTGCTGAGTGCATTGCGATTATTGAATCTCTCAAATATATAATAAAAAATAATTTTGAACATTCTCTTGTTCTCTCTGACTCTCTCAGTTCCCTCCAAAAACTTAAAACAAGTCCTCTTCTTCATCCTGATGATCACTTTGTATGTCTTATTCGAGTATTGATAACCTCCATTCAAAGCTCTGGAAAAACTGTCACTCTGATTTGGATTCCTGGACATGTTGGCATAGTGGGTAACGATATTGCTGATTCCTTGGCAAAACAAGGAGCGTCTAACCCTACCGTTACCCTCGTAAACCATATTCCCCTGTCTGATATTTTTTCCATCATGAAAGATAGATCCCGCAATGTTTGGACAGAGTATTGGAACATTGCTAGTCAATCCAAGGGTGCCCGCTACGCCTCAATACAAAGGACTATCCCATCAAAACCGTGGTTTCAAAAATTCCCCCATTTTTCCAAAAAAGAAATTTCCTTTCTTATTCGTATGAGAATCGGACATTGTTCCGTTCCTTCTCACCTTTATAAAATTCATGTGCTTGACTCCCCAGATTGTACGTTCTGTGGTCTAGATGTGGGAACTTTAGATCACATATTTTTTTATTGTCCCTCTCTAAATAAATATCCTCTCTTCTATCAAGCGTTATCAAAAATTGCCTCTCCTCCATTCAACATCTCATCTCTTCTAAGTCTGAACTCTACTCCAATCTTCCATAAAATTCTGAAATTTGCACATTTAAATAAAATTAATATATAAATTCTCCTTTCCTTTCTCTGTAATTATAAATGATGGCCTAGAACACCCTTGAAGGGTGAAAGCCAGAAATAATTGAAAAAAAAAAAAAAAAAAGCTGCTCAGCAGAAAATTTAAACTAGACAAAAAACTTCGAAGTACTTATTTACACATACTTTTCAAAAAATATAACATTGTGCGCAATCTCATTTTTTCACATACCTACTACATTTTTTTCCCCTTTAATTAAACAAAAATGTTCTTCTGCTTCTAATGTCAACTTGTGAGAAAAAGTGAGGATGCAGTCGAATTATTCACTTAATTTTTATTTGTACATGTATAATAATTTAATTATTTATTTATTTCGATTCTCTTACACACAGTATACAGTTAAATAGATAATTAGTGCTTGTAATACGAAAAATGTTCATGGTATAAAACAAGGTAGTAGAGCGTAAAATAATCAATAATTAGCTGTTAAAAACCCGCTCCGCATGTTTTTACTGCTAGGCCCTGCGGGCGGCTAGTGTTGGTGACCATTTTATAGATCCAATACGAACTGATTCCAAAAACAGCAAACAGCCCGTTCCTCGGATCCACTGTAGCTAGTCACCGGGACAAAGTAACCGAGACAGAGCAATGACGTCATATGTAAAATATAGCCACTTGATACATGTGTTACCGTCAATCTTTTCATATCCGGAGAGATACCACATATTCACAAATTCGTAGCAGTTGTACCTAGGGGGGACGTCCCCGTCCGACCTGCTGACGGAAGTAGCGACATCCTGTGTCGAATTCTTGAATTCGAGACCGAATTATAACCGTAGCTTTGTGTGAGATTCCACGTACACAGATGTTATTAGATGTGGCGTCCGACATGCACTCGTAGCTGGGTTCTGAAATTCAACCACGCAGACGCTACGGTATTAATACTGTTCGATTGTATGTAAATGATGAGTAGTAGATACTGTTCTGTGAATATCTCACTTGTAGAAGTGTGCTGTGTGTTGAGGGCTGAGGTGTTCGCAAGTTTTAGATAGTGCGTTGTTAATTATCAACATTTGTATTTTCTCTTAAAATAACAAATTAATTTTCTTTAACAACAGTAGTTGGTAGGTGATCGTATAGGTCGAACAATTAGAGTTGACCCGAACAACACACGTGTAGACATGGGTATGTGTAAGTGAATATGCATAATGAAGGCACAAGTTACTTTCCCAACTCCCTACTAACCTGAACTAATCAGTGGTTATAGAGCATCCCAATCGGGTTTGTGGTAGTTCTGATGGGAGTAGGGAAGGGAAGGATACGGGGAAGAGTAAGGTTGGAAAGTGCTTGGATATTCAAATCTGTTTATCAACCACGGTTAAAGCCGTTTCAAGTAACGTTCATATTTATTCTGAATTGCTAATTTACCAGGCCGATGCTGTCGTGCCGACGCGACGTGTCGTAAATTTGATGAAAAATATTTATATATTATCGAAGGAAGCAAATACTTTGTAGTGTGACATTATACATTAAATTAAAAAAACACACTTTGTAAAGCACCACTTTTTATTAGAATTGATATTTAACAGCTTATTTTAGTTGTTATAATAAGCCCTGATGAAGCTCGAGATGAGCGAAACCTGGTTGGCTGTTAAATATCAATTCTAATAAAAAGTGGTGCTATGAAAAATATTTAATAAGCATTTTGGGGTTTAAACCCACAACCTCTGGATTCGTAATCGAGGACGACGGGAATTCCAACTGTCTCTCTCTCGACCCTTTTGTCTTGTGAGATGGATGGATTAAAAAGACCCTCCACACAGCATCTCCAAATGTAAGATAGGCCTTGAAGGAGATTGTTTTCCTCACGGGCCTTCTGTGCGGGATTAATGCAAACAAAAAAAATCCCTCGACCACCGAGGTTTATTTGTTTCAGTGTTTCTTGAAATATTTGAAAATAACATTAAAAAAACACCGATTTAGTTTCTTTGGCCGGCTTGAAAGATATTTATTTTCAAGTTGTTCTCTTGTAGGAACCCTGACTAGCCAATACTGAACAATAATAAAGAACTTTACGACAACATTGAAATAATTGTCGAGTTACATTTTTATAAACCAACACATATCTGTTAGGTTAGGTTACGCGGCTCCAAAGGGAGGAAAGGCTTATTATTTTGGGACTGGTTTGTCGGTGGAAAAAAAACAAATTGGTTTCATTGTGCAAAATAAAGGTTCGCGTAATACGCCATTTGCGAATTCAGAAAAATGGCTGTGTAAGCATTTCATTTTGAAAAATGTAAATATAAAATTGGCAAGTACTCGGATTTACGGATGCTACTTTTTAGTACCGTTAATTTGGCTGAGTTTTTTTTGTTAATTGTCTGACTGGTAGAATCGTTTAATTTGTTATATTATTACAAAGTAGTCCTCTGTTAATAAATTAATAACTATTTTAATTAATCCTCTGAGCTGCACAGCTGTGTGCTATTCGTCATTGACATTGGACAAATGCTATCATAATTTTAGTGTAGAAATTTATGCATACGAGTATGTTGTATGAAACAGCAAAATCCTTCGAATGGCGAACTCTGGCGACTTGAAATTACGACAACGCCGATGAGGCGTGATGTGTAAAATGCTGTAATATTAAAAAAAACACCGAACCTTCTCTTAAAAGTATAAAATTGAAAAATTTGTCTGGACTTTAAAAAGGAACAACGTTCAGTCGGCGTTTGCAGTAAAAATATATCAAGTAATTTTGGGATATTTTCAGCTGGCAACTATATTTCTACCGTAAAATCAATTAGTTATTCAGTTTACTCCACATCTAAGAAAACAATATTTCTTAAAAAGAGTGTTAAAACTCGAGTGAAGCCGGGTGCGTTAAAAAATGTATATTGCTCCTACTTTTCTGCGTTAAAAAAAATGCAATGCGAGGACGAAGGTTTTCCGTGTTTACATGCTGATTATAATTTGTTAGGATAGTTTAAGTTAGTTTAATATGCTAGGTGCACTGCTTACACGCAAACACAACGAACATTATGGCCTATGTCATTTTGGGATATACTGAATACTATACTGGTCACTATTGGGTGATATTAGGTACATTATTGCCAACGCATCTCGACATTTCGGAATTGTCAGCACAATAATTTAAATATTGTGGTCAATTCTGTAACTTAGGGAACGTACCCATAGTACGTGACACACTTTTTGCATTTTTTTACCCCCCCCCCCCCCCCCCGGTGACCACGTGTAGTATATTCCAAGACCCCCCCCCCCCTACAGTTTTCACGTAGTATTTTATAAATATGGTTTCGAATCATTTTTTGGTAACAAAAATTAAAAAAAAAACATTATTTGGCTTATATTTGTCTTTATTAATACGGCGCTTGCTGCGTGACAGCAAGAGTGCATGCATTACAAGTGGAAAAAATATTATCAAGATAAAACTTATATCAAAATATATTGAAACCGGAACGTAATTTATGGAAACGAAAGTCTTGTTATTTTTATAAACATTTTTCATCTCAATCATCTTCAACAAACACGTTCCCTGAACTTTTTCACTTATTTCAATGTACGAGGGTGGGTTTTTAAGTTTGCGGATTGGGTAAGGAGTGGAAATAAAAACCAAAATTATTTTTCCTTTTCAACATATTCACCTACTACCCTAATACATTTTTCCGATCTTTAAATTAACCTAAAGGAACTTTATAACAGCGCGGAACTCAATTTTCTCCACATTTCACAATATCTTCCCGATTGAAGTGTTTGGTCGACGATAGCTCAAAGACTAATGACCTAATTACGATAAAACCCGGTGTTTATCCTAAAAATGAGTTGTTCAATTAGTACCCAATTCAGCGGTACCCCCATTAATCACTTACCTTCCCATTCCGCGAACTTAAAAACCTCCCCTCGTAGCTCGAAAAAAAACGCGAGATTTCTAGATTGACTACGTGATAAAAACCTAAGCCCCCCCCCCCCCGTTGTGACCAAGCGTGGTATTTTGATGACCCCCCCCCCCCCTAAATAGGTCACGTAGTATGGGTACGTTCCCTTATAAGTAAACATTTAAGTGATGGCAGAACTTATACAGAATGGTTTCACTAGTTTTGATTGAAGTTTTAAACATAATATTGCGACAAGTCTCAACACTTGACAATTATACTTCTACATCCTCTTGAATTATACGACGTTGTAAGTATTACATTAATTTTTGAAAGTTGAGTAAACCAACGTCACAAGTATTTAAAAGAAGACTTGGTGAATCCGAGTGAGCTGGTTTGGGTTTACTTTCGACCCAGACAGACATTCAGCATTCCGGCACTAAGGTGCTTAAAGTCAAATGCCTTACAGCAGGTCATCAACAGAGGAGATTCTTCATGCTGATTGTAATGCAAAGTTTAAGAGGACATAACCAGCAAATCCAAATTCCGATTCCGACTCTAGTGCTCATATATCAGCGATCGCGAGCGGACGTTTTTGGAACTAGATTTCATTCGGCCGCAAGCCGGGTTTTGTGTACCTGCTAGCTTACGCGGAGCTAGGGCTGCAGTATGGTTCAGACTTTCACACTTCATCTTCATCAATGTTGAATTATCGCTTCCAGAATTTTAATTAGTAGTAGTTATTTGTAATTTTTATATCGAAGTGCATAAACATAAATAGATACAAGTGAAATGCGTAAACACAGTAGGTATAAAGTAGATACCTACATACATGAATAAACAATTTGTTATATATTTTTTTAAATATTTTGCTTTTTTGTTTTTAAATTGTATTTTACGGCCATTAGAGTGGAAGATACTCTCAGTATTGCCCTGGTGTAAGACCACCATTCAGAATTGAAACGTTGCTTGAAATGGCTTTAGCCGTGTTTAGTGACCAGATCTGAATAGCCAGATACCTCCCCACCTTCCTCTTCCCTATCTCCTTCCCCTCCCCAATAACTCACAAAGTCACAACATACCCCAATTGGGGATGCCGTTGTTCCACTGGCTCCAAACGGGAGCAGTTAGGACTCTTGTGCGGTATTCATGAAAAAAACGAGTAATATTCAGATGGATTGTAAAAAATATCTCATTTTGAAATATTTATTCGTGTGCACAATTTTTTATGTTACATATATTTATGTGCATACCGCACAAGTGACCCAAATGCTCCAGTCTGGAGCCAGTGAGACTATGACATGACTATGGGGTATATTGTGACGCTGAAGGTGGTGGGGAGGGGAAGGAGATGTGGAAAAAGAAGGCGAGGAATTACCTGGCTATTCAGATCTGGTCACCAAACACGGTCTAAGCCATTTCTAGCAACGTTTCAATTCTGAATGGTGGTCTTCCAACAGAGCGATACTGAAAGTATCTTCCACTCTGGAACGTGACGCAAAAATATTATTTTTAAATGACATAATTGTGAAATAACCCAAATTAGTCAAATAAAATTTATTTTCCCACGCCGGGATTCGATCCCACGACCTTCGGATTGCGAGTCAAGAGCCTTACCCCTTGACCACGCCGGCCGTCAATAGGTAGTATCAGTAATTTGAAAGACGGCTATGGGTACCGCCGCCCCGGTAACCATGTATTGGATTATCAACACCTCTGCCACAGGTCACTCCAAGTGACTTAGCAGAATAACCCGGGTTCATGGGGCGATGTTTGTCAGGATCTCGGCGGCAGTTGCGTCTGCCCAGCAACTGCATTAAGGCCGGATCGGGAGAGGCCTTTTTTTACAATCGCTCAACATACTGCCTATCTCTTCTTTGGGGATGCTGTGTGGAGGGTCATTTTAGGGAAAGGGAGGAGAAGAACTTCTGAGAAGGAAACGGAGTAATAGGGGTGAATAGAAATCTGGAGGTCGGCATGTCCAGGAGAGCGGATCTATTAATCTATCCCTCCTACTGCGGTGCAAGGCGATGTTCCGATAGAGTAAGGCTGGAGAGGTCAAAGGGACTCCATCAACCACTTTCTCCAGATCCGACCTGCCATGCAGCTGGTGGGCGTGTTGGTTATCAAATAAATGGTTCCCGGGGTGGTGGTACCCATACCCGATTCTCGTGTTTGTTATTTTTATAATATTAAAAATGGATATAAAAAAACCTACCCTCCCAACAATACATAATTTAAAATAAAAAATATTTAGAATTTTTTTTTTTTTTTGAGCAGTTGGAACCCTTGTGCGGTATTCACATAACAATAATTTACAATAAAACTGATTTCAAAATTATAAAAATTTGAGCACAAAAATATTCAATGAACATGAAATTTTGCTTTCGGGCAACCCTGTAGATTTTTACAAACGTGAAACAAGGAAATCGTGTTTATTTTTAAAGTTTCGTTTTCAATTTGACATTTCAAAATGTGATGATGATGACCAAGAGCGTCGCGGACACGACTTGTCTAGGCCAAATTTTGTGTTTCTTTCTATCAGAAAAATGTTGGAATGCGAAGCTGTAATTTAATTAATATTAAATACTTACTAAAATTATTTTTCAATCAAAATTATTTATTATTTGTCAATAACGTCTTAGCAACATAAGTATGTAAAAAAATCTGAGATAGTTTGTAAGTGCGCAAATAAAAACACAAACGGACCAATTTTCGTCAAGAAACACGTGTACATATTTATTTTTTATTGATTTTATTTAAACTAAGATTAAAATTCTGAAACATGCGATACCTAGATAAAGTATTGATTTATTTTACTGCATGATTATATGATTTGAAATGGGTGTGGTATAATACAAAATCTTTTTTGAAAATTTAACAAATCTGCCAACGACCTAGGGTATAACCTTTTTATACTAAAAGTAAACATTTTTTCTCAAAATTTAAAAAATGCGAATGATAGATAAAAGAACAGTCTTTCGAAATCAATTTATAATTTTTTGTGGAAATGAGTCAATACATCTAAAAACTGATTTAAAAATAACATATTTCTGGTTTTCTTTGGTTATGTCCTCTTAACACCTACCCATACGCTGGGTTACCGTCGTTCATCATGCTGTACCGCGAGTGTAACACGAAAAAAATAGTTCAAGAGACAGAAAAAAACACGAGAACAAACTGAGATGTAACATTTTGTTCAAAAAGCTGTACATTTTCGGTATTCCGTTGATAATGAAATCTGTGATGTTTTATTATTATTTAAAATCATCATCGGATATTTGGATAGCCCCGAACTAGTGAATATGATAAATTATTAAGTATCCACGGACATATGAATATATATGGACCTGCCCTAAGTGATAAAAACGTATTATTTCCCCCTCCACACGGCGCCGGTTGGAGCTCCTCCTTGGAACCGGCTCACTCCATGGGGAGAGAGCCTCGCTTGAATCTAAAATGTGTGACGTCATCATTCTTGCCGTGAACAGCTAGAAGCTAACATCCATACATTTAACGAAATATAATGCCAAAACGGTAGCGTATGCTATACAATATATCTACATATCAATGTGCACATAGCGAATGTGGGCGGTTCTTCAGTGTGCTCGTCGCTGGTTACAGGGGTAAGTAAATTATGAAACATTTGTAAAAGTGTTTTAACTAAACACGGCAACAAAATATTGCTATGTGTATTGGGGCGAGTCTTTTTGGGGCGAGCATTTGGCCTTAGCAAATATGTTATTATCGTGGCAAGCAATTCGCGCTCCTATAAATAAAATAAATAAATAAATAAAATAAATAAGTGTTTATTCCAGTATGTGGGGAGGAGAGTGCAATCCCACACATTCCATAAGGGTAATATACACATACAGGTACAAAGTATTTGAAAGGAAAAAAAGAAAAAGAAGGTGGATATGAATGTACACGAAACAAAAAAAGATAATAAGCTAATAGTAGTAAAAGGAAAAACAAATGAAATAATAATATTAAGCTTTCAGGATTCTGTGAGCACGTAAGGAGCCAGTATTTTTCTCCAGTGTGCATCAATACTGGATGATGGACTGAGGCGGGCTTCCATGACGAGGATGTTTCCAGAGCTGGTTATCCTTTCCCTAATTCCTGCCACCCTGGATCTAATAAGGGCTGCAAAGCCAGGAACTCGCCCCTCCGTGAACATCCGGGAAGCGCTGCAATATCTGGGGAGACCAAACATTATGCGGAAGGCGTTGTTATACTGAACCCGAAGTCTTTCTATACTACTCTTCTTGTAGTTTGCCCAGAGTTCACACGTATACAGTGTTGCGCAGAAGGAAAGGAAGAGCGTCCTTTTTACAGCAGTACTGCAAAGGCGGAATCTTCTACTGAGCATGTTAGCTTTTACACTTAGAGCTCTTCTTTGCCTATCGATGTCGTCATCGTCCATCAGATTACTGGTGATTATGTGTCCAAGGTATTTAGTTCCTTCAGTCACCTGCAGGTTCACACCATTCAGGGTAGCTGGAGGAATATTTTTTGGTCCTTTTCCATATCTTACGACCAGTAGAGCCGTTTTAGTGGGGTTGTATTGCATGTTTGTTTCTTCAGCAAACTCTTCGCAGATCTTTAAAAGAATACGTAGGCCCCTTATGGATGGTGCCATCAATACCATGTCGTCCGCATAACTGATGTTGTTCAGAAACTGTCCTCAAATTTGGCAGCCTACCCCTGCATTGTTTAGCCTGTCGGTGAGTTCGTCCATGTACAGGTTGAACAATATCGGGGACATGCATCCTCCCTGTCTAACGCCGCTCTTCAGGAGGAAAGGTTCGGAGAGTCCATCTTTCCACCTTACTAAGTTTTCCTGCTGTCTATGCCACGAGTCGAGGATATGTATCACCGCCGGTGATATGCCTCTTTCCCTTAGTTTACCCCATAGTAGAGGGTGAGAAACCCTGTCGAAGGCCTTGCTCAGATCTAGAAAACATGCGTACGTGGTGGTCTTTTTATTCCTGTAGTATTCCAGGGTTCTTTTCACAGTAAATATAGCAGTATCGGTAGACGTTTGCTTTTTGAAGCCCATTTGGTTGTCCTTAGTTTCCAAGATGGGACCGACCTGGTTTAGTAGTAGACGTTCGAATAATCGTGCGATGGTGGTGGCAATTGAAATCGGTCTGTAGCTACCCTGGGAGGTAGAGTCCAACGATTTTGATTTGAGAATGGGAGTTATTATTGTTCTTGTCATGTCAGTTGGTAGGTATCCATTCTTTAAGATGTCGGTAAACAGACTCGCCAGCAGTTGAAGAATTGGTCCTCCAGCGTGTTTGATGTGTTCGATACTCAATCCATCGTGACCTGCTGATTTTCCAGCTATCATGTATCTCAGGGCGGTGTTGACCATGTCTGCTGTGATCAAAAGGCCACTGTCTTCATTTAGGATAGGACTAGGTGGTGGTTTGCTTGCAGTGTTCGGTGAGGTCGGAGTAGAGATGGAGAAGTGATCCGCGTAAAAAGGTCTATTCATTCAAAGCAGATTTTGCTTTTAAGAACTAAATGGTAATATTGTAATGCGAGATGCCTATTTACTGTCCGATTGATTGTATAACGAATCACAGTCATCTTTCCCCTCTTCGCCCTCCATAGTTTGGTTTTACCCCTCATCTGTAACTGCTTGTCTATCCATTTGGATGTCTATACAAGTACCCAACAATTATAACACTAGACTCCATGCTCCATTTAACATAGTTGCTTCTCGCACTAATTTTATAATTAACTCTTGTCTTCGCATCGTGTGGGGAATGAAACTTGCACTGTTGACATATTTTTTTATAAAAACATCGCCTCTTTATCTCGACTTTTTATAAAAGGTGGCAATAGCGAAAAGTCAATAGTTCCATATGAATAAATTCGGATACATTTATCCGAGTCGCTATCCCAAATACAAACCATTTCTCAGAATGATTGTTTCCAATAAAAAGGGTAGTTGCCCATAATATGGAAAAATAATTAGTTGAAGATAATATTGTTAATTCTAAAATTTTAAATATGATGTTGACAATTATGACGGTTTGACAGAAGGTGGCAATTGCGAAATTGTTTAACGCTCACGTCCCGGTTAGACAAGATGTCTGGGTTCGAGTCCCAGTTGGGATCATTGTCTTTTTTCTGTATTTCTGTGTCTTGTTCTCTTTCACATTTTCGTTTAGATTATTATTGTTATCTTCTTCTTCAATGATATATTATATTGATGGGAATAACCTTCAAAAGTTATAGAAGAGAGTTTTGCTTATAAAAATTAAAATAAATAAAGATTCTCGGAGATATGGTTATGAATTGAATGGCACTAAAGTATACCTTCCGGAAAAGTTTAGTTGTTCAGAAGAGAGAAAAAGCAGACAAAGATAGCCTTGCAGTGGGAGGCGTCTACTAATATCTACGGAAATTCCAAAAACTGAAAAAATCGGACTAATATCTATGAGAACCAAAGTGCGTACGAATATCTACAGCTCAAACTGCTGACTAATATCTATGAGAACCAAAGTGTGGACGAATATCTACAGCACTGGCAGAGGTTGGATTTGCAATTATGTATAGCATATTGGAATAACGTAATATTGCGTATGCAGTTGAAAAAACTTAATTTATGTATGTATGTATGTAAAAATCCCTAATATCGGACTATTCGACACATTTAGCTGAATATTAAGGATTTGGGTTTTTGTTTTAACAGCTTTCTTTATTTCGAGTGCTTCTAAATTATTTAATCTGTTACCATGACCATGTCAGTTAGGTTAGGTTAGGTTAGGTTAGGTTAGGTTGTGGTGCCGTGTATTTCGAAATAAATATCTTTGTATTATGACCTCCATGTGTGTTCAACAAATTATTGTCCTCGTAAACAGCAAAATACGTAATATTATGCAAAAACTTCATGTACGTACTTTAAACGTTTAAGCTTTTACGTAATTAGTAATTACGTAATTGAAGTAATTTATGCTTTTCCGTACAACCTCTTGCTCAGCTGCCCTCTGTAGATATTAGTCCAACCTACGCTCTGTAGATATTAGTCAACACTGGGACCGTCATAGATATTCGTCCGACCTTAGCTCTGTAGATATTATTCAACACTCTGAAGTTCGTAGATATTAGTCCAACATATGAGCTGTAGATATTCGTCCGACATACAGGCTGTAGATATTAGTATCTGGAGTCTGCAGTGTCCATCATCAGAGCAGACTTAAAGAATGTGGTGAAAGGTGAGTTTATTTGTGTAGATGTGTTGCCCCCACAATTCCCAATAACCCGTTGGGGAATACGCTCGCAACAATTGCATGACACACCAAAAACTGAAATCTTATATTTACGAAAAACTTCAAATCAGCTCTATTGATCTAGCCTTGCATTCGCTATACAAACATAAACCAAGTTCAAAATATCTTTAAAGCCTCACGAATATACCGTATTTGGTAGGTATTATTTGTGTAGAAATATTCTATACGGTAAAGAATTCTTAAAAAGTAAAAGTGTTTTGTGATTGCATCAGTATTTATTATTGTGCCTACCATATTGACCATCAACTGAAAAGAATTCTTTGTCAACCATTAGTATAGTATATTATGTTGGTGACTGAATATTGCTTTCCCTTTTCACATCATCGTCAAACATAAATTTGCAATCTTTCGATACAGAGAAACGTTCGTGGCTGCAACGACCGAAGGACATATGGCGAATCAATTAAAACCGTACAATACAACAATGCAGTAGAACTTCAACCGTAAAATATTTTGTCAGTTTCTTCAAATCTACGACAAAATGCTACACTTGGGGAAAATTAAAGGCTGTTTTCTCAGGCGTTATGAGACAGAACGATCTGAAACTTTACATTTGTACCAAGAATGATGGAATGAAGACGATTCAATGAAAATATCCTATCTTTTTTAAAATAAAATGTGTGAAAAAATCATCAAATTTACTTGTGACATTAGTGCCTTGCGGTCAAAAAATAAAAGCTGTTTTCGCAGGTTCCATGCGACTCAATGATCTAGATTTGCGCTAAGATTGGTCGATTGAATTAAACATCCAAAATTATATAAAAATCATCAAATTCTAGAGGTTATAACGGAGCTATCGGTTTTTCCTTTTACCGCATCACATTTTCAACGCGTCAGCATATTTCGTAACCAAGCGACAGAATGATTCACATAATCTTATATTGATGACATAGAATGTACATTATAACATAAATTGTTGCTGGAAATATCGTAGCGGAATATCGTGCGGGTATTTCTGGCATATCATTTTACGAGTGTTACGCAAAGGTCGAGCAGATATTTAAAAAAGATGATGAAGTTTATTTAACATTTATGAAGCATTGTCAAATAATCGCCTTAGAATTTAATAAAATCATCGCTGGGTTTTCTCTTCACGAAATGCAGAGGAGCGGCTCTAGATTTTTTTGTCTGATATATTGCGTTTTGTTCCAGGAGAGCAGAAGCTTGTTGGAAAGGAAGGAGGTCAACCTGGGTTTTGAAAATACCTATCCCATTGAATTCAGTAGTTCCATTGGCCGAGCTGTAGGGCACAACAAGTTGTGATAACCACCCGTTCTTATGAACAAAAAATGTAGCCTTGGCATGTTCCAGAGTAGTACTAGTGTACTACATTCTCAGTATCACCTTGGTGAATAATGATTCAGAATCGAAACTTTTGCTTAACCCTGCATAGCCAACGTTAGTCAAAATAACGTGCATCTTATGCAAACCCCCCCATCTCTTTTGAATGCTTCTACTGAGAGTATAATAATAAAGTTTTAGATACTTTTTTTTTTTTACATTGACTCCACACAGGAGGCCTTGAGGAAAATAATTTCCCTCAGGGCCTATGTCATCTGGGATGCTGTGTGGAGGGTCTTTTTGAGGAGAGGAAGGAATGAACATTGGTCTTGAAGAGACCTATGTTGTAGGAAGGAGGAAACACAGAGGCCGGCAAATCATTCTACAGCCGAGCTGTTGAACATAAGAACGAGTCGAAGAAACGACCCGTTCTCATGTGACAAATGTCAACCGTGTACAAATGTTGGGCACGCGTCTGTCGTGTTTCCCAACTATGCACCGGTGCCGAAGGGATCAATGATGCTAGTTCCGCGGAGCATCTTCCATTGTAATACCGGTAGAACAAGGATAGCATTCCCACCCGACGCCTGTGCTCTAAAGATTGCAATCCGTCTGTTAAGATGGGAGAATCTATCAAACGGAACGCCCGTTTCTGCACAGAGTCGAGGGTATTTTTCAGGTATTTTGGAGCTCCAGACCAGAGGTGGCTACTAAAGGATTTCTTGCCTGAAACTTTAATGAATTTGTTTTATGAACGAATTTGTTAATCAGTCTATATTTTACTGTATAAAAATAATAAAAAAAAATATAACTTAAAAAAATGTTCGTCTAAAAGTCGAATAGTTAACTTATTGAAAAACTACTTTGTCTACTTTTCTAGAGTTAAAATGCCATGAGCTGAGATCATTTCACCTACCGCTGGTCCTGTAGCACAGCATTTAGCAACGGTGAAAGTGTTGTCGTATAATGACACTTGACTATTCAGCTCGAGTATCACGAGCAAAACTCCTGGAATATTGATGAATCTTCCACTTACACATCTATACGTATACAATACACTGGCAAAACAATAATAACTGGTGCAGCGAACAGGCCCGGCCGCCATGTTGTGTCACGTGTCGAGTGACGTCACGAACGCGGAAGCGGAAGCGTGTTGACCATATCCATCTATTGTTCGAGTGACAAATTAAAGACGTACATCATAATCTCTCTTTGTATGTAATTCGCAGGTTGAGCTGTCGCGTTGAGCGTGTCTCAGCATATTGATGTCTCATGGGAACCAAACAGTATTTCATCTCTTCTATATGCAGAGTTCGTGATTTCCCTTGATAGTCCATCCCAGCAACATCCTGGTGAACGAACACCATTCAAAATCGAAATGGCTCATGTTTAGTGACCAGGGGTCCGGCACGGTCGATCGATAAGGATTTACAGGATAACTTTCGGTAACTTCTAATCGTTCCATAGAAAAACTGCGGATCGCTAACGACAGTTGACGTCGAATATATTAAGAACACTAGTCATTGTGAACTGTTACTAATTCGTTGGCGATCTGCAATCATGCTAAGAAGTTACCGAAAGATATCCAATCAATCCTTATCCTGACAAAGATATTGAAATAAAAGAGATGTGCTATGGTGGCCGCCCGACTGTGGGTGGACTGCTACCTAATGTTTGAATACATTCATTTTGTTGATTTTTTGAAGGTGTGCAAGTAGTATTGGTTAACAATATAGTTTGAATACGGAAAGAATTCGGTCATTTAGGTGATTTTTTGAAGGTATGTAGTAGTATTGGTTAACAATATAGTTTGAATACGGAAAGATTTCTATCATTTAGTTCATTTTTTGAAGGTGTGTAGTAGTATTGGCTAACAATACAGTTTGAATACGGAAAGAATTCGCTCATTTAGGTGATTTTTTGAAGGTGTGCAGAAGTATCGGCGATGCCAGGAAACAAGTCCCGTCCAGTAAAAACTGCGGATAGCACATCTCTTATATTTCAATATCTTTGGGGCTTGATTTCATTAGCCCTGTTCTTACCCACCTAATCTTCCCTAATTATTAAAACGGTTTTTAACTTTTTCTACATATTTTATTTGGCCGTAACCGATTTCAGCCCATTATGGCCAACCGTCTCACATCTACTGTGTCTGAAGATGAGGACGGTAAAAAAAAACAATTGGCAAAAATGAAATTCCACCATGAATTAGCAATATCAAAAAAAGAAATAACTATTCCTTGTTTCCTTCCACCACCCACTCTCTTCAGTCTCACAACATACTCTAAAGCCTCGATGACACACGGCGAGTTACAAGCTACTATCTACTAAGTTTTTAAAAGCGGGTAAATCGGCGAGTGAGATTGTCATGATGACACACAAAACTGTCCACTCGCTCAGAAGTGTAGGAAACTGAGGTCGCTTTTAGCGCCAGTAACAAGAATAACGACGCCTGCGTGAACTAATTCTTCAGATTTTTGACAGTCGAAATCAGCTGTTTATCGGAAGCCATGTTGGAAACGTAAATAAATCAATCACGAGCAAGCGGAGCAAGCGTGTAGGCGAGTAAAGTTGATAACCTTTCAACTTTTTTTCGTAGATTGTCAACAATCTGCTATTTGCTGCTAGTTAGCAAGTGACACGATGACACTGGGCGAGTTTACTAACAGATAGTGAATTTCCCAGATAGTAGCTTGTAAACTAGCCCTGTGTCATCGACGCTTAATTGGCGAAGCCGTAGTCCCATTGGCTCCAGACCCTTGGGTAGTAATCATACAAGAGTAAATATATGTAGGTATATATTTTAACTATTTATATACCAAGGACACAAACAAAGATACTTTTTTTTTCTACAAACCACCTAACTATGCTGAGCAAGTTAAGTGTTCTCGTTACAGAAACACTAGCTGAAGTTCCCGGCGTTGCCCGGAATTTACACAGTGTTGATCGAAAATAAATGTTGACATTAATTTTCTTCTTAGTTTGAACGTCCAGTGTCAAAATTTCATCTTTAAGAGTAGGGAAAAGGGGATAGGGGTAGTTTTTAGAAATCTCATATAAACAGTAACATTTCTCTTATTTTATAGATGAAGTGCGAAAATTTTCATCGGTCTCGGAATAACCCAACATCACACGACACTGAATCTTCTGTAAATAAATAGGTGGTTAAAAAGATTTCACAGTAAATCAACCTGGAAATAGGTTTGTAGGAGATATTGCAAATCAGACAATTAGTGCACCTGTTACCAGGGCTGGGTAGTATTTGAATTACTTCTAATTGAAATACAAATACGTATTTTGTATTTGTATTTTAATTACTTCCTAAAAATGTATTTTGTAATTGGTTTTTCAATTACCTGATGCTGAGGTATTTTGTAATTTGTATTTCAAATACTTATGGCTTCAAAATACATTTTCAAATACATTTAGCGATCTTAATAATGATAATGAAAAATAAACTGACATAGATAATACGTAGACTAAAAACGCTAGAATCCAGAGAAAATATATGTTAATATTTAGAGTTGGCAACACGTACGTCGAAGTGTTCGTTGTCCTGTGCTATAATAGCACTGTTATTGTACATTTTCTGTCATATTTGTATCATTAATACTTGTCATTGCTTTGTATTGTACATTTTCGTAGTATTAGATCAAGCACTACAGGAATAATTTTACTGAATACTAGACTATTTTTAAGATTACAGTAGAGCGCACTTGAAGTGAAATAACACAAAACCGCGCTATACAAATGTCATGTTATTATAATAATAAATATTATTATCTAACACCTAAGCACTATACCACAAAACTTTACAATTGGAGCGGAGACGAGATGTGTCTTCTGAGCAATATGATTGGTCAATTTTTGCACGTCTCTGTTTCACTCTGCTCAGCTTTGCTTCTATGGAAACGCACCCTTCGATAAGGTAACTTACGACAATTTATTGCAACCAAAGGTTCTACCAAAACCAAATGTATTTTGTATTTTGTAATTTGTATTTGAAATTAAAAAATGGTAAAAATACTGTATTTTTTATTTTGTATTTCAAATACACGACTTGAAAGTATTTTGTATTTTAAATACATGCGAAAAAGTATTTTGTAATATGTATTTTAATTACAGCAAAGCATGTATTTTGCCCAGCCCTGCCTGTAACACATATCATATAATATATATCATATAATATTTACTCTTCTTCATATATTATATGAAGAAGAGTAAATAAATATAAGCATACAAAATTAACTATAAATTAATTGTTTTAATTTAATTTAAATTTAAATTTGAATATAAATTAATTGTCTAAAATGTCATTTTAAATTACCTAAACACTAGAATTTGGTAGATGAATATCTAATCCATCTACACGGCCAGTATGGTTTATGATAAAGTCATTAAATTAAATTGCTTCTAAGTCATTACAAGTAGAGAAAACATTCTATTACCTTGTTTTATAGCCTATTTACTTTTAAGTAAGAACAACTTTGCTTTGAAAATACGTCTCGATCGTTTTGCTATGTGCTGTAGAAAAATTGCGGACGCTGACAACGCTCTATGCTCTATTCTGTAGGAGTCACAAGAAGCATTTTAGATTTGTAATTTTGTAATAAGTGTTAATAATTATTATTTTTAATTATACCAATTTTTTTGTTTTTGTTTTTATTTCTTACTAGAGCAATCCCGATGAGTTACAGAGGACACGAGGAATATACAATTCATAGGTGGGAGGAAATAGTTACAATTTTACAAAGGAATTGCCTATCGTAAAAATAATAATAATATATCCTTACAACTATAAAGCAAATTATGTAATGTTTTTGGTTATTCATATTTTTGTTTTAATATATTTACCTACCAATTTCTAATAAGACTTTTGAAACGTGTGTCAAATATGTGTGGGTAATAATAAATAATGAAGCAGTACTTAAATATTTCGTTTTCCATTTTTATGTAATTTACATTTTCTTAATTATAACAAAGTACGAAAACCCATGTGAAAGGCTGAGAATTCTTACGATAATTTTGTAACAAAGAGTGGAGATGTGAATAGTTTAATAATAAAATAATAATATTTGGCTAATTTATATAGCGCCGTTTTTGTGAAAAATCACCTCAAGGGCGATCATTTAGGCAATGATTCGTTTAGATATGTAGTGTAGGGCTCATATGTATTTTTATGAACACGCTACCGTAAAACGATACTTTTGAAAGTGCCAAAGTAGATAGGTGCCAAGCAAGATTCGAGTGTATAGAGACACGTAATATTATTGTAATCATAACATAATACAATATGTTGTCGCGAAGAATGTACCTACGCATTACGGTACACATTTCACACTTGTGCCACGCGTTCAATACTAGTCTAGCTGGGCATTAAATTGTGAATATTTGGAAGGCAGCATAATTTATTTCATTGTCACCCGAGGCAATAATTATAATTATTAAAAAAATATTTTCTTTGAATTTATGAAAGTTTCAATAACAGCTCTCATAGCCAAAAAAGTAAGACATTTTTTAATTGAAAAATGACCAATTGAAAATATTTAAGATAATCTAAAAAACTATTTCTAAAACACTTGTTAAGTGTGGGCTGGTAAGAAAGTTGTGGAAATCTGTCGTTCTTACGTCGAATCTAACGGAATACCCACTTGTCATTAAATGACAATAAATCATTTGCTGATTCATTGGTATTATCAGTGTTGTATAATGTCTTTGAGATGTGTGAGTTTTAAAACAAGACAACAGAAGCACACTTTTGGCCTCATGTAAAACAAGTCTCCTCACGACATCTCAATTTCTCAAATTCACGCCAAACGCGTGTCCATCTTGTGTATACGTTGACACGTAATATTTACAAAGGTTTTGTAAATGTTAGTGACTCCCGTGTGAGGTGATAATATAATAAAATTCCAAACAAACCGGACGTTCGTTTGTTTCGCAGGTGTTTTCAAATCGAAACCTACTGCAGGTAGATACGTACTTATGCACTTTAATTTAAATGTTACATAATAATGAGCAAGTGTTAACGCTCAGAGCACAAATCTAGAGGCACTGCTGAAAACCAGCCGCATTCTAGGAGAAATCCTAAATTGTAGCTGAGCAGTGAGACATTTTCGTCAGTAGAATCAATAAAAAATAACAAAATATGTAATATTGTAAAAAAATCTATTGATGAATAAACGTTTAATTATTATTATTATTAAATCTCAAATATGTCCAAAAATTGAATTTGGAAGCCACTTTTGGACTGGAACCCGAAAATTACGGTCGTTTCTTTAACTCGTTTTTGGGTAAGTCGACTCGTATTTGGAATGTGCGACTGGCATCTGTTTTCCTCCCGGGCCTCTTCAAGACCAGCATTAATAAATCGAGGGTGCAGTGTTTGTATCTATACAATAGATATAGTACTCGAACATTGTCTCACGTACACTCAGTAGAGGGGGTGGTTGTCAACCGGGAAAGCGCGGGGGTCGCGTGCGACACACTGCGGGTTGGACGTGGGCCACGCTCGGAGCTGGGGGTAGTAATGAGCCAGTGTTATACCTATTTACATTATAATTATATAGTTCCTTTCGGTGAGATAGAAATCACTACAGAGGGCGATATAGTTATCTTAATATATAAAACAAAGTCGGGTTAGTTACACTATTTATAACTCGAGAACGGCTGGGCTGATTTTGATGATCTTTAATTTGTTGGATTTGTCTCCGCCCCGGATAGGATAATAACTATTAAAACATCACAAAAGTTAACGAAATAAATAGTTATAAAGAAAATTATTTTGCTCATACATTTTGTATAGAACGAATTCTCCTATTTTGAAAGAACTGCAGCAAAATTGTGAGGGGTATAATATTGAACTGTGCATGAATTCCAAACATTCAAAAACGTCAAATGTCAATGCGTTGATTGTTGTGAATTTGTTTTTAATCATATATAATGCTGCCCTTCTTTCTTACACACTCAATGTCAATAGTCGAAAATGAGACAAATGGTGAACGTATGTCTGCACACCTCCAAAGGAAAAATACAATAATTATAATAAATCTCTGAAATGAAACGCATTTTTTTACATAAGCTCCACACAGGAGGCCAATAATTTCTCTCAGGACCTATGTCATCTTATGGGATGCTGTGTGGAGGATCTTTTTAAGGAATGGGGAGGATAGAAAGTTCTGGGAAGGAAAAAGGTATGAGGGGTGGGTAGGAATCTGGGGGTCAGTGTGTCCGGGAGTGACGGACGTAAGAATCCATCCCTCCAACTGTGGTGCAAGGCAATGGGTCGAGAGAGTCCGGCTGGAAAGGTCAAAAGGCCTCCCTCAACCAGTCTCTCTCGATCCGGCCCGCCACGCAGCAGGTGGGCAGGCGCATCAACTGCCAAGACCCGGACATAAGTCACCTCATGAACCCGGGCACCCTTGCTAAATCACCAAACGTAGCGAACCTCTTGGGGTGATCTATGGCAGAGGTGTTGGTTATTCAATAAATGGCTCCCGGGGCGGCGGCACCCGTATCCGCCTCCCGAATTCCCGTAAGTAATTGTAAAAGTAAGAAAATCACAAAAATATAAATCCGTACACAACGCCATCTCTGATACTGACAAAAACAAAACACGGACAGTTGCGCATTGATAATTGCTTCATTGCATAATTTTTAACTTAATAAAAAAACTGAATTTATTTCAACAGATATTGATTCTGAGGCGGTACGAAGTTCATCGGGTCAGCTAGTTGTTTAATATGTTGTAGTAGTGAAAATCCTTTATTTACTTGAGTCTGGCCTCTTGTCCTTGTGGTAAGCCTATTCACCTTCTCACATACCTACACAAAATACGCATTTCAAGGATAGTAGGAAACTAAATGCAAACTTGTATGTAGCATGTGGACGAAGTGGAAGAAGACGTTGAAGTAGACACAGTTGGAATAAATCAACAAAAAGTGTAAATTATTCACCAAAATAAACAATTTATTCACCAAAAGAGTCAATTCACCAAAATACTTTCAGTATCATTTCAAGAAAGAATTGAAACCTTTTCAATAACGTTGCATAATTTTTTGAAAAACGCATTTTTTTTGTGGATTTAACCATCTGCTGCCAACACTTTTAGGAATATGGACCGAAAATATGTTCTGGTTTCGAAACATTTAATGCTGGAATTTCACATAAATATTATCTACTTTTCACAACTTTTTTCCACTTTTATTATGACTGCTCTGAAGAGCCCGTCATAAGTTGAAGCAGGTCCGGTCAGTAATAAAAAGTTATAAAGGTATTTTAATCCATGAAAAAGTCATCTTAGATATGTTAATAAGAGACAAGGTATACAATTATACAATGATCTTCCTACGAGAGCAGAGACTGACTTGACGGCCCGAGGTAAGACTCTCGACTCACAATCCAAAGGTGGTGGGTTCGAAACCGGCGTGCGCGAATAAATTTGAATTGATTAATTTTGTGGTATTTCACAATTAATTAACTAAAAACAATATGTACATAATTTGCGGCATGTTTCAGTGTGAAAGATACTCTCATAGCTCAGTATCGCCCTGGCGTAAGACCACCATTCAGAATTGAAACGTCGCTTGAAATAGCTTTAGCCGTGTTTGGTGACCAAATCAGAATAGCCAGGGACTTCCTCACCTTTCTCTTCTCCATCTCCTTTCCTTCACCACCACCTTCAGGCTCACAACATACCTCAATTGGGGATGTCATCGTCGCACTGGCCCCAGACGGGAGCAGTTGGGGACATTGTGCGGTATTCATATAAAAAAGATAAATTTCGATAAATTCAAGAGAAAAATTTAAATATTTTCTAGTACTCAATGGTATATATAATTAATAATTTTATTATAAAATGTGTACTATACTGCTATGTTGAAATGCAGGTTGTAAGTAAGTACTATTGTTAGCTTACTATTGTTACTATTGTTAGAGTGGGGAGACTACGAAGCAGGCGCGGCTCATCCTAAAGTGCACTCGTGCGCCGAACCGTCAACAAAATTAAACAACATTTTGCAGCTCATCGTATTACATAATATTTTTAATTATAAAATTGCGCAGATTATTTTAAATTTAAAAAAAAATGAATTCCTATCTAAAAATACATGAATTTGGTAGAGAATAATAAATGATCGTGGCCCAAAGCATTGCTTCCCGCGCACAAGTTAGCGAACCGAAGTAGGTACATACCATTCCACGCGTTTCAGCAAAGCGCCCGTTCGAGAATTATCATTAGTATGAAGCCCCCAGCAACATCTCCAGACCGTCAAAATACAAAATCGTAGCGAAAAAATGGTGACTGCCGTGCGCTGCGCGGTTGACGGAAATGCCCGAGGAATTCCGAAGTGAATCGTTCCAGCGAAATGACCATTCGTAGTAGTGTTTGAATAGGATAGTAATTATATTTTTCTCTTGTAAAATGTAACGATGAGTCAACGGGTCAGCGGGTGCGATATTATCTTGATGGAGAGGGAACCGATTTGACATTGTCATTATTAGTTTTTGGGACCTTTTGTTTGTGCATTTTTGTCACATATGTATTGCAAAATTCACTCAGTAAAGGGGGTTTACCATGGAACTAAGATAGTATCCATACTCTTAGGCACTTAGGGGTTTACTATCGCGCGGGGCGCGCGCCAAAAAGAAACGTTTACTGAGTGTTATTGTGTTATTATTCGATAGATATCGCTGTTTTAAATTTCCTTGCCTTTTTAAAATTAAAAGTTATATAATAATAAATATAGACTATATTAAGAATATATGAACCATGAAAATAAAAGCAGAATTATAGCCTATGACCTGCCAAAACTACCTTTAATTATCAACCAAGATAGTAAATCCGCAAAGAAAACTTTTACATAAAATTATAGTAATAATAAATGGATAACTTGTATTGCGCCGTTTTTTTGTGAATAATCACCTCAAGGGCACTGTACGAGTTATGAGTTACTAGGCTCTGTCTAATTTTATTTTTTATTTATTTACCTACTTTTGTTTTAATTTTTGATGAATTACTCGGTGAACCACTAAAAATTGAAAGCACCGGCCGCGCCTGCTACGAAGCACCGCACAACGAGACCGATTATTATTTCTCATTATCTCTTTGAATCTCTTGGTGGGATTGCTTTTTCGGTTCATCGAGTTTTAAATCGCAATGGTGCTAAAGAAGTTTTCACTTCAAAAAATTATTAAATAAAAAAAAATGTTATTCAAATTGATAACGCATTATACATTTGTGTGCAATAAATCATTCAGATCAAACATGTAAACACCAAAAGCAGCTGAGCATACAGCAGCAGCCAATAAACTACATGCGACTTTGATAAATAGCAGGTTTTGTTTTGACCAACTACATTCTTCGTCCGTCCAAGCCACCAAAAGAACTAAAAATGATGATCAAAACTTGCTTTTTCTTCCTGATTCTCTGCGTGGCATTCCAGGTGAGTGAATGTCTATATTAATTCCTACACTTTGACTTCTACTATTTTTTTTGGTTGGAATGTATTTATTCATAATTTTTAAATAAAATTTAGACATTAAAAACACATTGAAGGCCAAATGGATTTCAATTCTTTGCGTATTGTCTCGTATACCAAATGCCGACTTTTATATAACTCTTCATCTCTATCGGCTGTATCATTTGTATAAATAAATCCTTTCTACAAATCGCTGTAAACCATCTTCTTCTTCTTCTTCGATATCCAGTAATATGGTCGACTTCAACATCCTGCCAACTTCTTCTCACAAGACCAAAATATTCTTGTTTCTAGACCAGTTCGGGCGAGCCTACCATTCTGGGTTTCGTGATAAATTTTGTACTTTTGATTGTGTATCCGAAATATACATTAAGCCTGAGCGCCTTGACCCGGGCGACCGAAGTGGCCCAGTAGCAGGTCTATTAAACGGTTAACTCCCTGGAACCTTCGAACCCTGGAACACAATCCTTGCTTCATTCACATTCAAACTTCTTTAGCACCGTTGGGCGGTCTTCTTCTTTAGCACTTTGTGCGGTGCTTCGTTGCTTCCCCTCTCTTGTCTACTTTGGTTTTCTGAAGGTTTCACTTCTTATGCCGTGTTGCGCTACCTCCTTCTTTAGACAACATTTCGTACAACTTTACAGGAATCGGCATCAGGGCATCCATTACACATCTTTCCTGATGTAACGCTTTCCGAAAAGTTTGGTAAAAATTATAAAAAACAAACAATACCCCGATCCCCTTTAAAACCATGGGCCGTAAAATAAGAAAAGTACTACAAGAACAATTAAGAACCAACCATAAATTAACTTGTTGTTTCACCAGTAAAATTTACAAATGATTAACGATTCGTATACAGCAACGGGTTATTTTCGTCTTCAGACCCCTTTTCTTCTTATTCATCTTCTTTTCTTTTTATTCATCTTTTTTGGCTCTTCATCTAGCATCGCTGCATCTCTAGTTCCTTTTTTAATTTATTATTCTTCTTTCCTCAGGGAATCTTTGCCCGCGCCGCACCTATGCCCCAACTTGAAGGTTTGAAAACTGCACTCACTGGACTCATAACACCGGTGACAACACTTTTCCCAAAGACGCCAACAACAGCCTAATTACATCCCATGCTTTGTCCAATAAATTTTCTTAAACAATTTTGACGTAAGGAACGTAATGGTGAACATTAAAGTGTGTCATTTTGATCCACTTTGTAAATTATTGTTCTTGTGATCCTTGCGTAGTTCAGCTGTATTCATCAATTCTCCATATGACGTCAAAATATAAATCATTATTTTTATCTCAACAATAAAAAACTTGTAGAAAAAACCTTGTTTTTTATTTAAGGCAACATTTATAAAATCTTATCCAGAATTTTTCAACAGTGCTGCAGAATTTTCGATTACCTGGTAAAATTGTTATTCAAATTGATAAAACAAGTACACAACATCGCAATAAATCATTCTGATCTAACAGCTAAACACTAAGAGCATCTGTGCAAACTGCAGCAGTCAATATGTCAGTACATTTTTCAATGACTCACGTGTGAATTTAATAAAAAGCCAATTTTTTGCTAATCATCTTCATTCGTTACCTGTCCAAGCCACCGAAAGATCTAAAAATGATGATCAAAGCTTGCTTTTTCTTTCTGATCGTCTGCGTGGCATTCCAGGTGAGTTTATTTGGTCTATATCCATCCCGACGATTTTACTTCTACTATTTTGATATTCTTAGTATTGATTCCTGGCAATATAATATTGCTCGACAACGAAAATGTGAATATTAAACCTCCATTATATTTCTATGTCCATGTGGACAGTCGTCGGGTTTTATTGGAGTGAGTTGCTCAAATTGTAGTAAAATTGTCAGCCTTAATACCTTAATTCATTTATCAGCAGGTATGATGTATCGCCATTAAGTATCCAAAATATTCTTCATTCTAGTCAAGTTCGGGCGGACCTACCATTCCGAATTTAGTAAACAATTTCGGTACCAATAATGCACTTTTTTCTTTAGAGCATGTATCCGAAAAATTCGACAGTTCTTTTCTTTGCACAATTTGAAGATCCTTTTTTCTTTTAGGGTTTTGATATTTCGAAATATCCAATCATTATCAAATTCATATTTAATCTTGTCTTTCAAGGTGAATATATTTGATAATGTTGTAAAACATTTTTATGGTGCCAGGAATCATTACTGATAATATCAAAATAGTAGAAATTGATTCTTGGCAACTTTCCTGGCTTTCCTTTTGTGAAACATAATTTTGTTTTACAACAGTATTGTAAATATTAAACTTTCAACGCATTTCGAGTCTCTGTGTGTTATCTGCTGCCATTTGGATAGTCATCGGGTAGTATTTTGGTTTCTTTTCATACATAGATACATTTTCTAATTCATTAAAGGCTGTTTTCGTTTACAGGCCCCTTTTCTTCCATTTCTTATTCATTAAACTTTCAGTTCTACTGATCTTCATTCTACACTTCGTCTTCCATAACTGTATATCTTGTTCCTTTTATATTTATTCTTCATTCATCAGGGAATCTTTGCTCGTGCCACATTCATGTCCCAAATTACTGCTGCCATCGCCAACCGAGAAGTGTGCACTGTGGGAGGCTACAGACAGCAGGGAGCAACCGCCGGACTAACAGAACCATTGATGGGCAGTTTCCCACCAGGATCTTGCTAATCATATCCCACTTGTAGTCTAATCAAATATTATGAATAAAATATTCGATTAATTGTAAATAATTACGAATATTTCTTGTTTTTTTTTTTAAATTATTTAGTTCCTCTTTAGAAATTATCATTTTTCCTATCCAGTCCTATCCATATGACGTCAAAATTTAGGGGCTGGATTCAATAATAAGTTATAAGCGCACAAATCGTTTTTGCTGACATTGCAAATTCAAACTCGCGCACAATCATCGGCTCTTTTGTTTTTGTATCCCTCTCTCACTCTTCCAAACTCAAATATACAACGTTTATCGATTTAGATTTAACTGAGAACTCAATTCACAAGATCTTTGAGAGTATATATCTAAATAAGCATAGTTTGTTCAAATGTCTGTGGGAGAATTCACGAAATCTGCAGCATTTTTAACTTGTTGGTATTCTAGATACCGATTTTGTTTTTGACGTATGGCGATTTTCGTTTGTCCATTTTTTTATTCTAGGTTAACGCGGCTTTTGAAAATACAAGTATATTTTTCTTTATTTCAGACACATTATTTCTTTGTTACCATTTGGTATTTGAGTGAATAGCCTTAATACGTGAAGTGAATCAGTATATGTCAGCATCAAGGTCAAAGGTTTATTGTGAGCACAGACCCAGACCACTTATCATAATTATTTCTTCTATTGTTCATAAAACAAGAGAGGATTCTTCAACAGCTATTATATACTGTGGCATAGAAAACTAAAAGGCAAGTACATTGTTTAACTTTAAAAAATACATATTGCGTTAACCCGTAGAAAAGTAGAGAGGAGAGAACAACAGAGGGTATCTCTGCATTAGTCAAGAAACCCATTTATAAGATTTACATATACATTTTTTTATCGTAAATGCTTAAAAAGATTCGAAGATAAAATGTATATTTGTTTATTTACCAAAAAATATAACTAAGTGGGTAAACAATTGGATGTAACCCAGAGGTATACCGAGGATGAGTTGGATTGCCTGCATGGAAGAGGATTGGAGCAGGACGGCAAGGTGGTGATCTTTAGAACTTGGTCATACCAAGTTATTTTATTTTCCTGTTGTGAAACGGAACTACTTTTCTTAATTTATTTAATACGATGTTAACAGGTTATTTAATTATAATTTAATGCGTAGGTTTTATTAATTTAGTGATTTTCATTTCGCACATAATATTACCACTCAGCGTCACCAAATATGACATAAGCCCCGAGGGAAATTATTTTCCACAGAGCCTAAGATGTGGAGCAAACGAAAAAAATCATTTTAATTTGCGATGATTTAGAACTTGCGTTTAAAAAATAATAATTTTTTTTTTCTTATTTAATGTAATAAAAACCAAATTTTCCTCCGAAATCGTAGTATATAAAAATAGGTACTTCATACCTACCCGTAATATATTATAAATCATTTATTTTTTGTGTCTTTTTTATATCACGTTTCAAAAGAAACGTCACTTCCTCCATTACATTTTTTTTAATATTCTTTATGCAGGTGGGTTACATAATATGAAAAAAAAAATGTCAACAAGAAAATCCAAATTAGCACGACCATTTCACATTTGAAAAGAGAATCATTAGATTACATTAGATTAATATTTATTACGAATTAGTTCACATCAAGAATATAAAAAAAAAAGTTTTATATAAAACTAGCTGACCCGACGAACTTCGTACCGCCTCAGAATCAAAAACTGTTGAATTAAATTAAGTTTTTTATTAAGTTAGCAATTACACAATGAAGCACTTATCGATGCCCAACTGTCGTGTGTTGTTTTTGTCAGTATCAAAGATGGCGTTATGTATGGATTTATATTTTTTGTGATTTTATTACTTTTCCACTTACTTACGGGAATTTTTGAAAGAAAGCGGGGACGGGTGCGCCGGCCCGTGAACCATTTATTGGATAACTAACACCTCTGCCATAGGTCACCCCAAATGGTCGCTACGTTTGGTGATTTAGCAGGGGTGTCCGGGTTCATGGGGTGACTTTTGTGTGGGTCTTGGTGGCGGATGCGTCTGCCCACCTACTGCGTGGCGGGCCGGATCGAGAGAGACTGGTTGAGGGAGGCCTTTTGACCTTTCCAGCCGGACTCTCTCGACCCATTGCCTTGCACCACAGTTGGAGGGATGGATTCATACGTCCGTCACTCCCGAACACACTGACCCCCAGATTACTACCCACCCCTCATACCTTTTTCCTTCCCAGAACTTTCTATCCTCCCCATTCCTTAAAAAGATCCTCCACACAGCATCCCCTAAGATGACATAGTTTCTGAAAGAAATTATTTTCCTCAGGGCCTCCTGTGTGGAGCTTATGTAAAAAAATGCGTTTCATTTCAGAGATTTATTATAATTATTGTATTTTTCCTTTGGAGGTGTGCAGACATACGTTCACCATTTGTCTCATTTTTGACTGTTGACATTGAGTGTGTAAGAAAGAAGGGCAGCATTATATGATTTAAAACAAATTCACAGCAATCAACGCATTGACTTTTGACGTTTTTGAATTTTTGGAATTCAAGCAAACTGCAATATTATACCTACCTACCACAATATTCCTTCAGCTCTTTCAAAAGATGAAAATTCGTTCCAAATTTATTTATTTATTTAATACATGAATTATCGAGAGTACATATAGTTTTTTGTGATATTTCACCCTCCATGCTAGGGATGACCCTGTGTTATGGCGGGTGAGGTTTACAGCTTGCGGATATACATTCATTAGTATAGGTTGAAATTTTTCACTAATTGATACTATCCACACAAATTCTCCTACAATAAGAGAGTTTATGTAGTTATATTGGATTACAAGAATAAGGTGAAGAAGTTAAAGAATTATTGGAAAAAATATTAAATGTATGAGAAAATGAATTACCGTCATAACTTTCTTTTTCGTAAATTTTTGCAATGTTTTAATAGTTCAAATCAAAGATCATCAAAATCGGTTCAGCCGTTCTCGAGTTATAAATAGTGTAACTAACCCGACTTTAATTTATATATTAAGATGAACCTTTTTGTATCGTTTCGCTTAACTACAATTAAAATAACTTAATTAACTATTTTGTAAAAAATACCAGCGTAAACTATTAAAAATGTATTTTTTCATTAGAAATGTATGAGCGCCTATACGAAACAACTTACAAAAAAGCCACATTGTGGCTAGATTATCCGTAACTGATTCCCTTGATTAAATTTTTTCTTATAAAGATATTCACAAAATAAATTTAAAAAAATTTTGCGCAAAAATCGAGCCTTTCTAGCCTATTATACGATTTTCATGCCCATTACCTAAATTCGTGGCTATAGAAGGCAACATAGGAATGGGAATATGGGATAAAATATGGATAAAATATGGGATAAAATCTCTGAACTATGTTGCCTGTAAACTGTACAGGGTGTCCGGGGGTAAAGTGCATTAACTTCGGGAGGTGATTCTACATGATGGTAGGAGTAAAAAAGATTAACAACTTTTTTCGAAATTCCAACATTTTTTTTCCCATACAAAATAATAATAATATAGCGGAAGAATTATTCTAGTCAAAATAGAAACTAAGCCTGTAGACACTGTAATTATCCAAGTATATATGCCAACATCTAGTCATAGCGAAGAAGAAGTGGAGGAGGTATACAGTTCGCTAGATAAACTTATATTAGAGATAAAAGCAGGTGAAAATCTGATTCTCCTAGGAGATTGAAATGCTGTTGTAGGAGAAGGACGTGAAGGAACTTGCATTGGGCCCTTTGGGTTGGGTGCAAGAAACGACAGAGGAAACAGATTGACAGAATTCTGCGAAAAACACAAACTAGTGATAGCAAACACTTGTTTCCAACATCACTCACAGCGATACACCTGGAAATCCCCTGGAGACAGACAAAGACTGCAAATAGACTATATAATGGTTAGACATAGATTTAAAAACCAAATAAAAGACTGTAGAAGCTATTCCGGTCCAGATATAGATAGTGACCATAATATGGTAATGGCCAAAAGTCTTCTAAAACTGAAAAAATTAAAAAAGAGAAAAAATCTCAAATGGGATACAAAAGTATTAAAGATAAAAGAGATTAGAGACAGTTTTAGGGAAAAGACGCAAGAGTGCAACCTAATGGAAGAGGAGAACGTGAATGCGATCTGGAAAGTGATAAAGACGAAGATTATAACTACGGCAGAGGAAACTATAGGCAATGAAAAACCCCAAGCACGGAAGGAATGGATAACCGATGAGATCTTAAATATGATAAAGGATAGAAGAGAGCTCAAAAATGATAAAAGAGCTGAATCACAAGAGAAATACAAAGTGCTGAGAAACCAAATAAATAGAGAATCAAGAATAGCCAAAGAAACATTCTACCAGAATAAATGCGATGAGATAAATGACGACCTCAAGAGAGGAAATGTAGAAAAAGCTCACGCTGCGGTGAAAGACTTCTTTGGGATGAGAGTTGGAAAGGGTAATGCAATAGAAGGAGAAGACGGCAAAATACTTTTCGAAAATCACCAAATAGGAGAGAGATGGAAAAGATATCTCGAAATGCTGTACAATGGAAAGGTAAATAATGACAACGAAACATTGATAGAAAGAGAAAATGAGGTAGACGCAGATGATTTGGGAGATCCAATCACTAGAGAAGAGTTTGACCTCGCACTGAAAAATCTCAAAAACGGGAAAGCACCCGGAATCGATGACGTTCCGGCTGAACTAATTAAGCCAGCAGGAAAAGGAACTATAGATGCCCTGTTTAAAATGATACAGACAATGTATAAGACTGGAAAGATACCAGAGGATTTCGAGAAATGCCTAATTGTCGCATTACCAAAGAAGGTGGGCACGACGAAATGTGAACAACACAGAACTCTTAGCCTTATATCCCATGCCTCAAAAATATTGACTAATATCATTCTAAAAAGAATCGAACCAAAAGTAGAGAACATCCTTTCCGGAGACCAGTTTGGATTTAGAAGAGGTGTAGGAACCAGAGAAGCAATATTGTCGCTACGAATACTACTAGAAAAAAGATTAAAAAGAAACCAAAACACATTCATCGCATTCATAGACCTGGAGAAGGCTTTCGACAAAGTAGAATGGAAAAGACTCTTCGAGATTCTGAAGAGAATTGAAATCAAATATAGAGATAGACGAATAATCCAGGCGCTATACAAGAATGAGGCCGCTATAATTAGATGTGACAATGATACAAAAGAAGCCAGTATAAGACAAGGGGTGAGACAGGGATGCTCTCTGTCACCTGTTCTTTTTAACGCATATATACAAAGTGCGATTGATGACTTGAGGGAGAGAATGAGTCACAGAAAAGGTGTAAAGATACACGGGCAAAAGGTGGATATGATAAGGTTTGCTGACGATATTGCTTTGGTTGCTGAAAGCGAAGAAGAACTGCAAGAGGCCTTAACAACCATGCAAAGCATTCTTCAAAATAATTACAACATGAGGATAAATAAAGACAAAACAAAGCTGCTGACTGTAGGCCGAACGCAACATCAGATGAGAGTAGAGATGTCAGGAGTTCCACTAAAGAACACCAAGGAGTTTGTGTACCTCGGGAGCAAAATAACATGGGACGGTCGGTCTAAGAGCGAGGTCGACAGCCGTATACACCAGGCTAGGCTTGCATTCAATAAAAGGTCGAAAATAATAGAATCGAATAATATAGACCTGAAACTGAGAATACTCCTCATCAAGACCTATGTATGGAGTATCTTGATGTACGGCTGCGAAACTTGGTGCTTATCCGAAAAAGATAAACGGAGACTAGAGGCTTTTGAGATGTGGTCCTATAGAAGACTACTAGGAATTTCCTGGAGAGACCACATCACAAATGAGGAGGTTCTCCAAAGAATCGAAGGAGGAAGGCACCTGCTCAGGACCTTGTCCGAAAGGCGCGCAAGATGGATCGGCCATGCAATAAGACAAGAAGGCCTCTTGCATGCCATAATGGAGGGTATGACCGAGGGGACAAACGCTAGGGGACGCCCACGCCGAGAGTACCTGGAGGACCTGCTGGTAGACGTGCGCTGCTTATCATATGCAGAATTCAAAAGAGCCGCACAAAGACAGTCCAAGACAGGGAAGATTGGAAGAAACGAATAGATGAAATTGCTGTAAACCAATCCCAGGATTGAAACCAGAGAGAGAGACAAAAAGATCTACCTACTAAAAATCCTTAGTGTGAGGTACGATCTTACGTGCCGGGAGCCCGCCGGGCACGATCGTGGCAACAATAAATAGTGGTAATTGGCCCGTATCCTAACAGCGGAAAACAATAAAGCTGGCCGCGCACGCCGGTCTAATTTTATCTTTTTACCTCATAACTACCCCTAAAAGTTGGAATTTCGAAAAAAGTTATTTATCTTTTTTACTTACACTATCATGTAGAATCACCTCCCGAAGTTAATACACTTTACCCCCGGACAACCTGTAATAATTCGCTTCCAGATATGTACAAGGGAATCCAGCAAAATAAAAAAATTCAGGGTATCTAATGCTTTAAAAGAATATTTTTTAAGAGGGTATTACCAGAGAAAGCCAGAAATATGACATTTTAAAATCAGATTTTAGACGAATTGACTCCTTTTCACAGAAAATTATAAATGGATTTCGAAAGATTGTTCTTTTATCTAGCATTCGCATGTTTTAAATTTTGATAATTTTTATTTTATTTTTAGTATAATAAGGTTATACCATAGGCTGTTGGCAGATTTGTTCAATTTTCAAAAAAGATTTTGTATTATACCACACCCATTTAATATCATATAATCATGCAGTAAAATAAATCAATACATTATCTGGGTATCGCATGTTTTAGAATTTTAATTTTAGTTTAAATAAAATCATTAAAAAATATATATACGTACATGTGTTTCTTGACGACAATTGGTCCGTTTGTGTATTTATTTGCGCACTTACAAACTAATATATTTCAGAAATTTTTAAACTTCTTATTTTATTTAGACATCATTGAAAAATGATAAATACTTATAATAAAAAAATAATTACAAAAAGTAAATAATTTTAATAGTTTTATCATTACGCCTTTCAGCATTTTTGGATGTAGGTATAAATTGAAGCAAATTTGGAATGAAATAAAATCGATATTGAGTTATAATTTTAAAAAGCTGGTACGGATAATAAATATTCTTTCTCATTGTAACTGCCGTGCATGATCGTAAGAACAACTTTCGACGAAATGTGGATTTTCGGTCGATGGCTGGTGAAACGCTCTTAAGTACGTTTAAGGATGAAACTATGTAATTTTCTGGTCATGTTCAATTGTCTTGATTCCTTTTCTCTTCTTTTCTTTTCCATTTAGTTTTAATCATCCATATTTGTATAACCTTTTTTCTTTACTTAATTGTTTTCTATTGTTGTTTGCTCTACTCAACCTGTCTTTTACTTTTCGTCTATATTGTATGTGAAACTTTTATTTTTAATATCTAAATTCCTATGTAAAATTGTAACTATTTCCTCCCACCCATGAATTATATGTTCCTCCTGTCCTAAAATGAGTTCTGTAACTCATCGGGATTGCTCTAGTAAGAAATAAAAACAATTAAAAAAAATGTTAATATTTTTGGCTTGTGGTTTCCTCTTAAGACGGCCACCATCTTGAAACAGAAGTAGTTCGAGTTAAAACAGGACTTACGAATAAATGTGTTTTAAATTTTACACAACTGATAAGTAACCATGAATGTAGAGTAAATCAATATAAGATAAAGTAAAATTACAAAATAAGTAAAAATACAAAGTAAAGTGGTTTGTTCACAGTCTTCCTCACTCCTCACTAGGTTTTACTAATGCGAGGCGGACTGTGCGTTGTTGTATGGGTGTTGATTTTTATTTCCTCATCTTTTAGTTTGTTGATTTTCACAAAATAAAAAATACATAAAATTAAAGTATTATTTTTGTTGTCTGCAGGTCGCATTTGGGGTTACTTCATATATTATAATAAAACGAATATAAAACTTTATTCCACTTAATTTTATTTGACCGTAACCGGTTTCAGCTCGTTAGAGCCATCTTCAGACTGGTACAAATAATTCTTAGTCTACGGTTTATATACATAACAATAAGATTAAGTGGAATCAATGTTTATATTAATTTTATTATAATATATTAAAATGGAATTCCACCATGAATTGTCAGTCTCAAAAATAGAAAGGTTACTTCATAATTTTAATGATCATTGTTAATCAGTTTTGCAAAATTTTTATCTCGTTCATTTATAGTAAAGGGGTGAATGTATAACTTTCTAATAAACAATGCAGCGCAAAAAATAAATACACTCATGTAAAGATTAAATGAAAAATGTGATGTGTTTGGTTCTATGTAACGAATGAGGAAGTAAAACAATATTATACATTAATTCAATATTACATTTCCGTACAAGATTGTTAACAATAATGATACAGAATTCACAGAGATGTTTTCCTGAAACTTCTTAACGATAGTAGGGTTATTTCAACGTCAGAGCTACCTCACTTCCTTGATAGTATTATTATAATAAATACATAATACGTGGGTATTTGGTACCTACATTAAAAATTTACATAACTGAAATAGTTTTCAAGGCTTCGACTGTGGAATAAATAAAATAATTAATTCAGGAGGAGGTCTAGGGATCGACCAATCCCTATAGCAAACGACTTAATCTGTCATTTGTGGTCAGTTATTAATATTTGCGAGCACGGTTGAGTATTGTTTACAGATATTCCGACCGACGCGACGTTTGGTACATTTTAGCGCGGCCTCCATAGTATCAGATAAGTTTTGGTTAACTGTCAATATACACATATTTTTTAATAAAGTCGTACGTTATGCAAAATTACTAGCTTATTTAATAAATGGATTAAACAAACGAAGCTCTAAGAGTTGAAAGAAATCGTAAATGCCAACCATGGACTTAATAATGCTTCTAAATCACGATCAATTTAATCCGTTCGATCTTTGAGTAAGAAAAGTGATTGAAATATGATTAAAGATCTCATTAACTAATGAACTCCTGTTTAGTGTCAAAAAGTAAATGCAGGCTGCCAATGGATTTTAAATTTGTATTTCAAATTAACATTGCCAATTTATTATTGTTTTTGAATTCGATCGATTTCTTATTTATTTCCTGTAAATATCGGTTCGGCTGTCAACAGTGAAATCGTGCATGGTATATTGATATAAAATCGTTGGGATTACGCCGATCGATCAGCAGAGCTTCTAAATGTTTTTCAAACAAATAATATTAGGTTAACATTATTTTTATTATAGTTGTTGGTAGTAGGTAAACCTATCAAAAATAACTTGCTCAACTAAGAAGAAAATAAATCATGTTACTTCTCATTGCGACTATAAAGAGAATTTAGGTAACTTTCTTACATCATAATTGTGGGCACGAAGTACCTACCTAACGTTATTTTTTTTTTCGAAATAGACCTAACGCCTATACCTAGAAAATTGATCTCAGACTCCTTTAAAATAAGAGTAGATATTTAATTCAACAGGTTATAAACGTAGCAACATTGTGGATTACATATACGACAGGTGTGCGTGAGTTGTTCCACTGTCGTGAATCCGCGACTCGGTAACAGATAACCGGTAACAGGTAACCTGTGAGCGGTAAGTGGTAACCGGTAACGGGCGGTCGACGGTAAACCACCTTTCTATAACCACAGACACTGCATTCGGTCACAACTTTCAAACATCACATTGAACGACAGGACAGTCAGCTTCATTCATATTTCATTGGCTTTAAACAATTTTTGTATTTTCTGATTCTCTGTGTAGCAATTGAAGACACAACTTCAACAGCAGAGTCTTCTCCTTCAAATTTTGCTACATTAAAAGGTCCCTTAGCCAATCCTGTGGATCTGATCAATTCTGTAGGGGAATGAATGGAGCACGATCCGTTGATCAGTAATCCGGTAATCGGCAACGCACCACATTCACACATCGTGACCCTATTTGAGCATCATGCGTCCACAATGTGTGAGCACCTTGTCGCATTGGCGGAGGACCAAAATTTGCGACGCAGTGAAAACCTATGAGATACCAGTTCTCCAATCAGCCGCTTGCCACTCAAGATTCCCCTTGTTTTCTAAAGAGTCTCTCCTTCCGTCCAGAAGGGTTTTTCTAGAAGGTAGCATGCAGGGTGAGAAATGACATCAACGTACAAAGATATTGCGAAATTTTGCAGCGACATGATATCTTGCGTTCACTGTGAATACTACTAGGGCCAGTCAATAAGTAATGCCTCCCATTTTTGTTCTTCTTTAATTGTCAAGTAATAAAAAATGCAATTATAGGGGTCGAAAACCGCACTATTGACGATTAGTTTGTTTTTTTTTTCAATATTACCTATCTCCGTCCATTTCCACAGCTTTGGTCCATCTTTTAACAAGGGCATGTGTCACAGTGTTGTAAAAAGCACGGTCACGGTCACATCTAGGATGCCATCGCCACAACTTTCCCCGCCGATCACACAGTTTTATTATTTTTTGTCCTTGGTGAGTTTGTGTGATGCCATTCCATTGACTGCCTTTTTGATTCGAAACTAAGAGTTGCACACGTTGTGAGGCCATTGTTTTTCTTGTTTCTTTATTCTGGCCGGTTACATTTCATGGCACCCACTTTGCAAAACTTTTGTTGAACAATCAGTTGTCGAATAATTTTCATCACACTGACTTTACTGAGGGAGAGAATGCGACATCATGGTACACATTTTTCAGTCTTTCTTGAATGTGAATTTTTGCGTTTCACCTTGTACAGTAAAAAATCAGTCACAGAACGCTATCTATTACGAACATCGATGTCAGCCATTTTGCAAGCGACTGCAGTGCTGCCACCTGTTGACGCAAAAAGTTACTTCTGCAGCAGATTGTAGAAGAAGGTTTGAGGAATAGCACCAAGTTCAAATTTTTCACTTATCTAAGTTTTTTTTAAGTAGAAAAAAATAGTAGGCATTACTTATTGACTGACCCTCGTATAATAGCTATCTCATGTCTGAAAGATTTCGGAGTTTTATATAGGGTGTTAAAGGACATACGAGACTTACTTTAACCATTGATTCCTGACATTATTTGTGGTTAAAAACCTAAAGAAAGTAATGATCTCCTGTGCCTTTTTTAAAGTCTTTTGAAAAAAAAAATCTTCAACTCCCCACCCCTCATACTTTTTTCCTTCCCAGAACTTCCTTTCCTTCTTTACTTACAGCATCTCCTGAGATAACATATGCCCTAAGAGAAATTATTTTCCTCAGGGTCTGCTGTGTGGAGCTAACTTAAAAAAAAATTAAAAAATGGTCACTCAGCTGAGTAACTGTTCAACCTCCTCCTTCACCTTGCCTCTAAATGACCAATACCAAGTGATTTTTTAATGTTTTTAGTTGAAAAATATTTATAATCAAAATTTCAAGTCAAGTAGGTCCCTTAACATCTTGTATATTGTGCAAGTACGGGAAGTTATGGAAGGTGTAATAATATACTAAAACCATTTGAAATTATAATATCAAAAAAAGAAATATTAAGAAGATGAATTGATTTATAAATCTCTCTCAAAGTCCACATAAGTTGAATACCGGAAAGAGTGGCGCTTTAAGCAGCGCGCATCCCCGGCTAGATTCAACTAGCTTATTGACTTCATTGAACCTTGTCCTGAGATTTATTCATTAGACATAAATTCCCTCGATCATGAGTCATGAGGTGGTGCTAAATTATGTTACCCCCGTTCAGTCATAGTGCAGTTGACTGTAAACAGTAGGTAAGTACAATGCATATGTACATCTCTATCATCTCGAGCACTCGGATGGCTCTTGCATCGTGTGACGTAACAACAAGAACCCACTGTCCCACTACCGAACCGCAAGGACAGTCAACAGTCACGGATACTTTTACATTCCTAAATAATGCGTACATACAGTTCATAACACAACATACATACATGTTGTGTTATGAACTCCAATTACCCGATGAGTACACGACGACATGTCCATTCACCAACTTGAGGCGTCTCGACTATTTATCAAAAGGCAGGTACTAAATAATATGTATTTCTTAATCATCTTCAGTTCATCTGCAACCCATCATTTGCAGAATGGGCTCGTCCAACTGTTAATAATGTTCTCGTTTTTCGAGATTTGAGCTGATACGTTTATTTCGTCGATTTAGTGGGTTACAGGAGCTCTAGCACAGTGAAATCGATAACTTTACAATATCGAATCGATGGGCGTAACTTCGATGATTTCATATCGATATCCCTAGCACATTTAACTTTTGATAGCGGAACTCATATTGATAGGGAATAAATACGAAATCGATGTGCGCTGGCAACACTGGCGGACCTGTCCACGAATTCTCTTTCCGAAACTTGTTGAATTGAAATACTAACCTTAACTTGCATCGGCAGTGGACATTTACTTTTTGACGCTAAACAGGAGTCCATTTTCGTTTCTCAAAGATCAAACGGAATCAGTGGCGTACTAAGGGGGGGCGGTCCGCCCCGGGCCCCCAGTCTTGGGGGCCCCCAAACGCCTCCATGTTCCATTGATCAAACCCTAAACAAAGCTTTAAGACACCACTGTAATTTTTTTTTGTTTTTTTTTTTTTAATTTTTGATAGATGCACTTATTAAGAATGCTCTAACCATTTTTTTAAGGAAATTCAAAAAATTGACGGAGATATCGCATTTTATGTGAAACCATTTGGAACAGTTTGTATGTTGAATTATCCTTCAGCAAATCATGAATGCGTTTTATTTTTTTATGAATTTTATTTTCTATTTTTTATGGTAAATTTTCCTCGTCTGGTATCATATTCAGGGCCGGATTAAACATGTCGGGGCCCCTACTCAATGCACCTCTCGGAGCCCCTGTACCATAGGGGACCCTAGCCGATGCGTGGCCCCTAGCCGATGCGTGGCCCCTAGGCAGTGGCCTACATTGCTTTGTGGACAATATGGCCCTGCCAGGGCTGGCTAAAACATGTCGGGGCCCCTAGGCAATGCACGTCTCGGGGCTCCTTTACCCTAGGGGCCCCTACCCGATGCGGGGCCCCTAGGCAGTTGCCTACACGTCTTATGGATAATACTGTAATGGCCATAGTGACCGGATTATCGAACAGAGACTTGGTGCATGGTGCATGCAAACAAGATGTATAGTTTTTCTAATATGTTGTCAACGAGGTTGAAAAACGTAGTTTTGAAAAAAACGCGTTCAAAGTTTTGCTGAAGGATAATTTAAAGCACAAACTGTTTAAAACGGTTTCATATAAGATGCTGTATCTCCGTCAAATTAATGAATTTGGTGAAAGAATTATTAACAAATGCATCTTTTAGAAAATGAAATTAAAAGTGACAATTTTTTTTTAGTGTCCTGGTGCCTTTAAAATATGCTTAGTACTTATCTATGAGGTGGTTTGGAGTTGGGAGGACTCATACAAACATCATCCTGTACATATAAAATAGGAATAAATAAATACAGCCTAAACCGGTATTTTAGAATTTTTTAAATATAATTACTACTACTAATATTTCTAACGTCTGTACAGTTTTAGTTCCAGTTTCACTTATGTAAGATTATTCTCCTAAGATAGTAAAAAAAATATCTATCTAGGGCTATCTAGGACCTATCCTTTGCTGAAGGCTATCTTATCATTACAGATAATGAAGATAGTAATAAAATAGGTAAGTAATTAAAATTAAAAAGATTCAGTAGCGGACTAACGGGGGGAAGGGGGGGGGGGGAGAAGGGGCGGCCTCTGGTCCCCGGGGGCCTCCAGAGGCCTCCATGTTTCCTTGATCAAATCCTGAATAATGATTTAAGGCACCGGGACACTGTAAAAAAATGTTTGTATTTTTTTGCTTTCATTTTATGAAGTTTTAACAATGCTCTCACCAAACGTTTTTACAGCATTTTATGTGAAACAGTTTGAAACAGTGTGTATGTTGAATTATCCTTCCGCAAAACTTTGAATGCGTTTTTCCCGAAACTTTTTTAACTCGTTTTTCAACCTGGTTGACAACATATTAAAAAAAAAACTATATATCCGCCTGTATGTTTTTATTGCATTTGCATTTACTTTAGCATCTACCAAGTCTTCGAAAATCGAATCAACTGTTCGAAAATCCAGTATCTACAGCACCACGTAGAGCAATTTTGATACCTAAAAAAAAGGAAAAATGGCGGACCAGCGAATTATATATTCGATTTTTTTTGGAAAATTTTCAGCGTTCTTAAAAAATACAGAAGGGGGGCCCTTTATGAAAAAAATCCCTATGTGGTGCCATAGTGACTGGATTTGAACAGTTTAAGACTTGGTGCATGCAAATCGGATGTATAGTTTTTCTAATATGTTGTCAACCAGGTTGAAAAACGTAGTTTCGAGAAAAACGCGTTGAAAGTTTTGCTGAAGGATAATTCATCATACAAACTGTTTAAAACTTTCTTTAAATTTTCTTAGAATTTCCTTGAAACTTTAGGTGATGGCATTATTAACAAATGCATCTATTAGAAAATGAAAAAAAAAAATGACAATTTTTTTTACAGTGCCCTGGTGCCTTAAAGCCTTGTTTAGGATTCGATCAAGGGACCACAGAGGCGCTTGGAGGTCCCCCAGGAATAGAGGCCCTTGTGAACTGAATAAAAATCTTGTAAAATTACATCAACTTTTTAAATTAGGGAGGGGGGGGGGCTCATTCTGCTCTGCCGCCCCGGGCCTCTGACGGGCTTAGTCCGCCACTGAACGGAATACATCGATTGCGTCTTAGATGCATTATTTAGGTCTGGTTCTGGGTCTTATGGTTCGTATTAAATAAGCCAGTAATTTTGCATCCGCAAATGCGGATTATTCGCATTAATTAAGACAATTTGTGTATTTATTTGCGCACTTACAAACTAATATATTTCAGATTTTTTAACATTTTTAGTTAATTTAGACATTATTGAAAAAGTTTTTGGGGTATTATGGACACTGCAACGCTGTCCGAAACGTTGGCTAAAGAAGGAGGTAACGCAACACGGCATAATACCCCAAAAACTAATAACAAAAATACTTTTGGCCGTGAAAATCTAAAATCGTATCCATTATTGAAAAAAGATAAATACTTATAATCAAAAAATAATTACAAAAAGTACATTATTTTAATAGTTTTATCATCACGCCTTTCAGCATTTTTGGATGTAGGTATAAATTAAAGCAAATTTGAAATGAAATAAAATCGATATCAAGTTATAATTTAAAAAAGCTGGTACGGAGAAAAATTAGTTTTCTTTCTCTCAATGAGAAAGATTAATTATTCTCCGTAACCGCCCTGCACGATCGTAAGAACAACTTTCGAAGTAATGTGGATTTTCGTCCGCTGGCTGGTTAAACGCTCTTAAGAGTTTCCTTCCCAACCGCTATTTTTTTTTAAATTTAGGGTCTGAACAAAATAATAATCAAAATATCCAGATTATTACTCAATAATACCATCAACTAATACTGTCAATTGATGTCTCTGTGGTTCCATTTATTTATTAAAACTTCAATTAGTAGATTCCTGTTTTGCTATAGAAACAATTTTCTTTCATCCAATTTGCTGGGGATCCTGTCTAAAGTCCAATGTAGAGCCACTGAATATTGCTCACAAATTAATTCTTAAAGTCACGTACAAAAAAAAATTTCGTTATCCATCGAAACTTCTTTACAAGGAATCTAATGTTATGAGTATAAAACAGCTGTACATCTCTAAAATGATTTGTAGATTTTTTATAAATACTTATTCTACAGAAAGAACCCAACAAATCCATACCTCTAGAATTGGCTCAACAATGAACTTTGTCGCAATAAGTATAAAAACATCTTTTGGCCAAAGAAACTTTTTATATCAGTCTCCACTTATGTTTAATATTCTGCCAGACTACATTAAGTCTTCCAACTCATTAGCTAAATTTAAAAAAAAATGTTAAGATTTTTGTGTTGTCAGAGGATTGGCATACTATTTTTTCATCCTTGGCCTTTTTTAAATAATAAGATTTTTTATTTTAAAATAATAAGATTTTTTTTTAATAATATTTGTTTTTTAAATAATAAGATATATATTTTTTTAAATAACTAAATTTTATTCGAGTTCCGAAATCGGAGTGTCACCCTAGTTGTTTTTAACTACCTTTGTTTCTTGGTGGGTATAGTAATTAAGGATTTGTTTTACGGTCTATATTGTTACAAATCGAAAATATCGGTAACTTGCCATCGCTCCCGAGCACGACTGCAGGCCGCTAACGAACAAACAAAAGTTCACAATGACTTGGGGTTCCTAATATATTTGATGTAAACTATTATTTTTTTCGTTAGCGGCCTGCAGTCGTGCTCGGGAGCGATGGCAAGTTACCGACATTTTCGATAAAATCTATATCGATCGACCATGCTAGGGGGCCTGGTCACCAATATAATATTGTTATTTCTTACTTTCCGCATATAATATTTTAGTGTTTTGGATGTAGTGTTTTGTATTTTAGTGATTTTTGTGTAAATGCATGACTCAAATTTATGAATAATAACCTTACAGGCTGCTAGTCCTAGTGAGGTTAATGTTTTTGTATGCAAAAAAAAATAAGAAGACATGTATGGTGAGAAATTATAAATAAATAAATAAATTGAGCCAAGGTCCGTAGAAAATGCGTTTCAAGGCTAGCTCATCGAGTGGGTAGAGCGATGATTGGCTAAAGATTCGTGACGTAGCTTGCAGTCCATGTTAAACTGGGAGATTTGGATTAACTGCAATACAAGTGACTGAGTGGTTTGGTTTATTTATGCCAGTGACAGTGTTTTACTTCAAGTTACATCACACGTTCGAAATTTCGGAAGCGGCCTAACGAGTTTTTTTTTTTTTTTACATCCATATGGACTATTATTTTCCACGAACCGTGAATAGAGCGATATCTGTAGATTATTGTTTTTATTATCTCAACCATTTTGGTTTTATTTTGCGAGACCGATGCGTCCTTTCGTTTTATTATTATAAAAGGAATGGATTGAATAATAAAAACCGTGATTGACATAACAAACAATGCCCTTTATTTAACATCTATACTGTACAGCTACCGTTCAAATGGTTTTATTACAACGAAAAGCGAACCACTATCTTGGCATTTATTTTGTAAAATTAAGAAAAAAAAGTCACGGTACGTTAAGTAGGTACTCTTTGATGTTAATTTTAAACAGCGACTTTTTCAAGGTAGCTTTTGCATGACACAAGACAAAAGATCCCAATTACAATTAAGTTAACATGTTTTTTTCGCATTCGGTTAAATCGCATACTTATTATTTTAACTAAGCCCACATCATGTCACTCACGATCTAATAGATCTATTATCCATTGTGTTTGGGGACCGTTCACTATAATCTGCATTATGTTTGGGGTTTTCCTTGGAGAAAGTGTCTCAAAAAATTCATTTCTTTTCAGGCGTAGATACACTGATCTAAATAGATTTCGGATAGCTGTTGTTGCAAAAAAGTTGATTACCGCATAAGAGTATAATATAACTTCTGAAAGTCACTGAACACTCGATTGTAGTATGTTGTTAGCCGCGCATTTCCACCAATTTATTACACATTTTCCTTAAACACTAACAGCCTTACTAAAAAAAAACCACAGCGCGACCGATTAACTGTGTTATTGCAATAACATAAATAATCCTCGTATACACTAAAACACGTTTTATTACCAATAACGTTTCTTACGTGGTCACGCTGTTAAAAAGCATTGAAGATGTGACAACGTTGTATATGGTTTTAATTTACTAGGAAACAATGTTGTTTTAATTTTTCTCCGCAAGGGGCATTATTGGCGCGCCTATGCATTAGGTCTTCGGCCCGCGACAGCCCGCGATGACAAAACAGCTCGGTGTGTTTTATGGCGGGATATCGAAAATTTTGTGATTTTACTTAATAATTTCTATTGTAGTGACGAATTTACTCTTCTGTTCACATAATTGATATATTTACCATGTTATTTGTGTGGTTTATATCAGTTTAATCAAGTTATTGAACAAACGCCGTACTTTCAAAGTTGAACTGTCAGAATATTGTTTTTTATAGGTTACTAAAGATAAAATTTTCATTTTAAGATCTTTATTTTAAGAGAATTTCTTAAAAGTGATAATTTTTTATAATATTAAAATCTAATACATGTGTTCGTAAATGTATCAAAAAAATTAACGTCTTTAGAGATGCAAGAAATCTGTTTTAAATTTCGGTATTATTTCTAAGTTATTTTTTTGGCAGTAAAAAAAACTTTGAAATTTTTTATTATTTTTTTATTGTTTACACGATGAAAAAGTGAGGTAATAGTTTCCTTCCAAATTTATTACATAAAAGGACTGTGTTTTTTAAATTTTGATTTTATTTAAATTTCTCTACATTTTGGTCAAAAATGTTGTGGAAGGAAATTTTTTTCCATTTTTTTCCGAGTTTGAATCTTAAAATATGGCAGTTTTTGAAAGCTAAAGTGTATTTCAAATACACATATCTAAAAGGTAATTTTATCTTGTTTTCATAAATGGTATTTGTTTTTACGACACCTTCAAAAATAAGACATATATAGAACATTCAAAATACCATGGAAAAATTACAAATATCGTTCTGACATCAATGGTTAAAACAGAGATAAACTACCCTCTCAGGCCGTGGAAACCATGTGTATTTCTTTCAAAGAACAAATTTTTAATTAGTAATGTTTTCACATCCGCGGCCGTTTGTCAATTGAATAAAATTTTCACTGGGTTTTTTAGTAAGGCTGTTAGTTTTAAAGCTCTTAAAAGAATATGTTATTTTTGAAGATAATATCTAGACGTTCCCCACGCCGATTCGCAAATTACCTATATGAAATTCCCTCGATAGAAAAAAATCGCAAAGTATGCTCCGAAAATTATTACAAACACGTTTTTTTCAATTTTTTATAAGAAAAACTCTCTTTTATAACTTTTGAAGGTTATTACCAACAACGTAATATATCATTGAAGAAGAAGATAACAATAATAATCTAAACGAAAATATGAAAGAGAACAAGACACAGAAAACAGAAAAAAGACAATGGTCCCAACTGGGACTCGAACCCAGACCTCTCGTCTAACCGGGACGTGCGCGCTAACCAATTTCACTATTGCACCCTTCTGTCAAGCCGTCATAATAGTCAATCTCACATTTAAAATTTTTAGAATTAACAATATTATCTTCAACTAATTATTTTTCCATATTATGGGCAACTACCCCTTTTATTGGAAACAACCATTAGAATTGGTTTGTGTCCTGGATAGCGTCTGGGATAAAAGTATCCGAATTTATTCATATGAGTCCCAGTTGCGACCATTGTCTTTTTTCTGTTTTCTGTGTCTTGTTCTCTTTCATATTTTCGTTTAGATTATTATTGTTATCTTCTTCTTCAATGATATATTACGTTTTTTCACTTATTTTAAAAGTTATAGGTGTACGAAAACATAGTGTTTAAATGCTGTTTTAGATATTCACCACGAGATTTTTGCTCCATTTTAAACGTGTCGTGTTTTATAAAACACTTTCACAATTTTCGCGTTTATCATTTTTATAATTTTATTTTATCATTTAACAATTTAGAAATTTTACAAATTTACAAATTTTATCATTTTTAATATTAGCGTGCTCTCTTTAACATTCGTATTTACATATCCCTCCATCTTCTTCTTTTTGAGCGGATATACCGCCCCTTAAGTGGGGGAATGTGAGGCCGTCCGAGGGAGATAGAGATTAGGATGGCTGGGAAGTAATATATGCATACACAAACACAACACTTTTTCAGTATTCTTGTCTAACGATATTGTGTTCTATGTAATTTCAGATCTTTAAAAGCAGATCGGAATATCTCTGTAGGTGATGAAATGAAATGACTTTAGCAGTGTTAGGTGGCCAGATCTAAAGAGCCAGGAAGGTACTTCTCCACAATCCCCTCTCCATCTCCTACCCCTACCTTCAGCCTCACAACATCTCCTTCACACAACCTTCAACTGCACAACATACCCCAATTGGGGATGCCTTAGTCTCACCGGCTCCAGACGGGAAGCACTTGGGACTTTTGTGCGGTAACCAAATACTTAAATAAGTAATAAAATGTAAATGAAATAAATATTAAAATTAAAATGCTTCCCGATTATTATCCCCGTCACCGAAAGCGTGGAATGGTTTATCTCCCGGCCTACCAGGACTAACTTTCCAAGTTCATTGAAATGTACAAAATAATTGATGTCCGTATATTATTTTCTACTTAGGTAATTTTAATGTGGTCTGATTGATTTTGCAGAATATTGACTGACGTTTATGTTTTACTTTTTTTTTTTTTTCTCAAGTGAATAGTGTATAAATATAAAGGTCAAGGGGATTCCTCTGTGACGTATTAAGTCGTCATATTTTTCGTTTTCTGTGTTTTAAAAAACTATTAATCATGAATAGATACTTTTTTAAAATTTGATTTAGTAATTAATTTTTTTTATTTTATATATGTTTTTATATTAATTTATTATTATTATTATATACATTTTTTTTTAATTATTTTATTTTAATAAATAAAACATGTCGTCAGAATCGGAGGGCGAGGACAGCCGACTACAAGAAGAACAACTACGTACTCTGTTGCAAGGGTAAGGGAAAGTCGACTGGCTCGCCCAGAAAAAAGCATTCGAAAATTTAATCTCAACTACGACCCTCCTCCCCTACTAGAACATCCAACTTCACCCTACACTAGCATACATAGCAATATACTTTTGGAGGCAGTTTCAAAAGCAGAGGCTGAATCAACCAGTGATGCCACCCACCAACCAGCTCGACAACCCGAACGCCTTCAGGTAAGTACCAAAACCAGAACCTCCCCAAATCAAGCTAATAGAAAGAGACAGCGTGGTGAGGACTCTTTTCCGAGTGGAGACGACTGTAGCTTCGACATTGACACTCTGACACCCGTACTGACGAACATTAATAAAATAACCGATATTGTGGTTGAGGGGAAAAACAAAATTAACAAGGAAGACAGGAGATCGATCCTCAACCAGCTTGAAAACATTAAACATTTTTTTGTGACTATCGCCATCTCCAATACAGCCGCAATCGCTCGTGCGCAAGCTTTTGCAGAGGTATCTAATGCTCAGAAAGACTTAGCCTCCAAAATTGATCTCCTCATCAACAGGCCTCAACCAGCAGTTATCCCTCAGCCAATCATTGGAGGAAAGAAAACTTACGCCAGCGTAGCGTCGGAAGCCCCTGCATCCCAGACACTAGTGGTAAACGGACAGGAGAGAAAGGTCCCTCCGCTTCAACCTATCATACTGTTCTACCCAACCGTGCCAGAGGGAAAAACTTCTGAGGAAACTCAGAAAAGCCTTATGAAAGTCCTGAATCCGTCTTTATTCCAAGCTGTACGAACCAGGAAAATTAAAGGGGCTGGCGTATTAGTACAGACCTCCAGCACGAGTGGGTTAGAAAATATAAAAAAAGCGGCCGCGAGAATCGAGGCAAGTGGTTTTAAGATGGTCCACCCTCAAGGGAACCTCCCCAGAATTGTCATATATGATGTGCCCAAAACCGAGGAAACTACAGACCAGGCCCTCTTTGAGGAAATTTTCACAAACAATATTCTGGGAAAGACCAACATAACCAAGGATGACCACCTTAGAACCATGCGACGAGTCTCGATTTTCGGCAAACGAGACGGTAGCACGATGAACATGATCGTTACCTGTCATCCGGAGAGCAGAAAAATTCTTATAGACAGCGGACTCTGCTTCCTTGGTTGGAATGCCTGCCGTGTTCGCGACTTCTTAGGAGCCACCAGGTGCTTTAAGTGTCATCTTTACGGACACGTGAGTAAATTCTGTACCATGACCACCACCACGTGCCGCCACTGTGCTGAAAATGGTCACGAGATGGATAATTGCCCAAGGAAAGCAGAATCCGCTGTCTGTGCGACCTGCAAGCGCTTTGGAAAACCATCGGCTCATCCCACCGGTGATAGATCATGCCCCGCCCACCAAGCAGCCATTGAAGCACTGATGAGACGCACCGACTATGGAAACTAATAACTTTATTACCATAGGTCAGATAAACTTGCAGAGATCCCGACTGGCCACGATCGAGGCGCTGCAGGCCCTGACTGACCTACATATTGACATCTTGCTAATCCAGGAGCAATACACACGGCAAGGTAAAACGCCTACTACTAGTCCTGGAGCGGTACTCGAAGTAGGTAACTCCCCGGGAGCGGGTGTTCTGGTCAACACTTCGTCGATCAGCCCCCTCCTCCTCGAGGGGTTATCGAATGAGTACCAAACCTGCGTTTCGTTAATTTTGGCATAACCGAGATTATTATAATCTCGGTGTACTTTAAGTACGGGAATCCTGTTGGACCACATAACTTGAGCCTGACGCGAGCCCTGAACGCGCTTAAAGGTCGTAACATAGTTATAGGGGGAGACTTTAACGCTCGCTCGCCTTTGTGGTATGATAATAGAGGAATTCGGACGGAACGCTCAGACGCTGTCGAAGATCTTATTGCAGTGCAGGGTCTATTTTTACTAAACGAGCCAGGTAGCTTATTTACATTCTCTGGCACCCAAGGCGAGAGCAACATCGATCTAACTCTTTGCTCTGGATCCGTTGCGGCCAAGATATCTGAATGGAAGTTCACGACCGTGCGATCGCCTCATATCACTGATTAATTACATTTAAAGTGGGTGTCAAAAAGACCGAAATACCAAGTGATGTTATTGTGAAATACCGAGTGATTTAGTTGTTGGCTACTAGAAAAGCTCTCTTAAATGAATTTAAAAGCACCCACCGATGTAAAGTAAATCTTAAAGTGCACTGCAATCTTCCATTGTGTAATTTCTTCTCGTAATTCTGTTGCAAACGTTCACTATTACCTCTGCTACCGATTATATTATCAATGCGCGGTGGCCAAATGGCACACTAAAACTGGTTTCTGCGCAGCACCCTTTGAACTTTTGATGAATTAATCACGACTCACGGCTAGTCTAGAGTAAAAGTTGGATGCATGTCTACATACAAGAGTAGTAGGTAATGCAAGAGCTGGGCCCTTGTGATTTTAGGGCGTTCTTTGATAACAGCGCAATTAGAATCACTGATTCCTTCTTTGAGTGTAGTGTAAAATCGCAGTGTCAAAAATCAACCTTCAACCACAGAGGGCAAAATGAGAACACACAATAAGGAAAATGAGAACACATACACAAATAATCTATTCTACAGGACAAACATTACCCAAAATGGCGTTCGATAGTAACTGTGATGAAAGTTGCGCTGATCCAGATATTGATTTAATCAGTGTTTATCACAGTTAAACTGCCAGTAGATAGATTCCATGACAGCTGATCTCACGACAGTAGGCCTCCTGGCATACTTATAATACAATATGCAGTCGGTTTAGGGAAAATACGGTGTACCTACTTAAACATAATATAACTAAGTGTATCAGAAGGGGTGTGCAGAGAGGACGTAGCGCCGAATAACAAAAGTTTAAAACATTTATTCATTCAAATGCATCAAGAATAAAACTACTTGTCCACATATACCTGCGCATTAAGTACAAAAACCCGAAACTGTAAATAAATTCGTTCGAGCTTAACTTATTATAAAAGGTATTTTTCAAGTGGATTTTCGGTTTGAAATAATACATAAAATTAATTATAATTTTGGGGGTCAATTGTCGGGGGATCAACTATTGGACCGCCCAGTAGGTGGTACTAGTAATACTGAAAATAATTTTAGTGATCTTCAATGTGTGCTAAAAGAAGAAGAAAAAAAATAGAATTTCGGCACTAAACGAACAATTTTTAAAGGGTTGTGGAAAAGTGAGGTTTAAAAAACTTAGTGAACGGCATATTTCATCAAGTGGAAAAGATGTTCCTAAATCCATCGAGAAAGATTTTTTATCTCAACACAGGAGGCCCCGAGGAAAATAATTCCCCTCAGGAGCAATATCATCTTTGGGGGATGCTGTGCTGTGAAGGAAAAAAGGTATGAGGGGGTGGGTAGGAATCTGGTTAATTTCTTTGAACAAGAGAGACGGAAGTACGAATCCATCCCTCCCACTGCGGTGCATGGTGATGTTCGGAGAGAGACCTGCTGGAGAGGTCAAAAGGTCTTTCTCAACCAGTCTCTACCGATCCTGCCCACCACCACCAACCCAGGCACCCCTCCTAAGTCACCAAACGTAGCAAACCACTTGGGGTGATCTACGGCAGAGGTGTTGGTTATTCAATTAATGGTTCTCGGAGTGGAGGTACACATGCCCGTCTACCATGTTGATGTCTGTATTAAGTACTGATTTGTCCGGTTACCAAACCAATTAAATAGCATTTAGTACCTACCTAATACGTACACCCACCTGCGCAAGTTCATTATTACTAAAAAATAGTAAAACTACCACGTAAATAAATGTATATTTTAAAATTCTTACAACTTTTTTAACAACATGTGTTATATTCGTAGTACATACATCCCGTTTGATTCACACTATATCTCAAATCCACTTCCTACGTCCTCATTCCTTATGGAAACATAACGGTCTTTACACAATTTACACGCGCAAATTCGGTGAAAAAATTTGCATATTTTTTACGACTTAGGCATGGATATTGGATACACAAGAGACATATTTGCGATAATAATCATGAACACATGTTAAATAGTCTGGTAAGTTGGAGAACAAGACTGTCGCTTGCTGCCATTTAAGTAGTATTGGCCTAGAAGTCCTGAAAACGACGAGGTGGATAGGCAAAGTTCACATTGATGCAAAATTGTGTGACATACTCGCTTATTATTTCAGTCAAAATCTAAAAGGGGTTGTAATGACAATCTAGTCTCCGTCAACGGATGCAATCTTCCCAAGATGCCTTTCATTGATATGCAAGGCTCCATCGAAACCAGAGTCATGTTAGCCTTTTAGAAGCTAGGCGCACTGCACAGTGTACAGAGCTCGCATATAATTTTGCAGTACACAAAATTACTTGTGACCCTGTACAAATCGCAAGTGCGCCTCTTTGTTGAATTTGGCAGCCAGCTCAGGCCTGGAACCCCGAAAGACTTGAAAAAAAAACATTGCCTCTGTGCAGAAATGGGCGGTAGCGATAGATTCCTTTTTCCAAAGGGATTGCAAACTTTAGAGAACAGCCGTCAGGTTTGATTGCTGCCCTTGTTTAAAAAAAAAATCAGTTGAAGATTTTCGGAGGTCAGAGGATCGGTAAGATGCGCGCCTAACATTTGTATACTTTTTATTAAATACTAGCAGGCCCGGACCCGCGTTGCTGTGGCTAATAAAACCTTTATAACCAACGCCACCTGTTAAATCAAATTCACACCATTTGTCAGAAGCTACCCCCTGCCCGCTGCCGCTTGGCCAAATATATTATGTATTTCAACCAATTTACATAAAATCTTTACAAATTATATACCTAAAAACCTTTCTCATGGATCACTCTATTTATTGGTGAAAACCGCATGAAAATCCGTTGCGTAGTTTAAAAGATCTAACAGCACATACAGCGTGAGCGACTTCATTTATACTTAGCAAAGATAAAGAAATAAAATTTCCTTAAAAAACATAACATTAGGTCCACAGTAGCTCGAATTTGTTACATCGACCTTCTAGAAATATAAGGAAAAAAAGCTGGGCTAAAATTATGACATCAGATCTCACCATTTGAGTGTAGATTTTGGGAGTCATGCGGAGAGTTCAGAATTTATTGAACTACATAGGTAGGTATATAAGCGTGTTATGTAACTCGTCTAAACCTGCTATCAATATTTAGATTTCCCTTGAATTCCGTTATAAATGCACCCTTTTCCTATATTATGATCGATCCATAATCGGCAGAACAGCGTAAGCGGCAAAAAGTAAATTGTTCAGGAGAAGGTTTTTTTTAATTAACTTTCTTCATTGATTCCAAAAAGGATTTTAGTTAATGAGGATTATTAATCTTTGGTTGATGCCTATGTAAAGCTGATAATACTAATATCTAAATGCCTTCAGTTGTTGAGATAGTGGCGGTAACGCTGTTTTGCCTATGACCCTGACAGATTTTTTCCCTGCGAAATGTCGCATACGCTGTTCGGAGTACATAATTATTTTTGAAATGTCTATCACGCAATCATGATAGGTGAACAAATAACTAAATAAAATGGTTCCATGACATTTGATCCTAAAGTTGACTAAATACGATGATTTGCAAGTAAGTATGCAAAGAGGATATACGGCCGTAAAACAAAGTCGATATACCTGTATCTGCAGGCATCTTGATTGAAAATCCGTTGTAATGATATTTTTACTAACAATAATTTCGACTCTCCGAAGGAGCATGCGGTAATAACAAAATACGACATACTTATATGTGCAGTCGGTTTAGCAAAAAACATTTTAAAAAATTAAAATTTTTAAAACATTAATATTTTTATCTGAATACAACACCAGAGGCACACCTTGTCCCACTGTCTGGAGCCAGTGAGACTATGGCCTCCCCAATTTTGATATGTTATGAGGCTGAAGGCAGTAAGGAGGGGAATGAGATATGGAAAATGCTCCTGGCTATACAGATCTAGTTACCAAACACGGCTAAAGCAATTTCAAGTAATAAGTCTAATACCTACACACCACACACCAGCGTACAAATACAAAAAATCAAATAAAATAACTTTTTTATCCGAATACCACGCAAGAGTCCCAACTCCCAACTGCTCCCAACGGGAGCCGAATCCCTAATTTTAGTATGTTGTGAGGCTGAAGGTAGTGGAGAGGGGAAGAAGATGTGGAAAATGTACCAGGATATTCAAATCTAGACACCAAATACGGTCAAAGCCATTTCAAGTAATAAGTCTAATAATTATATACACTGCACACCAGCGTAAAAATATAAAAAAAATCATATAATGTAACCCTTTTTATCCAAATACAACATAAGGGTCCCAACCATCTGGAGCCAGTGAGACTATGGCATCCCCAATTTTATTATGTTATGAGGCTGATGGTAGTGGGGAGGGGAAGGAGATATGGAAAATGTACCTGGCTATTTAGATCTAGCCCGGTACATTTTCCACATCTCCTCCTCCTCACTACCTTCAGCCTCACAACATACTAAAATTGGGGATGCATAGTCTCACTGGCTCCAGACGGTTAGGAAAAGTTGGGCCTCTTGTGCCGTATTCGGATAAAAAATAATATTATATATTTTTTTTGTAATTTTGCGCTGGTGTATAGTGTATAATTAGACTTATTACTTGAAATAACTTTAGTCGTGTTTGGTGACTAGATCTGAACAGCCAGTTTCATTTTCCACTTCCCCTCCCCCTCCCCACTACCTTCAGCCTAACAACAAACCAAAATTGGGGATGCCATATTCTCACTGTCTCCAGACGGTTGGGAAAAATGATATAATTTGCATTAATACTTTTTTTATTATAATATTCAAATACAAAAGAATAAATTAAGAACTTAAGAATTTTCGTTTAGTTTCCGATGCTACCAGCCGCCGACACGTCTGCACTAGTCACCAGATGGACGCCAACCGACCAAACGGAAACATTCTTGACCGACAACGTAAGACAGCGTAACCGACCACTGTCGCTTACATAGCTGAGCTGCAATATTTTTGTCATTGATGTATTAGGCTACTGAGCTGCAATATTTTTGTCATTGATGTATTAGGCAGCATTGAACAGTTTTCGCTAAAAAACGTAATTTGACAAAAATGTCGTTTACGCTGTTCTGCCGATTATGGGTCGATGTGTTCACATTAAGTACCACATTTACAATTTTTTTTAATATTTTACAAACTTGGAATTACCTGGCTAATCCAGTTAATATCATTTCAATGGTTACAAGAAAAAAATGCGTGAATTAATATTGTCCTGAAGTTGGTTTCATAATTACAGAATGATCCGAGAAGTTCCGGATACAGGATGCTGTGAAGTGTGTCAGCCCCGCCTTTAAATTCTCAATTAGTCATTCTTCGGTAATCACCTCAACCGAACTCTTTCTCGTACAATGGAGGAAATATAAAATGAATGACTCGCTCGCTCCTCGCTGTGATCTATTATTTGCCCTTTTATAATGTTCCTTTTCATAGACTGTTAATAGAGTGATGGCAGGTGATAACGAAGAGACACTGGACTTTCTTGTTCGCTCCTTTACAGTATATATACTCGTATACCTATGCATAAAAGTGCAAAGCGTTTTTTCGATGGAGAATACATCAAATAAATTTTCTAAGAAATGTCAGTTTCGCATTTCGTGAATTTCAAAAATAAAAACAAAATTAAAGAAGCTGTTCATGATTTACAACTGTCTCGAAATACCGTGATGCGCCGTATAGAAACGATTAGTAAAAACACAACATTTTAAGAAGTATGTACCTAATTGGTCAGTAAACAGTAGATCTTGGGTGTAATCAAGTTGGGTACCCCTGCTATATACCAACGCTCTCATGTCGAAATCATTATTTTACGAAATCACACCAAATGTTCTGTTGGGTTAGAGTGTAGTGCGGGCTTTATTTCAACTGTCAGCGCGATAAAATAATACTTGTCAAAAGTTGTCATTTTCGCTAGTGTGACCTCAAAATTTTTTGGTGTCAAATAAGTAAGGAAACTATGTTTATACAATGTTGATATTAAATAATTATTAATATCAACATTGTATTTATTATAAAATTTATTTTTAACAAACCAAAAATACTGTCTTACAGCCCAATCATGGAAATGTTCCCCTACCCACCCACTCTTCATTAATACCTAGCAACGGCTCAGTGTATCCTGGTCATCCGCCTCCGAGACCTAGACAAACCTCACCCCATGAACCCGGGCACCCCTGCTAAATCACTAAACGTAGCAAACCACTTGGGGTGACCTGTGGCCGAGGTGTTGGTTATCCAATAAAGGTTCCAGGGGCGGCGGTACCCATTCCCGCCTCCCAAATTGAGTATGTTAATATTTAGAGTTGGCAACACGGCCTGTGCTATAATAGCACTGTTATTGTAAATTTTCTGTCATATTTGTAACATATTATATTATAATTGTCATTGTTTTGTATTATACATTTTGCGTCATCAGGAATAATTTGACTGATTACTAGATTATTTTTAATTTAATTACACTAGAGCGCACTTGAAATGAAATAACACAAAACTGCGCTTTACAAATGTCATGTTATTATTATAATAATTATTATTATCTAACACCTGGTACCTATACCACAAAACTTTACAAGTGGAGCGGAGATGAGATGTGGTCAATTTCGCACGTCTCAGTTTCACTCTGCTCAGCTTTGCTTCTTACGCACCCTTAAATAAGGGCACTTACGACAATTTATTGCAACCAATGGTTCTACCAAAACCAAATGTATTTTGTATTTTGTAATTTGTATTTTGTATTTGATATGAAAAAATGGTTAAAATACTGTATTTTGTATTTCAAATACACGACTTGAAAGTATTTTGTATTTCGTATTTTTAATACATGCCAACAAGTATTTTGTAATTTGTATTTTAACTATAGCAAAGCATGTATTTTGCCCAACCCTGTCCCCAACCCACTCTTCATTAATCCCTAGCAACGCCTCCACCCCTACCACAATACTTAGCAATAATACATTGTTCCCACCCACTATATTGTAATTGTAAAATCAGTATACGTTTGCCCTGAGGAAGGAACGGTCGTTCCGAAACCGGTTGGCTTTAAAAAAATGTACAAGTGGTTCAAACAAAGTAACATTGTTTCATTTATCTTTATGAATATTTAATTAAATACTTAAATATTTAATTAAATTAATTGTATTGCTTTCGATCATGTAAAAATAGTTAAAGAACTTCTTTGAAAACATTTCATTTATTGTTTTATGGTTATCAAGTTTAATTTGTAGAACGCAATTTTAATTAAAAGCTTTTTACATTTAGTAATATTATTATTTAATTTAATTTAAAAAAAAAAACAGTTTTTAAATTAAATAGTTATGCCGGCAATCATTATTGTGCATGAGAGTTGTTTCGCCTTCCGAGGGCAGTTTTGATAAGGCCAAGACAGTTTGATAATGCCTGAAGGCGAAACAGCTGTCACGCGTAATAATTCTTATTAAGCAGCAGTACTTGTTTATAAATAAAAAAATAACATTATTGAATACGAAAATCATGACTGCAACACTATATTGTTATACAAATCACATATAAAAATCATTTCGATTATTAACTTACCAACGCTCAAAAAAAAATTATATTGTAATATCATTTTCATCGAGATTGTAATTATATATGACTTTATTACTAGGACCGGCTTAATAATAGCTCTATTACCTGTCTGTCAAGACGCGTGGACACTGTGCAAGTAAAAAAAAACAGTACACAAAAGAATTCGACAACAATCTAATTCATCATTAGAACCACTTTCTTTCGAGTTGAACGAGATAGTGTTATTAACTAACGTTGAAACGAACAAAAAATGGTGATATACTTTAAATTCGTACATCGAAAGAATATAGCTACAACTTTAAAAAATATATTTCGAGTCATAAGAGCTGATACCTCTGAAGAGACAACACACGATTAGGATTGAATGTAATTATTTTTGCATGTATATAGTGTAGGTATTCACTTCCCTTGCCAAACGTCACTGAGAAACAGCCTTTTGTCTTATTAATTGCCTGTTTATTGTTTTTTAGCGAGAAAGTGGGTGGTAAAATTTATTTATTTTAAAAGAGTTATCTTTTTCACAAATAATTAAAAAACATATATTTAAGTACCTACGAAAGTACCACTCCATAAAGGCGGACTTAAGTAACTAAGAAGACGAAGAATGAAACAAATTATAACAATATACTTACCAGAACTGTAAAAAATGCGACCAATCATAAAGAAATGGCGAGAACGTATTAGCTCAATTATTATAAAATAATGTCCAAAATCAAATATTCATTGCACAGTTTTGACGGCCACCGTGATCGAGGATCAAGGCTCTCGATTAGAGATCCGGAGGTTGCGTGTTTTAGTTTGATTGATTCGTGTTTTCGGAATTTAACAATTTAAAATAATATAAGTTATGTAGATATTTGCGGCACTTGTTCCAATGTGGAAGATGCTCTCAATATCGCCCTGGTTTAAGACCACAATTCAGAATCGAAAAATTGCTTGAAATGGCTTTAGCCGTGTTTGGCGATTAGATCTGAATAGCCAGGTACACCCCCCTCCTCTTCCCATATCCTTCTTCTTCCCACTTACCTTCTGCCTCACTACCCAAATTAGGGATACCATTATCTTATGGTTCCAGACAGGAGCAGTTGGGACACTTGTAAGGTATTCATATTATAAAAAAAGAAGTTATTTATACCCGAACTTGAAAAACAACTCTAAGCCTTCTTTTGTTCGTAGACCAAAGCACACCGTTGGTAGAATGATATATAATTGGTGATAGATACTCCCAGTAGCGCTCTAGTGAAAGAACACTAATTAGAATCGAAAATTGTCTTATATATGTATAATTATGTCTTATTAATAAATCTGTGTTTAGTGACCAGATATGAATAAATAGGCATACCTTCATCTTCCTCTTCTCCTTTCCTTGATCAAACCCTTCAACCTCACAGCGTACCCCAATTGTCATATTTCCATTAACTCCGGGAAGTCGGGACTTCTGTACGGTTTTCACATAAAAAGTGGATTGCGTACTACAGTCCATTTGCCAAAAATATAAAATTGTGGCTGTATTCTTTCTAACGTGCGATAATACGTTTCTTTCTCTTGCGATGATGCGATAACAATGCACCAAGAGAGTGGTAAAAGTGCGGTAAATTCTGTTGTTGTTACTTTTGTTACTTCTGTTATTTGTTGTCGTTACTTCTTCTTGTTACCAGTAATGGTTGCGCAAGATGGCCAACTCGGTATTTGCGTCACTACCATCCTCTCACCTCACATGGTTTATTGCGGCCCGTTTTCCGAACAATGTTGTTCGCTAATAATACCTCTGAATAATGTTAAATGAAGATACAAGAAATCTTGTAATGATTTATTTATTTTGTTTTTAAGCCTTAGGTGTGAAACTGGATCAAAGGTAAATGTATATACTACCGAATGAGGAGATGGTTCGTATTGGAAATTGGGGAGGATGGATGGTTCTTACGTACTTCCAGAAGCCATTTTATTATATAACTAACAGACCCGACCACACGTTGGTTATCGTCTGCATTTTTAAGGCACCTTCATACCTATCTTCAAAGGTGCGTACCTATCTTCTTATTTTCAATTCACTTAAAGTAAAAGTGAATTAAATGCACGTGCACAGTGACCCAGATACTAAAATATTTTTGCATGCTATTATCATACAAACAGATGTATACTTTTTGGGCAGGTTACGTGTTAAAACTTATAAAAAGTGTATGGGCACGATTTTAGGCACTTCTTATACACAAACTTACAAAATAAAAGCAGCCAATAATGAGTCTTTTAGTAGACGTTCTGACCATGATGCTGATTACTCGGCAAAAAAATCTAGCAACACTCTATAGTTAATCTCCACTCTTATTCTGGCCGTTTTGTTTCAACTTTCAACTCTTCGCTGATTGGAATTTTTTATTTATTTTTAAGAGACAAACATCCTATACATAAAATACAGAGGTAAAGATATACATTAGAGTTTACTGTGTTCAAGTTGCTTGGAGATGGAGTTTTAATATATCTCGAAATTAATTTTAGGTTAGGAGGAAAGGAAGAGGAATATAGGATAAGGATAAGAGATGCTTCCGATACATTCCACACTCTTGTATTAATTTTCGATCGCACGCGTTACTTCTGCCTATTGCGCGCATATACGGGGAATTGGGAAATTTTTTCAAATGATAATTCTGGAACAGACTAATAACACAGGTAACTGGGTCTTTCTTAATGGTTACTTTGGACATTTGTGGTGTTTGTTCATAAAAATAAATCATCTTGAATATTTTCTTTAATCCGCAAAATTTTTAAACCATAGTATAAAATATAACATTGTAATGATAATAATTATAATATTTCCAAAACAATAACCGGGTTCGAAAAGAAGAAGATGGAGAGATACGAAATTACGAATGTTAGATGAGAGTGCTAACATTTACAGCGACAAAATCACTGCGAAAATGTTTAATAAAACACGACTCGTTTAAAATAGAGCAAAAATCTTCGCGGGCATTATCTTAAACAGCATTTAACGAAACACTGTGAATTTTTTCATACCTATAACTTGTAAAATAACTGAAACAAACGTGTTTATAATAATTTTTAGAGCATACTTTGCGATTTTTTTCTATCGAGGGAATTTTATATAATTTGCGTTTCGGCGCGGGCTAAGTCTAGATATTATCTTCAAGAATAACATATATTTTTTAAGAGCTTTAAAACTTATCGTGTTTAGGGGAAATATGTAATAAATCGGTAGAAATCCGGGTTGCGGGCCCTTAACAAAACAACTTTTATTTAACACGGGTACTGAATTTATGAATTGAACCACACTTCTAGTTCAATGTGTAATTCTGCGCTTGCTGGATTATTGGATGGTTGATTGTTGGGTGGTCATCATATCCATTGTTTGCTGTTAATGAAAAAACACTTTGTCTATTAATAATACAGCATGCGCCAATTATGTTGCCAACGAATATAGAATAAAAATCATTTAATAGATTTTTTGTGAAACTTATGAATTCTTTGACAGGGTTGATACAATATATATTCAACCCTGTCATAAAGTTTTTATATTCTAAAAGTTTTTTTTGACTCAAGGAAGAAATTCAACACAGAACTAAATGCAGGCATTGTTTATAGATAAGAACCATTAATTATATAGATTTTTTAAAAGCTCATCGGTTTTGGAACTTTCGGTAGCTCTAATCAGACCTGGTATTGTTGGGTTGGTGTTTCTAATTCCTCAAAGTTAATACAGTTGCAAACACAAAAACACTCTCATAATAATTGTAAAAGTACCCAACCTCAACAAGAAGCCCAATGGTTTAACTTACTCTGTGTTAACTGGTTCAAAATGACTGCATACGTCACCACGGTACTAAGAATCTAAAGAAATTAAATTAAATATTCAATAGAGGAAACTTATAATGAATAAGTAAGTAAAGTAAGCCGATCTATGCTTTGCCTACCGTGCACCAAAGGGGAAGTTCCGGGGATATAAAACCACATAGCAAAAACCTTGGTTTTCTGCAAGCCCTTTGAATGGTCTTCAAAAATATCTGAAAATCAAATAAAATATCTTTTAAAGGCGATTAACCTGCGGCCGAGAATTAAAATTTCGTCGAAAGACGGTCTTGCGATTGTGCCCTTGCAACTGTACAGAGCGGTCCCGATGAGAAAGATTATTCTCCGTACCAGTATTTTTAAATAATAACTCAACATCGATTTCAATAAGAACCTATATTCAAAAATACTCAAACGTATGATGACAAATCTATTAAAAATATGTTGTTTTTGTAATTATTTTATGATCATTAGTATTTATAATTTTTTAATAAGGTCTAAGCAAAATAAAAATGTAAAAAAAATATACATGACATGAAAGTTTGTAAGACCGTAAATAAATAGACATGAATTATTTTCGTCACAAAACACGTGCTCGGATCTTTTTTTAAAAGTTTTTATTTGAACTAAAATTAAAATTCTGAAAAGTAGGTTTCCCAGATAATTTATTGATTTATTGATTTATTTGATTGTATGGTTGTTTAATTTGAAATGCGTATTGTATAATACAAAATTTTGTTTTAAAATTTAACAAATCTGTCAATGACCAGCTGTATATTCTTAATATACTAAAAAAAAAAATTGTTTTCAAAATTTAAAACATACCTTTACTAAATAAAAGAAAAATTTTTCGAAATCGATTTATACTTTTTGTGGAAAAAATCGATACTTACGTCTAAAATTTTATTTAAAAATGACATATTTCTGGTTGTGTCTGGTTATTCCCTCTTAACTGAAAAGCCCAAAATCTAATAATAAGCGATAACTTTTGACATCGTGAAATTTTTACAGTTCTTTGTTTAGAATTTTGCTACTTTTGTATGGCCGTGTCATGGCATAACGTTTTGAAATATCACAAATTTACAAAAAGCAAACCACCATATTATAACAAAAAAATTGTTAAAACTGCATCTATTTGTGTGTGTAGCCGATAGAGGTATAAAAGACAAACGGTGAACATTATTTTGGACAGATAGCGTCAAAACAGTATTATCGAAGTGGTGCCATCGGGTACAAATATAACAAAAATCGTCTGAATATTTTCCTATTTATCTACTAATAACATAGAATAGTTTCTTTTACATAATCTCCGGTGTCCTTCGAATACTCCTCTTCAGCTAAATACGATATTAAAAGAGACGCCTTTTGTTCCTGAAACAGTAATGATAAATAATTATTATAGGATAATTTTTTTTTTTTTAAATGTTTTAGATGAAGTTTGGACAACATTTTATACCCACTTGGTTCAAACATTTTGTGCAAGCGAGCGTCAAAAAGAAAAGGCATAAATTGCAAAAAATGGCATTAACCCACATTGCAGTGTAAGTCTGGTTGTCAAAAGATCGATTCTTTTTGGTAGTTTCATTAATGAGAAGTAAAGAGTAAACCGTCACAGTAAGAATCGAACCCACCAATTGAATCTGAAAGGCTTCACAAATTATACGACGAAGAACAAAAAGTACACCCTGAATGTCGCAAAGATCCCTTATTTCACGAGCAAGAGTGAACTTTAAATGTTTGGATGAATCAGAATAGAGGCACTTGATAACCGACAGCCGGTCGTTTATCAATTTGAATCTGTAATAGACAAGGTAAACTGAAGAATAAGCCTGTATAAAGATAACGTCCTTTACGTGACCCATGCAAATTGGAATGATTGATAACAAATCGCGTCTGATATAAGAAACGACTGTGATATTTCCAATAAGAATGAAAAGTTCATAAACAACAATAGTGAGCAACATTATGTATGAAAAACCATCATTGGGGTTTATTTGTAAGGTTATTAGTTTTCTGTCAGACGAGTGTAGCCGATTAATAAAATCAATATACTGGAAGTGTAGGATGATATTCGATAAATAACTGACGATGTAAACTAGCTGATGTACAAGGTATGCTAGCTTTAAGAAAGTCAACCGATCGTCTTGAATTTTTACCAGGGCATTGAAACTAAGCACTGTCCAAATTGATTGCCCAAAATGAAATACAAAAGAAATGATCGAAAGGATGAAAGAAAACTTGTATTCTTTGATTCCGTTCTTATTTTTTGTTTCGATATAAGGTGCCAATGACATGAGTAGTGTTAAACGATGCAGAGGACGGAGAACTTTGAAAATATCCATAGCTCCTTAGCGCAATACTGACTGACTAATGAAAAATGACAAACATTTTGTGCGAAACATAAAGAACTATTTTAATTTCGTTACCTGATAATACGCCGGCGTCATCAATATGGATACCATATTAAATGGCTTCATTTTTTATTAGGTAGGAACCTAACATGTCAATTTATTTTTATTTTTATTCAGATGATTAATGAACCTATACCAATTATTAATGACGACATAGTTGTATGGGCGTATTTCTTGTTGGACAGTTTAATATTTTTAATGATCATTATGAAATTTTATTTATTTTTTATTTATTTATTTATCTATAATAAAATATATTTACAATGGTTTTATTTGTATGCCTGTCTCACTAGGGTATACCTGTGTCGAGACAGGCGTACATAAATGAATATAGTAGTTACAAGGATATTTCAGGTAAAATACATATTATGAATAGAATTAGAACAGAAGGGTGATTGGAAGGGTGGTAAATCTTTTAAAGAGAGTTATTTTATAAATGTTGGAGATGGAGTAATGAAATAAATTCTGCCTAGTCTATTTATAGGTTAAATTTGACAGGATTCCATTATTTTCGTTTGTTTTATATGGGTTAGGTTGCATGTGAATAGTTATTTCTGTCTATGTGTGATTTATTTTACAGATATGTGTGATAGTGTGGCGTCCAATACTTATAATCCATTTTTTAATATCTTGTTTGAATTTTGTAAAGGAGTCACTTTGTCTGATCGTAGTTGGTAGTGTATTGTATAGTTTTCAAGCTATGTATTTAGAGTGTCTTTGCCCGAAGGTGGTTTTGAAAAAAGGAGTTTGGAGAATTTTGGAGAGTTTGTGTAGCTTTGTATGGTGTTTTGTTGTTTTTGTGTAAATTAAGTAATATGGATCTTGAGTAGAGCTGTTTTATGTCCATAACGTTGAAGGAATTGAAGATAGTATCAGTGCTGGTAGTAAGCGGCATTTTAAGAATTATTTTTATGATTAGTTTTTGTGCTTTCATTATGGGATCAAGGGCATTGGAATATGCATTAACCCAGGCTAGAATTCCGTATTCGTAAATTAGCGTATGCCCAGGAAAATTGTTGGAACAAAGGTAAATATAACGGTAATGATCAAGAGAAAAAAATTGTATTTCTTTAACCTATTCTCATCTTTACTTTCTTTATTCGAAGCCAATGAAAGAATTATGAAAATACCAAGATGTCCCTTTCTGATCCACCAACCATAAGAAGAATAAAATCAAGAATCATTGCGAAATTGTCATAAAAAAGTTAATATTGCAGTGAGAAATTAAACTTTTTTATTAGTTATTCGGAATGTTGTGCTTTTGTAATATTTGTTGTACTTTTTCGTAATATTAGAAAAGAAAAAAGGCAATTACTTTTTAATTTTCTTAACCCATTCAATCTAAACATTGATTTCGCAATGAATAATAATAATAACGTAGTATTTATATAGCGCAGTTTTGTGATGTTTCACTTCAAGTGCGCTTAATTATAATAAACTTAAAATTAACCTACAGTGTTCCTTACGAGTCCTTAAAAAAATAATTAAATAATGTGAAATAACGAATATACAAAAATATACAAAGCAATTCCTAAAGAACAATATTAACAACAATAGTGAGTGCTGTTTTGGCACAGGACAATATATAATGATAAACCATCACGGTGCCATTCAACAAGAATCATTTAAACTAAATTAAATAGAACAGGAGGCAGTTAACATTTAGAAATAATACAAATTCAGAGTGCACACAAAACTATAGTAAGGAGGTAATCGAAACCAAACAATTACCAGAAACTTGAGGAACATGGCTTATTAAAGTATATTGAAAAGGAGTTAAAATTCATGAAAGGTATGATTTTTTAAATAAGTTTGTTTTTAAAGCTCTTTTGAATTCAGCTAGCATCCATTTAATTTCATAGATATTGATAACGAACCAATTAATTTGATATATTACTAGCAGTTAAAAACTCGCTCCGCAGGTTTTTGCTGCTAGGCCGTGCGGGCGGCTTTAAGTAATAATTTCATGATGCCAGAGCTCACCATTTTATACAGAAAGAATCGAGGAGATGCGCACATCAAATCCATAAAGTACCACCGCAATCGGATGCACGGTTTAGCAATGCATAATTTCATATTCCAGAGCTCACTATTGTATATAGAAACCATCGCGGGCATGCGCACATGAAATCCCCAAATTTTAATTGCAATAGGATGAACGGTTTAGCAACGTATAATTTCATGATTGCAGAGCTCACTATTGACACTATTGTATACAGAAACCATCGCCGGCATGTGCACATAAAATCCCCAAAGTTTAGCAAATCCCCAAATTTTAATTGTAATACGATGGACGGTTTAGAAATGCATAATTTCATGACGCCAGAGGTCACTATTGTATACAGACACCATCGCGGGCATGCGCACATCAAATCCCCTAAGTTTCATCGCAATCGGATGAACGGTTTAGCGATGCATAATTTCATGATGCCAGAGCTCACTATTATATACAGAAACCATCGCGGGCATGCGCACATCAAATCCCCAAAGTTTCATTGCAATCTTATGAATGGTTTAGCAATGCATAGCGGACATACATATATACAAACCCAGAAACAAAAATATTTTGATTTTTTTTATATATAGACACACTCATTTTCATTTGTACAAATTTCATAACGCCGGAGCTTACCATTATAAATAGCCTATAACCTTCGCGGGTGTGCGCACAACAAATCACCCAAGTTAATTTTCAACCCACTCAATCTGTTTAGATTTAAATCCAGGACTCAAACCAATTATGAAGTTGAGTTACCATCAAAGGTTGGATTGCTATCCAAGAGTTGTCTGATTTGTTCGCTAGATGTCGATAGAATCATTTCATTCTTTGTCCTTTTCTCACACAACAAACAAGGGTAAATATAGATGCGAAACCGTTATAAAAAGGCTTGCATCAGTAAAATTAATTTACTTCTTTACGAAAACTTGCACTAACAATTTAAAATACTACTGAACCCTTGTCCGTTGGATGAGGGAAAGTTATTGTCGTCAGTTTGTAAATATTCGAATCATAACAATAAAAAATCAAGAAATTAAAGTGAAAACCAAAAAGTGCTTCATTTATAAAAAACCAGTCTACCCAAAGAAATTCTCCTGAGTGAAGACCTACATTTTTTACATTTGATCCTTCGAGCCGTATGATCCCACGAGCGGATACGATTTTTTCGGCTGAATACGATCCTGGGAACCAGATCAAAAAATCAATGAAAGCCAGACATGAACCAGCAATAAACCAGGAGAATTCTGATGAAGCGGATCCACAACAAGGGCAAGTGACCATCCTAATTATCCATTTTGATCCCATAGAAGAAAAAACAAATTCGGTTAGACCACTTCGGTATTTTATTGTTGTTGATATAAAAAATCGCAGCGGGCTGATTGTTACATTTGATATTGGCGAGATTTTTTGTGGCTGGCTATGATTATAGTGTCGCAAAAAACATAAAGATCGGAGTTTTGTATTTTCATTGTTCTGTTTTTGATGGTGATTTGTCGATACTGTCGGTAAAGCAGGCGACGAGTACGAAGTACTGTCGTTATTTATTTACAACTGAAACTAACAAGGTTTTTTTGTGGCTAGTCATATGATTATGCTACCGCAAAAAACAGAAGGATAATTATTATAATGCATGAAATGTATTAATTGATTATTCAAATAATCTGAAAGCGAACGTTGGACGTTATTTTGACTACCGAACCGAAGTATTGTTCCAGTCGGTAAGGCAGGGCGGTAGGCACGAAGTGATTCCGCCATCTGTAAAAAGTCAAATTCCGACGCGAGCTCTCATAACAAAATAATAACAATAGATTTTCTTTGTTGTTGAATACATGCATCTAGTGTTCTAGTGTTTTGTTAAAACAAAAGGAACTATCTCGAGTAAAAGACAGTGCAAGTTTTTAGTGTTTAACCGTGGTTAGGATTGGGCCACACCAGAACGATCAGTGAGTATTGTTAAATTGATTGTTATTTACAAAAATCATGGATTTAAAAGTGTTAATTGCCCAGCGCGGCATATGTAAAGCTAAATTAACCAGATTCAAAGATTACTTAGAGAATAAGGAGTTATTAATTTCTGAAGTCGAAATACGCATTCAAAAATTCGAACCATTACTAGACATTTTCGAAGCGTTGCAAGAAAAAATTGAAACATTATCGCAGGATGAATTAGAAAAAGGGAACGAACGAGAAATGTTTGAAAACTCATATTATAGTGTATTGGCAAAAGCCAAAGATAGATTAAACGAAACAGGTAAAATCGTCCGTTCCAAAAGCGTCAAGCTTCCAATTTTAGAGCTACCAAGGTTCGGCGGAAATTACGAAGATTGGTTACATTTCAGGGATGCATTCATTTCATTAATTGACAGCAACGACGAATTAGATGTTATTCAGAAATTCTATTATTTGAAATCTTGTTTGTATGATGATGCGGCAAGACTGATTGCGTCCTTACCTACAACTCGTGATAATTATTTCATTGCGTGGGAAATGATCACGGATAGGTTTCAGAATGACAGGGTAATAATAAATAAACATGTAAATGCATTGTTTAAATTGCAAGAAATAAAATCAGAAAATCATATGGCATTACGAAAATTATTAGATGAGGCCCAATTGCACTTAAAGGCATTAAATAATTTAAATCTACCCACTGAAAGTTGGGATATATTATTAATTCATATTTTGTCAAATAAATTGGATAGCGAAACCAGAATGCGCTGGGAACAATATCCAATAAAAAATAAAATCCCCACTTATGAAGAATTTATGAGATGTCTATACGAACGAGTACAAGTTTTAGAATTCTCAGCACCAAACGACAAGCGACAGAATCATGCCAAGGGATTTTCTTCTAATTTTAAAAAAGAAACTTATGTTTCGTTATCATCGCAAAATTTAAAATGTATTAATTGTAATCAAAATCATAGAATTTATAATTGTCAAAAGTTTTTAAATCTAGGAATAAAGGATAGAATGACAACAATACGTCGTTTGAAGGCTTGTCTGAAATGTTTGGCGGTAGGACATAAAATTCAAGATTGTAAAAGTAAATATGATTGTCGCAAGTGTGGTGCGAACTCACACAACACTTTGTTACATTTACAAAATGAAGATAAAATGCAAAGTCATCAGGGAAGCGATACTTCTTCAAAAGAACCTCTTGTTAACAATCATGCAACGAAAACATCCAACAATTTCATTTTATTATCAACGGCAGTGATTAACGTGAGAAATAATAAAGGAAATCAAATTAAAGCTAGAATTTTGTTGGACTCCGGAGCACAGTCTAATTTCATTAGCCAGGAATTCGCTTCTAAATTGCAATTAAAAATTAGAAAAACTGATATCCCTATTACCGGAATTCATAATAAAATACAGCATATTAAAAACATTGTGGATTTGGAAATATCTTCCAATTATTCACCATATTCAAAGAGGATTGAATGCCTAGTATTGTCGGAGGTGACCAGTAATCTGCCGCAAATCTCATTTCAGAAAAAAGGCACCGGCATTCCCCAAGGATTGCAATTGGCGGATCCAAACTTTAATGAAACCGGCCCGATAGACATGTTGATCGGGGCTGACACCTTCTGGGAGACTCTGCACTCTGACAGGATGAAGATTCAAGATTCCGGACCAATATTACAACGAACCGAATTTGGATGGCTGGTTTCGGGACACATCTTCACTTCAAAAAAGAGGCCAGTAAAAATTTGTAATCTTTCACTCAACTTAATACATAAGCAAATTGAAAATTTTTGGAAATTAGAGGAGCTAAGTCCTATTAAACATAGGAATCACGAGGAGCGAGCATGTGAAGAAAGCTTCACAGCTACTCATGAAAGAGATGGCAGAGGCCGTTTCATAGTAAGTTTACCACAACGCCCCTGTGCGAAACAGCTAGGCGAAACTCTCCCTATGGCGGAGAAGAGATTGTATAATTTGGAGAAAAAATTAGCCTCAAACCCAGAATTAATGAAAGATTACAAGAATTTTATGCAGGAGTACAAGGACTTAGGTCATATGACGCAATGTGAACCACCGTCACCAAATCAAATACACTACTATCTGCCTCACCATGCGGTGATCAAAGAATCTAGTACAACTACTAAGACCAGAGTCGTATTCGATGGATCGGCTAAATCCTCAACTGGAATTACCCTAAATGATGCCCTCATGATTGGGCCGATATTGCAAAAGGATTTATGTGCACATCTATTGAATTTCAGAAAACATCAGTACGCGTTAACGGCCGACATAGAAAAAATGTACCGGCAGATATTAGTGCAGCCGGAGGATAGAAACTTACAACGTATCCTTTGGAGAGACTCACCCAGCGAGGAGATTCAACATTATCAGCTGAATACAGTCACCTACGGTTTGGGACCATCATCATTCTTAGCCACCAGATGTTTGGAGCAGCTAGGAAATGAAAATCAAAACACAAATCCCAAGGTCAGTCAAATTCTTAAAGAAAATTTTTACATGGATGACTTAATAGCTGGCGACATTGGTGAAGAAGATTGCTTATTAATCAAGAAGCAACTATCTGCTATTCTAACATCCGCTGGCATGAACCTAAGAAAGTGGCGGTCAAATTTGTCGTCGCTATGCTCAAATCAGGAGGAGGTTAGCGATATGATTATAAAGGATAAATCAAAGGAAGGAAAGATATTAGGTCTTTCTTGGAATAATCAGCAGGATTATTGGAAATATACTGTAGAGCCCATAACAAAACCAATTAGAAGCAAACGTCAGATGTTATCCTGCATAGCATCCATTTTTGATCCCCTGGGTCTGATAGGACCTGTAACAGTAGTAGCGAAGCTATTAATGCAACGTTTGTGGCAGAGCAAAACTCAGTGGGATGATGATATACCCCCTGAAATTTTGAAAGTTTGGAGAACTTATATAGAAGAATTGCCGCAGATAAATAATTTAAAGGTACCTAGGAAAATCATTTGTCAAAATCATGTGAATTTGCATTTGCATGGATTTTGTGACGCATCACAGAAAGCCTACGGGGCCTGCGTGTATATGGTTTCCACCGATGACTCGGGTGGAATCCACTCCAATCTAATAATTTCTAAATCAAGGGTGGCACCCTTAAAAAGCACATCTCTACCTAAACTAGAATTGTGTGGAGCTATATTGTTAGTAAGATTAATTAATTATGTGAAGGGAGCTATTGGTATGCCAAATGTATCTACTACTTACTGGTGTGATTCTCAGATAGTCTTGTGTTGGATAAGGGACCAACCAGCTAGGTGGAACACCTTTGTTGCTAACAGAGTGAGCGAAATTCAAGAATCAAGTCGACCAGCACAATGGAAGCATGTGAAATCAGAGGACAATGCAGCAGATGTACTATCCAGAGGTAGTAGGACTTCTCACTTATTGACATCCACCATATGGTGGCACGGACCCGATTGGCTAACCCTTACAGAATCCGGTTGGCCATGCGGAGAATCTACGTGCATAGATCCACCTGAGGTGAAAACAAAAACTGTAGTGTTGGCATCAGTAACGCAAGATTGGGACATTTTTAGGAAATACTCATCTCTAACCAAATTGCTAAGAGTAACAGGTTATTTACTTAGGTTTTTATTTAATTGTAGGAACCCATCGCTCAGGCGTTATGGTCAATTAAAAGTAAGTGAATTAAATGACTCTTTGAATGTTTTAATATCCAGAGCGCAAGCTTATTCCTTCAGGGAGGAGATACGAGCCTTGCAGTCGGGCAAGGATGTCCTAAAAAGTAGTAATTTGCACTCACTAAATCCTTATTTGCATAATGATTTACTTCGCGTAGGCGGCAGGCTTTCCAAAGGAAAATTGCTGTCAATAAACCAACAACATCCAATTTTGCTGCCACCACATCATAGTTTAACCGAATTAATTGTAAAAAACTACCATCATTTACATTTGCATGCAGGTACTCAAACCTTATTGGCAATAATCAGATTGAAGTTCTGGCCAATAATGGGAAAAAATTTAGTGAAAAAGATTATAAGAAAATGTATAATATGTTATAGATCAAATCCAAAGACGATGCAGCAAATAATGGCGGACCTTCCAGCCGAAAGGATAACGGAATCTAAACCTTTTACGATAAGCGGGATCGATTATTGTGGACCTTTTTTGATTAAGTCGGGTACCCACAGAAGAACTAGTAACGTAAAAGCTTATATATGTTTATTTGTATGTATGGTGTCAAAAGCCATACACTTAGAACTTGTACTGTCTTTGAATACAGAAAGTTTTTTAAATGCGTTGAAACGCTTTATCGCGCGCCGTGGAAGGCCGAGTAAATTATTTTCAGATAATGCTACTAATTTTAAAGGCGCGAACAATCAGCTACGGGATATTTATGATTTTTTGTCAAGCTCTAGCGATGAAATCGAGAGATCATTATCAAAGCTATCAATTCAATGGGGGTACATTCCGCCAAGGGCGCCGCACTTTGGAGGCCTTTGGGAAGCCGGGATAAAATCTGTGAAATATCATTTGAAACGAGTAGCAAGTAACTCCTTATTAACATATGAGGAATTTAATACCGTTTTGTGTCAGATTGAATCTTGTTTAAATTCTAGACCTCTTACCCCATTGTCAAATGATCCAAATGACCTAAACTCCCTCAGTCCCGGTCACTTTCTTGTTGGTGAAAGCTTGGCGGCGATTCCAGAACAAGATCTACAAAATATTTCAGTCAACAGGCTGAATAACTATCAAAAGTTATCCTTACTAATACAATGTTTTTGGTCGAGGTGGCGATTGGAATACCTGGCTCAGCTCCAAGGCAGAACGAAGTGGACCAGCGGACCTAATGCGCAGCTAAAACCAGGCGATATGGTGGTCTTGAAGGAAGACAACCTACCACCATGTGTGTGGAAACTCGGACGTGTAATTGCAGTTCATCCAGGAGCTGACGGGAGGGTGCGTGTGGCAACTCTCAAAACATCGCATGGAACTACTCAGAGGGCGATTTCAAAGCTGTGTCTATTGCCAATAGACGATAACGAGGAGCTGAAGATGTCAACATCCCCACCCAACGGACCGGACGCTGTGTGAGCGCAAAATGAAAGAAAAAAGAAGAAAGAAAAGCTTGTGCTTTATAAAAAAAAGGAAAAAACAATATAAAAAATTTGTACTTTCAAGGTAAAAAGTGCAATAACAATTTTACGTTGAACAGTATCAAAAATTTTCTGTGCGTGAAAGGTGAATAACAGTAAAACTGGTGCATAAAAGTAGCCAAAAAGGACAAAAATAAGAAAATAATAATAAATTAAAAGTAAAAACCAGTGTTAAAAGGTGAATACCAATAAAAACTTGAGTGTGGTAGGGAGTGATATATAAAATAATAAAAACAAAAAAGGATTGTAGATCCATATATTTAAAAAAAAGGGTGAAAACACTTAAAAATGAACGCTTATAAATCAGGATAGCCTGCTGGCTATAATTGCAAAGTGCATAGATATATCTGGAGAGACATTGTAACAACTCAAATGTGACAATGAACTATGGAAGGAGAGATGATTTATCTGTATTTAATTTTTTCCCGAGGAAGGAAGGATGACCAGGAAACCTGCTGCGACATGTTTGTGCTGTCTATATTATATGTTTATATGTAATTATTGTTATGGTTTCTGTTTGTTTTTGAAAAAATGTAGTTTGTTTTTCGGAATTGTCTTAGTATGTTATTGAATAACTTAATTAATTTGAATTTGATTTTGAGCAAAGTCAATATTTAACTTAGGCTCATAATTGGTTTGCATAATGTTATTTGTTTAGTTTGCAGAAAAATGGATTCGATATTTCAAAATAAATATCTGCCCATTTTGGGGGGGAATATGTTTAGATTTAAATCCAGGACTCAAACCAATTATGAAGTTGAGTTACCATCAAAGGTTGGATTGCTATCCAAGAGTTGTCTGATTTGTTCGCTAGATGTCGATAGAATCATTTCATTCTTTGTCCTTTTCTCACACAACAAACAAGGGTAAATATAGATGCGAAACCGTTATAAAAAGGCTTGCATCAGTAAAATTAATTTACTTCTTTACGAAAACTTGCACTAACAATTTAAAATACTACTGAACCCTTGTCCGTTGGATGAGGGAAAGTTATTGTCGTCAGTTTGTAAATATTCGAATCATAACGTAAAAAATGTAGGTCTTCACTCAGGAGAATTTCTTTGGGTAGACTGGTTTTTTATAAATGAAGCACTTTTTGGTTTTCACTTTAATTTCTTGATTTTTTATTGTTATGATTCGAATATTTACAAACTGACGACAATAACTTTCCCCACCCAACGGACAAGGATTCAGTAGTATTTTAAATTGTTAGTGCAAGTTTTCGTAAAGAAGTAAATTAATTTTACTGATGCAAGCCTTTTTATAACGGTTTCGCATCTATATTTACCCTTGTTTGTTGTGTGAGAAAAGGACAAAGAATGAAATGATTCTATCGACATCTAGCGAACAAATCAGACAACTCTTGGATAGCAATCCAACCTTTGATGGTAACTCAACTTCATAATTGGTTTGAGTCCTGGATTTAAATCTAAACACAATCTAAGTGATGATTTAGCAATTAAGCTAGCATCCATTTAATTTCATAGCTCCTTATTATACTAATGTATGGATAAAAATGATAAAGAACCAATTAATTTAGAAATTTATATATTTTTAAGTTTTGGGGTCGAAATTGGAAATTTGGATATTGACTGTCAACTTTTTGATTTATTATCCCGAAACAACTTTTGTTACTAATATTTATATTTTTGATACTAACAATTCGTTGTAGAAATCCATTATAATAATATATTTAAAACAAATAAACTTTTTTCCACTTAATTTATTTTTGACCGAAATCGATTTCAGCATATTAAGGCCGTCTTTCGACTGGTACAATTATTCCCTAAACTATGGTTTACATTTGGGGTGGTATACAAGGATTTTAAATTATGGATATTCCCGTACGTGTTGCTATGTTGTGTTTCACGGCTGCATTAGATAATAATAATTAATAATTGGCTAATTTATATAGCGCCGTTTTCGTGGAAAATCACCTCAAGGGCGTAATTACCTCGGCCTTATAGATTGCTTTAATATTTGTTTGAGAAATACCTTAAGTGAATTATTAATAACCCTATTTTGTTGTCATGTAGGTATCTATAAATATCATTATTATATTTATGATAAAACAGAATTTATGATTGATAGATACATTTAAAAGGTACATATTTTACATTGGGGTAGGATTCATATTATAATGGACTCTGTATATGAACTTTGTTAACACAAACAAAATACATAATTTACTTTATAATATGTGACAAAATTACACTAGATATAGAAGGGGAGATTTAGCTTTAGGATGCTGGTTACTGGCTCGTTGCCGGTTGTGGTTGCTGGTTGTGGTTGCTGGCTTGTTGCCGGTTGCTGGCTCGTTGCCGGTTGCTGGTTGCTGGCTGTGGTTGCTGGCTTGTTGCCGGTTGCCGGCTCGTTGCCGGTTGTTGGTTGGTGAAGTTCCTCGAAGGTGCTGGAAATGTTCCTGGTGTCACACTGGACAAATGTTGTTCACTTCTGTTGACTGCGCGGGCTGTTGCCCCGCGAGGGCAGGTAAAGAGTTACTACACTGCACTTAGTTGCATCACTGCCCGATGTGTAAATGTCGAACCATGAATGAAGACTGAACTGGTACTCAGCGAGCGAGCGCTTGCTTATATACTCGCGGCGAGTAATTACTCTCACGGTAGGCAAGGCTGGGTGAATTCACGCAAAGCTGAGAAATCGCTCGAACCTTCTGTGGGCACTTGTATGGTACAGCCACACGTTCTAGGCCTTTCGCGTAAGTGGCGGAGTTATTATTCCGCTGTAGGTAGATGTAGTATTGGCCGTAGGCAGGTCCGGTCTGGAATGTTCCTTAACCAGTGGCGCTGCGATGGTTTTATCAGAGCGGGTTAAGTGACCGCTACAAGTCCATTTTTTTCTATCTAGTTTATGATCTTTACTGCAGGTTTGGCGAACTTTAACATACATGGTATACAAATACCACCCCGTGTAACCATTGAATAACTGTACCAATCTGAAGATGGCCTTAATAGGCCAAAACCAAAGATATTCAAATACAAAAGAGATATGCTATGGTGTCCGCGCAACTGTCGGCGGACTACGCCCTAATTAGAGTAGTTTGCGTACAAAAAGACTTTGTGTATTGGTTAACAATATACTTTGAATACGGAAAGAATTCGTTCATTTTGTTTAACGTTCGTTTGGTTTATTGGTTAATTATTCGTTCATTTAGTTTATTTGTTAATTGGTAAACAATATCGGCGACACCCGGAAGCGCAGTCCCACCTAGTAAAAACTGCAGATAGCACATCTACTTATATTTCAATATCTTTAGCTAAAACCATTCCCTCTCTAGCGGGATAAAATAATAAAAAAAATGTCGTGCCCCTTCAACCCTGCCCATCTTTAAGGTGGAAAAAAAAACAAGAAACAAGTCATCGGAGACCAAAGTGCCATCTTTATTTTTACTCCAAATAAGCTTAGGAATCTCCGGTGGAGTATGTCAGGTGACACCCTGTACAGGTATCAGTAACACAGGTAATACCCGCTATATCCGATTTTTTAACAAAATGATCTGAGTATGACATCTTGTTCACATTTTTGCGAGGAACAAGACTAATCTAAAATTGAGTCTCAAAACGTCCTTTATCACGACCAAAAACCGTGATAAAACTGCGAGTGAGAAACAAAACCCGCTATATCATTCAAGAAGTTACTTCCAAAACCCGATATATCGGAATTCAACCAATCACGAGCAGTTATTTTGCCAAGATGGCGAGTGTAGAAACACGCCCCTAGGTCAGTTGAGTTTCAAAAGCCTCTATATTCCATATAAATCACAAAATTAGGATCAAAATCCGCTATATCCATTTTATTTATCCAAATTACTTAAATATTTCTATACTTACATTGAAAAATAAACACTTTTCGAAAGTGGATTACTCCAATTTATTAAATAAAAAAGTAATATGCAATTTTTTTTATTTATGCTACAGATGTGACAGTTTTTTACGGTTTTCTACGAATCAGTGAAAGTTGATATAGCGGATATAGAAATTTAACGACTCAATATGTTAGAAGTAATAGTGTTTTGAGAAATATTTATTAAATAATACTAACTCTTCGAATAATAATTATAATACTCAATTAATTATAGTTATTATTACAAAACAATTTTCATGTTGTTCTTGTATTGTTTTGTAATAATAACTAATAACCAAATACCAGAGCTTGTCTCTTTATGGTGAGGAAAAACTTTCTATACTTTTACTTTATATTTTATCGTAATTATTATTTCGTATTATGTTTTATCGTAAAATGCACAATAAATGGTTGACGTCATATCAACAAGCGACCGACAAGATATTACTCCTTTCGACTCTTCCTCGAGTATACTCCATCACATTTTTTGCAAACATATTTTTTGAACAAATACAACATAAAACACTCTTACAACAGAATGTAACCGACCGACACTACAATGTGCCTAAACTACATACTACGTCAGCACAAGACAATTAGCTAGCTCCTTAAATCTACAACCTTCTCCCTAATAACCTAAAAACCGAAACCCAAATCCATACTTTCAAAACATAAATAACGCCATGGATCCTAACATCTGCCATCAATTATAATACTTACACATTCCACACAAAACCTCCCCTTATACATTTCTCAAAATCACTATCAAATTTCTTAATTTAATTATGATTTAAAATATTTATAAATTGATCAGAATTGTATAATTTAATAATTATTTTTATCATGTATATTATGAATTAATTCAATCTGTAAATTTCACTTGTCATATCATAGGTAACCCTAGCATGGCGCGTGAAATAATATTAAAAAAATTATCTAGCCTACAAATTTTTTTGCAAGAAATAAAAATATGTATTATCAAATTAATGAGTACAAAAATGAAAGATAATAAAGAAAACAGTATATATTTTAATTTAAATATACAAAGGTATATATATATATATATATATAAACATTTTTTAACAGCATTTTAAATCTGCATGAATCATGTAATCGTAGAATTGTAGAATTGGAGAATCGTAAAATTCGGCATCTGTTGGTTCCCTTGGATTGTCGGGGGATCTTGATATCCATCGTTTGCTGTTGATGTAAACATATCTTATTAATAATAGACAGACAATATAAAACCTAAGAATATGGTTACATCATCTCATAACCAGGTACTTGTTAACAATATGTTGACAGCAGAACATAAATAATTTGCTTACCCTCTGCAAACTGGTTCACAATTATTGCATATGTTATCATAGAACCGACCATCTAAAATCAATTAAAAAATCATTAAAATGATGCCTACTTATTGTAAAGTTTAAAAACTTAATGATTTTCTATTTTATTAGGGATAACTTATTTAACTGATAAACCTCATTGTAATATTTAATCATAGACAAAAATAACAAAAATAGATAATATCAACAACTGATTATCTTGATTTGTTTTTGGGGTATTAAACCGTGTTGCCCTACCTCCTTCCTTAGTCAACGTTTCGGACAGCATTACATCATTTCACACATTTGCCCTGATAAAGGCATTATACCCCTATAAAAACCATGATAAAACTGTCAATGTAATTACGAAACGGACAGATTCACAGAGAGACAGACAGAAAATTCGACTTTGTCGATGATTAAATATTACATTTTTTTAAAGTGATTATCGCACATAAATCACAACTGCTACCAACCGCCTGGCTATTCAGATCTGAGCTAGCGCAGAGCGATTTCTAGCAACGTCTCAATTCCAGCCGTAGTCGTCGACACGACTTGTTCAAAATACCATACGGCAGAACAGATGTTCTAGCACAGCATAGCATGACAAGAGGAATGGTGTTGTTGAACGAAATTTCGGAAATACTATATATATATATATATATATATATATATATATATATATATATATATATATATATATATATATATATATATATATAACTCTTCTTTAGATAGATAAGATTTTTTCGTGTAATAATTATCTTCCCAGGTGTCAAGACCGTCAAAATGAGAAAATTGTACGGTAATTGGATAATTATTCTGTTGAATATTGAAAAAAAAATCTTCAGGGTGGTTTTACACCAGGGCGATACTGAATCTTCGGCGATCTTTCACTCTTGAACGTGACACAAATATACCTTATACAGGGTGTCCGTGAAACTTTTTTTCCCCATTCAAAAAGACGTACCTACTAAAAATCCTTAGTGTGAGGTACAATCTTACTTGCTGAGAGCCTGCCGGGCACGATTGTGGCAACATTGCATGGTTGTGATTGGCCCGTATCATAACAGCGGAAAATAATAAAGTTGGCCACACACGCCGGTCTAATTTTGTCTTTGTACCACAAAACTACCCCTAAATGTTGGAATTTAGAAAAAAGTTATTTTTTCTTTTTTTACTTATAATTTCATTTAGAATCACCTTCCGAAGTTAATGCACTTTACCCCCCGACACCCCGAATATTATTTATAAGTAAAATAACACAATTTATTAAAATAAAATTAACTTGTGCACCTATTCACCTCATAACAATATATATCCTACATAAATATATTCAGATAAGTATATCCGTGACACCGTCGAGCATGTATAATTATTCTGGTTAAACTTTAAACATCAACGGGATGGGAAATATTTGGTAGACAATATTATTAAGAAATTCAAGAAAATTGAAATATCAGATTGTTAAAAATGACGGAATGTAGTTAGGTGTTAATAGCTAGTTAGTTGGATGGTTTAGGGCCCCCTGTTTCATATTTTCTGTCTTAGCCATCTGCTCATGGAGAAACTGAAAAAAAAACAGTTGGCGAATCATTCGCTATCCACAGGAAAGGAAATTGTGAATTTCATTGGCGGACCGCACTCAGGCAACTTGTTAAAGACCAATAGGCCACTTGCATCACATTTAAAAAAAATTCCTGTTTAGTTAAATATTCTAAGACATTCCGTATTTTTTTTAATCGTATTTTTGAAACCCTGAGGATATTTTGAAAATTTCAATCCGAAAAATCAGACCATTTTTTATAAACCGGAAAGACGGGACATTATTTTATAGGAGTGAAAAAACGATAATTACATAGCCGAAAATCATTTAAAAAAAAAGAACGTTTTCCACACGAATGGCACAGGAGAAAAACGAGGCATACCAAAAGTATTACATCTCATAAATATTTTTTTCCTTGATCCATCTTATTGATCATAAATCATTATAATGTACAACGTCTATATTAATAAATCCAATGTAATATACTTGTACTTGTAAATTACAATAATAATAAGAATATTATAAAATTTTATTTTGTTAAAATCAGCACCATAACCATTATACCTCTAAAACACGTACCGACTTCTAAAATGTACGGGGTTCTCTTCTGAACATCTGTCAAAAAGTCAAACCAAATGATAAGTTCGCAGAGAACAAACAATAAATCTAGTGAACGAATTCAAAAATTCACCTGAAATCCAAGTGATGACATATTAAAAAAATAAATCAGGGTGGAATTTTACAAAATTAATAGGAACATTTTCGGAGACGGAACATTTTCATTTAGTGACGTCACGTGCCCAAATAATGGATTTATTTATTTAAAAATAAAAATAAAACATTACATTTACATTTCTAAAAAATTTTGCTAACATTTTCGCAATCTTAATAAAAAGATCTATCCACACGATTTTTTTCAAGTTGTTATGAATTCAATGCAAGTGGCCTATTGGTGGGTGTCTTCCTTTCCCACGGCGGCGTTCTAAGGAAGCAAATGGTTTCCTCCTTCACCGTACACGTCAGGGCTCTAATTTTGCTAGAGACCAGTTGTTAAAGGTAATACGGTGATTAGCAGTGCTGGTCGCCGCGGCCGTCGCATTTCAGTTGCCATGTTGACAAGTTGCCATGGTAGCGGCTCACGATCTGTCAAATTTTCGAGTAATTTGCGATGTGTCAGGTCAGAAACATATCGATTTTGCTCAGGAGGTTGATAAATGGAGTTGTGCCGTGAACTGAGTTGCCAACCAGTTTTCGGTTTCTTCATGAGCGAAAACACATATATTTTCATTGAGAGTTGGTGATAATTTTTACACAATTTCTTACCGTACACAAAAGGGGAAGTTCCATAGAAACGCCGCATAGCATAAATATTGATTTTCTGCAGGCCATTTGGATGGTCTTCAAATATATCTGAAAATAAAAAATTCAGTGCTAACACATAAACTGCAAAAAAGTGTATTTTTTTTAAAGATCTCCAAATTATTTATGTTATTTTTTATAATAAATGTTTTATTTATGTTGTACTTTTATTTTTACGCGTGACAGCTGGTTCGCCTACCGAAAGCATTGTCAAACTGTGTTGAAGATACTAACATGCGGTTCACTTATATCAATTTCTAGACGCCTAAACGGTTTTATTTATTACGAGGTGAAGTTTATCTGGGTCTTGGCGACTGATGCATTTGTCCACTTGCTGTGTGTCGGGTTGAATCGTGAGAGACTGGTTAAGGGAGTTCATTTGACATCTCGATGAGGAACCGATCCATGCCACCGCCATTCCTAGACCTATCGACCCCCAGATCCCATCCCATTCCTCATACCCCCCTTATTCTGCCCTCCTAGAAATTTTTTTCTTAAAAAGACCCTCCATACTGCATCCCCAAAGATGACACAGGCCCTAAGGAAAGTTATTTTCATTAGGGCCTCCTGTGTGGAGCTAATGTAAAAAAAAAACAATTGCCAATGCCCTTAGTTATTATTTTTTAATTTATAAACTAACGTTTAGACAAGATTTTTATGCATAGCACAAAGGGTAACAATGATTACAAGCAATAATTGTCAGCCTGAAACACTCATTTACATTGAAAAATCTTCCGAGAAAAGATACTTCCGCCAACGGGACTTGAACCCGTGACACGGTTCAAGTCCCGTTGGCGGCAAGTATCTTTTCTCGGAAGATTTTTCAATGTAAATGAGTGTTTCAGGCTGACAATTATTGTTTGTAATCATTGTTAGCCAATGCCCTTATTTACATCTCCGATGATGATAACAATACATAATTTCTCCACTTAAAGAGCCGTTTTTTTCACAAAAAAAAGAATTACAAAGTGATTTCTAAGGCGATAAAAACTTTCGGACTGGACTAGATTTGTACAGAATTGTCTGTCTGTAATTAGTAGATTAGTGCAAATATTTTGAGCAGACAGCGTTATTTCCATAATGCGTAAAGTAGCTTTGAAATATCCATGCGTCACTTAGACAAGACGCCATATTGTTTCTAGGGGAATCTGATTAATTTGGCCGAAAGGTTATAAAAGAAACAGGTAATGAATGAACTTTTTTAGCTCTGGAAAATCTAGTGTATACCGTAGAAACTGTAGGGTCATGACTATGATAAATAATAAATACATTATTGAAGAAGAAGATAACAATAATAATCTAAATGAAAAAATGAAATAGAACAAGGCACAGAAAAAAGAAATGATCGCAACTGGGACTCGAACCCAGACCTCTCGTTTAACTGGGACGTGCGCGTTAACCAATTTCGCTATTGCCAGCTTCTGTCAAGCTGTCATAATAGTCAATCTCATATTTAAAATTTTTATTAACAATATTATCTTCAACTAATTACGAGTATTTTTCCAGTTGCGACCATTGTCTTTTTTCTGTTTTCTGTGTCTTGTTCTCTTTCATTTTTTCGTTTAGATTATTATTGTTATCTTTTTCTTCAATGATATATTACGTTGATGGGAATAACCTTCAAAAGTTATAAAAGAGAGTTTTTCTTATAAAAATTTGAATAAATACATTAACCGTAAATTATTATTAATTCAATTTACTAATTTTTTTTTAACTACGATTATTAAAATAACATTTACATAATCTCCAATTTCCTTTGAATACTCCTGTACAGCCAAATATGATATTAATAGAGATGTCCTTCTTTCCTAAAACCAAAGTGATCAACAACTAAGCAAAGACTGAAAAATAAACCATTTGTAAAATGTAGTTCGAGGAAAACATACTTTACCTGCGTGAGACACTTGGAGCACCCAAGCGTCAAAACGAAAAGACACGAATAGCAACAAATTGCATTAAACCACATAGCCATAAATCTTTCAGGTACAGTAGTTCGGACCTTTTTAGATGTGTCAGTTATGAGGACTACAGAGAGGGTCATCAAACTAAGAATTGAAGCCACCACTTGAATCTGAAAGGCTTTAGACATGATGCCACGAAGGACATAAAGTTCATCGTGAATGTCACAAAGATCCCTTATTTCGTCAGCAAGAACCAACTTGAAGTGTCTGGATGATTCGGGATAAAGGTTTTTGATAATCGATAACCTGTCGTTTATTAATTTATGTCTGTAGTATAAAAGATACACAGAAGAATACGCCTGTACAAATATAACGTTCTTCAAATGACCCATAAGTATAGGAATAATTGCTATATATAAGCCTGAAGTATAGCAAACTCCAAAGACATTTCCAAAGAGAAGCAAATATTCGGATATAACTATCGCCACCAACATTAAAAATGAATATCTATCATTAGGGTTAATATGTAAGGCTTTTAGTTTTCGGTCAATTGTGTGAAGACGATTGACAAAATTCAGGAAGTGAATTTGCATGATTCTATTTGACGAAGTACTGACGGAGTAAGTACAGACGTGTGATGCAAATGCTATATTCAAAAAAGTTAGTGGATCATCTTGATGTTGAAAGAGAGCATTATAACCAAGCGCTGTCCAAATTGATTGTCCAAGAGGACATACAATAGTAACAATCGAGAGAATTAAAGAAAACTTGTACTCCTTGATCCCGTTCTCATTTTTGGTTTCTATAAACGCAGCCATTGCCATGAGAAGTGTTAGACCATGCAGAGGACGGAGAACTTTGAAAACGTCCATGACTGTTGAGCTTTTCATTGACTTGTGAATTCTGAATCAAAAACGAAAGTGATGAACATTATTGAACATCCCTTCTAACGATTAATAACTGTTGTTAATGTACGAATTATTGATGAAGTAGTTACTTTATATACTTTACGATATTTTAGCAGTCTTTAATGATCTACTATTATTTTAGTTTTTGATTACTTCGTTTTTTTAAACATTTCGAATATTATTAATTCGTATGATTTATGAATCTTTGAACGAAGTAGAGAAAACATATTGTGTATATAGGTAGGTACCAGTATTTAATGTTAAACCATGCAACATTTATAAAAGAGTGAGTAACTTGGGTACTACACTTATGTTTTTACTTAATTTTGATTTAGTACCGTCCCATGAGAGAGCCGCCTCAAACATTACGAAAATCAGTATCAAAAATATTTTTTCACCCCGGTACAAATACAAAGCGATATATCTAGATTTAGCTAAATGAAAACATGAGTATCAAAGACAAGGAACTTATTACATATATATATTACTTATTACGTATAGATATAGAAAAGTTATTTTTTCTCAACAGAAAACACGACGGTAAATAGTCCAGGCAACGAAAGAAAAATAGGATAAATAATTTATGAATAAGCCATTTTTGGCACAGCTGTAGGGGAAGGTGTCCTTAACAACATACCAAAATTACCGAGGGGTGGTGGTGGAGCTAAGTGTGGGGGGTCTCCAAAGGACCTTATTTCAGTTTTTTCTTAATATCTCAAAAACTACTGCTTCTAGCGAAAAAATGTATATTTACTAAATTATTTACATAAAATTCTCTACAAAAATGTCGTTATAATTTTTTTGCTAGGATCAATGCTTAAGGAGATATGGAGGGGGAAATGTAGAATTTAAAAAAAAGTTTTTATGGTTAAAAATGAAATGTTTGTTGTTAAAAATGAAATGAATATTGTTTAAAATGAAATAATAAGTATTTTAGGATTTTACCAAATACATCAGCAATGATGTATTTTCCAATCAAAACTCTAGCTCACTGAAAAGTCAGATCCCGATGTTCTCCAGCTTTATAAGCCATTATTTTCATGTATTTTTCAGACTCCATTTTGCTCCCATGAATTGCAGAGTGTGGGGACCAAATCACGGAGCTCGTACTCTAGGATACTTCTTACATGTTACGAGTAATACAAGATTCTGAAAATTTGTCAAGTGTGCTGTACAAGAGAATGTGTAAGGTCCTAAAAGCTAGAGTTCACGTGTTTTGTGGAAAAGGTTTTAAAAGGGTAAGTTGATTCATTTTATAAGATGGCTTAAATTTAAACTATTATAAGTTTAAACAATTAAATAGCAATACAAATTCCAACACAAAAACGGCCTGGAAGAAACGTTTGGCTGAGAAAAATGATACCATAGAGCAAAATAATCTTAACCTTTTTTATACCTACAATCTTAACTATTTTTATAAGGATGTTCGATACCATTTAATACATGTTGCATTATGGCATTACCAGCATTATTAAAGTGTTTTTTTTTATTCTTTTTCAGTTACTGTTACTGGAATATTTTCTCCAAGTTACCTGTTCTAGACACATCTGAATAAAGACAAAATAAGAAAGTTTTAAATTTTGACAGACATTTATTAAATTCCAACTTTTTTAATAAATCTAATAAAACAAAATCATGAACATTATAGCAACATTATACAAGGAAAAATTATATATTTAAAAAATCTCTTCTTAACATAATGGCGATAAAACATAACCTTTATTTAAACTGGACCAATCATTATTACAATGAAATAATAAAATTACATTGTTGAATTCTGCTCCCGTCGGTGCCATGCGATAAGTGGTTGATCTTTTTGTCGATTATTTGCTGTTAATGAAAATATACACTGTTAACTAAAAACTTTGTAAGACCATGAAAATCAAAATTTGTGGGTGTGGATTATGAATTCTCTAAAAATAATTGTTTGAAAACAATCGCAAAAGCTTTGTTCCCAAAGAATGAGGTTTCTATGTTTAGTTTCCTTTTTTTATATTCTATATCATTGTTATTCAATATATATATATTTATAAACGGGTTAGGGTGTGAAATTATTATTATTACCTTGACATCTGTTTCACCCTCTGAAAGCAATGACTAGCTGTGTCTAGGCCACTTATAGACGTTTCATTTATATCATTTCCATATTGGTATACACAATGAAAAATAAATTCGAGTAACACTTTAATATGTAAAATAAAAATAAAAATGGCGTTTTACATATGTACAAAACCAATGCAAACTTGAATAGAAATAAAAACGACGTTTCCTCCAAGTTTTCAACCAACCATAATTAGTTGATTTATGCAAAAAAAGCCACAGAACACTGTTAGTTTATTTTTACTGTTCAAAATAAACTAAAACAATATATTTTTTAGTTAATATTTTTGCCTCCAGATACTTACATTGCGAAAACTGGTTCAATATGACTGCAAATGTTATCAAAGAACCGAGCAACTAAAATTAGCAAAGAAAATAAGTGAATGGTTAGCGATTTTTTAAATAGGTATATATAATAAATATATGATAGCCACCTCTTCTTTATAAAAGCAATAAAATTCCTGAGTAGGTTAACACATTTCCCACCGTGAATAAAAAAGGAAGCTCCAGAGAAACAAAGCCACATAGCATAAACTTTGGCTTCCTGCAAGCCATTTGAATAGTCCTTAGGTACATCTGGAAATAATGAAACCATCATTAAATTTGTGTTTTGTAAATCTCTACAGAAAATTTTATAACCTTTAATAATTATTATTTATTGGAAGCAATTTGATTGTTGATGCTTCTACATAATGACAGTTTGAAAATGGACTGGTAAGCCGAAAGAGCTGTAACAAAAATAAATACTAAAATTCTTGCAAAACTTAAAAATAAGATTATTAAATAAATAGTTTATTTTACATAATCTCCGTATTCCTTCGAATATTCCTCTTCAGCCAAACACGATATTAGTAGAGATGTCTTTCGTTCCTGAAACAGTAGTGATTAATCATTAAGCCAAAATTTAACCACTTACTTATTATCTTAATACTTTGGAAAATACATATTTTAGGTACCTGATATAGACACTTAGTGCACCCAAGAGCCAAAACGAAAAGACAGAAATTGCAACCAATTGTATTTAAGCACATCGGGAAATAGTTTTCAGGTGAAAAATATTTAATCTCTTTGGATACCTCAGTGATGAGAACTAGAGAGTAGACCATCAAATTAAGAATTGAAACCATTACTTGAAACTGAAATGCTTTACAAATGATTCCCCGAAGAACAAAAAGTGTGTCCAGAATTTCACACAGATCCCTAATTTCATGAGCAAGAATTCTCTTGAAGTATCTAGATGATTCAGAATAAAGATTTTTAATGATTGATAACCTGTTATTTATCAATTTGAATCTGTAGTACAAAAGGTATATGGAATAATAAGTCTGCATAAAAATAATATCCTTTACCTGAGCCATGAGAACAAGAATAATCGATTCATATTGGCGTATAAAACAAACTCCAAATATATTTGCAAATATAACTAAATATTCATAAATAACAATTATAACCAAGATCAAACATGAATGTGCATCATTCGGATTTATGTGAAGTGTTTTTAGTTTTCTGTCAATTTCGTTAAGACGATTGATGTAACTTGTGTAATGAAACTGTAGAATGTTGTTTGATAAATAAGTCACGATATAAGTCAACATTTTAATCCCAACTGCGAGATTAAAAAACGAAACTGGGTCTTCTTGAATTTCAGCGAGAGTAGTAAAATCAGTAAGCGTCCAAATGGATAGCGCAAAAGGATAAATGAATGAAATAATTGATAGAAATATGGAAAACTTGTATTCCTTAAATCCGTTCTCATTTTTAGTTTCTGTATACGGAGACAGTGCCATTAATAGTGTAAGGCTATACAGAGGGCGGAGAATTTTGAAAATGTCCATGGCTGTTGAATTTTTCGTTAGAATACGAATATTGTCAGAAATTTGAAGAGTGATGGACATTCTACTCGTTTTTAACGAAATTGCTTAAGTAATACGATGATTAATGATCTCATCTAGATTAGTCTTCATCAAAGTGGGCTATAACGCCCCTTGTAGGCGTTTAAGGCTTTCAGGGGAGCTGTAGAAGGCTTAAAGAAAATTTGGGGGCGTTAAGAAAATAATAATATTTATTAATCAATAATATAGATTTTTTACAACATATTATTATATTTAGCTTATATTTTTATGGAGCCTAGAGCAACCATACTCAACCTGCGGCCCGCCAAGCTTTTATGTGTGGCCCTGAACCCTGTGATGAACCGGCTTTGTTGGATGGTTGGCGAATATTTTTTTTTTACGAAAATGATCACACTATCGACATCTATTGGTTAATTTTGAAAGAAATATTAAGGGAAACTGTAATGATTGGACATTTTTTCTGCTACGAAGGGTGTAAACAAATTTTGGAAGAAAAAAACGACTAGCAAATCCTAGTATGGTTGGAAACCATTAGACGCATATCAGCCAATCAAATCTCGGGGCGTGGTGTGAGACGGTTGTGTCCAATTGAGACACAAAAGTTATCCCACGGTCCAAACTGATAGCTATTTTAAGTGGTAAAAACACTTCTAACTTGGTCCTAAATCGCATTTTTATGGGGAGCACGAGGGAATTGACAACAGTTGACTTCGCATCGGGGGTCGGCGAGTCTTGCAAGTATTTCGTTGACGGAGGTTTTAAAAGGAACAAAAATCATGCGTTAATTAAACATGAAGTAACGAACGATTTCTATTGTATGAGAATAGAAACGGGAGTAGGCATTGACAATCAATATCGCTTTTTCCAAACAAAATTCCAGCGGGATTTGCGTGCAGGTATTGGGAACGAGCGTAATATGGTAGTCAAAACACAAAAGCTGATTATCTCAGGGTAGTCGGGAAGGAATCGATTACGTCAACGACCAAATAAAATCTAAGGTTTCGGGTTGGATTTTATATCTGATAGATTAGAGGGGAGGAAATGTTGTCGATCTCTTACGTATTAAAGTGTTTTCAAGTGAGAAATATCTAACACGGTTTTGAGTCATTAGGATATTCATTAAGCTGAAATCACCACTCGAGTTTATACGCGAGATATAGGTAATAGGAAATTAGGAAAAGCTATAAAATTTAACGGCCTGTCAGGATTTAAAATTATTTGAATTCTCAAGTATTTTTCTTAATTGCTAGGTGCATAACAACGGAGATTTATTGGGTTTTACGCCAGAGGGAGATGGGATATGGAAGGAGGAACTAAAGGTGCAGATGAAAAAACGTTCGGAGGCAGGTATGGAATTAGACTTTGGTAGAGGTTACGGCCCGTAAAAGGAAGAATCGAGATCATAAAAGTTTAGGCTATTACTAAATAAGGTTCTACGAGTGTCGCGGCCTTGTTTAGGAAGGGGTCAAATGACTAGAGATTATACTTAGGTATTTGCGAGCGCGGGAAATATTAAGAAAATGTATGCGAACACAAGGAACGCGTCATATAGCCAGAGACAAACACAGCCACATGTCCACATAAGGGGTACGGCTGAATAAGAATATTCGGTCACTAATTGTTAGAAAATCCACAGTCAAATGCTAAAATGACAAAATACCTAGAAGGTGACGTGTTATGCGATTTGTGCGATAATAAGATGCATAGTAGATGACGGTCGGAAAATGTTGTAGGTTGCCGAGTTGAAATAAGACTTAGGGTTACCGAGAAAAGTATGGAGAGTATATAAAAAACTCAGGATACACCGTACCTGGAAGCGATTTTAAAAATGGTAGAACGGACACGATAGATTTTCGAGAAAAGTTGAATTAATTATTCACTTGGTAAATGATATCTTGTAGGCACTAGTTTTGCAGAAGATTCGTGTGTATATCCAAGGGACGAGACCGAGTACGCCCCTGTCCGATTCTACGAGATAGTGCTTTCGCGTGATACGAATTCTGTGTTGGGAGCACCGTTCAGGACGAAATGTCATAAACCGCAGGATACGATACTAGATTTGGGAACTATGAAGGTTGTGCGTTTAAAGGTCGTAATTGTAAAATTTAAGTTTGATTAATGGGTAAGCGGAGGAGACAAAAAGGGCGGTTTTAGGCAAGAGGAGGAAGTTCAGGGTGAGATCTCGGGAAGGAAAGGCTGTCAAAAAGGGCGCGAAATCGAAGTGTTTGTGGAATTTTTTCGGAGACTTAGCAAAAATCGTTCCGGCGGAGTGTCGATCTAACTTCAGTGGATTTTGTGCAAAGTGTTGTTTAATTAGATTCAGGAGAAGGGATACAAGCCAGTGGTGAAAAGCTTTTAGGAACTTAAAAAAATTTGTGAAAATTATTTAAGGACAGTGAAAATATTGAGTTATAATAACAGATATTAGTTCGGTTTAAACAGGTGTGATCTAATAATAAAAACTTCAGTATTACTACAATTTAAACGGGGTCGACAAATAAATGTTAATAATAAAATTGCGGATTTTATATCAGAAATAATAATAGAAAAAAGAAACTTAATTACGAAAAAAAAATCGTTCTTTTGAAATGGGAAAAATGTATAAGTACCGAATAGTTTAGAAATAAAACAATAATAATAATAATTTACGAAAAACGTTCAATCTAGTGGTTTCGATACCAAGATATAGCAAGTGCTAATTTAACCTTAGGGAACACACATATTTAAGGAGGGACGATATATTTGAAATAGTCTACAAACATCGGTCAACCGGAGTACATTAAAATTGCGAGATAGTTAGATGGGAGCGATAAAGATACCTCCAATCAGATTCAGGTTATAAGGAAAGGGATTTAAATTTATAAAATTTAGGAAATCGTAGGGGGGACCTTTGTGTTTTTTCCACAGGTACAGGTCTACAGGATACGTAATTAAGATGCAGTTGGTCGTGTTTTCCCGACCGGAGAATTAAACAATTACGTACGGGTAAGTTAAAGAATCTATATTTCAATTACAGGTACCTGGTTGCAGAGTGACGTAAATGGAACGCGAACCCTGGCAGTAAATTTCAACAGCTCCAGCGCCGATAAAAAATAATATTATTGCAGAGCTAATATGAATATGTTTAACCGTTATTATCATTTAGGGCAGTGACGTTTTCTCCCAGACAGCCGATGCCGGGCGGTCGGGGGAACACACATACAAAAAAAATGAACGAGCAAGCGAGGTACTTATGTACACCTCGGGGGTGTTGTACACTCAACCAAATGGAGGGCGTTCCGGGAGTACGACATATCAAATTGAAGGCGATTACCTGCAACCCGAACAGCTGAACATCTTTAGACAAGAGAGCAGAAGAGCAGAATCACAATATTAAATATGAAACAAATAAAACTAACAGGTACTCCGCTGAATTCCTACTTCTTGATCTACGCTTTTTAAATCTTTATGATTGAACAATGTGATGACGACACCGAGGCCACACATAAGTGTCAATTGGTGGTCCACCGGTAAGGGTCTTTCCGCATTGTCATGTTGGAGGATGCTCACCATAGACTGATCGGGTCACGCGAGGTTCTGGAAGCAATTCCCTTTCGCGGGACGGTGTCGAGTGATTGGGCGCGAAGGACCGTATGAAATGAGGCGCCAATTTGTATGAAAGGGCATGGTTCGCTGTCGGAGGCGTCTTTGCCAAAAGCACCTCGAGTTACCGGCAAGGTAGTGTGGATGGAGGCATGAGCATGGATTCATGCGAAGAGATTCCTGCAGCATCATCACATTTTTTAATCCTATCGACCTGGAAGCAAACGTATCTCTTACAAGGGTGGGGATAAGTCGGTTTCCAGAGGTGGTCTGTACGCTAGGTCGGTCACGTGGGAGGAAGGATCTGCCTGTCACAAGCTTACGCCACTTTGTACCGTGAGTAGAGTCGTGATAAGGGACGAAATAGATTACCCCTTCTAGAGCCAGTAAAGTAGTTCCGGAGGTGTTCGATACTGGAGTTGATCAGGAAAGGTTTGAAGGCATGTCGTTCTTCTTTTGTTATGGAGGGGTCCGGGTATCTGGTTTATCGTCAAGAGATTTTCCGGGTGCCATGGGTATAGCCTCATCATGCATTGGTCGAGGGGTCGTGTCCTGAGAGCTGACCACCTAGTCAATTTGGTCAAGTGGAGGAGCCAGTACTAGTTTGCAAAGAATTTTTTCCCCATCACCATCCATCCTATCCTCTATCCCGTCTTTATACTTCCATCCTAGGTATAAATTTGTGTTTACTAACAACAGAACGTATTATCACGATTATGTATAGGATCTAGCCATGGAAAGCGGTGCAGAGAATTCGCCAATTATCCGAGTGAAACATTCAAGGTATGTACATTAAAAAATCATTAGGACGTAGAGGGAGAGAGATCAATTTTATAGCCTAGCGAGAGTAATAGCAACCGTGCTCATTATGTAAATATTGGAGCAGTGTATATCATTAGGATCATAGTGGGGACAAATTCAGGATAGTTTAGACCGGACGTGTCCTTCAGACGTTTAAGAGATACAGAGAAATTCTTCCACACCTTACCTAAAAGAACCGAAAGTTACCACGAAATACATTAAATACCTATCCTAGATGTCCTAGGTGCTCCGAAGCAAAAAAATCACACAACGTGGAGTAAAGGGTTTATTGTAAGAATTTCCCGGAAAACTACCTTTTACTGTGTTCAGTCACAGGGGTGGGAAAAACGAGTCATGATTCAAACATTATTGGCGAATCATTCAGTAGGTACGAGAGGAAGATCTACCAACCGGAGATCTGAACGCGCGAGCGAGAGGGAGAGGGGGGTATAAAACCCGAGGAAAAGGGTTGCACCACCAGCAAGTGGTTCCGTGACCGAGGAGAGAGCGTCACCACCGATCTTTGTTGTAAACCTTCTAATTCAAATTCGAGAAGAAGGAATATTGTAAAGTTTTCATTAGGGGGGGGGGGGGTGCACCATTACAACCCTTGATGACGTATTGAGGGTAGCATGCAGCAATTATAAACCCAATTTGTCTAAAATTGTTGAAAATTTATCTAAATGTCAAAAATCGCAATAATTTTGAAATAAACGCCAAGAAAAAATAGGTTGAGTATCATTGGCTTAGAGGAAAGGTAGTAGTCAGATGAAATCAACTAGAAATATTTTCACAAAAGCTGTTGAGTACTCAGCGTTGCTCGGTGTTGTATACAGGGACGTCTTGAGTCGTGAAGGGGCCCATGGGCAACCTATAATTCATCAATTTTGACCGGTCAGTGGTTGAGTGGACATCGCGTTTGGGTTCCACCCAGGAGTTCCGTGGCTTAGTCCCCCATCACGACTCAAGCAACATTTTCGGCTTACTGTGGTGGTAGTAGGAGATTTTCAAATATTATCGGGTTATTCGTTACCCAAAAATGTGTGTATTTCTTTTAAAAAAAATCTTCAGCGTAAAAGATAAACCGAAGAATGAAATGTATTCATGATTATTTAAAAATAGACCCACTAAACCAGGCGAATGCCCTTATTATGGCGCTAAAATAATAAAAACATGAATTAAATAATATATAATAGCAAAATTGAATATAATATCACCTACAACAAAAATTAATAAAAAATCATGTGTGCATTTTATACGCGGTAGACGTGAAACCTTCAGAAAACTTAACTTCGAGAGAATGAAACGAATGCAGAGTATCGGGATAAATGTGTAGTTTATTTATTAAAATATTGTTACAAAGTTTAAAATTATTTTACATTTTATTCTACGAAGCATCGCACAAAGAGAGTGTCGATAGCCTATCTCATTCTCTCGCAAGCTAAATCCTATAAATGTGTGTGATTGTCTCTTTTTAGTGTCGCTCGTTTCCGTTTCATCGAGTTTCAAATCACAACGGTGCTAAAGAAGTTTTCGCTTCAATAATAATGTTATAAAATATACAAAAAAAAAAAAAAAAATTAAATATTCATTATTCTAGGTCCCCGGTCCATTACTTGGGTAAATGTCGCCTGGTTAATTGGTGAATTTTCAGATCTGTTCGGGGTCACCGATTATTGGTAATTATTATGTTTACCAGTGGTATAACTTCCTATAGGTCGCGGATTATTTAATACAGAACACTCGTTTGTAAAATTGATTTCTTTTATTCGATTATCTAAATATACAAGGATCCACGTCAATAATACCTGAAGAGTTTTACGAAACTTGGTGAGGTGTGAGATAGGCTATTGGAAACCGAATGATTTGTAAAATCTCGACTTGACAGCGGCAGTCCAGCACCGCGCGCATTCCTCTGCGCCGCGTCGGCGGTGTTGCACGCTTAAAAATGTTTACAGATGTTTAAAATGTTTCAAATATAAATTAAGAGATTCGTAGTTCCTACGCCTTTAATATAACGAATAGTTAAGTAACTTCCATTGGATATCATCTTAAAATATGAGCAATGCTCGTCTAACATTAGGATAGATGTGAAGGGGTTTTAAGAAAACATAGAATTTATTTGTAAATTTTTTTATTGCAGTTTTAACATTGGAATATTTTATGGTAGGACCCTTTTCTATATACGACTAAGACAGAATAGAAGTAACGATACTTTTAGAAACAATTAATATTTTTTTACCATTTTGATAAATCAATTATTTTAACCAAATTATGAAGTTCAAACGTGCTCTTGTCGGTGCTCTGGTATTAGTGCGTGATATTCTTGTCGTTTATTTGCTATTGAATATACAAATTGTTAGATAAAAACTCTGTACATCCGTGAAAACTAAAATTTGTCGGTTTGAATTATTCCGATCTCTAAAAAAGTTCGTAAACAGTTTGAAACAATCGCACAAGATTTGCTACCAAAAATTGAGGTTTCCTCTAAGTTAGTTCCATAATTAGTTGCTGGAAGTTGAAATAAAATGCTACATAATGTAATGCCTATTTTGAATATTTAATATCTAAAAGAAACTATAAGTAAACATCCTTTACTTACAGGGGTGTCAAACTGGATGTTCTTAAGGGCCATTTATAAGATTTAGCGTGTGCAAGCGGGTCAGACTCAAAATTGAAACCCATCCCTTTACCATTCTGCCAAAATATAGCATCACCACTGCCATCCTACAAATAATTCAACACTCGTCACACACCACCACTAAACCAGCCTTTAATTCCGATATACACCAGCACAAAACACGATCACAAAATCAAATACACCTATCGTCATCTACACACACAACTAAATTTGGAATTAACTCCTTACAATACATCGCACATACGCAATACAACGCATTACCTAATGTCCTAAAACTACCAGAATCAAACAAAAAAATATTGGCAAAGGCTCTAAAAGGATATTTTCTCAGCAACTTTATTAACCAGTGACGAATTTATCTGTCTTCCTTTGTAACTCTTGTATATTCTTCAATTACCTGTATCAAGTGTGTCTAGTCCATTTAAAAATCTATGTATTGTTCATTGATTTCCGTGTTCTTATGTAAAAATAATTTTCCTTTAGATGTATAATGTTGTCCTTCCCAAAATGAGTTTTATTAAACTCATTGGGAGTAATGTATTATAAATTTTATGTAATAATTTTGTAATATATTATTTCTAATAAAAATAAAAAAAAAATAAAAAATCCTCAATTGTTGAAATCTTTATTTAGTTAGATATGTACCTAGCAATAATAAATTTTCATTCAAGTTGAAAGGGAGTGTAAAATGGTAAATTATCTTGAGCCCGACACCTGACCTCTAATGTTTTTGATAAGTTGATGTTGGGTGTCATATTCGTGGTAGTTATTTTAAGAATCGATTGGATGTGTTCATCCGTAAGCCTTGAGCGATATTGATACGTGCTGTATGCTTTCTTATATTCGGATATATATTAACAAAATATTAAATTCTATTTCTTAACGTTAACATTTTGGCAAGAATCAAACATCAAACTTCCTTTAAAAAAGGTTTTTCTCCACTGTGAGACGGCTTGTGGACTTTTAAATTTTCCTTTTGAGAACATGAAAATTTACAGTCGGAACATGAAAATGGTTTATCTCCACTGTGAGACGGCTTGTGGGCTTTTAAATATTCCATTTGAGAAGATGAATAGTTGCAGTCGGAACATAAAAAGGCTATCACTGTTACTAGGCGCATTGAGGAAATAGCCCAAGACATTGAGACACAATTGTTGGAGAGGATTAATACATCACCGTGGTACACACTCCAGGTTGACGAATCTACAGATATCGACAACAACGCAATACTTCTTGTTTATGTGCGATATCTATATCATGAGGATGTGTTATGTGCACTAAAATTGCCAACCAACACCAAAAATGTAGAACTGTTCAAGTCACTGGATGGTAATACATCAGGAAAACTAAAATGGTCACGGGCCATATTGAGAGGGCCTGAGAGCCACATGCGGCCCGCGGTCCGTATCTTTAACACCCCTGAACTGTACGTTTTTACGTCTCCGAGTGATTACTCTGCGAAAACTGGTTCAAAATGACTGCATATGTTATCAGAGAACCGAGCAACTAAAATCAGCACAAAAAAAACTATTGGTTTTTGAAAAACATTTATAATATATGATAGCCATCTCTTTTTTATAAAAGCAATACATTCCTGAATAGGTTAACACATTGCCCACCGTGCATAAGAATGAAAGCTCCAGAGAAACAAAGCCACATAACATAAACGTTGGTTTCCTGCAAGCCATTTGAATAGTCTTTAGCTACATCTGGAAATAATGACACCATCATTAAATTTTGGTTTGTAAATCTCTACAGAAATTTTTTAAATCAGCAATAAATATTATTTATAGGAAGCAATTAGATTGTTGATTTTTTTAAATAATCACAGTTTGAAGTTGGCCTTCTAAGCCGAAATAGCTGTAATATAAAAAACACTAAAATTGTTGCAGAATTGTTGCAAATTTAATAAAATTAAACTTTTACATAATCTTCGTACTCCTTCGAATATTCCTCTTCAGCCAAATACGATATCAGGAGAGATGTCTTTCGTTCCTGAAACAGTAGTGACTAATTATTAAACAAAAATTTAAGCACTTACTTACTATCCTATTTTAAAAAATATATATTTTACCTGATATAGACACTTGGTGCACCCAAGCGCCAAAACGAAAAGACAAAAATTGCAACCAATTGTATTAAAGCACATCGGGAAATAATTTTCAGGTTCAAAATATTTAATCTCTTTGGATACTTCAGTGATGAGTATTAGAGAGTAGACCATCAAACTAAGAATTGAACCCACCACTTGTAACTGAAATGCTTTACAAATGATTCCACGAAGAACAAAAAGTATGTCCAGAATTTCGCACAGATCGCTAATTTCTTGAGCAAGAATTATCTGGAAGTATCTAGATGATTCAGAATAAAGGTTTTTAATGATTGATAACCTGTTATTTATCAATTTGAATCTGTAGTACAAAAGATATACAGAATAATAAGCCTGCATAAAAATAATATCCTTTACCTGAGCCATGAGAACAAGAATAATCGATTCATATTGGCGTATGAAACAAACTCCAAATATATTTGCAAAGATAACTAAATATTCATAAACAACAATTATAACCAAGATCAAACATGAATGTGCATCATTCGCATTTAGGTGCAGTGTCTTTAATTTTCTGTCAATTTCATTAAGACGATTAATAAAATTTATGTAATGAAACTGTAGAACGTTGTTTGATAAATAAGTCACGACATAAGTCAACATTTGTATCCCAAATGCAAGATTTGGAAATGACGTTGGGTCTTCTTGAATTTCAGTAAGAATAGTGAAATCATTAAGCGCCCAAATGGATAGCGCAAAAGGATATATGAATGAAATGATTGATAGAAAGATGGAAAACTTATACTCCTTTAACCCGTTCTCATTTTTAGTTTCTGTATATGGAGACAGTGCCATTAGTAGTGTAAGGCTATATAGAGGACGGAGAATTTTGAAAATATCCATGGCTGTTGAATTCGTCGTTAGAATACGAATAATGACAGAAATTTGAAGAGTGATGGACATTCTATTTAACAAAACAGCTTAAGTAATACGATGATTAATGATGTAGAACAGTCTTCCTCAAAGTGGGCGACGGCTCAATGAAAATTTGGGGCGTTAAGCAAATAATAATAATAATAATAAAACTTTTATTCGTCAATAGATTTTTTTACAATGATACATATTTTGTTCCTTTTTCATTTTATTGACGAAAAGGTCACTGCTCATCTACAATTCAGGATTTCTCCTAGAATGCAGCTAGTTTTCAGCAGTGCATCCAATATAAAAAAAAATATCTAGAAGAGCGACGGCAGACAAATTCTATCTAAAAAATCCGACGGAATCTAGACACGACACGACACGACACCCCTTGAGATGCGATTTAATACTCAAATACTTGGAGTCTCAAACAGACCGCAAAATTAGAGTCGCTTACGCATATAATAATATTTATAATAATATTTCATGTACTTTGTCCATGGTTAAGTTATCTAAATAAAATTTTCTTTTATTTCCGAAATTTTTTTCTAACGAAATACTTCTAAATATGATTAATTAATGAGCGATATTTAATCCCACTGAAACGTTCTTTGATCTCTGAAATAGGATATGGGTCACACCCTATCTATCCTATCCATGCTTAAAAATTATATTTGCAATAATTGTTTTCAGATATGCAGCAGATGGTAATGTAAAAAGTTGAGTTAAAATTATAAGGGGCACCCAAAGATATTGAAATATAAGAATATCTTTGGGGGCACCATATTTTTTTTGACCTCAATGTGAACGGTGGTTGAAATAAGTTTGAGAACCAGTGATCTAGAATGATTTACATTCCTTCGTTTTACTAACTTGATTGGGTCGTTTATTATACAATTATTCGTCGAATATTATGAATTACTTTACGGGGCATAGCAGCTTAAATTTTTATAGAGCTTAGACCAACCATGCTCAACCGGCGGCCGGCCAAGCTTATTGAGGGTAGCATGCAGCAATTATTATAAACCCGATTTGTCTAAAATTGCTGAAAATTTTCTCAACGTCAAAAATCGCAATAATTTTGAAATACAAACTTGGATACACGTTACATCTGAGTTTTACTTTTTTCAGTACTGTAATTGTTGACGAACAATATGCTGATAAAGCGATATGAACTATTAATTTTAGTTTATAATTTTGAAAATCTCAAAATGTTTTTTAAAAGAAGGGGGGGGGGAGGGGTCATGATTTTTTCGTCATAGTACAGTGTTGCGGCCTGCGTAACGTTATAAATATACGTAGGTAGGCCGAAGAAAAAAAAGGTTGAGTATCATTGGCTCAGAGGGAAGAAACACAGAAGCGGTCAGGATAAAGTAGAAATATTTTCACAAAATCTGACTAGTACCCGGCGTTGCTCGGTGTTATAAACAGGGGCGTCTTGAGCCGTGAAGGGGCATATGGGCAACCTATAATTCATCAATTTTGAGCAGTCAGTAGTTGAGTGGGCATCGCGTTTGGGTCCCACCCAGGCGTTCCGTGGCTTAGTCCTCCATCACGACTCAAGCAACATTTTAGGCTTACTGTGGTGGAAGTAGAAGATTTTAAAATATTGTTTAAAATTTGGGAGGCGGAAATGGGTACCGCCGCCCCGGGAACAACACCTCTGCCATGGATCACCCCAAGTGGTTCGCTACGTTTGGTGATTTAGCAAGGGTGCCCAGGTTCATGGGTCTTGGAGGCGGATGACCAAGACACACTGAACCCGAGATTCCTACCCACCCCTTAAACCCTTTTCATTCCCAGAACTCTCCTCTCCTTAAAAAAACCCCCCACACAGCATCCCCAAAGATGACATAGGCCCTGAGGGAAATTACTTTCCTCAGGGCCTCCTGTGTGGAGCTCATGCAAAAAAAGGGAATGTTTGTCTTTCTTTAAAAAAAAATCTGTAGCTTAAAAGATAAACCGAAGAATAAAATGTATCTATTCAAAAATATACCCACCAAACCAGGCGAATGCCCATATTATGATGCTAAAACGATAAAAATATGAATTAAATAATTTAATAACCATAATAGCAAAACTAAATATACCTACAACAAAAATTAATAAAAAAATCATGTGCAGTTCACACGTGGTAGAAGTGAAACGCTCAGAAAACTAAACTTCGAGAGAATGAAACGAATGCAGAGTATCAGGATAATTGTAGGGTATATTTATTAAAATATTGTAACAAAGCTTACAAATTATTTTACGTTTTATTCTACGAAGCACCGCACAAAGAGGTTGCCGATAGGCTACGAAGCACCACACAAGGAGGACACCGATTAGGCTATCTCATTCTCTCGCAGGCTAAATCCTATGAATGTGTGTGTTTGTCTCTTTTTAGTGTCGCTCGTTTCCGTTTCATTCATCGAGTTTCATTCATAACGGTGCTAAAGAAGTTTTCGCTTCAATAATAGTGTTATAAGTTATAAAATATGTAAATGAAATAAAAAAATTATTATTATTCTACGTCTCCGGTCCATTACTTGGGCAACTGTCGCCTGGTTAATTGATGCCTGGCTATTGTGAGGAAGACAGCGTCCTTCGTTTATGACAGTGGTTCCTAACCGGTGGATCGTGGACCATAGGTGGTCCGCGAGATCTAAAATGTGGTCCACGAAACATTTATTCATTTACTACAAAATCGAATCGAAAGGTAACCAAAATCTGATTCTTAACCCTTTTGGTAATAATGATGGAGAGGTAGCTGAATGAAGAGCACATTGAAATGCAAAATGATGGTAATTGCAAGGACACGTTAAATTACGCGATTAACAGTTTGTCATTGTTTATCAGTTTATCAAATAATCCGTGACCAATAGGAAAGTTATACCACTGGTAAGCATAACAATTTTCAGTTCTCGTCGGGGTCACCAATAATAGGGAAGTTATTATGCTTACCAGTGGTGCAACTTTCCCATAGGTCGCTGATTATTTAATAAAGAACGCGTAAAAATTTTTAAAGCGTTAAAAATGTGAATAAAGAGATTCGTAGTACCCACACCTTTAATATAATCGAAGGTTTTAAGTAACTTCCAATAGACATTAGATTTAGATGTTAAAAACCAGTCACTTCCAGCGTTTTAAAATATGAGCAATGCTCGTCTAACATTAGGATAGATGTGAAGGGTTTTTGAGAAAACATAGAATTTATTTGTATTTTTTTTTATTGCAATATTTTTATTGGAATATTTTATGACAGGACGCTTTTCTACATCCCACACGAACATAGAAAACTAACTTTTCGATAAATCACATAAATCTACAGAATAAAATTACAACAATAATATACCGGCATTAGTAAATTAATTATTTTAACGAAATTATGATGTTCAACCGTGCTCCTGTCGGTGCGCTGGTATTAGTGTATGACATTCTAGCCATTTATTTGCTGATGAATATATACCCTTTTAAATAAAAATCTGTGAAAAACAAAAGTTTTCGGTTTGGATTATTCCAATCTCCAAAAAAAAGTTCGTAAACTTTTCGTTTGTTCTAAACAATCGCATAAGATTTATTACTAAACAAGGAGGTTTAAGCTCTTAGTTCCCAAACAACCATAATTAGTTATTTATTAAAAGAAAATAACTTAGTTTACATCACTTTATTTTTTATATTTTATAATATCAACATGTTTCGTGAACCAAGTTCACTTCTTCAGGAATAAAAGTACACAAAAGTTAAAAAATTAATTATAGATTACATGAGAGAAGAAATTGAAGGAGGGGGAAGGGTTGACAATGGTGGGAGTTTCGAAGAATTGGGGATTACCAAGCTATTAGAAGTAAAAGACCGGTTAAGTGGGAAGATATTTAAAACAGGGTTAGCAAAAATTTTTTGCTTATTAATTATGTCAGCTTTGGAATTTACATTTTTTCTTATTTCTAAAATTTCTAAATTATTGATTTGCGATGTTTTATATCCTGTATGTAATATTTGAAGACCTGAATTTATGTCAAAGCTATGATCATATTTTAATAAATGGTCTGCGAACTCAGAATCGCTATTGCCATTTAGTGCTCTGAGGTGCTCTTTAACCCTAATCTCAAAGTTTCTATAAGTTCTACCCATATAAAACGAACTACAATCATTACAATTGAGTTTGTAAACCCCTGATTTTTTTGTTTTTATTTCGCTATCTTTATTGTTGAGTATATATTTCTTCAATTTGTTATTTATGTAAAACGCTGGTTGAATAGTACCGGGAATATTTTTACTAATAATTTTTGACGTATCGTTGTCGACAAATAAAATTCTACGCCAATGTTTATTGTTATCTTTAATATAAACATTGGCGTAGAATTTTATTTGTCGACAACGATACGTCAAAAATTATTAGTAAAAATATTCCCGGTACTATTCAACCAGCGTTTTACATAAATAACAAATTGAAGAAATATATACTCAACAATATAGATAGCGAAATAAAAACAAAAAAATCAGGGGTTTACAAACTCAATTGTAATGATTGTAGTTCGTTTTATATAGGTAGAACTTATAGAAACTTTGAGATTAGGGTTAAAGAGCACCTCAGAGCACTAAATGGCAATAGCGATTCTGAGTTCGCAGACCATTTATTAAAATATGATCATAGCTTTGACATAAATTCAGGTCTTCAAATATTACATACAGGATATAAAACATCGCAAATCAATAATTTAGAAATTTTAGAAATAAGAAAAAATGTAAATTCCAAAGCTGACATAATTAATAAGCAAAAAATTTTTGCTAACCCTGTTTTAAATATCTTCCCACTTAACCGGTCTTTTACTTCTAATAGCTTGGTAATCCCCAATTCTTCGAAACTCCCACCATTGTCAACCCTTCCCCCTCCTTCAATTTCTTCTCTCATGTAATCTATAATTAATTTTTTAACTTAAGTATACTTTTATTCCTGAAGAAGTGAACTTGGTTCACGAAACATGTTGATATTATAAAATATAAAAAATAAAGCGATGTAAACTAAGTTATTTTCTTTTAATAAATAAATAATGACATCACAAAGTAACAACCTTTTAGAAGAAGTTTTCTTCGAAAAAAAAAAAAAAAATTCATAATTAGTTGCTGGAAGTGGAAATAAGCTACAGATGAACATAATATAATGCCGATTTTGAAAATTTATATATCTAGAAGGACTATAAGTAAACATCCTTTGGCACGTATTTACGCCTCCGGTTAATCTCTCTGCGAAAACTGGTTCAAAATGACTGCATATGTTATCAGAGACCCGAGCAACTAAAATCAGCAGAAAAAATCATTAAACGGTTGGTTTTTGAAAAAGGTATATAATATATGATAGCCAACTCTCCTTTTTAAAAGCAATACATTCCTGAGTAGGTTAGGGAACGTACCCATACTACGTGACCAACTTTTTGCAATTTTTAACCATTTTTTTAATTATTTCGTTAGCAGGTACTGCGCAAAGTAGGTACTGTTTATTGTCTATGCATTATTTTTTTTCTTCTTTTTTAACTTTGTGGGTTGGCCAAACTGGAAGGAGACCGGAAACGTCATTCGAGGAAAGATGGCGGCAGACATCACGTAGTTTTTTGGGGCGAGAGGTGATTTTTGAGGAGAGGAGATTGTTATGTGAGATACTAGTGCTATGTAGCCTAGAAAGATTATTTTTATACGTTATGTGAGTGTGTGACGACTCAAATGGCCTTGAAGCCTTTTTATTTTGTTTAATCCCTCGTCGGATGCCGTGTGATTGCTTTATCCACGTGCCGAAGTGAATTGAGACCGTAATCAACGGGTGATGTATTGCGTGCAAGGATTCCTTTGCTGTTCCTTTGGCCGGTGAGATTTCCTCACGCCGCCTGATGGGTGTGGATCTGCTGTGCCTGTTTTGTTGGGTGGATTCCCTTTAAATGAAGCGGCTCTTAGACTCTGGTTGGATTCGCCGATATTACTTTTCTGTTTCTTTGGCCGGTGAGATTTCCCCATGCCGCCTAATGGGTGTGGATCTGCTGTGCCTGTTTTGTTGGGAGGTCTCCCTTTAACCAAGCGCCCCCATGACGTGCTGGATGGTGTCTTGGGGATTGTTGTTGACGTTTGGAAGAGAATCACGGCGACGGGACGTACGCGGAATTAATAACTAACCGTAATTTTGTTATCTCTCTCTCTTTCCAAATCTATTGATAGATGCTAAAGGTATTTATGTTTTTTGTTTAGTTTTCTTTGGTACTATGTCCCTTGCAAAGTACAATAAAGTTTCTTTTAATTTTCAGTAGTAAAATATGTGCTTGATTTATATGCATGACCTCGAATCCCTATCTCCACTATCCTGAGATGGATATTCTGGTTGCTCTGAGAAGATCAGCTGTCGGATGACAAAAGGTATGCTACCTACGCAAAATCTTATTACACAAGCGTGACATTTTGAAGACCCCCCCCCCCCCCCCCTAAACGTGTCACGTAGTATGGGTACGTTCTTTTAATACGTTAACCACCGAGCATAAAAAAGGAAGCTCCAGAGAAACAATGCCACATAGCATAAACCATGGTTTCCTGCAAGCCATTTGAATAGACTTTAGGTACATCTGGAAATAATGAAATCATCATTAAATTTTGGTTTGTAAATCTCTAAAAAAAATTATAACCGACAATAATAATAATTTTTTTAAGAATTAGATTGTTAATGCTTTTACATAATCTCCGTTGTCCTTCGAATATTCCTCTTCAGCCAAATACGATATCAAAAGAGATGCCTTTCGTTCCTGTAACAGTAGTGATTAATTATTAAGAAAAAAATTAACCACTTACTTATTATCTTACCTTTAAAAATATATATTTTTACCTGATATATACACTTGGTGCACCCTTGCGCCAAAACGAAAAGACAGAGAGTGCAACCAATTGTATTTAAGCACATAGGGAAAAAGTGTTCAGGTGTAAAATTTTTAATTTCTTTGGATACCTCAGTGATAAGAATTAGAGAGTAGACCACCAAACTAAGAATCGAACCCACCACTTGAAACTGAAATGCTTTACACATGATTCCACGAAGAACAAAGAGTGTATCCAGAATTTCGCACAAATCCCTTATTTCATGAGCAAGAATTATCTTGAAGAATCTAGATGATTCAGAATAAAGATTTTTAATGATTGATAGCCTGTTATTTATCAATTTGAATCTGTAGTATAAAAGGTACACAGAAGAAGTCTGCATAAAGATAATATCCTTTACCTGACCTAAGAGAACAAAAATAACTGATTTAGATTGACGCATATAACAAATTTTAAATATATTTGCAAATATGATTACATATTCATAAACAACAATTATCATCAAGATCAAAAATGAATGTGCATCATTTGGATTTATGTGCAATGTCTTCAATTTTCTGTCAATTTCGTTAAGACGATTGATGAAATTTGTGTAACGAAACTGTAGAATGTTGTTTGATAAATAAGTCACGATATAAATCAACATTTGTACACCACGTGTGAGATTAAGAAACGACACTGGGTCTTCTTCAATTTCAGCTAGAGTAATAAAATCAGTAAGCCTCCAAATGCATATCGCTAAAGGATATATGAATGAAATGATTGATAGAAAGATGGAAAACTTATATTCCTTTAACCCGTTCTCATTTTTAGTTTCTATGTATGGTGATAGTGCCATTAGTAGTGTAAGGCTATATAGAGGGCGGAGAATTTTGAAAATGTCCATGGCTGTTGAAATTTTCCTTTGAATACGAATATTGATGGAAATTTGAGAAGTGATGGACATTCCATTTAAAGAAATAGCTTTATGTAAAACGATGATTAATGATCTACAATGATTCACATTCCTTCGTTTTAATAATTTGATTGAGTCGGTTATTATACAATTATTATTCGTCTAATATTATGAATTACTTTACGCTGGGGCAGCTTTAATTTTTTATACAGCTTAGAGCAGGGGTGCCCGACCTTTTATTGACCGGGACGTCTATGACATTTATTTTTTCTCACAGGGACCACAAGGTACAGTAATGATAAACTGTTAATCACGTTACTAAACGCTTCCTTGCAATTACTATCATTTTGCAAACCAATGTGCTCTTCTTGGACTTCTTCAGCTACCTCTCCATCATTAATACCAAAAGGGTTACGAAACAACTTTTGGATACCTTTTGATTCGGTTTTGTAGTAAATGAATTAAGCTTAAATTTTATAAAGCTTAGAGCAGTGGTTCTTAACCTTTTTGGAGGTATAGAACCCCACCAGTTTCATATGTGCATTCACCGAACCCTTTTTAATTGGAAAACGGGGCGTGCCATCAGTGGCGGCGGATTACCACAAGGGGGGCGTAATGGGATAGGATGGGGATCGTGATTTCAACAACGGGGGTGGCGCAATGGGATAGAATGGGGCTGGATGGGACAGTGACAATATTCTTCGTAATTTTTTTTCGGCATGCAATTTTTTTTGCCTTCCACCGAACCCCTGAGACTGGCTCACTGAACCCCTGGGGTTTGATCGAACCCAGGTTAAGAACCACTGGCTTAGAGGAAAAGAACAAGGAAGTAGTCAGAATAAACTTGTAATATTTTCACAAAAGCTGGCGAGTACCCGGCGTTGCTCGGGGTTATAAACAGGGCCATTTTGAATAGTGAAGGGGCCCATGGGAAACCTAAAATTTATCAATTGGAATCGGTAGTGTAAAAGATAAACCTTAGAATAATATTTATTTATTAAAGAATAGAGCCCCAGACCAGGCGAAAGCCTTTATTATGGTGCTAAAATAATAAAAATGGAAATAAAATAAAATAATAACAATAAAAGGAAAATTAAATATAAAAAAACCTACAACAAAAATGAATAATAATAATGTTATAACATATACAACATTAAAATAATTATTATTCAACGTGTCCGGTCCATTACTTGGGCCACTGTCGCCTGGTTAACTGGTGACTGGCTATTCTTAGGAAGACAGCCTCCTTCGTTTATGAAATTTGTAACGTATTAATTTTTGTGAGTTTAACTACGCGAGTAGGTACTGTTTAATTTAATATATTTTTATTATTTAGTTTGTCAGTCTGCCGACGGTGAAGTTGGTAACCCCACCACAGACCGCTTCCTGTACTCATTTCGTGAGGCAATCTCCCACGACACGGCCACACAACCTACCAAGCGGCAACTATTATCTATAGTAATGAAGATCTTCGACCCAGTCGGCTTCGTTGCCTGCCTTACCATCAGATCTAAGATGCTACTGCAAGCAGTGTGGCGCTCAAGCGTCGGCTGGGATGAACCCATTGCCCCTGAACACGCCCAGAGATGGACAGACTGGCTAAATCTGTTGCACACGAACAGCATCTCAATCCCGAGACGTTGCCTCTACAACAAACTAAACAACGTAACACTACACCTTTTCTGCGATGCATCGGAGCAAGCTTGCTGTGCCGTGGCCTACTTCACCGAAAAAGTAGATGGATCCTTACGAGTAACATTCCTTGCAAGTAAATGCAAGGTAGCGCCACTGAAGCCTCTCTCCATTCCACGCCTCGAGCTTCAAGCCGCCCTCATAGCAGCGAGACTAGCCCAGACGATCCAAAAAGAAAGCAAAGCCCTGATATCCCGCACCTGCTTCTGGACAGACTCCACAACTGTACTATGCTGGTTACGCACCGACCCACGCGCCTACTCAACCTTTGTGGCAAACCGATTGGGGGAAATAGACGAACTAACCAACATACCCGACTGGAAATTGGTACCCACAAAACTCAATCCCGCTGACATAGGAACACGAGACTTAGAGGTACCAGACTTAACACCAGAAGGAAGATGGTTTACTGGCCCAGCCTTTCTCACTTCCCCGGAGGGTGCGTGGCCAAAAGAACGGGCACCCGCCCACAGGCCTGACGACCTGACACTAGAAGTCAAACCTCACTACGTTGGCCTTGTGTCCACCAGGGGCGAAGCACTCCCATCAGTAGAGCGGTTCTCCTCATGGCACCGGCTGATTCGCTCCACAGCTTGGATCCTCCGATTTATCAGACGATGCAAGATGGGGCCCAATAAACCAGTAGAAGGCCCACTACTAGCCGATGAGATAAAAGCAGCAGAACACAGATGGATCAAAAGGTCCCAGGAAGACGCTTTCACAACTGATCTACACATCATCCGACAAGGTCAAAAACTGCCTGCTGGCAGCCGCCTCAACTCCCTGAACCCATTCTTTGGACCAGATGACCTACTACGAATGGGGACCCGACTACAAGCCTTGGAAAGAACAAAGAGTGTGGCCCGAACTCCCATAATACTGGACGGCGACGAACCCTACACTCGACTTCTTATCAGTCACTACCACAAAAAGGCGGATCATCCTAGTACTGAGAAAACAGTAGCAGAAATACGCAATCATTTCTTCATAATACGACTACGCACAACAAGCAGGAAGATAACGCACGCCTGCCCCACTTGCTTCATACGACGCAGCAAACCGACTCCACCTCTGATGGGCGCATTACCACCACCCCGCCTGATGCATCACGTCCGCCCATTCACACACTGTGGGCTTGACTATTTCGGCCCTATGGCTATCACGGTCGGTAGGCATCGAGAAAAACGATATGGAGCCATCTTCACCTGCCTCTCGACACGCGCCATTCACCTAGAACTAGCCGCTTCACTAACTGCTGACTCGGCCATCATGGCCCTACAAAGAATGACCGCCCGCAGAGGACAACCAGCAGCCATGTACTCGGACAACGGGACAAACTTTCACGGAGCTGACACCGAGATGAGGGACGCCCTGCTGTCAATAAGTCAAGACGCCAGAATGATTGACGCAATAGCTACCCAGGGCATCGAGTGGCACTTCATACCACCACTAAGTCCGCACATGGGGGGAGCTTGGGAAAGATTAGCCCTAAGCGCTACACTAAAGGAAAGAGCACCAAAAGAAGAAACGCTACGCACCGCACTTGCAGAAGCTGAGTTTGTGGTAAATAATCGTCCACTCACCCACATTTCAGTTGACCCACGTGATGAAGAACCTCTAACACCCAACCACTTTTTGCTAGGGTCAGCCGGGAAGCGCCCTCAATTATCCTTCTACGACAAAAAAGAAGAGGAAACATGCCTACGCCGCCAGTGGCGCATCGGACAACAACTTGCAGACACCTTCTGGAGGCGATGGCTGCGGGAATACCTACCTACCATGGCTGTCCGGCAAAAATGGCACCATCCAACTACACCAATTAAGAAGGATGACCTAGTGATCATCGTGGACCCAGCACTGCCTCGAAACAGTTGGCCACGTGGCCGTATCATCGAAGCAATACCTGCAGCTGATGGACAAGTCAGAACTGCCCGGATCCAAACCAGCACTGGGATATACGTAAGGCCGGCAGTCAAAATCGCCGTCATTCTGCCTGCCACGCCAGCAACTGATGAAACTGTACACTCTGCGAAGACACCCGACTCAAAACTCAGACATCGGAAAAGGACACGCCCCACGAAGTAGCTGAGCACAGTCGAGACTGCACTGAGGGGAGTGTATGGAACGTGTCGTAGGAATCCGTGTGCATCTAACGAGTGCGCGAAAGCTTTTGACAACCATGGAAATTCAAGAATGGAATTTACGCTCCCACAGAGTACCATGCCGCCAGCACGACAATCTGAGAGCTGCTATTGGCTAGCGGAATTATGTGCATGTGGTTCCCCTTCCAAATGACTTGTCTGCAACGCTATTATGTCCTTTAACTAACTAATCAATTGAAAACATAAATGAAATTGATAATGAATACATGCAGCAGCCTCATTGGACTGGAAAACACATCTGAATAACCACCTAATGCTTCCACAAGGGACTCCAGACAGCAATGATCAACGCCAAGGAAATGGCTGACTATTTACGTCACCCCCACTATGCGACCAGCCGAGCCACTATTGGTCAATTCTGAACAAAGGAAAAATCGGAATCGTAAATATTTACGACAGCGAATTCATCTTCCGAAAAATTTGGAGCTCAATTTCGAGAAATTGGGAATAATTTGGATCAAGAAATAAACATCATCACCTAAAAATGAGTATGTACTACAAAAACAACCCAAAAACTGACGTCTATCAGTGATTGTTGCACTTTAAGAAAAATATTTACTGTTTAAAATTGTACCTTATATCACATATGTATACTTGTACCTTTTCTTGTAAACACAATAAAAATGATGTGAAGCTTTGGGATCCTGAGTTGGTAAAATCTTGGCAAAAACTATCACACATAATTTTAACACAGCTGACTTCCAATCGTAGCGACCAGGGAAATTACCTAAAACAAGTACCTTAGAAAAATTAAGGAGGTTCTGTCCCCCAAACATCCGACCTGAGTTTGCCCTATAAAAATAGAAGTCAAACCGGTAGGAAGTCAGTTCAAAACTATCAGCCAAGAAGAAACAATACCTACTCAAGATACCAACAGTCTCCAAGTTCAAACCTCTTTTCAAGTGTTTTAATCAGTCTTAGATTCAGTTTACCTCTCCCAGTATCCCAGTAACCTAAAATCCTAAAAACCCCAGTCTCCCACAGTCTCCAAAGTGAAAAATATTTATTTTAATCCAGTACTCAAATCAGTTTTGCCATTATACCTAGAAGCATTTTTTGTCAAAGTAGTAAATTCATTTAAAAGACCAGTGGCATTCCAAAATCCACTGGCGTACCAAACTCCATTGGCGTGTCATTGTGGCCAGCTCCCTATTATATTTAGTTTATGTACAAACGTCTAGTACAACTCTATTATAATATTAATTTACTTTTATAATATTATTATTTTTTTTATTTTTTTTTCTCAATTTTAAATTTGAGAAAAAAATTAAATGGCGATCCCTAACATTAATAATGCAACTAAGGAAGAATTGACACAATTGTTGTCTGAAGTTAAAATTGTCCCAGAATCAGCATTATCTGCAATGAGGGAGCAGGCTCGCTTGTACTATAGAAATTTAAAACAAATAGCTGGTACTTCTTTGGATACGGAAGGAGAAAATAAAGGTAGTACAAATCAGACTACCAACATTGTTAATAATTATTATACTACAACTAGCACTAGTCCTTCGATTCACAATTATTGGGGTATAAAATTTCCGGGGATATCTGACGTCAGAGACTTCATTCAACGCGTAGAGGAATTAGCTAGGTGCCGTCGAATCGAACTTTCTTTCGTTGTCACTGCATTTCCGGACCTTTTAGAGGGTAGGGCTCTTGCGCGGTACCGAACAATTTTTAAGGAAACATTAACTTGGACAGAATTAAAAAATTTCCTTTTGCTGCGTTGTGACAAAAATGCCAGTCAAACGGAAGCTCTTAAAGCGCTACTCACGATGAAACAAAAGTACAACCATGGTGTTGTAGACTACGTTGAGGACATTCAATTAGCAAATACTCGACTCAACTTACTTCTTCCCGAAGAACAGGTTATAGACCTGGTATGTAATAGCCTACTTCCAAAATATGCTATTGTCATAGCATATTTTAATGATAAAAACATTGACTCCTTGGTGAATGTTTGTACACGTTTTGAGAGAAGTTTATCTCTATCGGACAATTCTGATTCTAAGGCAGATAATTTAAAAAGAAACCATACTATAAACCTTTCCAACAAAATGAGAGCTCACCTGCTTCTGCGTCGGCATCAGCATCAGCTTCTGCTTCTTCTAAATCTTCAACGTTTAATAAATCTAAGTTTCGGTGTACCTTCTGCAATACTCAAGGGCACACCAAACCTTTTTGTAGGAAATGGAAATCTGAATCTCAGAGGGATTCTGACAAACGTAAAGATGACTTCGCTCGCACAAACCCAATAAACTAGAGTGTTATCCTCTGCGTCCTGCTAGCAAGGATGTCAGGAGATCATCACCCTTAGTTTACAGCTCCAGTAACCGGTTCTTCAGGCGTGACATGGACGCATGCATGCCGATGACTAGTTCTGGACAAGACATTAGACCCCATGCGAATATTTATATTCATAATCTTGTCTTTTCGGGTCTTTTGGACAGTTGTTTTAGCGGTTCTCTTTACAACTTCTTTATTAGTTTAGGCTTTAGTTTAGATAAATTAGAATCTTACGTTACCACCGCTGACGGGGTACGTCAAGATGTAATTGGTACTATGCGAGTACTAGTTACTTATAATAATATTAAGAAATATATTACTTTTTTTGTTATTCCGTCCCTTTCACCTGTGATTGTTTTGGGGGTGGACTTTTGGAAACGGTTTGACATAGCACCTCAATTGTTTTCAAACGTTAACAGTGGTCGTTATTTTGAGAATACTATTGGTGAGATTCGCAAGATCATGTCAGTTTCCCTACTGTCCCCTCAAGACAATCGTAGGTTTAATGCCGTTATAGATAAATTTAAATTAATTTCGTTCGAAAATTGTGGATTGGGTCGTACTCATATAGTTCAGCACAAAATTAATACGACGGGAGAACCCATTAAGCAACGCTATTACCCTTTGTCTCAAACACGTCAAAAACAACTTGAATCTCAACTTAAAGAAATGCTAGATTTAGGTGTTGTTCGTCGTTCGCGTTCGGCTTGGTCGAATTCGTGTTTGGCTTGGTAGGATGGTTCTGCAAGGTTCTGCTTGGACTCCAGAAAGCTTAACTGGGTCGCGACAAGAGATTTGTACCCACTGCCATATATTTCGCGTATTTTAGACAAGCGACGTGGTGCACGCTTTATATCTTATATTGATTTATCGAAAAGTTTCTGGCAAATTCCTTTACATAAGGACTCTCGCTCCAAAACGGCTTTTGTAGTACCTGGTCATGGCCTATTTGAATTCATTAGGATGCCGTTTGGGTTAAAAAACGCACCAAGTGAACTTCAGCGTCTGGTAGATGCACTTTTTGGTCCAGAGTTTGACGAAAACGTTTTTTCCTATATGGATGACCTAATTATAATTTCAGAAGATATCGGTTCACTTTTAGAGCAATTAAATAGGGTTTTCTTACGTCTGAAAGCAGCAGGCTTAACTATCATTTTGAAAAAGTGTGAGTTTTCTAAGGACGAATTGAAGTATCTCGGTTACGTTGTGGATGCAAAAGGTCTTCGCACAGACCCAGTTAAGTTGAAATGCATTCGTACTTACCCCATTCCAAAGAATTCTAAACAGGTAAAAGCTTTTGTTGGCCTGTGCGGGTATTATAGGCAACAATTATTATAAGCAATAATTATCAGCCTGAAACACTCATCCACATTATAGGGATTAAAGGCGTTTTATAAAGGATTTTTCAACCATTGCTGCTCCCTTTACAAAACTCACTGTTTCAAGGAAGGGAATTAGTAATTTTTCTTGGTCTCGTGAAGCGGAGGTCACTTTTAAGAAATTAAAGAAGGCGTTGACTTCTGCCCCTGTTATTAATTGTCCGGATTTTCCGCTTCCTTTCACGATTCACTGTGACGCGAGCAACGTTGAGATCGGTGGTGTGCTTACACAGGTCTTCGAAGGGGAAGAACATCCTGTTTCCTTTTTTTCTAGGTTTCTAAATGTCCATGAGCGAAACTACGGCGTTACGGAGCGCGAACTCCTGGCGGTATTGGATTCGGTCAATCATTTTAGGCCTTACGTAGAGGGAGCTCATTTCTCAGTGGTAACGGATCACTCCAGTTTGCAATGGTTAGTGTCATTATCTAATCCAACGGGTAGACTTGCCCGCTGGTCTACTCATCTGTCACAGTACTCTTTTGACGTTATACACAGGAAAGGTAAATTAAATACGGTTTCGGACGTTCTTTCACGTAAAGACGTTTCTGTAATTTCTGCCATTGATTCGGTTCCCACGAGTACAGATACTTGGTATAATACTTTATTTCCTAATTGTAAAATAAATCCACAACGTTTTAACAATTTTCAAATTAAGGAAAATAAATTGTTTCGTCACTCTAAATCTCGTTTCGCTCTGCAGGAGGATACAGCTTGGAAGCTTGTTGTTCCTTTTGAGGACCGTAACGCTATTCTTTCTAAAGAACATGAATCGGATATTTCTTGTCATCCAGGAGTTTTTAGAACATATAAAAAAGTTCAACTTCATTATTTTTGGCCGGGAATATATAACGACGTAAAAATTTTTGTTAATAAGTGTAAAGTAAATAAGTAAAAAAATGTTAATAAGTGTAAAGTAAATAAGTGCAAGGCACATAAAATTAACACTGCTGCGCCGGCAGGCATTTCTACGAACCCGAAAATAGTCACCAGAGCTATGCAAATGCTGTCTTTTGAATTTGTCGGTCCTCTTCCGCGTAGTTATGCAGGTTTTATGTATATTTTAACGGTTGTTGATGTGTTCTCTAAATATACATAGATTTTTTCCCTTAGAAGCGCAACAACTAAGAGCATTGCTAAAAACCTTGAACAATATATATTCCTTGTGCACGGAGTGCCGCAAACGTTCGTATGTGACAACGGGAAACAATTTGTTTCGAAAGAATTTAAACAATTATTGACAGATTATAATGTTCCCCCTCCTTTTTATAATGCATATTACACTCCCCAAAATAATGTGGTCTAACGCTTTAATCAAACTATTGGAACTGCCTTGTCTATTTTAACCGAGTCAGACCAACGTAACTGGTCAAGATTTCTGCCACAAATTCAATCAGCTCAAAATAATACAGTTAATTTTTTCTACAGACTTCACGCCTTTCTTCCTTATGTATGGTAGGGAACAGATTATTGATGGAAATTTCCATAAAAACAACCTGTCGTCTGGTGTCACAGACACTACATTGCAGCAATCTAGGGACGAATTTGCTAAAAAATTGGAAGACTTGGTTCCTATTTACGAACAAGTTTCAAATGCTCTGTTGCAGGCTTTTAAAAAGAATGCCCAACACTAAAATTTGTGCCGTTAAGACGGTTAATTATGAAGTAGGAGAGATGTGGTTTAGAGAAAGAATTTTGTTCAATCCAGTGGACCGAATTATTTTTCTCACAAATTGGCCCCTAGATTCGTTCGCAATGTTATTAAAGGTAAAGTCTCTAATTTGGTCTATACTCTAGCTGATATGAACGGAAAAATTTTAGAAAATTTTCATGTAAAGGACATTGTTCGATTAGATTAAATATGTCTTGCTTTTTATGAATAGATGAAACCAACGCGGTAGTATGCAGGACTACCAACCCTTCATACTATTTCATTTGTTTCGTCAGTGTTTTTTTCTATTCACTTGCTTTTGGGGCTTTGTAACCTCAAGAGGGTGTGACTAGAATTTTTACAAATTTCTACTCTTTTGCTATTTCATTGTTTTTTTTTTTTATTTTTATTTATTAATCTTCTTTTAGGAAACGTCGTTTAATGTAATGTCGTTTTCTCTGATTCGTGTGATCAGTGGCGCCCAAAATTTAGTTTAGGTCATATTTTTGCAAATGTCTTACTCTTTTATGAAACAATTTTTTTTTCTCCCTTTTTGCTTACGATATACATAATGTTCGTATAAAATGAGACGTTTCGTCCTCTTCATTGTATTCGATTGTTATTTCTATGCACACAAACACACACTGATGCGTTCGTTAACAATCGGACATATTGTATTGTCATTATGTTTAAGTTAGAATCCTTCTTCGATTAATTTAATTTATTTTTATTATTTAGTTTGTCAGTCTGTCGACCCTTTTGACGGTGAAGTTGGTAGCCCGCGCCGGGAAAGATGGCTGCGGACGTAAATTTGGATTCCCTGACGGGACGTTTTTATTTTGGCACACTCGTGTGTCCATTTTGGCGGTCTAACGTAGCCATCTATCAATGTGACCTTTAAACTTGTAAATGCGTTGTGTCTATAATGGGAATAAATATCAGACGTGGACGATTCTTCGCCAGCGATGCCTAAAGTCAGAACGAAGAAGAACAGCCGTTATGCCACACGGTTATGACTATCATCCCCGACCCGGTCTCCAATGTTGATTTGACGATGGAGGAATCGTATATTGCGTCGTAACTCAAAGGGCACAGACACTTGGACAAACAAAGAAAGAAAGATTGCTTCAGAATCTACAAGATTTCAGAAAAATAGTGTTCTCCGCGCGCATATTTTTCAACCTCTCGAGGCTGGCGCATGACATCTCTTGGGATCTGGTGAGCAGCCTACTCACGCTGCAGGGTACACACGCGGCCGGTATGGCAGGTTTGACAGCAGTATTGTGTGTGGTTCATTTGTGGTGCTCATAATATCAAGAAACAGCAATTTGCACGGAGGTCTAAGACGTCAAGGCACGCGTGCTGTTTGGGGGTGAGAATTCTCGGTTTGAGGCTTCTTTACGCGGTTGCGAAAGAGCCCCCCACCTGGATGCTCGAGGGTTTCCCGAGGAAGAAGCCCGTATGTCCGGGATCCTGGCCACGGATAGAAAGATGTCCAAGACGTTCTTTGTGTCCAAGAAGTTCTCGCGTGGGTTTGCGGATAGTTTAGTCCAGCTCTCTTTCTCTCACCTGTTACCGTTTTCACCGAGTAGCATAAGGTATGTACATGTGTTTGTTTATTTTAATATAAATAAGAATTGCTCTCTAACCAAATCTTTCATTTGAGATGAACCCTACAATTTTCCCACTAACTTGAGATGGATTGACATTGCTCTGCCTTAACCTACATAATTTTACATTACAAATTAACTGACCTTCCCATTGACATACTTGGTCAATCTGTCTATATCTACAAATGTATTCCCTTCATGCCTTAAAAAAGCTACAGCTATACTCATACATAAAAGTGGTAACAAAAAGGATACATATATATATATTTAGCGACCAATAAGTCTCATAAGCTCCTTTTCAAAAATTTTGGAAACTGTAATGAAGAAGCTAATTGTTCAATTTATTGAACAAAACAAATTATTATCACCATCTTAATATGGCTTTAGAGAAAATCTAAGCACCAATGATGCCATAGAAAATCTAATAAGCATTGCTATAAAAAACATAGTTGATGGGAAAAAATGTTTGGCATTATTCATAGATCTTCAAAACGCTTTTGACACAATAGACCATAAAATATTACTAACTAAGCAAAAAAAAAAATAGACATGGCCGAAACAACAATGAACTTATTGGAGTCATATAAAACAGGGCGAGAATAACAAGTACAAATTGGCAAACAAAAGAGCAAACTTCTATCTTTAAATTATGGCGTCCCTCAATAAAGTGTACTGGGACCGATTCTATTCATTATCTATATCAACGATTTAACTAACCTTACCATTGAGGTATAAAAAAATTTAAATGAACCTTACCATTAAAGGAAACATAATCAGTTTTGCTGATAAAACTGTTTTATTATTGTAAGAAGAAAATTGGACGGATACATTTAATGAAGCTGAAAAAAGGCTTAGTACACTTCAAAATTGGCTTAAAATCAACTCGCTTACCCTTAATATAAGCAAAACAAAATATATAAAATTTTCAATGATCTTAAGGGTCCAACCAATAAAATCACTAGAACTAAAATTACATGAATGCCATGAAAATAATATACACTGTTACTGCCCCGTCATCGAAAAAACACAAAAGATAAAATATCTCGGAGTAATAATTGACGAAAACCTTAGATGGGACCTACACATCAAAGGTATTACGGAAAAACTCACAAGCCTTATAACGTGGTAAATAAAAAGGATATGAAAAAGGTCTACTACACGTTATGTAATTCTCGAATTGAATATGCAATCATAGGATGGGGATCTGCTACACACAGGTACCTATATAACCTGAATACGATTCAAAAAGGAATCATAAAGACCATATTGAAAATACGAATTAAAACGCCTTCAATTGAAATTTTCAATAACTTTGATGTACCAAATATACAGCAAATACATGCCAAAAATATATTATTGAAGCTCTTCAAAAATAATGAATCCTCTACTCGACCATGTATGTATAACACTAGATCGAATAAAAATGATATAAAAAATATTCCAAGTTATAAAACCACATTTGGACAAAGAAACTATGTCATACTTTGCAACAAAACTCCATAACATCCTTCCCCAAGACATAAAACCAATGAAAAATTCTAATTAACACAAATCAAGAATAAGAATATGGCTGAAAGAGGTCAATGAAAAAACCCTAATGAAGACACTAAAAACGACATAGAAGACAAATAAACTATATTTAAATAACTTTAGTCCGCCTCGGCACAGGACCCCCTAATGAGGAGGACTAAGAAATACAATATTTTAAACTAAATTTCACCATTATATTTTGTGTGAACAATTATTTTATATAGTCGCTAAAATAAAAATAAAAAATAAAAAATGAAAATAGCAATTACGGATGCATAATTTCCTTTAATATAACCAATGATTATGTTACTTCTATTAGATATTAGAAACAATCACTTCCAGCAACTTAAAATATGAGCGATGCATATCAAACACTAGTAAAGTTATAAAAAAAATATGTATTTATTGTTATTAAGTTTATTTTGTAGAACTCCATATTAAATTTTATTTCTTTTATTTATTCAAAATATGACTATTTAATCTATAAACACCGTTTATTATAAACAAGTTATGCTATTATTACGCGTTACAGCTGTTTCGCCTTCCGAAAACAGTTTGATAATGCCTTCAGAGGGCGAAACAGCTGTCGTTCATTAAAATACTTACATATCAGAACTCGTTTGTAATAAACTGTTTTTATCTATTAAATAATAATATTATTAGGATAGATGTGAAGGGATTTTATTTTATTTTTATTTATTTATTAATTTTCAACGCCCTGATGGGCTTTTACATGACAAGTTTATGATACAGAGACAGTTTTTCTTTTTTAATAAAAAAGATAAACTATAAAAACATAACAAGTAAACCATATGAAAGGTAGGTATACAGATAAATTTAAGGAAAGATGGTGCATTACAATAAAAGAGAAAGTATCTTAGTTGTGAATGGCATAGAAAATAAATTAGTTGGTATGTTAGTAAATACAAAATTTACAGGTGACTGATTAAATGTCATAAATAATACATGACAAAATGCAAGATACATAAAAAGAAAACGTTAACAAGTTTTTACAGAGAGATAGAAATACACAAATATACGCAATAGACCCTACGTGATGCTCCTTAGATATCAAAATATTCTACATAAAAATATTGTTCAGATATTTCTTGAATAGCGGTAAACTTTTATTAAATACATCGATATTTTGAGAAAATGTTGAAAATATTTTTTTATTACTAAGGTTTATTGAAATTTTTAATTGATTTTAATCTTTTATAGATGCTACATGAAAAGAGAATACAAGTAACGATATTTTGAGAAACATTTATTAAATTCTAAATTTTTGTTCAATCAAATAAAAGTACAGTATTAAGTTACAGCAAACATATAACGGCTATACGATAAATTAATTATTTTAACCGACAGGTGATGTCAACCTTGCTCCTATCGGTGCCCTGATATTAGTGCAAGAACTTCTTGCCATATAGAAGTGTACATAGAACTTGAAATAATATCTAGAACTATACTATTTCACAATTAATTAATTAAAAATAATATGTGTTAGGTATATTTGCGGCATTTTCCAGAGTGGATGATACTCTCAGTATTGCACTGGTGTAAGACTACTATTCGGAATTGAAATGGCTTTAGCCATATTTGGTGATAAGTTCTGAATAGCCAGGTACTTCCCCACCTTCCTCTTTCCCAACTCCTTCCCCTACCTACTATTGATGGTAGTAGTATGATCAAAAGTCATGAAAGGTTGAAAAATACCTGACAATGCCAATTTGGTCACTAAACACGGCTATACGGCCTTTAGTGTGTATTTATGCCTTCGGGTTCTCACTCTGCGAAAACTGGTTCAAAATGACTGCGTATGTTATCAGAGATCCGAGCAACTAAAATCAACAGAAAAAAATCATTGGTTAGTTTTCGAAAAAGGTACATAATATATGATAGCCGTCTCTTATTATTATAAGCAATACATTCTTGAGTATTTTCGTTATTTGTTTTTGGGGTGTTATGCCGTGTCGCGCTACCTCCTTCTTTAGCCAACGTTTCGGACATCGTTGCAGTGTCCATCATCAGGGCAGATCCGGCAGATCTGGTAGGCCTACCTACCAGATCTAACAGATCTGCCGGATCTGCCCTGATGATGGACACTGCAACGATGTCCGAAACGTTGGCTAAAGAAGGAGGTAGCGCGACACGGCATAACACCCCAAAAACAAATAACGAAAATGCTTTTGGCCGTGAAAATCTTAAAACTTATCCATTCTTGAGTAGGTTAACAAATTGCCCACCGAGCATAAAAAAGGAAGCTCCAGAGAAACAAAGCCACATAGTATAAACCTTGGCTTTCTGCAAGCCATTTGAATAGTCTTTAGGTACATCTGGAAATAAATAAACCATCATTGAATTTTGCTTTGTAAATCTCTATAAAAAATTATAACAGACAACTATTTTTTTTTTAAGAATAAGATTGTTAATGCATTTACGTAATCTCCGTTGTCCTTTGAATATTCCTCTCCAGCCAAATGCGATATCAAAAGAGATGCCTTTCGTTCCTGAAATAGTAGCGATTAATTACTTTTGAAAAATTTAACCACTTATTATCTTACTTTAAAAAATATGTATTTTACCTGACATAGACACTTGGTGCACCCAAGCTCCAAAACAAAAAGACACAAAGTGCAACCAATTGTATTTAAGCACATCGGGTAATAGTCTTCAAATTTAAAATATTTAATCTCTTTGTATACCTCAGTGATGAGAATTAGAGAGTAGACCATCAAACTAAGAATTGAACCCACCACTTGAAACTGAAATGTTTTACAAATTGTTCCACGAAGAACAAAAAGCATGTCCAAAATTCCGCATAAATCCCTTATTTCTTGAACAAGAATTATCTTGAAGTATCTAGATGATTCAGAATAAAGGTTTTTAATGATTGATAGCCTGTTATTTATCAAATTGAATCTGTAGTATAAAAGGTACACAGAAGAATATGTCTGCATAAAGGTAATATCCTTTACCTGAATCACGAGAACAAGAATAATCGATTTATATTGGCGTAAATAACAAATTCCAAATATTTGTGAAAAGATAACTAAATATTCGTAAACAACAATTATAATCAAGATCAAACATGAATGTGCATCATTCGGATTTATGTGCACTGTTTTTAGTTTTTTGTCAATTTCGTTAAGACGATTGATGTAATTTGTGTAATGAAACTGTAGAATGTTGTTTGATAAATAAGTCACGATATAACTCAACATTTGTATCCCAAGTGCGAGAATAAAAAACGACACTGGGTCTTGTTTAATTTCAACAAGAGTAGTAAAATCAGTAAGCGTCCAAATGGATAAAGCAAAAGGATAAATGAATGAAATGATTGATAGAAAGATGGAAAACTTGTACTCCTTTAACCCGATCTCATTTTTAGTTTCTGTATATGGAGATAATGCCATTAGTAGTGTAAGGCTATACAGAGGACGGAGAATTTTGAAAATGTCCATGGCTGTTGAATTTTTCGTTAGAATACGAATATTGACAGAAATTTGAAGAGTGATGGACATTCTGTTTAACAAAACAGCTCAAGTAATACGATGATTAATGATCTAGAATTCTAGAATGATTCAGATTCCTTCGGTTTACTAACTTGTTGGCGTCGGTTATTATACAATTATTCGTCGAATTACTTTACGCTGGGTGATAAGCCTGAAAGATTGGATTGGATTCACTGGGGCTTAGCCAGTTCGTCACTTCATTTGGATAGAGTTCTAACTTCACTTCACCTTGTTCTAAGATATGAAGTGTCGAAGTGTGCAAAGACGATTCTCTACCAAATTACCAATTTCCGATTTTAAGATTGAATTTTGTGTAAAATATTTTTATTGAATATAAAATATTTTCCATTATATGATAAATTAAAATTTCAATACATTGCAAAAATTCGCCTTTGCTAACTTTGTAAACTTAAAACATGGTAAGGTGAAATTAGAACCCTATCCAACCAAAGCTAAAGTGGCAAACCATAATGCGCCTCGTATTAATGATCAACTGTCAGATACAAACAAAATATATAGTGTAAGTGATGTTAGAACCTTGTAAATTGAATTATTGTTTAATGTTTGATGTTAGAAATTTGTTATACATATATTTACAAACAACACAGATGGTTCAGAAAATTATGTTGGGTGTAGAAATGAGCAAAGAAATGCTTTGGCATTCAAAGGTCATTTTTGAAAGAAAAAAAGTTAGAACCCTATCCTGATGACGACTTTCCTACTAGGAGGAGAGAAACTTAAATTTTTGTAGAGTTTAGACTGCTTGGAGGAAAGAATCAAGAAAGTGGTCGGAATAAAGTAGAAATATTTTCACAAATGCTGACGAGTACCAGGCGCTGCTCGGAATTATAAACAGGGCCGTCTTGAACCATGAAGGGGCCTATGGGTTATAGTTAATAAAAAGCAAACAAATTTTTAACAAAAAGGTATATTTATAGTGGTAATAATAACAACAAACCTAGTAACAACCTAATATGTAAAAAAAAACTTCTTTATAGAGGCGATTTATCTTCAAAAATATCCCGCATATTACCAGATCATATTTCTCCAGCTTTCTATACTAATTCTAAAATAATAAAAAATAATTAATAACAAGGATATTTCTAATAAATTGGAAAAAACGGGATATACACTTTAGAATTTTGAAGCATTGCAACATACTAAACGCCTGAGTGACTTAACTTATTATTAGTTTCAGGTGCACCAAATAAAAATGCATTAGTTGAAATGAGATAAGGTTTCTTATTCAGGATTTAATCAATTAAGTGTGTGGAGTAACTATTATTTAGAGCAACTTCTTTAATTTTTGATAGTTCAATAGATCTCCAGAATAGAGGTGGCTGCCAAATTCAACCACAGTGCGCACTTGCGATTTATATAAGGTCAGAATTTATAAAATATCCGCGGGCCCTGTACAATACGCCCAGTTTCTGAGAGGCTAAGTTAACTCTGGCTTCGATGGAGCCCCCGAACCTGAGCTGGTCACTTAAATTACGATACGATACGATTGTACCACCCCAGCCAGGAGTACTCCTGTCCCGGTGAGACCGGTACACCAGGGGGTACTGATTTGTTAGGACTGGAACACACGCTCTGGGGATGGAAAGGAGGTTGGAGTTCGACGAGTTCGGAGAGTTCGAGAAATCGACCGGTATACCTACATGGCAACCTAATAAGCCAATATTGGAATATAGGATGGGCAGGAATAGAGGAATTGATTGAGCTTTGGTTTTCGTTTCTCGCCTTTCGCTTATTTTGCTTCCGGTTTCTTCTCGCTTCCAGCTTATAGCTTCGTTCTTTCATCTTCCCGCTTTTAGCTTCCCGCGTATATATGTATTTTTTGGTTTTTGCCTCCTGCTGCTACTTGATTCTTGTTTCCAGCTTCCCGTTTTGTTATGCTTTCCGCGACACTCTTCCAGCTTCCCCCTGCTTTTTTCCCGTTTCCCATTGCTTCGTGCTTTCCGCATCCACAGCTTGTTGCTTCCTATTTTCTGGTTCCCGCTTCACGCTGCTTCTTAGTTCCTGTTTATTGCTACCTGCTTCCCATTTAGCGATTTCAGCTCCCAACAGCTTCTCACTTCCTGTTTCTCGTTGTTTCCAGCATTCCGCTTTCCATTCCCGCAGCTTCTCGTTTTCGTATTATAGGTATTCGCTTCCCGGCATGTCCCCATCGTGAGACTAGTTCCAGTCTTCTGTGATTAGTTACTCCCTGCCTCCGCCATATATCCAGAGCATTTGATCTTCATATTTTCATTGGTGTTCCTTTATTTCCTTGTTGAGGCGGTTTTGTGTTAAACTATTTTCTATGTCCTTCCCAGACAACACGGTTTTTTCTTCCAGTATTCTGCTAACCACCACAAATTTCGTGAATTACCTGTCTAAATAAATAAAAAGTAACAAACCTAACCTAGACCATACTTGAAACCTTTAATGTAACCGTGAGATTGTTGTGTACTCGTCCGAATGGACTAATTTATGTCTCTCAATGGGTACACGATGTTTATCAGAGCTCAGTGCTCCTCAACCTTTCCTGAAATAGTGAAAATCAACCTTCCAGTTTTTAAATCTGAAAAATAGACATTCATCTAGTAAATGATAAAAACACGCCCCGCAATACACCACCCTTCACTCAAACTAAAAATCAAAGCCAACCAAGCCTCATCAGGGCTCACTATATTAACTAAAAGTCAATATAATAAGCCCCCAAGTAGCCCGAGCCAGGCTGGTGATACTCGACGGGTGCCAACTATCAACTCAAATAAAAAAGATGCCCTGCAAAGTGCGTTCCCTCCAATGTAACACCCTAAATCATTTGCTTCTTTAAAAAAAAGGAATTTGTTTAGTTGACAAGTAAAAAATACTGAAAAATGGAACTTATCTGTTCTGTTTGAAGTGGTTTTTATCCCTCGAAACATATAATTAATGACCATTACAAGTGGTTCTACCCCTCACTGTTCGAAGTTACAGTGTTTTGGTCTCACTTAAAACTATCATTTTAATTCCGACATTAGGTTAAAATATTATTAGATCACATCGCTCACAGAGGTTAATTACACAAAAAAACAAAAATTTCAAGATTGAAAACTGAATCTATTGAAAATTGAATTTCAAGATTGAAAACTGAAATATGTATTCCGTCAAATTTTTAGCTCGATTGAATATAATACGGTTGTTCACACAAAATCAAGACAACACGAATATTCACTAAACACACGTCAAGCCGTGACTGTGATCTAGCTCAAACCGTGCTGGTCACTTAATTTTTTTTTAATATATATTTTATTTTATTTTGATACAACATTTTACGTTTCATAGTACAATCTGATGTTAAATATATTATTAATGACTTATCTCGCTTGTTCAATATGTGCCTTAACCAAAATTATTTCCAATATTACAATTGCTTTAACCAACAGAATCCAGGGCTTCCCATGGGTGCTCCAACTAGCCCACGGTTAGCAGATATATTTACAAATATCTTAGAAAATAATATTTTTTAAATTTTAAAAATAAATTAAGACACTCAAGCAATTATCAACTTTTTTTTTTAACAGTGAATACCGCACAAGAATCTCAACTGCTCCCGTCTGGAGCCAGTGAGACTATGGCATCCCCAATTGAGGTATGTTGTGAGGCTGAAGGTAGTGAGGAGGGGAAGGAGGTGGGGAAGGGGAAGGTTGGGAAGTACCTGGCTATTCAGATCTGGTCACTAAACACGGCTATAGCCATTGTCATGTAACGTTTCAATTCTGAATGGTGGTCTTACACCAGGGCGATACTGATAGTATCTTCCACTCTGGAACATAACACAAATATACTATATATTATTTTAAATGAAATAATTGTGAAATAACACAAATTAATCAAATATAATTTATTTGCGCATGCCGGGTTCGAACCCGCAACCTCCGGATTGTGAGTCAAGTGTCTTACCCACTGGACTACGGAGGTCGTCCATTGACAATCATTTCAACTATGTTGCAATGATTGTCAATGGACTTGGACGATGTCAATGGACATTCGCTCTACATAGGTAAGACAACTGGAAATATACATATTAAAATCACGGAACATTTAAGATGAAATAACAATAATTTTTCCGAGTTTGCCAATCATCTCATTTCTCCGATCATACATTTAATAAGGATACAAAGGTTAAAATTCTCCACCGTAATAAAAAAGCAAAAAATCAGAAAACTTAGAAGCATTTGACAATAGAATATCCCTAAATTCAATTTGGGAGGCGGGTATGGGTACCGCCGCCCCGGGAACCTTTTATATCAACATATTTAACCAACACCCCTGCCACAGGTCACCCCAAGTAGTTCGCTAAGTTTAGTGACTTAGCACGGGTGCCCGGGTTCATGGGATGAGGTTTGTCTAGGTCTTGGTGGCGGATACGTTTGCCCAACCACTGCGTGGTGGGCTGGATCGGAGGAGACTGATTGAGGGAGGCCTTTTGACCTCTCCAGCCGAATTCTCCCGACCCTTCGCCTTGCACCGCAGTGTAAGTAATAGATTCATACGTCTGTGACTCCTGGCCACACTGACCCCCAGATTCCTACCCACCCCTCGTACCTTTTTCCTTCCCATATCTTCTTCTCCTTCCTTTCCCTTAAAAAACCCTCCACACAGCATCCTCAAAGTTGACATAGGCCCCTAGGGAAATTGTTTTACTCGGTGCCTCCTGTGTGGAGCTAATGTAAAAAAAAATAATAATGGCTATAGTAGGTACATTGAACAACCAAATTAATTTATCTTTTATTCCTAATCTAGATATATTTTCAGTAAACCGCTCTACTTTATATTTGCTAGAAATACGGTAATTACCCCTCTACCTTGTTCACCTCTCACTTAAACACCTAATATTATATCGTTAGTTTTATTTGCCCGTACGAAGGAAGGGTTCTTCTTAAACTGGTAGTGTGAAACTATTTTATGTGGTCGATAACAAATATGTGTTGTTTATTGCAAATTAGCCACAAAGTTAATGCTTTTTACAAACACGTAATTTTTATTTACTTAAGAATAGACCCCCATGCCCTTATTGGGGTGCTAACATAATAAAAAATAGGAATAAAATAATTTAAAAACAATGATAGCTTAAGTAAATATAATAGCAGCCACAACAATAAATAATAATAATAAAGTTATAATAATTGTATAACTATATTATAATTGCAACTCTACGTGTTCGTTCCATTATTTGGGCAACTGACTAGTTATTATTAGTGGCGGATCTGGGTGCCGGGCTTTTGGTAGGAAGACAGCCTCCTTCGCTTGTGACATGAAAATAGGAGTCACAGATTCATAACTTCCCTTAGTGTAACCAATGGTTAAATTTAAATTAGATATTAAAAACGAGTCATTTCCAGCAACTTAATATATAATAATAATAATGGTCTTTATTCCAGAATGTGAGTGCAATCGCACACATTCTATATGGAGTGTAAGTACATACATAAAAAAAACGAAGACATTTATAAAATATGGTAATAAAAAGAAAGAAAAAAAAATACATATAAATAAATAATAAAATAAAATAAAAAGTGGTAGGGGCATCATTAGATAAAAGTTTTTCATAAAAAATAAAAAAATAAACTTTAATTGGGCTCGTATTAGTCCATCGGGTCTGGGATTATGGGAGCCAGTGTCTTTCTCCAATGTTCTTCTAAGCTCGATCCGTGGTTTATCCTTCCCCTTAGTCCTGCAATCCTGGTTCTTAATAGAGCTTTAAATCCAGGAACTCGCCCTTCTGTATATGAGCGATGCCCGTCTAATATTAGGATAGATGTGAAGGGTTTATAAGATACTAGCAGATCCGGCCACACGTTGCTGTGGCTAACGAAACACAACGTCATTACCCAATCTTTATAAAATCCACACCACCCGCTTGCCAGCTGCCCGCTGCCCGCTGCCTGAATTGAATATTTGAATTTATCGGCGTTTCTCTACTATAATAAGCATGTATTATACATATAAACTAATTAACTCGCCACTAATTATACAATGCTTGCAATGCAACACTGGATATTTGAAAAGGGAAAATCAAATACCTACTTACTCTAGGACATCTATTTTCCAATTTCTTCCGTAGAACGATTTTCAAAAGTGACTATAGTACGGCCCGCCGGCCGTTTTAAATCGCAAAAAATATGTTTTCTTTGAATTTCTCGGCTTTTCTCTAAAATAATTTACATGTATTACACATACAAATATTCCTCTTCAATCACTCTATCTATTGGTGAAAACCGTATGAAAATCCGTTGCGTAGTTTAAAAGATTAACGCGTACATACATTTTTAGCGACTTCATTTTATACTATGCAATGATTTTTTTTTTCAGGTTGTAAGTATTTTAATGTGAATATTTTATAGAATGAACTGATGAATGAAAAAAGAGTAGAAGTGATGATATTTTGGGAAAAATTTATTAAATTATTGCTTTTTGATTAATGAAAAAATTTCAAAAATCTTGATTCGTTATTTTAATCAAATTATAATATTGAATTGTACTCCTATTGTATTAATTAGTGCATCATCTTCTTGCCATTTATTTACTGATAAAAATACACCTTGTTAAATAGAAACTACGTACATCTGTGAAAACCAAAAGATGTCGGCTTAAATTATTCCAAGACATTAAAAAAAAACGGAAAAAGTGTATTTTGTTTGGTAACAAATGTGTAGATTTGTTACCAAACAAAAAGGTTTCCTCAAAGTTCATAATTATTTGCTCAAAGAGGAAATAAATACCTACAGATGGACATAATAAAATGCCTATTTCGAATATATTTTTAATATCTAGAAGGAACTATAAGTAAACATCCTTTAGTACGTATTTATGCCTCCGGGTAATCACTACGCGAAAACTGGTTCAAAATGACTGCATATGTTATCAGAGAACCGAGCAACTAAAATCAACAGAAAAAAAAATCAATAAACGAATGGTTTTTGAAAAACGTAAATAATATAATATGGTTGCCATATCTTCCTCATAAAAGCAATCCCACCGTGCATAAAAAGGGAAGCTCCAGAGAAACAAAGCCACATAGTGTAAACTTTGGCTTCCTGCAAGCCATTTGAATAGTCTTTAAATACATCTGGAAATAATGAAACCATCATTAATTTTTGGTTTGTAAATCCTACAAAAATTTATAACCGACAATAATTATTATTTTGAAAATTAGATTGTTAATACTTTTACATAATCTCCTTTGTCCTTCGAATATTCCTCTTCAGCCAAATACGATATCAAAAGAGATGCCTTTCGTTCCTGAAGTAACAGTAGAAAAACTAGTGATAAATAGTTATTAAGCCAAAATTTAACCACTTACTTATTATCTTACTTCAAAAAATATACAATTTACCTGATACAGATACTTTGTGCACCCAAGCGCCAAAACAAAAAGACAGAAAGTGCAACCAATTGTGTACACATCGGGAAATAGTCTTCAGGTTCAAAATATTTAATCTCTTTGGATACATCAGTGATGAGAATTAGAGAGAAGACCATCAAACTAAGAATTGAACCCACCACTTGAAACTGAAATGCTTTACAAATTATTCCAGGAAGAACAAAAAGTATGTCCAGAATTTCGCAGATATCCCTTATTTCATGAGCAAGAATTATCTTGAAGTATCTAGATGATTCAGAATAAAGGTTTTTAATGATTGATAGCCTGTTATTTATCAATTTGTATCTATAGTATAAAAGTTACACAGAAGAATATGTCTTCATAAAGGCAATATCCTTTACATGAATCACGAGAACAAGAATAATCTATTCATATTGGCGTAATTAAAAAATTCCAAATATTTGTGAAAAGATAACTAAATATTCATAAACAACAATTGTAATCAAGATCAAACATGAATGTGCATCATTCGGATTTATGTGCAGTGTTTTTAGTTTTTTGTCAATTTCGTTAAGACGATTGATGTACTTTGTGTAATTAAACTGTAGAATGTTGTTTGATAAATAAGTCACGATATAAGTCAACATGTATACCCCAAGTGCGAGATTAAGAAACGACACTGGGTCTTCTTGAATTTCAGCTGAGTAGTAAAATCAGTAAAGTGGATAGTGCAAAAGGATAAATGAATGAAATGATTGATAGAAAGATGGAAAACTTGTATTCCTTTAACCCGTTCTCGTTTATAGTTTCTGTATATGGAGACATTGCCATTATTAGTGTAAGGCTATATAGAGAACGGAGAATTTTGAAAATGTCCATGGCTGTTGAACTATTCGTTAAAATACGAATATTGACAGAAATTTGAAGAGTGAAGGACATTCTATTTAATGAAACTGCTCAAGTTTTACGGTGATTAATGATCTAGAATTATTTCCTCCTTCAGTTTACTAACTTGATTGGGTCGATTGTTATATTATTATATAACGAATAATTATGAATTACTATAGGCTGGGGCATAGCCAGCTGCCAAGCTGGGAGGGGCAGCTTAAATGTGTATAGAGCTCAGAGGGAGGGAACAAGGGAGTAGTCAAGTGAGAACAAATAGTAGTAGAATAAACAAGAAATATTTTCACAAAAGCTGACGAGTATCCGGCGTTGCTCAGGGTTATATACAGGGCCATCTTCATCCACGAAGGGGCCATGGGCAACCGAAAATTCATCAATTTGAATCGGTAATACAAAAGATACACCGAAGAATATTTTTTTTAATTTAAAAATAGACCCACGAAACCCGGCTAATGCCCTCATCATAGTGCTTACATAATAAAAATAGGAAAAAAATACTATGATAACAATAATAGCAAAAGTAAATATAATGACAACAAATTCAAACAAAAATTATTCATAATAATGTTATAAAATATATACAATATTAAAATAATTATTATTCTACGTCTCCGGCAACTGTTGCCTGGTAAAATGGTATGACTTTTGTTGGGAAGACAGCCGCCTTCGTTTATAAAATAAAAATAGGAATCAAGGATTTTTTAAAAACAGTAACTTCCAGCAACTTAAAATTAATACTTTATTTATTTAAGTTTTTATTCCAGCAGGACTGGGAGGGTAGTGCAATCCCAGTCTGCCATATTACATAAGCAACTATAAAAGAAATAAAAAAATGTTAACATATTAGGTAGGTACCTAATAAAAACATAAAATGAAAACAAAATTCATCACACAAATAACAAAAAATAAGCAAAAAATTAAAATAAATAATAATTCAACAGAATTAAAATAAAAAAGATATTTTTGGATTATCCATCAGGGAGGTCATCATCTGCATCCATCGCTCATTTATTGGGGAACTGAGCCACTCGGATGCAGCCACGATGATATTGGTTGAAGTCCGTGTCCTGCTCCAGAAGCTGGCTAGTCGGTGGCGAAGTAAGGCTGGGAATGAGTGTACCCTCCCCTCGGTGAACATCGTGGAGGCACTGCAGAACCTCGGTAGTTGCATAAGTTGCCTGTATGCATTGTTGTAGCACACCCTCAGTTTGTCCCATTGCGCTGCTGGGTATTGTGTCCACAGTTCAGATGTGTACAGGGCAGTGCAGTACGTCTTGAATAGAAATTTTCTGACATCGTTACTACAGTGGTAGAACCGCCTTGAGAGCATTCCGGCCCGTATGTTAATTGCTCTTCTTTGTCGTTCCATATCTTCTATATCCTTCATGTCTTCGGTTAGGATATGTCCCGCGATGCACGTCTTACAATAGGATGTGAAGGGTTTTTGAAAAAATATTGAATTTAATTTGTTAATTTTTTTATTACTCCCGCTTTTCTAGATACTACATGAACACAGAATAGAAGTAACGATATTTTGGGAAACATTTTTTAAATTCGAACTTTTTAATTAATCACATTAAACTACAGCAAAAATATACAGGCATTAGTAAATTAATTATTTTGAAGAAATTATGATGTACAACCGTGCTCCTGTCAGTGCCTTGGTACAAGTGTATGATCTTCTTGCCATTTATTTGCTGATGAATATATACCTTTTTAAATAAAAAAAACTATTTACATCTGTGAAAACCAAAAGTTTTCGGTTTGGATTATTCCGATCTCCAAAAAAAGTTCGTAAACAGTTCCAACTAGCCCTAGATTTGTGACGAAACAAAGAGGTTTAAGATCTAAGTTCCCAAACAATCATAATTATTTGCTGGAAGTAGAAATAAGCGTCAGATGTACATAATATAATGCCTGTTTTGAATATTTTAATATCTAGAAGGAACTCTAAGTAAACATCCTTTAGTATGTATTTAGGCTTCCGGGTAATCGCTCTGCGAAAACTGGTTCAAAATGACTGCATATGTTATCAGAGAACCGAGTAACTAAAATCAGCAGAAAAAAATCAATAAACGGTTGTTTTTTGAAAAAAGGGATATAATATATGATAGCCATCTCTTCTTTTTAAAAGCAATACGTTCCTGAGTAGGTTAACACATTGCCCACCGTGCATAAAAAAGGTAGCTCCAGAGAAACAATGCCACATAGCGTAAACCTTGGCTTTCTGCAAGCCATTTGAATGGCTTTTAAGTACATCTGGAAATAATCAAGTGAAAGTTTTGTAAATTTTGAACAAAAAAATTTGTATTGGACAGTAATTAATTTTGTCGGAAACAATTTAATTCTTTATCTGAAGCTGGTATTATAATGATTGCTTTTACATAATCTCCGTTGTCCTTCGAATACTCCTCTACAGCCAAATACGATACCAATAGAGATGTCTTTCGCTCCTGAAACAATGGTGAGTAATAATAAGGCCAACAAACTTTAACAAGTTTCGTATGTTATGAACTCATTTCAAAACAAACAAACAAATCACCTCTTTAAGGCACTTGGTGCACACAGCGCCAAAATGGAAAGACATAAATTGCAACCAATTGAACCTAGGCATTATTATTTTTAATTTATAAACTAACGGTTAGACAGGATTTTTATGCATATCACAAAGGGTAACAATTATTATAAGCAATTATTATTATCAGCCTGAAACACTCATCTACATTGAAAAATCTTCTGAGAAAAGATACTTGCCGCCAACGGGACTTGAACCCGTGTTCTTCTGATTGCCGGTCAGCTGCTCTTGACCACTGACTGATAATTATTGCTTATAATAATTGTTACCCTTTGTGCTATGCATAAAAATCTTGTCTAAACGTTAGTTTATAAATTAAAAATAATAATTAATATTTGACAAGTTTAAGTATTTCCCCAATAAATGTAGTCATAATTTGTCTCGACGCCACCTAGTGAGGGATTTAACACTTACAATGTCTCTCTCGCAAAAATAAAGTTGGTTGTTTTCAGGTGGAAAAAATATAATAAGCAGTAATTGTTGAATGAAACACTAGTGTATATTGAATTATTTGGCGGGTATTTGATAAACCGCCATAGCTCAGTGGTCAAGAGCAGCTAACCGGCAAGGAGTGTTTCAGGCTGATAATTATTGCTTATAATAATTGGAACCTAGGCATGTGGCTATATAGATATCGCGGTCAAAATATTGCGTCTTTTTGGATACTTCAGTGATGAGAAATAGAGAGAAGGCCGTCAAACCAACAATTGAACCCACAACTTGAAACTGAAATGCTTTACAAAAGATTCCACGAAGAACAAAAAGTACATCGTGAATTTCGCTCAGATCCCTAATTTCATTAGCAAGAATTATCTTGAAATAACTGGATGATTCAGAATAAAGATTTTTAATGATTGACAACCTATTGTTTATCAGTTTTAATCTGTAGTATAAAAGGTACACAGAAGAATATGTCTGTATAAAGATTATATCCTTTAGCTGACCCGTGAGAGTAGTAATAACAGAGTCGTATTGGCGCATATAAACAAATGCAAATGTATTTACAAAGAGAATCACATACTCATAAACAACAATTGTAACCAAGATCAAACATAAATGTGCATCATTCGGATTTATGTACAGTTTCTTTAATTTTCCATCAATTTCGTAAAGACGATTGATAAAATTTGTATAATGAAAATGCAGAATGTTATTCGATAAGTAAGCCACGATATAAGTCAATATATGTATCCCAAATGCAAGACTAAAAAAAGTCATTGGGTCTTCTTGAACGTCATTTGGAATAAAAAACGAATAAGAATCCAAATGGGTAGCGCTAAAGTATATATGAATGAAATAATTGATAGAAAGATGGAGAACTTGTATTTCTTTAATCCATTCTTGTTTTTGGTCTCTGTATATGGAGATAGTGCCATCAGTAGTGTAAGGCTGTACAGAGGACGGAGAATTTTGAAAATGTCCATGGCTGTTGAGTTTTACGTTAAAATACAAATATTGACAGATATTTGAAAAGTGTGTTATATTTACAGGAACACATTAAGTAACTCGATGATTAATGATCGAGAATGATTTACAATAATTTGGTTTAGTAACTTGATTGCGTTAATTATATTATTATTAGTGGAATATTATGAATTACTTTTGATGAGTCTTCGAACGAAGGCATTATTTATGGTGTGTGTATTTTCATTTCATAGGTTATATTTTTTTTATCTTACAGAGGAGGTTTTGAAAAATATTACCCCACTTTCTGCATTAATTGAACAAATAAGAAAAATGTCTGCTAAAAATAAAATATAAGTTCACCTTAATATAATAAAAGTACTCCTACATGCAAAACGTATAGGATTAATTTAAATAAAGTCTTTAGATCTTACGAAGAATGGTATTAATTTGATACCACTTTTGTACCACTGCCCCGGGAACAATTTATTGGATAACCAACACTTCTCTAATAGTTCACATAAAGTGGTTCACTATCACTACGTGACTGATGACACAGGGATTCCCGGGTTCCTGGGGTGATACTTGCGCGGGTCTAAGCGGCTATTGCGTCTGCCCACCAACTGCGTTGCAGGCCGGATAGGGAGAGACTGGTTTAGAAAGATCTTATGACCTCTACAGTAGGACTCTCTCGGAAAATCGCCTTGCAACGCAGTGGAAGGTATTCACATTACCGCCACTTCTGGATACATTCCCTATACTCGTTCCCACTCCACATACCTTTTTCTTCCCAGAACTTTCTTTCCATACAGTATCCCCAAACATGACATAGGCTCTGAGGGGTATTCATTTCCTCAGCGCCTCCTGTGTGGAACTTACAAATAAGTGATAAAATGTTTAATAAAATATTTTTTTATGAAGAATGTTCCCACAAACCTACAAGAGCGACGTTAAAGTGATTTATAATTTTATTTGTTGTTGCATAAAAGAACCCAAATCCTTGTGATGTTCAAAAACAAAATTTAAGTACACTCACAGGCCCTTAATGGGATAGTTTTCCACTCGTTATCATTCCCACTAATTCTATAGAATTGTTTTACACTGTTATATAAACGTTTGTATTTTGAACGTTATTTTCTTGAAGTTAGTTTAAATATTCGTGTTCATTGTAATGATTTATTTGACCATCTTTCTCTATAGTGTACAGCATACAACATCAGTTAAAGAAGTGAACCCAATACCGTGCCTTGGGGTACTACACCTAAGGAGATGAATAGACATCATAAGTACGCCTTGAAAGGAATAATTTAGTAATTTAAGGGCTAACTGTAAGAGACATTCCATTACTAATCTCCAAAGATTTTTTAAATTTATATAAATGATATCAAATTTGTTATGGAAATATGTTTTTGATAATTGAGACCTTCAAATTTAATATATTTATTAATCAGCTATTCAAATAATATATGAATTCAAATCATTAACTATCAAGACACAAATAAATAACTATTATTATCTGAACAAACATCACAACCCGTCATTTGATAAATGTTTTATCTGTTTTTCGAAATTAAAGGTTTGTTCCATTTAAATCAGCGTTTTCTGGAGGTGGTGCGAGGGTTGTTGAATACTCTCCATGTCCAATGTTTACTGCAGATAAAAGATAAATTCAGTTAAGATGGTATTTAATTTAAACATATAAACATTATTAGTGTATAACTAGATTATGCCATTTATAAACCTGAATAAGTGTAATCTCTGTGATAAAACACTGAAAGTCAATTTCAATGTCGACAACCCTTTATTTCTTGGATCTTTATTTTCATGGTTTTCTTTACCCGATTCTCTAGACAAAGTCTTTCCCGGGCTCAGAAATATATATATTTTTTAACATTAGCTCCACACAGGAGGCCCTGAGGAAAATAATTCCCCTCAGGGCCTATATCATCTTTGGGGATGTTGTGTGGAGGGTCTCTTCATATAAAGGAAGAAGAGGAAGTTCTGGGAAGGAAAAAGGTATGAGGGGTGGGTAGGAATTTGTGGTCAGCGTATCCAGAAATGACGGACGTATGAATCTATCTGTCCCACTGCAGTGCAAGATAATGTTCCGGGAGAGTTCGGCAGACGCATCCGCCGCTAAGATCCGGGCAAACCTGACCCTGTGAACCGGGGCACCCCTGCTAAGTCACCAAACACAGCGAACCACTTGGGGTGACCTATGGCAGAGGTGTTGGTTATCCAATAAATAATTCCCGGGGCGGCGGTACCCATACCCTCCCAAATTGAATGCTTAAAAATTAATGTTCTGGGGGGGAGGTATAACCAACCTTGTGAAAATTGGTTTAAGATGACAGCGTACGTCACCAAGGTAGCGAGAATCTGAAATAATAAAAACTCTTTAAAATTATTATTATTAACTAATTATTTTTAAGGCTTCAATACCATCGTGTTTAAAAATGATAAAATGATACATGAATATTATTTTTTTTTTATTTCATGAAAAAAAGGTATATTTTTTTGTATTATTTCATCCACCATGCTAAGATGTCCCTGTGTTATGGCAGGTAAGTTAATGGATTGGAATTATATATAATACATATTATATATAATATATATATATTATAAATGTATTTTTTAATACCTTGCAGAGAAAGGGAAGTTCCAGTGAAAGAAATCCGCACAGAACAAATTTGGGTTTTCTGCAAGCCATCTGAATAGTTTTTAAATATATCTGGAAATTTAATATATATTTAAATACTAGCCGACCCGACAATCATTGCTCTGCCATATAAATTATTTGTAGGTTTATTATTTTGGTTCTTAAATAAAAAATAACGAATGTATTGTAAGTGTGTGGGGATGGGATCCATGACAGAAAGAGGAATGGAGCGCTGTAGACGATGACCGCCAACAAAAACAAAAAAATACCAACTAAAGTAGAAAAATGAAACAAAGAAAATCAATTCGAATTTCGTAGAGCAATTGAGTGTACGATATTTTTTGTCAGTCCGTCTCTCAACACAAATAAGCTGAGTGGTTTGCCCATGCGAGAACATGATGCCGAATGAAATATCAAAATGACGCGACGCTTCTCGTGAATATCTTGCGCATTTGTGGATGGAAGTTCGATGAGACGGATGTAGCGCCATCTGTCATTCAACAACATAACAACGTTCTGGTTGAAATACGAAAAAAATGGGAGGGTGGGATTAGGAGGGTTAAAATTTGGGGTTATAGGTATTTTTTAATGCCAAATATAAAAAAAAAATTGTCACATTTTTTTTTCTGGATAGGGACACCCCAATCACTTAGCAGTATGAAATATACTTTAAAACCTATTCTCATGCCTACCAAATATACATAAAAAATTTCATTAAAATCGGCCAAGCCGTTTCGGAGAGGTGCGACCACAAACACCGTGACACGAGATTTTTTAAATAGAATAGGTATATATTTTTGATTTAGTAGCCAAAAATGATAATTGTTTGCTCTTACATAATCTCCGTTGTCCTTGGAAAACTCCTCTTCGGCCAAGTACGATATTAATAGAGACGTCTTTCGTTCCTGAAACAATATCAACGTCTTGAAATTATACTTAATGTATTTAGACAATGTTTTAAATGTAGTTAGGTACTAATATATTATTATTCATTAATATTTTACCTGTTTAAGACATTTGGTGCACGCAAGCGCCAAAATTAAAACACAAAAATTGGAACAAATCGCACCTAAGGAAAATATGTAGTAAAGATCCATGCCAAAAGAGGTGTAGTTTTTAGAAATCTCATTGATCATAACTAAGGAGAAGACCGTCAAGGTCAAAATTGAACCCACCACTTGAATCTGAAAAGCTTTGCAAATAACGACACAAAGAACACAAAGCCCATCGTGTATATTGCATAGAACCCTAATTTCATGAGCAAGGATCATTTTGAAATCTCTTGAAGATTCAGAATAAAGGTTTTTGATTATGGACAACCTGACGTTAATCAATTTGAATCTGTAGTATAAAAGATAAACCGAAGAATAAAATTGTAGGAAGACAACGTCCTTCGTTTGTGAAATGAAGATAGGAATCAAGGATTCGTAATTTCCTTCATAACACATAGTTAAATAACTTCCAATGGTCACTAGACATGCGAAACCAGTCATTGCCAGCAACTTAAAATACGAACTTTTATCATTAGGATTGATGTAAAGGGTTTTTAAGTTATTATCGATTGAGTTAAGATGGTTGATAAAATTGAAATAGTGGCAATACAGGATGTTATTTGACAAACAAATCACATTGTAACAGACTGTTTGTGTTGTAAATGCTAAGCATATAAACGTAATTGGATCTTCTAGAACTTTCATATTGTAATTTAAAAAATACAAAGACCAAGCGGTTGGAAAAAAAGAAAATACAACTGTCAACATGGAGTGGAAATAAGAAAAATTGTATTCTCGAAGGCCATTTTTGTTCATGGTTTCTCTGTACGAAGACAGTGCCGTGAGCAATGTCAGGACATGAAGTGGACGAAGGCCCTTGATAACGTCCATATTTTTAGAGCTTTTATTGGCCTTTCGATATTGACAGACCATATAACAATGATATTTGAATCCTAATTACATGTTGTTCTTAGAATACCTCATTTTATACTTCCTGATTACCCTTTCTCATTGTTGCTTTCTTTAATATTTTTGGATGTAATTAATCATCGTTTATTATTTATATTTTGCATTTGATTGATGAACAAGGAGGCTGATGATATTTTTAATGGGTCCATCAGTGTATATTCATACATTATTGTAATGATTAATCGAATAAGAGAATATCGATTTCTAGTAAAATGCTCTTTAAGAATCAGGGCTTTAAAATTTTACTAATAAGTTTTATGATGAACCCAATATGTTTGTTAACAACGGTTTTAAGTTGGGGTCCACAATTTTGTAATTAGTTTTTGGGGTATTATGCCGTGTTGCGCTACCTCCTTATTTAGCCAACGTTTTGGAAAGCATTGCAGTGTCCATCATCAGGGCAGATGTGTAATAGTTAGGGGTGATGTTAGTACTTATCTACTTAGGAGCGATACCGTGTCGCCAGATCCACTCCTCTACGAGCTGGCGCTACAATATACTTCAACATGTTTTTTTGCGTTTAGCCTTGATGTAACCGTCAATTACCGGATACCAATAACTATTGAGTTTAGCTCCGTCGTCTCTATTAATATTTATAGGATTTTTGTGAATTTCAATTGCCTCCGTAATCAGGCGTGCTCTATGAGTTTTCGGTCTTCCCAGGACTTCGGGAACAAATCCAAAGTAATGGCCGGTTTCAATTAAATGCTCGGCGATTGCCGATTTGTCAGGGTGGCCAGTGGAGGTAATCCACCTCTTACCCGCCCTGGTATAAGTAACTGATGGTTACTCCTTCAAGGCTCTCGCAAGATTCTGATTTTTTTGATTAAACTAAGCTACATTTATTTATTTTGAACGAATCTACACCTCCAGTGTCCATGCATACGTTGTTAGTAAGCAGTATGCAAGTGCTTAAAAGGAAAAACAAAATGCAAAAAAATAGGTTAGTAATACAAAGATAAATTAAACAGGGCAAAAGAAAAACTCATTCATAAGACTCCATGACGCGGAATTGCATCTGTAAAAAACCTGCAAGCACCTGCATAAAATAGAGAACATAAGAAATACAATAAATCTCAAATCAATTGGCAAGTACCAAAAAAAATTTGAATGGCTTTCGGTCTGACCATAAATTACACTTATCTTCCGTGTCCCTTAGCCAACCACTCAGTGAAGCTTCAAAGAATGTTAACTGAATATTTGGGGTAAAATACCCGAAGACTAAAATAAAATTCAGCGTTGGGTAGTCAGAGGCAGGACAAAGGACAGTCAAGGTCGTGTGATCAAACCTCAAGCCTGCACATGTCATTGGGGGAGGCGCAGATAGATTTGAGAAGGATCTGCAAAATTAATAATGTAACTAAAGATGAAGCAGGGACGAGGTCCAGCACACCCCCATACGGGGATAGAGAAAAAAAATAAAAATTTGCAGTTCAGTTCATCCAAAAAACATTGAAATAGTTAAAGACAAATAAAAAAAAACAAGGAACATGGCATAAATTAACAGGTAGTATAGTAAATATAAACAAAGCAAATCGCAAAGCAATTATATACATTTTTGAAAATATAATGAACAAAATAATATAACGCAAATGTAAAATATAACATATAACTTATAATATATAATAAAATAAAATAAATAACATATTACAGAAACACAAAACACATAAATCATAAAAAATAAATCCAAGCGCTAAATGTAAAGGAATAATGAAGAGTGTCCGTGAATTCAGAAGCAAAATACACCTGGTACCTAAGTTATTTTACAGCTACTCAGCGACTCTAAGAACAGGCCATCTCTCAACCCAGATTTTCGTGAATTTCCTCAGGCACTCAAAATTCACCTTATTTGAGACGAGATCTGTATTGTCAGGGTGGCCAAGTTTACATGCTCGAAAGTGTTCCGATATCCTTTTGGAGATCGTACGCTCTGTCTGGCCCACATAGACCTTATCACATCCGGAACAGCTGATTTTATATACTCCATCTGTTTCCAGAGGAAACTTGGTCTTTGCAGGCCTCAAAAAGTCTCGTATTTTTGTCGTGGTTCCGAAGACAGTCTTGATGCTTTCTTTTTTCAATAGCCTGGCAATTCTGTCTGTCGCATTGTGAACGTAAGGCAGGAAAGCGCAGCCCTTTGACTCTTGTTCGAATCTGTCTTCGTTTGGTGCAGATTTGGCTCTTATGATTTGCCTTGTCTGCCTTACTGGGTAACCGTTACGCTCCAGTGCATCGGTCAGTTTTGTAAGTACTGCTCCGATTTTTGTTTCTTCACATATTCTGGTCGCTCGGGTCACCAATGTATGGATAAGTCTTCTCTTCTGCGCTGGGTGGTGATGGGAATCAGCATGTAGATACCGATTTGTATGAGTTGATTTTCTATACACTGTGTGTCCTAGACTACCATCTTCTTTTCGCATCACCTCCACATCTAGAAAAGATAGGATCTTAGAATTGTGAACTTAATTTTAACGTGGGGTGAGTTGAGATGGTCCAGAAATTCGTTCAGTTTCTCTGTTCCATGAGGCCAGATGGCGAAGACATAGTCGACATACCGCCACCATACTTTGAGAACAGCCGAAGCTGTGTCGAGTGCCACTTCCTCAAACTTCTCCATAAAGAAGTTGGCGAGTACTGGCGACAACGGACTGCCCATCGCAACTCCTTCCACTTGTTCAAAAAGTTCACCCTAGTATGCAAAATATCCCGTTTTAAGGCAGTGTTCAAAAAGTTTACAAATGTCTTCCTCGTAGATCTCTCTGAGCATTGTCATGGAGTCTTCCAGAGTACTAGATGTATGAAAAAATTTGCTTACATCTAAATAAAGTTACAAAACAGAGGCACATTCGTGAAAAGGGACACAACGTCAAAACTGACCGAATTTTTGGCCATGAAAATCTAAAATCGTATCTGGGGTCCACAATGGTTGAGTAATTACTCAGGTTTACAACAAAAATGCTGTCTGGATGTTTTCAACTGATTTCTATGTATTTAGGTGTTCTGAAAACTAGAAAAATACTCAAAAAATTCCAGAACGTCAGGTTATTTTGCAAAACGGTATACATATATATACAGATATAGATAGTATATACAATAGTGAGCTTTGGCAATAAACATTTCATTGCTAAACCATTCATCCGATTGCGATGAAACTTTGGGGATTTGATGTGTGCATGCCCCAAATTGGATAATTTCTTTTTTTTGTGTTCGTTATTGCCAAGATAAGGTTTGTATAAAACTATTGGTGAGCTCTGGCATTATGAAATTTGTATAAAAAAATTGCAATAGGTGGCACGCGAGCTGTGAAGACTGAATGTATCAGGACTGAATGTATGGAATGTGGGAGGGGGGAGGGGAACTCGGGTAGGGGGTTCTAGGGAGGGAGGGAGGGGAAATAGCAATCGGGTAGGGTAACCTGATTTTTAAGCAATAACAAAGACCCTAACTACAAACAAATCGTTAAAAGCATTTCAAGTTTTAGGTTGCCCAATGAGTTTAAAAGTACATTTTCTTCATTCCCATCTCGACTACTTTCCAGAAAATTTAGGATATGTGAGTGAAAAGCAAGGTGAACGATTTCACCAAGATATTAAGAAGATGGAAAAAAGATACCAGGGAAGATGGAGCATCTCAATGATTGCAGACTACTGTTGGACGCTTCAGAGAGACCTTCCAGATGCTTCCTACAAGCGAAAATGTACCAAAAGGAGTTTCATTGGGAAAAAAGAAATGTGTTTAGTGCTTACTAATCAATGTATTTTAAATAAAAAAAATAAGTTTTGTTATGCAATTATAAATGAAAAAAAAATTTTTAGTCTTTTATCTTTTATTTTAAGATGATAACTTGTTTAACATAGATACCTACATTGTCAGAAAACGTGACGTTCTGCGACAAAATGAGTCATTTTCGGATTCAGCACACCCAAAAACATAAGATTAGATATATGACCAAACAATTATACGTAGATTGACATTTTCGATCTTTTTTAATTTATTAGAATAATATGCAGAAGCCACAAGAAAGGTGCCCCCGCAAAAATTGTAATCATTATCGATTGCCTAAACTTTAGAAAAATGTTTAAATTAAATAATTTATTTTATGTTAGCTATTTTAATAAAAAATAGATAATCGATTATGCTTTGTGATCCTGCCAATTACTATTATTAGTTAACCATAAAATTTAATCATGTCTCCCCGAGGGCACAATTCGTCTAAACAATATTGGACAGATGAAATCAACATTTTTTTAACATTAGCTCCACCCAGGACGCCCTGAGGAAAATAATTCCCCTCAGGGCCTATACCATCTTTGGGGATGCTGTGAGGAGGACATTTTTAGGAAATTAAGGAGGGAAAGTTCTAGACAGGAAAATAGTATTAGGGGTGGGTAGAAATCTGGGGTTCAGTGTGTCCAGGAGTGACGGATGTATGAATGCGATGTTCCGAGAGAGTACGGCTGGAAAACTCCCTCAACGACTCTCTCCCGATCCGGCCCGCCATACAATTGGTGGGCAGACGCATCCGCCGCCAAGACCCGGACTAAACTTATATCATGAACCCGGGCACCCCTACTAGGTCACAAAATATAGCTTAGGGTCACACCACTTGGGGTGACCTATGGCACAGGTGTTGGTTATCCAATAAATGGTTCTAGGGGTGGCGGTACCCATACCCGCCTCCCAAATTTAATCACTGAAGGCAATATTAGCGACTCTCGATCGAAAATTTGAAACAGAAACATCTGAAAAAGATAAGGTCACATGTAGGAATTGAACCCAGCACCTTAGCCTTGCCGGGGCGCTGCTCTACTTCGGATTTCTGATCTAACGTTATCCTCCCCCCTTCGCTCATATTTAACGGTATCAAACTTCGACTAAGTGTTTAAATATTACAATTTGTGGTTTTACTCATAAAGTTAAAAAATAAAAATAAAAATAAAAAAAACCTTACGTAATATTCATCAATCTTAATTTTATTTTATTACGTAAAAACGTTAAGTAATTTGCGGTCCTAAATAATATATTTTTATAAATTGACGGCATTAATGAAAAAGGTAATCAAGTAATAAAAAATAAGGAAGTCGAAATATCTGGTAAGAGCCCATTGTAGTCACTCTCTTATCAACTGTCCATAATAATATGTAAAGGACAAATTATAATAAAAACTCAGTAAACATGGGAGTTATCGAAGTGCTTCGTCCTCTGCATATTCTGACATTGTTCATGTCATTGGCTCCGTACAGGGAAACAAAAAACAAAAAAGGGCTCAAAGAATACAAGTTTTCTTATTTCCATTCCGGCTTGACTATTTTATTTTCCTTCATGCCAACCTCTTGGTCTTTACTCGTTCTGAAACATCATTTGGAAGTTTTAGATTATCCAATGACATTTTTAACCCTGGCATTTACAATTCAAATGGTGTGTTATAACGTCATTTGTTTTTCAAATAACATTCTGCACGGTCAGTACTTCAAATTTATCAATGGTGTGAACTCAATTGACGATAAATTTAAAATCCTTCACATCAATCCTAATGATATACGTTCACAATTAATATTGCTGGCAATGACTGGTTTTGAGTGCTGGGTGGTCATTGGAAATTTCTTAACCGTGGGTTATTTTAAAGGGGATTTTCTTAGCCTGATCCCAATTTTCATTGGACAGACAAAAGATGTTGTTTTCATACAATGTTATTCCGTGGTGTATCTCTTATATTATAGATCCAAATTAATAAACGACAGGTTGTCTATTATCAAAAACCTTTACCCTGAATCTTCAAGAGATTTAAAAATGATCCTGGCTCGTGAGATAATACAACTGTGCAATATTCATGGGGAACTTTGTATTCTTCGTATTGTCGCTTGCAAAGCCTTTCAAATTCAAGTGGTGGGATCAATTCTGACCTTGACGGTTTTCTCTCTGGTAATGTTCAATGAGACATCTAAAAACTTCAGCACGTTTGACTTGCGTATTTACACAATGATGTCTTTTAATGCTATCTGCTGCAGTTTTTGCCTTTTCATTTTGGCGCTTGCGTGCACCAAATGTCTTAACCAGGTAAAACCTAATTATTAGGAGATACTATACACTTTTATACATTTGATATTGAAAAATTGTTCGTTATGTGAAATCTCTTTGGTATTTCAGGAACGAAAGACATCTTTATTGGTATCGTATTTGGCTGACGAGGAGCATTCAAAGGACATCGGAGATTGTGTATAATAAGGAACCATATTACGATTTTATTTAATATAACAAAAAATGTTAAATATTATCTTTTTGCAGTTAATAATTACTTTTTTATTCTTCCAGCTTTATTTAAGAGCCATTCAGATGGCTTGCAGAAAACCTACATTTTTATTATGTGGCTTGTTTTCCCTGGAACTTCCCTTTCTCTGCAAGGTGAGTAATAAATAGACACTATATCATTTTATAATAATAATTTCATGAGAGAAGAAGCATTAAATCCGTAAATCTTTTATAGATATTTTCCACCTTGGTAACGTATGCGGTCATCTTAAACCAATTTTCACAAGGTTAGTAAAACCCTATTAAATGAGTTAGGTAATCAACTGTACAAGATATACTGTTACACGTATCTATCACAACCTAAACTTATTATTCAAAAAATAATATTCCAGTAAATTTTAATAAAAGTTCAATTTATACACAATTAAAAAAAATACACGAGTAAAACTTTACGAAAATTAAGTTTGGAACAATGCATAGAAAAACTTGTTTTAGATGCAATACAAAATCCTTTTTCTCAGTAACTTATCCCACGGACGTTACTGTCGGTGTACAATGCATCAATACACCATATTCTTTAATATTATGTTATTTTATAATCTTTTATATTCTGTTATTGCACTGTAGGTATATAACACGGGCATTGAGTCTAGAATTGTTGTCGAAAAAATCTCAAATTATGTAATTAAAAATCCAATGAATAAAGAAAAAAAATTAAATACACACAAAGGATGGGTTCCTACAAAAAATTTCAACAAGTCATAAATTTTTTTAAAGTAAATTTTTACGTTCTTTAAAAGTTCTATTCAAGTTCTGTGATTATTTCAGTTTTATGAAGCAACTTCCCTATAATTATAAATAATAGAACTTGCACAGAAGGTGAAACTTAACGAACTTTTATGAACTGTTCAAATTTTTTAAAACAACCCGTCCTACGTGTGTGTTGTTTGGGTCAACTCTAATTGCGTGACCCTTACGAACTTAACTCGATTGGTACATCTGGCTTTCAGTGCAACACCTTCATCACGTTTTGTAATAATTTAAGATCCAATTAAAGATCCAATTAAAAGCATGTTTTTAATCAATTGTGTTTTTCTCAACAGTAAAAATTGATTTAAAAAAAAATTCTACAACCCCCATGCATCCAACTGACGATACATTTAATATAACCGTGAGCATATTACGATCACTATATATATATATATATATATATATATATATATATTTTTTTTTTTTTAATTATATTTTATTTTTAATAATATGTTTTACATGGTACAATGATAATTTTACATCTTAGGTTTTTTTACTACTCTTCCATTGAAAGCATTTGCTTGTGTATGGAAGGGGAGTGTATGTACATACGAGTAAATGCCGTTATTAGTTAGTATCTACTTAAATTTATTTTGATAATAGTGTGTTAGTGTCCGACCGAAACTAGTTTTTACGGCCGAAACCGAAACCGAAACTGAGTTTCGGCTTCGGTCTCAGGTTCAGCCGAAACCGAAACAAGGTCATGTTTTCGTGGAAAAAATAATCAATCTTAATCAATAAGCCTTTATTTTTAAATCATATATTAATCATTGAAGAAGAAGATAACAATAATAATCTAAACTAAAATATGAAAGAGAACAAGACACAGAAAAAAGACAATGGTCGCAACTGAGACTCGAACCCAGACCTCTCGTCCAACCGGGACCTATTTGAATATTATTAACAAATAACATACAATAAAAGGTAGAAAACAAATTTACCTTTTTTCAACCCTAATTTATTTAGGTACACTAAACAAAAAATACTCTTTCATCTTAAGAACAAAATAATTTGGTAGGGGGGAATGGGTACCGCCGCCCCGGGAACCTTTATTGGATAACCAACACCTCTGCCATAGGTCACCCCAAGTGGTTCACTATGTTTGGTGATTTAGCAGGGGTGCTCAGGTTTATGGGATGAGATTTGTCTAGGTCTTGAAGGTGGATGACTAGGACACGCTGAACCCCAGATTTCTACTCACCCCTTTTCCTTCCCAGAACTCTCCTCTCCTTCCTTTCCCTAAAAAATATCTCAAAGATGATATAGGCCCACAGGGAAATTATTTTCCTCAGGGCCTATCATGAATTAAATCATTTCAATAGCGAAATAAAACTTACCTATTTCCAAATAATGTTAAGTATAAACACCTCCAATTTCACAACAAATAAACCAAACTAACGCAAAGTTCGCGGAGCGAACACAAATAAGTGAAAAGTCCTGACACGACTATGAGCGCGGACGCAGCAAAATGACACTTCGTGGCTCGCAGTTCAGTGCACCGAACATGTCCGATCGCAGAATGAAACCTTCCAAATTCAGTTTCGGTTTCGGCCTAAGTTTCGGCCGGATGGCGGCCGAAACCGAAACTAAGCCGAAACTCGTTTTTTGGATGAAACTAGGCCGAAAGCGAAAGTTCGGTCGGACACTATAGTGTGTATTTAAAAAAGAAAGAATGTTATGGAAAACTAAGGATATTTGTAAGATTAATTTAGTGACAGTAGTTTTTTTCTTATGAATATTTTTATAAATTTTCTTGACAGAGAGCAGTATTCGGGTTTTATCATTAATGCTTCTGATTTCTTCTGGTAGACGATTGAAAAAAGTTCTTCCCTGGTAAGTGTAATGATGCTGTGCAAAAGACGTATTTAGTTTTGGGCATAGAAAAACATGTTTAAGTCGAGTTCTGTTTTCATTTAAAAATTGATATTAATCTCTTTACTTTATAATTTGAATTAATGAATTTTTAATATATAAATCTTTAAATGTAGGTACTTGAAACTCTTCAAACAGGCGTTCTGTTGGGTAGTCCAAGGATTTTTTAAATAAAACTTTAATAAAGGTTCTTTGTACAATTTCTATTGGAAGAAGGTTACATTTATATGTGTACTTTTGAAGCCTTCCTAATTTTGACAAATAATTACGCTGTGATTTTTTTTTACACTATACAGTATCTGATCTTTGGGAATGCTGTGCGGCGGGTCTTTTTAAGAGAAGGAAGTTCTATGAAGAAGATATGATGGGTGGGTTGGAATCTAGGAGTCTATTGAATCCATCTTTTCCGCTGCGGGGCAAGAGATTGGGTCAAGAGAGTTCAGCTGGAGAGATACCGGTCTCCCTCAATTCAATTTTAAGTATCTACCTTATAAAATATGTGTTTATCATATGCCTACTGTGCATAAAACAAAAAAATAATAAATAATTTAAACCTTGTGCAAATAAGAACATATTTTATTTTATAAAAATATATTTTTAATTATTTAGATACGTAGGTACCGTCGGCGGGGGTGAAGTGATATCACTTTTCAAGTTACCCCGCACTTGAGATGAAGCAAACCACTTTTTATTTAGCTTTATTTTCATGTTTTTTCATTTAAAACTACTTCACCCAATTGAAAAAAATACATAATGTGTAAAGATTGATTTTTTTATATGTAAAAATTTTTCACATTTAATTATTTATTTATTTAATAGCCAAAATCACAAAAAAAATAATTTTGGGATCTTAGTGACAATATTTTCGACCTCTCCGTTGCTTCTTTTACGTCCGTGGCATGTTCTGCTCCACCCCTGAAAAATCATTAAAATCATTGAAAATATTTTTTATGATTGAACAATTTAATTGGGTTTAAATCTCTTTTTCACGATCTGATGAGCAGTAGTACAATCACAAAAAGTAAGAAACCCAATATTTTGCTTGAAATTTTATTGAAATGTTTTGCGCGGGTAGACAACTAAACGTACCTAATACTGCCGAGATATTTGCGAAATAAGTAGGGACTATTACTAAGGTTGCTAATACGATGCAATTCACCCCACCTTGTTCTATTCACCCCCGTCGACGGTACCTATTTATTGAGAATAAAGCTTTTTTTACATTAACTCCACACAGGTCGCCCTGATGAAAATAATTTCCCTCGGGGCCTTTGTCTTCTGGGATGCTGTGTGGAGGGTTTTTTTGAGGAGAGGAAGGAATGAACATTGTAGGAACATGTTGTAGGAAGAAGGAAACACAGAGGTCGGCAAATCATTCCACAGCCGAGCTGCTGAACACAAGAACGAGTCGAAGAAACGATCCGTTCTCATGTGACAAATGTCAACCGCGTACAAATGTTGGGCACGCGTTTGGCGAGTTTCCCGACTACGCACCGGTGCCGAAGTGATCAATGACGTTAGTTCCTCGAAGCATCTTCCATTATAATACCGGTAGAACAAGGATAGCATTCCCACCCGACGCCTGTGCTCTAAAGATTACAATCCGTCTGTTAAGATGGGAGAATCTATCAAACGGACCGCCCGTTTCTGCACAGAGTCGAGGGTATTTTTCAGGTATTTTGGAGCTCCAGACCAGAGGTGGCTGCCAAATTCAACCGTGGGGCGCACTTGTGATTTGTACATGGTTAGCAGTTGTGTACTATTAAAGTATCTGCGGGCCATGTACAGTACGCCCAACTGTTGGTTTTGGTGTATAAATTAACTGTTATTATTATTATTGTAGCATATAAAGCACCACCATAAAAACAAATGACCATAAATACCCACTGCCTTGAGGAAATTTTTTATTTTTATTAAAATTTATTCCGCAACATTAAACGATTCCTACAAAAGCTTAATTATGCATTCAATTTTTAAGATGACCAATATAACCTCATTTTGCACAAAAATGAAGTCACACACGTGTTAAATTAGTTTGGGATGTGATGAAATCGTAATTATTATACATATTTAGTTACACATTAGCACATTGAACTATGGGGGATATTTAATTATTTATTAGCAAATCATCGTTTTCCTAAAAATTGCAAAATCATTCTGGTCGTCGTTTAGTTATGAAAAAACGTAAGCCCACATAAAATCAGAAACACTCGGCAGAAAATACATTGTCTTTTAGTAGTAACATTAACTATTCGGATAATTTAAAATCTGGTACTTCTCTTATCACCCCGTGTAATGTTTAAAAAAGTAATAATTTTATTTACTCGCATGCTAAGAAAATGTGGGTTATCTGAAAAATTAAATCAATTGCTCGAACTTTATTTTTTTTTGTTTAGACAATAATTATTATAAAATTACAGATATTGTATCTAATTCATTGCAAAAATGCCTTTGATACAGTGAGATTGTTGCGCTAAAAACTCTTCAAACTCATTGTAGGTTTCGAGGAATAAGTCAAATTTTACGCCCTATGAGATTTGTGCACCGTGATTAGGGTTACCAGATCCAAAAATTAGTTTCCTGGCAAAATCTCTGACTTTTCCTGACATTTATTATAATTTCCTTACATTTTGTGTCAGTGTTATATCTGCGGTAGGCAGTGTAGGTACCCACTCGCGGGTGACAAAGGAGAGAAATAGACCATCCATAGCTTCTGTTAAGGCTCTACTGTTGACACAGTTCAATCTGAAGAACACATCATGTGAAGAGTTTCATAATATTGTTATGAAAGACCAGCAGTTGCTGAAAGCAATATCCAGCAATAAAAAGTACGAGCCGGTTCAGAAAATGAAACAATTTAATTATCAGATTTGATTTGTTTATTTTTTGTGATTAAATTGTTTAATAAATATTTAAATCCTTTTTCTTGTGTTTTTTCTTTCTTTTTAAAAATTCCCGACAATTTCCAATTTACCCTGCTTCTCTGACAGACAGCTAAAATTCCGGACATGTGAGGAAAATTCCTGCCATCTGGTAAGCTTAAACGTGATCGACGATACAATACGACGCGTCGTTTCGATGTTCTCGTTCCCCAACATCTGTGACTTTCTTGCACAAATATTTAGATCAGGTATGTGGACGTCGATTAAGTGGAAAATATTAATATCTTCGATTTCATATTTCAGGAGGCGCAAAAATTGCATGAATTTTTTTTTGAATTCTTTTAATTTTCAAAGTATAAGATGCTTCATACCTTCTCAGATAATTCAGTTCGACTCCAATACACTTAGGCCGGTTACAGTGCGCGACCGACGGTCAGTGCGTACGGTCAGTTCACGCTTGACCAACAAGCTGACCGGACGTCGTACGCGAAATGGACGCGTTTACGAATAGTTTAATTGCTGCTTATTATCTTCGTAAATCTATTAGGAACAGAAGATGTAGATATCACGTATATCCAATCGTCGCCCAAAGAGCATTTCAAGGGGAATTCACTCGTCGGTCGACCGACGGTCCGCATGCGCACGCGCTCGACCGACGATTCTCGTACACACTTCGTAGCGATATACGCATGCGTACGGTCGGTCCTGCACTGAACGATTTATGAATTTTCATACAAATGACAAGCGCGACCGACGTACGCACCGACCGTCGGTCGAGCACTGTAACCGGCCTTAGCACCCGTCAGTGGCTGAGGCGCACAGTTGCGATGGAGTCTATATCAATTTGCATAAGGACGCATTCGATGAGGCTTTTAATTATACAGTAGAGTGCGTAACAACAACAATAAACAATGCATAAGAATAATGGGTGATGAAAGAGCCAATATAATTAATAAATAATAACAACAACAAAAAATCGAGTACAATTTACACGCGGTAGAAGCGAAACATTACCAAAACAATCTCAACCAATACTTGAAAAGTGAGGTCATAATCATACCGACCAATGAGCGCAGACCGGCGTAATTGCCGTTTCATATCTCAACCAATAGGAGCCTTTAAAAGTTACTAACTAACTAACTAACCATCACGCCGTTTTCCCGCAGGGGTAGGCAGAGAGGACGGACCGCCAAACAACTCGGTCTTGGCACACACTCTTTGCCTCACTCACATTCATACATCGTCTCATACATACTCTTCTATTATTCTGACTTTTCACATGGCCCGTCTCAAGTATCTGATTTACTTGATCGTGCGTGATTAAAAGTTACGTCACAATGAAAGCGGTCAAAGGGCGCAGTCGATGCGTTGCAGGTGCAGTAAACGTCATTTCCGTTTCATCCGAAATACAGATCATAGCGGGGCTATAGAAGTTTCACTTCAAAAAACGGTGGTCCTGGGATAGATCCTTGCGGGACTCCAGAATAATTTAGAATTCAGGTGAACGAGAACTCTTATAAAATAAATATTGTTTGCGTTTTTTGAAGCACGAAACAAAAAAAGATTGTGGAGAAACCAAGCGTTGCTAGTTTCTTTAATAAAACTTTGATTTCAACTTTATCTAAAGCCTTTTCAATAAGAAAGCATGTAACGTCTACTTGACTTCCTTGGTCGGGAGGTCTTGACAGTAAGTCGAAATGCTTAGTGGATTACGATTCTCATCCTTTACAAAAAGTGCATAGTAAATATTTATCTTCGCTAAACTATGCACATAACGATGTGTTAATAATATCATCACTTTCAACATTCCGGCACGTATGAACGGAGCAGATCGGGTCTGACACACTTCGGGACTAATTTGAGAACATTAAACAATTATATAGGTTCTATTAACAAAGGAATAAACAAACAATGTGGCTGAGCCTGTTGACAAAAGTCATTGACATTTTCTGTGCCAGATACATCTTTATTAGATCCGTTAGTTAGTCAACAGTAGGTATTATAAGAAATAAACATATTTACATAAACTCTCCCATCTTGTGGCATCTGCAGATTTTTGGTATACTTGTATAATTTATTTATTATTTATTAGAACCACAAAATAATTGTGATAACATTACATCCTCATCCCCTCCATAGTGACGCCCTCGACTAAGAATCTGGATGTTTCGGGATAGCATGCAGATGTGCGGTAGTAATTTTTATTTAATTAAATTGTGTTATTTCACATTTAATTAATATAGAATAACATACATTTAAGTACCTACACTTGCGACACATTCCAGAGCGGTAAATATTCTCAGTATCGTCCCGGTAAAAAAACACCATACAGAATCGAAATGGCTATCCAAATAGCCCACCTTCTTCTTCCTTGTATGCTTTTTCTCCCCATAACTTTTAGCTTAACAACAGAACTCAATTGGGGATGCTATAGCCACACTGTCTCCAGTTGTGACTCTTCACCTTATACTTTTTGATCCGATCGCTTCGACAAGGTGTTCCCAGACTTTCATGTCCTGGACTTCTCAGCGACCTTTGCCCATCGCAGTCCCCCAGACTCTCCTCGCAAAGTCTCTAGAGATGCTTTCTCGATCTTTGCCGGGGCGGTCAACTTTAACGTCTTAACTCTGGCAATGACGGCGGAGTTTTGCTCAGAAGTCTTCTGGCATTCTGAGTAGGTTCATTTTAAAGTCACTTTATTTTATTTTCTTAATCACGCTGCACTACTACAAAACCCTTAATAGACCCGCATCTCCGATTGATAACGACAATGCTAATCTTTTTAGTTTTTTTATGTGAGTATCCCCATTTCGGGGTATGTTGGGAGGCTGAATGTGGTGGGGAAGGGAAGAAAATGGGTAAGATGAATGATGGGAAGTACGTGGCTATTCAGATTCGATCACGAAGTAGGTCAAAGGTACTTTAAACAACGTTTCGAGTTTGAATGGTTGTCTTTCACCAAGGCGATACTATAAGTATTAATCACTCAAAATCGATCAAAATCAACTTTATATTATTTTTATAAATAAATTGTGAAATAACACATATTGAATCGTGCACAGGGCACGGGGGTTTAGAATAACCTATGGTTATTCCTTGCTAAATAAAAACGCTTATGGATTTCGATAAGAATTATGCCCAATCACCAAACAAGATCCGGTATACACAATTAAGCAATACTCACTGTTGTGTCTCGTAGCTTGATCTTCATTCGGCGACGGTCATAGGTATATCCAAGGCGTACGATAAGATTGTTCGGTTATTAGAACCACGATGGAGTTTGAGTTACGATACGATTAAGCGGTTCACACAAAGCATTCGATAAAGACGGCGAGATAATACTTCACATTACACGCTTCCGATTGATAGAAAATAACATTTCAAGGTCGAGCGAAATGTCACGTTACTATTTATTACGATGGTTGTTGATAGACTGGCGATATTGTGGTACTTGACTTAGTCCACCGTATAGGTAAGTACACTTAACGTGCGGAAGTCCAAAATCTGGGTTCCTCCGATCTGCATGGTAAATTGGAACACAAATACGTGTGAAATTCATCAGCGTTATGAAACACATATTAATCAATTAAAATTTACATATGCCCACCGGGATTTGAACGGGCGCTCCGTACATTGCTTTATTTATTTATTACTATTACTGTACTTCTTACTCATACCGCGAAACGGGGGAAAAGGATAAAGAAAAGAATGACCCGAAAAATCTTTAAAAGTTTCTTGAATTAAGCTGCAGCGTTCCGAATTTCTACCGTTTTATGACAAATTTCTCTTAAACACTTTTTTTATTTATTTCATTATTTTCATATTACATTTGGTTATAATAATGACGTATTGCCCATCTCACCAGGTGTGGAACGGCTGTGTTGAGATGGCAATTTACAGAGTGGTTATCTATGATTTTGTTTAAGTAATATTATGAAAATGACAGGTTGATATAAATTTTTTTTTCTTTAAATATACAATTCTAGTATGTTACATAAACATATATAAAAGATTGCAGTAGGTACCTACATGGTTACATATATACACACAGTAAGTATAAAGGTAAGTATGTTATTAAATACTCGTGATTGATATGTTTATTTGAGGTGAACAATGATTTTACTTTTAAATGCACTTTTGATTTGCGTGTTTCTATTTTCAGGAGGTAGAGAATTGAACAGCATTGTTGCATTATATTTAAAACTTCTCTGCCCATATGACGTTTGACAAACTGGGATGTTAAAAGATTTTACATTTGACTCTCTTAAGGCTCTAGTACTTATTCGTTCTTCAAACATGTGTGTATTTTTAAATTGATGAAGCAGGATATTTTTGAAAACAATTTTTGCAGGTTAGGAACATTTAGTGTCGTAAAAATAAAATCAATGCTCGTTCTCAACGGGACTTTAAAAATAACCTTCAAAATTAGTTTTTGAATCTTTACTAAAGACTCCAGGCAAGTATTTGTGGCACTTCCCCAGCTGATAATACCATATTCAAGATGATTGTATAAGAGCACAGTAAACTTGTTTCAGTTGTTTTCTATTTAATATACATATCTCTAAAAATTTTAAAGTAATATACGAGTTTCCTCAGTTTTGTCGTTAGGTTTGTAACATGCACGTTCCATTTAAGAAGGTCATTTATTTGAAAACCAAGGTATTTAATACTGCCAACTCTACTTATAGAAGGACAGGTACACGGAGTTAACAAGGAATTACATCTGTGAAGTTTAAGGCTTGGTTGTGAAGGCAAGAGCTTATTTGAAATTCGAAATGTTAGGAATTGAGTTTTGTCAATATTCAGGGTTAATATGTGAGCATTAAGACAATTTTTAACAATACGAAAGCCATTTTCTGCCGTTTTAAAGACTTCATCCCAAGATTTGGCCTAAAATAGCAAACTTAAAAACACTTGTTTTTAATTTCTAAAAAAATATATGTTACTTTTGGAGATAATATAAAATTCACTCAATAGAAAAAAATCGCATATAAATATGATCGATAAATTATTTTAAACGCGTTTTTTCTGTTATTCTACAATTTTTATGTTTGAAAAAAAATCACAGTATCTTTAAAGGCTATTTAAGACATTTCCCAGAGATTTTTGCTCTTAAACGAGACGTGTTTCATTAAAAATTTTCACAATTTTCGATTATAGTTTTTAATATTAGCGCTCTCCTTCTAACATTCGTATTCACATAAAATGTGGATATATTATATCCCCTTCTCTTTCTGAGCGCTTACTACCCAATAAGCTATGCGTTGTGCCATGAATGCCGAATATAAATAATTACAATAAACAAGGTTTACCAGTCAAATGAATTATAATATAATTAAATTAAATAAAACAAATTTATGTAATTATATGTTTTTCTACTATTACACAGATTTGAACAAACAATGTAATAATCAATAAAAGTATTAAGAAATTCATTTGAGCAAATGAAATCCTTGATGTGCAAAGAATTATTAATCAACGCCTAATGTACATTTGAAGATGCAATAGAAAAGATTAAATTATTTGCATTACTGTGCAAAAACAATAAACCTTGACATTTCTATGTTTCATTGAAAAAGTGAAGTGTTCGCTACCGCAGAATGAAGACTGTGCAAGACAGATATGTTTAACCCTTTTTCTACAAGAATTTACTAAAGTTATGTATTTTATTTTATTTTAAATCAGATCTCAAAACTATGGTCACCCTAAAAGTCTACATTAATGTACTACCTAGCGCCATCAGTTTAGTAGGTACCAGTAGGTACCCATAATCTAATCTCAATCTGTAAGAAATACAACAATATTGTTCTTTCAAAATCTGTTTAATTTTGTGTTATTTTGTTAACTTGTATAATTATTGTTAACCTCAACACAGGCTTGTCCTAGTGAAGTAACAAATTGTATTGTAAACATTTTTACCTGCAGTGTAAAGAAACAATAAATAAATAAATACCTAAATGTAATTCTGGAAGTACCTTTACACAACACTTTCAATTACGTTAAAAGGGTGAACAGATAGAAAGAGCTGGAAGCATTTAAAAATAGTGGATAATAATTGAAATGCGTAGATGAGATATATGGAACAATTTAGACCAGTGTAGAAAATGCTCTTCAAAGAATTTAAGACAAAAACAGAGAAAATATACGTTTTTAATATCGAACTATTTTAGTATCAAATAAGAAAAAAACAGACGAAAGTATCTCGTTATCCAGTTCGGTAACATATCAGAAAACGGTAATTATGAAGAAGGGGATCTTTTTTAAAAAATCAGGAAACTTTGGGAAACCAAAACGTTTTATTGCTTTGTGAAGGAAACAAGGAAACGTTGAAACTTGTAAGGTGAATATAATATGAAGGCGTAAGAACTTTTTATATAGATACCTACATCTACATACAGCAAAACGAAAAAAATTAAAAACTGAATGGTCAGTCAAATTGCCCAAGAATAATCAAAAGGAAAACAACTTGAATATCTATAATATAAAAATGAATCGCTAAATTTGTTGGTAAGCGCAAATCTCGAGATCATCTGAACTGATTTCGCTAATTCTTTTTTTAGAATATTCCTTGAAGTACGAGGATGGTTCTTACGGAGAGAAAAATTAAGAAAATTTGGCAGAAAATTAGATAATAACAGAAAACATCGCACGTTTGACAGTTCGCGTGTTAGAGAATGACATTTTGCAAAACAATGAATGATGCAATGCAATCAGGATTCTATTTTTGAAAAGTTGAAAAATTTATTTAAAGTAGGTACTCCCCTAATATTTTGAATCGAATCAAGAATTTTAGATATTTTATATAGGTACCTATGTTAGGTACCAAATTTAATATACATGACAAATGGAAATTTGAATAAAAATTATAAAAGGTGGTACTGGGATTGAATATATGGAACGCGGGAGGAGGGTTGGTGGGACGGGGGAGCGGTAAAGGGAAGAGGGAAGGCGGGGAAGGTGGAAGGGGAACGCGGGAAGGGGGAGGGGGACCTGGGAGGGGGAGGGGAACTCGGGAGGGGGGTTCGCGGGACGGTGGGGGGGGGGGGGGGAGTGGAGTGGAGAGAGGGAAGGTGGAGGTGACGGAGTGGGAACGCGAGAGGGGAAGAGAACGCAGGAGAAAAAGGGGAGGCGGAAGGGGAACGGGACGATAGGAAAGGACACTCAGGGAGAAACAATTTCTTTATTAAATGGCATAGCAACGCTTGCCGGGACCAGCTACTAACCTATAAACCTAAATAACGTAAAATAAATTATAAAATACCTTTCTTTGTTCTTAAAAAACATGTTTAATATTTTCTTTTAAGTGTGCGTAGGTATTCGAATCTTATTTATAATTATTTATAATAATATTCAATCGTAATGCCCTGTGAGACGCAAACATATTTGAAATTCGCGGGTAACATAAATAATATTAATGTTGCTAGTTATTAATAAAAAATGTAATTTGACCTTAATTAATGTATGCAGGTGGTGCTTAAATAAGATGAAATAATTATGTTGTAATGTTTCACTTAATGAGCAATATCCTCCATTTAAGCAGATCGGTACCTACGTACCTACACATTATAAGAACGTGATGATTTGGCATTTCGAATGGCGATTTCGAATCCAGTACGGAAACAAACCAACTATTTTATTTCATCCTTGGCTGCGTAAAATAAAATATTGTTGCATTGTCAATACAATATGTTAAAAGGCAAAAGTTTTATGACTTTGTCCTATTTCCTCGTTTTACTGTAGTATTACGACACATACAATGACTGTTCTGTAATAAGCTACAGCGTAAAGACAAACACTTGGTGTGTATTTAATGCAACGAGCTTTTATGGTAGGGAGGCTGCTGATTTTGAACGCCGCGCTCCATCGCATTTCAAATTAGAGTTGTCGTAACATTTAATCAGATGGGTTGATTGCAATGACCTGTTAATTTGACCTGTTGGAATGATCTGACTGTAATAATGTATGATGAATAATTATGATTACTACAAGCAACAATTGTCAGCCTGAAACACTCATTTACCTTGAAAAATCTTCCGAGAAAAGATACTTGCCGCCAACGGGACTTGAACCCGTGTCCTTCCGATTGCCGGTCGAATGCTCTGACCACTGAGCTATGGCGGCTTATCAAATACCCGCCAAATATGCATAAAAATCTTGTCTAAACGTTAGTTTATAAATTAAAAAAATAATAATTAATATTTAACAAGTTTAAGTATTTCCCCAATAAATGCAGACATAATTTGTCTCGACGCCACCTAGCGAGGGATTTAACACTAACAATGTCTTCCTCGCAAAAATAAAGTTGGTTGTTTTCAGGTGGAAAAAATATAACAAGCAGTAATTGTTGAATGAAACACTAGTATATATTGAATTTTTAATTAAATGAAGACAATATAAGCGAAACTCAATCGAAAATCTGAAAACAGAAAAATCAGAAAAAGATATTGACACATCTGTCCCAGATGTGTCAATATCTTTTTCTGATTTTTCTGTTTTCAGATTTTCGATTGAGTTTCGCTTATATTGTCTTCATTTAATTAAATATTACAATTTGAGGTTTTACTCATAAAGTTAAAATAAAAATAAAAATATTCATCCTAGACTTGCAGAAAAGTCAATTGATGTCGCATATTAAATAAAATGGATAAAGATTTATCCAGACACTATCTAGAGAGCATTTAGTTCGGGTTTGAATCTTGCAATCATACATAAAGATAGCAGCCAATAGTATATGCGTTAAGAAAAATGAAGATAGTGTGGGTGGTTCTTAGTCGAAGTATGATACAGTTAAAAGTGACCGAATTGGATATCGACACGGTGGCGCAGTGGTTAGCGCGTTCGCCCGGTAAGCGAGAGGTCCTGGGTTCGTGTCCCAGATGTGTCAATATCTTTTTCTGATTTTTCTGTTTTCAGATTTTCGATTGAGTTTCGCTTATATTGTCTTCATTTAATTAAATATTACAATTTGAGGTTTTACTCATAAAGTTAAAATAAAAATAAAAATATATTGAATTATTTGGCGGGTATTTGATAAGCCGCCATAGCTCAGTGGTCAGAGCATTCGACCGGCAATCGGAAGGACACGGGTTCAAGTCCCGTTGGCGGCAAGTATCTTTTCTCGGAAGATTTTTCAAGGTAAATGAGTGTTTCAGGCTGACAATTATTGCTTGTAATAATTGTTACCCTTTGTGCTATGCATAAAAATCTTGTCTAAACGTTAGTTTATAAATTAAAAAAATAATAATGAATAATTATGGATTACTTCACGGCGATGTCAATTAAAACGCTGGGTTTTTAGGTCAGTGGCAGAGTTGACCTCGCATTTGGGTCCCACCCAGGAGTCGCGTCTTCGATTCAGCAACATTTTCCGTTAAGTGTGGTGGTAGTGGAAGATATTTAAATATCGTCAGGTTATTCGTTACTCCTGTATATTTGTCTTTCTTTTAAAAAAAAAAAATAAATGTAAAAATTTAGACGTTAGACAAATAATAGTAGTATAACAGACGTGTTCAACGATTTGTGATGTGGTCACAAAAAAGATTCGAGTCCAAGGCGCGGCTGAAGGCGAACAGAAATACCCGTCTCCCTAAAATATGTTTGAATTCAATGTAGAAACTTTGTCATTGTTATATGTTAAATGTTTTTCTAAATGAATAAAGGTCAGGGTGGGGGTCGAGCGTGCATGTAAAGGAAGAATCACTGAAGAGGCAGACTGCTACCGTTGTGACACACAACTATAAACACGGCGCCAAGCCCTTTTCCACCAGTTCACAGGAAGAGGAACACTAGCTTCGTCAACAACTCTCTCTGCTTGCCCGCCGACCTCGCTCTCTCATCATTCGCCTCGTGTTCTGCTGATCGTCGCTTCACCCTAGATCAAATACATGGATTTTTCAGCAGTAAAAAATAAGGCACCTTATTTTGACTATCGATCAAAGCTTTTTTTGCATTATCTCCACACGGGTGGCTCCGAGGAAAAGAAGGAGATGAAGGTCTGCGAAGGAAAAATCTGGGGGTCCATGTCTTCCCTGCGTTTACCTCCAGCTCGGCAAAATTTTCAAATTTTTTTTGAAAATGTATCCAAAAACATCTATTGAGTTCAAATGAAATTCGAAAATATTTACAAAGATGTCAATCCTTCAGTCTTTAAAATATTTTAAACTACCTGGTGAAAATTCATGGAATTTCTGAATGCTTCAGAGATATTTTATCCTGTATATTTCTTATTTTTGAAGTTGTCGTAAAAAGGACTTTTATGTATTTTAGAATCTAGATAAAATTATCATCGAAATGTTTGTATTTGAAATAAACATTGATAGGTATTTGAAAATAATACTGTTTTAATTTCAAATATAAAAATATGAAAAAAAAACTAATAAATTCCGCTAATTTGTATTCATACACTTTGACATTTTTTTGCTTTTATCCATGTTATCAAATAAAAATATTTGAGACAAACTTAAAGAATCATTATTTATTTTTCCAGGGACAATCAAATCACTTAAGGGGTCGTCCATTAATCACGTGAGGCTCGAAAGGGGGAGGGGGGGGGGGTATAATGAGATATCGTGAGTATTTTTTTTTCGTGATAATATTCTGAAAATTTCAAAATACTTTGTACTAAAAAAAATAGACGTGATTTTGAGGAGGGGTGGGTGGGGGGGTCAGTCTTAAACCTCACCACATATCACCAGGGGGGGGGGGGGGGGCGGGTTAAAAAGTTGCTAAAAAAATAACGTGATTATAGACAAAAAGATAAAAATAGCATTATAATGTATAGTCGCCCCGGTCAAATCTGACATTCAGAGGCTCTAATGGATTTTTATAAAGGTGGCTAGTAATGTCCTTCCGAGGCTTGGGGGGTTAATGACAAACACAGAAAAAAGTTGTTAATGTATATATTTTTTATTTATACCTGAATATACTTTTTTATTTGCATCTGACGAAAATACTTTTTTTACATTATCTTCACAATGAGACAAAAAATTCCCCCAGGGCCTAAGTCATTTTTGGGGATGCTGTGTGGAGAGTCTTTTCAAGTTAAGGAAGGAGAAGAACAATGGGAAGGAAAGAGGGATAGGTAAGAATCTGGGGTAAATGTGTTAAGGAGTGACGAACGTATGAATCCATCCCTCCCATCGTACCCATACCCGTCTCCCAAATTAAAACCAAACAAAATGTTATAATCAGACAAAAATTTTAATTTGTATTATTATGAAAAATTCGTAGATCCACATTTTTCTAAAATCCGTGGTGTAATATGAGGTTGGACAATAATATGAGTGTTGCAATTGACCGAGGAGAGGTAAGTGTGCAATTTATTTTCCGTCTCGGCTATTAATGATATTACGATTACGGAATAGAAAGGAGCACTAAACTCAACAACTTAACGAGATGTGCCTTCGCCGCGAGGAGATCAGAGACGGGAAACCATTTCAATAGCACCGTAATTTTTAAAAATAACAATGTTGTAAAAATTTCAGAAGCAAAACCATTTATGTGAGGTTCATTGTTCCGGTTACCTTCACTTTCCTATTCTCTCCACTCCATCCAGTCTCACAACGCATCCCAATTGTGGTTACCATTATGTCTCCTGCTCCTGATATCAGGAAGCAGTTTTACGTCCGGTATTCATTGTATTTTTTAAATTATTTTTTTAAGAACAACTCTCTTTTATAAATTGTGAAGGTTATTCCCGTCAATGTATTATATCATTGAAGGAGAAGACAACACTAATAAAATCTAAACGAAAATATGAACGAGAAAAATAGAAAAAGATAACGGTTGCAACTGGGACTCTAACCCAGAACCTTTCATCTAACCGAGACGGGCGCCTTTTACCAATTCGGTTATTGTCAAACCGTCATATTTTTCAATCTCATATTTCAGAATTTAGAATTAACAATATTATCTTCGACTAATTTTTCCATATTACAAGCAACTACCCTTTTCATTGGAAGCAATCGTTCTAAGAACTGGTTTGTGACCTAGATATCTTTTCGGATATCGTCCCAGTTGCGACCATTATTTTTTTCTAGTTTTCGGTGTCTTGTTCTCTTTCACATTTTCGTTTAGATTATTAGTGTTATCTTCTTCTTCAATGACATAATATTGTATTTGTTTTATAAGAAAATACACAATTAAATACAAAACACGTATTGGTAATAGTTGTGTCTGCGAATTACATGTGAAAATGTACTGTGGGCCCGAAGTAAGCATTTTTTTCTTATTTATTGAGTTAGTTTATACTGCATTCGTAAATTAACTGATATGCATTAGGTAACATTTCACTTTATACATTTATATTTTAACAGTAAGCATAAAATCCCTATTAAAATACATTAATTCTTCAGACTTTCAGATATTTCATCATACATCTTTAGTCCTCTATAAATTAAACTGTAATTTTTTCAGATGCGTCAACCTAACTCTATTTATATTTCTGGTTTCGTAATAATGTATTTAGATCTCTATTTAAATCAATTTCATCGTCAAAGTATTTTGGCATTCGGTTTTTCATAACTTTAAGCTCAAAAATTAACAATAAATGGCACTTTTTTATTGGAATTCATTTAGCTTCTCCCTCATTTGAGTAACCCTTGCGTACTTGCCTTTCACCAGAATACATCTCTTAGCTCTGTTCTGTATAACTTCTAGCTGTACTAGTTGTTTCTAGTTATTTTCTGCTGAAATCGATCGTACATTTTCTGATATAGAATTTTTTTGTACGGATAATCAATTTAATTTGCCTCTCTGCGGCTTAGGTCTTTTGTAAACTGGCGACACCGGATTTATCTCAAATCGCTGCATAAACTATTTATCTGATTAGATATCTATTGTAATAATATGTGTAGACCATTGGTTGTTAACCACCTCGCCTTCACTTCAAAAGGTAACTCACAGATTGAGGAAATTGCCGAAGTTTCCTTGGATCGTCTTGTTTTTATGTCGACTTAATTAGACACATGAAATTAAATTCAGTCGATCGGTCCTAATGATTACCAAATTGTGTAATGACTGGCTTTATTATTACTTGACGAGTAACAATGTGAGGATACGAGGTCAGTGTCTGTCAAAATAGTTTAATGATTATTTGGACATAAATGGACTACGAAGATCGATGATTTGATTAAGAACATAATTTTAATGGGATATTTTCACAAGTTATGAACACTTTCAAAAAATGAAACACTTAAAATATCATTAAAGAAGAATATAATATGAATAAATCTAAACGAAATATGAAACAAAACAACATACGGAACAAATAAAAAGGAAACAAAAAGTCCGTGTCCCTGTAAGACAAAAGATCTTGGATTCGTGTCCCCGTTGCTACCGTTTCCTTTTGAGTTTTCTGTATCTCGCTGTGCTTCACGTTTCGTTTAGATATATTTATATTATATTCTTTATCAATGATACTCGAATATTACATTATTTATGGGTATGGTCTTCAATTGTTATTAAAAAGTTGTTCTAATAAAATTTGAAAGGTTTATAGTTTATTTTTCTGATTCTGATCATCGTAGATATTAAAAATGGGTTATTTTTTTAACATTTTTCACATTCCGGATCCATGTCGCTACAACGTCCCTACGGCGTAGAAAACGCTACAGGATGGTAAGACGGCTGCTATCGACGTTAGCCGGTGTGACGTCTACAATGGAAAACGAGTCATAAGTAGGTACAAACTCTGTTCTGATAGCTATCCTGATTATCTCCAAGTTCCAAACTTTGTACATCTAGATATGGTGGGTGCAGTTTATATCTTTTTTAAATCTTGACATGTATTTTGTATGTAAACATCTTATATTAGGTCTGTATATTTTTGAGCCCGTACCTTTTATTGTGTTTTCCTGATTTTGTTTTTTTATGCATTTCTATAGTCCATCATGGAGGATACTTTATTTTAACTTTTTGACACCAACAGTACATAAAAGTACAGTAGCGAAAAGGTTGTTACGAAATATTGTTACAAAATAGTCCTAAGGTGTAACTAAATAGTAAACATAAAGCTTGTTATATAAAATACAAAATGTTTAAATTTATTTTTATTTTTTTGAATTATTTATTTAATTTTAAAAATATTCGTCTTTCCTAAATGTACGTCTTTTACTTTTTTTTAATTGTACATACCACAAACATACATAAACTCATGACCCAAATTCTTGTTGTACCTATTGTAAAGGGTTTAAAATAAAACAAAGAAGTATTAATTAATGTTTTTTAATAAAATTATCAGCTTCCCAAATTTAAGTACCTAACACAATATTCAACAAATCATTAGAAATTAAAGAACAGGCACTGTTTACAACATTTAAAGATGTATTAATTTGAATCGCTATCGAAAAAGCTATTTTTAATTTGTGCTTATTTACTATTTGGTTTGTAGCTACTTTTTTAGTACCTACTTTCTTTTCTCAGGGATCTGCTTTATTAAACTTTGTTTTTAAAGAGTCTGTAATTTTATTTAGCAAAATTAGCCTTTTTCACCTTCTCTTTTTCTGCCATGGACACATTTGGTAAAATTTCTTCTAAGAAGCTTTTTGCCTTCCGGCATTGGTTTATTGGGGTATTCCTAAAAAAAAGTTATCCTGTAGCCGGTATTATAAGAGTAAATTATAATACATATTTATTTAAATAAGATTTTATAAAAGCTTGAGGCACTACTGATTCATAAAAATACTTTCAATTTGAAAGGGACAACTTATACTTGCAGACACACTTACAATATACTATTCTTAACCTAAGCATTTAAACAAATATGGACAAATAACGCTGGACTACATGATACCTAATTGCTTAAATGTACAAATCGAAATTTAAAAAAATGTACAAATGGTAAAACAAATATGTTGAAGAATTGGCTCGCCGAAAGAAATAATTTTTATATCTTCAAAGTAAAAGCACCCATTGACAAACTACTTAAAAGAAGTTGATTGGGACTTATTTTTTTTGTAAAATATGTTTATTTTTCCTGTCGTATTGTATGACTTTGTCTTTATAATAAATAAAATAAAAATCAGGTTGTTACTGTGTACACTCAGCTTTACACTATACTTTTTCATTACGTTACGAAATTTATAATAAAAGTTACGAAATTGTAATAAGAATTAGACAAAATGGGGTTATAAAAAGTCAATGGTTTGATAAAACTTAAACCTGTAAATAGGTAAGCTTAACAATGTTCGTACCGCACGTATTACAAAAAGATGAGTAAAAAAAGAGAAACACGTTTTTACTGATTTTAACAATTAATGTTATGGTGGAGACGTCAGACCAAAAACCAACCAGAATGAAGCTAGTGTTGCCCATGTAAAATTTAATGAATGGGTTCAGAAATTACGGTGGAAGTAGAAATAAAACGTAACTAAAGAGTAGTTACTAAAAAGTAAATGACTATGCCTCATTTTGATTTTTGTGCATAAATTATTAATTTATTATGAAACCCCATATAAAATTACTTTGTACAGAAACTACAATTAGTTAAGACCCTAAAACTTACAAAAATTCATATATTACAACGTTTTAACCGCATTTTATGAAGTATAAACACATGAAGTAGGTAGGGTGGCAATTTTATTTTGTATGAAAAGTAAAAATCGATATTTAAAAAAAAAATTTAATATTTGCGGATTAATACGATTGTAATGTTTATTCTTCGTTATTTTAAAGCATAATATTTATTCTACAAAATAGTGTATATATTTTTTTTGTATGATTAATTAAAAATGTGTAATTTTTGAACTGTTTCTAAGCACACTTTATTTTTCCAAAATGTACACTTTTTTTGAGAAATACTCTTGTAAAGTGATTCTTCATATGTTGTGTCTGTATGTTGCTTCTGTGAAATGTTTTGTAAATTTTTTTTCATCATATATTTTGTCTGCATATTGGGTTGGGTTGGGTTTAAATGTTCAAAAGTACCAATTAGCGATCCCTTAATGAGTTTTGATAACTCATGGGAATGAAACTTCTTTGTATGTTTTATTAAATAAAAAAAAAATAATAAAAAATGCCTTAATAAAACTAACATTTTTTTTTTATTTGATTAAAACAATATTTTATAATAATGGGTTATAATCAAGTTCTGTATCTTTATCAGAAGTTGAAAACAACCTATTATTATCTTTTAAATTTAATTTTAATTAAACTTAAAAAAATAAATAAAATAAAAATAATAAAAAAATGGAGTTCTACGAATTCAACACAAAAACAATTAATAAAAAATAACGTGTTTTTTTTGGCAACCAATCAAAAATGGCACATTTTTAATATTCGTCAACATAAAATAGAATAAATTGTCTTCGTTATCGTATTTTTTTTACTCAATTAATATTAAATATTAAAAAAATAGTCAAAATACCTGCCTAAAATAACTAATAAACACCTATTCCAGTCTTTCGTGAACTTAATTAACCCTTAGAATGCCGTGCTGCTGCGACCTAGAAATCCTTAGTAGGGATAAAACGGCAATCCTCCGCCTAACGCTGGCTGACATTATTATCGTAATAACTTTATTCTTTTTGCAAAATGATGTTTCTGAAAAATGTACCTTACAAGATAATAGACAAGCGAATGTGGTTTCCCCGGGATAGCCACATATATTTAAAGAAATATTGTATTCTCCCTTGTTACAAAAAATATAATTTAATGAAAGACATAAAAATATTCGTGAGCTTTGTTATATTTTTCAGCTAAATAAACATTCCTCACAATAAACATGTGTCATATATGTTCCTGTAAATTTGGGAGGCGGCTAGGTTTCAGCAGTGCCTCTATAGATTAAAATAGAATCGAATAATAATTATTAGTATTAATAGGCTTGCGTCTGCGTGGTTGAATTTCAGAACCCACCTTCAAGTGCATGTCTGACGCCACGCCTGTGTACGTGGAATTTCAAACGAAGCTACCATTGTAATTCGGTTTCGAATTCAATATCTCGCCACTTCCGTCAGCAGATCTGATGGGGACGTGTCCCCCCTAGGTATAACTTCAATGAATTTGTGAATATGTAGAATCTATCCGGATATGGAAAGATTGACGGTTTTACATAGTTGTATCAAGCGGTTATATATTACATACGACGTCATTGCCTTTCTCGGTTACTTTGTCCCGGTGACTGAACGACAGTGGATCCGAGAAGCGGGCTATTTTTGGAACCAGTTCTTACTGGATTTATTAAATGGTCAACAATGCTAACTTAGCGAAGCCGAATCAAAAGCCGCCCGCAGGGCCTAGCAGCAAAAACCTGCAGAGCTGGTTTTTAACTGCTATTAAATACATAATTATTGTAATGTAAACGTATAAGAAGAGCTGATATTTTAAGATCTGTTCATATTTCAACTCTGATAGATGTTATTTCTCAAGAGCTGTACAGGAAGTATCTTCGATGCCACTTTAAGGGCCCGCAACCCGGATTTCTACCGATTTATTACATATTTCCCTTAAACACGGTAAGTTTTAAAGCTCTTGAAAAAATATATGTTATTCTTGAAGATAATTTCTAGACTTTGCCCGCGCCGAAACGCAAATTATATAAAATTCCCTCGATAGAAAAAAATCGCAAAGTGTGCTCCAAAAATTATTATAAACACGTTTGTTTCAGTTATTTTACAAGTTATATATATGAAAAAATTCAAAGTGTTTCATTAAATGCTGTTTAAGATAATGCCGCGAAATTTTTGCTCTATTTTAAACGAGTCGTGTTTTATTAAACATTTTCGCAATTTTCGCATCGATTTTGTCACTGTAAATGTTAGAGCTCTCCTCTAACATCCGTAATTTCGTATCTCTCCATCTTCTTCTTTTCGAACACGGTTGCAGAGCCTTAATGATTTAATATTTCACTGGACCGGCCACCCATTGTTGCTTAACTTTGTAATAGTTTGACAAGTATTATTTCAATGTTGCTAAACCCCCCGTCAACTTCGAAGTACTTACCTATACGGGGTTATTACAATGAATGTAGTTGACTTACTCCTATAATTACTTGGAGTAAATCCTATTATTATTTGGAGTAAAAGATTTTGACGAAATTTTGGCTTTTTTATTATTTTATTCAACTATAAGCATACAAAAGTCAGTAGGTATTGGACAGCTGATGTCGGGGTGAGGGGTTGGACGATTACTCGGCTGATTGACCGGTGGCGATGTGTGAAAGAGAAGAAAGAAATAAAAATAACATTTTTACACTTTTTTATTAGCTCCACACAGGACCCCGAGGAAAATATTTCCCCTTAGGGTCAATGACATCTTTGGGGATGCTGTGTGGAGAATCTTTTTAGGAAACGAAAAAGTCTATGTTTTGAGAATGAAGAAGGTATGAGGGGTGTATGAATCAATCCGTCTCACTGTGGTGCCCGGCGATGTTCCGAGAGTGTCCTGCTGGAGAGATCAAGATATCTCCGTCAATCTGTCTCTCCCGATCCGGCTTGCCACGATATTGATATAGACGCATCCGCCGCCAAGACCCGGCACCCCTACTAACCAAACGTAGCGAACCACTTGGGGTGACTTATGACAGAGGTGTTGGTTATCCAATATATGCAAGCCTCCCAAATTGAAAAAAACTTAATATAATGTCGGGAATTTTTGCTCAAAGTAAATCAAACCCTACGTCTCAAATTCAACAAAAAACTAACTAACAGCAAGGTTTTTTTTTAGGAAACTAAAAAGTTTTTTTCGTAGCGTTACATTTATGACGGTTTGATTCACAGAATTTTCACAATTAAATTCCCAAGTACTGTGAAACAACCGGCGTATGATGAAAGAATACCAGAACGATTGAAATTTTCACAGAACTCGAATTTTAAGAAATTTTATGAATTGATCAAATTCCATGAAAAAACCCACCCTTAGATGCCAATTTAAATTTCCAAGACTTTTAAATGAGTGGAACACGGATAGATCAAAGTAATAAATACTTGTATAAGAAATATTTTCGATACGTGATAAATGATAAATATATTTCAACAACGTAAGATGAAATTGACGGTATTTTTGGCACACTGAAACGCCCATTACACACTTCAATTGGTTTGTCTCTTCAGTGACTGAAAGTTAAATAAATCAAAAAATTCTCACGAAAAAAATAATGCAAGATATATTCCAAATAAATTTTACACGTAACAATATTATGCAACCGTTTCAATTAAATCTATTAATAAATCAATATTATGAAATGGCTTGCACAGTTTATTTAATAAGATAAGACTTGCCTAAACAGTAAAAGTAAGTGTGAACGTGTAATCAATGCAATTTATTTGTTTTATTCGAGGAATAATGATATCACATCACCTAATTTCGGGTGTAAGTAACATCGCCCAGGAAACCATTTATTGGATTATCAACACCTCTGAAATACATCGTCCCATGTGGTTCGCTAGATTTGGATGAGGAGGGGTGTTCGGATCTTGGCGGTGGATGCGTCTGAGGAGTGACTGGTTGAGGGAGACCTTTTGACCTCTCCAGCAGGACTTCCTCGGAACATCATCTTGCACCCCAGTGGGAGGGATAGATTTACACGCCCGTCACTCCTAGACACACCGAACCGGATTCTTACCCACCCCTCATACTTCTTCCTTCCGAGAACTTCCTCTTCTTCCTTTCCTAAAAGGACCCTTCACACAGCATCCCAAAGGCGAAATAGGTCCCGAAGGGAATTATTTTCCTCGGGGCCTCCTATGTGGAGTTAATGCAAAATAAACTTTGTTTTAAAGAAAGACAAAAACAGATAAAATAATAATAAAATATACTAAAAATGTATGAAAAACTCTTACTTACATCATATTAGGTACATGACAATAAAAAAATGTGAATAGGTACTGCACAAGATACCAAAAACCCAAAGATCTCCAAACGGGAATGAATTGTGAGGCTGCAGGAAGTAAGGGAAGTCCAGGCAAGGGCGGATCCAGCTTTGGGCCAGGGGGGGGGTCACATAGCGCCAGGGGGGGGGGGTCACATAGCGCCAGGGGGGGGTCACATAGTCGTAGTCAAGTCACAAGAAGTTATAATTTAATTTTGATAATAATAGATACAAGTAAAAAGTAGGTCCACCTAGGTCCTGGACCCAGCCCAGGGGGGGGGGGTCATGACCCCCCCCCCCTGGATCCGCCCTTGGGTGCAGGAGATTGGAAAAAGAAGGTTGTAAAGTATATGGCTATTCATAGCATGGAACGTTTTCATTCTGAATGATGCACTTTCACCAAGGCTATACTGAGAGTATTTACCACTTTTTTGTACAAACTAATGTCCTGTTGCGCAATTTCAGACAAAGAGTGTGCGATAAAAATGAAATACTGAGATTATTTTTTGTGTGTTAAGTATGTACAAGTGGTGATAACCCCCCTTGTACCCACTTTAAATTAAAATTTAATTTAAGTTTGTAATTGTCGATGACTTATTTCTTGCATTGTAAAAATAATATAACTACTTCATTAATGAATGTATGCTTTTATCATACAATAATGTGTATCATACAGTGATTTATCGTGAAATGCCTTATTTTTCACACCACGTCTCATGTACATACATGATACAAAATATTTACAAAGATTATTAATAAACATCGCAGACCCGTGAAAAATCGTGGATAATCTGAATTCTCACTTAATCAGTACCAATTGTGAAAATGACCATTAAATGAATTTTCGGTTTAAAATATTGTCAGTAGATACTTTAACGCTTGTCTGAATTTTCCAAACAAACACTTCCAATTTCGAAACTGATGACCAAAAGCAAAAGTTCTGGAGTTCGTTGAACCGGAGTTACGGACGGATAGAATTTTATTCTCGGCAATTCGCAGTTTTAAAATTATTAAATCTTTTTCAAAAATGAATTTATCTGGTGTTTGTAAATCTTCAATGGTCCAAAATGACATCCTTGTGGGATGCCTACGTCAGAAATCACAAAATGCATAACTTTTGCGGTAAAGTGGCGCAAGTTGTGTAATTGCCTCTCATTATATATGCAATACGAATAATATAATATAAGACCAGCCACATCGGAGAATGGACCGAGATGTTTGAATAGTGAATGTCCGGCAGACGATGCTTCCATTCACTTGGAGTAAGAAGAAGCGACGAACATTATCACTGGCAGCGGGAGTGATAATTAAGAATAGAAGGTGAAGTGATTTCTTTTTTTAAATGTGGAAATAATTATGCGATTCAATTTCTACTAAAGATTTGGAGAACTCTGTAACAACTCTGTGAATTGATAAAAGCTTTAAAACATTGCTATTTTTAATGACCAAAAAAATATGTAAACAGTAAACATATTACTTGACCAGTGGTATTCCACTTATTATGTCTGACATACGGCTACGGCATAGAAATATAGGCTTATAGTTAATAGTTAATAGGATGAAGAGACGCCAATTCACGTACAATGCCTATGTCCCGTTCTGATGGAAACAAGGCTCAGATACCTGGGAAAGCTTGTTGTGGAACCAGAAGACATAGCTAGATATTAAATAACAAACCCGGAGAACATTATTAAATGGACCTGATTATTGTAGGAATGATTTAAAAATGGTAGATAGCACAATGAGCCAATTGCGTAAATGCTGATGGCAACTACACGTAAACCGTCTCCACTTCATAATAAAAATATAACACTATCAATAACATTACAACAAAATGACACAGGCATGGCAAATACAAGCCATGAATACTATTTCCGTGAGACATACTCGTACATTTCATTCATTTCCTAAATACTAATATTTAGGATTGGATAGCGTAAGATTAAAGAATGAGGGGCGATATCTAAATACGAAATAGTTACATTTTCACAGAACATGGCATAACTTTGAAATCTTAGATACAATAGAAATTCTTTCAACGAATGCAGTCCCATTAAAGTTTCTGGGAAAATAAAGAATGTTAATTAGTGAAAAATTATGTTTATTATTAAGTTACAATGGAACTTTCTAGTATAAAATAAACATATTCATTCACGAGCAGAATGCTCAATTTTAAATCAATAGATTTGCAATACATTACATCGCATGACACTTTAGCGAAATGAGTAGTTTACATTCAAGAGCATGTTGGAAGGTATTTTAATCTTAAAAGCAATTTACAGCTAATGACTTTCGTGAGCATAACATATATATTACATGCTTGACCACGTGGGCAATATTCTGTAGGGCAGTATTATTTTTGTTGATGTTTGATGTGTTTCTGACTCCCAATACGGTTCTATTTCTTTCGGTGTTTGAAAACATAGATATCGAAACTGAATTACCAAAGTCACATATTATTTTAATTGAGAAACTTTGTATTTTTAACTCTAACTGTAACTTTAGGTTCAGTGACGATAAATCTGCGTAGTTTGAAATATAATTTTTAAATTTTCATAAAAAATCAACAATATTAGGGGGCATACATTAATTACGTGAGCTCAAAAGGAGGGGGGGCTCCAGCAAAATCTCACGTTACTTGAAAAGAATATACGAAGTGCCCCAAATTTATCTCACCAAGGGAGGGGGGGGGGTCTAGATTGGAAGAAAAACTGCTCACGTCATTAATGTATGCCCCCTTAGAAGCCCCCTAAACTAATTTTTTATGTAATTTAATTGTTCGCTTTACATTACCTACCTCGCTAGTGTAACCTGTTCTGAAGTAGGTTACAGGAATGTACGAAAAAAAAATTCATTGCTATGTTATTGACAGATTATGGAAGTGCTAAATTTAAATGGGACCAAGGAGACGAATTAATAAAGTATTTACGAGAAGAAGACAAAGTGTACATTTTTAGACATTCGGTAAGATAATTTAATATTATATAAATAAATAAAATAATATAAAGCGAAAATGCAAAATAGCAGGTACTATTACCAATATGATATTATTTGTAAAAATAACTCATCATATTCTTCCCTTGTCCTATTCGGGTCGGGGACCCACTGCATCGACAAGGCTCATCCATACGTCCCTGTCTTGTGCTGATTGTTCGGCCTCCGTCCATGGTAGAACCATCCTCTCCTCACACAGTTTCTGTAGTTGCCTCGCCCAACTGTGTCTGGGGCGGCCCACTTGACTTCTACCCTCTGGAATCGCACTCATTCTTAGTAGATGCCCAAGCCACCTCAGTTGCAACTTTTCTATGAAGAGTAGCAGTGGTTCAATGTTTAGATCATCTCGGATCGTCGAGTTTCTTATATGATCCCATTGCGTAACCCTTGCCACTCCTCTCAAGTACCTCATTAAAAATAACTGCATACTATAATTTTTTTTTAATAATTGTGTATAATTAAAATCAACACAATTTTGCTAATTTATTTCATGGGATACTACAAGAGTCCCGCTCCCTGGAGCCAGTGGTGCTGTGGCACCTTTTAGTTCACCCTGCGCACCGAGAGAAAGCCAAAAATTAATACTATGCTCTTCCAAAACCCGGCTGAACAGATCACAAATACTAAAGTGTGTAATATTACAAAGAAAATAACTAATTTATGTAACCGGGGTAAACACAAATTATGCACGAGAGGCAAATTCATTTGACAGAAAACCTGCACGAATAACGAATAAAATAAAGAAAGGGACCACTGAAAGTTTAGCGGGAACATCCGAACCGTGCCTCTGCTACTAATCTCACCTGAACTGACCAGACCGGCTCGCGGAGTTCTCTATCCGTCGCGGCGGACATAGGAAGTCCCATTTGAATGGAATGCTCGTTAACTGGTAATGATTGATAGAAAGTTGACAAAGACGCACCGTGTTCCGCGCGCCAAGCCCCGCAAGCCGCGTGGGCTTACTTCACTTGCTGCTGTTGGATGTTTATGTGTTATGTTGGTTTTACCGGTATTTGAATTAAAGGTGTTTTGAAGGACTAGCGTGCGCCGTTTGATCAACCGAGAAGATTGCATTGATTTGCCTCTTTCTGAACTGAATGTTGAAAACTTGATTAAAAAAAAAACTTTAACTCTGAGTGAAACTGGCATTTCATTTGATAGATTCTTCTCTCTTAGCGGATGTGCTTTATTATGCCTCGCTTTGTTTTTACTAGTATTTCAGTGGAGAGTGCTGTCAAGAACTGATCATTGATCATTTCGGCACCATTGGATGGGATATTTTTGCCGGAAGACATCAAACTTCACTAAACTACATTGCATCCCCAAAGATGCTGGATGGATGCAAATGAGTCAATAAGAGGATAGTATCACCACTATTATACCGAAAAGGTCGTCATCCGAAAGAAGAAGGAAAGGTTTAATCTTGGAAACGACCGGCTTTAAATCGGCCGCACGACCTTTTTAATAAAAAACAGAAATTTGGATTTGAGGTCAAAACGCCCAACCAAAATGATAAAAAATGTGTTTTTATTCAAGGTGTAGCTAACATCTCGTACGGAGATGTGGTATTTTATTTGAGCGATTTAAATTATAAATTACATTGTTACACAATTACTTTGTTTATGTGAGCAATTCGATTTTCCATGATTTCAGAAGCAATTTTGGGAAATTATTTGTGCATTAATCGATTAGGATACTAAAAATAATAATTTTACGTTACAATTATAAATACAATAAAAATATTCTAAAGTACAAATTAATTTACTTTGACACTAATTTGTCGCATATAAGTTTTAAATTTCCTCCTAAAAACGCTTCTTTTACAATGTTTTATTTTTTTATTATGTAATTTTTCAAAGTAAGTTGAGCCAGATTATTTTTTTAGTAAATAATCATCATTAACTAACAAAAATGCCAAATTTGCCTCTAGAATAATGAAAAATCAAATTTTCAATAGTTAAATTTCATGATTTAAATCACAAATAAATAAAATAGCACCTATCCGTATTAGACATTTGCTATACATTTTGATAAAAAAATAAATAATTGTTATTATATGCTAGGTATTTTGACTCGGATCCAAATTAAGAATTTATATGAAAAGACGAACAGCCGCTCCTGTTAGCGTATTTACAATCCCTACCGCGTTTCAGTCGCTTTAAATTTTCAATATCAAAATTTAAATTTTGCCTCAAAGAAATTGATAGCTGATCTGCAGGTGGTTCAAAACCAAACTCTCAGAAATGTTTTTGGACTTCCATGGGACACCCATGTCAGAGACATCTATTTAGTTTCCGGTATTCTTCCAATCACAGTCCTTCCTAAACATGAAATCACAAGCACCATCCTACAAATTACCCAACAATCAACTCACACTATCATCAAGCCACTTTACAATCAAGACATCCACACTCACAATACTCGAAATAGCAATAAAATCCGCATACCTCAAACACACACTACAAAATATGGGATAAAATCTCTGAACTATGTTGCCTATACACTATATAATTCGCTACCAGATATGTACAAGGGAATCCAGCAAAATAAAGAAAAATCAGAGTAATGCTTTAAAAGAATATTTTTTAAGTATGTATAAGGATGAAACTTTGTAATTTTCTTGTCATGTTCAATTGTCTTGTTTCTTTTCTCTTCTTTTCTTTTCCATTAAGTTGTAATCATCCATATCTGTATAACCTTGTTCCCTTTTTCTTTAATTGTTTTCCATTGCTGTTTATTCTACTCAACCTGTCTTTTATTTTTCTTCTATATTGTATGTGAATCTTATATTTTAATATCCAAATTCTTATGTAAAATTTTAACTATTTCCTCCCACCCATGATTTGTATGTTCCTCCTGTCCCAAAATGAGTTCTGTAACTCATTGGGATTGCTCTAGCAAGAAATAAAAACATAAAAAAAAATATATATTTAGAAATAAAATTATTAATTTCTAATATACGCATTGGAAAGATTATTTTATCTAGATCTTAGAACAATTTTTGTTTTTGCAAAGTGATAAAAAATTATCAATATAGAGGTGTATTTACAATATATGGGAATAATATTAAAATTTAAATATTTAGAAATAAAATTATTAATTTCTAATACACACATCAGAAAGATTATTTAATCTAGATTTTAGAACAATTTTTGTTTTTGCGATGTGATAAAAAAATAACAAATATAGAGGTATATTTAAAATTTAAATTGTCGTTACTGAATCGGTATAGGTTTTGTAAATACGCCTCCTGTTAACCTTGTCAAAATTGTTTCCAATCAATTTTAATAATTAGGTATGTATGAATGCTGAGAGATTCTTTATTTTGAAAATGAGTACGAACAATAATTATTTTTTATAATTTTTTTTATATGTATGCATCGACTGCTTTTTCACAAAAGCAATAGATTTAATAATAATAATGTATTTCTATAAAGAATGAATACATTCAACTCAAGAATTTCTTCATTTTATTGCAAAATTATGTGAAAACAACGAACGAAATGCTGCGGCTAATGGTTATTTTAATATACAGTTCAGTGGGTCGGAATGGGATTACGCATTTTTTAATCTTACCTACATAATATTATTCTCATGTACACAATCATCTCAATCTCTGCATCTATCTTACAACAAGACTTTGTATATTATTTGTCCATTATAATGGGAAAAAATACTCTAACAAATAATAATATTATATCCAATGGGATAGAATATACGAGATGTGTCCACCATCAGTTTTCAAACCGAATAACACTAAAATTTATTTTGTTTACAATTAAGCCGTTTTTTGTCTCTTCTATTTGTATAACATAATGTAAACTGGGGTCAACATACGTACCTCGGTTTTTTCAATCAAGGAAGACCAATCTTTTGAAATAATTTGTGTACCGCCGCACCGTGGTGACCCGTGTGCGAGTGCTAAGTTGTGTCAGAAACCGTAGACCAATCACAGAGCGTTTAAATATCTTACGGTTATAATTGTTTTTGACAATGATTTATTAATTCTACACATAATTATATTCTAAAATAAAAGTCATGTATTCAGAATCAGTTTCTCAAAGATCTTTATGCTTATGTAAGTAAATATTTATTTAAATAAATGAAACAATTTTTGAAATATGGATGGGAACAATGTATTATTATGGTAGGGGTGGATTTGTTGCTAGATATTAATGAAGAATGGGTGGATAGGGGAACATATCCATGATTGGGCTACAAGACAATATTTTTTGTTTGTTGATAATAGATTCATTATTTTTAAGGGATTTTTTTTTATTTCCAAGGCTTCTAAGTTATCTAAACGTTTTCCTTTATGATTAATATGAAGAATATTTATCCCCATATTTTTTTCAAAACTATGATTATTTTCAATGATATGGTTAGCGAACTTAGAAAAAGTATTATTATTAAGACACCTTAAATGTTTTTTGATTCTAATTTCAAAATTACGAGTTGTTTTTCAAATATAAAATGAGGGACAATCATTACATTTGAGTTCATGTATTCCAGAATTAATGTATGGTCTTTATCTTTAGCATTTCTCAAAAAATTACCGATATTATTTCTTGTATAAAAAGCTGGTTTAATATTAGAAGGGAGATTTTTGCAACATTGAACAGAAAAATTATTAATATATAAAATTTTACGCCACTCTTTATCATTAATATTATTGGAATTGTATAGATATTTTTTTTTGAAATTTTGCTAAGTTTTTTATTTAAGATGTTATCAATTTAACTTGGTTCATATCCGTTATTTAAAGAAATTTATTTTATTATAGAAAGTTCAGATAGGTAATTATTATTGGACATTGGGACATTTATTATACGGTGTATCATGGAATGGAAGGTGGAGTGTTTTTGTGAGACAGGGTGCTTAGATGTCTTATGAATTACTATGTCAGTGTAAGTGGGCTTGCGATATATACTAAAATCGATTTTATTATTTATAATAGATAAATTTAAATCCAAAAAGTTTAATTTTTCATTACCTATTTCTATCGCAAATTTTATTTGTTTATGAAAGGAATTTAAAAGGTTAAGAAAGTTGTTGAGTTGGCGTTCCGATCCTGTCCAAATGACGAAAATATCATCCACATATCTCTTCAGTAGTAAAACATTGTTTAAAACGGGGGATTTTGAATTAAAAACAGTTGTTTCCAAATCATTCATAAATATATCAGCAATTAGAGGGCTGGTGGGGGAAGGCCTTCTTTTTGTTGGTATATGACATTATCGTTTTGAAAATAATTTTGATTTAAAACTAAGTTAAATAAACGAGTTAGGTCACTAGACAGATCTGTAGGTAATTTAGAATCCATCAATACTTTGGAAACGATTGCTTTACTTTCAGTAATAGGCAAATTAGGAAACAGATTAATGACATCAAAAGACACAAGTTTAGCATTAATGGGATGTACAAAATTTTTCAATGAGTCCATCAGTTCAAAAGAGTTCTTAATTACATATTTTGGTGCAAAACCATTACTTTTATTAACTAAATCAGTTATCAATGACGATAGTTTAAAACTTGAAACTACAATGAAACTACAGGTCTGATGGGTGTATTTATTTTATGGATTTTGAGACACTCATTTAATTTAGGTGATTATAAATATTTATTTTTTCAAGCCGTCATGTTTTTCACTGGAGTTCTTTATTAACTAGCTGTTAATTCCAGGCTTCGCTCAAGTTTATCCACCTTTTTCAAGCAATTACAAGGAATTACATTAAGGAGTATTTTTGCCAGTTAAAATGCTCCTTGAAAGTTCCGAGGTGGAAATGACGTTGCATTTTGAAAGTAGTTATATAATATAGACAGAGAAGCAGTGCAATTTTCTTGTCAGTTGTAGGGTTGCCAGATGCGGACTTATCTTTTCCTGGACATTTCTACTATTACTGAAAAATATTGAGATTCTTTTAAATCAGATATCAACTTTTCCTGCGAATAGGGTCCTAAAACACTGCGTGCGATTGCCGAAGCCTTTATATGTCCACATGTCATTTTTGCAGTTATTTTACTATCTGGAATTATTTTGTGTAATTTTTTTTCCCAAGCAGTCTAAACTATTGTAATTCAAACCATGTTTTATATTATGATAAACTAATGCTACTTCTGCATTTACGATCGAAATTTCTCCTTTAGTATCTTTCTTTATGAAAAAAGTGTCCATACACCTTGAAGTATTTTTGGCTATTTGTCTCGTTGGAGGTAACGACGATGAGTCCATATCGATGAACAATGTACGTCCACCCCGAATCAAAACAAAACACAATGAAATGTGAAGCGCGGCGGGGCGCGGGGCGGCGCGGTGGCCAGCGGGACGGGCCGACCCTCACACCTCACGCACTTACTCTCACACAGGCTCTGTGAGTTTTGTGTGTGATACGACCGATGAGACACACCTACAGACCGTTTTCTGATTCAGATTTTCTTGTTGCGTCGCCCCGTGTTGCCGTATTTTTTTGTAAATAAACTAGTATTCATGAATTTCGGGACAGCAAGGTGTAATTACTGGACACGGGACCACACGCAAAATTCCGGGACTTTCTCGGAAATCCCGGCCATCTGGCAACCCTAGTTGTACCTCGTCATATTTCGGTCGCTTAGAGGGGATTTAATTTTTTTTTTGTTAAATTTGTAAACAATTTTTTTTTTAAATAATGGGATTTAAAGTTTGGCCGGAGTTGTTTCCGATGAGTACTAAGTATTGTCTACTCCACCTCAATCCCTGTGTCTTTCAGATGACTTTACTTGTAATCTTAGTTTTTTACAGTTATTATTTTTCCATTGTTTTGAGTGATGGCATTGTTTTTCTTATAGTTTTCTACAAACTTTTATAACATAATATTAATCATATTCTCTATACTTATCTCATGTTATGTTCATCATTCATTAAACTAACCCCATTTTCAGACTAACTCCTGTTTTACAGGGACATTTGAGGGTTTAGCTTCGTGCACCATAGCATCATTTATTAAAAAAAAATTAGAGTCCCTGTGAGAGCCCTGAAGGAGTAACCATCTGTTACTTATAGATACCAGGGCGGGAAAACGGTTGGATTACCCCAACTACAAAATGAGGAAAACGTCCCGCGAGGAAAAACATTCCGCACCAGCGCCTTAACTTCCCGAAGTCAGTAGGACAATGATAGTCCTTGGTGTGTCGTGAGTGGAAAAGGGAAGGAGATGGGAAACAGGAAAAAAATTACCTAGCTATTCGGATCGGATCACCAAACATGGCTGGTACAATGCAAAAAACGATGTACAATGCTAAAAATCATCATTGCTAATATTCAAAGTAAATAAAGGACCTGCTGTCATTCCACCTACACATCTCGCTGGAGTCAATCTCAAAATCTGAGCGAAATAAAATATTTGGGGCATTTCAACACTGATGTTGTGGTGGTCTAAATGGTAAAAATGACAAAACGCCGAAAGAGTATTGAGCGTACAAGCCAACATGCTCGCCAGGAGATTCGACAGGTGCAGTCCTCCGGTGAAGAAGCAAATATTTATTTGTTTATTTTATTTATTTATAAACAGAAACAAACAGTACATTAGTTAAATAGGTGAAAAAATAAAAATGTTAAAATTAATAAGTATAGGTATTTCATGGTGGGTACCTATTATGTGTTTCATAACTCATGCTTTTACACTAGCGAACTATGGATAAGGTAACTACACACAAGGCGTCATGAACACAGAGTAGGGCTTTTACAATAGCGTGTGTCAATTATTTCAACTTTTGAATTCAGAAACGCTCGGGGTCTCAAAAGTTGCGTCTTACGAAGAAAATGAGAACTGCATTTAATTTTTTTTTAAATGGTTATTAGCCCGCTAAAGTGCATTGAAAATCAGAAAACAAACCTAAAAGCATTTTTTTTGTAATTTTTAATATATATTTTTTTTCATTTATTTAACCTTTTAACGTTTGTTTATTATTAAAAAATACGTATAACTGACAAAAATGAAAAAAAAAAGTTCAAGTTTATGAATACAAGTAAGCCAACAAGAATTCTGATTTTATCCAGAAAAACTGTTATTTTCCCCTTTTATATTTTTAACCAACACTTCACATTTGTTTAAAAAATTTTTTTTTTGGTACTTTGTACTGCAGTTATGGAATGAAAAATAAGTTTGGTACAAAATATAAAATTTGAACACTTTTTTTTTTTCCAAATCACGAAATCTTTTTTTTTTTTAACTTCCGGCCATTTTAGCGGGCTAATAGTGAACAATAATTTCATTTATTTTTACGTTTTCAAATAGCTACAGATCATACAAAACTTTTGAGACCCCGGGGGTTTAAATATAAGGCCATTTTTTCTCTCTATGGAGAGTGACACAAGCTATTTTACAAGGACAGTAGAAGTCGAAATTATACATAATGCAGAAATGCAATATATTTAACTACATATAATATTATATAACAATAAAATTATACACTTAATTTCTTCGATAATGAAACTACAAAGTACCATAACAAAGTATTTACTGTACCTACTTATAAGTATGTACCTACTTGTAGTTTCATTATCGAAGAAATTTGCACAAAGGAGTACAAGTGTATAATTTTATTGTTCAGCCTCCCTTGGCAATGCAGCGCCTCACAGATGTTTGCAGAGAGAAGGGTGCATGCAAAGATATTCAAATACAGAAGAGATATGCTATGGTGTCCGCGCAACTGTCGCCGGACTACGCGCTAATTAACGTAGTTTTCATACAAAAAGAATTTGTTCATTTCGTTGATTTTTTGAAAATGTGCATTAATATTGGTTAACAATATATTTTGAATAAGGAAAGAATTCGTTCATTTAGTTTAACGTTTTGTTCTTTTAGTTTATTTGTTAATTGGTAAACAATATCGGCGACACCCGGAAGCGCAGACCCACATAGCAAAAACAGCAGATAGCACATCTACTTATATTTCAATATTTTTGGGTGCATGCATGGGTTCGCTGCGTTGATAAGCTGTAGAGTAGCTGGGAAGAGTCAGCGCTACCGGAGATCGGAAAACACTTGTACAGGCTGTAGCTCAGTGGCAGGATGCATATTTACACCATTGATGGAGAATATAACTCAAGCCATCGTAGTACAAGTGCTAAATGTGTTTATATTTTTATTTTATTAATTTTTTATCATGTAATTTATTTACATGTATATTTTTATATAGCATACAGAGTACTGCACTAACCTATCTGTTCAGCTGAAATAAACAAACATTATTATCATTGAAGAAGAAAATAACACTCATAATCTTAACGAAAATATGAAAGAGAACAAGACACAGAAAAATAGAAACAGATAATTCATATTTTCGTTTAGATTAATATTATATTACATTGATCGGAACAACCATCAAAAGTTATAAAAATAGAGTTTACCTTCTTTAAAAATTCATTTAGACTTTTATAAAAAGATTTTGTTTATATGTTCCATATAAACAAAATCGGATATATTTATCCGAGACGCTATTTAGGTTACAAACCAGTTCTTAGAACGATTGTTTCCAATGAAAAAGGTAGTTAGTTGCCTATGATATTGAAAAATTAGTCGAAGATAATATTGTTAATTCCAAAATTTTAAAATATGCGATTGCCAATTATGACGGTTTGATGGAAGATGGCAATGGATGCATTGGTAAAAGCGCACACACTAGTTAGACGAGAGATTCTAGGTTCGAGTCCCAGTTGCGACCAGTATCTTTTTCTATTTTTCTGTGCCTTGTTCTATTTAAAATTTTAATTTATATTATTAGTGTTACCTTTTTCTTCAATGATGTGTTACATTGATGGGAATAACCTTCAAAAGTGATAAAAAGAGTATTGTTCTTATAAAACATTATTATTAAAAGCAATGTTTCAATTCTACGTGTCTGTTGCCAGGGTGATAATGAGAGTACCTACAGAATCGTAAATTGTACCAATCGATATCCGAACCGTTTCGCTTCAAAAACATTAAAGTTCATTTGAAATGCTTACAAGGTACACAGAATAAAAGATTCGATTTCGTTGGAAATCAAAATACGCCGTTTAGGCAGCAGTCTTCCTCATAACACTATGACACGCATTTAATTGATAAACACTTTCACGTGCATTCCGACACGTGTGGTGATCCGATGCGTCCACACTTACGATGGACGTCGGCATTAAAATATTAATTCAAAAATTTCTATTCTTGGACATTCAATTTTTCAGAGTGTTATATTATTTAAGTAATACTTTAATATCTGAAAGTTGGTTCTAAAATGATTATGTAATTGTGCGGCTGCTTTTAATTTAAAGAGGATTCAAATGGAGATAAGTTTTTTTGGGATTGCAATCAGTGTGTATATCCCTATTTCATTGCAGGCATTGTCATTATTATATACAATTACTACGGTAATAATGAGAGGTATTTTAATCCATTTTTAATATTCTACGAGGATGACGGACTTAATAATCAATGGAATGTTGGGTATCTTTCAAGAAAGTTCCTAAAATAGATTGAAAAATTAGACAGAAATCTTCCCCATTAACGCTACTGAGAATATGACTTTCTAATGCCGCATTAGAGTCAGTGGAAATAAGGTATCCCTAATTTGAATATTTTGTTAAGCTAAGAGAGAGGTGGAGGAATGAAATGGGGAAGATGAAGGTTGAGAGGTACCTAGCTATTAAGATCTGGTCGCCAAACACGATTGCCATTTCAAGCAACATTTCCTTTCCCAATGGTGATTTTCAACAGGGCGATACCGATAGCGACTACCACTCTGGGGCGTGCCGAAATTACAATGGATAGGTATCTAAATTGAATAATTAAAATTGTGAAGAAAATAAAGTATAAATTAAATTAACAACACACTCCGCTATTTGCACCTGTGATCACTTGATTCGTAATCGATGTTCATAGCCATTTGACTAATGTCTTCGTGATACCACCGTTACGGAATAAACTAAATTTTTATATAAATTCATACGTGTCCCCAAGCTCGTTCGTGCTCGATGGTTTAACGCTCAGTCGAAGAAGTCTCAAAGTGTGTATCATCTTGCTCGATTGTGTGGACACTACGACGAGCATGGTTCGAAGTCAAAATGTTCGATAGGTACAAATTTTTTTCAAATAAAGACAAACATTACCGGGTTATCTGACAATATTTGAAAATTTCCTACTACCACCACAATAAGTGGAAAATGTTGCTTGTATCGTGATGGAGGACTTTGACAGACCAGGAATGGAACACGCGATGCATGGGACCCAAACGCGATGCCAACTCAGCCACTGACCGGTCATGTAGTTTAGTTACTTTTAGGTACGGACTTCGTCCGTTGTACCTCAGGGGTATCCAGTATCCATGGCATGTTGGATGAAAAATATTACAAACAAAATATTTATAAAATATATTATTATTAATGTATCTAAAAATAAAAATAAAAACTTTATTTAAAAAGAACCTACATCGACATTCGTGCTTATTATGCAGCAGTGTAAAGGTACATCATAAGTTCTTTTGAAAGCAAAGCACTGTCAAATCCTGTTATTTTCTCACCAAATTGTTATTATGTATATTGCTGTTTCCTTTCCCACAATAAGAAATACCTGTCTCTTTCACCTTTAATCTTCGCATGTAAAGTATACCATTCATTTAAGTATTTTACAGATGACAACTAGAAAGTTGTGGTCAAAATGTTGTAAATTATATGTGATTTTCAGTTAATTTGATTTGAATATATCCGAATGTAAAAATTGATTTTGTGGCCATGCTCGAAAATTGATAGGTAACTTATGTTGTAAAATAACTTGTTTATCGAATGCCTTAGGTATATAGCACTCACCTCGATGAAACTGGAACTATGATGAGTAATTATAGAAAAAAAAATTTAGCAACTATTCGATTTATGAATGGTAGTCGTTTACCGGGACGATATTTAGGGCCTTACTAGTAAGCGTGTTTTAAGGCTCTGCAACCAGCCTCAAAAAGAATAAGATGGAGAGATACGAAATTACGAATGTTAGAGGAGAGCGCTAACATTTACAGCGACAAAATCGTTGCGAAAATTGCAAAAATGTTTAATAAAACACGACTCGTTTAAAATAGAGCAAAAATCTCACGAGCATTATCTTAAATAGCATTTAAAGAAAAACTGTGAATTTTTTCATACCTATAACTTGTAAAATAACTGAAACAAACGTGTTTATAATAGTTTTTGGAGCATACTTTGCGATTTTTTTCTATTGAGGGAATTTTATATAATTTGCGTTTCGGCGCGGGCTAAGTCTAGATATTATCTTCAAGAATAACATATATTTTTTTGAGAGCTTTAAAACTTACCATGTTTAAGGGAAATATGTAATAAATCGGTAGAAATCCGGGTTGCGGGCCCTTACAACTATTAATGTACAATATATGTGTTCTTATATACAAAATAAATAATAAACTCATACATACAAACACAGAATTCATTAAAACGTCCCAAGTACACAAACATTTTACACGACAACACGATAACATACGTTTAAACACCATTCATACTAACTACGGTAAACAATCAATTAGTTACGAGGGGGGCAATTTATATAATTGCCTTCCAGATGATATCAAAAACGAAAAAAGTGTGTGCAAATTCAAAAAAAAATTGTTCATGTTTATTCACAAAAAACAAAGTAGTGATAGTGAATAATATCGTATGGTAATATAATATCATGTTAGTATTGCAATCTAATTTAATCTAAGGTTATGAAATGTAAAAACTGTGTAATGTAAAAACTATGTAATATAATGTAAAAAGTACATAATTCAATATTCTAGTTAAGTAAGTGAAAATGTAATTTTCTTTTTTACTGACATAAAAACTTATGAAAAAAAAAAATGTATTTTAAGCCACGGCATCCCGCACATTTCAACTGATTTATTACATATTTTCCTTAAGTACTTTAAGCTTTAATGCTCTTAAAAAAACATATGTTATTCTTGAAGATTCCCTCAATAGAAAAAAATCACAAAATATGTTCCGAAAATTATTATAAACATGTTTGTTTCAGTTATTTTACAAGTTATGTGTATGAAAAAAATTACCTCGTTTTGTTATGTTATTTCACAATTTAATTCATTTAAAATAATATAAATATATTTGCCGCACGTTCCAGATTGACAGATGCTCTCAGTATCGCCCTGATGTAAGACAGCAATTCAGAAATGTTTCTTGAAATGGCTTTAGCCGTGTTTGCTGATCAGATCTGAATGAGTCAGATCCCCACCTTCCTCTTCCCCATGTCCTTCCCTTCCTTACTACCTTTAGCCTCTCAACATATCCTAATTGGGGATGCCATAGAATCACTGGTTCCAGTTGGGGCTCGTGTACAGTATTCACATAAAACAAAACTAAAAGCTACAGCGATAATCTATTTAAAAGGATTCTACTGTAAATTTTTTTTTTCAGCGCAATCCTGGGGGTGGGAGATCTTCGACCTTACATTTATATATATAATAGGTTGATAGGTTTAATCCCTTTTTATTAATTTCTAAATCAAACACTTGTGTTGCAAAGTTTTTTTTAACTAAGAAACGACATTTGTGTTTATTTATATCACTTTGAATGGTTTTTTTTAACAATCAAATAATAGAATAACAAAACAAATGACAATCGATGATTTGCATTCTAATTGACATTATAGGATTCAAATTTAAAGGGAATATATTTCCTTTACATCTTCCGCCCCCCCCCGGGAAAGAAAATTATTGCAAAAATTTTCATTCATCTTCGATATCCTCTTCATGGTTCATCAATGCAGGTGCTGGAATTAATTTCGAGATGTGGAAAAAATTTGATTCTAATTTTTTTCGACCAGTATTTATCTTGTAAATTGAGTTTGATAATTTTTCTATGATTTTGTAGGGTCCGATTCTCAATTCGTCGAGCTCCTTCCTGTTAAGTTTGTTTCCATTCTCCACAAAAACAGTATCACCAACTTTGAAGTTAATATGTCTCCTGGTTTTATCGTAAATTATCTTGTTGTAATTATGTGACTTTATAGTATTTTCCAGAGCTTTTTTTCTGTCTTGAATCAAATCAATGTCAGTCTTCTTAATTTTTAACTCATTTGGCAAAATCGTAACATCTGTGCCGTTAAGTAGGTACTGAGGCGTATATCCAGTGACAGTGTGCTCCGTTTCATTATAGTTTTTTACACAATTACGGGCTATAGTTGTCCAAGCCACTTTTAAGTCATTTTCGTTGATTTTGCATCTAATTTTATTGACTAGCGTTTGATTTAATCTTTCATTTAATCCATTTGAGAAAGGCGAGTTTACTACAGTAAAAATTATTGGAATATTTTTTTCATCCAAAAATTTTTTGAATTCTCTAGAATTAAGACCCGGATATTGGTCTGATAGTATCATGCCAATGTCATTTGGTCATTAGGTTCTGTGAAGTTAAAGAGTTTGATGAAATCGTTGGTATTTTGAGTTTTTGACGTCAAAATATATGCAAACCTCGTGAAATGATCTGATAGCAGGTGCAAGTATCTCTTTGTTGACCGCGAACCCCCAAAACCACCTATCGTATCAATAGAACATATTTCAAAAGGTTTGTTGCGGGACCCAAGTAGGACATCAATCCATATTTATTTTGACCTCTTGATTTGTTCTTTAAACATACTGCACAACTTTCGCAAGTTCTCTTTATATTGTTTGTCATGTTTTCTGATGTGTGCCATGAGCTTATCATTTTTTGCATTTGATTAATTCCTATGTGACCTAGGTCTATGTAAACATTTTTGATAAAATCTATGCTGAATTTTTCTGATAGAATTATTTTTTCTTTTTTTTTTACTTTCTTGTAATAAACATTATTCTTCGATATCAATTTATCTTTTCTGCACTGTCTCTTCTCATTTTCGACCTGATCTTTTAGGATATCTTCTAATTTTATTAAGTTGACAACTTTTAATTGCTCATCTTGGTTCTCATCTGGTTCTAAGACTGGGTTTCTGCTTAGACAATCAGCTTCAATATTGTACTTTCCTGGAGAATATTTAATTTGAAAATCATATTGGGATAAGTAATATGTTTGAATATTCATATTTTCCAGCGGCTTGTGATCTGAATAAACTGTAAATGGTTTACCTATCAACCAGTATTGCCAGTATCTCACTGCCTCTTTTATAGCTAAGCATTCTAAGTAAATTGCTTTTGTCTTTTTCTGGGCGCCGTTTAATTTTTTCGAAAAGTAAGCAACAGGTTTTTCTTTTCCATCAGATTGTGTCTGTTTTAAAATAGCTCCAACACCCTCTAGAGAAGCATCTGTATATATATTAATTGGTAAATCTTGATCAAAAATTTTCAAGATCGGTTGTGAGCATATTAGGTTTTTCATCGTTTCAAAAGCATTTTGGCATTTATCAGTCCAAATAAACTTTTTATTTTTCCTTAATAAATTATGCAAAGGATCTAGTATTATTGCCCTCTTCGGAATGTACTCATGATAAAAGTTGATTTTTCTTAGAAATTGTCTTACATTATTTTGTGTTTTTGGAATAGGAAAATTCTTTATTGAAATCAAATTATCCTTTACTGGCTTGACTGAATTATTTTGAATTATATGAACCAGTTATTTTACCATATCTGATACAAATGTGCATTTTGTAAATTTTAATCTAAAACCTTCTGTTTTGATTGCATTCAGCAGCTTTGTCAGATGATCAATGTGTTCAGCAAAAGTTTTTGAAAAAATAAGAATGTCATCTATGTAATTGACAGCAAATTCGTTTAGTTTATATTTTCTCTATATATTGCTTAATATCCTCTGAAAAATTGCCGGAGAAGTCTTCAATCCAAAAGGCAGGCAGCTCCATTGATAATGTCCCTCCTGTGTTACAAATCCTGTTTTTTTTTGTCTTCAATCCGCAACGGAATAGACCAAAAGGCTGAGTTTATATCCAGCGTTGAAAAAAATTTGCAATTTCTGGTCTTTGTCATTAGGTCTTCAATCAATGTAAATGGTTGAGCTTGAGGTATTACTATTTTATTTAAGTCTCTGAAGTCTATGCATAATCTGGATCTTTTGTCTTCTTCTTTTTTAAATGCTAGAGTGACCGGTGCAGCAAATGGACTGTACGACTCTTATATCAGTTTATTGTCTAATAATTTTGCTATTTGCTCTTCTATTTCCTTTTTATCTTCTACACTGCATCTGTAAGGCCTCTTACTACAATATTTATCCTCGCTTCGTCTATCTTCGTTTCATATCCATTGACAGTGCCAACATCATATTTACTCTTCGCGAACACTGATGTGTATTTGTCTATTAGTTCATTTACTTCCGTTTTTTTATCATTATTTAAACGATTCATTGTTATTTTAAAATCTTCTTCTTTAACACGTTCGTTAAAATTAATTCTGTGTTTTTCTATATGATTAAATTCAGTATTCGTTTTCATATCTGTAGAATATTTTTCTTTTTTATTTGTATTATTTAGGCAGAGTTTCTGTGATATTTGTAAGTCTTCACTTTGGATAAGTTTGAAGTCTTTTATCATGTCTAATCCAATCAAAAAATCATACTTGAAATTGTGTTCATCAATAATGTACATATCAACTTTTTTCTCCAATTCAATTTTTTTTATTTTTAACGTTGTCAAACCACTTGTATTTTTAACACCATTAATCGTTACTAAATTCGCTTCATTCAAATTGTTTCCTTTTCCTTTTAGTTTCAATAACTTAGAATTAATTAGAGAAACATTTGAACCCGAATCATAAATTCCGTATATTTTTAATTTATCATTTAGTAATAGTTTGACTTTTATTAATGGTGTTACTATTAGTTTTTTGATCATTTTCATTTATTTCAGTTTCTATCACTGAATTGTTTATATGTTTAATGGCATTTCTCTTAAATTTTTCATCCTCTTTTGTTTTGAACCAGCATTTAGCTTCAGGGTGGTAACGAATGCCCTTATTCAATTTTTCACAAATTTTACATGGATTTTTACCCCCATTTTTATTATGTTCTGCATTTCCAAATGTTTTCTTTTTCATAAATCTTTTTTTGTTGACCATATGTTCATACTTGTTTACTTCATTAAACAAATCTACAGTATCTTGTAATCCTTCTCTATCGATGTTGTTAAATATAAATTCTGGTAGTCCGGAATCAACAAGATCTATCAAAGTACCGGTGTCAATTGATCTTCTCGTATTCAATAGAAGTTTTTCTTGTCTCATAGCATAATCCAACAGAGAACCATCTTTGTATCTAAATGATAGTTCGTATGTAACAGGGTTCCATCCTTTGTTTGCAAATGATTCACAGAATTTGTTTTTCCATGTTGACCACTCTGAGTTCATTGTTAGTTTTATAATCATGGAACTGTACCAGTCTATACAAGATTTATCCATGAACAATCTGAGTATTTCTATTTTTTTTCCATCCATGGTCACATCAAACCGCAAACATTCTTTTTCAAACACTTCTATCCACTGGCTTGCATTTGTATTTTTAGTGCAGAATTTTTCTATAACAAACTTCTAAGCAATGTTTTTTAAGCTCATTTGCTTATCTTCCATTAACTTTTCAATTAATTTTCCTAATGCATCTTCTTTTTGATGTACTTGTAAACTTTTTTCGTCCAATTCTTCGAGGTATTGGTCTCCAAACTCTAGGTTTACATCTTCGTCTACATATGTTTTTTTTAGTTCTTCTGTCATGGTTAACCAGACTCTTCTAACCTTGTATCTTTTTTTCAAACTATTTTTTTATTTTTCCAAAAGCACTAGTTTTCATTATCTCCTCGTGATGGCTGGCGGATTGTAGCATTTCTGGTATTGTAAACACTTTTTCATCACTTGTGACTATTTTTGTAATGCTAATAATATTTGACCTGCCATCGCCTCCAGGTAATAGCGTAAATTCGAATTGAATTTTCTCCATTTTTGGTTTAAAACGAAATGTCGTTTTATAATAAGTTGATAGGTTTAATTCCTTTTTATTAATTTCTAAATAAAACACTTGTGTTGCAAAGTTTTTTTTAAGTAAGAAACGACATTTATGTTTATTTATATCACTTTGAATGGTTTTTTTTAACAATCAAATAATAGAATAACAAAACAAATGACAATCGATGATTGCATTCTAATTGACATTATAGGATTCAAATTTAAAGGGAATATATTTCCTTTACATATATATATGGCATTTACTTCAAATGAACGTTTTATCTCGGCTCCTACTTTATTACGAAAAGTACAAGAGAAAACCCACATAAAGCATGAATACAGAGTTGATTCATGATGATAAAAAGCCAGCAACCCATTTTGGAGATTGTTTCCGCTTCACTTCTGGCATTTTGCACATAACTAACACACTACTCCTAGAAAGATGCTGCAATAGTTATGTGCAATCGTTACCTAATTTGGACATTCAAACATATTAAATGGGTTGATTTATTTTCGTGCCAACTACGCATTCCTTAAAATATCGAAAATTTAATTTTATTACCACAACAAAATTATTTGAACAGAACTAACTAACTAACCATCACGCCGTTTCCCCGCAGGGGTAGGCAGAGAGGACGGACCGCCAAACAACTCGGTCTTGGCACACACTCTTTGCCTCACTCACATTCATACATTCTCTTCTATTATTCTGACTTTTGACATGACCCGACTCAAGTATCTGATTCACTTGATCGTGCCATGTCTTCCTCGGGCGTCGCCGACTTCTTCTACCATTCCCATTCGCGTCGTATATTCTTCTTACACTACTTCCTTCGTTCATTCGCTCTAACAGACGTTGTGCATAAAAAGTATTAACATATTTAATCAAATAAAAAATGGAGACAAATCAAGTTCCATTAAAAAAGTAAAAGCTGTAAAGATATTATTGATATCCATCTCAAGTTTAATCTCAAGTACCTAAACCTGAAAAATATTTCATTGAACACTTTTTCTAGATTTAAGGGAGAAGATGGACTTTTTCAGAACTGTTTATATTAGGTATACTCGTGTTGTTGTGTATTTTTTTTCTATTAAGGTCTTAAATTTCAATGTCGTTATTTTATTGGTCAATAACATAAATATCACTGTTACAATAATGTTAGAATTTATAAAGACTGTTTATAACACTAATAAAAAAAATAAGTTTTTAATATGATCCACAAAATTCACTAAGCTAAACTTGTTTGTTAACAAAAAAAAACACTCAGCACGTCAATATCATTTAACTATATCTAATGCATGTTTAAATGAGTTCTTTTTACCAGTTTTGAAAAGGTGCACAATTCACATATGTTAGAACATTTTGAATTAAAACCCCTCCGAATTTTCGGGAATTTTCACTTTTAATGTCTCAAACGAAATGTCAGTTTTACGAAAACTTTGTTATTACCGCTTCACAATTAAAGCTCTATAAATGAAACATTTCTGAACGCAGCCGAATACTAAAAACTGTTTTAGAAAGATTACAAAATAAGTTTTCAAATTATTATATTACAAGTAAATATTAACATTTGTAAATATTAAAATTTAAAATGCAAACAAAAAAATGTAAAAATGACTCACGTGATGTTTTTATGTGACACCGGTACTAAAATCGCGGAATTATGTAAAAATAAACAATACTTATTCTATTGTATAAATGTATAATAAACAATTTTGTCACCTCACTTTTTTATCATTAATATAAAAATTAACAATGTCCAGCGGCCCGTAGGCAATTTGGCGGGTAAAAATATGTGTCAACCGCGCGTCTGACAAAATATTATTTTTATGTATTTCTATGGACAACTTGATAGGGATGTACAGCTTGATCCACTATCGACCTTTCACTTTTTGTTTTAGGGATGTCACCAAAACAATAACGGAGTTACAACGATTTCTATGGAGACACGCGTTGACTTAAAAACACGCTTATTGTACTTGACTGCTATCGTCATTTTAACGCGTATATCTGCTTAGGGAACGTACCCATACTACGTAACACATTTAGGGGGGGGGGTCTTCAAAATGTCACGCTTGGTTCAAATGAGCGGCGGCGGGCTAAGGTTTTTGGTCACCGGGGGGAGGGGGGGGGGGGTTAAAAAATACTTATTTTTGAGAAATGGTTGACGAATAAAAGAATTAAACCTCCCAAATGTATTTGAATTTTATTAACAACGATTTTAATAAAAGTGTCGAAAAATATAAAAATTCAAAAAAAAAATCAAAAGTTACTTTGAAATCATTTTCCTATGCTTGAACCCATTAATCATCGCGTTCCACGTTCCACTATAAAAAAAACAGCGATCTTTTGTATTTGCGCTTACTTTTTCACAGGCAATAATGGATTGCAATTTGCGATCATTTGTCGTTACCTTGTTGAATCCGTTCCACATGGATGCATATTTTTAATGTGCTAAAGTGCAATGGGTAATAGGTAGACATTGGTATATACATATATGTAAGCATAATTTAAAGTGCCCTGGGCAGTTCAACTTTCTACGTCGGGCCTGCTCTGCTCCGAGTCCCACTCGTCATCAACCGCTTCCAGTCGGTCTGCCCGGACCACGGCCCTCTGATGTCAGGGCCGTATTGACAACCACCAGCAAATATCTTGTAATTATAAATATTGTATGAAATTACGCACTGTTCTCAAAACTTTTAAAAGTATCTATTTAAAATGATAAATTAACAGTTATGTTTAGTTCTGATCCTACGTAACTCTGTGTTATAAAAAATACCAAAACCTTACAAATCAAGGTATCGTAAGTTAAAAATAAAGTTTATTGTAGTGTCCTTGATACTACTATTATATTTATTAAAAGAGGTTTCGTTTTATACGACGGAACATTTATTGTAAGTACAATTGAGAAAGGTGTATACTGTTTGCTCTGAGAAGCTAATCGCCGAATGCGGGCGCCGAGCCGCCACTGCTGGTGGCTCGGCCTGCCCCTCCACGCTCTCTGTGGGTGGGTTCGGGAACCTTCGGCTACGTTCGGCCATCTCCGGCAACGGATCCCCCCGCGGTGATAAGGTACCCCGTACACTACAGTTATAATCAAAACTGTCTCAATAATTATGTGGCTTGTTTCTAAAACCAAATGTTAGTTTTTAAAATTTCACGAAGTCTATATAGAATGTACTCTTTTTTTTTATTTTACGAAAGAAAGTTTTTTTTTTTTAAGAAAAGCGATTATTTAGTTTAACTTGGCCACCGTTAATCGAAAAATCATATCACAAATTCGAAGGGTTTTTTTAGAATTCGGAAGATATCCCAATTTTAAGACGAAATAGCAAAAAATATATGAATCGAAAAACTGATACTGGCTTTTTTAGAAGCAATCCGCAGAATTCACGTAGAAACTCATTTTCGTGATTATCTAAAAAATTATTGAAATATTAATTAGAAACATGTGTGAATTGACGACTAACAAATGAATGAGGAGGCCAAAATAAATAGGAGTATTAACAACAATAAAATATATATTTTACGTACACCGGTAATCTCTGTACACAATATCGACTCATCGAATAAATAATTTTCATGCCCTTGATCCACTTTATATATCTAGTTTATATCCTCTCTGCACACCCCTTAGGGGATATTTAGTTATATTTTGTGTAAATCGACTGCATAGTGTGCATAAGAACGACAAAATGAGGAGGGGCAAATGTCGGGGGATCAACTGTAATGGAATCAGACATACATATTTTGACATGTTACACAGTGTTTTAATTGTGTTTATTACTGTGTTTCAGCAAATTTCTGTCACATTAAATTGGAGTGATGATTATCTAAGAAAAAAATAATGATTAGTATTAAACTTAATTAAAAAAATTAGTTAGTAGGACAATTTAATATTTCCATACTTGTTCTATTTAAGGTTTTAGCATATTTTTTATCAACAATTCAAAAAGTATATTTTGTTGTTGAAGAAATACCTAACTATCAAATGCGGTCCTGTATAGCTATTACATATTTTGCAGAGAAACCATAGTGGCGTTGCATCGTTATCAGAACTTCGCCGGCGCATGCGCTGTGCACTCACTCCCAGATATCTCACAGCTTCTCAAACAACTCTCACATCAAAACTGATCTTATTAAAAGAAAAAGAAAAAAAAAACAAATACAATTATTGACTGATCATAGCGAAGTTGCATTTCGTTTATCTGTAAATTTTGTGTACATTCCGTTTCGGATTCAAGATGGTGGTTGTCTGCCAGATGAAAGTTTAAAAAAAGAATTGTCATTGAGGTAGTGATGTTAGTTTAAAAAAATTGTAAAAATGTTTATTTGAATAATTTTTTATATAAAACGCCTGGTTTTTAACAAGAAATGTGCATTTTGGTTCGCTAGGTCAACCGTTCACAGAACTGTTAATGATGTACGAGTACGTATTATATTCAGCACGTTTGGTGATATATAGTTTTTATTCGTTTGTTTGTTATGTTTTAAAACTTTTATCTACATCATTATTTTTTTACGATTACCTTAAAACACGCTATTTAAATAGGTAATGAGTAGCTAACGGAGAAAAAATTTATTTAATTAACAAAGACAAATTAAGACCAGTGCGTGGGTATGACTACTTGGGATTACTTATTAGTACCTAATATTGGTTAGATAAAAATAGGTTTAGATATCTGCGGCAGCATAAAAATGTACGATTTATTTAAAAATAAACGCAAATATTCCTTGAAAACGAATGCCCTGATAATAATGTTTGAATTCCTCCTACTACCATCCTTACGAGCGGAAAATGTTGTGCAATAGTGAAGACTGAACTAGCACAGGATTGTACTTGCAACAACGCATCAGTGGGAACCCGACCATTTGAACCAATCGGCTACTAGATTACTGGTAGATAACGAATTTCGCCAATGAATCATTCATTTGAATTTAAATTGAAGTGCTATTTTTTTATGATTTATGATTTTGCGCAAATGATTTCATAGCTTTCGTATGAAAGAGAAATAAGATGATAAATAATTATGTAAAACAGTTAAATACATCATAAATTTTAACACAATGGTGGCACTTTGCTTCCCAGGCAATTCAAATACATTATCTTTGTTGATTGGTATGAAATTGTGCAAAATATTACTGAAATTCCATTAAACGTAGGAAGGTACCATAAGTAAGGGATGACTTAATGATAGACCGTTTCGAAATAATTGTCGAAGGCTCTTAGCTCTCACCGTTATACAATAACTAGAAGAATAAAACAGCCATCCTTCTACGATTTAATTCTTTCACCTTTGTCATAAAAAAACCTCTTACTCTCATAAAAAAAAAGATTGAATCAAAAACGACCTTCTAAATAAGTAATTTAAAAATAAAACTTAACATTTAAGGTTTGTTATTCTCTAAACGCTTAATTTATGTTAAGTAATTTTTAATGTATTTAATGAGCAAAAAGCAGTGAAAATTAATTGGTAATTACTTTTATTATTTTGCGTCAATCTGAGGTCCTCTAATTGTGTACTTGTTGCTCGAAATTGTTTTTTGATACTCAGCTCGGGGCCAAATCGTGTTCGGCAGGTGAAATTTACTCCAATGAAGAAATACTAGTTAATCGTGGGTTTAGTTCTGTCTGATGAATCATGCATGTGTTTATGCTAAGTACTGGTGAATTACTCTACGATGTGTTTACGGCCGAAATGTTCAAATAATGTACGTGGCTTACTCTCCACCGCAGCATCTTCCATCTAAGTTGAACAAACGATCGGTCCAGACCGTGTTTCGCAATGATTATTGATTATTACCGACAAGTAAAGCCTCCGAGAAGCTCAGCTGGCTATTACCACTTCCTTATTGGAAGAAATCATTATTTAATGTTCACGTTCGTACCCACTTTTCATCAAAACATGTATCTTGAAAGTGATACTACACAAAGAATATATCTTAATAACCTACATATCTACGAGTACGATATATGTATTTTAAAACCTGGAAAAAGGAATCCATTTTATGACCACGATATTCTTTTTTTGTTTTAATATTAAAAAATGATAATAAAATTTTGAAAAACGTAGATTAAATGCTCTTTTTTAATTGCAGGTGGAGAACTATGGTGTCCCCATTTGAGAATTATTATTAATTAGACGGATAGTTAGAGGTGGGGGGAAGAGAAATTGAGCTTTCCGAATATTCAGACCCAATTACCAAACATAGCAGAAACCGATTCTGATTATAGTGGTTCTTTACCAGGGGTAAACTAAGATTGTCTATTTATTAAAAGAAAATAACTTAGTTTACATCACTTTATTTGTTTATATTTTATAATATCTTATAATAATATGTATACTTTTAATTATTTTAATTATTTTAATTTAATCTTTTATAATATGTATACTTTTATTCCTGAAGAAGTGAACATGGTTCACGAAACATGTTGATATTATAAAATATAAACAAATAAAGTGATGTAAACTAAGTTATTTTCTTTTAATAAATAAATAATGACATCACAAAGTAACAACCTTTTAGAAGAAGTTTTCTTCGAAAAATTAAGATTGTCTACTACTCTAAAGTATGGTTCACGTGTAATATACCTACCTGTAAATATTTTTTAAATCTATACGCCTGAAACAAGTGTACAACCGAAACAGGAATTTCTATCGAAACCGAAACCGAAACCGAATTATCGGTATCTGTCTCAGTCTCGGCCGAAACCGAAAACGAAACTTTTTTAGACAGGTTAAAAATCTATTCTTTACTAAAATTTAGGTCATTTTTTACACTTAAACAGATAGTTAACACGTGTTAAATGAATAAAAAACAATAATTGAATTATGTAATTTTTTTTTACATTACTGCCATAAAACAAACCAAAATTATAAAAACTACTTCTTGGAACACAAAATTGTCAAAAATCAACACTTAAAGGAAGGACCTCATTAATTTAGTATTTTAATTTTAATTGGGTTTAAAATCACAACTTTCTTAAAATTAAATAAAACATTTATTGAGATGTTTTAATTGCAGTTATTAATGTATAATTACCTATTTAATAACTAGTAATTAATTATCAGTCTCGACAAAGAAATAAAAGAAAGGCAAACACCGTTCTTATGATAAATTAATCAGTTTCAACAAAGGTTACTATAATCAGTTTGTACGACAATTAAGTACTTTAAAAATCAGTTCTTAATTAAATTACTAATTAACTTTAGTATTCGTAATTAAAAAGTCTAATCTTGTACGCTAAATAAAGCAGTTTTTCTACATTTTCATGGTTTCGGTGTGGCCGAAGGTTCGGCAGATTTTCTGCCGAAACCGAAACTGATGCCGAAACTAGATTTTTTTGCCGAACCTTGCCGAAACTGAAACCGAACCTTCGGTCGGTCACTACCTAAAACCATAAACACAATATTTTGTAATCACATTTATCGATTTTAGCACTCGGCAACTGAATAAAATCTAAAAGTATGTTTGATATAAAATCTTGATGAAGAACACGCTAAGGCTAGTTAAAAGCCATGCATTGAACAATTATTATATATAACGTATTTACATAGCATCTGAATATTAATTTCACACATTTAGTATGTTTTTACCAATTCCATCAAGAAATTTTCTTTGGATGAATTGATTAGTCATGGAAAATACCTGTGGTATGGATGGCCTACCTTGTGGTACTCCCGAAAGTTCTTGTGTGGCATACCAAAAACCACCTTGCTTGTGTATTGCAAATTACAGCGTTACATGCCTCCTTTCCAGTGCAGATTTTAACATAATGACCAGATTGTCCAGTCATGGTGGTTTTTCGCCACATACTTAAAAGCGTCTCGCCACACATGAAGATACCGAAGCCGCAAGACAGTGGGTGAATCTTCTCATTTTGTTCGTAATAAAATTATTTCTTTCAGTTTGTACATACATTTTTAAAATAATAGGGATTTTGCTTTTCTTTTTTTTTAAAAGGCAGTACTTAGTTATTTATGAAAATTTGTAAATATAAAATAATGACATACTCAAATTAAGCGTTATTAACATAACATGATTATGTGAAGCAAATACCTACGTACCAAAATATATTAAAATTGTGTGATTTTTCAACGTAAGTTCGCGATTTTACCGTAGTAGCGTTTCTTTATTACAAAAAGTAAAAATTTGTTAGAAAAAAATAACCATTAATGAAATTGAAAACCGCATCGATCGACCAAAACGACAAAAGCATTTGTACAAACAATGGCATTTGATAGTTTATAAATGAATATATATAACGATAATGTGAACCACGTTCCACAGTTTCCAATGGACGAAATTTTATTTTTTCCAATCTGATTTTAGAAAACCAAAAACGGTTCAAATTTTGATGAGAATTCTGAAATATTATTTACTTCTGCATACATATTACTAACTCCTTAATTACGAAATGAGAGATACCAGAAAAGCCAAGGGCGGATCCAGGATTTTTTTTCTGGGGGGGCGGGGGGGGCACCAGGGGCGGATGGGCAAAAAATAAACAATTACTGTTAGTATAAATAAACTGGAAGTATCAGACTTCAAGTTTATCTCTACAAGTTCAAGTATGTATGAAGGTTCATGAAAGTGTCAAAACAATAGAAAAATTAAATGTTTAATAAAGACAGGTTTTGTTTCTAAGTATGTGATGGAATCTCCACAGTACACAAAAATACCGTCTGGGGGAAGCACGTGCCCCTTGCCCCCCCCCCCCCCTAAATCCGCCCTTGAGAAAAGCAACAGTTATATGCAATAAATATTAATCGGGCCATATTTCATTTTTGGTTCCAACAGCAATTTTGGATAGAATCTGTAAATTCTAAAAAGAACCCAATTCCACGCAACGTGCAATACTTCGTACAAATCTCCGACCAATGTCAGATGGAATCTCAAAAAGTCAGAAATTAATTATGACACTTTTTTTCCGTATCACTTTATTGCCAACGTTAGAAGTTAAGTGCTTACCTACGTGCTAAATACGTCTGTGTTGCCCACGTGAATATTTCTCAAGAGTTCAAACGACTGGCGGTAGGTACTGAAAGCTTTTGTCTACGTTGTTCTCGTTCCATTCTGAATTTGAAATCATTCAAATTCAAATTTGAAATTAGTAAAATAGGTGTTTACACAATGTTAAGCGTTCACAATAATCAGTAGACGTGTTTTCTTTAACCAATTTCTTTTGAGTGTTGAGTAAAGAAATAATAAATTATTTAAATACTTGTTGCGCTCGTGTCTACCTAACGTTCATTTTTTTGCATTGTAATATTATTGAAATACTCTACCCGAACATAATTTATATTAATTAACACTGTATTTGCAATTAGTACGTTGATGAGTTTCTTCTAACGGTTTGTTCCAGGCATTGAATTTAATCTAGTTCCGGTCATATTTGTGTTAGTAAATTATTACATAAGTGATGATTAAAGCTTAAGTGTTTTTTTTCGTATTGCACCAGTCTATTGAAACTACCCGAAGAAATACTGAGAACCCCAATCTGGGGTAGGCTGTTGTAAGGCTGGAGTAAGTCTGGATAGGAAAGGAGAAAGGAAATACGAAGTCATTGAAGACCTTGGCTAAAATGAATTGATACCTTAAAGAACATAGCTGCAACCATTAAGAGCGTTTAACCAGCCAGCGGACGAAAATCCACATTTCGTCGAAAGTTGTTCTTCCGATCGTGCAGGACGCTTACAATGAGAAAGATTAATTATTCTCCGTACCAGCTTTTTTAAATTATAACTCAATATCGAATTTATTTCAATCCAAATTAGCTTTAATTTATACCTTCATCCAAAAATGCTGAAAGGCGTGATGATAAAACTATTAAAATAGTGTACTTTTTGTAGTTATTTTTTGATTATAAGTATTTATCATTTTTCAATAATGTCTAAATTTAATAAGAATGTTAAAAATATCTGAAATATATTAGTTTGTAAGTGCGCAAATAAATACACAAATGGACCAATTTTCGTCAAGAAACACATGTACGTACATATTTTTTAATGATTTTATTGATACTAAAATTAAAATTCTAATACATAACTTTGCTAGATAATGTACTGATTTATTTTACTGCATGATTACATTATTTGAAATGAGTGTGGTATAATACAAAAACTTTTTTGAAAATTTAACAAATCTGCCAACGACCTATGGAATAACCTTATTATACTAAAAATTTAAAAAAAAATCTAAAAATTTATTAGATACGAATGCTAGATAAAAGAACAATCTTTCGAAATCCATTTATAATTTTTTGTGGAAAAGAGTCAATACGTCTAAAAACTTTTTTGAAAATGACGTATTTCAGGCTTTCTCTGGTAATGCCCTCTTAAAAGCAACTGTTCAAAATTATAAATCTGTCATTTTTTAAGTATAAGTGAAAATTGAAAAATAGGGAACGGTTTATATCACGCTGGAAAGAAGAAGAGAAAGAGATGGGGTGTATCTGGTCATTCAGATATAGTCGCTTTGCCTAGTTAGAGCTATTTATCAAGAAACAAGATCCAAATGTATCAAAATTTGAAATTTTTAATTAAATCACACGAGAAAAAAAAAATATGTTCAAGTATGCTGTATCTAATCAAGTTCAAATGTTTAAAAAAATAATATAATGGGTACAATTATAGTGTTTTATAAATTTATTGTAATTATTAAAATTACTTATTTATTATAAACTAGCAGACCCGGCCACACGTTGCTATGGCTAACTAAACACAACGCCATTACCCAACCTTTGTAAAATCCACACCACCCGCTGCCCGTTGCCTGAATTGAATATTTGAATTTCTCGGCTTTCATATACTGTAATGAGCATGTATTATACATATTAACCTTCCTCTTGAATCACTCTATCTATTGGTGAAAACCGCATGAAAATCCGTTGCGTAGTTTAAAAGATCTATGCGCACATATATTTTGAGCGACTTCATTTTATACTATGTAATGATGATGATAATGATGAAACAATGTTACTTTGTTTGAACCAGTTGTATATTTGTTTACAGCCGACCGGTTTCGGAACGACCGTTCCTTCCTCAGGGCAAACGTATACTGATTTGACAATTATAAAATAGTGGGTGGGAACAATGTATTATTACTAAGGATTGTGGGCGTTGCTAGGGATTAATGAAGAGTGGGTGGGTAGGGGAACAAATCCATGATTGGGCTGTAAGATAATATTTTTTGTTTGTTGATAATAGATTCATTATTTTTAAGGGATTTTTTTTATTTCTACCTACCACAATCCTTAGTAATAATACATTGTTCCCATCCACTATTTTGTAATTGTCAAATCAGCATACGTTTGCCCTCAGGAAGGAACGGTCATTCCGAAACCGGTCGGCTTTAAACAAATACACAAGTAGTTAAAAAAAAGTAACATTATTTCATTTATCTATTCAAAAGTGTTTATTTATTGTTTTTAATGCAATATTATAATTGTCCGCCTCGGAACAGACTCGGATAAAAGAAAAGCATGTACCTAGTACCCACATAAATCAAAATAAAATAAACGCCCGGGTTGCCGGCAATCAAACCTTAATCGTTTTAATTGCCCTCGTTGTGTTAAGAACCCCAAACTTTAGGATTCAAAGAGCTTATTGTTCTAAAGTGGATGTTGATATTATGATATGCAATGCATATTTACACATAGGTACAAATAATTATATTCAAATAGATTGAGAGTTAAGTTTGTTACCAACGCAATCGCGACTATCATAAAAATCTTTTAAATATATTGCAACTTTTTAATTAGCGAATAAAATGTACATTTAATTGAAAAATTGCATGTTGTGGAGTTGTTAGCGCAATGATAAGTCTAATAGATAGGTGGGTTCATTTTGTGAGAAAGGAATTCTGTTTCCTCACGAGCAATGCAACCTGGATTGTTACACTTATAAATTCTTATGGGAACAAGAGAATTGGCAATTTTTAGATTGGATTCATACAGCCGTTGTCGAAATTGCCATCTTCGAGCCAAAAGAATGGTTTGGAAATTTCTCGTATTGCGTACTGCAGTGGTCACCAAGTATTGGTAAGCGTTATCACTACCAACGGATATGTTCATTGTTCAGTGGTGCACGAACCATTTCTCAGCGGCGCGCGAGCACAAGATATAAAATCTAGAGTGTGTTGTAGATGCGTCCGTATGCCCAAAGTAGGTTCAATTTTTTTTTTAAACATCGAAACTAATCCTTCAGAAAATTCAAATTCATTGGTCTATCCGATGCTTATGAGACCATAGGTCTCAAAGTAAGGTCGATGTTAACTAGCTACATCAGTTTCTTTCAAATGGGTATAGATTTATTTTTTACATGAGCTTCACAGAGGAGGCCCTGAGGAAAATAATTTCCATCAGGGCCTATTTCATCTTTGGAGATCCTGTGTGGAGGGTTTTCTTTAAGGAAAGGAAGGAGAGGAGAGTTCTGGGAAGGAACATGGTTTAAGTGGTAAGTAGGAATCTGGGGTTCAGTGTGTCCTGGTCATCCGCCTTCTAGACCTACACAAACCTCACCCCATAAACCCCTACTAAATCACTAAACGTAGCGAAGCACTTGGGGTGACCTATGGCAGAGGTGTTGGTTATCCAATAAAGGTTCCCGGGGCGGCGGTACCCATTTCCGCCTCCCAAATTGAGACAATCACACTGTGTTTAGTTTTGTGGAGCTACAAAGGTAGGTAAAAACAGCAACGATTTTAATTTTGGCGGTAATTCTTGGTTATTGTGAGCGTAACAGCTTTTTCAACCTCCATGGATTTTTCAAATAATTCAAAAGAAAAATAATGTAATAATAATAACGTAACATTTGTGTAGCGCAGTTTTGGGTGAATATGTTTATGTTCATGTGTGTACATATTACGCGTATATTTTTATGTTTTTATATAATTTTTTTTAATCTTTTTATATACCTACGTGTCTACTATGATACATATCTTTTTTAATTAATATAATAGGTATGTTATTTGCCCACCTTGGAACCGACTTTATCTAGAGAGGTGGGTAAAAGAAATCTACGTACATAAATGAAAATAAAATAAACGCCCGGGTTGCCGGCACTAAAATTGAACTGAATCTAAAAATTATTAACATTTTTCATTTGTTGCAGACCTCTGGAACGGTGCAAAAACAAAGAGAATCACATAAAAGTGCAACATTGGCGTGAATTGATCGTGATTTGTTTCATTAGAGGCAAATCATCGGTCCGCGGTGATCGTATCGTGTACATCTTGCAATTTGGGTGGGTTAATAGAGTGATTGTTTTGGAACTAAATGTGGGAACTAGAATAATCATATTTGTAACCGAAGATTAAACTATGGATAAATAAACTAACGTAGAATTAAAAAGGAATTATATCGGAATGCCTCTGTTATTAACTCCAAGGAGGGGGCAACAATTTTCATATTACAGCAGAAGATGTATGTAGAATCAGTTCGAAAATCAACTGCTTTTTAAAAGTGGTTCTCAGCGTTTTGTAAAATTCATGGAATTAAAACACAGTCGTCAATCTTTATTTCAATGGACGTCTCTGAAAAAATCATTACTACTACGGGAATAATTCATCTGAATAATAATGACTGTTATCGAGAATTGCGTAAGTTACAAAAAGAGTCAAATCAAAAGATTAGCAGTAACAAATTATGATAAGCGTAAGGTATTTACAAAAAAACTTCAAACGCCTACTAAAAAAATATTCCAACTACTTAATTTATAGCATATATGTAGGTCCTATTTTGTCAATAATAATTTGATGTTCAATTTTTTATAAGAAACACTCTATTTTATAACTTTTGAAGGTTATTCCCATCAACTTAATGTGGTGAACGTATGTCTCGCGGTATAAAAGAGACAGGCGTGTATGAGTGAGACAGCATGAGTAACGTTTAAAAGGTTGTGAATGTTGTCCATTCGTTCTCTTTGCATTCAGGCTTCCTACGAAGCACCATTGTACCAATCTCGGAATAAACAGTAATAGTCTACCCACGTATTATTATTGCAATCCCACTGAGATCACCATCAAGAGAAATCTGGATCCACCACAAGGAGTCCAGAAGTAATGTATATAACCGGCCACGGTTATCACACTTAATATATCATTGAGAAGAAGAAAACAATAATAATCTAAACGAAAATATCAAAGAGAACAAGACACGGAAAACAGAAAAAAGACAATGGTCGCAACTGGGACTCGAACACAGACCTCTCGTCTAACCGCGACGTGCACGTTAACCAATTTCGCTATTGCTCCCTTCTGTCAAGCCGTCATAATAGTCAATCTCATATTTCAAATTTTAGAATCAACAATATTATTATTACCGAATAATTTGATAATTTGCATAGCGCCGCTGTTCTAGTGAAAAATCAATACATTTTTTTAAATTTACTCCACACAGAAAGCCCTAGGAAAAATTATTTCCCTCAGGGCTTTTGTCACCTTTGGGGATGATGTGTGGATGGTCTTTTTGGAGAGGAATGAGTACATCCATGTTGTAGGAAAGAGAAAACACAAATCATCTCGAGAAACGACAAAAATGTCAACCGTTTACAAATATAGGGCTTGCGTTTGGGGTGTTTCCAGACTTCGCACCGGTGCCGAAGAGATCAGTTCCGCGGCGAATCTTCCATTGAAATGCCGGTAGAACAAGGAAGCATTCCCACTTTTTTTTATTTTTTTTATTGTACGACAGACAGGTGAGTCCAATTACGGTACAATTTTAATTTTCTTATAACTAACAATACATGTATATAGTTTTTTTTAAACATGGTACGGTGATATCAAACACATCTATATCCGCTGGTAGGGCATTAAGCAATGCCATACCTCTTGTCATGCTGTGTTGAGCCATGACATCTGTCCGACCCTGCGGTATGTGGAATAGGGCGTGGCTACGAGTTCGACAGTATTTGTCAGGAGCGAATAAGCCACAGCATGACAGGAGATATGGACAATCAATAAGGTTTTTTATTAACTTTAATTCGAATACCATGAGTCCGGCATTACGGCTGGTCTCTAGGCTTTGATAATTTGTCTCCTTTAGCAGTTCCACGTAATGCATGAATTTCGGATATATTCCGTAAGATCGCATGTAAACATACCTTAGGAATTTTTTTTTAATTTGTTCAATCATATTTATATATTTAAGTTGATATGGTATCCAGACAGTACTAGCGTACTTAACTCCCTTGCCTTAAAGGTTGCAAATCCGATTGTTAAAATGGGGTAATCTATCAAACGGACCGCTCGTTTCTGCTCAGAGTATTGGGGGTTCCAACTAGAGTTGGCTGCCAAATTCAACAAACTAACTAACTCGCGGCTCTTTTAAAAAAAAAATTATGAATATACGTTTTATTTAGCTACAATTTTTTTAAATGTCACCATATATTGGTATCTGAGCACTATGCTGGAAAGGCATGCATGGAAAACTAAATTTCAAATGAAAAAAAAAAAACAAAATCTACTAATATCTTACTTCTCACTTATAGTTGAAAAGAAAAGATAATACCTTTCATCCTTTCTAATGACCCTAGTCCTACTCTCTGCACTTCGATATGATTAATATGACGTATACTTTAAAGTAAATTGAAATAGGGTTTCATTTCAAATTCTAGTGCACCTGATAGCAGCTGCGGAACGAATAATTGTAATCATTTTGTGAAATTGAAAGTTGTAGGGCTTCAAATCATCAACAAACAATTCTAGTTTGACAGATTGAATTCTTTGTAACTTGATTAGACCGCTGTGATGGGTTTCTTTCACTTCTCTTACTCGTATAACCTTGCCTTATGTGGACGAGTGGAGCGATAATATGTTCCTTGGTACATATATGTGAGAGATCATAAGTCAGAAACTAAGTATTCAGTTCTCGAAATGGCTTTGGCGATGGTATTACCTACAGATATTTTTTACTTTAACTTCACACTGGAGGCCCTGAGGAAAATAATTTTTTTAGGGCCTATGTCATCTTAGGGGATGCTGTGTTGGGGGTTTCTTTAAGGAAAGGAAGGAGAAGAAGTTCTGGGATGCTAAGGAAGAGGAATTCATTTGTTGCATTTCTTCAGCTGCTAAGGAAAAGGAAAGGGGAAAAAGAATTAGAGGTGATTAGGGTTTAGGGGTTCAGGGTATTCAAAAGTTACGGGCGTATGTATTCTTCCCTCTCACTGCTGTGTATGATGATGGACCAAAAGAGTCCGGCTAGAGGTTTTTATTATTTTTATTTTTTTTAATTTTTAATTTAGAAAAAAAAAAGTAAATGTTCACAATAATAAAAAAAAAACGAGTGTGATTTAGACCACACGACTGATATGAAACTTATATCTCACAATCACACTTTTCATAACGCTCTCATCACGCATTCACCAGCTTACTCCCCGAGTCAAGAATGCGTAAAGGCCCGACCGTTCGCCTCTTTTCGTAACGCTCTCGTCACGCATTCGTAGTAGAGAAATTTTCTCGGGTCTAACTGGGGAGCTAGTCTATGTACTTATGCTATATATTTAGATCTGCTTATACAGTGGGTGGCCAAATTATTATACTCAAACAAAAAATCGTCGCTATCTGTGAAAGTGGTGGCTATAATTAATTTATTATTGGAAAATTGTTATTGTTTTTTAATTTACTGATTAGCCACTATATCTGGCAACACTTTCATTAGTGTGGCAACACATAAATATTTTTTTTATCAAAATGGCGGCCACTAGTATCAGTACATTTCAAAAATTTTACTGTGCTGGCTTGTGAGAAGTCTTCGAAAAAAATCTTGGCTTCAGTGTTATCGACTTATTATTCAGTAAGTGTTCGATTTTTTTACATTTAGAATTATTCTAGTACTTGATCAATACATTGTGGTCATGTTTTAGTTAGTTTTTGTTTTTTTATTGGTTGTCGACGGACCTAACCTAAAAATGTTTATTAACAGATATGGGAATGTGTGCTGACCTCACACCAAGGAAAAAAGCACAGATTTCGACAATGTTACGGCATTGTCAATATACCCAGCGTCAAATTGCTGATTTATGTGATGTATCACAGTCCAATGTGCGTAATATCAAGCAAAAAGTGGACGCCGAAATACCGATCAAGGAGGATCGAATCGGTAAATGCGGGCGAAAACGCATTACAACACCTCGAACTGAGCGAGAAATACATCGCATTACACTTGAAAACCGTCGAAAGCCACGGCTCGTCATAAAAAAAATTCTTAATGAAGACGGAGTACAAATATCGGAGCGGACTCTCAGGCGAAGATTTGTAGAAATGGGACTGAAATGTTGTCGGCCACTAAAAAAAACCAAAACTCACTCCTGCCATGAAGGCCAAACTTCTGGCCTGGGCCAAGGAGCATCGACACTGGACACAGGAAGACTGGAGCAAGGTTTGCATAACCCTAATACAAGAATTCACATGTTTAGAGTATCATTTTTGACACATTTATACAAAAATAATTTCTTGCAGGTTTGTTTCTCGGACGAGTCGTCAATACAGATTCTCCAAGATAAAACTGAGTTTGTTCGGCGAAAGACTCTTGAAAAATTCAATGAAGACTGCATTGTGGAATGTGTAAAGCATCCTGCTTCAGTGATGATATGGTCCGTCATCAGCAGTAAAGGGACTCGAAGGCTATATATCGTCCAAGGAACTATGCGTCAGGATCAGTATAAGAAAGTTCTGGAGGAAAAACTGATCCCACAGGCAGCAGAATGGTTCCCTAATGGGAATTTTATATTCATGCAAGACTCTGCTCCCTGTCATAAAGCCAAATCTATCACAGAATACCTAAAAAACAAACAGATTAAACCCTGAACTGGCCTGGAAACTCGCCCGACTTGAATCCTATAGAAAATGTGTGGGCAGTCCTGAAAACTGAAATGTCAAGGGATAAAATTATAAAAAACAAAAAAGAACTGATTGAGAACATCATTAGAGTATGGCACAACACTCCAAAACTCAAAGAAGTAGCCATATCATGCATTGAAAGCGTGCCACGCCGCGTCCAAGCCGTCATAGAAGCTAAAGGCGGAGTAACCAAATACTGAATAATATGTATTTCTCTTTTAATAGACTATTCAACCTATCTACACATGTTTAATTTTTATTCCTAAATACACTTACTAGTATTAAAACAATATATACTAGTAAATATATATTGTTTTAATACTAGTAAGTGTATTTAGGAATTTCAATTTCATAACAAACTGACAAAATACAAAGAAATGGTTTTGAGTATAATAATTTGGCCACCCACTGTAGATAATATGTATAGTTATAAAAATGGAAATGGAATACTTTCCAAATACTGTAAGATATTACAAAATATTGTACAATAAGAAAAATACATATAATTATCAACAAAATATTAGCTAAGAGTATATCTGAAAATCATCTATAAAAATAAGTCAATTTGTAGCTTATCTGTAAAAATTGATTGTTCTAATTCTTTTGACACAGTTTTCGACATGTTTCTTAAATTTCGTGTTACAAAAAAAAAAACAACATTCTTCCATAACTTCTCATTTTCCCATAATATTTTCTTATATTCATAATTTAATAAATACTACACAAAAATGTTTCAAAATAATAAAATTATTATTCAAATTGCATACTCACAGAGTTACAAAACGTAAACGTCGTAAAACATAGTAAACAAAAAACACAAATACAAAGAAAAAAATTTATAAAAAAATATACTATCAATATGTCAATGTGATCTTTGGCATTGCATATCATTGGCCAGTGCCTCATAATTAGGAGAGTATGTCGATATTCCTGTTAGCAAACAATCATAAAGATGCTGATCGGTGAGTCGAGATCTATATTTTGATTTTATGAAGTTCATGTTTGGAAACAATGATTCGCATAAATATGTCGAACCGAAAAATGATTTAATTTTATAAGCCGCTTTTTTCAAAAATGGGAACTTTTCTCTATCCACTGTATTCCAAAAGTCCTCTGATATTAAGGATTTTAGCAAAATATCATTCTTAAGGTCCAAAATTTCTAACTCTACTAACTCTAGTTCTTCTGTCTTAGCTTGAACAAAATCTGCAATACGTGCGGCCATTTCCATTACATTTATTTGGCAAGTAAAAGGATTGATACAGAAGGAAACAATTGGCTCGATATGCGTAAACTGCAAAAATCTCTCTTCAAACTGATTTTTTAACACTTGAAGATGCTTAATAAATAATGACCCGTTTAATTCATTGTTACCTAGCATTTTCTTCATATGTGGGAAATGCACGAGAGAATTGAGTCGCGTGCCGTGTGTTTTGTTTGGCGCCTCGGAGTTCAAAAACTCTGTCTCTGTCGAACACTGGCGGGCACAGGGTTGGGAACCCATGCTTTACACGAACGACTTCCAGGTTTTAAAGGTTCTCGTCCAACCGGCTTCACCCTATTCGGCCCGCTATGCAGCTGGTGAGCTGACGCAACTGCCATCAAACCTAGACAAAACTTAACCCAATAAACCTGGGTACTCCGCCAAAGTCACCATACATAGCAAACCATTTGAGGTTTCCTTTGCAGAGGTGTTGGTCATCAAATAAATGGCTCTCGGGCTGGCAGTACCCATATCTCGCCTCCCAAATGATTGACCAAAATTGGCGATAATATAGTAATATGAAAAGACAGATTGGTTAGATATACCTATGCTTAGGTATGTTACAATTTTCACATTGTTTTTATTTTATTTGACTACCACGCACGAGTCCCAATCGCTCGGAGCCAAAAGAATAATGACATCCCTTATTGGAGCATATTGTAAGATTGAAGGGTATGGGGAGAGGAGAATATTTTTCAATAACAACGTCTGTTAAAACCTCACTGTAGCAAGAACATCTGGTCTACCGTCAGGAATCTTAAGACACGAAAAATAAATAAGCTCATCGTGATTTGATATTTTCGGATCTCCTAACGAGTCCTGACCTTGTATAAAAAGAGGCACGAAGCGTCGTTCCCCTGGATAATTTATTACCAACTACCAACGGCCATTAGCCATTAGTGCTGGTAGTAATGGGAAATAAAACATTTGTTGTAAGTTTAAGAGATGTTGAGACCATGACTAACAAACACGCCGATTAAAGTCACACATAAATCCCAGTTTGATCTAGTAATGCAACATTCTTTGGACCATCTAGGTTGGTACAGAAAACTAAGTACGTATTGATTGCTAAGAGTTAAAATATTGTATCTCCATTAATCACAATATTGATCAAATTTAAATCGAAAGCTTGCAAACCTTTATTAGATTTTGTGATAAGTAGGTAGTTAAGTTTTAATTACATATTATGTTATGTAGGTTTGCATGTAGTATGTAGGTATGTATGTAGTATCGGTAAAAGGGTGGCCGATACCCGTTCGTATTTTAGTATTAAGTATACTGTGTAAGTTAGTATGTAGAAAATGACGTGTCAAAGCATGGTTTTAGAAAGACAGAGTACGAGAGAGAGAGAGAGAGAGAGAGAGACCTGGAGTGCGGAAGAATAATTTTGGCGTACGACTAGATTAGACGTTCCATGTAATTTTCTTTGTATTTTACGTGTCATTTTAATATACCTAAATAAACTTATCCCCTGTTTTTACTAGAGAATTTATCCGATCTTACATGTATGTAGGTATGTAATGTAAATACAACATTTTGGAATGGACTTTTGGTTAGCTTGTAGATAAATTATATTATTAAGGAGATACAATTTAACTTGCTAATGGTCGTGCCAGTCAGGAGAGCTGTCTTGTTGTTAAATAGAATCACTTCATTAACGTTAATCAGAATATCGATGTGTTTAACGTTAATGAAGCATAATTTAGATGGCAAGCTTTGTTGCTGTTGGTTTAAATTTGCTTAGATATCTAATCTTAAATATTTTCTCTCTTTTAGAAACGCTTTGAAATTGTATCTTTTTAAAAAGAATAAATTGAATTGAATACAATATCTGTTCTCCTTAAAATAATCCCTTAAGGATGTTTTAATTTCACTTTGAGACGGTAGGTTTACAAGATGACATATAGGCTATTTAGTGCATTTAAGTACTTAACTCATTTTTGACCAAAACTGAATATAAAATATTTTAACCTAACGTACAGAATATTAAATTCGTTCAAAAAAACTGTTGCTTTCATTACGTGTGCTTCCAATAATTAAACACAACCTTAGACAAGATGCACGGATGTAAATCAACAGCAAATTCGTGAACGGAAACGCATTTTACAGTAGCGCATTGTTTTACGTAAGCTTCGTGCGGTATTCATTCTTCCAGAGCGTAGTTTCGTGAGAAAGACTTTCTGGGAGACTGCGCCGGACGGTGAAGAGGGAAACCCAAAACCGAGGTATTTGAGATTACATCGACGAGATTATTATGTTGTTATCCATCATGCATTATGTTAGCCTGGTAGATGATGTATTTTATAAGAAAGTCGTTTTCTTTTATCGTTCAGCTAGGCTGGAATAAATTGCGTTTGACTAACGATTTATCGATGTTTGTGGGTTAGCGGTGAGATTCAGGCTGAGGTTTGCGGAGGTCGAGGGTTCAAGTTCTAAAACGTGGTTAATATTTTACCGATTTAATAAGTATTTTCGTTTCTATCCAATATCAAACAAAATTCATAAAAAGATAACGACGATTTATATAAAATGACGAAATATACAAAACATTAGAAGTCATGTCAATAAAACAACTTTATGCCAAATCTGGTCTGCTACACTTCCTCCGAAACGGTTACATGACAGTTCATCCTGCGACAATTCATCCGGCGACAGTTCATCCTGCGACAGTTCATCCGGCCGACAGTTCACCCTGCCGACAGTTCATCCTGCCGACAGTTCATCCCGCCGACAATTCATCCGGCGACAATTCATACTGACAATTCAACCTAACCTAACCTAACCTAACCTAACCTAACCTAACCTAACCTAACCTAACCTAACCTAACCTAACCTAACCTATAAGTATAACCTATAAGTATAAGTATGTCGTATTTTGTTATTCACGCATGCTTCTTCGGAGAGTCGAAATTATTGTTAGTAATAATATTTTTACAGCGGATTTCCACTCAAGATGCCTTCAGATATAAGTATATCGATTTTGGTTGTACGGCCGTATATCCTCTTTGCATACTTACTTAATAAAAATCTTCAAGATGATCAGGCAGGATGAATTGTCGCCGGATGAATTGTCGGCGGGATGTACTGTCGGCAGGATGAACTGTCGGCAGGATGAACTGTCGGCCGGATAAACTGTCGCAGGATAAACTGTCGCCGGATGAATTGTCGCAGGACGAATTATCGGGTCACCCTCCAAAAGAAACTCCATATTCCAATCCAACCAAAAACAATAATAAAAACCAGGTCCTTAACAAATATAACCCTCAACATACCTATAACACACACCACTCACGGACAAAGACATTTTCAGTATTATGCAACCAAACTTTTTAATTATATGCCCATTACTCTGAAACAACTCCTAACTGCAAACTCATCTACAAACATTCACAAAAAACATATCACGGCCTGGATCAAAAATCCAGATATTCACTTTATACAAAATACTTTAATCCATGACCAAACTTAACCAAACTATAAAATAAATAAACATGTCTTTCAAGAATTTACCAACTATTCATATGAACATATATATATATATATATATATACCTTGTGCGTATTTATTATTTTTTTTCTTCTAAATAATCAACGTACAATTACCATTAAAATGTAAAAAAAGAAGATAAAAAACTAACTTTCTACTACAACACATAAATACCTGTACTTGTCACACTTAATCATAAACACGTACACACCTCAGCACAGGTTCTCCTAGTGAGGTGTTCACGAAACATACAATATTACCAACCAACAGTTTTACCTTCTCAAACCTACTTACCTTACACCCAACATAATGAAATGTAATATTAATATGTAAAAAAAAATTCTTTCAAAATATATTATGTAAAATTGTTTATAATAAGGTAAAAACAGTAATATATATAGATATAAATAAATAAATTTATTTATTTGTTCACAATGTAATAAATAAATAAAAAACATAAAATTAACAAAGAATACCAAACTTCCTAAAACCTAAAACGATGAACAATAATATTATGTAAGAAAAAAATAATAAGTGTGTAAAACAACAGTAACAACGAAATCAACACAGAATGAAGTTTGGGTCAAGTGAAGTTAAGTATATCGTGTTAAGAAGAGATTCGTGAAATTTTGTACATATAGTTCTGGAGGCTATCGCTAAAGATGTCCGGAATCTTGCCTTAAACTACGTTCAGTAGACGTTATACAGACGACACGTTCGCCTAAGACTGGGAGAAGGTTAAGTTGGTGCTATGGAGAGGAATATGGAAAGTTTCGGGGTTTCTTTCTTAGTAGATGATATAATAGATGATAAAATTAATCTACTCCATTTTTGTATTTCTTGGGCTTTAACTGTGTTATAATTTATAGACATTTTGTAAATAATAAAACTTTTCATTACAAAAATAGACGTAGATGCCTACTCCATCGGGTGCTTCCTTATCGGAATTTATTGAAAAAAATTATATAATTCTAATTACTCACTAACCATCACGTCATTTATCCTGAGGGGTAGATAGAGAGGATGAGCGGTACTACACGTCCATACACACTCTTCTGTTATTCCCACTAGTCCTGGGTCGGTCGTGAATGACCCGCTCATTGACCACCAAAGAGCGAGCGGGTAATTTTTTGGTAACCTAACTATCCCACTAACAAAAAGTACCATGGCAATCATATTAATGCACGTTTATTTTATTTTTTGTTCTATTACACAAAGAAAAATTATAAAATAATAGTTTATAATAAAGCATTACAGCTTACAACTGATTTGCTTATTTAAATTCTCAATAAAATCTTCATAACAACACGTTTTTTACATGGTTTTTATATCCTTCGAAACATGATAAAACATTGTTTTTTTTACCCCTGAATCATGTCTTGTTAAAAATTTATTTCTGGGACATGACATTACAAGTTACAGGTGTGAGCAATTCATACAATTATAACCTGGGTTTCGTGTAGCATATGACTTGACCGGTCTGGGCGGCAACCGGCGCGAGAAACGTTTCGTATTTTGTGTCGCGAAAAGAGCGGGTCTTAGCGACCCGCTCGTGACGCCAATGTGTCGTGAGCGACCCGGGTCGTGTAAAACGATCGATCGACCCAGGACTAATTCCCACTCTTCAATAGGTAGGTAGGTACTTCAATGTAAATATTTTCTTCTTGTAAAAACTCTTTTACCACTTGGAAGTAGGCCTCGAAGGGTACAATTTTTCAATTGCTTTGTGAGAAGATTATGTTTAATGAACCCACAGAATGTTGTTGAAATTACACAGGAGATGGATTATTTGTGGTGAGGTTTTACGAAAATGTATGTGTTGCGGTTTTGTTTGGAAAGCATCGAACCTTAGTAAATTCAAACCCACTCAGTAAATCAGGTAAATTTTCTGTGAAGATTATCAATTTTCAGGTTCAATTTAAATTATCGTTAATATGCTGCATTAAGGAGCGTTTTCACAAAGAGAAATATCTACTCCAAACGGTTCATTTGTATTATTTTTTTATATAGGTACATCTGTATAGAGTGTATTGGTGTCCATGAAACGGTTAGTTCAGATTTTCAAAAATCAGTATATTTAACTGCTTTTTTTGCAGAAACATACAGTACATAATTACATAGAAGAAAATAGTTACAAAGTTATAGAAGTTAATAAATGGTACCAATGACATGTCGCTTTTTTATATATTCGTTTTTGTGGGATATATTATTCATTTTACCTAAATTAAGTTAGTTAGTATATTATGGAAGGAGGGAGGTGTCTTTGAGTGTTTGAGTGTGAGTATGTGTGTGTTATGTGTGCGAATTCAGTGTGCTAGAAAAGTTTTTGTTAAATAGATGGGTTCAGAGCAAAGGATCTTACTGCTCTACCAAGGTCTTCGTGGAATTAAAGTACCACAGGAACAATAAGCTAGGGGCAAAATATACAAAGATCATTATTGCCGTGATTTATTCTGTTTGTCTAATGTTTGATGTTTCAGTATTTTTCTCACAATATTAAAATAAAACGCCCCTGAGGTTTCACTAAAACGGCGCAATAAAAATCAGCCAAATATTACTATTATTATTAAAGAAGGTCCACATGAAATGAGAAGCATAAACCACAAAATAGATTTATACTTTTTCATAGCACGATTACGTTACGAATACATTTATTCTTAATATAAATTATCTGGTTGCGTTGATTAAGATGTCAGTGTAGCCTTTATTCCCAAAACGTGCAGCTCCCAAAAGATAGCCCATTCGATAAACTACCTGCATTTCTAATATTGAACAACTCGCGCAAAGCATTTCACTATCATTAAGCAGGCAGTTGATTTGTTTGGCTGTAGAAGGTAAGGCGGTGAAGCCATTATAAATAAATTAAGAAAATTGCTCTATATTTAGGGAAGGAAACTATCTACTTACCTCGAACTTCTTTGGAATAAATCTCTATGATTCATTGTTAAGAGGAACGTTTGCGCGGCCTTTTTCATACAAAACTTATATATGAATTTGAGGGAAAGGTAGGAACTTAACCAAACGAAAAATATTTTTTAATCAAAATGTATAGCTAATAACTCGTGCGGATATTATGTGTTATTTTATTTATTAGTGTTTTAAATTGTGAAATTTAGGCCATTAAAGAAGTCGATTTTTCACGATTTTAGAGGCAACTTTAGAAATTATTTGTGAGTTATTGATAATTACGTAAAAAATATTTTTTGCACTACAGGGTGTTCGAGGGTAAAGTGCTTTAACTTCGAGAGGTGATTCTACATGATGGTAGGAATAAAAAAGATTGATAACTTTTTTCGAAATTCCAACATTTTTTTCCCATACAAAAAAATCTGCCTACTAAAAATCCTTAGTGTGGGGTACGTTCTTACTTGCCGGGAGCCTACCGGGCACGGTCGTGGCAACATTGTATGGTGGTGATTGGCCCGTATCGTAACAGCGGAAAATAAAAAAGCTGGCCGCGCACGCGCGCTGGTCTAATTTTATCTTTTTGCCACAAAACTACCCCTAAAAGTTGGAATTTCGGAAAAAGTTATCAATTTTTTTTTGCTATACTATTATGTAGAATCACCTTCCGAAGTTAATGCAATTTACCCACCCTGTATATCTGTACAAATATTATGATATAAAAGAATTAAACGGTTGATTTTTATCGACGTTAACATTATCATGTATCCAAATTTAAGTTTTGTACGAAAAAGGCCGCGCAGCCGCTCCCTTTAAAAGGACACCAGGCGACGTTTCGTCCATACAAAAGTGTTCCCCAATTTTCTCTCTAGATTTTGATACTACTGCATATATTTTTAATATAATGTAGATATTGATCACTAGCGTGTCGGGACATTTTGCATTTGTTGATAAGTTACGTCTTATGGAAGTGAGGACCCTCCAAAAATCGTTCAAATTGCCTGATTTGAACTCTATCAATAGACGTTCTGTATATAAATAAGACAAAGTATTTTTTAAAAAGCCAAACTTGTAGGCATGGAGTATTTTTTTCGAATACAGTTAATTTGGGAGGCGGGAATGGGTACCGCCGCTCCGGGAACCTTTATTGGATAACCAACACCTCTGCCATAGGTCACTCCAAGTGGTTCGCTACGTTTGGTGATTTAGCAGGGGTGCCCGGGTTCATGTGGTGAGATTTGTCTAGGTCTTGGAGCCGGATGACCAGGACGCACTGAACCTCAGATTCCTACCCACCCCTTAAACCATTTTCCTTCCCAGAACTCTCCTCTCCTTCATTTCCTTAAAAACCCTCCACACAGCATCCCCAAAGATGACATTGGCCCTGAGGGAAATTTCTTTCTTCAGGGCCTCCTGTGAGGAGTTCATATATAAAAAAAAATAAGAAAAATTAAATCCGTTCAGTTTTGGAGGAAAAAAATGTAAAATACAAAATCTCAATTTTGATGATTTTATTTGTGCATTATCAGCCTGAGATACAGTTGTCTTTCGCTCAGTATTCGGGGGAATAAGAGTGACAGTGACAGCAATAGTTTGGTAAAATACCTACTATATCCTATTATGACCGGGTATCCTCTTAAGGTTCGGCAGTCCCAATGTCGTTTTTTTTCACCATCGTATCTACTGCTCTGGATCGTTGATAATTTTATTCCGTGTTATTTGTAATTTCGTTAAATTATTTGTATTTGTATAAGACAATTTGTCTTTTGGTTGTACTTCTTTATTGGTAATGACAAAAAAATCACGTGTTGCTCTGTTAACAAAGAAACTACATTTGAAGTTTATTTGTCGATCTTAAAAACATTATAACACTTTAACACTTATTTTTCTGATATCTTGATTACTTGAATCTCTGCTACATAGCTCGTCAAAAACAATAATAATGTGTTTGTATGCCACCATGACAACACATCAATGAATGACATTTGAAAAGTAATTCATCATTCGAATACGAAGGAATCCCTATGCAATCCTAGGAAGGTATTCCTTTACATTCGTATTTCCACAATTTTTTTTATTTCAAAGAAATCATCGGTCGTCGAGCGTTGAGAAGATCCGTTGACAATATCGAACCGAATACCGCTCTTGAATACCTACCTACTCCGGCGTGTTTATAACAAATTGTTATCTCTTCCATTATTTACAAAGGAATACGGTAATAAAAAAGCAATTTTGGAAAGGTCAATAATTCAAATGCCTCGCCCGGAGTCGATCACTAAACCGAGTGATAAATAAGAGGATGGCTTAGTTTCTAAACCGGTTCCCAGAGCGTGAAGAATGGTTGCTGGGGAAGAAGAAAGGTTCGGTTATGCAAAGATAAGATGATATCAAACGATTCATTTTATCTTGTAACAGCGAATAATAAAGCACCTTTTAAAGTCGTGTACCGTGTACCTGTCTAGAGAAATGTTTTATTGTGTCTTGCTCAATGGCGATTCGTGGCATATCTCGTAGGGAGTTCAATCGGAGATTAAAAAGGGAGAAAGAAATTTCCTCAGAAGTATGAAAAAATCCTTTGTTAGTCTTTTCCATCTTATATATAAAAAATCTCGTGTCACGGTGTTTGTGGTCGCACTCCTCCGAAACGGATTGACCGATTTTTATTAATTTTTTATGTATTTTTGGTAGGTATGAGAATAGGTTTTAAAGTATATTTCATACCAGGTGATTAGGGTGTCCCTATCCAGAAAAAAATGGGTTGATGGGGAGATTGGAGTGGGGAGAAGGAAGGTGGAGGAGGCGGAGTGGGAAACCCCTAATACCATGCGAGCGAAGCCGCGGGAAAAAGCTAGTGATTAATATATGATTTAAAAATAAAAGCTGATTGATTAAGATTGGCTATTTTTTTCCTCGAAAACATGACCTTACATGGAAGTTTCGGTTTCGGCCGAACCTGAGACCGAAGCCGAAACTCAGTTTCGGTTTCAGTTTCGGTCGTAAAAACTAGTTTCGGTCGGACACTACTTGGAACACAATCCGTATAAAGGTCGAAAGCCTGGATATCACCTACATTACACGTATTGTCTACGACTTTAATAAAGGAATGTGTTTCATTTTCCTTTGAAAAACAAAACTGACGAAAACTAGTGGTATATGTATACATTTTTATGTAGAATTTCTCTACTTTCATCGTCATTAGAAGATATACGTAACTAAGGATATTACGATCGCGATCTTTAAAAAACGACAGAACTTTATTTTTAGACGGGCTTTATTTATGAGTTGAATTTTGATAAAGGTCCCTAATCCAATCAGTATGGTGCTATATGTATGTAATCACACTAATTTTAAAAAGTATTTTTGCCGGAGTCACGCACAATTCATGAAATTATAATTAACTGAAATTGATGAAACTAAAACATACTTTCCTGATCTTGAAACTGAAAATCCCTTACCAGACTATTTTAAATTGATTCTCAATTAATAACTTCGACATTCCTCACAGCTTCATAAAGATAATAGTATAAACCTACTGATAAAATTATACACTTTACGTAAATTTCGGTGAGATGCAATTACTTACGTAACCTTGAAGTTTGATATGTGACTGCTAGTGCCTGTCTAAAAAGGGAACTATTCTGAGACTTATCAAGGCTAAAGCAGCCGATTTAGCCCGCTAAAATTTGAGCGCGGAATGTCGTATATAGCAAGGATACGGACCAACTTACATACCTGCCTACTTAATTATAAACCATGTAACCATGTAACACATTTTAAAATTTTAAATGAGGAATTATAGAATTCGTCTAAAGAAAAGTCACCAACTCAGTGAAATTTCTTTTTTCACACTTTCTTCAGGTAGGTGCAATAAAAGCTCGTTCAAAGTAAGCCGTCTTGTCAAAGATAGCCATTGAGTTAATGTAACTCTTGCTTGAATAATAAAGGGGATGCAATAAATTTTCGAAAACGTATGTAAAAGCCGGTTCGGCGTTATTAAATAATTAAATGTTAAGTAACACACATAATTTAATAAATTCATAACTTACGCTTACCACACACATACATTTTTTTAATTACACATTTTGATTACGATGTGTTTAAATATTTAGTTGTTGGGTCTGTAAAAACGTAATAAAAAAGCTTTGCAAATCTCTATTTAACAATTAACTGAAAGAACCGTAAAACTTACCGTACTTTTGAATAGCTAACCGAAGTAATCGTATGAACATTATTTATAAATGTGTATAGCCACAGTCAATAAGCGCCGTTACAGAGACAATGCTAAAACTGCTTTCAAGTTTGCAATGATAATGATTTGAATCTATCATTAGTAGCAATAAAGACTATTGTTCATATAGAAAATGCTATAAACCAGATGTAAGGCTTTGAGTTATTGAGTAGAAAATGACATAGTTAACTTTGTAGGTTGCATAAGTAGGAACTGATGAAATGTACGAATTTTATCAAATCTATACTTTTTTTTCCACCAATCTACTTCATAATATAGTATAAGAGTTAAGTTACTATGAATCTTGAGGTATTATTTTCATAAGATGATTTTTTTAGTTCTCTTTTTATCATGCTGTTATTTCGAAGGATTTTTGAGCAGGTAAAGATAGACCTCAGACACAATCAAAATAATTAAGGTAGGTTCATATACACAACCTCGCCTGTCGAAGTTGAGCTTAATATGGCAGGGTTGTAAGTTGTAAGAACCTATCGTGAAGTTTTTTTTTAAAAAAGTTGTGCTTTCTTAACCAACAAACGTATTATGTGAAAAAATGCTGAATGCTAAACTAAAGCGATATTTTTCTAACCCTTCAGAAGCCAAAATAGCTAGATATGACAATTGACATCCTCAATTTCGATATTTTGTTATATACATAGATACTTATTAATAAATTCAATTAAAATAGCATATACGCATATGTACAATGTTTACACGTCATGTGTTAAAAATTACATAATGTAATACATGTAAAAATTACATAATATTTAGCAATAAAGTTAAAACTAATCGCAATATATAAAAATTACCATTTACAAAAATTTCATCTAACTTAATTTAATTGAACTGTCAACTGACACATCAATCAAGGATATATTTGACACAAGACTAACACCATTGATAGATTTTTGGTTATCTTGTCGTCAAGAATACACAAAATTAGCTCATCAAGCAATTACTTTTTTAATGCCTTTGGTCACAACTTATAAATGTGAAGCTGGGTTTTCATCACTTGTTTACCTTAAAAATAAATATAGAAACCGTCTTGAAGTGGAACCAGACCTTAAGATAAAACTTTCGTCATTTTCCGCGAACTTGGTTTCTTTAGTAACAAGTAAGCAGCAGCTCCATACTTCGCACTAAAATTTAGTGACTAAATAGGCGATACCAAAGTATGTAGTATTAATAAAACATTTTTACTATTAATAATTGTGTATTATTTTACCTAATGGAACCAGCTTGGGTTTAAAAGTATTATGTGGGTCACGAAGGGGCAGTGTGAAAATTACCGGGCCACGGCAGAACAATGTTTGGGAAACACTGTTGTAGAATGATTATGTTCGTGTTGATTCATATTAAGTTTTAGAAAAAATTCTAAATTTTGTTGGCAATTAAACAAATAAAAGCATTAAAGACAATTTGTTTAAAATTCAATATGTTTAGATCCCCTAATATATTTTTAACATTCGCCCAAAGGCTAAGTTTTTTTGAGATGAAAGATGCATGTATTGAAATATCACGAACAACAACCGGTTGGTAGCGTGGTTATTATTAGTTCCCACTTGGACGTTGCGGGTTCGATCCTCTACTAGATTAGTCATATATCATTGCAGAAGCCACATTTTATTCACAAATGGAAGTGGGTGGATTTTCAATATCCTGACATTATTTGTAATCCCTTCTAAATTAAAAAAAAGGTTTTTATAATGATATTATCAAAACCATTCTTAATTTATTTCATTTCTTCGTATGCGAGAGAATTTCACATGCGAGAAAGTTGTTTTCCATCATAGTTTGTATGGATATGTATGTTTTTGTAAATAACTTATTTGTAATGGGGCACACTGGTCTGGAATTACTTTATTTAAACTATTTTTACCTAGTCTTGACAAACCACAACAAAAAATTTCTGCCGGAAAAAACCGAAACTAAATTTTACACTTTCAAAATACAAGTATCGCTGTGGATTATTAACATCAACACCCTCCACATAGGTATATTTTACATTTAAATTAATTATTTTTCGTACTTAATTAAATTATGTCATAAAATGGAGACATCCCTAGGAAGCGGGGAAAAAATACAAATAATCTATATTTTACTTTTTATTGCATGAAATAAAATAATAAATATTAAAAGGGTTAGTTACAGGAAATTTCCCAAAATAATGTAAACATTAATTTAATAATTAACTTTTCACGGTTAGAACCATATCATTGTAACCTCACGTGAGACATGTACAATCTTCCAGGTGTGCATTCTGTGATGGTTCCTCATTCGTTTTTATTGACTCACCTCTGATCTTCGCAGTTCTTAGTTGAATTTTTTTATATATTTTTTTCGCGCAGTGAGAAACCAATATTGATTTGTAAGGTACCTTATTACCTTATTAGGTACTTATTAGTACCTCTACATTTTTAATATGCATATACAATTAATAAAGTATTCACAGCACCAGTTCCATTACTCAATTCGATTAATTAATTCTTGTGAAGAGGAAAATATTGCCATTTGTTATGAAACTAGAGGTTGATATAGAGGTTAATATACCGTTTCTGGATGGGTAGGCAGATAGGAGAGACCGACAAAAAACGATGTCTTTACTTCGTTGGCATACTGCATTGTCTCACAAACTCTACAAACTCTTTTCTTATTTTTTTTTCTTCATTCATTGCATTGTTAATTATATAAGTGAGAATTTTACGACCACCATGCTAGGTACGTGCCCGTGTTATGGACTACTCTTATGTGACCCGTTTGATTCACTTGTCTTCCTTGAGCGTCCTCGATTTTTCTTCCATTCACTTTCATTAGTAATTATTAGGAAACTGAAAGTTTCGCCTTATTTTGTCGCAATTCGCGTTATTTTTTTGAGAAATTCACATAATTTATTGTGGAATTTTTGGGAAAAGCAATGATATCATAAAGTGTAAACTTTTAGGTATTTTGCAGCTTTTTAAGCCAGTAAGGCTATACGATTTCAAGTACGTCAACAACTCAGATCATCTATGATCTGAGGTCAAAACCATAGAACGCGTAATATTACTTCCTTTTTTTCAAAATACAAGAAAAACTCGCATTATGGCTAACGCTAAGTTTTTAGACCTCTAGTAAATGATTAGTTCCATTAAAATTATTTTTTGTTATAATAAGAGATTCAATACGCGCCGAACTTAAATGCTGACCTGAACATGATATTACGATCCATTCTCGTTACAGTCACTTGACTTTACAATGACCGCAAGCGTAAAGAGAAAGATGCGCAAAATATAAGTGCGTGGACGGGGAAGCATGCCCTTTTTCGAACCTTAAACTCGCCTTTTGCAACGATTTCTGTATCAACGTCAGGTCGACATTAAAGCATGACGCTTAATATACATCGATTAACATTTATTCAAATTTGGCTACGAAGAAACGCAAAATTAATTTAGGGTTGCTTGAAAAAAATATACAAACTTAAAATAGGCTTAGAAACATGGACCTGTGACCTGGCACCAACATCTTGCTTCATCCACAATCCATTCATATAAATATATACTCAAAAGTTATTGCGACCATTGAGACGACCCGGTTCAAGTATTTGATTCACTTGATCTTGTCATTTTTTCTTGCTTTTTCGTCCGTCCACTTCCGCGTCAATTTAAATGCATTATATATTATTTGTTGAGAACTGAAAGTTTGCATAACAATTTATTCATTCATAATTCAAAGTTGATTGACACTCCACTCCAATGGATCACTTTCCTTTCAATTTACTTGCAAATAAAGCGTTACACACAAAGAAAACCAAGCTTTAATGGAATACAAATGGAATATTCATTGTATTATAAGACCTAAACATACGAATATTTTTTTAACTAAGATGATGCATATTACAAGTACCTACATATTATATATAAAGTTAACTTTGCTATAAATCGATTTCTTACATAATACTTGAAAAAATTCTACAGTAGATACCAGTAATCACTTCATTTGCCTGTATTTTTACGATTTCTACAAATATATAATATATTTTTTGTCCATACAAACGTTTTCCCCGAATTACTCTATAGATTTTGACATTAGTGCAAATATTTTTGAAAACAACCTAGAAATTGACCACTGGCGAGTCGGTACGTTTTGCTTTTTTTGAAAAGTTACTTCTTATAGGAGTTAGGTTAGGTTAGGTTAGGTTAGGTTAGGTTAGGTAGGACCCTTCAAAAATCATTTAAATTGATCGTTTGAATGCCATGAACAGACATATTTGAAAAACTAGACAATGTATTTGTAAAAAAGTAAAACTTACAGATATCGAATATTATCTTTTCATATGGTTGGTAAAAAAACCTTTAAAATTGGTCCAGTTTTGAAGTGGAAAATGGGGAAAACAAAGCCTCGATTTTGATGCAGTTGTCCCTTTATTTCAGTATTCGGGGGGCTAACAGTGACTGTGAAAGCAACCGTTTGGTAAAATACCCATTATTCAAATTTTTCGTCGACCATGCTTCCTGTTAATGGAATTCAAATAATAAATGTAGATATTGAAAAAATTGTTCATCTTACCGAATTTTCATCGAATCTGTTATAATTATGGTTTGTAAACAATTCTTAAAATTAGAAAACACAAAAGTGTTAAAGTTTTTTTTGTATGTAGGTACCTAGGTACTTCAAAATATTATCAAAATTAGCAAAACTTACAAATTTATGCCATATTTATGTAATTTTTTTATCACACAGACTCAATAAGCAACACTTTTAAAAATATTTTCTATTTTTATATAATTAATATAATATCTATAACTGTATTCCTTCTTCTTAACACATATCATACATATAAGGGAAAACGAAGACTGTCATAGCTGTAACATTATCGTCTTCGATTTCCCCAACGACGTCAATATAAATATAATTAACGGTATAATATTAATACGGTATTATTAACACTCCATAGAATTTTTGAAGGAAATTACAGGTACCTAACTTCTAAATCTTGTTAATAAAAGTGACTTATTATATGGATTTAAAACAAGCTATTTTATTGTGAATGAATTTATTTAAAGAATAGTGAATGTGGCGAGCGAAAGGGTGGATTTGATTTTTATTCAAATTTACAATTTTATCCTGAGATTGATGAAATTTTGCACACTTGACCTTCAAAATAAGAGGAATGTCACTGTTTACATGACATTTCATAAACCTACATCTATTTCCTCTTTTCCCACCCTTTAAAGCGGAATTTTAATACTTATTAGTGAAATTTTATACAAATGACTATTAAAATAAGAGGATAATTATTATATCATTGAAGAAGAAGATAATGTTTTTAAGATATGTTTTCTGTGTCTTGTTCTCTTTAATAATAATATTATTATAATAAATAACTATTGACTGTTGACTTTTTATAAAAGTCTAAATGAATATTCAATTTTTTATAAAAATTGGATACGTATTGTCCACATGTGATTTTAAAAAATTGCGTATTTTTTTATTTGAAATAAAAAAACTGTTAATGGCTTTGTATCATTTTTCAACTACATTGTGGTGTAAAACAATATAAAATAATGAAGATACCCGATGAAAGGTGAAACAAGTTCCTTAAAAAAAAACAGATGGTAGAAGTTACGTCGATACCTAGTGCTTTTAACTCATGTAGAATGTCGGTTCTTTAATTGACATCAAGTTGCTCCTAAAGACAGTATAATGAACCTGCACACTAACAGTTCTACAGAAAAGAACTTTCTTTAATCCAAAAATTATCATAATCAAAAGTAGGTTCAAGACGAATTTAAACGGATAATGATTTAAACCTTTGATAATATAATCAATACTTAAAGAGATATAATGATCTCCATCACGACCACTTTTCAAGCGTCGGCAATGAGCGATCTGCCTCTCTATAATATCTCAATAAAAAATACACATTGTATTAAAAAGTATTTTAACAAAAAAGCCGCTCAGTTTAAAAAACAACTTTAACACAGAAGGCTATACCACAACTTTCGGAGAGATGGTATTCCCGCCCATCCCGAAACCACGTAAAGTAAACGAACAAGAACAAAAAAGCACAGATTAATCAGTATCAAATCAGAGAAAATTATTGAATTTATTGTGGAGTGGTCGTGTTTTGATTGGTCTTCGTTTTGTTTTCTACCCAGGTCGACAATTGGAGAAGATTATAGGCGGGAGAAGATACCTGCCTCAGGTTTTCCATGCATTTGGATTCTTCAGTCAGTTCTTTACTAGAGAGCGGGACGGACCGAATTGGACAGTTTGAATTCAAACTTCGAACGAACCGAGATTAAAAAAAACATATTCGAATATGGAACGGTGATACGGGGTGGTACCTTCCGCAAATAAGAAATAAATAAAATACACACTGATGTGTTTTTTGTACTCAAATAAAAAGTTTAGATCGTGCAGAGATAAAATTGAACCGTGGAGTTTTTTGTAGTCGTCATCTCGTTTTTTTTTTAATCTCGTCGGCGCAGTAGAAAGGTGTTCTGCTGGGCGTTTTAAGGACGTTAAAGTTAATGACATTCGGACAAAAAGTTTAAGAGTGCTAGCAGAGATGAATTTTGTGTTTAACAATTGAGAAATTTAGTGACTGACTTAATCGAAAGTTTATTTTTTACCCTTGGATAAATTGAAAGAAAGAAACGAAAATGCGTTCGCTTTTATGGGTAAGCATTTTATTTTATATTTATGATCAATCTTAATTTTAGATTAGCTAATTATTGTTAAAAAAAATTACGTCAAATTAAACTTCGAGTTTTGTTATTGCTGTTGCACATATTTTATGCTGGGCTATTTAGATCAGTTTGAAAAGTTACATTTTGAAAACATTTTGAAAAGTTACATAAATTCATGAAAAGTGATGAAAAAACTAGGTTAACTAGGTTAGGTTAGGAAGGTTTTTAGGCTAGATTTTGTCATTTTAATGACTTTATTTTATCATATATGGAACCAAACAAATTACTTTAAGATTTATTTTGAGAATCTCCGTTCTTCTAAAATTCGTTTGTGATTCTGTCAGTAACTTCGGTTCAATGAAGTTCTCATAGAACTTCATTAAACCAGAGTGTGTTTGCTTTGAATTTAAGTGTAATATTCAAAATTTAATCTAATCGTGGGAACAATTCAGTAAATTAGAATAAAAAAATTATTTCAATTGAATTATTAATAAGACTGTGTTTGAAACATGAATTTGTTTCTTTTTTTATCTATGTTAGATGTCGTAATATTTCAAATTTTCTAATGGTGTTCATTCGAAAGGTAAACTTCATTTTTTATCTAAAATTGACAACATTTGTTTCTGAAAGGCAAAAGGAAATCTTGGTCAATTTTTTTGTAAATTCTTTCAGCTACACAAATCCTACAATCATTATATCCTTTAATGTCTTCACGGTATCCAATAAAAGCCAATTTTACAAAATTTTCTCCAATTATTGAAAAAAATTGCGAAGGGTCGATTGCTTCATTCAAATATAAGCCGATCACTTAAAATAAATGGGCATAATAAATATTAAATGAATGATGTAATTTTTATTAAAATTAAATTGAAAGTTACCAACTTTGGTGTGGGTGTTGATCTGCAATGTGCTTTCTCCTCCTTCTTGCCACAACGTTTCAGGCAACCTTGCCATGTGCATCATCAAGGCAGACATAGATAGCTTTACTATGTACATATGTATATGGTATTAATAATAATTATTATTATAATAATTATCTTTATTCCAGGATGTGGGGAGGATAGTGCAATCCCATACGTCCCATATAGTTATACATATTTATATATTTACACAGTAAAGAAATAAGAACGTAAATAGAAAATAAAAATAATAGTAATAAGAATTAATAATAACAAAATATTCAATTATTATGCTGGGCGTGATCTTAAGTGCGCTCGGGCCCATCGCTCACTCAGGAGTGCAGCTTGGTGCTGGAAGGCTGCAGTCACCAACGTGTTGTCGGAGGCCATTAGCCGCATCCTGGCTCCAGTGACCCGGTGTCTCATCAGACTGGCGAATCTATGGAGTCCTAATTCTGTGAACAATGTTGAAGCGCACCTTCTGAATCCAAATATGATTCTGCACGCATCATTATATTGGATCCGGAGACGTTCCATTGAGCTTACTCGGTACTGACACCATGTTTCACACGTATACAGGCTAGTGCAAAATGCATTAAATAATGTTTTTTAACATTATTACTGCATCGGAAGAATCTTCGGGCAATCATATTTGACAAAACACTGATACTTCTCCTCTGTCGTTCAATATCACCATCATCCGAGAGGTCTTCAGTGATGATGTGCCCCAAGTATTTTACATTCGTGGATGTGCTTATGGTTTCCTCGTTAAGTTGTACGGGGAGCATCTTCTCGGGATTTTTTCCATGGTGGAATGCAATTAGCTCCGTTTTCTTGGGGTTGTACATCATGTTGTGGTTATTTGCGTATTCCTCACAGATTTTTAGTAATATTCTCAACCCCTTGATCGACGGAGCTAGGAGAATCATGTCGTCCGCATAGCTAATGTGATTTAGGCACAGATTATTGATACGACAGCCCGCTCTGGTGTCCAGGCGATTTGATAATTCGTCCATGTATACATTGAATTAGCTGCGAATGCTTCTGTGACACAATTTAATTAAGGAAATTCCCCTGTTAAAGCCGGTTACCAAGATTTTTTTCATTTGTTTATACAAAATTTTATAAAAATGGGTTTTCATTGTAAAACGATGTGTTGCGGACAAGCGGTTAGACATCTTTTACCTACAATATGTATTGTAACAGTAACATTATTGTAAGTAAAAGATCGCATTTTTTAACGATAGGGGAATTGGGAAATACTCCGGAAAGTAATCGAAAAATTGATTTCGGCTTAATCCTGTTTAAAAATACGGTATTTTTACACAGTATTTGATTTAAAAAATATATGTATTGTACAACAAATGAATCATCCATTTACAGTACAAGATTTCTTATTTTAATATTCTTAACGTCTGGAAAAATAGATAAACAAAAAATATAAAGTTTATTTATAGGGTAAATAAATATATTATTTACTGTTTCAGAAATTTCTTTCATAACATAACATTTGTTTTGCCGTGCGGTATCTAGAACAAGTCGTGGTGACGACAATGGCAAATATTTGGTATATTTTTTATGCAAATACCTTACAACAATCCCGTCTGAAATCAGTGAGACTAAGGCAGCCCCAATTGGGATATGTTGTAAGGCTGAAGATAGTGGGAAGGGGACGGATATGAAGAGAGGAAGGTTGAGAAGTACCTACCTGTGCATTCAGATCTAGTCACTAAAAAGCTATTTCAAGCAACGTTTCAATTCTGAATGGTGATCTTATACCAGGGCGATCCTAAGAGTATCTTCCACTCAGTAACGTGCGGTAAATATACCACATAATGAATTAATTTGTGAAATAACACAATTTAATCAAATAAGATTTATTTGCACATGACGGGATTCGATCCAGCGACCTTCGAATTGCGAGTCAATCGTCTTACCCCTCGACACGGCGCCCGTCGATTTTAATTATTTTTATAATAATTAATCAAATTGCAAATTTTTACGAACCTTCTTTTAATTTTATCAGATCTGAGTCATTCACATGCTCTCTTGTACCTAGATTGCGTGATATATAATACAGGTAACACATTCGCAAAGGTAGCGGACGTACTTGATTGTTCAGAAAACCTATAATAGCATGTCAGAGTCATTATAAACGCAACGTACGAGTAAATCGGCTTAACAAATGTAGGAAAATACTTCCACATGTAACAGGTAATTGTTCTTGTTATTTGTCATTTTTCTCCGTTCGTTTTTGCTTACTGAAGTGACTATACTACTCAGATAAAATTTACAGTTAAAAGTTAAACGTTTTTTGATAGTCCTATCGGATAATATATGTTTTTATATGCTCGTACTATTTAATTTACAGTAAATATTTTTTTCATTTTGTTCTACGATTTTCTCCAAACATCTAGTAGGCACATATACATACGAATCAGGTTAACATAACAAAATAAATAACAGATTTGCAGAAAGGTAACTAACTAACCACCATAACAATTCCCCAGAATGGTAGGCAAATAGGATAGACCGTTACATAATTGGTATTGGCATGTACTCCTTGCTTCATTCACATGTATCATGGCCCCACTCCAGTATTTGATTCACTCGGCAGTGCCATAATGTCTTCCTCGGGCATCCACGACTTCTTGTTCATAATGCTAACATCACCCTTGATGTCTTTCTTGAGGACTAACACAAGGGCTCCCAACATGTCGATCGCGAAGCAAATTTGATCGATTTGATGAATGAATAAAATCTCCGTGAAAATTTATGAAAAAAGTAGATCCTAACCTAGAAACCCTTGAATAAACTCAAAGAAAACCTTATTCGCATCATGATAATTAAATGTCGGTTAACAATTTTTTTTTATTACACCCATATGCACATGTTGGTTCTATCCTTATTAATCATATCCGTGCGTTTTTTAATCTGGTATTTCTTATATATTAACTCCACACAGGTGGCCATGAGAAAAATAATTTCCCTTGGGACCTGTAATCTTTGAGGATGCTGTGCAGAAGGTCTTTCTGAGGATAGAAAGTGGCTGCCAAAATCAACAGTGGAGTTCGCTTGCGATTTATACACGATGGCAGTTGTGTACTATTAAAATATCTGCGGGTCCTGTACAGCACGCCCAGCTTCTGAGAGGAAAACTTAACTCTGTCTGAGATGGAGCCCCCGTTCCTGAGCTGGTCACATAAAGTTACACCAAGCATATCAATAGAAGACATGTTGGGAAGATTGCTTCCGATGAAGGAGATTTTTTTTTTTTATTGGTTTTCAAGGTACAATCCCGTTAAACCGCAATAAAGCAGTTTGTCAACAGGATGTTAATGTTCAGTTACAATTTAAACATTACATAATATTATTACTATAACCATACAGATTATAACAATTAGCACATATGAATTAATATAAACTCTCTCTATTTAACAGCCATTGTTTCAGCATATATCTGAATTTATTTGTAGAATCGCAATTTTTTATATTAATTGGTAACATGTTAAATATTTTTGGCACGTTTTATTCCAGGGTTCGCCGTCCGTAGTTATTATTATATTTTGGAACAATCATTCCTTCATTCTTCGTGAACCTTGTATTATAATCATGTTCTACTTTCCTCTTATAATTAGACTCAGACATATGCTGAATCAATATTTTGTACCATAATAAGGCCTGCACCGGTAATATTGTTAAATTCCCATACAACAATGATATGTTTCGTCTCTGTGAAAAAATATGTTTTCATAGAATTTTGTACTGATTGTAGGTAGCTCAAATTAGTCTTGCAAGAGTGTCCCCAAGTTGTTAATCCATACCGTAAAGTTGATTCTGCGAGTGATAAGTAAATGATTTTTAAAATATTCACCGGAACGAAACATTTCAGTTTGTACAGCCTACCCACTATCGCCCTCAACCGTTTACAAATTTTGTTTATTTGTACATCCCATTTAAAATTACAATCAACAGTCACTCCCAAATAAACATATTCATTTACAAGTTCAATACTATCACACATGCAGGGCTGCAAAATGTTTTGATGAATACATGTAAAGTCATGAGATATTATTTTAGGCGTTTTCTGAAATGAAGCATGTGGAGATCGTATGTGCATCAATTTTGTTTTTTTGGTATTAATGATTAGACCTGCGTCATGTGACCATTTTATAAGTGACGTAAAGTCATGTTGCATATATTTAATCGCAATGGATAATTGTTCATCATTGTGATAGATTGTCATTTTCATTTTAGACGTAATCTGATATGGTTAGATCTTTGAAACATTACATTTGACGAGGTTGTTCTTACCCCAAGAGGAAACACTCTCGAGATAACCGTCCATTTTCCGCTTCAAAAACTTCCGAGCTTTGTAGTTTGTGTAGTTTGGGCGCTGGTTAAAAAAAGCTATCATAATTTTTATTGTCATCCGCGTGATGGGCACTAAAAGACTTGCCATTATACTGAAAGCTGCTTTGCTAATAATGACCTACAACCTTTTAAATGGTCACATCAGCAAATTGGTGAATTTTAGAAAAAATCCTTTATTTTCCCGACAATTTCAATTGTTGGAGATGCAGACACCTAGTATTGCTCTTAAGTGAAATTCGTCGGATGTCAACATTTTCCATGTCAATATCGTTAAATTCAAAATGTTCATAAATAATTAAGTAACGAGTATCGACAAATTATAGTGTAGGTAAACTTGTTAATGGAATGTAAAATTGTCATCAAATGATCATTCAGCGCCATTTTGCTTTTTGACATTTGAAAGGTCCCCATTTATAGCCGTTTCTTGCTGGGTTTCCAAATTGTAATATGCTGACAAGCTTAACAACATGATAGTTATCCTCTTTTGCTAATCCTAATTCAATTCAAGTTCAAAAGCTGAGACGGACTTACAATCGGCATTTAACTGTCAAAAAACAAATGGCGCTGAATGACCATTTGATGACAATGTTCCCTATGAATTTATTTGAAACAACTGGCACTAATGTAGTTGTATAATAAAATAAAATAATTTAATAAAATAGGTAAATCTGAAGAGAGAAATTTTTTATTTTATTTTGCAACACGCTATTCCTTCAGTTTAAGGCGAATCACTGATTTAAAAATGTAATCGTTTAGAAATATTTTAGAGGCTTTAATTAATACCGCGAGTTGAACGCATTTTGTCTTTTGAAATAATCGAGCATTTTTTAGTCTTTTAATAAGCCCTGAAAAAAATAAAATATTAGGCCTTAAAAAATTATTTTAGTGATCAAATACGTCTACTTACGAACTCCTTTTCGCTGATGGTTTTATTGTATAATATGGTAAATTAATTTCCTCACAAAGTGATCGTAAAACATTTAAATATTTGTGCCTGAATTTCGTAAAATAAGAAAAAACGCAATTTTGGGCGATGTTTCATTCTTGCATAAATCAGATCGCGACTCGTTTAAACAAGCCTTATCGCTACACTACATAAGGAGTGTTATTGTGAACGCCCCGATTCCAAACGGGACACGAGGACACGTGCATTGGCTTAAGCCGCCGCTACCCGAATTTCTACCGATTTCTTACGTATCTCCCTTAAACACAAGTTTTAAAGCTCTTAAAAATATATATGTTATTCTTGAAGATAATATCTAGAAATTCCCCGCGCCGAAAAGCAAATTATATAAAATTCCTTCGATAGAAAATAATCGCTCAAAAATGTGCTCTAAAATTATTATAAACACATTTGTTTCATTTAAATAAATGAAGACAATATAAGCGAAACTCAATTGAAAATCTGGAAACAGAAAATCAGAAAAACATATTGACACCTCATAGGGACACGAACCCAGGACCTCTTGCTTGGGTTCGTGTCCCAGAGGTGTCAATATGTTTTTCTGATTTTCTGTTTCCAGATTTTCAATTGAGTTTCGCTTATATTGTCTTCATTTATTTAAATATTACAATTTGAGGTTTTACTCATAAAGTTAAAATTAAAAATAAAACATTTGTTTCAGTTATTTTACAAGTTATATGTATGAAAAAATTCACAGTGTTTCTTTAAATGCTGTTTAAGAGAAACCCGAAGAGATTTTTGCTCTATTTTAAACTTGTCGTGTTTTATTAAACAATTTTATAAGAAAAACTCTCTTTTTATAACATTTGAAGATTATTCCCATCAATGTTATATATCATTGAAGAAGAAGATAATAATAATATTTTATTTTAATTTTAACTTTATGAGTAAAACCTCAAATTGTAACATTTAATTAAATGAAGACAATATAAGCGAAACTCAATCAAAAATCTGGAAACAGAAAAATCAGAAAAAGATATTTACACCTCTGGGACATTCATTTAATTAAATAATAATAATAATCTAAACGAAAATATGAAAGAGGACAAGACACAGAAAAAGATACGAAAAAGATAAAAGGTAATGCGCCTTATCCCGCGACAAAATATCCTACGGACAAAATATCATTCAACAAAATATCTACTAAAACCTAACCTAACCAAACTTTATAGGATTTCTGTATTATTTTTGTCCCATCTTTTGTTAGGTTAGGTTAGGTTTTAGTGGATATTTTGTTGGGGGATGTTTTATCCGTAGGATATTTTGTTGGGGATATTTTATCACGGGATGAAAAATTTCATCAAATATTTTAAGTTAATTTTCGTAAGTGTAAAAGTTGTGAAAGACAATTGTGAAAGTCCTATTGAAGTTCTGTGATTATTTCAGTTTTATGTAGCAACTGGCCTATACTGATATAATAACAGAACTTAAATAAAACTTACGCAGAACGAGAAAATTAGCTTAAAATATTGCAAATTTTTTGAAACAACCCGCTTTTAATATTTAACAAAAATTGCTCAATAGGCCACTTGCATCACATTTTTTAATTTTTTTCCGGTTTAGGCAAATATTCTAAGACATTCTGTATTATTATTTTTTTTAAATCGTATTTTTGCAATCCTCGCGATTTTTTAAAAATTTCAATCCGAAAAATCAGACCATTTTTTATAAACCGGAAAGACGGGACATAATTTTATAGGTGCGAAAAAACGATAATTACATAGCTGAAAATCGTTTAAAAAAAGTACGTTTTCCAGAAGAAAAGGCACAGGAGAATAACGAGGCACACCAAAAATATTACATCTCACAAATATTTTTTTCCTCGATCCATCTTTTTGTTCATAAATCATTATAATGTACAACGTCTATATTACTAAATCCAATGTAATATACTTTTACTTGTACATTATAATAATAATACGAATATTATAAAATTTGATTTCGTTAAAATTAGCACCACAACCATTATACCTCTAAAACACGTACGGACAACATTGAATGTACGGGGTTCTCTTCATTCCATCTGTCAAAAAATCAAACCAAATGATAAGTTCACAGAGAACAAACAATAAATCTAGTGAACAAATTCAAAAATTCACCTGAAATCAAAGTGATGCCATATAAAAAAACAAATCAGTGTGGAATTTTACAAAATTAATAGGAACAATTTCGGAGACGGGACATTTTCATGTAGTGACGTCACGAGCCCAAATAATGGATTTTTTTTATTTAAAAATAAAAAAAACTGTACATTTCTAAAAATATTTAGTAAGATTTTCGTAATCTTAGTAAAAAAATCTATTAACATGATTTTTTCCAAGTCGTTATGAAATCCATGCAAGTGGCGTTCCAGTATTTTAATAATCTGTGCATCTAAGCCTTTAAACGTCTCTTGGCATGTTTCTTAGGTTGTAGGCGAATAAGTTAAGTAGGTAGTAAGCGATTGGTAATCAGTTAGTCAGCAGTTAGTTAAGTATGTCACCGTCAGCATAATCTCGGCGTTGCCCACTGACCCGGATGTCTCGGGCCAAGATGCCGAAGGATTCGTATGGGAAACCGATAATAATAATACGGACACACGTCGGCTGAGCCTGGTTCAAAAGTGAAACTCGAACACTGCTCACGACCGAACGTATTAGGTATTCTGACTGAATTGGCATCACGCCTCACTTCATTGGAAGCAGGAGGTTTACCCGTATTATTATAAATTATGCGTTTGAATGTGTTCAAATAAGCGTGTAAAGGCGGTATATAGAGTGTAAAGATAGACGTATTGAGAACAGCTCACGTAGGTCTCATAGATTTCGTTGTATCTCCTTTACTGTCATGGGTCATGACGACAATATGATCTAATCGAATCTAGAAGTTAACTACAGAAAAATTAAAATGTGTTCGTTCCTCCATAAATCCAAAATTTCCTGAGAGAAACTATTTTCCTCGGGGTCTCCCGTGGGGAGCTTTTTTTCACATTAGTACTACACAGGAGGTCCTGAAGAAAATAATTTCCCTCAGGACCTACGTCATCTTTGGGGATGTTGTATAGAGGGTATTTTTAAGGAAGGAAAGGATAGGAAGACTAATTTTAACAAGTTTGATTTGTTTAAGTATAAGAATTAGAGTAGAATTTGAACCAAAGTCAAAATATTTGAAAAAATTTGACGAACTCTAAAATACTTTAATTTTCAATTCGTACCAGACTTCTCAACTCAATAACGCTAAGGTTTTTTTGCAATCAGCGACATCTTTGAAATATATTTTTTTTCATTAGCTCGTTTTTACCTTTTTTTAAAAACATTTTTTTACATTTAATTTGGGAGGCGGGCATGGGTACCGCTTCCACGGGAACCATTTATTGGATAACCAACATCCCTGACACAGGTCACCCCAAGTGGTTCGCTATGTTTGGTTACTTGGCAGGGGTGCCCGGCAGTGGCGGTGTGTGAGTTTTCAGTGAGCTAGAGTGCTAAGATTGAAAAATCCGACGTTATTGATGTTGTTGTAGCTGAAATCGATTTTTTTTTTTTTCAAAATTTCACCTTTTTGTATGAAGATATACTGAAATGTGGATGCATCCCCAAACTGAAAGAATCCTGAAAATCTTCCTACAAAATATTGAAATTGCGAAAAAAATCAAATTCTTTTTCAGCTACAACAACATCAATAACGTCGTATTTTTCAATCTTAGCACTCTAGCTCACTGAAAACTCACAGACCCCCACTGCCGGGCACCCCTGCCAGGTCACCAAACATAGCGAACCACTTGGGGTGACCTGTGGCAGGGGTTGGTTATCCAATAAATCGTTCCCGCGGCAGCGGTACCCATGCCCGCCTCCAAAATTAAATGTAAAAAAAATGGTTTTAAAAAAAGGTAAAAACGAGCTAATGTAAAAAAAAACAATTTCCCCTAATATTACGTACTTACAGATGTCGCTGATTGCAAAAAAACCTTATTGAGTTGAAAAGAATGATGAGAATTGAAAATTAATGAATTTTAGAGTTCGTCAATTTTTTCAACATATTTTGACTTTGGTTCAAGTTCTACTCTAATTCTTATACTTAAAAAAATCAAACTTTTTAAAATTAGTCTCTTCTAAACATGAAGAGAGAAATATTGTACACAGCTATTGCACGATATTGTTCATCTTATACCGACCCATACTAATTTATGACGATCGATTGAGTTCAACGCGCGGTGACTTGTCATTAGCGAGATGAGACGTTATTTCCGTTGGTCCATATTATATGCAAATATTATGGGTGTAAATTACTGTAACAGATTAACAGCGAATGTAAACCAGTTCTCGTCAAGATTACAAAATGGCATCTGCAACACTTTGATCTTGTATAACGGTTTTATCTGTTTACGTGAAGATTCTGCTCACACGCTATCAACTTTCAATCAATAAACGCGTAGTAAAAATATCGTCACAACTGCCTGGTGCAGATATTCTTCTTCTTCTCTTGCCCTGTTCGTTCAACGGAGTTGGCTATCTTGTTGGCTATGCGGACTTTATTTTTGCGGCCCGGAACAGCTCTACAGTAGACTATCCAATCCACCGTCTCAGGTCGAAGGGATGGATTCATACGTCCATCACTCCTGGACAAACTTACCCAGATTCCTACCCACCCCTCATACCTTTTTACTTACCAGAACTTCCTTTCCTTCCCTTCCTTAAAAAACCTTCCACAAAGGAAACCCTTACATTACATAGACCCTGAGGAAAATAATTTCCCTCAGGGCCTCCTGTGTGGAGCTAATGTAAAAAAAATAGCAATTATGAACAATTTTGAAGGCCTAGTTAAAAATACGAAACCAAAGATTTTAAATATGTCAAAGATAGCCAGTTTTATAAATATCTTCAAACATTTTATAATGTATATTTTTTATCATAATACACAACAAAAGGAATTTCAATAAAAAATATCTACATATTCGTAAATAATAGAATCGTATGGAAAACTAAAGAAACTTATACTAATATAACAATAGTGATTTTCAATTTGGATAACTTTAACACCCTTGCCATAGGTCAACCCAAGTTGTGGTCTATATTTGTTGATTTAGCAGGGGTGCCCAAGTTCATGTTGTGAGGTTTGTCTAGGTGTTGGCGGTGAATTCGTTTTCTCACCTAGTGCGAGAGACTGGTTAAGGAAGACCTAAGCTAGACCTCTCCAGCCGGATCCTCTCGACTCATCCGGTTGCACCGCAGAAGGATTCATACGTACCTCGATCCTAGACACATTAAACCCCAGATTCGTATCCATCCCTCATACATTTCCCTAAAAATACCCTCAACACAGCATCCCCCAAAGCGACATAGGCCCTGAGGGAATGATGTTCTCCTGCTTCCAGGGCCCCGTCTTCCGGCAATCTTTCCCCGCATTATGAGATGCAAGATCTCGATATGTCTCATCACATGCCCTAGATATTGAGGTTTTTGGACATTTATTGTTTTAATAAATTTTTTTTCTTTATTCATCCGAACCATAACATCTTCTCTGTCCATCCAGCTTATTTTGAGTATTCTTCTGTAGATCCACATCTCGAAAGCCTCAAGTCACCTTATCAGTTATTTAGGAAGCTTTCATGCTTCCATCCCATAAAATAATATTTAAAATACGTAGCTAACCATCGCATTCGTAATCCAAGGTTGAGATCATGACTATGGTCATGCACATATATTGGGAAGGTGTAAAAGAATGTTGAAAAGTCCGTAAAAGTGCGTGCCGTATCAGGTCCCCCCGACGTTGGCGATCACTCTTGAGAATGTCTCTCTGTCTTGCGCTGCCCGGAATAGCTCCTCCACACTTCTAATGCCGGTCCACTCTCGTATATTACGCACCCAAGACATTTGTCTCCTACCAGGCCCTCGGCGATCTTGCCTTTCAATATCAAATGGAGCAAGTGATACTTCTCCCCTCGAAGTATATGACCCAGATATGAAATTTTCCTGATTTTTATTAATGTAAGCAGTTCTCTATCTGCTCTAGCCCGCCTGAGAATTTCTGTGTTGGTGATCATGTCGGTCCATGGGACCTTGAGCATTCTCCGGTGAAGCCACATTTCAAAAGCCTCTAACCTATTCACGGTATTTACTTTCAAGGTCCATGTTTCACATCCATAGAGCAAGACCGACCACACATAACATTTTAGCATTCTCTGCCTTAGTTTTAAGCTGATATTGTCATTGCAGAAGAGGGATTTCATTTTAATGAACGCAGTTCTTGCTGCTTCAATTCTGCATCTAACCTCCACATCTGGGTCAAGAGTCTCCGTGAGAATACTGCCGAGGTATCTAAATCTTTTCACCTTTTCGACATTGCAACCATTTAACATTATCACTGATTCAGAGTGATCTAGTCGTCCAAATGTCATCCATTTAGTTTTATTGGCGTTGATTGTTAGGCCCAGTTGCTCACCAGCATTATTAACAAGATTTAATAGGTCTTGGAGGTCATCGATACAGTCAGCTAGTAATACAGTATCATCTTCGTATCTTATGTTATTAATGACAACTCCGTTGATTTTCAGACCCTTATCAGTATTACTTAGGGCTCTTTTAAAGACATAGTTGGAATAGAGATTAAACAATAGTGGCGACAGGATACAGCCTTGTCGTACTCCACGCTGAATGGCAATTGCATTAGATCTCTCATTCCTAACACACTTAAATTAACACATTTCGATTATGAGGACGTAAAACATATGTTATTATAAAATTATTTTTCATGTGAAAGTGATGCAGATAGTAACAATAAAGGTATCTTTTTTGATGTTGTATGTATTAAACATACGAAATACTAATATCGATTTCGATGCATGCTTGCGTGATGTGAAATATTCCTGGATAGGTAATGCGTAAAATTATTCGAGTTCAATGAACTTTTAGTTTTCAAAATTGGAACTCAGACAAGCGGTAAAGTTAAAATCTTCGCATCGGTTGTTTCACAGAATTTGAACAATTCTACAAATTTCAAGATAATTTTTAAGTTCTGTGAAAGTTCTATTCAAGTTCTCTTATTGTATCAGTTTTTGTGAAGCAACTTGCCAATAACGATATAAAAACAGAACTTTCACAGAACTTGAAAATGAACCTTTAAATTTGATGAATTATTCAAATTCTGTGAAACAACTGGTAAGGTATTAAAGGAAATTCAAAGGGATTTTAAGATTACGATCTTTCAATGACGAGGGGATTGTTCTAAACTAAGTACATACGCGATTGCGATAACATTCAGACCCCTAAAAGCAGGTTTTTATTTTAATAAAAACATCTTTTAATGAAAATAACACGATGTAATTTTATTATTGATTGATTGCTTATTGTGTTACGATGTAAAAATCAATTATTTTTATAAGCGTCCGATTTTTTCACACGAACTTTCTTATAAATACATTAGTCAAAGTTTCAAGTCATTTTAATAAATTTATTGCACATTGGTTATACATACCTACCTGTCAAGTAATGAATCATAACGATAAAAGCCATAAATATTTCATTTAATTATAAACACACGAAAACTTTCTTCAAGGTTTAATCATTATATTCTCTATTTAATTAAATGAAGACAATATTAGCAAAACTCAATCGAAATCTGGAGACAGAAAAATCAGAAAAGATATTGGCTCCGCTGGGACTCGAATCCAGGACCTTTTGCTTACACGGCAAGAGCTCTACCGATTATGCTACGGAACCCATATCAATTCGGTCACTTTTAACTGTATCATACTTCGACAAAGAACTGCCAACATTATCTTCATTTTCTTAACGCACATATTATTGGCTGCTATCTTTATATATGATTGCAAGATTCAACACGAACTAAATGCAATCTAGATAGTGTCTGGATAAATTTTTATCCATTTTATTTGTAATACGCGACATCTATTGACTTTTATTTATATTAATTATTTGAATATTATTTATTTTTATTTATATTAATGCCTTTTATCAACAATTCCTAAAGTTTTTGAAAAAATTCTTCTTAAAAAAATTATTTTCCGATTTAACCACGTCATTTCTCCTGAACAACATGATTTCTCTACTGGAAAATCTACCCTTACTAACTTATTAACGTATCAAAACTATAAATCTGATTCCATGTCTATTAAATGTCAAGTTGACTCTATTTATACCGATTTGAGTAAGGCGTTCGATAAAGTTAATAATGAGTTATTGCTGAATAAACTGCAAAAACTCGGTATAGGTGGTTCACTATATAAGTGGTTTAACAGTTACTTGATCAACTTGGCTGTTAAAATTGATGGTACATTTTCGTACAAATTCACTGCTACGAGTGGTGTTCCTCAGGGGTCACATTTAGGTCCAATCCTGTTTTTATTATTTGTTAATGATGTGTTATATATTTTCAATGACGTTCAAGTATTAATGTTTGAAGACGACCTGAAATTATTTAAAGCAATCAGAAACATTAATGATTGCCATATATTGTCAAATAACTTGTTGATTTATTATATGGTGTCATGATAACCGCTTGCAACTTAACATAAGCAAATGTCAAATTATGAGGTTTTATCGAATAAAGAATCCAATATTTTTCGATTATTCCATTAACAATATGTCGTTAGTATCTGTCTCGGAAATCAATGACTTAGGTATTTGGTTTGACACGAAACTCAACTTTATCAAGCATATAGAAATAATAACCAATAAAGCTTTGAAAATGTTGGGATTTATTTTAAGGGTATCTAGTGATTTCAACAATGTCAATACTGTAAAAACATTATATATGTCACTCGTAAGGAGTAATTTAGAATACAATTCCACGGTTTGGTCCCCAAATTATGAGGTTCATTCACATGCGATTGAAAGAATCCAAAATAAATTTTTAAGATATGTGAATTTTAAAATGGGCATTCCTAGTGAATGCCTAAATTACGATAACGTACTTTGTTCATTAAATTTAATAAAATTATCTGATCGTAGAATCATTTCCGATTTAACCTGTTTGTATAAAATCATAAATTCAATGTTTGATACCCCTGATTTATTACATGTAATTTCTTTTCATACTCCAGGCAGGTCAGTCACAAGACAGTACCTACCATATTATTGTAGCAATTCTAAGTCAACAAGTCCTATGTGACGGATTCAACAGCTTGGAAACAAATACTCCGATGTTGTTGATATATTTAGTACATCAATTTTATTATGTAAGCATACCTTATTGCAGTTTTTTTCATCAAATAGGGGAATTATTTTGCTAAAGCTATTAAAATTGACTAACACATTGACAGAATTTTGTTGGCTTAAAGAAAAAAACTAAAAAAAATTTTGTATTTTGTACCTACATCCTGTGTGGTTCAAATTCAATACCTAATATTTTTACTTTGTATTTATTTTTGTGCAAGTGTTTTAAACAGTAGTTTCCTGCACTATTTACTAGTATAATTTCGTTAATATTGTTATATATATGTATGTAAAAGCCTAAATAGGCGTAAATAAATAAATAAATAAATAAATAAAAATAAATAAATTATATTCTCTTTTCATTTTTTTATATAATATTTTTTGCACTTCGCTGAATACCGCATGTGAATACCGCACAAGAGTTCCAACTGCTTCTAACTATCTGGAGTAGTGTGACTATAGCATCCCCAATTGGGCTTACGTGTCGCTGAAAGGAGTGGGGAAGGAAAGGAGATAGGGAAGAGTAAGGTTGAACAGTATCTGACCATTCCGATCTGGTCACCGAACACGGAGTCATTTCAACCAATACAACGTTTCATTTCTGAATAGCCGTATTTCACCAGGGCGATTCTGAGAGTAGGCATCTAGTATCTACCACTCTGCAAACATATCTACTAAAGAAAGCAAGTATTTTTTATCATGTACTAGCTAATTCTCGGCATGCGTTGGTATCACTTAATAAATAAATTATTTCTCCCTGCATGTCCTTTCCCACTTGTCTCGTTCCCCTTCCGCCTCCCCTTCCTCTCCCGCGTCCCCTCCCCACTCCCGCATTCCATACATTCAGTCCTGGTACATTCAGTATTGAAACAGCTCGCGTGCCGCCTATTCCAATTTTTATTTCCAAATTTCAACATTCATAATGCCAGAGCTCACCATTATATATGGGAATCCATCCAATCCATTTAATTTTCGCGGGCGTACTCACAACAACTCATCAAAGATTCATCGCAATCCGATGAATATTTTAGGAAATAATTTCATAACGCCAGAGCTCACCACTATACATAGAAACCATCGAGGGAATGCGCACATCCAATCCCCAAAGTTTCATCTCAGCCAGATGAATGGTTTAGGAACTCATAAGGAACAAACATACATACATACATTCACACATGCAAGCAATCAAATATACATTGATATTTATATATATATATATATATATATATACTAGCAGTTATATATATCCGCTCCGCAGGTTTTTGATGCTAGGCCCTTCGGGCCGCTTTTACTTATGCTTCACCCAATTTGAGTGTTGGTGACCATTTTATAAATCCAATAGGAACTGGCTCCAAAAATAGCCAGTAGCCATAAATTCAAATATTTTATCAAATTTTGACATAAATAATTATTTAGCAATGCATAATTTCATGATTCCACAGCTCACTATTGTACACAGAAACCATCGCAAACATGCGCCCACCAAATCCCCAAAGCTTCATCGCAATCGTATGAATGGTTTAGCAACGCATAGCAGACATACATATATACAAACCCAGAAACAAACATATTTTGATTTTTATATATGTATATAGATAGATTTATTTTGTAGCATGTATGATATTACCTACGAATTTGGAAATTGGAGTTGAAGAAGTGGCAACTCATTGAACCCACTATTATCAACTAGATACTTGTTTTATTTGAATGAATTTAATTAAGAATCCAATTGATGAGTCATCGGCAGCATATTTAATCTAGTTTATAGGATACATAACAGGTGTTTGTGTTAATTTATTTAATTACCTGTTTAGCCTCGCATTCTGGTTTAAAATAACGATTTGGGACTAGGTTAAACTGTTTCCCGATTTATATTTAAAATTTCACATTGTATCGGTAGATTCTGTAATAAATACGAGCAGGTAATCATAAAATATAAGAAGTAGGTAATAAAACTAATAAACAATAAATTTTTTAGCTTATAAAATTACTCATTGATTAGATAAATGCTAAGAAATATCTATTTCGATGTAGTAAAAATTTTCGGGTTACGAACTATTTAATTGATTAGTGAAAGAAATTAGTGGTGAAATACATTCTTGAGCAATTTGGGCTTGGTTAGTAGAGGATTGGATTCCTTGACAGTTGATCCCCCGATTGTTTTCAATTTGGGAGGCGGGAATGGGTACCGCCGCCCCGGAAACCTTTATTGGATAACCAACATCTCTCCCATAGGTCACCCCAAGTGGTTCGCTACGTTTGGTGATTTAGCAGGGGTGCCCGGATTCATGGGGTGAAGTTTGTCTAGGTTTTGGAGGCTGTAATAAAATCTTATGTAGGTAGCATACCTTTGTCATCCGACAGCTTATCTTCTCAGAGCAAAAAGAACATCCTTCTCAGGATGGCGGAGATAGGGATTTGAGGTCATGCATATAGCACCTATTTTACTAGTGAAATTTAAAAGACACTTTATTGCACTTTGCCAGGGAATTAGCACCAAAGAAAGCTTAACAAAAAACATAAATACTTTTAGCATCTATCAATAGATTTGGAGAGAGAGAGTTAACAAAAATTACGGTTAGTTATTAATACCGCGTACGTTCCGTCGTCGTGATTCTCCTCCAATCGTCAACAGCAATCCCAAAAACACCGTCCAGCACGTCATGGGGCCGCTTGGTTAAAGGGAGTCCTCCCAACAAAACAGGCACAGCAGATTCTCACCCATCAGGCGGCATGAGCAAATCTCACCGGCCAAAGGAACAATAAAGGAATATTGGCGGGTTCAACCAGAGTCTAGGAGCCGCTCCATTAATAAAGGGAATCCACCCAACAAAACAGGCACATCAGGTTCTCACCAATCAGGCGGCATGAGCATATCTAACCGGCCAAAGGAATCACCAGCAAAAGAATCCTTGCGGGCAACCTCACCCGTTGATTCCGGTCTAAATTGACTTCAGCACGCGGATAAAACTACGTAATGTCTTCCGCCATGATTCCCCGAACGACGTTTCGGGTCTCCTTCCAGTTTGGCCAACCAACAAAGTTAAAAAAGGAAAAAAAATAATGCATAGACAATAAACAGTACCTACTTTGCGCAGTACCTGCTCACGAAATAGATATGTTACAAGGCGGATGACCAGGACATACTGAACCCCAGATTCCTACCCACCCCTTAAACCCTTTTCCTTCCCAGAACTCTCCTCTCCTTCCTTTCCTTAAAACAACCCTCCACACCGCATCCTCAAAGATGACATAGGCCCTGAGGAAAATTATTTTCCTCAGGGCCTATGTCCCTGAGGAATATACATATACTAATATACATATACTAAGGAAATACTTATACAAAATATAGCAAAGTTTCCCCGGAGGGTTGTGCTGAGAGGATGTACTACCGAATAACTAAAGTATAAAACATATTTTTAATTCTAATGCGTCAAGGACAAAACTACTTTTCGGTATATTGTATATAAGAGCGTAAGTGGAAGATACTTCCAGAGTGGAAGATACTTCCAGAGTGGAAGATACTCTCAGTATCGCCCTGGTGTAAGACCACCATTCAAAATAGAAAAGTTGCTTGAAATTAGCCGTGTTTGGTGACCAGATCTGAAATGCCAGGTACTTACCCACCTTCCTCTTCCCCATCTCCTTCCCCTCTCCACTACCTTCAGCCTCACAACATACCCCAATTGGGGAGATACCATAGTCTCACTGGCTCCAGGCGGGAGCAGCTGAGACTCTTGTGGGGTATTCACATAAAAAAAAGTAAGTACAAAAAATCGACACTGTAAACATTTGGTAAACATAATTGTTCGATATCCATACTAACTTATTATAAAACGCATTTTTGAAGACGATTTTAGGTTTGAAATTGGTAAATGATGCCCAAAAAAATTGTATTATTTTACTATAATTATTATTTCGGGGGGCCAACTGCCGAGGGATCGACTCTCAACTGATTCAACCTGCGAAGTATATTTCGTTCCTCATATTATGGACTTTTTTAATAAATGTTATAGGCGTTTCAAATTTTAATAACTAGTACAATTTCAAAATTCTTGGTCTTTCAATGAAAACTTATAAATGTTTCGCTTCCAGTACCTGGCTTAAGCCGCCGCTACCCGAATTTCTACCGATTTCTTATATATCCCCCATAAACATTTGAAGTTTTTAAGCTCTTAAAAATATATGTTATTTTTGAAGATAATATCTACACATTCCCCACGCCGATACAAAAATTATAAGAAAATTCCCTCGATAGAAAAAAATGCAAAGTATGCTCCGAAAATTATTATTTTCACGTCTGATTCAGTTTTTTGACAAGTTATATAATCTCTCAGCCCCGAAGAGATTTTTGATCTATTTTAAACGATTCGTGTTTTATTAAACATTTTCGCAATTTTCGCTTCAATGTTACCGTTTTAAATATTAGCGCACTCTCTCCAACATCAACAGTAATTACATATCTATCCATCTTCTTTTTTTGAGCGAGGATACGACGCCTTAACTGTGTTAACTATAACTATAACTATCCCGCTCGGACATAGAGAAGTAACGATTTTTGTGCTTTAAAAAATTCTTCAATCATTATTTTTAAATACGTTTTTTTATTACATTTAAATAAAGGTTATTTTCATCTTAAATTTTCACCTGTCCCTGAAGATTGAAAGAATTGATTGAAATTTTTTATCACGTTTGAAATCATCATGAAACGCGGTGAGATGTAAAAAATGCCAACCATGTCAAGATTGTAGTTTACAGTGTGGCGTACAAATTTCCAAATGTCCGAACGTTTCCGTTTACGTTGCGGTGAAACGAACAAAAACGCACCGACATAACTGAAAGTGATCAAACGGAGATGTGAAAAGAAATGTGTGTTTGGATTAATTAATCGCTGGTTGGAAGGTCGCTTTGCCGTGGGAACCTTTTCTATGACCGTGGGTATTATAGGCTTCGTTGGTCATTCAGCCAGCACTATGTAACTTGCGTAGCGTAATATAACTGTATTAAAAGTGAAATCAAAAACAATGAAAAGAAAAGAAAAGTTGGAAAACCTAACCTAATTAAATGATTATTAGCTGGGTTTGAGGGCACAATCCACACATGTCTTGTGTGGTTCTTACTTTAAATACTTAATTCATTTGTTCATTTTAAGTGCAATATAGTTGTGAATGATGAATACTCGGAGCAGGTGAATGAGTTTGTGTATCTGGGTAGTATGTTTATGAGAGCTGGGAAGGCTGATAGATATATTGAAAGAAGGGTAAATGCAGGTAGCTCCATTAATGGAGGACTGAATGCCGTTAGGCTAATAAAATAACTGTCAAAAGAAACGAAGCCAGCAGTCCACAATGGAGTGCTGGTACGTACCCTGTTGTATGGCAGTGAGGCATGGAACTGGCAGAGGACGGATGAAAGTGGACTGAATATTCTTGAAATGAGATCCCTGAGGCATACGTGTGGTAAAATCATGTATGATCGTGTGAAAAATGTGGAGATCCGCAAGTCGATCGATCCGTACACGTAATGAGTGAGATTAAGAAAGGAACCCTCAGATGATTTGGGCATGTAGAGCAAATGAACAAAGAAAGTAGTGTAAGAAGAATATATTACGCAAATGTGAATGGTAGAAGAAGTCGGGGACGCCCAAGGAAGACATGGCACGTGAATCAGATACGAGTCGGGCTATGTCAAGAGTCAGAATAATAGAAGAGACGATGTAGAGTGTGTGCCAAGACCGAGTTGTTTGGTGGTCTGTCCTCTCTGCCTTCTTCTGTGGAGAAACGGCGTGATGGTTAGTTAGTTAGTTTTTTGTTAACATTTACATCCCGGGAGGCACTGAGGAAAATCATTTTCCTGAAAATCCATGGTATCTGTGGGGATATTGTGTGGAGGGTCTTTTTGGGGAGAGTAAAGAGTGAACATGCGTTTCGTCAAGGGAGGAAACACAGAGGCCAGCAAATCGTTCCACAGCCGAACTGACAAAAAATGTCAACCGTGTACAAACGTGTTTCCCGACTATGCACCGGCGCCGAAGGGAACAATGACGCTAGTTTCTCCATTGAATTTTTCATTGAAATACCCTCAGAACAAGGACGTATTCCCACCTGACGTCTGTACTGAAGATTGCATTTCGTTTGTTAAGATAGTAACATTGTCTCACTGCATTTCGCACTACGCCTTTTTTCTTCTAGTTTCTACATGGATCGTCTTTTTATACAGGTTCGAACTGAAAAAAAGGACGGGTTCATACAGTTTAAGATGGCGGACATTATTTCACATTCTGTCGTCTGTCATTATGTAAAACATTCATAAGAGAAGTACAGAAATACTGCAGTTGTTACCTTATAACTTCTAACATTCTTATAAATAACGCATCATAATAAAAATGTATAGGAAGTTACTGAAACTTGGCATCGAAATTAATATTTCTTCAGTCAAAATAATGACCAGCCGTCAGTCTGTTTGACGAGCCTCTGAGGGTATTCCTAATCTATCCATTTCTCGTTGTCATGTCACTCTCTTTCCCTTTTTCCAAACGATTGTTGAATTATTACAGCCTTCTTCTTCTGACTCGTGATTGTAATTGCCGCTCCTTTCAAAATAAATAATGTTTAGTCTTATTGTGTCGAAACAATAGTGCAGACTGTAGTACAAACAATATAACAAAACAAAAGTATAATTATTTTGTACTATAATTGATAGAAATACAAATGCAGGCTTATAACAATATTACAGAGTATCTGTAGCCGAGTTTGATTATTTCAATTTTGAAACAAGTTTGCACAACCCCCCAATTTATAGTGTTTCGGGGTGATAGAAAACTCTGAATATCGCCCAGGTGAAAGAGCACCACTAATCGTCGGTTGAAAGAGCATTAGCTGTGTTAGATGACCAGACCTGAAATTCGAGGTGCTTCCCAAATTTCCTTTGTCACTTCTCCTTCATTGTCCCGTTTGATAAAAAAAATTGATATGTTCTCTTATTGGAAGTTGACTTTCACCGTTAAATTGTGCGCACTGAATCCTGGAACTTTATTGAAATAATATTGCACTCATGCCGATGAATCACTCTTTCTTCTGTGGTTGGCTTATATCTTTACAATTTTCAATCTGAAAACTGCAGTTTTGAACAGTGTTGTTGAATTGCACTCATTTTAATCTCATCTTCAAGTTTCTTCTCTTATCGGAGTTTGGATATCGTTAATGCTCAGCGTTGACTAATTCTATTTTCGGAAGTTTTTAATGAAATTAAATTATTTAGTTACATAAAACTAAAATAATCATTATTAGTTTATTTTATGTATGTGGTATATTGGTACTTTTAGTAAAAAATTGAAAGCAACCGAAACATCGATCTGCTTTGTTTTAACATTGTGTACTTTCCTCATATTTCTGTGCACCACTATTTTTAAATAATTTTTCTCCCATTATTTTTTTTAAATGTTTGTAAAGTTGTATTTATCTGCTTCTACTTCAATTAAAAAATTAATGCAGTCTTTATCATTTTTGATTGTTTTTTTCTTGATTATAATTTTCTAAAACATTTTTGTATGATGACTGACGACTAACCATCACACCGTTTCTCCGCAGGGGTGGGTATAGATGACGGACCGCCAAACAACTCGGTGTTGGCACACACTTCTTGCCTCTTTCACATTCATACATCATGCCACACATATTCTTCTTTTATTCTGACTCTTTACATGGCCCAACTCAAGTATAGGTTCGCTTGATCGTGTCATGTTTTCCTCTAGCGTCTCTGACGTCTGCCATTCTCATTCGCGTCATGTAATGTATTCTCCTTAAGCACCTTTATTATTTATCTGCTACACATCATCTGAATCTGGGTGAAATATTTAAGTTACAGACTAATTCTCCAGTTGTAAACAATATTATGTTGGTCATTATTTCTGCGATTGCTCATGTTTTCTCTTTAATTTATTTTAAATATATTTTTGGGAACATCTGGTTTAGACTGCTTAAAAAGCAATGGTGCACTTTATTTTCAAAAACAAATGCGTTTGCGCAACAGTAATAATAATATACAATTCAACTCGTGAGTTAGTAAAAAAAGGAGCTTAAATATTGCGATAGTTTCTTTAAAGTGGTAGCGAATTTAATGTATAGCGTAGTCCCATTATTTGCTAAACACCAGTTCAGCTATAACCACCGTTAAAATGCAAAGCAATTCTATAGGGTAACCTAAGTTTGAATGTAAACCTCCGCGGGGGCTCAGATAACTGCACAATGACCTTATTTCAGTTGAAATTATCTTGTTTAGCAATATGCACTCTGGGTTAAAACGTTGAAACGCACTCGTTGTGAGTTTTGAATGCATTAGTCATTTAAAAAAAACGTTCACGAATGCTAACTTATTACGTTACCTTTTTTTTACGAAAGTGTAAAATGTTGCAAGCATTCAAATTATTGCAGGTGGGTTGTTGAAAAACGATTAACACCTGTAAAATTGAAAGTAACGGCTTTCGGAGGGAGTTCATTGCGCAAACGTGACTAATTTAATGTTGGGATTTACTTAACCCTTTTTTAAACTAATTTAAAAAAAGGTTAAGTAAATCCCACATGGTGGTTTCCAATAATAATTATCTCTACATATTATAAATTAAAGTCCTCCGCCGCGTCTGTCTTTATGTTCGCGGTAAACTTAAAAACTACTGAACGGATTTTCATGCGGTTTCCGCCAATAGATAGAGTAATTCACGAGGAAGGTTTAGGTATATAATTTGTCAAGATTTTGTGTAAATTGATTGAAATATATAATTTAAGGCGAATGTCTGTATGTGGTGGACGAGCGGGCTGGCAAGCGGGCGGTGTGGATTTGATTTGTATGCAAATTACCGGTGGCTGTATGAGTTAAAAGATTGGGTAACCATCCTGTAGGTGTCATTGTGTTTCGTTAGCCATAGCAACGCGTTTCCGGGTCAGTTAGTATATTGAATTATTTTCTATATTACATCTAAAGGAATTTCGTAACACCACTGCATCAGAGTTTGGTGACCTAACGAGATACAATTTGGCTAGTCATTAAAGCGTCTGTGACTAATGAAAATAATGTCGTAGGAATTAAAAACATTTTGAAATTACGAAAATTCCAATTTATGCAAGAAACTGTCAGTTTTTATATGAAAAAAGTAGCATCTTCAGTAATTAACTTTTTATTTATTTATTACACGCCCTGATGGGCGTTTACATTATAATTTATAAGTTGAGTAACAAACAATGAAGAAAATAAATATACACAACATTTATACTGATTAGTTTTAAGATGAAATATATCACCTAGATTAGTATATTTATTTCCGAGACTGTGAAGTTTCGGAAACGGAGGATTTTGATAAGCTAATGTCCTGGTGTTATTGAAGTAGAAGGGTAATAAATGTCGACATGATTTTTGAGGAACATGGATATTGATAAATTGAACTAATTCAGGACAGTCAATTTTGTAATGCAGTATTTTATGTAATAGTATTAAATCTGTGCTTATTCTTCTCTCAGAAAGTTTCAATAGAGACGTTTTATCCAGGAGGTAATTGTAATCAATGTTTAGTACAGGAATATACAATTTATAGTTTATAAACCTTAGAAACTTCCGTTGAATCTTTTCAATGTTGTCTGAATTAATGTTGTAAAAGGGAGACCATAACGTAGGGTTTTAAATGTAGAGTGTAAATGTGTTTAAATCTTAAAAAACTTATCGGTGTACTCGTATTAATACGTGAAACAAAAACTTTGTACCCCTTTTTACAAAAATTGCGCGGACGGAGGAGTATAAAATTTCGCACACTTATAGTTTATATAGAGAAGGAGTGCAGAATGCTAATATTTTTTTGAAATTATCCATAAAAATCAATAAAAAAAACATTACACACACTATATAATTTAAATTAATTATGGTCGAGTTTCGACCATTGGGCGACCACTAGTTTTAATAACTACGTAAAACACGGTTATCACGGAAAAATCACTTGATTCTGGCAAAATATATAAATAAACTATTCCATTCAATTTTGGTGTTAACAAATATCAGAGTCGCTGCGCACTCGGGTATTTAACAGATTCCTAAGGTTTCCACACATGTTTTATACGAACTATTTCTTAGAACAGAAAGGCCCATATTCGCTGAATTCATAACGCACGTATGGGATTCATTTCGGGCTCGCTTTAGGGCAGTATTAATACGGACTTGAGGATTATTTAGCACAGAATTTGAATGGTGCGCTGTTTAAGTGTGGTAAAATAATAAAACCTATCAGTTCGTCTTTTTATATGATTTTACTGCAAAAAAACACTTTAGAGAAAACCGCCAGTGCTTAGGCATTGGAGATTGGAGGTAAACAAAAGGATAATGGCAGGAGCGGAGGCATTTCCTAGAGGCATCCAGGATTCTCCTAGAGTTTGTAACGCAGGTAGTGATGATGACGAAGGTGTATGTTTGGTTAAACGAAATCTCTAATTAAAATTAGCTTATATCAATTATTACGTAGTTATTGATTGATAGCTGGATTACGAAACATTGATATGTGATGAAGTAATTATTTCAATATTTCAACTTTGTAAACCAGGCCATTGCTGCTAAGCCCGTAGATTATTATTTTTTATGCGCAATGTTGTTCATTTTTAAACGTGAGGTATTAAGAAATATACTAATTATTATTTATTCACGCACGAAAAAGGATTAAAAAATATACTTTATCGAATTAGATGTATCTGTCTGTGATGTAACGAATATCAAGATTTAGCATATCAACATCAAACACCAAACAAAAAATTAATGATTAAAATAATTAATTATTAACTAATTAATTAATTAACGCTTATAAATTGTAAACTGTTGTATGCAAACTGAAAGCAGGGTGTTGTGTCTTACTAACACTGTCTAGATGTCTAGAATATCACATAAACACACTTTATGGGTGTTGACGTCTCGGAGAAATATCTCCCAACATTGCCCTAGTAAATATTTTCATAATATTTTGATCAATGCATGCATACAAAGATTAGTGTTTATTGGTTTGGATGTCCCAACGTTTGCTTCACATTAATAACGGCCTGTGAAAGTTAATAATTATACAAAAAAACCTTGCCGTGTTAAAAAATTATAATATTTAGTGGTGTTTCAATTAATCTAAATCATTTATTCTAATGAAACTCCACATTCAGTTTGCTTCGTAATGAACATTTCGTTATTGGTTCGTAGAAATGAATGTCTTTATTTTGACAGCTGAATAATATATTCAAAAACAAAGTCATATCTCAGGTTTGACGCAACAAACGAAAGGCTTTTGATTCATTATGCAACTCCAGTGACATCAGATCCGAAGAGAAATTCACTATTGAATAAGAAAGTTCAAATAATAATACATCACTGGCAAAGCCAACCTCTCGGAGTACTTCAAAAGATATGCATATTGCTTACTATTGCACTCAAATGGAGTAAATCAATGATAGAAATTCTAATATCTAATTACCGATAATTGCAGATACCAGAAGATTAATATCTTACATCTCTTATAACGGAAAGATGTGACATATAGAAATGTTTGTTTAATTCATTGTAGTTTTGCAATATTTGAATAAGCTTTTGAGTCCAACAAAGTAATAATGGTTGTAAAGAAACTATCCAATAATAACTCTAAATTACGTTTGTACTGTGGGAGATATAGCTTAACTTCATCTTACATATAACCTAGTCCAACACTTAATAATGTGATTCGCAAAACGCAATTTCAAAAACGTTTTATTCAGGAACTGTGGTCTTTCATAAATGCTGCAATTATTAAATTTCTTCATTCTGTAGCATGCCGGATTAGAACCTATAACTCTTGGCTTAGAGCCAGGAATCGTCTCACATTATCAATATTTTCTACTAGCTTAAGAAAGAAATTTTTTCTCCCTGCGTGTCTTTTCCCATTCGTCCCGTTCCCCTTCCTCTCCCGCGTTCCCTCTTGTTTTCCCACTCCACCTCCTCCACCTTCCCTCTCCCCACTCCACTCCACTCCCCCCTTCCCCCGTCCCACGAACCCCATTCCCGACTTCCCCTCCCCCCCTTCTGGGTTTTCCTTGCACCCTCCCGCGAACCCCCTACCCGAGTTCCCCGCCCCCCTCCGGCATTCCATACATTCAGTTTTCAAACAGCTCGCGTGCCACCTATTGCAATTTTTTAAACTAATTTCATAATGCCAGAGCTCACCAGTAGTTTTATACAAACCTTATCCTGACAATAACGAACCCAAAAAAAAGAATTATCCAATTAGGTGCAGTCTTTCGGAAGTTATGCGCGTACATACATTTCGGCGATTCGTTTTTATTTATTTATTTATTTAATACAAACGGCATAAGTACGCCATAAACACTAATTACATGTCACAAATTTATATTCAAAATATTAGTAATGATAAAACAGTGTATGTATAACAGTTAATTGTGACGTTACATTGGGAAGTGACACCAGAGATACATTTACATGCAAAAATCTATAATACAAATAAAATTAATAGTGATTAAAAAAAATAGTTTATATAGATAGATAAATTTAACGCTGCCTGACAACGAATTTTCAAAATGCTCAAGAAGTGATATCACAATATATCAACTAACTAAACTGTTCTTTTTTAATCTGCCAAATCGTATATACTCGTGCTGACTGATGACCCTCTTTAAAAAATTACCTTTCATTTGGTAAATTTGATTGAGTTTCGATAAAAGTTACGTCACTGCATTCTCCTACCGACATCTCGGTGTGGGTAACTTTAGGTGAATGTATTCTGTATTCTGCAGAGAAAGTGGTTTTATACATCTGAAATTCGGTGGGAAAAGTCAATATTATACGATTTTACATAACCAATTTGAGAATATCCTACGCGGAATATAATATATTTATTTAAGATGTTCTGTGATTTAGGTGTGCAATAAAAATAATAAGATAATCAGCACGCAGTATAGTGATCGACACTATTAAAAATTAAACTTAAAACAAACGACGATAAAATGCTGTTGATGACCCATCACAATATTGATGGACAAATTTAACGCTTTTTAGGCGTGTGAAAAAATCGAATTTCGTGAATAATTCCGAATCATAGTCTACTAGATCCTAAGATAATTTTATATCCTTATTTATAAATCACTAAACAGAACTTTGCTAGAATATAGCCTGAATATTTCGTGATCCAAATCTAACACGTGATCTTTTCTGGTAATACATAAAACAAAAATGTTCTTGATTTCACCGAATGTAAAGTAGTAAAAATACATATTTGAAAATTCTGTGAATGTAACTTCTTTAAAAACGAAATTTATTTTGCATTGATCAGAACTCAATCTAATTGATTTTTACGCAAATATGTAGGTTTACCGTTTTTATTTTTAAAACTGGCTTACACTGTGACATATGGGACATAAAGTAAAACAGTATTTCTACTAAATAGTAGGTACAAAACTGCTAAACCAAAATTATTTTTTATCTTTGCCAATAATTGTAATGTTGAAGTGAAATAATAATAGATCCTAAAAGGTTCTTAGGCCGTAGAAGACTCGAAGACCTTACATACTCTGCCTAATTGAAGTGTTGACAATTTCAAAAAGGTTTGTTGGGTATGTATTTAGAAACCTAATCGGCCTTGATAGATGCCCTTATTGGTCTGCAAACAGTAAAACGCGGATGGAATTGACAGTAAAAATAGGAATGTTTATTTCGGGACAAACGAGAGTTCTCTGTTTACTGTGGAATTATCGAATTTCTAATGGTCGCTGGTGTGAATGGGCTGTGTGGAGGTATTTACGACTTGCACTATGTATTTTGAATTTTTATGATGCGGTAGAAACTTAAAATTGAAATTCTTGCCACGCCTGCGTTTCAAATTTCTTAGGAGAATGTCTCCATATCAACATTGAGCTGGGAAGAAAGTGTTGCATGGATGAATCGCAGCGATCAAAATTCTAACTGGAAATTCACTTTTTTACAATAATCAGAAGGATTTCGGGGACAATTGCTATGAGTTAATATTTCACGGTAACAAAAAATATATGATTATAAAAAGAGTTAAGTCGTACTTATTGTTTTCTAGATTTTCTATTCGGCTACGCTAAATATAACAACATATTGAACAAGAAATATGACGTGTTTTTGCACGGTTGTAGATACAAAGTTGAACGAAACTGTTGCGTTGACCTAGAAATTTCACACTGAAAGGCAGCGCCGATTTTATGATGAATAAGCTCACAATCCTAGAGATTTTGATAATTCAGATTCGTTGATAAACAAGCATTCCCGGGATACGAATGACCTTGAAATGAGGAACGTATGCGCGGCCCGTTTCGGCCGGTTTCATACAAATCGTAGATTTGGATTTGAGATCAAAATACCCAACCAAACTGAATAATTATTTTTGTAATCAAAAGGTATTTTATATATCTAATACGAATGTGAGCTACTTTATTTATGTGTGCTTTAAATTATAAGATATAGCCATTAAACATTATAAAGAAAGCCATTAAACCTTTTAGTGTTTCATCATTTGGGAGGCAACTTAGGCAATTATATAAAATGTTGCTAAAAACCGTAGAAAAAAGTTGCTTGCGCTGTAAAGGGGTAAATTGTATTAAGTAACTTAGCAAGAAGAGGATTGAAGTCGAGACGCTTGGTTCATCATCATTTATAAATCAGTAGAGACCTGAAAATTTCTCTATATTCATGTTATTTTTGGGATAGCGTTTTTATTTTCCAGCAAAAGTGTTGGTATTTTGCAACAAATGTTGTTAGTGTGTTTCTTTTGCATCAAAAATGCTTAATTTTATTTTTTTTTTGAAAAATCGCAATCGAAAACATTTTGGATGGGTTGTTTCAAAAAATTTAATGAATTTATCAAATATTTGAAGATAATTTTCACGTTCTGTATAAGTTTTATTCAAGTTCTGTGATTATTTCAGTTTAATGCAGCAACTGACCTGTAATAATAGCTTCAAATATTTGATGAATTCATCATTTGTGTTAAACAACCCGTCCTTACACTATCTACTTTTCGTCTTCGAAGTGATGCATTTCATTTTATGACTTTCGTGGAAGTAAAGGCAAATAAATTTTTAGGATGTGTAATGTTACATTCTTATTTTAAATTTACTGAAGATCGTGTGAAAACTGAGAATTTTGCATTATTTTCGTAAAATTGATAAAATTCGCATATTTCGTGTAAAAATTGTAAATTTCGCCTAAAAATTCGCATGTACGATAATACACGTGAATTTTTCAGATCTCTATTAATCAGCGCAACTTCCTTTCTTAAGGTGACTGTAACACCTTCACCTTTTATAATAAAAGTTGCCTCAGAATGTGACTTTTTGCAAAAACTTAGCTGCCTTTTTGCTTATGTCTCACTTACCATTCGCACAAATGGTAAAATCGCACCATGCATCACACCGATAAACTGCGTTGTACAATGTGCGACCACACGAAGAGCGCTAAACTGCGGTGATGCTCTTCATCAAAGACTGGAGAAAGTAATACTTAGTGGAGTGAGTATAGCGGATATGGTCGGTAACAAACAGCCAAGGTGTGAGGTTTACTTGATTGTGTTGCACCTGCTGACCATAACGCAGACGACGGGTAGTGTAGGTATCAAGGTTTGGCCATATTATTATAGCCCGAGGTCATCACGAAACATGAAAAAATAAATAATAATTGTTTACAAGTCGTGCCTCATCAGTTTTCTTTATTATTTACATAGAAATGGTTGCTTTTGAGATGATATACCCAAGTACCTACGTGTTGAAGTTAACGTCGTTTTAAGTAAAAGTTTTAAGATACTTATAATTAGTAAGGTAAACAGATTTAGGAAAAAGGCTTGGTCTTTTTGACGGTTGATTGAGGTCAGTCGGACTCAGAAATTGTCACCAAACAGGAAACACATCGTTTCACAAAATTTAGGTACATATATATATATTTATTTATTTCTGGACTTAGAAACGGCTCAAATCTTAGAAAAATTGCAGAAAACTAATTCTTCAAAATGTTATGTATCTAATAATTATTTAAGTTGATGAACAGATTGGGAGTTGTGATTCGTTTGTTTTAAGCTGATGTTAAATAGGTTTTCAAGAAAATAAACACGTTTTATGTAGAAAATTGTTTGCACTTCAAAGTGAATGAAACACGCGGAGATAAATGTTGAGTCTTTTCGGTAATCTTATGGCCGTTGTGAAATACCACCATTCAGAATTGAAACTTTGTTCGAAAATGACTTCAACCGTATTTAGTGACCATATCTGAATAGCCAGATACTTCCCAACCTTCGTTTTTCTAATCCCCACCCTTACCAGCAGCCTTTCAGCCTTACGAATATATGGGGATGTCATCTAGGAGCAGTTACTGTTCACATTGGAATTCAAATCAAAAAGGTGTTTCCAATTATTAGCCAATTATTTCCAACCTTAAGCTTCTCCTTTCCTCTCTCCCATTCCCCGATTCCTATCCCTCACAACGTTCCCCAAGGCAGAACTGATACAGGTACCTACTATTACAAAAAAAACTGTGCCTGAGTTAAATGCATTACCTGCTCCACAAATGTTTTGCAAATTTCACCATGCATCATCATATAACAATTATGCGACCGGAAAACGCTCAAGATCAACCCATTCTTTATAGCGCAAAAACTCAGTCTTGGAGCCAATTCACTATTCACACAATCAACAATGCATATATTTCAATCTACGGCCTTTATATTGTTCTATATAAAACAAGAACTGTAGCACAGTTTTACATGTCAGAAATGTTGTAAATGTGGCTTTTGTCTGCCGCAAAAATATCTGGAAACGATTTTTTGCGGAATTGCTTTTTACGATTTCTTTTTTATAATATTATGATGTCATCCAAGAAATTTTATTATAATAATTTATCGTTTTGATTTTAAAGACGGACAAACGTGCCCTGGTTAATTTACAATTTTAGAATCATTTTTCTTTTGAAAATGTGAAATGAAAAAAAGTTCGGGATCTTAGCTTGCAGAGAATTGAACCCACGATGCCTGGGTGGGAACACGACGCATTGTTTCTCTCCGCTACTAACCGGTCTTCAATTGGAGACATTTAAACTTGATGAAGGCATATTTAAAATATCCACATTTCCAGCGAGTCAGTTAACCTAGTAATTCTTCCCAGGAGCATCAGCATTGGTGAGTTAGTTCGGTATCTGGGAAGAATCAGAAGTCTATCTTGGCAGCCTCGCGTGAAATTAACGGTTCCATGCCAACTCAGAACGAAACTAACTCAGAACCACCTCAGAAAGGTCATTAAAAATAATGAAAAAATAATTAAAATTAATAGATAAATTTGTATTAACCACTTAATTATTTACAAAAACCGACATGTTTCTTCAGCAAAGCTGACTTCTTCAGGGTTTTGACAGAACTAATTTTAAAAATAGACATACATAGGTAATAGAGAAAAATAATAGAAAATTTGAAAAAAAATAATGTGTAGGAGACAAGGGGCAATATAGAACAATTAAAAATTTAAAAGGAGAATAGATTTAATAATGGGTCATTATTAATAATATTTTTGATTATTAAGAATATTTAAATTTGCATTAACACTCTAGAAATTTTTGAGATTAGAAAAAGCCAATAAGCATAACGTGCAAAATGTGGGTTTTTTTCTTTCTAAAATATTTTAATTAGCTCCATCTATGGATTGCGAAGATTATAACTTGTGTGTTCGGCGATCTTAAGCGTCGATGACACAGGGCGAGTTTACAAGCTACTATCTACTAAGTTTAAAAGCGGGTAAATCGGCGAGTGAGATTGTCATGATGACACACAAAACTGTCTACTCGCTCAGAAGCGTAGGAAACTGAGGCCGCTGCTAGCGCCAGTAACAAGAATAACGACGACTGCGTGAACTAATTCTTCAGATGTTTGACAGTCGAAATCAGCTGTTTATCGGAAGCCATGCTGGAAACATAAATAAACCAATCACGAGCAAGCGGGGCAAGCGTGTAGGCGAGTAAAGTTGACGACCTTTCAACTTTTTTTCGTAGATTGTCAACAATCTGCTAGTTGCTGCTAGTTAGCAAGTGACACGATGACACTGGGCGAGTTTACTGACAGATAGTGAATTTCCCAGACAGTAGCTTGTAAACTAGCCCTGTGTGATCGAAGCTTTACAGAAAACCTAACCTAGATTTTTTAAAGTTTATTTTATTTATATCATTTGACTGGATTTGAACTCTTTTAGATAATAAGGTTCTAATTGAGTGCTACTTTCTATGGTCCAGCAAGATAAAATATAGTAGAAGTGATGATGAAGCACTTTATACATTTATTTATGTATGCCACGGGCAATTGACTGTGCACCTGCTTTAACCTTTTTCTCATAATAATTGCTTAAACATGAATTTTTGTTTTTCAAGGTGAAAATCTTTTATGTTGACCCATTTTTTATATATTATAATTTAAATTACAATTTATTATATATAATATCCAGAGTGGAAGATACTCCCAGTATCGCCCTGGTGTAAGACCACCATTCAGAATTGAAACGTTAATTTTTTACATGAGCTCCACGCAGGAGGCCCTAAGGAAAATAATTTCCCTCAGGGCCTATGTCATCTTTGGGGATGCTGTGTGGGGGGTTTTTTTTATGAAAGGAAGGAGAGAATAGTTCTGGGAAGGAAAGGAGTTTAAGGGGTGGGTAGGAATGTGGGGTTTAGTGTGTCCTGGTCATCCGACTCCAAGACCTCGACAAACCTCACCCCATGAACCCGGGCACCCCTGCTAAATCACCAAACGTAACGAACCACTTGGGGTGATCTATGGCAGAGGTGTTGGATAGCCAATAAAGGTTCCCGGGGAGGCGGTACCCATTCCTGCCTCCCAAATTGAAAACTTGCTTGAAATGGCTTTAGCCATGTTTGGTGACCAGATTTGAATAGCCAGGTACTTACCCATCTTCCTCTTTACCATCTCCTTCCCCCTCCGCACTACCTTACAACATACCCCAATTGGAGATGCCATAGTCTCACTGGCTTCAGACGGGAGCAGCTGAGACTCTTGTGAGGTATTCACATAAAAAAATGTACCCACGGAATAATAATATTAACTAAACAGATATAAGTATTGTGGCTTGTGCGTATGCGTGAAGTTAGCACTTTTTTTCATGAGAAATTGTTTTTAAATATCAATTTTTTCTGGATCAAATAATTAAGTTCGTGGACTAATAATTGCAAATCCGGATTTCCTCAAGCTCAAGATCGGGATTTTCGATTTTTAAAGAAATCCGAATTTACAAATCCTAAGGTGGGACTATGATTTGGGGTACGATGTCAGGTTAAAGTAAGAGCGTAGGGGAAGAAGATGGGAAGTGGGGAAGTGGAGAAGTGGAGAAGTACGAAGTCATTTTAAGCAACTAAATGGTGGTTTTTCACCATGGCGATATTGAGAGTATTTAGCACTCTGGAACGTGCCATAAATATTAAACACATTCATTTCGATTATCAGAATATGCATGTCAGAAGTGATGTGAAATATCCCTGCCTTCTTCTTTGTGTGCCGTATCAGGTCCCCCGACGTTGGCGATCACTATTGAGAATGTCTCTCTGTCTTGCGCTGCCCGGAATAGTTCCTCCACACTTCTAATGCCGGTCCACTCTCGTATATTACGCACCCAAGACATTTGTCTCCTACCAGGCCCTCGGCGATCTTGCCTTTCAATATCAAATGGAGCAAGTGATACTTCTCCCCTCGAAGTATATGACCCAGATATGAAATTTTCATGATTTTTATTAATTTAAGCAGTTCTCTATCTGCTCTAGCCCGCTTGAGAATTTCTGTGTTGGTGATCATGTCGGTCCATGGGACCTTGAGCATTCTCCGGTGAAGCCACATTTCAAAAGCCTCTAACCTGTTCATGGTATTTACTTTCAAGGTCCATGTTTCACATCCATAGAGCAAGACCGACCACACATAACATAATAATCCCTGCCTAGTGCGCAAAATTATTCAAGTTCAATGAACTTTTATTATTAAAAATTGGAACTCGAGTTTACAAAATTCGAAGGGTAAATTTCCGTTTTTGAGAGATAATGATTCTGATCCAATTATTTTATAAATTCGTCCAGTTTCACAACAATTACTGAAAAATCCACACAAAAATCCACAGAAATACCACAGAAAAATCAAAATGCAATTCTATGAAACCTTTCCAGCAGCAATTTGGCAAAAATTTATGTAACTTTGTGAATTTTTTATTGATTTTTTTTTTATAAAATGCCAAAATGTGAGGTTACGAAAACATTTATAATACATTTTTATAATAACATATATGTGTTTTATATTTCTTTTCTTATCAGTAATTTTGGTAAGAAAAACGCAAGGTTAGCCATATTAATAAATAACACATGAAAGCGTATTTTTTCAACTTTCGAATAAAGTTTTTATTTTTCGGAAATATTCAGTAATATTCCATTTACTTGGACTTTATTGCAAAGCGGAAATTTTCTGAACTTCTGCCTGAATATGCCCGAGGCCTGAGGGTTTAACTGCTCTGCCACGCAAGTCATCCGAGTTCATTGATGGGTAAGGTAGTTTCACAATTACCAACTTAACAAGCAATAAACAAAATACACAGTATGAAGTGCGTTAATTCAACTGTCTCGAACAAAATAATATATGTTTTGATTTAGCGGTATTCGGTGATACAAAGTGACGTGAATTTCCAAATTACCGCGTGAAAGGCGAAGCGGTATCATTGCGAAGACGGTCTCGTTATACCGCCCTGCCGGTCGCACAGGTGGAACGCCGCATCTGTGCGTCCCTCTCGCACGGCACGGACACGACACGAGTGACCTCGGTCACGGACTTCCTGACTTTCACCGCGGATTTTGCGAATCGCGATATAGTGGCACGTGTGCGAGGACCTTTACATTTTTGACATTTTCTTGCGAAAATTGACTTTCACCAATCTTTTTTAAAAATTACATTTATTACATTTCTTTTAAAATTAATTTTAAAACACTGTTGTAATACAACCGATCACATGTGGGTAAATATGTACCTAACCGCCACACTTTGATTAGGTACAGATTAAGGAAATAATATTTCGTTTCAATTTAATTACTAACTAAGGAAACAACTATATGCCAAAGATTAAAACAATAAAATTCCCTGACGTTATTAATATTCTCCTGACGATGGAAGGGTGCTTCCAAAACCGGTAGTGTTAATAAAATAAAAGTGGTCCACAACAAATTTATGTGTTTTTTATTATCAATAAAATTCCATTTTTATTCAATAAAAGTGAAAAGTATCACTTATAAAACGATCATTTTTCCGCCACTTTGATTTTTTTTAGCATACATTAATTTTTGTGAAGCGTTATTTTATTTAAGTAAACTTATAAATTACCCAAACTAAGAACCTAATAACCTGTTTTTTGGGTGTAAATAGTTTTTTTTCCTTGTATTAGTAAATAGTTAGGTAAATAATTACCGACGTTTGTTTGTACGTTTCCTTCTGAGGAAATTAATAAAAAAAATTGAAGACAGATAATAATCAATTTAATTGACCTGTCTGTGACCTAAGGCTCGAAATGTCTTTGTAAATTATTGGTGACTACCTTTTTTTATTTCAAGATAATAACTAATAACAATAAGATAGAATCAAAGCATGACAATTATTCTTGACAGCTGATTTCAATCTGTGAATAATATATTTTTTAAATTATATGCTACTGACTTATCGATTACTTACTTACTGAAAAACAATTTGCACGGTATTGATTTTGTTTTATTGAAACATTATAAGGATTAATATATATATTGCAAGAAGTCATACCAGAGAGGATCTCACGGTCCCAAGGAACAATATGTCAAAGTGTCAAATGACATAATATAAAAACCAGGTACGAAATGAATTTATAAAATCCCCTCAGAATTAAACATCAAAGCAAGTCCTGTATTGGTCCAATAATATCTAAATGTTTGATTGGGCTTGGGGAGGGGGGGGGGGGAAACTGTTTGAAAACGGTCTGAAATAATCTCACTTAAAATTGGACGTAGTTATCTACTAATAATGCACTTAGTAAAAATGTAGTAGATAGTTTTAATAAAACATACTTCTTTTCAGCATAATTCATTTGTCATTTTCACGAGCATTCGCTTCTTTAGAACAGCTGTAACTGATTAAGAAATAAAAACACTTGTACACATTTCATTAAAATAAAATAAAAAGGATTGAGCACGATATTGTAAAACTGTTGCCTGGGATTGAAAAATTAGAAAGATATTTTATAAAAAGATATTGCATAACTACTTCTGTATATATCCTCATCAAAACCATGTTTAGAAATAATAATATTCTGATGCACGTTTGTATGCAATTTGTCATTGCTTTAATCAGGTATAGCCTGACCTCTTTGTTTATTTCTTCTATTTTTTTTTCAGTTCTTATGAAATCCGTATTACGTAGGTACTTTATATTTGTGCATGTGCGTATTATACACTGTGAATATGCGTAGGTATTACATACCTACTGTGAATGTGTGTATTATAAACTGTCTTATAATATTCCGTAAATAAATTAATTAGGTACCTAAGTATACTTTTATACAGAGCCTTATCATCAACGATTCTGCAACTAAACAAAAAAAAATATTATGATATTGAAATCATGGATTCCAACAAAACCTTGGTCAGACGTTACCACCATGATGCAGGTTTTTGTACAGTTTGACATGGCTATACCTACTCCAGCTATCATTCTCTTCTGTCATTTATTTTGTTTCTCGGAACAGGCCGTCTCTACGACTCGTTCTTGAGTTCCACATTTCGGCTATGGAACGACTTGCCGGCCTCTGTGTTTCTTCCTTTCCACAAAAATACCCTCCACACAGCATCCGCAAAGATGACGTACGCCCTGAGCGAATTTATTTTCCTCATGGCTTCCTGTGTATATTTATAATGTAAAAAAAAAATCGAGTGCAGTTTACACGCGGTTGAAGCGAAACTTTACCAAAATAATCTTAACCAATACTTGAGAAGTGAGGTGATAATCAAAGCGACCAATGAGCGCAGACCAGCGTAATTTCCGTTTCATATCTCACAACCAATAGAAAAGTGTACCCTTTAAAAGTGGCACCATAAAAAAAGCGGTCAATGAGCGCAGTTGATGCGTCGTAGGTGCAGTAATCGTCACATACGTTTCATCCGAAATCCAAATCATAGCGTGGCTATAGAAGTTTCACTTAAAAAAACATTTTAATAGAAAATAAAAATTATTCCACTAACAATTTTAGTTTGTTTTTGAAAACATGTGTTTCTCGCTGAACTAAATTTTTATACCGTATGTAAAGTTTCCTACTGGGCATTATTGCTTTTTTTAATATATGAATGTAGTTTAATTCCTGCGTCATAATCCGAATGCGCCATTACCCGTTACACACAAGCGACGTGAAATAATTAATTAACTACCTCACTTTCAGAATATTACGTTGAAATTAATTTGGTTAGAACAATCGGCAATAAAAATATTCGCAGCGTGTTACACCGGGTGGACGGAAGTCCGCAGCTCGGAAGGTGAATAAAAATGGACGGTTTCAAACAGAAACAAGGGAGATAGATGGGCTTTGACCATCAATTGTACGGTAAAGACCGCATTCCAACGTAATTCACCATACTGCTGAAAATCGCATAAGTTCCATTAGTTTAATTGCACAGGGCCTGTTTAACCGTATTTCTTAGTAATGGTATCACTATGCATGATATCTTGCCAAGGCTGCTACCAGCGAACAACTCTCACACAAATCTCTTTCATAGCGAGCATAAAACCAAGTGATACAACTGATAGGGCCCACAGTCGTTTTGATAGTTCCTACAGTTTCATAGTTTCACAATTTGGGAGGCGGGTATTCATTGGGTAGGTCACCCAAGGGGTACGTTTGGTAATTTAGTAAGGTTGCCCGGGATTATGGAGTGAGGTTTGTCTAGATCTTGGCGACAAACGATTGGAGAGACTGGTTGAGGGAGACCTTTTGAACTCTCCAGCAGGACTCTCTCGGAAAATCGATTTGTGCTCAGTGGTAGGGATAAATTTAAAATACGCCCGTTACTCCTGAACACATTGAATTCAGATTCCTACCCATCCCTCGTACCTTTTTCCTTCCCAGAACTTCCTCTCCCTCATTTCCCTAAAAAGATCCTCCACACAGCATCCCCAAAGATGGCAATAGACCTAAGGGATTTTTTGTTCTCGCGGCCTCATGTGTGGAGCCAATGTTAAAAAATAACAAATAATAAAAATATCCATTGACCAATAAAATTGCAGTGCCTTATAAAAAGTGATAGTATTTAGCGACCGCACGTTATTCTCAACTCCGGACTGTAGAGATTCGTTTTTATGACGCAAGATAAAGCGGACGATTATAAAATTAATGAATTGGAATTAGACAACAGAGAAAGCACATGTTCTACCTTTCTTCTGCACTTGTCATGTTCCGCTCACACCCGAATTCCTCAGTGAAAACGAGAACTTCAACTGTTTACATGAGATGAGAAAAACTACCTAACTCGTTTTTTATATCATTATTTTTGTGAAGATGAAGTGCCTTAGAAACTTTAAAGAGTTTCTGTTTCCCAATATATGCGTTCTTTTTATACGCAGTGAGATGTTTTAAATAGTAGGTTCCCAGGCACTACTTGCGTAACTTGAAAGGTCAATTTGCTTTCTTTAATGAAAGATGATTGGTTTTATAGTACATGTAGAAAACATTTATTTTTCGTCCAATAATGACTATCAGTTAAAAACATGCTCCGCAGGTTTTTGCTGCTAGACCCTGTGGGCGGCTTATGGTTTGGCTTCGCCCAGTTTGAGTGTTGATGACCATTTTATAAATCCGATAGGAACTGGTTGCAAAAATACACGGTTCCTCGGATCCACTGTGATCCAGTGACAGCTGGTCACCGGGACAAAGTAACCGCGACAGGCAATGAAGTCATATGTAATATACAGCCGCGTGAAACAATTATTAACAACTATAAATAAATAAAATAAATAAATAAATAAGTGTTTATTCCAGTATGTGGGGAGGAGAGTGCAATCCCACACATTCCATAAGGGTAATATACACATACATGTACAAAGTATTTGAAAGGAAAAAAAGAAAAAGAAGGTGGATATGAATGTACACGAAACAAAAAAAAGATAATAAGCTAATAGTAGTAAAAGGAAAAACAAATGAAATAATAATATTAAGCTTTCAGGATTCTGTGAGCACGTAAGGAGCCAGTATTTTTCTCCAGTGTGCATCAATACTGGATGATGGACTGAGGCGGGCTTCCATGACGAGGATGTTTCCAGAGCTGGTTATCCTTTCCCTAATTCCTGCCACCCTGGATCTAATAAGGGCTGCAAAGCCAGGAACTCGCCCCTCCGTGAACATCCGGGAAGCGCTGCAATATCTGGGGAGACCAAACATTATGCGGAAGGCGTTGTTATACTGAACCCGAAGTCTTTCTATACTACTCTTCTTGTAGTTTGCCCAGAGTTCACACGTATACAGTGGTGCGCAGAAGGAAAGGAAGAGCGTCCTTTTTACAGCAGTACTGCAAAGGCGGAATCTTCTACTGAGCATGTTAGCTTTTACACTGAGAGCTCTTCTTTGCCTATCGATGTCGTCATCGTCCATCAGATTACTGGTGATTATGTGTCCAAGGTATTTAGTTCCTTCAGTCACCTGCAGGTTCACACCATTCAGGGTAGCTGGAGGAATATTTTTTGGTCCTTGTCCATATCTTACGACCAGTAGAGCCGTTTTAGTGGGGTTGTATTGCATGTTTGTTTCTTCAGCAAACTCTTCGCAGATCTTTAAAAGAATACGTAGGCCCCTTATGGATGGTGCCATCAATACCATGTCGTCCGCATAACTGATGTTGTTCAGGAACTGTCCTCCAATTTGGCAGCCTACCCCTGCATTGTTTAGCCTGTCGGTGAGTTCGTCCATGTACAGGTTGAACAATATCGGGGACATGCATCCTCCCTGTCTAACGCCGCTCTTCAGGAGGAAAGGTTCGGAGAGTCCATCTTTCCACCTTACTAAGTTTTCCTGCTGTCTATGCCACGAGTCGAGGATATGTATCACCGCCGGTGATATGCCTCTTTCCCTTAGTTTACCCCATAGTAGAGGGTGAGAAACCCTGTCGAAGGCCTTGCTCAGATCTAGAAAACATGCGTACGTGGTGGTCTTTTTATTCCTGTAGTATTCCAGGGTTCTTTTCACAGTAAATATAGCAGTATCGGTAGACGTTTGCTTTTTGAAGCCCATTTGGTTGTCCTTAGTTTCCAAGATGGGACCGATCTGGTTTAGTAGTAGACGTTCGAATAATCGTGCGATGGTGGTGGCAATTGAAATCGGTCTGTAGCTACCCTGGGAGGTAGAGTCCAACGATTTTGATTTGAGAATGGGAGTTATTATTGTTCTTGTCATGTCAGTTGGTAGGTATCCATTCTTTAAGATGTCGGTAAACAGACTCGCCAGCAGTTGAAGAATTGGTCCTCCAGCGTGTTTGATGTGTTCGATACTCAATCCGTCGTGACCAGCTGATTTTCCAGCTTTCATGTATCTCAAGGCGGTGTTGACCATGTCTGCTGTGATCAAAAGACCACTGTCTTCATTTAGGATAGGACTAGGTGGTGGTATGCTTGCAGTGTTCGGTGAGGTCGGAGTAGAGATGGAGAAGTGATCTGCAAAAATGTTAGCAATTGCTTTAGTGTTTGTTTCTCCATTTATGTTGCACGGAATTTTACATTTCACGTTGCAGTGTTTATTTGTCTTCAGCCAAAACTGTTTGAAATCACGACTATGTAAATCTCCTGCTATTTTGTCCATTTGAATTTGCTCACAGTCGTTTTGGCATTTTTTCAGTGCTAGTTTGAACGCAGCACGCTTTAATTTTCGTTCATCCGCAATTGAGCCCTCATGAGGCCTGCCATTTTCAATCCATATCATCATTGCACGTCTTGATTCTATGTATTTTTGTGCGACAAAATCATTCCATCCACAGATTTGTTTACGTCGTTGCAATCTTCGTTTACGATTGTTAAATACGGCAATCGCGGCGCTTCGCAGGGCCTCTATAATACGTGTATACAGTGTCTTAATGTTAGCTCGAGCAGGGTTGTCACTTCTCTCGTACCGCGTAAGACCTTGTTTAATTTTTTGTAGAAAAACTTGTGAGGTTCGAGTATAACTATGGATATCGCGTTCGTTTTTGGGATTCCAAGTTGCACGGTCGGTTTCTATACATGCATAAATTTCGGTTTTCGGTATTCCTTCTGTTTGTAAGGTCAATTCGAGAGGCCTGTGATCGGTCCAGTCCACGTCGTAGTGTATTTTCATATCTGAAATCTGTTTGAAGATATTTTTTGTCACCAAACAGTGGTCTAACCACCTGGTGGTGTGATGCGCGTCACTGATATACGTGTAAGAGGTTTCTGGTAATATTACGGTATCAGCGCATGTAAGATCATATTCTTGACAGAAAGATTTCAGTTCATTTCCGAAGAGTGAGTCCGGATGTGCATTGAAATCTCCGATGATTACGGAGTTGGTGTAATCTTTTTCGTCAATAATTGCTTGCAAGGCCGCAAGACAGTTAACGTACTCTTCGAAGTGATCTGTTGTGCAAGTTGGCATGTGTATTACCGGCAATCTTTCCATATCCTGAGAGATACTCAAATTATATACATCCGTAATACTACCTAGGGGGGGCACGTCCTCATGCAATCTGCTAACGTAGGTGGCGCCATACTTTGACGAATTCTTGAATTCGAAACCAAATTACAAAAGTAGCTTTTTAACAAACTTCAAATATGAAGATGGCTTGGCAAAAGGCGCGACGTCAGATTGCATTCTTAGCCGGATGCTTAAATTTCAACCGTACGGACGTTAACGTAATAATAATGTCCAATTCAATGAATGCCGGTTGTTGCGTTTTCACTTGTCAAAAAGCAACCTTCAAAAATATTTAAATTCATAAACTCTCTCTGAAAATCAAAATACCGAATAACTATAATAAATCTATGTCCTCTAAAGCCAAAATCCCTGTGACTGGGGAGTTGGACGATTCCGGATTTCGGCATTCGGGATTTTGGTTTTCTTATATACTTATATTATGAAGCACCGTCAAAAATATTTCTAAGCTCCAAATGCGCTTTCCACTAACGTTTGTCAACAATGCTGTTTAATTTAAAACAGAAAAGTTCTTTGAAAAGAGGCTCTCATGATTTGAGGAATTTCTACTTCGTGAGTATTATATTATCTTTTACAAATATTTCTAAAGTGCTCAAACTAAGTAGGTACCTACCTACCAACTTAGTTTTACTAGCTATGTTTTTACTGCAACGCTGGAAATATGTTTGACAACCATGGAGGTTGTCAAACATATTTTCATATCAGTGTTTCCTCACAAACGCAGTATTGAAATTCGTAAGTCTAAGCTGGTGCAAAGTTTACACCAGCGCTGTGCATGCGGGTTCCCTACAAAGCATCGGACTATATTTGATGTAAAAAAATCACATATATTTTAGGTTGCATTGATTTTATAAATGTATCTAAGTTACTCTTTCAAACCCGCATCACGTGCAAATGTCTTATGCTGGGTATACAATTGCGAACCGAGACGCTAGCCGAACACGAATTGCGGGAAAGCAACGAAACTTCGCTTCGTTCCTTTCCCATAATTCGTGGCTAGGCTCGCGGTAAAACCTACCGTTGATACGCAGCATAAAAAGATGCACATGTTACAAGCACTGCTCTGAGTTACCAAGTCAATAAGCAGGTAGACAACATAGTAATTTAAGAACCAAAACCATTAATTTAATAAATAAAAAAGAAAGTTTTATGACGAATAGCTACTAAAATGTATATGAAAAAGTGCATTAATACGTATCCTACGTTTTTATGAGAATGAAATTGACACAAAAATATACAAAACATCGTTAATTTACTCGTAATTCATTTGACGTTCATTATTCCATTACAATCACCGTATTTTATTTTCCCATCTATGTTTTAAATCCAGATCAAAAGTAAGGTTATATTATAAGATAAATTGAATTATAATGCTATACCTGCGATATGTAAAAGTGCCTTTTCGTTTGGTATTCTTACTATTTTGTTTTTTTTTTCGTTTCAATTCTGACGTTGTTAAGAAAGTTCGCACAACACTCTCCTTGTAGCGAATCTTGTCTGAGATAATTGGTAGAGGATTATAATCGACTGATTGATGATCATATGGCTGCTATAAAATGATATTTGGCTGTTAAGAAAAATGAAGACTCAAACAAGATAGAGAAATAACATTGACTGGTTCAGTGTTCAGTGAATGAATTTATTAAATATTTATTTATTTATATTTTTGAATGTAGCTATTACTTTGTGGTTATCCATTATAGAAAAATGAAACAATACAACTTTGTATAAACCACTTATATAATGTGCAAATCCGACCGGTTTCGGAACAAACGTTCCTTCGTCAGGGAAAGCTTATGCTAATTTGACAGTTTAGAACAATGTTTTATTATGGTAGGGGTGTAGCCGTTGTTAGTTAATAATGTAGATTGGGTGGGTAGGTATTAGTGTAGAGTGGGTGGGTAGGGGAACAAATCCATGATTTGTTCCCCTACCATCATGGATTAGATCAACATATATATATATATATATATATATATATATATATATACATAACACCGTCTATTTGGCGACCAGCATGGGCAAATATGCATCTAAAGTGGCGACCACCGACATTTGGCGACCGATATACGGTCGCCACTTTATTTTTCGAAATTTTTACACAGTTCATAGTACATGTCGTCACAAGCATTTTGGCAAAAATTGTCCTGGTAGCCAAATTGGGCGTGAAGTGGATGATTTCGAATATTAAAGTTCCGCCATCTGTCGCTACGCAGCTAGGCGCTAGGTGATATACACGGCCATGTATACTACCATTCATCCTACCGACATTTAGGCGACCGGTGTGACATAACATGCCGCCTTTCATTCCTAGCATTTACCCGCCACCGAGGCGTTGGCAAATGTGTTGGGAAACAACGTTGCCGGTTAATTCCAACTCCCGTACAAGAGTTGAGGTGCACGTGGCGGTGGCGTGTTTTGCGACGTTGCCGCCGCGCTTATTTAGCCTCGGTTGCCTCGAATGTTTTGCCTTTTAAAATTTTATCGTGATCAATCGTATTATCGTATACCGAGCATTAACGTACATGTGATTTGGAGTGTAGGTATTTGGCGACCGACCATTTTAGTGTCTTAATTACAATACATTATTGATTACGGTTGACTCAATGAAACGGAACAAAATAATTGCAAGAATAACAGAAATGCAATATCAAGATGATTCTTTGGAGTCATACCTACCTATGACATAGAATTCGGATAATCTGAGGTACTTGCCTTCAATTAATAATTCTTCTTTTCGGTCATTTATACGGTCAAATTTACTTCTTTAAAATTCCCGATTCTTATTTTACAGGAGTTCACTTACTCTGACGGTGATGGTGGGATACGACCCAAATCCCATGTGTGAAACAAAAGGCGAGCTCACCAATTAATTTTAATCGAAAAAATAAAAATATTGCATGGATGATTCATCTAATCAAAACGACCCACGAACATTGTTTCCACAAAACTTCAACGTGTTGACCAAATCGAAGAAGAAAATTGATATAGAAATAACGAAAAATAAATTCAGTGCGCAGATCACATGCCGTAGAAATGAAACCTTCAGAAAACTAAAGTAGGCAAGAGTGGGTAGGCTACGAAGCGCCACACAAAGAGGAGACCGATTATTCTATCTTAGGGGCATACATTAATTGAGCTCAAAATGGGGGGTGGGGGTCCAGTAAAATCTCACCAAATCTTGAACAGTTTTTCAGCATATTGTCGCGATCATATTTACCACAACGGGGGGGGGGGGCGTAACGGGATAGCATTGGGCGGGACGGGATAGGGTGGGACCCCAGATACACAACTGATGTCTTGTGAGGGGAGAGGGGGGGGGGGCACCAAATCTCACCAAAGGGGGGGGGGGGGGGGGTTAAATTGGAAAATTAACTGCTCACGTTATTAATGTATGCCCCCTTATTCTCTCGCAGTCTAAATCCTATAGATGTATGTGTTTGCCTCTTTTTAGTGTCGCTAATTTTCGTTTCATCGAGTGTCAAATCACAACGGTGTTAAAGATGTTTTTACTTCAAAATAGTACTGCCAGATTTTTGTTTTTATTTCGAAAAGGACTTAGGACAGGTGGTTTTAAAAATTTGTAGGAGTCATCAAAAATTAAAAATTTTAAGTTAATTTTCACGTTCTGTGTAAGTTCTATTCAAGTTCTGTTGTTATAACAATGAACTTGAATACAACTTGCACAGATTGTGAAAATTAACTTCAAATATTTGAAGAATCTGTCATTTTTTTTAACAACCCGTTAATTATAATTTTAATTGTTCGAGGCGTGTTTTCAGAAACATTGTATTCGAGGAAACAACATCGAAAACAATGCGACTAAATTTAATATAAATGTTTTTGTTTTTTACTTTAGTTTCACACAGGAGGCCCTGAAGAAAATAATTACCTCAGGGCCTATGTCATCTTTGTGGACGCTGCGTATAGGAAAGGAAGGGGAGGAAGCTATGGGAAGGAAAAGGATTTTAGGGGTGGGTAAGAATCTAGGGTTCAGTTTGTCAAGGAGTGACGGACGTATGAATCCATCCCTCCCACTGCGGTGCAAGGCAATGTTCCGAGAGAGTGCGGCTGGAGAAGTTAAAGGGACTTCCTTAACCACTCTCACCCGATCCGACCTGTCATGCTGCTGGTTGGCAGACGCATTCGCCACCAAGACCCGAACAAACCACACCCCATGAATCATTAGATGACTAAGTCGTAGGTGAAAATATTGAAATGAACCAGAACCCACCACATCAAATGCATCACAACCATTTAAAAGTTTCTTAAATACTTATCAGACAGTCGCGAGTAAACATTCTACAGTAAAAAATTTCAGAGTGTGCAATTCACACGCGGTAGAAGTGAAACCTCCAGAAAAACTAAAGTAGACAAGAGCGGGAAGGCTACGAAGAAGTGCACGAAGAGGAGACCGATTATACTATCTCATTCTCTTGCAGGCTAAATTCTATAGGTGTATGTGTTTGACTCCTTTTATTGTCGCTATTTTTCGTTTCATCGAGTTTCAAATCCAAAACGGTGCTAAAGAAGTTTTCACTTCAAAATACAAATGTGCAGTTCACATGCAGTAGAAGTGAAACCTCAGAAAACTCTAGACAAGGGTGGGGAGACGACAACGAAGCACCGCGCGAAGAGGAGACTGAATAGCTACGAAGCACCGTACAAAGAAGAGACCGATTAGTCTATCGCATTCTCTTGCAGGCTTAATCCTATGGATGTATGTCTTTATCTCTTTTTAATGTTGCAATTTTTCGTTTTATCGAATTTCAAATCACAACGGTGCTAAAGAAGTTTACACGTACTCGAGTTTAATCTATGTACCTACATCATCTCTAAATATTTAAATTTTTAAAATTAGTATGATATACATAATAAAAAAATGCTCGTACATCTATGGAATTTAGCCAACGAGAGAATAAGAGTATAATCGGTCTCCTCTTTGTGCGGTGCTTCGTAGCCACTCCTCCCACTGTATTCTAATTTATTTTCTGAAGGTTTCACTTTTAATTGCGTACTCGGATTTTTTAAAATTGTTTCGGATACCTATTTAGCTACCTTTTTTTATATTTTTATAATTCTTTTTAAACGTTTTATATCTTTTCATGTACATAAGAAGATGAACATTCATTATAAGTGATAATTAAATCCTTTTTTTTACTTTGGTAGAAAGCAGTCACTTTGTGGTTTGACAAAGATATTAATTGAAATAAAACAATCACTTAGTTTGTAACCACGATTCATCCATTAACCTTTTTTATACCGACCGGTTTCGCTTAACCTGCGCATCAGCGTTATTTCATTATATCTACTTTATCGCATTGAAACCAAGCTCACGCACACTAACGAAATTCAAAACAATAAGCGCACACAAACTTAGCTGTTGCCGGCCGAATTCCCTATCAAGATTCCCTTCACCTCACCCACACAGCTGTTATCCCGCGCCGATCGGCTTGCTTGCCCCCCGTGCGACTAGCCCCACCGCTTCCCTTACCCCGCGGACTCCTGTTCATACAAAAGTCACGTGGAATCTGCGTGCAATCGAAATCAATTTAAAAAAATAGGTTGTCGTTGAAAATTTAGTTGGATCTTTGCAGAAATTATTTTAACATAGCTATCCTATCAATTTGACTTAAAAAAATTGGACGGAGGATTTTTCCGGAGCGATATTTTTGACTGATATCAAAAAAGCATGTACCAAAAGAAAAAAAATGTTGGATCTTTTGATTAAATAAAGCTAACACCAATATAAAGACACTTCGTGATCAAAAATTGGAGGGAGGAATTTTCCCGGCAAGAATAGAAATAAAAAAACAAATCTCTTTTTAAAAACACACTTTCCCAACAATAATATTGTTGAATTTCTATTTAATCAGGTGGATATTAATTACCTAATACTAACAAGATGTGAAGAATTTTCGAAAGAAATACTTTTCTAGCGGGAGTTATAATTTTTTTTTCAGTTTTTGCTAAAAATAACTAGGTAACTTCCCGTTAAATATTTTGTTGGATCTTTTGTCATTCGTCATCCCTAAATGATACTCCACGTGACTGCAAAGGTTTCATCGACGGAGGAATTTTTGCGTACCTCAAACTCTTTATTGATTTGCCTACTACCTACCCAAGCAATAGGCCACTTGCATGGATTTCATAACGACTTTGAAAAAATCGTGTGGATAGATATTTTTACCAAGATTACGAAAATGTTAGTAAAAATTTTTAGAAATGTACAGTTTTTTTAAATTTATTTTTAAATAAATAAATCCATTATTTAGGCCCGTGACGTCACTACATGAAAATGTCCCATCGCCGAAAATGTTAATTATTATTTTTAATTTATAAACTAACGTTTAGACAAGATTTTTATGCATAGCACAAAGGGTAACAATTATTATAAGCAATAATTATCAGCCTTAAGCACTCATCAACATTTTTTTTTTTTTTTTTTTTTTTTTTTTCTATGGATAACCGCTAAGGAACAACACCTAACTCTGACAGCTCCAATTTTGATTGCAAAATAAGTGACAATTAAGCAAAAAACACTACAAAAACACTAAAAAAAAAAACTAAAAACCAGTGATTCGTTAAATACAGTGAGTTTATTTGGTAGTGGCAGTGCTGAATATATAGAAATCTCGTCTAAAAAAACGAAACAAGACATTAAAAACCACAAACAATTTAAATAATATACAAAAAAAAAGTGTCATTTCTGTCATAGACAATACAACAAAATTATTAAAAAAATAAATTATATGGGGCATTTGTGAACAAACAAACAAATTCAATATTTAAAACTAATTAACCTCAAGGACCAAAAAAAAAAAAATGCCCCCTAAAAATGATATGGATCAAAAATTTGAAAACTTCAAAGAACAACTACTACAAACAATGAGTGATAGAATCGACCTTCAACTAAGAAATTTTATAAAGACAGACATAAATAAATTGTTTTTGGATATTAAAAACGAAATACAAGACTTAGTTAAGAGCGTAGAATTCTGCACAAACAAAATTGATGATTTTGAGAAAGAAATAAAAAGAACAAATGATCACCAAAAAAAAAATGAAGCAAAAATCGAGGAATTGCAAAGAGAGGTAAAAAATCTCAAATTAACTGTAAACCACATCCAACAGAGCGCGCTTGAAAATTCTATCGAAATACAAGGAATCGAAGTACAGAAAAATGATAATGTACGAAAACCCATTGAACTACTTATGTCGGCCCTTGACTGCAGCGACCTTTTAAAAAATAATTCTTTTGTAAACTACTATAACAATCCGGCCAAGCGGACTATTTCCATCCAATTCAATTCAAAAGAGACAAAGGATAAGGTAATTAAACAAAAAAAAATTAAAGGAATACTTACCCCTCAAGAAATGAAGTACTCGGAGTCAACACAGAAAATCTTCATCAATGAAAAATTAACGCCAGCAAATAAACAGCTCCTATGGTTAGCCAAATCAACAAAAGCATTCGGATACAAATATGTTTGGACGAAGGACGGACAAATCTTACTTAGAAAGGGCGACGACTCGCCTATAATACGCATAAAAGATGCAAACGACATACCATTGCATTAATCACATACTTGGGACAAGAAAAAGGAAGAATTTTTATACTCTGTGAAAATGGATCTCACTGATGATTTTACGTTAATAGACACAAAGGTATGTGAAGATACTACAGAACTAAATAACTACATAAGTGAAGGAAATACTGACTTCAACATAATAAATTTAAATATCCGCAGTATTCATAAACATTTTGATGAATTTTGTCTTTTCCTTAACTCTCTAGGATTTCAACCAAATGTTATTATACTTACGGAAACGCAAATGCGTGAACTAATCCCTTACTCCATCTCTGATTATAATACTTACTCACTTCCTTCTAAACATACTTCGCATGACGGTCTAACGATTTTCTATAGTGCACATAAAATAACTGATGTAATAATAAACATCCCAAAATTTAAGTTTTCAAATGCCATACATTTATCATTCAAGCTAAACAATAAAAAATACTCTATAATTGCTGTTTATCGCTCCCCTTCTTTAGATTCTAAATCTTTTATCACAGAATTAAAATATTTCATAAACGAAAATAATTGCAACCAATCAGATTTCTCATTTATCGTGGGGGATATAAATATTAACATAGAACATTCCATCCTGAGCCCAATTGCAAATGAATATCTAAATGTTATATACAGCGAAGGATATCTATCTTATATAAATAGCCCTACCAGATACGGTTCTTGTCTTGATCACATATTTCTTAAAACCAATAAAAATTGTATACCCAAATCAGCTGTCCTAAAAATTGATATAACCGATCATTTCCCAACTTTTTTCGGTCACAGTACCTTAAAGTATCATCATACAACTAAAGCCCAACAAGTGGGAAAAAATAAAATTAACTATCAAACCCTAAACAGTTTTTTAAAAAAAGAAACTTGGAACTCAGTTTTATCCAATGATGACCCAAATCAATCACTAAACACCTTCTATTCAATATTAAATGATAATATCAAGAATAGTCTTGAACCAACACCAATACCTAGAAGCAAACATAAAAAAATTAAACCATGGATCACGCGTGGCTTGATAATTGCAAGCCAACACAGGAACAAACTGTACAAAATTTACAAAAATCATGAGAATTATTGTATGGCTAAAAACATTCCACCTAATGAAAATTTACGACAGCAATACATCATTTATAGAAATTTTTTCAATATTCTTATAAAAAAATGTAAACAAGAGTATTATACTAAACAATTACAAACAGCTGATAATGATTCTAAAAAAACCTGGCAAGTCATAAATGAAATAACTAATAGAAAACATAAAGTAAAAACAATCCCTGAAAAAATTGTTACAGATGATAAAATAGTCATAACGGATATAAGAAATATTGCAAATAAATTCAATGATTTTTTTACAAATGTTGCTTCAGATATAATAAATAACAATCCCTCATTTCAAAACCATATATATCAACACACTCAAATGGATGAACACTCTGAAAATAGTCCTAATTTAACCCAATTTAAACGTATTACCGAATCTGAAATAATAAAACACATTGACAATCTTAACACAAATACAGCCAATGGTCCAGATGAATTGAGCGCCATCGCTATCAAATCTATCAAACAACACATTTCGAAGCCCTTACAACACATTTTTAATTCCTGTTTTGAAAAAAACGTTTTCCCAGACGCATTTAAACTCTCCAATATTGTACCGATACATAAATCTGGATCAATCTCTAAACTTGACAATTACAGACCAATATCGCTAATATCCCAACTAGCGAAGATATTAGAAAAAATTATTAAAATACAAGTACTAGAGTTTCTAGAATCAAATGCACTTTTGTCCCCAAATCAATATGGTTTCAGAACAGGTCTTAGTACAGATGACGCTTTATTTAATCTAACAAAAAATATATACACCAATCTTGACTTAAATATGAAAAGCTTAACAATCTTTTTAGACCTAAAAAAAGCATTTGATACCGTTAATCATAATAAACTGATTAGAAAACTAAATAATATTGGGATTAAAAATAATTGTCTGTCACTATTAACAAATTATTTACTTGATCGCAGACAATGTACAAAAATTGGTGATAATATTAGTAAACCAGAATATGTGAGACATGGGGTTCCACAAGGAACAGTTATCGGTCCTTTATTGTTCCTAATTTATATCAATGACCTGTGTAATATCAGTATTCCGGGAAAACTATTCTCGTATGCTGATGATACTGCAATCACAGTCCATGGTAAATCATGGAAAGAAGTCTCTGAAAACGCAAATAAGTGCACATCCATTGTCAAAGAATGGCTAAACCAAAACCTCCTAACTCTGAACTGTGAAAAAACTATGTATATTCCATTCTATAATACCAAAAGGGCGGCACCCTTAACTCACCTAAATATAAGGTTTCACAACAATTCTTGCAACCCTGTTTTGTGTTCTAACTGTATAGAAATGAATTCGGGGAACACAGTTAAATACTTAGGAATTATTATAGACAGCCAACTAAAATGGACAAATCACGTAGAAAACCTTGTAAATAAACTTAGGTATTTGACTTACATTTTTAAACGATTAAATAACATAGTTGATATTAAAAGAATGAAACTGGTATATCATGCATTGGTGCAACCATCAATATCTTATGGAATAATTGGATGGGGGGGTATTTATGATACCCATATTAAGCAACTAGAAATTACTCAAAAATTAATAATAAAAATTATGTTGCATAAAGATGTTACCTACCCTTCCTTGCAATTATTCCAAGAAGCTGAACTCTTAGATATAAGAAAAATCTACTGTATGCAATGTCTGAAATATATATTTTCACGAAATGTATATTTTACAAAAAACGAAAATCGCTCCAGCAGTAGAGTAAATAATGCATTTGAGGTTCCCCTATGCAAAACTAGGCTTGCGCAGAGACATGCTTTTTCCATTGCACCAAAAATCTATAATGCACTGTATCAGACTATAGAAATTAAATCTAAAAACATATCCTCTTACAGCATATACAAAAAATTAATAAAGACTTGGGTAACTACAAATGACACAAATACATACCTGCTATAACATCATACCTGTTATAACTTTACAAATCCTAATTTTTATTTAACCTTTTTTGTTTTTCATATATATATTTTTTTTTTTTCTTCTTTTCTTAACTTTAGTTTTGTAAATACGGAATTATTTGTTCTATAAATATGTTAAACCATAATTATGTTTTAATTTACTAATTTAAAGTTTAATTTGCCATGTTGTAACTTAACTGCATTAAAAAAAACTTAAATATACCCACGAACTGGCGATGCCTATGTGGGATTTTTTTTTTGTTATCATACAAGTATGTATACTATTGTAATATCTTTTGTTTTTGTTAAATTGTAATATTGTTTATCTTTAAGCTACATATTTAATTTTATAGTTCCTTTTTTTTACTTCTTATCAAAAGAAATGTTTTTTGTAATATTTTTATGTATGTAACAAAAAAAAAATTATTAATAAAAAAAAAAAAAAAAAAAAAAAAAAAAAATCTTCCGAGAAAAGATACTTGCCGCCAACGCCGTTGGCGGCAAGTATCTTTTCTCGGAAGATTTTTCAATGTTGATGAGTGTTTCAGGCTGATAATTATTGCTTATAATAATTGCCGAAAATGTTCCTATTAATTTTATAAAATTCCACACTGATTTATTTTTTTTATATGGCAGCACTTTGATTTCAGGCGAATTTTTGAATTTGACATTTAACGTTCAGTAGAATTATTGTTTGTTCTCTGCGAACTTATCATTTGGTTTCTTTTTGACATATGTTATGAAGAGAACCCCGTTCATTTTACGATGTCTGCACGTGTTTAGAGGTATAATGGTAGTGGTGCTGATCTTAACAAAATCAAATTTTATAATATTCTTCTTATTATTATAATTTACAAGTACAAGTATATTTCATTGGATTTAGTAATATAGACGTTGAACATTATAATGATTTATGATCAATAAGATGGATCAAGGAAAAAAAATATTTATGAGATATAATATTTTTGGAATGCCTCGCTATTCTCCTGTGCCCTTTCTTGTGGAACATGATCTTTTTTTTAAATGATTTTCTGCTATGTAATTATCGTTTTTTCGCACCCATAAAATTATGCAAGTGGCCTATCCGCAAAATAATTATTTGTTCTTTGTAGCATTTTGATCTCGCCTGACTTATAGGACAGTGCAATTAGTGCAAAAAAGGGGGTCGCGATCGGAATTATTTCGGTAGCCCCAATTTTTTTATATGTTTTATACACTCATCTCCTGATGAAAAATCTGAGTTTTCGACCTTCGGTCACTTGAGCTTTCGCCGCCGTTTTGAAAAAACCTGCCGAAATCGCGCCAAAATCTAGTTTTTCTCAAATATTTCGTTCTCAATGAAAATTTTGGCTAAGGTAACTTCACAAGTTTTGTAGAACATAAAATTATCTACAATTTTTATTAAAAAAAATGTCTTCTACCTCTAATAAGTATTGAGATACACAGCCGTAAAAATGTGTATAAGTTTATAAAAACAAGTAAATTGCACGACTTGGTTTGGTTTTCTGTACGTACCTCTTTTTCAGTACAGTTTTGTAGAGAATAAAATTTCTAAAACGATTTTTATGTTTTTTGTATTGTTTTTACTGATTTAAAGTATGAATAAACAAATATCGGTAGGTGAAAACATAAAAATTTATCACGATATTACCACGTCTTTAATATAGAAATAACGAAAAATAAATACAGTGCGTAGTTCACATGCCGTAGAAATGAAACCTTCAAAAAACTAAAGTAGGCAAGAGTGGGTTGGCTACGAAGCACCGCACAAAGAGAAGCCCGATTATTATCTCATTCTCTCGCAGTCCTGTAGATGTATGCTTTTGCCTCTTTTTAGTGTCGCTATTTTTAGTTTCATCGAGTTTCAAATCACAACGGTACTAGGCGATTTGCAGGTGCTAGAAGTTTACACTTCAAAGTACAAGTGTGCAGTTCACACGCGGTAGAAGTGAAACCTCAGAAAACTAAAGTAGACAAGAGCGAAGAAGCTACGAAGCACCGCACGAAGGGGAGATCGAATAGCTACGAATCACCGCACAATGAGGAGACCGATTAGTCTATCTAATCTCTTATACTTATCACTCAGAAGTGATAAGTAAATAAGTACTTTTTTTCATTTTTTTATTTTTTCATTCATAGTGTAATAATAAATTTTGTTAATTATTTTAAGTTTTAGATACTTACTTACTAGCGACTTGAAATTCAAATGAAACAGAAATGCGTCACGAAAATTTATTATTATTTTAATATAATAGTTAATTAGTTCTAATATAATAGGTACGGTAAATCCTCGCTCTCACTCAAGGCTCCCATAGTCCAGCGGCGTAAAGCGCCTCACGAATTTAGTGGCCAGACAATTCAGACCGCGTGGGTTCGAGTCTTATAAAATAAAATAAAAAACGTTTTAATTTTTGCAAAATTAATATTCAATCTTCAAACCACACAAAATGAAAATGAACCACACCAAGAAGAAACCATAATTATTAATATGATGACCCAATGTATAGCAAAAGTTGCACCAGAATTCGACGTCAAAAATATATATAAAATCATCCTTCACTAACTAACTAACCATAACACCGTTTCTCCGCAGGGGTAGGCAGAGAGGACGGGCCGCCAAACAACTCGGTCTTGGCACACACTCCTTGCCTCGTTCACATTCATACATCGTCTCACACATCCTCTTCTATTATTTTGACTCTTGATGCAGCCCGAATCAAGTATCTGATTCACTTGGTCTTGCCATTTTTTATATTAGCTCCACTCAGAAGGCCATGAGAAAAATAATTTCCCTCAGGCCCTATGTCATCTTAGGGGATGCAGTGAGGAGGGTCTTTCAACATCATTTTACAACTCATCGTATTTCTACGTAATGTGTTTATTTATTAAATTGATAAAATTGAGCACAATCTTTAAATTAAATTATAATTAATTATCAATCTAACAATTAACAATGTATTACGGCCAAATAAACGCATTGTTCCCACCCGCCAGTTACGGCGGGTACCCGCTAGGAGCGAGGAACCGAGGTAGGTACAATGCCAAACCGCGCGCCAGAGCTAAGCGCCCCGTAATTTGAATGATGCTCGTAGTAAAAAATCCCAAAACGTCAGAAACATGCATGTCACTAAAAATCGGCTGATCGCGTGCCGCATGGCCGACCCGAAGAGCTTCGGCATTCTTCGGAAATATTCCGAAGCTTTGGTTCCAGCGGTAGTAAGGTTTGAACAAGATAATATTAAGTAATAACATTTCTCTTCTAAAATGTAACCATTAGTCAAAGGGTCAGCTATGCGTCTCGTGTGACATTATCTTGTTCGAGCCCTTGGGATGTACCTTTTTGACATTATTATTTGTTTGTCACCCATTGATCGAAGTTGTCACGACAGTAAATGGCGATATTGGCGATCCACGCCGCAGAGTGTTTCTTGTGTGTTAATTATTATTATTGGATTATTGCGTTATTATTATTATCTTTGGAAGGTTGAGTATTTTTAAATGGATATCACACCCACCCTTTCCACTAATCTTCCAATAGATGTAATATCAATAGTAATGGAGTGTAAAATGCTTCTAAAAATATTGATACCAGAATAATTCTATAATAATTGGATAATTACTAGAGCGCCGTTTTAGTTATGTTGCGTTGTACAATTTATTATGAGTTCCTAGGCTATATGTATTTTTATTATTTGAATTTACAAACAGATACATAAAACATACCTACTTACCTGGCAGGTCAATTGACTATATCAAACTCTAGACATCAGCATGTTTTTACATCGCACGATATTTTTACTATTACAGTTACATGATATTTTTAGATACTTAGCAAGTAATGTAAAATTATGCATGATGTCTAGATTTTTTTTTAAATATAATATCAACCTTTCGTTTTTTATGAATGGCTTGGTGAACCACCTATAACTTGAGGCACCGGCCGCGCCTGGTAGGAATCAGAGGTTTAGTATATCCAGGAGTGACGGACGTATGAGTCCATCCCTCCAATAGCTGTGCAAAGCGATGGGTCGAGAGAGTCCTGCTGAAAAGGTCGAAAGGCCTCCCTCAACCAGTCTCTCTCCGCCATGCAGTAGGTGGGCAGGCGCATCCGCTGCCAAGACCTCACCCAATGAGTTCGGGCACCCCTGCTAAGTACCAAACGTAGTGAACCACTTGGGGGTGACCTATGGCAGAGGTGTTGGTTATCCAATAAATGGTTCCCGGGGCGGCGGTACTCATACCCGCCTCCCAAATTGAAATGCCACACGTCTTCTCGTTCATTCGCTCTACAATCCATCCGAGCGTTCCTTTCGTAATTTTACTCATTACGTTTACATTGGCCTTGCATTCTTCGCGGATCTCAACGTTTCTCCCAAGATCGTACATGGTTTTACCATACTCACGCCTCAGGAATCGCAATTCTACAGCATTCAGCCTACTTTCCTTCCTTTGCTTCCTTCCTCTTCCTTCCTCTACCAGTTCCATGCCTCACAGCCATACATGGGGGTCGGTTCCAGCACTCTATTATGGATAGCTGGCTTCGCTTCTTTGGACAGTTTTTTTGTTGGCGCCACTAGCGTTCTATCCTCCGTTAATGGAGTTACCTACATTTAACCTTGTTTCACATATCTCTATCAGCCTTCCCATCTACCGTAAACACACTTCCCAAATATACTTCACAATACATACTTCAAAAACTTATCCACCTGCTCCAAGTATTCATCATTCACAACTAAGTTTCACATTGTTTTTGTATCAAACACCACGATTTTAGACTTACTTACATTCATCATTAACTCATTCTTCATACATATTAAATTATCTGTCTAGGTACATTTAAATTAAATATCTAAGCATAGTTTTCTATGTTTTCATATTGTTTAATCGAAAAAAATCCCAAGCATTTGGGGCATGGCAAATAATCATTAAATGAGGAATGGTATTTTCTTGTAATGGGTTTTTTGTATTCCTGATAATTTTGTACATAATCTCCCGTTTTATGCAATTTAGCAGAAGACCTTTTCTTTCCTTGCCATTCATTATTGTCAGGATATTTTGAATTTCCCATTCTATCTCGTGGTTTCTGAAAATATGCCTCGAGTCCTTTTCGAAATAAAAACAAAAATCCGGCATTCGACCTTTTTTGAAGTGAAAACTTTTGTAGCACCGTTGTGATTTGAAACTCGATGAAACTAAAAATAGCGACACTAAAAAGAGGCTAAAACATACATCTATAGGACTACAAGAGAATAAGATAATAATCGGGCTTCTCTTTGTGCGGTGCTTCGTAGCCTATCCACTCTTGTCTACTTTCGTTTTCTGAAGGTTTCATTTCTACGGCGTGTGAACTGCGCCCTGTATTTTTTTTTGTTATTTCTTTATCAATTTTCTTCTTGGATTTGGTCAATACGTTAAAGTTTTGTGGAAACGACGAACGAAGGTCGTTTTCAGAATGGGGGTGAGGTTTGTCTAGGTCTTGGAGGCGGATGACCGGGACACACTGAACCCCAGATTCCTACCCACCCTTTAAACCCCTTTCCTTAAAATAATTTTCCTCTCCTTCCTTTCCTTCAAAAGCTCTCCGCACAACATACCCTAAGATGAATAATTTCCCTCAGGATCTTCTGTGTGGAGCTCATGTAAAAAAAAAAGAAAAAAAAAGTACGAGATTTTAAATTAGTGACTGATTATTTGTAACCCAATAATGATTGTCTTTCTTAAAAAAAAATTGTGCCTTTATTGCACTTGTCAATTGCTACCTATCGCAATAAGGAGCCAATTTTATGCATCCCAAATAATTATTGGTAACTAAAATAACCTAGTTCCTGTTCACTCTATATATTTTTTTTTCATTAGCTCCACACTGCAGGCCCTGAGGAAAACAATTTCCCTCAAGGCCTATGTCATCTTTGGGGATGTTGTGTGGAGGGTATTTTTGGGGAAAGGAAGGAGAGGAAGTTTTGGGAAAGAAAAAAGTATGAATGGTAGTTAGGAATCTGGGGGTCAATGTGTCCAGGAGTGACAGACATATGAATCCATCCCTCCCACTGTGATATAAGGCGTGGATCGAGAGTCCGGTTGGAGAGATGAAAAGGTCTCCCTCAACCAGTCTCTCCTGATCCGGCCCGCCATGTAGTAGGTGGGCAAATGCATAGGTTGCCAAGACCTAGACACAGCTCACCCCGTGAACCCGGGCACCCCCGCTAAGACACCAAACATATCTAACCACTTGGTGTGACCTATGGCAGGGCTGTTAGTTATCTTGTAAATGGTTCCCGGGGCGGCGGTACCCACACCTGCCTCCCAAATTTTTAATTTGATTGTTGTTTTTCCTCCCAAATATAAAATGATATAATAACAGTCTACCGTTTTGACTTCTTGGGATTCTGTTTTGGTTTCCTTCAAAATAATATTTATGTAACCAATCATTATGTACCTACGATAGATAGACCGTTGGCAAATCGAGAACGAATTAAAAGGATTCTGAAAGCATCGTAATTTAAACGTACTGCATACAGGAATATACGGAGGTCGTCAAATGTTCGTAATGAACGGACGCCCTAAATATGGAATGAAGTGTGATATACGTACGATATACGCGGTTGCCAAAACGGCGGCAATATGAAAGGACGCCCAAAAGACTCTAAAGTATACGTACCTATCAAAAATTTGAATACCCTCAAAACACAATTTCTGGATAATTCTTTTACTATCACTCTTTTGTCAACCTAAAAACATGTGAACATTCACCGCAATTTTATTTAAAAACCTACCGTAAGCAGTGGTAGCCAAAAGGATGCGAAGTGAAAGGACGCCAAATCTGTAGCGGGATGTATATATATATATATATATATATATATATATATATATATATATATATGTTGACCTCACTGGGTGGTTTACCCGTGCTGAGGCCTCCATTTCATATACAAAATTATATATATATATAATATGTATATATATATATATATATATATTTATATGTTTTATAAAATAACGGAAAAAAACGGAACAAAGGTAAATAAAAAACATACGATTAAGATAAATTAAACTTAAAAAGTAGAGATTTAAAATGAACGTAAATTTAAAAATAAATAATATTATATAAGGTTAAAAACGATATTTTTAATAAGTGTTGTGTGTTTGTGGGTGTTTGTGTTTTATATTGGTTTTGTGTGTTACTTGGTAACCGACGAGTTCATCCAAAATCAATTAATCGAAAGCAAATTCATCGAAAACGAGTTCATCGAAAATCAATTCATCGAAAGCAAATTCATCGAAAACGAGTTCATCGAAAATCAATTCATCGAAAATCAATTCATCGAATGATCAATTCATAGAATCGCCAATTCATCGAAAAACATTTTTTTTTGTAGATATTAGAGCTGTCAAAATTAAATACCTAAGGTCTGTTTAACTGAGTTAAATGTGTTTAGCAACTGTCAGTTTCGTAGTGACAAAGTAAAATTTATAGATTATCTCTTCGATTTCAGATTGTCTGATACTGCAAAAAAGGGATATCTAAGGAACGGTGACCAGACAACTCATAATGAAACCAACTCATAAACAACTCAGAAATTTCATTAAGAGTGATAATAAAAAAATATTAAAAATTGGTTAAATAGGATAAGTTAGGTTAGGTTAGGTTAGGTTAGTTTAGGTTAGGTTAGGTTAGTTTAGGTTAGGTTAGGTTAGGTTAGGTTAGTTTAGGTTGACCAATGCTTTTTTAACGTCTCGGTCCACTCGGCATTTCTCTCAAATATCAACAAAATATTTTTTTTCGATGAATTGGCGATTCGATGAATTGATCATTCGATGAATTGGTTTTCGATGAATTGATTTTCGATGAATTGGTTTTCATGATCTCGTTTTCGATGAATTTGCTTTCGATGAATTGATTTTCGACGAATTGATTTTCGATGAATTCGTTTTCGATGAACTCGTCGTGAACCTGTTACTTGTATGTTTTATTTTTATTTTATGCTATGATATTTTGGTAGTATTGTCTATTTTGGTCTTTAATCCATTTTGTAATTTTGTGTCGGAATTTATTTTTGTTTTCCTGTTGAATAGTTTTATAGCGTGATATTGGTAGTGTCTTTGTCCAAAGCTTGTATTTACAGTCGGAGTTTTTAAATTTTCTTTGTATGCTTGTCTAATTGGTCTGTTTGTAATATTTTGTGTTTGTTGAAGGTTGTTTGTTTGGTCAAAAATGTAATTTAGTAGCGATTTAACGTATAATTGTCGTATGTCTAGTACGTCACAACGGTTGAATATTTGGTCTGTATCAGCAAGTCTATGTTTTTTAAGTATTACCTTTAAGATCGTTTTCTGCGCAATTTCCAGGTGTTCGATAGCTGAGTTTGTTGCTCCTCCCCAAGCAATTATTCCATATTCTATTATAGACTGACATAGAGCAAAATATATTGTTTTCATTTGTTATATTTTGTATATGTTTCTTATGTTTAGGAAAATGTGTATCGTTTTGAGGAGTTTATTTGTGACTTTGAGTTTGAGTTTATTCCAACCAGAATGTATCTTACTTGAAAGAGAGAGTAGAAGAGAACAGAACTAGGGAATTTTTGAAGAGTTTTGACCTGTTCCTGGATATTACAGATTAAAAACCTGAGGCAGTATAAAATTAATAATCGGATCCTGCATATAACATTTTGATTTGCTTAGCGATTTTCAGGTTCAAATCCTGCGGTAATAGGTATAACGTCTTGATTTGTTTCAGATATTTTTGTAGGTTCAATCCTGAGGCAATTGATTTGTTTCGGGATTTTTCAGTTTCAAGTCATGCGGTGGTTTAACATTTTGATTTTCAGTTTTATATCCCGCTGCAGTAAAACATTTTGTCTTGTTTCTGCATAATGCATGTTTAAAAAGATGTTGATTTTAAAGTTTTATGAACCTGAAATGGCTGAACCACGTACGTCAAAATAAATTTGTTTATTTAATAAAGGTACCTACAGGTTGTTAAGGGACGAACTTGACCCATAAGCAATGATTCGTGACATTCTTTGGAGTCAAAAATTTAAATGAAATTTGGGTCTGCGGTGACTTTATAGGTGTCTTTTTGAAAAAAAAAGTTTCTTTAAAATCAAACAAAAAAAAATCTTCATAAAATGTTGTCACTGGTCGTTCAGGCGAGTAACCGACCAACCCAACCCCGTAATTGTCCGTAATTGTCCAATACCCACTGTTTATTTATGTTTTGGGTTGAACAAAAAAAAAATGTCAACCGAAGACCAAAATTTCATTTACATTTTTTTCTCCCAAAAATGTCAGAAATCACTGGTTAAAGTATGTGTCTTAACATCTTGTATATTTTTTTGTGTAAACATATCCATATAATACGGCATGTATAAATAATGTATTATTATATGTTATTTTAATTATGTTAATGGCACATATTGTGCCGTATGTGTTGAAATATATAAATTAATTAAATAAAACAGCAACACAAATCATCTGCTTTTAAATACAACCTTACAGTTAGCATAATTCGGCAAAAAGACCCTCCACCCAGAATCCCAAAGGATGACAGGGGCCCTGTGGGAAATTATTTTCCTCAAGGCCTCATGTGTGGAGCTAATGTAAACAAAAATATTTGAAAAAAAGGATTTGTCATAAATAAACCAGTAAATATTGCAAACACAAGGAAGGGATGTAAAGTGTCTTGAAGTAATCTACATATTTCACCAAAATGACATAAAGAATAATAACAATTTAACTATATATTATAGTCTTTACTCGCATATATTATAGGTACGTACTTTATCCAGAAAACGCCACGGAACTGTGTACAATTATTATTGGCGTGCAGGTGTCGTTTCAAATTTGCATAAAAATATGAAATTAACGTTTATTGGCTTTTGTATTTATATGTTTATTCAAAGTCTATTCATTATACACATGTTTTATTGCAGACAACTTTTTTTTACTAAAAACGGTGTTATATCTCACAGTCCATGGAATGTACTTATTTACCTATAATATTATACTGACCGCAATACATTATTTATTCGGTCATTGGCTTCACTTCAAGAATTTATTTGAATACCAAAATTAGTTTTTTTACACAGATGAGTTTTAATGATTTACGAATCAGATAATATTCATGGACACTTTATAATAAATATGTAACATAATTTTGAACATCAGCCTGTTTTCTTTGTTTCGTCTCTTTCTGTGGGATTTCGAAATATAAATAAATAATTAGATAAAGTTTTGTCTTGTTCAGTTGCTGTAGTCATAACTTTTGACTCGTAAGACGATTTTTTTAAATATATCTTTTTGCATTTCCATTTGTTTTTCTTGAATAAATGAATGAAATGAATGAAATGGAATCTTGGAAATGGAATTTAACCCACTCCTCGACTTCCGATCGAACTGAAACTCGGTAGATGGCCTCATTGGTGGCACTCAAACACACACACTCACATTTAAAAAAAATACAGAAGTGAACAATTTACATAGAAAAAACATAAAATTTTAATTTAAAAAACTACCAAAATATTTAGTAATACCTTCTAACCACTTATTCCTGATATGATTTTAGATTTGGGAGGCGGGAATGGGTACCGCCGCCCGGGAACCTTTATTGGATAACCAACACCTTTCCCATAGGTCACCCCAAGTGGTTCGCTACGTTTGGTGATTTAGCTGGCGTGCCCGGGTTCATGGGGTGAGGTTTGTTTAGGTCTGGGAGTCGGATGACCAGGACACACTGAATCCCAGATTCCTACCCACCACCCTTTTCCTTCCTTTCCTTAAAAAAACCCTCCACAAAGCATCCCTAAAGATGACACAGACCCTGAGGGAAATTATTTTCCTAAGGGCCTCCTGTGTGGCGCTCATGTAATTTTTTTTTTAACTTATATCCTATTTTGTTACTATATGTCATATCAACAAGAAAGTCGGATTGTGTTTAACGTAATATAAGCGACTGAATCACATATTATGAGACTGCACACTCCATACGCGACTGTCACAAATTCTATATACGAGGTTCAACAGTCAATAAATATGTTATTATTTATTATACAATGTTTGCAAGCGATATCCTCTAGATATATTTGATTTTGTTTACCAAAAGCATAAAAGTTTTGAAGAGAAACAATATTTGACTGTAATTAATTGTATCCAACGAGTTTGATATTTTTTGATATTGCAATTAAAGAATATGAAAATTTAATGTAACCTTAAAGAATATGAAAATTTAAACAAAATTTAATTTTTGATATTGCTAGATGTAGTAAGCGATTATTTGCATTGTATATAAAGTTATGTTGCAAAAGATTTAAAAAATTTGTCATATCCTTAATCTCACGTGCACGATCATTCTCGTCCTCATTTACAATTAAACCACTATCACTTGATTTCCACTTCAGGTTAGGTAGGTTGTAATCCCCAAGAATAATAATTTTACAGTTAGGGTATTTGTATAGTAGATCTTCAACGTCTTCGCTGTGACTTCGGTAGATTAGAGCATCAGATAGAGATGGTGTGTACACAGTTGCAATTATTATCTTTTCTACGGTGGTATCAATTTGTATAAAATAGTGGTTCACATTCAACAAACTGCAAATAAGGGTATGAAAACTTTAGGATTTATATTAAGAACAATTAAAAACTTTGAATCGTTACAAATCATTAAACTACTGTATACATCCCTTGTTAGAAGCCTAATAGAATATAACTCCATAGTCTGGTCGTCCTTCTACAAAATTCATATTCATACTATTGAAAGAATTCAAAGAAAATTTCTACGTTTTGAAAATTTTAAACTTCACATCCCTTTAGAGCACATAAATTACCCGTCGTTAATGAATACTTTAAATATTCCAACATTAGAAAACCGACGAAAAATAAACGACCTAACTTTTTTATTAAAATTATTAAACTCTAAATTCGACAGTTGTGAACTCCTGCAATTAATAAATCTACATGTACCTACACGAACAACTAGACAAACATTGACATTTTATATACGTACATCTCATTCGAACTATGATTTACATTCTCCAATACAACGTTTGCATAGTCTTGGTAACAAATACTTAAACAATCTGGATGTATTTGACAATAATTTGAACTTAGCAAACTTCAAACGCCATATGTGCCAACTATTTATTTCTACCTATCCCATAAACTAATGAAAACAACAATTTTAAACATTACCTACTTTATGTCAACTACTATTATTTTATGGACTATATTTTGTTTCTTATATTTTATGTTACCTGTATTTTGCTAACGCTTATATTTTATGTAACCTAAATTAAAATATTTTTTTTAACCCTTATATTTTTTCTAACCTATATTTTGTTTTTAACAAATATTATGTTACTTGTATTGTGTTTTGTACTTTGTAAACCCATTCTTTACACTGTAATTTAAAAAAATGTACTGCATTCTATGTAAAAGCCCTACGGGCGTTTAAATAAAATAAATAAATAAATAAAATAAATAAATAAATAAAATAAATAAACCTATCTTTCAGTCATATGGGTTTTTATGTAATAAAAGATGTTACTATGGAGCTAAAAATGGTAGTTCTATGTAGTGATTGCTTACAACAAAATTTTAATTGATTGGTTACGTTAGCCACACTAATCCCAACACTTCGGCAACTCAAATATATTTTGTTTCAATATCGGACTGAAGAGAGCTCCGCCTGAAGGCATAGCAATGGTTGATTGATGATTCAAAAGATTTACTTCCTACGACCCAAAGAAAATACTTAACTCTTGTCAGTTAGTATATCACCAGAACAAATAATAATCTCATTAGATTGATAATTAATCATTTTAAAATACTGCGTAGTTTTCTAAACAATTAGGATAAAGGTAAGTCATCCACTAACAAACAAGTAATTAAGTACTTTCTCTAATATTTTTTAATAATTTTATTCTATTTATTTTTATTAAGTTTATTTTGTAGAACTCCTATTTTTTAAATTTTTTTTTTAGCTATAACGCATAATAATAATTACGAAGCAGAAGCAGAACTTGTTTATAATAAACTGTTTTTATTTTATACATTGAATAATATTTAATAATATTATTATTCAATGTATAAAAAAAAAATTCTACAAGTATTTCTTGCCCGCCTGAGTTTCAACATTGCAAAATAAAGAACAAGCAACGTGGCGTCTTGTTTTTTTTTAAACTCTATATTGGATATTTCTACGCTCCTGAGACGAATTTATATTTCGCAACTAGTTGCATGCATGTTCCAAATGATTGCATGACAACAAAAAGATGGTGTAAGTTGCATAAATTTAAAGTCGTGCAACATTCAGTACCACAGCAACCATGGCACCATCAACAAAAAAGCTTTTTTCAGCAATGTGGAATGTTGTTGTACACAATTCTCCCGCAGTTACAAGAAACACAAAACTGCAATGGATTCGCGACACTAGTTGTATAAAGTTTTTGAACTTCGCAATTAGTTGCATTTTGACGACCTCCGTAGTCCAGTGGGTAAGACTCTTGACTCACAATCCGGAGGTCGCGGGTTCGAACCCGGCATGCGCAAATAAATTTTATTTGATTAATTTGTATTATATCAAAATTAATTCATTTAAAATAATATAAAGTATATTTGCGGCATGTTCCAGAGTGGAAGATACTATCAGTATCGCCCTGGTGTAAGACCACCATTCAGAATTGAAACGTTGCTTGAAAATGGCTTTAGCCGTGTTTGGTGACCAGATCTGAATAGCCAGGTACTTCCCAACCTTCCTCTTCCCCACCTCCTTCCCCTCCCCACTGCCTTCAGCCTCACAACATACCCCAATTGGGGATGCCATAGTCTCACTGGATCCAGACGGGAGCAGTTGAGATTCTTGTGCGGTATTCACTGTAAAAAAAATAAAAAAAATACCACAAGTGACATAGACGTGTTGTTATTTTTTCAATTCAATTTAATTTTTTCATTTCAAAACATTACAAAATTTCAAAGCGTTTTTAAAACAGAGAAAATATTAATATTAAATAAGCCGATTTAAGCAATTTAAACATCAATGACGCATAACAGCAACAAAGCTTGCCGTCTAAATTGTGCTTCATTGATGTTAAACTTATCGATATTCGAAGTGATTCTATTTAACCATTGGCATAGTTGCATACACGTGAAACTAGCAGTGCAACTAATGTCATGAAAGAACTAGAGCGCAACTAGTTGCGTAATATAAGTTCAGGTTTATGGAAATGACGTTAAATGACTGAAAGTAGTTGGGCTAACCTAGAAATTTCACGCTGCAAGGAATCACAATGTTTCCACACATTTTATGTTTAACGACCATTTGTGAATTGTGTGGTTTCCAAGGATTAAAATCCTACGCACCATAATCTTGCGGCTTAATACTAATGGTTATAAAAAGAGTCAATGAAGTGTAATTTTAATAAGGTAGGTAGGTACCTGGAATTTTCATAAAATAATAAACTCATTTATCTAATTGTAAATGCGTATATGTATAGAATAAATGCTAAATTGATTAAATATCTCTTCAGAGAAATAAAATCACAATTCAATGGTTTTTTAACTCGTTTCGGAAAAAAACATGTTCGACATTAACAGTTCGCTCGTAACGGGGGATAAATTTAAATTTGACGACATAAATCTGCAGGTGTAAATCCTCGTATCATCGTTTATAAGGAAATATTATTAGAGGTTAAATAAATAATACCAAATGGTCACGAATTCTCACACAAGACTCAATGCAGTAAGTAGGTAAGTAGGCTATGTTTTGAATATGAAATGTTATTTTATTTCTTTCTGAAAACACGAATTAAAATTCTTACATCCATATAGGTATTGAATGGGAATGGGATTATGTATCATTTGACATTAAAAAATGACAATGGGAGATATTTTGGAAATTATTGGGTACACTAGGTTAAATTTATAATAAATTTAAATTCTTCTTCTTCATGTGCCCTGTCCGTTCAACGGACGTTGGCTATCATGTTGGCTATGCAGACTTTGTTTACTGCGACCCGGAACAGCTCCACGGTAGACTGGCCAAACCACCGTCTCAGGTTTTTCAGCCATGAGGTTCTCCTTCCAGGGCCCCGTCTTCCGGCAATCTTTTCCTTTCCCAATTTAAATAAATTTTAAATATATAAAAAAATATATAAAATTTAAATAAATCTTTAAATACTTCACTTTCCGGTAGTGGTAGTGGATCAATGGAATATTTGACCGGTCAGTGGTTGAGTGGGCATAGCGCTTGGGTCCCACCTGGGTGTCGCGTGTTCGATTCCTCAGCTGGCAAAGTCCTCCATCACAACACAAGCGACATTTTCGGCTTTCTGTAGTGGTAGTAGAATATTTTCAAACAATGTTGGGTTATTCGTAACCCGGGAATGTTTGTCTTTCTTTAAAAAAAATAATAACAATAATATTTCAAAAATACAAATAAAAGTGCCTTTAGGGCATTTGACTTTGAAGCAGGAATTATCGTTTGAAACCTTTTTCTCGAAATTGAAAGGATTAAAATCAGATGAATGAATTTGTGATTTTTTTTTCTGTGGTAAATTTGTAGATGAATCTTCAAATTTTAGGTCCCGGATAGGCTTGTTGAAAAATTATCGATATATCGTTATTTTTAATTCAATACATCGATATTTTAGCCGATATATTTTGATCCGATATATCGATACAAAATATCCAATATCGAAAATTGTATCAAAAACGATATTTTTTTTATTTATGTAACTAAGGTCACTAGAATCCAAAACCGTATAGGAACGCACGGAAAGTAACTGTATTGGATCATGACGTCTGGCGGTTGAAATTTTAACTATTAATAGCTTACAAATCTATTGTCTTTACATTAGTATTTGTGATCACTAATACTATCTCATATATGTAGGTACATACAGAGAAATGTATGCTATTTTAAACCACTCCTACGTTTTGGTTCCCAATTGTCTATGATTATTGACTATACCTTGTTCCAAACACGAAGTCCTTTTTCACAGATTAATATGCCAATAGAATGTTGCTGAGACGCATTCAAACTTTGTAAGCGTCTCAGTTTACATATAAGTTAGAAGACAGCTTTTTAGTTTTTGATATTTTTGTAATTATTACCTAACTAGCTTTTTCCCGCAGCTTAGCTCGCATGGCATTAGGGGATTTCCACTCAGCCTCCTCCACCTTCCCTCTCCCCACTCCACTCCCCCCCATCAATCCCCCTCCCCCTCCACCCGCCCCTCCCACCACTCCACTCCCCCCATCAACCTCCTTCCCCCCACCCCCTACCCCTCCCCACAACCTCCTCCGTCCTTCCCCTTTCCCCTTCCTTCCCTCCCCCTCTCCCTCCCTTTCCTTCCCTCCCCTAACACCCTTCCCCCCACCCTCCTTCCCCTCCCCTTCCCCCCTCCCCGTTCCCCCCACTCACCTCTTGCATTCCACACATTCATTCCCGATACATTCAGTTTTCAAATTGCTCGCATGCCACCTGTTATAATTTCTTATACAAAATTCACAATCCAGGACTCAACGGTAGTTTTATACAAAAAAAAAAACGAACAAAAAAAACAATTATCCAATTTGGTTCAGTCGTTCGGGCTTACGCGCACACATACATTTTGGTGATTCATAGATAGTTAGTTATTAAGTACGAATAATTATTATTCTTTTTATATTCTACCAAAAAAGGCTAAAGTTCGGTGTTTGGGTAAAATTCCTAAAAAATAAAACTAGTTATTTTTATACTAATTTGGGGTCGGGGAATCCGAATCTGAAAGAATTAGGCGGCGGCAAGCAATATTAACTGAACTAAACGACTTTAAAAAATTTTATACACATACAGGAAAATAGCCATTTTGGAAGCATTTTGATTCCTAGAAAATCAAACTAGTTATTTTTATACTAACTATGGGCCGGGGAATCCGAATCTGAAAGAATAAGGCGGCGGCAAGCAATATTAACTTAATTACACGACTTAAAAATTTTCTATACACCACACATGAAAATAATTATTCCGGAAGTATTTTGACACATGTAGTACAAAGATCATAGAAAAACACGATAACATAGATGTTTTTACCACACAAAATTAAGTGTTGCCATTAAGCAGTAATATTTATAACGTAAAATAACATGTTTATATTTTAAGTACTTATTTTTTATAATTGATTCTCAAATATTTTAGGAAGGTACACCAACTAGTATTGTGGAGTTTTTATGCCTTGACGCGAGTAGGCGTTATAAAGGGGCACGTTCTTTTGTAACACAAACCATGTTACATTAACCCGGCGTAGCTGCTAAACTACTTGAAAACAGGGATGTTATTTGCCGTGACGCGAGCAGGCGGTATAAAGGGGCACAAACCATGTTACACAAACCTAGCGTAGCCGCTAAACTACTCGAAAACAGGGATGTTTTTTTGCTGTGACGCGAGCAGGCGGTATAAAGGGGCACAAACCATGTTACACAAACCTAGCGTAGCCGCTAAACTACTCGAAAACAGGGATGTTTTTTTGCCGTGACGCGAGCAGGCGGTATAAAGGGGCACAAACCATGTTACACAAACCTAGCGTAGCCGCTAAACTACTCGAAAACAGGGATGTTTTTTTGCCGTGACGCGAGCAGGCGGTATAAAGGGGCACAAACCATGTTACACAAACCTAGCGTAGCCGCTAAACTACTTGAAAACAGGGATGTTTTTTTGCCGTGACGCGAGCAGGCGGTATAAAGGGGCACAAACCATGTTACACAAACCTAGCGTTAGGTTAGGATAGGTTAGGGACGCGAGCAGGCGGTATAAAGGGGCTCAAACCATGTCACACAAACCTAGCGTAGCCGCTAAACTACTTGAAAACAGGGATGTTTTTTTGCCGTGACGCGAGCAGGCGGTATAAAGGGGCACAAACCATGTTACACAAACCTAGCGTTAGGTTAGGATAGGTTAGGGACGCGAGCAGGCGGTATAAAGGGGCACAAACCATGTTACACAAACCTAGCGTAGCCGCTAAATTACTTGAAAACAGGGATGTTTTTTTGCCGTGACGCGAGCAGGCGGTATAAAGGGGCACAAACCATGTTACACAAACCTAGCGTTAGGTTAGGTTAGGTTAGGGACGCGAGCAGGCGGTATAAAGGGGCACAAACCATGTTACACAAACCTAACGTTAGGTTAGGTTAGGTTACGCATTTTTAAGACTACGAATTTTCATACTTTTGATTTAAGAATACGCCGTTGAGATAGTCGTAATTCATCAGGTTAATGTGTTAATACGACGGACGAAGAAGACTTGGTCGATTTATAAGGTATGTTTTTGAGAGCTGGTAACACTGCCGGCACATGTTTTTGTATATTTCTTGTTTTTCTATGATCTTTGAACTACATGTGTCAAAATACTTCCGAAATGATTATTTTCAAGTGTGTGTGTATAGAAAATTTTTAAGTCGTGTAATTCAGTTAATATTGCTTGCCGCGGCCTAATTCTTTCAGATTCGGATTCCCCAGCCCATAGTTAGTATAAAAATAACTAGTTTGATTTTCTAGGAATCAAAATGCTTCCAAAATGGCTATTTTCCTGTATGTGTATAAAATTTTTTAAAGTCGTTTAATTCAGTTAATATTGCTTGCCGCCGCCTAATTCTTTCAGATTCGGATTCCCCGACCCCAAATTAGTATAAAAATAACTAGTTTTATTTTTTAGGAATTTTACCCAAACACCGAATTTATTCCCCAAAAAATCCATTACGGGAGTTTTATACTTAAAAATGTGATACCTGCCTATCCAATTAAAACAATAATTGTTGTGTGACATTATGTCAAAATTTGAGAATGACATTTTGCAAAACAAAGATTCTTAAATAAAAATTCTATTGTAGAAAATATTTAAGCGAATTTATTTGAAGTACCTACTTCCCTAATAATTTTAATCGATTAAAGAATTATAGATATCTTACTAATCGTGCCACCTACTGCAATTTTTTTCATACAAATTTCGTAATGCCAGAGCTCTGAGCTATAGCCTGTAATATGTTCATATTATTGTAAAGTTTCATTAAAATCTATTCTGTAAAGTAGGAATTAGTATTTTATACATATTTGAATTTTAACATCAAAGAGATGTCCATAGTAACCTAATTTAAAAAAAACATCGTTTCCAAGGCGACAATTGGCGTTTGCAATAAATCGATTTTGTTAGCGACATAAAACGTATGATAAACAATTTCATAACGCCAGAGCTTACCAATATATATAGCCTATAGATCTCGCAAATAATGTAGCTTTCTATTAGTGAAAGAATTTTTAAAATCTATTCAGTAGTTTTTGCGTGACAGAGTTACAAACATACATCCATACAAACTTTCACCTTTATAATATTAGTAGGATAAAAATGAATACTGATAAAAATACCTTCATTTTTATTTAGATTTTTGTACATTAGAATAGCGTATAAAAATTACTATTGATAATATTGAGCTAAATACACTATTATTTTAAAATCGCAAAATCTTTTGAAAATTTGACCGATGTATCGATACATTGATATTTTTCCTCGATATTGATATTTTAATAAATGGGTTTCAAGAGGGTTTTTTACCATATTTTATTTACAAAGGTTGTTTTTGGTAATTGGTGATATCTTTTAAATATAAAAATCTCGCGTCACGTTGTTTGTTTGCGATAAACTCCGAAACTACTTAACTGATTTTGATGAAATTTGGCTTACGCTGTGTACCTAATTTGATCCAACTTAAAAGATAATAGTTTTTATCTCGATTATTGACCTCAATATTTATTATCGTGAATTAAATGTTTGTTATAGGACAAAGCTTTGTAATTATTTGTAAGTTTGTCGACAAAGCACTTGGTTATCTAGGTTGGGTAACTATCCAGTAGATGGCGTTGTGTTTCGTTAGCCACAGCAAAGCGTGGTAGGGTCAGCTAGTATATATATACATATTAATTATTATTTTTAACTTATAAACTAACGTTTAGACAAGATTTTTATGCATAGCACAAAGGGTAACAATTATTATAAGCAATAATTATCAGCCTGAAACATTCATCAACATTGAAAAATCTTCCGAGAAAAGATACTTGCCGCCAACGGCACATGAACCCGTGTCCTTCTGATTGCTGGTCAGCTGCTCTTGACCACTGAGCTATGGGGGCTTATCAAATACCCGCCAAATAATTCAATATATACTAGTGTTTCATTCAACAATTACTGCTTATTATATTTTTTCCACCTGAAAACAACCAACTTTATTTTTTCGAGAGAGACATTGTAAGTGTTAAATCCCTCGCTAGGTGGCGTAGAGACAAATTATGACTACATTTATTGGGGAAATACTTAAACTTGTCAAATATTAATTATTATTTTTAATTTATAAACTAACGTTTAGACAAGATTTTTATGCATAGCACAAAGGGTAACAATTATTATAAGCAATAATTATCAGCCAGAAACACTCATCAACATTGAAAAATCTTCCGAGAAAAGATACTTGCCGCCAACCTCATCAACAATGTTGATGAGTGTTTCAGGCTGATAATTATTGCTTATAATAATATATACATATATTGGTAATTGGTGATATCGAACATTATAAAAAAATAATACTTGTTAATTAGGTACTTACACTAAAACTTCTATCTGCAATTTGTTCACGACAAGCGTGCGGTACACCTGCTATACTAGTATCTTTGTTTCGTGTACTCTTATTTAAAATACGTTCCTAGTACAGGTACTTACGTGAATATGTGTTTGTACGTAGGCGATATTTAAGTACCTTCTCATGACCTTGAGCACGCTAGGTCATCACCTTGACCTCAAACCACGAGTTGACCTATTGTAGTCAAGTGAGTCGTATTGACCAGGACATGTAAATATTTTCATCTCGAGTCATGATGCTGATAGTTAGTGAAAATAATAATTATGAATACATACGTCTAACTTGTCCATTAGTCGTGTAAATAAATAAGTACTTCAGATCTCTATTTTTATGAAAAGCAGAACTAACAAGGAACTCCAGTGAAAAATATTATGGCTTTAAAAAATACGTTCATATAGAATATAGACCAATAAACGCTGATTCTGAATATATATTTTTTATTTAATAATGTTAATGGCAGAGTTGTTAAAAAATTATTAAAAAGTCCATTTTTAATCGGGTCGTAAAAATACGCCGTCAAGTTGGCATTATTGAAATTTTAGTGGTGACGTCACTGTTCGACGTGTCGTGACGTCACCGTAACGTCATTGTATGGGAATGTATTATATGACACAAGCCATCGTATTAATTTATGCGTTTATTTATGTACTGTTTATAGAGATTTAGTCGTTATGTTTATTGAAACATTATTCAGGCCTAAATAATGTTTCAAAAATAAAGGTATCTCCTATTAGTTTATTTCTATCATTGAAAATATTCAAAAACTACTCCACAAAAAAAATAGTAATGCTTCTTCTAGAGAGAATACTTCGAACAACGGAATTCAAAATGGCGGTAGTGGGTCAGCTGATTTCTCGATTCTATAGTAATTTTTCAGGAGTGATGACGTCACACGATTCACCATACATACGGTGGTTTTTTGGGGGATCTTGAAAAATTAAAACTTTGACAATTATTTTAACTATTAAAAATAACGCTAAAAATAAAAATAAAAATGCAGTTATTTAAGTTAGTAGGTCATTATTCATTAAAAAAAAATAAAAATAATGGACTGGAGTTCTCTATTGTCGCTGTTGAGAGTGATTCATCACTAATCAGAATAATCTTTAGTAAAATTAATTATTTTACTTCTTGTTTCATTTACTACCAAAGGTTGTCTTTCATACCATTTGTGATGTACCTACCCTTTGGTTTGGATTCAGAACCATAGGGCAGAATCTACGGCTGTCTGAAGTTATTGAACGTGCTACGTAAAATGTGTAGACGGAAAACAAAAGAAAAATTGTAGCTAAAAAATGAAATCTTTACTAACCTTTTTGTTCTACGCCAAAAACATATTCCAAGTACTTAAAACAATATTGTCATTCCTTGATAACTGACTCTTCCACATAACTTGATGATTTTTTTTATAATAATTTCCCTCCGGGCCAGGGCCTGTTAGTGAAAATAATGCTCTAACTTGTCCATGTAAATACGGGCCTGTGTCATCCGAGATGTTGTGTGGAGGGTCTTCTTGAAATCCATGTTGTAGGAAGGAGGAAACAGAGAGGCCGGAAAATCGTTCCACAGCCGAGCTATTAAACTCAAGAACGAGTCGAAGAAGCGACCCGTTTTCGTGTGAAAATGTCAACCGTGTACACATGTTGGGAGCGCTTGGCGTGTTTGCCGCTTAGAGTAACAATATAGTTATTACTCTGAGGTTTGCCGACTGTTCACCGGTGCGGAAGGGATCAATGACGCTAGTTCCTCGGTGCATCTTACATTGAATTACCGGTAAAACACGGATAACATTCCCACCCAACCGCGAGGTCTGCGCTCTAAAGATTGCAATCCATTCGTTAAGGTGGGAGAATCTGTCAAACGGACCGCCCGTTTCTGCACATAGTCGAGGGTGTTTTTTTCAGGTATTTTGGAGCTCCAGACCAGAGGTGGCTGCCAAATTCAGCCAAATATAGATGATGTTCGAACTACAGTTGCACTTTTTTAGCCTTCTGGAGACCAATATCTCAAAATTAATACAAAATTAGTAATCGAGCGGACAAATTTGTGACGCAGGCGCAGGTTCAATGCTTCGCTATCTACCGATGCTCCATCATTGTAAAAGTAATGTTCCCCGTTTATCAAGACGATGTTCCATCGCGATGGAAGGAATTCAAATAATGTCAGCTTAAAGTCGGATCCATAGCTTTGTCATTTGCCTTGACAGTCCCATAACAACATTTTGATGTTTGTCATCAACATCATAAATATAGTCAACTTTTGTTGTGTTTCGAGCTTTCCATGATCGACGGAAAACATTTCCTAAACATTCCATCTAGGGTGAAGCGGGATGGTAGGCGGGGGCGGCGGGGGGGGGGGGGGATAATTAATTTGTTGACAGATGCCGCGCAATGCGGTCGTGTATGGAGAATTAACGGAACGGCCTTTTGTGGTTATGTGCAACGAGCGGGCATAATCACGAGTTTTAAATATTATTATACCTAAATATAATATAATAATAAAAATATTTGTTATTTTATAATTATTCTGTTTTTGACGTAAATATTTACGTCAAATTCTTAATAGTAACTTTAGGTCGTGCAATAATCGATATTAGTCGGAAATCTTGCCTGATAAATAAATATCTATTAAAATATCTGTGTTTTCTCCCTGATGCATATCTTTTTCATCAGAACGCATTTTAACATTGATATAAACGCCAAAAACGTCAGACGTCAAGTACTCATTGCAAGCGTCGACACGTCATTATCGCAGACCACAAGCCAAATTGTGCACTTCCAAACATCGCACCAATCTTTCAACCGTGTTTAGTGTTTTAACAAACGGAGGAGACGGAAAACAAAAAAAACGTTGATTTGATGTTTGATGGACTTCCACGGCAAATCGCGACAAATGTTTGAGCTCTGGACCTGCCTTAATGTTTATCATTCTTTGACGCGGTTCTATAAACATCGTTAAAGCGCTGCAATAGCGGGGGGGCCCAAATAATATTCGATATGTGTTATTACGGTGCAATCGAAGCTCGCTTGTATGTAGCTTGCTTTTATCGAGACCACAGCTCACGTATAAATATATATGTACATAATATTCGTGCTCTTACAGAAAATAAGAAATTATTTTTTTCGCAACACATCGATAGAATCGACAAGAGAGCATGATTGCACGAATGTTTTTCAATTCTTGAATACGTTTTAAAAATCGAAGCACGAATGATGATTTTTTTTATTTGTTTATCATCACCGGTGGTCTGAAGCCTTGAGTTTAAAATAATCATTCTTTTATTTACTTTTATTATATTGTCGGTAAATGGGGCAGTCGATATTGCAAGTTCATTAACTCGAACAGAACAAACTGTCTTACGTGGGCTGGTTATAACGTATTGGCGACCTGAGGCCATATTGTTATTTTCTCTGACTAGTCAGAATACAATGGAATATGGTAACCATTCTTCCATGTTGATGTTTTAATATAATATAGTATTATAAATTAATTATAAAATTTTTCTTGTTTGAAATGTCTACTAGTAATAATTTACAAAATGAATAAAATAACAAACTGCAAAAGGTGTTTAGCAAGATTTAAATGTTAATAAATAAATAACTTATTCGTGTGAATTCTGGAGCGGGAGAAAGCCCTTGAACGGTGAGTTCCGGCCTAACGACATTAGTGCATCCTCGCAGTCCAAAAGCCGAATCTTCCGTCTCGGTTTCGGCCGAAACCGAAACAGACACTTTTTTAGATATGCTAAAAATCTATTGTTTACTGAAATTTGGCTTAGTTTTTACACTTATGCAGACAGTTAACACGTGTTAAATGAATAAAAAAAAAACAATAGTTGAAGTATGTGAAAAAATATGTAAATATTTTTTTGTTATATTACTGATATAAAACAAACAAAAATGATAAAAAATTAACAAAACATGTTAACTGCATCTTGGATAAAAAAAATTGTCTATAAAATACATTATAAAGGAAGGATCTCATTAATTGATTATTTTTATTGCGCTTACAATCACAAAGTTCAATGAAATAAATGAAAAACAATGATTGAAGTGTGTGAAAATATAATTATTTATTTTTTTGTATTACTGCTTTAAACTGTAGTCCGTAGTCCAGTGGGTAAGACTCTTGACTCACAATCCGGAGGTCGCGGGTTCGAACCCGGCATGCGCAAATAAATTTTATTTGATTAATTTGTGTTATTTCACAATTAATTCATTTAAAATAATATATAGTATATTTGCGGCATGTTCCAGAGTGGAAGATACTATCAGTATCGCCCTGGTGTAAGACCACCATTCAGAATTGAAACGTTGCTTGAAAATGGCTTTAGCCGTGTTTGGTGACCAGATCTGAATAGCCAGGTACTTCCCAACCTTCCCCTTCCCCACCTCCTTCCCCTCCCCACTACCTTCAGCCTCACAACATACCCTAATTGGGGATGCCATAGTCTCACTGGCTCCAGACGGGAGCAGTTGAGATTCTTGTGCGGTATTCACTGTAAAAAAAAAAAACCAAACCATAATATGCAGTCATGCTATAATGTGACACACGAGCCACGAACTCGCCAGAAGTCAGCCAAATGACGCGCGATAATTCACGAACGCAGAGTTTCGGTGCGGCCGAAGGTTCGGCAAGTTTTCTGCCAAAACCAAAACTGATGGCGAAACTAGGTTTTTTTGCCGAAACTTGCCGAAACCGAAACCAAAACCAAATCTTCGGTCGGTCACTAGTTTTTAGTTTAAATTTTTTTATCGCTACTACTAGTAGAACACATCTTGGCCTTTGCTATAATCGAGTAAGTATTTTGTAAGCCTAGAAGAAATATTGTACCAGGTTTATAAAATATGATTTGAAGTGTGAAATCTCGTAGTTGCGAACCCCTTTTCGGATATGGTTTTATTATATATAAAGTGAAAAATGAAGCACCGACGAAAATCATTTTAACATACGAAATAAAATAAAGCATGCATTTTGGCGACCTTTTTTTGCACAATTCAAAAGAGGCAAATTATCACCATCTGCGCAAGGAGTGCGTAATTTCGTTGGAATTTTATGAATTGGATCGATTTCACGATTGTAAAGGCCAACGTAGTAATGTTTTAATCTTACAACTTAATTTTCACCATGAACTAGAGAGCTTTGAAATTTCCATTTTTCTATCTGTTTCGAAGGCATTTCACTAATACCAAAAGGGTTACGAATCAGCTTTTGGATACCTTTCGATTCGGTTTTTAACGAATGTTTCGCTGACCACATTTTAAATCTCGCGGATAAGCTATTCAAAAATACTGAATCCTCTACTAGACCGCGTATCCATCACACTAGATCGAATAAAAATGACATAAAAAACGTTCCAAGTTATAAAACCACATTCGGACAAAGAAACTACACTTATTTTGCAAATAAACTCCGTAATATTCTTCTCCAAGACATAAAACTAATAAAAAAAATCAAATAAATTATAATTAAACAATTTTTGTCCGTCTCGGCACAGGAACCCCTAGTGAGGAGGACTAAGATATTCTTATATCTTTACCTAACATAACCATTATATTTTGTATACTTATAGCATTATTTTATATAATCGTTAAAAAAAAACCTGTGGTCCACGGACCACCGGTTGGGAACCACTAACTGTTAGTGTATGATAAATGATAAGGAAACTGATTACTGAAACTGATTACGCATAAAATGGTCATTTATCATTATATATATATATTTTTTTTTATTATAGCGTCAATATAAAATTTTTTACATACAAAATGCAATGTGAAATTAAGTACAAAATATTGTATTTCTTAGTCCTCCTCACTAGGGGGTCCTGTGCCGAGGCGGACTAAAGTTATTTAAATATAGTTCATGCATATATTTGTCGGGTTCCGCCCAGTCGTCGCAGTCCTATCCTCATTTTTGTCCTATTATGATGGTAGTATGAAGAAACCAAATTTCGTCAGATTATTTACAAACATGTTACATTTAAATTAATAGCATAATGTTCGTTGTTGCATTTTAGTCATCCTTAACTAATTCTATATTAAACATTTTTCACTTTTTGGTCACCCTTAAACTCATTATGTATTCAATGAACTCTCTGATCTTAATCTGATCAATTTATTCACAACGGTACACGAGTGGCTGAAGGCTGAACGTCTCAGGTATAACTCAAAGGAACCGCCCATCACCTTTCACACTAACTTCACGGAACCAATTCTTTCTCTGGCCTTCTCTTTCCGCTCTTCCCTTTCCCGCTTCCACCTTCTCGCCTACCGACAAATGATAATAACAGTGATAATGATGAACAAGATTACTATCTTTGATACAGTCTCGCTCGGTGATCGCTTAACTAGATACTAGAGAGGGTGTGATTTGATCACGAGGAAGAGGTAAGAACGATTATTGCAGAGAATCACGGTTTAAAAATAATGTTATTGGGCCGTTTTCAGGCGTTCCTCTAGCATGGGTGGCACCCGGAGCGTATAACGTGGTGTCCCCACCCCATTAAAGTTGAAATCAAAACCCAAATTTCGACTTCATAAAAAATAAAAATATTACTATCTAGTCAAATGTGTGGCTAGAGAGTTTCTGGGAATGGGGGTAACACTCAGGTGGCACCCGAGGCGCGCCTCTACACAGTTTTAGCTCTACACAGGAGGCCCTGAGGAAAATAATTCCCCTCAGGGCCTGTGCCATCTTTGGGGATGCTGTGTAAAGGGTATTTGAAGGAAAGGAGGTAGAGGAAGTTCTGGGAAGGAAGAGGATATTAGGGGTGGGTAAGAATATGAGGGTCAGTGTGTCCAGGAGTGATGGATGTACGAATCGATCCCTCCCAATGCGATGCAAGGAGATGTTCCAAGAGAGTACGGCTGGAGAAGTCAAAGAGACTCCCTCAACCATTCTCTCCAGATCCGGCCTGCAATGCAGAAGACCCGGGCAAACATCAACCCATGAAACCGGGCACCCCTGCTAAGTCACCAAACGTAGCGAATCACTTGGGCTGACCTAAGGCGAAGGTTAATTATCCAATAAATGGTTCCCGGGGCGGCGGTATCCAGGTATTGTCAGGTTAGTAAGTGAACCGGGAACGCTTGTTATGAACTATTACCACGCGAGTAGCAGTGCGCGGGGACTGGACTCAGTAGCTTACGGTCGTCCAGCTTTAGAACGTTTTTTTTATGAATATGCATTTATTCAAAATTGTGTTTCAACTTTATTTATAGAGCATACAATAAAATTACGTAATTCGTTGTGTCGTATTTTCTGTACTTCAGATATCTATGTACTTTTAAGTTCACACTTTAATAAGTCGGAAAGTCACGCTGCGTCGGCATTAATGAACCTCCGCAATGAAAGGTTCTGTGTGCACGATTGTACCGAGGCCGAGGTAAATATTAACATCAGGTATTGTGGCTGGGAGGCAATTCTGCAAAACATTCTGCAACGAAATTTAAGACACGTTATAAAAAATAAAGGGAATCTTATTTTGATCACATTATGAATTTAAATTAAGCCCACACAGAAAGCAGTGGAGAAAATAATAACCCTTTTAATGCCCCCTATATCATCTTTGGTAATGCTGTGTGGGGGGTCTTTTTAGGTAAAGGAAGGAGAGAAAGTTCTGGGAAGGAAAAATGAATGAGGGGTGGTAGGAATCTTGGGTCAGTGTGTCCAGGTGTCACAGACGTATGAATCTATCCCTCCCACTGCGGTGCAAGGTAATATTCCTAGGGAGAGCTGGAGAGGTTTAACATTCCTGCTGGAGAGGTTTAACATTTTTTATTTTACAGGAGGCTCTGAGGAAAACAATTTCCCTCACGGCATATGTCATCTTTGGGGATGGTGTGTGGAGGGTCTTTTTTAGGGAAAGGAAGTAGAAGAAGTTCTGTGAATCTGGGGGTCAGTGGGTCCAGGTGTGTCGGACGTATGATTATATCCCTCCCATTGCGGTGCAAGGCAATATTCCTAGAGAGTCCTGCTGGAGAGGTCAAAAGATCTCCCTCAACCAGTCTCTCCCGATTCTGCCTTCCACGCAGTTGGTTGGCAGACGCGCACGCCTCCAAGATCCGAACAAATCTCACCCTGTGAACCCGGGCATCCCTACTAAGTCACCAAATGTAGCGAACCACTTGTGGTGATCTATGGTAGGAATGTTGGTTTTCCAATAAATAGTTCCCGGGGCGGCTGTACACATATCAACGGCTGTACACCATCAACTTCAGCATTTGGCTACTGGGACTCCAAGATCAAACTTTGAGAAATTGTATTTGGATCGTATCAAGAATACCAGAATAGCAATGAAGGGTTGTTTCAGAGAATTTAAACAATTCATCAAATCTCAAAGTTAAAATTCAAGTTCTGTGAAAGTCTATTCAAATTCATTATTATTTCATTATGGGCTGGTTGTTTGAATAATTTTATTTGAAATTTGATGAAATATTGAAATTCTCTGGCACAATCCTTCCTAAGCATACGATGTATACATGTGAACGAATCAAAGAGTATCTGCAAAATTCAAAAGCAAAATGATCAGTTTAAGGGTACCTATTCTTAAAAGAATACATAATGTGCTCTTTCTCAGATGACGCTTATTGGACTGTTTTAAGAAAAATTCCTTTTTGTAAACTATGCTTTCATATATTAAGATGAATTATTTGTGTACGCCCGTACATATGCAATAAGAATAAGAGTAAATAGTTTCGTCCATATACAAACTAGATTCATTTATTTATTTATTTATTTATTTATTTATTTAATACAAACGGCATAAGTATGCCATAAACATTAATTACATGTCACAAATTCATATTCAAAATATTAGTAATGGTAAAACAGTGTATGTATAACAGTTAATTGTGACGATACATTGGTAAGTGACACCAGAGATACATTTACATGCAAAAATCTATAATAGAAATAAAATTAATAGTGACTAAAAAAATATGATAGCATAGCCGTCTTGTACCTCTGTTCCGTGCAGTTAAATAGATCTATCACGTCTGCATATCTATTAGTAACTTCATGCAACCTAGGTAAAAGTGAGTGTTTCGTATACTCAGTCCGATTATTGTTACATTTAAAAAGGGTTTTAGAACGAGTGGTTCTCGTGGGAATATGAAATTCAATGAGCTTAGTTAGATCAGGACTGTCTATTCTACCATTTACAATTTTGAACATTAATATTAAGTCTGATATAATTCTTCGATCTGACAGTCTTAGTAAATTTAATTCTTTCATCAAGTAATTATAATTTATATTTTCAATGGGAATACCGAGGTTAAAATTAATATGTCTTAAGAATTTGTGTTGAATTTTTTCGATTGAATCTGAATGTATTTTAAAATGGGGGGACCAGATCGAGGAGTTATATTCGACTTGACTACGTACTAAGGATGTATACAAAATTTTTAAAGTTGAAATATTCTTGAAACCTCTGGAATTTCTAAGAACGAAGCCAAGCATTTTGATACCTTTATTATAGATTGAGTTTATATGGGATATGAAGTTTAATTTAGAGTCGAAAGTTATGCCCAAGTCACTAATTTCTTCGACAGAGGTAAGTGTTTCATAACGCTTAATAAGATCTCGATAGGTTTGTTCTGATTCACGTACGAAGACCAGAATTCAAACCTATTGGTGAATTTCGCACACTGGGTGCTTATTTGGCTGATAATTGCCGGTGTCAACGGTTGTTAAGGAGAAAAAACAAGTGTTGTTTTCGTGAGTCTTCCGATCGTAATGCAGCTGTCAACATCATCGTCTATATCGTGACAAGCTATCATAATACGTGTAGTGAATTTACCGCCGGTAACTCACCATTTCATCGCATACGAACTAAATAACGACTGCCTGTGGACCAGCCCAGCCAAACGACCACGAGGGACCCACAAACCGGGCAAGATTGCCATCAGTATCGTAAGTCCCTCTGTGATATATCTTTGTATTTGTTTCAATAAACATAGTCTATCGAGATCCACAAGCATAACATATAGAGTGAGCATTCAGCTTCACTTAACCCTTGTAAGGTAGTGCCATCAACGCGCTCATCTTACATTACTGGTGCCGAAATCAGCGAACTTTAGATATAAAATTCTGCAATTGCAAAGCAAAAAAATATTATGAAATGTTTCGTGAATTTAAATGTTAATCATTTCGAACTGTTAATTTGAAACAGTGAAGTTTGGAATTAGGTATCTAGTTCTTATTCATTTACGACCTACCGTAGGTACTTTTAAATTATAACAAATTCTATTGATTTATTCCATTACCTTTCGAGGTACGTTTCTATTTTCTACTCGTGTTTATTATCAAAATGGCGCCAACTATTCAAACATTGCGCCGAAAACGGACATTAGCAAATAATAGATTGATAAAAACGCATGAAATCGCAAAAATCGCTTTACACGATGTAACGAAGAGCGACTTACTGTTGGCTCATTATACAACTCTTGAAAGGATAGTTCTTGAATTTGAAACATCTCACGACGAAATATTAAATTTAGATGAAAACGAAATTGAGGAAGATAAAATTCGCGAAGCTTTTGATGAAATGTATTACCAAATTGTCGCAATTTATCAGAAGTTGACCAGTCAACCAGTCGAATCTAAGACCGCGAATGTATGCACGAACGTCAAATTACCAAAGATAAGCATTCCAATATTCTCTGGCGATATCAAACAATGGCCCGAATTTTATGATATGTTTAATGCCTTGATTCATGAAAACAAATCATTGTCAAATATCGAACGCATGCAATATTTGTTTTCGAGTGTGTCTGGCGAGGCATTAGGCTTAATTCGGACATTCCCGGTCCAGGGAGCCCACTATTTGGAAGCTTATCAAAGACTGATCGGGCGTTATCGCAACGCGCGCGAACTGGCATTTACGTGTTGGCGGGAAATGAAAAATGTAAATTTTCCGCCCAACAATCCATACGAATTTCGCCGCGTTTTCGACGTGTTTAACGAAAATCTAACAATCTTAAGGGAATTGGATCTCCCTACAGACAATTGGGACTTCGTGCTTTGTTATTTGATTCTGTCAAAATTGGATTCACTAACGAGATGCGCTTTCGAACAACTGCAGTCTCCTACTGAGTTGCCATCATATTCGAAACTAAAGGAGTTTTTATATAACCAGTGTGAAGCTCGTATACGAGACTTACATTTTTTGTCTCCCGATCGCAATCATGTTGAAAAACACCACGGTGTAGGATCAGCGTACAAACCTCCCGCACGTAAATCTGAACAGCCTTCCAAAAAACATACTTCATCGCTTCTTTGCGATGTAACGAAGGTGCGACCCGAATCCAATGGGTCCGCGATCTCGATCAATTTTCCAAAGTGCTCCTGTTGTGAGGAAGAACATTTAATTTCCAAGTGCAAGGCATTCGCGCTAAAATCAGTTCAGGATCGCATCCAATTCGCCAAAGCTCACCGCTGGTGCTTTAATTGTCTTCGTTCTTCTCATTATCTTAAAGATTGTAAATCTATATTTAAATGTCAGAAATGTAACCAAAAGCATCACACTCTACTCCATCGTGATGAAACCATATCTTCTAAAGAGGGGGGTCATCACCCCATGACGTCTACGGACCAAGAGGACCCTCAAATTAGTGTCCTCACCAATTTAGGTGACAGGTCCGTAGTTCTATTGTCTACTGCCAAGGTTAACATTCGCGATTCCTCCGGTAGGTTTCAAACTTTTCGTGCGTTGATCGATTCAGGCAGTCAAGCTCACTTCATCACCGATCGCGCTGCAGAGCGTCTAGGCATCCATCGTACGACCAGTTCTCAAAGAATTAGTGGCTTAGGCCAATCTTCCGCAACTGCGTCAGGTGTCATTCAATTAGAAGTTGGTGTTGAGGAACGGGTTCTCTTTAATATCATGGCACTCACGCTGCCTACTATCTGCGGCAACATGCCAACGGTTCGATTAGATAAGTCGTCATGGCATCAATTGCAAGAATTACCTCTTGCTGACCCTGACTGTCACAAACCGGGACCGATTGACCTTCTTCTGGGTGCTGAGGTCTTTACTTCTCTTTTGAGACCTGGTAATGTGAAGGGTGGTCGTAATCAGCCATCAGCTTTCAATTCTGTATTTGGTTGGCTTCTTCTAGGTTCGGTTGGTTCTGACGCCGGTCACGAAATAAAATCGTTCGTCGTAACTAACGAGGACCGGCTCCATGAAGAGGTTCAGCGACTATGGGAGTTGGACACCATTTCCCAGTCTTCACAGCTCACCCCCGAGAAACAACTCTGTGAACAGATGTACTGCGCGGACCATTCCCGTGACACTTCGGAACGATACATCGTAGCCTTGCCTTTTCGAGAAAGGGACAAGAATATCTCTTTTCCCGGGTCGCGCGAAGTCGCTTTACGCAGATTCCATTCACTTGAACGCAAACTCACAGCAAATCCAACGTTCTTCGCCAAATCTCTAGTACAAAGGTTGTGGATTTTAAGGGTTGGTTGGGATGACACCCCACCCGTTGACATCGTTCATCAATGGGAACGTTACACTAAACAATTACCGCTCTTGAAGTCGTTCGAAATCCCTCGTTGGGTTTCAGTACCTCACCTGAAATCGTGCCAACTACATGGCTTCTCAGATAGTTCGGAAATCGGATATGGTGCGGTAGTTTACTTACGAACCTCAGACGTTGACGGTATCGTCCAAGTCTTTTTAATTTGCGCCAAGTCTCGAATCGCCCCCACCAAAAGTATTTCATTGCCTCGTCTCGAACTTTGTGCGGCAGTTCTTCTTGCAGAACTTCTAAAATTCGTCAAGGAATTATACGTACCCTTGCTTTCAATCTCTAATACGTTTGCGTGGTCCGATTCAACCGTTGTGCTTGCATGGTTACGTTCTCCTCCATATCGCTGGAAAACTTTCGTAGCGAACCGTGTTAGTCACATCCAGGATGCCCTCGAAGATACTTTGTGGCATCACGTATTATCCGGCAATAATCCAACGGACGTCGCTTCACGTGGTCAATCCCCAGCCGATCTAGTTGATAATACGTTATGGTGGGCGGGGCCACCATGGCTAATTCAGCCAGTCGATTCTTGGCCATCCTTAGATGGTAATGTCGACGAAATTGAACCTCACTCTGAGGAACGAGTTCAATCGTTATTAGTCCAACAAGATGAAAATTTGGTGGACTTACTACTAGTAAAAGTTTCTTCTCTCCGGAAGATTCAACGCATTCTCGGTTATTGTCATAGATTCATTTACAACATACGTAACAAAGAGTCTCGTCGGTCGGATCTTCCATTGAACCGTACCGAAGTTCACGCTTCGCTGTTGACAGTACTTAAACATATTCAATCTGTACATTTCAATGATGATATCAAGCGCTTGAATGAGGGCAACCTTCTTTCGAAACAAATGCGAAAGCTTAATCCATTCATTGATGACCACGGTTTGCTCAGGGTGGGTGGCAGGTTATCTCGATCTGGGCTTGAATTTGAGCATAAACATCCTGCCCTACTTCTTCGTGAATCCAAGCTCACTTTTCTTGTGATAGAAACTCTCCATCGAGAACATTGTCATCCAGGCATTAACACGATGCAATATTTGTTGACACAGCCGTTTTGGATTCTGTCGCCCAAGCGCGCCATCCGCCACTGTTTGTCAAAGTGTATACAATGTTATCGCATAAAACCAGCCCCTCTAGAACCTTTCATGAGTGACCTATCCGCTGCTCGTGTTAATCAGGTTAAACCATTTTCGATTGTGGGCGTTGATTGCGGTGATCCGTTTCACATTAAAGCTGGTAAATACCGCGGCGCTAAGATAGACAAAGCTTATCTTTGCTTATTCGTATATTTTACCACCAAGGCTCTACATCTCGAAGTAGCTTCAGATCTGTCTACCGAATCTTTCATTGCAGCGCTACGTCGATTTGTAGATGGACTAGGTCGTGTAAATGCCATACACTCAGATTGCGGTACAAATTTCGTCGGAGCTAAAACTCATCTTAATTCGTTCATGCACACTGCTTCACAGTCAGAACAAATCGATTTTCGTTTCAATCCTCCATCTAGTCCCCATTTTGGTGGCATATGGGAGATTCAAATTAAATCGGTTAAATCTCATCTTTATCGCATAATTGGTAACCAAACGTTAACTTTCGAGGAATTGACAACACTCTTCGTGCAGATTGAGGCCATGTTAAACTCTCGACCTCTCTACCCGATGAGTTCTGACCCAAACGATTTGCGAGTGTTAACTCCAGGTCATTTTTTGACTTGGAAACCCTTGACCTCCGTGCCGGATGAGGATTATACTGGTCTGAAAATCAACCGTCTGAGTCGTTGGCAACTTATTCAACGTTTTCAACAGGATTTTTGGAAACGATGGAAGGTTGAATACCTCCAATCGCTAACTCAGCGTGCGAAGTGGACCAAGCATTGCAGATCACTCTCTGTAAATGATGTGGTTATAATCCGAAGCGAAAATACTGTCCCTTTGCATTGGCCTATTGCACGAATCGATAAATTGCACCCAGGTCCAGACGGCGTTGTGCGTGTCGCTACGGTCCGTACATCTAATGGTTCTATTCTCACGAGACCATTAACCAAATTATGTCCACTACCTAGTCAAGTTGACTAATCGTTCTCGCTGTCGCGGATAATTTTAATAATATAATAATAATTTTTTTTTGTTACGTCTTAGTATATCGTATCACCTAGTTTAATTCTTTCTCCGTTCACACAACATTTCATAACATTTCATGCTTTGGTTAAGGTTTAAATTTTTCTTTAAAAATACACTTTGTTGTATTTTGGTGGGTGGAATGTTTCATAACGCTTAATAAGATCTCGATAGGTTTGTTCTGATTCACGTACGAAGACCAGAATTCAAACCTATTGGTGAATTTCGCACACTGGGTGCTTATTTGGCTGATAATTGCCGGTGTCAACGGTTGTTAAGGAGAAAAAACAAGTGTTGTTTTCGTGAGTCTTCCGATCGTAATGCAGCTGTCAACATCATCGTCTATATCGTGACAAGCTATCATAATACGTGTAGTGAATTTACCGCCGGTAACTCACCATTTCATCGCATACGAACTAAATAACGACTGCCTGTGGACCAGCCCAGCCAAACGACCACGAGGGACCCACAAACCGGGCAAGATTGCCATCAGTATCGTAAGTCCCTCTGTGATATATCTTTGTATTTGTTTCAATAAACATAGTCTATCGAGATCCACAAGCATAACATATAGAGTGAGCATTCAGCTTCACTTAACCCTTGTAAGGTAGTGCCATCAACGCGCTCATCTTACAGTAAGGGTAGAGTTGTTAAGTTCATAAGGATGAATAATTGGTTCACTTATTCTGTAAAAACTTATTGAATAACACTTATTTATGTTCAGATAAAGTTTGTTAATAGAGCACCAACTAATTAATTTGTTTAAATTATTTTGTAGACAGGCACAATCTTCAGCGGTTTTGATGATTTTAAATATTTTTAAATCATCTGCAAAAAGCAATACATCTACATCTTTATCAAATATGTCAACAATATCATTAATGAACAATAAAAACAAAATTGGGCCTAAATGGGATCCTTGAGGTACACCACTGGTAGCTATAAATTGATTGGAATAGAACAAATTAATTTTTACAAGTAGAACTCTATCAGATAGATAGCTTGCAAACCAGTCTAAAAGTTTTCCGTCAATACCGAGCTTACGTAGTTTAACCAGTAGAATTTTATGGCACACTTTGTCAAAGGCCTTGATAAAATCTGTGTATATGGAATCGACTTGAGTTTTGTTAGCTAATGCATTTGATATAAAGTTTTCATATAATGAGAGATTTGTCAGAGTTGACCTGCCAGACAAAAATCCATGTTGATTTGGAACAATGAGATGGTTAATATATGGGGAAATTTTATCAAGAAGTAATTTTTCAAAAAGTTTCGGAATTATAGATAGCTTACATATAGGTCTATAGTTAGTGACATCACTTTTATTACCCTTTTTTAGTATAGGTGTTAGATAACAACGTTTCCAAATGTCCGGGAAGCAACCTGTATCAAGCGATTGATTAAACAATAGACAAATCAGCTCAGCCAGTGAAGCAATGCAATTTATGAGAATATTGGGGTGCACGTTATCAGGTCCGGCCTTTTTGTTTTTGTCTAGAGATTTAATTTTAGATTTAACGTCGTTTATATTGATGTGTACAGCAGGAATATGCATGCTCTCAATAAGGGAAGGTGGTGGTATGTAATTTTCTGGGATATCTTCGTCATATACACTTTTGAAGTAATCAGCAAAATAGTTAACCTTAACTTTCATATCAGTGCTACTCTTATCTTTGAAGTGCATTGAAATGGGTAAACCTTGTTTGTTTTTTCTAAGAGAGTTTACATGTGTGAAAAAGTTTTGTATATTAGAGGGTATAGATTTTTCGATTCCATTTATATAATTATAATATGATTTTTTTGACAGTTTTTTACATTGAGTTCTGTAATTGTGAAATAACTTATAGTCGTTAAGGGATTTAGATTCTTTAAAGTTTTTGTGTGCAGTTTTTTTGCAAATAATCAGGTTGATTAACTCGCTGTTGAACCATTTCGGGAACTTCGCTTCTTTGAAATGTGAAAGTGGTACATAGTTTTCAATGGCCCTGTTGATAATTGTGTAAAAAATTTCAAGATTGTAGTTAATATTATTGTTGGGGTGAAGAAATGACCAGTCTTCATTTTTTAAGATATTGGTTCATATTAGGATAGTCAGCTTTGGAAAAATTATAAGTAAAGTTGGGAAGAATAGTTGTGTCGTCTGGTGAGTTATTCAACAAGATAGTTATGCTTAAAGCGGGGTGGTGGCAGTCTAGGGGGAGGAGCTCGTCAACTGATTTAACAATGTGAATTGAGAGATCACTACAGAACACTAAATCCAGCAGCCGGTTATTGGTATTGTAGACTTGATTTACTTGATGTAGAGCGAGTAAGTTCGTCATATCTATTATTTCACGAGCATTTTCTGGTAGGCTTAAGTTGTTATAAGAGGTTTTATTCATCCAATCAATGCTAGGGGTATTATAGTCACCAAATAAAATTGTTCTGGCATCAGGGTATTTATTTTTAAAGGTTTCGAGGTATAAAAACTCAATTCTTTCAAGAAAGGTAAAAAATATAATATAGGATTGAATCACCGATACAATATTGTATTTGTTTACCTTTCTTGAAAGAATTGAGTTTTTATACGAACAAAACATACAATTATTATAAGCAATAATTATCAGCCTGAAACACTCATCCACATTGAAAAATCTTCCGAGAAAAGATACATGACGCCAACGGGACTTGAACCCGTGCCCTTCTGATTGCCGGTCAGCTGCTCTCCCAATTGAGCTATGGCGGCTTACCTTATACCCGCCAAATGGTTCAATATATACTAGTGTTTCATTCAACAATTACTGCTTATTATTGTGCTATGCATAAAAATCTTGTCTTAAACGTTAGTTTAACAATTAAAAAAAAATAATTAACAAAACATACCTTAGTTTGTTTTTATACAAAATAATTAAATTACCGCCATCTATGAACGAGCAGAATGTGAATCAATTAAAGTTTTTCATCCTTACTAATTATGCCCCATTTTGTGCCCATGTATTTTTTTGTTTACCTGAGACATTTTTTTCTACATGCTTAAAAGATGGGTTCATATTGTGATAATTTAATTTTATACTTAGTTGAGATGAGATAACGAAGCTAAGGCTCGGTATAAATTTATCGCAGCTAACGAATTGGCGCTAGAATTGCCTCAAGCTAGAATGCGACCGTGAATGTAGGCGAAAAGGCTAAATAATAATGAATCTACGTCTACGTTATTTGCAAACAAAGTGCTTATTATCTGCCAGTATTACACGAGTTATACCGTAGTTCAATTGGACAACCGTATCGAATCTATTGAACTGTTAAATTCCACTCGTCGGCGTCGCGAAAAACGGGTTTATTTTTGCGTGAAATAGATTTTACGTAAGTTATTTACAATGTCGAGCGAATTTTTTGCTAGAAATGCAGCAGTATTATGTCAAAAATGCTTTTAGCCTCGTTTTTTAAATTCACACAAATAGCGGATGAGAAGAGTTGGAATGTTTTTTTAAATTTAATGTTAAAATTCACGGCATTTCGATTTTTTATTTGTTTTGACCGGACACAATATATTCCATTCTTATACAAGTACTCATTTTATATGGGTCCCAAATGCTATTGGGTGTTAGTTTTTTCTTTTCTTATTTATTGCATTCGCTTCCTAACTAACTGCATAATTGCAATATAAATGAAATATTAATACAATAACAATATTACATAACTTGGAAACAAATACTCCGATGTTGTTGATATATTTAGTACATCAATTTTATTATATAAGCATACCTTATTGAAGTTTTTTTCATCAAATAGGGGAATATTTTGCTAAAGCTATCAAAATTGACTAACACATTGACAGTATTTTGTTGGCTGAAAGAAAAAAAAACTATTTCGGATTTTTTGTATTTTGTACCTACATACTGTGTGGTTCAAATTTAATACCTAATATTTTTACTTTGTATTTATTTTTGTGCAAGTGTTTTAAACAGTAGTTTCCTGCACTATTTACTAGTATAATTTCGTTAATATTGTTATATATATGTATGTAAAAGCCTAAATAGGCGTAAATAAATAAATAATATCATACCTTAAAAATCATTCTACATTAACCCCTCAGGACGCACGCCAAATTTTGTCAGAAGGTCATAATATTTCCGCTTTGGAATAAAATTCAAATAGGTAGATATATTAAATGTTTCTGAACGTATCCGAAAACTAAAACATTTTTGAAAGGCGATAAAACACGCTTTCAATTTTTATGATTCGAAATAAACGTTTAATTTTTGAAATATAAAAATTTTGAAAGCAAACATAAAAAGTTTTAAAAATTGCTCACCTTATGTTTTTTTTAACTAAAATCCCAGTTGTCCCAGGTCCCAGTTGCGACCATTATCTTTCTTTATTTTTCTGCATCTTGTTCTCTTTCATATTTTCGTTTAGATCATAAGTGTTATCTTCTTCTTCGATGACATACTACAATATAAAAAGAAAGTTGTTCTCATAAAAAATGAAATATATGTATTTACATTATCGTGTACGTATTTAAATATAACGTTATAGTTGGTTACGTTACTGCTTTGTCATTTCATGTAAAAAAAATTAAAAGTGACATATTTTTTTAATCAAATTGCGGTTGGGTGTATAATTTAAATATTTTGTAGTTTACTTTTATATTTGAATACAAAAGCGTGGTTTTTGTCTTTCTAATACTTTTATTACCATGACAGTAAGGGAGGAACGACAATTTTTATAAGACCTACATATACGAGTTTTTCCTAAAAGCGAACAAATTTGTCTGAGAGATTAAAGAATATTTTATTTAAGTTCACTTATCTTAAGATTGAACAATTAAAAAAAAAAAAATATATATATATATATATATATATATTTATATTATTTGATCCTGTCACCAAGGCATCTAGATATATATAACGTTCCGATTCTGAATGTTCGTATTCAGCAGGGCGATTCTGAGAGAACTTATCACATTATCTCGTACAAATTCTTCTGTTTTAACATGACATCCCGACTTCTTCTTTCATGCACCAACCCTTAAAATTTGACATAGCTAATCAACTCAATACAAGCAATAGCCAAAAGTCACAGGATTAACACAGTCCACACGGTATCAATCCTAAACAAATAAATAAAATACTTTACATTATAAACCACAAATCTGAGGATAAGGAAATAAGATAACAAAACATATAAATAAAACATTAAAAATTGGGTTCCCTCCTAGGTCCATTGAAACTTTAAAAAAACTGAAGGCTTGCTACAAACACTAAACAGGTTTGTCCACCGTGCGTAGGTAGGTACTTACGTATGGAATAATGTTATTGGGTCACCAGTGCTTATATACGGCCGGTAATTCGGTTCGTTAGAATTTGTTGTCGGTCTGTTCAGAATTCAGTGTCAAGGCTTTTCCTCCCGAAGCTCGGAGCTCAAAGCCTGAAGATCGAAGCTCGAAGGTCTGACCTACAATTCCGCCGGTGTGGCTGGCTGCGTAACACGATGATAACAAGTTATTTGAAACTCAAAACTGGTTGCTTTCTTTATTGTGTCGAGTGGTTTTTGTGCGGCGGTTGGGATTTTAGAATATTGTGGACAGGATATAAATTTATATGCGCGTAAGATGTAGGGCAGTTCTGGTTTAAATCTGGTCGATTTATAAGAGGGCTATTGTTAAAGTAATACATGGAAATATAAACAAGAATCAAACGCATTTGTTTTGTTACGATTATACATTTTGTTGATTTTTCATAGTTTTGAACTACTGAAGCATGAAGATAGGTACTTTACACGCACGGGTAAAAAGACATAAATCTTGCGCTCAAGAACGGCGTTTGAAAATTTTCAATATCGAGAATCTCGTAGGTAATTCCACTAGTGATCTTCGGTCTTATCTGTTTTAAAAAAGGCTTGTAATGATAATGATGAAATGAAAATACTTAAGTCAAAACAGGACGACTGTCTTGAGCCTAGTTTAATAGTCGTTAGTGCCTAAAAATGTGTAAGTGTATCATGTACAAAAAATGGGTAACCGGAAAACCAAGTGGCACTTCTACACTCCTTTGAAAAGTGATATAAAGTCACGAGAAGTGATGAAAAAAAACTAGATTAAATGGGTTATGTTAGGTTAGGTTATGGGCTATTTTTTCACTTTTAATCACTTTTCAGTGCCAATTTGTGTTGTCACGTCAAATATTTTAAAAAACATGTTAACTAATGAATTTCGCAGAGATTCTGATGAATTGACCGAGCAAATTGGACTATTAAATAAAATTTACGTCGTAAGTTTCTGACTATTGTAAAAACGATTAGGAACTATAAATAATTATGTAACGCACGGAAATTACAATTAAAAGTGATTGGTTTTTCATTTTTAATAACCTTCTTGCTGATGCAAATTTTTTCATGCACGGGTTCTTCTGCTAAAGCTTTTGGGAATGTGAGTTGTACTATTTTCATATAATTAGGTATGCATTATCTTCGTTAGCTACAGTGCCACTTAATTATTGAAAAGTTTGTGGTGGGTATTAAAAACATTACAATTTGGAGAAAATTTGATTTGTCTTATGGAGTCTCTATTACACTAGTGTAAATAGGATTAGATATTGGCCGATGGTAGGTATCTAGAAGCAGGGTCTTGGGGTTGACTTCTAATGGCCACGCAGTTAATAAGCATGTAATAGAAATAACACCGCTACGCGGATCTTAATTGAATCAATTTGCTGTATTTTAACTGCAGATAACAGAAACCGTGGAAAGAGTCGGGAGAAACTGCAAAAAGCTGCTGCTTAAGACCGGTAGAGAAGATATCCGCGGAGATATTACCAACCGGAAGACGAGAAGCGAAGGTCCGTACAAGGTGCGACCAGTCCATAACAAGATTAGCCCAGCCATTTCTTCCAGCGTTCATAACTTTCTTTTATAACAAACATTATGTGTATAACCAGCGTATAATGAAGGTCATCAGAACACTTATTAGGGCATTACGTCAACTTATAAATGAAGTCATTTGAATTCCTCAACTCATGTTCGTTTCTTGTATTGTTTCAGGTGGTGGCTCTTTGCGCTGTCACCGCTAGCGTGACAGGAATCGAGAACAAGCAGCCAGTCTCCCAGAAGACGATCAAGGAACTCGGAGAAGAGATCCGGGACAGAAGAAACCTGGAGTATTCACTCAATCTACCGCATTCCCGCGTCGCGTCCTTCCGCTCGCTAGAGAGGAGAATATCCAACTCTCCGCCCGCGTACGTGGAACCCTCCAGAAACTTCGGAGCTCTCTACCAAGGAAGGCCAGCTTATGGATCAGTCGTCAGTAAAACCAGACAATCACTGCCTGCTCCGTCGTACGCCGTACAGATGGAACCCATGGTGCAATACTCCCAGAAAGACCCTCTGTACGATGGCAACGCCGACCATTTGGAAGAAGTTATCAACCGCAATGAAATCCAAGCCCAGCCTAAAATTTTGTCCATCGGAAATTCTGGAGATCAACTCGCTGAAAATGATTATCAAGAACATGAATACGCATCTGCTCACGGAAGTCAGTTTGCTTCCCACGGACCACCGTACGGACCAGTGCAAATACCCTATTATGAACATCCCGAACCAATTATTGAAATCATCATAAGAGAATCAAATGAGTCTCTACCCGCACCCCCGGTGCAGCCCATTTTAAGGCCGAGGAAGAAAGAACCCATCCAAGTCTTCTACGTTAAATATGAAAAGAATCCCCATGGAGATGGCAAGGATGTAATCTACGATACCCCTATTCCAGCTATAACTCCTGCATCTAATATTGAATCGGATTATCAGGATGAATACAGCACTATCGCTCCCCTTGAAAGCCTGACTCACTCTCCACCTCCGTCAACTACCCTGAGGGCAATTATTAAACCTGATTCCGAAGATTACCACAGCGACAGCGGCATTCGGATATCTTTTGGTTCTGAGGGAAAGCAGCATCGTTATCATGAACATTCACTCGATGGCAGTGAAGAGACAGCACCCCAGATTGCAGTGGCCTTACCCCAGCAGCAGCCTCCAAAGAAAAATAATTTTCCTCCTCAGTTCCAGCAACGACAACAATTACCTTCACGCGAGCAGCAGCAGTTCCAAACTCAGCGTTTCCAGCAAAGTGGTCAACAAGCACAGCAAAGAATTCAATTTCAACAACAATCTCAACAGCCTTTTCCACAGACTTATCAACAGTTACCACTTGTTAACACCCCGAATCAGCCATTCAGGGCACCGCAAAATCAGTTTGGTAATCGACCCACTTCTCCAGTTTTCAGTAATCCACCAACAATATCGCAGAATCCCCCACAGCACGTTCATCGTGGTCCCCCACAGGGTCCACTACGCAATCCTCTTCAAGGTCCTTCATTTGGCCCGCTCCAGGGAGCGGGACACAGGCAACCTCCTCCAAATTTCTCCACCCAAGGAGCACAATTCAACAATCCCAGACCACCCCCACAATTTCAGCAACGTCCAGATTTTCCTCAGAGCGGATCAACATCGCAAAGAGGACCATTCCCACCCGGCCCTCAACGACCCATTCACCAAGGACCACCACAGCAGCAATATGTTTTCAACGAGCATGAATACTTGCAGAAGAATTACCACACAATAACAACGGAGCAGCTTGAACCTCAACAAACTCAACAACAATTGCCTAGAGAGCAGCAACTCCCTGTTAAAGCACCACAAAACTTCAGAGAGTCTCCTAGAAAACCAATCCTTCCACCCGTTCCTATTTCTCAGGAAGAATACAATCAAAGGTATTACGAGCAAGTTCGACTTCTCCAGCAACAAGAACAGCGTAATCGGCCAAGACCACCGCAAAACCTCGCACCACAACCCCCACAGAGCGTTAAGTACCAGCAGCAACCGATTCAACCCCAAAATAAGCCCGTCACGGTGCAAATCAATCACAGCCAACCTCCCGCACAAAACTCTTTCTCTCAGGAACAAAATCTGAATGTTAAAGCAAATATTCAACAACAACAACAGCAACAGCAACAACAACATCAACAGCAACAGCAACAAATACAGCAACAACAACAACAACATCAACAACACCAGCAACAACAACTACAGCAACAACAAAAACAACAACAACAACAGCAACAACAGTTCCACCAACAAAATCTTAGACCACAACCACCTTTGCCACAACAACCCCCTCAGTTCCAACAAGATGTTATTGGATCTCAATTTGTTCCACCTGGTGGGGAATTAATTTCTTCAATTCCAAAATACGAGCAGCATTTGTTAATAAATCCCAACGGACAACCTAGTCAAATCCAGTACCAAAATGCACAGCAATCTCAATCCCAAACACAAGTTCAAATCCAGAAACTCCCCCAACATGGTGAGTTAACACAGCAACTAACTCAGCAAAGCATTCAACAACAATATTCCGTAGATAATAACCAACAATCTTCAGCATCTGCTGAACTGATTTCGGCATATGAACAGAACCAACAAGAGATCTATAAGCTCCAGGAAAAGCTGCGTAAGAGCGAAGAAGGACAACATAATTTGCTGTCATTTAACAGTCAACCATCGAAGGAGGAATCACAGTCAGTACAAAATTTTGGACAGCAAGTTAATATTTACAACGAGCAGTATTATGCTTTGAAGAATCAGAACAAAGGTCCTGAACAGAATAAAAATCAGGCGACAGTCATCCAAGAAAGAACCCCGCAAATTCAAACACAATACGTCTCACACAATACAAACAAACCTCCACTTTTCCAGTCGTCAACATTCCTTCCTAAGGCACCCTCCACGCCTCGTTTTGTGTCATCAACTCCCAACAGCATCAATACGGAGGCACCAAAGATAGAAAAGAAAGAGAAAAATAAGAAACCTATTGACTTTGAACTGCCTGATGAAGTTCCCGATGAGCTGAGGCAACAACTTCTCTCTTCGGGAATCTTAGAAAACGCACAAATTAGCATCCTCGATTACGATAAAGTTGGAGATATCCCACTGGAATCTCTGCCCCCAGATCAGCTGGCTAACTTCTACGGAGCTGGAGGAGGTCTACAAGTTGCTGGCAGCGAGCGAGTATCAGCTGTGGTAAAAAAAACTGGAGAAAAGGTCACTAAGAGCGTTGACAAAGATCTCGATGTAGAAGGAGCAAGTTCAGAACGCTTTGAAAGCTATGCTGATGTCAATGGTAAAAGTAAAGATGTAGAGATGAAGGTGGTCCATTTCGATCCCAATACCATCAAAGGACAACAAGTTGCAGGGAAGTATGTCCAAGACGATGCCAAGCGCGTTGATCCGGTTGCTTTGAATGATCAAAAGTACAATCGTTATCTTCCCTTGAAAGTTAACGGAGCACACTTCCCACTGCCCGATGTGCCAGAACTGAAAGGTCGCAAAGTGACATCTGTGGTGGTTCTGGCACCAGTAGATTATGACTTTGCCAAAGCAGATAAAGACGTTGGACGCTCTGAAAGAGCTGCGCCGAACAAGAGTAAAGGAGTCAACTTTGTTACCGGAGATGCACTTAAAAGGCTGGTGAAGACACCCACCGTAGAGAACTACAAGAAGTGGCTGGAAAAAGAAAAGAGCACCACTCCGGCCCTGCAGTCAGTCGTCCTCCTTGTAACTGGGTATGTACAAACAAAATTTTATGCTAGAATTTGAGTTCTTCAAGCTGCAATACATTATTGAAAGTAATTCAACATTGCATACTTCAAAACTATTATTTTAACTGATTAAAACATTAAACACAAAACATACCTTCGTCATAAATAATGAAATCAGAAAAGTTATACAGGCGTTGAATAAAAAAAATCTGTTCCACGACAACTCAGGCAGGACAGTGACAAATCAATTCATTAAAAATTAGGTGATAAAAATAGTTTTAACCTTTTCGTTATTTGTTTTTGGGGTGTTATGCCCGGACACATCTACCGGATCTGCCGGATCTGCCCTGATGATGGACACTACAACGATGTCCGAAACGTTGGCTAAAGAAGGAGGTAGCGCAACACGGCATAACACCCCAAAAACAAATAACGAAAATGCTTTTGGCCGTGAAAATCTTAAAACTTATCTAGTTTTAACCTTTTTTTAGGAGGTAGCGTTTTATTCTTTTCTTAAACATCTACCGGATCTGCCGGATCTGCCCTAATGATGGACACTGCAACGCTGTCCGAAACGTTGGCTAAAGAAGGAGGTAGCGCAACATGGCATAACACCTTAAAAACAAATAACGAAAATACTTTTGGCCGTGAAAGTCTTAAAACGTATCTAGTTTTAACATAGTTATTTTCATCACTTTTCATGACTATGTATCATTATTCAAAAGTGTGCTGAATTGTCGTTGTCGTGATTTATCTGGTTTTCAACTTTTCCTTCTGTTCATTATAAAGGTTTTCAAAGATATTTTATCGTGTCTCACATTTTTTTTATTGTTTTCAGATCTGAAGACGGCAATGAAAATAACAGGGAAATCTTCATGTACGACGTGGCCACTCAAACAGTCAGCAAGCTCGACGGCGCACTCTCCTCTTCATTCGTGGATGTAGCAGAGACCAACGCACACAGCAAAGACTTTGATCAACTAGCAGTAGCAGATACAGGCGTAGTGGAATCTTCCATTAAACTAGTACCAGCACCCGAAGCACCAGTCAAACCAACTCAGAAACCAGCCCAGAAAGAAACAAAGCACACTAACCACAAGGCAGTATTCGCAGATGTGGACGCGAAGAAACAAACAGCAGAAAAGAAAGAACATAAAATAAAGACAGAAAGCACAGAACAAAACACAGAAGTCAAGAGAATTTCCGACCCTTCAATAACGAGAGAAAGTGGGGAACAAAAGGGTAACCAGGTTCTAATCAGCTCGGGTTACAGCAGAATGAAGCTTGGAAGAAACCTCCGGAGAGGAGAATGAACAAACTAATTTAAAAGATTTTATTTAAAAGCCTTAGTGTAAGCAATTGTACATAAATCGGTGGTAAGAGTAATAAGATATGACTGAAATTTTAAATCACGACGCCATCATCAACGGGGAATATGGTTTGAAAGCGTCACCTTGTAAAATATTTTCGGTATGAATGGGTGTGTGAATTTAAAACATTATAATAATTTTATTGAAAAATAAACTAGCCATTTTGATACTGAAGAGGTTGGTTTTATTATTATTGTAACCCCAAATTATTTACTGTCTATTTCAGCGGGTAGGTATTTAGTATTTATCTGCGAGTACTTTTGTGTGCTCTTGAATTTAAAGTAAAAAAATTAATTTATTTAAAAATAAATATAAACTTATCTAAATGGAATTCTAAAAATTAAACTTAAAAAAAAATCGTTTCAGTTTTATTGAAATGTAATAATTTTCAAGGCCCATCAATGAAATGTATCAATGAAGATTTAATAAATATCTAATAAATCTAAACGAAATATGAAAAAGAAGAAGACACAGAAAAATAAAAAGGTAATGGTCGCAACTGCGAGCCCATCCCAGGATCTCATGTCTTAGCGAGACAAAAAAATAAGTTCGTATTGGTAAGACAAGAGATCCTTTTTGTTACTAGTTTTTGGGGTATTATGCTGTGTTGCGCTACCTCCTTCTTTAGCAAACGTTTCGGACAGCGTTGCAGTGTCCATCATCAGGGCATAATACCCCAAAAACTAATAACAAAAATACTTTTTGCCGTGAAAATCTAAAATCGTAAGAAATCCTTCGTTCGATCTATTATCTTCTTCTTCAGCCACAAAAAAAAAGTTGTTAGAAAATAATGTTCTTGAAAATAAGGATTGTTTATAGATGATATCTTACATTTGGCTTTTTGTTGATATAAAAGTCCACAATATATAATCGGGTAGAGCATAAAAAAGTACAAAAATGGTAATGCGGAGATCAATCTGTAATTTTTAAAAAGTACATAACTAGTTAACACAATTTTTTTCAGTGACACATAAATGAAAAATAATTCGATAGTAGAATCTCATCATATGTGTCAAAATATCCAAAATAGCTTAATTTAACCATAAAAACTAACTGAATAATGAGAAAATAAAAACAAACAAGTAACATGAAAGAAAAATATTAAGTAGGTAAGTAACATCAAAAGGGGAATTACTGATTTTCATTCTCTTCTTACAACTACTAAATTAATAATTAAAATTTACAGTATTTACACAATACAAAACCTATAAGGGGGCATACATTAATTATTAAGTGAGCTCAAAAGGGAGGGGGGGGGTCCAGCAAAATCTCACTTTACTTGAAAAGAATATACGATGTGGCCCAAATTTATCTCACCAAGGGGGGAAGTCTAGATTGTACGAAAAACTGCTCACGTAATTAATGTATGCCCCCTACGATATTGCAGATAAACAAACTTACCTGCGCAGGACGAGCAGGACGCCAATATGTTTTCTTTCTTCCAAATTCATGTGAACTTGGAAACTTAATTAGAATGTCAAAGTCGGAATGTATCGATTTTGTTCAGGAGGTTGATAAATTGTAATATTAAGGTTGATAATTGATAAATTATTAAAAAAATAGGTAATTTTTCGGGATTTGTGTCCATGGCTATTACGAATAATTTTTAGAAAAAAACTTTAGATTCGCCTTAATCACTATAAAAGGAAACTTTTGCATCACGGCTGGCGGAAAATAATGCATTTTAATTTTCAATGTCGTTAAATAAAATTTCACTTCCGACCGGACACTACGACAGCCCGCCCGCGATTTGTCACATACACAAGCCCGCTACACAAACCCTGCGTAGCCAAATAAACCATTCAAAAACGTAGGCTGTTTTTTAAAGTAAAGATAACATACACAAGCCCGCTACACAAACCCTGCGTAGCCAAACAAACCATTCAAAAACGTATTTTAACAGCGACAAAATGGCGGGCGGGCTGTCATAGTTTCGGTTCGCGAAGTGAAATTTTATTTAACGACATTGAAAATTAAAATGCATTATTTTCCGCCAGCCGTGATGCAAAAAGTTTCCTTTTATAGTGATTAAGGCGAATCTAAAGTTTTTTTCTAAAAATTATTCGTAATAGCCATGGACACTAATCCCAAAAATTTACCAAAAATATGTTTTTGTTAAACAGCCTGATATAATAATTACTGAAATCGTAAAGTTGAGTTGCGCCGTGAATTGAGTTGCCAACATGTTTTCGGTTTCTCCATGAGCTGAGGCCCCTGTACTCTGTACCTAACTAGAACGAACTTCACTCTGTAATTTACATTCATAATAATTCATAATAATAACAAAAGTAATCGCTTAGTAATCAGTAACAAGTTTCTGTTAAATTCACAATCCCACAGACCAGTGAAAATCATGGAATATTTTAATTCCAGTTTTTGGACAATAATAATAATAATTTTATTACGGAACAACCTGCAAACAAAATACTTTTCAAAGAAAATTTTATGTAAAAAGGACATTCACAAACATAACACAAGGAGAGTGCAATGAAAAAATCAAGACTCCCAATGAAGGACAAAACCAACATGCAAAACAGTTTTACTATAAAATACAAAGGCTGTCACAATAATTTATTGGTAAGTAAATCCAAGAATGATTGTAGGAATCACATCATTGAACAAGATAGTGTAATACCTAAAATATATAACAATTAGTAATTATTTATTTGAAACTTAAGTACAAAATTAATAAATAAAATAATTAAATTCTAGGTAGGCACTAAAAAGATTTATTGCCTTATTATAATCAGTTCAAATTTTGAAAACGATAATTAAATTCAAAGTAATTCTAGGTTCTAGAGTTCATTTAACCAGCGTTACAGACAAACACACAACTGAAATTATCATGTTTGATGTCACCGACGTCGACGACTATAAATTTAATCTACATTACAGATCAATAATAGCGACTCCTCGATAATACGAGATACGAGTATATCCGTTATATGCGTGATGGCCATCTAGGGTTGAATTGTTAAAACATAATAAAACTCAAAGCGTTTGCTGTTTCATCAACAATTTTTAATTACTGCCATCTATTGGGGAAAATTTAAAACATTTATCTCTGATACCACCGCCATCTTTGTAGTGACAGTCGTTTGTTTTGCTCTGAGCCATCCGAAGAAAGGTGCAAAAGAGCAGCTGATTGGATGAAATGTGAAAAATTGAGAAAACAGAAAAGTCTCCATGAGTGGCCAAGAGCGGTTGCCAGATCAAAAATGGAAACTCCATAGATATAAAAAAATCCCTTGAAGTGCTAAAAAAGTGAAAATCCCGTTAGATTTTAGTCAAATAATATATTCATAAATAATGTTTATTTAAACGACATAAAATGGCTTCAATATTAAAGTCATATATGAAATTATAAGTATACAGTATAATAAGTATGTAAGTATAATAAAAAAATAATATTTAGTTAATTTAAATAGCGCCGTTTTTGTGAAAAATCACCTCAAGGGCGCGGAAATCATCTCAAGTATGCTGATAATCATCTCGGGAATTAGCTAACACTTTTAAATTCTGATAACTGATAACAGTGATAAGTGATAACTTTACACATTCAGTTTCAAATGATGTCATTTATTTGCATAGTGAAGCAAACTTGGGGTGTAATACAACGATATTTTATTTAAATCTTATTGGTAGGAGTGGCGGTTGAAAAGTAGCTACGTTCCGAATTCACAAAAGATTTATCAACTAGTCGATTACACCAGAAACACTCAGTTTCTCCCGATATCTGGGGATTTCTCCCTCGACATGGCAAAGCTGCTCGTTGTTTGCAATGGCCGCCGGGCCGCAGCTGCGTGCTAGTCGGGGTAGTTAGATGGGTGAAATATTAAACGTTATTTTGTGAAAAATGGCCGTAATGGAGGGATCCCTGAGTAAATGGACCAATGTGATGAAGGGGTGGCAATATCGGTGGTTTGTTCTGGATGACAATGCTGGACTACTCTCCTATTATACGGTAAGTGATCGCCTTTTTGCTCCGCCTAAAAACACGTACGATTTTGACAGCTAACCTGGCACTCGTCTTTAGGAAATCTTTTGTTTTTTTCTTTTATTTAAATCTGAATTCGCACTATATTTCCATGTTATAATTTAGCTCCATAATACTTAAAGCATCATTTAATTATTTTGTGGTTGTAATCCAACTGCTTCTCATTGTTTATGTCTACGAAAACATGACGTTTATGCATGAGTTTTTAGGCAGGTAATTTGGTTATCCTGTGTTTTGCCCTTAGATTTGTTTCTACGAATCGGCCTTGTTATTCGAACAACAAGAATATCTTTCTAATTTCTCGGCACGTTCGTAAGATTGTGTAGTATTTTATCAAATAATAGTGACAGCTCTCACTGTAAACTAAAGTTCTGCCCATTGTTTACCAATGCTATTATTTATTCCTTATGAAAGAAATCACTATCAATGACATAATGAATATACAAGTCACGTTATATTCATATTAATCGTACAAAAAATGTAGCACCGCTTATGAAAAGCATATTCATTCAAAGAATATGTGTGTTCGAATGAAATAGCTATGGACGCGTCTTTTATATGTGTTCCACTTAATCGTCGGGAGTTAGGTGTGAGGAGGGGACTATTTTGTTCGGATCAGTTCGGCAGCACCACAAAATTTTATAGCACCACACCAGCACAATAAGAACACCACCAAAACACATCTACTTCGGTGCTTGGTGCTATGCGTTATGACAGTAATAATATAGGTATTATGTTTTTTAAAAATTTATTTTGCAAATATGTTATTTTAGCAAAGAAAAAGGTTTAATTAGCAGTTATTTTAATGATCTAAAAACAATCTTTCTCAGGGAAAGTTACTCCGTCTGTTTTTTGTCAGATTTTTTTTGGCCAGCAATATATCAAGCGTCGATAACCAACTATTTGAGCCAGCGAAATGGAGGTGTCCATTTCTCACTTCGAGTGCTAGTGTCGTATCTAAATATGTAATACATCTATGTAGATTTACTATATTTTATCAAACAGAATAAGAATGTTCATGTTTATTTTATTTATTTATTTTTATTTTATTGTTTGTTTATAAATATTACATAATACAATATAATGAACTTAAAATGTCCAACTAGGCAATTGCCCGTTTTAGGACATTCCAATATGATAATGTTTTTACATGTAAATTATAGTAAGTTATAGTGTTGACTATTCTGTTGGTAAAATAATACATATGTATATTCATATTCTAGAATATTTTCAGTTATACCATGACATTTTTTACTATTGTTTAGCTGACATAATAAACTAAAGTAATATTAATAGATAAAACAAGAAAAATGAATGTTATATGTATTATTGTAAAGATTTTAGAACCGTTTCCATTTCGCTTACGCTTTATTAACGTAACGGAATGGCACGAACTATATATAGATTACATGTTGAAATAAGATTCTTCATTTCTCTTCCTAATTATTACATAAAAATCTACTAATGGTCATGATAAAAAATTCAGAAGATATTTTTGATCAAGAACTATCAACAATATGAGAGAGTTCCTTGTTACCCTCAGCAGTTTCCAACAGTGTCCCTAGTTCTAGAAGGGATAGGTACCATACTACTACTTATTATTTATAAACTTCTGAAAGGCATCCAATCAATACGTGATATCCTGGTTGAAATATGATTCTATATCCTGGATAATTTCGTGCTCGCCGCCAAAACTTGTCTTCTGATACTTCCTAAGTGCAAAACCAACTTACCAATGTTGATGTCTGAGAAGATTTACTAGGGTAGCTTAGTCTTTCCTGGGACGATATACATACCTGCCACGGAGGAAATATACATATTTTCCACACAAGTATCAATTCAATTTTAAATATGTTAGTAATTTAATCTTTGTTGCTGTTATTATTGCATTTACAATGTATTGGTTAAAAATTATTTTTGTAAATAAATAAATAAAATAGCTACATATTTATTAGCATTTCATAATGGGAATATCTGTAAGCCCACTTTTCAAAAGTGACATCTGACGAATTTTATTAAAGCTCAGAAGTCTCGTGAACAATGTATGGTAAATGCTAAATGTAGAGGTGCGCTGCCACAAAATATGAATGTTTTGGCCCTGGATCGTTTGAAAAAAAGGACGGCCGGCGTAGTCCAGCGGTAAGGCTCTTGACTTGCATTCCGAAGGTCCCGGGATCCAATCCCGGCGTGGAAAATAAATTTTATTTGATTAATTTGTGTATTTCACAATTTATTCATTTAAAATAATATAGGTATAGTATATTTGCGGCACGTTCCAGAGTGGAAGATATTCTCAGTATCGCCCTGGTGTAAGACCACCATTCAGAATTGAAACGTTGCTTGAAATGGCTTTAGCCATGTTTGGTGACCAGATCTGAATAGCCAGGTACTTCCCCACCTTCCTCTTCCCTATCTCCTTCCCCTCCCTACTACTTTCAGCCTCACAACATACCCCAACTGGAGATTCCATAGTCTCACTGGCTCCAGACAGAACCAATTGGGACTCATGTGCGGTATTCATGTAAAAAAAATATATGTATTCCATGGGAATTATCTGTATGTGTTCTGGATTCCGGAACAGATTTTCACACTGGCGGGCGAATTTATGAGTAAAGTGTTTGTGGCGCGCTGTTCAAAATATAGTAACGGTATGATTATTCATGTTTGACTTTTTCATCTTTGATACTGTGAAGGAGTTTGCTGCGTACACACTACTCTAAGAAAACAGCCACCGATCCCAGCTAATGACTACTTCTTTAGGTTCATAGTAATCTACTATTATTTTGGTTTATTTACAAGGTAGGCAAGATAGGAGAAGACACAGTCAATGTTTCTTTTTTCTTCTTTTTTTGGTTCCCTCTTACATCAGAGGTGGTGGGGACGCTTCCCCCTCCACGAACCAACGTTTCATACATCCTTGCATTGTTGATCATCAGGTCAGATGTGTAAAGTGTAGTCAGAAAAGTTAGTTTCTTTAGAAATGATGCAACTTTTCATTATCACAGCACTAAATCCCATGGTGGGATTTGACCTCCTCAAAAAGTGCTTTCCACTGGCTGCTGTCCCTCGCCATTAGCCTCGTAACCCTGCTCCAGTCTTCTTCCACGCAGTCTATTCACCTCTTCTTCGGTCTTCTTTAGGGTTACTTCACAAATGGTTTAGTTTCGTTAAAGCAGTTTCCTGAGTATAATTCTTGTGTCCAATGCCTCCAAAGATGCGACGACCAATTGGAACTAACGTTGGCCTGTCTAAATATTGTTATTTATTAATTTTCCAAGTTCTGACCTTTTTCTCAACATCGAGCTTAGGACTGGTACCCATGCCTTGGTCAGCATTCATCCTCGGTGTGGCATTCAATAATCATTATAGTAACATACTTTCAGCCTATAAATGTCTTCCTGCACACAACGGCATTATGCACATCTGACGCACTCATAATTTAATTACTATCAGTGCTAAATAATACATTCACCTTTCTACTATTAATAATTCTTGTATATTGAAAAATAATATTCCTTTTAATGTATTGATTGTTTGTTTTTAAGCCGACTTGATGACTCGTGGATTCAGCCAACTGTGAAACAATATTTAATCACCTGTATTGATTGTAATACTAAACATTTATGGCTCTATAATAATCTAGTATTCTTATTCTATGACAGTACTGTTGAATCACATGTATTTTGTCTGTGATTTTTTGGTTGATTGCAAAGCATAAATAGATGATAATCTCATTAATATATTTTCAGTTAAACTTTGATTTTTTATTATTTTAGTTTTGTCAATCAGAACGGTATACTGATAAGATTTTTGTGGGTGGTCTAATCACATATGACAGTACTGATAGAACAAACTTAAACGTAAACTTAATATTCATCGTTCATAGATGGCGGATTTTCCTAAAATAATTAAACCAGCGCCATCTGTAGAGTATGTATGTATAAGTAGATTTTGAAGCCTTTTAAGAATGCACCCTATGATAGGGACGCTTGTACGGAAAATGGTTAGGACTTGTAGAGCGGGTGGATAGAAAAGCAGTATCAAAAGAATACACGTCGCACAAGTGATCTGTTATTCCTTTTTGTTTTTTATTTTATTTTAGTAATCTAGTCTTTTTACATTTCACTGTTTTCAGCTGAATTGTGCTGTGCATTGTGCCTCTCCTTAAAGTATCAGTTCACATATTTTCACACATCAGTTTTCATACTTCTTTTGTTTTTTTTTAAAGAGCAACGATAACATGGCTTATCATTTAAAATATTTCATGCTCATTGTTGACTTTCATTCCGCTATCAGAATGTTAAGGTTATTCCATAAAACTATGTGCATTTTCTTTGCTTTTATTAAAACAATCAAATGTTAAATAGTTTCTACTGAAATACCTTTTCAGTACCTTGTACATTGTACCTCAAAACCTTGGAACTTTCCCAGTTTCTAATTGTATTTTTTTTTTAAAGTTAAAAATCTTTAGCACCGTTGTGATTTGAATCTCAATGAAACGGAATTGAGCTACATCTATACGTTTTAGCCTGCGCGAGAATGCAATAAAATATTTATTTATAAATCCACGGTGCCATGCAAGTCTCCTTCGGTCTAGTGGTGTAAAGCGCCTGACGAACCTTAGCGGCCAGGCATTCAGCGGACCAAGGATCAAATCCTAAGAAAATTTTTTTTTTTTTAAAATCAATATCCAATCTTCAAACCACTCCCAAATGAACAGGCAAATAAAACACAAAGAAGAAGAAAACACAAATACGAATATGATGACCAAATGTATAGGAAAATGTGCTCTGAAATTTGGCGACAAAAATATGTAAAAACTCATCCTACACATTGATAAAAAAGTGCTTCTTCGTCTTCCCACTCTTGTCTACTTTAGTTTTCTGAAGGTTTCACTTCTACCGTGTGTGAATTGCACACTCTGATATTTTTTGTTTTTTCTTTGCCCAGATTATAGAATATAAGGAATTATTATTATTTTTTTATGTGAATACCTCACAAGAGTCCCAGCTGCTCCCGCCTGGAGCCAGTGAGACTAAGGCATAACTATTGGGGTATGTTGTAAGGCTGAAGGTAGTGGGGAGGGTAAGGAGATGGGGAAGAAGAAGGTGGAGATGTTCTTGGCTATGCAGACCTGGTCACCAAACACGGCTAAAGCCATTTCAAGCAATGTTTCAATTCTCAATGGTGATCTTACACCAGGGCGATACTGAGAGTATCTTCCGCTGATCGTACCGCGCATATATGTATACTATATATTATTTTAAATTAATTAATTTTGAAATAACACAAATTAATCAAAATAAAATTCTTTTGCCATTGCCGGAATTCAGATTGCGAGTCAAGAGTTTTATCCCTAGACAGGATGTCAAGAATATAATAGTACAAGAAATATAATGCATTTGTAAAGAAGTTTTGTGTTTTTTAGATGTCTTTTTAATTTAATTTTTTTTTCTATCGACTACCTTATGCAATTAAATTTGAAGTTAGTAGGTACCTACATTGTGAATGTTGTCATAATGAATAATGTTGAGAAACTTATGCAAAAAAATGCTTTTAGGATACAGACGGAATCACTTATTTCCACATGGTTTTAAAAAAAAAATTAGCTTTTAGTGAGAGAAGACCTTTGTAGCATAACGGTCCAAGCATTTGGATTTTAGTTACTGAGAACTTACCGGCTCATCTCCATTTGAACCCAAACATAAACATATGTATTTTTATTAACCCCTCAGGCCTCGGGCTTATTTTGTCGGTAGCTCAAAATATTTCCGCTGTGCAATAAAATCCAAATAAATAAATATTTCTGAATGCCTCCGAAAGCTATAAATTGATTTGAGAGCTGATGAAATACCCTTTTAAATTTTATAATCCAAAATAAACATGAAATTTGAATGCAAACGTAAAAATGTTTTAAAAATGGCCCAACTTACGTTTTTTTCTAACTAAAATTACTGATAATGAAAACACACACATATATGTATTTTATCAGGCAAATGTATTATAAAAGTTATCGTCAACTCACTTTTTTGTCGTTTCATGTAAAAATAATTAATAAAAATTCCCAAAGTTTATTTTATTTTTTTTCAATTTGCGGTTTTGACTTTGCTTTCATAAAGGTTTACATTTTGATTATTTTGTTGTTATCTTTTAGATCCTTTTTAGATCTGAATATAAAGCGTGGTGTTTTCTCTTTCTAACACCGTTTAGATAATAATAATAATTGGATAATTTGTAGAGCGCCGTTTTTGTGAAAAATCACCAAGTTGGGTGTTTTAAAGTTGATTATTGCATTTAATGGGCTTACAGATTGTGTTGTCATGGCTGTGTGGTGGCTAGGATAGGAACATCTGACTGGTTATGTCTTATCTTTTCTTTCAACTGGCTTCTTACTCTGAACAAGTAATGTATTACTAGAAGTTAAAAACCCGCTCCGCAGGTTTTTGCTGCTGCTAGGCCCTGCGGGCGGCTTTTGGTTCGGATTCGCCGAGTTTAAGTGTTTGTGACCATTTTATAAATCCGATAGAAACTGGTTCCAAGAATAGCCGGTTCCTCGGAAAAATAAACTCAGTGACAGTTAGTCATTGGGACAGAGTAACCGCCATAGGCAATGATGTCATATATAATATATAGACGCGTGGTATTTTTATTCACAACTGCCAGTTACAATAATAATCATATTACCATCAATCTTTCCATACCCGAAGAGATTCACGAAATTACAAATCCATTAGTAGATACTTACCCTGCCAGCGGATGCACCTCTAGCTAGCTGTTAACGTAAGTGGCGCCATCTTTTGGTATATTGGTTACTTGTTTGAATTCGGTCCTATTACAAAAGTAGCTTTTTTACAGTCGGGTTCTTAAATTACAACCGCACAGTCGCTAGGTTATTAATAACGTCAGATTTTATTTGATGTGTTCGGCTCACATCTTTGGAGTGAACTGGATCATCCATGATTATACTAGTATTGATTAGAATTTAGACGACCTACTTGGTCAATGGGTTATGCTGGACTACGAACCCAGAGTTCGTTTGTTCGAATCCCGCCGAGCGCGATCAAATTCCAGGCGCGAGACAAATCCCAAGTTGATTGTTACTCTCAGTATCACCTGGTGAACCAACATTCAGTAAAGAAACAATTGCTTGAAATGGCTTTAACCGTGCTTGGCGACCAGAACTAATTATCCAGGTAATTCCTAAACTTCCCCTTCATTACTCCACCCCCCCGCCTCCTCCAGCCCCGTAACAATCTTTATCTGGAGATGCCATAGTTCCACTGGTTCAGAGCGGTTGTAACTCTTGCGGTAAAAAAGTAAAATAATTTTTTTCTTACTTATTTTTGTGTACAGGGTGTAACAGCACGTACCCGAAGGATTTTAACCAGCGATTCTTGTGCATATTTGGAACAGATGTAATTTTTCCGTCCAAGGGTATTTTTTTTTCAATTAAAAACAAAAAAAACATATTTTTCCATCACACGTCGCCACCGAGTACCTAGTCGGGTGTAGCCTAGCGGGTCACGTGATATGCACTCCGTCTCGTCCCAACATCACGGTAACGTGTAGGAGTGTGATCAGTGGCGACGTGTGATTGAAAAAAGAGTCTTTTATGGAAAAACAAATATCATCGCACATTATCTTTACTGATTATAGAGAGAACTCCACCTCAAGAAGTAAATGATTATTTTGTGTTTTTTTATGTACTTAACCTCACTCCATACGGCTATGTAAATATTTTTTATCCCATTTTGACTAATTTGCCCTTGTTAGAATATATTATGACGCTGTTTTTTTTCTTCATATTTTAAAGTGCTACTTTTCAGTAGTTTGTCTATATTTTAATTTTACGTTGAATGCTTACTATACTAGGGGACATCGAGGAAGGCACGGCACGATCAAGTGAATTTATTACTTCAGTGGGTCATGTCGAGAGTTAGAATAACTAATATATAATATATAACGGAAGATTATGTATGAGACCATATTAGGGAACGTACCCATACTACGTGACCAACTTTTTGCAATTTTTAACCCCCCCCCCGGTGACCAAAAACCTAAGCAACCCGCCGCTCATTTGTATGGAGCGTGACATTTCGAAGACCCCCCCCCCCCCTAAACGTGTCACGTAGTATGGGTACGTTCCCTTATATGAATGTGATTGAAGCAAGGAGTGGGTGCCAAGACAGAGTTGTATGGCGGCCAGTTTTATCTGTCTACCCTCGTTCACCCTAAGTAAAAATATATTTTTAAACATTTCCTTTTCTCCACTCCTTTCCGCCCAAAGAAAGGGAAAATAAAATATTGAGAAAAATAAAACATTTTACCATTCAAATAGCTAAATGTTAAAACGTTTCCCGTGTCCCATGTTAAAATCTGTTAAAAAAGTTATATTAAAAGTATATTGAAATTTATAAAAAAAAATTAGATACATTAGCTTGCGTAGTTAGTATTTTTACCGCGGAGGTAGGCGCTATCTCTCTGCATTATATTAATTTATTTTTGTTATCATCTTTACTAACAGAATGACAGACGCGTTCGCCACATTATCAATGTTTGTTTACATGGTGGATATTAGATAGCAGTTTGTTTTTGGAAGCAGTCTTATCAAAAAATGTTCCTATGGGAGAGATTGAAAATTATTGCGAATGATTTTTTAAATATAATTTTATGAGAACGCCATACAGAATAGAAGCATTGCAATGGTTCTGCTGGAATCAGATGGTTCAGTTATCGTTCATTTTTGTCTTTTATTCCGCCTTTTTCATTCGGAGTGAAACGTCTGAACAATAAATGAAACAAATGTGCCGAATGAATAAATTAGTGAACCGATCCCACAATGTTGGATACTGGCATTCGGCATCTTTCACTCGCGCGCGGAATGAATGCAAAATGAAACGTCGGAACACGGAGTCAACACTCGATCATTCCGCCTCGCGTCCTGTATTGAAACGTCAAAAAGGTATTCGCTCGGCTAATTTGTTTGCTTTTGGGAATACGTCTCATAGTAATCGTTGTGTCTCCCTTACTATCATGGCGAGAAATGTGATCTAAACGGTATTAGAAAGAGAAAACAACACGCTATATTTGCATATGTAAAAGTTACCCACAAAATAATTCAAATGTACACCTTTATGAAACCAAAGTTTCCGACCGCAAGTTGAAAAAAAAAGTGATGGAACTTTGTTAATTTTTTATGAATTGTTTTTACATGAAACAACGAAAAAGTGGGCGATGATAACTTTTATAATTCATTTGCCTAATAAAGTTAACGGTATTTTTAGTTAGAAAAACGTAAACGTTAGCCGCTTTTGAGTTTGCATTAAAAAAAATTACATTTAAATAATTACTTGGGTATTTCTATTAATTAAATTTGTTTCATAAATTATTTCATCAACTTTGAAAAACAGTTTTTAGTTTTCGGATACGTTCACAAATATTCCATTTATTTAGATTTTATTGCAAAGCGGAAATATTGTAGCGGATATATGGTAATGGCCTGATGGGTTATTTATGCGTGATGTGAACATGAAGGATTCTAACATGATTTTTATAATTGAAAAAAAATATATATGTATGTAAGATTTATTCTGTAGGTAAAGGTTCCTATTAAAATTGTGTGATTGTGAGATAAAAAATAAATAGGTTGAATTAACGAAAATACACTTTTATTTATTTAATTATGTTAGCAAAATTGCCTAAAAATCAATGTATCTGAAGCAACACAACAAGTTTCTCCTTAATATTCATGGTCGGACCCACCACCGTCGGCGTTTTCGTCAATTCTTCGATCAAATCATCACAAATTAATTCCAACGCGCACGACTTCGTTCGACGATATTGTAGGAATGGACGAATGAACGTTCATTCCTATGGCGCCATCTGAACACGGAATGAAACAAAGATGAACATTCACTCGAGCTAACATTTACCCGAGTGAAGGTATTATCCGGCATTAGCTGACTTTTATAATTCGCTCCAAATAATCAGATACCTTCTTCCAGTCCCGTTTCCTCGTCCATTCTTCTTCCCACTTCCTTTAACACTTCTAATAACGTAACCCAAATGGGGTGCTCTGGCTCCAGGCAGCTGGGAGCAGTTATTCGGTATTCACATAAAAAAGCCGGTACTCAGTACAAAAAATACATTTTTTCTTAATTCATTTATTTTGCCGAGAAACTGTTAGGTACTTGGACAAGGTTCTAACTTACAATAGAAGAAAAATTAGTAATTCTAAAAACAATCTTCATTTACGAGTATTTTACTTCACTTACACTCTCTTTTTTGTTTGTATCTGACAGTTGATCGTTGTTACAAGGTGGATTATAGTTTATCACTTTCGTTAGATAGTTAACTATCATTAACTATCACTAAGATAGATCACTAACTTCGCCTTGTCATGTTCTAAGGTTTCAAAGTTTACAAAGACGAATTTTCGTAATCTATTTAACAATTTTTGATATTGAGATTCAATCTTGTGTAAAGTATTTTAGTTTATCATATTTTAATGGAAAATACTAAAATAAGACGTGGCCGCCCCAGCTTGAATTGCATTAGGGAAATGTAATTAGAACCTTATGCAATGAATTATTATGCGCTTACTGGTTGCATATGGTTCTATTTGCATGATTAGGTAGGCTCTAAAAGTATTTATATATTTTACTTTAAAATGTGTTCAATTAAAATACTTTACACAAGATTGTACATCAAAATCAGAAATTGGTAAATAGATTATAAGAAATCTCTTTGCAAACTTACACGTGTGTCGTTCATTGTAAAAGTGATGTAACTTCATATTTTTAAAACCCCTTTTTTGGCTTAAGAGGGTATTACCAGAAAAGTGTCATTTTTAAATCAGATTGTAGACGTATTGACTCTTTTCCACAAAAAATTATAAATGGAATTCGAAAGATTGTTATTTTATCTAGCATTCGCATGTTTTAAATTTTGAGAAAAAATGTTGATTTTTAGTATAATAAGGTTATACCGTAGGTCGTTGGCAGATTTGTTGAATTTTCAAAAAAGATTTTGTATTATACCACACCCATTTCCAGCCACATAATCATGCAGTAAAATAAATCAATGCATTATCTAGGTATCGCATGTTTTAGAATTTTAATTTTAGTTTAAATAAAATCATTAAAACATATATACGTACATGTGTTTCTTGAGGAAAATTGGTCCGTTTGTGTATTTATTTGCGCACTTACAAACTAATATATTTCAGATTTTTTTAACATTCTTATTTAACTTAGACACTATTGAAAAATAATAATTACTTGTAATCAAAAAATAATTACAAAAAGTACATTATTTTAATAGTTTTATCATCACGCCTTTCAGCATTTTTGGGGGTAGGTATAAATTAAAACAAATTTGGAATGAAATAAAATCGATATTGAGTTATAATTTTAAAAAGCTGGCACGGAGAATAATTAATCTTTCTCATTGTAACCGTCCTGCACGATCGTAAGTACAACTTTCGATGAAATGTGGATTTTCGGCCGCTGGCTGGTTAAACGCTCTTAATGGTATCACATTTATTCATATCAAGTTACTAGAAATTATTTTATCTTTGATTTGTATTAAACAATAAAAATAGAAAACATTGAATGAATGCTTGTATTTTTTTCCACACTTTAATACGCAAAAAGTTGGTTATTTAAAAATTGAGTTAAAATGAGACTTCACTTTTACAATGAACGACATATATCTCTGAACCAGGCAAAGTGAAGTTAGAACCCTACCCAAATGAGGTGACGAAATGTGTGTATTCGTCCGATGCTCTATTTTATAATTTCAATCATTTTGTTTATGAACTTTCTCGCAGAGAAAAATGCAAAAATATGCAAAAACAATCCTCACTCATCTGTACACAAATATACACAAATACTATGAAAAAAGATTAAATACTCGCTGTACTCGAAACAATAACAAATATTTACTACAAATTCCCATAACTCATACTACTTTTGGTCAACGAAGCTTCAGATACCTTGCAACAAGACTTTACAACATTCTTCCAATTAGTATAAAAAAATGTGATTCACAAAAAAAATTTAAAAAAAAACATAAATATTTGGATAAAAAATAATGATAGAGCATTTACCGGTGCACTCACCCAAATTCGAAATTAATATTGAACCAATGCTGTTATTATTGTACCAATGTTATTGTTATTATTAATGCAACCATTCTATTGTGTGATTTTATTCTAATATAAGTGTAGGTATGTTCACAGTATAATAAATTGACATAAAATTACTGCCTCAACACAGGCTAGCCTAGTGAGGCAGGTTATGAGAAACCTAAATTTATAATTATAAATCTCTATTCTTTAATTACCTACTGTACCTATTTTGTTTTCTGATATTAACTTTCGTACGTATGCAACTTTTAAACTGTACTTTTACTGTACTTATGATGTACTTTTTGTTTTTGTAGTTTTATTATTATTATTATTATTATTTATAAAGTAAAATGAAAAACGCGAAAAGGAATTTCATCGTTGTATAATTTGTTCTCCGCAGCTCACGCTGGAAAAGCAAACGAGAATTGATGGTTTTCTTTCATTTAAATTTACAACAGCGGAACATTCCGTATGAATAAATCAGTTTATGCGGAGGTTGGCGGGACTACTGGAGAACTTTCCAGGATTGTTCCGTCCCTCCCTCTTTCCAGGATTTTTCCAGCTTTCCACCCTTTCCAAACATTTCAGGCTTCCAGTTTTTCCGCCCCTTGACCTTCTAAATTGGAGGCACGTGTTCGCTTTTAATACAAAAGGTGGATTTTGGGTGAATAGGTACTTACCTACGTACCTACTAAGTTTTCAGTAAGGTGGTTTTTGCTTTAATTTTCAACACATTTTTATCTCATTTCTCATGTCTCATTTGTCAAAATACGAGTATGTTATACTTCTACAATTTATTGGTTTGGTTTAGTTCACAATTCGGTTGATTAAAAGCTGTTGTAATGCTAGCAATCTTTGAAACACTTGTTTATTTTTGTTCTACCAGTATTGAAATGTAAGGTGCTCCGAAGAACTCGAGTAAATTATCACTTGCGCTCCGGTATTTTATATGTTGACATTTTTTCCGCAATGTAACATGCTCTCAGTATCGCCGTGGTGTAATACCCCCTTTCATATTACCAGGGCCGTATTATCCATAAGGCAGTGTAGGTAACTGCCTAGGGGCCCCACATCGGCTGGGGTCCTGAGGTAAAGGGGCCTTAAAACGTGCATTGCCTAGGTGCCCCGACATGCTAGGGGTATGGTAAAGGGGCCCCGAGACGTTCATTGCCTGGGGGCCCCGACATCCGGCGCCGCTGCATATTACTCATTACTCTTCTCATTTCAGTCTCACAACCACATGTCCCAATTGGAGACGCCATTTACCAACTGACTCCGGAAAGTTGGATGCAGTTTGAACTCTTGTGCACATAAAAAAATTATCAAACTAATTTCGGTTGTCTGTGATACGCATTAACTATTTCTGCGAGAAATCTGTTTCAATGAACACAAATTTGCTTTGAATTTAATTGTAATTTTCAAAATATGTATGAATAATTCAGAAAAGCGACAAAGTACCTACAACGTAATATAATATTTTGAACAGAACATTATTTTAATTTGTATTTTCAAAATTGAAAAAGAATTCAGATTATCCCGTCATTTATCACGGGACTGCGCTGGTTATTATTTAATACAATTTATTGTAGATAATTTTATACAAATGCTCCCATTTCCCATACAGCCGAAATAATAATAATAATAATAATAATTGGATCATTTGTAGAGCGCCCTTTTTGTGAAAAATCACCTGCCTTGCGTAGACAAACACTTTTTATTTGAACGATTTCAGGAGAAAATTCGGACTTTTTTCAGCCCGTTGACTTCCCGTTATTATCTTTCCTTGGAAAGCTTGTGTTATTCTTATTTCTTCGTGTTTTACTTTAATTTACATTTCGTTTCATATTATTTTCAGAGAATTGAAAGATACCTGCAGGTTTCATAATATGCTGGTTTCACTTGGCACAATTTTTTTATAGTCTTCCGCACGCGATTCTTTATTACCTTTTTATGTTTCAGTTTATCTTGGAATTTACGTTGCCCATAATATTGACATTATGTTAATATAAGTTTCGATATAATAAAAGCTACCGAATAATAATACTGTCATATTCGCACCCATTTAGCAAAGCTATGAAACTTGGTGTGCGGTACTTTTAGTAATAGTAATAAATGGGACGCTGGTATGGGTATGTCCGCCCCGGGAACCATTTATTGGGTAATATACAACTTAGGAGGCGGATATGGGTACCGCCGCCCCAGGAACCATTTATTGGATAACCAACACCTCTGCCATAGGTCACCCCAAGTGGCTCGCTACGTTTGGTGACTTAGCCGGTGTGCCCGGGTTCATGGGGTGAGGTTTGTCCGGGTCATGGCAGCGGATGCGTCTGCCCATCAGCTGCATGGCAGGCCAGATCGGGAGAGAATGGTTGAGGGAGTCCCTTTGACTTCTCCAGCCGTACTCTCTCGGAACATCGCCTTGCACAGCAATGGTAGGGATGGATTCATACGTCTGTCACTCCTGGACACACTGACCTCCAGATTATTACCCACCTCTAACACCCTTTTCCTTCCCAGAACTTCCTCTCCTTCCTTTCACAAAAAAGACCGTCCACACAACGTCCCTAAAGATTACATAGGCCCTGAGGGGAATTATTTTCCTCAGAGCCTTCTGCTTGAAGCTAATGTAAAAAAAAAAACGTCACCCCTAAGTGGGTCTACGTTTGGTGATTTAACAGGGGTGCCCGGGTTCATGTAATATTTTTTGTCCAAGTCTTGGCGGCCTACAGCGTGGCGGACCGGATCGAGAGAGACTGGCTGAGGGAGGCTTTTTGATCTCTGCAGTCGTACTCTTTCGACTCATCACCTTGCACCGCAGTTGGAGGATGGTTTTATGTCTGTCACTCCTGGATACACTGACCCTCAGACTCCTGACCTCGTTCCCTTTTCCTTCCCAGAACTTCCTCTCCTTCATTTCCATAAAAAGACTTCACACAGCATTCCTTAAGGGACAAAGATCGAGCTAACGTAAAAAAGGAGTTCCTTGCGCTAGCTATGAAACTTTTATTAATCTAACATATTTGTGTCATCATGACAATCTCACTCGCCCATTCACCCGCTTTTAAACTTAGTAGATAGTAGCTTGTAAACTCGCTGAATGTAATTGAGGCTTTAGTTGTTAAAAAAAAGAAAAAAAGTTATTTTGGCTTCTCTGTGTGATGTAGATTCATCAGTTTCCCGGTTGTCGATATTAGGAATAGTCTCAATAGAACATCATAATTTTTTTTTTGTCTTTTGCAGTTTTACCGATCGTTTTTCGTTGGTATCTGTCGGTATCTATGTAGCTCGTTTTAGCTATTTTGTCCTTTTGGACACGGTGTTTACATTTCAATAGGTGTGTCTGTTGGTATCTATGTAGCTCGTTTTAGCCATTTTGTTCTTTTGGACACCGTGTTTACATTTCAATAGGTGTGTCTGTTGGTATCTACAGGGTGCGGCACGGAAACTTGCTGATTTGAATTGGACGCCGACGAGCGAGGCGTGGTCAGAAAGGGGTGGGGAGGGTCTCATTGGAAAGAGGGGGTCTTGAAGTTTTGTTACACTACAAGCCAGTTGGCGTCATGCATTGGATAAAGGAACAGCGTGCGTCTGCCGTCGAGGCCTACTTTTCTAACGGTCATTCGGTGGTCGCCCCCCAACGTGCCTTCCGTACTCGGTTCAACATTCATCTCGCGGGTCTCGTTCCTAGTCGGCAATCAATTTTTTCGTGGGTGGACATATTCAGGGAAAGTGGGAGTGTGGCAAGAAAAGGCTCAGGAGGTCAATGGACTTCCAGAACTCCAGAAAACGTCGAGAGGGTGAGGGAGTCGGTTTTGCGCTCTCCCCGGCGTTCGGCGCGTAAACACGCTGCTGCCCTGGGGATTTCTGATCGCACAGTGAGACGAATTCTTCACAAGGAACTCCGGTTTCATCCCTACAAACTTGCTGTGGTCCAAAAGTTGAATGAACGCGACTTCGATGGAGCTTTTGAGGGAACACTTCCACGAGCGCCTTATCTCCTTGAGGGGTGACGTACCGTGGCCGGCGCGCTCCCCCGATTTGGCACCCTGCGATTTTTTTTTATGGGGAATTCTCAAATCCATTGTTTATAACGACAAACCCCGGACCCTGCAACACCTGAAGGAAAACATCCGCCAAGCCATCACCAACATTCCCGTCGATATGCTCGAAAGAGTGGAGCGAAACTTCAAATCTAGGGTAGATCAGTGTATCACTAATGAGGGCCGCCATTTGCCCGATGTCATTTTTAAAACTAGTTAAAACAAAAATTCAGAATGTGTACTAGACGATACAAAAGGAATTAAATCGATATATAAAGTACTTTTTCTTTTATTGACTTTTCAAATCAGCAAGTTTCCGTGCCGCACCCTGTATGTAGCTCGTTTTAGCCATTTTGTCCTTTTGGACACCAAGTTCACCTTTCAATAGGTGGGTATGCTGGTATCTATGTAGCTCGCTTTAGCCATTTTGTCCTTTTGTACACCGTGTTCACATTTCAATAGGTGTGTCTGTTGGTATCTACGTAGCTCGTTTTAACCATTTTGTCCTTTTGGACACCGTGTTCACATTTCAATAGGTGTGTCTGTTGGTATCTATGTAGCTCGTTTTAGCCATTTTGTCCTTTTGGACACCGTGTTCACATTTCAATAGGTGTGTACAGCCGGTTTCATCAAGCAAACCTGAATTAATACTAACTTAAAATATATATATTTTTTTAGCAGACGATTATTCGACTTAAGTCATTCTATTTTTTTTCATTAGACCTACCCTTTCCATTACCCACTGAAAATGTCAAAGTTAGGGCCGGTATTTCATTGTACCCGGGATTAGTCGGCTTATCATTACATATCTAACTTGTGTTACAAATCTTATATTGAACTCACTGAGACAAAATTAAATCTTAACCCTAAACAATTTTGGAAATTTATTAAACAAAAACGTATTGATAACGATCTCCCTTCAAGTTTATTTTTTAATGATACTCACGCCACCAACGATTTCGATATTGCCAACCTTTTTGCTGAACATTTCTCCTCTGTCTATACTGATAACATATGCACCATCCCTCCACTTAAATATGCTAATACTATTGACCTTAATAATTGCGAAATCACACTTGTAGATGTTTTCAATTACTTAAAAAATCTTCCCAGCAAAACAAGCACTGGTCCTGATGGTATACCTGAAATATTATTGAAAGAATGTAAATCTGTTGTATCTAAGCCAATTTGTTTATTATATAACTTATCATTATCATCTGCCACTTTTCCGGATTCCTGGAAGGTTTCCTATATACGACCTATTTTTAAATCGGGTAATAGGTCGAACGTAGAAAACTATAGACCTATATCGATGTTATCTCATATTCCTAAAATCTTTGAATCTATAATCACAAAAAAAATAACACCTATTTTCAAAAATGTGCTGATTGAGGAACAGCATGGCTTTAGATCTGCTAAATCTACCACTACAAACTTACTCTCCTTCACCAACACTGTAGTCAATGGCCTAGAAGATAAATCACAAGTAGATGTTCTATATACCGACTTTTCTAAAGCTTTTGACAAAGTAAAACACGCTATCCTCATGGCCAAGCTATATGCTATAGGTATACGAAACCCATTGCTATCTTTCTTTAATTCTTATTTAAGCAATAGAAAACAAAGAGTTAAAATAAATAACATTGAGTCTATTATTATTGAAGTAACATCCGGCGTACCGCAAGGAGCACATTTAGCCCCGCTTCTCTTCAACTTGTTTATAAATGACATTATTCGTATTTTCTCTCACACACGCTTTTGGCTTTTTGCTGATGACAATAAGATCCTAAAAATAATCAAAAACTACCATGACTGCCTTCTTTTCCAATCAGATATTGACTCTTTCAATGACTGGTGTAAAATTAATTGCTTGGAACTAAATGTCGATAAGTGCAAAATTATGTCCTTCTACAGATCTAAAAATCCGATTGTTTTCGAATACAAATTAAATAATAATTGCCTAACAACTGTTCAATCTATTAAAGATCTTGGTGTCTCTCTTGATAGCAAGCTTTCTTTCCGGGAACATATAAATACGATTGTTAATAAATCTCTCAAACTACTTGGTTTTATCACTAGAACCACTTCTGACTTCAAAAACATAAATACCCTAAGAACTCTTTACTGCTCCTTGGTTCGCCCCCATCTTGAATATGCTTGTATTATATGGTCTCCTTTTTATGCTGTCCATATTCGTCATATTGAATCCGTTCAACATCGGTTCCTAAAGGGAATTGCTTGGAGGCTAGGATTAGAGCGAGGCAATTACTCGTATGCTGAAATTGAACAAACTCTAAACCTTTCTCCTTTAGAAGACCGTCGGATAAAATCTGATCTCATTTGTTTCTTCAAAATTATTAACTGTTTAATCGACTCGCCTACATTACTACAACTCATCACATTTAATATACCTTCTCGTAGACTCAGAAATAAAGACCTGCTTTTCCTCAATCAGCACTCGACTAACTATGGTTATAACTCACCACTGTCCAGAATGTGTAGACTGGTCAACTCACGTCAAGACCTTGATTTTTTTGGTATTAGCTTAAATGATTTCTGTCGCTCTTTAAACAAATGAAGATATGTAATATTCACCCTAATTTTTGCAAGGTCTTAACGTGACTTGACACTTATTTTTCTTCTATTTTCACTGTTTGTCTTTGCTTTCATGTACCATCCGAATCCTTACATTGTTCATTTCTATACTTCGTGATACCTTGTTTTAAATTGGACGTAAGTCCGTAAATAAATAAATAAATAAATAAATAAATAAATAAATAAATAAATAAATAAATATTATTATTATTATCTACATAACATATTTATAATTCTTTTAGTAAATTCATATTATTCATGCAATTACATTTTAATATTTAAATGAAATCCTCAGTCAGATCCCAGTGAAGATATTATCCGTACTGGATATCTTATCATTTATTTTTTATAAATAAAAACGAATCGCCGAAATGTATGTACGCGCATAACTTCCGAACGACTGCACCAAATTGTACGATTATTATTTTTTTAATTCGTTATTGTTAGGACAAGGTTTGTATAAAACTACTGGTGAATTCTGGTATTATAAAATTTGTATAAAAAAATTGCAATAGGTGGCACGCGGTGGCAAACTGAATGTACCGGGACTGAATGAATGGAAGGGGGGGGGGGGGTGTCGGGAGGTGGAGGGGAACTTGGTAGGGTGTTCGCGGGAGGGGGGAGGAACCAGGGAGGGGGGAGGAGAACCTAAGAGGGGGGAAGGGGAACCTGGGATGGGGGAGGGGAATTCGGGAGAGGGGTTCGCGGGACGGGGAAAGGAGGTGAGTGGAGTGGGGAGAGGGAAGGTGGAGGAGGCGGAGTGGGAACAAGAGAGGGAAAGGGAACGCGGAAGAAGAAGGGGAACGGGACGAATAGGAAAGGACACGCAGGCAGAAACAATTTCTTTATTAAATGGCATAGCAACGCTTGCCGGGTACCAGCTAGTTTATTATTAATCTTGTCATAGTTCCTACAAGAAAGCAAAGAACGTTAACATTGTCTATAGAGGCGAAGAAGAAGAAGATGGAGAGATACGAAATTACGAATGTTAGAGGAGAGCGCTAACATTTACAGCAACAAAATCGATGCGAAAATTGCGAAAATGTTTAATAAAACACGACTCGTTTAAAATAGAGCAAATATCTTGCGGGCATTGTCTTCAACAGCATTTAAAGAAATACTGTGAATTTTTTCATACATAGGTATAACTTGTAAAATAACTGAAACAAACGTGTTTATAATAATTTTTGGAGCATACTTTGCGATTTTTTTCTATCGGGGTATTTTTATATAATTTGCGTTTCGGCGCGGGCCATGTCTAGATATTATCTTCAAAAATAACAAATATTTTTTTAAGAGCTTTAAAACTTACCGTGTTTAAGGGAAATATATAAGAAATCGGTAGAAATTCGGGTTGCGGGCCCTTGAGGCCCGATAGTAAGCGTTCAAAAAGTAGAAGGAGAGATATGTAAATACGAATGATAGAGGGAGCGCGCTAATATTAAAAATGATAATAATTAAGTGAAAATTTGAATACATTTAATAAAACATGACTCGTTAAAAAAAGCAAAAATCTCGTGGGAAATGTTTAAGTACATTTAATGAAACACTGAATTTTTTTATTACATTATAAAATAACAGAAAAAACGTGTTTATGATAATTTTCGGAGCATACATTACGATTTTTTTCTATTGAGGGAATTTCATATAGTTATCGTTTCAGCATGGCAAATGTATCGATATAATCTTCAGGATAACATATATATTTTTTTAAGAGCTCAAAAACAAGTGTTCAAGGAAAGTATGTTATAAATTGGTAGGAATTCGGGATGCTGAGTCTTTAAAAGCCACTGAAATTAGACTTTTATCTAACTGGAGTGCTGAAAACGATTTGTTTGTGTTAAATATTAATTTGTAGGTAAAGTAATGATTTTAACCCCCCAAAACGTAACTTGGACAGAATTCGTAGTTTAGGTTATCCATGTAAATTGTAAATGATTTGTCACGGCTGCGATGCCTTTTTCGTACAAAAATTTGGATTTGAAGGTCAAACAAATTACCCAACCAATCTTAATAATTATTGCTTTAATCGAAAGGTATAGCAAATATCTATTAAGGTTATGTGCTACTTCATTTATTTATGTATTAAATTATGATATTTATGCCTTTGAAGATAATGTGCAAATATTACGCCTAGGGGTATTAGTGACACCGAAATTGGTGCTTATTAGCATCATCACCTATGTTTCAGAGGTTTATTTATTTTTGGTATGTTGTTTTTTTCAATAGTTCTTCATACCAGCAGCTAGCATTATTACCGTCGCACCAAGCAGTTCTAACTAGCTTCGACAATACTTTCATCTCCGCTTTTGATATTGCTCACATTTCGCACTAGATATATGTCGCTCTATCCAATCTTGGGACTTGGAACTCGGCCAAAGCGTAGCTCTCTGTATCAGGAGCGCAGAGACGAGAAGATCAACACTCTTGAGGCTGCCTCCTAGGGAACTAATGAAAAAGTGGCCTTCTACACCTACCTCCTACCTCTGCAATATATACAGTTATACAGTATAGCTGGTATCCACTCAGTGGGCGCACTTTGTACATAGGCCTTTTCTCTTCGGTGGGAAAGGGGGGACCACTCTCTCGTAGGAAAACAGAAGTGTTCAAGTACTTTGTAGTTTCCTTTGTATCTTTAAGTAAATTTGACAACAATGTAGGTACCTACATATTTAATCTATTTCTAGGGACGTAGTTTTAACGAATTAGAGTCACGTGGGGTAACCGTACGCAGAGTGTAAGTGTTCGCAATGATGTTTCCGAGGTGGTCGTGCCTGTTTCACGCCCGCACGTTCCTTAATTCAGTAGCGTTTTGGGTCGCATTGAAGAAGTATATGAGTACAGTGAATCCTAATTTGAAAATAAAAATTGGTACGTAAATTACTGTTTTTCGTGCTTTTTCTTAAATTTTGTCATCTGCTATCGACATGTTTGCTTACCGATGTGTGCTATAGTGTAACCAACTGAGTCAGAGCGATGTGTTCTATGATAATTTTTGGTAAAATATTGTTAGTTACACAAAGTGATAATTCTATTAAATACTAGCTGACCCGGCGAACTTCGTACCGCCTAAGAATCAATAACTGTTGTGTTAACTTATTAGCTGAATTAATTTCATTTTTTTTAAGTTAAAATTAATACTCAAAATGAATTAAGAAATGTAATTCGCGTGGCAGCAAGACATTTGCTTTATTAAAGCGAGTCAAAATGATTCACGTGGCATTATTGTTCTACTTTCTGTTAAAACTATTTACTGGGTGGGTTGCACTTGGGTCGATTCCCTTCATTGAAGCACCTTGTGATATCCAACATTTTTCGTTTTGTTGTCGTTAGATATCTTCCCAGTTCCACCGGGCGCATTGAGGAAAAATAAGCCACCATTTCCATCATCAGGTGCCTTGATTAACGTATCGTGCACTTCCTTCTGTTGGGGGTACAACAGTGGTACATTCGTTGAAACTGATTGGTTCAATGCATCTTGATCATATTTACGTTCACGTACCAATTCTTGGTTGAAAGCATCATTCATTGCAAGTTTCATTGCATTCATTGCATTCATGAAGCGTCGATCTGGCGTTGTTATTCCTAACTTGACTAACAAACTGCCGCATATGAGGTAACACATGTCTTCGATAAAAAACAAAGCTTCTTTATGTATATCCTCATTCACCTCGAGATCAGGATTCCCTGAACTGACACGAATTCGATGTAAAATGTCTTCTGACATGTCATCTTTGTACTTGTTCCATAGTTCACGTGGATTCGATGGGAAACATGTCGAAATAATTATAGCAAATAATGTGCGTATCAGACTGGAGATGCAGAAATAATTGCTTCAGTGATTGTCATGTCCCAATGAGTATCGTTTTCAAGCAAATTGATCTGCCGACATGCAACACGAATTGTTGGGCACACTACACCATTGACTTGTGATTCAAACGATGTCGGCCCACGAACATTCACCAGCAACAACTAAAAGTAAAAGCATTCGTTACTTTTTACATGAACTGTGTAAATGCGACCAAGAGCATCAGTAGAACGCACAACCGGATGATCAGTAACCACGTCGCCGTGCTTCCGACGTGGAAATCTCTTCGACAAAGCGTTCGACAAAGTGTAATAACGTGGCATCTCAGAGTAGAGCAACGTCCGGGCAAACAGATCGCATTGGCAAATCGAAAAGAAACTGGTCAATGTTGTTGCTGGAGGTGTTTCAGCACGTTTGGCAACAATTGATGTAATGAAATAAACTCGTTGATCATTCTCCAGATGCATCGCCAAATATACAACAATGGAATGTCGTTCATGAATGGGGAATGAGAATATACGCTAAATCGCCTCATTGTAGCTCACAAACTTGATAGCGTGTGATTTCATCGTTTTTTATTTGTAGTTTTAACGCCAAAACCCGCCATATCGCTGACTTTTGTGACAAATTTGCAGATGTATTTGATTGACTTCACCGAATTGCAATAGGTACCCCACGTCACAATGCGCCTTGAATGTTTTGAAAAGAAGTGGCTGTTTTCCTGGAGTTGTGCAGACATACGTTCACCATTTGTCCCATTTTCGACTGTTGACATTTAGTGTGTAAGAAAGAGAAAAAATGAGCAAAATACCTAAAGCGTTTTAATACAAAAATCCCAATGTAAAAACTGCGTACGGTTACCCCACGTGACTACGTATTTTCTGACGGTCTCCTTGGTCGAGGTGCAAAATCCTATGACTACGAATCAAATCCCGGCGTGGGCAAATAATTTTAAAATTGAATTATTTTATACATTTGATTTAAATATAACATCGTTTGAAGATACTCTTCGTATCGCCATGAAAAGACCAATTCAAAATCAAAACGCTGTTTGAAGTGGCTTTTTAGCAATATTAGCGTTTTTCGACTACATAGTCACTAACGCATATTCTATGCTTGATTTCATAATCCGTTCCTGTAAATAATTCAAAGATCTTGCGCCCTTGAGGTGATTTTCACGAAAACGGCGCTATATAAATTAGCCAATTATTATATTATTACTTTCAAAATACTATACTTCTCATACCTTCGCAGAATCCTTGAATATGTTATATTATAATAAAACCAATATAAAACTTTGTTCCACTTAATTTTATTGGACCGTAACCGGTTTCAGCTCGTCAAAGCCATCTTCAGACTGGTACAAATATTTCCTAGTCTACGGTTTATATACACAACATATTGGGGAGGGGGAGAGGGGTGGTCTACAAGGATTTTAATCAATTACAATAATTATATTTGTTGCTAAGTCATTTTAGACTATCGAATTTCTAAATATGTTGGTTATTCCAGTAAGCTAATTACATTGAGACTTGATTGATTGAGCTTACTGGAATAACCAAAATATTTAGAAATTCGATATGACTTAGCAACAAATATAATTATTGTAATTGATTAAAATCCTTGTAGACCACCCCTCTCCCCCTCCCCAATATGTTGTGTATATAAACCGTAGACTAGGAAATATTTGTACCAGTCTGAAGATGGCTTTGACGAGCTGAAACCGGTTACGGTCCAATAAAATTAAGTGGAACAAAGTTTTATATTGGTTTTATTATAATATATTATAATGGAATTCTACCATGAAATATCACTCTCAAAAATAGAAATATTAAAAAGTACCTTGAATATGTATCTCTAGTAAGGAATCCAGGCTATGCAATACACAAAAATAGAATTGAAAGTGTTCAAAATAGATTTTTAAGGTGCCTTAACTTCCGCTCTTTTCGATCTCATGTTAGTAATGAAGACTCTGCGCAATATACAGACGTTAACTTACCGAAGAAATATGGCAGATTCGGTAATGCTATTTTAAATTACACATAACTTAATCGATAGTCCTGATCTTCTTCAACGCCTATCATTCCATGTTACAAATCGCAACAGCAGACATTCGCTTACTTTTAATCTCCCTCTTTGCAAAACCAACTCCAAACAGAATTCATTTATCTACAGATCCCTTCGACGAAGGTAGGTCGAAGACAAATCCACACACTCATTCAACTTAAATTATTACCACATTGACATTTTTAACTCGACTTTACGTGACATAAAACGAAAACTCACTAAGCAACATGACTCAAATTAGAAAGTTTTATCCCTATACATTCCCGTCCTTTGCCTTTTAATCCTAATTCTATGTTCCTCCTCCCTCCCTCCCCTTTCATATATTGTAACAAAAAAATAAATAATTAAGAAAACACCCTTACAATGTCACACTTTATCATTCATTCACTATCATCAGTGGAAAGTTCATAATTGGCATAATTAACTATCCTACCATTGTATTTTGACAGATTTGCTGTCAACTTTCCCTAAAATAAAAACAAAAAAAATAAGCCATTTAGTTTGAATGTTTTATTCGAGTTTGGTGGCCAGATCTGAATGGCTAAGTAGGTACTACCTCACCTTCCTCTCCCATCAGTGGCGGTCTGTGAGTTTTCAGTCAGCTAGAGTGCTAAGATTGAAAAATACGACGTTGTCGATGTTGTTGCAGCTGAAAAATTTTTTTTTTTTCAAAATTTTCTATATTTTGTATGAAGATTTTCAGGTTTCTTTCTGTTTGTGGATGCGCCGCATCCACATTTCAGTATGTCTTCGTACAAAAAGTTGAAATTTAAAAAAAAATCGTTTTCAGCTATAACAACATCATTGGTCGTGTTTTTCCATCTTAGCACTCTACCTCACTAAAAACTCAGGAACCCCAATTGCTCCCCATCTCAATCCCCTACCGATGCCCCTCATCCTCACGATATTCCCCAACAATTGGGGATGCCACAGTACCACTAGTTCTTGACGACCTGCAGCAGTTGTGTTGCAGAGGGAGACTCTTGTGCATTTAAGATATTACCAATAAATCTGAACGAAACAAGAAAAAGAACAAGACACAAACAAAATAAAAAGGTAACGGCCTAGGATCTTCCAGGGTTCGATTCCCAGATGCGACCGTTACTTTTTATTGTTATGTGTCGTGTTGTTTTTCATATTTCGTTTATTTATTGGTATTATCTACTTCTTCAATGATCGTCATTTGTTTGTTAAAAAATTAATAATTTGTGTTGTACCATTTATATAATCGATCCAAATTATTTTACAAAACAAGACAGTCCATCAAATTTGTTATACTTTTTCGTCGGTGAACAATAGAAAATGGATTCAAATGTAGAAATTATGTCATTGATAAATAACAAAAAAAGAATTGAACCTAAATGAGAACCTTGCGGCACCCCACTTGAAGCTTTAAATTCATGTTCATGAGATATATGGTTAGATATTTTTACGTACTAACTATACATAAAAATATCTAACCATATAGCTAAAGACCGTTTTAACATCTAGAAAACTTTCTACGGAACGTTAGGTTTCACTCACCCAGAACACTGCACAGAAAGTGAATAATCCACTAAATGGTGATCTTTACCGGCTAAATTAACGATGTCGCTTAAACCTTACCATAATACCTTTCTTCAAAGATATTGATTGCCTTTCAACTACTAGTCCCTTGTCAGGCCAGTGAAATTGGTTTTGAATCCGAAAAATAATTTCGATATTTAAAAATGTCTGATCAGTTTCACAAGCAGTGAAGAAAAATGAGATTTTTTCGGGCACGTGGACACGCCAACAATACACTTCTATCGGTTGATCTCTCCAGTGTCCTAGAAGATGAGCGGAGCGTTCTTCAGCAGGCTTTGAGGCATCTCTAAGTTTTGAAACTTTGGTCTGATCCGCATACTATCACGCCTTCGTAAGTCTCGCCTTCAAGCCTTCGCTGATATCTGATAAATATTCATGCTGCTGAAATTTTGAGAGGGGAACCACCCACTTTCTGTGTTGCTCTCGTCCTCAATACCGGCCATGACCACAACAGCCGAGATCCCTCTATCCTTTGGCATTTCGATGGTTTGAGGCTGTACTAGGGCTGTCCGTAAAATAAGGTTTCCAAGAAAAACGATTTTACGCGCAATATTTTAACACTGGCGTGTAGCCTTGTTTCCCCTTGCCTAATCCCCACTACGATGCACCCTCTGTGACGCTTAGTCTCGGTGTGGTAGCCGTTCGCGATGGAGCTTCCACTCGTCGCACTCGCCTGGTGTGAGTTACGCTCTGTAATTCGATTTTAAACTTTGCTTCGGCGAATCTGAATAAAGCCACTGGGATTGTTCCTTTCTGTGTGGTGTCATGTAGTGTATCCAGTCCCCAGTCACAATTGAGTCCAAGAATTCTGCGCCATCGATGTCGTAGCACTCAAGGAATTCGCGGGCTGCTTCAACCCGTTGTTTTTTGTGATCTTCGGTGAACATTTTGGGACCCACCTTGGGCAGACTTTGTGGTCTCCCATATGTTCTGTCAAAATCTTGTCAATAGTGGTCTTACTGACATCAGGGATCATATCACAGAGCTCCCGAAACGTCACCCGTCGATCTGCAATCATTGTTTTTTTTTCACTTTGGCAATTTTTTCGTCTGAAACCGATCGCCTTCCGCCACGCTTTTAAATTTTCTGCATCATTTGTGCACGTTTTTGCACTCATACACTGTTTTCCGTACACTTCAAGTAGCTGAGAATGAATTTCTACCAGTTTTTTTTTTTAAACAACTAATTATAGAGCGTAATTCACCCCTGGCGGATGCGGCGAGCGCAAGCTCCACCGCGAACGGCTGCCACGCCGAGACTAAGCATCACAGAGGGTGCATCGTGGTGGGGATTTGGCAAGGGAAAAACAGGCTACACGCCAGTGTTAAAAGATTGCGCGTAAAATCGTTTTTCGCGACTGCAGCACCTTGGAGACCTTATTTTACGGACAGCCCTCGTACGGGGAGCCGAAGAGCAATACCGATCAAATGAATTTGGGCGTTTCTTTAATTTGTTGCTGTCTTTAATTCCAGTGTGATAGATTAGATACCTTCAATACCGAATTAGACGATAGACCACCGTTCAATTGGCTTTACCCATGTACAGTTATCAGATCTGAATAGCCAAATACTTCCCAAACCTTACTTTTCCCTATTACCTTATCCTTCCCACTACTTTACGCTACATACCTAAAATTGGACTATGGCGTCCTCAATTTGGGGAATTTTTAAACTTGCACAAATACCACGCACATCATTGTCAAACTATTGGTTTATATCCTTAGTTTTCTGGCAGGTCTCTTAAATCACGCATTTTTGTTTACTTTTTCCAACAGTGCAAGACCTTTGAATTTTAAATCTTAAAACATTAATTTGACCTTTGAATCTTAAAACAACCCTGATAAAGAGAGAGATAAATAGCTGACGTATCGTCACGGGACTTCCGGTGTTTACCGAGCTACCGAGGGTTGCCTAAATGGATAATGCGTCGTGTATTTACGAACATGTCCCTAGGCGTCCTCGCACGAACGCTTTAAAACTGTCAACATTGACACGATAAAGATTTTTATCAATAAACTTCGTGTAATCTCCCTTTTACGCGGTCCATCTCTTTTCGGTTTTACGCGAATCATTGCTTGGCAAATCTAAATATGGTTGAGGAGTATGAAGTATAGAGCATATACTAAACTTAGCCTACTGCGAGCTGGCTGGCATATATTATGCCTACTTTGTTTCCAAGTGTGCTCGTGGCTTAGGGTGACGACATTGTGTAAAATTTAATTAAATGCTTATAAGTCATTTTGCTAGCTTAGCCCAAAAGTAATACCAATCCAATGAATTTGTACTCAGTGTTCAGTGAGGAGGCATTACCAACGCCCCTTCCGTAGGTCGCACAAAGTGGTTCGCTAATTTTGGTGATTTGGTAGGGGTCCTCGGGTTCATAGGGTGAGGTTTGTCTAGGTCTTGACGGCGGATGCTTTTGCCCACCTATTGTGGCTAGCCGGATCGGGAAATACTGGTAGAGGGAGGCCTTTTGACCTCTCCACGCGTACTTTCTCGACGGATCGCCTTGCACCACAGTGGGAGGGATGGATTCTTACGTTCGTCACTCCTGAACACATTGACTCTCAGATTCTTACTCACCCCTCGTATTTATTGGTCCCCAGAACTTCCTCTTCTGAAATTAAAAACAATCAATAAAAATATCAGTGTCGCCTAAACCTGTAACGGTGTTCAAATATCAATAAAATAACACTTTCAAACCAGACAAATTTTAAAAATATATTAATTAACCGAAAATAAAATAATTCATAACCAGCGAAAATGGAGGAAGCGGTTGATCCGCATGCCTTCATTACTAAGGCGAAACAAAACATAAGTGGCTTACATACAATCATAGAAGAAAATAAACTCACCAAAGAAACCAAATCAAAAATGATGAAAGAAATAAATAACATCATGGAAATGATATCCCACATGGCAATAGAATTAGCTAAATTACAAGAAAAATGTGAAATTCAAGAAAAAAAAACAAATACAAAAAACTCATTTTCATACTCTTCGGCAGTAAAAAACTTAATACCACAAACGCAAGAAAAACGATTTCCTATAATAATAAAAAGCTTAAAAGAAGAAGACACTGAAAAAATAAAAGAGAAAATACAAAAAATAAAAATATCGCAGTTGGGAATTCGAGTAAGTGAAATTAAAAAAACAAAAAAAAAACATTATAATATCATGCCCAGAAAAAGAAGAGGCAAAAAAATTAAAAGATAAGATAATGAAGTCGACAAAACCATAATAGCGGAGGTACTTGTGAAAACGGATCCATGCGTAATATTCAAAGGTCTTGACAAAGACTATACCGAAAAAGAATTCTTAGAAGACATCATCGAACAAAACAACGACATCAAAATGATATGTGAAAAATACCAAGGCAAAAAAATATTACAAGTTAAAGCCATCACTACAAACAAAAAAACTAACAGCAAAAACTTAATTCTCCAAACAAATCCCGAAATGAGACTACATCTTATAAATAGGAAAAAAAATCATCTAAGATTCATGAGAATCTATGTAACCGATTGTAATCTTCTAACCCAATGTTTCCATTGTCAAAGATTTGGACACACAGCACAAAAATGCTACAATAAAATGAATAAACCAACATGCAAGCACTGTTCAGAAGATCATCCCATCTCCGAGTGTAAATCTCTGGAACTGCCGCCCAAATACGCTGTCACTCAGCTAACAAGAAGAAAGAAATAAACTCCTTCAACAGTAAAATGAATTAAATAGACCACCGAACAAAGAGCGAAACATGTAAGTTCCGATCTTCATGCTTAAATTAGCCAAAGAAAGAATAAACTACCACATTGAATAAAAATCTTATATATAATTTTCCAAAATACAACCAAAAATGCATTAATTAAATGGATGATTTCTTAAATAGCGAATTAGAATTAAACATTAAAATTCAATAATATGAATGTATTTGTACTGATTCATGTAACAAAATTATTTCTGAAAACAGCAATGATACAATTATTATGCACATAAACATCCGTAGCATTCAGAAAAATTTAGATGAACTAATTCTAAAAATAAATAATTTAATAAAAAAACCGGACTTCATAGTGTTATCCGAAACATTTACGAACGCTGAGTCACCGTCTTATCACTTACATGAGTACAATTATATTTCTACCAAAGTAGATATCAACACAAATTCGGGAAAAATAATATTTGCAAATAATAAATTTAGTATTGTTAACATAATAGAACACCCAATACATTTGGTAAACTGCATCGAAGTACATTTCAAACTCAGCAAATCAATATACCATCTAATAGCTATCTATAGAACGCATGGCTCGAGTATTATTACGTTTATTAATGACCTCAAATACATATTATTAAAATTAAAAAATAAACTCTGCTTCGTCGTGGGTGATTTTAACGTGAACATTAATGAAAAAATAGAAAATAATAACAAAACTGAATACATCAATTGTATGACTGAACAAAATTTCATATCTTGCGTAAATAAAAATACTGGAGAAATAAAAGAACATACTCCATCTTGTTTAGATCACATTTGGACAAACGTAAACATTAAAGATCTTCACAAATTAAAATCAATTGTTTGGAAAACTAACATAACTGATCATCATTCATGCTTACTTCTGTAACATAAAAAACATAATTTAACACCCAAAAAATCAACAATGGACATGACTATTCTCTCTGACAAACTAAAAAAGAAGATTGGAACAATGTTTTAAAGAGTGATGATACCGAAATATGTTCGAGTAACTTTGAAAATATCCTGTCACAACACATTAAAAATTCGACAACTGAAATAATAATACACATAAAATCTATATTCAGATGTGTAAAACCTTGGATTACCAAAGGACTTATAATATCTATCAGAAACAAACAAAAACTTTATAAAACAAATTTAAAAAATCCCCATGATGAAAAAACATAATATATTTTCTATAAAAAATATAAAAATAAATTAACATCTTATATTAAAAAAAGTAAGGAAGAGTTTTTTAAAAATAAAATGTTATCTTCAGAAAATAACCATAAACAAATGTGGAAAACTGTGAATTTGGCCATAGACAATACAAAAAAAACACAAAACATTAAAAAACATAGAACATGATAAAAAATTATTCATGCTAATATACAGCCTAAACGATGTGCAAACATATTTAATTCCTTCTTTGCAAATGTTGGAAAAAATCTTGCGAAAAATATTCATAGCTTTCTAACTCGGAAAAACATAAAAATAAAAATTTACAGAAACGTAATATACTTTCAACATTTGAAATAACAACAGAATGTCAAATCTTAAAAATAATAGAAAATATGAAAGGAGGTTCGTCTCCCGGTTTTGATTCTATTACGGCTCACATGTTAAAATCTATGAAATCTTACTTAATAAAACCCATCACTCATTTAATAAACTTGAGTTTAACGAAAGGAATATTTCCAATGAACCACAAAAACACAATAATCTCACCTATTTACAAATCTGGTGATCCACACCAAGTAACGAATTATCGCCCAATTTGTCTAATTTCTAACATAGGAAAAATCTTTGAAAAAATAGTAAAAAAACAATTGGTAAATTTCCTAGATAGTAATAAAATACTACACAAAAACCAGTTTGATTTTATTAAATCACTCAGCACACAAGATGCCATTGCTAACGTAACTTCATACATTTACGAATCATTAGATAAAGGTAAAAAATGTGCGGGTATATTTATTGACCTCAGAAAGGCATTCGATAGCATATCCCATGAGATGCTATTAAAAAAGTTAAATAATATTGGCATAAAAGGCAACGCGATTAAATGGATCACCAACTACTTAAAAAACCGCCCTCAAGTGGTAAAAATCAATCGTGTTAATAGTGATAAGAGATTTCAAGCTTTGGAATCCCCCAAGGTACAGTGCTTGGACCAATCCTATTTACCACACATGTAAACGATATATTTTTTCAACATCTACATGGTTAAATTACATCATACGCCGACGATCCAGTATTAATAATAAGTGAAAAGACTTGGGAAAATGTAGAATTTAAGGCCACAGAAGACATCAATACGCTTAAGAATTTTTTCGACACTAATTTACTATCACTAAATAGTGAAAAGACATTTGTAATTCCATTTGCAATCCGTCCAAACGACGCTCCCAAAAATTTTAACATTGTCATACACGATAACACTAAAATTCATTGCCAACATTATTGCAAATCAAACTGTACAATATTAAAAACAACAAATAAAATTAAATATCTCGGAGTAATTATTGATAAAAATCTGAAATGGAAGCAACAAATATGTCAAATAGTAAACAAAATCAGAAAATCAATATATATATATTTTTAAGAATTATAAATTTTCTGTCGATAAAAAATCTATATTTAATCTACTATGCCTTAGTTTAATCCACTTTACAATACGCTATTAGTTGGGGATCCGCGTATAAATGTAACCTTCTTCCAATAGAAATTGTACAAAAAACAATTATTAAAATTATATTTAAAAAATCCTTGGACTACCCAACAGAACGCCTGTTTGAAGAATTTCAAGTACCCACATTTAAAGATTTACATATTAAAAATTCATTAATTCAAATTATAAAAGAAAAAGATAAATATCCATTTTTAAATGAAAACAGAACTCGACTTAAACATGTTTTTCTATGCCCAAAACTAAATACGTCTTTTGCACAGCATCATTACACTTACCAGGGAAGAACTTTTTTCAATCGACTACCAGAAGAAATCAGAAGCATTAATGATAAAACCCGAATACTGCTCTCTGTCAAGAACCACTGTCACTTAATTAATCTTACAAAAATCCTTAGTTTTCGATAACATTCTTTCTTTTTTTTAAATACACACTGTAATCAAAATAAATAATAATAATAATAATAATAAGCCTTTTTATTCTGGACTTCTGTTAGGTATGTATTAGACATGATCTTATTTGTTATAGTATATCTCGAAGCTCAGTTTGCCTCTTGGCATAGGCCTCCTCTAACATTTTCCATTGGGACCTGTTACGCGCTACTCTTCTCCATTGATGTCCAGCAGTGAGTTTTAGGTCATCTTCCCATCTCATGTGTTGACGTCCTCTACTTCTCTTGCCATCTCTGGGATACCAGTCAGTGACATTTTTGCACCATTTCTCTTATGGATCGCGTATCATGTGTCCTGTCCATCTCCACTTTTGTTGGTCTATTCGGGTAACTACATCGGCAACTTTAGTTTTCTCCCTTATTGTGCTACCTCTCACTCTGTCCTGTTTCCTTGTTCCTGTCAAACTTCTCTCTATGGCTCTCTGGCAGCGTTCCAACTTTTCTCTGTGGCGTTTGGTGAGTGCCCAAGTTTCACATCCATAGGTGATGACTGGAAGTATACACGTGTTGAAGACTTTCCTTTTTATTTGCATACTTAGCTCCTTAGATTTCAAGACTTCTTTCAAAGACCAGTATTTCTTCCATCCATTTGCTACTCTTCTCTCGATTTCTTTAGTGGTTTGATCTTTGTGAGATATTATCTGTCCTAAATAGATGTAATCTGACACATATTCGAGTGATTGGTTGTCAATTTTTATAGTTACTGGTTCAGAGTTTGTAAGCAATTTTGTTTTGTCTTTGTTCATGCATAGGCCGACTTTCACACTTTCCTCGTTTAGTGATTCTATCATTCTAATTAGGTGCATTGGGTTTTCCTCGAATAGGACTATATCGTCTGCAAATCTTAGGTGGTTAAGTTTTACACCTTGTACGTTGATACCATATTTTTCCCAATCTAGTTTGCGGAAGATACTTTCCAGAGCAGCCTAGAACAATTTTGGTGATAGAGGGTCTCCCTGTCTTACTCCTCTCTCGATCTTGAACTTTTTTCCCAAGGTTTCTAGTTGGATCCTCGCTTCGCAATTCAAGTATATGTTTTTTATAATATTGATGTAGTTTAAAGGTATCCCCTGCTGTTCAAGGCTATCCCATATAGCTATGTGTCTTATGCTGTCGAAAGCTTTGGAGTAATCGATGAATGCCATGTATAGTTTCTTATTATACTCATTATATCTTTCTACTATTTGTTTCACCGTGTGTATGTGGTCCAGGGTAGAGTATTTTTGTCTAAAGCCGGCTTGCTCCCGTGGTTGATTTTCGTCTAACTAAATACTGCAGCTCAAATATATTTATGTACAATGAATTATTTAAGTTAGTACTAACTAATAACATTAATGTACACTCCCCTTCCATACACAAGCACACGCTTTCAATGGAAGGGTAGTAAAAAAAACCTGAGATGTATAATTACCATACAAATACCGTGTAAAACATAATATTAAAAATAAAACACAATTAAAAAAAAAAAAAAAAAAAATATATATATATATATATATATATATATATATGTAGAACAATTTTCTCGGTTTACCCGCGTAACGTAGTCCTTAAAAGGACTTTTTAACTCCTGACCTTTCGGACAGATCACACTGTCCATCTTCAGAGGCCTTATGTCTTTTATTTTAGCTTTTGGACCGAACAGACATGCGAAAGCTATCAGTTTGAGACAAAAACTCAAGACATAAGGCCTCTGAAGATGGACAGTGTGATCTGTCCGAAACGTCAGGAGTTAAAAAGTCCTTTTAAGGACTACGTTACGCGGGTAAACCGAGAAAATTGTTCTACATCTTACACCCGTGAAAACCTTAATCATAACATATATATATATATATATATATATATATATATATATATATATATATATATATATATATATATATATATATATATATATATATATATATATATATATATATATGTATATATATATATATATATATATTTATATATATATATATATATATATATATATATATATATATATATACATAACACCGTCTATTTGGCGACCAGCATGGGCAAATATGCATCTAAAGTGGCGACCACCGACATTTGGCGACCGATATACGGTCGCCACTTTATTTTTCGAAATTTTTACACAGTTCGTAGTACATGTCGTCACAAGCATTTTGGCAAAAATTGTCCTGGTAGCCAAATTGGGCGTGAAGTGGATGATTTCGAATATTAAAGTTCCGCCATCTGTCGCTACGCAGCTAGGCGCTAGGTGATATACACGGCCATGTATACTGCCCTTCATCCTACCGACATTTAGGCGACCGGTGTGACATAACATGCCGCCTTTCATTCCTAGCATTTACACGCCACCGATGGCGTTGCAAATGTGTTGGGAAACAACGTTGCCGGTTAATTTCAACTCCCGTAATCTCACTCCCGTGAGGTGCACGTGGCGGTGGCGTGTTTTGCGACGTTGCCGCCGCGCTTATTTAGCCTCGGTTGCCTCGAATGTTTTGCCTTTTAAAATTTTATCGTGATCAATCGTATTATCGTATACCGAGCATTAACGTACATGTGATTTGGAGTGTAGGTATTTGGCGACCGACCATTTTAGTGTCTTAATTACAATACATTATTGATTACGGTTGACTCAATGAAACGGAATAAAATAATTGAAAGAATAACAGAAATGCAATATCAAGATGATTCTTTGGAGTCATACCTACCTATGACATAGAATTCGGATAATCTGAGGTACTTGCCTTCAATTAATAATTCTTCTTTTCGGTCATTTATACGGTCAAATTTACTTCTTTAAAATTCCCTATTCTTATTTTACAGGAGTTCACTTACTCTGACGGTGATGGTGGGATACGACCCAAATCCCATGTGTGAAACAAAAGGCGAGCTCACCAATTAATTTTAATCGAAAAAATAAAAATATTGCATGGATGATTCATCTAATCAAAACGACCCACGAACATTGTTTCCACAAAACTTCAACGTGTTGACCAAATCGAAGAAGAAAATTGATATAGAAATAACGAAAAATAAATTCAGTGCGCAGATCACATGCCGTAGAAATGAAACCTTCAGAAAACTAAAGTAGGCAAGAGTGGGTAGGCTACGAAGCACCGCACAAAGAGTAGACCGATTATTCTATCTGAGGGGCATACATTAATTGAGCTCAAAATGGGGGGTGGGGGGTCCAGTAAAATCTCACCAAATCTTGAACAGTTTTTCAGCATATTGTCGCGATCATATTTACCACAACGGGGGGGGGGGGGGGCGTAACGGGGGTAGCATTGGGCGGGATGGGATAGGGTGGGACCCCAGATACACAACTGATGTCTCGTGAGGGGAGAGGGGGGGGGGGCACCAAATCTCACCAAAGGGGGGGGGGGGGGGAGGTTAAATTGGAAAATTAACTGCTCACGTTATTAATGTATGCCCCCTTATTCTCTCGCAGTCTAAATCCTATAGATGTATGTGTTTGCCTCTTTTTAGTGTCGCTAATTTTCGTTTCATCGAGTGTCAAATCACAACGGTGTTAAAGATGTTTTTACTTCAAAATAGTACTGCCAGATTTTTGTTTTTATTTCGAAAAGGACTTAGGACAGGTGGTTTTAAAAATTTGAAGGAGTCATCAAAAATTAAAAATTTTAAGTTAATTTTCACGTTCTGTGTAAGTTCTATTCAAGTTCTGTTGTTATAACAATGAACTTGAATACAACTTACACAGATTGTGAAAATTAACTTCAAATATTTGAAGAATCTGTCATTTTTTTTTAACAACCCGTTAATTATAATTTTAATTGTTCGAGGCGTGTTTTCAGAAACATTGTATTCGAGGAAACAACATCGAAAACAATGCGACTAAATTTAATATAAATGTTTTTGTTTTTTACTTTAGTTTCACAGAGGAGGCCCTGAAGAAAATAATTACCTCAGGGCCTATGTCATCTTTGTGGACGCTGCGTATAGGAAAGGAAGGGGAGGAAGCTATGGGAAGGAAAAGGATTTTAGGGGTGGGTAAGAATCTAGGGTTCAGTTTGTCGAGGAGTGACGGACGTATGAATCCATCCCTCCCACTGCGGTGCAAGGCAATGTTCCGAGAGAGTGCGGCTGGAGAAGTTAAAGGGACTTCCTTAACCACTCTCACCCGATCCGACCTGTCGTGCTGCTGGTTGGCAGACGCATTCGCCACCAAGACCCGAACAAACCACACCCCATGAATCATTAGATGACTAAGTCGTAGGTGAAAATATTGAAATGAACCAGAACCCACCACATCAAATGCATCACAACCATATAAAAGTTTCTTAAATCCTTATCAGACAGTCGCGAGTAAACATACTACAGTAAAAAATTTTAGAGTGTGCAATTCACACGCGGTAGAAGTGAAACCTCCAGAAAAACTAAAGTAGACAAGAGCGGGAAGGCTACGAAGAAGTGCACAAAGAGGAGACCGATTATACTATCTCATTCTCTTGCAGGCTAAATTTTATAGGTGTATGTGTTTGACTCCTTTTATTGTCGCTATTTTTCGTTTCATCGAGTTTCAAATCCAAAACGGTGCTAAAGAAGTTTTCACTTCAAAATACAAATGTGCAGTTCACATGCAGTAGAAGTGAAACCTCAGAAAACTCTAGACAAGGGTGGGGAGACGACAACGAAGCACCGCGCGAAGAGGAGACTGAATAGCTACGAAGCACCGTACAAAGAAGAGACCGATCAGTCTATCGCATTCTCTTGCAGGCTTAATCCTATGGATGTATGTCTTTATCTCTTTTTAATGTTGCTATTTTTCGTTTTATCGAATTTCAAATCACAACGGTGCTAAAGAAGTTTACACGTACTCGAGTTTAATTTATGTACCTACATCATCTCTTAATATTTAAATTTTTTAAATTAGTAAGATATACATAATAAAAAAATGCTCGTACATCTATGGAATTTAGCCAACGAGAGAATAAGAGTATAATCGGTCTCCTCTTTGTGCGGTGCTTCGTAGCCACTCCTCCCACTGTATTCTACTTTATTTTCTGAAGGTTTCACTTTTAATTGCGTACTCGGATTTTTTTAAATTGTTTCGGATACCTATTTAGCTACCTATTATAAGATTTTTTAAATTCTTTTTAAACGTTTTATATCTTTTCATATACATAAGAAGGTGAACATTCATTATAAGTGATAATTAAATCCTTTTTTTACTTTGGTAGAAAGCAAAGCTTTGTGGTTTGACAAAGATATTAATTGAAATAAAACAATCACTTAGTTTGTAACCACGATTCATCCATTAATCTTTTTTATACCGACCGGTTTCGCTTAAACTGCGCATCAGCGTTATTATATCTACTTTGTCCCGTTGGAACGAAGCTCACGCACACTAACGAAATCCAAAACAATAAGCGCACACAAACTTAGCTGTTGCCGGCCGAATTCCCTATCCCCCCGCTCAGCTGTTATGCATTGTGGGTGTAGCCGCTAGCGTCTAGCCGGTCTAGCGCATCTTGTGTTCGGAACTCGGAAGTGCGTGCCGTAAGCCGTGCATATAGGTAGGTACCTATAGACTACACAATAGAGGTTCAAACTGAGGCTAACCCAAACATTAATTGAACGTAGTTATGCAGAAAGCAGCCAGGCCACAGTTTTGGCAAAAATAAGATATTGTTGTAATCCGACGGAGAAACGTCCATTCTATGTTCTATTAAAACCAGCCAGGTAGCTTTCATACAAAAATTCGTAGTAATCGCCTTCTTAAATATTTGCTGATCACGAAAACACCGTTTAACAATCTGCAGAAAGCGCCCACGGCACTCATATTCAGCAGAAAACAGCCAGAGACAACTGGTCGATTTTGTCAGTGCAACTAACATTTTGTTTATAGATAAGAGATTTGTTTTTTTTATTTCTATTGTTGCCGGGAAAATTGCTCCCTCCAATTTTTGATCACGAAGTGTCTTTATATTGGTGTTAGGTTTATTTAATCAAAAGATCCAACATTTTTTTCTTTTGGAACATGCTTTTTTGATATCAGTCAAAAATATCGCTCCGGAAAAATCCTCCGTCCAATTTTTTAAGTCAAATTGATAGGATAGCTATTGTTAAAATGATTTCTGCAAAGATCCAACTAAATTTTCAACGGCAACCTATTTTTTTAATTGATTTCGATTGCACGCAGATTCCACGTGACTTTTGTATGAACAGGAGCCCGCGGGGTAAGGGAAGGGATGGGGCTAGTCGCACGGGGGGCAAGCGAGCCGATCGGCGCGGGATATAGCTGGATATAGCGAAGTAAGCGCGGCCGTGGCGGGGGCGGGGAGGGGTAGGAAGCCGACTTGATTTTTTTTTGTGTTTTATGGGATGTCCGAAAGTGCGAAGAATTGCAGAACCATTGAATATTATACCTCAATGAAAGAATGAATTTATGGATTTCATAACGACTTGGAAAAAATCGTGTGGATAGATATTTTTACCAAGATTACGAAAATGTTAGTAAAAATTTTTAGAAATGTACAGTTTTTTTAAATTTATTTTTAAATAAATAAATCCATTATTTAGGCCCGTGACGTCACTACATGAAAATGTCCCATCGCCGAAAATGTTAATTATTATTTTTAATTTATAAACTAACGTTTAGACAAGATTTTTATGCATAGCACAAAGGGTAACAATAAAGGGATTTTTCAATGTTGATGAGTGTTTCAGGCTGATAATTATTGCTTACAATAATTGCCGAAAATGTTCCTATTAATTTTGTAAAATTCCACACTGATTTATTTTTTTTATATGGCAGCACTTTGATTTCAGGCGAATTTTTGAATTTGACATTTAACGTTCAGTAGAATTATTGTTTGTTCTCTGCGAACTTATCATTTGGTTTCTTTTTGACATAGTTATGAAGAGAACCCCGTTCATTTTACGATGTCTGCACGTGTTTAGAGGTATAATGGTAGTGGTGCTGATCTTAACAAAATCAAATTTTATAATATTCTTCTTATTATTATAATTTACAAGTACAAGTATATTTCATTGGATTTAGTAATATAGACGTTGAACATTATAATGATTTATGATCAATAAGATGGATCAAGGAAAAAAAATATTTATGAGATGTAATATTTTTGGAATGCCTCGCTATTCTCCTGTGCCCTTTCTTGTGGAACATGTTCTTTTTTTAAATGATTTTCGGCTATGTAATTATCGTTTTTTCGCACCCATAAAATTATGTCCCGTCTTTCCGGTTTATAAAAAATGGTCTGATTTTTCGGATTGAAATTTTCAAAAAATCGCCAGGGTTTCAAAAATACGATTAAAAAAAATGCCGAATGTCTTAGAATATTTACCTAAACCGGATTTTTTTTTTAAATGCGATGCAAGTGGCCTATCCGCAAAATAATTATTTGTTCTTTGTAGCATTTTGATCTCGCCTGACTTATAGGACAGTGCAATTAGTGCAAAAAAGGGGGTCGCGATCGGAATTATTTCGGTAGCCCCAATTTTTTTATATGTTTTATACACTCATCTCCTGATGAAAAATCTGAGTTTTCGACCTTGGGTCACTTGAGCTTTCGCCGCCGTTTTGAAAAAACCTGCCGAAATCGCGCCAAAATCTAGTTTTTCTCAAATATTTCGTTCCCAATGAAAATTTTGGCTAAGGTAACTTCACAAGTTTTGTAGAACATAAAATTACCTACAATTTTTATTTAAAAAAATGTCTTCTACCTCTAATAAGTATTGAGATACACAACCGTAAAAATGTGTATAAGTTTATAAAAACAAGTAAATTGCACGACTTGGTTTGGTTTTCTGTACGTATCTCTTTTTCAGTACAGTTTTGTAGAGAATAAAATTTCTAAAACGATTTTTATGTTTTTTGTATTGTTTTTACTGATTTAAAGTATGAATGAACAAATATCGGTAGGTGAAAACATAAAAATTTATCACGATATTACCACGTCTTTAATATAGAAATAACGAAAAATAAATACAGTGCGCAGTTCACATGCCGTAGAAATGAAACCTTCAAAAAACTAAAGTAGGCAAGAGTGGGTTGGCTACGAAGCACCGCACAAAGAGAGGCCCGATTATTATCTCATTCTCTCGCAGTCCTATAGATGTATGCTTTTGCCTCTTTTTAGTGTCGCTATTTTTAGTTTCATCGAGTTTCAAATCACAACGGTACTAGGCGATTTGCAGGTGCTAGAAGTTTACACTTCAAAGTACAAGTGTGCAGTTCACGCGGTAGAAGTGAAACCTCAGAAAACTAAAGTAGACAAGAGCGAAGAAGCTACGAAGCACCGCACGAAGGGGAGATCGAATAGCTACGAAGCACCGCACAATGAGGAGACCGATTAGTCTATCTAATCTCTTATACTTATCACTCAGAAGTGATAAGTAAATAAGTACTTTTTTTCATTTTTTTTATTTTTTCATTCATAGTGTAATAATAAATTTTGTTAATTATTTTAAGTTTTAGATACTTACTTACTAGCGACTTGAAATTCAAATGAAACAGAAATGCGTCACGAAAATTTATTATTATTTTAATATATTATTATTATTATATTATATTTATTATTATTTTATCATATTATTACTCACCAATCAGTCGATTACATATTTTGGGAAATGAATATGCTAACATCGGCGACATTTATTTCTTAAAATTAGCGCAATATAAACATGCACTCAAAAATTATTTTTCCATAATGTAACTTTATATACGCAATATGGATATGTTGAAAAGAAATGTGATATTTCTCATTGTTCTTTTTTGTTATTTTTTGTTGTGATACACAAAATAATTGTATGTTATTTTAAAGTTTAAAACTACTATTATGTAATGATATTATTTTTCTTACTTTTGTACTCTATTATATGTTTATTTATAAAAGGCAGTATATCCGTTTATGTATTTAAAATAAATAAAATAAAATAATAGTTAATTAGTTCTAATATAATAGGTACGGTAAATCCTCGCTCTCACTCAAGGCTCCCATAGTCCAGCGGCGTAAAGCGCCTCACGAATTTAGTGGCCAGACAATTCAGACCGCGTGGGTTCGAGTCTTATAAAATAAAATAAAAAACGTTTTAATTTTTGCAAAATTAATATTCAATCTTCAAACCACACAAAATGAAAATGAACCACACCAAGAAGAAACCATAATTATTAATATGATGACCCAATGTATAGCAAAAGGTGCACCAGAATTCGACGTCAAAAATATGTATAAAATCATCCTTCACTAACTAACTAACCATAACACCGTTTCTCCGCAGGGGTAGGCAGAGAGGACGGGCCGCCAAACAACTCGGTCTTGGCACACACTCCTTGCCTCGTTCACATTCATACATCGTCTCACACATCCTCTTCTATTATTTTGACTCTTGATGCAGCCCGAATCAAGTATCTGATTCACTTGGTCTTGCCATTTTTTATATTAGCTCCACTCAGAAGGCCATGAGAAAAATAATTTCCCTCAGGCCCTGTCATCTTAGGGGATGCAGTGAGGAGGGTCTTTCAACATCATTTTACAACTCATCGTATTTCTCCGTAATGTGTTTATTTATTAAATTGATAAAATTGAGCACAATCTTTAAATTAAATTATAATTAATTATCAATCTAACAATTAACAATGTATTACGGCCAAATAAACGCATTGTTCCCACCCGCCAGTTACGGCGGCTACCCGCTAGGAGCGAGGAACCGAGGTAGGTACAATGCCAAACCGCGCGCCAGAGCTAAGCGCCCCGTTATTTGAATGATGCTCGTAGTAAAAAATCCCAAAACGTCAGAAACATGTCACTAAAAATCGGCTGACCGCGTGCCGCATGGCCGACCCGAAGAGCTTCGGCATTCTTCGCAAATATTCCGAAGCTTTGGTTCCAGCGGTAGTAAGGTTTGAACAAGATAATATTAAGTAATAATATTTCTCTTCTAAAATGTAACCATTAGTCAAAGGGTCAGCTATGCGTCTGGTGTGACATTATCTTGTTCGAGCCCTTGGGATGTACCTTTTTGACATTATTATTTGTTTGTCACCCATTGATCGAAGTTGTCACGACAGTAAATGGCGATATTGGCGATCCACGCCGCAGAGTGTTTCTTGTGTGTTAATTATTATTATTGGATTATTGCGTTATTATTATTATCTTTGGAAGGTTGAGTATTTTTAAATGGATATCACACCCACCCTTTCCACTAATCTTCTAATAGATGTAATATCAATAGTAATGGAGTGTAAAATGCTTCTAAAAATATTGAAACCAGAATAATTCTATAATAATTGGATAATTACTAGAGCGCCGTTTTAGTTATGTTGCGTTGTACAATTTATTATGAGTTCCTAGGCTATATGTATTTTTATTATTTGAATTTACAAACAGATACATAAAACATACCTACTTACCTGGCAGGTCAATTGACTATATTAAACTCTAGACATCAGCATGTTTTTACATCGCACGATATTTTTACTATTACAGTTACATGATATTTTTAGATACTTAGCAAATAATGTAAAATTATGCATGATGTCTAGATTTTTTTTTAAATATAATATCAACCTTTCGTTTTTTATGAATGGCTTGGTGAACCACCTATAACTTGAGGCACCAACAATCAGAGGTTTAGTGTATCCAGGAGTGACGGACGTATGAGTCCATCCCTCCAATAGCTGTGCAAAGCGATGGGTCGAGAGAGTCCTGCTGAAAAGGTCGAAAGGCCTCCCTCAACCAGTCTCTCTCCGCCACGCAGTAGGTGGGCAGGCGCATCCGCTGCCAAGACCTCACCCAATGAGTTCGGGCACCCCTGCTAAGTCACCAAACGTAGTGAACCTCTTGGGGGTGACCTATGGTAGAGGTGTTGGTTATCCAATAAATGGTTCCCGGGGCGGCGGTACCCATACCCGCCTCCCAAATTGAAATGCCATACGTCTTCTCGTTCATTCGCTCTACAATCCATCCGAGCGTTCCTTTCGTAATTTTACTCATTACGTTTACATTGGCCTTGCATTCTTCGCGGATCTCCACGTTTCTCCCAAGATCGTACATGGTTTTACCATACTCACGCCTCAGGAATCGCAATTCTACAGCATTCAGCCTACTTTCCTTCCTTTGCTTCCTTCCTCTTCCTTCCTCTACCAGTTCCATGCCTCACAGCCATACATGGGGGTCGGTTCCAGCACTCTATTATGGATAGCTGGCTTCGCTTCTTTGGACAGTTTTTTTGTTGGCGCCACTGGCGTTCTATCCTCCGTTAATGGAGTTACCTACATTTAACCTTGTTTCACATATCTCTATCAGCCTTCCCATCTAACGTAAACACACTTCCCAAATATACTTCACAATACATACTTCAAAAACTTATCCACCTGCTCCAAGTATTCATCATTCACAACTAAGTTTCACATTGTTTTCGTATCAAACACCACGATTTTAGACTTACTTACATTCATCATTAACTCATTCTTCATACATATTAAATTATCTATCTAGGTACATTTAAATTAAATATCTAAGCATAGTTTTCTATGTTTTCATATTGTTTAATCGAAAAAATCCCAAGCATTTGGGGCATGGCAAATAATCATTAAATGAGGAATGGTATTTTCTTGTAATGGGTTTTTTGAATTCCTGATAATTTTGTACATAATCTCCCGTTTTATGCAATTTAGCAGAAGACCTTTTCTTTCCTTGCCATTCATTATTGTCAGGATATTTTGAATTTCACATTCTATCTCGTGGTTTCTAAAAATATGCCTCGAGTCCTTTTCGAAATAAAAACAAAAATCCGGCATTCGACCTCTTTTGAAGTGAAAACTTTTGTAGCACCGTTGTGATTTGAAACTCGATGAAACTAAAAATAGCGACACTAAAAAGAGGCTAAAACATACATCTATAGGACTACAAGAGAATAAGATAATAATCTGGCTTCTCTTTGTGCGGTGCTTCGTAGCCTATCCACTCTTGTCTACTTTCGTTTTCTGAAGGTTTCATTTCTACGGCGTGTGAACTGCGCCCTGTATTTTTTTGTTATTTCTTTATCAATTTTCTTCTTGGATTTGGTCAATACGTTAAAGTTTTGTGGAAACGACGAACGAAGGTCGTTTTCAGAATGGGGGGTGAGGTTTGTCTAGGTCTTGGAGGCGGATGACCGGGACACACTGAACCCCAGATTCCTACCCACCCTTTAAACCCCTTTCCTTAAAATAATTTTCCTCTCCTTCCTTTCCTTCAAAAGCTCTCCGCACAACATACCCAAAGATGAATAATTTCCCCCAGGGTCTTCTGTGTGGAGCTCATGTAAAAAAAAAAGAAAAAAAAAGTACGAGATTTTAAATTAGTGACTGGTTATTCGTAACCCAATAATGATTGTCTTTCTTAAAAAAAATTGTGCCTTTATTGCACTTGTCAATTGCTACCTATCGCAATAAGGAGCCAATTTTATGCATCCCGAATAATTATTGCTAACTAAAATAACCTAGTTCCTGTTCACTCTATATATTTTTTTTTCATTAGCTCCACACTGCAGGCCCTGAGGAAAACAATTTCCCTCAAGGCCTATGTCATCTTTGGGGATGTTGTGTGGAGGGTATTTTTGGGGAAAGGAAGGAGAGGAAGTTTTGGGAAAGAAAAAGTATGAAGGGTAGTTAGGAATCTGGGGGTCAATGTGTCCAGGAGTGACAGACATATGAATCCATCCCTCCCACTGTGATATAAGGCGTGGATCGAGAGTCCGGTTGGAGAGATGAAAAGGTCTCCCTCAACCAGTCTCTCCTGGTCCGGCCCGCCATGTAGTAGGTGGGCAAATGCATAGGCTGCCAAGACCTAGACACAGCTCACTCCGTGAACCCGGGCACCCCCGCTAAGACACCAAACATATCTAACCACTTGGTGTGACCTATGGCAGGGCTGTTAGTTATCTTGTAAATGGTTCCCGGGGCGGCGGTACCCACACCTGCCTCCCAAATTTTTAATTTGATTGTTGTTTTTCCTCCCAAATATAAAATGATATAATAACAGTCTACCGTTTTGACTTCTTGGGATTCTGTTTTGGTTTCCTTCAAAATAATATTTATGTTACCAATCATTATGTACCTACGATAGATAGACCGTTGGCAAATCGAGAACGAATTAAAAGGATTCTGAAAGCATCGTAATTTAAACGTAATGCATTCAGGAATATACGGAGGTCGTCAAATGTTCGTAATGAACGGACGCCCTAAATATGGAATGAAGTGTGATATACGTACGATATACGCGGTTGCCAAAACGGCGGCAATATGAAAGGACGCCCAAAAGACTCTAAAGTATACGTACCTATCAAAAATTTGAATACCCTCAAAACACAATTTCTGGATAATTCTTTTACTATCACTCTTTTGTCAACCTAAAAACATGTGAACATTCACAGCAATTTTATTTAAAAACCTACCGTAAGCAGTGGTAGCCAAAAGGATGCGAAGTGAAAGGACGCCAAATCTGTAGCGGGATGTATATATATATATATATATATATATATATATATATATATATATATATAAATATATATATTTGACTCCTTAAGAGTCAAAAGGACTTATCCTTATTTAGAACCGGAATCGCCTCTCTCATGGTTTATAAGACCTTTCGAGTCCTAGACAGTGCAGTGAAATTGTTTATCTGCTCGAGAAAGAATTTCTATATTGATCAATTTGTGCAGAAGTAAGAAAAAATTGCCTTACTTTTGCAATCATGCCCACAACACTTTTTGTCAGTTTGTTTCTTCGCTGCGTGATTCTACTAATTCATGGATTGGGTGTATGGTCAGATGTAGTACATATGCATTCAATTTTGAAATACTCGATGCTCCCACCTAACCCAGAATTACGTAAACAAAAGGAAATATTTTTCATTTTCGTGCACTTAAATTATTGGGGAACTTTTTATCCTAAACCTAAACAAAACATTGTTTTGTTTTCTTTCATAGATTACAACGTATTTTCACGGTTTTCTCAACTGATTTCAACCCACGAATTTCTCAAAGTGAAGGAAAAGGGTTTACCTACATGCCCCCAAAACCCTTGTAGATTGACTTCATAATCCTGAGTGAAATAATATAATACAAATATTGACAGTAAAACTATTTGTTCCATTTTATAAAACAACCAAGTCCGTTGGCAAAGCGGATTTGTACGGTCACCCTTACACACTACTATACTTGATACTTCCCGGGCTTTGTAAATCGTGTCAAGTGGCCGTGGATGTGCGGCTTCCTCGGGGAATCCCGTTGAAATGCTGGGAAAAGAAGGTCACCCTGTAATAATACTTTTGCCTCCCTTGGTGAACTGTGAACTTAGTAGGTACTTGCTTTACCTCTGTGCTAATCTGTGCGCCTGGTATTAAAGTTTCTAATGTTTTATTTTTAGCTTGTGCAGCTTTACAACGGTTTATTCAGCGAATATTTTTACATGTTGATAAACATATTACTTCTCTGAGAATTTAATACTTCTCCGTGGTTCGCAGTAGGCTGGAGAGTCGTTCGGCTGTCTGGAATCCTCACGAGACGGGGTGCGCCCTCATGTTAGAGAGGATTAAAAAAAGTTTCTGCGATCTCTACATGATGGAGTGTGACCGCTATCCGTAGCTCTACCCGACGAACTTTCTTCTGGGCGTGCTGGGACTTCATACCCTGCAGCCCTTATAAAGGGGTAAACCGTCACCCACTTAAGCACACTGCTGTTAGGCTATATTGACAATTCGGCTACTTTGATCCTTTGGGTCTCTGTATTCCAGATGACTATCTTAGACAGCGTCATCATAGATTATTCTATCTTTCTGCCTGTAGGACCAACCTGCCAATGGTTTTTCCGGTGGGGAGGAGTATATTGCCCCTGAATAGAATCTCTCCGAGATCGATATATTTAGCATCAGCGAAGAGAGATTCAAGAGGGAAATTCTTCCAATTCTTGAAAGGATCTATCCTCGTTGACGAGATCTTCATCATTGCCTAGATTTTTTTTCAAATATTGTATTGTGTATTTTCTTATATATTTTACCAAAATCTGTAATTGTATAAGCAATTTAATAAAAAAAAATATACATCATTATTGTTATAAACGCAATGATTCAGCAACAATGATTTTAAAGCAGATAGAAAGGGGATTTCCGCCTAGGTAGTGGAACTGTGGCATAAGGCGTTTGCAGGCGGCTGGCCGGCCCAGGTAGGTACATACTAACTGAAGCCATTGCGTCGAAATGAACGAAAGTCTCTGCCGGAACTGCCGTCCTTTTCTTTAGTCAAGCATATTCTTTTCCTTTTCACCCGTTTTTTTTTTCAATACGCCATAGATAAAATACTACGCGAATCAGTCCCCTGTAGCGGCCTTCTACTTGAAACTAGTTCTGGGGCGATCGATCATTTTACACCATCCGGGTTGATCACGACCCATTCATTGGTGATGTGATCGGGTACTTTACAGGTAGACAAAAATGCTGTAGACGGACCGACGTGAATGAGATAGACGTCCGCACATAGATGTTCCGGGCGTCTCGAGTTTCATTATCGCGACACAGAAATAGAGTTAATCTGAAATGGACTCTCAGTGCGGTTCCAGGTTCCAATTACAGAAGACTAATATATGGATTACATGGAACTTATTCTTTACTTTACGGTGGTGGTGGGATTGTTTATCGGTGTGCTAAGGTACGCACTTTCCATCTATATTTATTTGTCGCCGGAACGAAATTCGAGTTTACAAAACTTCGACTCCCGGTCTACGAAACGTATACTATACACCCATTTATTTATTTATATAATTATTTCCGTCAAACGGTTGTAAACCAATACAATTATGGAGAAGATTACTAGAAGATTTATGGTCACTCGACACACCCATCACGGGGTAATAGCTCATCGATTAAATGAAAAAATCTTTTCTTTTTAAGGTACCCGATCGATCATTTGTTCGTGATCGGTTATTTCGCGATCGACCAATGATCACTACGGCGTTCTCTTTTGTGGAAAGGTTATAAAGCTCGGTTAATACTTTATCCCCCCAATGGCACCTTCTCCTATCGGGAGTTGGATAGCATCAAGGAAATATTCACCCTATGGGCTGCAGCCCGAAACAAGTAGGCTAGTAAGTTTTAATTATAACGTGCTAGTGTTTCTATGAACAGTAGACCTCGCCTAATGTTGATTATTCCGATTTGACAGCTCGTAACATATTGGCGATCTCTGTCGGAGTAAAAAGTATAAAATACTATCCAACACTGCTACCATATTTACAGGAATGACCAGACATGGAACACGCAGTCGAATTTGCAAACGAGATGCAAAGCTTTGAACAAAAGCAGACGAAACGTAAAGCGCTCGAGTTAAAATAGAACTTCGGTACGCTCAGTCAATTACACACCTAGTTAAAGTTCAAATACCTACATTGTTCATTGCTGGAAAATCTGCTCTAAAAATGTAATTCTAGCGATGAGAAATGTTTAAAAAAAATGGCTTAGAGTAGGGTTTCCCTTTTGCCGGGTCGCGACCCGGTACCGGGCCATCAAAATAAAATACCGGGTCGCAACATTCCCACCTTGTTTTAAGACAAGGTAGAAGCAGCCAGAAAAAAAGCTTAATGTGTGGGCACGACGCGCGGAAACAGGGAACTTCAAAGCATTTAGTAATTTATGTGAAATACAAAAAGAGTACAATACGATTGCATTGCCACAAGACATCTTAACTCAAATTAAAGTACATTTATTAGGACTGGAGAGGAATCTTCAAGAATATTTTCCTCCAATCGACAGCAACAAAGCTTGGATAAGAAACCCATTTACATTCAAGTTAGATTCCGAAACTAATTTGCCACGAATTGTCAGATTCAGATGTTGACTCGTTAATTGAACTGTCAACTGACACATCACTCAAGGTTATATTTGACACAAGACTAAGACCATTGATAGATTTTTGGTTATCTTGTCGTCAAAAATACACAAAATTAGCTAATCAAGCAATAACTTATCAGGCAATAACTTTTTTAATTCCTTTTGTCACACTTTATAAATGTGAAGCTGGGTTTTCAATACTAGTTTACCTTAAAATAAATATAGAAACCGACTTGAAGTGGAACCAGACCTTAGGATAAACTTTCGTCATTTTCCGCGAACTTGGATTCTTTAGTAACAATTAAGCAGCAGCTCTATACTTCGCACTATAATTTAGTGACTAAATAGGCCACACCAAAGTATGTAGTATTAATAAAACATTTTTACTATTAATAAATGTGTATTATTTTACCTAATGGAACCAGCTTGGGTTTTTTTTAATTTTTTTTTATTGTTTTTATTTCTTGCTAGAGCAATCCCGATGAGTTACAGAACTCATTTTGGGACAGGAGGAACATACAAATCATGGGTGGGAGGAAATAGTTAAAATTTTACATAAGAATTTGGATGTTAAAATATAAGATTCACAATAAAGAAGAATAATAAGAAGAATATTAATATACAATATAGAAGAAAAATAAAAGACAGGTTGAGTAGAATAAACAGCAATGGAAAACAATTAAAGAAAAAGGGAACAAGGTTATACAGATATGGATGATTACAACTTAATGGAAAAGAAAAGAAGAGAAAAGAAACAAGACAATTGAACATGACAAGAAAATTACAAAGTTTCATCCTTATACATACTTAAAAAATATTCTTTTAAAGCATTACTCTGTTTTTATTTTTTTATTTTGCTGGATTCGCTTGTACATATCTGGTAGCGAATTATATAGTGTATAGGCAACATAGTTCAGAGATTTTATCCCATATTTTGTAGTGTGTGTTTGAGGTATGCGGATTTTATTGCTATTTCGAGTATTGTGAGTGTGGATGTCTTGATTGTAAAGTGGCTTGATGATAGTGTGAGTTGATTGTTGGGTAATTTTTATTGATTGTTGGGTAGTTTAAAAGTATTAAGTGGGTCACGAAGGGGCACTCTGAAAATTACCGGGCCACGGCAGAACAATAGTTGGGAAACACTGGCTAAGACTATTGTAAGGGAAATGCTGACTCCTAGAATTGTGATTGTCTAACACGTTTCAATATGTACATGTTGCCGTAGGTATATAAATATCTATTTTAATGATTCGGCCTATCGATGTATCGATAGGTTTGATGGTCCAAATCAACGGATATTCGGATGGTCGGTTAGTTTGCTCTACACTGAAGAGTACGATGTGGAAAACCTCATACCTAGATTAATTTATTGAACCCGCGAACTACGGATACGGACCAAATCCAAGAAGAAAACGGCTCCGCCATGACGAGATTTAAAGTTACCGATATTATCGACAAAACCTTTATCGATCTGCTTGTGCCAGGGGCCAAATTTGTTCAGTAAACATAAATAAACAGTGAAAATTACTAACATTATTTTTTGTTTAAATTGGATTGCGGTGCACGAATTATATGCATTTTGAATAAAATATGTTGTGAGTATTAAGAATGTTTTATTGACAAGGATGATACCATGCTGGACGACCCCGATAGCCTACGGTTATGTACAGATAAAACGGTAGCATCTTATCAGTAGGTCACCAGCTTTTCTCCCGTCCAATACAAAAATTACCTATTAATACTGTATTTTTTTTATTGTATTTTGAGTCTTATCAATTTAACAATGCTAGATACTAGTCCAATTTTTCTAATCGTATTTTTATTTATTTTAAATAAATATTAATTTTACTGCTGAGTTTTACGCTATTTTTTAACGTCGAGCTTTATTTTGTTTAATCTTTTAATTCATTTTGTAAAGCTACGATGAATAATATGTATGTGTAGTCCCATTCGCCTTCAATTTTCGGTCTTTCCTGTAAGCGGCATAAAATTACCAAAAATCATCACCTCTCGCCTAAAATGAGAACGGTTGGTTTCGTGAAATTCGGAAGAAAAGTCACTTCACAGGTTCGTATCTACTGCACAGAAAGACGTTATTGACCTGACTTTTTTTTCTTTATTCATTGCTTTGAATAGTAACATCATTTGTGGATTTTTCGACCACCATGCTACTCATGCCCGTGTTACGGTGGTCGGTAAAACGACTGTCTTTAACCAGTGATTCTTTAAGTTGATTGTATAAAAAATGTGGACGACGTTTTGTTCTCGGGTGATTTTTTTTCAACAAAAATCTTTAAAAAATCAGTGGGTAGTGGGTATTTGACACTTAGAGTCAGAAAGATTTTTTTATTGATTTATTAAAAAAAAAAGTATCTACATATGAAAAAACACCTTTTAAAAATAGTTCAGTCCACAATGCCTACATCAAAATAATTGGATACGCATCCTCCAACAGAGTGCATGTTTGATAAAGTGTTATGCTCAGGCTGCAAAGTGCAATCTGGCCGGCATCTAATTTCTGTTCGATAATACGAGTACATCCTGTTTTATGGAGACTGATTCGCGATCTTCTCATTTTATATTTTTATCTTATTTATTTATTATTTTTATTTATTTTCAACGATCTGATCGAAATTTGATGTATGTTGTGGGCCTAATAACTAATAACGTAAAAACTGCTAAAACAATTTCAAGTAAAGATATCATCAACACATAAAGATATCATCTTTCTGGGGCGATTTCTCTGGATTCTACAAATTTTATCGCTCTCGTTAATTAGTTGTCTATGAAGTTTTCCATTAAATTTATTTCATTTTTTCTGTACAATTAATTCGTGTAAATGAATGTTTGACATTTGCTGTCAAATTAAATCATGAAAACTTCTATCGTTTTGCTGTGAAATTATTCCATGGAAACATTTTTCTGTTTGCTATGAAGTTTTTTCATGAAAACGTTTTACTTTTCATCTTTCTTTTCCATGAATAAACAGAACAGTAAAAACAGAACACTTTTCAAATGTTATATAAATTCATGAAAAATGATGAAAACTAATCTATCCTTACCTAGAGTGTGCAAAATTTCGTCGGTCTCGAAATAAAACTGTCGATTTGTAAAGTAAACAAATCTATACCGCCCTCCAAAGATATACTGTTGTTGTTTATTATTACACACTGTTAGTTGTTTTTTTATGAAAAAATAGATGATAAAATTAAAGATTGTAATTTATTTCTTACCAATACTACCCGGCATGGGTTGCAATGCCATTTAAAGAAATAAAGTTTTTGTGTTTTAATTCTGTTTTTTTGAAGTGTTTTTGGAACCATTCCCTTCCTGAGCTCCCTCTCCCGCGTTCCCGTCCGCCTTCCCCGCCTTCCCCACTCCTTCGTCCCCCCTCCCGTGAACCCCCCTTTTCGTTCTTTCTCCTCCCCTCTCCGTCGTCCCGGATTCCCCTCCACCTCCAGCCTTCCCTCGATGCCGGAGGTCACTCATATTATGTAGAGACCTTCGCACAACACATCTTCAAAGTTTCATCGCAATCTGATAATTGGTGAAGGAAATAATTTCATAACGCCAGAGCTCATCATTACATATAGTGCGCACAACAAATCACCAATCAATGCGCAATCGGTTGGTTTGTTTAGGAACGCATAAGGGACAGACAAAGAAACGTTAATTTTTATATATTAATATTAGTTGACCCGGCCACGCGTTGCTGTGACTAACGTAATACGATGCCATCTACTGGATGATTACCCAACCTATATGACCAATTGTTGTGTCGATAAATTAACTCGCACCGCCATGTGTTAGAAACTTATGGAACTTACAAATAATTGCAAAACATTGTCCTATAACAAACATTTAATTCGCAATAATAAATATTGAGGTCAATAACCGAAATAAAAACTATCCTATCTTTTAAGTTGGATCAAATTACACACATTAGGTAAACCAAATTTCATCAAAATCGGTTAAGTAGTTTTGGAGTTTATCTCGAATAAACACGTGACGCGAGATTTTTTATGTATTATGTAAAGATTATATTTTAGAACAATAAGTTATGGAATCGGCTCTGTCGGTCTCCCTTGGCGATCGTTACCATAGGCCGCTCTTATCTGTTAAACATGATGGCTATTGGCTCGGTTATTAGTTGTTCAATCGCCGAATATTTAGTTATTTTATGATACTCGCGGCTCGTGTCGTCGACTAGCGTAGTAATTTCTGTCATACGATGTCAAATATTTTAAATATTTTATGTAAATTATTAATCAGTGCCTCGATGCGATATAAAAAATGTGAATGTGATAATTTGGTTTTAAAACATTGTTGATTTTGTTGTTCTATTTGATTTAAATTATCAATATCTTCTGTCGATTCATGATTCAATTTATTGTTTTGTTTTTATTCTTGCAATCTTGGCCGTAAAATTTACCATAACCATGCAAATCGTAGTTTTATGAATAGAGCTTGTCAGAATCTTAGCACGAATCCCTTGCCAACTGCTCAAAAACTGTCTGGAGACAATGAGACAAGGCATCCCCAATTGGGGTATGTTGTGAAGCTGAAGGTAGTGGGCAAGGGAAGAGGATGGTGGGAAAGTACTTGGCTATTCAGATCTGATCACCAAACATTGCTAAAGCCAGATAAGTTTTAAGATTTTCACGGCCAAAAGCATTTTCGTTATTTGTTTTTGGGGTGTTATGCCGTGTTGCGCTACCTCCTTCTTTAGCCAACGTTTCGGACATCGTTGCAGTGTCCATCATCAGGGCAGATCCGGTAGATGTGTGATCTGCCAGATCTGGCCAGATCACATCTACCGGATCTGCCCTGATGATGGACACTGCAACGATGTCCCAAACGTTGGCTAAAGAAGGAGGTAGCGCAACACGGCATAACACCCCAAAAACAAATAACGAAAATTGCTAAAGCCATTTCAAGCAACGTTTTCATTTTGAATGGTGGTCTTTCATTAGGACAGTACTTATAAGTATCTACCATTCTGGAACGTGCCGCAAATATACTATAATACTCGTACACAGCATCCCAGATGACATAGGCCCTGAGGGAAATTATTTTCCTCAGGGCCTCCTGTGTGGAGTTAATGTAAAAAAAAATATATATATATATTATTTTAAATGAGTAATTGTGAAATTACACACATAAGTAATCTAGTAGGAGATTTTCAAATATTGTCGGGTTATTCGAAAGCCAAGAATGTCCGTCTTTCTTAAAAAATGATAAAATATACTTGTACACTCCTGGATTTGAACCCGCGACCTACGGATTCGTAGCCAAGGATCGTAACCACTCAAACGCTGAGACTGTCAAATATTTCAAAAAGTCATTTCGGTCAGCTTTAAAATTATTTTCTGATATGTTTGTTGTTCTCTCAAATTAATTTTATTTTTACGTCTGTCATATTGCTTTTCAATAATTCATGAAAATGTTATACGATGAACTAATTTACTACGTGTAATATTATTTCAACGCGATAGAATCATCTATTTCGTCCATGTCGACAAGCTCATGCGTTTATCATTTCTGCCTGTGGCATCGAAAATAATATGAGATATTTTGTATGAAAAAAGCAGATGAAATATCAAACAATTTAAAGAAAATCAATTTTATAATTTGCAATTTTTAGAAATGTATAGTTTTTTTTTAATAAATAAATCCATTATTTGGGCTTGTGACGTCACTACATGAAAATGTCCCGTCTCCGAAAATGTTATATGGCAACACTTTGATTTCAGGCGAATTTTTGAATTTGACATTTTACGTTCACTAGATTTATTGTTTGTTCTCTGCGAACTTATCATTTGGTTTGACTTTTTGACAGTTGCTATGAAGAGAACCCCGTACATTTTATGTTATCTGTACGTGTTTTAGAGGTATAATGGTAATGGTTCTGATTTTAACAAAATCAAATTTTATAATATTCTTATTATTATTATAATTTACAAGTACAAGTATATTACATTGGATTTCGTAATATAGTCGTTGAACATCATAATGATTTATGATCAATAAGATGGATCAAGGAAAAAATATTTATGAGATGTAATATTTTTGGCATGCCTCGTTACTCCTGTGACATTCGTGTGGAAAACGTTATTTAAAAAAAAAAAGATTTGCGGCTATGTAATTTTCGTTTTTTCGCACCCATAAAATTATGTCCCGTCTTTCCGGTTTATAAAAAATGGTCTGATTTTTCGGATTGAATTTTTTTTTTTAAATTTGATGCAAGTGGTCTATTATTCTGTTAATATGCAGTTATTATTTATTTATTTATTTATTTATTAACGCCCTTTTTCGGGGCTTTTACACATGAATAGTAAGAAATATACAGTATTTATTGTACATAACTGAACTGCCTTCGTAACAATATTTTATATTTGTTTAAAGATAAATTGAATATGTCCACTGACTTGGTATAATTGTTTCCCTCCATTAGTATTCGGGGTAAAGAGGAATACATATGGTAGTTAGTTCCAGAATTACTGCACTGAAATAAATCCTGACTTCTAGTATTACGTAGTGGAATCCGGAAGCTTATCAATTCGAGCAATACCGGACTGTCAACTAAATCATTTAGAATTTTATACAGAAATACCAAGTCAGTGAAAGTTCTTCTGTCTGACAATTTAAGCATATTCATATCATTCAAAATAGTATTGTAGTTCAACATAATTGCTGGAATACCCATTTTAAAATTAAGAAAACGTAAGAATTTGTTTTGTATTCTTTCAACAGCTTGTACATGTATATTGTAATATGGGTTCCAGACGGGAGAATTGTATTCAAGTTGACTTCTAACATATGCAAAATATAACAGTTTTATACACTTAATATTGTTAAAATTTCTAGTTAGCCTAGTTATAAATCCCAACATTTTTAAGGCCTTATTAGAGATTTCTGTTATGTGGTTAACAAATGAAAGATTAGATTGAAAAGTGATGCCCAAGTCTTTAATTTGTGTTAAGGTCTCCAGAATATTGTTATCAATGTTGTAATTGAAGATCACTGGATTTTTTATTCGAGAAAATCTAACTATATGACATTTTGAGATATTTAAGTAAAGTCTATTTTCATTACACCAAATTAACAATTTGTTGATATTATCTTGAAGAATGTTGCAATGGTAAATATTTTGAATTATTCTAAAAATTTTGAGGTCATCAGCAAAAAGTAAGATAAATACATCATGAAATATTTTTGAAAGATCATTTATAAACAAGATAAATAATATTGGGCCAAGGTGTGAACCCTGTGGAACTCCACTTGTTGCATAAATTTTTTCCGACAAAGAGGATTTTATTCTAACAATTTGTTGTCTTCCAGTAAGATAGCTTTCAAACCAGGCTAATATACTGCCATATATACCAAGCTTTTCTAATTTCCAAATGAGAATTTTATGGGAAACTGAATCAAAGGCTTTACTAAAATCAGTATAGACAGAGTCTACTTGTTTTTTTTCTTTAAAAGCATTGGTTATAAAATTTTCATAAATAATCAAGTTAGAAAGTGTACTTCTACCTGGCATAAATCCAAACTGGTAAGGTGATATTACAGGTTTTATTTGGGCAAAAAGTTTGTCAAGTATTAGGCTTTCAAATAGTTTTGGTATGGTGGATTGAATGCATATTGGTCTATAATTACAAATATCACTTTTATCGCCCTTTTTGAAAATTGGAGTCAAATAACTAGTTTTCCATATATCGGGAAAAATTCCACTGGATAAAGATAAATTAAAAAGTTTGGTTAATGGAAGAGCAATTACTTTGATACATTCTTTGATAAATATTGTGGGGATATTATCCGGTCCTGCAGATTTGTTGATATCTAATGATTTAACTTTAGTTACTACATCAGAGAGACTTATGGTACACTGCGAAATATCAAGAATTTCATCTAGAGTTCTTGATGGAAGAGGAGCATTATTTGCGTCTGTTGAATAAACACTTTTAAAAAATTTTGCAAACAAGTTAACAATACCATCAGTATTATTGCTATGGCTACCATTTAGGTGCATAATGCTCGGGAATTCAGAATCATCTTCTTTAAGAGATTTCGAATATTTCCAAAAATAATTAACATTGTTTATTATGGAGTTTTGAATTTCATTTATATGGTTACGGTAGCAAGTAATGGACATCTTTTTACACAAAGTTCTTAAATATTTAAATTCACTGTAATCAGAATTTTTTTTATATAATTTATAGTCTTTATGTTTAAGTTTTTTGGTGATAAGTAGATTTATAAGTTCTTTGGTGTACCATTTTGGATAGGTGTTTGGCTTACATATTACGGTTGGAACATAGATGCTAATAGCCTTTCCCAAAACAGAATAAAATTTATTGGTAGCTGTGTTAATATCATCATATTGCACAGATGACCATTATTATTCATATGTCAGTGTTTTTTTTCGTATTTGACATTTTTCGTGATATTAATTTTCATTAAGAGGGAATAACCAGACAGCCGGAAATATGTCATTTTTAAATCAAATTCTAGACGTGTCGAATCTTTTCCGTAAAAAATATAAATTGATTTATAAAGATTATTTCATCTAGTAAAGTTATATTTAAAAAATTGAAAAAATACTTTTATTTTTATTATTATAAGGTAATACCGTTGGTCGTTGGCAGATTTGTTATATTTTCAAACAAAATGTTGTTTTATACAACACACATTTCAAACCTTATAATCATGCAGTAAAATAAATCAATAAATTATCTGGGAAAGCTACTTTTCAGAATTTTAATTTTAGTTCAAATAAAAACATTTAAAAAATCAGCGCACGTGTTTCGCGACGAAAATAGTTTATCTATTTATTTGCGGTCTTACAAACTAATATATTACAGATTTTTTTCACACACTTGCTTAGACATTATTCAAAAATAATAATTACTTGGGATCAAAAAATAATTACAAAAAATACACATTTTGAAATCACGTGTTTGAGCATTTTTGTTGCTAACTTGAATATAGGTATGTATATATTATACCAAATTGTGAATGAAATAAATCGATATTGGGCTTTAAAAATGCTGATACCGATAATAATTAATCTTTCTCATCGGAATTGCCCTGTACAATCGCAAGGGTACGATCGCAAGACCATCTTTCGACGAAATTTGAATCATCAGCCGCTGGTTAATTGGCATGTGGGCAATGGCCACTCCGTCAACGGAAATCGTACAAAAGGAAAACTTTTTCCATGACTCCAAAGACATTTGACGTCAAATAATTATTTTGCGTCAATCAGCGACGCTTCGACCTTGACTTATTTTTTTTTTACCTTTATAGTAAGGTCATTCAAAATATTAATACCTATTTAATATTAGTTTATTATTAGAAAACATGGCTGGAAATGTTGACTGACTTGTTTAGTTGTTTGTCTACGCTGCATCGCCATCGTGGTTGATTTTAAAACAGTATTTTTTGATGAGGACGCGGACGTTTCAAAAATGTCTTTTGTGGATATCTTCTGCGTTTCCTCGTGCAATCTTCTATCGGAAATTGACTATCAGGGAAATTTTTATTCTTCTATATCCGTGGAACACCCCAAAGTGGTGGATTCTCTCAGTGTTGCCCCGGTTGAACACCATTCAGAATTGAAACTATCCTTGAAATGGATTTATCCGTATTTAGTAGCCACATTTGAGTTGCCAGGTGCGTCCAACGGTAAATGTGCAGTATTCAGACTCACTGTTAATGCATTATTACCAAAAAAACACTTCGTTTCAACTTACGAGTATGTAAGAAACAAGTATTTACGTCGGGGAGAAGCAAAATAATGCATTACAATTATTTGAACCCGCGACCTTGGGATTGTTGGACGAGAGCCGCACCCCTTGACCACGGAAACAACTGTAACTCTTTTTTATCATGTCTGTTGAGGGTAATTTATAGCTGCGCCTGCATTTTTCAATTTATAGATGGAATTCACTCCGAGTTCGCGAGTTGAAAAACTGTTAATAAATTTGTTATGTAATTAATTGAATATCTGCATTTAAAAGGCTTCTGTTTTGTAATGCTTGTTTAGTGTTCGGGTTATACAAAATAAATTAAAACATAACATTCGGATTCTTTACATATTTTTAAAGATACTTAGTAATATGATTTTTATTGATATTTTGTGGTTGGTTGCCTCATGATCTTGAAAGTATGGTATTAGTAGTTTCAGTTAACTTATTTCATAACTTTTCCGTGGTCCCATAAACATTCTGACTGAATCCGGTTGCGGTTTCAAAAACCTGTGGCGTGCCCTGATTTCTCCAGGTTTTAAGGTTCCACTTGAAAACTCAAGGTTTCACTTGAAACTTCAAGGCTCCACTTGCAACCGCTTGGAGTAATTACACAATATGTCCAGTAGGGCTCCATAGAATCCCGAATAAAAATTGCTTCCAAGAAACGGGCCTTCTTGTGTAGGGCTAGCAGATTTTTGAAGTGAAACTTCTTTAGCGTCGCTAGTGACTTAAAATTCGGGTGAAACGGAAATGCGTCACAACTCAGTTCTACACAAACACTTGGTTTTAATGTAATGCTCTAAATTCGCACCTCGGCGCGTGCGAGCGTAGTTAGCAAGGTTCCTAACAAGTCTCAGTGGCCAGGGACACCACCATTAATACAAAAAACAAGCAAATGAAAAGAAAGCGACATCTAGCGACTTTCTAGTTTCACTTCTACCGCGTGTAAGTTACACATTCTGATTTTTTTAATAATCAGCTGCTGACCCTGCAGTATAAATTTCATGTAGGCTCCACAATTGAAATTGGGAGCCACCTGGCTGGACCTCCAAAATACTTGATAAACCAAATTGATTTTGTGCAAAAGAGAGCGGTCCACCTAATTTCTTGACAGACCGATTACCATCTCTAATGCACAATCGCAATGTAGGCAGGCTGAGTCTGTTCTACAGATATTCTAATGAAGCCTGCCCTACGGAGCTAGCAGCATTGATCACAGTTGCTGGCTTCATGAGAACGGGTCCTTTCTTCGACTCGTTTTTTTTTTATGTAAGTCGACTCGTATGTGGAGCGAGCTACCGGCAACTGCTTTATCTCCTTCATATTACGATCAGGGCCTCTTCAAGCAAGACCCGTATTAATAAATATCTTCCTACAGGCTCTATCTTATCCCGTCAGGTTTTTTTTATCCATCTATTTATCTGTTGCAATTTCGATTAACCATAGCAAATCTTAGGGTATCGGGCCTTCGTCCGGGCACGACTATACAAGGAGTTGGCGTGTCGTTATATGTCATAAAAATATACACATACCTGTAAAGTGTTGCCAATACATTTACAAAAAAATATATTTTAAAACTTTATTTTTTTGAGGGCGCCCGTGTTTTTAGTAGATATTATTACCACAATAAAATTGAAGGTTTTCCGCAGAACAACGATTTGCATATTTTTCAACAGTACAGGCAATCCTTCATTTTTATCAGACGCCTGTGAAATGTATTGGGTATTGAATTAGATGTAGATTACCGCGCTGGTGTTATCGGATATAAAATCGATGGTCGTGAATATTTCAAAGGAAAATTCTTTCCGCAGTCATACATGTGTTTACGCTGGGTATGTAATCAATCTTTTTATCTTCTTTCACTTTTCAACGATTCGATAGGACGCTCTGGCAATGCAACCCTATCGTTGGTTTGCAATATATGTTCTGCACAACGTCCTGGTGAAAGGACACTATTCCGAATCGAGAATTTGCTTGAGTGACTCTAATCGTGTTTCTTGACCAGATAAGAAGAGCCATCTTTTTTCCTTCGCCACTCCCTTTAGCCCCACAGAATACCCTAATTGGGGATGCCGTATGCCATAGTCCTAATGGCTCTAAGCCTTTTAGGCTCGTATACCTCTTGTACGGTATTCACATAATCATGCAAAGTTAGGTATTCAATATACAGACGTTGACTTGCCAACGAAGAATTTCTTGAAGAATCGAATATTTTATAAAATTACTCATAACTTAATCGCTAGTCCTGATCTTCAATGCCTATCATTCCATGTTGCTTAATTTAATCTCTCTCTTTGCAAGACCAACTCCAAGGAGAACTCATTTATCTACAGATCCACACATTTATTTAACTTAAATTATTACCACATTGACATTTTTAACTCGACTTCACGTGACATAAAACGAAAACTCACTAAGCAACATGACTCAAACTAGAAAGTTTAATCCCTATATTTTCCTGTCCTTTGCCTCTTAATCCTAATCCTACGTTCCTCTTCCCCCTCCCTTGTTGTAACTAAAAAATAAAATAATTAAGAAACCACCCTTACAATGTCATACTTTATCATTCACTGTCATCGGTGGAAAGTTCATAATTGGCATAATTAACCTTACCAGTGGTCGCACAATGGTCGAAATTCGTCCATAATTATTTATTTTTTTAATTGATTTTTTATGCATAATTTTTTTTTTAAAAGTGTGCGAAATTTCATACTCCTCCGTCCGCGCAATTTTCGTAAAAGGGGTACAAAATTTTTGCTTCACGTATTAATATACCGATTTTTATTGTATTATTGTGTAATCTCAGATTTGCTGTCAACTTTCCCTAAAATGAATAAAAAATCACCTAGTAATATGTCAGTGACTGAGTGGGCATAACGTTTGGGTCCCAACCGGGCGTTGCGTGTTCGATTCCTCGGCTGACTAAGTCCTCCATCACGACACAAGCAACATTTTCCGCTTAGTGTGGTGGTGGTAGGAGATTTTCAAACATTGTTGTGTTATTCGTAACCCGGGAATATTTGTCTTTCTTTAAAATATATATATATATATACATTCACCTTGTATACTGCAGTCTAGAACAGCTCAGCAGAACTGCGCTAAGTCAGTCACGCAAGTTTCGAAGCTAGGTGCGACTTCTTTATCTGTCTCGTTTTTCGTCAATCCTTGGATTTTCAATTAGGGAACCTTTAGTTTGATTCCCATCATAATAATTAACGCCCTGTTTTTTATATGAATACACATTTCTAAAGCTGCTGTAAAATTATATTAAAATATTTTTCGATTTTTTGTTATGAATTTTATGAAATGACCCTATATTATTATTACTTAATATTTTTTTAACGATATTTACATAGCTGCAAGTTTACTTTTCTTTGATGTGAAAGTTTTATCTGATCAAATAATTATCAATATTTACAAATTACTCAAATAACAGTTGTAAAGTCGGTTATGTGCATTTCAAATAGCTTAATGATTTGATTTTTATTAGGTTATTAAATGTACAGTCGTCGGGCCTACTTTTTTGCTGCGAAGAGCTCCGCCCTCCGCGACTTTGCAATTTAGATTTTTTGTTTTTTTTTTTAATTTTCCTGGTTTCATAATTTAAATCACAATACTTCTTTTGTTATTCTGTTTCTAGTTCAATAACAATTATTAACAATTAATAACAGTTCAATAACTAGTTCAATAACAATTCAATTTGGGAGGCGGGAATGGGTACCGCCGCCCCGGGAACCTTTATTGGATAACCAACACCTCTGCCATAGGTCACCCCAAGTGGTTCGCTACGTTTGGTGATTTAGCAGGGGTGCCCGGGTTCACGGGATGAGGTTTGTCTAGGTCTTGGAGGCGGATGACCAAGATACACTGAACCCCAGATTTCTACCCACCCCTTAAACCCTTTTCCTTCCCAGAACTCTCCTCTCCTTCCTTTTCCTAAAAAACCCTCCACACAGCATCCCCAAAGATGACATAGGCCCTGAGGAAAATTATTTTCCTCAGCGCCTCCTGTGTGGAGCTCATGTAAAAAAAAAAAAAACAACGATTTCGGTTTATGCGTATTTATTTTGAAAACACTGAAACATTGTGGATACAAGCAAAAAGTGATTGATGTCTAGTAGCATTTACGAGAACATAAGTAATAAAAGGTTCAGTTATAATAAAAATAAATTAGGTGATAATGCTCTGCTGGTAGTGTATTAAATCAAATTACAAATTTAGTGGTATTTATTAACAATAAATGTGATTGTAACAAAAGTGTAAATAAGTTTTTAATGATGATATTTAGTAGTTTGTGAAGATCGCTGAAAGCTCTTACCAGCTTGACCATGTTACTCTAAAACAACTGGATCAGTCAGATTAGGAATGCGGTTACGCTTATCCATCTAGATTTTTAAAAACTACAAAAGCTTGGTTTTCACACGTTTGGAACAGTTGGTATTAACAAAACTGGACCAGGTTAACCTAGTTTAACTCAGCCAGCTAGACTTTGAAACGCTGACACATATAATCTGGATTAGCAAAAATTTGTAAAACTAGAGCAGCTGAACTTGAAGACAGCTAAAATTGGTACGGCTTGATTAAAACCATGCATGATTGATGTAACTAATCGTAGAAACACTGAGAAAGTTCAACGCAGTGAAACTGAATTAACTTAACCTTGTAAAAATAAAGCAGCTAGATTTGGCATCATTAACATTCACATGATTTGGAAATTGGTAGCTAGAATTGCAAAGAATGAAATTTAGTAAACCTGCCAAAACTGGATCACATAAACTCGGCAAAACCAAACCTGCCAAACTTAATAAAACTGTAACAGGTGAATTTGGAAACAGTTGATCTTGGCATAACCAGATCCGATTAACTTAATAAAACTGCATCACTTGGACTGGCAAATACTTAAGCAGTTACAACTTGGATAAACTGGACCAGCTTAACCTACAATATGGAATTGGCGCTGTTGAAATGTAGACTGCAGATTGATTACTTCTTCAGCTTCTTGGGTTTGGACTGATAGCTCTTTTTGAAGAAGTCGTAGAAGAGGTAGTAGACAACCAGCACGTTGGGGATGAAGATCCAGACGATGAGGAGGGGAGCGTCGCACGAGGGCAATAACGCCTGAGCGCTGTGTATCAGCACGATGGTGAACTGCGCCTGCGGATGGGCCAAGAGTGTCAGTACAGTTTGAATTTTATTTATTATTTCTATTATCATTGATTATGTAAACTTAGGGCCTCGGCTCATGGAAAAACAAAAGAAACCAGTTCTCAACGCAATTGCAATCAACCTCCATAACAAAATCGATATTTTTCTGATTGAAACTCCACTGCCGCGGCGACCAGCAGTGCTGATTATTCAGTTGCATTGTTGACAGATTGCCATGGTAGCGGCTCACGAACTGTCAAGTTTTGACATGTCAGATCAGAAAAATATTGATTTTGTTAATTGCGTTGAGAACTGGTTTCTATTCAGTTTCTCCATAAGCGGTGGCCCTTAGTTCAAAATATGAGTAAATAAGACAGTTTAAAATTTTCGAATGTCCTTGTAAATCGAGCAATGAAAAGATTCACTGGTTTGTTTGGCTTGGTGGACTAAGTGTGCATTGGACTGAGTTAACATGGTCGTAGCAAATGACGCCATAAAAATAAATGAAATACTTGTCACCAATTATCACTTTGCACTTGTCATAATATACTGAAGAACACATGATTGTAATCGAGTTTTTGGTTTCAATTAAGTGAAGTGAGAAATCCACAAAGGTGTATAATGTTTTATCATAATTCCCGATCTTGTTAAATTAATAATTGTTTTTGCTCAACAATATTAATATCTACATAAGTATAACAACTTGTATTTACATTGTCTTTTACGGAATCTATTAGTTGGTTTTGTAAAGATTCCCTTTAGGTGAACAGTAGTAAACATAAGGGCTAAATGTAAATAGGTCGCCAAAAATCCTTGAAAATTTTCTGTGTCAAGACTGTCGTAGTCAAAATTGTTTTCACCGAATCGTATAAACTAATGATATTTGAGTTTGTACGGTTCAAAATGAGTACTTGACATGAATAGACAACATCTATTCAAATTGTTAATCGAACGTAGATTTGATTCAAGGTGATCAAATTGTGTTTATGCCCTCAAATGAATGGCTTGAATAATTTGATAAATCGGTTAAATTTCACACCACTAAATCTAATACCCCCTTTTCTTACTCTTCCTTTGAAAATGCTCGTTGATATAATTTTGGCTTAACTAGGCCGAGTTTAGATATATTTATATTTTCCATTATCGATTACTATTTTAAGACATGTAGAAATAACAGCTTGCGCCCGTTTGGTCACTTGTGTTATGAATTTATCTCGTGTTATAGTCCAGTAAAGATGTATGCTTACAGCTTTAAACTAGGCATGTGTCTAATAATATTAAAATATCCTTGGAATGGTCACGCCGCTGAGACCTACGCTGAAATATATTTTTCTGTTATATGCGCCGTTTACGCTGAATTACAACGGAGGTATTAGCGGTGTGCCTATAATACAAAAAGTATTATATTTTTAAATATCGTATATTAAATATTCATATACATGAGATGTTTCTACTAATATTATAATTTTGGTCTAGGGGTCAGTCAATTTTTAAATTTTGTTATTATTACATTGTGGGTTGGTTGTTTCACGGAACTTAAATAATAACTTACAAATTTTATGAATTGTTCATGTGAAACAACTCGCTGTAAGTAAGTTTGGTCGATTACTCTAATAGAAGCGATTTCTTTGATCGTACTTTTCATGTAACTGTCCCCCTCGTCTGAAATAAACTGTCCTCAATTCTTTATTATCTAAATTTTAGCTGACTTTGAGCTCTGGAAACAAATTTATTTACAAAACCTGTTGTTCTTTTCAAATTCCGTAATAAGCCATATTTTAAAGCCTCCATGAATTTTGCTTATTATTGTGCATAAATTGTTGCATTTAAAATTGTTTTTTATTTGTTTATTGTTCCTTTATCGCATGCTTTCGTTTATTTGTTCTATTTTAATTGAATAATAATAAATATGTTTACTTTCCATCTCCTTGCTATATAACCTTTAATATGTGTGTACTTTTCCACCCCACGTAATATGCACCGCGTTGCATACGTAATATCAATGGCTTGGAGTTAAAATATATTATATCTTCAAGTTTGTTTGAAAACGAGTTCAGTGCTGAAATGTTCTAAAAAAGCCTATATGTTTTTTATAAAATTTTGCATCTCCTAAACCTACCGAACCCCCCCCCCCCCCCCCAAAGATATAAACATATTAAAATATATTGCATCTTCTTGTAATTTATATTTAAGGGGTCTTTAAACACGGCTATGAACCGCGAGCAGATATCTCTTGAACCGCGAGCGCTTATGTTTTGTACCGTTCACACGACGCTATAAAATATTTCTTCCTATGGCAGGAGAGGGGGTCAGATGAATTAGCGAGCGGCCACGGAATGCACATTTTTAGTACTGAATCTGTCATCCTCTGGTCTAGGCAGCTCCGTAATTAAAATAACCACCTCTCCTGTTTTCGTCGGAAAGGGGGGCTCTTAGCTTTTGGCATATCGCCTCAGAAGCGGTTACGGCTTAAGATGTATGTTGTCTATGGTTGATCTGCGCATAAACCGCTTAGGTGTGAACGGTCTGAAGAGATTGTATGGAGAGCGTTATTTGGCGTGCGATGATCTTTTATATTTTATAGCCGTGTCAGAACACCCCTTATGCTAAACGAAAATTCATACCAAAATATTATATTTACATCAGATACGAACACAAAAAATGGAACTAAAACTTTTCGTTATTTGTTTTTGGGGTGTTATGCCGTGTTCCGCTACCTCCTTCTTTATCCAACGTTTCGGACAGCTTTACAGTGTCCATCATCAGGGCTGATGTGTAAAGTAACAAATAACGAAAATATTTTTGGCCGTGAAAATCTAAAAACGTTTCGAACTAAAACTTATTTTATAAGTCGTAATCTAATTTTCAGAGGTTTGCCAGCTTGCAATTTCATTATTATTATTATTATTTATGGTGATATATTAATTTAACTCTAAGCTATTGAAATTTTTTTTTTTTTGGTATTATTTCATTATTATGTTAGGTTAGCTTATGAAATGTAAAGCGCACTTGAGCTAGACAATTCGCTTATAAATTGAGCGGGTTGTGTTGGTTCGGATATAGCGTGAGTTTGTCGTATCAAGCCCCGATCTAATAGTGCTGTAGAAATCGTCGCATAACATTACTTTCAATCGATTTGACAAATCGTGGGCTTGTTGAGCGACGATGACTGTGGGGATGGGCGAAGCCGGCTTGATAGATGGATTTTGCGACCTTCGCTTTTTTCTGCCTCAGTTTTACTATCGTGCAAACAATGTGTTTTGAAATAATATGGTTTTGTGATTTTCACGGTCGATACTATTATTGTGATTATGCCTTGCGTATTAAGCTTCCCCCTTCTTTAACTAATGTTTCGGACAGCGTTACAGTGTCGATTGTCAGGGCAGCATGTGTAGGTTATGGTGAAGTGTGTACGTATATCTTATCATTTAAATTAAGTATTTTTTACTTCATCACTTTATTTTAATGTACAAAATAATAAATGGCCATACAGTCGGCAAAAATCCACCTGAATTTCTTAAAAAAATTAAAAAACCTGCAACACAAATATACGCTTGAGACACAGAAAATAAATCAAATTCGACTTCCCTTGGCGAATTACCGGAGAAAATTCAAAATAAAAATTATTAAATAAACTTGCGTGATTCGTTTACAGATTCTAAACATATTTAAGGATTGTATTACGTCATAGATATATCTTTGTACTATTTCAAAATAATGTAAATAAATTAATGCATAGATATGTGAGATTTCCACGGCCAAAAGTATGATCTTGATTTGTTTTGGGGGTTATGACGTGTTGCGTTACCTCCTTCTTTTGCAACGTTTCGGACAGGGCCACAATGTCAGTCGCCAGATGTGTGCAGGGCAATACCCCAAAAACAAATCATGATTTTAAATTAATGCATATCTCAATTTGGTAAAAAAATAGACGATACGTTTTGATTTCAATCTAATTGAAAATATTAAGCCGTAGAAGCAATACCTACAATATAAAGTAACTAACTGGATTATTATTTGAAGAATTATTCGTATACCTACACACGAATTGTAACCCATTTTTCTTAGTAAAAGTCCAAAAATGTATTTATTTGGGATGAACGGAGAGTTAGAAATGTGAATACCTACCTTTTTAGAAACTTGATATTGAAGAAATAATATGATTTGCAGCAAAGCAGATAGAGACGATTTTTTAAAATATTTTTGTCTTCTATCCAGCTCGAATAAAATCACCAGCCGTCATTGCTAACAATTCCAATTGTTCCGAATCCTGTGTTGAATGATTTTATTTTCTGTATGGACTCATAGAGTGATAAGAAGCCATTACCCCGGATAAAAATGGAATTAAAACGTACGCCTGTACGGCGGTACACGCCATAAAGGCGTGTGACCTATATTATCCATGCGCTAAAGCAATATAGCAGACCTGCTGCTGTTTTTTTTTTTACTTTACAAATGCTCCATTTAATGCCTTGTACCAATTTATAAATTTAATGTTTTACTCTTTAATATTTTCATGTTTTTCTACCACTATCATATGTTTTTTTACATTAGCTCCACATTAGGAGGCCCTGAGGAATATATTCCCTATCGGAGCCTATGACATCTTTGAAGATGCTGAGTGGAGGGTCTTTTTAAAAATTAAATAGAGAAAGAGTTCTGGGAAGGAAAAGGGTATGAGAGATAGGTGGAAATCTGGGGTCAGTGTGTCCAGGAGTAACGGAAGTATGTTTGCAACCCTCCAACTGCGGTGCAATGCGATGTCCCGAGAGAGTCCTGCTGGAGAGATCGAAAAGTCTCCCTCAACCGGTCTCTCCCGATTCTGCCTGCCACGCAGTTTGTGGGCAGATGCATCCGCCGCCAAGACCAGGACAAACATCATCCGGGCACCCCTGCTAAGACACCAAACGTAGCATATATCCTACTAATATTATAAAGGCGAAAGTTTGTATGGATGTATGTTTGTTACTCTTTCACGCAAAAACCACTGAACGGATTTTAATAAAACTTTACAATAATATAGCTCATACATTAGAATATGCTATAGCTTAAAGCTCTAGCATTATGAAATTTATATACAAACATTGCAATAGGTGGCACGCGAGCTGTTTGAGAAATGAATGTAACGTGTATCGACGGGGGGTGAGGAGGGGGATAGGGTATGAGGGGCTGGGCGGAGGGGGTTTGGGATATATATATACATATATATATATATATATATATATATATATGTACAAAGATATGTTGTAATTTATTAAAACAAATGATTAATGTGTATTTTCGTTTTGCCTTCGATTTTTACGATTCAGTCTTTCTTCCAACCCTTATTGGTGTGGAAGTATTGCCTGTCGCTTTTGGAATATTTTATTTCATTATTTTTACATTATCAATATGTCAAATACAGAAATACTATACCTACATTTTGATGTAACGTTTTATAAATTTTATTTGGTTTGTTTCGATATAAAATGATACCGAAAGCCTTCAAAATTTGACGTAATAATCTACAACGTTATTGTGTGTGACATTTCAAAGAATATGATATGGATATTTGTCTCAAAACGTCAGCCACTTTACAGTATTATGTTTTCATTGTGAAACTCTATCTGGTATCGAGAGAACCTATCTAGTATTGTGATATTACAGAATGTTAATATGCGTATCTGAATTATCTTAACCGGTGATTCAAAACCACAGAGGAAAACCAAGAAATGTCAATTTAAAACACTTTTGCGTAAATCGTCATCACGTATCAAATTATTTGTTAATTCTTTTTCATAATTAGATATAAAAGTCTATTTTTGTGCACTTTCGCTCGGATGCTCATGTTTCTTGCCTGCCACAAATAACCAAATAAATCGCCATGGTTTTTGATAGCGACGGTTGTTGCTAAAACAATTTAGCAGTGTGAAAGATACACAGTAATGCCAAAATTGCCACAAAATCGTCACTTCATTTGGATAGGGTTCTAACGTCACTTCACCTGTTCTGAGATATGAGATGTCAAAGTTTGCAAAGACGATTTCTCATTATCTATTTACCAACTAGCTAGTACCCGGCATGCGTTGCTACGCCATTTAATAAAGAAATTGTTTCTCCCTGCGTGTCCTTTCCCATTCGTCCCGTTCCTCTTCGGCCTACCCTTCCTCTTCCGCGTCCCCTTCCCTTCTCGCGTTCACACTCAGCCTCATCCAACTTACCTCTCCCCACTTCACTCCCCCCTTCCCCCGTTCCGCGAACCCCCCTCCTGGGATCCCCTCCCCCCTCCCGCGAACCCCCTACCCGAGTTACCCTCCCCCCACCAACCTCACACATTCCATACATCCATTCCCGGTACATCCAGTTTTCAAACAGCTCACTATTGCAATTTTTTATACAAATTTCATAACGCCAGAGCTCACCAGTAGTTTTATACAAACCTTGTCCTGACAATAACGAACACACAAAAAAAGGAATTATCCAATTTGGTGCAGTCGTTCGGAAGTTATGCGGGTACGTACATTTCGGCAATTCATTTATATTTATTTAGATTTAGATAGACAGATAGATTTAGATTTCCGGGTTTGAGGTTGAATCTTGTGTAAAGTATTTTAATTGAACATATTTAAATAGAAGGTATACTTAATATTTTAGAACATAGCTAACTAAACATGCAAATAGAATCTTGTGCAACCAGTTAAGGCATAATCATTCATTGCACAAGGTTCTAATTACATTAGCTAGGAGCACGTGATATTTAAATATGATAAACTAAAATACTTTAACTAAAATTGTCAAACAGAATTCGAAAATTCGTTTTTGGAAACATAAAAACCTTGGAAAATGGTAAGGCGTAGTTAGAACCATATCCAAATGAAGTGACGAGCCATAATGCGCCTCGTATTTACGATCAACCGTCAGATACAAACAAAATCGAGAGCGTAAGTGATGATAGAACCTTGTAAAAAGAATGATAATTGAAAATGACTGGTGTTAGAACTGTCGTATCCGTGAAAATTATTTTGGGTATAGAAATGAGCAAAAGAAATGCGTTTGCATTCAAAGGTCATTTTTGAAAAAAAATGTCAGTTAGAAGTTAGAACCCTATCCAAATGAAGTGACGAAATGGTGTTGTTAATTGCACTGTTTTTTTGTTGCTGTTGTTTTTTTAGCAAGTACGTAGATATTGTCCGGCGGTTTTTGCCTACACACGATCTAATTTGCAGAACCGTCTTGCATACCATATCGTGTGTAGGCCCTATATGTGTTCACTTTGCGACCGAGGCCGGAGACCAGAGACAGGAGACCGCGACGCAAGGTAGGTCACCGCATGATCGCATCTGCCCCGGACAAGTGGTGTCTTGGTCTCCGGTCTCTGACGTGAGGGGAACCGCCACCTTAAATTTTAATTACTAAGATGAATAATTAAAAAAAAAACATGCCAAGTATTTCACTAGTACCTACATAAAATCATCACCTGATTGAAGGTGATGATTTTAAGTACCTACTAGTGAAATTCTTGGATTCATTGAAGAAAATTTGTTCTTCAAACAAAAACATATAGAAACAAAGTAACGTCACCCAACTCGACGCGTGCGCTTTATTTGTACCTACTTATCTTTTTGAATAAAATGTGTGATGTTTTCATGAAAAAATCACCCTCTCTCCCCGGCCATTTCTCCCGGATCGTTTTGAGGGTGGTCACGTTGACATACTTGACTTGTTTTAACCGGTGATTCCTGACATTATTTGGAGTAAAAAATGTAACTGAAATTTCGATATCCGGTGTCATTTGGGTGTTTTTTTTTCAGCTTAAAACATAAAAAAATTAGTAGGTATTGGATAGTTAGGGTCGAATTAAGTTTTCGTTTGGTAGCTCGGCTGAGTGATCAGTGATAACGTGTGGACGTTTTTTTTTGTCAGGTTTTGAAGAAAAAAAACATCGAAAAAGTCACCGGGGATTATAATTTCATTAGGGCTTTTACTCCAAATAATGTCAGATATCACTGGTTAAAGTAAGTCAAGTACATCCCTTGACACCCTGTATAATGTTTTAAATATTTAAAAAATATAGATTTAATGTTACGGGCATATTTCAATCCGTAAGCCCATATTATATGTGTAGGGTTTTCTTACCATTTGCACAATTGTCAGCCACTTTTTGTACTTGTTGAGTACCGCCCTGAAGGCCGGTCCGGCCTCTGCCGACATCAGGTAATAAGAGTACATAATCACGTGGATGAAAGTGTTGATCATGGGCGCGAATGTTGCCATACCACCTGGGGGAAAACAACATTAACATTTTATTATTTTTTCAAATACATCTCCCTTGTGTCTGCAAATTTATATTATATTTGAAACTCACTGCTAGTTTAACTATACTATATTCTTCTCAATTAGATTTGACGCAAACAATTTAGAATGAGGTTTTGTCCTACAACGAAATTTCTTGCTATTTACAAATCTATCTTCTATTTCGATTTGAGTTTTATGTAAGTCTGCAGTTTCATTTCAAGGTTGATTTAATTTTTGCACACTTGACCTTCAAAACAAGAGAAAGATCATTGTCTACATAAGATTTCGAAAAACTACCCCTATCTCCTTTTCCCATCCCTTAAAGCAGAAGGTTGATACTTCTTGGTGAAATTTTGCACACTCCATGTTCAAAATAAGTGTAAAATTACTGTCCTTATCTGATTTCGGAAAACTCTACGTAAAGCCCAGAAAATGCCGAGGACTTCATCTAGTATTTTATAAAGAAGAACTTTCCCCTCGTCCAATTAGTGTGAATAATATATTTTTTATATTCAATCATTGAAGACAATATTAGCGACTCTCAAACGAAAATTTGAAACAGAAAAGGATTTAGTTGCATCTAGGAATTGAACGCAGAAAATTGAATTGAGAAAAGTCAATGGGTGTCGCATATTAAAATAAAAACTGATATATTTGTAAAAACACATCCAGATTGCATTTAGTGCGGGTAGAATCTTGCAATCACACATAAAGATAGTAGCTAATAAAATATGGAAGATACTGTTGATTGGTCTTAGTCGAAGCACGATACAGTTAAATATGACCGAAGGGGATTGAGTCGAATTAGCTCAGTGGTAGAGCAAGGCTAAGGTCCTGGGTTCAATTCCTAGATGCGACGGAATATTTTCTGATGTTAGTTTGAGATTCGCTAATATTTAATGAATTACAATTTGAGGCTTTACTCATTAAGTTATTAAAAAAACTATGTATATTGAATGTGTGATAGAGATATTCGCTACGTGCCCTGTTGGTAGCTGCTAGCGCCCGATTAGGAACAAAGCCCGGATATTATAATTGAATATACAGACAAGCGCTTAATTGATTAACAGACTGGTGGACACACATAATCAGAGAGTGGGTCATTAACTCTGAAGAAGCAACCATTTAAACAACGCAGACAATAATTCGCATTTCATACATACATGGTTGTGTTATGTTGAGATCTGAGGTAAGTCTCAGTCACATGGCTCTGATAGACGCCTAGACCTGGAGTTTAAAGACACCATTCCAGCCTATTTCGAGCTGAGGGCAGAGAGATTTTAAAACTACGAGATAAAGGCCATTTGCCTCCTGACTTCTAAAGTGAGTCAAATTTCATCAATCTCTGAATAAAGCTATTTGTATAAAAACAAAGCGACACCACAACAGACACTCTTCTTTTTATAAAACATCGATGAAGATGAAAATTATTTGTGTTCTCAATTGTAATATAATCTTTCATGTACAGTGGTTCTTACGTTATACTGCGTACACATGCAAGAAGATGAACGCGAGCCGACCCATGAATTATGGGAAATGAACGAACAACGCCGCGTGCGGTTGATTCATTCCTTTCCCGTAATTCGTGGTTTGGTTCGTGAAAATATGGGTTTATACGCAGCATTAGGTATCTTTTTACATTCTCCTCCCTTGCTATCAGCCTCTACCAAATGAAACCCATAAGTCTTGCATTATAATAATATTTTTTTATGTTATTAAACAATCCTGTATTACGAAAAAATGTACTCCAGTATTATATTATTTCAATGACAAATCGGTTTTTGTAGGCTTACGTTCACTGTACCACTCGGAACATTAAGTTAGAAGTAGAGCAATAAGTATAACTAATAACTTTCGGTGGGTTGTTTCTGTTGTTGAATGAAATACACACTTTTGTTAGTTTACGACGTAAAAATAAAATTATTATTGATCGTTTCGTAACCGAAGATAAATGGATTTTTGAATGCTTTGTTGAATGAAATTTGTTTCGCAAATTTTAAATGTCGACTTCCTATTGCATGCGTCGTTTAACCACTCGGGCCTCGGCCATATTAATTTTGTTGCAGGGTCAAAATATTTCCGCTTCGTAATAAAATTCAAATAAATCGATTTTTTCTAAACATATCCGAAAACTAAATTCTGTTTTTGAAAGGTGATAAAATAAGCTTTCAAATTTTATTAATCGAAATAAACGTACAACTTTTAAAATATAAAAATTTTGCATACAAGCATAAAAAAGTTTTTAAAAATGACTCAACATTACTTTTTTTCTAACTAAAATTACTGATAACGAAACAAAAAACACGTTCATATTTTATTAGACAAATGTATTATGAACGTTATTGTCATCTCACTTTTTTTGTCATTCCATTTAAAAATAATTAATAAAAAATTACCAAAATTTCAATGTTTTTAAGTGAAACTTCTTTGGCCCCGTTAGCGATTTGACATTCCTTGGTTCTAATATGATGCGGTAAATTCACGACTACGCAAGGGCCTCCAATAGCGCCGTGGTATGAAGCGCCCGACTCTAAGCGCCCAGAGAACGGAGGTTCGACATCTGTCAAATCTAAAAAATTAAAATAAGCATTTTTATTTTTAAAAATCAATATACAATCTTCAAACCACTTTAAAATAAACTGGCTAAAGAAAAGAAAGCAACATCTAGCCACTTTCTAGTTTCATTTATACTGCGTGTGAATTGCACACTCTGATTTTTTTTTCAAATTGCGATCCGAAACTTTGGTAGCATAAAGGTGTACCTTTTCCGTTTTTTTGTGGTTAATTTCTAAATTAGAATATAAAGCGTTTTCTCTTTCTAACACCTTTTATTATTCATTATGATGATAGTAAGGAAGACAAAAAGATTTCGATGAGACCTAAAGTTGTTGTAGAGTTGTCACGAGAAAGTAATGAAGGGGAGATGTTGTGTGGAAATATTTGCGATATGATGTCCAGGTACTTATTTTATTTTTGTCACTTTTTAACTAACAGTTCCAGTTAAGTTTTCTGACGGGCTAAAACAGCCGTTCACTTTTGGTTCACCTTGGAATAGGTCACCTAGATAGGTCTATTGAACACCATAATCACACACAACTAAAGCAAGTGTACAAATGTCTGTGAAGCTTTGCGTGCTTATTTGTCGTTAGTAGGAATTTCATTAAGGGTAGTCGTAAGGGTAGTGGAATTGAATACGACAGATGAACCCTTATAATTTACATTACACCAGGTAAAAATAAAATTAGCTGAAAATACTACGTATTTAATAAATTAACGAACACGTATATTATTGGACAACAGCGCTTAACCCTCGAAGCAAATATTATTATAAACACTTAACAGAAATTTTCAAAAAGTGTATTTATACTGATTTTGCGGTATAAGAGGATACCACCATTCAGAATTAAAAAAAAAATAATTGTAGTAATATTTTTAGTTATTTGAGTTGACCTGCTCTGAATAACCAACCTTCATCTCCCCCCCTTCTCCTTTCTCTGTCCTTTCTTTCCACCTCACCTTTTATCCCAAATTGAGATGCCATAGTCCAACTGGCTCTGGTTAGTTGCTATCTATTGTTGTGCGGTATACACAAAAGCTTGCCATCGTGTCATAGGTTTATTGCATTATATTATTGACTTGTAATCTTACTAATATTATAAACGCGAAAGTGTGTTTGTTACTCTTTTACGTGAAAACTACTGAATGGATTTTAATGAAACTTAACAATAATTTAGCTCGTACATCAGAATAACATAGATTATATATAATGGTAAGCTCTGGCGTTAGGAAATTTGTATAAATAAAAATGTGTGTATTTCATATATTTTAGCGGCAGGGTGAACGGGGGAGGTAGGGTTCGCAGAGAGTGAAGAGAGAAGGGGGGAGGGGGGGAAGGTGGAATGGAACGGGGTCGCACGGGAAAGGACATACAGGGAGAACCATTTTATTTCTTTGAATTACATTGCAACGCATGCCGGGGACCAGCTGGTATTTAATTTATAAAAATATTAAAGATTATTAAATTAAATATTAGCAAAATAATAATATCTGTTGGAGGATTAACCGTGCCACTAGTACGAACCACAACAGCACAGCATTACTATATATTAAAGGGTATAAAATTATTTAATAAATTACCCCTTGATATACGATCGGAAGAAAGCTACGAAAAATATAAAAAAAAAAAATTAAAATACCTAGTACCACCTCATAACTTTACTTATTATTTAGAAATATGTTTTTGCCTTATCAATGCTTTGAATCATTTATTAACTAACCTATATTTTTATTACTTTTATCTGTAGTTTCTCATAAAATCACTAATATTTTTTGTTAAATTACTAATATTTTTTGTTTTAATTTAAGCAAATGTAATTTTTTTAGTTGTCCTCTCCTAAACACAAGCAGCTGCTTTATTAGGAGAGTGATTGAAATATTGATGTTTTTGTTATGTTGTAAAATTGTAACCTTGTTATTTGTTTCAATTAAAAAAAAAAAATTCTGCGGGTTAATGCTAGAAGTTTTGGTAATTTGATTTAGGTATCAGAAAGTAACCTAAAATGTTCCTTATTTGTGTACTATGAATATCTATTTCGGGAGCACTAGATTGATAAAATTGTGGTATATCTAATATAGAGGTCAACATTTTAATTCAGCGTTTTACGCCAATAAATTTATAACAATCTTCATCAATTTTGGCTGTGGCAATTTTGTGTTTTGTGTATCACTGGTCGATGGGCTTTTGCTACCGCGCATTCCTGGTGAAATTGTTCTTGTTGGATGTCATGAAACAATTTTCTATTTGTGAAATTAAGTAGACAAAGTTTTCAGGTTACCGTGTCCCTTTTTTAGTTTAAGCATTTTGAAAAGGTTGGCATTTGATTGATTAACTTAATGGACTCTTGATTCATCGTCATTGCTTTTATTTGGGATATTTTCGCTCTAATCTCTGAGCTATTATTACAAAACATTACATGTAGCGGGTTTAATAATGTTTTCTTTCCTATTATTCCGTCAAAGTGTCCTCAAGTCCAAGTGTCATTATCTTATTCAACTTCGTTAGCCTCAATCTATTGCTGGTTCAGGCCAACCTTTGCCTTTATTTCTCCCAGCTTTCTACAAGTTAACTTCGCCATGTCTCGGGATTAATTTATATGTTGCGTTGAGCGATAGTGTGATGGTGAAATTCTCACCCAATCTGGGAACGCTTAGCGTCAATTTACTAAAACTGTCAGCCAATCTGGGAATGCTTTGCGTCAATTTACCTAAATGCTCACCGTTATCATTTACGAGTACTACAATGTTCATCCGATCTGAGAATGCTCAGTCATTTAACTAAAATTGTCAGACATTCCTGGAACGCTTAGCGTCAATTTACTAAAACTGTCAGCCAATCTGGGAATGCTTTGCGTCAATTTACCTAAATGCTCACCGTTATCATTTACGAGTACTACAATGTTCATCCGATCTGAGAATGCTCAGTCATTTAACTAAAATTGTCAGCCATTCCTGGAACGGTTAGCGTCAATTTGCTAAAATTGTCGGCTAATCTGGGAACGCTTACGAGTCGTCCATTAATCACGTGATGTTTTTTTAGCAACTTTTTAAACCCCCCCCCCCCCCTCCCCTGGTGATATGTGGTGAGGTTTTAGACTACCCCCCCCCTCCGTACACAAAATCACGTGTATCTTTTTATTACAAAGTATATTGAAATTTTCAGAATATTGTCTTTAAATAGTCTGATTAAATTTTGGAAAAATAAGCATTGTGATAAAAATTTCCAGAGAGACATTAAGGTTGCAGGTTGTTTTTTTACTGGCATTTGGTTTAGAAATCGTGCGTTCAACGAAAAATAAATACACGTGATATCTCATTATATCCCCCCCCCCTACTTGTGATATGTCGTGATTTTTCCGAACCCCTCACGTGATTAATGGACGACCTCTTAGCGTCAATTTATTAAAATCATTGTCAGCCAATCTTAGAACGCTCAGCGTCAATTTGCTAAAATTGTCAGCTAATCTAAGAATACTTAGCTTCAATTTACTAAAATCATTGTCAACCAATCTGAGAAAAACCAACACAATCGTCGTATCAGTAGATCAGTACCTCCACCCAAACAGGAATATTTGAAGTGGAAGCAAGCCTACTGTCGACCAAACTGCGTAATGGTTGATGGCTCTTCTCCCTTGTTTCTATTATATGCGTTATCGATTAAATGATTGAATAATTTTCTCACCTCCTGCAAACTTGACTCCAATCCACACGATCAACGGCGTGCTGAAGTGGTGGTAGACATGCAGGAACGACACCTGGTTGTTCTTCTTCCTTAGCACGAAGAAGACGGTCTCTATCAGCTCGACCACCTTCAGGGCCATGGTCCACCAGAACCACGTTAGCATGGAGTAGGGCTCAGGTTCGTAGCTGAACTCTGGCATCTCACAGCCCAGCGTCAGGTGCGTAGTCCATCCTGATGTCACAATCTAGAATCATCGGTAACGTACACGCATTCTGTCATGGATGTACAGAGGCCCGGACGAATAAACATTTCCTAAGCGCCTATACATCTTTGGAGATGATTTGTGGTGAGTCTTTTTATGGAAAGGATGGAGAGGAAGGATTAATAATTGTACTTCACCTGAAACTCCCATAGAATGTGGAGTTCCCCAGGGTTCTGTCTTGGGTCCCATTCTTTTCATTCTCTATACGAATCGCCTCGAGAAACTAATTCAATCAGCTGGCTTTGAATCACAAGGCTATGCAGACGATCGTTTCATTTTCAAGTTTTGTTCCCCGGATGAAAAAGACGTCCTTAAAAACGAGGTGGTTAGTTTCATTAACACAGTCTCAAGTTGGATGTCTGTCAATAAACTCAAACTTAATCCGACCAAGACGGAATTTATTTGGATAGCTTCTCCTGGAAGGCAAGCCCTCATCGACTCTAATCCAATCCATATTCAGGGCACAGATATAATTCCTTCTACAGAAATAAAGTTTCTAGGTTTCACTATGGACAATAGTCTTTCTCTAGAATCACAAATTTCAAAATCTGTAAGTTCAGGCTTTTTCCATCTAAGGCAGATAAAATCAATCAGGCGTTGCCTTCCCTCTGATGAAGCAAAGTCACTCATAAATTCGTTCGTTGTCTCACGTGTGGACTATTGTAATAGTGCGTATGCTGGCTTGCCTAAAAAACAATTCAATAGAATCCAGTCCGTTTTTAATGCTGCGGCGAGAATGATTTTTGGTGAATCTAAGTATTGCCGTATAACCCCGCTTCTAAAGGATCTTCATTGGCTTCAATGCCCTGAAAGAATAGAGTTCAAGATCTGCTTAATGACCTTCAAAGCATTGCAAGGAATGCCGCCAGCCTATATATCGGAACTATGTGTCCGACAAAACTTAAGCGATAGGCAGCTTACTCTAAGGTCAGCAGATCGAGATGTTACTAATCGTTTAATCGAACTTTCTAGGTCAAATCGAGCCGTTTACTATGATCGATCTTTTCGTGTAACTGGCCCGCTCATTTGGAACAAACTTCCCTCAGCTCTTACTAATATCCAGAACTTGGCTGAATTCAAAAGAGCTTTAAAAACAAACTTATTTAAAAAATCATACCTTTCATGAATTTTAACTCCTTTTCAATATACTTTAATAAGCCATGTTCCTCAAGTTTCTGGTAATTGTTTGGTTTCGATTACCTCCTTACTATAGTTTTGTGTGCACTCTGAATTTGTATTATTTCTAAATGTTAACTGCCTCCTGTTCTATATAATTTAGTTTAAATGATTCTTGTTGAATGGCACCGTGATGGTTTATCATTATATATTGTCCTGTGCCAAAACAGCACTCACTATTGTTGTTAATATTGTTCTTTAGGAATTGCTTTGTATATTTTTGTATATTCGTTATTTCACATTATTTAATTAATTTTTTAAGGACTCGTAAGGAACACTGTAGGTTAATTTTAAGTTTATTATAATTAAGCGCACTTGAAGTGAAACATCACAAAACTGCGCTATATAAATACTACGTTATTATTATTATTATTATAGGAAATTCTGGGAAGGAAAAAGGTATGAGGGTGTTAGAAATCTGGCGTTCAGTATGTCCAGGAGTGACGGGGAAACGTATGAATCCATCCCTAATACTGCAGTACAAGGCGATGGATGGTTCGAGAGAGTCCGGCTGGAGAGTTCAAAAGGTCTCCCTCAACCTGTCAGTTCCGGCCCACCACGCAGTAGGGGGATAAACGCATCCGGCGCGAAGATCTAGACAAACCTCACCCCACGAATCCGGGCACCCTTATTCAGCCACCAAAAGTAGCGAACCACCTGGGGTGACGTATGGCAGAGGTATTGGTTATCAAATAAATGGTTCCCCGGGGTGGCGGTACCCAGATTGAAGATGTACACGTTTGTGAAAAAAAATATTTGTAACTTTTGAATCAAATATCAGAAAAATGGGTAAATCGGAACCCGAATTTTCAAGGAAATTTTATTTAGCATCTGTTTTTATTTGCCACCCTGTCTTAGTACACATTTGGCAAAATCCAATTACTGTATTGTTATTTCGGTACAAAGCATCAGGGGATTAACAGAGTTGTAATTGTGTAAGGAAAATAAACACTTGTAGTTCGCGTCAATCCAGCGGGAAGTCTCTGTCAAACAGTGTTGCGGATCGAACAGATTGTCGATTAGATTACATAAATACTGTCAATTCCACTTCATTAAACCAGACCTAATATGGACACAGCAGAGTTTTCTTAACACTTTTAATAATGTTTGGTTCTAATTGCATAGTAGGTTCTTACTACGATATAAACATATAGGTAGATATTATTAATTACTGATAAATTACTGCAATAATGTACACTCGTCTTCCGTTCACAAGCAAACGCTTTTAGTAGTAGAAAACCTATTTTGTATGTAGGTAGGGGTGACCAGACAAATCAGAATGAAACCAACTCAGAAGCACCTCAGAAAGGTCATTAAGAGTGATGATAAAAAAATATAAAAAATTGGTTAAATAGGTTAAGTTAGGTTAGGGTTACCGGCTATTTTAAAATTATTTTTTCGTAGGTTAAATTTATATAATGAAAAAAATCTATTATTATTTTTAATTTATAAACTAACGTTTAGACAAGATTTTTATGCATAGCACAAAGGGTAACAATTATTATAAGCAATAATTATCAGCCTGAAACACTCATCAACACAATAAGCAGTAATTGTTGAATGAAACACTAGTATATATTGAATTATTTGGCGGGTATTTGATAAGCCCCCATAGCTCAGTGGTCAAGAGCAGCTGACCGGCAATCAGAAGGACACGGGTTCAAGTCCCGTTGGCGGCAAGTATCTTTTCTCGGAAGATTTTTCAATGTTGATGAGTGTTTCAGGCTGATAATTATTGCTTATAATAATTGTTAAAAAAATATATGCTTGCGTAAATGCGGGCACACCTTATGGAAAATTAGAACATCTATAAACTATGGTCAGATGCTACGTGTTTTCGATATTATTTTATGGAATGGAAGCATGGACGCTTTCTGAAGAACTAATTAGGCGACTTGAGGCATTCTAAATGTGGATCTACAGAAGAATACTCAAAATAAGCTGGATGGACAGGGTTACAAATGAAGATGTTATGGTTCGGATGAATGAAAAGGAAGTAATTAAAACTATAAAAATCAGAAAACTTCAATATCTTGGACATGTGATGAGACATCCAGAGAAGTATGAGATCCTGCATCTCATAAAGCAGGGAAAGATTGCCGGAAGACGAGGCCCTGGAAGAAGAAGAACCTCATGGCTGAAAAACCTGAGACAGTGGTTTGGCCAGTCTACCGTAGAACAGTTCCGGGCCGCAGTAAACAAAGTCCGCATAGCCAACATGATAGCCAACGTCCGTTGAACGGACAGGGCACAAGAAGAAGAAGATAAACTATGGATTTTGAGTAGGAAATATATTCGTGGTTAACCGGTAAACATTCGACACGTTCATAACACATGTTTGTTCTGTGAATGAGCGCTTTTATTCTTACCGTGACTATCCACGATTACGGTACAGTGACGGCATAAAGGAGACAATAAATACGCGTTCCTTATCACAATAATGTTGCACCTCTCTCAAAAGATGAGACACATAATGTATGTAGATCTGTTTCATCCAAAGAAAAAGGTAATCATTTTCTTGCATCTCTCTCACTTACCGCACGGTGACGTAGATCCCTTCAATCCTAATAATTGGTTACAAGGATTGTATTGAAGTGTGAGTGAATTTCAAAAACGTCAAAAATGCGCTGACAGTTTTGCTTTTGTTCTTAAAAGAATGATGCTGCAGCTCTTTCTTGCACACTAAATAACAATAGTCGGAAATGAGGTAAACGGTGATCTATGTCTGCACCCCCCCCAACGGAAACATGCAATCATTATCATACATTTCCCTTATACGTATAAGTAAAATTATACGCCACCCCGCCGCCGTCGCTGAGACGTAATAAGATATGTCTGTTTCCACCAAAGAAAAATGTAGTACTTTGGAGGAAACGGACACAGGTTCATTGCGTGACTCTTTTTTTGTTTCACCATTAGAGATGCAGCATCATTAGGATAAAGAACGTACGTTTTATGCTTTTTTTGTGCCATCACGGTACGCAGTCGTGGATCGTCACGATAATATTAAAAGCGCGCATTTGGGTATTTTCACGGTATTTTTATACTCGAAAATACATAGTAAGAAAAATTATGAATTGAAGAATAAATTTTAGCCAGTTGTAACCGGTACTGCGCGTTTTCATCCTGCGACAACATATCCCCGACAAAATATTTAAAAAAAAATAATTTTTTATTCGTTGAATTTTTTTATTACATAAATTGGGGATTTTTCGACCACCATCCTAGGCACATGTCCGTGTTGTAATATCCTACGGGCGAAACATCCTCCAACAAAATATCTACTAAAACCTAACCTAATCTAACCTAATTTAACATTTTACTATTTTTGAACAATAACACAAGTCTACAAAAAAAATAAAATTGCGAGCTTTTTTGGTTTTTTGCGTAATTCTTATGTTTTTGGATGTGCTGAATCCGAAAATGACTTTCATTTTGTCACAGAACATCACGTTTTCTGACAATGTGGTATCTATGATAAACAAGTTATCATCTTAAAATAAAAGACGAATTTTTTATTTATTTATAATTGCCTAACAAAACTTTTTTTTATCTAAAATACATTTATAAAGCGTCGATGACACAGGGCTAGTTTACAAGCTACTATCTGGGAAATTCACTATCTGTTAGTAAACTCGCCCAGTGTCATCGTGTCACTTGCTAACTAGCAGCAACTAACAGATTGTTGACAATCTACGAAAAAAAGTTGAAAGGTCGTCAACTTTACTCGCCTACACGCTTGCTCCGCTTGCTCGTGATTGGTTTATTTATGTTTCCAACATGGCTTCCGATAAACAGCTGATTTCGACTGTCAAACATTGAAGAATTAGTTCACGCAGTCATCGTTATTCTTGTTACTGGCGCTAGCAGCGGCCTCAGTTTCCTACGCTTCTGAGCGAGTGGACAGTTTTGTGTGTCATCATGACAATCTTACTCGCCGATTTACCCGCTTTTAGATAGTAGCTTGTAACTCGCCGTGTGTCATCGAGGCATTAGAAAGCACTGAAAACATTTCTTTTTCCCAGTGAGTCTCCTTTTGGTACATTTTAGCTTGTAGGAAGCACCTGGAAGTTGTATCTGAAGCGTCCTAGAGTAGTCTGCAATCATTGAGATGCTCCATCTTCCCTGGTATCTTTTTTCCATCTCCTTAATATCTTGGTGAAATCGTTCACCTTGCTCTTCACTCACATATCCTAAATTTTCTGGAAAGTAGTCGAGGTGGGAATGAAGAAAATGTACTTTTAAACTCATTAGGCAACCTAAAGCTTGAAATGCTTTTAACGATTTGTTTGTAGTTAGGGTCGTTGTTATTGCCTAAAAATTCAACCCTCCCCAATCCCTAGTTCTTCTCCCCCCCTCCCTCAAACCCCCTACCCGAGTTCCCCTACCCCTCCCGCATTCCATACATTCAGTCCCGGTACATTCAGTCTTCACAGCTCGCGTACCACCTATTGCAATTTTTTTATACAAAGTTCATAATGCCAGAGCTATTTATTGTCTTTACAGGATGTCTGTATTATTTTTGTCCCATTTTTTGTTAGGTTAGGTTTTAGTATATATTTTGTTGGGGTATGTTTTGTCCGTAAGATATTTTGTCGAGGATATTTTATCGCGGGTTGAAAATTCGCGGAACCGTGGAAACCGTTTCGGAATGAGCGGTGTTGGATCGTTTTTAAAATCAATAATTATAAATGAAAATAATAAAATTACACATTTTTAGTACGACGTGATCAGAATCTAATGTTAACGGTATTCATCGTTTTTAAATATCCCATTCTTTATGTTAATTCTTCGTAGTGTGATTGTTGATAGTTACCTTATAGCAGACTATCGAGTTGGCCACCACCTGGAAGACATTGTACCATCTGATGATGGTCTTGAGACTGTAGGCTGGCCTGTCCTTCATGTAGGCGGGGAGGGCCACCTTGACGGCGTACAGATAGAAGAAGAGGATGGATAGCATGGCGCCCGGTCCGCCCATGAGGGACCAGTCCTTGACTCTGTCATCTGAAACGCAAAATTAAAAAGCAACTTATTTTTTGTCCGTTGAGTGCATGCTTCAAACCTCCGCAGCTCACAATGGAGTGAGTTGACCTTTCAAGCTAAAAAAAATTTATTTTTAAAAATTGGAGATCTTAAGTCGTATAATAATATTTCAAAGCTTCGTAGAAAATAGAAGCGTTCACCTAAAAATTGCACATAGAAAACTCTGCGAAATTCGAAACTCCAGAATTCTCCGTTGGCATTTTTTATTATATATTTTACGTCCTTCTAATGAATATAGGTACCTAATATAACTTTTAACATGATTAATGAATGTGAATGAGGCAAAGAGTATGTGCCAAGACCGAGTTGTTTGGCTATCCATCCTATCTGCCTACCCCTTCGGGAAACGGCGTGATGGTTAGTTAGTTAGGTAAGAGGAAATAATCAGACAACGGAAAATATTTAATTTATAAATAAAATTTTAGACGTTTTGATTTTTTTCCAATAAAAGTATAAATCAATTTCAAGAAATTGTTATTTTATCTAGTAGAGGAGATGTATCGAATATGGAATGCTTAGGTAAAAAAATCTAATTAATTATAAGTGAATCGTTTATTAAGTATTTATACATTGAAATCCTTGGAAATATAGTTTCGGAACTTAAAATGTCAACGAAATATGAAAAGAAACACACAAACGTCTTCATTTTAAACGAAAGGTAAAACAATAGAAAAAACCGATATAAAAAAGTGCTCCTATTATGGGATACACTGATTTTTTTTTAAATTTTGCATGCAGTAATCACATAAAAACAATATTATCGGTTCCCGAACACAAAAAATGGCATCAATGGCAGTAGGCTAAACATTAGATCCACTCTTCGCCTCTGATATCCCACTGTCTTAGATTTTACAGATTCCATCACTTTTATCTTTGTTTTTTGTCCCACGTCTTCCGCTGTTTCTTCTACGACATTGTTTCACACTGTTACTACGACAGGCCAAAATACAACTTGGAATAGCAAAAAGAAATTTAGTTCTACTAGAATTCCATTTTGGAAACACTCTTCCTAATATTAGATAGTATTCCATATTAGGGTCATCAAGAGATCCCATATTAGGAACAAGATCAAAACAAACAAATGTATTCGTAGAATAAATCTATTTGAATTTAACTTCAAATTATTATGAAAACATAAAATTTAAATAATAATATTGTCTATCAGTGAAAGATTAACAATTTTGTGGAGAAAAATTTTTGAGAAAAAATTAATTGAAAGTTACGTAAATATGTAATCGGTGAGTCACAAAAACTTAATCACTCTCTCAGGTAAGTGTGGTGTGGTCGGCATCAGGACGAGTCCTGAATATTCAAGGTCGGTCGGTGGGTAATCGGGAAGGCTGGGTTACAGAGGCTGTTCTTACTTAAATTTTGAGAAACACCACCATCTCATATTAGGAACGTATGCCATATTCGGTACATCTCCTCTAAAGGTACGAGTATGTTTAAAATTTTGAGAAAAAATGTTTTTTTTAGTATAATAAATAATAAGGTTACACCGCCGGTCGTTGGCAGATTGGTTAAATTTTCAAACAAAATTTTGTATTACATAACATATATTACAATAAAATAAATCAATAAAAAATCTAGGAAAGCTATGAGTACTTTTCAGATTTTTAATTTTAGTTCAAAAAAATCATTAAAAATAGATCCGAGAACGTGTTTTGTTTGTTTGTTTTTGTAACTTTATTTAGATGTAAGCAAATTTTTTCATACATCTAGTATTAAAAAAAATATATAAAATACATAATAAAATATATATAGTCATAAAATTATAACGGAAAGAATACAGTTTTAAAAAAGAAATACAGTTACTCCAGACGAATATACTTCGGTATGTCTATTTATTTACGGTCTTACAAACAAACATATATCATTTTTTACATTTTTATGTTGCTTAGACGTTATTGAATAATTTTAAATACTTATGATCAAAAAATGATTCCAAAAAGTACATAATTTGAATAGTTTTATCATCACGAGTTTGAGCATTTTTGAATATAGGTATATGTATATCAAAGCAAATTCTTATTGAAATAAAATCGATTTTGAGTTATTATTTTTAAATGCTGGTTCGGAGAATAATTAATCTTTCTCATCGGGACCGCCCTGTACATTTGCAAGGGTACAATCGCAAGACCGTCTTTCGACGAAATTTGAATTCTCGGCCTGAGAATCTGAGGGTCAGTGTGACCAGGAGTAATGGAAGTATCTCCCATTGCGGTGCAAGGTGATGTTCCGAGAGATTCCTGCTATAGAGATCAAAAGGTCTCCTTGAACCACTCTCTCCCGATCCGACCTGACGCCTGGGCAGACGCATCCGCCGCTATCACCCGTCAAACCTTATCCCATGAACCCGGGCACCTATGCTAAATCACCAAAAAAGTCAGGAACCTGGGGGGTGAATACTTGAGGTGACCCGTGGCAGAGGTGTTGGTTTATCTAATCAATGGTCCCCGGGGCCGCGGTACCCATTACCATCTCTCAAACCTTTCCATGATTTTAAGGTCGAAAATGTATCTTGTGTAGTGTGATGGAGGACTTGGCTAGCAGAGGATTGAACCCGCTTATTTGTCTACTCGACTACTACAATTTGGGAGGCGCGTATGGGTACCGCCGCCCTGGGAACCATTTATTGGATAACCAACACCTCTGCCATAGGTCACCGCCAATAGTTCGCTACGTTTGGTGACTTAGCAGGGGTGCCCGGGTTCATGGGGTGTGGTTTGTCCAGGTCTTGGCGGCCTCTGCCTGCCGCGTGGTGTGCTAGGATCGAGAGAGACTGGTTGTGGGAGGTCTTTTATCCTCTTCAGCCGGAACCCATCGCCTTGCACCGCGGTTGGAGGGATGGATTCATACGTCCGTTACGCCTGAACGCACTGACCCCCAGATTCCTACCCATCCTTCAAACCTATTTCCTTACCACTCCTCTCCTTCCTTTCCTTAAAAAACCCTCCACACAGCATCCCCTAAGATGCCATTATTTTCCTCAGGGCCCCTGTATGGAACTTATGTACAAAAAAAAAATACAAGGTTTTTTTAGACACATCAGTTATCTGCTTCGGAATTACTGTTTATCCCCAACATCTAATTAGTATTTTACGTCTAACTTTATGAACAGCTCGTTAAAATGTCTGATAATAACATTTCAATTATGAAGTTTAATATTATTTATTACTGCCCGCTCATCGTGGCTGGTTGGCCTGGTGGTGTGGGCTGTTGCTTTTAAGTGCTGGATGTTATGATTGAACGTCCGTATAACGTTTTTAGAGTACTTAACTAGTAGACCTAGTATCTCTCTCTCTCGTCTTCTTGTATGGTCATTATAGCCTCGGTGGCGCCCGCGGTTAGTAAAGCCTTGATCCACTTAGTATATGCAATATACAATGTTATCAGGTTGATGACATTACCGGAAAACCAGGAAAACTTCGATTTTTATAAAATGAATATTCAGGATTCTCTGTCTGAAATCGGTTTGCACAATAAATATTTATTTTATTTATTAGAATCACTATATGTAGTTTGTCATTTTCTAGGTCTACCCTTCGTTTAATCCTGGCCCTTTCAAGACCTATACTAATAAATCCCTTCCTGTAGCCCGTACTCTAATCCGGCTCATAACGCTACCCAACTCGGTGGCGATATAGTTCTCCTATCTTTATACTGTGCAGACAAGAGCGCTCGTGTGTGGTGTAACATTTTTAAAAATTAGTGAAAAAGTTTTCCGAATGAAAATGTATTTATAATTCATTTAATATAAATTAATTTAAATATTTTATAATTTTTAACGAACTTATATACCTACTGAAATAAATTACACGCTTCAAAATAAAGTGGTGTTTGCAAAGACTTCATATTTTTTTCAGTTGTAGTTGCCTTGATTTCTTCAATCGGTTGTTTTTTATTTTTTTTTTTCAACTTTCTTGGTTTCTATTTTATTCTATTCATCGTCAAGGGCCCTTGCGGTGATTTTCTTTAGAAATGATCCCATTGAAATAATTCTATTATTATTTATTGGTTAATTATAATATTTATCTACGTACAAGATTTTGAGAATCCATATTTTTATGTTAACCACACTAATTCAGGGATTTAACAAATTTCACCACAATAAAATCAATATTTCTATGTTTGATACTCACAATTTTTGGTGGAATTCTTTTATAATAATACTAGCTGACCCGACATACGTTGTTCTGCCATATAAATTATTTCTAGTGAATATTTTGGTTGTTAAATAAAAAATAACGAATGTATTGTAAGTGTGTGGGGATGAGATCTATAGCAGAAAGAGGAATGGAGCGCTGTAGACGATGACTGCTGATAAAGGCAAAAAACACCAACTAAAATAGGAAAATGAAATAAAGAAAATCAATATGAATTTGGAAGAGCAATTGAGTGTACGATATTTTTTGTCAGTCTGTCTTTAGCCAACGCAAATAAGCTCGATGGTTTGCCTACGCGAGATCAAGATACCAAATGATATATCAAAATGACACGTGTGAATGAAAGTACAATGAGACGGACGTAGCGTCATCTGTCATTCAACAACATAAAGACGGTTAATTTTGTCATACAAAAATCTAAAATCGCGATTAAAAAATGGGAGGGTGGGGGTAGGAGAGTTAAAATTTGGGGTTATAGGTATTTTTGATGCCAAATAAAATAGATTTTTTTCTGGGTAGGGACACCCTAATCACCTAGCGGTATGAAATATACTTTAAAACCTATTCTCATACCTACCAAATATACATTAAAATCGGTCAAGCCGCTTCGGAGAAGTGCGACCACAAACACCGTGACACGAGATTTTTATATATAAGATATTGCCATGGTTTTATGTAAAACCGAGGTAATTATTTTTATAATTACCAAATAATTGGAAATTTACTCGTGAAAAACGACATAACATAAAAACGCAACTTAACCCTTGAGAAATTAAAAATATTTCCACTTTACAATAAAATGCTAATAAATGGAATATTTCTGAACATATCCCAAAACTTTCTGTTTCTGAAAGGTCATAAAATACTCTTCAAATTTTATAATTCAAAATAAACATGTAATTTTTGAAATGTATAAATTTTGCATGCAAACAAAAAAAATTTGAAAATGGCTCACCTCACGTTTTTTTTAACTAAAATTATAAAAAAATATATAAAAACACATGCATAATTTATTAGAAAATGTATTATAGACGTAATTGTCACCTTACTTTTTTGTCTTTTCATATAAAAACTATTATTAAAAATATTTCAAACTTTCATTTTTTTTTTCAAATTGCGATTCAGTGATGGTGTCATAAAGGTGTACATTTTAATTTTTGGTGGTTATTTTTTAGATTCGACTATATAAAGCATGCATTCAAGGGGTTTTAAGATGGGAAATTCCATGTAACTTTAATAAAATCATTGCATACCACCCCGGCCGGTCGACAGGGGTGGTATGCAATGATTTTGAGGGGGTTCCCCTTCCCCATATGTTGTATATTATATAAACCAAAGTTTAAGGGATAATTGTACCAGTGTGAAGATGCCTTCCTAGACTGAAACCGGTAACGGACAAAAATAATATAAGTGGAAAAAAGTTTAAAACTCTTTTACTATATTATAATAAAATCAATATTTCTACGAAAGCGAAAATTTCAGTTTACTGGGAATATTTGTTGATGGTTCTGCAAAATCTGTATTGTAAACAGTTCAAAGTATTGATTTCTAAAAGCATCTCTCGAGTTCGACCACCAGCACTGTAAATAATTAGCGATTACTTGCAGAATTCAACGGGTGTGACAGTTAAATGGCAGGGCTCTCTCTCTCCAAAGGCTTGGACCCCATTAAACCGCATCCGATGCAGTCACAGCCGCGTGTTGTACAGCTTCGATGCATAAATAGGGCTTTAAGAGGGAATAACCAGACACAACCGGAAATATGTCATTTTTAAATCAAACGCACCGACCCTTGTCCACAAAAAATATATATAAATTGAATTTGAAAGATTCTTATTTTATCTAGTAGATAATAATGTTTTAAATGTTGAAAAAAAAACGTTTCTTTTTATTGTAATAAGGTTATACCGTTGGTCGTTGGCAAATTTGATACATTTTCAAATAAAATATTATTCTATACAAAATAAATTTCAAATCATATAATAATGCAGTAAAATAAACCATAAAATTATCCAGGAAAGCTACATTTCAGAATTTTAATTTTAGATCAAATAAAATCATAAAAAATAAAGGTGTTTTATTTATTTATTTATTGTTGTTATACGCCCGTAGAGGCTTTTACATAGATTATAAAATAATATTTAAGTTATCGAGGATTACACATACATAGAATTTATACCAAAAGTTATGAAAGTGAAAATTTTTTAAGAATATACAAGTAGTTATTGAAGAAAAAACCACTTGTATATTCTTGCGTAAAACCGTGAAATATTTTAAACAATGTAATATTTGACAATAACATAGAACAAAATATAATATTAAACATTACAATAACACATCAAATCGTAAAATATATTATACCCACGTTACAATAATTTGTAGGATTCCACAAAGTGTTGGTTTAAATTGCATTTTAGAATATAACGGGAATCAGCGAATATATCTACAATACCACCAAATTTGTTGCCTAAATCATGCATCCTATTGGTAAGTGAGTGTGATTGATAGTTGGTTGTGTATGTGTTGCAAAAGAATGTTGTATTTTGTCTAGTATTCCTTGTCGGTACATGGAGTTTAATAGTAGCAACGATGGCAGGGCTGTCAATTAGGTTGTTCATAACTCTGTATAATAAAATTAGGTCTGAAATGATTCTTCTGTCAGACAGCGTAATTAAATTAAGTCGATTCATCAAACTTAAATAATTAATGTTTTGTATTGGAATTTTGAGTTTGAAATTTAAGTACCTAAGAAATTTGTGTTGAACACGTTCTATTTTGTTAGAGTGTACTTTATAGAAAGGGGACCAAATAGGTGAATTATATTCCACTTGACTTCTAACTAATGAAATGTAGAGTATTTTCATGCAATCCAAGGACTTAAAATCAGTTAGGGTTCTACAAAGGAAGCCAAGAATCTTAAAAGCCTTATTAGTTATATCAACTATATGTGCTGTGAATGTTAAGTTTGAATCGAATGTAACTCCCAAGTCGCGAATTTGTAATACTGGTGTTAATTTAACATTGTTTAAATTATATTCATGTAAGATATGAGAATGAGTTCTGGAAAATCGTATTACTTGACATTTCTCAATGTTCAAAAATAACATATTTTGTTCGCACCATTTAAAAAATTCATCTAAATTAACTTGTAAAATTAAGCAATCATGTACATATTTCGTATTCTTTTAAACAATTTTAGATCATCTGCAAAAAGTAGGACTTGTGACAAAAACACTTCAGCCTTAAGAATATATTTCATATTTATTTACACACTTATTTTGGTTTTAGACATTATTGAAAAGTTATAAATACTTATGATCAAAAAATTAACACAAAAAGTACATAACGCGCTTGAGCATTTTTATTGCTAACTTAAATGTAGATTAAAGCAAATTTTGAATGAAATAAAATCGGTATGGAGTTTTTAGTTAAAAATGCTGGCTCGGAATAATTAATCTTTCTCATCAGAACCGCCCTGTACAGTTGCAATAATTTGAATTCTCGGCCGCTGGTTAATGGGCCTTGAGAGGAGACTGTTTGAATGGCACGAAGCTACTCCCGGTGCTATCTTACGTTTGCAAAATTTTAACTCTCCAAATTTTTCCGGTTCTTTGCTTTTCACAGATATTCTGTTTTCTTCTGGACTGTATGTGCAAAGCAGTATATTTTTATAAACGAGTCTCCGCGGGACTAGGCTTATTTAACTAGGTAACTAGCTAACCATCCTGCATTTCTCCGCTGGGACAGGCGTGCATGCTCTATGCTAAGTTATTCCGACCTAATTAAATAACTTACCACCACGCCGTTTCAGACAAATAAACAGAAAACTATGAGGAAAAACTTTAAGGAAAACTTTTATAGTTCCCAAGACTCAAAACTTTACTCCAAATTATTCAAAACGCAGAGGAAGTACGAGTATGTGGAAACAACTCTCCAGTGGAAAAAATAGCATGTTCGATCTAGTCCTGGGTCGATCGATCGTTTTACACGACCCGGGTCGCTCACGACACTGGTCGCGAAGACCCGCTCTTTTCGCGACACAAAATATGAAATTCGATTACCCTTCACCCAGCTACTTTCTACTACCTGAGTCGAGAGAGAAGGTGGCGAAACCCGGGTGTTGACAACCCGCTCGCTCTCTCATATTACATCTATCTATCGTCGCTCGCCCCGCCACTTCCGCACCCGAAACCCAGGTAGCAGTAGTAGAGCGGTTGCGAGAAGTGGGTCGCGAGACCCGGGTGCTGACGAAAAAATGACCCGCTCGCTCTTTTGTGGTCCGTGAGCGGGTTTCAATGAGCGGGTTATTCACGACCGACCCAGGACTAGTTCGATCGTTAAGTTATCTCGAAACTGGGTGTCTTCTTTTTGCGTGTGGATAAGATTTTATCTGGCCATTTCCAACATTTCCGGCTGCTCGACTTCCGTTTCATTTCCACCCAGCTCTACGAATAAAATCCATCCATTCTGTATTTGCGAAGAAATCATACATAATATATAATACTAAATATTATTCCATTCTCTTTGCCGTCCATTGATTGTGGATTGCGAATATCACACTAACAGTCTTTATGCATAATAGATCTCTAAAGATTCTTTTTTCCCCTTGTTGCCATCGATTTTTGTGTGAATATTAACACGCTTGGAATTGCTGCATAAGTAGATTGACATTGTCTTTCGAATAATCTGCATTAGGGTGGAATCTTTGGATATATCGTGTCGTGTTCGCGTCGTCCAACATTGTGTTTATGGGCATTAAAGTTTGTATGTATTTTTATGCATTCCATTTAGTTTCTTTTAGGTTCCACTTATAAGTTTCCACCAATATAGTTTCGGAATGGAAAACGGATTCTAATACAGAAGTGTTAAACGTGATTTTTTAAAATATTTATTTGTTAACCGTGACGTCATGGTCTAGGTTTATTTTCTATACATATCTTAAATAATATAATGTACATACGCTGTTCAAGATACCACACATTTAATCTTACACACCGTAAATTAATTACGAAATCAGATATCCTTAAATTTATTAAAGAGGTGTTCGTGTACGATAGAAAAACAGGCTTCCTTTTGATATAATCTAAACAATTGATTAATACATATTCGTGGTAAAAATGTGTATATTTCCAAAATTGTATTTTAACACCACAACTACGAAAAAAATATACCAATATCGTGGGACATGACCCAAACGCAATTTACAAACGTTGACGAAAATGCCCATATTAATGTTTATTTCCAAGCAATTTAATTTGACTAGGTTAAACTTAATTTTGTACATTTTGTTTGATATATAATAACAATTGTGAAACATTAATCAGTTCTTAAATCTACCTTAGAGAATGCTTGTAATTCGATTATTCCATTCTTATTAACTGCTGGTATAATATATGGAGTTATTTCACCGCTAAAAGAGCCAAGTAAAATCGACCCGTTATTGGAAACCGTAGTGGTTGAAATGCCACACAATTGTCGGCGATTGCTATCCGACACTGCTCTCTAGATATTTGATTCACTTGTTCGAATCATGTTTTCCTGCTACCGCCTCCTGATTATACCCAGTCGCTATGCAAACTCCTGGGACACTTTTCTCCGTTCAACCGCTTTCTGTGAATAAACTATCAATAACGTCCCTTTCTTAACCTTGTTTATTACGCTTACACCAAACTTTAAAACAATGTTTTTCTCAATAAAATGTCGTTAATGGTTCTCTAACGCTTCTACTGCATTGCTTCGATCATTTATTAGGAAAATCCATTTTTTAAACATTTAAATAGAACGTGAGATTTAGCCTACCGCGTTAACAAAGACGAATGCATTTTTTGTGCATTCATTTTTTCTTCTTTTAGATAGATAATAATACATATAATAATAACAAATAGACAAAAATATTCAATATCTGTAAATTATTTATATTGCAAACAATGAAATATGTATTTAAAAACAAAAATTGTTTCGTACAAACGAAAATAGAATTACCGAAAGGACTAATGATGTGTTTCAAGTTCCCCAAATCTAAACCAAATTAATGCAAACCTATGACAGTTTTATTGGTCCTCGTACATTTAATCTTCTACCAAAACACATTCAAATGACAGATAAAATATCACTTTACATAAAAGAATTAAAATTATGGCTAAATGATGCAGATGTTGAAACACTTTTTTTATAAACTCCATGTAAACCTTCATGCTTCACTTTTACAATTCTACTGTAACTTCAAGACTAACTTTGTTTATCTTCCTGAAATCATAACAAAAAATCAACTAACTTGTATGTGTCACTTTGTTACTCCAATATTTTCAAAGATACATTACCTATATTTTTAAACTTTCATTTTGAAATTTACATTTTTTACTTGTACCGCCAACTTATTGGTGTAATTTAGCACTTTAGTTAATATCACCCACGCACACGCAGTGCCTTGGTGGGTTCCCATTATCTACTTTAGTCTTATATATATCTTTTACTTTTTTTACATTATTTTTATCTTGTGTTATGTTATATATATTTAGAAAATATTTAAAAATTACTTTTGAAATGTATTAAGATATAATGGGAAAAAATAAAAGGGAAAAAAATTAATAACATTAGTATGGCCGCAATTTTTGCTTTTACTGAAGTTCCTTTTTTTCTCAAAGCAACGATTGAAAGATATTATTGGACCCTTTTACACAAACAATGTTTTCATGGGGCTTTCATTTAACCAGGCTTCCATACTACCCTTTTCCTGGAACGGGTGTTTAATGCTTGCATCATGGTTTTCAAAAAGGTATGTCAATGATTGTTTTTGCGCTTTAGCTCTTCACCCGCAGCTTATATGTTTACCATTGTATTTTTTTGTTGTTTAATGATTTGATAATTGAATGTTTTTATTATATTCATTTGTATTGCTTTTACTTTCATCGTGGCTTTTATTGGTTGTTATTACATTCTTATGGCAATTACTTATGAATGATGTTGTTAGTAATAAAAATCTTGTAAAGTCTTACCTGCACAGTCATTGAACAGCCACAAGTATGTGTCGTGTAAGCTCGTCATTGTGTCGATTTGATCTGAAAACATTTATTAAGATTATTTCGTGTGGCATATTATTTATTTACTCTTTTATACCCCCGTAGGGCTTTTACATTGGGCACATGAAATGGTTACAACTTTTTAGTTAAGGATTGGTAAGAGACAATGGTTGCATAGAATAATTACCATCGGTTTATAATCGATAAACTAATCGTCGAATCTGTTAAATTAAAAATGTCGATTTCATCTGTATTCTCGTATATTCGTTAGCTAAACCATGTAGGCGATGAATTGTTTCATAATTTGATTGTGAACGGGGTGGCATTGGAGGTACTTACTTATGCCCAGTGTGTCCAGTAGGTAATCTTATGTTTACTAGACTCGGAAGTTCGCGGCAGTCAGGCTCCGAATTTATAACTTTAAAAAATAAACGTTCATCGCTTATCGTTCCTCGATCCTCGAGTTTATGTGTTTTTGGTTCCTCATGGAACTAAAGTGGCATTTCAACACCCCATTTGAAAAGCATTTAAAAGTGATATAAGAAAAAAAAAGTCCATAACCTAACCTATTTAGCCAAGTTTTTTTGAGTGAAACTTGTGTAGTTCCGCTGTGATTTGGATTTCGGATGAAACGGAAATGACGATTACTGCACCTGCGACGCATCAACTGCGCTCATCAACCATTTTGATTATGATGTCACTCTTTAAAGGCTCCTGTTGGTTGAGATATGAAACGGAAATTACGCTAGGTCTGCACTCATTGGTCGCTTTGATTATGACCTGACTTTTCAAGTATTGGTTGAGATTGTTTTGGTAAAGTTTCGCTTCCACCGCGTGTATATTTAAAATTGATTTTTTTTTCACCATTTTTAACGACTTTTCAAAGGGGTGATGAATTTCTACGAATGAATTGTCCGGTCACCGTACTTTTAAGGTATTGATTTAGTAAAACAAAATGTAGTTTATTTGCACGTAAAATTAAAAAATCGAAAACTTTCTATTAATTCTTCAGATGTTTTTGTTCTGAATTGTGTGGTGGGGTGACCAACGACGGAATTATACTCTCTTTGGCTACTAACTAATAAACAAATAAAAACAACATCTCAATTGCTGTTAACCTTATTGTGAAATCAGATAACAGCGCACCAGCAGAATGCTGCCTGCTCATTAAATAATAATAATCTTAATATATACAAATGAATGTTTATTTGTTTGTCACTTATGCATTCCTAAACATTCAATCGATTGCGATGAAACTTTCGTGATTTGTTGTACAAATGTCCTAGAATCATATACGAGATGATGGTGAGCTGTGGCCTTATGAAATAATTTCCTATACCGTTCATTCGATTGCGATGAAACTTTGGCGATTTGTTGTGCGCACGTCCGCTAAGGTTTCTATTTATACCTACTGTCGAAATCTGGCGTTTTGAAATTTGCATTAAAAATTACAATAGGTAACACGCGAGTTGTTTGAAAAATGTGTATTTCCTATAGTTTAGCGGCAGGTAGTAAAGGAGGGAGGGAAAGGAGATCCGGGAGGGGGGGTAACGAACTAGGGTGGGCTGATGAGGGAGGGGGAAGGTAAGGAAGGTGGAAGAGGAATGATTGATGGAAACGCGGGGAAGAGTGGGAGTTCGCGGCTCGGGGGACGCGGGAGACTGGAAGGCGGGAGGAAAAACTTGTTAGTAATCATTGTTGTATGTATTATTATCTTAACGGTAATACATTTTATGTGGCCAGGTATTAATCGAGTATATTGCGCTAGTCAAACACTCTAAGAAATATATTTTCTAATGCAATTCTTGACACTACAATTATTATAAAATTGATCTCGAGTCCTATTTCTCACTGGGTCACCCATATATCATATTAAACCATGTGTAATATTATACCAGTCCATAATAGCATTAGTCACTCGCATGTCGTAACGGTGGACCGAGAAATAGTAGTAAAACATCGTATGGTACTTTATTCGCCCGAGAAGTAAACCCACATTTTCGCAAACACATGACGGAACGCCTATAAAACGCAACTTACGGCGTAAAGTTTAGATTAAAATCCCCAGTAATACGCCATTAAGTTTATAGAATTATGTTTCTGCCGCAAAAATATCGTACGCTGGGCCGGACAAAACATTTTGCGCCCTAAAATTAATTTAAAATATGTCTTCCTCATTCGTTGTAGAGCCCACCTGCATTGGTTATTTTTAGTTGATACACGACATTAATTATCAACTAAAAATAAACTATTAATTTAATGAACTCCTATTAAATAAATCAACTATAAGGCCAAAACTAACTTAGGCAAGCCCAGTCTAGGCCCACGCTTCAGAGACTCATTTGAAAAAACTTCAAACATTCAAGAGGAATATAAACGCTAGAAATATTTCGAATCTCATGCCTGCAAACTTTTAAAATCGAGCGTCTTTTTGCACGAGGCTCGTAAGCGAAAAAGTGGTTTTTATTTATTTTGTGCATAATTTTATAAGAACGAAAAAAAGTTAGAACATGGAAAACCTCAAAAATAGTATCAGCCATAAAGAGGTATTTTTTAAAAATTGTTTCTTGTTTTATTTCATAGTTAAGTCATGAAAAAACTTTTTTTTTGGTAGTTTACGCTTATATTTTTTGTTACGTAAATAATAATTTTATTGTAATTCCAATAAATAGAAAAGCTAGTAAAAGCTTCGATTTATCCGTAGCATAATTTTTGATGTTCATACTGTAAGCCGATTCGTCGTAAAGATCAATCAAAATAAATAGGATTTCACGTATATATTCATCTTAAGAATAAAGCGAACGCATAGCCTTGGGTGCCCCTAAATGGATGAGGGTATCCTAACTCCACAAAGATTCTGAAATCCCCATACGACGAAAACGTACGTACCACATATACAAAACCTAAACAAATCCTCCGTAAAGGTTAACCTTTCCATATTGCAGCCATGTCCCCTTGCAAATAATTTTTAACAAACAACCAAATTAACCATTTTTTCAACAACCATTATTATAAATTCATGATGAAAGAGAAAGGGGTCTTTTTGGCCCGGAGCTCTGTATGCTGTTATTTAAAAAAGTCGCGATATTAATCAACACAGATATTTTATGAATTTCATTGCTTATTTTTGAAAAAAAAAAGTGATTTTTGCACCCTTAAATTTTCCTCCTGGTTGCCATTATATTTGCAGTTTTCCGCCTACGTTAGTTCCGGCGCTGGCTGAATCCCACCTCGAACAGAATCCGAAAGTAAAAGGAAAAATATTTCCGTTTTCCTCCTTCGTTTTCCCTTTCGGTTCGGTTTCGATTCTCCTCGCGTGGATTCCAAGTGATCATAAAAAACTTTTGTATTGCCGGGTTTTGTACGGAACTAATGCCAAATTGGTCTGTTCGTTTTACTATTTTATACAGTTTAGTTATTCTGTGCTGAAATTTATGATAGTGCCCAAATATTGAAAGATTTCGAAATACAAGCACGCTACTTTTAAAGATTTTAAAAAATAAAGTATCGTTTTTAATAAAGTATCGAAAAGAAACGAAGCTAGTGGTCTACAATGTAGTGCTGGTGTCTACCCTGATGTATGGCAGTGAGGCATGGAACTGACAGAGGAATGATGAAAGTAGACTGAATGCTGTAGAAATGAAATCCCTGGGGGCGTATGTGTGGTAAAACCGTGTGTGATCGTGTTAGAAATGTGCAAATCCGCAAAGAATGCAAGGCTGTGTTGTAAGCGTAATGAGTAAGATTAAGAAAGGCTCCCTCAGACGGTTTGGGCATGTAGAGCGAATGAACGCAGAAAGGAGTGTAAGGAGAAGACATGACGCAAATGGGAAAGGTAGAAGAAGTCGGGGACGCCCGAGGAAGACATGGCACGATCAAGTGAACCAGATTCTTGAGTCGGGCCATGTCAAGAGTCAGAATATAATATTTATGAGACGATGTATGCACGAGATTGAGGCAGAGTGTATGCCAAAACCGAGTTATTTGGCGGTCCGTCCTTTCTGCTTACCCCTGCGTGGAAACCGCGTGATGGTTTGACTTGTTCCTATTTTTCTTTCTTGACACTTTATCCCACAAACCTTAACATTTTCACAATCTTAACTTATCTCTAAACGTGGAAATGTTCGTTTTTACTAGTTTAATTTATGAGAATTACTTATTTTGGTAATTTTCATAACCATATTGTGAAGGTTTTAGAGCTCTATACGGCACGCTTTTGATGATATCTATAATATAAAAATGAATCGCTGAATGTGTTGCTAAGCGCATAACTTTCGAACGACTGCACCAAATTGGATAATTCTTTTTTTTGTGTGTTTGTTATTGTCAGGACAAGGTTTTTATAAAACTTCCGGTGAGCTCTGGCATTATGAAATTTGTATAAAAAAATTGCTATTGGTGGCACTTGAGGTTTGAAAACTGAATGTATGGAAAGCGGGATGGGGAGGTGGAGGGGGTGGGGGGGAAGGGGGAGTAATGTGGAGAGGGCAGGTGGAGGAGGTGGAGTACGGGACGACTAGGAAAGGACACGCAGGAAGAAACAATTTCTTTATTAAATGGCATAGCAACGCATGCCGGGACCAGCTAGTTCTTTATAAATGGCATTAGTATTTTAAAGATCTTTTCACGGAACATTATTAAAAAAAAAACTTTTTAAATATATTATGTATCCACTGTAGGAATTACACTCTATATAATGCAACTTTTAGCCGTGGGTCCAACACTCCAGGCTATTTCTAAACATAATAATACTGACCAGAATTTTCGTTATTTGTTTTTGGGGTGTTATGCCGTGTTGCGCTACCTCCTTCTTTAGCCAACGTTTCGGACATCGTTGCAGTGTCCATCATCAGGGCAGATCCGGTAGATGTGTTCATAACACCCCAAAAACAAATAACGAAAATGCTTTTGGCCGTGAAAATCTTAAAACTTACCTGACCAGAATTGATGTAATTACTTTTTTCACTGATTTGTTATATTTTGCCAAAGAATATCCAAGTTTTAAAGTACCTAAGTTTTTAACGATCCAAAATGTCGGAAAAGATTTGCTTTGTAATGCAGTCTATTTCATTTTGCTGACGGTAGCTATCTATTATTTTACATTGTTCTATTTGCGCAACATGACACGTGTTTGCATTAAATTCACGTGTCATGCCACACGTCACCCAGCTCGAGCGTTTGTATTCTGCAGAAGGTCGGGAAATCTTATTTATTGGATTATCACACTACTCTGATATTATAATACCGTGAAATAGGTAATAGATAATGGTTCTGATTCACAATGAAAGACCTTCTGCGACTAGCGGTCATATTTAACTGTATCATACTTCAACTAACAACTATCAACATTATCTTCATTTTCTTAACTCATATCTTTAACGCATAAAATATGCGTTAAGAAAATGGAGATAATGTTAAATATGACCGAATTAAATTAATAAAATTGGGGTCACTCAGTTGGTTCACTCAAATTTTCGGTTAAGATTCGCTAAGGGGGCATACATTCATTACGTGAGCAGTTTTTTTTCTATTTAGACTCCTCCCCCCTCCCCCCCCTCCCCCCCCCCCCCCCCCCCTCCCCCCCCTCCCCCCCCCTCCCCCCCCTCCCCCTCCCCCTTCCCCCTTCCCCCTTCCCCCCTCCCCTTTAATGAGATTAAGTGATATTTGGTGGGACCCCCCCCCCCACCCCATCAAAGTTATCAAAGGACCAAATTTTCAAAATAAATGTTTTTCATAATAGCCATTAGATTTTTTCAGCGGGCTAAATGGGACACTTTCAAAAGAAGTGAAACAATTTAATAATTTTCTTTTCTCTCTAATCTCTATTAATTAAATTCTTTTAAAGTTGACGTGAAATTTTTATTGACCAGCCCCACTCAGTTTAAATGCATTTTGTGTTCACGTAATTATAATGTATGTCCCCTAATATTGTCTTCATTTAATTCAATATTACAATTTGAGGTTTTACTCAAGTTAAAAATAAAAAAAATAAAATTTGTTCTCTTGCGATTTTAATAGTTTTTTTTTCATATTGCGATTTATTTGCTTATTAACGCCCTTTTTCGGGGCTTTTACATGTGAATAGTAAGAAATATACAGTATTTATTGTACATAACTAAACTGCCTTCGTAACAATATTTTATATTTGTTTAAAGATAAATTGAAGATGTCCACTGACTTGGTATAACTGTTTCCCTCCATTAGTATTCTGGGCAAAGAGGAATACATATGGTAGTTAGTTCCAGAATTACTGCACTGAAATAAATCCTGACTTCTAGTATTACGTAGTGGAATCCGGAAGCTTATCACTTCGAGCAATACCGGACTGTCAACTAAATCGTTTAGAATTTTATACAGAATTACCAAGTCAGTGAAAGTTCTTCTGTCTGACAATTTGAGCATATTCATATCATTCAAAATAGTATTGTAGTTCAACATAATTGCTGGAATACCCATTTTAAAATTAAGAAAACGTAAGAATTTGTTTTGTATCAGCTTGTACCTGTATATTGTAATATGGGTTCCAGACGGGAGAATTGTATTCAAGTTGACTTCTAACATATGCAAAATATAACAGTTTAATACACTTTATATTGTTAAAATTTCTAGTTAGCCTAGTTATAAATCCCAACGTTTTTAAGGCCTTATTTGAGATTTCTGTTATTAATTAACTCTTCGTGTAAAACTATGTATCCAACCTATAATAAACTTTATATATATTTATATATATATATATATTCAAAATCAGCGTTTGTTGATCTATATCTATGTGGATATATATTTTGAGATCATAATATTTTTCCTATGTAGTTTTTTTTTCTATAACTATACATAGTTCCTTATTACGAAATAATACTCGTCGTATGAATACAATGCGCTTAACTTAATTATTCAGTCTTAGTAGTAAACAATATATTTAGTTCTTTATGCAATAGTTGTTGTGTTCTTACAAAAACTATTTCTTGTGTGTATCACGCTCTGTAGACACGAAGAACAATGTAGTGTCGTGAAATTCATTATCTTGGAGCCCGAGCGAAAAAATATATATTATTTGCTTACGTCGCCGATACCTACACCATTTTATGTTAGCCGCTAGAACTTCTATATTTTGCAATCAAATGCAGATTGCGCGGGAAATGTTTTCGCATTACATTTGATTCCAGAAAAAATCGCTGTTTTTGAACATATTTCAAAATAAAATACTGTTGTGGAAAGCAGATGAAAGACTTTCAGAAATCGACCTAGTTAATTAAGAATATTATGATTTTGAACGCAAACATAAATCGAATTTCCCAAAGCAAAGTGAAAAAAAAATGAATTTTTGCATGAAAGCGATGATTGATGAAAAAAGTGATCCCGTTGAAAAGAGACACCGGCGACATCTCGTAGACAAACAAGGAGATAAGAAGATATCCCCATTTTGTGTCACGTGTACACATATTTATATTATTTTATATTATTTATATGTTTTTTTTACGTGTATATATGGTTGGTATCCTTACAAAGAGATTGGTGTACCTACAATATTCATACGAAAATATTTGACAGCAATGCCCTTCCAGATTCAAGTAAGACCGGCGTAGAACTACCCTTCCCGCGTAAAGTGTGTTCGTATCGAATTCTTTGGTCTATAATTATAATTTTAAATTATTATAATTTTAAACACAAATATATAAATTTGCTCACGAGCATACCTACTAGATATTTAGAATACATTTTAATCAGGTTTTGTTCGGTATTTTGGCTTCAAATCCAAAATTGAAACGGCTGCGCCCTTTTTCATACATACCAAGAGTCTTAAAAAGAGTGTAGATTGTAAACCAGGGATAGCATTTTTGAACTAAAAAGGCAGTACGTACATATTTCATATATATCTAAAAAGATTACGGTCTAAGAACTTTTTTCGTTGTAAATATTATATATCTATATATATATATATTTTTTCTTACTACTTGTATAGAATTTGTAGATAAATCGTTTAGTTGCGTTGGTTCAGTAATTTCCGTTCATTGCGGGTGCGATAAAAACAATTATATTTACGAGTAATTGCCTATTAATGTAGGGGGGCAACGAAAGGAAAGGGGAAACGGAAAAAAGAAATGGGAAACACCACAGACTTACCTTGGTTCGCTGCTTGCTTCTCAATGTCTCTCTTCGGGTGGTCACATCACGCATATGAAAACAATTGTCTCTCAAACACATAATATGATAATACAATAATAACACAGGTTAACTGCAGCGGGGATTCACGATACTCGAGATCGCATTGCGAGTTTTTCCAACCAGGCGAGCGTTCAACGGCTTTCAACGTTCAAGAACTGAGCGTGTGTTTTGTTCGACGAATATTCGAACACTTGGTGGCGTTCAACTGACCCAAGAACACTGAGGTCACTGAGACTTGTCTGTGTTTCATTTTGTATGAATTTAGGGAATTGAAATTGGAAGGAACAGCAACAGTTAATCTACAATTTTATCAAACCAATAAATTTATATATAATTACCAAACTATCGCAAACATCATTCGTGGTATTTCTTTCATTAGCAGGCACTATACAATATATTTTTTAGTGCTGACCGTCAAAAACATTATTAAAATTTATAAAAAGATTTTTTTTTTCAATCTAAACCAGCAGTTTTCAACCTGGGGTATGCGAAGCGAAAATTGGGGGTACGAGTAAAGATATGCTGAAATGTGGATGCGGCGCATTTATATTTCAGTAGAATTCTGAAAATCTTCATAATTTCTTTATTTATTTATTAATTTTCGGGAAATCAACAGTTTACATTTATTTCAGTTGTACATAGTATTAAATAACCAAAATAAAACCAATTTTGGATTTCCTCCTTGTGACTTTACTTCTACTGATACGGCATAATAAGAATAAATTAATTTTATAAAAAAGGAATATGAATCCAAAATTATATAAAACAAAAAAATATATGTATTTATTTTAAACAATTTATTTTTATTTTTTTTTTTATAAAAAATGAAAAATAATGTTGAAATTTAGAAAATAAAATTCATTTACAGCTACAACAACATCAATAACGTCGTATTTTACAATCTTAGCACTCTAGCTCACTGAAAACTCACGGACCGCCACTGCAATGTAGGTTTTAAAACCCAACTCAAGTTAACATTGTATAATTGATTATACAGGCTGTCTAGAAAATCGGGTTTTTATCTTAACTACTGATACTTTGAGGTTAAAAAAAATCATTCTTTCAATACACTTTTTGAGTTTATGGAGAACATTTTTTTTTTCGTCGAAATAAAATGACGTGTATCAATATTTGTTCAAATTCGCATGTAAGTCGTGTTACTACACACTGTATAAAATTGGGCTTGTATTTGCGTGACTTGATTGCTAAATTCATGTAATAATGAGAGTATTACAAAATTACAAATGAAACATGTCTTTCATTACACGTGTACAAAAGATAGAAAGGGGCACAACAAATTTGTAGTGAGAGTCAAGTGGTAAGCAGCCTCAAAAAGATTGACAACCGCTGACGCTGATCTAGACAATCGAAGTTTCGACAAGTTTCACTTCTTTACGTGTGCGTTATAAAGATTGCACTTTTCCTCCATACGTATATCGTTTGTCTCGTTTTCAACACTTTCCTAACCACTGATATATAGTGTGTAAGAAAGAGCTGCAACATTATTGTGATGAAGAATGTAAATACGTTTTATGTTGTTTTGCTCGATTGCCGTGACTTAGCCGTAGGAATTATGAAAACGCCTATGTACCTACCTATAATATATATTTTACCAAACGATTATTTTTATTCTATGTTTGAATTATTTAATTTTTATAAAAAAAAAAAAAAAATGAAACAATGCAACTTTGTATAAACCACTTATAAAATGTGCAAATCCGACCGGTTTCGGAACAAACGTTCCTTCGTCAGGGAAAGCTTATACTAATTTGACAGTTTAGAACAATGTTTTATTATGGTAGGGGTGGAGCCGTTGTTAGTTAATAATGTAGATTGGGTGGGTAGGTATTAGTGTAGAGTGGGTGGGCAGGGGAACAAATCCATGATTGGGCTATATGACAATATTTTTTGTTTGTTGATAATAGATTCATTATTTTTAAGGGATTTTTTAATTTCCAAAGCTTCTAAGTTATCTAAACGTTTTCCTTTATGATTAATATGAAGAATATTTATCCCTGTGTTTTTTTCAAAACTATGGTTATTTTCAATGATATGGTTAGCGAACTTTGAAAAAAACACAGGGATAAATATTAACCATAGTTTTGAAAAAAACACAGGGATAAATATTCTTCATATTAATCATAAAGGAAAACGTTTAGATAACTTAGAAGCTTTGGAAATTAAAAAATCCCTTAAAAATAATGAATCTATTATCAACAAACAAAAAATATTGTCATATAGCCCAATCATGGATTTGTTCCCCTACCCACCCACTCTACACTAATACCTACCCACCCAATCTACATTATTAACTAACAACGGCTCCACCCCTACCATAATAAAACATTGTTCTAAACTGTCAAATTAGTATAAGCTTTCCCTGACGAAGGAACGTTTGTTCCGAAACCGGTCGGATTTGCACATTTTATAAGTGGTTTATACAAAGTTGCATTGTTTCATTTTATTATAATGGATAACCACAAAGTAATAGCTACATTCAAAAATATATTTAATTTTTGTTGGCTGGAAAATTTTGTCTCTTCCGTGATTTTTCACTATGGCTTTCTAGAAAATAGTGTGGTTTAAGGTTTTTTTTTGGTTCTGTAGAAACAAATTTTCTCATTCAACTTGGCATGTCAAGTTACATCGCGTGATTTTAATGGGCAAGCAAGTATTGTTCTAATATTGTAAATTTCCTAACATTTAATATTTTATATAAAATATTTTTAATCGACATCCGATTGTGGACTTTATTGTAGACATCATATATTTAAATTTAAATAATATGTGAGTTACGCCAGATCATCAGTGAGTTGCCAATAAGTTATTGCTCCTGTTGGTCATGTCAAATAGTCCAACATTAATTTATTACCCACTTATCTCGCTGTTTATTCATTACCTATTTATTCAAAATAACTCATTGTTTTTACAAACAGTCTAAAATGATAAGTACTTAATGGAAAATTGTATGGATGCATAATTCATTACCCGATTAGCATAAAGCCTCAATGACCTGACCTTTACTAAATTTGATTAATTTATTGGTCTACCAACTACCTAGTAATAATAAATTATTTCAGGAACTTTCTTTTATGGATGGTTTTTTAAGGATATTTTTATAATATTTGTTTTTCCACGAAATCTGACTTCACTTGTCAAGATTAACCATAAGAAGTTTGTTTAAGCAAAAGAAATATAGAATTGGGTTAAAATAGTTTTCTGGTTAAAAAATGTGTATATTGGAGGTAGGTTCTTTGACGCTTCGCTGAATTTTTGACCCATCATCAATTTTTGAAAATGTCAATTAAAATAATTTTCATTTTATAATTTTAATTTTAATAATTTTAATTTTATAATTTTAATTTTAATAATTTTAATTTTATAATTTTAATTTTAATTTTAATAATTTTAATTTTTAAAAATTTGCAAGTACATTGCGATACAATCACAGACAGACCAACAACCGATTTTTTTGAAATTTTCATTCTTTCATTATTTTGTTTTATTTTGAAATTTATTACAAGGAATGATTAATGGAACGTATAAGTAAATATTTTTTTTCTGTGTAATTTAAATTTCATTTTAATAATTGTACTTAAATTCAAAAGACATGCTCGAAAGTTGCAACGTCCCATTGATAAAATTAATCCAATTTCGCGAATCCTCAAATAATAATTTTATTCTCAAGCGATTTGAAATAATTCCTCAACTTTCAAAAAAGCCCAACTAAAGGATGCCAACTCGGCCTTCCAAAATTTATATACGAATGAGTTTTTAAAAATCCTCGGTTCCCTCCCACCCTTTTAAAATGAAGTTTTTGGCTCCCCTGACTTTCCAAATTTAGGCATTGATGTGCGATCATCAAATTTTAGTAAATACTATTATTGAATATAGAAATGCCTGCTTTTCTACCAAGCTATCTAAATTTCCATTTGCATGTCTCCTTAATTTTAATTAAATGAATGCAATGAACATATTTTAATCAACATAAAAATATTTGAATCGAACACCAAGAACACCCTTGAAAGGTGAAAGCCAAATTTAATATCACGATAAAAAAATACATCTTATCAAAAGGCGATACGAAATGTTACTACTTACTGCTGGCAATAATTTCCCGTTACGATTTTCATCTTTTTGGCCAAACTTTTTTGAACGTAAAGCCAACGACCTTTAATATAAGTAATAAAATGTTGCACTCACTCTAGCTCCCCACTGCGAAATTTCCAAAAATGTTAATAGTAGTTGCACTATCTTCTTTCTGTGCACTAAATCCTCACTGTTTATAAATTATAACTCTTCCTTCTGCTTCTATAGTGTTTTCTCTCAATTCTAGTTTCTTCGATTTCAAACCATCTTCACCATGTTTCTATTCTGATTTGCTCCAATCTTCATCCAGTTTGCTTTCACGGTTTCTTTTAGTGATTTTAACCCTTTTCGGTTGTCTTGGCTATTCTTTTATTTCCTCTTTCTTTTGCATTAGCTTTGCCAGTGCGTGTGGGAGGAATACGAAGATCAGCATTAGAAATATGAGCGTGGGCCAAGAGTTGTCCAACTGGTCTCCCTGGTGATCCTTGGTGTACACCTGCGGTTGCGATTCCTCCAGTACCTTCTCGCACATCTGTCTATCGCGAACCAGCAGTGACTGAATGTCATGTTCGGTGTTAAACTTTCAGGTGTTAAACCAGAACGCCTTAATTTGCATTGAATATCGTAAACTTTGACCCCGACACGCGCATTAAAGCTGCGGTGTGCGGTGGCTCAAATTCTAATAATTTTTATTTTATAATAGTTAAGTGTCGATGGCTTTTAGTAATTGTGTTTTTATATTACGTATTTGTATTTTGTGTTAAATAAATTTATGTAAGTACTCCTGCGGACATAATTGCGTGGAACAACTCGCCGTACTAGGGCGGTATACCACAATGATTTTAACAATCGTCACGCTATTCTCTCTCTTCTCTTCTTCTTTAAAAAAAAACTCTAATTAGATACCGCGTAAAACTGATTGACTTTCATATTAATAATAAATTCATGTAATAATTATGCGGTCAACTTGTGTCGTGGTTTAATTCTTTACTGGAAGAACCGACGATATTAACGTTCAGTTGATATTTGCAGGGGTATTCTAGTCTAGAAGCATGAATTGTAGGTAATTTTTCAGGTGCAATGAAAAAATAACATTTTTAGTAGGCATTATTTTATCAAATATTAGTTAAACATTTTAAACAAAATCAAACCAAATAATTAAAGATTCGAAAAGTTACGGGGGGTTTAAAAAATGCCGCGCCCTGGTTGACACGATTGCAACCCTCCTAGAAATCAGAAAAAAATTCTTAATCCAAACAAATACTGCTATGGCCCGTTCCACGGAAAAGTAAAAAAAATGTTTCGCAAAATGGCGGCTGTCTGAAATAAATAGAATTAGATAGATGCATTTTTTTACCGTTTTTTTTTACTTTTCCGATTTAAAAAAAAAAAGTAAAAATTGAAATTTTATTGTAGTGCTGGTAAGGGGCGATAGAGTAATGTATAGAGGCTCACACTAAATTTCAAGTAAATTGGTTTAGTAGAACTTGAGCAACCATCTCGAAAAAAGTAGTTTCTAGAAAAATGCGCTAAAAGTTTTGTTCTATTTAGATTCTAGTTAGATTTCGTCTAAACCGCGACACTAAAATGGTTATAACTTTTTAAACAATTCTAATTTCGAAAAATCCTTTTAAGGTTATATTTTTGAATATCTAAACTGTAGAAATATGAAGAAAACAAATACATATATTTTTTCTTTTCTAGACTAGAAAACCCCCTTAAGATGAAGTCATACGTGAAATCTTATTTAGATACTATTTTGATTAATCTTTACGAATTACAGTATGAACATAAAAAAATATGCTACGGATAATTTGAAGCTTTTACTAGCTTTTCTATGTATTGGAATTACAATAAAATTATGATTTACGTAACAAAATATAAGCGTAAACCACCAAAAAAATTAGTAAACTATGAAGTAATACAAGAAACTAATTTTAAAAAATACCCCTTTATGGCTAAGACTATTTTTGAGGTTTTCCATGTTCTAACTTTTTTTCGTTCTTATAAAGTTATGCACAAAATAAATAAAAACTACTTTTTCGCTTACTTGCCTCGTGCAGATAAGACGCTCGATTATAAAATTTTGCAGGGATGAGATTCGAAATATTTCTAGCGTTTATATTCCTCTTAAACTAAATTTTACTAAACCAAATTTCAAGTCTTTGAGTCATCCCGTGTAAGGACTAATTTTTCCCTTTTTTTGGATTTTTTTCACAAACTTAATGAACGTTGGTACAACTGCAAACTTTTCACCACAAATTTAGTAATATTTTGAGCGCACTTTACAATTTTTTCAGCCTGAAATTGTTGCTCATTGCTGAAGAACACGGCAACTTAGATATTCATCTTCAAAATTGCGGTGACCACGATTGCGGGCGTCCTGTTTACCTGAAACCCAAAATTAAACGGCTTTTTAATCTGTGAAGTATGAAAAAGTTTTTGAACTAGTATTATTAAAAAATATATTGAAAGGTTAATTTTTGGCATCTTATTGAACACAGGTAAGCAGAACGCCCGCAATTGTGGTCACCGCAATTTTGAAGATGAATGGCTAAGTTGCCATGTACTTCAGCAATGAGCAAAGATTTTCTGGATGAAAAAATTTTGTGTGCTTAAAATATGAATAAATATGAGGTGAAAAGTTCGCATTTTTGTGTATTTGGTTCGCCAAAACAATTTCCCAAAAAAGCGAAAAAAGAACCTTCACCCAGGATGACCACTTTAAGTTAAAAAAAATTACGGCCGTAATTTTTCCGTATTATTTGTTTTACTGCCCACATTAACAGGTTATATTATTTTTACACCGTTCTTTGTTCTTTATTATGACTAATTTTATTAAATAATGTTTACATTTGTGTAATGAAATGAAAATGTAATTAAAAGTAAACCACATTGTTTTTGTTTTTTTTTATTCGACAAACATTTTGTTCGATTTTCTCCAATGTCCTTTTTTTCTACAGGGTTTCCCCTACTAACCTTTTAATTTTTATTTTTTTTATAAACTGTCCCTTCCTCTTTTGTCCTTTGTTCCGTATTCACCATTTTGTACTTAACGGAACACCAATTCTACTTTTTTTTATTTTTTTGCATTAGCTCCACACAAGAGGCCCCGAGGAAAAAATATCCCTCAGGGCCTACGTCATTTTTGGGGATGCTGTGTGTGGAGTCTTCTTAGGGAAAGGAAAGAGGAAGTTTTGGGAAGGATAAAGATGTGAGGGGTGGGTTGCGGGTAACGGACTTGTGAATCCATCTTTCCCACCACTCAAATAGTCTCTCCCGATCCGGCCCGCTACGCAATAGGTTGGCAGGCGCACCCGCCGCCAAGATTTAGACCATTAACCCGGGCATCCCTGCCAAGTCACCAAACGTAGTGATCCCCTTGTGGTGACCCTATGGCGAGGGTGTTGGTTATCCAGTAAATGTTTCTCGGGGAGGCAGTACCCATACCCGCTTCCCAAATTCAAATATTTTATTTATAGTTCTAGATGTCTCTGTAGTCGATAAAATTTTAATTATTGTTTATTTTAACACTTGTGTCAGACCTTTTCCATCTTTTTAATAGTAGTAATAGTACGTAGTAGTATATTTTATAATACGTTTCAATATGTCCTTTGATTTTTTTCATCGGTAGGTACTGTTTTGTTATAATATGTTTCAGAGTGTGACTATTTTTTATTGCAAAACAAACAAATGTTGGTCGTTTACTGGACTGCATAGACCATTGAAGTTTCCATTAGTTTAATCTGAGTATCGCCTTGGTGAATAACACCAAAAAGCATCGAAATATTGTAGAATCTCACTGATTCTGCACCATAATTTGAAGCAAAAAAGATGTAATTTCTATTTTGCTGTCGGATTATTTCTACAACCCTTCATTCGTTTGACTTTCCCCCACTAGTTTACCTTCTTCCGCCTTCCACTATTCTGCCGCCCTTCATTCACTCGACTTCTCAAACTAATTTTTGATTTACCTCCTTCCAGTTTTCTATTTTCTACCACTATTCACATGACTTTCCCCCACTAATTGTCATTCTTCTACCTTACATTTTCTTTCTTGCATTCTTTTAACTTCCCCCCACTACATCAATAGAGGAACATTGAAATGCTGGTAAGGACAATACATCCAAAAATGAGTTAAAAATGTCATTTTTCTCCGTTTTTTATTCTCTTTCAATCTGCGTCGTGGAAATATTTCTATGAAAATAATTTTACGACGTGCATTTTATGAGGATTTTTTTCTGAAAAATGAAAATAATATCTACTGTTATTAAAAAAATATTAAGTATTCTGAAAGATTTATTCAATGTTATTTTAAAATGAAAAATCATATTTATAGGTCTGAAAAAAACAGGCGATATGATTTTATGATAAAATAAAAAACTTTCTTTTCGCTCTCCTGAACTGTTTTATCCTTTACAGCAGGGTTTTCCAAACTTTTTCTGCAATGGAACACTTTGCAACCCCGTAAATTTTAACAGAACACTTGGCTTATTTTTTGGTTGGGTATGTTGGGTACAGAGCACTATTTTTAGGGTGAATAGCCTATATCAAAAATTGCTAATAGTAAAAATTAAGAAAAAAAGTTATTAAACACATTAATTTAGTATACCTACAAACAAAAAAAAATGGAATATAAAAAAAGTGGAATACATAAAGCACCTAATGACCTTGATGATTTTGAGTCCGTGAATTGCTTATCCTCTTGAGATCAGGCACAATATTGATAAGTTGGATTCTAATACCTAGTGTGGCATCGAGCCTGTTCCTATACTTTGACTTCGTTGCAGCATACTTCGAAGAATAGAATATCCCGCTTCGCATAAATAGTAGTGACCGACCAAAGGTTCGGTTTCGGCAAGTTTCGGTAAAAAAATCGAGTTTCGGCAGAAAATCTGCCGAACCTTCGGCCGCACCGGAACTCTGCGTTCGTGAATTATCGCGCGTCGTTCGGCTGACTTCGGGTGAGTTCGTGGCTCGTGTGTCACCCGCCATCATCAGCTGAGTTCGCATCAACCGGTTAAAATACTCAATTAATGAGGTCTTTCCTGTATAATGTAAGTGTTGATTTTATTGACAATTTTTTGTTCCAAGGAGTAGTTAACGTATTTGTTAATTTTTTGTTTGTTTTACAGATATTTATAAAATAAATAATTATTTTTTCACACTCCAATTATTGTTTTTTATTTCATTTAACACGTGTAATAAGAATTTTCGATTTCGGTTTCAGTTTCGGTAGAAATTCCTGTTTCGGTCGGACACTAATAAATAAGTTGTAGAAAACGGAAGTAAAATAATAATAGTTTGTTTTGATAAATTGGGGTAGGTACTTACTCTTTTTTGATAAACTCGCTCAGAAATCATTCAAAGGCTGATCTTTGTATTTTTGTTTCAAGTAGAGACACTAATTAAAGATTTTCAAATTCACTTTATTGATACTTATTCACTTGCGCTTAAGCCTACAGCAAAATAGTTGTTTTCAAGTTATGCAGGTTCTCTTCAAATTCTTTGGAAACTTCTTCATCCTTTTTAAAATTTAATTCATTCAAACATTCACAAAAACAATCAAAATGATTAGATTGAACTGATGAAATCCAAAATTATAATTTTTTTCACTTTTTCACCAACATTTACGGCACCATGCGCATTTATAGTTCGACTAATTGCAAACAAGGATGTAAGACTGATTGATTTTTATATTATTTTACTTCCAGGTAAAGTCGATATCGTAAAAAATATGGTTGGGTTCCTTGGGATTTCGTGAAACATATGCAGATTCGATTTCTCGTTGTTATTGTTTCCACATTGCACAGATGTTCATATTATTGACTCTTACCACTGTATTATAAACCATAGTAATAAACTTCAGAGATTTTTTTAGTATGTAAAATGAAGATTTACTGCAATAACAGCATAAACGGCTCTTTCAACTTCCATAAAGCTTAGTCTCTCTACCTGGAAGGATCTAGCACCTAACTTAAGAACTGTTGTGAAATATTTATACAAATAATAATTTCTTGTGAATATTATCAGTGGGGTTGAAATATGAATATTTGTATTTTATCTTAAATGAAATTCTTCCGACAAATTGCCGCGGAACCCCTACCCAGGTTCGGCGGAACCCTGGTGTTCCGCGGAACACAGTTTGGGAAACCCTGCTTTACAGCATTTCAAGTTTTCAAGATAGATATGTTATTCTTTAACCTTTCAGCCTTCTGCCGCCCTTATTGACTTGATATTTATGTAATTTTATTTATTCTTTTAATTTATTTGAATTTTCTTTACTAAGGACGGGTTTTTTCACATAATTTGAAGAATTAATCAAGTTTCCACACACACTAAAACACGAACTTTCACGGAACTTGAATGAATTGTTTAAATTCTGTGAAACAACCGTTCCTCTGTAGTGTAAATTCTAATGTTTTTCCTCCTCCTTCCAGTACTCTTCCGCTCTTTGTTCCACTTATCTTTAACATTATAGTATTCCCTTCTTCCAGTTTTCTGCTGCCCTTCATTCAGTTGACTTTCCTGTATATTAATTTTCCAATATTTGTTCTGTTTCCATTTTTTTTGTCCAATCCCTTTATTCATTTGACTTTCGCATATTAATAGTAATAGTTTTGTGTTTCCAGTCCAAGGAGAAGATGATGCGGGGGGTGCGGCGGGGATGCGTGCGGCTGCGCGCTGCGGTCATCGGCATCGACGACGAGGATGACTCCACCTTCACCATCACCGTGGACCACAAGACCTTCCACTTCCAGGTTAACAGAGCCGTAATAAGTTTTTCATTCGTTACATTCATCCATCCAGCTATTTCATTCATCTCGTCCTGACACTCTACAGCAATTCAAATGTGACATTGTCATCAAATTGGCATTTAATTCCATTTTTTTTTAAAGTGAAAACTTCTTTAGCAGCGTTGTGATTTGAAACTCGATGAAACGAAAAAGCGACGCTATAAAGAGACAAACACATACATCTATAGAATTTAGCCTGCGAGATAATGAGATAAAATAATCGGTCTCCTCTTTGTGCGGTGCTTCATAGCCTATCGTTCTTCACTTTATGCGGTGCTTCGTAGCCTCCCCACTTTTGCCTACTTTAGTTTTCTGAAGGTTTCACTTCCAAAGATGGCTGAAAAAAAAACTCCCTTCTCAGACAATAAAATTGGCACAAACTACTTTTAATGCAAATAAGGAATATATTTAATTACATCTACATTAGGGTTGTTTAATTATTTTTCCAATAAAATCATTTGAATGAAATCCAATCCATTTGTGGATGAAATGCAGAAAAACCGTTTTTCGTGAACATTTTATGAATGGTGAAAAACCAGTATTTTTTATTCATTTACTAGCTGGTTCCCGGCATGCTTTGCAATGCCATATTCAAAGAAATAAATTGTTTCTCCCTGCATGTCCTTTCCCGTGCGTCTCCGTTCCCCTCCCCGTCCACCCTCTCCCCTCTACCACTTACCGCAAACTCCATTCCCGCGTTCCATATATTCAGTCCCAGTACATTCAGTTTTCAAGCTCGCGTGCCACCTAATACAATTTTTTTATTCAAATTTTCACATTTCATAAATATATTACAAATATTTATTTTTGAATATTATAAAAACAATCAATCTTATTTGGTACCTAACATAGCTACCTATTTAAAATATCTATAATAATTTTAAAAATCCATAGACAATTCTTTTGTCAGGTACAAAAAAAACAGCTGCCTGCTAAATTCACATTCATCAAACGTGCAAACTGTCGAACGTGCGAAATTAAAATTCTCTTTAAGTTTTCTGAAATTATCCGATTTTCTGTGCAATTTTCTTAATTTTTCTTTCCGTAAAAACCTTCTACAAAGTATTAGAAAACTTAAAAAAAAAATGAATGAAATAGGTAAAGTCGTTCTGAAGTTATGGCGTGACCAAGGGAAACAGGGATTCATATATATAAATATTTTTGTTTCCTTTGCTGGTATGTTTATACCTGAAATAAATTACTTTCGTGGATTCAAAAGTTGGATCTTGAAAAAAAGTTATGGTTGTCAACTTTTTTTACACTTCAGGCCTCAACAAGCGTACTTCCCCAATTCCTTTTCTGCTGATTGTTAATGCATTGATAACTTTGTGGACCCGAGCATCCCCTTATTAAATTTATTCTCACCCCTGCACTGTGCTCTCGAGTAAAGGGATTATAATCAGAGAGTGATTCATATTTAATTACTCACCATTTAAACCAATCGAGCGTGGGTGGCCTATACATCCGTGGAAAGGAAACAGTAGACCTTGCCAAATTTAGATGCAAATACGTTGTACTTATCCAGTTGAAATTACTAACCTGCTAATTTATCATTGTTCATAGCTTAATTTAATTAATTTAACACCACCAGTACTAACTAACCCAACCTATACTAGTTTTGAATGTACGTAGGTATTTATGTTTTTCTTGCTCACGCTTGTGACCAGCAACATATCTATTTGTGCCAATTTATTCTAATTAATAAGTCTTTTTTTGTCTGTAAAAATCAAGATTCTGCTCCCAAAATTCAATCCGATCTCTATTTGTCGATTATTAGCGGAGTGTTGAACCACTTACAGTGTGTTAAGGTTAAACGTCATGTACGTTATAATCCACGCATTCACAGATGGGGCCAATAAAATTATTTTAGGTTTTTAATACTTTTTGCAAGTTATGCTTTAAAATATTAAGGTAATTTAACTGTTTACATATTTAATATGAACATAAATAAATAGTTTTGTCCGTAAACAAAACCAAATCTTTCAAGAAAGACTAAAAAATACAATATTGGATTGAGTCACCGACACAAAATTGAATTTTTCAGCCTTTCTTTGAAGATTTGGGTTTGTTTATGGACAAAACTATATTAAATATGTATGGGCGCAAACAATTAATTTACTTTAATATTTTAAAGTGCAACGTGCAAAAAGTATTAAAAACTTAAAATATTTTTATTGGCACCATCTGTGAATGCGCAGATTAAAACGTACGTGATGTTTAACCTTAAGGGACGTACTTAAAGTACGTTAAGTAGTGATTACCAACATTATTTGGAGTAAAAATGTAAATGAAATTTTGGTCTCCGGAAACATTTTTGATGTTTTTCTTTAATTTTCATAAAAAATCAGTAGGTATTGGACATTAAGGAGCATGGTGAGGGGTTGGTTGGTCTCTCGGCTGAGTGACCAGTGACGACGTTTAGAAGTTATTTTTTTTTTAAAGAAAAAAACTTTTTTTTAAAGTCACATAAAAAGTCACCTGAAATCAAAATTTCCATTTTTTACGCCAAATAACGCCAGGAATCACTGATAAAAGTAAGTCAAGTGCGTTCCTTAACACACTGTAGAGCGTATATTAGTTAGTGATTCCTGACATTATTTGGAGTAAAAAAATTAAATTAAATTTTGGTCTCGGGCACTTTTGGAATTTTTTTTTAATTAAATTTTATTCTTCAACATCAAACAAAAAAAATCTTCCATGTCGTGACTGGTAACTCTGCCGAATAACCGTTCAACCCCTCTCCCGGACCATAACTGTACAATACGTTGTTTTAAGTTGAAAAAAAATTTACGTCAAAAATGTACGTCCTGTAACACCCTTTATATATAATATACATAAACTGATATTTCAATTTATTGGTTCTGTCAGTTTTTCCGTATCATTTGTGATAAAAGTACTTCGTAGAAAATAATTCAAATTTCAGCCCGTGATGTAAAACTTACTTATAAATAAACAACTTTGTTTAGGTTTGAGTATTTCAAACATTCCTCAAAATTTTATTTATGTTCTGTATCTTACTCATTATGCGTTCCAGAATGCTATTTTATATATTTAGTCGCAAGAAAATAGTTCATCGTAACATTCATGCAGTCACGTAGTTTCTCCCTTTGAAAATGTGCAAAATATACAAAATAAAATTGTCCCACGGTTTCTTCACAAGTAAGGTCCGAACCTTTAGAAATAATATGTCTTTGGCTGGTATTATATGAACACATTCCTTTACAAATTTGGAAGAATTTTTTAAATTTTTAATAGCTAATAGGACCCCTAAACAAAGCCTATAAATCTGTACCTTAAAGATTAAATCACGTAAGTCCTTAACAAAGTCTATGGCTATGAGTGGTTTATGCTTTAAGGTATAGAAATGTTTATGGCAGCCCCCATCCTGAAGTGTTTGCTGGCGGCATTTTTACCTAATGTTACGAACCTCTCTGATAATAATGAAATTTGCAATATTTGTTTGTCCCTTAATGTTTAAGACACAGTTTTATTGAAGTGGCCCTTTTGGCCGACTTTTGAAGTAATGGTTTTATTGTTTTATGTACATATGTTAGGTTTTAAAATCCGAGTTGTGGGAACTTCTTAAAGATTCTGTTCCCATCATTTTTCCATGTACCGATTTTATAAGTTTTACTTTAAATACAGCGACATTGATATTGTAGAGTTAGTATTGTAATTGCGGTGGAGCTGGAAGGTACATGTGCCAACAAAATGCTCAGATTTCTTCTTCGTAATGCGAGATCATTTACTAATGGAATTGCAATACGAAGAACATATGAAGCACTTGTCTGCAGCATCCTGGAATACAGCTCCATTATTTGGGCCCCCTCTGAACAAAACCGTATCCTAGAAATAGAAAGAGTACAAAAAAGGTTTATGCTTTACCTGTATATGAGGGAATATACATACTACCCATTCCTGTATCCATCGTTGTTCTTAACAGGAATGCTCGATCTAATACCTTAGAAGCCTGCCGAAAAATATTTTTGGGGAAACATTTTTTTAAGCTGATCTCCGGTACTGTACTGAATCCACCTATGTTGAAGGAGATTAACCTATATGTCCCTAACGCGTATACTCGTGGGAGATCCCACTTTTTTATGCTCCGAAAGCGAGAACTTCTTCCTTTCAGAATGCGCCATTAAACAGAGCAATTCAACTGCTTAACGATTCTGCATTGAGCATCAACATCTTCAATGTTACCTATAGAGAGTTCAGTAACTATCTTTTGACATGCATCTCAACATAATGAAACTGCCCCCTTCGACTTTTTTTCCTCTTAAATTTTGTAATCTTCACCGTAATAATTTGGTGTATAACTGTTTTATGGAGAACCTGAAAAAATAAATGTGGTGTACCTTCAGTTGATTGTTTAAAACCTGACGGTAGAGATGGAGGGAAATTAGACCTTCGATCTTTGTCAGTTTGGTGTGATCATGGAGATCACCCGTGCAAAGGGAAAATAGACGCTTTGCATTTATATTTTATTGTGAGTATTTTAGTTGCGCTAGAGCTGTACACATATACCTGCAGATTAGTATTTTAAAGAACTGATGGAAGAGACTGAGGGAAATTTGACCTTCATCTCTGTCAGTGTGGTGTGATCGTTGAGATCACCAAAAGAAAGGGTAAATAGACCCTTTGCATTGTTTGTATTTAATAAATTGTGCTGAAGAAGAAGTGTTTTCCTGATACTTCCATCCTGTGGTGTTCTCGTCAGAAACACTCATAATAATAATAATAAATTTGGACAACTTATATAGCGCTGTTTTTGCGAAAAATCGCCTCAAGAGCGCTGTCTGAACTCATCATACTCATCAAAGTCAAAAATCCAACAAGGCATTAAAAAATACTCGTCAAAATAAAAAATCCAAAATGGCACTAAAAATGTAAACAACCATTTAATGGCCGAATGTTTGAAACAACCCAGCCTTAGAACGGATTTTTTATTTAACAATTTGAACAATTCATCAAATTTCAAAGTTAATATTCAAGTTCTGTGAAAATCTTATTCAAGTTCAGTTATTATCCAAGTACTGTCAAACAACCGGCCCATGATGAAATAATCACCAAACTTTCACAGAACTTGAGCTTTGATAAATTGTTTTTTAGTTTTTATTTGATTATGGGAAAGTTGCTGCATAAAACTGCAATAATAACAAAACTTGAATATAGAACTATCACAGAACTTGAAAATTAACTTCGAAATTTACTGAATTGTTAATTCTGTGAAACAAATGGCCCTTATTGTCCTATGTTTTAAAAACAATGTTATATTTTTTTTTTTTGTTCATATGAAGCGGATACTTTGTGATGTGACATTATTAATTTAAAATAAAACAATAACTTTGTAAACACCAATTTTATTTTTATACTTTATGCCGACCGGGTTTCGTTACAACCGTAGCTTCATCAGGGCAGTATAATACTCTACTCAGTAGATAAAAATAAAAGTGGTGTTTATAAAGTTATTGTTTTATTTTAAATTAATGTAATATTTGTCCTCGGAATAGAATTTCATGAAAATTAACCTATAGATTTATTGAATATTAGCGCAGACCTGTAAAAATATCACAGATAGTCAGAATTCTGGACAAATCAATTCCTATTTTGAAAATGACAGTTGAAATAATTTTCCCGGGTACTTTATCACTTGTCTTAATTCGTCAAACAAACACTTCCAATTTTGAAAATGACACTTAAATTCAAAGGAAATCCTGGTTCTAGAGTTCATTGAACCGGAATTATATACAGACAGATGAAATCACAACTGAAATTTGTATTTTGGAGGTTTTTATTTAAAATATTATTTTTTTATTTCCAGGCACGAGACGGAGAAGAGCGTGAGCGCTGGGTGCGCGCTCTCGAGGACACGATCGCGCGCCACCACCGTGCTGGCAAGAATGGGGCTCCGGCTGCCGGGGGGACCGTGCTCGGTGGCACGCCGGGACCCGTGGGCGCCGCTGGTGCCCGGCCGAGGGACTTCGAGCGCCGCGTGGCGGAGGCGGACGCGTACCTGCAGATTATGATTGAACAAGTCAAGGTGAGGACTGAAAGCGAAGATGGAGCATGTATCATGTGAACTGTCGCGATTTGTAGCACTGTGATCGGTTGTGACATGTGATAGAATTTTTTTTATTTTATGTGAAAAAAATATGTCATTGGACAATTCATTGCATGTTTAAATTCTTTGCGTAAGTGCTGTTACACCCTGTATAGAATTTTTGCGGCACGTTCCAAAGTGGACGATACTCTCGGTATCGCTCTGGTGAAAGACTGCCATTCAGAATCTCTCACCTACCTTTCCTTTTTTTCTAAAAAAAATAAAAACACAAATTTTGTTAGACAAATGTATTTTAAACTTTATCGTCAACTCACTTTTTTGTTGTTTCATGTAAAAGTAATCCATAAAAAATTCCTAAAGTTTCATAATTTTTTTTCAAATTGCAATCGGAAACTTTGGTTTTATAAAAGAGTACGTTTCAATTATTTTGCGGTTGACTTTTAGATTTGAATCTCTTTCTAACACCGTTTCGATCATATTTCTAACCATGATAGTAAGGGAGACACAATGATTTCTAAGAGATCTATATGAGTGTTTCCGAAAACCGAACAAATTTACCTTACTTAGGGTTTGAAGAAATATATTTAAAAAATTGAATTTTTGAATTGAATCTTTTTACACGAGTATCGCACAAGATGTGCCAATCGACCGGTAAGTAGATAAATGCGTTGGGTTCTCATCCAGGCTTCGCAGGTTCAAGCTGTGTGGAATATTGGCCATATAGAAGCATTGACATAGAATAATTATTAATATTGAATATCATTGTGCCGCCGTTTATTGAAACCCTTGACATTAAGGTGACACGCACAAAAAAAAAAACACAACACAATGCACAAACCACAAATTTTATTTTCAATCATTAATAAACAATTATGGATCAAGACCTGTTATATTATTTCCTGCAAATTAAGCTTCGGATTGTTGCTAAGTGTGAATACGTTATTATTTCGATTTATCGATTGACAATTGAAAACTGTTTGAATTGTACTGACTTACGTCATTTAGACTGTCAAGTTTATTGCAGATTAGTATGTTATAATAATAATAATAAAATGAAGTGCCGTGTAGGCTGTCTCATGATCCAATTTATTTTTACTATTTATTTTTTTTTATTTATTTTTACTATACTACTCAAAAATTATCATTCTACTCCTTATTTGTTATTTTGTCACACATACGTCTCAGGGATATAATTGCCACCGCATTTAGTCAAACATCTTCCTTTCCTTATCAATCCCATAGCTTGTAACACATCAGGGAGAGTATCAGAACTCTACTGAGAAGTGCTAATCGCGTGAAAACAACTTTATTTTTTTATTTATTTAGTATAGATACATACAAAAGAAAGTACAAAACACATATTAGGAAGCTTTGCCTGTCCAACTAGGAAAGTTTCCCGTACCAGGACAGACAAATTTACAGGTTTAGTTCATATTATACATACATAATTACATAACAAAAAAAAAATAGAAAAAGAACCTGGTAGCATAAAGTATATTCGGATTTGCGGAATTAACCTGATAACATATAATATATTCAGATTTACAGTGTATGAGATAAGTAGGTAATAAAGTTAGTAGCATTGAAAAGTCAAAAAGTGTAAACCAAGTATTTGATAACAAGTTGGAGGAATCACAACAAGATTCACAATATAGAGAGATGAAGTTATGTGTTTAAAAGTGTGAACTTATAATACATAGTTCACTTATAAGAGAAATACATAAAAATTTACAATATTAGATATAATTTATGTATGTAAAAATATATATTAAGTTGTTTTTTTATTATTTATTTATGCGCTGTAACTAATATGTAAACAATTATGTGCAAACATGGCATTATCTTTACTGATTTAAAAACATGTTTTCAGTACATTTTATATTATACGACAATACAAATATACACCGCGCTCATGTCTTGTAGTACTCCTGCTAAAATACGAAAACAATAACTATGAAATACTAGTGCTACTTTGGTAAAGGTATAAGTAGTATATATTTGGTAAAGGCATAAGTAATTGGTGCATTATTTCGTATGTCATACAAGTTGTGATAAGTATTGTTTATTTATTATAAATCATCACCGCTATAAAGTACCAAGATTCACACAGCTAGTCTTGATGTTAGTGAGCGACGTGAGTATATTACGCCTTACGTGAAGCACTAACAGTGAAATAGCGAACAGTATTCAGGGGCACAAAACCATAAATCTCAGGTATAAAAATATCAAAAGGATGTCGAAACATTGTGAAGCCATATCAGATCTCAATGAAGTGTGGTGGGAGTTTTGGTCTAGTGATCAGGAAAGCTAGGTGATTTTGTATATCAGTTAAACAGCATACGTTCACATTCGTCTCTTCCTAAGTCCAGAATCCAGTCGTTGACTAATTTACGCAAGACGCTTGCAGTTTTCAATTTCCAAGATCCGGGTATAAGGTTGAACATTTTAGGACCTAGGTAAGAATATTGTCTTTGAGCAAGGGATGTCATAGTAGTAAGTGGAACTATTGGATTCCTCCCTGCGTGTTGGGTGTTGTGATAATGTTCTACGTAGGGGAAGAGGTGACGATATTTTTGTGTGTATAAAATAAATTTTCTTATGAAAAGTTGTCTCACATCCAAAACTCCTATCTCTTTGAATAAATCATTACTGGGGTATCTGAATTTTTTTTTAAGGATGACCCTTAATAGTGATTTTTGTGCTTTGGCTAAGGGGTCCAGTATTGATTTGGTACATCCTCCCCATCCTAAGGATGCATATTCAAGTAATGAGTTGCACATAGCGTAGTACATTAGTTTCATATCCTTTACGCAAAGAATATTTCTAATAGCCATGAAAAGATGCGTGAGTTTTCTGATCTTTGTGGAAATTGAGACGATATGTTCATTCCATCTCAGATTCTTGTCTACGATAATTCCTAGATATTTTATGCTGTCTACAAATTCTAAGGTATTGCAATTGCAAGTGTTTAGGTCATTGCAATGGTGCATAATAATTCTTTGAGTTTCTCTTGGTTGTCCCGCTTGAGTTGCACTGAAACGGATGAATTTAGTTTTGCCATTCTTTTACCTTGTTAATACCTATTTCTGAATTTCTATGAACTTCATTCCAGTTTTTGCCTTCAAATAATAATACTGTGTCATCGGCAAAGGTGATAATGTGATCTGCAAATGAACTGTTACATAATTCATTTATATAGATATTGAATAAAAGTGGACCTAGAGTGCTTCCTTGAGGTATACCAAAGTTAATATGGATCGCTCAGAGTATTGTTAATATTCACTCTTTGGCTCCTATTTTCTAAATAACTAACTAACCACTTAAGTAGCTGACCCTGAATGCCGATGCGCTGTAGTTTTTTCACGAGAATTTTGTGTGAGATAGTGTCAAACGCTTTGGCTAGATCCAAGAAGAGCGCAATGCATTTTCTTCCTCTATCGATATTGTTGGAGATGATTTTCGTCAGGTTTGTGATGGCATTTTCAGTGATCAATCCTGGTCTGAAGCCGTACTGTCTATTGGAAAGGATATTATTTTTTTCAAGGTAATGACTGAGACGATTCTTCACAATTTTCTCAATAATTTTCGAAACAGAATTGAGCAAATTGGCCGATAATTGTGTATCTGCGATTTATCTCCATTTTTGTGTAGCAGTATAACGATAGAGTGTTTTAAGTGATTTGGAAATTTTCCTGAATCAAAGCTTAGATTGGAAATATACGCGATTGGAGTTGCTATGAAGGATTTAGTACGTTTTAGCAGAATTGATGAGACGTTATCAGGACCACAAGCATTCGATGACTTTAGTTCGTCAATTATTTTCATGACTTCGTTTGCAGTTGTTTGGATATTGTCTAGTTTATGACCGAAATTAGAGATTGTTAACTTAGCGAGATCGGATTCTGTTGTATTAAGATTTTCGAGAATTTTTTCGCAAGTGTGACTCCCACTGACGTGAAATAATTATTGGCAAAATTCGCAATGATTTTTGGGTCTGAGGTGTTCACGTTATTGATGTTCAATGATTTAATATCGGAAGATTTATTTATTTTTGTTTTAGTTATATTGCGAAATGCTTCCCATAAACGTTTTGGAGTACAGTCATTTTCATAAATTATTTTTTTATAATAATTTTCTTTTGCCGATTTTATTAATTTTTTGCAAAAGTTTTTGCAATTATAGGCTCAATTTCGACCTTATTTCTACACAAAACTGTGTTTTGCCATGATTATGAAATTCAAATGGTATGGCGATATACAATTTCAGGAAAGTGTAGAAGAGACAGACTGCATGCTAAATGTCTAGATCCAAAAGTGGCATTCAAATTTGTACGGATGGCACTTCTAGTGTTACATTCTTTATTCTGTGATAATACATAATTGATTATATCATTGTTAGGCATGCATTACTGCGTAAGCGACATGAAACTATTTGTGTAGGATGTAGATAAAACCAGAGATACATACGAAGTATTGTCCGGGGCAATCACTTTTGTTTTTTAAATTTCCACACAGGAGACCCTGAGGAAAATAATATCCCTTGGGGCCTATGTCATCTTTATGGATGCTGTGTAGAGGCTCTTATTTGGGAAAGGAAGTAGAGGAAGTTCTGGAAGGAAAATATGAGGGATGGGTAAACATCTGGGGCTCATTGTGTCCAGGAGTATCGGACATATGAATCCATTCCACCCACTGCGGTGCAAGGTAATGGGTCGAGAGAGTCCGGCTGGAGAGGTCAAAAGGTCTCCCTCGACCGGTCTCTCCCGATCTGGCCCGCCAAGCAGTAGGTGGGCAAACGCATTCGCTGCCAAGACAAACAAACCTCACCCCATGAACCCGGGCACCTCTTCTAAGTCACCAAATGTGGCAAACCACTCGGGGTGACTTATGGCAGAGGTGTTAGTTATTCAAAAAATGGTTTCCTGGGCAGCATTACTCATACCTGCCTCCCAAATTTCATCCCAAAGCAGTGTGCAATTTGGTAGGCGGGTATGGGTACCGTTGTCCCAGGAACCATTTGGCATGCGATGGCGCAGCGATTCATTTTGTATATTAACTGTTGGTTAATAGTTTTAACAAAGAGTTGTTGGTATTTATTATAATGCCATCCAATTTCAGAGAAATGTGTGTGTTCGTGAATGCAACCAAAAGTTGATAGAATAATTGTCACCATCAACAAGTGTTTCAGTTCGATCATATGTAAGGAAGTGGGTTAATTTCTGCTTCCAAGATTTGCAGGCATTCATTCAGTAAAACAAAATCGGAAATCAAATAGATTTATGTATTTAAAAATAATTTAAAAAAAGCTGCACAGATGGGCAAACGTGCGGATCATTTTCAAACCTCCAACTATTTTAAGAATTTCATTATAATATACTTAAAGTAGAATTATATATATTTTTAAAAAGATTTGGGTTTTTGTATTTTTGAATTCTACATGTCTAATGTTAACTCAAATTATTTTATTGTTTAATCCCTTGTTTGCCGCTCGTGCACCGGTGTGTCATGAGATTTTACACACGATTTTGACCCTTATGTATAAAGAAAGTGTATGAAGAACACTGTCAGAATCGCTTGCTCTATTATCGCCCTTTACCATAGCGAAACCTGCAATGCGCCTAGTCACTCCAAATAATTTATAATAATAATTTACCGGAGCGTGGGAATATGCGCAGTTCTTGCGCATGCGCGGGAAAAATATGTTTATCTACGATTTTGACCCTTCTATGTACAAAATTTGTAAAGGACAGTGTCAGAATCGCTGGACATGAAGTGTCATTTCTGCCGCCGGGTGCCGCGTCGTAATTGGTGGTACTTTTTGCTGGCCTACCCTGGCAAACAAGAAGTTAATATCAACATTATACACTAGCGCAGATCCATGATTTTTTTTAACAGTTTTTCGATGGCATGATTAAAGAAATTCGTTTTTTTAGAGGCCAAGAAGTCTCCAAACCAATCTTGAAGAGCAGCTAGGAGGTTCCTTGGATTAAGAGCAGAAAATGTGAACTTCATTTGTCATATAAGTAAATTTTCTTTTTCTTTTCTTTTCAGAAACTGGAAGAGCGAATAGAAGAAATATCAGATCCAGAGAGCAAGATTAAATGCCAAGGAGTGCACGACCAAGCTAATGTAAGCGTTCAATTATTTTTCCACTTGCAGAAATGCATAAAACGATACATATTATGTATAAATATATATATATATATACTAAATCTAGTCACATCCAATAGAAGCAATCTTAGGAACAGGCTCCGTACCTGACCAGCTCAGGTAACGGGGGCTCCATCGAAACCAGAGTTAAGTCAGCTTCTCAAAAACTAGGTGTACTGTACAGGGCCCACAGATACTATAATAGTTCACATCTGCGAACCATGTACAAATTGCAAGTGCGCCCCACGGTAGAATTTGGCAGCCACCTCTGATTTGGAGCCCCAAAATACCTGCAAAAAACCTTCGACTGTGCAGAAACGGGCTGCTCATTTGATTAATTCTCCCAAACATTAATAAACGGTTTGCAATCATTAGAGCACAGGCGTCAGGTGGAAATGCTGTTCTTGTTCTCCCGGTATTTCAATGGAAGATGCTCCGAGGAATTAATAATTCATTCCCTCGGCACCGGTGCATAGTCGAGAAACATGCCAAATGTGCCCTCAACATATGCACACGGTTGACATTTGTCAAATGAGAATGGGTTATTACTACAATGCATTATTGAGTTCAACAGCTCGGCTGTGGAACGATTTGCCGACCTCTGTGTTTCCTCCTTCCTATAACTCTTGAAGAAATCCATGTGCACTCCTTCCTCTCCTCAAAAATGATATAGGCCCTGAGGGAAATTACTTTCGTCAGGGCCTCCTTATGTGGATTTAATGTAAAAAAATATATATATATATTCAGGTGTCCGGGGGTAAAGTGCATTAACTTCGGGAGGTGATTCTACATGATATTATAAGTAAAAAAGATAAATAACTTTTTTCAAAATTCCAACTTTGGGTAGTTTTGTGGTAAAAAGATAAAATTAGATCGGCATGTGCAGCCAGTTTTTTTATTTTCCGCTGTTACGATACGGTCCAATCACAACCATGCAATGTTGCCACAATCGTGCCCGGCAGGCTCTCAGCAAGTAGGATTGTACCTCACTCTTAGGATTTTTAGTAGGTATGTCTTTTTGGGTTCCATGCCAACTCAGAATGAAACCAACTCAAAATCACCTCAGAACAGTCATTAAAAGCTATGAAAAAATAATTTGAATATAGCCGGTAACCCTAACCTAACTTAACCTATTTAACCATTTTTTTAATATATTTTTATCATCACTCTTAATGACCTTTCTGAGGTGCTTTTGAGTTGGTTTCATTCTGAGTTGTCGGGTCACCGTCTTTTTGTATGGGAAAAATATGTTGGAATTTTGGAAAAAGTTGTTAATCTTTTTTTCTGTGTAACCTTTCTTACATTACTTTCTGTTTGTTAATTTTTCTGTACTGATTGATGTAATCTATTTGTAAACTACATTGAGTATGTAATTTTTTTTTTTTTTTTTTTTTTTTTTTAGTTATATTGTTATTTCATTGAATAAAGATTATTATTATTATTATTATTACTATCATGTAGAATCACCTCCCGAAGTTAACTCACCTCAACTAAGTTGATGCACTTTACCCCCGGACTCCCTATATATTAATAAATTGAAAATAATCACAATATTAATTAATCAGTATATTCTCATAATATTGTGAATTCCTGTCTTCTAAAATATCCAAAAAATTGCTAGGAGTGCAAACAATCAAGATATCCAACTTTTTCTTTGATCCTAAAATTTACCTTTAAATGTTGGTTTAATTGTGTATTTTTTAATTATTTCTACAGGCCATGTTGGAGAACATAAAGCACTCAATAGTTCTACTTCAAATTGCTAAGGTGAGTTTTATTTCATTATATTTTAATATTGTTTATGCATGCATTCATAAATTGGTGGCCATGTTTGGCCCCAAAACACCAAATTGTCTAACTACAAAATTTAAAGTTCTATAACATATTTTTTTATGCTGAAAGATAAAGTTTCTTATTTTTAGCCTAGACTCAAACCTAATCTTGTTCCGCATAGTAGGAATCTTCTCATTGATTCTTATTTTTTATTTTAGCAATTATTTTTCCTTTCCTCGACAAACATAATGTTTATGTTATAATATATTATAAATTTTTGATGATGACTTGCTCAGTATTCTTCAAAGGAATTATGTTTATGATAGCTGTTATATTATGACTGATGCAATAAAATTTTATTTATTTATTTAAAAATTGTTTAATACTAGCAAAAACATAAGCTGCTCATCGGGCATTCTGGGGCATTCCTGTGTCGAGATGAGCAGTTTTACATTATAGTAAATTGAAAATATAAACATAAAAAATAAACAACATCACAGTTCAGATATGATTTGAGATTTTCACGTCCAAAATTATTGATGTGATTTATTTTTGGGGTATTATGCCAAGTTGTGTTACCTCCGTCTTTGTTCAATGTTTCATACAGCATAAAAAAATAGTAGGACATGATAAAAGCGAGAAGAAAAGTCCTGAATGCAGAAATTATAAGTATAAAAGAATGCAAGGAAACAAAAAAATTATTATTTATGTTTTTTCCCCAATTAATAAATAATTAATTTTTATGAGCGTAATTACTGCAGTTACCAATTGGGTGTTGCAACGAATGCCCTAGACCCTTAGCAACTTATTTTAAATTCCACGATACCTGAAAAATAATAGTATAGACACAAATAATAAAACACAGTGGAACTACTCGCAGGACACATCAATATAATATTATGTGTGTTATTTCCAAAATTAAATAAACTGTTTAGCAAGCCATTGTAAATTTACTTTCATCCTCCAGTAATTATAAAATAATTAATAATTGAAAAATAACATATTAACTAATGTGGAAAATACCAATAATAATATCTTTTACTGTAATAAATTTGCAACTACATTTGTATACAGTGTGGAGTACGTAAAGTTAACAACCGAAAATAATATACATACATATTAAACAGTAGGTAAAATGTAAAGAATAAAAATGTATATTATTAGTTGCAGTATCTCATAACCCACCCCACTAGGCTAGACGATGCAGTAGTTAATAAAATATTCACCAACCATTAGCATTTCATAAACGCATTAATTCAAAATCACCAAAAAATACCGCATCGCGAGACCCGGGTGCTGATGAAAAATAAACCTCTCGCTCTTTGGTGGCTCGTGCGCTGGTTTCAATGTGTGCTGGTTTCAATGAATATTCATGATCGACCTATAAAGGATCAGTAATTCCAATATTTTCGTAAATTTATTTATTTATTTATTTACGCCCATAGGGCTTTTACATAGAATGCAGTACATTTTTTTTTTTTAAATTACAGTGAAAAGAATCGGTTTATAAAATACAATACACAATACAAGTATCATAATATTTGTTAAAAACAAAATAAAGGTTGCATAAAATATAAGGGTTAAAAAAAAAAAAAATTTATGTTAGGTTAAATTAATAGCTTCGTGCTTTTTGAAAGAGGCGAATAGAAAATTTTTTTAAATTTTAAATTAAAAAATTAGTGATTATGTTTGATGATTATTTTGGCCTTTGCATTAATGTTCAACCATTGCTTATTACTTGTTTGCACTTGTCTAGCCACATTTGACACACACCTCATCCGTCTGGACCACAGTCAATAGAAACAAGGGAGATGGGCATTGAACCATCATACCACACCCACAATACGTGTCGCCAAAATTGTTCATCCATATTGCAAATATACACACAGCAGCCTCCCGCCTTTGCTTTTTATCTATACACCAAGCTCGTATCTTTCATTGCGTAGCAACTTTGATAGTCTGTGTAATTTGGTTGTAGCTCGGCGAAATTTGGCATTCTTCCATGCTGTAATCTCTCTTTGTTTGTATTATCTACGGTCAGGACGAAGCTAATGACAGTTATAAAAACCCTTTAGGTGTAACTTGACTCTTGACTCTTGATTCCCTTGTCTCTGTGTAGAAAAGGCGGCCTGTTTGATTGATTCCCCTATCTTAATTAAGTGTTTGCAATCTTTAGAGCATAGGCGTCAAGTGGGAATGCTGTCCTTTTTCTGTCAGTATTTCAATGGAAGAAGCTCCGAGGAACCAGTGCCGTAAACAGGGCGGTGCCATCGGTGCCCAGGCACAGGGCGTAGACTCTGGGGGGCGCAAGAATGGCCAGACTAGGCAGGACTATCATTTTTTCGTTTGTTTCACTAGTGAACTTGCGTTTGAGTTTTAGTGGGTGAGACACAGTGGGTGGTATAGTCGGCGAAGGGTCCACTTAAATATGGCGCAGTTATAGAAGCTCGCACAGGGCGCAGAAAAGGCTATTTACGGCACTGCGAGGAACTAACATCATTGATCCTTTCGGCACTTGTCGGGAAACACAAACCGCGCAATTTATCTACCTTGCCAAGTTTTTAAATTTTTTGTTGTTTTTGCCTCTTCTTACAGAACACGGTGAATCCTGTAAATGGCATATACCAGGGTCCAGCATCCGTCATCACCACTGCACAGATGATTCCTACAGCATCCCCAGCCGATGGTAAGTTAACCACTAAATTAAAATTAAATTCATTTGTCATTCAATCCCCAGCTATTATTCATTGCTGAAATGGTCACACCTTTTTAGTTTAGTTGTAGTCGGGTGTTCATCAATCATGTTATATCCAAAATGCTTTTAACTATAAATTGTTGAATCATGTGAAGAACAAATTTCAAAGACAAATTGAGTAATTGGTGTTGCCAAAGTATTGAAAATTTTTAGTACCAATTGAATAAATTTCTAGAATATTATGCCAAGTTATACTTACGTAACTTGCAGGGTTGTTGAACCTATTGAAGCATAAGGTCAACTCGACTTTAATTTATTTTCTTTAATTTAATTAGCTTTCTCATCTTTTTCTATAATTAGTCTGTAGACTTAAATTAGTCCTGACTATTTTATATTTATTTTGGCCAAGTGATAATGATATCAAGTTGAGTTGTTTTTCTAATATGAATTAAAAAAAAATAAATTAACCCCTTGAATGCCAGCGAATCCATAGCGGATATATATACCTCTATTCATTTGCCTCAATTTTCTTCTGAAAAAATACATAAATTTACCTCTTGAATGTCAACCAACCCGTAGCGGTACCTCACTGCATGCTTCGATTTTATGTTATAAATTAATAATATTCTATTTTTTATAAGAACAACTCTCTTTTTATATCCTCTGAAGGTTATTCCCATCAATGTACTATATCAATGACGAAAAAGATAACACTAATAATCTAAACAAATATAAAAGAGAACAAGACACAGAAAAATAGAAAAAGATAATGGTCGCAACTGGGACTCGAATCCAGAACCTCTCGACTAACCGGGACGTGCGCTTTTACCAATTCAGCCATTGCTACCTTCCATCGAACCTTCATGATTGTCAATCTCATATTTTCAAATTTTATAATTAACAATATTATCTTCGACTAATTTTTCCATATCATAGGCAACTACCTTTCTTATTGAAAACAATCGTGAACTGGTTTGTAACCTAGATAGTGTCTCGGACGAATATATCTGATTTTCAATTATTATAAGCAATAATTATCAGCCTGAAACACTCATCCACATTGAAAAATCTTCCGAGAAAAGATACATGACGCCAACGGGACTTGAACCCGTGCCCTTCTGATTGCCGGTCAGCTGCTCTCCCAATATTTACATGGAACGTGTCGACGGTCCCGAAGAACAATGTCGGATGTACGATTTTGTTGTTTTGCAATAGAGTTTTTTAAAGTTACGTTTCTGCATTTTTACTATTTTTGAGATCAAGAAATATAGCACACAAGAAATATATGTGTTTTTCATTACAGTTCATTAAAAATTCCGAAAATACAGTCTTTAAAATCATCAAAAGGAAGTTAAAATAATCTAGCAAGACGATTTTAATTTTTTATCAGATTTTTTATTTTTTTATTTATATAATACATGTTACATAATTGTGGCATTTACATAAAGTTTATATACATTAAATCACCATACTAGGGTGGCTGCCTGTTTCATGGTGACCAACATGGTGATCCGACATTGTTCTTCGGGACTGTCGATATATTGACCTTTTGATAAAAGTCCGAATGAATATTCAATTTTTACGAGTAAGTTATTACGAAAATAGTGTCAGTCGGCGCATGGCGGACCGCTCGGCATTTAAGCTTGGCATTCAAAGAGTTAAATAAAACATTATTTCCAATCTCTAGGCTACTTCATTGTGACGACCTCTGTGGCTTGTTTGTTTGGTGTGAATGGTGGTGGTGTACGAGTGGCCCCCGTGGTCAATGTGTAATACTGTCTGCTTTAGGTATTTTGGGTGCGTCCATTATAGCGGGTATTGAGGAGGGCGCCGAGTGCTTGGAGAGACGCCATCCTAGCATACAACACTCGCTGACGGGTGAGTTCCATACTTAGCCCTTTTTTTGTGTGGACATGTTTTTTTACCCACTATTCTTTTAAAAAAGGCATGTTTTAATATGTGTGCTTTACTTGAATTTTGCAGGGCATCGATGCTTAACCTCTTTTTTTGTAAACTTTTGTTTTTACGCACTTCTCATTTTGAAAGAGCATGTTTAAGTGTGTGCTTTACTTGAATTTTTCAGGACTTCAAATTACAGTGTTCTTCTCGCTATGCATTGCTTTGACTAACAAACAATCACCATTTCACTGCAGGAGAGAATAGATTGCCACAAGCTTTCCATGCACATTTTTATTTATTTTTAATTATAAATTATTGTTGAACAGATCAATCGTACATTTTCAGTACAAACTTTAACAACTTTAACTCTTTGGGAGGATAGGCATGCAAAAAGTTTTTTTGGTTATTTAAAGAATAATTAAATGTATCTACTATTTTAGAAATGTCATTCAATGGTACCATTTCCCTTGTCATGCTATGCGTGATAGAATCTGCCGTGTGGTATCTTGAACAAGTCGTTCATACTCTTCTATTTTTCCAACACTTGACATTGCCTGACTCGAGTAATTGGTTCTCTCAGTTTGTCTCACATCTTTGTGGGTTCTTCGGGTGAGGACTTCTATCGTAATTTGCTTATCACCCCCTTCTCTACATAATTACTCTAAAGGTTTGTTCTGACTTGGCTAGAGTAACTCGCCACTTGACTGACCAAAGAGCCTTCGCATTACAGTCGAGTAGAGTACATTTGTGAGTGGCGCATTGGAAGATAAACGAGCTGCAATGAACAAAGTAAATAGGTTAATTAAGTTAAATTTAATGGATATTTTATAAGAGGGGAAGAAGAAATTAGTCAGATAAAAGTAAAGAATTCATGGATACCAAAATGGATTATGTAGTTAACAAATTTTAGAGTAGCATCTTCGCTCCAAAGAGACAACATTTATACGGCTACTGATGAACTATTCTAAAACAATGGGTTCGTACATGTTTAGTGGTTGGCACATGGGGGAGGGGGCCTACTCGCCCGAAAAAACTAAAACAAAACGGAATGATTCTTCTATTCCACTGACTAAATTACTCTACTAAATTTGTGGTGTTTGGACATGTTAAGTTACTAAATTACTCTCTACTCGACTAAATTACTAGCTTAGTCTGAACGGTTCTTTTGCTTGCATTGGTACAATCACAATCACAATTCCTTTGAAAGCCTTAAAAGGCAGATGTTACACCCTGCGCAACTCAATTTTGTCATTTTTAATTTATAGTGATTTTTTTCACATGTCTGGATGGAGAAATTTCTTCAATGTTGATGGAAAAATATTTTTTGTTTGTAATTGAAAAAGAATAGCCAAATGTTATCTGTGTAATCATGCTCACGAATCGCTGATTAAAATTCTTAAGTAACTTGCTGATGCTTCACTAACGATGCACCCTGTACATGTACACATATGTTCATACACCCTTACCAATTGGTTAACTGCACATTTGTCATTATTTTTATGTGAATACTGCACTCAACTGTATGCCTCATGTGAATCCCAACTGCTCCTATGTCAATGCCGCTTTTATATATTATGTAAACTAATTAAATCATCTTGAGAGATGCATTACAAATGTTGTTCTAACTGTATATTTAAATAAAATTGCATTTATCATCGTCATTACTATATGGCTGATTGCCACAGTGTAGATTGTAACCTCTTTGTCTTTCTCACAAACAATCCATGTAACAGAAAGATAGGTTACCATAACTTCTCTGCAGCAGGACCATATTCATACCAGAATGTCCAGTCAGTGACTGAGTTGGCATCGCGTTTGGATTCCACCCATGCTCTATGTGTTAAATTCCTCAGTTGGCTAAGTCCTCCGTCACAACACAAGCAACATATTGCATTACTGTGGTGATGGTAGGAGATTTCAAACATTGTCAGGTTATTCGTAACACGAGAATGTTTGTCTTTGTTTAAAAAAAAAATGTATAAAATGTTACGTGTTTTCAAAACATTCACTTTTTGGCTTGCCATGATCACGACATAAACATAAAAATTTATTTAGGGTAGGCTGGAAAGTATGTTACCCATGCTTGTAAAACACAAAGAAAAACAAATAGCAAGATTGGGCAAAAAGTACAAAGATTCTTAAGTTTCAAAATCATATATGTATCTATTTTTCAACATAGTGACCGCTAACAAGCTAACGCATTTCTCCCAAAGTATAACAAGTTTTTTCATTACGTAACTGAAAAATTCTTCCGACATTTCTCGAATCCAGGACTTGACAGCTGCCTTCACCTCATTGTCCGAGGTGTAATGATTACCCTCGAGGTGTCTCTTGAGTAGAGGAAAAAAATTAAAATCATAAGGCGAAAGATCAGGGGAGTGAGAAGGGTGGGGAATCAGTTCACACTTAAAGTTCTGCAGAGGCTCTAATCAATGCTGTTTGTTCTCTTCTGTGACACGGCGTGGCACCCTTCGTCCACAGATTTTATGGTATCCTAATTGTTCAACAATGAAGTCAACACGTTCCTTGGATATTTTAAAATAGTTTGTGATGCGCTTTTGAGTGACTTGCCGGTCATTTTGAATCAAATCCTGGATTAGTTTGGATTGTTTATCGTCGGTATCAATGATCGGACGTCCGCTGTGTGTTTCATCAACAATCATTGCTTTTCCAGGCTCACAATCATCGAATTTTATTACCCATCGATTGACAGTAGACCTATCAACAGCATTGTCACCATAAACATCCTTTAAAACAACGATGAATCTCGGTAGGAGTCTCTTTTACAGCAGTTAAAAATTTGATAACAGCATGCTGTTTACCTTGCGTTAACATTACACTAAAACACATCTCCATACTTCCACTTCTCAAAATACACTGGATGAATTCAACGACCTCAAACTTGCATGTACGTATAGAATAGGAATGTCACTTCCATATTCCACCTGGCGCGCTTCTGAAGGTCATTTTATTAATGCTGTACAAGCATGTGTGCATTACTTTTCAACCTACCCTCGTACTTAAATTTAAAATATGGTTTTAATATTGTCCTGGTGATGGAATGGTACTTCCGAAATCGGTCCATCGAAATGTTAAAATAAAGTGGATAAAAACAAATTTATTTGATTATATTGTAAAATTGTAAAGACTGTTTACGTTTTAATTTTGCATTTTATTTATTATGCTTAAATTAATAGATACTTTTGGTGTCACCTTGGTGAAAGACCACCGGTCAGAATAGAAATGTTGCTTGAAATGATGTTAGCTGTGTTCGCTGGTCAGATCTGAAAAACCGTATACTCTCGAGCCTTCCTCTCCCACCTCCTCCTTTTTCTTCTCAGCCTCAACATTCCACAAATTAGGGATACCTATTCCCTAATTTGTGGCTCCAGGCAGTTGAAACTCTTCTATTGTAAAATATCAATATAAAATACTTGTTAAAAATGACATTCATGTTGAAAGATATACTGTTATATTGAATATTCTCATCCCACTTAACATTTTATGCACTATACCATCGATAAGTACTATTCCACAAGTTTCAATTCCCACATTCTTCCAAAGCACTAAGTACACTTATTCTAAGTATTCCACCGCATGACACAAAAGTGACACGTTTACTTGACAATGACCCCCGAGCGGCGCAGAATTGCATTGCATGTCTCAAGCGTATTAAGTGGAACTTTGTACCATGCACTGGGGCTGACATTACCCCAACTTCCCCTATTACCGTGAATTGCGGCTAAGGGTGCAGAATGTATTACTTATTTACTGGAACCCGACCTTCCCCTCGCATATTGATTCAGACTGATTGATTACTCATATGTCTGGCTTTGATAATGAACAAAATGATTGTCTTATGCATTTATAGTAAGAGGGTGGTAGTTAGTCTCAATATGTACTTCTCTGTTGACAGACCACTATTCCAGGTATCTCCTAACCGTCCTCTACCCCGTCCTTTCTCTTCCTCATTTCCTTTAGCTTTTTTTGCATTAACTAGCCTATTGTTTACCCCACCTACTCGGTAACATACAAAAATGCAACATACTTTGTTTAGCATAAATTTGTAGAAGTGTAACTTTGCTTTTGCAAAAACAATAATTATTATGCAGAGCTTTGTCATTCCAATATATTTATTTTACTGTTGAATTTATTTGATTTTTTTATTTTATTTATTTTTACACCCGGCTGGGCTTTTACATGTTTATTTTTTAAGATAAAGAACATCTAAACATATATGTATAACAATATAAAAAACAAAATACTTTAAAATGCAAGATGGGAAAATAGTAGATTATGAATAAAAACATTAATTTTATATTATACTAGATTCTGAAACTAGACTGGAAACACCATTAAAGAGATTTATTATGTATAGGTTGGGATTCTTTCAAATATGCTTTTCTGTAAGTGAAAAAAAAAATTCTTCTTCAAATTTTGCAAATTTACTTTGTGGCACCATTTTATTAATGAAAAATTGTTTAGATAAAGCTTTTACTTATAAGTTATTAGCAACAAGGAATTCCAGTCAATTTTTATGTAAATTTGCATCTCAAATTTTTTCATGGTTAAAATAATTTTCCAAGATTGAATTTTTTAAAGCACGCCAAAATTATTGAAATCCGGCGAGGTACGTGTGACCTCATTTGAACCTAGGTTTTGGCCATTCCCACATGGGTCGGTAAGAAATTGACATATACAGGGTGTAACAGGACGTACCCGAGGGATTTTAACCAGCGATTTCTGAGCATATTTGGAGTAAAAAATGTTCATGAAATTTTGGTCTCCGGTGACATTTTTGACGTTTTTTTAATTTATTTTTTCTACAAAAACATAAAAAATGGTAGGTTGGACAGTTGGAGGCGGGGTGAGGGGTTGGTCGGTTACTCGGCTGAGTGACCAATGATGACGAGTGAAATTTTTTTTTGTTTGAATTTGAAGAAAAAAAATTTAAAAAAAAAAAATGTCACCAAAAAAGTCACCGGAGACCAAAACTTTATTTACATTTTTTACTCCAAATATGCTCAGGAATCGCTGGTTAAAATCCCCCGGGTACGTCCTGTTACACCCTGTATACCAAAATAAATTACCTTAGAATTATTATTTTTTTTAATATTTATTGTTCATTTAAATTTATTTTTACAAAGTTTTTATACGATTTTCGACTATCAGACTAAACAAATACCCGTATTATGTTAGTCGAAAAAATTATGAATATTTTTTAAATAATTTATATACGGCAGTGCAGTGGCGGTCCATGAGTTTTCAGTCAGCTAGAGTGCTAAGATTGAAAAATACAACATTATCCATGTTGTTGTAGCTGAAAATTTTTTTTTTTTCAAAATTTCTTTATTTTATATGAAGATTTTCAGGATTATTTCAGTTTGGGGATGCGCTGCATCCACATTTCAGTATATCTTCATAGAAAAAAGTTGATTTTGAAAAAAAAATTTAATTCATTTTCAGCTACAACAACATCAATAATGTCATATTTTTCAATTTTAGCACTCTACCTCACTGAAAACTCACGGACCACCACTGCTGCAGTGGTGACCTGCGCACTAGTCCAAGCAGCGCGATCATGGTATTTGTGACCACGTGACAGTATGAAGCACTCCAACCTAATAGTTTTTTTTTAATGTGAATATCGGACAAGGGTTCCAACTGCTCCCGTCTGAAGCCAGTGACACTATGGCATCCCCAATTCGGATATGGTGGCTGAAGGTAGTGGTGAGGAAAATGAGAGGAGAAGAGGAAGGTGGGGATGTACCTGGCTATTCAGATCTGGTCACCAAACTTTTCTAAATTCATTTCAAGCAACATTTCAATTATGATTGGTGGTCTTACACCAGGGCGATACTGAAAGCATCTTCTTTTCTGGAACGTGCCATAAATATACTATATATTTTTTTAAATTAATTAAATGCGAAATGTTACAAATTAATCAAATAAAATTTATTTGCTCATGCCGATATCTGAACCCGCGATCTTCCAATTACTAGTCGAGAGCTTTACCCCTCAATCACGGAGGTCGTCAGATGTCAGTGTAGTTCGCTTTTAAATAATATTTAGTTTATTTAGTAATTTCCTGTATATTTTTAATATTTTTTGAGTAGGTCAAGTTCAATTTAAAAATAAAAAAATATATTATTTTGTTAATCATCAGTAATTATTCATTGTGGTCATCTGTCCACTAACAAAATAAATGATTACAATCATTTGACAACTTTGTATGTAGGGCATTGAGCACTCAGTATTGTAGTAATTAATGACACCTAGCCATTTTGTACCCACCTGTGAAAAGAGATTACTGTTGTATTTCTGGAATGATGCTAATTGAATTGTTGGACTTATTTTTGACAATCATAGCCCGTCGTCCCACTGGGTCAGTATTGTTACCAAATCGACAAAAACCGGCAACCCTTCACAGAAAAATAAACTTAACTACGATTTGCAGCGCAGCCATTGTGGAACTTTTCTGCGCAGGGTCCTTGGTTTTTGTCAATTCTGTACCAATGCTTACCCAGTGGGATGATGGGCTTTGTATAACAATTCAATTAGCTTTAAGCATCGATAATATATCTAAATAAATGAAATTGTAATGATTTTGTAAATGTCGGTTAGACGAAATGTATCCTGGTCATTAATTTACTAGTATTTCTGTGAGCAGTAGACCTCGAGTAATGTTGGAATATTCTGTTTGACAGCTCATCACGCTCATGAGAACTCTAGCAGAGTAAAAAGGACTCATCTTGAAAGTATTGACCGATCACAGAACACATAAACAAATTTACAGCAAAGGGCTCGAGTTAAAACAGGACTTAGCTTAGCTCAGTCAATAAAATTGTACAAGGGATATTCCTAATCATAAAATAAAATAAAGTTGTGGATGGAATCTTACACTAAAATTAATGTAAATTTGTTCAAGGAAATTCACAGTAAAATTATTGTGATCGAAAATTTCCAACGAAATGAAAATAAAATTGAGGAAGAAAATTCACATTAAAATTGTAAAAGGAAATTTCGGATGAAATGAAAGTAAAATAGTGGAAGGATATTCTAAATGAAATGATAATCCAAACTAAATTGAAAGTAAATTTGTAAAAAGAATTTCCCCAAAAAATGAAGTAAGTACATTGTGGAAGGAAATCCCCGTTAAAATGAAGTAATATTGTGGAAGAAAATTTTCATTAAAATGAAGTCAAATTATAGAAGGAAATTCCCATTGACATTAATTAAAATTATATTTTTGAATGTAGCTATTACTTTGTTGTTATCCATTATAATAAAATGAAACAATGCAACTTTGTATAAACCACTTATAAAATGTGCAAATCCGACCGGTTTCGGAACAAACGTTCCTTCGTCAGGGAAAGCTTATACTAATTTGACAGTTTAGAACAATGTTTTATTAGGGTAGGGGTGGAGCCGTTGTTAGTTAATAATGTAGATTGGGTGGGTAGGTATTAGTGTAGAGTGGGTGGGTAAGGGAACAAATCCATGATTGGGCTATATGACAATATTTTTTGTTTGTTGATAATAGATTCATTATTTTTAAGGGATTTTTTAATTTCCAAAGCTTCTAAGTTATCTAAACGTTTTCCTTTATGATTAATATGAAGAATATTTATCCCTGTGTTTTTTTCAAAACTATGGTTATTTTCAATGATATGGTTAGCGAACTCAGAAAAATTATTATTATTAAGACACCTTAAATGTTCTTTGATTCTGATTTCAAAATTACGAGTTGTTTTTCCAATATAAAATGAGGGACAATCATTGCATTTGAGTTTATATATTCCGGAATTAGTCAATTTATGGTCTTTATCTTTAGTATTTCTTTAGTCCAGTGACCTAACTCGTTTATTTAACTTAGTTTTAAATCAAAACTATTTTCAATACAATAATGTCATATACCAACAAAAATAAGGCCTTCCAATGGGAGCCCCCACCAGCCCTCTTATTGCTGATATATTTATGAATGATTTGGAAACAACTGTTTTTAATTCAAAATCAACCCTTTTAAACAATGTTTTACTATGGAAGAGATATGTGGATGATATCTTTGTCATTTGGACAGGATCCGAACGTCAACTCAACAACTTTCTTAACCTTTTAAATTCCTTTCATAATCAAATAAAATTTACGATAGAAATAGGCAATGAAAAATTAAACTTTTTGGATTTAACTTTATCTATTATAAATAATAAAATCGATTTTAGTATATATCGCAAGCCAACATACACTGAAATAGTAATTCATAAGACCTCCAACCACCCTGTCTCACAAAAACACTCCACCTTCCATTCCATGATACACCGCTTAGTAAATGTCCCAATGTCTAATAATAATTTCCTTTCTGAACTTTCTATAATAAAACAAATTGCTATAAATAACGGATATGAACCAAAATTAATTGATAACATCCTAAATAAAAAACTTAGCAAAATTTCAAAAAATAAATATCTATACAATTCTAATAATATTATTGATAAAGAATGGCGTAAAATTTTGTATATTAATAATTTTTCAGTTCAATGTTGCAAAAATTTCCCTTCTAATATTAAACCAGCGTTTTATAGAAGAAATAATATCGGTAATTTTTTTGAGAAATACTAAAGATAAAGACCATAAATTGACTAATTCCGGAATATATAAACTCAAATGCAATGATTGTCCCTCATCTTATATTGGAAAAACAACTCGTAATTTTGAAATCAGAATCAAAGAACATTTAAGGTGTCTTAATAATAATAATTTTTCTGAGTTCGCTAACCATATCATTGAAAATAACCATAGTTTTGAAAAAAACACAGGGATAAATTTTCTTCATATTAATCATAAAGGAAAACGTTTAGATAACTTAGAAGCTTTGAAAATTAAAAAATCCCTTAAAAATAATGAATCTATTATCAACAAACAAAAAATATTGTCATATAGCCCTATCATGGATTTGTTCCCTTACCTACCCACTCTACACTAATACCTACCCACCCAATCTACATTATTAACTAACAACGGCTCCACCCCTACCCTAATAAAACATTGTTCTAAACTGTCAAATTAGTATAAGCTTTCCCTGACGAAGGAACGTTTGTTCCGAAACCGGTCGGATTTGCACATTTTATAAGTGGTTTATACAAAGTTGCATTGTTTCATTTTATTAATTAAAATTGTTCAAGGAAATTCCCATTAAAATGATGTAAAATTGTGGAAGGATATTCCCATAAAATAAAAAGTAAAATTGTGGAAAGAAATTCTCATTAAAATAAATGTAAAATTGTGGAAGAAAATTCCCATTTAAATTAATTTAAAATTATGGGAGGAAATTCCCATTAAAATAAAAGTAAAATTGTGGAAAGAAATTCCCATTGAAAGAAGTGTAAAATTATCAAAAGAAATTTTCATTAAAAATTTTGCAAGTTACATTTATTAGCTTACATTCCCATTAAAATTATGTTCAATTGTGGAAAGAAGTTCCCAATAAGGGGGTCACTCTTGTGACGCCTTTTCTTTACGCCTTTTTTGCAATTTTTTTTTGATGAATTTTAGTAATCATACAACTGCGAACTTTTCACTACATATTTATTCATATTTTCAGCTTACCTCCCATAAAAGCGAAAAAAGAGTTTTCATACGGGAACACCCCCCTTATTGAATTAAAATTGTGGAAGGAAATTTCCAATAAAATTATGAAAAAATATGGAAGTACATTTCCATTAAAATGAAAGCGAAATTATAGAAGAAATTTCCCATACAGAATAAGTAAATTGTGGAAGGAAATTCCCATTGAGATGAACAAAAGTAAAATTGTGAAAATTGTGAAATTGTGAATTGATTTAGTAATATTGTTGAAAGAAATTCTCAATAAAATAATAGTCATGGGGAAAATTCATGATAAAACTTTTCATAGGCGTTAAACGCATTTACAAAAACGAAATACATTTAAAAACCCTTGTACGTTTGTCAGGTTACAACTCTCACATTATTTTAGATTCTTTTTTCAAGACACCGACACTGCACCAACATTATTTCCAAATTGGCGCAGACTCGTGAAAATTCACAGGATATTATAATTGTAGGATGTGTGAAGCTGAAAGTGCAATAAAATAATTGTCGCGTTATCTCAATAAAAATATTTAGTGATTTAAATTTAGAGCTGACAAAATTTTAAATACATAGAAAAAATGTAGAATTATTATTAAGTAAAATAATTTGTGTACCTACTTTATTGCAATAAGTTTCAATTAAAAAATGAAAAGTTCATTGAACGTTAGCAATGTTTTATTTTATTTATTGTGGAAAATCAACAGATATTTTACACTTATAATAATAACATTAATAATATACATAATATCCAATGACAGATTTTCACATAATTAAAATTATAATTAAAAAGTAAAACCAAAAAAAGTAAGGGTCCTGTACCCGTAAGAACTTAAAGAAAATATAACCCTGAAAATTATTAAAAAATAAAATAAAAAACACAATATAAACTGTAATGATATGCTTACAAAATTTCAAACATGAAGTAGTCAGAGTCAGAAATCTATTCTCACTCCACAACAGCAATAATAATAATATGTACATTGTACATTGTGCATACCTACAACTCAAGAGTGAATACAATAGTAAGTCGAATGACAAGTATGCAACTGGAAAGGATTCACAACAATAACATGGTAACTTGCAATGCGGTCAAAAAATTATTTAATGTTGGCTAAGACATACTTTTTTAAGGTACTTAAATTACATGAGAATATGTCTATATTATTAAAATTCTTATCAAATACATTGCATGTTCTGAATATAAAAGCATTTTGTCTGAGATTAGTAGAACATTTTTGAAGATGAAAAAGTGATTTTTCTCTGGTTCTAACGGAGGGGACTCTAATATTAATCTCAGCCAAAAGGGGCGAACAATCAATAAAACCATTGATAATTTTATGAAGATATATTATATCTGCGGAGTCAATATGTTATATACGCATTACATTACGCAGGAATATTTCACATCACGCACATCATCACATCTAACCGTAATTAGTTTGTTTATGATATTTCTTTTAAAATTATTCTAAATGAAACTATAATGCCAGCCAATTAACTAAACTATCTTACCGTTACTCTAGAACTCTAGACTCTAGACCCGTGGTCGTCAAACTGCGGCCCGCGGCGCATATTTGTGCGGCCCGCTCAAATATCTGGCGTTTTCTTTTTAAATATATTTTTTTTCATGTACAATTATACTTTCCGTTTTTTTGCGGCCCTCACAAATATCTGCCGTTTTCTTTTAAAATGTTTTTTTTTTCATGTACTTACATTTATACTTTCCGTTTTTTGCTTCCCACTCAAATATCTGCTGTTTACTTTTACAATATGTTTTTTTTTTCATGCACAATTATACTATCCGTTTTTTGGGGCCCGCACAAATATCTACCGTTTTCTTTTTAAACATTTTTTTTTCATGTACAATTTTATAGTATCTTTTTTTTTCGCGGCCCGCACAAATATCTGCCGTTTTCTTTTTAAACATATATTTTTTCACGTATAGTTATAATATCGGTTTTTTTAATATCTGGCGTTTTTTTTTTTAATATTTTTTTTTCATGTACAATTATATATCTACTATCTGGTTTTTTGCGGCCCGCACAAATATCTGGCCTTTTCTTTTTAAATATATATTTTTTCATGTACAATTATATTATTCGTTTTTTTTTCAAATATTTTGTGTAAGTACCCACATGATTTTAAAACGTTGATTTTAATTGATTGACATTTGATTTTAAATCGCCCAGTTGGTTTTTTAACACATAGTGTACGTCATAGGTTCTCAACGTCTATAACCCCCGGCGATAACCCCCCCCCCCCCTGTGGTCGCTTGAGACTTTCAGGGGGGCAGTAGAAGACCCAGAGAAAATTAGAGGGCGTAGAGATGGCACAGTGTAGGTAAAAAAAAATGGTCTAAAAAAAGACCAAAAAAACACGCTTATCATGTACTAATTAAAGCAAAGTAAACTTTAATATTGGTTAATTTTTGTTATTGTATGTATTGTAATAATTTTTATCTCGTGTGCGCAAATTCACACATTCAATAGTTCGGGAAGTGGATGAAAATTGAACTGAAAGATTCCATTACGTGCATTATTATTATTAAGAATTGAGACTACACCACGAACACAAGAAGGAAGGAGGTGGCAACCCGGTACTTAAATACAAAAAGAAAGCTTTTTTAACTTGCTAAAAAAAAGGTACAACACCCCCCCCCCCCCCCCCAAATCATTAGTGTGCGGCCCATGGTGATACCTCACATTGTCCTACGTGGCCCTTGACCAGAAAAGTGTGACGACCACTGCTCTAGACTCATGCCACCGCTGCATCGCTGTATTTTTACGTGATTTCTTTTTCCTTAGGTATCTGTTAAAACTAACTAGTGTCATAAAAATTTGACAGCTCCGCGACGCAGGTGACATTTCCTTTATCCCTTTGTGTTTGACAGCTATTAGCTATGAAGCCCTAATGAGCCATTATTTGTTAAGTAGGTTAAATACTTAATTAGTTTGTTCACCCTTTTCTCGTCTGACTGACAATAAAAATATATGGTTCAACTTCCTGGCGATAATTACACAAATATGCTTCTGATTTCTGTTTGAGATAGTATGCGTTTGAAATTTTTAAAACTCTGGATTCGTCAAACATATCTTCGTGAAAAATATGGGCATTGAAAATTACGTATTTACGGTTTGATAATGCACTCGGAAGGCGAAACAGCTGTTACGCGCAAACCTAGCAGATCTAAATCGTGTGTGATGGTATCTCGAAGCAAATGTGTATGGATCAAAGAAATTAGATAATTAAGTACCTATTACGGTACCGTGACAGCATAAAAATGCAATAAACAATATAAACATACTTTCCTTATCACAATAATGCTGCACTGTGACAGAGGTGTTGGTTATTCCTAAATTGAGACACAGAAATAGAAAAATTGTGAATAATTCAAAATTATTTGGTAATCATTTAAAAGCAGGATTCGATAAAAATATTACGTGTTTCCTTATAACTTATCTATTATTTATGTAAAAAAATGAAACAATACAACTTTGTATAAACCACTTATATGATGTGCAAATCCGACCGGTTTCGGAACAAACGTTCCTTCGTCAGGGAAAGCTTATATTAATTTGACAGTTTAGAACAATGTTTTATTGTGGTAGGGGTGGAGCCGTTGTTAGTTAATAATGTAGATTGGGTGGGTAGGTATTAGTGTAGAGTGGGTGGGTAGGGGAACAAATCCATGATTGGGCTATATGACAATATTTTTTGTTTGTTGATAATAGATTCATTATTTTTAAGGGATTTTTTAATTTCCAAAGCTTCTAAGTTAGCTAAACGTTTTCCTTTATGATTAATATGAAGAATATTTATCCCTGTTTTTTTCAAAACTGGTTATTTTCAATGATATGGTTATATGGTTATAATTATATTTGTTCAATGTTATGTATTTATATTTTTCTATAATGGATAACCACAAAGTAATAGCTACATTCAAAAATATATTATTTATGTATTTATTTTTTCAACGCCCAGAGGGCTTTTACATATTTGGTAGTACAATTAATTCTTGACAGATGATTTTTAAACAGATAAAGAAATAATGAAAATAAAATTTGATAAAAATGCACACAAGTCACAAAAATACAAAAAAATACAGCGATTTGGTAAGTTTACAAAAATACAGATATGTTTAGGAATAGTTTTGTAATAAGTTTTTTACAAGATCCACAAAATTCGCCAAGTTGATGTTAAATATGTCAACATCACCTAAGTACTGATTTTGGATGTACTGATATTTGATGATGTCAAGTATTTATTTATTTATTAATTTACGGACAACAGTCCATTAAAAACATAATAATAACACGAATAAAAATAATAAAATAAAAAAACAGAGATGACAGTGAAGGGAGAGCACATAAAAATTAATAGCAATGACAATATAAAATATAAAAAGTACATATAGAGACACTACAAGTCAAAGCATGAAGAAGCATTTAAATATTGCGTAACGACTGCCGAAAGTCATTTCGTTTTACACCAAAAAAATCAATGCTTTGACTTGCGTTGACAAGTCTCGACATTCTGGATAAGGGAGAATGGTATCCGTAATTAGTAGAATGTTGATTGAGGAACAGCAATTCATTATTTCGAAGCCTACGGGAAGGGATGTTAAACTGGATGAGTTGTAACAATGCAGGTGTATCTGTAATACTGTTGATAATTTTAAATATGCAAATTAGATCAGAGTCCTTTCTACGTTTTTCTAAAGAAGGCATGTTTAAAATGTGTTCAAGTTAGTAGGTTTAACAACAGGAGCTCTATAGCTTTGGTGAAATCGATAACTTTACAATATCGATGATTTTATATCCATATTCCTAGAAAAGTTCGCCGTTGATAGCCAAATCGATTTAGTCTTGGATTTTAATTTTTTATTTCTTAATTAATATTACATTTCATTACAGTAATGACGTATTGCCCATCTCTAGGTCTGAAACGCCTGTGTTGAGATAGCAATTTACAGAAGAGGGAATAACCAGACAAAACCGGAAATATGTTATTTTTAAATCAAATTTTAGACGTATTGACTCTTTTCCATAGAAAATTATAAATTGATTTCGAAAGACTGTTCTTTCATCTAGTAAAGCTGTGTTTTAAATTTTGAGAAAATATGTTTATTTTTATTACAATAAGGTTTTACCGTAGGTCGTTCGTTGGCAGATTTGTTAAATTATCAAACAAAATTTTGTATTATACAACATACATTTCAAATCATATAATCATGCAGTAAAATAAATCAATAAATTTTGTGGGAAAGCTGTGTTTCAGAATTTTAATTTTAGTTTAAAAAAAGATCCGCACACGTGTTTTGTGACGAAAATACTTCGGTTCATTTATTTATTTACGGTCTTACAAACTAATATATTTAAGATTTTTTTACATTCTAATTTTGCTTCAACAATATTGAAAAATTATAAATACTTCTGATCAAAAAATAATTACAAAAAGTACATAATTTTAATAGTTTTATCATCAAGCCTTTCAGCATTTTTGAATGTAGGTATAAATTAAAGCAAATTTTGAATGAAATAAAATCGATATTGAGTTATTATTTAAAAAAACTGGTACGGAGAATAATTAAACTTTTTCATTGGAACCGCACAGTAAGATCGTAAGAACATCTTTCGTCAAAATATGAATTCTCGACCACTGGCTGGTTAATGGCCCTTGTTGCAATATTTATGTCTATGAATCGCTTACACGACATCTTTCATTTCTAAAAGCTTCGTTAGTTCAATGCGTTCATTGAATAAGCATGTAATTTTGCATAAAGAACGATATAATTCAAAGAAATGTGTACATTGACAGTTAACCGAAACTTACCCGATGCTATTGAGTCCGGGCGAAAATTTATCAATCGTTGGTTGGAATATCTCTTATCTATTGTTGACCGTGATCGCAAATATTGATAAATTGACCAATAATGACGGATTTGGTATAGAGTTACGTCAATGCTAAGTACCCCGGTTAAGTTATGAATATTGAAAATTTGATAATATCGATATATACATAAAAATCTCGCTTCACGATGTTTGTTCGAGATAAACTCCGAAACTACTTCGATTTTGATGAAATTTGGCCTTCTGTGTGTAATTTGGTCCAAACTTAAAAGATAGGATAGTTTTTATCTCGATTATTGACCTCAATATTTATTATTGCGAATTAGTTCATTAAATGTTTGTTATAGAACAATGCTTTATAATTATTTGTACGTTCCGTAAGTTTCTAACAGATGGCGGTGTGAGTTAGTTTATCGACACAACACTTGGTTTTCTAGGTTGGGTAACTATCCAGAAGATGGCGTTGTGTTTAGTTAACCACAGCACCGCGTTGCCGGGTCAGCTAGTTTATTATAATTCGCACCCTCTTTCCAACCAATTTTTCACTTAAAATGTAATCTCTTCCATTGCTATTGGTTATATGTAATTTATTCTATGAGCAAAAAACCATCCGCGACCGTGAAAATCTCTACAGAATCGATCTATTTTTTTAGGTCGTGTTTTCCATATCTCGCGGGATCGTACCTAACGAAAAGGCGCAAACTCAGCCTGCCTTCCCGCCCCTATGTGAATTTTATATGTGTAACTTCTCCTGCCCCTAAATATTTCATATTTGCTTGAAATTCTATTTCCGTAACTCCGCCCATATCGTCATATTTCATACCCTCCAACTTGCGCGATCAATCTGAGATGACAGCTTCCCGACGGAGTATAAAAAAACGGTGTCAAGACAAAAATACACGTCAGTACTAGGGATTTCAATACCCGCAATTTTTTTCAAAACCGGGAATACGGTGCTAGCATTTTTCAATCCCGGGATCCCGGTGGCGTATTTACAATCCCTACCGCGTTTCAGTCGCGCTACCGACAATTTACATTTTCAATATCAATATTTAAATATTTAAAAATAAAATAATTAATTTCTAGTGTACTTGTACTAGTGTACTAGTGTAGATTATTTTATCTAGATTTTAGAACAATTTTTATTTTTGCGAAGTGATAAAAAATTATCAATGTAGAGGTGTATTTACAAAATACGGGAATAATATCAAAATATAATTATTTAGAAATAAAATTATTAATTTCTAATATACACATCAGAAAGATTATTTGGTCTAGATTTTAGAACAATTTTTGTTTTTGCAATGTGATAAAAAATAACCAATATATAGGTATATTTAAAATGTAAATTGTCGCTACCGCGACTGAATCAGTATAGGTTTTGTAAATACGCATCCCGGTGCTGGCATCGGGAATTTAAATGTTTAAATTGTTAAAACAAATAGGAGGCGCTACAAAAATTATATTTTACTTTTTCAGGTGTTATATGCTGTTACATAATTTTTATAATTAACTCAATTTGTGAGGCGGGTATGGGTACCGCCGTCCGGGCAACTATTTTTTGGATAACCAACACCTCTGCCATAGGCCACCCCAGTGGTTCGCTACGTTTGGTGACTGAGCTATTTAATTATTTTAGTCGTTTTTTTCCCAGATCCCGAAAAAAGCCGTTCGTATTCCATCATTGTTGGTGGAATTAATTTTATTTAATTATTTATTGACGCCCTATTGGGCTTTTACGAGTACACATTAAATACAAATTTCATTTATAACAACACACAAGAAAAGATTACACAAATAAAGCATAAACTACTATAATGTATGACTTTAGAGAACTCGTACGTACAATTCATATACTTACAAGCAACAAAAACATTTAAAAAAATCAAAACGCTTTAAATGTATCGAAGTTTAAATTAAATATGTCAGCCATATCAATCAGTTAGATCATTGCCCAATCTATGTATTCTTTCTATCACAGAGTTCATAGCGAAGTTATTGTTGTAAAATAAAATATTCTTTCTATCACAGAGTTCATAGCGAAGTTATTGTTGTAAAATAAAATATTCTTTCTATCACAGAGTTCATAGCGAAGTTATTGTTGTAAAATAAAATATTCTTTCTATCACAGAGTTCATAGCGAAGTTATTGTTGTAAAATAAAATATTCCGCCTAGTATATTTTGGAGGTATATGTAAGGATAACAAGTTTATAGCATCAGGGCAGTCCAACCTTGAATGAACAATTTTATAATATAATAAGAGGAGATCAAATATTTTTCGCCTTTCAGATAATTTAGATAAGTTAAGTATACTGCGCAAATTGACATAATTGATTTCAATAATAGGAATACCAATTTTGAAATTAATAAAACGTAAAAATTTATTTTGAATTTTTTCAATTTGTGAACAATGAGAGTTGAAATGAGGACACCAAATGCTTGAATTGTATTCAACCTGACTTCTAACCAAAGACGTGTATAGTAATTTTAAGGTTTTTATGTTATTAAAGAACCTCTACAATTGTCACACTGTCTGCCCAGGATCAGGAAACTAGTAGTGCAAGCTTAAACCCGGTGAATCTCCATTATAGACACAGAGAATCCAAAAGTTTTATTTCTTATTTATGAGTATGTATTTCTTGGGCTACCCGTTTTTTAGCAGATAAATTAAAATTAAATTAACAAATGTACATGGAAAGTTAAACTCTTCAAAACCAAATTCCGTTTTTCATTCTGAGCATTTCGATTTTTTTCGGCAACTAAAGGGTTATAAAAAAAACTTTTTGGAGCCGGGTATAAATGTAATCCCCAACCGAAGAAAATTAAACTTTGATCAGACATTGATATATTTAAAATTCTTTTCAAGTACATTAATTATTCTTGTTATGACGTTTGGCATCCGTGTTATGTTTGCAACTGCAGACATTCCGAGAATTGTTTAATAAACTCAATTTTCTGATGAAAAATATGGTGTCAACACGGGTAAAAGTAGCTACATCACATCGTTGAATTAGAAGCAAGGAAGCTTTCAACGATGGTTGTAAATAAAATATAGGTTAGTCCATGCTTAGATAAATAATTCGCTTTTACTCGGGTTTTCCGCATCCCCAGAAATAAGTGGCAACCTACTCCAGGGGCGGATTTGTAGAATCTATTCTTTTTTTTTGCAAAACGCTCTAAATCTCAACTAATTCCACTTTTTATTTCGTTTAATCCAAATTTTCTGTCATACGCTTTTGTTGGTGACCTGACAACGTAACAAAGTGATACTTCATCACTCATTTGAAAGGTCATCAACAGTGATGGAAAAAACTAAGTTTTTTAGGTTACATCAGGTTAGGTTATGGAATTTTTTTTATTACTTTTGATGACTTTTCAAAGGGGTTGTCGTTTTTGTTGAGTTGTTATGGAACCGTGATGGGCGTGGATTTTATTTATTTATCAGTGTTTCTACGATAAATGGAATGTCGCATTTGGAGATGTTTCTGTTCTATTCTTCGCGATAACCCTCCAATCTTTATCTGTAGTCTTGTTCTCCACAAATTCCGTCAAGATTTAACTAAAATTCGATATGTTTAACATCAATGAAGCAAAATTCTAACGACAAGCTTTGTTGCTGTTTGTCTAAATCTGTTTATCTCTTCTGATATATTTTTCTCTTTTTAAAACGCCTTGAAATTGTAATTTTGTAATGTTTTTAAAATGAATAAATTAAATTGAATTAAAACCAAGCGGTTGATGACAACTCAACAAAGTTCAAAGTTCCATTACAAATAACCATTTGAAAAGTAATTTAAAAGTGATGAAAGACAAATATAGCCCATAACCTAACCTGACTTGACCTAAATTTTTTTCGTCACGTTTAATTACTTTTCAAGGGAGAATTCGGGTAGAATAGAAATTTGTTAGTCTGAAACAGAAAAGCTCCCGAACTGCGATATTCCAATTATCGTAGAAACATTAATAAATAAATGAATTCCAAGCACATCCCTGCCATTCAATCTACGTACACAGCACAGACAATATATGGCTGTGGTAGGGTAGACAGTGAGTTCTGACGTCTTGATGTTTGCATGGTCTTTTTGTGTCCGTTTCCTAACCCAATTTCTTTCCTAACGCACCTATTTTCAGCTCGCAAAGTCATTTTCCCTTATTAGCTACGGATCTTGAAAATATCCATTTCAACATCAAAAAATTGCCCTTAACCCCTCCGCAACGTAAGCAGATACATGCGTTAAAAATACGACAGCAGTCAAGTACAATAAGCGTGTTTACACGTCAGCGCGTGTGTCTCCATAGAAACCGTTATAGCTCCGTTATTGTTTTAGTTACATCCGTAAAATAAAAAGTGAAAGGTCGATAGTGAATCATGCTGCACATCTCTATCATAATCAAGTTGTCCATAGAAATACATAAAAAGAACATTCTGTCAGACGCGCAGTCTGACACATAATTTATCCCGCCAAATTTCCTACGGGCGCCCATGTTTTTCAATTGTTCGATTTATTTTAAGAAAGTTTTCGAATAAAGGGTTAGAACTCGGATGGAGCGAGGTTTTAACATTACCTCTATTGAAAAATAGGCGGCGCGTAAGGTCGGAATAGTGTCTATTATTACATATTACCACTGCTTAGGTGTAGCTAAACCTAAACATATACTAACTATGAAACGGCACATAACAATCTAATAAGTTAGCCGGTAAAAGTATCTCTAAATAAAAATACGCACTAATAAATAGATCAATAATTGCGTCACGTTTTATTTTATTTTTGTTTTTTAATGTGTGACATATTTGAAAATTTGAATAGGCCAATACGTCATTCATCATTCAAACATTGGCACTGCGTAATGAATGGTATTGTTTCTCGTGCAATAATTCACAATACCTTTGGTATTCAAATGTTATATTATAGAAGCGCGTCGAGTATGGGACATTTTATCGGTGTTTTTAATTTCTCCATTGATTAATGTTAATCAATATCTCGTCATCAATCTGTTCTTGATTTGCCTCTTGGCAAATGATTCCTTATTATGGTCGAAAACAAAACAAAACAAATAGCTGCAATTAAAAAAAAATTGGAGTGTGTAATTCGCGTGCGATAGAAGTGAAACTAGAAAGTCGCTAGATGTCGCTTTCTTTTGCCTGTTTATTTTAAAGTGGTTTGAAGATTGGATATTTTTTAATTTTTTTATTTTATTTTATTTATTTATTTAACGCCCAATGGGCTTTTACATTTTGGTAGTACAAATAATTCATTGATTTACAAAAACAAAAATGTTTATTTTTTTTTGATTTTGTGGGATTCGAACCTCCGTCCGCTGGATTTCTCTAGCCGCTGAGATTTGTGACGCACTATACCGCTGCGCTATGGGACGCGCTCGGTGAGGCACTAATTTACGCATTATATTCCGACGACCCGTAAAAAAACAAAGCGGCCGATGAGCGCAGACCTATCGTCGTTTCCGTTTCATCCGAATTTCAAATCACTCTAACGGGGCTAAGAAAGTTTCACTTTAAAAAAAAGTTTGTCCAGATTGGCTTTAACAGTGTGTTTTATTCGATGACGCGTACAAAGTACTATCGACATATGCTGCTATGAATAAAACTATAATAACGTGAACATGTCAATCTTCCCATATACATTCTCGAGTTTATTACGTTGAAATGCTCCCTCTAATCTCTAATGCGTGCTCTATACTCTACCCGAGGTATCCTGAACGCGGGTGTAGTTAAAACGCTCGTCTCACCTCGCCGTTGTTTTGTCTTCAACGCCCGAGTCAAAAGGGCGCGATGATTGCTGTGTAGAGCGGAATGATAAAATAGGCGAACATTAATCGAATTAGAATCCAAGCAATCACTGAACGATACAAGATCGGATAGGTAGCACTCGGGCTTGGATGCACATTCGTGTAGCCCAATCCCGCCCTGAGTCATGTTGCGAAACTAATATAGCGCACCCACTATGTTATTTAGGTCTATTCTCCCTTGGAAGGAAGACGTAACCGCGGATGGGTTCGCGTTGGCGTAAGCTTATTACCTTTACGCGATTTTGAGCTTTGGATCCTCGAGCGGCCGCGGGGGCTCGTTTGTTCGTTTTCTTTCCTGGCACACGTTTTCCCGTTTTTTCAGTCGACTGTCAGATGTTTGCGCGGCCATACCTGCTCATCACACATAATGGCCAACAAATTTCGTTATAATATTCCTTTATATATTATATTATCGGTGTTTTTTGTGATGTGTTAACGGACTTCATTTGTGGTTTTGTGATATGGTAGAGTAGTTTAGTGTTGTGAAAAGTTGTCTGTCAGGTTGAAACCGCAATTTTTGACACATTCAGTTTTTTTCGTGTTTTATATTTGTGGTTGTTTTGAAGAAAATTAATTATATCGTATTTATTTTATATGATGTTCAGTGCTAAATTTCGTTGTGTTTGATATCTTCGGCATTCGTATTGTGCAGTTTTAAACGAATGAAAACAGTGTTATTTTTTATTTCTTCAAATACAGCAAACTTATTTTGTAGCACCATTTTAATTGAAAATAATAAACATTTCATTTTAACAATTTTCATTGTTTAGATTTAACCGACATGAGCAATGCTCACCTCATAGGAAATTCCTGATGACTGAGCGTTGTTCACAAAATATGTCGATTGTATCTAAACAATAAAAAGTGGTTACAACAAAGTGTTTGTTATTGGTAATATTTTAGGATAGCTGGACACGCAATGCGAATATTTTTTTTAAATAACACTTCGATTCACCTCAATTACTATGAAATATAGCTATTTACGTCAGAGAGATGGTAAAAGATGCACTAGGTTCAATTTTCATTAAAGTTTCAAAATTTCATGGGTTTTGATAATTCTGCAATATTTTTTTCTTGTTGACGTATTCGTGTTAAGCGTGTTCAATTACGCCAAAAGTTTACTTTATTATTTTTACAGGTGTTTTTAATTTTTATCTATTAGTTTACTTGAACATGATTCTCAACGAAGTGATTCTCACATCAGGTGCGTATTAGAATACATCCTATATATTTTTCTTGCTTTTATGTTTTTGATCCATAGAACGCACTCTTTTTTTAAATTCCAAAAATTCTCTTTTATTATTCTACTAGCTTTTGCCCCACAGCGCCTCCTCCACCCTTCCTATCCCCATTCCAATCCCCCCCCTCCTCCTCTCCCCCGCCCACTCTCACCCCTCTCCCCCCCCCCCCCCCTCCCCCCACAAACCCCCCTCGCCCCTCACCCTCACCCCCACCCTCCACCCTCCCCCATCCCCCCTCCACATCCTATCCCCCCTCTCATCTCCCCCCCTCCCATACCCGTTACATTCATTTTTCAAAACAGCTCGCGTGCCACCTATTGCAATTTTTGTATATAAATTTCATAATGCCAGAGCTCTAAGCTATAGCTTATAGCCTATTCTGATGTATGAGCTATATTATTGTAAAGTTTCATTAAAATCCATTCAGTAGTTTTCGCGTGAAAGAGTAACAAACATACATCCATACAAACTTTCGCCTTTATAATATTAGTAGGATAGGATAGTAGGATATTTATCTATTCTTGCATCAGAACCGTGATAGAACAGTTTTTATCTGGGTTGTTCTACCTTACTTATTGTACCTTACTGTATCTGCTCTCCCCCACCAAAAATAGCTAGATGATGAATTTGGATTTTTTTTTTTTTCTTTTTTTCGCAAAACACAATACATAGGTACTTTATTATTAACTAGCAGAGCCGGCCACACATTGCTGTAGCTAACGAAACCTTTATAACCAACGCCATCTGTTAAATCAAATCCACACCGCCCGTTTGTCATCTACACAAAACCTTGACAAATTATTTACCTAAAAACCTTCCTCATGAATCACTCTATCCATTGGTGAAAACCGTATGAAAATCCGTTGCGTAGTTTAAAAGGTCTAAGCGCACTTACAGCGTGAGCGACTTCATTTTATACTTAGTAAAGATAAAGATAAAGATGTTAGTGCATGTATTTTGAAGTTGCCTTATGTTTGCCTTGTCGATGTTAAGTCCTAGCTAGATCATAATTATATTGCCTATTCTGAGGAATTAAAAATATATTATTGTGTTGGATATCGAAATATTCTGTTAAGTCGTACCTACCTTTTTTTTTACTGTTTAAAAAAATATGTACTGTTGTAAATATTCAGTGGGTTCCGAAATTGTAATTTACAGTTTGTCAAATAAGAGTAGAAAATATATGAGGGCGCCACTGTTGATCAAATGGAAATACTAAACACATGACTCATGGTGTTAAAGTAAAGCTGTGTAACCTACATTTTTATAAAAAATTAAAAGGGCATAATAGTGGAAAAAATATTTTTTCATTGTCGTATACCCGCCGATCTCAAAATTAGAATTCCGTATAGGTATATTATTATTATACCTTTGCAATTTTGTGTTAACATACTGAAGAATAACTATAATGTCATAAAATATAAAGCACAGTTTAGAAATTGCTCACATTTATTTAATACTAGATAAAGTACCTGGCGTTGCCTGGGCTTTAGATCATGTCTCTAATTTTAGATCTGAATTTATTTAACTCATTCAGATCTAAAAGTACTGTAACTAAACTCACCATTAGTGATTCTTCCTTTCTATCTATTGTTAAATTCAAATTTATGTAAAATAAATTAAAGCAAATCGCTTTATAAATCACCTTTTAATCAAATTTATGTCACGAAGATTTTTTTTTTTTAAATGTGGTGTACTGTGTTCTATACATTCAGTGTCATTGCACTTCAAAAAAATATTTGACAGTTAAATTCGTGTTGCCAGTCTACAAATTTAGTAGTTCAAGTTTTTATATTTTCTACTCTTATTTGACAGACTATACGTGAGTTTTGAAAAAGGAAGAACATTAGGTAATATTTTTTTAACAGGTCTTCGGCAATTCCATCATTATACGAGTATAACTCGTCTAAGTTCTAGGGCTCCTTTCTTTCTAGGTCAAATAATCAATTTGTTAAAGGATAATATTACATCTCGTAGTTTCTTACCTTGGTGAGATTTTGTTGTTTGATTTTGTTCCAAGATAGATATGTGTTTTTGGTACATTGTGGTAGCCCTCACTGTTATTGTCAAATCATTTGATTTTTACATTTTATAACTAAGTTATTTTCTAGTAATGTTTTCTGATATTGTAAATACCTTCCTTTTAATAGAGTAAGTGCACTAGATGAATCCCTTGCCCAAAAAAGAGAACTACTGTTATATTAATCATACCGATCGTCCCGTTAATTAGTCAGACATCTCCAAATATTATGTTTTGAGATAATGTAGAAAGCAATATTCGAGTGCTACCCATAAATCAAATATTATTTACACGTATCTGTGTTTTACATAATTATTATGCTATAAAATAACATCTGGAAGCATAACGGTAGGTCAGTTCCACAAATATTTTAAATTGCTCTAAAATGTATAAAGTTAATATTATGAAACAGAAAATTCTCATTTTATGCAGTCCGTTGGGTAAACTTGTCAGTCAATCAATATATCGTAAGGGAATAGGTACCATCGAAATGGACGGACAGACAGAAATAGGTGCATTCAATTTATAGCTATATAGTTATTGGTAATGTATATCTGGTGCTCAATGCTAGAAATGCCTACGTCAAATTTAAAATCGCCCAGGATTGAAGATGGTTTTTCTAAATATTTAATGTCAAAAAAATATTCAGACTGCTAAATTAGTTAGGTCACAATTTCATCATTCTAGCGAATCTAGAGCACCTGACATGTATTCACGGCATTCAAATAATAAATGTTTTAGAGTACTTTCTGGTACCTAAATCAAATAACTAAAAATTGACCTTCTAGCATTAACACCTGGATATATTTTTACGTGAATTCTCAACACATAGAATAAAGTTTATTCTACGACCCCACAAGAGTCGCAACGGTTTATGGAGCCAGTGGGATGGCATCCCCGATTGAGCTTTGTTGTGATGATTAAAGTTGTGGAGAGGAGAATCAGATGAGGAAAAATGATGGATGGATGGATGGGTGACCTGACTAATCAGATCTGGTGACCAAACGCTATTAAAACCACTTCAATACATACTTTTATTTCGTAATTTTTGTGAAAAGCCGGGGTATACCCGTTAAAAAAGAAGAAGATGGAGAGATATGTAAACACGAATGTTAGAGAGAGCGCGCTAGTGTTAAAAACGATAATTTTTAAGCGAAAATTGGGAAAATGTTAATAAAACACTACTCATTTAAAATACAGCAAAAATCTCGTGGGGATTGTCTAAAATAGCATATAAAGAAACGCTGTGAATTTTTTCATACATATAACTTGAAAATAACTGAAAAAAACGTTTTTGTAATATTTTTCGGAGCGTACTTTGCGATTTTTTTCTATCGAGGGAATTTCATCATTTGGCTTCAATTCTGCGTGGGGAATATTATCTTCAAGAATAACACATGTTTTTTAAAGAGCTTTAAAACTTAAGGTACCTATTTTAGGAAAATATGTAATAAATCGGTAGACATGCGGGAAGCGGGGCCTTAAAGGCACTGAACAAATCTAGGACATAACTCACGACTATTATAATTATTATGGCTTATTTTAAATATTATATGGTAGGTACTTTATCATTCACACGATTAGACAAATGAAAACTGCTATTTACAGATGTCGCGGAATGTGAAAAGACTTACGTTTATTTGGTAATTTGCCAATAATTCCTGTATCTAACAGACAATGTATCCAAATTGATTGCATGTAATATTTTAAACTGGTCTAGAGGTAGTCTAGTTTTCATGTCAACCAGACCGACCGGTATTCGACACGCAATCTTGCGCTGTTGTGGCCGATCTTTCGTTTGTGCACCAATGGCATATAATCATTATTCTAGGCACGGACCGTTGACAATTTGCCAAAATTTCCGATTGTCATTGCACAGATAATTTGAATGAAATGATAATGTTGTAGTATTGCTGGCATACACGTGACATGCCAACGGACTCATAACCTTGGGCTTCTAATGTGTGTGCTGTCATAAAGGATGGGCCAAAACTAACCACGATAATGTTGGCTGGGTTAGGCGGGTTTAGGTATTATGATAAATACACTCATTTTTGCTTCAAGATTCTTGATTGTGTAACGGTGTACCGTTTCGAATGACTACTGCGGGGTTAAAGGGGACTGCGGGCGGGTGTTCAAAACAATTTCGAACTAGTTTGAACTCCTATCGGTGAGCACAAATACTTACATTCAAACGTGCGCTCTTTAACCCCTTAGGCTCGACGGCCGGCGTGGTCTAACGGTAAGACTCTTGACTTGCAATCCGAAGGTCGGGGATTGAATCCCGGCGGCGTATTTACAATCCCTACCGCGTTTCAGTCGCTTTAAATTTTCAATAAATATCAAAATTTAAATATTTAGATATAAAATTATTAATTTCTAATATACACATTGGAAAGATTATTTTATCTAGATTTTAGAACAATTTTTGTTTTTGCAAAGTGATAAAAAATTATCATTAGAGAGGTGTATTTACAATATATGGGAATAATATTAAAATTTAAATATTTAGAAATAAAATTATTAATTTCTAATATACACATCAGAAAGATTATTTTATTTAGATTTTAGAACAATTTTTGTTTTTGCAATGTGATAAAAAATAACCAATATAGAGGTATATTTAAAATGTAAATTGTCGTTACCGCGACTGAATCGGTATAGGTTTTGTAAATACGCACCCCGGCGTGGGCAAATAAATTTGTTTTAATGATTTGTGTTATTTCACAATGAATTCATTTAAAATAATGTACAGTATATTTGCGGCACGTTCCAGAGTGGGAGATGCTCTCAGTGTCGCCCCGGTGTAAGACCACCATTCAGAATTGAAACGTTGCTTGAAATGGCGTTAGCCGTGTTTGGTGACCAGATCTGAATAGCCAGGTACTTCCCTACCTTCCTCTTTCCCATCTCCTTCCCATCCCACTACTTTTAGCCTCACAACATACCCCAATTGGAGATGCCATAGTCTCACTGACTCCCAACGGGAGCATCTGGGACTCTTGTTAGGTATTCATATGAACAAAAATAAACAAAAAAGGCTCAGGCTAATTTGTTCGTTTTTCAGTACAACTCGCATAGCTATCATAGAAAACGTTGTCTCCCTTACTGTCATGGTTAGAAATATGATCTAAACGGTGTTAGGACGAGAAAACACCACGTTTTACATTCAGATGTTAGATCTAACAGTTAACCGAAAATAATAAAAAAACTGCACTCTTTTTGATAATTAAATAGCCCTCATAATATCTACTTAATTAACTTTTTTGAAAATCATATTCTTTAGAAAATGATCGTAAAACGTTTAAATATTGTGCTGAATTTTTTATAATAAAATAAAACACGGTTTTGGCTATTTTTTCTTTATTAAATCAAGACAGGTGGCTGGTGTTAAACGGGAATTTAAACTTTATCGCCATCTACATAATGTGTGTCTGTTAGCTGCCTGATCCCGAATTTTTATGTCTGTTTACTTGTCACTTTCTGAACACTCTGCATTTTGCAAATTGGAAAAATGCCAAATATTATTTTAAATGTTGTTGCTTTCGACAATAACAACTGCATTGATGTCTGCTTTCAAAGTTAAACAACAAAACATTACGAAGCCGAAAAAAGCAAAACATAAACGTCTGTTTTGATTTTTTTCAACAAATAACACATTGTTAACGTGTAAAATTTCTATTGATTTTAACTTTTATTAAATGATTTTTCTTTTTATCTTCTTGATATCATACTTTTAAATTGACGGGTTATATATTTTTAATTGTGATAAGGCATTCGAATCGGGAAAATGTCATGACTCGATGAATTTGAGGAGAGGTAAAAGACAGTTAGAGTTTACCTGGCTTTTCAGAGATGGTCACTATACATGGCTTAAGTCATTTGAAGCAACGTTACCAGGGTGATACTAAGGGTATCTTTCTTAAGTCATTACATAGATATCACCTATTTGAATAGTATTACACAAAATTCGGCGTAGGTATGTGTAGTAAAACCTGTGTAAATCAAAATTCCACTCTTGCAATTTTTTTTATAAAAACATTCGTATCTTGGTTAGAACTAAATGTTTTCAATTTTACTTTCACTGCTACTTCTACGCGATGTATAATTTCCCAATTTTCTATCGATTCGACCTTTCTATGCATGCACGAGTGTGACATTTGAAAAATTGAAACTGACGTCGCTATACCTATAATTAAACATATTGATTTTGGTTGTGTGTGATTTGAAATATTCCTGGGTAAATGAATGAATGTTATTAAAAAAAAATTGGACCCATAATACAAAAAATTATTTTATTTTGATTTAATTAAAAATTCTATAATTGAAACTTGCTGAAGTCCCCGGCGATGCACGGGCTTAACACAGAGTTTACGAAATCAAATATATACAGTGACCTTCCTCTTGTTTTGAAGGTCACATTTGTAAAATTTCATCAACCTTGGCATAAAACTTTAGATTTTTTTTATATTTCAACCAATCTACACAAAACCTCGACAAATTATGTACTTATACCTGAATAATTCACTTTATCGACAGTTTCATTCAACGGAAACTGTTCTTCTGCGGTTAATTTCAGACTTGATCATCGGGATGGAAGCAGGTAAGTTGGGTTTGGTATCTGTTCTTGACATGAGTGCGGCATTTGACACGGTAGATCATAGTATTTTATTAAATGTGCTTGAAACCGAATTTGGCGTTCGAGGTGATGTTCTCCAATGGATGAAATCATACCTGTCTGGACGAGTAGCCTCAGTAATTTTCAATAATTCTACTTCACCTGAAACTCCCATAGAATGTGGAGTTCCCCAGGGTTCTGTCTTGGGTCCCATTCTTTTCATTCTCTATACGAATCGCCTCGAGAAACTCATTCAATCAGCTGGCTTTGAATCACAAGGCTATGCAGACGATCGTTTCATTTTCAAGTTTTGTTCCCCGGATGAAAAAGACGTCCTTAAAAACGAGGTGGTTAGTTTTATTAACACAGTCTCAAGTTGGATGTCTGTCAATAAACTCAAACTTAATCCGACCAAGACGGAATTTATTTGGATAGCTTCTCCTGGAAGGCAAGCCCTCGTCGACTCTAATCCAATCCATATTCAGGGCACAGATATAATCCCTTCTACAGAAATAAAGTTTCTAGGTTTCACTATAGACAATAGTCTTTCTCTTGAATCACAAATTTCAAAATCTGTAAGTTCAGGCTTTTTCCATCTAAGGCAGATAAAATCAATCAGGCGTTGCCTTCCCTCTGATGGAGCAAAGTCACTCATAAATTCGTTCGTTGTCTCACGTATGGACTATTGTAATAGTGCGTATGCTGGCTTGCCTAAAAAACAATTCAATAGAATCCAGTCCGTTTTTAATGCTGCGGCGAGAATGATTTTTGGTGAATCTAAGTATTGCCGTATAACCCCGCTTCTAAAGGATCTTCATTGGCTTCGATGCCCTGAAAGAATAGAGTTCAAGATCTGCTTAATGACCTTCAAAGCATTGCAAGGAATGGCGCCAGCCTATATATCGGAACTATGTGTCCGACAAAACTTAAGCGATAGGCAGCTTACTCTAAGGTCAGCAGATCAAGATGTTACTAATCGTTTAATCGAGCTTTCTAGGTCAAATCGAGCCGTTTACTATGATCGATCTTTTCGTGTAACTAGCCCGCTCATTTGGAACAAACTTCCCTCAGCTCTTACTAATATCCAGAACTTGGCTGAATTCAAAAGAGCTTTAAAAACAAACTTATTTAAAAAATCATACCTTTCATGAATTTTAACTCCTTTTCAATCTACTATAATAAGCCATGTTCCTCAAGTTTCTGGAAATTGTTTGGTTTCGATTACCTCTTTACTATAGTTTTATGTGCACTCTGAATTTGTATTATTTCTAAATGTTAACTGCCTCCTGTTCTATATAATTTAGTTTAAATGATTCTTGTTGAGTGGCACAGTGATGGTTTATCATTATATATTGTCCTGTGCCAAAACAGCACTCACTATTGTTGTTAATATTGTTCTTTAGGAATTGCTTTGTATATTTTTGTATATTCGTTATTTCACATTATTTAATTAATTTTTTAAGGACTCGTAAGGAACACTGTAGGTTAATTTTAAGTTTATTATAATTAAGCGCACTTGAAGTGAAACATCACAAAACTGCGCTATATAAATACAACGTTATTATTATTATTTATCTATTGGTGAAAACCGCATGAAAATCCGTTCAGTAGTTTTTGAGTTTATCGTGAACAGACAGGCAGACAGACGCGGCGCAGAACTTTTATATATAATGTGTAGAGATGTGTATTTCTTTTTTTTATTGACTTTGTTCATTCGAAGGGTAAATTTCTGACGTCTCACTAATTTGTCAAAAAAACGATATTATTACGTATAAACATTTTATGAATATTTTCATCTTCACAAATTCTTCAATTATAATATCCTGTGATTTTTCTCTTCATTATTTCATGTTATAAAACTATTATTATTATTCTGTAAGTGTTTTTTTTTAATCAACAATCAGCTAACATGTTTCTTTCCCAAAAAGGTTAAAATAAAACCAATTTTCTTATCTGCAAAATGTCCGCGATTTTTCTAAAACGGAAACACTCCTCACGTACCTACACGTTGGGAATTTTTAACGGAGAAGTCGCCAGATGTAACCTCAAATGTTAAAAGTGGGTATGCCAAACGTTAGTCAAGCTTAATCCCGTGACGTCACTATGTCCCCGAAAGGTTTTCCTGCCCGGTCACGTCAATGTCCCTATTATATGCCACCCCTTTTCTCCCCCACAGCCTTATCTGGGGGAGGAAATTCTTTGCTAAGGCAGTTGACACAGAATTAGTCGAATTAGCCCGGGCTGTGAACCAATTTATTTATTTTACAATCATTTGAACACAGGTACGTTAATTATGAATTTCAGTGTATTTATTAAACATTCGTAATATTTACCATTAGTGTATGGAACGTGTCGTAGGAATCCGTGTGCATCTAACGAGTGCGCGAAAGCTTTTGACAACCATGGAAATTCAAGAATGGAATTTACGCTCCCACAGAGTACCATGCCGCCAGCACGACAATCTGAGAGCTGCTATTGGCTAGCGGAATTATGTGCATGTGGTGCCCCTTCCAAATGACTTGTCTACAACGCTATTATGTCCTTTAACTAACTAATCAATTGAAAACATAAATGAAATTGATAATGAATACATGCAGCAGCCTCATTGGACTGGAAAACACATCTGAATAACCACCTAATGCTTCCACAAGGGACTCCAGACAGCAATGATCAACGCCAAGGAAATGGCTGACTATTTACGTCACCCCCACCATGCGACCAGCCGAGCCACTATTGGTCAATTCTGAACAAAGGAAAAATCTGAATCGTAAATATTTACGAAAGCGAATTCATCTTCCGAAAAATTTGGAGCTCAATTTCGAGAAATTGGGAATAATTTGGATCAAGAAATAAACATCATCACCTAAAAATGAGTATGTACTACAAAAACAACCCAAAAACTGACGTCTATCAGTGATTGTTGCACTTTAAGAAAAATATTTACTGTTTAAAATTGTACCTTATATCACATATGTATACTTGTACCTTTTCTTGTAAACACAATAAAAATGATGTGAAGCTTTGGGATCCTGAGTTGGTAAAATCTTGGCAATAACTATCACACATAATTTTACACAGCTGACTTCCAATCGTAGCGACCAGGGAAATTACCTAAAACAAGTACCTTAGAAAAATTAAGGAGGTTCTGTCCCCCAAAAATCCGACCTGAGTTTGCCCTATAAAAATAGAAGTCAAACCGGTAGGAAGTCAGTTCAAAACTATCAGCCAAGAAGAAACAATACCTACTCAAGATACCAACAGTCTCCAAGTTCAAACCTCTTTTCAAGTGTTTTAATCAGTCTTAGATTCAGTTTACCTCTCCCAGTATCCCAGTAACCTAAAATCCTAAAAATCCCAGTCTCCCACAGTCTCCAAAGTGAAAAATATTTATTTTAATCCAGTACTCAAATCAGTTTTGCCATTATACCTAGAAGCATTTTTTGTCAAAGTAGTAAATTCATTTAAAAGACCAGTGGCATTCCAAAATCCACTGGCGTACCAAACTCCATTGGCGTGTCATTGTGGCCAGCTCCCTATTATATTTAGTTTATGTACAAACGTCTAGTACATTTGGTCCTTCGAGCCGGATCTACACATAACACGCCTTCAGTCTTACCCAGTGGAAATGCCGTCTCTTCGCAGTGGCCGTAAGACCCCGACATCTTCCGAAACATCGCTGTCTAAACCTAACGCCCCGGGAACAAGCCGAAACATGCCAGTGGCATCCCGTCGGACCCCGGGCCCACGCACCGTAGACATCGATGAGACGCCATCCAGCGGAACCCGCCACGATCTATCTGGTGCGAACCCTGCCAGGAACCCTGACCTCATCACTCTTGACCAACCTGCTCCAGAATGTGTCGCCAAGAGCCTCCACGGATCCAACAGTAAAAGCAGCGAAACAACTTCTGAATCAACTGAAGACTCCCTGCGATTGCTGCGCCGAGAGATGCGCATCCGGGACAGACGTCACGCCAAGCAGACAGCCAATCTGCTCGCAGCCCTGAACGCTGCAACACACCAAGCAGTCAGCCAACCTACCCAGGAGCCCGCACCAACCAGCCCGACCCTGCGAGCCAACCTCGGTCAGGCAGTAATTCAAACCCAGGCACCAACCGGCCCGTCTACGAACGAGTTCGCAACGAGATATGCCACTCGAGTACACACGTCAGACGGCCCGTCTACCGGAGAGTTTGCAACGAGATATGCAACAACTCAAGTACACGCACCAACCGGCTCTTCTACTAATGAGTTCGCAACGAGATATGCCACTCAAGTACACAAGCCAGCCGAAGAGTTTGCAACGAGATATGCAACTACTCAAGTGCATGCACCAACCGGCCCTTCTACTAATGAGTTTGCAACGAGATATGCCACTCAAGTTCACAAGCCGGCCGAAGAGTTTGCAACGAGATATGCAACTACTCAAATGGACACATCAGCCGGTCAGCCTACCAATGAATTTGCTGTAACCGATCCAACCGGATACGCCGCCGCCGCCACCCAAGAGTACACACTACTGACGGGCCCTGCGAAGAACATCCCTACGGCCGAATACAGCCATATCGGACCCGAGCGCCCACTTTACAACACAGCAGGGTACCAGCATCATCCAGCCTCCTCCGGCCAGGATTCCCCATTATTTACACCACCGCACACAGCCAATCAGACAGCACGGCACACCCGAGAATGGTTGCAGCATGGCAACGACCCACTGGCCCAGATCGCCTCCGTGATGGCAGAGGCCCTTCGCTCTTCTAGAACGCAAGATAGCCCCCGCACATTAGAAGATGATTCAAGAATGGCTGCCCTCATTGCCAGGCAATCCACAGCAAAAGATTTGCCTACCTTCTCCGGAGACCCCCTTGAGTGGCCCACCTGGAAGGCACAGTACGCTCAATCCACCGCCACCTGCCAAATGACTCCGAGCGAAAATCTCATTCGGCTGCAGCGCGCCCTCAAAGGCAAGGCACGAGATACCGTGGGTCCCCTACTAATGGATCCTGCGCAAGTCCCAGAGATCATCAGCGTCCTCGAGCAGCGATACGGCAGCGCTAACTCCATAGCAAAATTTATGCTAGACAAGGTTAAAAAACTACCTTACCTCACGACCGAGGTATCACTCGAGGATCTGGCAGATTTCTCCGGGACGGTACAAAACCTGGTGGCATCTCTCCGGATCCTGAAAACCGAAGGTTATCTCACCAATCCTGCATTAATGAATGACGTCACTGACAAAATGCCAAGTTCCCTGCGTCTGGCATGGCTAATCGAGATCCGCAAACAACACGCTCCGGCCACCATAACCCAGCTCGCTGCCTTTCTGAAAGAGGTGTCAAACGCAATTCCAAACAGTGGGATGGTGGACCACATACGATCTCGACCACGCCGTGAACAAATACATGCCGGGTACCAGGAGGAAGAAGAGAGTGATCGCATGCGACTTCTACCGAGCCATGAGCAAATACATGCCGGACATCAAGAAGAAATCAGGGATGGCCCAAAAGAAAAGATTGCCCCCATAAAACGCAAAGTAAACGAGGAACATACTTACCCTGGACCAAGCCGAAAAAGAAAAACTGCTGATGAAAGCTGCGCCCAATGTGGCGGCGATCATAAAACCCGCGAATGCAAAGAATTCGCAGCCAAAGATGTTGAACTCCGATGGGAAACTGTACGCACGGGAAGATTATGCCGCAAGTGCTTAGAAAAACACCACTCACGAAGCTGCAAAATAAACCAATGGTGCAAAGTAGGAGATTGCAGATCCCCACACCACCCCCTGCTACATAATCCCGAGTTCGTACGAAAAAGCGCCGTGGAAAATGTCAACTTGTGACGCCAGGACTCCGGACAGAGAGTACTATTAAAAATTGCGCCAGTCATATTAAGCGCTCCAAACAAAGAAGAAGTGTCAGTGTTCGCTCTCCTGGATGAAGGATCCACAGTAACACTTGTCGACGCTGACACCGCAATACAAGTCGGAGCAAACGGCCCAGTTCACGGACTGCGAATCCACGGCGCGAAAGGAATGTGCACCTCCGACAATCTCTCCCAACGAGTGAGACTAAGAATACGAGGTGCAGGCAACAGTAATACATTCCACATATCTGCCAGCACAATAAGCAACCTCAACCTGCCGGAGCAACAGACCCAAGGAAGGTCGGTCGTCCCGAAGCTGCTAATAGGCCAAGATAACGCTCACCTGATCGTGTCAAGGGAAGTTCGTGAATGCAATGATACTACGCGAATAGCATCACGCACCGCACTAGGATGGATCGCTCATGGGGGAGTCAACCCCAGAGATAATAACACGACCACCACTTTGGCACTACAACCAGAAACGGCCGCAGACATACAGTTGAGGGAGCTAGTAAAAACCAACTTCGCCATCGACTCCCTCGGAGTAACATCAGCCACCAGAGTCAATGCAAGCGAACAACAGGCAATTGCACTTATGAATGCAACTACCCGTCCTCTTCCTGTAGGAAGGTGGGAAACCGGTCTACTATGGCGCAAACCAGAAGCCACGTTACCTGACAATCGGCAGTGTGCGCTGAAACGACTTCTGTCCCTGGAGAAAAAGCTAGAAAAAGACAAAAATCTAGCAGTGGCCTACAACGACAAAATAAATCAACTTATCAACAAAGGCTATGCCAAGAAGTTATCAAGCCATGAAGCTTCCACCACCACACCTCGCAAATGGTACCTGCCCCACTTTGCAGTAATCAACCCAAATAAGCCAGGAAAAATCAGAGTGGTGTTCGATGCCGCAAGCCGATACCGAGGAACCTCCCTCAACGACCAGCTGCTTACTGGTCCTGACCTGCTGTCCTCCCTCCTGGGGAATATAATACGCTTCCGGGAAGGAAACATCGCTATTGCTGCAGACATCAAAGAAATGTTCCTGCAAATAAAAATAAGGCGAGAAGATCAGTCGTCCCAGCTATTCCTGTGGAGGACATCACCCCATCACGAACCAGACACCTATCAAATGTCATCGATGATGTTCGGAGCCACCTGTTCCCCAAGCAGTGCCCAATTCGTCCGAAATAAAGTGGCTGAAACATACGAGCACGAGTACCCGGCCGCCGCAAAAGCCGTACGCACCAAGTTCTACATGGACGATTACCTAGATGCAGCAGACACACCCAATGAAGCTGCTGCACTCGCCCAAAGTGTAAGTGCCCTGCTCGCGAAAGGAGGGTTCCACTTGACAAATTGGGCGTCCAACAGCCCGGCGGCCCTAGCTAGCGTACCTATAGAAGACCGTGCCAGCTCCACGATACAAATCAGCAGCGGAGGTCCGGAAACAGAGCGAGTGCTTGGTTTAATCTGGGACCCCACCACAAACCGCTTCCTGTACTCATTTCGTGAGGCAATCTCCCACGACACGGCCACACAACCTACCAAGCGGCAACTATTATCTATAGTAATGAAGATCTTCGACCCAGTCGGCTTCGTTGCCTGCCTTACCATCAGATCTAAGATGCTACTGCAAGCAGTGTGGCGCTCAAGCGTCGGCTGGGATGAACCCATTGCCCCTGAACACGCCCAGAGATGGACAGACTGGCTAAATCTGTTGCACACGAACAGCATCTCAATCCCGAGACGTTGCCTCTACAACAAATTAAACAACGTAACACTACACCTTTTCTGCGATGCATCAGAGCAAGCTTGCTGTGCCGTGGCCTACTTCACCGAAAAAATAGGTGGATCCTTACGAGTAACATTCCTTGCAAGTAAATGCAAGGTAGCGCCACTGAAGCCTCTCTCCATTCCACGCCTCGAGCTTCAAGCCGCCCTCATAGCAGCGAGACTAGCCCAGACGATCCAAAAAGAAAGCAAAGCCCTGATATCCCGCACCTGCTTCTGGACAGACTCCACAACTGTACTATGCTGGTTACGCACGGACCCACGCGCCTACTCAACCTTTGTGGCAAACCGATTGGGGGAAATAGACGAACTAACCAACATACCCGACTGGAAATGGGTACCCACAAAACTCAATCCCGCTGACATAGGAACACGAGACTTAGAGGTGCCAGACTTAACACCAGAAGGAAGATGGTTTACTGGCCCAGCCTTTCTCACTTCCCCGGAGGGTGCGTGGCCAAAAGAACGGGCACCCGCCCACAGGCCTGACGACCTGACACTAGAAGTCAAACCTCACTACGTTGGCCTTGTGTCCACCAGGGGCGAAGCACTCCCATCAGTAGAGCGGTTCTCCTCATGGCACCGGCTGATTCGCTCCACCGCTTGGATCCTCCGATTTATCAGACGATGCAAGATGGGGCCCAATAAACCAGTAGAAGGCCCACTACTAGCCGATGAGATAAAAGCAGCAGAACACAGATGGATCAAAAGGTCCCAGGAAGACGCTTTCACAACTGATCTACACATCATCCGACAAGGTCAAAAACTGCCTGCTGGCAGCCGCCTCAACTCCCTGAACCCATTCTTTGGACCAGATGACCTACTACGAATGGGGACCCGACTACAAGCCTTGGAAAGAACAAAGAGTGTGGCCCGAACTCCCATAATACTGGACGGCGACGAACCCTACACTCGACTTCTTATCAGTCACTACCACAAAAAGGCGGATCATCCTAGTACTGAGAAAACAGTAGCAGAAATACGCAATCATTTCTTCATAATACGACTACGCACAACAAGCAGGAAGATAACGCACGCCTGCCCCACTTGCTTCATACGACGCAGCAAACCGACTCCACCTCTGATGGGCGCATTACCACCATCCCGCCTGATGCATCACGTCCGCCCATTCACACACTGTGGGCTTGACTATTTCGGCCCTATGGCTATCACGGTCGGTAGGCATCGAGAAAAACGATATGGAGCCATCTTCACCTGCCTCTCGACACGCGCCATTCACCTAGAACTAGCCGCTTCACTGACTGCTGACTCGGCCATCATGGCCCTACAAAGAATGACCGCCCGCAGAGGACAACCAGCAGCCATGTACTCGGACAACGGGACAAACTTTCACGGAGCTGACACCGAGATGAGGGACGCCCTGCTGTCAATAAGTCAAGACGCCAGAATGATTGACGCAATAGCTACCCAGGGCATCGAGTGGCACTTCATACCACCACTAAGTCCGCACATGGGGGGAGCTTGGGAAAGATTAGTACGATCAGTAAAGAAAGCCCTAAGCGCTACACTAAAGGAAAGAGCACCAAAAGAAGAAACGCTACTCACCGCACTTGCAGAAGCTGAGTTTGTGGGTCAGCCGGGAAGCGCCCTCAATTATCCTTCTACGACAAAAAAGAAGAGGAAACATGCCTACGCCGCCAGTGGCGCATCGGACAACAACTTGCAGACACCTTCTGGAGGCGATGGCTGCGGGAATACCTAACTACCATGGCTGTCCGGCAAAAGTGGCACCATCCAACTACACCAATTAAGAAGGATGACCTAGTGATCATCATGGACCCAGCACTGCCTCGAAACAGTTGGCCACGTGGCCGTATCATCGAAGCAATACCTGCAGCTGATGGACAAGTCAGAACTGCCCGGATCCAAACCAGCACTGGGATATACGTAAGGCCGGCAGTCAAAATCGCCGTCATTCTGCCTGCCACGCCAGCAACTGATGAAACTGTACACTCTGCGAAGACACCTGACTCAAAACTCAGACATCGGAAAAGGACACGCCCGACGAAGTAGCTGAGCACAGTCGAGACTGCACTGAGGGGAGTGTATGGAACGTGTCGTAGGAATCCGTGTGCATCTAACGAGTGCGCGAAAGCTTTTGACAACCATGGAAATTCAAGAATGGAATTTACGCTCCCACAGAGTACCATGCCGCCAGCACGACAATCTGAGAGCTGCTATTGGCTAGCGGAATTATGTGCATGTGGTGCCCCTTCCAAATGACTTGTCTACAACGCTATTATGTCCTTTAACTAACTAATCAATTGAAAACATAAATGAAATTGATAATGAATACATGCAGCAGCCTCATTGGACTGGAAAACACATCTGAATAACCACCTAATGCTTCCACAAGGGACTCCAGACAGCAATGATCAACGCCAAGGAAATGGCTGACTATTTACGTCACCCCCACCATGCGACCAGCCGAGCCACTATTGGTCAATTCTGAACAAAGGAAAAATCTGAATCGTAAATATTTACGAAAGCGAATTCATCTTCCGAAAAATTTGGAGCTCAATTTCGAGAAATTGGGAATAATTTGGATCAAGAAATAAACATCATCACCTAAAAATGAGTATGTACTACAAAAACAACCCAAAAACTGACGTCTATCAGTGATTGTTGCACTTTAAGAAAAATATTTACTGTTTAAAATTGTACCTTATATCACATATGTATACTTGTACCTTTTCTTGTAAACACAATAAAAATGATGTGAAGCTTTGGGATCCTGAGTTGGTAAAATCTTGGCAATAACTATCACACATAATTTTAACACAGCTGACTTCCAATCGTAGCGACCAGGGAAATTACCTAAAACAAGTACCTTAGAAAAATTAAGGAGGTTCTGTCCCCCAAAAATCCGACCTGAGTTTGCCCTATAAAAATAGAAGTCAAACCGGTAGGAAGTCAGTTCAAAACTATCAGCCAAGAAGAAACAATACCTACTCAAGATACCAACAGTCTCCAAGTTCAAACCTCTTTTCAAGTGTTTTAATCAGTCTTAGATTCAGTTTACCTCTCCCAGTATCCCAGTAACCTAAAATCCTAAAAATCCCAGTCTCCCACAGTCTCCAAAGTGAAAAATATTTATTTTAATCCAGTACTCAAATCAGTTTTGCCATTATACCTAGAAGCATTTTTTGTCAAAGTAGTAAATTCATTTAAAAGACCAGTGGCATTCCAAAATCCACTGGCGTACCAAACTCCATTGGCGTGTCATTGTGGCCAGCTCCCTATTATATTTAGTTTATGTACAAACGTCTAGTACAATTAGCTTATGCCAGTAGGTATCATTGAAGAGATAAATCGACAGATATGTGTTGTGGGCGGGTCTGCGTGTCCGAATTAATTTATTTTAAACAGAGTTAATGTTATTATTGACAGCCCTGATTTATTATGCTTAATTATCTTCCATATACCAACAATAACTACTTAATCTAAAAATATTTTTAATTGCAACAACAATATCAAGTCTGAGTCATTTGGATACTCGCTGATACCTAAAATGGTAATACTTTCTCAGTAATAGTAGAAGGGTTCAACTGCACGGAATATAGTTACAAACAGGCTATAATAACGTTCCTCAATAATAATAATCAATTTTACCGTAACACCTACTATTCTTCTGCGTGGGTTCTATATAATTCTACTTCATGATTACTGTTCCACAAAATCATTATGTATAGGGTGAGCCATGAACATTTGCACTTTTGTAATCATGCTAGCGGGGATTCCGATTCCGTCACTTATGCGTGGCTCCTCGCTTCTTGGAAATTTAGTGACAATGGGTCGCTTTTCGGGAGAGCAATGCGCTTTCTGGGTAAAACATTTTGTTCTTTTCTATTCAACAATGATTCTATTCTGTTTTACAAAACAATGATACACGCCGCCTAATTCGTTCGCGTCACCAATTACAGAGCATTAATCAGTGCGCAAGTATTAATTTAATTAAAACATGGTTTAAATTTTTTGAAGAAACCGGCAGAAAAACAAACAGGGCGGCCATAAAGCAAAAGAAATTGGTTAAAGATATTTTCCCTAACTGATTTCGCACCGAGGAGATATCCCCCAGAGCCTGGCCGCATGGCCTCCCCGCAGCCCGGATCTAACCCCAGCTGATTTTTTTTGTGGATATATTTGTGTACATATATATTTTATCTTCCAAGTCGAGTCTACGTAAATAAACCAGAGACTATACTCCAATTAAAGGAGAACATCCATCAAGAAATGGTCAACATACCCCCGAGATTTGTGTCGAAAATTTTTCGAAAATCTGAGGGCCTGATTTGAGGAATGCCAGCGGCGAGATGGCCATTTTGACGATTTTTTTTTTACCGAATGATTTTCCAGCATATTTTTGTTCTTATCAATAATCATTTATTTAAATGCAATCTGTATTTTTTTCATGATTATTTCAAAAGTGCATATGTTTAGGGCTCACCCTATATGTCACATGTTTGCTAAAGCCCGTGTAGGCGTATATTAAGACCCGGCATCCTGAATTTCTTCCGATTTTTAAAACATTTTCCTTGAAAACTTTGTTTTTAAGTTCTCAAAAAAATATATGTTATTTTTAAAAATAATGTCTATTCATTTGCTGAGCCGAAAAGGTAATTATATGACCCTCGATAAAAAAAATCGCGAAGTAAGCTTCGAAACACATTTTGTTCTATTTAATTAAATGAACACAATATTAGCGAAACTCAATCGAAATCTGGAGACAGAAAAATCAGAGAAGATATTGTCCCAGCGGAGCCAATATCTTTTCTGATTTTTCTGTCTCCAGATTTCGATTGAGTTTCGCTAATATTGTGTTCATTTAATTAAATATTATAATTTGAGATTTTACTCATAAAGTTTAAAAAATTAAAAATACATTTTGTTCTATTATAAAAAATAAAACCAACACTTTGTATTTAACCAAGAATTTATTATTTTATATATCTACCGGTTTCGCTTCGACCAAGCTTCCCCAGGATATAATAATAACGAAATATTAAGACAGAGTTATCAGTTATATATAAGTTGAGCGACAGAGGGAGAAAGAATATGACAAAAGAACATAGTTAGACAGAGACGTGTATAATAAATTCGTGGTTAAATACCAAGTGTTGGTTTTATTTTTTATAATTTAATGTCTAACCACAAAGTAATTGCTTCTTATGAGAAAACATTTTGTTCTGTTATTTAACGAGTTATGGGTATGAAAAAATTCAATATGTTAATTTTTTATTTTTATTTATTTATTAATTTTCAACGCCCTGATGGGCTTTTGTATGACAAGTTTATAATACAGAGACACTTTTAAATAAAAAAAGATAAATTATTAAAATATAATTAGTAAACATCATATGAAAGGTATTTAGGTATACAGATAAATTTAAATAAAGATAATGCATTACAATGAAAGAGAAAGTTTCTAAGTTACAAATGGCATAGAAATAAACTAGTAGGTATGTTAGTAATTACAAAATTTACAGGTGATTGATACGTGACAAAATGCAAGATACGTAAAAAGAGAACGGGAACAACGTTTTACATTGTAGATTAATATAGAAATACACAAATATATGCAATAGCCCCAATGTGATGCTCCTTAAATATCAAAATATTCTACATAAAAATATCATTCAGTTATTTCTTAAATAATATCTAGTAAACTTTTATTAAATGTTAAGAAGTAATGTTAAGTGTAGATACCCATTGATTTCTGTTTTAAACGAGTCGTGTTTTGTTAAATATTTTCACATGATCGTTTTTAACATTAGCGCACTCCCTCTAATATTCATATTTAGGTATCTCTCTTTCAAACTACATTCTTCTTCTTTTTGAACGCTTCCTACGGAGACTTTATTTATTATTTATATATATATTTATTTATTTATATATACATAATAAATAAATATTATTTTTTTATAAAAAAACTCATTTTTTACAACTTTTGAAGGTTATTCCCATCAATGTAATTTATCATTGAAGAAGAACATAACAATAATAATCTAAACGAAAATACGAAAGAGAACAAGTTACAAAAAAAGATAATGGTCGCAACTGGGACTCGAACCCAGACCTCTCGTCTAACCGGGACTTGCGCGTTTACCGCGCGGATATATTTATCCGAGACTCTACCTAGGTTACAAACCAATTCTTAGAATGATTGTTTCCAATAAAAAGGGTGGTTGCCTATAATATGGAAAAAAATAGTTGAAGATAATATTCTTAATTCTAAAATTTGAAATATGAGATTGACTAATAAGTCGGTTCGACAGAGGGTGGCAATAGCGGAATTGGTATCGGGCGGGAGGTTCTGGGTTCGAGTCCCAGGTGCGACCTTATCTTTTTCTGTTTTCTGTGTCTTGTTCTCTTTCATATTTTCGTCTAGATTATTAATGTTATCTGCTTTGATGGGTATAATCTCAAAAGTTAAATATCTATAAAAATAGAGTTTTTTCTTATAAAAAATGAAAATTTATTTATTTATTTATATTGTCTCAATAGTAAGGGTTCAAAAAGAAGAAGAATGTAGTTTGAAAAAAACAGATACCTAAATACGAATGTTAGAAAATAAATGTTGAAAGTTTGTAGTTCGAGTGTATTGAATACGCGCCGTTTAATGCCTAGTTTATTTAAATGGTCGTTTAATTTAAAAATTATAATTAATTTTGTGTCTTTATATGGCACCCTAGAGATGTTATAATTACACTTAAATTAGTTATTTAAATTGCACCCTAAAATTAGCTAAGCGTCGTTTTTATTAGGAATTTTCATTAGAACCATTTTTATTTTGTATCCCTCATAGTGGAAAGCGAATGACAGTATTGTCAGGTAAAAAAAATCACGAACATTTTTTAAATCCCGAGAGATGCAAATGAAAACTTTTTACGAGTTAAACCGGCGTCGGTGCTCAAATTACACATTATAACACCCCACCCCCCTCCCACAACTTCCTGCAGCGAGATTATTTCAACCCCAATCTTGGGAAAATTTAGGAGGCGAATTGGGAGTGGGGAAGGAGGAAAGTGGAGAAAAGGTGGAAGAATCCTTATGTGTTAGGACACACTGGCCCCATGTACGCAATGTAAGCGACGCATCATGACAACGTATAACCCATACATTTTATTTGAAAATAGATACTTTAGGAACACACTCGTCACACGTAACGCAATCCTACGCTCCTCATGCATCGCCGATCTCCCCTGTTCAGATCGGCGTGGGACGTGTGAAAGAAGTATGGCGGTTTTGAAAGGCCTCCCAACGAACTAATTTGACGTTTAAAGTTTTGTTTAGACTTTATGAGGCCTACAGACTTAGCTATAAAAGCGCCGGCGTTATTTCATACGACCGAAATGCCAAGTAACGCCAAGCCAAATTACGCTGGCGCTTTTCTAGCTGAGTCTGTCTCTAGCATTATCCTCTATTGACATTTGTTTCTCGTTTGGTTGAAAATGAACAACTAATAGATTTAGTAAGACGTTACGAAGTACTTTGTAACATAAAATCCATTGAATATCGCGACGCTGTAGGTACAATTCAAATTTGCGTTTACAAGTGTGCAAATTGGCCTGCCATAGTATTGCATACATTGCGTACGACCATTAGGCGAATGTCTAGTACTAATATTGGTACTGCCCAGCCTTCCTCTTTCTCATCTACTCCCCGCCCGTGATAACACAAGTGATAAGAAAATCTCTACACTACATGTTCAAGATACCACACTGCAAAAGAGATGTTCTAGCACAATATAGCGTGACAAGAGGAATGAGGCTGTTGAATGAAATTTCTATATTTGTGGAAGCCATATTTAATGTCTCTTTAAATATATATTTTTAAAAACTATCTCCCAAATGTTAAGAATGTCATAATTAAGTAATCTAGTACTAAACTGGATAAATAATCTGTCGTATAGTTAAATTATGTAATGCAAATATAATTTTGATCTTCGGTGACCGGTTTTTTTTTTCAACTAATTCATAACAAAAATCAGTAGGTATTGGACAGTCAGGGGCGGGGTGAGGGGTTGGTTGGTCACTCTGCTGAAAGAATACGGCGGAAGAATGTTTTGTGTGATTTGAGTGAAATAAAAATATAAATAAAATGCTTCTAAAAAGACACCGGAGACCAAAATTTGTTTTACATTTTTTATTTCAAATAATGTCTGAAATGTGTGTCCTTAGGCACCATTAACCAGCCAGCGTCCAAGAATACATATTTCGTCGAAAGATGTTCTTACGATCGTACAGGGTGGTTCTAATGAGAAAATAAAATTAACTCTTTTAAATAATAACTCAATATTGATTTTATTTCATTCAAAATTTGCTTTAATTTATAACTACATTTCAAAATGCTGAAAGGCTTGATGACAAAACTATTAAAATGATGTAATTTTTGTAATTATTTTTTGATCACGAGTAGGTATTTATTTTATTTTAAATGTCGAAGCAAAATAACAATGTAAAAAAAATCTTAAATGTATTAGTTTGTAAGACCGTAAATAAACAAACTGAAGTATTTTCGTCACAGAACACGTGTGCGTATCTTTTTTTAAATGATTTTATTTAAACTAAAATTAAAATTCTGAAACATAGCTTTCCCAGATAATTTAATGATATATTTTACTGCATGATTATATGATTTGAAATGTGTGTTGTATAATACATTGAAAATTTAACACAGCTAACGACCTACGGTAAAACCTTATTGTACTAAAAATAAACATATTTTCTCATAATTTAAAACATAGCTTTACTAGATAAAAGAACAGTCTTTCGAAATCAATTTATATTTTTTGTGTGAAAAGAGTCAATACGTCTAAAAGTTGATTTAAAAATGACATATTTCCGGTTTTGTCTAGTTATTCCCTCTTAACATCCTGTATACATGTATAAAAATACCGCAATGCCGAAAACCGAACCCTATAATTCACGAAAACGGAAAATACTCAGTTTACCTGGTGTTATCATATTTTGAATTTATATATGGTTTATGAAACTGATGGTGGGTTTCTTCGTTTACCGAGAATGCTAAATGCAATGCTAATTGTAAAAGTAAACGGTCAAATGCATAGAAATTTTTAAATTTCGATCGTTTACTTTTACAATTAGCATTGCATTTAGCATTCTCGGTAAATGAAGAAACCCACCCTGAGTGTTATTTTTTACCAAAAAATAATCTTTTACCAACAGCCAATGACGTTATATAAATAGACTCGCCATAGTCTTACATGCTCGCAAAATAATGTGGCAAGTAAGCAACACTCTTTTGTTTTCCGCGGTTTTCAGTAATTTCTTAATTCAAAAGTTATTCATATATTAAAAAGTTATGCTACATTCACACTGAAGCCAAACTTCCAACTCGAACTTCCAACGCATGAACTACCCCTCTACGCAATCGTCCGAAAGTTTGAAGTTGGAAGTTGACCTCAGTGTGACCGTACCATAAGACAATTAAAAAATGTGTGTTTTTTCTCAAATGACGTACAAAATTGTCAGACGGGGAACATGAAAATTAATTGTATTGCTTATAATAATCGATAATAATAAGTAATTTGTGTGTACATATAAATTAAATGTTATTTCTTCACTTTTACTAATGTTTGCCGTGTAATGGAAACATTTTCTCACCATACGGGAGGGCATTTTGGCGCTTTTTAAATGCAATTTTCCTACTGGTAAGACATGACCTTACTTGACGAGTGACAGTTTAGTACTAAAGTACTAGAAATCGAGAACAGTACAATTGTCTTACGTTTGGCTTCCCACTTTGAGATTTCTACCCCGCCTCTAAAGTATGTAACGTCTTTGCCAACAGCAACAATAAACATCATTCTAAACACAATGCTATATCACATCGAAATCATCCGCTTTTAGAAGATTTCCTCTCAGGTAGAAAGGTTAGGGGTGAGAACGTCGAAATAGAATACTTAATCATGTAACTGAATAATTCACTTGAATAATCTCGTTGGGCAACAGCGTAGATATTACGTTCTCCTCCTGGTCGTGTTACTCTTTGTTTTTTCTGGCGTAAATGACGCAGTTGTTCGCGTTATGAGCCCCCTAATAAGCTTAAATAACTGCGAATGGAAAAGCCTTAGCTGGGTTTTAGACGTTTATTTTATCAACAATGACGTAATCTTTCACTGGCTTGAGTGGTTTGTTGCACTAGTTATTTTGTTGAAGGATACTACAGATATATTGCATTATTTTTTCCTATTGTAATTGAATGAAATTGGACCTTAATATTTGGAAATAAATATTTTCCTTTGCTTTTTTTATTATTTCGTTGATTTGTGGCGTCATCTCGATTTCTATATTATTTTTAACGGTTCTCTTCTCTAGTTGCATTGACATTAACCGTAACAGTGAGGCAGATTAAATTCAACTCTAAATATACAGTGCCCCCTGTAATCCGACACGCCTGATGATTGGACAGGTTGTAAAAAAATTAATGAATATGTTATTAATTGATTGGTACATATTATCCTTTGATGATGTTATTTTAATTATAAAATATTAGCTCTCCATTGTGATGTTTAATTTTCTAAATTCCACATACGTATTTATTATATACATAAGTATGTAGTATGATTCGTAGTCCAAATAGATTCTTTGATTTGTAATTTTTCGGATTACAAAGTACCTACTCTTATTAAAAAAATTCCGGACTGTAGAAGGTCTTAGGCAGTACTATATAATCCGACAAATTCGATAATCCGACATCCCCCTGCAAAACGTTTGTCGGATTACCGCGGGTCCACGGTAGTATAATATGCTCTATGGTGATCCGACAGTTGATCCCCCGATAATTGCCCCCCTCCCCCCCCCCCCGGAATGATATTTACTATAAAATAATATATTTTTATATTTTTTAACATTATTTGCCAATTTCAAACATAAAATCGACTTCAAAAATACCCTTAATAATAAGTTGGTAGGAATTTCAAACGAATTTATACATATTGTCGGGTTTTTGTACTTGTGCGCTGGTATACACAGTATATAGAGAAGCAGATTTTTCCTTGATGCATTTGAATGAAAATATGTTTCGTGCTTTTGTTATTCGGCGGTACACAGCTGCACAGTACACGGCTGCACATCCCTGTGGCGTCGCTTAGTTATATTTTATTTTATTAGGTATACCGTATATTCCCTAAACCGACTGCACATTGTATATAAATACGCCGGGGGGGGGGGGACAATTGACGGCGGATCAACTGTCATGGAACCGTGCTTTATTACTCTTACACGTCATAATTCTCATACATTTCCTTATTTCCAAGTGAAACAAACGTGACGAATCTCTTTATTTATCTTCCCTTTTAGCCTTATTCTAACCTTATCTTAAGACAGGGTCTTACAAAACATGCTTGACGGAATTTGACCAGTGATACCTGGCATTATTTTGAGTAAAAACCTTTTAATTGAAATGTTGGTTTCCGGTGACGTTGATGTTGATGTTTTTTTCAACTTAAAACATTTAAAAAAATCAGTAGGTATTGATCAGTTAGGTCAGAGGTGAGTGATTGGGCGGTTACTCGGCTGAGTGAAAGAAAGTTGTGGAAGAAAGTTTATTTTGTTTGGTTTTGAAGGAAAAATATGAATAAAAAAGATACACCAAAAAAGTCACTGAAGACAAAAATTTAATTTACATTTTTACTCCAAATAATGTCAGGAATCACTGGTTAAAGTGAGTCAAGTACGCCATGTAACGTTCTGTAACATCTTGTATTTATACCAGGGCTGACGATCTTCGTGGAAAATCTCTTGTCAATCTGAACGGATCAAAACTGTCAAATGTCACAGGTTCAAACTAAAGTCACGGGTTCAAAACCCGTTTTAGGAAAATAATACAAAATGATGGAAAATAAAAATTCCGAAACGATTTTTGAATAAACTTTATTTTTGCTTTTGGAATTTGTTGCCCTTCGGGAAATTGTTCGGCGCTTCCTAAATACGTGATCTGCCCATATAATGTATCCACATATGCCATCCATTTAGATGTCAGTAACGTGATAATAATCTCTTAGTCATTTATAATTATCTTAATTAGCATGTTTGCAATTTTCACTTTCTTACTAGTAACTTTAGTTAAGCCTACGCTTCATTTTTCTAGCAAGGTTATCTAAAAAATATAAATTCAGGAAGCACGTACCGAAAACAAACCTAAACTTTATTTTTTAGTTTTGGAACCAAAAATAGACCTACAGTATGGCTGTTTAATTCCTTAGAGAAAACCCCATTTTAAGAAAATATTAGAATGTTAGTTATTTGGGTTGATGGAAATTGGTTTCCTACACCTAACCACTGAATACTAAACCCGTGTAACCTTCGGTTTGGCCCTGTGGCTTCTTGTGTGAAGTGTTAACCAAATAAATAGAAATAGACTATTGTCCCTGGAGGCGGATTAGGCCTGTTAACCGGCGGGGTAAGCTTTTGATCAAGTCTACGCGTTTTAAAGTATGTTTAGGTGATGCCTTACAAGAGTCCTGAGCCACTGAGACTTCCTTTAATTAATAGAGTAGGCAAGGGAACATAATATGACCATTCCAATTAACGTTTCTGTGCCGATCTTCCACTCTGGAATGAAACACAAATATTTAAGTAGTAAGTATTATTCGTTTTCGTGAAAATATTATGATTACTCTCATGTACGAATATACAGTATATGAGAGGAGAACTGAGTTGAATTCCAATGAAAAGGGGATTCTTTATAATGTTTTGATATTTAAGTGGTGTTCAGACACGGCTAAAAACCGCGAGCATATATCTGTTGAACCGCGAGCGCTTATGTTTTGTACTGTTCACAAGACCCTATAAAATATTTCTTCCTATGGTAGGAGAGGAGGTCAGATGAATTAGCGAGCGGTCACGGAATGCACATTTTTTGTACTGTATCTGTCAACTTGACATCTGTGATCCACTGGTCTAGGCAGCTCCGTTATCAAAATGACCCCCTCTCCTGTTTTCGGAGAGGGGGGTGCTTAACTTTTGGCATATCGCCTCAGGAGCGGTTACGGCGTAAGATGAGTATTGTCTATGGTTGATCTGCGCTTAAACCGCTTAGGTGTGAACGGTCTGAAGGGATTGTATGGAGAGCGATATTTGGCGTGCTATGATCTTTTATAGTTCATAGCTCTGTCTGAACTTGGCTTTACACATGGATATATTAAACCATTTATAACGAAGATTAGGTACTATGGACTCTATATACGAGTAGGTATAATTTGGCACGATTTTCTGGGCATGTTGTAGGTATTTGATTTTTTCTTTGAATTATGCCATAAAGTTGTTGATTTTAAGATTCAGGGTCTGATGCTGATCTTCGAATTTGAGACTATCTGTAGTGCTTTTTAGTTTGTTCAACGATTCATGACTGATGTCTTTGCGTAACGTCGGTGACCAAAGAGATAATTGTCTTGGTTTATTGAAGTTGACGTGTTCAATGACGTTGCTGATCTGAGAGTTGATTATCGTGGTTCATTCAGACCTTCATTAGCCAATGACATCGTTGATCAAAGAGTTGATTATCTTTATTCACTCGTGTCAACGTATTCAACGATATCGTTGATCAAAAAGTTGATTATCGTGGTTTATTGATGTCGACGAGTTAAATAACTTCGCTGATCAAAGAGGTGATTATCGTGGTTCATTCATCCCTTTGATTTTTGTTCGTGAAAGAAAGACAAACATTCCAGAGTTTCGAATAACCTTACAATATTTTAAAATGTCCTACTACAACCACCACAGTAAGCGGAAAGCTTGTCTCATGATGGAGGTCTTAGCCAGACGAGGAATTGAACTCACGAAGCCCAAACTTGCCAACTGACTGATAGCCTATGACATCGTTGATCGTCGTGGTTCATTGATGTCGACATGTGCGATGAAGCGCTGATCTAAGAGTTGATTGTCATGTTTTATTCAAACTCCCATCGTCAGTCTAAGAGTTGACTGTCGTTGTTCATGTTTCTGAAAGCTTATCTTCCTTGTTTCAGGATCAGGCATGACACTGGTGGTGCCCGACACGTCGTATTCCAGTTCCGAAGAAGAAGAGGACTTCTACGACGCGGACGATGCTCCATTCGGTTCATCTAGCTTAGCGGGGACTCCTTCCACGTGAGTACTTTTATTTTTTAAATGTTCGGACAATCTATTCCTGATTTTTTTGTCGTCCAGAGTTGCCGTATTTTCTTTAGCGGGAAAATATTCTTCACAGATCCAATGTCATTGTAATCATCTAAGGAAAGATCACAAAAAAAAATCTAGGATGATTTTAGGACTGTTTTCGCTAATCACGTTAAGCGATTGTTGGGTTAAAGCTTCGGTAAAGCGCGTATTATTGGTGTCACGAACAAGCAAGTGTAAAATTTCTAGACATTTATTACTACACTATTTGTTGGACTGTAAAAGTGTCGTCCGCGTTGTTTTAGGGTGGTCAAAGTATTTTTCGTTGTGTACAATTTTTTTTACAATAATTCCACACACTGGGGAAAATAATTTCCCTCGAGGGCTACGCCATCTTTGGATATGCTATTTGGAAGATCTTTTTAATAAGGCCTCCCACGATCCGACTTGCAGAACCCGACAAGTCGCGCGTCGGGTCGGATCGTGTGTAGGCAAAACCGCCATCGAATCACCATTATTCCGTTGTCGGGTTAAAATGTAATGTCAACGGCGTTGGTTTGTGCATAATACGCTAATTGTTAAATTTTATTTAACTTGCTTTCTACAATCTTAAAGTTACCTTCCTAACTTTTGCACATGTTTAATTTAAGTTGTGCATTAAATTAATTGGTAATATTGTGAGACTATGCCTAATTGGAAATTTCTTTTAGCGCGTTTTTAGCAAATTTCAACTCGTGGGCGCTGTAAGAATCTAGACAATAACTCAATAAATGCAAATACTCGCCCGTCACATGCCTATATGGATATTAAAAAACGAGGGGTATAAAATGGATGGAAACTGGTACCTATTTACAATACATTATAAGATGTCATATCCATATCTTTCGGAAATCGCGAGTCAAACACTTACTTTCTGATATTTTGGTTTTATATATTTTTGCTCTACCACAATTTTCTTTTCCATTATCTTGGCTAAAAGTTTTTGCTCGAAATATTCCAACTGTATATTATGTATTATTGATAACACTTGCCCAGAAAACAAAAGAACTGTGCTTATTCTCGGTTTCCCCCTCCCCACTGGGATCGCCGCGGGTAGAACTGGGAGGAAATGATGCCCGCCGGAGGAAATCATACAAATGTACATTTTTGTTGAACTGAAACTTTTTGAACGATATTATTTGTCTCGCGGGTGCCATTTTTTCCACACTTCTGCCACTTAACGTTGTTGTTTCAGTTGACTGCGTTATTATTCAGTTTGATCTGATCTTTAATTTGAGGGGTTAAGAAACAAAGACAGATATCTCTGCCGACCCCTTTTATTAATTTCCCCCGAATTATCTTTACTATTAAACAGATAATCTACAAAATCTACATTTGTACAAAATATGTGTCGAGTGCTGTAGTTTCCACACCTTTCCTGTTTTGAACCCGGTCATTTTAGTTGTTTAAGGTATTATTTATTGTTAATAAGCTTAATTTGTAGAAATCCAATTTAATTTTTTTTGAGTTTGATAATGACTTCAGAAGGCGAAACAGCTGTCACACGTAATAATAATTACACATCAGAACTAGTTTATAAATAAACTGTTTTTATTAATTAAATAATAATATTATATTAAATATTATTTTAATATTTATATTGAGGGATCAGTAGGATTTATAGGTTCAATTAGGAATTCCACAGAGCCGAACCCTCTGATATGAAAATATTTGGAGTCGGTGAATTATTTTCCCATCTGGTCTCTGGTAGGTTGACATGTTTTTCTTGTATTGTTTTGTAATTATAATACTTATATAGTGCAATTGCATAACGTGGATTGACCAGGTGATCATTTGGGAAGTGTGTGAAAGGGTTTAGTTTTTTCCTGTGGGGAAAATTAAACCCGGACATTTAAATCTGGTGCGTAAAAAATATAAAAGAAATAAATAAAAAACTTAAGATACCTATTATTCAGTTTTGATCTGAACTTTAATTTGGAGGGTAAAGACAGAAAGACTGATCCTCCATCCTACCAAACCCCTATTAATTAATATTTTTTCCTAGTTATTTTTACCGTGAAGCAGAAAATCTGTTTGTACGTTTTTGATTAAACACTGGCCAACGGTTAACTGCGAAAGAAGGCAGAAGATGATCATGATCCGATTATGCTAGCTTTCTGAAGTAAAGGGGGGAAAAAACAATAAATTCGTTTGATATTCGTACTAATTTATTATTAAAGGTAATTTTGAAGACGATTTTAGATTTGAAATGGGTAAATGAATCACAAAAAATTATAATTTTATAATAATTATATTTTCGGGGGCCAACTCTCGAGGAATCAACTGTCAGGTCACCATCCTGGCCATACTTTTTATAAATAATTATATAAATCAGCTTATTTCATGAATGTCGCTATTCGGTTTGGACAGGTGTATTTAGGAAAGTCTACGTCTACAGTATACTGAAATCCACAAAATTATAAAATGACTCTTACCCAATATAAAAAAATAATAAAATAAAAGCCGCCTTAAACAAGAAATTTTATTTATTTAAGTATTTAGTAAAGTCTACAGTATAGTAAAATCCACGGCATTATAAAATTAATTACCATACAATGTTTGGAAAAAAAAAAACATCCTTCCTTCTATCCTACTTAAATTATAAGGGCGAAAGTTTGTATGGATGTTTGTTACTCTTTCACGCAAAAACTACTGAATAGATTTTAATGAAACTTTACAATAATATAGTTCATACATTAGAATAACGGCTCAGAGCTCTGGCATTATGAAATTTGTTTTAAAAAAATTGCAATACTTGGCACGCGAGCTGTTTTGGGTGGTAGGGCTGTGGAGAAGGTGAAGGGGGGAGGTTATGGAGAGGGGGGCGCGGTAGGAGGGGGGAGTGGAGTGGGCATAGGGAAGGTGGAGGAGGCGGAGTGGAAACCCCCCTAAAACAATGCGAGCGAAGCCGGGGGCAAGTTAGTAATAAAATGTATTTAAAAAAATAATTAAATAAAAAATACCGCCTTAAACACAAAGGTTGATTAATTTATTTAAAAAAATTGTGATGGCCCAGAACTTTTGTATGGATTTACGCACCAGATTTAAATGTCCGTGTTAAATTTTCCCCACGCAAAAAAAACTAAACCCTTTCACACACTTCCACAAATGATCATATAGTCAATCCACGCTATGCAATTGCACTATATATACAAAACAATACAAGAACAACATGTCAACCTACCAGAGACCAAATGGGAAAATAATTCACCGACTCCAGATATTTTTATATCAGATGGTTCGGCTCTGTGGAACTCCTAATTTGACCTACATGTATCGACTCCTACATGTATTTAAAATGACTGATTTTTGCATTTTTATATATAAATTCTGTGACAAATCTAATTTGCCCAAATTTTAAATGAGACCTAGGTATAATGCCAGTGGCCGAAATAACAAATGGTAATAAATAAATAATACATTTTAATGTTACGTATAAAGTACGTATCACAAATTACCTTGAGACTTCTGATGATTTGAATTTTCATAATCTTTGTGTCATTATATATTTGGAAACGCTCGGGAACAAAAGTTATTTTTCATCGCTTGCTAATCTTTGATGAAATACATTTTTTTTCTTAAAGTTTACACACTCTGCCATTTAGCGATTCTGTCACGTTTACCGTAGATTGAAAATTATTATGGGCGAGGAAATTATTTCTAACAAACAGTTAGGGAAATTAGAATTGGTAATCTGGGTGATAAATCTTTTTATCCAGCAAGTTTTAATTTCTTTGTTAGAGGGTATTATTATTCGGAATGCGGAGTACTTCATGGAACAACTTCGGTACCATGGAAAATAGGGTATTCACTAAGTCGTATAATTTTGCAGATTTGATTAATTATTTGAAACATGTAGATATGACTGTATAAATTATGATCGCTTCGAGATTTCATTTTTATTTGATAGCAAATGCGCAGAACCAGTGGAACCAACAACGCACTTCACAGTTTTTATTATTACTTTGGTGAAACGAACACATTTGAGAAAAATCGCTTCAGGTATAGAGTTATTGTATATTTAGGAACTAGCTGAAGTCCCCGGCGATGCCCGAGCTTTACACATAGTTTTCGAAATCACATGTAGACAGTGACCTTCCTCTTGTTTTGAAGGTTACATAGGCAAAAGTTCACCAACCTCGGCACAAAACTGTAGATTTGCATATAAATCATATCCAAACCGCCCGCTCGCCAGCACACTCGTCCACTACATACAGACATTCTCCTTTATATGTTATATATTTCAACCAATTCACGCAAAACCTTAACAAATTATATACCTAAACCTTCCTCATGAATCACTCTATCTATTGGTGAAAACTACATCAAAATCCGATCAGTAGTTTTTGAGTTTATCGCGAACAGACAGACTGACGCGGCGGAAAACTTTAATTTATAATGTGTAGAGATATTATTGCAGTATAAATGAATATCATTCGATCTGTCAAGTTTTCTGGTTGAACTATAATTTAAAATAGCTGTTAAACCTGATAGTTGTTGATTGCGAGTTTTCATTTTTGGTTGTTTTGCTATCCCAAATTTGAGAAACGTTACGAATGGGGAGGGGATGGGGGTATAAAAAAGGGTGAATAAGAAGAGCCTACTGGATATTTTCTATAAAAATACCATTCTATATCTGAGTCAGTCGTGCGTAACGATAGTTCAACGAATTCTAGAACTCGCATTTTCTTTATTTAAGTTTCATTTTCATCATTTGATTTTTTATTATGTATTCTGGCAACTTTAAAGTACCTATATAACTTTCAAAAGTTTTAACAGATTTTTTTTTAAATTGTCGTTTTCAAAGTTGGAACTGATTTGTCGAGAATTCAGTCTGTTCGTGATTTTCATGGGTCTGCGCTAGTATTATTATAAGTAGTGATTGGTGGTAAGTTGTAAGAAATATTGAGTTTGTGTTTACATTCATAATGTGTTTCACTGGGTTGGATTATTGTAAATCGTCCTTAATGTATGTATCCTTGAGGTATTTTTCCACGAAAACGGCGCTATATAAATTAGCCAATTATTATTATTAATGTAATTTATAAAAAACCAAACCCATAGGTGCCTAAATACGGTTCCGCGACTTTTCATCCCGCGAAAAAATATCCTCGATAAAATATCCTCCAAATATCTTACGGATAAAACATTTCCCACAAAAATAATAAAACCTAAACTAACCTAACAAAAATGATACAAAAATAATACAGACATCCTTTTCTTACTATTTTTGAACAATAATTTATTGTCTTTAGAGGATGTCTGTATTATTTTTGTCCCATTTTTTTGTTAGGTTAGGTTAAGTTTTTGTCGGGGACATTTTGTCGCGGGATGAAAACGTGCATTATCCCAAAATACATCATCCATTTAATTATTTAACTTGCTGATGGCGTCAAGGACGTCCACTCCCGTTATAACTCTTCCCTCTCCACGAACCCCATCATCCCCCTTTCCTTTCCTCCCTGTCGCTAAAATATATGAAATACACACATTTTCATTTATGCAAATTTTCATAACGCGAGAGCGTACCATTATATACAGCCTAAGTTACTCGCTGATAATGTAGCTTTCTATTGGTGAAAGAATTTTTAAAATCGGTTTAGCGGTTTAGGCGTGAAAGCGTAACAAACAATCACGCACTTTCGCATTTATAATATTAGCATGGATATGGATTGAAACCAATAATGTAGCTATAACGCTTCGACTGCACTGTACATAACGTACATGGAGCTTAAAGATGCTAATCTAGGAATTTATACAAAGGAATCGCGCAAAAACCCTGTTCTACACTGGTATTAGCATACATTAGCGAGGGTTGTTGGCTTTTTTACTGCCATTTAGTTTAAATCGTGGAATGAGAACGCGGGATGAAATGTGGATCAATGCTTTAATTCTTGGACTTAACTGAGCATCAGCGGAAATTAGCAGAGGTTAACAATTTCACTTGGAATTCCAAATGAGAATTTACAAAATTACGACTTCGAATGAAATGAAATTAACGGAGGAAAGATTACAAAAAAAACAAATGTTTACGTATTTCCAAATGGAATAAGCAAAGAGGATGGAGCGCCACACACTAGCTTGTGTCGCTCTCCATAGAGAGAATAAAAATGACCTTATTTTTAAACGCCCGCGGTCTCAAGTTTCATATGATCTGTCGCTATTCGAAAACGTAAAAATAAATGAAATTATTGTTCACTATTAGCCCGCTAAAATGGCCGTAAGTTTTGAAAATAAATAGAGTTCGTGATTTGAAAAAAAAAACGAAGGGTCCATATTTTATATTTTGTACCAAACTTATTTTTCATTATATAGCTGCAGTACAAATAACGCAAAAAAATATTTTTTTTTAAACATGTGATGTGTTGGTTAAAAATATAAAAGGGGAAAATAACACTTTTTCTGGATAAAATCAGAATTCTTGTTGACTTACTTGTATTTATATACATCTATTTTTGTCAGCTATAAGCATTTTTTTAATAACAAACAAACGTTAAAAGGTTACATTATTGAAAAAAAAAAAAAATAATAATTTAAAAAAAAATTAGGTTTGTTTTCTCATTTTCAATGCATTTTAGCGGGCTAATAACCATTTAAAAAAAAATAAATGCAGTTCTCATTTTCTTTGTAAGACGCAACTTTTGAGACCCCGGGCTTTTTTTTAATTCAAAAGTTGAAATAATTGACACACCCTACCACAAGCGTCTCTGTTGGACCACAATCCTTTTTCCCATCTTCATTTATTCATTATTTCACACATATCCTTACTTAATTCTTACTCTGCAGAACAGAACGATTGCAGTTGAAGGGAGTTAGAGATGTTGGTGGAAATGTGAATAATATCGAGTAATGGAGTACAGCGGTCACAGAAACCAATTGTTGGATAACATGTACCTCTGCTCCTCTGCCCGACCTTTGGCAGCAAGTGGTTCGCTGTATTTGGTGACTAGGCAGGAGTGCCTGGGTTCGTGGGGTGAGATTAGTTAATATCTTGGTGGCGGATGCTTTTGACCACCAGTTGCGTGGCGGGTCGTTTCGGAAGAGGACGGTTGAGGGAGACGGATTAATAAGTCACTCCGGAATACACTGACTCCAGATTCCTTCTTACCCTTGTACCTTTATTCCATGTATAACATGTATTTTTACAGGTTTTATTGACTTTATCCAAACGTGTATACTTTGTTTTCCTCTATTATTTCAGTTTTTAGATATGTCTTGCCAGAACTGAACTCCGATGTTCATTCTGTTTTGTCCTTCTCCCCATTAAAGGGGTTGGACCAAGGACCTTGTCCCCGTGTATGAACATTGGCAGGCCTTTTTCTAGATCTGGTGGGGCTGCATCTATGGCCCGCGCCACCCCCCGTGACATGAAGTGGCTGGGGAGAAGGCGGAACGACATCCGAAAGCTGTCCGTCCCTCCTCCGGCGACCCGACGCTTCTCTCCCTAGGGTCTTCTTCCATGATTTCCAATTACTCTCGTCTAGGCACCACCGGCTTAGCTGGCTTACGGACGACGCTGCCGGTTGTCGGGAGGCCGGACAATAAGCCTCCTTCACTGTCTAGGGGACTGCCGGTAGCCAGATTGCGGTAACACCAGTTCTACTCTGTACATATTTTATTTTACTTTTAGTGCTCGGTGCCGCCCGCCGGATTGTGTATGGTGTTTCGCCGTCATGAGCTGATTACTCATGAAGGCTGCTGTCTATTTTGTTTATTTTACTTTTTTATGTCGATGTTACTAACACTTGTTTGACTGTCCATGAGGCTCACTGTTTTAGCAGTGAATACCTCCATGGGCTTTAGAATTGTAGAAATGACCATTACAGTAGTCTGTAGGCGTGCCCAATCCGTCACCTAACAAAGTATGTAGGGGCATTGAAGGTCTAGATTAGTTTTATTAAATGTAGAGTCGTTCATTCAAAAAAATTAGATTCTTGCGAGAGCTCCGAAGGGGCGACCATAAGTCGTCTATATCGGGGCGGGACAGTGGTGGGTACTTCAATGTACCTTTATTCCTTCCCAGAACTTCCTCTCCATCATTTGCCTTAAAAGACCCTTCTCACAGCATTCCCAACGATAACGTGGGCTCTAAGGAAAATTATTTTCGGGACACCAGTGTCTAGTTAATGTTACAAAAAAAAAACAGGAAAAGAGATTTTATCCAGAAGTCAGTAATCATAAGTCATAAGTTGTTTTCACGCGATTAGCACTTCTCAGTAGAGTTCTGATACTCTCCCTGATGTGTTACAAGCTATGGGATTGATAAGGAAAGGAAGATGTTTGAGTAAATGCGGTGGCAATTATATCCCTGAGACGTATGTGTGACAAAATAACAAATAAGGAGTAGAATGATAATTTTTGAGTAGAATAAAAATGTTTAAAATGGCTGGCTTTAGCGTAATAACGCGCGCACATAAGAAAAACTACCTACGTTAAAAGCATACAAGTGAAGAAATTAATGAAGTATTAGGTGAATAAATACGAAATTCCGGTAAGGAAAAAGCTAATATTATTACTCCAGTAAAATAACGTATCAAAGAATGGAAGTTTTCTCCATTTTCGCAGACTTGGTGGAGAATTTAATGGCTCTTTAATTTTACGCAGTTGCTTACAACTTTTCATATTTATCTAAGACCTCCTTTGCCGTAGTTTCTAATTAGGTCGGTGGTATTTCACAATTACCTGATTTATTTATTTAATTATTAATGCCATTTTAAGGGGTTTTTACATGGTAGTGGTGAAAATTGTACAGTTTTTTTTCTTTCTTTTTATACAACAACTGCCCCAATAACTGGTCAGTGGCTGAGTTGGCATCGGGTTTGGGTCCCACCCAGGCGTCCCGTGTTCGATTCCTCGGCTGGCTAAGTCCTCCATCGCGACACAAGCAACATTTTATGCTTACTGTGGTGGGTGGTAGTATGAGATTTTTAAATATTGTCGTAACCTTATTTATCGTGTCTTTCTTTTAAAAAAAAATATTAAAAAATTAAGATTTGGTTTTAAGTGATAAATTAAAGATGTCCACTGAATTGGCTTTTTTTAATTCCGTCCATTAGCAATATTCTGGACAATAAGGGGAGCATAAGATATAGATGAAATTAATCCAGTTTTCTAGTATTACGTACTGGAGTCCGTATGCAAGCAATTCTGGTCTACCAAATGCATCATTTAGAATTTTATACATAAACACCAAGTCAGTGAAAATCCTCCAGTCTGACAAATTAAGCATATTAAGATCATTTCATTGGAAGCCGAAAGCCAAAAATGTGTATATTCATAGTGTGCCTTATATCGCCAGGAATACAGGTAATAGACATAAAAATTGCTTGGCAAGCGGAGTTTAGAAACGCTTGATTTCAAGCGCAAAGTGGTTTTTTAAAATTTATTTTGTTACGGATATTATAAGAAAGAAAAAAAAAAAAAACAGAAGTAAATCTTCTTTACGCACGCTAGACATGGGGGGTAAGCTGGTGAATGCGTTACAAAAAAGGATATATATATATATATATATATATTATGCGAACGGTTATCGGGTGAGGCGAACGGTCGGGCCTTTACGCATGCTTGACTTGGGGAGTGATATGGATAAGGATAAGGATAAGCATAAGCGTAAGCATAAGGATAAGGATAGGAGTAGGGATAGGGATAGGGACAGGGACAGGGACAGGGATAGGGATAGGGATAGGGGGATAGGGATAGGGATAGGGATAGGGATAGGGATAGGGATAGGGATAGGGATAGGGATAGGGATAGGGATAGGGATAGGGATAGGGATAGGGATAGGGATAGGGATAGGGATAGGGATAGGGATAGGGATAGGGATAGGGATAGGGATAGGGATAGGGATAGGGATAGGGATAGGGATAGGGATAGGGATAGGGATAGGGATAGGGATAGGGACAGGGATAGGGATAGGGACAGGGATAGGGATGAGGATGGCGATGGGGATAAGGAGGGTAAGGATAAGAGGGAGATATAAGTTAGTAAAGTTTTATTTCAGTCGTGTGGTCTAAAGCACACTCGTTTTTTTAAATTGTTTCCTAAGTATATGCGTTCATAAATTTTTAGTAGTTTACGTTTATAATTTTTTCATAAAGTAATCAACAATTTTTTGTTCATTCTACTCAAGCGAAACGATGGGAAAAAATTCAATTAATTAAAAGCATATTTTTTGGTATTCATAATGTAAACCGATTCGTGATAAAGATTAATCTAAAGGCATCACGTTAACCTTCGCCTTAAAAGAATGTCGCAGGTTAATAAAATTGCTGGAAAACCCATTTTAAAGGTTAGAAAGCGTAAGAATTTATTTTGTAGGATTCTTTAACATAAATATTGTAATATGGGTTCCAGACGATGAACAATTTATGAACAGATCTCGTCATTTAACTGCTCTGAATCCTGGATCGACCTTATAAAATAGCGCGTAGAGACTTCGACATAAACTTTTGGGAAAACACGTACACTCATGAATGTCGCAAATAAACAGAGATGCGGTATTATTTCTATTTTTTGGTGCAAAAATTTAAATATCTCATAAATGTATATCTATCTACGGCTATGGCAGATCCAGTGGGAGCAAATGAGGTCGTCGGACAAATTTATTTTCAAGTTGGTACTAATCTCGATTAAATCTTTTTCGGTCTTGCATTATTTTTGCTTGGATGAACAAAACATTTTTTTACCGGGAAATATACAAGAACGGAGCACCGAATTATGAAACCTTTTCCCTGAGATAAGTCTGCACGCAATTCTGCGATTAAATAAAAGGTTCGGCCAGACTACGACAAAAACACCTTGGACACACGCTAAATACCCGAGAGAGGGGTTGTTACAATTATTATTTTAAATGTTGTTTTTTTTTTTTGTGAACATTACGCTAGTTTCTCGCTGACATGGCCCGTTATATCAGTTGATTATAAGCTCGGCTTGGTTGGAATGTCGAGCTTACACAACTTGGAACATGATCCATATATAGATTGAAAGCCTAGATGTCACCAATATTCCGTGTATTGTCTATGAATTTAGAGGAATGTGCTCACTACTGTCTGTATCGAAATTGCGATATTACGATCGTGATCTTTAAAAAAACGACGGCAGTTTATTTTTGGGTGGGTTTAATTTACGAATTGATAAAGTTCCCCATTTCTATTTATTTTTGATAAAGTTCCCCATTTATGTTGGTAGCGTGATACAGGGTGGCGCAAAATTAATCATCCAATTTTGTTTTTTAATAACTTTTTTACTAAATAAAAAAATAATGATTTTGAGTAATAGAAATCTTTATTTGAACTTTTAAATTTTTTTCTGTTAAGTGAAAAAGATGATATCCGTCAAGAGGCTGCCGCCAGTGTTGATACGCATTTGTGCCCATTTTATCGCATTTTCCATGACTTTCCCGCAAGATTTCCGGTGATAACTGTTCGCATTCCTGTCGAATATTCTCTTTAAGGGCTGCGATTGTCTGAGGCTTGTTGGCATAAACCCGCGACTTCAAATAGCCCCAAAGAAAGAAGTCTGGGATGGTTAAATCGCGCGATTTGCTGGCCATACCAAATCACCAAAGCGAGAGACTACGCGACCAGGAAATGCTTCCTTCACAATATTCATTGTGGCTCGTGCTGTATGGGTGGTTGCACCGTCTTGTTGAAACCACATGTTCACCAAGCCCCGCTCATCCAATTCCGGAAGTAAGAAGTCGTTTATCATGGCCCTGTAGCGTTCGCCAGTAACAGTAACCGTAATGCCAATGGCGTCCTAAAAAAATACGACCCAATCACTCCTCCCGCGTTAACGCCACACCACACAGTGGCTTTGAGTGGACGTAATGACTTTTCGTGCATCGCACGCGAATTTTCAGTGCCCCAGAAATGAATATTTTGCTTATTGGCGTAACCGTTTAAGTGGAAATGCGCCTCGTCGCTCATGATGACTTTCGACACAAAATCGCTAAAAGCGTTTAAAGCTTAAATCGACACGATTATTCCACGCTCTTGCGGAGTACAGCGCTCCACTGCTTGTCTGTTTGTGTTCTGCAGCTGTCTAGTTCACAAATGTCAAATATGATTGACGTACGACGCCATTTGCAAAAATTATAACATCTTCCGATAGAGTGATTAATATTAGTATTTGTTTTGCTCGAGTCAGTGCAGTATTAATGAAATCAACCACTGAAAACAAACTGTCCTGTCGTTGAAACTTTTAAAATCCCTTATCAGACTATTTTTAATTTTTTTTTAAATTTTCTTTATTAATTTTGTTTATTACAGGTTTGTTTTACAAGGTTTTTCGACTACCAAGCTAGGCAAATGCCCGTATTATGGTAATATCAATTAATAACATCTTCATTCCTCATCACCTGATGAGTGTAATAGTCTGTATTTGTAAAATTAGGCAATTTGGGTAAATTTAGGTGGGAAATATTCAAATATTATGTACGTAAATCTAGCATAATATGACTGCTAGCGCCTCGAAGTCTAAAATAGGAAATATTCTGCGGCTTAGCAAAGCTTGAGCGATAGATTTAGCCCGCTTAAATTAGAGCGAGGGATATCGTACATGGCAGAGATATGGACTGGCTGATATAACGGGCCTATGGCACTTTAGTTGCTGGGGAATGTTGTGAAGCTAAATGCGCACCCGGGTTAATTCAAATTTACACGAAAGATTTTTTCGTAACTATAAAATTGTAAAAAATGAGTTTATCGTTTTCTAAATAGTCGGAATTGGCCTATTTTCGGCTAAGTTGCAATCCTTATTCCCGTTACAAATACCGCAAATATAGTGACAGCTCCCATTTTTGGCGATCTTGCTTGATTTGGAATCCAAGTAAAATAATATGAAATCAGTTATTATATATTCTGAATCAGCGTTTATTGATCTGGAAGAATATATGTATTTTTAAGACGTAGTATTTTTCACTGGAGTTTCTTATTCGGAAAAGAAACAAAAATTGACTATTGTACATCAAAGTACGATTGATTACCAGAATAAAAGACAACATCGTACGAACTCTCAAATATTACAAGTAAACTTCATATATATATATATATATAACAGATTCATATTATGAATCTAAACATTTTTTTAATATTTTTTTATAGTGATAACTCACAAGAGTCTCAGCTGCTCCCAGCCTGGAGCCAGTGAGACTATGGCATCCCCAATTGGGGTATGTTGTGAGGCTGAAGGTAGTGGGGAGGGGAAGTAGATAGGGAAGAGGAAAGTGGGGAAGTACCTGGCTATTCAGATCTGGTCACCAAACACGGCTAATGCCATTTCAAGCAACGTTTCAATTCTCAATGGTGGTCTTACACCAGGGCGATACTGAGAGTATTTTCCACTCTGGAACGTGTCAACAAATATACTATTAAATGAATAAATTGTGAATTAACACAAATTAATCAAATAAAATTTATTTGCCACGCCGGGATTCGATCCGCGACCTTCGGAATGCGAGCCAAGAGCCTTACCGCTGCACTGCGCCGGCCGTATAATAATAATAGTTGAATAATTTGTAGAGCGCCGTTTTTGTAAAAAATCCGTAAAATCCGTGTCGTCCAATGTTGTGACATTATCTACAATATATGATGGAGCATACGCAAAAGCTGATTAAATTATAATATTAGTTTCTCTATAAATAACTTGACCGAAACGAGAGTGGTAGGTTTTTGGAAGAAACTTATCTAGGCCAATTTCAACCCGGTGGTTATTTTGGTTCCCGGTACATTACGAATTTATACACCCCACTTAGGTCGAATTACACAATTCTACCTGGGTGGGGTGTATAAAATTTATGTAACAACTTTGACTTATGAATTTAATTCATTACCTCGATTCCTTGACCCTTTGGACAAAAAAATAATACTTCCACTATTTAGAAACTACGAGAATTGTTCTTTAAAAATGCCGCTTAATTCAGTCGGCTTTTAATGTTTCATTTTTTAAAATGCTATGTACGAGTATATAACTTATGCGGTGATGCGGCTGGCACTTTAAAAACGCGGTGTCCTCTCTCCACGAAGGCAGCTGTGATGATCCGCGCTATTTATTATTGCGGGTTCGCACTTGGTTTTGGCACTTGGACTAACAAGTATCGGGGGGTTTAATTACAGTCACCTGTATAATTTTTATGAGTCTAATTCTTGAACTATATGGCCGTGATTGACTCATATGCAAAGGTGATAGTTAACTTTAACTTTATGAATTAAACAATCATAGACTATTTCACGGCGGATATGTCAAGTATTTTATAAAGGTGATTAGTGATTATCCTCGTCGGGAATTAACACGCGACAGAATGTTACGTGTAACAAATCGGTATTTTACTTTACCCTTTTTTTATTTATTATTTTAGATTCATCGAACTGTCATAACCTTGATATTATGACAGAGTTAGATAGTTGATATCTGGCTGCGTTGCGACCGATTGCACTCATCGTGCAGATCCAACCTCAATGTGTAAATCTTTACAAAAACTTAAAATAAGATTTTGCTTAGGTATATTTTTACACAATTAGTTATTTACAATGTCGCGGCAGTGAAGGCGAATGTGAAGGTTTTTTCTTGTACATGAGGGATCGCTTAATAAGTTATGTTATGATAATTGGTTTAATTATCACTTTATAACGACGTACCTACTCATCACTTTTTAACAATTTTATGGAATCTTCAGTCCTTAAAGTTCTGTGAATCACATTATTTCAAAGTTTTGTGAAATACCTACCTTTTGTCAAAGTATTATAAAATTGATGTTTCTGTGACGTGACAAAGATACATAATTACCGGTATGGGTACCGCCGCCCCGGGAACCATTTATTGTTTAACCACCACCTCTGCCGTAGGTCACCCCAAGTGGTTCGCTACGTTTGGTGACTTAGCATGGGAGAATGTTTGAGGGAGACCCTTTGACTTCTCCAGCCATACTATCTTGGAGCATCGCAGTGGGAGGGATGGAATCATACATCCGTCACTCTTGGACACACTGATACTCAGATTCCTACTCACCCCTAATACCCTTTTACTTCTCAGAACTTCACCTCCCTCCTCTCCTAAAATGACCCTCCACACAGCATCCCCAAAGATGGCATAGGCCTTGAGTGGAATTATTTTCCCCTGGGCCTCTTGTGTAAAGTTAATGTAAAAAATAAAACATATTTTGAAGAGTTTTGCCAAAAGTTTTGACTCCTAATTTTGACTCTTCGAATTGTTGAAGTGTAAAAGTTTTCATTGCACGCGTCTGTTTCACATTCATCCATAGCGTATAGGGTTACCACACGTCCGGATTAATCCGGACATGTCCGGACTTATAGCCTTTTATCCGGCCCTTTAATTTGTCCGGATTTTTTGGTTTTGATGGAATATGAGTAATAAAACTTACATAAAAGTCTTTAATCTTTATTAATTTCCCACTCATCTAAAAACAAAATATACATGGAGATCAAACAATAAATTTTAGTTGCAGTTGCAAACAATCAACAAGTTCATACATTAAATATCCTCTTAAAAACTTAACACTTGTTTTCGACAAATATGTAAATAATTTTAATATTTTTCTGCTCCAGATACTTGACGGAGCAGCTCCCGTTCGTTCAAAGTTTTCTTATAGAATTCTTCGCAGCTCATAGTTTTAAGGTTGTATTGAATCATCAACAACGATCTGACCGAGGGTACAGATAATCTATTACGCTCTTTTGTCCACTGTGCTCCCATTAGAGAAAACACTCTTTCTACACTTGCGTTTTGAGCTTGTGTAGCAAAAATGAACTCGCAAATACTCTGCGACCCGACCGACCGTTCGCCATCGCGTCCATACCATTATGAAGTGCGTACCTGATATTTGCATTATGTGATTAAAATGTCCGGACTTTTTTTGGACTGTCAGGCTTTTTGCCAGGACTTTTCAATTCTCTAAATTGTAACCCTAATCGCGTAACAATCCAAAATGAATTATTGGAAACGCCAACTGTCCTTAGTAAATTACGGCCGATTATTCATTCTTAAAATAAATCAATTCGTTAGTATAAATTGTGTACTACGAAGGAAATCAAACCTTCTTCTAATCCAATATACAACCATACGTGGAAACAATATCCAAAATCGATTTTATTATCACCGGTAACATTCATATATGAGATGACGGTATTATGAAAATGAACAATACAACTCGTCTGAATTGCGTCGAACCCATCGTTCTGTTGGATTTTTTTAAATTTTTTTTTTTTACAAAAAGATACATAAATTATAATAAATTTTATACAATAATTAATTACATAATACATGTATTTTTTTTTTTTACATTAACTCCTCACAGGAGGTCCTGAGGAAAATAATTTCCCTCAGGGCCTATGTCATCTGGGATGCTGTGTGGAGGGTCTTTTTGAGGAGAGTAAGGAATGAACATTGGTCTTGAAGAGACCCATGTTGTAGGAAGGAGGAAACACAGAGGCCGGCAAATCATTCCACAGCCGAGCTGTTGAACACAAGAACGAGTCGAAGAAACGACCCGTTCTCATGTGACAAATGTCAACCGTGTACAAATGTTGGGCACGCGTTTGGCGTGTTTCCCGACTATGCACCGGTGCCGAAGGGATCAATGATGCTTGTTCCTCGGAGCATCTTCCATTGTAATACCGGTAGAACAAGGATAGCATTCCCACCCGACGCCTGTGCTCTAAAGATTGCAATCCGTCTGTTAAGATGGGAGAATCTATCAAACGGACCGCCCGTTTCTGCACAGAGTCGAGGGTATTTTTCAGGTATTTTGGAGCTCCAGACCAGAGATGGCTGCCAAATTCAACCGTGGGGCGTACTTGTGATTTGTACAAGGTTAGCAGTTGTGTACTATTAAAGTATCTGCGGGCCCTGTACAGTACGCCCAGCTTTTGTGAGGCTAACTTTACTCTGGCTTCGATGGAGCCCCCATACCTGATTTACCCCCATTTGATGTACCCCATAAATAAGCAGGGCTTGTGTGTATGGGGGGTGTTATTTCATTGTTTCAATTTATTATTTTTTATTCAGTTCAAATTTTCAGTATAATTTTTAAGCAGAGTTTAAAATTTTTTTATGTTACTGTTCATGTTTCTGATTTTTTCAGGTAGTGAATTAAAAAAATTAACTCCGAGATATTTATGATTTAACTGTCCTATTGTCTTTTTACATTTTGGAATAGGAAGTATTGATGTTTGTCTAAGATTTCTGTTATTTTTAAAGGGTGCAACTTTATTTTGAATATTATCTTTATAAATTTGTAATGGTGCGTGATTATGTACCGCCCCATCCTATAATGCCGTATTGTATAATTGATTGACAGAAAGCGAAGTATGTGGTTGTCACGGTATTGTTGTCATGGATTGTCACGGTTCTGCGTTCAAATATATTACATCAGAATGTATCCACAAGGGAAGATTCAAGTGTAAATTCACCACAACAGTGGCGTAGCTATAAATTACCGTGCCCGGAGGTAATACAGGGTAACAGTTAACCGACCCCAACTCCACATTACTAATTTGAGTGTGTTGTTGGACTGTAGCCTTATCGATAACGATGACGGTGATCTACATACCTCTCTAGTCGAATACCGAATTTGTGCGGTGTGGGCGGCCATCTTAGACGCTTTCCCGCATTCAATTAACATCTACTTTCAGAGCTGTTCGTAAGTCAAGTTTTAATGCATTTAAAGAGATGCACCATGTCGTATAAAATTCGGGATCGTCGCTAATAATAACACTCCGATATAACGACTAGATTAGATAATGTTTACCAGCCACCTGTTTTGATTTATTCAAATTTATTCAAAAAGCGTGTGTTTTTTTTTTATTTTGCGATAATTGTCACAAATATTGAAATATTTTACAATAATTTTCTAAAGAATTTAATTTTCCAGATTAAACAATAATAGCACAACCGAAGAGAGTTTCGTAAGTAGGAGATTTTGAACTGAGCAGTTTTATAGGCTAGATAGTTTATTTTTTCTGGACTTATGAAAAGAGTATTAAAAAAATACTCGATTATTTCAACGGCAAATACTTGTTCTCTTTGCATTATTTAATTAAAACATCTAAAATATTACTAAGCGGCGATCTATTTTTCAAACATTGTGCATTACTTGGAAACTAGCTTTTGCCCGTTGCATGCAACTAACGGGTTGCATGCAACTAAAATATTACTAAGCGGCGATCTATTTTTCAAACATTGTGCATTACTTGGAAACTAGCTTTTGCCCGTTGCATGCAACTAACGGGTTAAAACTAACTTAACTTTAACTTAATTACTTGGAAATACTTAGTAGTGCTTCACCTTAATACCAAGACGCAGACAAAGTTCGATATGGAATCATGGCACTAGTTTCTTAGAGCGTATTGTACTGAAATACCCGTAGAATAAGGACAGCATTCCCACCGAACGTTTTTGCTCTAAAGATAGGGGAATCTTTCAATTTTTTCTCTTTTTTTGCACATAGAGTTTTTCAGGTATTTTTCGTCTCTAGATCGTAATTGGCTGCCAAATTCAACAATGGAGCGCACTCGTGATTTGTACAGAATCACCAGCTGTTTTATTTTAATGTTCTAATTTGAATTCATAAACATAATTTGTTTGGCTTTACGTCTCTACTATCTAACTGTTTCTGTGGTAGGAAGATATTCGAAAAGTATTATATCGAATTTAAATCAATCCACGATGCCCCAAACCTACAATTATTAGATCTGAGCGGTATTCAACCCTCCCAGTCACGTACACTTTCAGTTTGAGGAGTTTCTGTAATCCTGAAAGTTAACGGTTCTGCGGACCGAAGTGGGTTAACGGTCGGGAATCCGTAACACGTTAATTATTGCGGGGCTAACGGATAACGCCGCTGCATAACGAAACGAACGGCGGCCGTTAACGTAGTACTACAATAACGCCGGCCGAGTAATGGCCCGTTATGGGATACGGAAAATACAGCTGCATTATGACATTTCATCGCGGATGGTTTTGTCAAAGGTCGCAGATTAAAGTTATGAGAATACTAAAATGGACAACACAATTGTTGAAAGTGCTCATAATCAAATTTTCCCATTTTTCGTGTTTTTACTTTCTTAGTAAGATAAAAATAACATTTTAAAAGATGTTGATGTTTCCACAAGGGTTACGATTTCTGCAAAATGCTATTTCCTGGAATTGTACTTTGCGGAGAGAGTTTTTTAGATTTAACGTGAATTCCTGCTTCTCTTTTTATATAAGGTACCTAATCGATAATCCTGAAGTGTTGTGAAATTGTTTTAAGATTTATTCCAATTCCTATTATTTATTACAAAACTATGAAATTTGTCCTCTATTCAGTGAATTGTAGAGTAAAACAATAATCATTCGTTTCTGCACGAAATAAGTTATATATCATATAACTTGTTGAGTAATATACCTACTCGCATGTGCAATATCTTGTAATTCTATATGTTTAAAAAAAAAACAGAGTGTGCAATGGGGTATTTCCGAGGGATTCTATTGGAACTGAATGGAATATTTAAAGATCATTTTTCAAATTTTTTTCTAATACTTAAAATGTTTATTTTATATGTTTTCATTCAATATTATTGATTTTAAAAACGGTCTAAAACTGCAAAATCAAAACGGCCCATGGTTTGATAATCGGAATGTGACGTCACAAGCGTCGCTCAGCTGGGCCAGCATAAATTAACACTGTCAGTGAACGTCCACGCTCATGACGTCACACGATAGCCCCGCCAAAAATGTCGTTTTAGCGGTAATTAAAAAACGGAAAACTTTGACTCGCTGTAGAAAATTTTATTCGTCAACATAAAAATGAAATAAAAATGCTGTAATCATCGTAACTTTTTGCTTCATTTTTAAAGCAACAAAAAAATGGAAATACAATACCACATTCACATGCGTTAGAAATTAAAACTTCAGAAAACTAAAGTAGACAAGAGTGGGGAGGCTACGAAGCACCTCACAAAGAGGAGACTGATTATGCTATCTCATTCTCTCGCAGGCTAAATCCTATATATCTATGTGTTTGTTTCTTTTTAGTGTCGCTATTTTTCGTTTCATCGAGTTTCAAATCACAACGGTGCTAGAGAAGTTTTCATTTCAATAATTTTATTTTATGTTTACAGGGAATGCCACCGTTATTTCGTTAAGTGTCAAAATCTTATACTTTTTTTTTAGAAAGTTGGGCATTAAAAATGTAATCCGTATTTCATTTTGTGAAGTCAATAAAACTAAATGTTATCGTGCTGTATGTACATAATATGGACATTAAAAAAATCTAGGTCAGAAAGATTTTAGTCCGCAGCATTTTCATTGGCTACATTACATAGTTTTCCAATCTCTTGAGAAAATATCATCCTCTCTCTAGGTCAGATGGTGCCAGTTAAAACGGGAAGAGAGGCGTAAGTGGATTCATACGTGTAGAGGTTGGTTAAGACTAGGCAGTAGGATAGTGAGGGTAACTAGGGGATGGACCGGAAGAGGCGACTAGAGAGAGATTCTTGAAAGTTTTATTTTTTTACAAAAACGTGGAATATGTTTTTCGTGACGACCAACTTTGAAGGATTGCTAAACAACATTCATAAAACTGAGACATCACAGCAAGGACGATACGGATGGCATAGAGAAGTGGCAAAATATATTATGTAAGCTTGTGAGCAGAGATGGTATGGAAGATTACAGCGTCTAGCATTACCTTGAAACTTCTTTCGTAGATCAACATCCTGAATTGGGTGGGGGGAAAAATCTAATATTTATGAAATGTATTTATTATGTATATATATTTTTTAAATTAATTGTTGCTTACGACAGATGTAAAGCACTTTTCGTTAGATCTATTGAATCTCATTATTAGTTAAGTTATCAATTCGGTTCAAGGTCACATTCGTAAGCCTATGCTATGCACTAGAGGAACTAGCATCATTGATCCCTTCGGCACCGGTGCATAGTCGGGAAACACGCCAAACGCGTGCCCAACATTTGTACACGGTTGACATTTGTCACATGAGAACGGGTCGTTTCTTCGACTCGTTCTTATGTTCAACAGCTCGGCTGTGGAATGATTTGCCGGCCTCTGTGTTTCCTCCTTGCTACAACATAGGTCTCTTCAAGACCAATGTTCATTCCTTCCTCTCCTCAAAAAGACCCTCCACACAGTATCCCAGATGATATAGGCCCTGAGGGAAATTATTTTCCCCAAGAACTCCCGTGTGGAGTTAATGTAAAAAAAAAAAATGCACCTTGGACATATTTATATTTTTCACCAGGTAAATCTGCTGGAGACAAAACATATTGGTTTTTTCTTCTTTTGGTGCACTCTGGAGATTGGGTCTGCATACCCAATCTGTAGCGTAACCAATTTGGGTGGGTTGTGAGTGACGAGGAATGGGAAAGTGAAGTGAAGGAGAAAGGTTGGAAAGTACCAGACTATTCAGTTCTGCTCTCAAACCACTGTTAAAACCAGTTCAAGTAACCTTTCTGCTATTAATGATGATCTTTCACCACTTTCACCTTTCATAGTGAGGACATCTATGTAACCTAGTCATCAAAATAATTTATATCAAATAAATTATTACAGGCTTGCACTTGTGATATTTATGTCAGGTTGTTGCTTTTCTTTCTGGAGCATCATTTGATATTGCAACGGATGCTGGTATTGCCAATCTTCGCGAACGTCATCAGCCGAGTTGGTCTGCTCTGGAATTATCTCATTTCGCCAATTAGCTCAATTAACGCCTCTCGAGATATCACAGTCACAGTCAGAGTGTGAGAAACTTTGTCTCGTGCACTCACTCGTGTTGCACTAACTGCTCGTTGCAATGTCGCCTTTACGCTAGATAAATCTATTTAGTGGTTTGGACAGTGTTGTTGCCCTCATAGTTTCAATTTAGAGAACTACATCCAGCCTGCCTGCCCCTGTAGGAAATGGATTACTTGTTAGTTAACTAAATGGGATGACTTTGTTCAATTTTCGACTTTGAAACTAAATAACTTCTTTTACGAAATCGTGCCGGATTTTTTTTACATTAACCCCACACAGAAGGCCCTGAGGAAAATAATTTCCCTCCGAGTCTGTCATCTTTGTGGATGCTGTGTGGAGGTTCTTTATAAGTTCTGGAGGAACTATGTGTCCGACAAAACTTAAGCGATTGGCAGGTTACTCTAAGGTCAGCAGATCTAGATGTTACTAATCGTTTAATCGAACTTTCGTGATGATCGATGTTTTCGTGTAACCGGCCCGCTCATTTGGAACAAACTTCCCTCAGCTCTTACTAATATCAAGAACTTGGCTCAATTCAAAAAAGCTTTAAAAACAAACTTATTTAAAAAATCTTTTCAATCTACTATAATAAGCCATGTTCCTCAAGTTTCTGGTAATTGTTTGGTTTCGATTACCTCCTTACTATAGTTTTATGTGCACTCTGTTATTATTATTTCTGAACGTAAACTGCCTCTTATTCTTTATTATAATTTAGTTTTAATGAATTCTTTTTGTTAATATTGTTCTTTAGGAATTGCTTTGTGTATACTGTATATTCTTTGTTTCACATAATTTAATCAATTTTGTATTTTGTAAGGAACACTATAGGATTAATTTTAAGTTTATTATAATTAAGCGCACTTGAAGTGATATATCACAAAACTGCGCTATATAAATACTACGTTATTATTATTATTAAAGGAAAAATGTATGAGGGGTGGGTCAGGAGGAATCTAGTGGTCAGTGTGTTTAGGAGTGATGGGCGTAGATGAGATGTAGCTGTCTGAAAATAAAAAAAGAAGAAAAAAAGTATAATGATGATTTATTCCCTTTATAAAGATATTTTCACTGTTTTGTTATCTTTCATATTTTCGTTTAGATTATTAGTGTTATCTTCTTCTTCAATGATATAATACATTTATGGGAATAATCTCAAAAGTTTTAAAAAGAGTGTTGTTCTAATAAAAATTGAACTTTTATTTTTTCTAACGCTTGAAGTGTAAGATTTATTTTTTTAGTTAGTTTAGTTGAAATTACGCAATCTACTTTTATCCCAGTTCTCCAAAAGGTCCCCTCCCGTCCACCCTATAAATATTCAATGTGTGATCCCCTGCAACCTTTCAATTGCACTTAAACGCTGACCTACCCTACTGCAATTATACCCAACTCGCTACTGGCTACATGTAGCGGTTTTCTAGTGCCTAGGCATTGGAGGTAGATCCCATTACCCCAAATTCAAAATTGTTTTTATCAAACGTGTTTCAAGATCACTGCATGTGGGAAAGAATAATATTTTATTTAAATATACATTAGCCACCTTGTATTTTAAAGGCCTTTAACAGGCCAGCGGCCGAAAATTCACATTTCGTCGAAAGATGTTCTTACGATCGTACAGAGCGGTTCCAACGAGAAAGATTAATTATTCTCCGTACCAGCTTTTTTAAATTATAACTCAATATCGATTTTATTTCATTCCAAATTTGCTTTAATTTATACCTACATCCGAAAATGCTCAAAGGCATAATGATAAAACTATTAAAATGATGTGCTTTTTGTAATTATTTTTTGATCATAAGTATTTATCATTTTTCAATAATGTCTAAGCTAAAATAATCTTAAATATATTATAATTTGTAAGACCGTAAATAGGTAGACAAAATAGAAAAAATTTCTTCATAAATATGTAAGTGTTGGGATATTTTTTTTAATGATTTTATTTGAACTAAAATTAAAATTTTGAAACATGCGTTTACTAGATAACGTATTGATTTACAATAATGTATGATTACATGATATGAAATATGTCTTGTAAAATAAGATTTTTCGTTTGAAAATTTAACAAATCTGCCAACGACCCATGGTACCTATACATAACCTTATTATACTAAAAATAAACATTTTTTCTCAAAATTTAAAACATGCGTTTACTAGATAAAAGAACGATCTTTCGAAATCAGTTTATAATTTGGTGTGGAAAAGAGTCAATACGTCTGAAATTTGATTTAAAAGTGACATATTTCCGGTTTTCTCTGGTTTTACCCTCTTAAGGCATCTTATCGTTAGTTTTGATAGTTTAATGTTTAATGTATGTTTAAAAACTTCATATGCAATTAGGGTAATAACGATACCAGCGGAAAATTGTTGCCGTCTCGAAATTTCAAAATTTTTAAGGATTTGTTTTTATAGTTGACTATCTAAAGTCCCCAGCGCGTTGTCCATACTTTATTTTGCTGACTTTTTTTTTTATTTTGTAACTATCACTTATCACTGTCAATCATATCAAGTGTGTAAAATTTCATCAAGAAGTATCAAAATTCTGCTTTGAGGTTGTTTTTGGAAATAAGATTTGTACATATAAAAATCAAATACACGCCACCCATCACAGACACTCTTCTTTAAAGAAATAGATACCCTCCACACAGCATCTCAGATTATTTTCCTCAGGGCCTCCTGGGTGGAGTTAATCTAAAACAAATCGAGTGCAGTTTACATGCTGTAGAAGTGAAATTTTACCAAAACAATCTCAACCAATACTTGAAAAGTGAGGTCATAATCAAAGCGACCAAGGAGCGCAGACCCGTTTCATATCTCAACCAATAAGAGCCTTTAAAAGTGACATCATAATCAAAACGGCCAATGACCGCAGTTGATGCGTCGCAGGTGCAGTAATCGTCATTTCTGTTTCATCCGAAATCCAAATCACAGAGGGGCTATAGAAGTTTCACTTTTAAAAAAAGATAGAAAATGACATACACGCTTAGTTTGAAATTACGACTGTGGAGTTAATGTATTTATTTATCATTATGTAACAGTGTTGTAGTTATGCGCCTATGACAAAATGCGTGCAGCAGCTAAGTAGGTACGTAATACTCGTATTTTACCAATAATCTAGATCTTAAATAAAAATATATTGGAAAATGATAGTCCAGCTGCAAAAACAGAAGCATTGATAATATAATAGTATATAAACGTAATGCTACGCCAGCGTTGTAGTTAACGTGTCAGGTGCCTCACAAGTCACAATGGTTCACCGCAATTTTCTCGGATACTAGCAACTCGTTATGAACAAATCTTAACAATAATAACATTTTTTCCAAAACCTATTTTCCCTAACCAAATATTTCACAGTACAATTCGATCTACTTCAGGAGATTATTATTGTGTAAATGAATTGGTAATATTTAATTACCGTCTATTTATTATATTTTTGGTTTTATTTACCTTTCGTATCAATTGGTTCATTAAGTTCACTTCATGTAGTATCCTCTCCTTTATTTTCTTTTTACTACATTGTTACTGTGTCTGTATATTATTGTGACGTACGTTAAATGCTGCCTAGTATAAAATAACACTAAACTCTATCTAAAACATACGAACACCCCAGCACAGCTTCTCTGAAAGAGGTGTTCGCAAAACGTTACGTACAGTTACTGATCATTTTACATTCTACTACCAGGTTTAGTATTTATTACACATTTTTATTGCTTGCACATAGGTATCATATATTTATCTGAAAAGTATGTACGAGTATGTATTATGTATAAATAAATAACTGGGACACATTTTCAGAGTGGCGTAAAAATGAATATGAATATAGCAGATAAAATTATTTAATTTCTCAAAATCAACATTTTCGCGGCGTCTTAATTAATTGTCTTTGGTATCGTCGAGGGGTGTCACTTTAAAACAAAAAATTGATTAATTTTGCACTGATTTACACCAGATCCATAGATTAGCATTCATACAAAACAATCTTAACTCATCTGTTTAAAAATAAAACACGTACATTTTATGAAAATACCCAAAATATTGTAAACACACGGCAGAAAACCAAAGAACTCATACAAACACATAAAACAAACACAACATTTGGTCAAAGAAATTTCAAATACATTGCGCCTAAAATATACAATAACCTACCTGACAAAACAAGACAATCGAATAATATTAACAAATACAAAATCCTGATCAAACAATGGATCATCGAAAAAGGTCGTGCAATAATTAGTCACCTCACCCAAATATAATCCTCTATCTCATTATGGTTACCACTAACCAACCTGAAAAATTTTGTCAAATATTTTTGCTGTATTGAAAAGTGTACTTTACTTAATATTTATAAAATATTTGTAAACTAGTCTGTCTCGACACAGGATTTCCTAGTGAGACAGGCAAGGCCAAAAAAATATATGTAAACCTTTTTATATAGATGCACATAATAAATAAATAAATAAAAAATACATAATAGAAACGAAGGGAGATAAAGCTTCACGACTATCCAATGAAAGTTATGCGTTTGGCATGTAGGTAGAAACAAATTAGGTATAATGCTTCAAATCCCATCTTCCCAGTTTCCATTATCTATGGGCTACCCTAAATAATGGGGAATCTTGTGAGGCGGAAACAGATGGGGGAGAGAAATATCGCGATATCTCGATATAAACGTATCTTTAACCATTTGACACAGCATTTCAATTCTCTCGTCAGGTCGATAATGAGAGTTTATTATTTCTCGCTAATGATTTACATTTCCCAATTTCCTACGATATGGTCCCTGGTTGTTAATGTAGGGGAGACCTAGGAGAGTTGTAACAGAGGAGAGTTGTGACAAAGACGATTTCTCCCTACCTATAATAGTTTGCGATATTGTAAAAATGCTCGTTTGTCGCTTTAGAGACGCGCTACTTCACTCAGTACCCAACGGCGGCGCACGAGAAGCGGTTGCATAATTACGACGTCTGCATGCAAAAAAATGCGAAAAGTAAGTTTTTCTTCAAAATTTTGATTGAATTTATATCACGTGTTATTACAAGTGCGTTGTTGTGTTATTTTTTCTTAAGTTGTATGGTTATTTAAGTCTCAAAGCGTTGCATTGATCTTTTGTGTTTGCATCGTTTTTAGAAAATATGAATCATTATTCGGACCAAGTCGTAATCTTGAGCACCTAGGAGAGTTGACTTCATTTTTCTGCTGGGTTATTTCGACACTTTTAAAAATTAATTTACGATGTCTGTATGTGTTTGTGCATTAGTATATTAAGGTCAAATCTTGCAAGTGCAGTCCGCAATAAAAGCTTATCTAAAAAAAATCATTTTCGATAAAAAAATATTTGTACTTGTAGTGTGATATTGAATGCTAGATGACTACTTTTTTGTTTAAGAATGCCTAATAACTATACACGAAAGACTGGTAAAGGCATTGCTAGTGTCTAAATACTCAAATAGTCTAAATACAAAGCTGTCACAACTTACCTCGGTACCTGTCACAACTTACCTCGGTGATAGGGGAGTTGTGACAGAGGGAGTAGTTGTTATTTTTGTTGATTTTCTCGGAAACCGTAATACTTTAATTAATTTTGATGATTGTTTTGGAAAGGGAAGGAATGGTGCTACCTTAATTAACATAGATCATAAATACGGAATATTTCTTGAGCGAGATATGTCCCTTAAATTAAAATTGTCACAAATCTCCTAGGTATCCCCTATGTCATCTTAGTTTAATCATGTTTATTTGTTTAATGACGTGGTTTAATTCCGTTTGGTTTTGTTTGTCGATGATCCGTAAATTCATTAATCGATTTTATTTAAATACATAATAACAAACTGATACAGTTAAGAATTTTGCATATATCTGTATATTAATTTGCTTTTTAAAGGAAGCAATCTTCTTATAGTTAAATATTTCGAAAGAGCAAGTTTCATTCCCCACATGATGCAATCTTTGAGAACAAAAACTGTACATAAAATTAGCACGATAAGCAACTACATCAAACAGCGGACAACAGAAAATTGACTCCAATACTCCAAATATAGAAACAATGTCATTGATAATATAATTAGCAAAAAGAGAATTGGTCCTACGCGAGAACCTTGGAGGACCTCGCTTGAAGCTTCAAATTCATGAGATGTATAGTTAGATGTTTGTACATACGAGTATAGTTTTCTAGGTGTTAAATAGGTCTCCAGCCTTTTTAGTAAATTTCCTTATATCCCATTACTTCTAGTTTGCTTAAAAATTTATCAGAAACCTTATCGAATGCTCTTTTGTAGTTTGTGCAAACTGCATCCGTTTGATTTCAGGTTGTGTGAAATATATTTTTCGTATGTAATTAAATTTATTATTATAAATCTACCGGAACCATTCCATGTTGGTTAGGTGTAATCATTTTGGGTGCCTGTAATATAAGTTTTGATAGAAAAGCGGATTGAAACATTTTGTTTTGCAAAGAATTTTACCATTTATATTCAATGCTTCGTTTTAAATATTCCTCGTTAAAATATTTAATTACCTTGTTGGTTAAGCTTAAAAATAAAATTTGCAGGAATTTATAAATAAATCTTGAATACGCATTTAGTAGTATGTCAAAGGACGTGGAAACTTTACTCTAAAGTTGTGTATCGATTTTATTTTCCGAATTGCTTACAGTTAAAAACATTTCACGAAAAGCTGTGCTTTTTTTATAATAATAATATTATTTGGCGTTTTATTCGCAACCTTCTCATAATGATAATTATGTGTGAAAATGTTTAAGTGAAAGTTAACCAAAACTGTGAAGTTTAAATTAAATAACTCTTTGATTTATCCCAAACAACCGGCGACTTTGCAACAGCGTTTCACGACTGGATGTTTCGTCCGTCCCGCTCTTCCGCTGCGTTCCATCCCGCTCCCCGTTTCGTTTCGCCCCGCTCTCCCGCGCCGGCCCTCTGGCGTCGGTCCAATTGGAGCGCCGCGACGCATCGCGCCGGTCGCGTGTACTAAAATGCTCCCCGCGTCGTCTGTGACGTCACTGCTTATTATTTTCTCCCCTAGTAAATACTATGTCTGACGTTTGTCGGTTATTCGAAATGCGAAAATCGAACGGAATTTCGCACGGTGAATTTTCACGAAATTTCAGTGTGTGAGTTATTGTGTGGTACTTTGTTGAATTGTGTGATTTCTACGAACACTTTGCAAGTATGTGTGAAATTGACAGTTCGTCTGACGTTTGACGGTAAATAAAAACCGAAAACTGCTGCAAAATCGGACGTCTGATGTCTGTAGTGATTTTTCTATCGTACCTCTTTTTCGGTGCATTTTTTAGCAGACAGAAAAATTTATTACACGTTGATTCTGAAGTACATATAATATTATATTGATTGGGTAGTTGCTTTTCGTGAATGTTTTGCTCTCGTTCGGCAGTCACAATGGCATTAATTATTGGGTGTTTGTCTACTGCACAATCATGAATAATGAGAAACTGTGATTATTGTGAACGCTAAAGTTTTAATTTAATGCGACCCGCTTTTGTGTATCCTCCCCCCTTGTTCGTAATATTATGTATATAATCAGTTTTTTAAGTTTTAATTTATAAGAATGAGTATTTTCCGTGTTCAGGCACGTAGCCAAATGTTGTTGAAAGTCATATTTTGATTTTTCAATGAAGTGGTGTAGTTTAATGTGATTTTTTACTCTTTCGTCTTATACTTGTATCTTGTATATTTGAAAATGATTTATAGATACATATAAGTAAAAATGTAGCACGCGAGTTCTGTTAACATTTTCCGCGTGAGAAAAATTGGTTTTTCGGCTCGTTTTTATGTTCAACAGCTTCTGAAAGACCTACCAGTTTTGCGTTTCCTTTCTCTTACAACGTGTGTTTCTTCTTCCTCTTCCTAAAGTGATGCTCCGCACAGCATCCACGAATATAACATCCCTATGGTTTCCCTCGGGACCTCCTGTATGGTGTTAATTAAAACAATGTTTCGTTTAACTTGCTAACATTTAATTTTGAAGGGAAAATCGATCCCGATGCGTTTAACTCGGATTAGCCTCATGGGACCAATATAGTCATGAGACAAAGATTCGTGGGAGACCACACTCTCTCGAAGAAGTTTTAAAATTAGTACGAAAAGCATATTATGATACACTTCTTAAAACGTACCGGATGAGGATATATTTTTCATTCCAATATATTAAGGTTATTGACTCTGTGTAAGAATTGCTAGATTCCTATATATTTTCAAACATATATTTTCTTTAGAGCACAGGCGTCAGGTGAGAATGCTGTCTTTGTTCTACCAGTATTTCAGTGGAAGATGCTGCGATGAACTAGCGTCAATGATCTCTTCGGCACTGGTGCGTAGTCGGGAAACACGCCAAGTGCGCGCCCAACATTTGTACATGGATGACATTTGTCACGCGAGAACGGGTCATTTCTACGACTTGTTCTTAAGTTCGACAACTCGACCTTTTAACAATTTGCCGGCCTGATGTATGTGATTTTCAATATTGATTGACAGCAATTATGGTTCTGGGATATTAAAAATATGCGTAGTTTATTATAGTAAAGTATACATTAAAAAAATGGTTAACTTTCGAGATGACTGGATATGCTTAATACGAATAACTTTTAGAAATTTAAATCCGCCTTTATTACTATAAAAGCGTAACAGCCCTGCATTTAAAATTTAAATTACGTAAATTTATATTTTGCCGAATTTAAATTTTAAATGCAGTATTTTCCATCATCTCGAATGCAAAAAGTTGTCTTTTATAGTAATTAAGGTGAATTAAAAGGTATTTTCTAAAAAAAATCGTATTAAGCGTCTCCATAATAAATAGTATGACACAAATAATCCGGATATTGATCATAATGTTCATTGCAGTTATTATGAGTGTAGTTTTTTCCTACAGTTTATTTTTATTTACCTTTGTCTGAAGCTTACGTGCCAACACAAGGAAGGTTTACAAAGCATTCCCAAAGCGCTAAAACTTGATATAGGTGTCGAAAGGGTTGAAGGTCACTTTATGACATGAACCTGAATATTTCCATTAAATTATACTCGTATATTCAATAAATTATCCCGGACAGATAAATTTACTTGTTTCATGTTATTATTTTTTTCTTCATTTAATCACCTATCTAATTTCTCCGAAATTTTCAGTTTTATTACCAAACACAGTTAATTGAATAAAATTTTATTATTATTATTAAAAATAAGCAGTATATTATTTTTATTTTAAAATTATTACGGCTATTTAGACGGCCCACACAGCTGCACAGGGCACAAATCGGTCAAACATGGCATCAATTCGTTTATTTAGTTAGTATTAAGATTATTTTAGATTATTAAGAGGCGTTTTAACATATAAAATAATTGTTTTGGAAATTTATCTGCGTTATGGGAAAAAAATGTTTTTACTAAATTTATGAACTTTCCTTGGAAGACTTAAATATAAGATTTTCTACAAACATCGGTTTTGTTCATCGAAAATAAATACATATTTTCTCTTTTATAATCGGAGGTCGAATAATCTTCAGAGAATGTGTCATTAAGGGATTCCGGTGAAAATACTCCTGCTTCTGGAGACAGCAACTTATCCATCACCTCGCCTAGAAGTTTTTTAAATTTTTCTGTAGTGAAGTTCTCAAATGCTAGAGGCAATTAGATCTGATGATGCTAAAAACATATGTAAAAATATCTTCCACTCTCTGTTCCCTCTCAAATTTTCTAAGAAAACATCTTCTATATTTTGTAATGTATGTATTTATTTGTAGTCTCTTGATCTTCTAGTAGTGTACTAGAGATATCAATTCTGGGGCATGAATTATTATTTTATGAACTGTTGGTGGCATATTTTACAAAGGATATTTTGTCACATAGCTTCGCTGTATTTAGAGTGAAAAAACAAAAAAAATTCCAAGTCAATAAATATTGTAGCCACTAGATATTCTTCTAAAAATTAAAAAAAACATTAAGGGTGGGTTGTTTCAATAAGTTTGATTAGTTCATCAAATTTGAAAGTTAAATTCAAGTTCTGTTATTGCCAATATTGATACAATAACAAAAATTGAACAGAACTTACCAGTGGCTGAGTTGGCACCGTTTGGGTCCCACCCAGGCGTTATGAGTTAAATTCTTCGGCTGTCTAAGTCCTCCAATTACGATACAAGCGACATTTTTCACTTAAGGTGGTAGTAGGAGATTTACAAATATTTTCAGGTTATCCGTAACCCCGTAAAAGTTTGCCATGCTTTAAAAAAGAATACATTTACAGATGATCTTTAAAATTTACTTTCAAATTTAACTAATTCCTCAAATTCTGTTATTTATTTATTTATTTAGTAGTATGTTTATACATATAACATAAGAACTGATTACATGTCACAAAATCGAAAATAATAATATAGAAATAAAAGAAAAAAATTGTTCAGATAATTATGGCATTTGAATGAGAAATGACACCAGAGAGACAGTTACATACAAAAATCTATAGTACAAATAGAATTAATATTGACTGAAAAGATTTGATAGCATAGCCCTCTTGTACCTACCTTCTGTGCAGTTAAATAGATCTGCCACATCTGCATATCTATTACTAACATCATGTAACCTAGGTACAAGTGAGTGTTTCGAGTACTCAGTCCTATTATTGTTACATTTAAACAGGATTTTAGTTCGAGTGGTTCTCGTGGGAATATGAAATTCAATGAGCTTAGTTAAATCAGGACCGTCTATGCTACCATTTACAATTTTGAAAAAAATATTAAGTCGGATATAATTCTTCGATCTGAAAGTCTTAATAAATTTAATTCTTTCATCAAGTAATTGTAGTTTATGTGTTCAATATGAACACCGAGTTTAAAATTAATATGTCTTAGAAATTTATGTTGTTGATATCATTGTTATTTCCTGTTATACTAGATGAAATAGGGTAAATGTTCCGAAATTCCGAGACGCCTCGGGGGAGAGACGTCTCTTCTGCATTCATCGTGATCATGATGCAATTTCGCAATATTATTACGCAAATGAAACAACTGGAAACACTTTGTTCCTAAGGTGACCTTGATCCCTTTGAAAGAAGTGCCTACTAATTTTGTTGAACATTGAGCAGTCAATCTCAATTTTAAATTAATTAAACGACTTTTTATTGACATGGCTTTTGACATCGAGGAACACGAACTATCGCCTGAATAACTACCTTCACAATTTTTTTCAGTTTTGTTTATTTTCTGTTAAAAATTAAAAAAAGTGCTTGTTTCGGGAGACACCCACATGTCCACAGCACACTTTTATCGGTTTTCTCCTTCAGTGAATAAAACAAATGAAAATGTATGATGTGGTAATAAACTGAATAATGTAAGGATTGTAACCCAAGATAGAGTTCTTTTCCCAAGTTTTTGTTACCAGCGTTTTTGTAATCCAAGATAGAGGCTTTCCATCAACTCTAGTACTTCAATAATCTTTATATTATTTGGTTGGTTTTATTCATAACCTGTAAAATGTTTATTGACTGAGCATAGCGAAGTCTTATTTTAACTCAACCGTTTGGCGTTTCATCTGTCGTAATTTAAAAAAAATATTCCATGAAATAAATGGTTTATAATTAAGTATTTTAGTACCTACTTACGAATCGTATGATTTCGTAGGTAATTTTGGTTTTGATAAATAAGAGAAAATTAGAAACATACTTTTGGACGCGTTTTTTATTCACGTAACTACTAGTATGGTTTATTCACTTCAGAATTTTTATGACGATATTTTTTTTTACATTAGCTGCACACAGGAGGCGGTGTGGAAAATAATTTTCCTCGGGGCCTCTTTCATCTTTGGAGATGCTGTGTGGAGGGTCTTTTTAGAGAAACGAATGAGGGAAAGTTCTGGGAAGGAAAAGGGTATGAGGGGTGGGTAGGAATTGGGGGGTCAACGTGTCTAAAACTGGCGGATGTATGAATCCATCCCTCCGATGTTCCAAAAGAGTTCTGCTTGAGAGGTCACAAGGTCTCCACAAGGCGATGGGTCGGGAGAGACCGGCTGGAGAGGTCTAGTTCGTCCTCCCTCAATCAATCTCTCTCGATCCGGCCCGCCATTCAGTAGGTGGGCAAAGGCATTTCCCGCCAAGACCCAGGCATACCTCACCCTATATACCCGGTCATCCCTGCTCATACATTTAAATTTACGACCATCAAATTGATTATTTTAATAATTTTATTTTTGTTTTATATATTTCATCATATCTCTACAATAAATAGAGCAAATTTTTTTTTAGTAATTATGTTTCTTCACAAATAATTGCCAAAGTTGCTTTCTTGATTTCTTGATAGATAAAAATTGATTTCTTTAATAGTTTATATTTTTATAATTTACAAATAATAATGTAACCCATATCCGTACTAGATATTTGCTATACCTTTTAATTTAAAAAAAAAATCAGAGTGAGCAATTCACATGCGGTAGGCGTGAAACCTTCAGAACACTAAAGTAGACAAGAGTTGGGAGGCTACGAAGCTCCGCACAAAGAAGAGATCGATTTTACTATCTCATTCTCGCAGGCTAAATCCTATAGATGTGCGCGTTTATCTCTTTTTAGTGACGCTTTTTTTCGTTTCATCGAGTTTTAAATCACAGTAGTGCTAAAGAAGTTTCACTTCAAAAATCGGAGTGTGCAGTTCTCGCGCGGTGGAAGTGAAACCTTCAGAAAACTAAAGTAGGCAAGAGTGGGAGGGCTACGAAGCACCCCACAAAGAAGAGACCGATTTTACTATCTCATTCTCTCGCAGGCTTAATCCTAAAGATGTTTCGTTTTTAGTGTCACTATTTTTCGTTTCATCTCATTTTAAATCACAACGGTGCTAAAGAAGTTTTCACTTCAAATTTTTATTCAATTTCGTTGGGTATTTGGCCGCAAAAAGTTTTGTGTGAGAAAGGCCGCTTTTTGCTCAGTGATGTCAAATAATGGTTACAAAATTCCCCAGGCGATGGTACCATAAGCTTAAATGTCAATCAAGCCATTACGTTCGATCATCACGCATTTTGATGAACTATAAACATGCCGCCAGTGTTTACTCGCTGTCGTGTTAATTTGGCCTGTCAAAACCGTCCCACAACTTTACTTTAAACGTAAATTGTTTGTTTTGGAGAATTAATCTTTGCTAAACAGTGATTGGGGAAAAAAATTGTAAAAGCAATTTTTTTTTTGAATTTATATATCCAGATTTCATGGTGTTCCTCCACACAGCATCCCCAAAGATAACACAAACCTCGAGGGAGGGAATAGATCTTCACCTTAGGAGGTCCTCTTCAATATTAAAGCTTTATTTTATCTTTAACTAGCTGACCCGGTGAACTTCGTACCGCCTCAGAATCAATTACTGTTGTGTCAACTTATTAGCTGAATTAAATTAAGTTTTTTTTATTAAGTTAATATTTACACAATGAAGCAATTTTCGATGCACAATTGTCCGTGTTTTTTTTTTGTCAGTATCAGAGATGGAGTTGTTTATTTATATTTTTTGTGATTTTCTTACTTTTCCACTTAATTACGAGAATTGCGTTTCATTTTCTTTCTACGTGTGAGGGAGGTTTATTATAATTATTGTATTTTTCCTTTGGAGGGCTGCAGACATACACGTTCACCGTTTGTCTTATTTTCGACTATTGACATTTAGTGTGTAAGAAAGAGGGGCAACATTATCAGCCTTACTAAAAAAAAACCACAGCGCGACCGATTAACTGTGTTATTGCAATAACATAAATAAACCTAAAGTCATGGTGTTTGAAAGAGAGAGTACGAAAACAGTGTGTGTAGTAGTGAATGATGAATACTTGGAGCAGGTGGATGAGTTTGTTTATCTGGGTAGTATGTTAACGAGAGATGGGAAGGCTGATAGAGATATTGAAAGGAGGGTAAATGCCGGTAACTCCATTAATGGAGGACTGAATGCCATTGGAGCTAATAAAAAACTTTCAATAAAAGCGAAACTAGCTGTCCACAATGGAGTCCTGGTACCTACCCTGATGTATGGCAGTGAGGCATGGAACTGGCAGAGGAAGGATGAAAGTAAACTGAATGCTGTTGAAATGAGATCCCTGAGACGTATGTGTGGTAAAACCATGTATGATCGTGTTAGAAATGTGGATATCCGCAAAGAATGTAAGGCTGATGTAAGTATAATGAGCAAAATTAAGAAAGGGACCCTCAGATGGTTTGGGCACGTAGAGCGAATGAACGAAGAAAGTATTGTAAAAGAATATATGATGCAAATGTGAATGGTTGAAGAAGTCGGGGACGCCCGAGGAAGACATGGCACGATCAAGTAAATCAGATACTTGAGACGGGCCATGTCAAAAGTCAGAATAATAGAAGAGTATGTATGAGACGATGTATGAATGTGAGTGAGGCAAAGAGTGTGTGCCAAGACCGAGTTGTTTGGCGGTCCGTCCTCTCTGCCTACCCCTGCGGCGAAACGGCGTGATGGTTAGTTAGTTTAGTTAGTTAAATAAACCTCGTATACACTAAAACACGTTTTATTACCAATAACGTTTCTTACGTGGTCACGCTGTTATTAAAACGCATTGAACATGTGACAACGTTGTATATGGTTTTAATTTACTAGGAAACAATGTTGTTTTAATTTTTCTCCGCAAGGGGCATTATTGGCGCGCCTATGCATTAGTTCTTCGGCCCGCGACAGCCCGCGATGACAAAACAGCTCGGTGTGTTTTATGGCGGGATATCGAAAATTTTGTGATAATTTCTATTGTAGTGACGAATTTACTCTTCTGTTCACATAATTGATATATTTACCATGTTATTTGTGTGGTTTACATCAGTTTAATCAAGTTATTGTACAAACGCCGTACTTTCAAAGTTGAACTGTCAGAATATTGTTTTTTATACGTTACTTAAAAGACAAAATTTTCATTTTAAGATCTTTATTTTAAGAGAATTTCTTAAAAGTGATAATTTTTTATAATATTAAAATCTAATACATGTGTTCGTAAACGTATCAAAAAAATAACGTCTTTAGAGATGCAAGAAATCTATTTTAAATTTCGGTATTATTTCTAAGTTATTTTTTTGGCAATAAAAAAAACTATGAAATTTTTTTATTGTACACACGATGAAAAAGTGAGGTGATAGTTTCCTTCCAAATTTATTACATAAAAGGACTGTGTTTTTTAAATTTTTATTTTATTTAAATTTCTCTACATTTTGGTCAAAAATGTTGTGGGAGGAAATTTTTTCCGAGTTTGAATCTTAAAATATGGCAGTTTTTGAAAGCTAAAGTGTATTCAAATACACAAATCTAAAAGGTAATTTTATCTAGTTTTCATAAATGGTATTTGTTTTTACGACACCTTAAAAATAAGAAATATATAGAACATTAAAAAAACTATGGAAAAATTACAAATATCATTCGGACATCAATGGTTAAAACAGAGATAAACTACCCTCTCAGGCCGTGGAAACCATGTGTATTTCTTTCAAAGAACAAATTTTTAATTAGTAATGTTTTCACATCCGCGGCCGTTTGTCAATTGAATAAAATTTTCACTGGGTTTTTTAGTAAGGCTGTATATGTTTAAGAACAAAATCAAAACAATCAGCGCATTGACATTTGACGTTTTTGAATTTTTGGAATTCACTCACTATTTAATATTATATTTAACACAATATTGCTGCAGCTCTTTCAAAATACGAGAATTTATTCCATACAAAATTTACGAGGAAAAGAATTTACTTCATAATTTTTTTTCGTGAATTTTTCCGATGTTTTAATAGCTATTCTGCTATTTGGGGCGGAGACAAATCCAACAAATCAAAGATTATAAAAATCGGTCCAGCCGGTATCGTGTTATAAATAATGTAATTAACCCGGCTTTATTTTATATATTAAGATACCGGTTAGGCATGTATAACAAAAATAAATCAATTATTATTTTTAATTGTTAAACTAACGTTTAAGACAAGATTTTTATGCATAGCACAAAGGGTAACAATTATTATAAGCAATAATTATCAGCCTGAAACACTCATCCACATTGAAAAATCTTCCGAGAAAAAATACATGACGCCAACGGGACATGAACCCGTGCCCTTCTGATTGCCGGTCAGCTGCTCTCCCAATTGAGCTATGGCGGCTTATCTTATACCCGCCAAATGATTAAATATATTCTAGTGTTTCATTCAACAATTACTGCTTATTATATTTTTTCCACCTGAAAACAACCAACTTTATTTTTGCGATAGAGACACTGTTAGTGTTAAATCCGTCGCTAGGTGGCGTCGAGACAAATTATGTCTACATTTATTGGGGAAATACTTAAACTTGTCAAATATTAATTATTATTTTTAATTGTTAAACTAACGTTTAAGACAAGATTTTTATGCATAGCACAAAGGGTAACAATTATTATAAGCAATAATTATCAGCCTGAAACACTCATCCACATTGAAAAATCTTCCGAGAAAAAATACATGACGCCAACGGGACGTTCAGGCTGATAATTATTGCTTATAATAATTGTTAAAAATAAATCATTTGTAACTCTTCTTAAAATACATCTATTTGAATTAAAAAAAATTCTTGAACAAGTGAATGAATGCAAATCTTGGAAGTGCAAATTAACCCACTCCCCATCATGCGATTGAGCTGAATAGACTAATTTTTCTGAAATTGGCTACTAAACGACCCAAGAGATGCTACTAGGTCCTGTCAGTCGATGCGTAGGACCGTTACGAAAAGATGAAATGTTTCATTTAGCAAAATATGGATGTATTGGTCGGGTTAAAAGGTTAGATATACATAATGAAACGTACCCATACTAGGTGACCAACTTTTTGCAATTTTTAACCCCCCCCCCCCCCCCCCCACTCCCCCCCACTCCCCCCCGGTGACCAAAAACTTAAGGCCCCGCCGCTCATTTGTACCAAGCGTGGTATTTTGAAGACCCCCCCCCCCCCTGAACGGGTCACGTAGTATGGGTACGTTCCCTAATTCAAATAACCATCTTTTCGTCTTGGGATTTAACATTTCTAACTGTTCCATTAACTCTCGTTTGATACCCCAAATACGACACACGACGTCAATAATTCCCCACTTATTTCCTACTAATCATTCTACATTCTACCCTATCTTCTCTCCCACTTTAATTAGATTGGAGTTGAAACTGAAGAGTTCGTTAATATTTCATTACCGTTCCATTTTCTCTGTTATTCCTGGTAAATTAGAAAATACCGTTTATTATGTTCACCGGTTAATAGAATCAGCTGGTATAAATGATCTTTTCCTTGGACGTGGTGGTATTTTTTCGAAAACTTCGAATTACTATTTACCCTATTTACCCTATTATTCCTAGTATAGAGGCTCATGTTTTATGGAGGTCACCAATTATAGGGTGATGTGTTATGTGTTTTAAAGTGTGTAAAGGGTACGGTAAATCAAATAAGTAAGATGTCGGTACATTACTTACAGGTTTATTAACAATTTACAACTTACACATAATTCCTCTATATTTAAATATTAACAATAACAATAATGTGAAGGGCGAACAAACACGATATGCAAGTGAGTCTTGACCGGTAGTTTAATACAGAATAATCGGTGGTTTTCGTTGCGGCACGGAGAGATTTCTTGTGACTTGAAAATGATTTCGAATGGTTGCTCGGAGACCAATCGGAAAGTCAGCCGAATGCAATTCAGTGTCCCTTGTTCGACCTCCACACTAGAATTTTAAAAAATCGCTTGTTATGTTGGATATGATTTTAGATATTCACGGCCAAAAGTATTTTCGTTATTTATTTTTGGGGTGTTTCGAACAGCGTTACATGATGATGGATACTGTAACGCTGTCTCAGAATCCCACAAATGATGATGGACACTGTAATGCTGTCCGATACATTGGCTAAAGAAGGAGGTAGCGCAACGCGGCATAAAACCCTAAAAATAAATAACGATAACACTTGTTATGTTGTTCAAAAGTTAATCGTTAATAGAATTATTCGCTAAAAATGTTATTTTTTTATAAATTACTGCACAAAGTCAGGCACATTTTGGCCTGAATTCTGATTATGTAATAAATGTATTCTTTAACCAGTCGGTTTTCCTACTTATGAATAGTTTCCTTTTTAGCTTTATTAAATAACTAGCAGACCCGGCCACACGTTGCTGTGACTAACGTAACCTTTATAACAACGCCATCTGTTAAATCAAATCCACACCGCCCGTTTATCAGTCCACTGTTCGCTAACCACTGCCCGCTGCCGTTTGGCCAGATATATTATGTATTTCAACCAATTTACACAAAACCACCTTGACAAATTATACATCTTAAAATCTTCCTCGTGAATCACTCTATCGGTGAAAACCGCATGAAAATCCGTTCAGTAGTACAGCGTAAGCGACTTCATTTTATACTTAGTAAAGATAAAGATGTGGCAAATTTCGTTCTTAGAATTCTGAACTGACTGCGTATTAAATTTAGGGTTGCCTTATAAACTAAAATGAAATTCGTATTTTGGTGATTTTTTGTTTAATAATCACGATGTATGACCGACGCGTGGCAATGAAATTTCATTCTTTTCACGACTATTGCAAGAATATTTTAATTCGCAGCCACTCCCAAATTTCGTGTTTAATTAAAAATTTATTTGCAGCAGTTCAATTTCGACGTTCCACGTCGGATATTCGAATCACCACCGATCACACTAACCGAGGCGTACCTACAGTTCTTACTAACCCTCCCCTTGTAGCAAAGGGTGAGTTTAGTATGCAGCTAGTGGGAGTATAAATAAATTATTCACATTTTCGCGCTAAAGGTTAATGGTTTCGTTTAATAATATACGACTCGTTTTAAATAAAGTAAAAATCTCATGGGGAATGTCTAAAATAGCAAATAAACAACACTGCGAATTTTTTCATACATATGACTTGTAAAATAACTGAAAAAATGTGTTTATAATAATTTTCGGAATACTTTGCGATTTTTTTCTATTAAGGGAATTTCATATAATTGCCATTTCGGCATGGGGAATGTATAGATATTATCTTCAATATTAACATATACATGTTTTTTTGAGAGCTTTAAAGTATTTACGGAAAATACGAAATAAATCGGTAGAAATGTGGGAAGCTGCGCCTTAAGCCGCCGCTACCCGAATTTCTATCGATTTATTACATATCTCCCTTAAACATTTGTTTTTAAGCTTAAAAAAAATATACGTTCTTTTTTAAGATAATATCTAGATATCTTTTCCACGCCGAAACGCAAATTATATGAAATTTCATCGATAGAAAAAAATCACAAAGTTTGCTCTGAAAATTATTATAAACACCTTCATTTTACTTATTTTAGAAGTTTAGTAGGTACTCGATACGTGTGAAAATGCCCTAACAAGCAATGTACTCAAGACCCCATACCTACCTGGCTCTTAAAACAATGTCTTCCGGATACAGCGCCTGTAATTACCGCAATTATCCAGAAGTCATTAGTAAATTCACTTGTACCGGGAACACTCAAGAAATCAATAATAACTCCGATTCTAAAAAAACAAAATCTTGATACTGACAATACGGATAATTACAGGCCAATATCCAATCTACCATTCCTTTCTAAACTGCTTGAGAAAATCGTTGCCAAACAATTGGTGGGGTACTTGAACTCCGCCGGTCTATTTGCCAAAAATCAATCCGCTTATCGACAGTTTCATTCAACGGAAACTGTTCTTCTGCGGTTAATTTCAGACTTGATCATCGGGATGGAAGCAGGTAAGTTGGGTTTGGTATCTGTTCTTGACATGAGTGCGGCATTTGACACGGTAGATCATAGTATTTTATTAAATGTGCTTGAAACCGAATTTGGCGTTCGAGGTGATGTTCTCCAATGGATGAAATCATACCTGTCTGGACGAGTAGCCTCAGTAATTTTCAATAATTCTACTTCACCTGAAACTCCCATAGAATGTGGAGTTCCCCAGGGTTCTGTCTTGGGTCCCATTCTTTTCATTCTCTATACGAATCGCCTCGAGAAACTCATTCAATCAGCTGGCTTTGAATCACAAGGCTATGCTGACGATCGTTTCATTTTCAAGTTTTGTTCCCCGGATGAAAAAGACGTCCTTAAAAACGAGGTGGTTAGTTTTATTAACACAGTCTCAAGTTGGATGTCTGTCAATAAACTCAAACTTAATCCGACCAAGACGGAATTTATTTGGATAGCTTCTCCTGGAAGGCAAGCCCTCATCGACTCTAATCCAATCCATATTCAGGGCACAGATATAATCCCTTCTACAGAAATAAAGTTTCTAGGTTTCACTATAGACAATAGTCTTTCTCTTGAATCACAAATTTCAAAATCTGTAAGTTTAGGCTTTTTCCATCTAAGGCAGATAAAATCAATCAGGCGTTGCCTTCCCTCTGATGGAGCAAAGTCACTCATAAATTCGTTCGTTGTCTCACGTATGGACTATTGTAATAGTGCGTATGCTGGCTTGCCTAAAAAACAATTCAATAGAATCCAGTCCGTTTTTAATGCAGCGGGGAGAATGATTTTTGGTGAATCTAAGTATTGCCGTATAACTCCGCTTCTAAAGGATCTTCATTGGCTTCGATGCCCTGAAAGAATAGAGTTTAAGATCTGCTTAATGACCTTCAAAGCATTGCAAGGAATGGCGCCAGCCTATATATCGGAACTATGTGTCCGACAAAACTTAAGCGATAGGCAGCTTACTCTAAGGTCAGCAGATCGAGATGTTACTAATCGTTTAATCGAACTTTCTAGGTCAAATCGAGCCGTTTACTATGATCGATCTTTTCGTGTAACTGGCCCGCTCATTTGGAACAAACTTCCCTCAGCTCTTACTAATATCCAGAACTTGGCTGAATTCAAAAGAGCTTTAAAAACAAACTTATTTAAAAAATCATACCTTTCATGAATTTTAACTCCTTTTCAATCTACTATAATAAGCCATGTTCCTCAAGTTTCTGGTAATTGTTTGGTTTCGATTACCTCTTTACTATAGTTTTATGTGCACTCTGAATTTGTATTATTTCTAAATGTTAACTGCCTCCTGTTCTATATAATTTAGTTTAAATGATTCTTGTTGAATGGCACCGTGATGGTTTATCATTATATATTGTCCTGTGCCAAAACAGCACTCACTATTGTTGTTAATATTGTTCTTTAGGAATTGCATTGTATATTTTTGTATATTCGTTATTTCACATTATTTAATTATTTTTTTAAGGACTCGTAAGGAACACTGTAGGTTAATTTTAAGTTTATTATAATTAAGCGCACTTGAAGTGAAACATCACAAAACTGCGCTATATAAATACTACGTTATTATTATTAAGTGCTATTTTAGATGTTCCCCACGAAATGTTTGCTCTATTTTAAACGAGTCGTGTTTTATTAAACGTTTTCACAATTTTCGCTTCAATTTTATCAATTTAAATATTAGCGCGCTCTATCCAACATTCGTAATTACATATCTCTCCATCTTCTTCTTTTTGAGAGAGGATACGGCACCTTAAAGGTAACCAATATATACGCGTTAGTTTTGATATGATATTCTACGCATTCATATTCTATTCGATATTATATTATTTAAGGTAATGCCAAATCATGTGATTTTGGTTTGAAAATTAGATCGCTTAAAAGTATTTTATATGCTTTAATTAAATTCTGTGAGTGGAACACATATTTGCTTCTGAATAAACCAAGTATTTTCTTTTTTAGTCTTTTTATATGCCCAGATAAAATAAAGAATCAGGCCTAAAAATCAGAGTGGGCAGTACCCAGCGGTAGAAGTGAAACCTTTAGAAAATAAAAATCGACAAGAGTGGGGAGCTACGAAGCACCGCACAAATAGGAAACCGAAAGACTACGAACCACCGCACAAAGTGGAGACCAATTAGTCTACTTCATTATCTCGTAGGCTAAATCCTATAGATGTGTGTGTTTGTCTCCTTTTAGTGTCGCTTTTTCGTTTCATCGAGATTCAAATCACAACGGTGCTAAAGAAATTTTCACTTCAAAAGTTTTTTTTTACATTAGCTCCACAGGAGGCCCCTGATGAAAATAATTTCCCTCAGTCCTTATGTAATTTTTTTACATGAGCTCCACAGGAGGCCCCGAGGAAAATAATTTCCCTCAGGCCCTATGTTGTCTTTGGGGATGCTGTGTGGAGGGTTTTTTTAAGGAAAGGAAGGAGAGGAGAGTTCTGAGAAGGAAAAGGGTTTAAGGGGTGGGTATGAATCTGGGGTTCAGTGTGTCCTGGTCATCCACCTCCAAGACCTAGACAAACCTCACCCCATGAACCCGGGCACCCCTGCTAAATCACCAAACGTAGAGAACCATTTGGGGTGACCTATGGCGCAGAGGTGTTGGTTATCCAATAAAGGTTCCCGTGGCGGCAGTACCCATTCCCGCCTCCCAAATTGTGTGCTTTAAAGTTCAAAATCTCTTACTCACTAACCCCTTTTCGGTTATCGTTTTACAGCCTTACTAAAAAAAAACCACAGCGCGACCGATTAACTGTGTTATTGCAATAACATAAATAGAGCTCGTATACACTAAAAGACGTTTTATTACCAATAACGTTTCTTTCGTGGTCACGCTGTTAAAACGCATTGAAGATGTGACAACGTTGTATATGGCTTTAATTTACTATGAAACAATGTTGTTTTAATTTTTCTCCGCAAGGGGCATTATTGGCGCGCCTATGCATTAGTTCGTCGGCCCGTGACAGCCCGCGATGACAAAACAGCTCGGTTTGTTTTTGGCGGGATATCGAAAAATTTGTGATTTTACTTAATAATTTCTATTGTAGTGACGAATTTACTCTTCTGTTCACATAATTGATATATTTACCATGTTATGTGTGTGGTTTACATCAGTTTAATCAAGTTATTGTACAAACGCCGTACTTTCAAAGTTGAACTGTCAGAATATTGTTTTTTATAGGTTACTTAAAAGATAAAATTTTTATTTTAAGAGAATTTCTTAAAAGTGATAATTTTTTATAATATTAAAACCTAATACATGTGTTCGTAAACGTGTCAAAAAAATTAACGTCTTTAGAGATGCAAGAAATCTGTTTTAAATTTCGGTATTATTTCTAAGTTATTTTTTTGGCAATAAAAAAAACTTTGAAATTTTTTATTATTTTTTATTGTATACACGATGAAAAAGTGAGGTGATAGTTTCCTTCCAAATTTATTACACAAAAGGACTGTGTTTTTTAAATTTTGATTTTATTTAAATTTCTCTACATTTTGGTCAAAAATGTTGTGGGAGGAAATTTTTTTCCGAGTTTGAATCTTAAAATACGGCAGTTTTTGAAAGCTAAAGTGTATTTCAAATACTCAAATCTAAATGGTAATTTTATCTAGTTTTCATAAATGGTATTTGTTTTTACGACACCTTCAAAAATAAGAAATATAGAACATTCAAAATACTATCGAAAAATTACAAATATCGTTCGGACATCAATGGTTAAAACAGAGATAAACTACCCTCTCAGGCCGTGGAAACCATGTGTATTTCTTTCAAAGAACAAATTTTTAATTAGTAATGTTTTCACATCCGCGGCCGTTTGTCAATTGAATAAAATTTTCACTGGGTTTTTTAGGAAGGCTGTTAGTGTATAGGTAATGTGGAAAATTAAATTGTTTAGAAAATGAAAGTAAAACATTAATATTTGTGCCTGAGTTTCGTAGTATTATTTTTATTTTATGTGAATTTAAACATTATCACCATCATGAGGTTTGTTATTGTTAGCAGCTTGATCCAGAATTTAACAGGACTTGGTGCATCGTTTTAGAGTCTGTCAAATAAGAGTAGAAAAAATAAAAACTGGAACTACGAAATTTGTAGGCTGGCAACACCAATTTACCTGTCAAATATTATTTTGAAGTGCAATGACACTGATGATACAGAACACTGTATACACATTTAAAATTACTTTTTTTAGTTCTTAAAAAAAAAATCGAAGAAGCACTGTTGTCAAGTTACCCACTTAATGACATACATTAGATTAAATTGTGTTTTACAAAGTGATTGGCTTTCATTTAAATTAACATAAATTTAAATTTAACAGTAGGTAGAAAGGAAGAATCATTAGCGGTGAGTTTAGTTACACTACATTTAGATCTGAATTAGTTAAATATATTCAGATCTAAAATTAGAGACATGATCTGAAGCCTGGACAATGCTAATAAGTACTTAAGCTAATATTAAATGAATGTGAGCAGTGAACAATTTCTAAAGTGTGCTTTATATTTTATTACAAAATCGTTATTCTTCATTATGTTAACACACAATTGCAAAGATATAATAACAATATACTTATATGCAATTCTAATTTTGAGATTAGAGAAATGAAAAGATATTTTTTTTAACAATTATTATAAGCAATAATTATCAGCCTGAAACACTCATCCACATTGAAAAATCTTCCGAGAAATATACATGACGCCAACGGGACTTGAACCCGTGCCCTTCTGATTGCCGGTCAGCTGCTCTCCCAATTGAGCTATGGCGGCTTATCTTATTAACGGGTTCAAGTCCCGTTGGCGTCATGTATCTTTTCTCGGAAGATTTTTCAATGTGGATGAGTGTTTCAGACTGATAATTATTGCTTATAATAATTGTTACCCTTTGTGCTATGCATAAAAATCTTGTCTTAAACGTTAGTTTAACAATTCAAAATAATAATTTTTTTTTTTTTTTTCAATTTTATGCCTTTTTAATTTTTAATAAAAATGTTGGTTACACAGCTTTAGATTATAACCATGATTATATTTTTAGTATTGCCATTTGTACAACAGTGGCGCCCTTCTATGTTTTCTACTCTTATTTGACAGACTGTAATATTTACTTGTTTTATTGTTGAGATGGTCTGCAATTGTTGGCGGAGTGGCTTTATCACACTTGAATATTCCTTCTGATGGGTTTACTACCTTCTCAGCGATACGTTTCATTGTTTTTTTTAAACATTTTTTATATATTACTATTGTTGGGAACTTTAGTAATATAATAATAGTTAATAGTTTGGCAATTATACTCGGTGTGTTGTTACAGCATTAACCCTGCAAAATTTAGATAACAATATTCGCTAACAATTATTACATCAACCGTCATAATTATTGTAGTAATATTTCTCCAGCAAGGGCGCGCCACTCGACACCATACCCGCACACGTTATTATTGTACATGTACATTCTCGTGCGGCACCGCTAACACCCACCCTTATGTTCATTAGCGACCCTGGCCGCCGCGCCGGTAGTGCCACCGCTGTTGTATGTCAGGGTCCCTGCCTTCCTACCCTCATACCGGCCTTTACTGCCTACACACTACACAGTAGGCTGTGTCAATTATTTCGACTTTTGATTTCCCAAACGCCTGATTCCCAAAAGTCGCGTCTTACAAAGAAAATGAGAACTGCATATAATTTTTTTTAAATGATTATTATTAGCTCGCAAAAATGCATTGAAAAACAAAAAAAAACATAAAACATGTATTTCCAAATTATGGTAATTTTTTTTTTTTTAAATAATTTAACTTTTTAACGTTTGTTTGTTGTTTAAAACTGCGTATAGCATATAAATGAAAAAATAAATAAATTTTATGATACAAGAATATTGATTTTATCCAGAAAAGGTGTTATTTTCCCCTTTTATATTTTTAACAAACACATCACATATGTATGTTAAAAAAATTACGTTCTTTGTACTGCAGTTATGGAATAAAAAATAAGTTTGCTACAAAATATAAAATATGGACCCTTTGTTTTATTTTTTCCCAAATCACGAATTTTTTTTTTTTTTCAAAACTTCCGGCCATTTTAGCGAGCCAATAGTGAACACCAATTTCATTTATTTTTACGTTTTCGAATAGCTACAGATCATAAGCAACTATTGAGACCACAGGCGTTTAAAAATAAGGCAATTTTTTTCTTTCTGTGGAGAGCGACACAAGCTACTTACTACACAGCCTGTATTCTGCTTTGTCCCCTATGGAAAATTGTCCACATTCTCTGGTTGACCTTCGCCGACTTGCACGGAGTGTGCTTTTCTAAAAAGCATTCAGAATTAAAGTTTTCCACGGCACGTGAAACAAGAATTTTTACTCGTTATTGGACAATGATAATTCAGATCTTGATATTAATTTGTGTATTAAATCGAATTTTGAAGCTGCACCTGGGTTTATTTTGATGCCGAAGGAGGCGAATGGGAAAGAAGATTGGGATGAGGACGGTGGGGAAATACCCGGCTATTCAGATCTGGTTGCCAAACACGGCTAAAGCTTTAAAGTGAATGATTTTTTGGGTTTTTATGCGCTTCTTCATTCTTTAAACAACGTTTCTGACAACATCATCAGGGCACGTCAACTTGTAGATTATTATTGCAGACGTGTAGATTCTGGCGAAGTGTGCGATTATATGTGTAGAAATTGTACCGTGTTGCGTGCGTTAGCCCTCTTAGGACTGGTATTTTAGTATAATAATTAATGTGGTTTTTGGCGTTTAGTTTTGGTGCAGCCACCAGATGGTTAAATAAAATTTTCGATTCTGCGTGGTGGTCTTTTCCTACCACTGTCAAAATAATCGTAATCTCCGATTTATTCGGTCCAAGTATTTTGGAATATCGCACCAATTTTCAATTTTTAAGTATGTGGTTGAAGCAAAAAGGATGTCCCTTCATAGAGATCTGTTGCGGTTCTCGCTCTCCGACTACCTGCAGAGAATTATGAAGCTAAGTGGGTCAGACAAGGGCTATTTTACATTGCTCTACTCAAAACAATTGCATCTGACCATACTTTTAAAAACTAATTCTTTTACTAGTCAAGCGCCTTTAAAACGAGCATTTCCTTGAAAAAATATCGTCTAGTTGTAAAGGTGTTTTTCAGAGTTATACAAATTCAAAATGAAATTAAAAAATCACATTAAAATAATGTTAATGTCTATGATATTGGCTTTATTTAATAGATAATTTTATGCGATTATTGTTTAATATGATTTCGGGCATATGAGCGCCTCGTCTAGCCCGAATGAAGCGCAATGGTGAAGTCCCAATTTTCGACAACTTTATCGAGCAACTAGGCCATATATCGGCAATAACACGGCGAATGTTGACTTCCAAATGGTCCAATATCTCTGGTTTATCAGCATAGACTAGTGACTTCACATACCCACAAAGAAAGTAATCTAATGGTGTGAGATCACACGATCGTGGATGCCAGTTCACAGGTCCATTACGTGAAATTATGCGCTCACCAAATGTTTCTCGCAATAAATTGATGGTGGCACCCGCCGTGTTTGCTCAACTTTTCAAAATTTGCAAGCGCTGTTTTGATGTCAGTCTATTCATGGTGAAATGGCAAAACGTACTGACTACAAATCAACTATCAACTGTCAAATTGACAGTCTGTATAAACGTTGCCAGTTTATTTATTTATTAATCATTAACGCCCTTATGGGCTTTTACATACATTTACATTTTTTAAATTTTTTTTTAGTACATACAGGTGTGTTTAGATAACAAAGAAAACTTTTCACATGGTACATAGAAGTAAAGCTGGTAAAACTTAATAACCAAACCTCTAAAAACAACCTTTAATTATATCTTCATAATACAGTTATTATTCAGAGATCAATGTTACATTATTTTCCGTGACGTATTGATGATCAAAATCAAACGCAATGTAATCAATCGCCCTCTTCGAAATGTATTTACTGTTATATTATAACAGAGAAATCAATTAGTATTCCCTTAAACGCCGGAGAAATAAACATCTGCGTTCTAGCTTTATTTTTGTTCGTAGAATCGAAGCTATTAATTTCAGTTTATTACGTGTTCAATCAATTTTCGTTGCGCCTACAACAATTCGCAGGAATCCCATCAAATTAACGTCTATGGAGTTATTTTGATCAAACCCTGAAATAAACCATTTTACGGTAATATTTTTCTTAGCTATAACATGACTCAACGCTTTCACAAAGCCTCGTGACAAATACGAAAAAATCTTTGGTTTTCAAACACAAAAGACTTCTTTTTTCGGTGTTCTGTAACACCACATATTTATGTGTCGTGCTCTTCCTCTGTTCTGAACAATTTGTTTCATTTCGCTTACGTGGTATTTTCTGCTTTATATTCTGAGCAATATGATTGCGTAAAATAAACTGATGTTTGTGTAATATTAATACCATTGTCAACCCTTTCATAGGCGACCTTAACTGCCTATAAAATTAACGACCTCGCTTGAACCTTCTCTACCCTTCGGTAACCCTCCCCCACAGATGAAATACATCGGCAATAACCCACCCTCACGCGATCTTATTAACTTTCTTAGAAAAGTATTAAAAATGCTTTCTGTACCTAAGTGGATTCTTTATTGTTGAGGGCACATGCTGCACGCCGGCTGCTTTCGGAATTAGTTATCTGTACTACAGACATGGCTTGATCAAGTGAATCAAATTCTTGAGTTCACTCGTGTCGAGAGTCGGAATAACAGAAGTGATAATAAGATGTGTAGTTAAGAAAAGTGTACCAAGACATCCTCCAAGCCTTTTTCTCAGTCACCCAACAACTGCACATAACACACAACTACTGACCCCTACATAATTTGCAAGTGCGTCCCACTGTTGAATTTGGCAGCTACCTCTGGTCTGTAGCCCCGAGGTTCTTGAAAAAATCCCTTAAATCTGTGCAGAAACGGATAATCCGGTTGATACATTCCCCTGTCTTAAAAAACGGATTGCAGTCTTACGTAGAGTACAGACGTCAGGTGGTCCTTGTTCTATCAATATTTCAATGGAAGATGCTCCGGGGAATCAGCGTCATTAATCCCTTTGGAATTTGTGCATAATCCGAAAACACGCCAAACGCGCACTCAACATTTGGACACGCTAGATGTCACACTCGTCTCTCAAGACCCATGTTCAATCCTTCCTCTTACCAAAATTATCCTCCACAAAGCATGAGCAAACATAAAACACGGGATTCATGGGTGAAGTTTGTCCAGGTCTTGGTGGCGGATACGTCTGCTCACCAACTGTATGGCCGGCCGAATCTGGAGAGAATGGTTCAGGGAGATCTTTTGATTCTCCTTCACGACTCTCTCGGAATAACATCTTGCACCACAGAGGAGGGAATGATTCATACATCCGCCACTCCTGGACGCACTAACCACTCAGATGCTTTCCCACCTCTCTTATATTTTCCTCCCTAGAACTTCCTCTCCTTTCTTTCCTAAAAAAAACCCTCCACCACACAGCATCCTCAATGATAGCATAATGCCAACATAGCCTCCTGTGTGGAGCTAATGTAAATAAAATAAAAACACGTTATGCCCATATTTATGCACCAGGCGCGGTCCCTCCATACATACTGTGGATGCGGCGTTTCCCTTCCTTTTGAGGGAGTATTATGGAAAATATAACAATAATTGTTATTCATTTACTCAGCATTCAAAAAGCTTTTGTGTTTATTTTTTTCTAGCCGTAAATAGCAATAAATACTGCAATTTAACGACACCTCCCAACCTCAGCGGCCAAAAACAACAAAATGCATAATAACAACACTCTCGATGCTAGTGTGTCGAATGTCGGTAAACGCAATAGTGGATTCTCTGCTCCATTCAGCATCCACGGTGTTAGAAAAAGTTTGATATTTGCGCATTCGCGTTTAGTTCTGCCTGCCAAGTTTTGCCTGAAGCAGTATACGCATACGACGGGAGCATCCAACGCGCAGAAAACGACTTTAATGCGCGTAGGCATAGTGCACAGATATAATAATGCGCATGGATTAATTCGGTAAGTTTTAGAGAATTTGTTCGCGCGTCCATTTTGACAATTTGGCTTGAATAACGGATGCCGATTGATACGTTAAATATCTATTTAATTAATTTAGTTTTAGAATTTTAATAATTGATATGACGCATGAAGTAATCGCATCTTGTTCGTGGTCTAGTCTGTAGGTATTTATATTTGATATTAGGTAGGTATATACTTCAGTATCCCTTATACAAAAAGTCACCGACCGCCACTGATACTTGTATGCACATCCCTTTTTATTTTTTTTTTTATTTAAGTTTTTATTCCAGCAGGACTGGGAGGGTAGTGCAATCCCAGTCTTCCATATTACATAAACAACTATAAACTATAAAAGAAAAAAATGTTTGCATATTAGGTAGGTACCTAATTAAAACATAAAATGAAAACAAAATTCATCACACAAATAACAAGCATAAAATTAAAATAAATAATAATTAAACAGAATTAAAAATAAAAAGATAGTTTAGGATTGTCCATCAGGGAGGTCGCCTCATCATCTGCATCCATCGCTCATTTATAGGGGAACTGAGCCGCTCGGATGCAGCCACGACAATGATATTGGTTGAAGTCCGTGTCCTGCTCCAGAAGCTGGCTAGTTGGTGGCGAAGTAAGGCTGGGAATGAGTGCACCCTCCCCTCGGTGAACATCGTGGAGGCACTGCAGAACCTCGGTGGTTGCATAAGTTGCCTGTATGCATTGTTGTAGCACACCCTCAGTTTGTCCCATTGCGCTGCTGGGTATTGTGTCCACAGTTCAAATGTGTACAGGGCAGTGCAGTATGTCTTGAATAGTAATTTTTTGACCCGTAGATGGTTCAACCCTTCCATACCTAGGAGAAAGTCAGTAGAATATAGCCACGGGTAGTAGCCGTACTTCCGCAGGTAGGAAAATCTCAGAAATTACACTTTGATTTCGGTACTAAGCAGTTTTTTTGCCATGAATGTATCCATCTACCATTTCAGAGTGATCACTTTGGTTTTGCGCGTAACACGCGTCCACAATAAACCCTTTTCCACCGTATACAAATATTCTCATAGGTATTTACGTACATAAATTTCTAATGAAGTCTTTACCACCAATTTCAAGTGTACATTTGCCCGCGCTACAGAATGAGTTATTCGCCGCGAAGTACAAACATACACGCGTATTTCGAAATTAACCCTTTACCACCACCCTGTACATATAATTATACAGCCATGTACTTTTAGACTGCGGAATTGGAATGAAGCAACCGCAAACAGCGCGGTTGCTTGGTTCCTTTCGCATAATTCGTGGCTCCACTCGCGTCTCGGTTTCCAAATGTATTCGCAGCCTTAGAACCTTGCAACGATGTTTAAATTTGCGCGTATTTAATACAACGTTACAATTGTTAAGATATTATTTTACGCTAGCGCAGACCCGAGAAAAATCACGGGGTATTGTCATTGTCGGAATTGTGAAGCTTTTTTTTTTTTTACATAAGCTCCACACAGGAGGCCCTGAGGAGAATAATTTTCCTGAGGGCCTATGTCATCTTTAGGGATGCTGTGTGGAGGGTCTTTTAGGGAAAGGAAGGAGAGGAGGGTTCTGGGAAGGAAAAGGGTTTAAGGGGTGGGTAGGAATCTGGGGTTCAGTGTGTCCTGGTCATCAGACCTAAACACACCTCATCCCATGAACCCGGGCACCTCTGCTTAATCACCAAACGTAGCGAACCACTTGGGGTGACCTATGGCAGAGGTGTTGGTTATCCAATAAAGGTTCCCGGGGCGGCGGTACCCATTCCCGCCTCCCAAATTGAGCTGAAAGTATTTATAAAATATTTGTATCAGGAGAATTGCTTACGAGAAACAAATATTGTCAATTTTATTCATAATATAATTCATTTTTGGGTTGTTATGCCGTCTTGCTGTACCTACTTCTTATCCAACATAGTTACACATCTGCCCTGATGATGTATACTGTAATGCTGTTGCTGACGTTGGCCAAAGAAGGAGGTAGCGCAACACGGCATAATAACCCAAAAATAAATCACGATAATACCGTGGGGTCGTGTAATAAAGGTTAAGGCCGTGAAAATCTAAAATCCTATCCATTTTTATTCAAATTATTAAAAAATATCGGGGAGAGATATTTTGAAACTGAATATAACTGACGATTGTCAAAAAAGTGTTTTGATCTTAACAAACTTTTTATAATGTATTTAATGTTAAAATCTGTTACGTTGTATAATCAGCTCATAATATTAAACTATAGCTTTTAAAGATCATCCAGAAATATCCATAGTTTTACAAATTTTAATTTTAGATATTTCCACTGCTGCTTTGTAATAATATTATTTAAAAATGAAAGGCTTTTCTCAAACGTACTTTATTTTAATTAAGTATTGTGATATACATTGCGTATTTAAAAATTTAACATAGGTACTTTTAAAGAATATTAATGGGTTGTTTTTACACGATTTTTGCCGCTAGGTGCCGCCTACGAAAAACTGGTCCCGTTAAATTGGGAGAACTGTCAAATTTCTTACTATTTCGACGCCATTTTAGACAATTAAAAGTTGTTGTCGTAATATGGTGATAATACCTTCAGTTTCTTGTTGTGTTCCAAGGTGTAATAATAGGGGTGGAAATGTGTTTCCAAAAGGTAAAGATTTTAAGGCGAAATAATGGATTAATTCCATCAAACGCTTGAAGTGGATGATAACCTTAAATGAATTAAGTAACCATTTGTCCTTTTAGAGTCTTTAATTCTCATTTTTTATCAATTTAAAGCAGTTAAAAACCCGCTCCGCAGGTTTTAGTTCGGCTTCGCCCAGTTTGAGTATTTGTGACCATTTTATAAATCCGATAGGAACTGGTTCCTAAAATGGCCAGTTCCTCGGATCCACTGTGATCCAGTGACAGCTGGTCACCGTCGGCGACTCACCGAGACAAAGTAACAGTGACAAAGTAACCGTGACAAAGTAACCGCGACACGCAATGACATTATGTGTAATTTATAACCACTTGGTCAAGTATTGCCGTCAATCATTCCAAATGCGGAAGGATACTTAAAGTCTAAAGTATATAAATCCGTAGCACTTATACCTAGGGGGAAACATCCATATGCGAGCTGCTGACGGAAGTAGTGACATCTTGTGTCGAATTTGTGAATTTGAAACCGAATTATAACAGTAGCTTTGTGTGAAATTCCACGTACACAGATGTTATTTGTGGCGCTGCGCGTATGGGTGGCGTCCGAGGTGCACTCGTAGCTGGGTTCTGAAATTCGAACACGTAGACGCAAGCCTATTAATACTGTTTGATGATACTATATTAGTATAGTATAAATTAAAAATTTCCCCCTTACTAATGAACGTGTTTTAAATTTTACATAACTTATGAAAAACCATTTACCCTAAATTAATGGTTTGTTCATCAGTTTAAAATTTAAAACACGTTGTTTTAGTCAAGCCCTTAACACGCGAATATTAATTGAGCGAAAACGATTAGCGCTAAGTAAATCAAACAGGGCTCACACAGAACTGTGTTTTTACCTTTCCGATTGGGATGTCCGGGCCAAACGTCACTGAGAAACAGCCCCGTGTCTTGGTTACTCCTACTTATTTTTATAAGCGAGAAAGGGACAACGAGTGTATACTGTCTTCGAATTTAATCTTCGAAAAAATTAATTTAAAAAAAATCCATTGAATTTTATTTTCTGAATGGCAAGTTTTAAACATGTTTTATGCAAGCAATGCATTTGTGTGAGTACTGTTTTATGCTCTAATTTCTTTGCGATTCCTGTAATATCTACTAAAGTTTATTTTATGTCGCCCGGAAAATTAAAAGAAAACGTGCTGACGATTAGTTTGGTAAGAACACTGTGATAAGTAAATGAAAATTTACCCACTCTACTTCGTTCAATTCCACGATAACATATCTCATTTTTCATTGCCACATTTTCCGATTGCATCAAAATTCCCTGCAGGAAATTTCATTGTTCGCTTTACCGACGTTGTCGGATTGAAAAATTCAGACAATTTTCGATTGCCTTTCTACGGTATTGTTGTGTCGTTGCGGTCGCATGTCCCGTGCAGCACACGAATTCCAAATAAAGTTGGCCATAAAGCCCTATTCCTTATGCCGAAGTCACATGGTTCACTCGGATGAAGGTTTACTCGATGAAATGTTCCATTCTCGTTTCACCGCGTGTTCACACGGTTCCTTCGAAGGAAGAGTTCACTCGACATTCTCGCTACGAAGTCGTCGAGCGTAGTCGCGGCGCGCATTGGAATTCGTCCGGCGCTGACAGCTAAGTTCGGAAATATTTAAGATTTCAATTGACATTTCCGATAAAGTCGAACTAAATTACGAGAAATTGGCGATTCTTGTAAACAGTAAATAAATTTCAGCACCATAAAATAAACATATGGTTAAATAATAACCTTAAAACTGATATCTACCAGTATTTTTGCATCATGAAAATTTTTTTATTCCAAAATAAGCCTCGGCTTGCAATAAAATCCATATAAATGGAATATTTATTAACGTATCCAAAAACTAAAAACTGTTTTGGAGTGGTAATGAAATATGCTTCCAAAATTTATTATTAGAAATAACCAAGTAATTTTTTAAATAGAATAATTTTTAATGTAAACCTTAAAAGTAAAAAAATGGCTCTCCTTGCTTTTATTCTAACTTAAATTACTGGTAACAAAAAAAAAAATAAAAACACACACTTATTTTGTTAGACAAATAAATTATAAACGTTTCTGTCACCTCACTTTTTGTCATTTCATATAAAAATAATTCATAAAAAATTCACAATATTTCATTAATTTTTTTTCAAATTCGATCAGAAACTTTGGTTCCATAAAAGTGTACATTCGTATTATTTTGTGTTTAATTGTTATATTGCATATATAGAGCATTATTTTTTCTTTCCAATACCGTTTAGATCATATTTTTCAGTATGATAGTAAGGGAGAAACAACGATTTCTTTAAGACGTGTAGGAGTTATTTCGAAAAGCGAACTAAACGGAGCATTTTGACGCTTAAGCCGCTCCGGCTACTCGTCCTCACGCCAGAACATTCTCGGCCGACTAATTCGCGAGTGAAAGACTGTTCACGTGAGTGTTCACATACATCATAGTAAGGGAGAAACAACGATTTCTATAAGACGTGTAGGAGTTATTTCGAAAAGCGAACTAAACGGAGCATTTTGACGTTTAAGCCGCTCCGGCTACTCGTCCTCACGCCAGAACATTCTCGGCCGACTAATTCGCGAGTGAAAGACTGTTGAGTGTTCACACACATCATTCGCGTCACGTGATGTTAAATTCCGGTTGCGAGTGAACAGTGCCGAAGGAAGCATTCCAACATTGTTGGAATGCTTCATTCGGCACTGTCTCTCTTCACTTTCGTGTTCACACGGTTCATTTCGAGGGAAAGAGGCGGAATGAAATCACGAAATGAAAGATAAATGAACCATGTGAATGGGCTATTACCAGTGGACGTATCTGCGGACCGTCCGCCCTGGGCTTACGACCGTTGTGCTTTTATTGGAGAGTTTTTTCAGTGCCGCGTTACAATCCCACTTCCGCTTTGCCACGGGAGTGCTACTGAAATTAATCACCGTTGGGCAATAGCTTTCTCAAGGTTTATAGTCGTTTTGATCTGCGAATGAAAGTGATGTCGGAAACATTGCGTTTTTATTATGAGTTGTGACTTTTTACTTCTTTTGGGCGACCGGAAACTCGTGCTGAAAAAGGGAAACCGCTGAATCTATCTACATCTCGTTTGGTGTCGATTTTGTGGTTAAACGTTTTGCTGATTGGACATTTCGTTTTCGATTAAATCAAGTGCCCCCCGGATTCTTACCCACCCCTCATACCTTTTTCCTTCCCAGAATTTCCTATTCTTCCTTTCGTTAAAAGACCCTCCACCTAGAGTCCCCAAAGATAGCATAGGCCCAGAGGGAAAATATTTTCCTCAGGGCCTCCGGGCCTCCTTTGTGGGGCTAATTTAAAAAAAGTTTTTTAAAATCAAATTTGTAAAAATCGGTCACTAGAGGGTTAAACGGCTGACGGCCGGCGTAGTCCAGCGGTAAGGCTCTTGACTCGCAACACGAAGGTCGCGGGATCGAATCCCGGCGTGGCAAATAAATTTTATTTGATTAATTTGTGTTATTTCACATTTCATTAATTAAAAATTATATATGTATTTGCGGCACGTTCCAGAGTGGAAGATACTCTCAGTATCGCCCTGGTGTAAGACCACCATTCAGAATTGAAACGTTTTTTGAAATGGCATTAGCCGTGTTTGGTGACCAGATCTGAATCGCCAGGTAATTCCCCACCTTCCACTTCCCTATCTCCTTCCCCTCCCCACTACCTTCAGCCTCACAACATACCCCCAATTGGGGTTGCCATAGTCTCACTGTCTCCAGACGGGAACAGTTGGGACTCTTTTGCAGTATTCGTATTAAAAAAAAAAATATATATATATATATATTTATATATATATATATATATATATATATATATTAGCTGCTTAAATGTCTTTTAACCATTCAGAAATTTGGCATATTTTTCAGATGGTCAAAATATTTTTGTTTTACAATAAAATGCAAATAAATGGAATATTTCTTTGACGTATTCAAAAACTGAAAACTATTTTTGAAAGGTGGTGAAATAAGATTTGAAATATAGGGTGGCGCAAAACTACTGTTTTATTTTATTTATTTATAAGTTACACGATTAATTCATTTACTTGAGATGATACATTATTAATTTTGAATCTTATTGTAATGTGTAATAAGATTCAAACCATATCGGTATTTTTGCGCCACCCTTTATAAAATGTTTGTAATCAAACATAAAAAAAAATAAAAATGGTTCACCATGGTGTCGCAAATATACTTTATACTATTTTAAATTGATAACATGTGAAATAACACAAATTAATCAATTACATTTAATTCAAAATTTCGTCATCCTAAGTATGTACTAACGAACTAAGTATCGTGTCCTCATAAAACCAATCGTCTATTTGGCGTTGTCAGAATTCTTCCTTCGCTATTAAGTCATCTTATAATCGTTAAGTTTTTACGGTGATTTTTTTATGAATGCCATGACATAAAAAAATTATCACCATTATCGAAATAATCAAAGATCTGCCGCAAGTACGGTCGGTTTCAGAAACCTCGGGGGTGCTTAAAATCATTATATTTTGTTTGGCGACCTTCAGAATTATATTAGAGCAGGCACCTATCCGCAACCTTTTTGGAGCTGCGACCCTAAAATCGAAGGATATTCTCGGCGTCCCCAGAAGAAAAAAAAATCGCCAAATTCACAGGACACACAAACTCTGCTTCGGATGAATGTCGTCTGTTTTTTCATTATTTCATACACATTTTTTTCCAAAATAATAGGAGAGGGGTCAGGAAACGTGCATTTTATATATTTTATGAGCATTAATAAAAAGAGCAATTTATTTAACATTTTATTGAATTTATGCATACTATGAGGCCCGGCTTCTCGCATTTCTACCGATTTGTAACATATTTTCCTTAAATACTTTCAGCCTTACTAAAAAAAAAACACAGCACGCCCGATAACCCGTGTTGCTGCCGCAACATGAATAAAACAAAACTACACTAAAACACGAAAAATTACTAATAAGGTTTGTTCTTAAAATGTATTTTAAATCTGGCAACAATGTAATTTTTTATAGTGTAAGTACTAAATTGTTTGTTTTCCTTCATAACCGCTAGGTGGCGGCGCCTGCCGCATTCGTCGTTTGCGCTCATAAATGAACTTTCGCGCTGGAACCGGGAAAAAAATTCGCTTCGCGGATGTGTGTGCAATATTACTTAAATGTGATGGTAATTTCTACTAATATGACCAATTTACTCTTATATTTATATAATTGATATATTTACCGTGTTTTTGTGGTTTTTCATAAGTTTTAGTCAAGTTATAATAACAATAATCGTACTTTGAAAATTGAAATGTCAAAAACTATTTTATATGATACATGAAAATTCAAATTTACATTTAAAGGATTTTATTTTATGAGAATTTCATGAAAATGGTGTTTTCTTTAAATATTCATATCTAGTACATGTGTTCCTAAACGTATCAAATAAATTAACGTCTTTAGAGATGCAAGAAATCTGTTATAAAGGCCGGTATTATTTTTACGTTACTTTTTTGGCAATAAAAAAAACTTTGAATTTTTTATTATTTTTTTATTGTATGCACGAGAAAAAAGTGAGGTGACAGTTTCGTTCTTAATCTTAATATATAAAACAAAGTCGGGTTAGTTACACTATTTATAACTCGAGAACGGCTGGGCTGATTTTGATGATCTTTGATTTGTTGGATTTGTATCCGCCCCGGATAGGATAATAACTATTAAAACATCACATAAGCTAACGAAATAAATAGTTACAAAGAAAATTATTTTCCCCATGCATTTTGTATGGAACGAATTCTCCTATTTTGAAAGAACTGCAGCAATATTGTGAGGGGTATAATATTGAACTGTACATGAATTCCAAACATTCAAAAACGTCAAATGTCAATGCGTTGATTGTTGTGCATTTGTTTTTAATCATATAATGCTGCCCTTCTTTCTTCCACACTCAATGTCAATAGTCGAAAATGAGACAAATGGTGAACGTATGTCTGCACGCCTCCAAAAGAAAAATACAATAATTATAATAAATCTCTGAAATGAAACGCATTTTTTACATCAGCTCCACACAGGAGGCCCTGAGGAAAATAATTTCTCTCAGGACCTATGTCAACTTAGGGGATGCTGTGTGGAGGATCTTTTTAAGGAATGGGGAGGATAGAAAGTTCTGGAAAGGAAAAAGGTATGAGGGGTGGGTAGGAACTGTGGTGCAAGGCAATGGGTCGAGAGAGTCCGGCTGGAAAGGTCAAAAGGCCTCCCTCAACCAGTCTCTCTCGATCCGGCCCGCCACGCAGTAGGTGGGCAGGCGCATCAACTGCCAAGACCCGGACATAAGTCACCTCATGAACCCGGGCACCCCTGCTAAATCACCAAACGTAGCGAACCACTTGAGGTGATCTATGGCAGAGGTGTTGGTTATTCAATAAATGGTTCCCGGAGCGGCGGCACCCGTATTCGCCTCCCGAATTCCCGTAAGTAATTGTAAAAGTAAGAAAATCACAAAAATATAAATCCGTACACAACACCATCTCTGATACTGACAAAAACAAAACACGGACAGTTGCGCATTGATAATTGCTTCATTGCTTTAACTTAATAAAAAAACTGAATTTAATTCAACAGCTATTTGAGGCGGTACGAAGTTCGTCGCGTCAGCTAGTTCATAATATAAAGGGACTGTATTTGCTAAATTTAGTTTTTTTATAAAATTCTCTACCCTTTCACAAAAAAGTTTTGGTAAGAATTTTTTTTAAAAAATTTTCCGCTTTTGAATCTTAAAATATAGCGGTTTTTTAAAACTAAAGTGTATTTCAAATACACAAACCTAAAAGCTAATTTTATCTAGTTTTCATAAATGGTATTTGTTTTTACGACACCTTCAAAAATAAGAAATATATAGAACATTCAAAATACTTCGGAAAAATTCCAAATTTCGATCAGACATCATTACTATAACAGAGATAAACTACCCTCTCAGGCCGTGTAAACAATGTGTATTTTTTTCCATGAACAATTTTTAATTAGTAGTGTTTTCACATCCGCGGCCGTTTGTCAATTGAATAAAATTTTCACTGGGTTTTTTAGTAAGGCTGTTTAAGTTTTAAAGCTCTTAAAAAAATATGGGTTATTCTTGAAGACAACCCCATACCGAAACGGCAATTATATGAATTTATCTCAATAGAAAAAAAGCGCAAAGTATGCTCCGAGAATTATTATAAACACGTTTTTTCAGTTATTTTACAAGTTATGTGTATGAAAATATCAATTGCTATTTTAGACAATCACCACTAGATTTTTGGTCTATTTTAAACAAGTCGTGTTTTACTAAATATTTCACAATTTTCGCTTAAAGTTTATCGTTTTTAATATTTGCGCGCTCTCTATAACATTCATATTTTCATATCTCTCCATCTTCTTCTTTTTCAGCGGGTACACCGCGCCTTAAGTGAAAACATTGGTTCTTGGTGATATATTAGAAATTGCCAGTCTCAAAAATGCTCTATGTTTAGTCTGGAGTGAGCAAGTCGTCTTAACTTCGTCTGGGATTTTTTTTTAATAACAAGAGATATTCTTTTTCAGTCACGATCCAGAACTTTGAAAGACGTGCACCTTTGCGAATTCCTGGTAGGTTTCAGTCAGCTGCTCCTTTTCTTTTAATTTTACACTGTTATAATCACAAGTGAATGGATTAATCATCCATTCGTTTCCGATTCATCTTGGAATTTCTTGTCAGTGAAAATAACAGTGGTAAAATTCGATTCGTACAAAATCTTGCTATTATGATTATGATTCAGGAGCCCATTTGGGGTCGCCACTCGGGGGTTGTGGACCGCTGGAAAACAACAAAAATGTTTTTATTTACACGGATAGTTGTGTCTACGGGTATTTTTATTACACTGTGCCTGTTCTTTCGTTTAAAATACCGACTAAATATTATGTCCGTGACTACAAATGTATTTTTTTATCCTTGACCGAATTATTTTACGTAGGTACTTATTTTAGGAAATAATATCTTGTTTCCTGGCTTTAGTTATTGTGTAAACGCGGGCAATTTGGGCTCTGCCTCGGCGAGCCTTTTCCCTAGGCGACGGAGCCGAGTGCTTCGTCTTCACTCGCGTTTCGCGCAGTTGTTGCTTGAATTACGATTGGTTGTGTAGTGACTGCGATCGCTCTCGAGTCTCGCATTAGACATGTACAATATAAATTTCAAAAACCTTAAAAAATGGCTTTGACTTCCAGTCCCAGTTACGACCATTGCCTTTTTATTGTCTGTGTCTCTATCTCTTTGATGTTTGCTTCGAAAGTTTGGTATTCAATGATTAAATATTACATTCCGACTTATAAGTTCCCTAACTACACCAAGATACCTTATATTATACACACATGCTCTTAAATATGCGTGCTTATGAGCGTGCTTAAAACTCGCATTCTCTTCAACAGTGCACATTTTTCAAGTATACTCCTGAATAAGCGTGCTCACAGCAAAAAATTGAACACATGCTATTTGAAAGCAGATTTTCGGTCAAAATGGAAGCTTTGCAAGAAAATCAAGTAACCAAAACAATGTCAAAACTGAGGTCGAAACGATACTAGCATGCTCGTAAGCAAACTTTTAAGACATGCTTAGAGCACACCTTTCCGCCCGCACCTCCTGGAGTAGGCTCACAAATCAACCGGCTTTTGATTAGTGATCTGACCATGCTCTGATGAGCACGCTTAATACTAGCAATGTTTAACACACACATGCCACTAGTAGCAATTGCTCAATAATAGCATTATTTTGTGCTACTAATGAGCATGTCTGTCCATAGAAGCTTTAAGTTAATCCTAATGAATTGAATAACTAAATAGGAGTATTGTTAATTGAACTGTGAATTCTGGTAGATTACGTGTTGTAAGTACATTTTTTATTCATTATATATTCAGTTTTCCCACCAGAACGTTTCCCGAGAGCATATTTTTATAAGCTATTGCAGACGCGTGCATGGAAATGACATATGCATTTTGCACTTAATGCACTTCCTTTATATGCAGATTCCCCTTTCACCGTCTCCCAGCCTTTTATAGCTTTCTTATTGGCAATTGAACGCGCACTGCTATTATACGAATTTGAATGGTTCACTTAAATCGAACTTTGATTTCATATTTTCAGGCTATTTTTCATTTTACTTCGATTGGGTGTTAAAAACCTAACTCGAATAATGTTAGGTCAAGATTCAGTATAATGATTCCGTGAGTTGCTCGAACGCGCAATTTCCCGCCTCGTGTGAACAAAACGACTAGGCGGGAAACTTCCCGAGCGATAAAAAAACCGCTCCGTGTGAACTTACACTAAAGTAAACCGACACATAATTACATTTAAATAAAATCGTAGGTAGGTATTTGCAGCATTTTTGCTTTCATATTTTATTTATTTATTTTGGTACAAAAATTAACATTTTACAACATAATTTGATAATGTTGGCCTCACTGGATGACTTACCCGTGCTGAGGCCCCCATTTTGTAATACAAAATTTGTTAAGTAATAAATTTTAATAAAATATATAAATTCGCTAACATTTTTTAAGTAAAACTTCTTTACGCACGCTCGACTTGGGGGGTAAGCTGGTGAATGTGTTACGAAAACTGGTGATGTGTTACTAAAAGTGTGATGTTACGATAAGTTTGATGTTACGAAAAGTGTGAAATCGATGCGAACGGTGATCGATGGCGAGGCTAACGGTCGGGCCTTTACGCACGCTTGACTTGGGGAGTGATAAGGATAAGGATGGTCAACCCAAGGTCGTAGGTCACTCCAAGGTCGTAGGTCACCCCAATGTCGTAAGTCACCCCAAGGTCGTTGGTCATCGCAAGGTTGTAGGTCATCCCAAGGTCGTTAGTCTCCCCAAGGTCGTAGGTCACCCCTAGGTCGTAGGTCACCCCACGGTCGTAGATTACCCCAGGGTCATAGGTCACCCCATGGTCATATGTCACCCCAATGTCAATGTCATATGTTCTTTTATAAGTTAGTGAAGTTTTACTTCAGTCGCGTGGTCTAAAGCACACTCGTTTTTTTTTGATCGGCGTATTTTATGAGTTGCGATTGTGAATCATGATGTGTATTATATAATGGTATTATGTGTTATTTGTTTGTTTTTTATTCTTTTATTTTTTTTTTTTTGTTATTTAATACATTGTCTGGATGAATCTGAATTTATTTTGATTTTCCTTGTTTTTTATATCAAGCGAAAGATTATTTGAATGTTTTTTATAGCCAGGTATTTATGGTCTATTATTTGTCCAAAGCTTGTGTTTACCGTCGGAGTTTTTGTTTTCTTTGTAACGCTTGTCTTACTGTGTCACGATAATAATTATTACGTTCTGTAATAATTATTGTCCTGACCTAAAAAACCTCTTGTTACTTCTTTTGGCAACATTAGGGGTTTATTTCCGGTCAAATTTACTTCTTGGATCATCGCCGAGATTTTGACTCGACGATGATCTGATTGTGTCACATATTTTGAGTTATGGAGTTATAAATCAAGGAATCCTTTAGTGATAAGGATGATTGTGCCGTGAGTCGGTTCTATTATTGTGAGATCCTAAAATGCGTGTTCCGATAATTCTTTTTTTTTTTAAGTGTTTGCGTGAATTTAGTCGGTACTGCTTGTGTTAGTTTTCTTTATGAATGGTGAACGCGCAGTTGCTTTTTGTGGCATTGGACAATTCACAAACCATTTATTTGCGGCCCCTTTGAATAATTAACACCACGAGCTCGGCATCTCCTACGGTGGTTTTTTTTATTTATTTTCGGCCCTGTGCCTTGGGAACGGCCTAGTTTCCGCTACCCGGCTGATAATACCGTTCTGATGTTCCAAGTCCTACCCTGGAGGTATTCCCGATCCTGTTTCGGAGGATGTTGCGAGTCCTATCCTGGAGGTATTCCCGATCCTATTTCGGAGGATGTTGCGAGTCCTACCCTGGAGGTATTCTCGTACCTGTTTGCTGGTTTTCTGGCGCGCGGCTCGTCCATTTCGAAGTGTTTATCTAGCTTAGATATATTCCAGGTCCACCAGGTACTGTACTATGTTAATATATTTTATGATTTTGCACCATGATAGTTTGACTGTTACTAGTTTTTTTGTTCCTCAGAACCAATTCTGTTTGACGATTTCAAAGTCCTATGTATTAAATATACAATTAACTGTCGAATAGACATTATTCTTTTATTTAAATTATGTTTAAGAACCTTGCTGTGGAGAACCATATTCTCCACTGACCAGAGACTCATACGCTCTATTGCATTTCTTTACGATTTTTTATACCCTTTGTAGGTGATGCAATAACTACTAATATTATTCTTTGACTTCCTGTTTTTTTTCCTGATAACAAAGGTAATCCCCCAAAATACCTGCAAATGTTTTAATTGATCTGTTTGTTTTTAAGTATTATCTTTAATATGATGATTATTGTCATAACACAAGTCGACCGCTTCACCTTCTTTGTTTTATAACACATGTTACTGTATATATTATCCATCAGTTCTAAAAATTAGCATAGCTATAAGTCGTGAGATTTGACCATTTTTTAATTTTATGAACTTTCCAACGCTTTAATTTCGCCCTTTCAAGGACGCTTGAATAATTCCACAGTGATTGAGATTACAATTCAAATATTCATAAATTTAATTCACCTTTTTTTCAAATGGGGTGCTATTAAATATTCTACTTCAGTCGCAGTCGGGGAAACTCCGCCTGGCATTGAAGAGTAAACAAATTGTAGTATGTTACCGGCTTGTCCGTGTGCTTAGGGTAAGGTGAATTAAACCTTACTTCATTTGTAATTTTGGTTAGTGATGCGCGTTTTCATCCCCCGACTAAATATCCGGCAAAATATCCCTCGACCTAACATCCCAAGGACAAAATGTATATCCACTACGCTGAATTCTTTCTTATAACTATTTTTAAACAATAATTTATTGTCTTTACAGGATTTCTGTATTATTTTTATCCCAACTGCTCCCGTCTGGAGCCAGTGAGACTATGGCATCCCCAATTGGGGTATGTTGTGAGGCTTAAGGTTGTGGGGAGGGAAAGGAGATAGGGAAGAGGAAGGTGTGGAAGTACCAAACACGGCTAATGCCGTTTCAAGCAACGTTTCAATTCTGAGTGGTGGTCTTACACCATGGCGATACTGAGAGTATCTTCCACTATTTTTTAACGATAATTTATTGTCTTTACAGGATGTCTGTATTATTTTTGTCTCACTTTACTATTTTTTAACAATAATTTATTGTCTTTACAAGATGTCTGTATTATGTTTGTCCCATTTTTTTTGTTAGGATAGGTTTGGTTTTGGTAAATGTTTTGTTGGGGGATATTTTGTCCGTAGGATATTTTGTCAGAGGATATTTTGTCGGGGGATGTTTTGTTGTGGGATGAAAACGCGCGGAACCATTTTGGTCAATCTTTTTCAAATATCGACATTCTTTCTCGAACGGATAGTGAATTTTAAAGGCCTGTCTGAGGCCTGACAGTCAAAAGGTGTTGTAAAATTTTCGATCAGTTTTATAACGCTCTTCTAGTGATTTTCTGTTCAGTGCTGCTGGGAAAGGGTCACCGGCGAGCCTTTGTTGGTTTTAATTTGGAAAATATGAAAAACCAACCGGAAATTTTATGTTTTACTTCTCAAGTAAATTGCGAAATTACACCGAGATCATGAAATACATTTATTAACACAGAGTTGTTTCGAAAATACACGAACTAGGTATTAAATTACGGATTTCGCTCATTTTAAATGAATTGAAACAAACAAAGCTTGAAAATTGTTTCGGTGGCTGTAGGCATTTGTCATGACAATAGGTTTTGTTCGATTGTAATGTTACTAGCTAAAGTCCCCGCCAATGCCCGGGCTTTACACAGATTTTTAGAAATCAAGTGTAGACAGTGACCTTCCTGTTGTTTGAAGGTCAAATGTGCAAAATTTCATCAACCTCGGCATATTTGATTTGCATACAAATTAAATCCACACCGCCCGCTTGCCAGCCCCCTCGTCCACCACATACAGACATTATTCTTTATGTATTGTATATTTCAACCAATATACAAAAAACCTTGACAAATTATATACCTAAACCTTCCTCATGAATCACTATCTATTGGTGATAATCGCATGAAAATCCGTTGAATATTTTTTCAGAGTTTTGGTTTTATGATAACCTTTCAACAATTTCCAATAATACTTATGTTTTTATGATTATTTGCATGCATGCGTATACATATGTGTATGTGTATATGCATGCATATATATGTACCCGTCTCAGAACAGACATCGTCTAGTGAGGCGGGTTACTTACTTATTTGTATATGATAATGTTATTTCAATAAACGCCCGGGTTGCCGGCAATTAAACAAAAAAAAAATACTTGTATCCGGACATATCAAGAGTCAGAATTAATTGCAATTATTTATGAATATGAATGAAGTAAGAAGTGTGTGCCAAAACTGAGCAGTGTTTCATCAATATTTTTTTCAAACTAAATGTTAGATTTTTTTTCATTTCAGTATGATAAAGAATTCAAAAATGTATGATCTTTATTTAATAATAATAACGTTATCACTTTTATATCGACGTGTTTTGCGAAAAATCACCCCAAGGACGTCAATACAATTCTTGGATCGTAAATTTGGTGTAACGTAACGGGGAAAACACGAAAAGGCTTTTGTGAGTGGATCAATATAATCTCTGCTTTCACTTATGCTTTCACTCTGCTTTCACTTATAATATAATCTCTGCTTTCACTGATGTTCCAAGCATACAGAAAATCTATGCCAAAAACATTCTAGTACATCACCACAAAAATGATTCAGAGGCAGACACCTCACACGCTCATAAAACCAGAGCCAAACAAACGGACATACTTAATATACCAAAGTGTAACTCTTCATTTGGTCAAAGAAGTTCTGCATTTTTAGCAGTAAAGTTATATAACAAACTCCCACTTAGTATCAAACAATTTTTTAAAAAAATAGCTACATTAAGGACATTAAATGTTTGCTGAGGAATCTATCGGAAAATGAACTTACTAGTATACTTAAAACATCATAGAAGTTTCTGGAAAACCTTATCCAATCAATGAAGTTAAACCATAGAAGTCGCTGAAAAACTTATCCAAAGCATAGTCCCCCTCAGCACAGGATCCCCTAGTGAGGAGGACTACGAATATATTTTATATATACATCTAACTAACATGTTTCATATAAAAATGTAAAAAATATTATATAGTTACTAAATAAAAAAACTTAGATTGGAAAGGAGAATTGATGTTTATATGAAAAACTTCCCCGAGTATTTTTCAGTACGCGATGCACACTCGATTATAAATTAAATTCTTTTAAAGTTTTAAAATATTTTTTTCCAAAACAACGCCTTTGTCCCATCGAAACGTCTCAAGTACGCTGCGGACTTAGTAATTAACGTTTGTCAGTATGAATAATTATGAACTTTAGGGTTAAGGATAAACGGGATCCCTTCACGATGTAAGGGTCCTCATAGAGAAGGGTAAGACTGCCTTTATGCTGAACAATCTCTTCTGTAAACTTGACCTAAAACTAAATGAATAGTTCATTATTGTTCGTCTTTATTCTTCTGATGGCATTGGGAAAACTGTAAACTATACCAAGCATTGTGATAAGGTAGATAAAAGCTTTCGAAATGTAGAATTACATTATTATGTCTATGAGTATAACCTAAAAATACCTGGACAAATAGGGTCATTAATCTATAGGTTATTCATCGAATGACCAAAAAATTCCAATTTGCTTTTGTATAAATTAAAAAGACAGTTCCAATGATTATTATTTTATTTTTTTAAATTGAAACTATGATCCCAAAATTTTTTTCTCTAATAACGCAACTAATTGTCAATAGATGTCTCTGTTGTCACTTTGATTTATCAATAATCAACTTCAACTTATTTAAAAGTACAATATATGTTTTTTATTACTCTAATACTCTAGAGTGAGAGTTAGAGATTTAGTACTCTAATAGATCATGAAATGCGTGGAAATATCCCAACGGATAGCAGACGTGGTACTCGAAGACACCACAGCTTCGAAACTTTTATGACTGGTACGAGAAAAGTTCGTCTTGGTTGTGCCGGGCTAGGATGAAGATTGCTCTGATAATAACCAACATCGATAGAAGCGGGCACTAGAAGGAGAAGAAGTGGTATTCAATGTTGTCATCCTCAAGAAAAACACTTCTACCAGGCTCCTCTACTCCTCACGATCGTGAATGCAGAGTGCACGAGCTGCATGGAGAGCCGCATATATGAGCGTGTGTAGGACGAACGTTGTTCAAGTTTCCTGACTTGCACATGTGTTTTCAAAAGTTTCAATTTTCGATCTGCATACTTGCGCAAACAGCGTTTGCCCAAGTATACTTGAACGTCTGTGGGGGAAGCGTATTTTTTCTTCGTTCACAGGCAAATAATTATATCAGGCTTTGGGAGCGAATTTCAATTCACTGATTAAATTTTATGTGTGCGTATAGTTCTATTTTTTCGACCAGTCTTTCCACCATTGGAGGACCCACCACTTACCCGACCTGGTATAGGTAACAGATGGTTACCCCTTCAAGGCTCTTGCAAGGACTCTAATTTTTTTGGTAAAAACTACTCTCCATTTGATAACGAAACTAAACCTCCAATGTCCCTGCATACGTTGATAGCAAGCAGTATGCAAGTGCTTAGCGGGAAATACAGATACAATATGTGTTAGTATGACAAAATATAGACAAGACAATGGGACAGGTTGGTGAAAGTCCTGGCAAGAGGTGGCATGCGCTGGATGATTGTATCCAGCATATCCTACAAGCACCTGTTTGGGAGGAAGACACAGTAGATAAGTAATAAGGGCATGGCAAACGGTTGAGAGTCCTCTACAATCGATTGGCAGTCCCAGCAAGAATGTGCGTGACGTTCGGTCTAGTAGTGAACCACACTCAGCTTCCGCGGCCCTTAGCCGGTTCCTCGGTGATGCCTCAAAGAAAAGTAAATGGAAGATTGGGGGGAAATAACGTCGAGTAGCCGGAGGCAAGGCGAAGGAGAGCCGAGGTCGCCCCCCAAACCAAACCGAGTCTTTCCACCAAACAGTACATTGTTTTCTGTCATTCTTGATTTTATAATATGTAGCTAACATTAGTCCAATGATAGCCATAGGGTAGTCAGTAGACGCCAAGTATAAAATTTGATGGCACCGCACAGCACAAATACCTTCGTCGTTGTTTGCCAGAACTGATACCGCACAAGTATACTTAAAGGTATGTGGTATAAGGTCGATCAAGCATACTTGCGCAAGCAATCTTCACCTCAAGGACGCTTGTATGGCAGGCAATATTCGCGTAAGTAAGTGTTTCGAGCATTGTCACAGTTACTTTTTAAATGCGTATTCAATCATCTTGCGCACGCTCGTCAGGAAGCTCGTCAACCCTCTTGCTCGTCAATATATCACGCTCGTCAACACTTGTTGCGTCAAATGGATTGAAGCCATTTAGCATTCATAGCATAACATGTTGGAAACTGCACTTCTCGGTCTGCACTTGTATGATTTTACTACGTTAGCCCACGTGTTATTGCAACCATAATGCTTGAACGCAAATAATTCCACTTAGAAAACTGGTGACGTTCGTGATGAACGCAGAACGTTTTAGCTCTTATTCTAGTATTTAGAAATTAAACAATGTAACTCCATAATTGTACTTAGTGCGTATTGTTTAAAAATAGTATGTATTAGCATCAGTGGCGTAGCGAGGGGGGACACTCGACCGTGGAGTTTTTTTTACGAAGATATTGTCACCAAAGTATTGTATTATATCGTATACATGAACACGGTCTGTTATTTTCTTTTATAATACACACTTTCAGATAGAATTCCTTACACGTACATTTGAATAGAAACCCATGTCGCCATTGACTTATACCTACAACAACCAATTCGTATTGCGTAGGTACTCTGTTTCTCTTACGCTGCCTGACATCGTATTCCCTATTCCATTCGATTTTGATGACGGGCGCAAGTCATCTGTGAGATTATATCATAGAAAAACAGATCAAAATAGATTTTTCCCTCAAGTTTTTAATTTTTTTTTTTAAATGATTATGATGAGGAAGGAGAAAAAGTCTGGAGGACACGCCCCTAGATCGGCACAAAAATAACAAATCACTTCATCTCACAGATTAGTTGCGGCTAACGGAGGGTTAATTAAGAATTTGTATCTACTAGGACTAGGAGAATGACGAACGAGAATTAATTCAAATGATAATTCGATGCCGGGTATATCTTCTTACATATATCTTCTTATATATAAAAATGAATCGCTGAATGTGTTGCTAAGCGCATAACTTTCGAACGACTGCACCAAATTGGATTAAAAAAAAATTTGTGTGTTCGTTATTGTCAGTACAAAGATTTTTTAAAACTTCCGGTGAGCTCTGGCATTATGAAATTTGTATAAAAAATTGCTATTGGTGGCACGCGAGGAAGCGGCTATTTGCTATGGAAAGCGGGAGGGAGGGAGAGATGGTGGAGGGGAACCAGGGACGGGGAGGGGAGCCTGGGAGGGGGGAGGGGGGCCTGGGAGGGGGGAGGGGAACGCGGGAGGAGGGTTCGCGGGACGGGGGAAGGGGGGGGTGTGGAGTGGGAAGAGGTAGAGTGGAGGTGACGAAGTGGGAACGCGAGAGGGGAAGAGGACGCAGGAGAAGAAGGGGAGGCGAAAGGGGAACGGGACGAATGGGAAAGGACACTCGGAGAGAAACAATTTCTTTATTAAATGGCGTAGCAACGCATGCCGGGACCAGCTAGTATCTGTATCTATATTTCAAAATGAAATAGTCGTAAAAGCTAATATTCTTTTAAATGCATATTCTGTTGTACATATATATATATATATATATATATATATATATATATATATATATATATATATATATATATATTTTTTTTTTTTATTTTTTTTTTATTGGCAATGTTTATTAAAAATACATATGAAGTTACAACAGTTACATAGTTACATAAGGTTAACAAAAAATAAAAATAAATTGCCTTTCCTCACCATAAAGAGACAATGCTCTTGTGTTTGGTGAGGGAGTTCTAGCTCAATTATTAAGATTCTAGTTTCTAGAACTATTTTTAAATTCCTTGTGCAAAATTATTGTTCACGTATTATATTGCACAGTGCATTTCGCACTACTGTCAGATGCCATACAAACTCAGAATGGCGAAATTCACATTGGAAACTATTAAAAGACTTCTCATGCAAATGAGGATTCACGTGCGCTTCAGTCACAGTCACTTCTAATTCCCGTTCCCCAAGTTTCATACTATTCCTGTGTCCCCCCCCCCCCCCTCTTCACCACGCCACTCTACCCCGCAGAATCGATTTTCATTCCCGCTAGGGGTAGGTTTGGCTTCTAACTTCTACCAACGTATAATTTCGGCTATGTCTATGAATTCTACTTATCTAACCAACGCTGCATCTCGGCAGGGTAGGCAGAGAGGACCGCCACAAACTGTCTTGTACTTCCACATTCATGCACAGTCTAATACATTCTCTTATTCTGGCTCGGCCTAAAGCATTTGATTCAGTTCTTTTTATGTTTTTATGTAATTACCGCAGTGAGCCAGTGAGACTATGGCATCCCCAATTTTGGTATAGGCTTTTGGTAAGTGGGAAGGGGAAGGAGATGCGGAAGAGGAAACTGGGAAAGTACCTGGTTATTCTGATCTAGTCGCCAAACACTGTTAAAGCCATTTCGAACAACGTTTCAATTTTGAATGGTGGTGCTGTAGCAGGGCGATACTGAGAGTATCTTTCACTCAAGATCGTGCCGCAAATATACTTTATATTATATTTCATGCAGTTGATCATGCCATGTCTTCCGCTCCACGTTTTTTTAATGTGAATACCTCGCATGAGTCCCAGCTGCTCCCGTCTGGAGCCTGTGAGACTAAGGCATCCCAAATTGGGGTATGTTGTGAGGCTGAAGGTAGTGGGGAGGGGAAGTAGATGGGGAAGAGGAAGGTGGGGAAGTACCAACCTATTCAGATCTTGTCATGAAACACGGCTAAAGCCATTCAAGTAACTTAAAGTAATTTCAAGTAACTTTTCAATTCTCGATGGTGATTTTACACCAGGGGTGATACTGAGAGTATCTAAAAGTTCATTTCTTATTCATTTCGCTATTTATAACATCAACCGTTTGCACATTTTTAACACTTAACAAACGCAATTTGGGAGGCGGGATTGGGTACCGCCGCCCCGGGAACCTTTATTGGATAACCAACACCTCTGCCATGGGTCACCCCAAGTGGTTCGCTACGTTTGGTGATTTAGCAGGGGTGCCCGGGTTCATGGGGTGAGGTTTGTCTAGGATGACCAGGACACACTGAACCCCAGATTCCTACCCACCCCTTAAACCCTTTTCCTTCTCAGAACTCTCCTCTCCTTCCTTTCCCCCAAAACCCCTCCACACAGCATCCCCAAAGATGACATAGGCCCTGAGGGAAATTATTTTCCTCAGGGCCTCCTGTGTGGAGCTCACGTAAAAAAAAAAAAAAAAAAACGCGCGTCTGAGGGATCTCATGTATACAGCTTTCAGTCTACTTTCATCCTTCCCCTGCCGTTCTATGACTTATATACATATGGGTTGATAACATACACATCATTGTGGACTGCTGAACACTCGCCTATAAACTTATATCATATTATTATATTATTTAAAATTATTATTACTAGGCCCCGCAATAATGACGCAATTAAGTCACAACAATTAAAACGAGGGTAGTTTTATTGCGCGCCGGTTAATATGCAATAAAAAGCCTTTATAATATTTGGTTTACTGTATTGCGTTATATGAAAATGTGATAATATGAAAGTGAAACAATGATAGTACTCGTATAGCTGATTCAAAATATATTAAATTATATTCTACCTAGTGTTAGAGAATATTTAAATAGAGTGTAAATTTCGATAAATTTAAAAACGTCTTTCATTTTGTTACCATTTTGGCAGTTTGTTGATTAATAATTTAAACTATCTAACTAACTAACTAACCATCACGCCGTTTCCCCGCAGGGGTAGGCAGAGAGGACGGACCGCCAAACAACTTGGTCTTGGCACACACTCTTTGCCTCACTCACATTCATACATCGTCTCATACATACTCTTCTATTATTCTGACTTTTGACATGGCCCGTCTCAAGTATCTGATTTACTTGATCGTGCCATGTCTTCCTCGGGCGTCCCCGACTTCTTCTACCATTCACATTTGCATCATATATTCTTTTAACACTACTTTCTTCGTTCATTCGCTCTACGTGCCCAAACCATCTGAGGGTCCCTTTCTGAATTAAAATTAGTTAATAAAATAAGTTAATCTTAATTAAAATAATTTAAAATCATTACAAAGCCCGCGACTTCTGTAAATAAGTTTCAACTGGTCTCAACTATATCTACTGTGGAAAACCTATGGAATACCCAATTTTTTGGGATTTCTATGTTGTGAGGCTGATTTTTTTTTAAATTAACTCCACACATGAGGCCCTGTGGAAAATAATTTTCCTCAGGGCCTATGTCATCTGAGATGCTGTGTGGAGATCTTTTTGAGGAGAGGAAGGAATGAACATTGGTCTTGAAGAGACCCAGGTTGTAGGGAGGAGGCAAATCGTTCACTGCCGAGCTGTTGAACACAAGAATGAGTCGAAGAAGCGTTCTCGTGTGACACGGTTTACCCGCGTTGGGCGTGCGTTTGGCGTATTTTCCGACTATGCACCGGTAACGAAGGGATCAATGATGCTAATTCCTCGGAGCATCTTCCATTGAAATTCCGGTAAAACAAGGATAGCATTCCCACCCGACGTCTGTACTCCAAAGATTGCAATCCGTTTGTTATCTTATGAGAATCTATTAAACGGACCGCCCGTTTCTGCACAGAGTTTTTTTTAGGTATTTTGTGGCTTCAGACCATACATAGGTGTTAGCAGGTTCTTGAAGTATCTGCGGGCGTATATGTACAGTACGTCCAGTTTTTGAGAGGCTAACTTAACTCTGGCTTCGATGGAGCTCCATATCTGAGCTGGATGTATTTGGCAAGAGAGGGAGATGGGGAGAGGAAGATTGGGACGTTCCTGGTTGTGCAGATATGGTCGTCAAACGATTAAGTTTGTTTTCAAGCAATGTTTCCATTCTAAATCATAGTCTTTTCGCTAGGGCGATATTCCTCTCCGACTCCGCTTACACTTGCTTGAAATTGTATATCGCCATCCCATTTGAATTTCGTAATTATGGTGAAACACAGTTTTGTATGGAAATATAGGCCGAAATGGGGCCTATAATTGGATTGCGAAATACGCCCACAAGGCCCTTCTTTTGTTATTCTTTATTTTATGTCTGCCCAGTCTGCCCATCCTTCCCTGCCGATACAAGTTTAATGTATTTCGTTTCCGCAATTTTTTCGAGGCAAGGCCGCCGAATTTATTTCTGCAAGGTGTTTATATCGAAACGGCAATAAAAAACCTATAAACGAATGATTTGATGGTTAGTAAAGCAATCAATTTAACTTTATTAAGCGTCGGTTATTGTCGAGAATACTAGATTCACCGTGAGTAAATTTCGAAGTTGTGATAACAAAATCATGAAATATTTTTGTAATTCGATCGAAATTCCGCATGATTTCGTCAAAGTTACCGCTATATAAATATAACGTTATTATTATTATGTGTATCATTACATAGTATAATAAAATGAAGTCGCTCAAAATGTATGTGCGCATAGATCTTTTAAACTATGCAACGGATTTTCACGCAGTTTTCACCAATAGATAGAGTGATTCAAGAGGAAGGTTTATATGTATAATACATGCTTATTACAGTAGAGAAAAGCCGAGAAATTCAAATATTCAATTCAGGCAGCGGGCAACTGGCAAGCGGGTGGTGTGGATTTTATAAAGGTTGGGTAATGGCGTTGTGTTTCGTTAGCCACAGCAACCTGTGGCCGGGTCTGCTAGCTTCCAATAAAACGTTAAAATTTTATTTGCCTTCTATTGTATCGAGTAGAATTGGGGAATTTTATCAAAGTGATAGACACTCTCAGTATCGCCCTGATGAAAGTCCGCCATTCAGAATTAAGACTGCTTGAAATGGTTTTGGCCGTGTTTGATGGCCAGGTCTGAATAGCCCAATTGAGGATTCTTTAGTCCCACTGCGCACTGGTTCCCAACAGTCCTGGTTCCACGATTTTTTTTCAGTATAGCAATTTCTGTGGACTTACGTGGTTTATCTTTTAAGGCTCTGCAACCGGGTCCGAAAAGAAGAAGATGGAGAGATACGAAATTACGAATGTTAGATGAGAGCGCTAACATTTACAGCGACCAAATCGGTGCGAAAATTGCGAAAGTGTTTAATAAAACACGACTCGTTTAAAATAGAGCAAAAATCTCGCGGGCATTATCTTAAACAGCATTTAAAGAAACACTGTGAATTTTTTCATACGTATAACTTGTAAAATAACTGAAACAAACGTGTTAATGATAATTTTTGGGGGCATACTTTGCGATTTTTTTCCATCGAGGGAATTTTATATAATTTGTGTTTCGGCGCGGGCAAAGTCTAGATATTATCTTCAAGAATAACATTTTTTTTTTTAAGAGCTTTAAAACTTACCGCGTTTATGGGAAATAGTAATAAATCGTTTCAAATCCGGGTTGCAGATATATTGGTTGGGTTATGTTCTGAAGCTGGTCGGGGAAGGAGCTATAGGAAGAGATTTGTCAAACGGGGTTTTGAAGTAGCACGATCTCATGCTGCCGACATCAACAGTTAGTAATTGCATCGGTACGCACAATATTTCTTCTAGTGTCCCAAAGTAAATTATTATTTTTATTTGTTAAGCCTTAATGACATTGAGCGAGTTAACAAGCTTACTATCTGGGAAATTCACTATCTGTTAATAAACTCGCTCAGTGTAATCGTATTACTATCTAACTAGCAGATTAGCATTACCAATTAACTATTATATTAGTACTAGCTGACCCGGAAAACTTCGTACCGCCTCAGAATCAATAACTGTTGTGTTAACTTATTAGCTGAATTAAATTATTTTTTTGTTAAGTTAATAATTACAAAATGAAGCAATTATCGGTGCGAAACTGTCCGTGTTTTGTTTTTGTCAGTATCAGATATGGCGCTGTGTACGGATATATAATTTTTGTGATTTTCATACTTTTCCACTTACTTACGGGAATGGCGTTTCATTTTCTTTATACGTGTGAGGGAAAATTTATTATTATTATTTCATTTTTCTTTTAGAGGGGTGCAGACATACGTTCACCGTTTGTCCCATTTTCGACTGTTGACATTTAGTGTGTAAGAAAGAGGGCAGCATTATATGTTTAAGAACAAAATCAAAACAATCAGCGCATTGACGTTTTTGAATTTTTGAAATTCACTCACTACTCAATATTACACTTACCACAATATTCCTGCAGCTCTTTCAAAAGATGAGAATTCGTTCCATACAAAATATATTTTCTTCGTAATTATTTTTTTTCTTGAATTTTTCCGAGGTTTTAATAGCTATTCTGCTATTCAGGGCGGAGACAAATCCAACAAATCAAAGATCATATACATCGGTCTATCCGTTCTCAAGTTATAAATGGTGTAACTAACCCGACTTTGTTTTAAATATTAGATAATTCAACATATTAGATAATTCAACATAATTAATTCAACATAATCCTTCCGTCAGGTGCAACTAATCTGTGAGAAGAAGTGATCTGTTATTTTTGTGCCAAAGGTGGGTCCAAAACAAATACCTCAAATTACAGGCCCATCTCAATCTTACCAATCTTATCAAAAAATTTTGAACGTGTAATCTACGAAAGATTAAACAATTTCCTATTAAAAAAAATCATTCTTTTATAAAAAACAGTATGGCTTTAGGAAAAAATCTAACACACTTGCGGCAATAAACGACTTAATCAGTAAACTTAGGAGTGGTATTGATGGTGGAAATTATATCTTATCTATACTAGTTGACCTTCAAAAAGCCTTTGATACGGTAAGCCATGATATACTTCTCAAGAAACTCGAGAAACTTGGTGTAGTTGGTCCTGCTCTTAATCTATTCAAATCATATCTTAGCAATAGAAAGCAATTCGTAAGCATTAAAAATCAAAATAGTAAGCACCTTCCAATAAACTATGGAGTTCCGCAAGGATCCATACTAGGGCCACTACTATTCCAAATTTATATCAATGATATTTCTCAATTAAAATTAAACGGTGAAATTTTCTTATATGCAGATGATACTGCAATATTCTACTGGGGTAAAGATCTAAACATACTACTAGAAAATGCACAAAGTGACCTAGAAAGAATTTGCGGTTGGCTCCAATCAAATATCCTAACAATGAATATAAAAAAAAACAGGTTACATGATTTTAAGTTCAAACCGTAAATTAATTCCTCCACATGTACCATTAAAAATTGAAAATAACGATTTGCAAATCCTAAAACAAGAAAAATATCTTGGGCTGTGCATCGATAAGCATTTAACTTTTAAACAACACATTCAAAATGTAAAAGATAAAATCACACCCTTAATTAGCGTTTTTAGCCGGTTATCTTATCTATTACCAATTAAATTAAAAAAAAGTTTATACTATAGTCTCGTACACTCACACCTAAATTACCTGATTGAAATCTGGGGAAATGCGTATGAAACATACATCAATGAATTACAGGTAATTCAAAATAAGATAATCAAAAAACTATTTCACTACGAATCCAAAACATCCACAAAAAAATTATATTTGGAAACAAAACTGCTAACATTAAGAAAACTATACGAGTACAATATATGTGTCCTTATATACAAAATAAATAATAAACTCATACATACAAACACAGAATTCATTAAAACGTCCCAAGTACACAAACATTTTACACGACAACACGATAACATACGTTTAAACACCATTCATACTAACTACGGTAAACAATCAATTAATTACGAGGGGGGCAACTTATATAATTGCCTTCCAGATGATATCAAAAACGAAAAAAGTGTGTGCAAATTCAAAAAAAAATTGTTCATGTTTATTCACAAAAAACAAAGTAGTGATAGTGAATAATATCGTATGGTAATATTATATCATGTAAATGTTAGTATTGCAATCTAATGTAATGTAAGGTTATGAAATGTAAAATCTATGTAATATTCTAGTTAAGTAAGTGAAAATGTTATTTTTCTTTTTTACTGGAATAAAAACTTATGAAAAAAAAAAAAAAAAAATATCGCCGATTGAGGAGCGTGGCCTGCTGACTTATCCTCCTTCCCCATCACTCGTAGAGGGTCAGTTTCCGTTAGTCTCGAAAAATTGAGCAAAAAATCTCTTTTGATCTGTTTTTTTTCTGTGATTTAATCTCACGGATGAATTGCGCCCGATCGTGTTAGGATTTGCATTGCGCCTGACGGAAGGTTATTGGTGTTATTTTTTTCAGTTTTAGTGCTAATTAATGTTTTCTTGATAATTTAGTTTTGTTATCGAATAAAGATATGTTATATCCAAAGATATTGAAATATAAAAAGAGATACGCAATGATGTCCGCGCGACTGTCGGCGAACTACTACCTAATCGGAGTAGTTTTCATACGAAAATAATTTGTTCATTTCGTTGATTTTTTGAAGGTGTGCAATTAGTATTGGTTATTGTTATTAATATAGTTATAAGAATTTGTTAATTCAGTTTAACGTTCGTTTAGTTTATTCGTTAATTTAGTTTATTCGATCGGCGACATCCGGAAGCGCAGCCCCACCCAGTAAAAACTGCGGATAGCACTCTTATTGAAATCAATATATTTGGTTATTTCTCAACCATTTTTTTAATTGACTTTTCCGCGTGAGTTTAATAAAACTTCTATGAAATTAATGTTATTTAATAATATAAATGCCTTATTTTCACATCCACGGTCGTTTGTATATTGAATAAAATTGTCACGACGTTTTTTAGTAAGGCTGTTGATGCGAAAAATAGAAAGTTGCGAAATCTCGATCTGTTGGCAAATCATCGTGCAAATATTTGCCTACGTGATTTATTAGTATCAATACTCCGTGGGTTTGGTTCCAAGAATCTGTCATTTGAGGGTATTGGTATGGATATGAGTGTGTTATTAGACATTATTATCTACGTATATGTAGGTATTGTGTGCGAAAATACTATTCGGATATGTCATGACTCACGTTTCATGTAGGTACCGGCAGGGCTGGGCAAAATACATGCTTTGCTGTAATTAAAATAGAAATTACAAAATATTTTTTCGCATGTATTTAAAATACGAAATACTTTCAAGTCGGGTATTTGAAATATAAAATACAGTTTTTTAATCATTTTTTTTATTTCAAATACAACATACATTTGGTTTTGGTAGAATAAATTGTCGTAAGTGCCCTTATCGAAGGGTGCATAGAAGCAAAGTTGAGCAGAGTGAAACAGAGACGTGCAAAAATTGACCAATCATATTGCTCAGAAGACACATCTCATCTCCGCTCCACTTGTAAAGTTTTGTGGTGTAGGATACAGGTCTGGTGTTAGATAATAATGATAATTATTAAAATAACATGACATTTGTGTAGCTCAGTTTTGTGTTATTTCACTTCAAGTGCACTCTACTGTAATTAACTTTGAAATAATCTAGTATTCAGTCAAATTATTCCTATTATGCTTGATCTAATTCTATGACACAAAAATTTACAATACAAAGCAATGACGGAATTTGATCATCTTGATCACTTGAGATCAGAAATCAGTCTGTATTATGTATTAAACGAAATAAAAACAATGAACTCACTTTTATACTAATATTTCAATAGTGATGAATGAACTGTATATATAAAACTTTAGTAAAGTTGTTTACGTTTATTTTTACATAGTAAAAATCAACTTTAAAAAGTCACGTTAGTACTGAAGGTGGGTCAGAGAGGCCCGCAAAAAATTGAAATGATTTTATTTACAGAAATTTAACTTTAAAAATTTAAAATTTAAAACTTACGGCTCTGGCGTCACTAAATTCGAAGCTACTGGAAATGGCGTATCCGTCACGCGCGGAGGAGGGATTCAACATTATTATTATTGCTGGGCCTGAGCGGCCCCACGTCAGCAGTTAAAGGTTAAGAATACCCTCCTTACAGCATCCCCAAAGCTGACATAACCCCCGAGGGAAATTGTTTTCCTCAAGGCCTCCTGTGTGGAGATAATGTAAAGAAAGAAGCAAATCAAACGTGCAAAATACGGCACAATTAAGATTTATTATTAATGTCCCTTTTTTATTTAGATTTGTCAACAGTGATTCATATCAAAGCGCTTCGAAATACAATTACACTAAACATGGTTGATACTATCACTAATTAAAGACAAACAACATCTCTTCAGTGGAGCTGTCCAGCATCGGTCCGACCGCAAGCGGCCTCCGCTTTCAGTGTCTTATCATTCTCTAAGGCTGCGTACTCATTTGCGAACCGAACCACGAATTATGAGAAAGGAATGAAACAACCGCAAACGCCGCAAATCGCCGCAGCATTTAAGCTGAACACACACGGCAGATCTAACGAGCCAAATGGCCCCGCGCCGAGCCAAAACTCATGTGGGAAACTCAGTTGGCTCGTCGTGACTCGTAAGGCTCTGTTCGATATTCGGCAATCTACCAAACCAAGCCACAGACAGGGTCGTAAAATTCCCGCACCAATGGCTCAGCCGACTCCCCGATCCAAAATACGTTCAGAAAAATACAAACCTCGAGCCGAAAGTATGACCTCTTCAAGCGGACGTGATTTTGTTTTATATACCGGTTTTATGTACTATCTATATTATTTCTTGTGTACTACTTTTTTTTATTTATTTAAGCGACTATATAAAATAATGCTATAAGTATACAAAATATAATGGTTAGGGAACGTACCCATACTACGTGACACGTTTAGGGGGGGGGGTCTTCAAAATGTCAAGCTCCATACAAATGAGCGGCGGGTTGCTTAAGTTTTTGGTCACCGGGGGGGGGGGGGGGGGGGAGTTAAAAATTGCAAAAAATTGGTCACGTAGTATGGGTACGTTCCCTTATGTGTTATGTTAGGTTAAGATATTGTATTTCTTAGTTCTCCTCACTGGGGGTTCCTGTGCCGAGGCGGACTCAAATTGTTTAACTCAAATTGTTTTCAAATTGTTTATTTGACTTCTATGTCGTTTTTAGTGTCTTCAGTTTTTTCGTTGACCTCTTTCAGCCATGTTTTTATTCTTGATTTTAACTCATAATTTTTTTTTATGTCTTGGGGAAGAATATTATGGAGTTTGTTGCAAAATAAGTGTAGTTTCTTTGTCCGAATGTGGTTTTATAACTTAGAATGTTTTTTATGTCATTTTTATTTATTTATTTTATTTGTTTATTTATTTGTTTGTTTACACCTTGATGGATTTTACATATAAAATAAATTGTACAGGAGCATTATAACAAGTATGCAGTATCATAAGTATATAGTACCTACATAAAATGATAAACAGAGCTAGAAAGATATAACTAGGCCTAACATAAGTAGGTATCAGTATTCGAGTAATTGTTTACAAAGGTGTTCAACCAGCGGATTCGTATTTGGGCTCACGCTACATTAGATTCAATAATTATTGTCACAATATCACACAAAATGTGATTCCAAATATACTCGAAGCATACCAGTATTGCAGTGGTGTAAAACATTTTTAACGATTAATATAAAAGTAGGTAATTTTCTTGTAATTAATTTTTTTTGTTTATTTTTTTTTTTAATTATTTTTTTTTTGCTATCATAAATGTAGGTACGTATGTTTGTTATTATTATGAAAAAGAAAAAAAAATAAAAGGTACAAATAAGTAAGTAGGTACAATGAATGTAGTTACAGAGCAGTGGGTATTAAGTTTGTTACGATTTTTACGTTAGTTTGTTATTATCAGGAAAAAATAAAATAAAAGGTACACAGCAATTACATATATGTATAAAGAACTAAGTAGGTACTATGAAAGTAGTTACAGAGCAATGGATATTAAATTTGTTACTGTAAACAATCTGTATCATTTAAGGATTTTTGCATCAGCATACATATACGCTTTTTGAAGGAAGCGAAGTTTTTATTAAAAAAATATATCGACAGAGCAAGTTTCATTCCCCACACGATTCAATCTCTGAAGACAAGAGTTAAACATAAAATTAGTGCGAGAAGCAACTACGTTAAATGGAGCATGGAGTCTGGTGTTGTAATTGTTAGGTACTTGATAATTTATCATGTTCACAAGTTCAGGGCTATCCAAATATCCGTTGATAATTTTAAATTAGATCTAATATGATGGATACGCGGTCTAGTAGAGGATTCAGTATTTTTGAATAGTTTCAATAATATATTTTTGGCATATACCTATTCGTTGTACATTTGGTACGGTATGAGGATGTTTTGTCCGCAGGATATTTTGTCGGGGATATTTTATCGCTGGTTGAAAAGCCTGGCTCGGCGTGGATCGGCTCGGTCGTGTGTCTAGTTTAATAATAAATTGATGAGTGGTTTCATGTGCCGGAAACGACTTGCTCAAATTAATAATAAAAGAGTGGTTGGTTTGCGGTCGTCGATTCAACTTCCGCTGTTAATCTGAAGTCTGCGGTTCAATGATGTATGACGGAAATAATAATGTGTACCCAGTTTTACTAATAATTTATGAAGGTATTCAAAACACTGTTTTTCTTGAGAAAAATTCTTTCTTTATTAAAAATACGAGCTTTCATTTTACCTACAATTTAATGGGTTCATTAATTTCACCGTTACTCATATTTTTATAAATGAAATGCTTAGTATATAATAGAGCCCTAAGAGATAGCCTTATCTCTTAGGGACTTATTTCACAGAATTTTAACAAACATCAAATTTCGAAGTTAATTTTCAAGTTCTGTAAACGTTCTAATTAAGTTCTAATGTTATTTCAGTTCTATAAATGACCCATGATAATATAATAACAGAACTTGAAAATTAACTTTGAAATTTGACGAATTGTTCAAATTCTGAAATTGTGAAACAACTGGCCTTAGTTTTAGGAAACAGCGCTCCTAGGTACCGTTTAGTTTCAAATTTAATTCACAGAATGTCAAAGTTTGAAAATTTAAATACTTTTTGAGAAATTTACGAAATACCAAAAAAGACGTAGAGGTATGTTTTTCAATAAGGTGAAATTTACTCCTGTTTTTTTTTTTTTTAAATTACCGGATTACGCCAAGTATAAACAAAGCTCGTGTATTTATAGCGAATCACACATTTTAAGAAGATATTATACCTCTTCGAACTCAATACCTCACACCCAAATCTAATCAACGGACACAGTAGTTTGTCCAAGACAATTTTCCCTAAATACATAAAGTACTTCCAATAAATATTTTCATATAAATATCACGAACTTTTTATTTTGAAAATCGAAAAACATCAAAATATTTTTGACTTGTGATAAATGATTGTCTGTTTGTCCTTTTTTCACGTCGCAACGGAGCGACCAATCGAAGTATTTTTTTACTTAGGGATAGTTGGAGGACTGGGAAGTGACACAGGCTACTTTTTACCCCGGAAAATTTATTTCATTCCCTTCTTTTCAGGGAAAATTCTTTGTTCAGTAATTTATTCCAAATACTACGCGAGCGAAGCAAAAGTTAATAATTACATAATATACAACCCCATTGATCGTATTTGCCGTGAAGAAAGGAACAAATTAATTTTTTATAACAGTCAACGTTAATAAAAGTATTTTTATCCATAAAACACACCCTGTTTGCGTGACTTTCATTTCTGATTTTAGCTATTTTCCAGAGCAGTTTATTTTTATTAAAGTACGTGGGGTAACCGTACGCAGTTTTTCCATTGGGATTTTTGTATTAAAACGCTTTAGGTATTTTGCTCATTTTTTTGTTTGTTGATATGATTGATCATTAAGGCATCTCAAACAAACATAAAAACCTTATGTAGTTCATAAATCAAAAAGTTATATAAAAATGTTTACATGCATGTCGATTACGAACACTTACCCCACGTGCGGGGCAAGTATTCGCATACCGTAGAGAAGTGTTCAAATCAGATTAGTGGTTATTTTTAATAGAATTATCACTTTGCACCCGTGTAACTAACAATATTTTACCAAAAATTATCATAGACCACATCGCTCTGACTCAGTTGGTTACACAATAGCACACATCGGTAAGCAAACATGTCGATAGTAGATGACAAAATTTAAGAAAAAGCACGAAAAACAGTAATTTACCTACCAATTTTTATTTTCAAATTATGATTCACTGTACTCGTATCCTGCTTCAATGCGACCCAAAACGCTACTGAATTAAGGAACGTGCGGGCGCGAAACAGGCACGACCACCTCGGAAACATCATTGCGAACACTTACACTCTGCATACGGTTACCCCACGTGACTCTACTTAAATCTATTTGTACTGAAAATTCGACTCAATCCTGTTGGCTATCTATGTAGCTATCGGTGACCGGCCAACTTAGAATGAAACCAACTCAGAAGCTCCCCAGAAAGGTCATTAAGAGTGATGATAAAAAAATGGTTAAATCGGTTAAGTTAGGTTAGGGCTACCGGCTATTTTAAAATTATTTTTTCATAGCTTTTAATGACCTTTCCGAGGTGTTTCTGAGTTGGTTTCATTCTGAGTTGGCATGGAACCGTAGCTATCGTAGGTAGGTACTTAATTGATTTCCTATTTCTTAGTCATATCCATAAATAATAATCTAGACGAGTCATCAGAGATTCTTGTAACTTGATCTCCTCTCCCTTGCGTCATTTCCTTTACGTCTCCACCCCCCCTGTGTTAATAAATAATGCCACGACACTATTTCCTGGAATCCTTGAATCAATATTATAATATCGTTTTCGTGAGCAATTTAGGACACTGATTATTTTTTTGCTTTATTACGCACTTAAGATTTAATATTTGTTCACTCTTTGCTTACCTACGGAATTATAGTTTGGGGAGGATATTACAAAAATAATCTAAACTCAGTAAAAGTTTCGGAAATAATCATTATAACAGTAATACTAAAAAAAACTACCTTCTCAACAAAATCACTTTTTAACCCTTTGAATGGCAGGAGAACATATTTGTCCCAGCTCACACATGTCTCGTATAAATTGCTGTAACTCCCTTACTATCAGGATGAGAAATATGTTTTAATAGGCAAAACACCACGCTTTATAGTCAAATCTAAATAATAACTACCAAAAAAGTAAAATGTACACGTACACTTTTATGAAACCAAAGTTTTGAATCGCAATTTAAAAAAAAAATTGAAACTTTTAGAACTTTTTATTAATTATTTTCATATGAAAAGACAAAAAAGTGAGTTCACAATAACGTTTATATTACATTTGTCCAATAAAATATGTATGTACGTGTTTTCATTTTTTTTCGTTATCAGTAATTTTATTTTAAAAAACGTGAGGTGAGCCATTTTTGAAACTTTTTTATGTTTGCATGCAAAATTTTTATATTTCAAAAATTATATTTTTATTTTGAATTATAAAATTTTAAAGCGGATTTCATCATCCTTCAAAACATTTTTTAGTTTTGGGATTTGTTCCGAAATATTTAATTTATTTGCATTTTATTGTAAAGCGGAAATATTTTGGCCATCTGAAAAATACGCCAAATTTCTGAATTAAATTGTTTCCAGTACAAAATATCGATGACATATTTAAACAAGCTTACATTATACAATATGTAAAGAAAAATAAAACACAGAATATCAAGAATTTTGCACTAATGATAAATGGAAATCACCTAACTTTAAAACAACTCGTTTGCAAAACCTTTATATTTACCAAGCCATAAAAACTACAATAACCTCCCTTCTGAATTGCGCTGTATCATCAACCAATCAGAACAAATAAATAAAATTAATCAAATTTTCAACAAAAAACTTACATATATTTTATACACAACATATTATAACATACAATCTAAGTAAGAATCGTGGCTTTCTTACCAGGCACAAGAACTCCCCTTTTCTGATGAGGTGTACATAACCAATGATGACCTTAAATATAATATTTTGTCAAATACAGGGTGTAACAGGACGTACCCGAGGGATTTTAACCAGCGATTCCTGACCATATTTGGAGTAAAAAATGTAAATAAAATTTTCTTCTCTGGTGACTTTTTTATGACATTTTTTTTTAAAATTTTTTTTCTTCAAATTCAAATTCAAAAATTTTTTCTTCCGCTTGTTGTCATTGGTCACTCGGCCGAGTAACCGACCAACCCCTCAACCCGCCTCCAACTGTCCAACACCTACCGTTTTTTAATGTTTTTGTAGAAAAAATAAATAAAAAAAACATCAAAAATATCACCGGAGACCAAAATTTCATTTACATTTTTTTCTTCAAATAATGTAAGGAATCGATGGTTAAAATCCCTCGGGTACGTCCTGTTACACCCTGTATATGTATGTATATAAATGTAACTCACTAAATGCGTACAGTTGAATTATAAAAAATATTTTTGTTATTAGTTTTTGGGATATTATGCCGTGTTGCGCTACCTCCTTCTTTAGCCAACGTTTCGGACAGCATTACAGTGTCCATCATCAGGCCAGATGTGTTGATGATGGACACTGTAACGCTGTCCGAAACGTTGGCTAAAGAAGGAGGTAGCGCAACACGGCATAATATCCCAAAAACTAATAACAAAAATACTTTTGGCCGTGAAAATCTAAAATCGTATATAAAAAATATTCATTGTTACAACATTAACAATGCCTGAACCTTTGATTATTCGGGTTGTTTTAAGATGAACTAAAACATTCCTTGAATTTAAATAAATAAAAACAGCTTGAAAAGTTTTTACAGTTATTAGAATATTAGTTACACAGATTTTAAGTTTGCGTTTTATTATTAATTTAATAAACTAACTTTTATTTTAATTTTCACCAGAATTTTAATTTTTTTGAAGTTGAATCAGTTTGAAACGTGCCTAAACTACGCTAGCAATGCTGTGAGTGCTGTGTTCTTCTCAACTCTGGTTGCGATATCTGTAAAAACCAACCCTAATAATTGAGAATGTGTATTTATCAGAAGTTTTTCTCGCTTCGAAGCGGCGATGTGTCGGTCACACGGACTTGTGTTTGAACAAAGTGTAGATTTCAGAAGTGAAAGACAATAGTCAATAATATAATGATTCGACTTCTGTCAGCGAGGTGGTCACGCAGGAGGGAAAGTGTTGGGTAAGAACTTCCGACTTACATTGGGATTTATGTATTTTTTAAATAATGTTTCATGTTACACCTAAGTGTTTATATTTTACTTTGATCAAACTGTGAATATTTTTCTTAAGTACTCTCTTACCTTATGCAAAAATATTTCTGGGTCTACTAAAACAATTTAGTTTACTGTATTTTTTTTCCTTTGTAAATCTTTTACCTTTGACTTCATACTGTACCCAAACTTCTACTGATTGGAGAGAAAAATCAAGAATTCGAAATTTGAATTGGAACCAAGTTTGTCCCAACCACTCACAACCGTCAAAGCCAGTGAGACTACCTCATCCCCAATTGTGGTATGTTGTGAGGCTTGAGGTAGCGGGAAGAGGAAGGAGATGGGTTAGATTTATTTCAATGATTCAATCTTGCCCTTTGTGGATCCCATTTCCTCCATTATTGGTCACGTTTCTCTTTATTTATATTGATTTTATTGAGGCCTGTGTTGAAATGGCAATTTACAGGAGTGGTGATTGTTCTGTTTGTTTTATGTTATGTAAAAAATACAACCAAATAAAAATTTACAAACATTTAACAAACCAATTTGAAAACATAAAAGTTTGAAAGTAATTTTGAACCAGTTGAATTGATGTTGTACAAAAACGATACAATATTAGCACTAAAATAAATGACAAAGAATATGCCCGTGTAAATTTATACATGCATTGCCATATGTAAGCATACATACAATTTATATACACATTTTTGACTGAACATAGCGTTAACTCTACCATTTGGTATTTTAATATTCAGTATTTATTTGTATCTATAATATCTATCTATTTGTTTGTTACATTCTAGTTCCTCCTTTTCAAGATGGTGGACACGTTACCAATTTTTTATCATTGTGTTGGCTGATTCATCCATACTCTTAGGCTGATTCAAACTTTCTTTTTTTATTAACTAGTCAAAATATGTGTGAGTTTTCTTTTGTATCCAATTTTGGATTATTTTGTTCGTTTATTGTTCATTCATTACCAAAATTGATAACATTCCGTTTTGCTTCTGCATGCGTGGTCTAATTTTTGGACTTTGTCAAATCTTTGAATACTGGTCCATTTCAGACCTTAGAAACACTATACACTACAAAAACACTACACAAACCCTACCCAAACCCTTAACTCTGGCTAGAATGTATATAAGTAATGTGTGTATGTTTGTTCCAGTGGCGGGCGGCAGAACCCTGCAGTGGTGGAGGAGCAGTCCCCCGCCCCCCCTGGTCCTCCCGCCTCCCCTTCCGCTACCACCTCCATCACCACTCTCCCCAGGAACAAGGATGGCTCTATCGACTATGACGGTATACCATCATTCTTAAATTACCGCTTTTCAAAATCGCTTTCTGTGGTAATCGGAATGTTTTTTTGTTGTATACAAGAGACTATAACGACATTTACCATAAACTTTGGTACAAACAACTTATAGTTTTCCGGGAAGTGTGGTCTTCTATCAAATAATGCATATTTTTATAATGTCGTTAACATCTATTTTCATGTACGTCATTTTTACAAAAACTCTTTAAAAAATGGGTTACTAATACCATTCAATGTGAATTTTTTTCCTCTACATGATACATTATATCCTATGTGAATATTTTATTTTGTTTACTAAGTAAACTAATATACAATAAATCCCATGTGCCGACATTCATGCATCTCAAAATATCCTATGTGGGAACACATCATACAGGAAATATTTTCCTTGCACAATATTGGTTTTATTTTATAAGATGGTTTACAGTCAGTGACACCCTTGTTGCTTTGATCATGTGGGTGCCTTATCAACCCTATCAATAGTATATTCATGTTGTGGGTTACACATAATATTTATTGGCCTTCAAAATTAAGAGCATTTTTTAAGTATTTTTTTAACTAATAATTTTTTTAAAGGTAATAATAATATTTTTATTACGTATTTTTAATTTATAAACTAACGTTTAAGACAAGATTTTTATGCATAGCACAAAGGGTAACAATTATTATAAGCAATAATTGTCAGCCTGAAACACTCATTTATATTGAAAAATCTTCCTAGAAAAGATACTTGCCGCCAACGGGACTTGAACCCATGTCCTTCTGATTGCCGGTTGGATGCTCTGACCACTGAGCTATGGCGGCTTATCTAATACCCGCCAAATAATTCAATATATACTGGTGTTTCATTCAACAATTACTGATTATTACATTTTTCCACCTGAAAACAACCAACTTTATTTTTGTGAGGGAGGTATTGTTAGTACTAAATCTCCCGCTAGGTGGCGTCGAGACAAATTATGTCTACATTTTTTGGTGAAATACTTTTAACTTGTTAAATATTAATTATTATTTTCAATTTATAAACTAACGTTTAAGACAAGATTTTTATGCATAGCACAAAGGGTAACAATTATTATAAGCAATAATTATCAGCCTGAAACACTCATTTACATTGAAAAATCTTCCGAGAAAAGATACTTGCCGCCAACGGGACTTGAACCCGTGTCCTTCTGATTGCCGGTTGGATGCTTAAAAATAATAATTAATATTTAACAAGTTAAAAGTGTTTCACCAAAAAATGTAGACATAATTTGTCTCGACGCCACCTAGCGGGAGATTTAGTACTAACAATACCTCCCTCACTAAAATAAAGTTGGTGGTTTTCAGGTGGCAAAATGTAACAATCAGTAATTGTTGAATGAAACACCAGTATATATTGAATTATTTGGCGGTTATTAGATAAGCCGCCATAGCTCAGTGGTCAGAGCATCCGACCGGCAATCAGAAGGACACGGGTTCAAGTCCCGTTGGCGGCAAGTATCTTTTCTCGGAAGATTTTTCAATGTAAATGAGTGTTTCAGGCTGACAATTATTGCTTATAATAATAATATTTTTGTTTATTTCATAACATTCATAGTTTTTTATCGGGTTAATAAGTAAGTTTCATTTTAGAGCTTGACTATGTTAAGAAAATTAGTCAATCCACAAGATATCCTATGTGCAGTGAACAGGGCGCACAATAAATCCTATGTGCAAAATTCTAGAAAAAGTAGTCTGTTTTAATGAAAATTTTTTATCATTTCCACTTTTCTTTTATGAATAAAGCGTTGAAATTAACTCTGCAATTAATAAAAATAGTAAAAAAAACTTGTGTCCCTAATTTTTAAATCAGTTTGTAACCCTTTTTGTAAATCAGCATTGAATAGTGCCAGTGAGCATTTTTCTCTCCTCTTGTGTCAACTCTAGTAGAGGTGCATTTAATTCCCGGTGAGCAGATTGCCTATGCCTATTACTACTGTAGTTGTTGGTTTATACATATAGACTCCCGTAAATGATGTTATAACTTAATTGCCGGAAACAAATTGTTGTATTTTATGTTCCAGCCCTCTACGAATGTGACAGCGACAGCGACATTGGGTCTATGGAGACGCATGGCTCTGTCATCACGCATCTCCTGTCACAGGTCAAAATTGGGATGGACCTCACCAAGGTCAGTATTTAAACATCTCATTTTTCACCACAGCCTTCAAATTCTGTGCATTTAGGCCCATCGGATCATTTATCAGGCAAATCATATTGAAGTATATTTAAGTTTTATTTGTTTACTGGCACTTCTATTATTCACCGATAAGAAACGCTTTGTTTATGAATACTGCATTTAATCTAAAAAACTAGACTGGACGTGAATAAGTTGTCCAGCCATTTTTGAAGTAGGATTCCTTATTAAAGGAGATTTCTCAATTTGTTTATTAATGTCTAAAAATAATGAAGATCGACCCCCCCCCCTGACCTTCTTTTTGTAATCTCAGATTTTTTCCGTCTTCTTTTCCGTGATTAATTTTGACATTACACCATGCTGCCCCTGTGGGTTTGTTACAATCACATTCATTACCCAGACTGAAATAATTGTCTGATATTAGTTCTGGGTTTCAGGTGGTTCTTCCGACTTTCATCTTGGAAAGGAGATCCTTACTGGAGATGTATGCGGATTACTTTGCGCATCCTGATCAGTTCCTTAGGTAAGTTTCAAGTTATCTTCCACAGGTCCACAGAGTAAAGAATTGTGAATATGTGCACATTAGGATCTGAGGAATGGAGCAACTGAATAGCCATGTTGTGACACCAAGAATGTTAATGACAAAAAGAAACATGTATCAGGTAATTCAGAGACAAGTTTGCACAACAAAACTTTCTCTTCATATTTGAAATGTCTTAGTGACAAAGGTTACTTTTTAACCTTTTTTAATTGCTAATTATTTTGTTTTAAATGTTGTTCTGAATCATGACGCTTTTTGTCAAGTCAATAAATGCTGGAAAATACAACGTGTCCGGAAACTCGTAGTACAAGCGGGAAACTGGTGAATCTACATCACCTAGAGAACCCAAAAAACATATTTTTTTCAATCTGAGCATTTCGATTTTAATATTATTTTTTTTCTATTTTTCCATTTTTTCGGCAACTAAAGGGTTAAAAAATCTTTTGAGCCCGGTTTACCCTTCGATACATTTTATAAGACATTACACAGCTGAAATCAACCCCCTAGTGAACAATTTTTTCAAATTTAACCAAAAAAATTCCAACTTCGGAACCGATTTACTCGAAAACGAAAGCTCAAATCAAAAAAATTATATCACAAATCGACTACGAATGTGATGTAGATTTACCAGTTTCCCGCTTGTACTACGAGTTTTCGGACACCATGTATATCAGTCAATCATTTATTTTCACTCTTTATTATTCGCCACCCAATTACCGCTCTTTGCTCCTGAGGCTACTACCCTTACTATGTGAAACCTGATTAAATTTCAAGATCAATCTGTTAGCCAGTTCCATTTAAAGTTGTTATATCCCAAATGAAAATTGAATGTACGCGTACATCATTGATTTTTGTCCTTATTAATTTCAGGATAGCAGACATGCCCACTCCGCGTGACCGCATGGTCCAGGTGGTCCGCTGGTACCTGAGTTCGTACCATGCGGGGCGCAAGTCAGCTGTAGCCAAGAAGCCCTATAACCCAGTGTTGGGGGAGGTGTTCCGCTGCCACTGGCAGGCGCCCCAGAATGGTGCAGAGGCCCCCGTCACTGATGGGCCCGTGCCGTGGTGTGGACCCAACCAGCTTACCTTTGTGGCGGAGCAGGTGTCCCACCATCCGCCCAGTAAGTTTCATCCTAGCATTGCTCATCTTAGTGTCATCTGGAAGTTATTTAATATCAATCGTATTTTAGAAAAGGAATTGGCTATCTAAAAACTATCAGCTTAACATGGTCTTATCGGATGGGGAAGCTCATGCGGTTCCACTATAAAACCAGTCCTCATAGCACAAAGGGCAATTCTGAAAATTATACTTAGAGTACCCATCAGAACCCCTACAGACTATGTTTTTAAAGTGCTGAATTTAATGTCACTGAAACAATTATATACAAAAGATATTCTAATGTACGCATTCAAAAATCAGGATAACTTTACACAGACAAACTCGGGCCGATTCACAAGATCTACATTACAACATACATTCTACCAACCTACAACTAAAACGACTTTTGGACAAAGAAATATGGAATACTTCTCTGTAAAATTATTTAATTTACTCCCTCTTGCAATGAAAACCACAAAAAAAATAACCGCCTTCAAAAGAAGCATAAAAATATGGATTATGGACATGGGAAGGAAGAAAATAGATTCAATTTTGCAACCCAACAAAGAATAATGCTTGTTTTGTACTTTCTTTTAGATCTAACTTAATAATTTTCCTTGGCAATATTCTAACATAGATTAGGTATTTACTTATAATTCAAATAATAAAACTTGTACAATGTGTCCTTAGAACGGGGTACCCCAGTTAGGACACATTTTCTCTAAAAGACTGTAAAAAAAAATATATAAATAAAAAAATAAAAATAAAAAAACAATACGGTTGATCAGATAAGTTTTAAGATTTTCACGGCCAAAAGCATTTTCGTTATTTGTTTTTGGGGTGTTATGCCGTGTTGCGCTACCTCCTTCTTTAGCCAACGTTTCGGACATCGTTGCAGTGTCCATCATCAGGGCAGATCCGGTAGATGTGTAATTTTTAGTCGTGAAGTGTGTGCTTATTTACTTCGAAGCGATACCGTGCCGCCAGCACCACTAACTTTCACCAGTACAAAATAATCGTGACAAGCAGTGGCGTCATCGTCGCGGAACGGAATAGAAAGTTCATTAAAACGTGGTATTTATGCTAACCAGGGGCAAGTCCGTTTGCGAGACGCCGACGGAAGTGGCTCCATCTCTTAATGAAATCTAAAATTAGAAATCACAATGGTAAGAATTTAAGAAAAAATAAAATAAAATAAATAAAAATTACAATGGTTAACTTTCACCAGTACAAAATAATCGTGACAAGTAGTGGCGTCATCGCCGCGGAACGGAATAGAAAGCTCATTAAAACGTGGTATTTATGCTAGTCAGGGGCAAGTCCGTTTGCGAGACGCCGACCGAAGTGGCTCCATCTCTTAATGAATTCTAAAATTAGAAATCACAATGGTAAGAATTTAACGAAATAGAATTACAATGGTTAAAGCGAATTTAGTCAATATAAATCAAAAATGGTTTACCACAAGCTGGCATTACTGTATACATACTTAGACATGGTTTTTTTTGCTCTATTAATATTAAATGAATTTTACTAGAATTAAAATTACACTGGTTAAAGCGAATTTAGTTAATATAAAGTTATAACACAAAAAGGTTCACCACGAGCTGGCATTACTGTATACTTAGACATGTTTTTTTTGCGTTTAGCTTTGGTGTAGCCGTCAATCACCGGATACCAAGAGCTATTGAGCTTAGCTCCGTCGTCTCTATTAATATTACAAGGATTTTTGTAGATTTCAATTGCCTCCGTAATTAGGCGTGCTCTGTAAGTTTTGGGTCTTCCCAAGACCTCAGGAACAAATCCAAAGTAATGGCCGGTTTCGATTAAGTGCTCAGCGATTGCCGATTTATCAGGGTGGCCGAGTTTGCAAGCACGAAAGTGTTCTGCTATCCTTTTGGTGATCGTCCGCTCTGTTTGGCCTACATAAACCTTGTCACATCCGGAACAGCTGAGTTTATACACTCCATCTGCTTCCAGAGGAAACTTAGTCTTTGCAGACCTCAGTAGGTCTTGAATTTTAGTTGTGGCACCGAAGACAGTCTTGATGCTTTCTTTTCTCAACAGCCTGGCGATTCTGTCTGTCACATTGTGAACGTAAGGCAGGAAAGCGCAGCCTTTTAACTCTTGTTTAGCTCTGTCTTCGTTTGGTGTAGATTTGGCTCTTATGATTTGCCTTGTCTGACTTGCTGGGTAACCTTGTCTGACTTGTGGTAAACCATTTTTTGATTTATATTGACTAAATTCGCTTTAACCATTGTAATTCTATTTCGTTAAATTCTTACCATTGTGATTTCTAATTTTAGAATTCATTAAGAGATGGAGCCACTTCGGTCGGCGTCTCGCAAACGGACTTGCCCCTGACTAGCATAAATACCACGTTTTAATGAGCTTTCTATTCCGTTCCGCGGCGATGACGCCACTACTTGTCACGATTATTTTGTACTGGTGAAAGTTAACCATTGTAATTTTTATTTATTTTATTTTATTTTTTCTTAAATTCTTACCATTGTGATTTCTAATTTTAGATTTCATTAAGAGATGGAGCCACTTCCGTCGGCGTCTCGCAAACGGACTTGCCCCTGGTTAGCATAAATACCACGTTTTAATGAACTTTCTATTCCGTTCCGCGGCGATGACGCCACTGCTTGTCACGATTATTTTGTACTGGTGAAAGTTAGTGGTGCTGGCGGCACGGTATCGCTTCGAAGTAAATAAGCACACACTTCACGACTAAAAATTACACATCTACCGGATCTGCCCTGATGATGGACACTGCAACGATGTCCGAAACGTTGGCTAAAGAAGGAGGTAGCGCAACACGGCATAACACCCCAAAAACAAATAACGAAAATACGGTTGATAATGGATAAATTTAGCTCAGCCGGAGGAAGGATTGAAAATTGGTGTATTAACTTAAGCAGGGGAAGCTGTGCAATATTTTAACCCCAGGAGGCGGATTCCCATAACAATCGGCTATCTCACTCGTTCTGGTTTATGCCAAAGCTGAATTGAGGGGGATGGGTACGTTGGGGACATATCCCTGGCTAGGGATGGAGAATGAGAATTTGCCAGAGTGTTTCCAGCTTTACATTTTTTAGCTTATATAAACATGCCTTCATTACTTCTTCTGGTATCTTAGATTATAGTTAATGGTGCCCATCACTGATGTAGAACTGTCGTTATACATGGATTTAGGAAGAATTAAATTTATGTAAATACCATGGCTATTCAAGATCGTGAGCTAATCGTGTTAATTCCTACCGCCTGCTTATTTAGGGCATTGGTTTACTGGCTGTTCCAGTTAAACTCCAATTATAATTATCTCAAGTAAAAGTTTGCAGTGTTTGGTTGATCACGAAGTTTCAACATTTCTTTTTACGGCGTTATATTCTATCCCCTGTCATTGTGCTTGACCTCTTTTTCCTTACAGTTTCAGCCTTCTACGCTGAGCATGTTAACAAGCGCATATCATTCGACGCGTGGGTGTGGACCAAGAGCAAGTTCCTGGGACTGTCAATCGGAGTCCACAACATCGGCCGGGGGACGGTCAGCCTGCCCGAGCTGCAGGAAGACTACGTTCTCACATTCCCTAATGGCTATGGAAGGTATTTATATGCATTACATGAAAACACTCTACATTTCATTAGTTAGATGTCAAGTAGAATATAATTCACCTATTTGGTCCCCTTTCTATAAAGTACACTCTAACAAAATAGAACATGTTCAACACAAATTTCTTAGGTACTTAAATTTCAAACTCAAAAATCCAATAGAAAACATTAATTATTTAAGTTTAATGAATCGACTAAATTTAATTACGCTGTCTGACAGAAGAATTATTTCAGACCTAATTTTATTGTACAGAGTTATGAACAACCTAATTGACAGCCCTGCCATCGTTTCTAGTATTAAACTCCATGTACCGACAAGGAATACTAGACAAAATATAACATTCTTTTGCAACACATACACAACCAACTATCAATCACACTCACTTACCAATAGGATGCATGATTTAGGCAACAAGTTTGGTGGTATTGTAGATATATTCGCTGATTCCCTTTACATTCTAAAATGCAATTTAAACCAACACTTTGTGGAATCCTACAAATTATTGTAATGTGGGTATAATATATTTAACGATTTGATGTGTTATTGTAATGTTTTATATTATATTTTGTTCTATGGTATTGTTAAATATTACATTGTTTAAAATATTTCACAGTTTTAAGCAAGAATATACAAGTAGTTTTTTCTTTAAAAACTACTTGTATATTCTTAAAAGTTTTTTCACTTTTATAACGTTTGATATAAATTCTATGTATGTGTAATCCTCGATATCTTAAATATTATTTTATAATCTATGTAAAAGCCCCTACGGGCGTATAAGAACAATAAATAAATTACTACCATATACAGACCTAAATATGTCTGCCTAGGTCAGTGGTTGGCAGACCGTGGCTCGCGAACTGCATGCGGCTCTTTTCATGGGCATTTGCGGCTCTTCAACTCCAGCTTCATCTCCACTCTGCAGCCATATAAGAAAAGCACGATACATGGCCGCCAAACGAACTCAAACAGCACAATTAATTGCGTATTTGCACTGGTACCGAACCAAAATATAACTAGCCATTGGAAATAATAGCTAGATGCCGTCAATGTCCAACGTCCAAAGCAATATAATTACTCACAAAAATTCTTGAGACATAACCTTCGAATAATTGCAAGGCTTTTAGGCGTTTGTAGGCATTTTATGTGCATTAGACTGGCTGTTATGTTTTTAACCTTTTAACCTCTAAGAGAGTATGGCCGCACCGTAGGCGTCCGAAATAAAATATGCTCAAAGGAGTATGGACGCCCATGGTGTGTCAGTGCTTGTAGAAATCCTCCTATCGAATTTAATCATAAAAAGGACACACTAGTGGCATCTCTTGATGACTTTTATTAATACACCGAAGAAAAATGTAGATTTATTCTATTTTTAACGGAACCACAGCTTTTTGAAAATACACGTGCTAATGTCGCGTCACTTGCGTGGATTGTAAACATTTTATTGACAGTTCGAGAGCATAAACGGCATTTTTACCGATTTTGTTGCATGTATTTGCATTGTTTTCGTGACACAAACACTTGAATGTTTCTGCGTTGTTATAATTATATTATGTATTTCATGAAATTAACAAACAATTTTGTGCGTTTATAACATTACTGTGACTTGTGGATTTTTTAGTCAAGTTTTTTTCCGTATGATGTTCTTTTTTAGTGTTGGATAATTTTGAGCGTGTTTATATACTTTTCACATTGAATGGTCCTATTTTCGTGAATTGACGACAAATTTTTTTCTGTGTGATATTCTACAACAGGACTTTTTTAGTGTTGGATAATTTTGTGTGTTTAGGTATATACTTTTCAAACTTTTCACATTGAATATGTCGATACCTTTGGATGAAGACGAAATTACGGCCGTATTAGCCGAAAGTGATGATGAAGACCTTTTCAATGATATTCAAGATTTACCAATTCATTCTGATAGCTCTTCCGATGATTCAAATATTTCTGATGAAGAAGAAGATGAACCACCATCTTCGAAAAAGCCAAAATTGGATAATCGAAAATGGATTCAAACTGATTTCCTACCAACTTTGCACGATTTTGACAGCAGGCATTCAGGCATAAGAGGCGATATAAATTTGAATGAGAATGCAAGCGAACTCGACTTCTTTGAATTGTTCTTTACTAATACCATAGTTCAGTCAATTGTAACGGAAACAAATAAATACGCTTCAACATTGGCTCACAATGCAAGTCTAAAATCGAAGATGAATAAATGCGTTGACACTACTGCGTCCGAAATAAAGATATTCTTGGTGACACTTTTGCTTATGGGTCTTGTTGGTAAAAACTCGTTGAAGAAATATTGGTCAAATAATCCAATAATAGAAACGCCATTCTTCAGAGTGTTATTTTCGCAAGATCGATTCCTTCTTTTACTGCGGGCTCTGCATTTTGCCGATAACAATTTTCGGACAAATGATCGATTATATAAAATAAGGAATCTTTTGGATCCTTTGAAAAAAATCTACAAGCAGACCTTTTACCCATTTCAAAACATATGTATAGATGAAAGCCTGTTATTGTGGAAGGGAAGACTTTCCTTCAAAATATATATACCCTCCAAACGACACCGTTTTGGAATTAAATTATTTGTCTGTTGTGATGTAGAAACAGGCTACGTCTTAGACATCATTGTTTACACTGGATCAGATTCAGATATCATCATGGATCCAAATATTGGAGTGTCTGGGTCAGTTGTAACAACTATGATGAACGACTATCTCGGAAAAGGCCACAGACTCTTTGTAGACAATTGGTATTCAAGCCCAAAATTATTTGATGCTTTATTTCAAAACAAAACAAACGCTTGTGGAACTGCAAGAGCAAACCGAAAGGAAATGCCCAAGTTCGGAAGCGCTAAAATGCAAAGAGGAGATATAAAAGCATTTCATTCAAATGATCTTTTGGCAATAAAGTGGCGTGATAAATGGGAGATTGTTATGTTGACAAACATACATGAAAATAAAATGATGATCACCGATAAAATTGACTGGGAAAATAAAATAAAACCAGAAGCTGTGGTAGATTATTCGAAAAACATGGGGGCTGTAGATAAGGTTGATCGTATTCTTGGTTTTGTTAACAGTTCTCGCAAGTCTTTCAAGTGGTATAAGAAAATTTTCTTTCACCTTTTAGACATAAATGCGCTGAACGCCTTCTTTCTACATCGTCAGAGAACAAACAAAAAGCTAAGTTTTAGTGAATTTCGTGAGAATCTCGTAGGTCAGTTGGTAGAGAAATATCATACCGAAAGGCCACCAGCATCTGGAGGAAGAAGAATAACAGATTGTCCTACTCGTCTTACTGAACGACATTTTATCAACCCAATTCCACAAACAGAGACTCAGGGAAGGAAAACACAAAGGAAGTGCCATGTATGTGGTCACACAGCCGTTCAGCCAAGGAAAAGAACAGAAACAAGATACATGTGTATTCAATTTAATGTGGCTTTGTGCATATTTCCCTGTTTTGAGATATATCACACAAAAAAACAATATTAGATTGTAGTTGTTCAGTGTAAAATGAAAATGTGAATCGTAGTTTTAGATGACATTTTTTAGTTTATTTTGTGTAAAAAAAATGTAAAAAGTATATCCCAAAAATTTTAAGTGTTCAAAAATTGAAAATCATTTTTTTATGTAAATAAAACAAGTTCAATAGTGAAAATAAACATTCTGATGAGGAAATATGGAAGTACACAATAAAACTAAAATAAAAATTGGTACTTAAGTAAATTTATGTTTTAGGTTGTACATTTTACATGAACCGATGGTTGACAAAACATGAATCACATATTTTTTATTATCGGATTAATTCGGTTATTTTGATATTTTTATATGTATTTCTTTACCAAAGTTTGATTTTTATAACACATACTATGAATATAATTTATAAAAAAAAATAATTTTAAAGGTCCAAAAAACTCACTCTACCGAACACTTTTTGTTCTCAGAAACTCACTCCCTTAGAGGTTAAAGACTATGTCGTTAAATTTGCAATACCCGTGGACTAGTATTTCAAATTCTCATACATATGTGTCATGTATAGATGATGCTCGTCTTTTAGGCACGCAATCGGTTGGCATGTATATACAGTGGGTGGCCAAATTATTATACTCAAAACTATCTCTTTGTATTTTGTCAGTTTGTTATGAAATTGAAATTCCTAAATACACTGACTAGTATTAAAACAATATATATTTGTAAGTATATATTGTTTTAATACTAGTAAGTGTATTTAGGAATAAAAATTAAACATGTGTAGATAGGTTGAATAGTCTATTAAAAGAGAAATACATATTATTCAGTATTTCGTTACTCCGCCTTTAGCTTCTATGACGGCTTGAACGCGGCGTGGCATGCTTTCAATGCATGATATGGCTACTTCTTGGAGTTTTGGAGTGTTGTGCCATGCTCTAATAATATTCTCAATCAGTTTTCTTTTGTTTGTTATAATTTTATCCCTTGACATTTCAGTTTTCAGGACTGCCCACACATTTTCTATAGGATTCAAGTCGGGCGAGTTTCCAGGCCAGTTCAGGGTATTAATCTGTTTGTTTTTTAGGTATTCTGTGATAGATTTGGCTTTATGACAGGGAGCAGAGTCTTGCATGAATATAAAATTCCTTTTAGGGGACCATTCTGCTACCTGTGGGATCAGTTTTTCCTTCAGAACTTTCTTATACTGATCCTGACGCATAGTTCCTTGGACGATATACAGCCTTCCAGTCCCTTTGCTGCTGATGACGGACCATATCATCACTGAAGCAGGATGCTTTACACGTTCCAAAATGCAGTCTTCATGAATTTTTCATGCGTCTTTCGCCGAACAAACTCAGTTTTATCTTGGACAATCTGTATTGACGACTCGTCCGAGAAACAAACCTGTTAGAAATTGTTTTTGCATAAATGTGTAAAAAACGATACTCTAAACATGTGTATTCTTGTATTAGGGTTATGCAAATATTGCTCCAGTCTTTCTGTGTCCAGTGTCGATGCTCCTTGGCCCAGGCCAGACGCCTGGGCCAAGCCTGGGTTTAGCCTTCATGGCAGGAGTGAGTTTTATTTTTTTTAGTGGCCGACAACATTTCAGTCCCATTTCTACAAATCTTCACCCGAGAATCCGCTCCGATATTTGTACTCCGTTATCATTAAGAATTTTTTTTTATGACGAGCCGTGACTTTTGACGGTTTTCAAGTGTCATTCGACGTATTTCTCGCTCAGTTCGAGGTGTTGTAATGCGTTTTCGCCCGCATTTACCGACTCGTTCCTCCTTGATCGGCATTTCAGCGTCCACTTTTTGCTTGATATTACGCACACTGGACTGTGATACATTACACAAATCAGCAATTTGACGCTGGGTATATTGACTTCCCCGCATCTGTTAATAAACATTTTTAGGTTAGGTCGGTCGACAACCAATAAAAAAACAAAAACTAACTAAAACATGACCACAATGTGTTGATCGAGTATTAGAATAATTCTAAATGTAAAAAAATCGAACACTTACTGAATAATAAGTCGATAACCCTGAAGCCAAGATTTTTTTCGAAGACTTCTCACAGGCCAGCACAGTAAAATTTTTGACATGTACTGATACTAGCGGCCGCCATTTTGATAAAAAAAACATTTATTCGTTGCCACACTAATGAAAGTGTTGCCAGATATAGTGGCTAATCAGTTAATTAAAAAACAATAACATTTTTCCAATAATAAATTAATTATAGCCACGACTTTCACATATAGCGACGATTTTTTATTTGAGTATAATAATTTGGCCACCCACTGTATATGATGCTCGTCTAAGAAGGGTTAACCTAACTTTGGTTTTGATTGTTCGACTCTGTCTTCTTGCTCGTTTTTGGTTCTATTTTGACTGTGCTTACATTGACTATCATAATACATAGCAATAACCAAAAACCTACTATTTTCCAGATCAATTCTAACAGTGCCGTGGATAGAACTAGGCGGCACAGTGACGGTTGAATGCGCTGTCACCGAGCACAAGGCCACCATCGAGTTCCTAACGAAGCCGTTCTACGGGGGCCGCAAGCACCGCGTGACTTGCGAACTGTTCGGTCCCGGTGACCGGCGCCCCTTTCTCACATGCTCGGGCGAGTGGAACTCCCGTATGGAGATGAAATGGACGGAATCGGGGGTGAGTTCAACCATCCATTGGCCTTATCTTTTTACATTACCGACCATCCTTGGTGGGTCACAGTCTTCCACTTGAAGGAAAGAAGGCTTGTCTATCCCATTATTGCTCAAGTCATTGCTGTCTTAACTATTGCTGTGTCTGATTCCGTGTTTTACTTCATTCTATTGCGTTCTTCCTGGTATTCTTACGGACGAGGTTTTAAGGGTGCTACCATGGTTTGATATTATGGATCCAGGACTTCTGGCACTATGTTTTGGTATCTTGTGTTGATACGTCAGAGGGTAATAGCCAAACTCTCACATGTGAAAGTATCGCTAGAGACAAGAGTAATTTCATAAGACAACTCCCCATCGATTTCGAATGCTTTGCATCGAAAGCCTAGATAATGCAAGTTCTGTACAATTATAATTGTTATTTACATAAATATAATAAAAGTGTCTTAAAACTTCTAGGCAATATTCTCCTAAATAGTGGCAATTTCTCACTTATGTTATTTTGGCTTAGAACATTGAATACTTATGTTGAAGAATTTATATGATTTTCTCAATTCCAGCGCACTGAAGTTCTATTCGACGCCGCAGTGATGCGCGCCGAACGCAAGCTCGTGCGTCCGATTGAGTCGCAAGCCGTTAACGAATCGCGTCGCGTCTGGCGCGAGGTGACGGCGGGGCTTCGCGCAGAGGATATAGAGGCGGCCACGCGCGCCAAGTGCAAGGTGGAGCAGATGCAGAGGGACGCCGTAAGACAGAGAGAGGCCAGCAGCTCGGCGTGGGAGACTGTCGTGAGTGGAAATAGTTTTTTTTACATTTTGCGTTGGTTGACCGCCCACACTAAGCGGGGGGAAGCACCTGAAGAGGCTGTGCGAATATAGAATGGTCCTGTATTGGACTGGGAATGCTGAATTAGTACATGAAAGAAACAACTGGGGACGCCTCATAGAAGCGATATATTGAAATTCAAATATTTATAAAATAAACAATGTAGGTTTCCGGATGTTAGGTTTTGGTTTTGCTCATTCCAAAAATCTTACCTCAGACTATTAACATAGATGCTTTAACTGCTTACCGTGGTTTGAAGCCAATGAATCCACCTTTTTATATTTTTCAACAATTTTTCACCTTTTATCCCATAATTTTTTATATACGAGTTGTTAAATTTGCAAATATTGTTAAATGTATAAATGCATGAATTCTGCATGTCAGTTACCGAAAATGCCCTCCCTTGTGCTTTCTTGCAGGAACATCGAAATTACTTATAGTTCATATAATATAGAAGTTAATTTCCAACATTTTAAAATTTTTTTTTAAAAGATACATAACATAATTCACGTGTTACGAATAACCCGAAAATATTTGAAAATCTCCTACTATCACCACAGATGCGGAAAAATGTTGCTTGTGTCGTGTTGGAGGACTTAGCCAGCCGAGGAATCGAACATACGAGACTCCTGGATGTGACCCAAATGCGATGCCATCTCAGACACTGACCGGTTTAACTATTTGGATATTTCAAAGATATTTTCTTTTCAAAATGTTTTAATTATGTCATCACTCATCACCATTCTTTCAATTTGTGAGATGTTTGAAAGATCTTGTATTAATATTTGTACTGGGGTTCTAAACTACAATTTGTTTACGTGATTACACGTTTATTTTGCATTCCCTTTACTCTTTTAATTTAACATAGCAATTGATTTTCTAAATTTTCAAATGTAACAATTATAAAATAAAGACTTTTCTTTCATTTCAGCTATTCAAAACAACAGATGACGAAGGTTGGGAGTATGTCAACCCTCTCAAGAACCGGCTGGCCCAATCAAAGCCACGGATCCTGCAGACCTCCATCAGCACCAACAGCGGCACGGCTGAGAACAGCTCCGCCACCGACACCAACCACATTCCCTCGTCTGAATTGCCGCTTAGGTAATGCTCGCCGTCAGTGACAGTTGAACAGTTCACCGCATATCATAAAACAATTGGACTCGCACCGACCGTTGGTTGATCCCCCAGTCAGGGAATTCTTACCCCGGGTGACATTAGTGACAGATTGACAGTTTTATAAGTTGACCGGCAAATGACACTTCTCCAAGTTGCTGTTATGTTTGGCAAATGACACTGGGTTAACTGATGAAAGTTTAAAGGTTGTAGTGACGGAATTAGATTTGGCATTTGACACTAGTGGAAATTAAAAGTTAACACGCCAATGATGCTAGTGAATATTTAATGGTTAATGAGTTGGTATTAGGTTTGGGTAATCGACATTAGCGAAATTTTAAATTAACTGACAAATGATTCTAGTGAATTTTATTGTTGATGTGATGGTATTATCAGCGAATGACATTAGGACCCTTTGGAATAACCAGGTTCCATCTGTCGCGGTAACGTCATGCGATAATAGGATCTATAGTAAGCTACTTTAATGTTCATTATCGCACGTCATTACCTCAACAGATGGAACCTTGATATTCCAAAGGGTTGTTGATTAGTCAAAATTTGTAGCCAACTACCGAATGATGCTAAAATTTTAAACAAAATTAACCGACAATTTACACTAGTGAATGTTAAAGGATGAATGCAACGACGTTGAAGCCACTTGTCCGCCGCGGATACTGATAATTATTATTGTGTTTATGTTTTGTAAATTTAGTATGGTGACACCGCCAAGCTAGATAATGTTGTGAAGTTGTTTTGGATTCTGGATAGGTGGGTTCTAACACTTAGGTCTGTGTTTCAACTGTGTCATTGCTACTTCACATTCAAATTATTCTTGAACCTGTTTATTTATTAGCAGATAACAAAAATGGCCTATAGGAATAAAACTATCTTTTTTTTGCATTACCGAACTAAATATTTTTTGATATATTTGTTTATTCTCAAGGTTTGTACTATGTATCTACCTAATACTTTTTTGATTAATAGACTGTTGTAATATTGAATTAATTAATTTATTAATTCGGCCTAAGTTTCGTCAGTTTATAGCACAGCACGGAAACAAACATTCCTACTTGTGGGAATCTTCTCTATCCAATTCTATTCTGGCCATAATCAAACCAGAGTATTGTTATTTATAGCATTGAAGTTTATTTTGTGGCAGACACATAAATCACAACGCAAATGGCTGAAGGGCACTTAAATGTATGTTAAGCTTGCGTCGCATTAAGGGTGCCATTTCTACGCAGCATGTTATTCTAAATGGTCTCGTTACTTTGACAATTTTTCTTTTTTGCCAAAGTGTAGCCTTAAAAGTAAACAAACGATAGTGACTTGAATAAAATAATTTAGCTTTCGGTGAGGAAATCTAGCGTATAATAATTAAGACGCCATTGTTATTATATTGTTGTGGCGGATATGAGATATAATATATCCTTTGGGACTGTATGTTTTACATTATTACAACTCATAGCTCCTCTAATTTTGTATTAAACCCAAATGTACCATTTACACGAATATTAATAATACACTATTAAATCCAATGGTCATCTGTTAACGAATTATACATTTAAATCATTTTTCTTGTAAAATTGACATTAAACTAAAAATTAAAAGCATTGGTTAAATAAATTATTAAAATATTAATAACTCTTCTTTCCCTTTCAATAATGATAATACTTCAAATTTCAATTTTCGAAACTGTTAATTCATCGTGAATAATAATAATTATAAATCCCACGCCCATAATATGGTGAAACCCATTGACGTCGGAATAAATAGACCTGCCCTAAAGCAAAAATCTGCATATGGATCCGATGACTGGTGGCAAACCACCTGGCAACCTATTTGGCACCAGTGGGGTTCACTCATTTCTTGAATCATGCCTAGTTCATTCGAGGACAGAACAATATTTTATCGTCCCAGCTCTGAACCCATTGTCCTAGTATGAACAGAAGTTTGGAGAACAGGACAATGAACCAACACATTGTCCTAGAGATAAATGGGCAGGCTATCTCCCCACGACGATGTCTTACCCCCACCACAGCGCCTGGCCGCACTTCTGCGTGTAAACGCACACGGACAAGACACTAGGACAACAGCCATTGCGTGCGTATCTCAGCTCTCTGCCCTCGGATCTCATATTTTGGCTTATTGCCACATTAATGGAACGCAAAGAAATTACTAAATTGATAACCATATATAGTGAACACGATTTTTTATGGCTCATTGATTGCCCTTATTATAGGGACAAGCGGAGCAAGGAAAATGCGGTGGAGGCAATTGTTTCTGCTATGCAAATGTCAGGTTTACTGTATTTTTGCATTGAATTTTTTGCGAAACCAGGCTTAGTAGCGATTCAAAGTGCTCTGATGACATTCTCACCCACATTTTATACCCTTGAGGAACATCCACTTCTAATTCTTAAGGATTATTGCAGACAATCCCAGTGAAGATCTGCACCCATTTGATTTCTCATCATCATCTTCTTCCCCTTATCCTATTCGGGTCGGGGACCCACTGCATCGACAAGACTCCTCCATGCGTCCCTGTCTTGTGCTGCTTGTTCGGCCTCCGTCCATGGCAGGCCCATCCTCTCCTCACACAGTTTCTGGAGTTGACTCGCCCAACTGTGTATGGGGCGGCTCACTGGACGTCTACCCTCTAGAATCGCACTCAGTATTTTCCTCGGAATTCGGTCATCAGACATTCTTAGTACATGCCCAAGCCACCTCGGTTGCATTTTTTTATGAAGAGTAGCAGTAGTTCGATGTTTAGATTGTCTCGGATCATCGAGTTTCTTATATGATCCCATTTCGTAACCCCTGCCACTCTCCCGCCTCGTTGTAAAAAGTGTCAGCGTGTATTTGTGCGTAAACAGTCTATTTGCAACAGACTTTTTAGCATGGAGAATGGCACCATGACCAAACCATTTCATTTCTAATCCACATTTTTTTTCTTTTTATTATTTAGTTCGTCCTCCAACAATTCCAATCTTGGTATAAAAGACCTAATGTTTTTCGCAAACTCGCTCATAACACACATCGTCGTGTATCCATTTTCGCAGTGTTCCGCTTTTGAACTGTAGGTCGAATTGTTTTATTGTCCCTTTGTCTTGTCCTGCGCAGTCGTGGGTGTTCGTGGAGCTGGGACAGAATAATATCGCATTGTCTTCGTGTGAACTCGGCATTAACAATGTCATCATTCATGTGTCAACTGGCCTCTTGCGCTCATCAGAACATTTTACAGAATAACACAGCAATTATGATATCCTGTAAATTCAAACAGTGTAAAAATAGAAATGGTAAAGAAAATAAACACAAATATCGCTTAACATTCCACAGGTTAACATTATTTTATATATGAGTATCAAATCATCATGTATAGCGATGCAAAAGTGTTCTAGTGATAGTTTACTGCGAGTAAATTATACAAAAAGTGTCAAACTAAATACTTAGCAAAATATTTAGTTTTTGTTACGAACCTTTTCCACCTGATCTAGGATTCGTAGTTACAGCTAAAAGGATAAATAAATTGTTAAATGCACGTCAGAAATCAGATTTTCTATTTCTAAGATTAAAATACTATGTTGTGTACTGCAATGTGAGTTTCCTGCAGACTGTCGAATTCATTTATTCTCTAATCATTGAAAGGGGCTTGCGCATAGCTGCCCCCCTCCCCTCGCATGTTGGTTTGTTCCCATCACCTTGATTATGCTGTGGGTGAAACCAAATTGGTCAAAAATGTTTAATAATAATATAGCAATGCTTAATTCAATTCATGTTGTATGTTTTTTTAATCATTTTGTTCTTACGAAAAATTTATTTCAAAATACTAAAGTACCTACCTACTTTACTTTTATACTCACAAATTTGTTTTATTTTTTTTATTTACATCCACTTAAATTTATGTAAGTGTTTTCAAGCAATCTCTGATAGCAATTAGATAAGCAATTTTTAATTTCATGTTTTGTCCAGTTCATAAGAAAAACCACCTCGGTGTGTGTGAAAATTGTCTCGAGTGGTCTCCCCCAAAGCTCAAAGGGCAGCGCTTTAATTTTTCACTAAATCCTGTAAATGCGGCATAGTGGGGGAAGGATTTCCTGTCATGATCCGTGTTAACTGCGGCCGTTCTTTCGAGGTCTATAGTGTAGAACTAAATGATGATTGTTGATGTTTCCAGAGGTGCTGAATGTTTGAACTCTTTGTTTTTGATGTGTCGACATTCCATTTGTTTTTAGTGTCCCTAAATGAAATGATAAAACGATTGATATTTTTAATGATGCAACGATTGCGATTGCAATCATGACCGCATTATATGACAACCTTTAAGGCTATATACATATTTAAATGATTTTTATCCCAAACAATATTTAAGTACAAGCTTCTATTTTGGTATTCCTTAACCCCTCAGAGCAGCTCATATAGGTCTCGTACAAATTGTTGTCTCCCTTACTATAATGGTTAGAAATATGATATAAACCACAGGTTCTCAACCTTATTTTGCCCGCCGCCCACTTTGAGAATTTATTTTTTTCTAGAGCCCTCCAATTTTTGTTACTTATTGGGGGGGTTGCATTGTTTACAGGTTGCCATGGTAGCCGCTCACGAACTGTTGTCAAGTTTTGACATGTTAGATCAGAAAAATATCAATTTTGTTAACGAGGTTGATTGCAACTGGTTTCTTTTCAGTTTCTCCATGAGTGGAGGCCCTAACATGATTAAAAATTAAAATTATTTGGCATGTTCTTCATGAGAATTGAAAGGGATGAAAAGTGAAATTTAAGTGTTATTCATTGAAAGAAGTACATGCCTGTATTAAAAAATCAGACAGAATTCTTTCAACTCTTTTTTAGGTGAGTTTATTGTTTACAGTTTCACGAGAAGTATCAATAATAATCGGTGGATAAATGTAATCAGTACCTAATGATATTTATTATTTTTTATGACACTGTTTCCCATTATGTTTGGACCAAAATTGTTTACCTTTAACTATGGACGTTACATTTTTGTTACACTACTATGGACGTGCAGTCTCACAGACCGCTATCTTTAAAGGCCGGAATCTATCTAGTTAACTAAGTATTGTACCTAAAATTGTTTTTATTTATTTACGGACTTTACTAAATGTAAATAAAACAAGTCATTTTAATTAAAATATATTTATTTTAAACTAAAATCTAACCATTTAACAATCAAAGGCACTTTTTAGTCATTTTTACTCGAGATCACTTTGTAGGAACATTATCCAAAAAAAATATTTTTTCAGTAAGTTTCATCAATTTTACAATAAAATATAAAGAATAAAAAATTTGAAAAACTTAACATTAACTTCTTAAAACTAACATAAAAATTTTTCATGAAAATCACCATCAGCTCAATTTGTTACACAAATGTGGTCGCGCGGTCCCACAGACCGCAATCAAAATATAAAGTGAAATTACTGACGCAAAATACAGCCGGCGACGTAACCTTCACTCTCGACAGTCGTTTTGCCACTAAAACCGAAGCTACTGAAGCGGACAGACGCGTGGGGTACGCGGGAGGAGATGGGCACACGATTCACAAACTGCAAACGGCCTGTGAGACCGCACGTCCATGGTTAAAGGTTAAAAATAAAAAGTAATTGCTGGTATTTTCACCGTCGAATGAGCAGGTGACAAGGGCAAGTGTCCCAAGCTGTGACCAAGTTTGTTGCCGGTAAATAACCCAAGACACCTATAAATCGGCACCCCGCACTCAGAGGGTGTTTAGTGTCGTGCCGATATGTCCTCATACCACACATAAACATTTATACCACCAAGACGTTGCAACCTACAGTTGTCGAAGGCTGCATTTACACACTCGAGTTGAACCACGAGTTATGTTTGCAAGTGTATAAGCAGCATATCATTAAAATAACGTGAAAACACGTGAAACCTTTGAAAACCTGTGAAAAAAACACTAAATCGTTTGACAAACAGTGGGTCACAGATAATCAACAAAGTAATGGCAAGAAACTAATAATAGACTCCAGTGAAAAATATTTGTTATTCACCTTCTAACAAGAACCAGTATATTTCTATTTTCTAATTTTCCCATTATACTTGATAGAACCCGCCGACCAATCACAGGATGTTTAAATCTTTTATGGTTTGAATATAAAGGTGTTTTTTTAGAGGTATACAAACTCAAAATGAAAAAATACATAAAACCCATTATTGTTTAAATATAATATCGGGCATTTGAGCGCCACGGCTATGAATGAGGCGCAATCGTGAAGTCCAATTGTCGACAACTTTATCGAGCAACTGGGGCCATATATCGGCAATAACACGGCGAATGTCGACTTCCAAATGGTCCAAGTCTCTGGTTTATCAGCATAAACTAATGACTTCACATACCCCCGAAGAAAGTAATCTAATGGTGTAAGATTACACTATCGTGGAGGCCAGTTCACAGGTCCATTATGTGAAATTACGCGCTCACCAAATGTTTTCCGCAATAAACTAAATAAAATTTTAAACAATAAATAAACGCAATAAAATAAATTTGCTCAATTTGCAAGCGCTGTTCTGAAGTCAGTCTATTCATGGTGAAATGGAAAAACGTACTGACTGCAAATCAGCCAGTTCACAGGTCCATTATTTGAAATTATGCGCTCACCAAATGTTTCCCGCGATTAACTAAATAAAATTTAAAAAAAAAATAAACGCATTAAAAAAAAATTTGCACAATTTGCAAGTGCTGTTCTGACGTCAGTCTATTCACAGTGAAATGGCAAAATGTACTGACTACAAATCAACTGTCAAATCGACAGTCTGTAGAAACAATGTTGCCAGTTTAAAAACCAAATCTCTTAAAAAAACACCCTATACATGTCATATTTATAATTAAATTAATACATTCAGAATCAGCATTTGTTAATCTATAATATTTTTCACTGGAGTTCCTTATTGAATTTTAAAATTGTAATTTATATTCAAAGAAAATTAATTAAATTTACAAAATTTAGTTCATTGTTTGTAATTGTGAGAACTGTTGCATCACTAATACATATTTTGATCTCCTCATAATATTTCTTCCTCCGTCTTCTAGCTTCTAGTCTTGAATTGGTCCTGATTCCTCCTCAATTTACCATTCTCTTAAACCTAACCTAACCTAATGTATAAATTAATGAATATTTAAAATGTAATCTAATTAAAATTTGCAATAATAATAGTAGGTAGGATTTATAATTTCAATCTAAAATATGAATATTTCTAAGTCACCTGTCCTGAAAATGAGAGTGGATTTATTTTAAGCAAAAGTTGTTAACTGGAATATCATATAATTCTATCGCTTGTTTTCTGTTCTTTTTTAAATTAAAATTTACACAACAGTGTCTTTATAGTAGGCGTTGATTAGCATGTTCACTTTTTTATTTGGCGAATATATTTAGTGCTGTTGATACATTTAATAAATACATAGTCCTCAGGCCAAGTCAAACTATTCTGTATACTTTTTGTGTTTTAAATAATAAAACCGGTAGATTTGATTAAAATATGTGGCAAAATTCAATTGATTGCAAGATGTCAAGAAAATTTTTAATTTTGAAAATAAAAAACATCAAAAAAGTCACTGGAGACCAAAATTTATTTTATATCACTGGTAAGTCAAATATGTCTCTTAACACCCTGAACACTAGTTAAGAGCTCGTTCACATTGAGCATATAAATATAAAAGATCATAGCACACCATATATCACTCTCCATACAATCCCTTCAGGCCGTTCACACCTGAGCGCTTTATGCGCACATCAACCATAGACAATGCACATCTTACGTTGTAACTGCTCCTGAGGCGATATGCCAACAGTTAAGCGCCCCCACTCCGACAAAAACAGGAGAGGGGGTCATTTTAATTACGGAGCTGCCAAGACCGGTGGATGACAGATGTCAAGTTGATAAATTCAGTACAAAAAATGAGCACTCCGTGGCCGCTCGCTAATTCATCTGACCCCCTCTCCTACCATAGGAAGAAATATTTGATCTGCGCCGTGTGAACGGCACGAAACATAAGCGCTCGCGGTTCAACAGATACCTGCTCGCGGTTATATTAGATGTCTGAACACCCTTTAAATGTTACAAGTGATGATTATTACGCACTTCAAAAAAAATTTATTGCATGTGACTCAAAACTACAATTTGCATCATTAGTCATTATTAAAAGGGAAGGTTCCTGAGACAATGCGCGTGGTTTGATTGAACCAGGTCCAGAGGACATACTTGAGATTTACCGCGTTTAGTATTGCACATAAGTTTGTTCTTCAGACTGTCACGGAGCCACAAACACCCGCTCAAGGCTCTTTTTTTGTGAAAAAATGTCTTCCTGTACTTTTGAGAGGTGCAAAATTCATTCACAAGCAAAAAACAGATCCCGCAGAGTTTCTTTCCATTCGGAAATACACACAAATCACTTATTATTTTAATAAATGCAATTATTCACGAGGCTTTTAGCTACCAGAAAATGGGAAATGTTGAAATAAAAACTGAGATAGCGAATGCAGCAACACATAAGTATAAGAAGGACAACCTACTGACAGTAGGTCGTCTCATACAGCATTCTGTACTCGTCTTAGTATAAGCGAGTAAGCGTATGTTGTCATCTCAGTCACACCCGTGATGTAGAATGTGATAATTTGCCGAAACTTCTAAGTACATAAAAACTGCCAGTCGTACACTTGTTTCGTTCGCACTCACATATTATTTGAATGTCTATCCTTGTCATACATGAACAATGTTCGAATTAACAATTTACTGGAAACATAAAGACTATTTGTTACTTGCCACATTTTGGGTGATTTTTACAAGAAAATACCTTGTCTATTTGTTTTGTGATGTCTTGGATTTGATTCTATAATATGACAAAATGTCAATACATTTACTTAAGTAGAGAATTGATCACTTCAAGCTATTAATCAACGCCTACTGTATTATATTCATCTTTTTCTAGTGACCTACTTGCGAGCATAATAAGTAACATCAGTTGTGTACATATTCAATTTGATTTGGATCAATATTAATGCGGGTTATTTCTTACTAAGGTGATGCACTGCATCGTGTAAAATTCGGGATCAGGCTGCTAACAATAATACTCCTTATGTAAATGACGATAAGGTTTAATTTCCTGTTTAACCCAAGCCGCCTGTTTTGATTTATTCAAGAAAAAAAACTTCACCAAAAGCGTGTTTTATTTTATTTTGCAAAGTTCAGGCACAAATTTTAAAATATTTTACAATAATTTTCTAAAGAATTTAATTTTCCACATTATGCACCCGAAAAAAGTGAACTCCAAAGCGGTTTTTAAAAACTAATCACAGAAATTACTCCATTATTTTGGAGGCAAATGTGTGTTCTACTTGCAATATTTAACTAAGGCGTATAAAATATTTCTAATCAATCTAATTTTCAAATCAAAAACACATGATTTTGCATTACATAGTAGTACATCGCCAGTCAAAGTATGCACCCACATTCTTAATAATGATGCATTTTCGGCAAAAAAATATGTTTTGGTCAACATATCATACGTGGAGTAATGATTATTATTGTATTTTATAATAATAATTAATTTTCATAAAATCCTGTACGAAATTAGGTACCGCTCAAATGAAATTTTGGTTTGATGAATGTCAAAATTATGTTATAACAACCAGTTGAGTACTTAAGGTTCTAAGCATGGCTCTATATATAAACTTAGCAAGTCAATGTGCATCTCTACTGTATAAAATACCAGTTTTATCCATATACAATAGAAGCAAGGGAGATGGGTCATAGTTTATTAGTCTTAAGCTGCGAATACCGCAAGTGTTGAGTTGTACCACAAGCTTTCACTCATACTGCTACAATTAGCATCTATGTTCAGCGGGGTTTGTTTCTACCCACACATCAAACGTGTAACTTTTGTTGGCTTCATCGTTTTAATAGTCCGTGCAATTTGGTCGTAGCTCGGCGACAGTCGGCACGCTTCCATGACATATCGCCCTTTTTTTCTAATATCTATGGTTCTACCAGTGCGACAAAGATTTGTTCATCTTTTAGCTACCTCGTTCGTTCTCTAGTTCCTGTGTTGACCACTTACGTACATAAATTTGTACATCTGTGTGGCTCTGCTAAGGTTCGTCACCTCGCTGCATTGCAAGTCGAATGTCCAAACTGTCAAACAGCGAAATAGGATTATACCTACAAGTTGAGTGGAAGACAGTAGTTGCTCACATTGGTTTAGAATACACCTGATTACCCTTCATATACACTATTATAATACACATATGATTGCCTCTTTTCAGTAAATTCCATAGTCCCGGTTGTTGCAACTGTTGAAGGCGGAACAGCTGTCAAGCATAGTAATAAATTTATTAAATCATTTTTATTTTAGATAAATAGTTACATATCGTCATTCGGCATGCAGTACTGCGGAAGTTAAAAGAAACAAACTGTTCAGGAGAGAAAGAAAACAAAGGATATGCAGTTTGTCTTTGGAAATCACAAATGCATTTTCATATTGTCCAAATATTTTAACAAATTCTTGCTAATCTGTGGATTAATTAAGTAATCGAATGGCTAATCACTTTGAAAAAATTGTCACATTCACAGTTTCGCCTGCCAAATTGCAATATAAACTATTTCTAAAAAATTATTTAAAAACTTGCCAAAAAACTGTTTAACCCATTAATTTAGTTCATAATGCATAGCGGTGGCTATAGTCAGTGTATTCTATCTCGATGATTGCTTGTTATACTTTCTCTATTTGCAATAATAGTATAGTAATGACGTGTCATGGTTTTAACGCTATATGTTTTTCGTCGATATGAAACTGTCACGTCGTAAGCTATACGAAAATGCTTCAAAGAGCAGTAATAATCCAGCTTCAAAAGAAACACATTGAAAATCGATTGAAATAGACCTATGTAAATGATGGTACTTTCCACCACAGAGCTGATTTAATTTCCAATTGTAATGTCAGCCAATCAATTAACTTCAGGGAATTACCATCTAGTTTGTATTGTTAAAAGAAATACATACTTTTTTATTTATTTATTGGTACTCCTCCGGAAGAACTCATGCCAAATGCCCATTGTACCCATTATCTCCCATGTTCCACCACATTCCTTGAATTGAGTGGTAGATACTTTCAGTATCACCCTGGTGAAAAACCGGCATTCAGAATCAAAAATTTTACTTACATGACCAAATCTGAATAACAATGTACCTCCCAACCTTCGTCCTCATCTATTTCTTCTCCCCACTGCCATCCGGCGCGCTCATCCTAATTGGGGTTGCCATAGTCCCTCATTCACAAAAAGAAAGTCCCTTTAATAAAAGTTCTTCAGTTTTCATCTCCTGGAAGGGGCCAAGTACGGCTTAGTGCCTCCATTTACAGAGCTACTTACAAGGTAATCGATCCTCGTGAACGTATCATACTCGCCGATCGTAAGTACCCCCAGTACGATTTTGCTGGTGCCCGTACACGGCGCTACGCGACGTCTGTCGGTTTCCAATCAGTATCACGATACCGACGGTGCTGATCGCACGCGACGCGTCGCATCATTTGAGTCTGATACGTATTCGTTTGACGTTTGACAGAAATGGCGTCGGAACATGGAAGTAATGTTAGATTTGTTCTGGAAGTGGAAAAAATGCGTGTTTACCAGAATATGTAAGAAAGAATTTAGTGGAGAAGGCATGGATTGACGTTGGAAAAAAAGTCATGTGACATTGCTTAACAGCGTGTTAACTCCACGGCTGCACGTGAAAAATGTTCAAGTTCACTATATTTCGGGTAGCACTGTGTACGGGGACTAGCATTAAAACGTAGTATGTCAGTAGGGTACTTGTGGTTTCGTCACAATTACGTGTAGATTGTAAGTATTTCCATGAACGGAGGGCCTTATGTTGTACGGTTTCAATGCTGCAAAGATTTCTAGATACGTTCAACAAACATTCTTTCTAAAACAATAATTGTTTGTTATATCAAATTGTCGTTATAATACTTTTAATATACCTAGGAAGTTATAATTGCTTTTGAATGAGTTAAATAATCAGTGATTTGATAATAAATTGTAGCATTTTATATTCTTATGGCAAAACACCGAATCAAAAAATGTTAAAATTATCGAAGATGCTGTAAGACATTTTCAAAATACTAAATAGAGCTGATAATGTTTATCTAGAATGCTGATACTGCCTTTACCCTATGTAAGTGTTTTTTATGTTTACATATAAAATTTACATAAAACTTCACTTCTAAATAATGTTCAAATTAACGAGCCAATGACTTGTCAGACTGTTTTTTAAATTTACAACGGACTTTTTAAATGACGAAATACTTTTCTAATTCTTTTCAAATAAGATCTTAAAGCTTTAAATAATAATGTCAAACAAAACAATTAATTATAAAATTTATGTTTTATTACTTGTGACTAAAATAGCTATAAACAACATCCGATATGAATGGGACATTCTCAATATTTCTTTACTTCTCCCATCATTAAGGTCCGGTTTTTTCAGTTATTCTACGAGCTCAATTTCAGCCATTTTTCAGCTTAAATCAGACAAATAAAATAGTTTTTTTTGCAAATTTTGGGTTGTTCTGAGCTGGCATTCAGGATAAAAGTTAAACGGTTCTCAAATTTAATCTAAGGGACAGTTTAACCGCTGTCTGTCATAATTACTTTTTTGATTTTGACAAAATGCGGTGTAATTGCCTTTCTGGGCAAATAATGGCAACTACTGAGTAATTGGCGAAAGTTCCTAATAAAAAATAGTTAAAATAAACCATCTGTATGAAATCCTGCTCTTAGCTATGCTAAAGGTTTGAGTTGAAACTGAACAACCCGGCCTTAATGTTGTTTCCATCGAAATAAAATATCTTAGATAGTGTTCTTGTCTCCAAAATGATTCCATATCAAAAAATCTCGAGTATGAAGGCCACATCATATATTTGCTGCCCGCTACTATCACCATGTGAATATTTAATCTGCTGGTCTCTTTAGGAGATACAAGATACACTCCACACAGCATTCCTAAAGATAATTATGAAAAATTATTTCCCTGAAGGCTTCCTGTGTGGAGTTAAAATAAATTTTAAAAATTGAAAAATATTCTTGATTTGGTTGTTTTTTTTAAAATTATTTTGAGACATTATTGTATCTTTTTTACATGTTGAAAGTACAATGATTGGATCTTAATATAACTATAATCGTTAAAATATTAATATTAAAAATACTAGGAAAATATATATTGAAGCGACACAAAAGACATATTTTTGCAAAATTCATTGATATCATTTTGTGAATGTTTGATGTGTTTTCTTTCGGGATGTTCAACATTAAGGCCCGGCGCAAATTGAGCCCAGTCCACGCACAGTTCTCGCACAGCACACGCATGGTTATTTTGTAGAACATGGTTTCTGTTGGAGCGGCGCATATTAAACACATTCCACGGCCAGTCTAGTTCCAAGCTTCGTCGCGCGTGGGCGTGTTGTGCTTTCGACACAGTTTCGTGGATCATGTGTCCGTAGTTTTGTCAATATTGTGGGGTGATAATGCAAATTGACTATTTCCAAAATGGGCTAAATTGAGTTTATATATGCAGTCAGACTAATACAAGGCCAAGGAATCGAATGGCATCATTATTTTTACGATAAAATGACGAAATCCTCCTCAAAACGCACTATTTTAATTATTTCATGAACCTCACTAAACTGACTTCTGTGTAACCTAAACGATTCTTTAAACACACCATCTGGAACTTCACTGGATAACTTAAACTCCCCATGACCCTCTCTTTTTCGTAAATACTCATTCGTTTTACTTTTTTTTCTTCTTTTTTTGCTGAGGAGGTGCAATATGAATCTTTCGTCATCCTCAGACCCAGATTGTAAATCGACAAGAAGTTGTTGCCTTGCTGTCATCTTGCATACTGCGAGAAGTGGGTTGGGTATGGTGTGGGTGTGGGCTGTGTTAAATATGCGCTACTATTAAAAAAACGTGTACGTAGGCTGGGTCTCGGTCACGCGGTGCTGTGCGTGGACATGCGTGGACTGGGCTCAATTTGCGCCAGGGCATACTCACTAAACATTGGACATCGGTGACCATTGATGGAGAATCCACAAGTTTGGCCTTTCTGTACCAAAAATGACTTACATTAAATACCTAATGCACACCAGCCGAGCGATTCTATATCTTTTGACCAAATCTGAATAGCTAGGTACTTCCCTTAACCTTCCTCTTTCCATATCCTTTCCCTTCTGACTCCCTTCAGCCTCACAACATACCCTTATTAGAGATGTGATAATTCCACTGGCTCCAAATGGAACAGTTGGGACTCTTGCACAGTATTCACATTAAAAAAGCAAATATATGTACTATTCTGTTCCTTTACATTGGCATTCTCAACACTATTTGGTACAAAACGCAATCTGTTCATTATCTTACTGTGAGCCCCTCAATTTTTGTGTTCTGAATTTATCACCGGAATAAGCATGGAAGGAAGGTATTGATTTGGGTAACATTTTTATTTTAAAGGTCCCATCTAGTGCACACTCCATCAATGTGAGGACCCAAATAAGTTGAGTAACTTTTGTTTTATATAAGAATGTAATTTAGTTGTGATTATTTTGGTTGAAACGGTAACTTATTCTTAGTTGCTGGGTTTTGGATGAAATAAAGAGCCTACTGGCAAGTGATATTCTCATAAGATCGCGGTCATCTTAATTATTATAGATGCACTTTAAACCATTGTATCTGTCATAATAATATGTTCATACGTTTTAATGACACAATAAAATTTAAATTTAATGGAGTATTTTTTTTTATTTCTCTATAAATATGATATACCTATAAGCTCATGCAACCTTTATCCACATGAAAAAGATGTTCTGCAGTCATGATCTTAACCTTGGATTACGAATGTGAATGGTCAGATGCTACGTGTTTTCGGTATTATTTTATGGAATGGAAGCATGGACGCTTACTGAAGAACTGATAAGGTGACTTGAGGCATTCGAGATGTGAATCTACAGAAGAATACTCAAAATAAGCTGGATGGACAGAGTTACGAATGAAGATGTTATGGTTCAGATAAATAAAGAAAAAGAAGTTATTATAATAATAAAAATCTGTAAACTTCAATATCTAGGACAAGTGATGAGACATCCAGAAAAGTATGAGAACTCACATCTCATAATGCAGGGAAAGATTGCCGGAAGACGGTGCCCTGAAAGAAGGAGAACATCATGGTTGAAAAACCTGAAACAGTGGTTTGGCCAGTCTACTGTAGGTGCAGTTCCGGGCCGCAGTGAACAAAGTCTGCATAGCCAACGTCCGTTGAACGGACAGGGCACGAGAAGAAGAAGAAAAATAAATACGATATGGTTTTTTTCTCCACAGTCGCATATCATAAACTGAAAGATGATTTTTTGATTCATTCTGACTGGCATAAATTACTGGCGGAATGAAATAGTACTTTTTCAGATTAATGATGATTGTAAGATCAACTATTTGCCCCAAACTTTGAGAGCCTCTGTGCAGCCTGTCTAGCAGAATGTTTGAGTAATACAATAGGCCACAAAAAATGTACCTTTGGCATTTTGCATCTGAAAACCTGTTCATTTTTGAGTAATTCATTGGTGCCAAAACTTTTCCCCTTGTTTAATATGAATCTGGAATCGGTTAAATAATAAATAAAGTGCATTTAAATACAAGTACCTACAGGCAAATCATTTTTTAGAGTGCGTATTTGAATGTATTTGGTACATTCGAACACGCGCTGGCAATGTTGGCATCGATGGCAATGAAAGTTTCGAAAAGGTTTTTCCTGCAGACCCTTCTTACCTTACAGAAGTCAAAAGACAGTGGGTGAGTAGTGACGTTTTAATTATCATTGAACCTCTATCTATTGTTTTTGAAGGGACCTGCTGAAAAAAACGATGGATGCGGGAAAACAACGGATGCAAGAAATATGCCACCTATAAGCTTAAATGCTTTTTCAAAGGCTGTGCGTGCTGCTGTAAATGACGATACTGGCGGCGGATTCTAAAACTTCTAAATAGAATTCAACGTTGATGCCACAATTTCTAAAAACTTGGGATCTACTTCTTTGACAATTTTTAATCGTTCTTGAAGAGTGCGCACTTTTTTCATTATCGCTGGGTTTGAATTTTTGACAAGTTGACTAATGCCAGAAGCAAAAGCCGACTAAATCAATATCTCTCTCTCTTTCAAATGTCTCGCTCATTGTTCATATTTTAAAAACGATTTGTTGAGTAAAATATGTACAAAAAACTGCATGATACACAATGCATAGAGATCGATGCAATCCAAGTTGATGAAATGATGAAAATCGGTTCCTTGTTTTCGCCCACCTGAAGTGGATTAATATTGTTTCAAAAATAATAAATTATTAAAAGTTTGTGTATCACTGCCCTTTACCCATAAATTGCGAGTAATTTAAAGCCATCGATGCCTTGAGTTATGAGGTTCTAAATCATGAAAATGAACGGTGGTCCCCGGGCGTGGGCCCGACCCCGTATAAACACTACCGTCAGCACATAATACTCCGTCATTAGCCCGCCTAATCACAGGTTACAGCGCCCGGTGCAGTGGGTGGTGGGTGGAACCAAGCCGTACCAAGGTCACTACTCAGACAGTATGGGAATTAGGTGGATGTTGCTTTTATAATGGTGCACCTATTTACTGTGAAGGAACTTATGATTTTATGGGTTTATGGAAATTCAAAATTTGGAGTGTAGATTTTTTAGAATTGGAATTTTGGATTTTTGTGGAATGCATTTTTAAAATTTATGAGTTGATTTTTTTTATCTCTACAGGATTAATTTATTTTTGTACAACTAAAACAATCATATACAAGCAATCGTACACTATTCATCAGACTAGTTAGATATGGAATTCGAACTTGGGGACACTCGAGCATAATTAATATTAAATTCATTAAAAATTTGCAAACTGCTATAATTAAAAAAATTGTTAAACCTAGCATTTACAAACAAAGAAACAACTTAAAATTACTGTATGGGTCTGAGGGCCTACTTCCAATCAAAGGGCTTCTCTGGTATCTTTTAATTATGGATAATTCGGGAGAAAGCGCATATAAAAAGTTATTGGTGCATAGTCACACAACAAGATTTACCGAAAATAAAGGCCTAAAAATACCACGAATATCAAATAAGTATGGTACCAAAACGCTCGAATATATGATACCTTTGATCTATAACATGTTGACTCAAAACATTAATTTGAACCCTGACACTGACACCACTGATACCAAGTGACGAATGTGGATGCGCGCGGTAGATTTGAATTCCATTATCCTATACCGTACCTACTTACAACGGTCTCGGTTACGGCCCAGAATCTCAGCGATTTTTCGCCGAGAACCGAGACAGAGTTCTCGGTAGAATTTGTAGCCGAGAATGCCGAGACCGAGACTGAGATCTCGGTCGACCGTTAAAAATGGCTACTGAAATGCGACAGCTGCGACGACCAGCACTGCTGGTCACCGCATCGCCCTTGATAACTGGTCTTCAATAAGTTGCTTATGGGGGGACCACCAATGAAATTCACAAGAGTGGATGGCCCTATATTTCTTCATTTCCAAATGAATCCAAATGCCTCTGGGAACCCGACACCTTTATTCACTCAGCTACTACTGATCTAGTATCATTGTGCTCTGTACAGTTTCTGAAAGGAAGGAGAAAAAGGGAAAGTTAAGGAATGAAATGATAGATTCATCAGTTAATGTTCATATGTTTATTAATTTGTTGAATCGATCAAACAGTTCATGTATCCAGTCTTGTTGCTACCACGGTTCGTTCCATTATTCTGTTTAACACTTTTAAATCCCAATAAACACCATACGAGTTAACATAGATAGATGATATTATAATATAAATATCTAAGTTTACTTATAATTTGACATCACTGGCTAACACAACGAGACTCTACCATAAGAGGATAAACAGAATATTGGGATGCACCCCACATTAAATAAATTAAATAATGCTATTTATAAATTAAATTCAATATACAATTAAGTCATATACAGAGAATTAAAAAAAAATAAACACTTACTTTTTTAAAAATCAATAGTTAAAATGTACAAAGTATAAGAAAAAATAATATCTGTAAGGAAACGTACAACTATATTATTGTGTTTTAGTAACTTTAGGAACCAAAAAGCAATTATTATAATATTAACAATGAGAATACATTTGATTCCTCCGAATGGAAAATTACTGAATTGACACAAATTACCATTAACCTATGTAGAATACCTGATATCCCACTGTTATAGGATATCCAAGTGGATGCCTACAGTAATGACAAAATCATTACACTGAACCACAGCTTTATGGAAACTAATCATAGTTATACATTAACTTTTACAGTTTGCTACCTTAATGACTAGTTTCATTGTATTAGTCGTTATTTGGTGGGGCTTACGACTAATTTCACATTGTACAACAGTTCATTAATGTACTTCCTATTATCCAACCAAACCTAACCCAGCAATGATGCATTCACCGGCCTTGTACTGCTTTACACTTCTGTTCTGTGATGCAAATGCTAATTGCCATCATTATCCCGGGAATTAGAAACCAATAATGAAGCCTTCACATAATTCCTGATGACATTCGAACGTCACTCCCACTGCACAGAATTATAGTACATGATTGCATAACGGTAAACATTTTTGGTGTACGCAATGGAATTATCGTTATCAGTTGTTTTGTTAAACAATTCTAAAATTGAGACTTTTACATACATAGATCTGAATCAATTTGTGTTTCAAATAATGAATACAGAGCGACTGTTACATAGAAGAGACACTTAAAGAATATGTGAACAATGTGTCAATTTTTCAGAATATGACATATAATGGACAGGTAGTTTATATAGCTACTGGACATTGCTATACCACAGAAATCAGCAATTCCAGAATGACCCTGGTGAAAGACCACCATTCAGAATCAATGCCGCGTTTTGTGACCAGATCTGAATTGCCTGTTACTTCCCCGCCTTCCTCTTCCCCACATCTTTCCCCTCTCCACTCTCTTCAGTCCACAACTTGGGCATCAAGTACCCAAATTGGTGATGCCACAGTCCCACGAGCTTCTTGTGCAGTATTGTAGATTATTATTTTACTATGCCTCCTCTATTATGTCTTCCAATACTTGATATCAAGTACAGTCGCCCTGTAGTAGATATGTAATTTTTTCTCAATAACATTTTTTAATGATTTTAATAAAAGCATTTAAATTATTTAATTTACTGTATTCAAGTTAAAATGAAAAGCATTTGAATATACTTTTCCATAATCAAGTTTATGACAAGAATTTGAAAGTATTTTACTGTTTTCAATTTTAAATGAAAAGCATTTGAATAAGATACTTTTCTGTATTCAAGTTTATGAAAAGTATTTGAATGTACTTTACTGTTTTCATATTTAAATGAAGAGCATTTGAATATGCCTTACTTATTCAAGTTTAATTTTCAAAAATCTGTTAGTTTGATGGTTTGTTAGTTTCTTTTGGATCTAGATAGATGGAGCACACATAGATGACCATTAGCTCTAGACGAAATTCCAACTAATTTAAGTAAGTACATTTATTTGAGATTCTTTTTTCAATAATCTGCTACCTATTATATTCTGCACTTAACATCATAATTTACATGAAAATATTTACAAAAAATTACTGAAATTTTAACCTATACAAGAATCGGTAAGTATTTGCTTAATACTGAAAAGTTACATGTAAGTTAGGAGGAAGACACCAGATATTATGAACTGTCAAGAGATTAGAGAAAGATAGAATTTTAACAAGTCACACAATATGATTAAGTACTTAGAGAAACAAGTATTTTGATTACTTATTGATTCAGGATTCCTTCGGCAACTCCGAGATTTGCTTCTTATCAGATAATAAAATAACAGGTCTATCCCATCATTGATTTGACTATTTTGGCCATGACTTTCAGTTTTAACATTAGAAAATTTGCATTTACATAATTATTGTTTACTTGCAAATTAACTGAAGCAATAGGAAGAGATGTGGTGTAGGTAAGTTAAGTAGCAGTTTTATTCAAACATAAAAGGCTAGATCAATTTCAATTTGTTCTAAACAACATTTAATAGAACAAATTCACCTACATAATACTAATATGACATGTATTTAAATGTAAATGCAATTATCTCAGATGAACATTTATGGGTGTGTAGAACCTTTGATTTGACCACATCAATTGATAAATACAAGAATCAACATACAATGTGATAAATTAATTTTGCAAGTTGATTATAAATCACGACATACTACACTCATTCGGGTATACACGGATTAAAAATTAATTCTCACAAAATGTTTTGAATGATGTCTTTATCCCAGATAATAAGTTGCTCTTTTGTGGCATACATAATATTGTCTCTGTTGCATAATATTATGTAAGTAAAATGCCAGACTGCAGGAGGTAACTTTATAACTATACAAGACAGAGGCAGTAGGTTATTTAATAGTAACAAATGAAGATTGTGACCTTGAGCCTTGGGCTGCAGTTTTGACTAGAGGTCACATGGTTCGTCGGATAGGAGTTCCCAGAAAGCAATATTCCCCGCTCGCCAAATTGATTTATATTGTTGTTTTACTCACTCAAACCTGCGACTGTGTGTTTCTATTGAGGGCCTCATGTGTCAAGAAATTAGTAACGCTGTCTCTAATGTTCATTTAATTGTGCTGTGTTTTTATCGGATGATGAATGGTGGCTGAGAACCAAACCGAGGAAAAACTAACCATTGTATGTGAAAAAGAATGTGTGAAAGATTTACCTTAAATATAAATAGACATTTTCAGACATCATTATCTCCACGTTTTGGTACCTACAACTTTAATAATTTAATATATAATATATATTTAGGGCGGTGACAACACCGCACAAATGGAATATTAAAGGTAATTTACAAATATATCGAACAATACTTACAGCCTAAACAATAAAATTAACATGATTAGTTAGAAGATTCATGGACCCGTAAATAATTATTTGTTTGGAAATATTAATTTATCCTAATAAATCCTACAATATTGACTAAGTTGCCAAATGTATCCAATAAATACACATTCAAATATTTCATTGTTTATGATTTTACTTGTTCAACTCAATCCATGACACTTTAAGTTCTTAAACAGTTACCTATTCTAAACAGAGCTTTTCTTTCAAACAGTAATTTAAAGATGGATGTTTACAGACATTAATCTTAAAATGCATTGTAGAAAGAATGTAAAACAAACACTGTATTATGACAAAATATATACTGTTTAAAGTTTACCATTCTGAAATTCATGATTATTTCATGAATTGCACTTTGTATTTTTAGTAATTGGATAATTGTAAAATTATCCAATTACTAAAGATACAAAGTGCAATCAATTTTACAATCCAATGACACAATAACAGTTTGTTGTAGTTTTGAAATTTTTCAGGACATTTAAGAAAAAAGCTATTTCTTTAATGAACTACAATCAGGATTCTTTTGTGCAAAATGAAAAGTTCATAAAAATATAATCAATGATTTCAAAAACTATTCGCAATTGAAAAAAAGGTAGATAGCAGGTTCGCTGCATACTTTTAGATTATATAATATGCATAACATCCTACTACAAGAAAAGGGATAGATTTGGGAATAATGGATGCTTATTGGATGAATTTCAAGTTATCTAAATATGTAAATTTGAGTTATCTATTTTATTCTAAACAATCAATAAAAATTATCAGTAAAAACATTTATATTATTTACATATTGGTAATTTCTTAAAGTTTGCACAAGAAAGGATTTTAGAGTGTTTATCAGTATGAGTACTTAATTATTATCAAGTGTAAAGTGTAAGTATCTATTTAAAACATATGAATTTATTTAATATTACGTACATAGATAACTAATGTACATATTATATTATTTCTACTTTTCAGACACGGTTAATAATATTTTCTGTTGATTTAAAAGGAACATTTTAGCATTAGAATTTTGATTTAGTATACCACAAATATCTATAAATACAGTTTTTTATTAATTTAGCTACATTTCATTATTTTAAAATTATTTTATAAGTAAGTTTTTTTTTATAAAATGTTCTTTTACAAACAGAGATCTTGAAGTACATATAATTAAAAATATAATAATTATTAAATTAAATAAACTTACTGGTATTTTTAATTTTAAAAAAATTCTTGTTTTCAGAAAATATTTTCGAAAAAAATATTGTTTTCTTGTTGAATTATATTTTAAAACATTTTTTTTATTCAGAATAAAGTCAACATTCAATTTCAAAGAAAGTATGGCACAAAGACAGTGATTTAAATATTATTCCAGAAAAAAGGAAATGAGTTTTTTGTTAACTCAGTCCTTTGAACAATGTTTTCTTGTTTTTTTTTATTTAATTTTGAAGGAAGATTAAGTATTATAATATTTTAAATTAAGGAGTTAGTGGAAATGATTTGGAGGGATTGTTAATAAATGAAATAAGCTTATGTCTCTAATCTACATAACTATGACGCTTCTTCTGTCTCCTCATCCTCACTGATTTCTTCATTGGACACTGTGTTTATTTCATCGAGATCTACTGAAAAATACAAATCAAAACATGTATTTTTTTTATTTATTTTATAAAATGGAAATACTTCAATTATAAAAAAAACTGTAAAAAAACAATATGAAGTAGATTTTGAAGAGGAAAAAACGAAAAGAGAAAACCTACAGTTTCTAAAGGAAAGCAAAGAAGAACACGAAGAATATATTTTTTTAATCGAGGAAGAAGACCTAATGTAGAGGTTCGAGAAAAAAGGAAAGAAAAACATGATCAACAAATCAAGAAATTAGACAAGGAAGAGAAGTATAAACATTAATTTGGAAAGAAGAATCTAAGGGAAAAAATTGAAAAAGGAGAGAAAATATTGCAATTCTTTGTCATTACGATTAAAGTAAAGAAGAATAAAAATTGGATAAAAATAAGAAACCAGAATAAGAAGGTAAAATATAAAGTTTCTACGGGAAAGAAAAAACCACGAGAACAATAAAATTAAGATATAAGAGAAAGAAGGGAACATACTTAATATAAAGATTGGTGATGAAAGTAGAGTAAAGTGAGACGAAATAAAAAGAAATCAAATGGAGTAGACAAAATAAACTAAGTCAAAGAGGGTCGTCGGGAAAAGAATAAGAAAACGAATAATACAATTAAAGGACGAACAGCAAATATAAAGAAAGACAATGTGTTATTAACAAATAATAATAAATGAAAGAGAACCGTGACGAACAAAAATCGGAAAATACAGGAAAAAGAGAAAATATCTAGTTTCCTCATTGTGGGAAATAAAATCATGAAAATTAGAAAAAGACGAGACCGTGAAAATATTCTACAGGAAAATGAGAAATAAGGAATTAGACGAAGAAGAGAACGTGTTAAGTTTGTAGGCAAAAGGAAAGAAATTAATGGAACAAGAGAAAATATAAACTTTCCAGGCGACAAGAAAGAAGACAATAGAGGAGAAGAGAAAATGTAAAGTTTGTAGGAAGTTATAGGAGAAAGGATAGAATAGGAAGTTATATAGAAAATGTAAAGTTTGTAATAGAATAGGAAGAATAATAGAATAGAATAGAATAGAATAGAATAGAATAGAATAGAATAGAATAGAATAGAATAGAATAGGAATGTAAAGTTTTTAATAGAATAGGAAGTTATATAGAAAATGTAAAGTTTGTAGGAAGTTATAGGAAGTTATAGGATTGTAAGAAGTTATAGGAAGAAGAGAAAATGGTTTACCTGATCCACAAGAGCCGGCGTGCCTCGTCTCGATGACAAAGCCAGTGGCGCACGCGTCGCGCAGCATGTGGCACCACGACGGATAGGTGTGGTTGTTGGTGGCACACAGGGCGCGCCGGGCCCGCGGGCAGCGCGCGCCGCACGTCACGCAGCGCGGCGCGCGCGATCGCGCGTCCAGCAGGCACTCCTGGCGCGCGCGGCACCTTACGCTACCGCACGAGGCACGGGCTGGAACAACAACAACAAACACATTATGGACCTGCCACTATACTCTTTCTTCTGCGTGCGTCGTTTGCAAAAGTCACTGAAGAGATTTAGGGCCAGTTGTTTCGGAAAAAATCACGTCTGATGAACCGTCAAATCGCAAATGAATCGTCAATCAACGAAATTTGGGTTGTTTCACCGTTCGTCAAGTGAAATTTCAGGTCAAATTTGATGGAAATGTAACCGCTCGAATTCCGGCGGTTAGTGGAAAATTGATTGAGGGCGCATGCGCAGACGTGCGAAACTTTGCTATCTGACAGCTTGTGCAGCTCTGTGGCACTATGCACTACCGAAACTAGTGATTATGCATAAAACGTAAATAAAACATAACGATCAAAACTTCAGGATGGCAAAAGAACAAGTTTAGATATCTTTTCGATGTATAATATTGTCGAAAATCGTTTATTTCAGAGATTGAAAATGACGTAAACACTGGTGAAAACATTGAAAAAAATACAAACTTATTTCTTGTGTAAACCGATGATGTTACAATCTATTGCCATCTTATTCGTGTTATATTTATCCTAGAATAATTTACGAGTCTACAATAATTCATAATAAAAGAAATCTTTTCCCCGTGATTGACATTTTTCCCAATCTTTCCTGATTATTTACCTTGAGAACATAGAGATTTTGTTGTATGTACGTGGTGACAACTGAAGGTTCCTTCTGATTTCTGTCAACTTCCGATTTCATAAAAGATATAAAAGAAGTTGAGTGTGTTACAATTGTATACTTACATGATTTTTGGCCAAGTACCTAAATTAAAAACAGCGCTTCGGGCCACAGTAGAGTTCATAAATACAGAATAAAGGACTGGCGCCATCACAATATTCTATATATAACTGGTTCAACCCTCACAAAGAAAATTGCAGTTTGGGAACTGGAGTCATGACCTAGCATATTAACATAAATCTTTACCTGATACTAATAAGGCGATTAAAACACATGTCTTTATAAAACATTTAAAATATGTTGTGTAAAGGAATCTTGAGTTAATTACCTCTAATCATAGCTGTATTAAATTTACGAAGTCATACCTAATATGAACAGTATTTTATAGGTAATAAAAATCCTTTTGTTTTCAATGTTACAACTTTATTTTAAGTACAAAATAAAACGAAACCATGTCAGTTCAAATGTTTATTTATTTATATAAGTAAAACTTCTTCGTTATAAAAGTTGTAAGTAATAAGTATATGTGTATATGTATGATAAGTCAGAAATTATATTTAATTAGTTGATTTATGCGGGTTAACGACGCGAAACCTAATCTGCCATCTTATTATGACAAGCAGTAATATGAAAACAATGTACCTTCATCAAATTAAAAGTACATTATGCAATGGTTCTTGCCGAGGAAAACCATTTATGCATTTCACGTGTATATATTACATTTCACTATTGGTGAACCACTATAGTTCCTTGGTTCATTTGGTTCTGCTTGGAGGTACCTACAACCAGTATCCAAAACGCAGACTCGTCAAAATATCGTAAATTCTGTTGTATTCCTCCAGAACATATGCATTTCTTATTTGGACTGCAATGACCCTAAAACAAGAATCATAATGTAATTGTAATACGTTAGCATTTTATAAATAAAACTACAAGTACACTTCGGAGCGCGCCACGCCGCCGCGCCGTGAGAGAAGTAAAGATTCACTGCGAGACCTTACTGCGCCTGCGCGGCGGTCTGAAGCGGCGCTCCGAAGTGTCCGTATGGAGAGTGCTGATAGAATATGACATATGACCAAACGACAACAAACCGACCGAACGATATTATTACATTGTTTGCATATTTATTAATTGTATTAATTAACTATACACTTTAAACAATCGTATCAGACGTTGTTTGATAAGATATTTTATTCGCAAAAAAGGATCCTCTTCAAGCCTGTCAAATAAAGTATAAAACACAACTAACCTGTATTTCACGATGTGTTTGTGATCAAGCATAGCATGTACACGTTTGGCAGTCATGTGGTGAGCTTTAATTATAGTTTCCATAGGAATTTAATTCATTTCCTATATGGTTCTGGCGACATTTGAGCATTACAACTGTAGCCGTTCCGGAGACTCATAAAATTGATCTAAAAAGGAAGAATATTTAAGTAATACGATTGCATGTTACCATATTAACTTAACTGTACATGTAATTAATTGAATACTAATAAAAAAAGCACTCACTCTTAAGCGTTTATGTTTTATTTGTAGATAAACATTACGCACGGCTTACGATAAAGGCCGGTAAACTCTGACAGGCGCAGTGTTGCCAACAGTTAGCTATGCCAAATTGCTAGACGTCTTACAAATGTTGCTAGATTGCCAGTTTTTTTACCCCAAAAAGTTGCTAGAAGTAGCTAAACGTTACATATTTTGAAGACCCCCCCCCCCCCCTAAACGTGTCACGTAGTAAGTGGGCGTTCAAGTATTACGTAACACAATTTTGGAAGATTTATATCCCCCCCATGTAACGCACCGTAACGTTTTTCCGTTTCACCCCCCCCCCCTCCCCCCCCCGCCTAGACGTTACGTAACGCCCAAGTCACAATTTTTACCTGAAAATCACAATTAAGTTGCGCAAAGTACTGGAAAGTCACTTAAATACTGTTTTTCTTGTTTTAATCACGTTTGCGTTAGTAAATAAAACAAGAGATTTCGAGACCGAAAAAGAATAAATAAATACAAATAAATAAATTTGGACAACTTATATAGCGCTGTTTTTGCGAAAAATCGCCTCAAGAGCGCTGTCGAAGATTTTAATTCCCTCGTTTTTTTATATAAATAAAGAAAAATATGTTACGTAACGCGTTGTTCGAACCCCCCCTCCCCTCCCCCCCCCCGTCACGCACAGTAACGTTTCACAAGACCCCCCCTCCCCCCCAAGTGCGTTACGTAATACTTGAACGGCCCCCAAGGGTACGTTCCCTAAGTTACAATAAAATGACAAATTCTGACAATCGTTTTTATTTCCAGGTTTTATATGGATAAAACAAAACAACACAAGGTAGAATAAGAGTAGTGCGTACTATTTTGGTTGTATTCTGTCTGTCGTAGCTAGCTAGCGCACAGAACAATACAGTGCCACAAAGTTATCTGTTCCGGTGGTGGTGTGTGGTGTCGCTAGTTGTGAACAAATATGTCATAGAAATATCAAAGTTTGTGGCACTGTACTCCAAAAAGGGAGAGCTAGTGCAGCAGGAAACGGGGATTTTCCGGCCAACGCCACATACCATACCGTCTATGACCATAGAGTCGCGTTTGGTTTTTACTTTTTACTATACGACGTAGCGTTTTATATTCTCTCATGACGAAATCGAAATGTCAAACAATGACGAAAAGTTGCTATAAAAAGTAGCTAAAAAGTTTAGCTACAAGTTTCATTAAAATGTAGCTGTCTGACATCAAATAATAGCTAGATCTAGCTATAAAGTTGCTAAGTTGGCAACACTGGACAGGCGACGAATTTCATAAACAACTTGTGAGTGTTGCAAGCGTTAAAAAATATTCCTTTCGATTTCTCTGGAATAATTAGTCCGATTCGGCGGGGAACACTGTGTGAAATTTTCGAATGTAACGAATGTTAAATTTAATTTGAAACAACCCAATTCTGATTTGACAAAAATCAACGGAATGATTGCGTTACATTTGAAAAATCAAGAAGAATCTGAACGATTGTTCAGGTTTTCCGAAACAACTGGCCCTTAGTGCCCGATTTAAGGACCAGTTTTTCTGACTTCTTTAGAAATAAATTAAATACATAATCAAACTTTTTCAAACATCGAAATTATTTTCCTTTTTTTAACACGTTACATAATGATTTCCTCATGGGATCTCTCCTGCTGAGGATTTTATTTACGTGTACGTATTTAAATTTAATTAAGTAAGTATGTATATGAATATGAATAATACAATGAAGTTACTGAATGAATTAAGTATAAATATTAAATGTAGTGTTTTTTAATGCGGTTGAGTTGTTTCTGTTTCAGTCTTTATTTGGTGTTAGTATGTTCTCTATGTATTGTTTTTCCCTAATAAGTCGGGGATGCCCTAGAAAGACATGACTCAATCAAGTGAACCAAATTCTTGCATCTTGAAAATATGTACCAACATGGCTAGATATAGGAATATTTTCCGGTATGGAGTTGTAACATGTTCAAGTTCATGTTCAGTGTCCTTCAACGGAAGCAATCTTCCCTACAGACCACTACAGACCATTTCAGGTACTGTGGCTCCATCGAAGCCAGAGTCAAATTAGCCTCTCAGAAGCAGGGCGTACTGTACAGGGCCTGCAGATACTTTAATAGTACACAACTGATAACCCTGTACACATCACAAGGTTGAATTTGGTTGCCACCTCTGGTCTGAAGCCCTACCTCCATGGGCTTTAGAATTGTAGAAGTGACTATAACAGTGCAATCCTGTTGGCGCGCCTGCATACCGCCCTCTAACAACGTATGCGGGGACATTGAAGCTCTAGATTCGTTATACAAATGTTAAATGAAGAGTCGTTTATAAAAAAAGTAGATTCTTGCGAGAGCTCCGAAGGGACGACAATAAGTCGCCTATACGCCTATAGGCGGGACAGTGGTGGGTGCTTCAATGGTCTGAAGCCCCAAAAACCCTCGACTCCGTGCTGAAACGGTCGGTCCGTTTGAAAGATTTTCCTATCTCAACGAACGGATTGCAATATTTAGAGCACAGGTACTCAAGTGGGAATGTTGTACTTGTTCTACCGGTATTTTAATGGAAGATGCTCCAAAACACGAAAAACAAAACACGCCAAATGCTTACGACATTTGTACGCGGTCGAAAACAGGTTGTACCTATGATTCGTTCTTGAGTTCAACAGCTCGGCAGTGTTACGATTCGTCGGCCTCTGTATTTCCTTCCTCCTAAAAGATCAGTCTCTTCACGACCTACGTACACTCCTTCCCCTTCTCAAAAAACGTCTCACAGCGACTTCAAAGACGACAAAGGCCCTGAGGGAAATTATTTACCCCAGAGTCCAGAGCCTGCTTTGTGGAGTTAACATAAAAATATTAATGCGTGGGGAAGTACGTGATGATTATTTAGTTAAAATATAGGTGAAACCGCTGAGAATTCGCAGTTCGCAGGTGTGACACGTAGAAAGCCCAGAGGCTTTAGGACTGCGAACCTTCCGAGAAAGGAGAAGAAGGTGAAACTAATGTTTTCCGCGAAATTCCAAAATCAAAGCTTCTTTTGCGTCATCTAGACCCTTCTAGACTCATTCAAAGTTCTAAGTGACTAGGTACCCCCAGTAAACCCCAGTGGCAATAAGTCTGACACAAAAAGACTTAAATTCAATATTCTAGTAAATATGATTCCCCTAATTGAGACCCTAAACCACAATACCTTCTAATAAGGTAACTTATATATATTTTTTCCCCACGTCAATTTATTTAAAAGCGGAAATACATTTTTAACGACAGAATCTGGATGTCTACGAAGAGAACAGATCCTTCTCTTTTTATGACAGATTTTAATAAACTACGTTATGTACCAGAGGCAAATGTGGGTAGCGCAATTAGATTTGACCCAAACAAAACTAACCTTTTGTGTTTTGGTATAATATATATCTAATCTATTCACTTCCGTCAGTGTTTTGCCAAACGTCACTTAGAAACAGCATTTTTTCTTGTTTTTACGTCTAATTGTTGAGAGCAGGACAACGAGTTAGTGTAAACATTCAAAGAATTGATTTTTTTTTATAAAAAGTAGTTATTTCTTTTTATTTTCACCTGTTTTTTGTTCTGAAGTCGAATAACAAGTTTGAAACATGCTATACGCAAGCAATGCCTATACAAATAACGCTTTCATAAAAAATACGTTTCCATACCAAATCAGAATCAAAACTGAACAGCTCTTTGAAAATTCATTAAAAGCTATGAAAAATAACATTTTAAAATAGCCCATAATCCTAACCTAATGTAACCTATTTAACCATTTTTTTATATCTCATTTTCTTCACTTTTAATGACTTTTCAAGTGAGGTTCTGAGTTGATTTCATTCTGAGTTGTCCGGTCACCAAAAAATACTACAAAATTTCGGCCTGTAGCTCTGGTTGAATCACTCTATAACGGATTTCACAAGTGTCATTTTCAAAATTGAAACTGACAAAAAAAGCGATAAATCGATAATGTGATCCGTTTTTACCAGATTTATTTTTCATACATTTCCTTACTACTTACCTAAAGTACCTATCTCTCGCACAAAAAAAATAATCATAAAATAATTTTAATAATTAATTCTATATTTGAAAGGTTCTTAGAGTGAAATCGAATTTCGTGATTTTTTAAAAGTCTGCGCATTTTAGCTAATATACAATAATGCTTAGCTAATATCCTTAGCTATAATCCGACAATTGTAATATCCGGCCGGCGTGGTCTAGCGGCAAGGCTCTTGACTCGCAATCCGAAGGTCGCGGGATCGAATCCCGGCCTGGGCAAATATATTTTATTTTAATAATTTGTGTTATTTCACAATTAATTAATTTAAAATAATGTATAGTATATTTGCGGCACGTTCCAGAGTGGAAGAAACTCTTAATATCTCCCTGGTGTAAGACATTCAGAATTGAAAGGTTGCTTGAAATGTCGTGAGCCGTGTTTGGTGACCAGATCTGAATAGCGATGTACTTCCCCACCTTCCTCTTCCCCATCTCCGTCCCCTCCCCACTACCTTCAGCCTCACAACATACCCCAATTGGGAATGCCACAGTCTCACTGGCTCCAGACGGGAGCAGCTGAGACTCTTGTGAGGTATTTAGATAAAAAAAATCCATGATTTTTCGCGAGTCTGCGCTAGTACCTAGTTACGTTATTTATAATAGTGTATTTTTCTCGTGTAGGTACGTTAACAAAAACGAAAATGCAAAACCATTATTTTGCCCGCAATCTAAAAATAAATATATTAATTCAATTTTTTCCATCATCTACCAAAAAAGACCACCCTCCAAAATGTATCCAGCACTTAGAAGATATTGAAAAAGTTTATTTCTCTAATCAATCAATGTTCGTCCCTAGACATCTTTAAAATTCACCAGCCCAAAATAACACCACGGACTTTAAAAGGTGCCCTTCAAACTGGTGTCATAATAGATACCAATCTATATATAAATACAGGGTGTAACAGCACGTACCCGAACGATTGTAACCAACGATTCCTGAGCATATTTGGAGTAAAAAATGTGCATTTCATTTTACCGTCCGATGAATTTTTTTTTCAATTCATCATCATCACTCTTGGCTCTATAACCCCTGGTGGGTCTGGCCTCCTCAAAAGTCTTCCTCCAATTATCTCTGTTTTGTGGCAGCTCTCTCCAGTTTAGAAGCTGCAAGGTAGATAATTCTTGAGGGCGTTGTCGCTCCATCTTAATCTTGGCCTTCCCAGGCTCCTTCGCCCTATCGGTCTTGAGTTCAGCAGGGACTTTGGTGATTGATGCTCGCTCATTCTCTCCACATGATCCAGCCACCGAAGTCTTCCAAGTTTTATAAATTTTGTGACGTTTAGGTCCTTACACAGAGTAAATAGCTCGTTGTAACGTCTGCGCCAAAATCCATTATCTAGAACCGATCCGAAGATGCGCCTTAAGATTTTCCCTTCAAAAACGTCCAGTGCACGCTCATTCCCCTTAGTTAGTACCCACGTCTCAGCTTAATTGTATTCTAAATATCCTCAGGATTCGCTGGTTAAAATTCTTCGGGTTCATGCCAGGGTTGCCAGGTATTCGGTATTCTACCGAACCGTTCGGTATTTTAGCACCGTGTTCGGTGTTCGGTATGGCAAAAATACCGAAGTATGGGCGGTTCGGTATTTTTTTCTGATCAATTTTTCTCCCTAATAAACGATTCAACTCTCAGATTTGACGCAATCGACAATCCTTACTTAGTTTGTGCGATGTTGGCGCTTCGTGCACGCGCTCACTGTTTTCGAGCGTTTCCATTTCTAGGATTAGTGTTACACATATCAGGTGGCTACGTACTTGCACTTGCGTAAATGTGATTTTTCGAATATAATTTTACTGCTTACATTGTTTCAACGTCCGGGAATTTCTCGATTTTCTTTTGCTCGATGTTCGGTATTTATTTATTTTACAGGAAAAGATCTGGCAACCCTGGTTCACGCTGTTACATCCTGTATAAACCTAACCTTTATTGCATAACAAAGTTTTTTTAGAATAGCAATTTTATTTACCTCAAGGTTGCTGCTTCTGGTTGAAATTAAAAAAAAATATTATCATCGCCACATTAATTGGGAAATCTTTTTATTTCATCTGTTGTAAAGGGGAAGTATAAAAATATTTTTAATTTTTATAATATCTGACATTAAATTTTTAAAAAAATGAAGACCCGCACTACTTTACGCAGATAATACATTTTTATTTTCTTATTTAATAAAACTAAAATGGTTCCATTTATGTTTGTTTGCTGTTTTACAAAATATTACGAATTCTCAAATTTAATTATTAAAAATACTCGTTTCAGTTATGATTCGATTGTAACTCCAGTTAAATTTGCTTTGAGTTGGTACTGATTATTTGAACGATTCCGAAAAGCAATAAAATATGTGCAAAAATTATTTTATTTTAAGTAATGAATAATTTTAAATTTGATATGTGCATTTCTTTTGTTTAAATTTTTGACGGATTTCGTAATTTTTCAAGTTTTCGGATGGTTTTCATTCGAAAGGTAAATTTCTGATCGTCTCTAAAACGTCAATGTTTGTTTTTGAGATGCAAAAATCTTGAAGCAAATATTTTTTTTATAAATACTTCTAGCATCACAGATCCTACAATTATTACATCCCGTGATTTTTGATGGGTCTGCGCTAGTAAAATATAGTTATGAATCGCAAATAAATCAAACATTTCTTAGTGGTAGATACTCTCAGTATCGCCCTGGTGAAAGTCCACCTTTCAGAATCGAAAAGTTTCTTGTAAAGGGTTTGGCCATGTTTGATGACTAGATGTGAATAGCCAGGTACCTCGCAATCTTCCTCCTCATCATTTCTTTATATTCCCCTTTCCCTTCAGCCTGACAACTTTAGGGATACCATAGCCTCACCGGCTCAAGAAAAGTTGAGAGCTGACTCCGCCATTAAAAAAAACTACCTTACGTACATAATCTTCAGGAGAATCTGTGTAAAAACATTCTAGCATACCTCTTCAAACACAGAACGAGACTTGAAAATATCCAAACTGCTCGAGATACTTGAACTAAAGGGCATAAACCGAACATCTCTTACTTATCCCGTTTGCTAAAGTAACTTTGGGTCAAAGAAATTTTAGATACTTTGCAACAAAATTAAACAATGCACTTTCACTGGCCATTAAACAAAAAACAATGGATCTTAAATATAAATCTGACACCAAATCCTGGATTTCCAGCCAAAAAAGATCCAACTTCAGACATTACCAAAACGAACTTATAAGTATGTATTTTTACAATGGGACGATGATGATTGTCTTGTTATTTTAAATGTAATATTGGGTAAATTGTATTTTTATTATTATTATTGTGTTTTTTTATTATAAACTGATCATGATATTGAACGACAGAGGAGAAGTATCAGTGTTTTGTCAAATATGATTGCCCGAAGATTCTTCCGATGCAGTAATAATGTTAAAAAACATTATTTAATGCATTATGCACTAGCCTGTATACGTGTGAAACATGGTGTCAGTACCGAGTAAGCTCAATGGAACGTCTCCGGATCCAATATAATGATGCGTGCAGAATCATATTTGGATTCAGAAGGTATAGCAGCGCTTCAGCAATGTTCACAGAATTAGGACTCCATGGATTCGCCAGTCTGATGAGACACCGGGTCACTGGAGCCCGGATGCGGCTAATGGCCTCCGACAACACGTTGGTGACCGCAGCCTTCCAGCACCAAGCTCCACTCCTGAGTGAGCGATGGGCCCGAGCGCACTTAAGATCACGCCCTGCATAATAATTGAATATTTACTTTTGTTATTATTAATTCTTATTACTATTATTTTTATTTTCTATTTACGTTCTTATTTCTTTACTGTGTAAATATATAAATATGTATAACTCTATATGGGACGTGTGGGATTGCACTATCCTCCCCACATCCTGGAATAAAGATTATTATTATTATTATTATTAAATCGCATGCTTTCAACACAGGTTCTACTACTGAGACAGGCATAGGATAAGCCTTGAATAAATAAATATGAATTAAAAAAAAAGTTTTTGCAACAACGAAAATATTTCCATTTAAAATAAAACAAAGTCTTCGACTATAATAATTTTGGACTGTTTTTTATACATTATATTTTTCTGTTAGTTCTAAATCTAAACCTCAATAATGAATCGTAAATAAATGTGAATCTAAAGACGGGTTTTTTAAAAAAAAAATTAACAATTCATCAAATTTAAAGTTAACTTATAAGTTCTGTGACAGTTCTATTCGAGTTCCGTGATTATTTCAATTTTTTGAAGCAGCTGATCTATTATGATATAATAACAGAACTTGAATAGAACTTAAACAGAGCATGAAAATTAACTTCAAAATTTGATGAATTATTCAAATTTTTTGAGACAACGCGATATTAGATGAACATAATTTTTGTCTATCGAGTGACATGTTTTTATTTCCACTTATTTGTATTACTTGATACGATTTTTGCTAACTTATTATAATAATTGTGGTACCGATGTTACATTTTTGTAGTATTAAAAATTACTGACAGATTGCATTCAAATGTGTGAAATTGATTTGTTTATTAGGGTTATATTGAATCTGTAAAAGGGGTAAAAATTTATAAAATAAAATAAAGTGAAAATTTCTTCAAACTGGATCTGGAGAAGTGAGCTGGTTGATGGGGAGTAATATTAGGGAGTAGGGATTATAAGGAGTCTGTTTGTGTTGTGGTTTTATTTGTATGGACATGTCTAGACAGATTATATTGTGGGAAGGTAACGTTTTGCACTCTTGTCTTGTTGTGTCGCGTTCACACGTCGGATTGCCAGTGGGAATGCACCTTAACATGAATCATAACTTTTGCAATTTCCAATTTTCTCTCTATTTCACCATAACGCCCGCGCCATTTGCCCGCAGGTGTCGGCAGAGAAGAGATTTAATTTAATATGTTATTATAAAGATCTTGCAAGTATTTTAGTTTTTATTTTTGTGACAGCTGTTTCGGCTTAAACTTTGGTTAAACCACGTTGAGACGACTTATTTATAAGATTCTAAATTTCAATTTTTTGAAGATGTCTAAATTGATTTATTAACGGTTAAACAAATTTGTTTAGAAAATAATTGAGATAGCAGACACTCTTTTAATGTGAGGTATTTCGAAATCCGTTTTCCGCGCATTAGAGTTTAATGTTTTCAATTAATTAGCGTTACATTGTGCCATGTCTTCCTTGGGCGTTCCCGAGTTCTTCTATCATTCTCAGGCCCAAGGAAAGTCAACGAAATTGGTTATTTGTTGAAGAAAGTATTTCTATTTGTTAAAGTTAAAATTAACCTTAACTTAAGCTACAATTAACCTTACTTTTGGCACACAGATACGCCCATAAAACACATCTATCGGTTTATCTCTTTAATCAGTATTCATATTCCTTTACTTTACTGCGGTCAAATTGTAATTCATGTAACCTCACTGTAATCAAACTGCGACTAATATACCTTCACCCTAATTCATATAACTTATATTTATGCAACTAGTATACCTTCACCTTAATTCATATAACTACACTGTAATCAAACTGCAACTCGTATACCTTCACCCTTTCTCATATCACTTCACTGTTATCAACCTGCAACTCATAAACCTTCAAATTACTTCACTGTAATCAAACTGAAACTCGTATACCTTCACTCTAATTCATATAACTTCACTGTAATCAAACTGAAACTCATATACCTTCACCATAATTCATATAACTTCACTGTAATCAGACTGCAACTCATATACCGTCACCCTAATTCATATAACTACACTGTAATCAAACTGCAACTCATATATCTTCACCCTAATTCATATAACTACACAGTAATCAAACTGCAACTCATATACCTTCACCCTAATTCATATAACTACACACTAATCAAACTGCAACTAGTATACCTTCACCGTAATTCATATAACTACACTGTAATTAAACTGCAACTCATATGCCTTCACCCTAATTCATATAGCTACACTGTAATCAAACTGCAACTCATATACCTTCACCCTAATTCATATAACTACACTGTAATCAAACTGCAACTCATATACCTTCACCCTAATTCATATAACTACACTGTAATCAAACTGCAACTCATATACCTTCACCCTTATTCATATAACTACACAGTAATCAAACTGCAACTAGTATACCTTCACCGTAATTAATATAACTACACTGTAATCAAACTGCAACTCATATACCTTCACCCTAATTCATATAACTACACTGTAATCAAACTGCAACTCATATTCCTTCACCCTAATTCATATAACTACACTGTAATCAAACTGCAACTCATATACCTTCACCCTAATTCATATAACTACACTGTAATCAAACTGCAACTCGTATACCTTCACCCTAATTCATATAACTACATTGTAATCTAACTGAAACTCATATACATTCACCCTAATTCATATAACTACACAGTAATCAAACTGCAACTAGTATACCTTTACCGTAATTCATGTAACTTCATCGTATTCAAAATGTTATTCATAATATTATTATAACTTCACTGTGATCGAACTTTTTTGCAAAATTTAACTATAAATCATTTAAGAAAATAAAGTTTTTAAACACCCTTCAAAATGCTAATTCTCCTTTCCTACTTAAAATGTCGCTGCCAGCAAATTAAACATTGAAACAGTTTATTCATATTATATTTTTACAATCTAAATTTAAATTTTAAATTTGGAAAAAAATCTTCTGTTCTGAAAAAACTTAATATTTTCTTCTTGGGAACACTCAAATAATAAACCAGTAAAAAAGTGTTGTGGGCGAATTCGTGTGTCCGATGTAAGCTGGAGTTTTACTTCGTTTAAATATTTTAAAATATTTCTTGAACAATTAATCAATATCGCTGACCTGCCAGGCAACCATTAGTAGTAGAACGTTCCGAAGGAATATTCCCCGACCTAACATGAATTCCCCAAAGTCGGAAATTAAATTTACTTATTTTAAAAAAATCACAGTGTGCAATTCACACGCGGTAGAAGTGAAACCTTCAGAAAACTTAAGTAGACGAGAGTGGGAAGACTATGAAGCACTTTTTTATTAAGAGTCATTATCATCATCATCCTCGTTATCAATGACATCCATCTCCAAACCTTCAAATACTTGTCATATGCGATTTCTTCGTCGTGATCATGTTGATACGATGAAGCGTTGAGACATGCTTGTCCATTACATTGGCCACAAGCTAACGAACATTGCAACCCTGATTTTCAGCATCCACAGCGAGAACCAATACGTGCAGTTGTTCTAAATCATTGACTAACCAAGTTTGAATTTGTAGTAGACACGATTGATATGTTGGTGAACGGCTGCACTCGGTGGTGGAAAAGTTGAAAACTGCACAGGTTTATTTAATTTTGTTGACTTAATGAACTGTTCTCAGATTTGGGAGCATTATATACCACCAAAAAAAGGGAGATCTGTTTTCGAATAATATTTGCGTAGGACAGTTTTCTTGTTGAAATACTTGAGCCAGTCGATCCAATCGGGTAGTTTCTCTAACGTTTTGATGACAGATTTTTTTCCTTTCCTAAAAAGAGCAGAAGTCGTATCACAGCCACTAAACGCGAGTATGAATAAAATGTGTTCTTTACAGCGGGGATATTTATCAAAACTTTTAGTGGAGTATAGTTAAAATAATTAACGAATCAAAATCTTTTTCTATGATGACGCAGTCCTTTGATGTTCTGGTTCTGATCACTTGGTACATACTCCGTAGGGATATCTTTAAACTCTGACAATGTTAATTGGGAATCTTCATGATTTTCTATATAGTTAGTTAAATATAATTCACTTAATTACTTTAGTAATATAATAAAATGAAAAAGGTAAGTAATATCAAATGACTATTTGATTTATAAGTAATATTAATAAGTCAAATATATTAAATAGTTAATTAACTAATATTTAACGAATAATTAAGTTAAAAAACCGTACTAGGATTCGCCATTGACCTTGCGCCATAAGCATGTACGGCTTAGCGCACCGGACTCTTCGCGCTCAATCTTAAAAACGGTGAAGCGTATAAAAAATTATTTAAGACAAAATTTGTAGAGAATTTTATACTCTACAACTTTTATATTGAATGCAAATACGAATCGAGGCAAAGAAAGCGAGATATTTCCAAAAAACTAATTATCGTGACCTTTGACCTTGAATATCCAATGTTTCCTTATGATACTTTTGAGAGAACACGTAGAATACCAAGATAAAGGCTTACACAATTTTTCAGCTTATTCCGTTTCATTTAGGGGTGAAATTCTTATTTGACTGGACTATTAGCAGTTTACGATATCAGCTAAAATCGATATTGATCACAATAATTGAAGGTATTTTCTTTTACACGATTGCAAGCCTTCATTTTTAAAAAATATAAAAAAAACAATGTTTTAGATTGACAATTATTTAAAATCAGGATGATTTTTTAAATTTTAGTGTGATCAGTTAGATTTTTTAATTTTTTATTACAGCACAAGAGTCCAAACTGCTGCTGTGTGGAGCCAATGAGACTATGAAGGTAGTGGGGAAGGGAAAGAGGTGGGGAAGAGGAAGATGGGGAAGTACTATTAGGATTTGGTCACCAAACACGGCTAAAGCCATTTCAAGCAACGTTTCAAATCTGAATGGTGGTCTTGTACCAGGGCGATACTGAGAGTATCTTCCACTCTAGAACGTGCCGCGAAAATACTATATATTATTTTTAATGAATTAATTTTGAAATAACACATTATTATTTATAAAATTTCTACCTTCGTATTAGTCAGGATTTGAACGTCGCGTCGAGAGTCTTACCCCGCGACCACGGAGATCGTCAGATTAATATTTATGCCTAAATCATCAATAATCACTTCACTTCGCCTGCGGCGGCATTACTGAGGGTCAATACCGGAAGCTCTCCCAAGAAAAACGCGCCGACACAAAATGCAGTGGATGCAAGACGGAACCTCGTCGAACGGCGCGATCAACTTCCACATCGAGTAAAGAGAACGCACCTCCTCCTGCCAACGTCAGCAAACCAGGCCTAACTCCAGGGGAAACTCTTCTTATGGAGGAACTCCGCCAAATCAAGGTAGAACTCCAAGAGTACAAGAGCATCCAATCAAAAGTCACAGTATTATATGAAGAATTCAAAGACTTCAAGAAAACAATGACTTTCTTCAACTCAAAAATGGAGGGATTTGAGGATGAATTGAAAAAGGCGATGCACAAAATGAAAAGTATAGATTCCGTCCAAAAGAAAAATATGGAACTCGAAGCAAAAGTAACAATGCTCGAGTTCAAACTCAACGATCAAGAACGCTAACAGATAAATTTCTTTGCCGAAATAAGAGGGATACCGGAGATTGAAGGAGAAAAGTTACAAAATATTATTTTCAACATTACTCAAGAAATACGCACAACCACCACAACAAATGATATCGAGTCAACCTTTAGAGCTCCTGGTAGGCCAACCCCAACAAAAACCCGGCCTATAATTGCACGGTTCAAAGAAATTCACTTGAGAGATGAGTTCTTAAGCTGTGTAAAAAGATGCAATTTGAACGCTACCACGAAGGAAGACAAACTCAACACGAGCTCCATAGGCCTCTCCGGACCGCGTACACCAGTTTATATATCGGAACACTTAACGTCATCAAATAAACGCTTACTTTACCTGGCAAAGAAGACGGCTGCGGAAAAAAAACTAGCTTACGTGTGGGTGAAAGCGGGTCGAGTATACGTACGTCAAACAACAGAATCACGAGCTATCCACATTACCTCTGAAAATATCCTTCTCACACTATGACTCACTAATACAAACATACACATACTATTTTTACTCAAACACCACACACACATCTGTACGTTTCCAAAGTTTATCATTGTGGGTATACTTAATAACTTTAAAAAAGAAACTATAAATGATTCAAGTAGCTTTTGATATCCCCGAAGAAACCTTGCTCACATGTATCAAAAATGTGATTGACAATCCTGTAGACATGAATAAATATTGTTGGGATTCGTACGGTCTGAAAATTATTCACCAGAACATAAGAAGTATTACCAACATTGATGACTTTCTCGTATTTCTTGACGAACTTGATTTCACATTTGATATGATAGTCTTAACTGAGTGCTGGATTAATAAATACTTCACCCCCAAAGAGATACAAAATTATACTGAGTACCACACAAGGTGTACAATAAATAAAGCTAGTGGTATTGTAATTTATGTCAGGGACGGTATACAGACGCAAGTTGACGAACTCACTTTATCACAAGCCAACTGTCTAAAAATTGTGCTTAACAAAAACCTATGCATTTTTGCAATCTATAGATTGCCATCATTTCACAACATCGATTCCTTTCTAAATTCACTCCATTCTATCATTAACAACACAGATAACCCAGAACATCAAATAATCATTGGAGATTTAAATATTAATACTATTCTAGACAATCATCGCCAATCCGATGATTATTTATGTTTTCTCACGGAAAACGCTTTTACTCCGGTAATTGATACCCCCACTCGAGTACAAGGTACAAGTAAATCCTGCTTGGAGCATATCAATGTTAAAAACATTGATTTTACGGACTCGTTTGTTATACACACAACAATTTCAGATCATTATACCACAGCGCTCGGCCTAAGAAATAAGCCTTCTTCTCCTTCTCAAAATAAATATATTTCTAAAATAAACTAGAACGCACTGATTGATGAGCTTCTACAGAAAAATGGCAAAACGTAATAGATCAGACTGACACTGACCAAGCAATGCAGCAATTTATCACAAAATTACAATACTATATATCTAATCACACTGTTAACAAAGTTATACCGAACAAAAAATTTAAACTCATGCCATGGATCACCCCTGGTCTAGTCAAATCCATCCACAGACGTAATCAACTTCACAAAAATGCTAAAAGACAACCAGATAATATTCTAGTTCAAGATCAATATAAGAAATACAGAAACTTATGTAATAAACTAATTAATTCCACTAAAGAAAATTTCTACAAAAAATATATATACGAAAACACCATAGCTCCAAAACATTTCTGGGAAATATTTCGTAAAATAACAAAAACAAAAAACAGCAAATCGTCTTTCATACAATCATTGGATATTAAAAATACAAGTACTACTAATCCCAAATTGATGGCTAATTTTGCTAATCATTATTTCACTTCAGTAGGAGCCTCTCTCGCAAATAAAATCCTTGAAAAATGTAATAAAACTGAATCTGAACTAGCCAACACACCTACAACTGTTCTTAATCTTAAAACAGACGAGATTCAAACAACGACTAAAGAAGTCATGAAAATGATAGATGAGCTTAAGTCATCTAATACCTGTGGGCCAGACAAAATTTCCTCAAATCTGCTGAAAGTATTGAAACCACTCATAGCGAATCCTATTGCATACATTTGTAATCTTAGTTTCAAGACAGGCACATTCCCAAACCACCTAAAACAATCAGTTGTTATATTGATTCACAAAAATGGAATCAAATCGGATATACATAATTATCGGCCAATATCTCTGCTCAACTCATTCTCAAAAATTATTGAGAAAATCATAAAAAATCGTCTCACCCTATACCTAGAAACTCATAAAATTTTATCTAACAACCAGTTCGGCTTTCGACCAGGTCTAGGAACAGAAAATGCAATTGCTAAACTGGCAGATATTATTTCCAATAATATTGACCGGGGAAATAAATCTATTGCTCTCTTCTTAGATCTTGCCAAAGCTTTTGATACCATCTCGCATAAAATACTTCTAAAAAAACTAAAGGCTATAGGTATTCAGGGACAGCTACACAAATGGATGGGTAGTTACTTAGCTAACAGATACCAAAAAGTTAAAATTAATGATACTATTAGTGATCCGGCCCTTGTAGAATTTGGTGTACCCCAAGGAAGTACCTTAGGAGCTATTTTGTTCAGTATTTATATAAATGATCTGTGCAACAGCAATTTTTCCAATCACATTATAACATTTGCAGATGATACTGTCTTAATATTTGAAGGAAGAACATGGCACGATGTACACTGCAAAGCAGAAGATGGAATAAAAGAGCTAAAACTTTGGTTAGACAGTAATCTGTTAACACTCAATTCGGAAAAAACAAAATTTATACGATTTAGTGCGACAGAAGCCGGCCAACCCAAGGAAGCATATAATATTTTTGTACATAAATGCACTGACTCAACTACCTGTACTTGCTATAAATTAGAATGCGTGGACAATATAAAATACCTTGGTGTTGTATTAGACAAATACCTTAGATGGGACGGTCACGTGGATCTAGTCACCACAAAGGTTAGAAAGCTCACGTACATGTTTATGACAATCAGAAATATCTTACGTAAAAAAGAATTGAAACTCATTTATGATGCTATGTGCGGGTCACTTCTAGACTATGCATCCTTAGGTTGGGGTGGATGTGTAAAAACTGTTTTGGACAAACTAGCAAAAGCTCAAAAATCACTACTAAGGGTAATCCTCAAAACACCATTTAGATATCACAGTGATGCACTATTTGAAGACTTAGAAGTTCTGGATGTTAGACAACTGTACATGAGAAAATTAATTTTAAACACCCATAAACAACGCCACCTCTACCCATCTATTAACCACTCTCACAACACCCGACACTCACGGAGAAATCCAATAACACTCACAACCAAAACATCTCTCGCTCAAAGACACTTCACTTTCTTAGGTCCAAAACTATACAACTTCATGCCTGATGCTTGGAAAAAGGAAAGCACAGGTGTTCTTCGTAAATTGACTACTACTTGGTTTCAACAATTAGGGAGAAAGGAGAGTGAACTTTTACTACATAAAAAATAAAATCAAACACAAACCAAAAACAACAACAAAAATTCCAACAAAAAATGAACTAAGTAAAAGATACCCTTTTCTTCTAATCTACATTATTATGTGTATCTACCTATCTGTATGAACCTACCTATTACTTTTAAATTAGAAAACAGCTGTCAATCTTATGTTAATTGCATATTTTATTTTTATCTCTTCTCTTTTTTATTCATATTTATACATAATATGTATGTAGGCTTATAATATGCAATGTAAACACCAGTTATAAGTATATATATACCTATTATTTTATTATTATTTTGATAAGTACATATGCTTAGCAAACTACAGTAATAATCCAGCATTAATTGTTTATTTTATTTTACTTTATTGTTTCTGTTCTCTTTCTAGTTCTCACTATGCAAAATGTGTTCGTAGGACTATAGTATGAAATGCAAACCCCAGTTACCACCTTATATTTTAATCATTTGTTTGTTAATAAATTTTTATTTATTATAATTACCATTTCAACAACTTTGCTAACAATCCACGACTATTTTATGTTTTAATTGGTTATTTCATTTTTATTTTATTCTTTCTCTTCTCTTTTTTTTTCTTTTGCTATGCTAAACAAATAACAGTTAGGTACTATGTTTTAAACTTTTTTTTATTATTTTATTTTATATTCTTTCTCTTCTTTTTATTTCCTCTTTTTATCCACATGTTCATACCCATAATTATTTGACTGTCCTAAAACGGGATAATACTCCTAGTTGGGCAGTCAAAATTTAATAAATTATGTATGTAAATGTATATTGCTGTGCTAAATAAATAAACAAATAAAAAATTAAATAATAAAGTGATGTAAAAATGGCAGAACTTACATTATTTTTTGATTAACGATAAAATATAACTGCTACGTCAACCGATTAGTTAAGTACCTATGTATGTAATTTACCTTGCTTCACGGAACTGAACCCGGATATTTACTGTACTTCAGGACAATAATTGCCAATTTGTCTTGTTGACTATCTGGTAAATAAGTCAGGAATTTCGAATATTCGGACAAACATATCCTAGTACCAAGGCCTCGAATGGGCACCATGTAGACAGAAATCACAGTAGATTCAATAATACAATAACAAATACGTATGTAGTGGTGACTCGACAGTTGTCCCCCCAAAATTATAATTATTATAAAATTATATTTTTTGTGCATTATTTGCCAATTTCAAATCCAAAATCGACTTCAAAATAACCTTTTAATAAGTTTGTATGGATATCAAACGTATGTATTTTCAGTGTCAATTTTTCGTACTTATACAGTGGTTTATCTACGAATACTATATATATATATATATGTTTGTTTGTTTTGTTACACGGCATAACACCCCAAAAACAAATAACGAAAATACTTTTGGCCGTGAAAATCTTAAAACGTATCCAATATATGTTTGCTTCGGTGTATGTATACGAGTACGTGAGATGTCAATGTGTTGGTAAACCATTCATCCGATTGCGAGGAAACTTTGGGGATTTGATGTGCGCATGCCCGCAATGGTTTCTATATACAATAGTGAGCTCTGTCATTATGAAATTGTTTGCCTTGCTAACCATTCATCCGATTGATATTATATATTGTACTTTAAGTTGTTTTTAAATAAAGCAAATTAGATGTGCTTTCCTAAATTACAAACAAATATTGGTAGATGATGATTTACAGATCATTAAAAAGTATAATAAATTATTTCTACAGATTAATGTGTTTTTCTGGTGCTTTCAGATATAGGTATGCAAGAAAAAAATGTCAAAAGCCATGTTTAGTGACCTGAACAGCCTGGTCCTTCCCAACTGTCCTCTATTCCATTTTCTTCCCCTCCCCACTCCCTTCAGTCTCACAATATACCCCAATAAATTAGGGATGCAATAGTTCCACTGGCTCTAGTCTCTGTCTGTTGTGCGGAGTTAACTTATAGGAAAAAATATATTTTTCAAAAATGCTGAAAAATAATAACGTTTTTCGTGTAATCGTATTCTTCTTTCATATGGTGGGGGGTAAGAGAGGGGCATCTAAGTCTACGAGCCAGTATAGAGCCTCAGGCATCGCCCTATCGACCTCGTCAATCCAGTCAGGGAATGAATGGAGCGCGCATTCGTTGACCACATGTTCGGTGGTCTACACCGCACCGCATTCACACATCGCCGACTCTATGCATCACTCTATGCCTCATCTATGCATCATTTGGGCCAAACCGATTGATGGCGGACCAGAGTTTGCGAGGCAATGATAACCCGTCTCTCAGTGGGGTCTTGTACGAGATAGGCATTTTCCATGTTGGCCGATTGCCACTCAAGTTTCCAGCTATATTCTGGAGTGAGAGGTGATTGGAGGATCTCTCTTCTCCACCCAGAAGGATTTTCGGGACTTCAAGCAGCATGCCGGGTGAGAGACGACATGATCGTTGCACTGTAGGTATAGTTTCATTCATTTATTTAGGTAGATATAGAAATAACCGGCTTCTCTCGCATAGTTTATTTATTTATTTATTTATTATAGATACAAAAGTACAAATTACAATTAGGAAGCTTCGCCTGTCCAACTAGGAAAGTTTCCCGTTCCAGGATAGGCAAATTGACATGTTTAGTTCATATTATACCTGAAATGTACATAAATTACATAACAAAAAACAAAACCAAAAAAAAAAAAAAGAAAATTTAATTTTTTTCTGAAGCTAAGGTGTGTAATAAAGAAAATGTATATAAAATATATAAATATAAGTACACATACATTTTTTTGTGACAAAGTAGAAAAGGAAATCTGGTAGCATATATTATAATCGGATTTACCGAATTAACCTGGTAACATATGTATAATACATTCAGATTTACAACCTAGTATTAGGGGGTTTCCCACTCCGTCTCCTCCACCTTCCCTATCCCCACTCCCCCCCGCCCCATTCCCCCCCCACCTACCCCCTCCACGAACCCCCTTCTTCCCCTCCCCCACTCCCCTCTATTCCACCCCACCCCTCCATACCCGTTACATTCATTTTTCAAACAGCTCGCGTGCCACCTATTAAAACGTAACAATCAAACACGCACAGTTTCGCATTTATAAATTAGTATAGACATTTATAATATTAGTGTAGATTAGTATTTTATACATATTTGAATTTTTACTATCAAAGGGATCCCCATAGTAACCTAAACAAATGACAAAATGACAGCGCACGTCAAACATTTACTTAACAACGCTTTGTTTTTCGTCTGGACAATAAACGTATAATAAATAATTTCATAACGCCAGAGCTATAATAAATAATAAATTAACGTATAATAAATAATTTCATAGCCTATAGTACTCGCAAATAATGTAGCTTTCTATTAGTGAAAGAATTTTTAAAGTCCATTCGGTATGTTTTGCGTGAAAGAGTAACAAACATACATCCATACAAACTTTCGCCTTTATAATATTAAATAATTAGGATGACAACTCAACAAATTCATAAAAAATGATTTTTTTTAAAATACCTCCTAACGTACCCTATTTTATCAAGTTTTTTTTCCACCACTTTAATTACTTTTCAAAGGAGTGATTAAACCGCCGCTACCCGAATTTCTACCGATTTCTTACATATCTCCCTTAAACATTTGAAGTTTTTAAGCTCTTAAAAATATATATGTTATTTTTTAAGATAATATCTAGAGGCGTTGCACGCCGAAACGCAAATTATTTACAATTCACTAGATAGAAAAAAATCGCAAAGTATGCTCCCAAAATTATTTTAAACACGTTTGTTTAAGTTATTTTACAAGTTAAGGAACGTGACCTCTTCGGGGGGGGGGGGGGGGGGTCTTCAAAATACCACGCTTGGTACAAATGAGCGGCGGGTTGCTTGTTGGTTTTTTTAAATGATACTTAAGACGCCTTCCATGAGATTTTTGCTTTATTTTAAACGAGTTGCGTTTTATTAAACATTTTCACAATTTTCGCATCGATTTTATCGCTTTAAATATTAGCGCGCTCCTCTAACATTCGTAACTACATACCTCTCCGTCTTCTTCTTTTTGAGCGCGGATGCGGCGCCTTAAGTTGCATGCTGTTGAGTTGTCCGATCACCAAAAATTATATATTATTGTGTGTACGTGTACATTGCTTTAAAATTAAAAAAATATAATTTCGAATGTAATGTAAGTAACACTCTAACGTTCAAAAACACATGAATCTTATATTTTCAATACATAAATGAAATGAATTTATGCAACCGTTCTTACCGTTAGTGGTGTAGTGGTCAGCAAGTAAAGTAGCCTTACAAGCAGTTGATCGGGGTTCTATTCTCGGTCGTGGCAATTTACATTTTTTTAATAAAAAAAATAAAATACATTTATACGTTTTTTTTTTTAAATTTTATATCACGAGATTTTTCACAGGTGTGCGCTAGAAATATAATAATATTGTAAGTGATTGTTTAAACGTATTTAAAACGGTTGGCAAAAAGCTTGTCTTTGTAAACTTCCGACCTGTCATCCTCGGTCTTGCAGGCGGCTATCACGGTATCACGGCTCTTTTCAAATTACGTCAATAATAATTTATTTTATTATTTTCCTTATCTCTACGCCACATTTCATTTCTTTATTTGGTGGCTGCGCCTTATCGCCCGTTGTTTTTTTGGCGCGAGAAGATGACGCGGCGTTTGGCGGACTTTTGCACAGAACTGCATCCCAGCCAGAGACGAATTATTTACGTATAATAATTATATTATTATTTTAAGATTAACTTTATATTTGACATCGTTTGTCCATTTCATTCGCTGCCTAGGAATACCTGGTTTTGTTTTTTGGGGTCTCAGATTATCAATGTTCATCAGTAAAGATGACATAATCAACCCATTTTCATTTCCGTTGAAATGAAAATGGGTTGATTATATTCACCATGAACCATGCTGTTTAATGTGATGCCAACTGAAATCGTATATATGAAAATAGAGATGAAAATACCGATCGCGTAAAGCGAAAAATTTTGGCTATGGTCTCTAATTGAATCGGGCTGAAAAAAGATGTCGTGTATTATACGCATAACACGCATTAAATGTATCTGATTCTATTTGTATATTTATTTACACATCCGTTAGGTTATATGTATTTTACTTTTTATTAATTAGATTAGCTGTAAGAAATAAGATCTATCTATAATATATATTTGTGCTATCTGTTATTTGGTAAAATAGATAAATGTTTTTATAATATAGACTTATAAAATCGCCCTCCAAAGCACGTTTAACTCTTGATTGCCCCACAAGCTACTTATTGCCCACTTTGGGATTCACCGACTTAAATCACCATTACATTTCGCGATACTTTTTAAACGACTTCAAAAAGGAGGAGGTTCGCAATTCATTAAATTGAATTAAATTTAGTTTTAATTCTGCTCGTGAATGATACGGTTGTATCGAAACCGGTTGCGGAAAAATTTCATTTAAGTAACAAATGTACATTTAATAAAACTCTTCAAAAAACATAAAATAATTTCGTATTCTTCTACAACTTCGTAATCAACTTACTTTTTCTACTCATCAGTATGTAGGTACGATTGTTATTTTTGGAGTCGGTGTCAGAAAAGGTACCCGGCCCGGCGTGTTCACTTGAAAGCTCCCCTAACGCCGCGGCCCCGCTTTCGCCTCTCGCCTCGTCAAGTCGCTTGTGTGACATAAGCACATCTATAACTATGCATGTAGTTACAAACCTACCTTGACTGAAACCGACTCCAAAAATAACAATCGTACCTGCATACTGATGAGTAGAAAAAGTAAGTTGATTATGAAGTTGTAGAAGAAAACGAAATTATTTTTTTACTTTTTAGTGCATTTTTTGAAGTCGTTTTTTTGTTTTGTTAAAATTTTTGTTTATACAAGAATTTGCTTCCCACCTTTGAAAAAGCAAACAAATAAAAGTTCAAAATAAATAATTTAGTGTTGCTTATCTTTACTGGTGCTATATTTTGTCACTATTAAGCTAGCATTGGTGCCCGTTAAGTATTTTAAAACTTTTAAATTTATATAGTTCTTATTCTGGTCCGTCCCTGAACTTGTCTGGCTGTCAGAGTACCCGGCGATGATCGGTAACTTCGCGTTAGTTTTATTGCCTGCATTATTGATGATCAGATCGCATTCAAATACTGCCCCTCCTCCTTCCCATCTCCTCTCCTCTCGTATACTCCGTCTGCGTCCGCCCAAAGTCAGCGCAAATTGAATTGTGATTGATACCTGCCCACCGATGTTTCAAATGCCGTTGACATGATCGTTATTAATGGAAGCTATTTATTATCACGAGAAGGTTGATTAGTTCGTATATCAATATGAAAACTGAGCATAAATTAAAAACAAATAATTCCACGAATTCCAATAAACTAGTATGAAATTCGATAAATATCTTGCCACTTCATACCTAAGCAGGAGACATATCGTTTCTCGAATCTCGACGAGTTGACTTCGCGTAATTCAATTTGGAACACTCGATTTCGATAAGTAGTGTTTGCATAGCGCAATTTGGAGCAGTCGATTTCAATAACTTGAGCTTGCATAGTACAATTTTCAACAGTCGATTCGATAACTTTAGTTTGCATAGTACAATTTGCAACAGTCGATTCGATAACTTGAGTTTGCATAGTTCAATTTGGAACAGTCGATTTCGATAACTTGTGTTTGCATAGTGGAATTTTTATTTCTTTTGTATATTCAATAATATTGTTATTCAATTTATAAAAACAGTTTATCTATAAACAAGTTCAGCTTTGTAATTATTATTACGCTTGACAACTGTTTCGCCTTCTGAAGGCATTATCACACATATATAAAATAATTTAAAATTAAAATGGAGTTCTATAAATTAAACTCAATAATGACAAAAAAAATTGCAGGTGGAAATTCGAATAGACGATTTCAATAACTTGAATTTATTTGCTTAATTTGGAACAGTCCACATCGATAACTTGAGTTTGCGTAGTTCAATTAACAGTCGATTTCGATAACTTGAATTTGCGTTGTTCAATTTGGAACAGTCCATGTCGATAATTTGAATTTACGTTGCTGGGTTTGGAACAAGCCAATATTTGTCGATATCGATAACTTGAATTTGCGTAGTTCAATTTTCAGCTGATTTTGGTTACTTGAAATTATACAGTCTTGCATCTGAAGCAGTCGATATTGATAACTTTTTGCACAGTGATTTCGAACACTTGATTTTCGGTTGTTCAAATTAGAACAATCGCAGATAACTTGAGTTTGTGAAGGCAAAATTCAAAATCTTCTGAAAAAACTTTGAAAAAAAAAACATTAATTTATCTAATACAAATTTAACAAAGGCTTGCATCAGATATCTGCTTACACGTGTATTTAATACCCGGTCACGATGTAAAATAAACCAACCTAAAAATCATCCAGACTAAACTAACGAACCAACGGAATGACTTTTCAGAAATCAAATCTCATTTGAATTCAGCTCATTTTTTCGTCCTCTCTTATCTGCAAGTTTCCCCGAAGCGCTCACAGCCGAATGGGCCACTGGCATATGTTTTTAATTTTCCTTTTTCGAGTCAGGTAGGATTTCCAAAGAAACATATTTTTCTTCCAGATAGAGCACTGACCCGGCAGGTTCTGGGTTCGTGTCCCAGATGTGACTGTATTCTGATTTTTCTGTTTAAGATTTTCGATTGAGTTTCGCTAATATTGTCTTCATTAATTAAATTTTTTCTTCCATTCGAAGTATTTTTAGGTTCATTTTTGATACTCTCAGAATCACCCTGGTGACAGATCACCATTCTGAACCGAAAAGTTACCAGAAATTGGTTTGACCGTATTTATTTTCTCTATCTTAATATCCCAGTTCTCCCGAGCCACCATCTAACCCATCTATTTTTCCCATCCACTCCAAAAAGCCTCACAAAATTTAGCCCTTTTGGTTTTGCTTCAGCCCTCTTGGATCCGGGCAGACGGGAAATTAATAATTACGTTAAATAGTCATACCATTTATTATAGGTATTAAACATCCACAATTATAACAATTGTCAATAATTAACTTTTATTAAGTAATGTTATTTAAACATAGATTTATCCACCTTTTATAATATAAACGGTTGAAAATCGTAGAAAATCAAAGTTTTACTGATATGTTGAACAATTTATTTAAAACGTTTGTAGGCCAATATTGCCGTGTTTTCAATGCTATTAGATTTAAAAAAAGTTAAATGTCGAATTTCAAATGCCTACTCAATATTGCACTAAAACAACAATGGTCAAAATTTTAATTTAGACATCGTGAACTAAAAATTAGGATTTTTCATCACTAAAAACTGTTTGTTTTATTTAATTAATTATAATGTATTACAAAAAACATGGTAAGTAACAAATTATTCCCAATAAGTTAAGAAAAAAACTCATTACGGGAAGGACAGACACATATAAGTACATTTTACATAGATATTACACGTCTAAATAAAATACAACATATCGAGAAAAAAAAGATGTATTGTCAAGAATACAGATACTGAGAGCCATCCATAAACATAAAACATAAAAATAAAATAAACGTATGAAGGCGAGCGAATATTTAAAAACATTTAAAGCGAATCATTTTAAAACATTTTCAGAAAATATTCTTTGAGCGTTTTAACTAATATTTTTTACTTTATTATGTTTTGAGCACTTCTTTTTGTAAGCCAATTAAAAATGAATGGAAGTAGATCATTGCGATGTTTTATTGGTCAGTCAGTCTGCTCCTCGCAGAGGACACTGTCATTATTTATATCGCCATCGTAAAGACAGACAAAATGTTCAGATATCGGCCCAAAGTCCCGGGGCCGTTAAATAACAAAAATTAGCAGACAGCTAAAACTCAAGGTGTTTAAATTTAAAACTACTTCGAGGTATAAATTTGTAAAAGACGTGAATATTATTTTTAATGCCTGCAAAATTGAACAAATAAAAAAGTACATATAGGTACATCATTAAATTTGTAAGATATTCTAATAATAATTTTTTTATGCCTATCAACGGTTCCATGCCAACTCAGAATCAAGTCAACTCAACACTCTTTGAAAAGTCAAGCCATGAAAAAGATCATTTTAAAATAGCCCATAAACCTAATCTAACGTAAGCTAATTAATCATTTTTTTCATCACTTTTAACGACTTTTCACAGGAGGTTCTGAGTTGATTCATTCTGAGTTGATTAATTCTGAGTTGTCTTAGAAGACGCCAACCCTTAGAAGTATGTCGTGTACAAAGTACATACGTTTTCTAATAGATGCGACGTTTATTTTTAATACCTGACAACATTGAAGAAAAGATCTGATGGAAGTGTACCATGCACGTGTTTGTGTGCCACAATTATGTTAAATTTTCCTTTCTTTTGGTGAAATTGGTAAGAAATTGAAAATATATTGTGTGTTATTGACAGATAATCAATTTCATTGACCTGTCTGGGGCCTAGGAGTCGAAAGGTCTTATTTAAATAAGCGACGTCAGTTTTTTCATCGGTTTAGATTTCTAGGTATAATATTTTTAAATAAATGAAGACAATATAAGCGAAACTCAATCGAAAATCTGGAAACAGAAAAATCAGAAAAACATATTGACACCTCTGGGACTCGAACCCAGGACCTCTTGCTTTACGGGCAAACGCGCCAACCACTGCGCCACGGTATCGATATGAAATTCGGTAATGTTTAACTGTACCATACTTCGACTAAGAACCACCTACATTATCTTCATTTTCTTTTTAACGCATATATTATTGGCAACTATCTTTATGTATGTATTTAGTTCGGGTTTGAATCTTGCAATCATACATAAAGATAGTTGCATAAGATAATGTAGGTGGTTCTTAGTCGAAGTATGGTACAGTTAAACATGACCGAATTTCATATCGACACCGTGGCGCAGTGGTTAGCGCGTTTGCCCGGAAAGCAAGAGGTCCTGGGTTCGAGTCCCAGAGGTGTCAATATGTTTTTCTGATTTTTCTGTTTCCAGATTTTCGATTGAGTTTCGCTTATATCGTCTTCATTTATTTAAATATTCCAATTTGAGGTTTTACTCATAAAGTTAAAATAAAAAAAATAAAAAATAATATTTTTAGTTAGTGTTAGGAAGGATGTGATTCAAGACCTGGAAACACGGAAATCTGAAAATTAATCTTCCTGTTTTCTTTGCATGAAATTGAAACAAATTGTTAATTCCCACTTTCAAAAATATAGTATACTTCTTAGACTGGTGAAGATTCGTAAACTCAAACACAAAATAACAATTTGATTTTAGTGCTCACGCCCTCAAAGCAATCTCAATTTGACTTTAATCAAATCAGAGAAATGTTAAAAAATAAACTAGATGTGTATTATCAATATACCTAGTACAGTAGCGGGCATGGAAATGTGTTCATATCTAAAATATCGCTTATTGTGTCTTGTCTACCTACATAAAATTTTAATGAGATTTATTTACATATTTTATTATAATGAAGTAACATCCTTTAAACAGGATCCATAAAAGTTATCAATAAATCACAATGAAATCTGATATAATATATTTTTTGTGTGAAAACCGCACAAGAATCCCAGCTGTTGTTGAGGTTGAAGTGTATTAGGAAGGGTAGGGATATGGGGTTGAGGAAGGTACATCAGGGCGATACTGAGAGTATCTATGACTCTGATTTGTATTAAAAATAAACCGTTTTTTTTGCTGAACCAATTTCTATGCTCGCTACTGTATTTTAACTCTGTAAAGATGGTCTACGTAAAATTTACGCATACCTACGTGTTGGAATTATTGCTCTCTCATTCTAGTTAGTGCGAATCTTCGATCAAGTGACAGATATCATAAGTCAATGGTGCGAATCCGTCGCTGTGCTTTACAGACATCTCACTCGCTGCTTGGACCTACCGTCGGGCGCGCGCATCGCTGAGGTAGGTGTCACCAGTTTTGAGATATAACGACCGCGTGAGTCAAAAGCAAAATAATCATAATATTGATACGTTCCAAAGCTGTAACTGATTGATTTTTATATAACTACAAATATGCTATTATTAAATATAATACATTTGAATTATTTAGTATATAAGTCAAAATGGCTGATTTTATTAGTAAGAATAGGTGATTTGTGATAAAAGAAAAATTATTCCCGTTTTTTTGATTATTGAAGAAGTTTCACGTTTCGTTTTTTTTTCATATCTTTCATAAATATAAGGTAATAAATATATTCCTATTAATAAAACAAATAAATTGTTAATTCAAAAAACTGTTTCTGAAAAAATTAGAAAATACACAGATTTAGGAAATGAGATTAAAAGAATTTGGCATTCTTGGACTATAAAAATATTACCATTTGTTATTTCGGCTACTGGCATTATACCTAGGTCTCTGATTCAAAATTTGTTAAAGAATTTATACATAAAAATGCAAAAATCGGTAATTTTAAATACATGTAGGATTACAAAAGATTTTTAAATATTTATATTGAGGGATCAGTAGGATTTATAGGTTCAATTAGGAATTCCACAGAGCCGAACCCTCTGATATGAAAATATCTGGAGTCGGTGAATTATTTTCCCATCTGGTCTCTGGTAGGTTGACATGTTGTTCTTGTATTGTGTTGTAATTATAATACTTATATAGTGCAATTGCATAACGTGGATTGACCAGATGATCATTTGGGAAGTGTGTGAAAGGGTTTAGTTTTTCCCGTGGGGAAAATTAAACCCGGACATTTAAATCTGGTGCGTAAGAAAAATATTCTTTTCTTTAATAAACAATGCCGATCTTGACTCTTCATTTTGTATGCATAGTAGACTGTCACTGGATATGCGCCACAGTACCCACTTAACAGTCGACTCGATATTTATAATCTATGGATAATTAAAAATATAGTATAAATAATCTATGGCTATGAGAAAGCAAATTGATAAGATTAATTTCAATAATTAAAAGTAATTACTATCGTGATTGTGAATCACTATCCCAATTTGTGATTAAGGAATCGACAATACAATTATTCAATGCCGTTTCTTTCACAGGTATGTTTTGTTACTAGATACTTTTTTTTATGTAAATCTTGTGAGATTAACAAAATAAACCTCCTCTTTCCTTACAAAGAAACTCAATTGTGTTTTAATTGATTGTGTCGTACAAATCACAAGGAACATAATTATATACAGGGTGTCTGGGGGTAAAGTGCATTAACTTCGGGAGGTGATTCTACATGACGGTAGGAGTAAAAAAGATTGACAACTTTTCCCGAAATTCCAACATTTTTTTCCCATACAAAAAGACGCACCTACTAAAATTACTTTACCCCCGGATACCCTGTATATATTCACGAATTGTTGTATTTCTTGTGTCATTTGTTTTTAAAAATATAATACCGATTGGTTTATTCAAGTCAATTAACAAAATAAAATATTACAGCTATAATAGTTAAAACTCGTGCGTCAATTTTACGTATGATTATTTTTACCGTACATAAAAAGATGATTATCTTTCTAGGGTTAAGAGGTGGGCAGTTAAGTTTCCGTGAAAATCCAAAATATAATTAGATTAGTATTTCATCAAAACTTTCCAAAATTTAATTAAGCATTTATTCCGGGAATAAATGTTTAAGGCCCAGACGTAAGAAGTTATGGCTCGTAATCTCGGAGAAATATCTCGGCTACATGAAGATTATTCTCACTTTCAGATACCAATAAAGAGTAATAATATTACTTAGGCAAAGTTTCGAGACAAGTCTATTAAAATTCATAAATTATACCATTTTCACGCTGGTTAGGGAATGTACCCATACTACGTGACCCGTTTAGGGGGGGGGGGGATCTTAAATATTTTAATATTTTTTCCACTAACTTTTTAATATTTTTTCCACTTGTAATTATAGGTACGCATGCACTCTTGCCGTCACGCAGCAAGCGCCGTATTAATAACGACAAATATATTTTTTTAAACTTTTTGTTAGCCAGAAATGATTCAAAACCATATTTATGAGGCCATGCGCGCTGATCTGATAACGGTCACTGCGCAGCTTCAAATCGCAAGAGGAGAAACCCGATGCGAGCGAGAGGAAAACAAACACCTCAAGGAAAAAATCCTCCAGCTGGAGTCTGATCTTGGACCTGTCATGCGTAGAGTCGCTGTGGCAACGGAAGCTAGTCTCTCATATGCAGACATTGCCCGGAATAACTTTGCGGACGCTGTTCGAAATCGTCCTGATAAATCAGGACCTCCACCAATTACCCGCACGGGAATTCATGTAGGAAGCCCTAAACCTTCCATTTGCATATTTCCGAAATTAAACCAGGCTAAAGATAGCGAACACACAAAGCAACTAATGAAGGACAGTTTTCGACCCTCAGAACTAGGCATACGCGTGACGGGCGTCCGAAACATTAAAAATAATGGTGTTCTACTACAGACGGCGACAAAAGATGACCTCAAAAAAATTTTAAATGCCCCAGCTCTCGTCAATTCATCGACCCTGAGTGCCCGACTGCCGGCCAAAAGACTACCGAGAGTCATATTTTTTAACGTTCCCCGTGAACTCACTCACGATGACTTTCTGCAGAGCGCTCTTACCGGCATCTCTGGGATACCTGACGTTGGGAGTACTAAAGCGAGCTGCAAGTTCAGTCACTTAGCTGGCGCTCGCACAGGACCAACATGCCACCGGGTTTACGAAGTTCCTGCTAATCTGCGACACGTCCTAGTGGAACAGGGAAAAGTATTTGTGGACTGGACAGTGTGCCGCGTCCGAGATTTTATTGGCCTTACAGTGTGTTCCAAGTGCCAAATGCTTGGACACTCTTTTAAATTCTGTAAAGACCAAACAAGATGTGGTCACTGTGGCCAGGATGGTCACGCTCGAGATAGTTGCCCAAATACTGCTGCGAAGCCAGTTTGTGCCACCTGCACCAGATTTGGAAAACTCGCCGATCACCCTACCGGAGACAGGGAAAACTGCCCGGCATACCTAGCTGCGCTTTCGAGGGATTTCTCCACTATCAGCTATGGCGTCTAAATACATAGATGAAGACAGTGATGTTGACTTTAAGAGAACTAATAGGTTAGATCAGTGGACCGAAGAAATGGTAGAAAAAAATAGTGAAGTGGGAAGTTTTATATGTGTACAAGTTAATATTCGTTCAATTTCTAAATACTGGGATGTATTACATATGTACCTTCACGATTGTTGGAAAAAAATAGATGTACTTATGCTTTGTGAAACCTCTATTAAAAGTGAACATGCCAGTTTATATGAGATTCCAGGTTACAATAGTGTAAGCTATATTCGCGAACACAGGTCTGGTGGGGGTATTACTGTATACATCAGAGATACATTTGTTTTCACACAAAAGAAATTGGAAACTCAGGTATTTGAAAATATTTTCGGTATAATCACACTTCCAAATAATAATGAACTTACCTTACTAGCAATATATCGCCCACCAAATTTAAGTAAATTAGCTTTCATTAATGAACTTTCAACAATACTCAATAATCTTTCCCCAAATCACTGTGAAAATGTACTAATCTTTGGGGATGTAAATATTGATTTGTTAAACTGTCTTGACCCGCTAACCATTCAATATGAAAACTTATTATCGATGAACTATTTTACTAAATGTATCGATGACGTCACGCGAGAAGCGGTTAGTGCAGGAAAAATAACACGTTCGTGCATTGATCATATTTTTGTAAGATTCAAGAGTGGAAACAAAATCACTGATACGCTTTCATCGTGTGTGTGCGAGATTAATTTAGCCGATCATTTTGTTACGGCGATAAATATTCCATTTTTTAAAAGTAATAAGAAATCAACAACAACTAAAGTTTCAATTTTATCTCAAAAAAGGATCGATACAAGCATAAGGAATTTCAATTGGAATGAATTACTCTGTGAAAAAGATTGCATTAAGCTTTATAAACAAATAAAATGTAAATTTAACGATATTTATGAAAAAAGTAAGATATACATACATTTTCAGCCAAGAAAAAGACCATGGCCTATAAAACAGTGGATGACAAATGAAGTATTGGATAGCGTTAAAAAGAGAGATAATTTATATAAAATTTGGAAAAATTCACCAAAAAATAAGATTTATGAAAAACAATATAAATCTTTTCGGAATATTGTAACTAAATTAATATTTAAATGTAAATCTACCTTTTTTAATGAAAAATTCAAAAATTATTATGGAAACACAAAGAATACATGGGATGAGATAAATAAAATATTAGGACGTAGATCTAAGAGTAATTGCGATGAAGTAATCTCAAGGTACTTACTAAAAGATAAATCTGCAGAAACAGTGTCGGACGACTTTGTCAACTACTTTTCGGACAGTATAAACTCACTAGTACATAAATGTGATCTTAGAGCATCAAATGTTGAACCAACACAGCTACCACATAGTCTTTATATACCACGTGCCACACTTTTAGATATTCAGAATATTGTAAAAATTCTAAAAAATTCAAAATCACCCGGAATAGATAACATCAGAATGTTTGATATTAAAAAACACATAGATATTTTAGGACCGATTTTGACACATTTAATTAACATAATATTAATGCAAGCCGTAATACCAGATGAGCTTAAATGTAGCATTATAAGACCTATATACAAAAGTGGCAGACATATTGACATAGGAAATTACAGACCGATCAGTATCTTGCCTGCAATAGAAAAGATACTTGAAAAATACATCTCCATAAAATTGAATAAATACCTCGAGTCTTTCTCAATAATAGATCCACACCAATATGGCTTTCAAAAAAAGAAGAGCTCTGAACTGTTACTTCAAGATTTTTCAAATTACATAAATAATGAACTAAACGATAAAAAACAATTATTAGTTTTGTTTATAGACAATTCGAAAGCTTTTGATACTATAGATCCAACAAAATTACTTAAAGTTCTGGAGGCGATAGGGGTGCGAGGACGTTTTCTTAAACTTTTGAAGAACTACCTTAGTGATCGTAAAATTCAGGTCAAAATAAATGGAAAATTGAGTAAAGTGGGATCATTGTCTACTGGTGTACCGCAGGGTTCTATCCTAGGTCCAACATTATACATAGTATTTGTCTCTCTTATGAATAAAGTATTTTCTTTTATCAAGCACTATGTATATGCGGATGACACAGCACTTGTCATCTCACATAGGGATCTGCTCACGGCCATGAATATGCTACAGCAGGACTTCATAGCATTACTAAAATGGTCTCACGACTCTGGCTTAGTTATAAATGCACAAAAAACAAAACTAATGCACATAAGATCGCCTCATGCCAGATATGCAATAGCACCATCATTAGTATCCCATAACTTTGACTGCATACACAATAACTGTATACAGCCCTGCGCCTGTGGAAGTATTGACCTAGTCAAAGAATATGTCTACTTAGGGGTGACGGTGGATTGTAATATGAAATGGGATATCCATATTGTTAAGCTATGTAAGCGCCTTCGAGCGATTGTAGGCAAACTTTATAAACTTAAATATTATGTACCCATCAAAACCATGAAACTAATCTATTTGTCCCTGGCTGAATCTAATGTGAGATATGGTATAACGTCTTGGGGGCACTCATGTAAAACAAACATCCAACATGTACAGTCAATTCAAAACGCTATGGTCAAATTACTCGTCAGCAAAGCAGTTTATGACCAGCGGCAAAATATCACAATTATGTATAAATCCATAAATGTGTTACCTATTAGAGCTCTTTTTTGGTATAAAATCTGTATGCAACATATCTTAGATAGCCCATACAAAACAATGGTGGATCACATGTACAATACTAGGCTTACACAAAATGAAGGGATGATAGTACCTAGATTTTCTAATAAACATGGCCAGCGAACTCTTGAACACATTGTACCACTTATTTTTAATATGCTGCCATATGATTTGAAAAAATGTTGCTCGACACCTAAATTTGCACTATTGTTTAGAACATGGCTATTGGAATCAGATTTTATGTATTGACTTGACTCCTCGTGCATTTTTAATTTTTAATTTTTAATTATTAATATTTTATTTTATTTTATTTTTTTTTTCTTTATACTTATTTATATTTTTATTATGTTTTTTATTAAATTGCAATATTTTTTTCTTCTATTGTAAAACATTGTATATTGTATCATGTTGTTGTCCACACTATTTTCCTGCCGACAAGCTACTTGCAGTAGCTTTGCAGGTGCAATGTAAACAAGAAAAAAAACTATTTTCTAATAAAAAAAAAAAAAAAAAAAAAAATGATTTAGTACGTGAAAACTGTAGGGGGAGGGGGGGGGGTCTTGGAATATACTACACGTGGTCACCGGGGGGAGGGGGGGGGGGTTAAAATTGCAAAAAGTGGGCACGTAGTATGGGTACGTTCCCTTAGAGGGGATTGATTTAATATACGCAATAACACTTTTTTTTTCAACAATTCTATTTAAAGTTTTTAAAACCAACAGCTTACAATATTTTATAAGGTATGGTAGAACACTTAGGTAGATATGTAATATTCCCAGGGAGAGATCGTATAGAAGTCATAAAAATCTTCCTTCTCCCACGTCTTGCATATAAACGAAAAAGGCAAAGATCCTAGAATGTCGAATATCTTTAATCATATTCCAAGAGATATTTCGCGAACGTATGTTTCTTTCGAATTGTAGAATTATTATGGTATTGCCAATTATAAAAACAAGTAAACTAAATTACATGCTTTATTTCATGAAACGCACACCATGTTAATAAAATTAGCATAGGGTGAGGCAGAAATTCGACAAATATTATAATAGTAGCGAGTTCCCGGCGTGTGCTGCTATGCCACTTAATAAAAAAGTGTTTCTCCCTACGTGTCCTTTCCCATTCGTCCTTCCCCTTCCCCTCACGTGTTCCCACTCCGCCTTCCCTCTCCCCACTCCCCTCTCCCGCTTCCCCCTCCACAGTTCCTCTCCCCCCCTCCCGCATTCAATACATTTAGTCCCGGTACATTCAGTTTTTAAAGAGGTCGTATACCACCTATTGCAATTTTTTTATAAAAATTTAATAATGTCAGAACTCACTATTATTTATAAGAAGGAAACCATCGCGGGAATGCGCACATTAAATCCCCAAAGTTTCATCGCAATCGGATGAATGGTTAGCAACGCATAATTTAATGACATTAGTGCTCACTATTCTATATAGAAACCATCGCAGGCATGCGCACATTAAATCCCCAAAGTTTAATCGCAATCGGATGAATGGTTAGCACAGCATAATTTAATGACATCAGAGCTCACTATTCTATATAGAAACCATCGCGGGCATGCGCACATTAAATCCCCAAAGTTTCATCGCAATCGGATGAATGGTTAGCACAGCATAATTTAATGACATCAGAGCTCACTATTCTATATAGAAACCATCGCGGGCATGCGCACATTAAATCCCCAAAGTTTCATCGCAATCGGATGAATGGTTAGCAACGCATAATTTAATGACATAAGTGCTCACTATTCTATATAGAAACCATCGCGGGCATGCGCACATTAAATCCCCAAAGTTTCATCGCAATCGGATGAATGGTTAGCACAGCATAATTTAATGACATCAGAGCTCACTATTCTATATAGAAACCATCGCGGGCATGCGCACATTAAATCCCCAAAGTTTCATCGCAATCGGATGAATGGTTAGCAACGCATAATTTAATGACATAAGTGCTCACTATTCTATATAGAAACCATCGCGGGCATGCGCACATTAAATCCCCAAAGTTTCATCGCAATCGGATGAATGGTTAGCACAGCATAATTTAATGACATCAGAGCTCACTATTCTATATAGAAACCATCGCGGGCATGCGCACATTAAATCCCCAAAGTTTCATCGCAATCGGATGAATGGTTAGCAACGCATAATTTAATGACATAAGTGCTCACTATTCTATATAGAAACCATCGCGGGCATGCGCACATTAAATCCCCAAAGTTTCATCGCAATCGGATTAATGGTTTAGCAACGCAATGACATCTCACTAATCCCCAAAAATATTTTGATTTTTATATATTTATGATTATATTATTTCTGTTTCTGTAAAAGCCTGTACTATGGTAAATTCTAAGATTTACCAACTTTTAATGTTGATAAATCTTAAGATTTACTAGTAAAACCTAAGATTTACAACATTTTTTTTTTTTTCCATGGGTCACCCATATGTCAGAGACGTCTTTTCAGTTTCCGGTATTCTTCCAATCACAGTCCTTCCTAAACATGAAATCAGCACCATCCTACAAATTACTCAACAATCAACTCACACTAACATCAAACCGCAGCTCACAATATTCGAAATAGCAATAAAATCCGCGTACCTCAAACACACACTACAAAATATGGGACAAAATCTCTCAACTATATTGCATACTACATAATTCGCTTCCAAATATGTACAAGAGAATCAAGCAAAAAAAAAAAAAAAGTACGTTTAAGAATGAAACAATGTAATTTTCTTGTCATGTTCAATTGTCTGGTTTCTTTTCTCTTCTTTTCTTTTCCATTTAGTTGTAATCATCCATATTTGTATAACCTTGTTCCTTTTTTCTTTAATTGTTTTCTATTGTTGTTTGTTTGTAGGTTAAGACCTGTCTTTTATTTTTCATCTACGAGTATATTGTATGTGAAAGTTATATTTTTAATATCTAAATTGTAACATTTTGTTCCCACCTCACATCGGGATTGCCCTAGCTGGAAATAAAAACAATACAAATAAAATTAAAATATCATTGAAGAAGAAGATGGGAATAACCTTCAAAAGTTATAAAAAGAGAGTTTTTCTTATGAAAATTAAAATTAAAATGTCTACAATGAGCTATTTTACTTCTGAATACAAATAAGACAAATTGTAACAACTTATGGCAAAAAGATTGCATCCACCAGTTCGTCGATCTCTAATTCAAAAAACTTCACGTACAATGCATTTGATAAATTAACATGATGATCCGTTAAATGCACACATTGTAACAGTAATCATCAGTATGGACCTTCTGATTATTCTATTTAATGGTAGAGTGAGAGATTCTCTTCAGGATTGTGGGAATAAACGAATACAGGTTCCAACTTGTGAGGTTTAATTGGTTTAAGTAATAAAAGAGTTCATTTCCAAAACAACCAAATCCCAGTATATTTTTATAAAGAACATAACAATGTTGCCCTTTTGAGGGGCCGGGTTTCACATCCCCAAAAACTTATCAGATTCTGACAATTTAACAGAAACATAATTAAGCAGAAAGAAATGTCGTACCTGCGGACCATGGATCTTTATCTAAATACTTCTACACTGACGCGAACTCTTAATTTACTTGAAGATAGCGCGTTGATGAACCGCGGGCCATATTCTCACGCAATCTCCAGGAAGGGAACCAGGAAAGACTCCCCAGGAAGGCCAGAGAATGAGGACTCCCCGCCATGGAGTAGAGTCCAAGATCAGCACCAGTGCTCTGGTTGAACCCCTCGGTTAACCACGATTTCCGTCAGCACGCCTCATCAGGAAATGAACGCCAAGTAACCATCCGTCACAAATATGAGCAGCAATGACCGTACCAGGTCATAAGAACTCTCCCTCGCGACGCTCTTCAATATGCCAGTCGCGATTATATAGGTAATTTACAACATCGTTATGCCGCGGACAAATATCGGTCCCAATGGCGGCGACCGAACACGTTAGAAACAGCGTTCCGATCACAACAGAAAGAAGCGTTCGCAAAATGTGCATCAATGTGCATCGCGATTAAAATCGTTTTAAAAAAACAATTTGTAACAAAGGGATTATCCCATTTTTAAATCCAGAACTATCACTAAAGTGACTAGTCGAATTTGCACCGGCTTCCTGTACGATGCGAATCCAAAAAGTACCGCCGGAAGTTTAACAATAATGTTGCCAATCGAAAAAATCCAAAATACGGCGATTCAACAATTAAAGTAAGCGGCCAGGTGAAGGTTTACTAAGTCAGGAAAATAATTATTATGAAGTAATAATTATTATCGTGACAACATTTACATTCTGTACGGATGAAAAATATACAGGAACATACTTACTTGGGAGGTCATTTGAGATTAACACTGTTTATTGTTTAGTAGAGAAATTTAGATATGATTTGCACTCTGCGTGCACGCAGAGGACTGTAATTCGGAACACACAATATTGGATGTGCGATTATTTAATCCTGGTATGTATTTCAATCAATATATAATACGTTCTTTAACGTTTTTGGGAAAGCAAAAGCAAAATTTTATGATGGGCGGTACACTATTATTTTTATAACTGTTTTTTTAATTAAAGAAATTATGATTTCATTCGCGTAATCTCTGTCCGGATCATCATCCACCATATTTTGCGTTAATGTATCGGCGTCAACTAAAAGTAATTTACGTAGAATAAACTGACGGCGTGATTTTTGAAAATGCTTAGTACGACGAAAACGCCGCTTTTTGTATACATTATAGTTTCAGTGGCACAAAACTAAAGACTTCTTATCGGACATCTGCCGGCGGAGATAAAAAACTTAATTAAACCGCTGATTCATTAAAACTAAAGTGACTTTCAAACTTAAAACTTTCACAACTCGCTCAGCCCGGTGGTTTTTTCATAATGGATTATCCACGTTTATATTGTGGCATAAAACAGGGCATTATTTACCTCACACCAGCGCCATCTACAGATTAATCTAGGAAAACCAACAATTTATGATTTCAATTTAATTAATAGTCCAAACCTGTGCTTTCATTAAATTTACCTCCCACTTTATTTTAATACAGATATAAAGCATTGACACAGGTGAATGTTATTTAACATCTTTAGTTATAAATTAAGTATAAATAGAGGATTGAAAATTCTGCGTTAACTTGAATTTCGTCGTTTTTACGCGAAAACTCCAATTTTATGATTTTCATAAGAATAATGCTAATTTCGCAACTTTCGGGCAAATAACGTGAAATTTCATTTCACTCCGGGGTTCTAAAATAAGAAAATATTCTGTATTTTTTTTTGCTCATGATTTTGACAGCGTGAATATACATTCAATAGAACGCAGCTAACCTTATGTTTAAAACGAATGTTACGTTAAAAAACTCAGAGTGTGCAATTCACACGCGGTAGAAGTGAAACGAGAAAGTCGCTAGGTGTCGCTTTCTTTTCTTTTGCTTGTTTATTTTAAAGTGGTTTGAAATAATTGATTTCACAAAATTAAAAATGTTTGTTTTTTTTGGATTTGGGGGATTCCAACCTCCGTTCTCTGGATGTCTCTCTGGGCGCTGAGAGTCAGGCGTTTTACGCCGCTGCGCCATCGGAAGCTCGCGCGAGTCGTGAATTTACCGCATTATATTAGAACCGAGGACCCGTCTAATAATGAATTTTAGTGACGCACTTCCGTTTCATCCGAATTTCAAGTCACAACGAGGCTATAAAAGCTTCACTTTGAAAAGGAAAACTCCAATTGTCTCTACAGAGGTCTAGCACAGACGATCGATAAAACCATGTCAATATGATATTGACTAAATTGGTCAGTTGGCGTTAGTTGCAAGCACGGTCAACAATTGATAAGACATGTTCACACCGACGCGCGACGATTGACAATTTGTAAGGCGGCCTCCATACTATCAGAAAAGTTTCGGTTAACTGTCAATACATTTTTTTTTTTTTTTAAAAGAAAGACAAACATTCCCAAGTTACGAATAACCCAACAATGTTTTAAAATCTCCTACTACCACCACAGAAAGCCGAAAATGTTGCTTGTGTTGTGATGGAGGACTTAGCCAGTCGAGGAATCGAACACGCGACGCTCGGGTGGGACCCAAGCGCTATGCCCACTCAACCACTGACCGGTCGAAAATATACACTACTTTTTGAATAATGTCGTTCGTTATGCAAAATAACTGACTTATTTAAAGAATGGACGTGAACTAACGAAGCTCTTGGAATTGAAAAAAATCGTGCACGTGATCCGTAGACTACATTAATTTTATTCCGTTTGTTCTTGGATAAACCTCCACCAAATAACGCCATTTTTAATTTGAACTGCCAATGCATATTTAGGTCGGTATTTGAATTCAACATTGTCAATTTATTAATATTTTTAAGTAATTGTTTGGCGATTGACGTTTCGGAATGTCAATTCATAGATAAAACCTCCAGTGTTGCTAACGTATATCGACTTATCATTTACGTATTCCCTGTAAATATCGGTTTTGCTGTCAACAATACAACTGTGCTCGAGATATCGATATAAACTCGTCGGAAGTTACCCATATCGATCCGATATTGTAAAGTTTACGATTTATTTGTGCTAGAAAACTACAAAACTTGGAGAAAACTAAAAATAATCTACAACACCTATCTTATATTTAACCCGTTTAATCACAGGAGACCACTTCGTCTCTTACTATCATAGTGAAAAATATATTCTAAACGGTGTTAGAAAAGCAAAACACCGCCCTTTATATTCAAATCTAAAAAATAACAATCAAAATGAAATGAAAGTTTTGAGCCGCAATTTGAAAAAAAAATTTCGTCTTTGGGAATATTTAATTAATTATTTTCATATGTAACGACAGAAAAGTAAGTAAGTAACTTTTATAATACATTTGTCTAATAAAATATGTATGCTTTTTAAATTTTTTTTTTTGCTATCAGATATTTTAATTAGATAGGTAAACGGAAGGTGAACCATTCTTAAAACTTATTTAAGTTTGCATGCAAAATTTTAATATTTCATAAATTATATGTTTATTTCAAATTATAAAATTTGAAAGCGTTTTTTATCAGCTTTCAAAAACAGTTTTTGTAGCGCGCCGTTTTTACGCTTGCCACTACACCATCTCTTTCCCCCGTACAGCGCCATCCTGCTCACCCAAAACTAGGCGAACCAGGCTGCGCAGACGCCTTCTGCGCATTTCCTACTCTCGAGTCGCTACATAAACCACGCCCCGCAACAAGGAATGGCCTATATAAAGAGCTGCGAGCCCTAAATTAAACCAGTTCTTCTGTAGCTCGCTCTTGACTAGTACGCTCTCTTAGTTGCGCTTCGTCCTTTGGCACGACCCTCTAAGGAGTATTCTACTACCATAAGTAAAGCACCAACCAGACCCCGACTGCTGCCTTAGTTGCGCTTCGTCCTATGGTACGACCCTCTAAGCAGAACCACAGTCAGTTTTGTTGTTCCCAAAGACTAAACAGCAAGGTTCCCTCCGATCCCTTGCTCAGTTAATTATTATTATTGTGAATTGATACATTGTGACTATTTTTACTATATGTGATCTGTGAACTTACTTTAAATAAATAACATTTTACCAACAATTGTGTTATATTTTTAGTTTTCGAATACGTAAGGAAATATTCGATTTATTTTGCATTTTATTGAAAAGCGGAAATGTTTTTATCATCTGAAATATACGCCAAATTTCTGAAGGGCTAATTAATTACAATTCACAAGTTAGTAGTACGGGACGTGGCGCGACGGTCTGGATCTACCGATCTCATAGATTTCCAGTTTCCAAGAAGCTGCTATTCTAATTTCGCTGCATTAAATAACGTAAGTACTTTCATCCACCTGCCAAAATAACGTCGGACTTTACCTAAATATATCGGAGATGATGCCAACTTGTCTTTAAGTAGGCACTTAATAATTTCAATTCGGGCAGAATAACGATTAACGACTTCCGTAAAACTCTCCGTTATGATTTATTATTTTATTTTTACAATGCAACAGCTTTTGAATCACCGGTCTTAATCTACACGGTAATTCGAAATTTACTTTTGTTTTATTTTTGGACTGCACCGTGTAAAATCTTTGGACTACGAGAATTGTAGGTTGTGGGATGTTTTAAGCTAAAAGCTTTTATAAAATACTAGCTGACCCGACAAACGTTGTTCTGTCATTTAAAATATTTCTAGTGAATATTTCGGTTGTTAAATAATAAAAATAAAGTATTGTAAGTGTGTGGGGATGGGATCTATGACAGAAAGAGTAATGGAGCGCTGTATACGATGATAAAAACAAAAAACTACCTACCATTCATTTTCTCAATTCATTGTATTTCATTAAATTTATTGTTTGATCTCTTAAAAGTTAAATATGAAGTGAAAAAAGTAACATATTTTTTATCCTAAAGTAGGAAAATGAAATAAATAAAATCAATATTAATTTCAAAGGGCAATTGAGTGTACGATATTTTTTGTCAGCCCGTCTTTAGCTAACACAAATAAGCTCGATGGTTTGCCCACGCGAGAACATGATGCCGAATGAAATATCAAAATGACGCGACGCTTCCCTTGAATGTCTTGCGAATGTGTGGATGAAAGTTCGATGAGGCGGACGTAGCGCCATCTGTCATTCAACAACATAAATAATTTAGTTCTGTTTGAAATACGAACGACGACGGTTAAATTTGTTCACACAAAAATACTAAAATCGCGATTAAAAAATGAGAGGGTGGGGGTAGGAGGATTAAAATTTATGGTTATGGGTATTTTTTGATGCCAAATAAAAAAAGAAATACAAAAAAAAAATTACAAAAAAATTCTCGACAGGGACACCCTAATCACCTAGCGGTATGATATATACTTTTAAAACCTATTCTCATATCTATCAAATATACATTAAAAAAATCATAAAAATCGGTCAAGCCGTTTCGGAGGAGTGCGACCACAAACACCGTGACACGAGATTTTTATATATAAGAAGATTTACCATTAGAATACATTGCATTTAAAAAAAATAAATACCTATTGCCAAGATTTTTTTATAACATAGTTTTATATGTTTGTGGGCCATTAGAGTGATGTCAAAAATTTACATTTCGCATGAATGCCGTTAGTCAGCTTGAATATAAAAAATTTGAACAAATGAAATACACTTTACAAATACGGAATTATTAATTAAATAAAAATATTTTCTATACAGATTTAAATGTCCGGGTTTAATTTTCCCCACAGGAAAAACTAAACGCTTTCACACACTTCCCAAATGATCATCTGGTCAATCCACGTTATGCAATTGCACTATATAAGTATTATAATTACAAAACAATACAAGAACAACATGTCAACCTACCAGAGACCAGATGGGAAAATAATTCACCGACTCCAGATATTTTCATATCAGAGGGTTCGGCTCTGTGGAATTCCTAATTGAACCTATAAATCCTACTGATCCCTCAATATAAATATTTAAAAAATCTTTTGTAATCCTACATGTATTTAAAATTACCGATTTTTGCATTTTTATATATAAATTCTTTGACAAATCTAATACGCCTAAATTTTGAATCAGAGACCTAGGTATAATGCCAGTAGCCGAAATAACAAATGGTAATATTTTTATAGTCCGAGAATGCCAAATTCTTTTAATCTCATTTCCTAAATCTGTGTATTTTCTAATTTTTTCAGAAACAGTTTTTTGAATATTACAGGAATTTGGAATAGCTACATCAATGATATAAGTTTTTTTTTTTAAATTTTGTCATGTAAAACTATATCAGGTCTATTATGACTAATTGTTCTGTCTGTTAGTATAGTTTTATCATAATATATTTTATAAAATTCATTTTCTAAAAATGAATTTGGTTCATATTCATAATATGGTACTATATTACGGCAGTCAATCAAGTTATGTTTAATTACCAAACTTTGGTGGATTATTTTTAAAACCTGATTGTGCCTAAATCCCTAAATGTATACTCGGACGGCGCTAAATACATTACATACATTTGTATTTCTATTATTACTTTACCGCTTGTCTGAATTAACGTAATCGGCAGTTCCAATCTTGAAAACAATTTTTTTAAACTTATGAGTAAATTTGAGTTTATTGCACAGGAATATTTCACATCACAGACAATCGAAAATAGCATTTTTAAATAAGTTCTTGGGTTTTATTGATTAGATAGATTAAAACCTCGCGGCTAGTCTCGTCGGCCTCACCATCAGAATAGATAGAGTCTCTCCTTAATCTTATTGATTACTTTATGTTTTTATCATAATTTTTAAAAATAATCATCGGCTTCAATGGATTCAAGCATCTTATTTCCAAGGAAATGGTGTTGGTCTAACACCGTCAATCACACGAGAAGATACATGGAGTTATTGGGTTTCACGCTACATCCTACATACTCGTATTGAGTATAGGGTGTAACAGCAAGTACCCGAATGATTTTAACCAGCGATTCCTGAACATATTTTTTAGTTCAAAAAGTAGATGTTAATTTGCTGCCCGATGATTTTTTTTTTCTATTAAAAATATAAAATATATTTTTCAATCCCGTCGCCACTAATCACACTATTACTTATCGCGACGGAATAACGAGATAAGGGCACTGCTTCGTGTGTTACCATGCCGCGGGAATGAGACGGAGTGCTTATCACGTGACCCGTTTGGATATACCCGACTACTCAGTTGCGATGTGTGATAGAAAAATATTTTTATTGTTGTTGACAGCAAAATCTGATCATCATTTTTGCTCCAAATACGCTCAAGAATCTCTGGTTACAATCCTTCGGGATGTGCTGTTACAACCAGTATGTTCTGTCAAGCACAGCTATTACAGTTGTTTATAATAACTTATTATTGAAAGCTCTTCAAACATTTGACATAGCTCGTGGTTGTACACCACTATTGTCCACGACACTTGTGCATAAGGAAATATTCAGTACCCCATTGCAAAGCCAGAATTACCAAAATTATATTAATTTTATTGCCCCTAAAATGTACAATTCAATACTTAGGCCTACGACATTTTTTTTCAGCCCGATTCCAATTAGAGATCAAAGTCAATATTTTTCGCTTTACGCGATCGCTATTTTCATCTCTATTTTCATTTCAACAATTTCAGTTGGCATCACAGCAAACAACACGGTTCATGTGTTGTTTGCTGTGATGCCAACTGAAATCGTAGATATGAAAATAGATATGAAAATAGCGATCGCGTAAAGCGAAAAATATTGACCTTGATCTCTAATTGGAATCAGGCTGAAAAAAATATATCGTGTATTGTGGGTGTTCCAACATTTAAAGAGACCATGTAAAACCATAAAAAAATATGTCAAATCTTGACTAAAATTCACTTAAATAGACATGTTTTTCGTAAATACTTAATATTTTATGAATAATTTAAAATTCCTTAAACATAGAAATATCTTTAAAATTATTTTAATACAAGCACAAGCTTTACCTTTGTGGAATTTTTTGTGTATTTTTCACTTATTATTTTAATATTTCCTTCGTTTTCGTGTTTTCATTTTTTTATTTCTCTGAATTTTATAACTGTTCCAATGTAACTTTTATTATAAAGACACAAAAAATCGGCCTTTAAAAATGCACAAAATAAATATTAATACTGTTAAGATAGATAAATAAATACACTGATTCTTGAATTCTGTCTTCATTTCTCATAATATCTTTAATTCTTGATAACAAAATTTCTCTTTATCTCTCCACACACTTTCTTCCATTTTATTATTATTACTCACACATTTATTAGTTAGATTTTAAGAACCGTTCTCATCTCAGGCGAAATTACCTACTAGTAGGAAGTGTAGGAAGTCCTTGGAATTAACGTAATAGGCACCGTAACCATGTAATAATTTTATTTAATATACCATATCACTTGTATCATAATGTACTGTGAATGTCTTAATAAACAAATATAAAACGTTTTTAATTGGCTCATAAACTTTACTCTAACTCTGTGTTTTCATTAGCAAACAGAGCTGTATTAAATTGTCTAACTAACCATGAGAACATCAGGAATACCTGTCGTCAATATTTTATGTGTCCATTCGATGAAACGGCTTCCGAATCTCGAGCACGTAGGAAATGCAAGGTATTTTTTAAGACAGTGCAGTGTCTTAATTCTTAATGTCTTCCTTTCCTTAACGACGCGCGACGTTCTCGTGGCTGGGAGAGAATTACGGTCTGGACGCGATGATTGGAATAACATTACAAGGATATCCAGGAAATAGTCGATCACATGTAGGTGGACCGCTTCCTGTGCAGGACGTTTAAACAGCAATACATGTTTAATAATTCAACTACATATTACATACCTAGTCCAAGTACTGCACTATACCATACAGTGAACATTTGTCCATGGGTGTGGGTAGGGATGCGAGGTTTTAAAAAATATCGATATCGGTATATATCGAATTAAGTCGATATTGATATATCGATATATCGGTCTATCAGGCCGATATATCGATATTTCTTCTTTTATTAAAAGCTTATAGAAATCCAATGTAGTTTTAGTTATATCAAATGTTTATCGATTATTTATGCATTTAATTTTCTATACTTACCTATGTGAATAATCACAAAATGTCGTTAGGTATATAATTTTTTTTTTTTATAAATTCATTTAAAAAAAATTAATTCCAATATTTTGTACTAGCTATCATAACTATTTATTAATTAACTATGTATTAAATAGTAACTTTGACAGTCAGCTTCCTTGTAGCCGGTTGCTGCTTTGAGTTATAGTGGTTTCTGCCTTTGAAAAAAGATTTTTTTTCGATATTTCGATACGATATATTGAGTTTTTCGATATTGATATATCGATATCGGCGTACCGTTGATATCGATAAATATCGATATTTTTAGGTGTCGATATATCGATATTTATCGGTTTTCCGGTATATCGTTGCATCCCTAGGTGTGGGGTGCTGTAATGGGTAGGTACCTATCTAACTTACTACTAAACGATAGAATGGTGTTTTCAATTTTTATTTTTAACTTATTGAGTAAAACTTCAAATTGTCATATTTAATTAATGATATGATACGATTCGATTGTACCACCCCAGCCAGGAGCACTCCTGTCCCGGTGAGACCGGTACACCAGGGGGCACTGATTTGTTAGGACTTAGAACACATGCTCTGAGGATAGGAAGGAGGTTGGAGTTTAATCGACCGGTATACATGGCAACCTAATAAGCCAATATTGGAATTTAGGATGGTCAGGAATAAAGGAATGGATTGAGCGTTATAATGTTTTTCTTTGTTTTGATCTTCCTTCTTCTTGCCTCTTCTCGGCTCTTCTTGGATCTTGTCTCTTGTTTCTTCTAGTCTCTTCTTGGCTCTTCTTGTTTCTTCTTGAATCTTCAAGCCCTTTCTTGGATCTTCTGGACTCTTCTTGGCTCTGCTTGGTCCTACTTGGCTCTTCTTATCTCTTCTTTGCTTCCCTCGTCCCTTCTTGTTTCTTCTTGCTTCTTCTTGTTTCTTGTGATCTTCTCGTCTCTTCTCGGCTCTTCTGGACTTTCCTTGAATCTTATTATCTCTTCTTTTCTATTATTGTCTCTTCTTGGCTCTTCTTCCTTCTTCTTGGATGTTCTCATCTCTTCTTATCTCTTCTTGCCTCTTCTCGGCTCTTCTTGAATCTTGCCTCTTGTCTCTTCTAGTCTCTTCTTGGCTCTTCTTGAATCTTCTCGCCTTTTCTTGGATCTTCTGGATTCTTCTGGGCTCCGCTTGGTCCTACTTGGCTCTTCTTATTTTTTATTTGCTTCCCTTGTCCCTTCTTGTCTCTTCTTGCTTCTTCTTGTTTCTTGTGATCTTCTTGTCTCTTCTCGGCTCCTCTGGACTTTGCTTGCATCTTATTATCTCTTCTTTTTTATTATTGTCTCTTCTTAGCTCTTCTCGCTTCTTCTTGGATGTTCTCATCTCTTCTTATCTCTTCTTGTCTCTTCTTATCTCTTTTTGTCTCAGCTTGTCTTGTCTCTGATTATCTCTTCTCGAATATTCTCATCTCTTCTTGTTTCTTCTTGAATGTTATTGTCTCTTTTTGGATCTTATTGGATCTTCTCGTCTCTTTTCGGTTCTGCTTGCTACTTCTCGTCTCTTATCGTCTAATATTAGCTCTTCTTAACTCACCTTTACTTTTAATGCACCTTCTTATCAATTTTCACCCGTTGTTGGCTCGTCTGGATTCCTCCTGCCTTTTCTTGTATCTTATTATTTCCTCGAGTCTTTTCTTGTCTCTTCTTGCTTCTTATCTCTTCTCGCTCATTTTTGGCTCTCTTGGTGTTTTTTTGCGACTTCTTGCGGAGTTTAATTCATCTTTATATATGGCAACCTTATATGCTAATACTCAAACTAGGTTGGGCAAGAATAAAGTTTTTGATCGAGTGTTGTTTTATAAGTTCCTTCATTTTCTTGATTCTTCTGGTCTTTTCTTGCGTCAATTTTTTCGTCAATTTCAGTCTACCCTTGTATCTGCTAAGAAGTTCTTGCTTCTACTAGCCCCTTCGTGGTTCTTCTGGCTTAAACTTGCTTCGTCTCACTTCATTTCGCTTGAAGTGAAATATCCCAAAACTGTGCTCTACAAATGTTATGTTATTATTATTTTTCTTGGCTTTTCTTGGCTCTCCTAATTTTGCTTGCATATTATTTGTCCTGCTAGTCCCCGCAGGTGTATTCTTACATCATCTTGACTTTTCTCGACTTATAATAATAATAATAATAATGGTCTTTATTCCAGAATGTGGGGAGGTGAGTGCAATCCCACACATCCAATTATAGTGGTATTTTTTCTCTCTTCGTGAATCTTTTAGCATCTTCTGATTTTGCTCTTCATGTTTCTTCTTACATCTTCTATCTTCTTCTTGAATATTAAAATCAGATAATCCCACAGAGAACAGAGGAACTCATCCGAAGAGTAGAGTAATAAGAGTAATAATTCACAGTAATAACCCGACTGAGTTAACGATAACATTTGAGACAAAGATAAGAGTTGTAGGTACTTGAAAAGCACTTCTTTCAGATTTTGACTAAACCTGTAAAAAACTTATTAACCAAAGAAAAATATTTATTTATATTGTGCACGTCAGAGGGGAAAATATAATATTAAATATAAATATAAAATAGGTATTTGGTATGTGTGATATTCTATGATGCCCTGAAAAATGCTGAAAACCATCAATTGAATCTTGACAGATGCGCGCCTAGTCGTAAATTCAGAACTCAAAAGGTTCTGCAATCCTTTTTGTTGTGCAGCCCTGTCTGCGTATCCAGCTGAAATTTAAACCCTTGTAATTTTAGATTTAAAATAATAATTGAAACGATCTTATCTCGATTTATGGCCTTCGTGGTCCCGTGACTCCAGTGGATGAACAGTTCAAAGCATTTTTAACACTGTTCACTTGAAGTTTTTTGTCATCACCGCGAGACAAGCTCGTTCACTCAAACCGTGTCAGGACGTAGACTAATTTTCTATCTTTCACACTAAATCACTTGAGATTGCAATGCACCAGAGAAACTTGCATTCGAAAACTGTGATCAAAGAACTGAGACATTTACTAAAAATTGAATTGAACATAACTGTTGTTCCACAACTGGTAAAATTATTTCGCGAAGTGTGGCAGGTTACGCAGATAGTTATGCGTGTTTGTAACAATTTTCGGTAGTGTTGCTCAAACAAAACAATCGTTATTTGAAAAGATAGGCAGGAGCTTTCTATATGTGACCTATCCCAACCACACACCACTTAACTCTCACCGTTGAACGGACAGGGCATAAGAAGAAGAAAAAAAAAATAATCAGAAAAAGATACAGATACTACGGCGGGGGGGAGCTCTTGTTTTTTTTTATTTTGTTCATGTATCTTTATTATCAATTACGATTTAGTATTTATTATTATAGATTTAGTTTATTGTTTAGTGGAATTTATCAAATGTTTTCGAGAATTCCTTTCCCTTTTCACATTAGCTTCGCAAAGATAAGATTAAAATGATTTCCCTCAGGACCTATGTTATCTGTGAGGATGCTGTGTGAAGGGTTTTTTATAGAAAGGAAGGAAATGAAGTTCCGGGAACGAAAATAATGTGAGGGGTGGGAAGGAATCTGGGAGTCATTATGCTCAGGACTGATGGACGTCACTTCCGTCCCATCTACTGCGGTGCAAGGCGATGTTCCGAGAGAGTCCTACTGGAGAGGTAAAAAGGTCTCCTCAACCAGTTTCTCCAAATCCAGCCCGCCAAAGCAAACGCGTAGGTTGGCAAAGGCATCCGCCGCCAAGACCTAGACTAGTGTGGAGTCACCAAATGCAGCGAACCACTTCGGGTGGCCTATGGCAGAAGTGTTGGTTATACAAAAAATGGTTCCCATACCGCCTCCCAAATTTCTTGAACAGATTATCAATTTTTACGTTGATCTCTTTGTCTTGGAGTCAAAATGACTTATGTAAACTGTCGACATCAGTTTTCTTTCAAGTCGGTAGAGATCACACTTCTTGGAATGATCTGTTCTGTGCAATTACCAACAGGGAAGGGATATTTTGTTAACTAAATATTAGTATACATATAACACATAATATATTATACAGAAAGTTTATGCCACTTCAATGGAAGATGCTTCGATTTAACACCGGCATTACTCCCTTCTTGCTATGGAAGGGAGAAAAACTCGAATCATTACATCATCAAGTCAAAATCATTTTTAACTATTTAGAGCACAAGAAGAAATATTTATCAATTTACCAACATTTATCAAATTATCATTTTGTCAATTCTTGCAGAAACCATTTATTCTTATTTATAGAAGATATAAAAGATAGCTGTACCTACGTATATAATCTATCCTAAAGAGAAACTGACCAATACATATGTAGTATATATTTGTATTTATCGGCCACTGTGATCTAGGTCACTGTCGACTAGCAATCCGACGGTCGCGTGTTCAAATCCCGGTGTGTAAAGTAAATTGTATTTTACGATTTGTGATATTGCACAATTACATAATTTTAAATAATATATGGTGAATATTTGTAGCACGTTCCAGAGTGGAAGATACTCTCAGTATCGCCCTGGTGTAAAACCACCATTCATTATTGAAATGTTGCTTGAAATTACTTTAACTGGGTTTGGTGACTAGATCTGAATAGCCAGGCATTTGCCCGCTTTCCTCTTTTCCCCATCTCCTTCCTTTCCTCACTTCCTTCAGTCTCACAACATCCACCAATTGGGGATGCCTTATCCAGGCAGTTGGAAGCAGTTGCGACAAAAAAAAATTTCGAGTGCAGCTTACACGTGGCAGAAGGGAAACTTTACCAAAACAATCTCAACCAATAGTTGAAAAGTGAGGTCACAATCAAAGCGACCAATAAGCGCAGACATAGCGTAATTTCCGTTTCGTATCTCAACCAATAGGAGCCTTTAAAAGTGATATCTTAATCAAAGCGGCCAATCGTGCAGTAATCGTCATTTCCGTTTCATCCGAAATCCACATTACAGCGAGGATAAAGAAGTTTCACTTTAAAAATCTTGTTTAAAATATAGTGAAATCAAAAAGTTACTATAATTATAAACGTAATTTCCTTGAAGGCGGCCTTCAAGGAAAAAGTCGAGCACATTAAAATGATTTTCGTTTTTCGTTCACAAGTCGTAAATTCGTAAAGATAATGTGGTAGAAATGACTCAATACGTAAATAACATGTAATTACTTACCTGCGGTCTTAAAAAACTATGCAAGCAATAACTGTTTTTTATAATAAGCAGTTCTAAATTTATATTAAATCTAAATTATTCCACACAATTATGTGATTGAACTTTGAAGATTAACAAACGAAAAAAAAAACAGTTTTTAAATGGAAACATCAATGCAAATTCATAATAAGTAAGTCTTAGGTTTCGATTATAGAAATATTAAATCTGTTTACTGCTTGAAAATGGAATCTATCTTGAATGTTTAGATTAAAATAATATTAGCAACGGTGTCCGGAAACTGGTTGTATAAGTAGACAGCACGAGATTAGAGCGCAATATTGCGGATGTTGTGCGTTTACAATTAACATTACATAGGTACTGTGAATGTATATTAATGCACTAAGTCAGCGGTTTTCAACCTTTTTGACTCTTACTACAAATTTGTTGTACCCCTTACCCTCTATCTTTCTTGTGTACACGTGTAATGAAAGACACGTTCATTTTTTAATTCTCTCATAATCGAGGGGAGGGACAATGCAATTTAAAACTTTTTCTCTGATTGCTTGAAACTTTTTGGTAATGATTTTCAATATTTTCCGCCCACGTTAAAAAAAATCATACCTCTGAATTTTAATACGAAAACATACAAACTGATTATAGTTCTTTAATTTCATGTGTAGCTAATGAATTCACTTATCTTTTGTCGATATCACATATTTGCAGGATTTATAAAAAAAATATTATAAAATCGTTAACTTCTACTTAATTACTTACAAATAAGGGAAAATTTTCCAAAATCGACAGTAAAGCAATCCGAGGTATTTTAAATAGTGCCATATTGTGGCAAAAAGCGATCCAATGGTTATTACATGAATTTAACAATTAAGTAACATATATATTTAGATGCTTAACCCTTCCGAATTTTCGAGAATATTCGCTTTTGGTGTCTCTAACAAAATGACATTTTACAAAAACTTTTTGTTATTACCGCTTCACAAATGAAAAAAACTGTATAAATGAAACATTTCTGAACGTAGTCGAATAGTAAAAAGTGTTTTAGAAAGGTTACAAAATAGGCTTTCAAATTATTATATTACAAATAAATATTATTAGCATTTGTAAATATTAAAATTTAGAACGCAAACATTAAAAATACGTAAAAATGACTCACGTGATGTTTTTATGTGAAAGCGGTACTAAAATCACAGATGATGTAAACAACAATACTTATTCTATTGTATATATGTGTAATAAACACTTTTGTTACCTCACTTTTTTATCATTTCATATAAAAATATTTAATAAAAATTTAAAATGTGGAGTGCGGTGGAGCAAATTTGCGCGGGTAAATATTTTTGTCAACTACACGACTGACAGCTGATTCCTGTTATGTATTTCCATAGACAACTTGATAGGCATGTGCAGCTTGATCTACTATCGACCTTTTACTTTTTGTTTTAGGGATGTAACTAAAACAATAACGGAGTAAGAATGATTTATATGGAAACACACGCGCTGACGTATAAACACGCTTATTGTACTTGACTGCTGTCCTATTTTTAACGCTTATATCTACTTACGTTGCGGAGGGGTTAAGAGATATTTCAAACGAAAAATTATTTAGAACCACATACTTCGCTTTCTGTCAATCAATTATACAATACGGCATTATAGGATGGGGCGGTACATATACAAATCAAACATAAACAATTTGCATATCTCAAAAACTAATAATAAAAACAATAAAAGAAAACTCTACTCATATTCATCAGAACTGTTATTCAAACAATTTAAGGTCAGAAAATTAAGTGCATTATACTTTTAGCATGCAACATTACAAATTTATAAAGATAATATTCAAAATAAAGTTTCACCCTTTAAAAATAACAGAAATCTTAGACAAACATCAATACTTCCTATTCCAAAATGTAAAAAAAACAATAGGACAGTTAAATCATAAATATCTCGGAGTTAATTTTTTTAATTCACTACCTGAAAAAATCAGAAACATGAACAGTAACATAAAAAAGTTTAAAACTCAGCTAAAAATTATACCGAAAATTTGAACTGATTAAAAAATAATAAATTAAACCAATATAATAACACCCCTCATACACACAAGCCCTGCTTATTTAGGGGGGTACATCAAATACATGCAGGGTGTTATGGACGTACTTGACTTACTTTAAGCAGTGATTTCTGACATTATTTGGAGTAAAAAATGTAAACGAAATTTTGGTCTCCGGTGACTATTTTTTTTCAAGATTCTTTTCTTCAAAATCAAACAAAAAAAATTCTTCCGCACTTCGTCACTGGTCACTCAGCCGAGAATCCGACCAACCCCTTACCCCGCCTCTAACTGTCCAACACCTACCATTTTTTTATGTTTTTGTAGAAAAAATAATGAAAAAAAAACATAAAAAATGTCACCGGAGACCAAAATTTCATTTACATTTTTTACTCCAAATAATTTCAGGAATCACTGGTTAAAGTAAGTCAAATACGTCCCTTAACATCCTGTATATTATGTAATTAATTATTGTATTAAATTTATTGTAATTTATGTATCTTTTTGTAAATAAAAAATAAATAAAAACTAAAAAATAAAAAAAGTCACACAAAAACCATGAATACATTTTTATACAGAGTATAACACAACTTCGGGATTTTTTTAGCCAGTGATTCTAAACGCGAAATTGAAAAAAATCTGTTCCACGTTTTTTTTTATTTCGACAAAAAAATTTCGTGCTCTACATACACAACTCCAAACTCACAAAGTTTTGAGAGGATGAATTTGTTTAACGTCAAAACATTTTTTAGAAAAAGAGTTTCTCATGTGTCAGTAGTGAAAATAAAAGCCCGATTTCCCGTTACACCCTATAATCAATCGTTTAATGTATAATTTTAACATTGACCCCTGAGCTTGGTTTTGCAGAGCAAAGTTTTACAATGTTTGACTCAATTTCACAGCTGAAACCTTAAACTTTTAAAACCTACATTCGTGCCACGATATTGCGTTATACCCCCATTTTTGCTTCGCGTACCCGTACCACAGGTTTAAAACCACTGCACTCAGTGAATGCAGAAAGCAGTCGTCATCGGTGCTGATTTTTACTGAAAGGGTTTCCAAGGATTTCCGGAAACCTATTTTTGAATGTCTTTTTTAATAGACTTTCATGTGAGCAATGTGAATTTGAATTATTGGCAACATTATATTCTTGAGGAAAGTAAAATCAGTAACTTATAATACGCGAATATATAAATACAGGTATTTTTTGTTTGTTTTATTTTTTTATTTTCATTATTCATATTTGATACAAATGATTTAACACGGTTTTCGACTTCCAGATTAGGCACATGCTCTGTTATGAGAGTAGAAATTTATAGTACCTACACATTCATGAATTTATTGCAATTCTTTATAAATGTATTACCTACCTTTAAATTACTTACTCTAAGGCCATTCTACTTTGTATTGTCATCTAACCCGTATCAGGATCAATAATAATTAGAATTAAATGTCTATAACTTTTAGTTCAATTCTTCGCATGCTAGCAAATGCTATTGTAACTACTAAATATTGGAAGAATTTCGCGGTGGAAATTTTTTTTTTTTTTACGGAAACCCGTTTATACAGTAATTGAATGACCCCTCGTTTTATAAGATTGTGTTGTGTCGAGGGCAGAGAACATCTGATGGCTGAGCTCATAAGCATACTGCCGGCTTTTTCCGCTGCCATGATGTGCAGTGAAGTGTGCAGTGGACACTGAGCTGAGCAGTGAGCAGTGTGAGCAGTGTGAGCAGTGCGCAGGTGGGTCCGCAGCACGTCCCTTCGGGGAATGGCCGTAATGGCGGTTAAATCGGCACACGGGCAGGAATGCCATTCCGGGACATGCGCATTGCGCGTTGCGCGGTGACAGGAGAGCGATTTTATTAAGTTCGTAACATGCAATTCGAGTAAAATAACTAAAGATTGAACAAGAATCGCAGCACCAATTCTTAACCTTTCCATTTAAAAATAAGATTACCTCCACACAGGAAGCCCTTAGGAAAACCTCATTATTATTTTCCTTATATTGGCGAAAGAATTCGTTTTAATTAGGTGCTATGGCATTTCCAAAAGGGGTAGGTAGTAACCAATGGCGTAACGAGGGGGGGCGGACCGCCCCGGGTGCTACCCAAACCCCCTTTGGGGTTACACATCCCTCGTGCCACTCGACTAAGATATTGCATACACGTCACCAAGATATTGCATACACATGAACCCTGTCTGTTATTTATATTTTCGTATCTCTGTGGCTCCCCGTGGAGTGCCCCGAATTCTGTATCGGTCGGTCGTTTATAGGCGGATTAGCCTGTATTCTGAAATTCCCTAGCCACTCCCCCCCCCCCCCCCCCCCACCCCACCAGGATGGACCAATTTTACAATTTTATGAAGTCGAAATTAGCTTTTTGAATTTCTCAAGTTAACTTTAATTCGGGGGGGGGGGGGGTGACACTACGCCCCGGGGGGTGACATTCGCCCCGGGTGCCACCCATGCTAGCTACGCCACTGGTAATAACCCCTAGACGTGTTATCAAGAAGAAAGAAAACTGACGTTAACAATTTACCTACATCCTTTCGACTTCTCGGCCAATTGAATTGATTTTCTGATCAAGATAGGTAGATATTCGTTATTTGATAAAAGTTTTATGAATTTCACCCGAATTAAGGAAAATGTCTAGCTGTCCTCCGTTAGCTACATCCTGCATCAATTTGAACAAGCAGTATTTTTCGCTTATAATGACGGGAATAGGAGTGATTTAAATTTCGTGTGATTTTTCGTCACCCGGTAAAGTAGAGTGTGTTTTTAGACAGAAAGAAAAAAAATTTCAAAAAGTGTCACAATCAAATAATAATTCATCCAGCGATTTTAAAAAAATCGGGTCAACGCTGCAACAAAACCATGGGTAGCGAAAAAAAGAGCCAAAAACGCGTGTTCGATTGTGCACGTAAAAATATACAGTAAAACTAATCCAGCAAGCAAGTTTCTGAGGCTTTACTGTAGTCACCAGTCATCAGTCACCAGTCATTGGGTACGGGGTCTGCATTATCCATGAACCAGGCTGAACCGTGTGCTGTGGGCTGTCTGCAGTCTACAGTCTACAGTCTGCAGCCCATGCTACATGGGAGACACAAATCTCCCTTCAGGAGATTAGATCTCCCGCAGTATCATCGCGCATCCTAATGAGTCTGGAGGGGCATACAATAAACTGTACACTAATCATATGTACACACCCAGCAAGGGTTCCCAATCGGTCGATCCCAATCATTTTTTTTGATGACTAGGTATACAATTTTGAATTTAGAAGCTATGTTAAATATAAATATAAAAAGAAATAAACAATGTTTTCTCAGTCCTCTTCATTAGATGATCCTGTTCTGAGGCCAACCGGCACAGGATCTTATTATACTTTTTTTTTTATTTGGATAGAGGATTTTCAGCGACTTCTAAGGGTTTTTTTAGCGAATTCATGCTTTGGATAGAGTTTTTTTTATTATTTTTAATTTATAAACTAACGTTTAGACAAGATTTTTATGCAAAGCACAAAGGGTAACAATTATTATAAGCAATAATTATCAGCCTGAAACACTCATCAACATTGAAAAATCTTCCGAGAAAAGATACTTGCCGCCAACGGGACTTGAACCCGTGTCCTTCTGATTGCCGGTCAGCTGCTCTTGACCACTGAGCTATGGGGGCTTATCAAATACCCGCCAAATAATTCAATATATACTAGTGTTTCATTCAACAATTACTGCTTATTATATTTTTTCCACCTGAAAACGACCAACTTTATTTTTGCGAGAGAGACATTGTAAGTGTTAAATCCCTCGCTAGGTGGCGTCGAGACAAATTATGACTACATTTTATTGGGCAAATACTTAAACTTGTCAAATATTAATAATAATTAAATATTAATAATAATTGTTCTTGTATTGTTTTGTAATTATAATTAATTTCTGGTAATTAATTTAATTTCTGGTCAATCCACGTTATGCAATTGCATAACGTGGATTGACCAGATGATCATTTGGGAAGTGTGTGAATAGGGTTTAGTTTTTCCTGTGGGGAAAATTAAACCCGGACATTTAAATCTGGTGCGTAAAAAAATATATTTGACAAGTTTAAGTATTTCCCCAATAAAATGTAGTCATAATTTGTCTCAACGCCACCTAGCGAGGGATTTAACACTTACAATGCTCTCTCGCAAAAATAAAGTTGATTGTTTTCAGGTGGAAAAAATACAATAAGCAGTAATTGTTGAATGAAACACTAGTATATATTGAATTATTTGGCGGGTATTTGATAAGCCCCCATAGCTCAGTGGTCAAGAGCAGCTGACCGGCAATCAGAAGGACACGGGTCCAAGGCCCGTTGGCGACAAGTATCTTTTCTCGGAAGATTTTTCAATGTTGATGAGTGTTTCAGGCCGATAATTATTGCTTATAATAATTGTTAGAGTTTTTTTTATCTACCTACCTAGATATTTAAAAAAAGGTTTGTATGATATTGGATGGGAGTGCTGTGTATTTATAACTTCTTATCTAAAGAGATAGAGATTATTCAATTACGATTACGTTTTTTGAAAAAAATAATCATTTTAATTTTTTAAATTTACAAGGGTGTCAGGGGGTATAGTCAAAATAGATGTTGGTCTAGCACAGTGATCAGTGGATAAATTTACAATATCGGATCGATAGGCGAACTTCGACGATTTTATATCGAGAATCCGAGCACGGTTGACAGAATATGTAAGAGATCGATATATGCCGTCAACACTAGTGGATCTGTCTGTGGATTTACAGTTAAAAAATTAAAAATACTAATAAATTAACAACTTCGAAAAGAAATAATACTAACTTTAATAAACATTGGCATTTCGCAATTACTTTTTGACACTAAACGGGAATTATTTAATGAGGTTAATCAGATAAACTAACTAACTAACTAACTAACCATCACGCCGTTTCCCCGCAGGGGTAGGCAGAGAAGACGGACCGCCAAACAACTTGGTCTTGGCACACACTCTTTGCCTCACTCACATTCATACATCGTCTCATACATTCTCTTCCATTATTCTGACTTTTGAAATGACCCGACTCAAGTATCTGATTCACTTGATCGTGCCATGTCTTCCTCGGGCGTCCCCGACTTCTTCTACCATTCACATTCGCGTCGTATATTCTTCTTACACTACTTCCTTCGTTCATTCGCTCTACATGCCCAAACCATCTGAGGGTCCCTTTCTTAATCTTACTCATTATGTTTACATCAGCCTTACATTCTTTGCGGATATCCACATTTCTCACACGATCATACATTGTTTTACCACACACACGTCTCAGGGATCTCATTTCAACAGCATTCAGTTTACTTTCATCCTTCCTCTGCCAGTTCCATGCCTCACTGCCATACATCAGGGTAGGTACCAGGACTCCATTGTGGACTGCTAGCTTCGCTTTTTTTGACAGTTTTTTATTAGCGCCAACGGCATTCAGTCCACCATTAATGGAGTTACCGGCATTCACCCTTCTTTCAATATCTCTTTCAGCCTTCCCATCTCTCGTAAACATACTACCCAGATACACAAACTCATCCACCTGCTCCAAGTATTCATCATTCAAAACTATGTTGCACACTGTTTTCGTACTCTCTCTTTGAAACACCATGACTTTAGACTTACTTACATTCATCATTAGCTCATTCTTCATACATACTTCGTTCATCCTAGATACGAAAGACTGTAGATCTTCCATAGTGTTAGAAATCAGCACCGCATCATCAGCATATAACAGGCAACATACTTTCAGATTACTCAATTTCGCGCCCAATCCCACCTCTTTCAATTCTTGCATACAATTATCCATGTATAGATTTAATAACCATGGTGACATTACGCAGCCTTGCTTGACACCTTTTGTGATGTCAAACCACCCCGTAAAACCACCGTTCACCCTAACACACGCAACGCTTCCCTCGTACAGAGACGCAATTGCCTGTATGAGATTTGTATTCACTCCATACTTGGACAAAACCTTCCATAGCTTTTTCCTGTCAACTCGGTCGTAATTAATAATTAGCATAACGAACGACATTATTAAAAAAGTTGTGAATATTGACAGGTTATCCGACACTGAGGACTCAGGAGCCGTCCTAAAATTGTCTTTTAGTTTAATTGACGGTAAAAATAATATTTTGACCGTGCTCGCAAATAACGCCAACTGATCATAGATGACTAAATTTGTCAATATCGTATTGATGTAGGGTTTTATCGATCGACCGTGCTAGACCTCCTGGACGAAGGACAAATTACTTTTGCTATATTCGTGCTTATTTATAACAATGGAGCGTTTTAATGGTCAAGTGCAAAAATGCAATTGCAAATATTCTTTATAGATTCTTACAAGAATTATTATAAAAAGTAGCTCCCAATCTCAAAAAGGTTGGGAACCTTTGCCGTATAGAACAACAGTAGAAAATATTATACATTGGTTTTGCTAGATATGTTTTTTTTATAATGAAGCTATAGTTTTGAAGAACTAATAAAAACCACAGCAAAAATTCTGTTAAGATTCTTGTTAGAAATTGGCCAGTTAAAATGAAAAAAAAAAACTAAGTTAAAAAGTAACTCTCCACTGTGAACAGATTGGGAACCGTTGCTATTTAGTTTACAGTCTGTTAATTTGCAGGTATGATAATCCTGATCAAATTATAATCACGCGTTTAATTCAATATTTGGCTAAAAAATTAATTTGATGAAAATTGATATTATCTATACATATATCAGCATTAATTACTTATTAGAATTCGGTACCAATTTTGGTTGGGAATCCGTGTATATGTCTGTAACACCGGTTCAATGAATTGGATTCCAAATATTAGGATTACTCGCTTTGAATTTAAATATCATTTTAAAAATTGTTTGGAGAATTATTTTGTTTTGAGATTTCAAGGGATAAAGAACCTGTCTATTTTAAACGGAAAATTATTTGAATTACCATTTTTAAAATTGGAACTGATTTGTCAAGAATTCATACTATCCGTGGCTGTTACGGGTTGTGCTGGGAATATATAAATAATAAATGGATATCTGTCGCCAGGAAAAAAATCCAGAAGAACAGAAATGCCGTAGAGAAATTGAGGAGCGTTTTCACGAAGAGAAATATCTACAAAAACTTTTATTTTCGTTGAACAATTTATGCTTTAAATGTACATTTAATTAACTTTTATGATGAATTATAATAAAAACCAATTCATTGGTGAAAATGCAAATATATTTAAAAAGATGTGGAAAAAGTGGAATTTTAACAACACAGAAATATACAATAAAAATAAAAAGTTTTCGTATATGAAATATCCCCTAAATTTTAGTTAAATGATAAAAAAAGAACTTTGCTTTATCGTTCTACTAGCAGACCCGGCCACACGTTGCTGTTGCTTACCCAACCTTTATAACCAAGGCCATCTGGTAATTTGCATACATATCCAATTCACACCGCCCGCTGCCCGCTGCCTGAATTGAATCTTTGAATTTCTCGACTTTTCTCTACGATAATATGCATGTATTATTTTTTATTTTTTTTTATTAAATAAAACATACAAAGAAGTTGCATTCCCAAGAGTTATCAAAACTCATTAAGGAATCGCCAATTGGTACATTTGAAAAGATAAACCCAACCCAACCCAATATGCAGACACAATACATAAAGAAAAAATTTACAAAACATTTTACAGAAGCAACATACAGACACAAACATATGATATAAACTTCACACCGCCCGCTGCCCGCTGCCTGAATTGAATCTTTGAATTTATCGACTTTTCTCTACGATAATATGCATGTATTATACATATAAACCTTCCTCTTGAATAACTCTATCTATTGGTAACAACCGCATGAAAATCCGTTGCGTAGTTTAAAAGATCTAAACGCACAAACAGCGGTAGCGACTTCATTTTATAGGTACTATGTAAAGAAGTATCTAACACATTTAAAAATTATTATAAATATTATAAAATAATTTTTTTAAACCTAACACCGACCGAGGAAAAGTCCATTAAAAAAATACAAAAGTAATTTATTTATTTATTTTGAATTTCACGCCCGGCTGGCCTAAAAAAAAACAAAATCGAAATCAAATCAATACCTATACCTAGGCAAAACATCTTCAGGGAATCAGAAATATAGTTTATTTTTTTATATACTCTATTTCTATAGTGTGTCATAATGTAACAATTATTTATAAAAAATGTATACGAAATACTAATACGTAACTTGAACCTGCCAACAAGAACAAATTACCAGGAGCACAGAAATATGATTGGATAAAATATCCATTTGGTTATTATCATAAATATTTATCGCTCATTGTGTAGTCGTTAAAAATTACATAGCGGGGAAACCATTTATTTAAAAAAATATATGTATGCTTTTTTTCCCACGGATTTTATAAATGAACAAATTGATATACTCACCAAACCGATCGTATTATGGGTCACGTTTTATGAAAATATCCCATTGCGCCAGAATGTAAGATCGGGCTTGCTATAATTAAAAAAAACTTGCACACTACCACAGAGGATAGATCTAGACTTATAGTTAGTCATAGACCAAAACGTAATGATTGACAATCAGAGGTGGGCGTAGACAGAGTGGAATACGGAATGCTGCCCCCCTTTGGAATGTCGTTGCGGTACATATTATTATTGGCAATTACCGTAAGTCTATCTGTTGCTTAAACCATAGACGAAAGCAATGCAGTTTAGATTGTAATGCATTGGAATGCATTTTGCCAAGGACGAATGCTTTTGTTACGGCTGGAGTTTGAAGTTCCACTGCGGAATTGAAAGCTGAATAAGCCAATTCTAAATATTTAAATTAGACTTTAGAGCAGGACTTCCCAATCAGGGGGGCACGCCCCCCTAGGGGGGCGTAGAGAAATGTCAGGGGGGGGGGGCGTAATAGCGAAATCGCCTTGCCGTCCATAGCAATTCAATCATAGCTTTAGCAAATACTGAACCCAGAATCGACCAACTGGTAGAGAGCATGCAAGCTTAAGTATCTCATCAGTACTTTAAAAGTGTGAATTTATTTTATTTTAAATTTTTAACTTTATGAGTAAAACCTCAAATTGTAATATTTAAATAAATTAAGACAATATAAGCGAAACTCAATCGAAAATCTGGAAACAGAAAAATCAGAAAAACATATTGACACCTCTGGGACTCGAACCCAGGACCTCTTGCTTTCCGGGCAAACGCGCTAACCACTGCGCCACGGTGTCGATATGAAATTCGGTCATGTTTAACTATACCATACTTCGACTAAAAACCACCTACATTACCTTCATTTTCTTTAACTTTATTTAAATATTACAATTTGAGGTTTTACTCATAAAGTTAAAAATTTAAAATAAAATATTCATCCTAGATTTGCAGAAAAGTCGATAGATGTCGCATATTAAATAAAATGGATAAAGATTTACCCAGACACTATCTAGAGAGCATTTAGTTCGGGTTTGAATCTTGCAAGCATACATAAAGATAGTTGCCAATAATATATGCGTTAAAGAAAATGAAGGTAATATAGGTGGTTCTTAGTCGAAGTATGGTATAGTTAAACATGACCGAATTTCATATCGACACCGTGGCGCAGTGGTTAGCGCGTTTGCCCGGAAAGCAAGAGGTCCTGGGTTCGAGTCCCAGAGGTGTCAATATGTTTTTCTGATTTTTCTGTTTCCAGATTTTCGATTGAGTTTCGCTTATATTGTCTTCATTTATGTGAATTTATTTGTTCTAAAATTACTTTGAAAGTTGTTAGACATTATCCAATTATAAAAATATAATTTAATTAAATAAAAAATAATAATAATAGAATAATATGTATAATTAAAAGAAAACTAAGAAATTTTAAACGTAAAAGTAATTACTCTAAAAGTAATTACTGTTTTACATGTAAAAGTAATTACTGATTAAAAGTAATTACCGTTTTAAATGTAAAAGTAATTACTGATTAAAAGTGTACCTACTCTTCTTCTATTAAAGATCCATAATAAATAAATATATTGTATCTGTATTTTACCTATTCGAAATTCAAATAAATACTTTAGTTAATATAAAAAAATATGATTCTTATTTTTGTTGAAACTTAGTTAATGGGGGCATGAAAAATTTTATTTTTGTTGAAACCCAGCTTTAGAGGAAACCGGGTGCACGTTTTCTCCCTATGTTATGCTTTTTAATCAGCTACTTCTTATAGAAGTTAGGTCCCTCCAAAAATCGTAAAAATTGCCTGGTTTGAACGACACCAACAGACGTTCAGTATTAACTAAACAATGTATTTAAAAAAAAGCAAAACGTACAGACATAGAATATTTTCTTCAAACACAGTCGGTAAGAAAATCTTAAAAATCGGTCCAGTTTTGGAGGAGAAAAATGGGGAATACAAAACCTCGATTTTGACGATTTTAGTATTTTCAGCCCGGGGTGCAGTTTTTACGCCCAAAATTGCAAGGGGTAACAGCGACAGTGACGGTAAATTATCAGTAACTATTATTAAAATTTCTCGGCGACTGTGTTTCCTCTAAGAATGTGATACAAAAGAAATCACTGAAAATAAAAATAATTAAATTACGCACGAAACTCAAAATCAGGGGAATGCATTAACTAATAATTTTATTGTTTTTTCTATAGCACTGTTATTGTAGTACAGAATGGTTTTATTCATCATATTCATTATTTGATATTGCATCAGTAATTTAATACAGTGTTACGATTTTGGTCTATAATGCAAACTTTGTTTCCCGTTATCTTATTGAACTTGCAATAATGAATAATGTAACTCTTTGACGCTTTTAATATTCTTGAGAATGGTTTTTTTCTGCTCGATAATTCAGTTTGATGCATCCGATTCGTTTTCCTCTTTTGTTCAAAACAGTGACTGTGCTTCTGAAAACGAATTGATACATAACTTGGGAACTACATACACCGAGATGAAGGATTATTCTTTGCTTAGAATTTCAAAAGTTTAGACCTAGGGTCTATACCTAGAACCAAGGAAGCCAGTAAGGAACTATAAAAGATCTTGGCTATCACAAAGTAATATTTATGAAGCAAGGTTCCCTTAGTTATTATATTATTCCTAATCGCTGTGTTTTAATGCAATGTGCACACGTTTTCAGAATTTCACCATGATAGATTACTGCAAATCTGCCAGTGATTTGTGAAAATCTTGTGTCCCGAATATAAAGATTCGATGGAATTAGATTTCTTAAACTTTATTTGATTCAAGTATCGACGTAAAGATTCCATAGAATATGCTTGCAATTCTTTGTACCTTGTGAGGTTGATATTATAAATATAAATTAAATAGGATTTTATTTATTCGTTACACTACAACTACCTCAAAAATACAACATTTATACAAAGTAAACATGCTAATATGATTGAAATTTATTAAAATTTACAATCAGGCTATATAAAATAAAGTGTAAACTAATCAATGCTTTCAAAAAAAGTTCTTTCGGTGCTATTCAAATTTCTTCTGCCATTGCATAATGGTTACCCAAGCTGTGTATATTTTGATAGGAACTAGGTAGGAACTGGGTAGAAACTGGGTAAGAACTGGATAGAAATTGGGTAGGATCTGGATAAGAACTGGATATGAACTAGTTAAGAACTGGATAAGAACTGACTAGAAACTTAAGGGAACGTACCCATACTACGTGACACGTTTAGGGGGGGGGGGTCTTCAAAATGTCACGCTCCATACAAATAAGTGGCGGGTTGCTTAGGGTTTTGGTCACCGGGGGGGGGGGGGGGGGGGGGTTAAAAATTGCAAAAAGTTGGTCACGTAGTATGGGTACGTTCCCTAAGAACTATAAAATAGGCAGGTAATAGGTAGGAACCAGTTTGGAAGCAAAGTAGAAATCAATGGGCAGAAATATAAAAGAACTCAGATAGGAACAAAGTAGTATAATTAAGCACGTTATATAGTTGAAGATATTCATAGTATCGTATCTGGTGAAAGAACGCCTTCCAGAATCGAAACCTTAACAGCTAGCTTATCGTTAAGTACGATTTGATATACTAAACAGCGTATACACAAACAGTGGATAAAAGATCAAAAATATTTTATTTTTTAAAGTTCGTTTGTTAGTTCCCCCTTCTGCCGCATGCAAATATAAGCGTGCCAAGATGTGCATTATACAAAACAATGAACTTGCTACTTAGGTGGCTATAATTGATAATTATTCCTCAAGGGTGAGTAGGCAGGAGGAGATTATTGCTGGTGCTGGTCGAGGGGCAGTCAGGCTCTACAGGTGAATTCATTAATCTCACAATATTATACTAAAAGTCCTGACTATCACGCGAAGGGTTCGGAGCGCTTAGATAAATTACACGTACACCAAACGGGGAAATAATTGTTATAATTGATAATTGATGTAGATACAGCATGTAAGGATTGCAAGCATATTCTATGGAATCTTTACGTCGATACTTGAATCAAATAAAGTTAAGAAATCCGATTCCTTCGAATCTTTATAATCTGGACACAACATTTTCACAAATCACTGACAGATTTGCAGTAGTCTATCACGGCGATTATGAATAATATAATACCTATTAAGGGAGCCTGATTTGTACCAACACCTCTGCCATGAGTGGTTCACTACATTTAGTGATTTAGAAGGGGTGCCCGAGTTCATGGGGTGTGGTTTGATTAGGTCTTGGTAGCGAATGCGTTTGCCCAGCTACTGCGTAGCTGGCCGGATAGGCAGAGACTGGTTGGGGGAGAAATAACCTAGATCTCTCCAGCCGGACTATTTCGATTCATCGGCTTACACCGCCATGGGAAGGATGTATACATCCGTCACTCCTGGACATATTGACCCTCAGATTCCTTTCACTAAAAATACTCTCCACACAGCATCCCGAAAGATGGCATAGGCCCTGAGGGAAATTTTTTTCTCAGGGCCTCCCGTGTGAAGCTAACGTAAAAAAACTGTGAAAAAATGAGAAAAATCTTTTAAAGTATCTAGTAGGTAAGTAAAAAGTTCACGAACTTACATTTTTATTGATTTTTATTTTATTTATTTTTTTACATGCGCAATTTATTTTTACATTGGGTACATGATATTTACAATTTTTACACTAGGATGTGTGATAAGCAATAGGTTGCAAAAGATAAGTTCTTACATTATGTACAGTGGTTAACAATCGTTGAATAAAATTTAAAAAAATTATTACTTTAGAAAACTGATATTATCAGAAATAATACCTTAACATAAAAAAAATGTTTCAAAAGGTTTTAAATATCGAATTTGTTACATTAAAATATCAATTGAACTGGCTAGTTTGCTATGAAATTTATTTGTGAATGGTCACATTTGTGAAGATGCTCTCAGTAACACCCTGGCGTAAGACCACCATTCAGAATTGAAACGTTGCTTGAAATAGCTTTAGCCGTGTTTGGTAACCAGATATGAATAGCAAGGTACTTCCCTACTTTCCTCTTCCCCATCTCCTTAACCTCACCACTACCTTCAGCCGGACTACATAACCCAATGGAGATGCCATGCTGACAGGAGCAGCTGGTGGGACTCTTGTAAGGGTATTCATATAAAAAATAATAATCATAGAATTAAACATAGAAATAGGTAGGTCATAATGCGTAGTGTCTCTCAATAATACTCATAATGTCTAGTGTCTCTGACGAATACTCGTATTATAGTTACATCGCGTCCCAAACAATAATTGGGACAATCGGCTAATTTACTCACTCAATTTATACTATTATAAGTGTTATAATATTAGTACTGAAAAAATTGCCGGATTAAAACGTCTATACATGTATATAATTGGTCTATCCCATAGACATGTGAATATTAGTAGACCTGCCCTAAGTGATAAAAGCGTATTATTTCCCCCCCCCATACCGGTTCCATTGGAACAGGCTGAGGTTGAATATGGCTTCGCGTGAATCTAAAAAATGTGACGTCATCATTCTTCTGCGAGCCAGCGTATAGCGCTCATCGGTGCATTTAACGAAATAACACCGCAAAAAACATGGTTTGTGTTTTGAAAACGGGTAAATATATACTACCACTCGAGATACATGGCGTGTGCTCGTCGATGTTTACTGGGGTAAGTAAATTATGAAACATTTGTAAAAGTGTCCTAACTAAATACGGCAACAAAATATTGGAGTCTGAAAATAGGCGAACTTTAATTTGTTCATTACGCGGCGAGAAATTCGCGCTCCCATGTAAAAAGGTCTATTCATTCAAAAGCAGAGTTTACTTTTAAGAACTAAATGGTGATAGTATAATGCGAGATGCCTATATACTGTCATATCGAGTTATTGACGAATCACATATCTCCAAAGTCATCTTCCCGCTCTGCGCCCCGCTGTAGTTGTTGTCTACCCCTCACCTTTATGTTCTGGTCTAGTAATATTCACATGTCTATGGTCTATCCCATTTTAGAACTTTGAGAGATTTACAGACGGTAGAAAATGCTTTTATCATTACTATACAATGCAACACATACCATTTCCATATACCTAACACTTACAGAAAACATTAAAAATTGTGTTCTAATCATTGAACTACTAATAAAATGCACGTATGCCCGCTAATTTTGAGTAGACATATCTGCGTATAATGGTGACATCGCATAATTGGACACACCTGAACAATAATCAAGAACCGTCAATAATTACCGAAGAATGTTGACCTATTTCTTTTGGTCCCTAGCCAAAAAAATTCGGAACAAGTGGATTACAAAATCTGATTTTCAAAGCTTATTTTCCTAAAATACGGTATTTTCTACACACACAATATTTAACCAATAAGACTCATTTTCTTATGAATATGATAATGTAATATTGTGACATTACGATGAAAACATGCACCAGGATATCGTGTTTCACAATATAAAATAAGGTCCTTCCTAAAGAGAAAGACAGTTACGTTACGCCAAACGCGTGCCCAACATTTGTACAGGGTTGACATTTGTCAAAGTCCTGTTAACAGTTATTTTATAATCTATTTTCAGCGTAAATTGGTATCGGGAATGTCGATATTCAGATCCTGCCTTTGCATCGGGCGAGCACAGATAATATAGCTGTTTCATACCAGACAGGATCTCACCGTTTTGCATATCTACCAAACTATTTGTTTTAAACACTTCACACAGTTTAAATTTAATCAGCGAGAAACTCTTGAGCGTAATTCACAGTCCAAACAATCCTGTATCAACACTTCAATCTCCGCATACATTTGAATGTTTAATGGGAAATGTGCATTTAAATATAATTATTGCGTACATTATCACAGGTCGGTCAATCTTGAAAACGATAAATCAACTTGCTGACATTGAATTGATACTAGTAACACCAGGCTGGCTTTAGAAGCAGACTGGATCTGGACTGCTGGGATATCCGGTGTTAGTTCTCATGTCAGTCTCCAAGTTTTGATGGAATATCTTGTACACGGTAAATTGTAATACAACTTCCTGCGTCCTGTTAGTTCTATTTTCCGGTTGTTGGTTTATTTGTCATTAGTTTCTGTGGCAAAGTTTGTGCATGATATAAGTATATAGTCCTCCTCACTGGGGTTTTCTGCTTTGACGCAGCCAGTATTTTTATATTTTTGTTTTTAATTCCCTTTTTTTTTTACAGTAGCTCCACACAGGAGGCGTACGAATCCATCCCTCCCACTGCGGTGCAAGATGATGGGTCAAGAGAGTTCAGCTGGAGAGGTCTAGGTTAGGTCTCCCTCAATCAGTCTCTCCCAATCCGGCCTCTCACGCAGTAGGTGGCAAACGCATTCGTCCCAAGACCTAGACAAACGCCGGCACCTTTGCTAAGTCAACAAATGTATCGAACCACTTGGTGTAACCTATGACAGGGCTGTTGACTATCCAAAAAATGGTTCGCGGGGAGGCGGTACCCATACCCGCCTCCCAAATTTATGTATTTACAATTGTTTTCAAAATGTTTGCATTTTGATTACAGCTTTGTTCTCTCAGCCATGTGATTACTAACAAACTATGTTCCCGCGATTTTTCACGGTTCTGCGTTAGTACCTACACACTTTAATAAAATATTATTTTATATATCATTGAAGAAGAAGGTAACAATAATAATTTATTAATTAATCAAAGAGAACAAGACACAGAAAAAGATAATGGTCGCAACTGGGACTTTTACCATTATCCTTTTCTGTGTCTTATTCTCTTTCATATTTTCGTTTAGATTATAATTGTTATCTTCTTCTTCAATGACATATTACAATGATGGGAATAGTCTTCAAAAGTTATAAGAAGAGAGTTTTTCTATTTATTTTATTTCCCGCATTCTTCAACCATACAACATTCTGTAAATTGCAAATTGAATACAATTCAATTAAATGAAGGCAATATTAGCGAAACTCAATCGAAAATTTGAAAACAGAAAAACCAGAAAAGGTAATGGTCACATCTGCTAATATTGTCTTCATTTAATTGAATATTACCATTTGACGTTTTTACTCATTAAGTTAAAAATAAAAATGAACAAAATTCTGTGAATTGTCAACATAACTCTAGTAGAGGAGGATTGCGTAGGAAAACTGCTATCAATATCACATTTGTCAGCAGTTTTCCAAAACAAAAAAATTGTATCAAGATTCCGCGGGTTTCCGGCGCCATCGCCAGGAATAGCCCGGCGCCCGGTGCGGTGGCGGATTCGCAAGACCTTCATTCATCAGCGGCAGAAGCCGTCACCGGCCGTCACCGCCTTCAGCGTCACGCCGTCATGTCACCGGGCTTAGCCCTGGCGCAAATTGAGCCCAGTCCACGCATGTCCACGCACAGCACCGCGTGACCGAAACCCAGCCTACGTACACGTTTTTTTAATAGTAGCGCATATTTAACACAGCCCACACCCACACCATACCCAACCCACTTCTCGCAGTATGCGAGATGACAGCAAGGCAACAACTTCTTGTCGATTTACAATCTGAGTCTGAGGATGACAAAAGATTCATATTGCACCTACTCAGCAAAAAAAAGAAAAAAAAAGTAAAACGAATGAGTATTTACGAAAAAGAGAGGGTCATGGGGAGTTTAAGTTATCCAGTGAAGTTACAGATGGTGTGTTTAAAGAATCGTTTAGGTTACACAGAAGTCTGTTTAGTGAGGTTCATGAAATAATTAAAATAGTGCGTTTTGAGGAGGATTTCGTCATTTTATCGTAAAAATAATGATGCCATTCAATTCCTTGGCCTTGTATTAGTCTGACTGCATATATAAACTCAATTTAGCCCATTTTGGAAATAGTCAATTTGCATTATCACCCCACAATAGGGACAAAACTAGGGACACACGATCCACGAAACTGTGTCGAAAACACAACACGCCCAAGCGCGACGAAGCTTGGGACTTGGGACTAGACTGGCCGTGGAATGTGTTTAATATGCGCCGCTCCAGCAGAAACCATGGTCTACAAAATGACCACGCGTGTGCTGTGCGAGAACTGTGCGTGGACTGGGCTCAATTTGCGCCGGGCCTTATGACGGCGACGCGGTAGCGACTGACGCGATTGACGCGATAGCCAGCGGTCAATTAGTTTGGGCAGTTATGTTATGATTTACGCAACCGACTGCTATCGTGTGATGTCCTTTCCAATGAAATGTATACAAAGTATCAGTTAAATTGCGTTGTGGGCGTGTGCGTGTGCTTAAATTATACTCAATTTTCTTTACTTATTTAAAAAAAAAAAGAATACAATATTCAGTGGAATCCGTTTATAATGACATATACGAAGGGATATGACAAACACGTCATACTAAGCGGACGTCATACAAAGCATTTTGTAGAAAATAAACAACCTCCTGTTTTTGTTAGGTATACGAGTACATGTATGTATTTATTTGAACAGACTTCGTCTGGTGTCACGTGAACCTCCCGAACACTGGCGAAGAAGTTAGGAATCATGACAGTCACTATAACCGACATAATTTTCCATGAAATTAGGACATAATTTATTAAAAATGGGTCATAATAAGCGAAGTCATTAAATCTGACTTTGTTATAAAGAATTTTATACCAAAACCAAATTTCGCTGCGTAATTACTTTATATTAAGCGGTTGGTCAATATAGGCGGACTATTTTTTTTCTACATGAATACCTCACAAGAGTCCCAGCGGCTCCCGTCTGGAGGCAGTGAGGTATGGGGTATGCTGTGAGGCTGAAGGTAGTGGGGAAGGGAAGGAGATGAGGAAGAGGAAGGTCACCAAACACGGCTAAAGCCATTTCAAACACCGTTTCAATTCTGAATGGTGGTCTTACACCAGGGCGATACTAAGAGTATCTTCCACTCTGGGACGTGCCGCAAATATACTATATATTAGGTCCTTACGTATGAAATTGGCGTTTTGTATGGGAGGAACATAAAGTCGATTTTTTTAAATATAATATATTTATTTAATCAATGTATGTACCATTGCTATCTATGCACTTTTGCCATCTCATAGGTAGTTATTTTTTTATTTATTTTTATTATTAAGTTAAAAGAAACATAATATTTCGCTTTCTTAACTTAAATACAGAGCATATATAGTACAGTAGTAAGAAGTAATATTTTTAATTTTGTTCCAACATTTTGAGTTTAAATAGTTTTTTTTTAAAGGTTTTTATGTTATTTTCCGTTTTGAGGCTATCTGGACTCGTATAGTTCATTGATCCCTTTACTAAAAAAACCATTCTTATCTAAAATAAAATCTATGAAGGCGGTTTGGACTGCCCCATCTGAGTTGAATTTTTTCCCTTGCAAGAAGTTATCCAAATTTAAAAAAAAAATGGTAATCTGTTGGGTCAAGGTCCGGAGAGTACGGTGGATGTCTTAGACATTCCAATTGAAGCTCCTCTAATTTGGTAGCCGTCTGTTGTGCAGTGTGTGGTCTAGCGGTCAACGCGCGTTTGTTGATTTGCTTAACTCAATTCGTGAGGTACCCACCTTTCAAGCTTTTTCACCTTCCCAATTTGCTTCAAGTGGATTAAAACAGTTTTATTACTAACACCGCAACCTGCAGCTAACTCGGACGTGGTTTGTGATGGATCCGCTTCCACAATAGCCTTCAATTCTTCATTATCAACTTTGGTCTCCGGCCGTCCACGGGGCTTGTTCTGCAGGTCGAATTTTCCAGAACGAAAACGTTGGAACCGAAAACGCAGTGGCGTAGCGAGGGGGGGGCGGACCGCCCCGGGTGCCACCCGACAGCGGGGTGACACACGACCGTGGAAAAAAAAATTACGAAGGAAATGGAGTTCTACAAATTAAACTTGATAACAATAAATATAATTTACAAAGGGTATTGTCACCAAATTATTGTATACATGAACACGGTCTGTTATTTTCTTTCATATGTTCCCCCGTGGAGTGCCCCAAATTTTGTGTCTTGGTCTTTTATAGGTGGAGAAATCTGAAATTCTCTAGCCACCCCCCCCCCCCCCTCACCCAGGATAGACCAATTTTATGAAATTAGCGTTTTAAATTTTTTCTCAAGTCAACTTTAATAGGGGGGGGGGAGTGATACCACGCCCCGGGGGGGTGACATCCGCCCCGGGTGCCACCCATGCTAGCTACGCCACTGCAAAAACGCACTGTGTTTTGAAACACAAATAGGTACATGAGTAAATATCTCTATAAATTTGAATTTTGGAATTCCTAACCAAAGAGAAGATATTTGAGATCAAAGTTGCCAGTACGGCAAAACGCCAATTTCATATGTAAGGACCTAATATTATTTTAAATGAATTAATCGTGAAATAACACAAATTAATCAAATAAAATTTATTTACCCACGCCGGGATACGATCCTGCGACCTTCGGATTGCGAGTCAAAAGCCTACAATATATGTATAAGCACCGCACAGCAATCCCAACTTCTTTCAACCATCTGGAGCCAGAGAAACTAGGGCATACCTACCCTATTGGGGCGTATGTTGTGGGACTGAAGTTAATAAAACTAAGCTGAAGGAAAGGATGAAGAGAAATGCGGGGTAGTACCTTTGCTATTTAGATAATTGGGCTATTCACCAAACATGGTCAAAGCCATTTCAAGCAACGTTTCGATTCTAAATGTTGGTCTTTCACCAAGGCGATACCGAGACTATCTATGTACTACTCTGAAACGTGCTGCCAATATACTATATTTTATAATATTATTTAAAAATAATAAATTATGAAATAACACAAATTAATCAAATAAAATTAAATTGCGCATCATCATAAACGTCCGTATACGTATCTAAGAACCAGAACTACTCAACTACGAAGGCGTGAAATTTTACAAATAATCAATTCTTTCTTTTACAGATTATCAAAAAACAGGAGTTGTAGATAATATCAATATCAGAATTTAAGGGTTACGTGAAAACGCTTTTGCTGTGTTTGGAGACCAGGGAAGATACTTCCAGCTCCCATCGGTCTCCCCACATACCCTAATTAGAGTGCTTAGACCCACAGTCGTAAGCAATTGGAACTTGGAACTGTGCAGTAAATCTTGTCATAAAACAACACATCGGCTGTCGATCATTTTTATGCTGTTTTCTAAAAGACAAACAACGGAATAAATATGAATCTCCAAGAGGTCACTTCTTTAAAAATATTCCTTCTACTTTGAATAAAGGTCTCCTATGCTATTATTTGCAAGTCATATATATCCAAAGAATTACACATACAACCATTGACGTGGGTATACTTGGTCGAAGCATACAACCAATAAAGCATTGCATATTGTATCCCACAATATGAATGGTATACCAATAAAACAGACACAAAATCACCTCTCTAAAAGCTTTTGTAGTAACAAATAAACATTCTAAATTTCCAACTTAGAATAATACTCCTGTATTAAATGCCTTTCATCTTTTTACTAGGAACCAGAAACCTTTAATTTATCTTTCCTCTTAAATACATTGCAGATGTTGTCCTTTGGAAGTCGACATCAATGTGATAAATGCGCCAAGACACTTTTGGGCTTTTACACGACACTTCTTTTCGTCCAGTTTCCATGTGAATCGTCTTTTCATATGGATTGGGATGGGAAAAAGTACAAGTTCTATTTTGGTACCGATTTTCGTACAGTTTAAGATGGCGGACATTATTAGACATCTGTTGTCTGTGATTGTTTTACGTTATGTATGTTGCATTTTTATTTCGATTTGTATTTAAAATATTGATAAAAAGACTGTAATAAATAAGTGTACCGATTATATACCGATTTTGAAAGTGTATTTTTGTTCGGTATTGTATTTTTGATGATTGGTTGACGGCAAATGTCTGCTTGCTTTCATGTTATCTATGCTTACGTTCCTTTTTGACGATTTTGTACAATCCTATAATATTATTTCTTCTCTAATGGCGTGAAATAACTAACTGCAAGAAATCGTCCGTTATAGTTCTGTTTCGGTATAGTTTCAATAAGGGAATCGGTGTGAAAATTATCTCCATTAATTATTTATTATTATTATTTCCATTACTAAGTAAGTTGTTATGGTGTACATGTTACCACAACTTGGTAACATGTACACCAAATGCAAGGAACGTATGTATATATGCACATTTTACAGTATTTGTTTCACGTTGAAAATGTCCAATTTCTAGTTGAACTGGCTCTAATAGTGGTACTTTACTGCCTATTGTATTGGAGTAATAATTGGCATAGTTACACAGAAAATATACTATCCATGATATGTAACTATGCCAAACACGCTAATGCGAATAGCAATGTAAGGTGTCACTATTAGGCTAGCTTTACACTTGTAAGTAAAATTTACGACTTAACGGAAGTTTTTGACAAGTTACTCACAGGAGCGTTTACATATGCATCCAACTTATGGTAATTAATGCTCACGAAAGTTATTCGGAAGTTTCACCTGTACAAATAATGCTCATGCGATCGTTTACATCTGTAAATTTATTTGCAGTAAGATGGCTTCCTGTCAACAACGATCTGTTACTGTCAAATTTACGCGTTTTGTCAATAAAGACGAAAAGGCCCAAATAAAATATTGAAATAGAATTTGGCTTTAATTAAACAATTATCCACGTGCTCTTGTGCCGTCAAAAGCGGAAATTAATGGAGTTCTTTCATTTTATCCGAATGACAGCTACCTGACAGCAACCGAATTCGAATTCAAACACGTAATGTTAAAAACAGAAAAAAACGAGTGTGCTTTAGAACACATGACTGAAGTAAAACTTCACTAACTTATATCTCCCTCTCAACTTCCGTTCGCCTCGCCCGATCACACTTTTCATAACGCTCTCGTCACGCATTCACCAGCTTACTCCCCAAGTCAAGCGTGCTTAAAGAAGTTTTACTTCAATAAATACTAGTTTTATACGAAAATAACTGTCTTTTAATTTTTGACATCTAGCAAACGGCGCATTTTGGTACCATTTCTTGCGGCAAGTCTCTCAGCTAATCAAACTGATTTATTTTATAAGCTGTAAGAAGGCTGGAAGTTCGCGTGAACGCCATTAGACCTATCAAAAAACTAGCGAAAGAACGGCTACTGTAACTTGCTATAAATTACGTGAAGTGACTTTTGGTGTCTTTTACATTGGTAATTTTGCCATAAATAACTCTCGTGAGCGATTGTAAAGCAAGCCTTAGAAAAATTGAAAAGTAAATTACATTAATTTTAGAATATTCGGGTAGGCACTTATCTATCTTCCGGTCTCCTTCCCATAACTACTTCCTACTGCTTTAGAACATATCCCAGTAATTGGGGATGCCTTAGTTAATTTGTAAAAATTCAAAATGGTTATAAATGCTCATCAAACGAGCGGTCATCAAATAATGTGAAGAGAGTTTGAAATATCCCAACAACAAATTTTAACAACGCACAATTTCAAGAACGCCAACATCATCCAAGCAACTATTTACTACAATACAAAATTCTGAGTTATGCGCGACAAATTAATACCCTGACATGCCTCATTAGATGCCCCAGTAGACGGGCCGCATAACGCACTTGAACCGGTCCCAACTATCAAGTAAGTTAATACAAACGTAAATTAAATATAAACAAGAAATTTTGTTTTTTTTTTAAGAAGTACAGGTTAGAAATATGATCTAAACGGTAGTAGAAAGACGAAACATCACGCTTTATATTAAAAGCTAAAAGTCAACCATCTTCTTCTTCTTTGTGTGCCGTATCAGATCCCCCCGACGTTGGCAATCACTCTTGAGAATGTCTCTCTGTCTTGCGCTGCCCGGAATAGCTCCTCCACACTTCTAATGCCGGTAAACTCTCGTATATTACGCAGCCAAGACATTTGTTTCCTACCAGGTCCTCGGCGACCCTCTATCTTGCCTTTCAATATTAAATGGAGTTAATAAGTGATTCTACTTCTTCAATATTAAGTGATACTTCTCCCCTCGAAGTATATGACCCAGATATGAAATTTTCCTGATTTTGTTTAATGTAAGCAGTTCTCTATCTGCTCTAGCCCGCCTGAGATTTTCTGTGTTGGTGATCATGTCGGTCCATGGGACCTTGAGCATTCTCCGGTGAAGCCACATTTCAAAACCCTTCTAACCTGTTCATGGTATTTACTTTCAAGGTCCATGTTTCACATCCATAGAGCAAGACCTACCACACATAACATTTTAGCATTCTCTGCCTTAGTTTCAACTTTCAAAAGTCAACCATAAAATAATTAAAATGTAAACATTTTTATGTCCAAAGTTTCCGACCGCAATTTGAACATTTTTTTGATTTTTTTATTAATTATTTTTATGTGAAACGACAAAAAGTGAGATTACAAAAACGTTTATAATATACCTATTTGATAATAAAATATTTTTATTTTTTTATTTTTTTTCGTTGATCAGAAATTTTAGTTTGAAAAAAAAGGTTGTGTTTGGTTATGTTTCACTAAAAAAATAACATTTCAAAATTTTTGTTTATTTAGAATCATAAAATTTGAAAATGCATTTCACCACATTTCAAAAACTGATTTAATTTTTTAGGTGCAATCAGAAATATTCCATTCATTTGGATTTTATTGCGGAGCGTAAATATTTTGACCGTCCGACAAAATAGCGCCCGAGTTAATACAACACATTCGAGAGAAATCACATTTAATCATTTTTACCCATCTACCTTAAATTTCGCTTTAGGAAATATCCGCTTATGTGTGTAGTGACGCAATTATGCAAGGCAGGGTCAGAATACACTCTTATATTAGTAACAATTGATTTCATATACTATTTGCCCTTTTTTAGCTTAATTATTTTTTTGGTAGTTGGGATCGTCTCATGTTGGATTGGTGCGTTCTGCGTCCAGTCTGGAGGCAAGTATCCAGGCGTGACGCACCGACGCGCGACGCACACGCACGCAGCTGCCGGCAGCGGACAGTGGGCAGCGGGCAGCGGGCAGTGAGCGACCACAGCCTACCCTAGACCTCTCCCTCCCGGCCCTCCCGCGACCTTGGCGTGTCCTTCGCTGGGGGAGAGGTCACCACGCAGTCAGTCTACGACCAGCGCACTAACCAAACAGCACACAACCCGCCCAGTCAGACAGCCAAGCAACTACCCCACAGAGGTACGAATTGCTTTCTGGCTGGCCAAAAATGCTGTGAAAAAAATACAGATCCTGCAACTCATTTTTTCCATTTGTAGATTGGCCAGATAAGTTATTGATTTGTAGCCTATCTTTCAGCTTGCTGAAAGAACGTATGTTTACTTCCCAATACGGCGTTTATTCGCATAGCTAGCTGATCGCTTGCTTGCAGGTAATTTTTTTTTGTCTTGTCAATGTTTTGTGTAATAGTACACCTTACGATTTGTGTGAACGAATCCTCTGCGAGTAAAATATGTTCACATGGCTCAAAAAAGCAATGCAAATTTGTATTTAATAACAACGTTTGAATTGTACAGCCATTGCCGTTATTTTCTGTCGCGCTTAGAAATATTTTATAAATCCATATTGAAAGTACCGCCTGCGTCTGTACAAATTATTTAGATCGTGATAAAAAAAAACAGCAACATTGAAATATGTTTTATTGTGATTTTGAAACATTTATATCTAAGTAATAAAATACTAAGTTTTGAGTTAAATGAAGGAATCAATATTCGAACGCTCACCTTAAACCATATATTATTTACACGTGTCTCTGTTTTGCATATTAGATATGCTATAAAATAACGGAAGTCATAACGATCCGGTACATCAGTATGACATTTTTAAATATCCTACTAGTTACCCAGACATCAACATTTTATTCATTTCAATTTGGTTGATTTTATGAGTACTGTACCAGATAGAGGGTATACTATTACATATAACTGCATACTCAACTCAAATTTAGATTTGTAGATGTCTGACTAATCAACTGGACATCTATTCACAGAAAAACGTTACTCTGCATAAATTCTGTAAAATACACGAGCGGTTCTTTTTTTTACATTAACTCCGTACAGGAGGCCCTGAGGAAAATAATTTCCCTCAGGGCCTATGTCATCTTTGAAGATGCTGTGTGGTGGTTTTTTTTTAGTTATTTCTGAGGGTTGTTTCAGATGCACAAATATGATCAACTGTCGTAGACATGAAGGTAAATGGCGTGTTCGCAGTGCTTTCCTTTCTAGTTTCAGATATTTTCTTCTTATATACGTATGTAGAACACCTGTTCTGCCTTGTAGAGTCTTGCACAAGTCATGGAAACGACTAAGGCCGAAGTTTTCAGGCACGTACGTAATTGTGATATTTGACTATCCTTCCATAATATAATATATAATTCACTAAAACGTGTTTTTGACCAGCTAGTGCGGTGATTTGAACTTTCGTGCGCCCGGCTGCGTGGTATTCAAATACCTGCCCGCTGCCGATGCCTACCTACAGTAAACATGACTTCCCGGCAGAGGTACTGAGAACGAAATTCGAAACGCAAAAATGCTGCACGCGGCCGGCAAGCATTATCTGCGGTAAGTGCGTGGTACCTAAAAGCTACCCAATACTTTTACCCGAAAGGTTGCCCAAATTTTGAAAGTTGAACGAATAAATTCAGAAACATTCTTAATTCTTATTACACTTCTGTAAGGGACATTGGAAGACTTGTTGGTCCAGAAAGTTGCACCTTCATAAATAATTATTGGCTTATTTTGACATTTTTTTGGGGAGATAATTATCTATTCATTTATTTATACGCCTAAAAAAAGGCTTTGACTTAAAGGTGGTACGTGAAATCAGAAGTGTGTGGTGTAAAAAGGAAAATGATTGTTTTATTTGGAAAATGATAACCATGCAGATAGATATAATTCTGAGGATTAATTCAAAAGTGTATATTTTTTTTTACATGAGCTCCACACAGGAGGCCCTGAGGAAAATTATTTCCCTCAGGGCTTATGTCATCTTTGGGGATGCTGTGTGGAGGGTTTTTTTAGGGAAAGGAAGGAGAGGAGAGTTCTGGGAAGGAAAAGGGTTTAAGGGGTGGGTAGGAATCTGGGGTTCAGTATGTCCTTGTCATCCGCCTCCAAGACCTAGACAAACCTCACCCCATGAACCCGGGCACCCCTGCTAAATCACCAAACGTAGCGAACCACTTGGGGTGACCTATGGCAAAGGTGTTGGTTATCCAATAAAGGTTCCCGGGGCGGCGGTACCCATTCCCGCCTCCCAAATTGAAATATATGTCGAATGTGATGTTCGTTTAGAAAGGATAACTGTTTGTCGAATACTTGGGCTAAAATATACCAAAATGGTTTTTCAGCCACAATTCCACTAATCGCGAATGGCTGTCACAGGATTTTGTAGCACTAAAAATTGAAATGGTTTTTCGGCCACAATTCCACTAATCGCGAATGACTGTCACAGGATTTTATAGCACTAAAAATTAAAATTAAATAATGAGTTTCATAAAACTTTCTGACACCTACCTATAAATTATATGCGTAGAAAATATGGCTAGATGCAATACAAAATGTATAAAAGCAAAATATTAAACACGTTTTACCACTAAACTTGATCTTCATCGTAATTTAAAAGAGAAACAGACAATTTGTTAGCTCTTTATTAACAGTAATTTATCTATGCACCAGATTGTATATTAGATCACGCAATCATGTAGTCATCTAACACAAGATTAATCGATAAAATGCTCTCGAATAATTTATTATGTTTACCTTACGAAGCAGTTGAACATCAAAAAAGCAAGTCTTCTCAGAGCAAGCTCAGCGATACCTAAAATCATATAACCTACAAGCTGTAGTGCACTAGAGGTTTTATACCAACACGATGCAGAGAATAATATGTCCATCGTTGTGTGTAGTATATCTTGAAGTAGTGTACTTACCGTAAGTATGTTGTATTTACTGGCAGTGTGTTGAAATAAACACCAACATACTCGTACATTCTATTAGGTACTATGAGTTGTACGCCAAGACTATGTAGAGCCTCAAAGGATGCACTTTGTGGGGTTAGAAACCTTTTCTAACATAAAGAACTGCAAAAAATATATGTGGCGCATTTTGGTAGAACTGGCTAACTCCAATTGGGCGTGGGAGAATGACAAACATGTGGTAATTTTGATAATGAATAAGTAAAGTGAAAAAATATAGCTAAGTGATGCAAGGAATTTTAATTGTAAAAGCAGTATTTCTATTGGATGTATGTATTATTTGAAGTAACGTTTTTCAAAAATATTAAACAAAGCTGTTTTTTTAAGAAAACCGAATTCAAAATTCTCTCATTAATAGCAATTCTGTGGTATAAAATTATATCTTAGCATACGAATAGCCCTATATACATACATAAACTGGACCACACTTACAATACTCGTTTTGCGCTAAATGAAGGACTAATTGTACCTAAGCACTTAAACACGTTTGGTGATTTAGCAGGAGTGCCCGGGTTCATGGGGTGAGGTTTGTCTAGGTCTTGGAGGCGGATGACCAGGACACGCTGAACCCCAGATTCCTACCCACCCCTTAAACCCTTTTCCTTTCCTTAAAAAAAATCCTCTACACAGCATCCCCAAAGATGACATAGGCCCTGAGAGAAATTATTTTCCTCAGGGCCTCCTGTGTGGAGCTCATGTAAAAAATAAAAACAAATATGGTCAAAGAACGCGGGACTACTTGATACCAAATTGCTTAAATACGTTACCTGCTAAAATTAAAAAATGTACAAATGGTAAAACAAATTATTATGTTGAAGAATTGGCTCACCGAAAAAAATAATTTGTATTAGACACTAACACAAAAAATTCTAACTCCAAAATAAAGTAAAATAAGTTTATTTATATATTCAATGTAAAAGCACCCATTGACAAATTACTAAAAAGTAGTTTATTGGGACTTTTCTTTTTTCTGTAAAATATTTATATTTTTTCCTGTCACATTGAATTACTTTGTCTTTATAATAAATATATAAAAAATACATATTTATTGAGATTGTATTAAACTAAAGGGTAAAGACAAGTATTGCCGGTAAGCCTAACCCGTTTGCAAAAGACACTATAGTATATTATATTATAAAATATCTTATCTGAATTTGTAGATGATCTTTAAAACAATATAATTTTGCTTTCAAATCATTTTTCTTCACCCAGTTGGATTAGCACGCCAACTGTTGACTGTAAAGACGTAAATATAAATGCTGTTAAACACAAGTTCAATAAGGAAAATGTCAAGAAAAACCTGATGCATGCTCATATTTGTTTAAATAATTGCGAGGTTCTAAAGTAATTTTAATGAAGCTCATCGATAAGATAAATTTTCTCAGAATCTATTACTGTGGCAGGTATTATTTACAAAGCCACTAATAAACGTATTATTAAAGTCTCCACTGAACATACAAAATTCGTAAAAGTAAGTTTCTTTGCGACTTAACTTTATATCGTGATTAGAATGTGACGGACGTATGCATCCATCCCTCCCACTGCAAGGTCGAAAGAGTCCGGCTAGAGAATTCAAAAGATCTCCCTCAACCAGTCTCTCCCGATCCGACCCACCACGCAGCAGGTGGGCAAACGCATCCACCGCGAAGACCTAGACAAACCACACCCCATGAATCCGCGCTTACCTGCCAAGTCACCAAACTCCATGGCAGATTTGAGGTCACGGGTTAAAATCAAACTGCAAACTTTAAAATAAAACTTACACATAATAAACAATTTAAACTGATTTAAAATATATACGAAATATTCGATATAAGAACCGAGTATCTCCGTAATAAAATTTGATAACACGAATTAATTATATTTAAGGAAAGATTTTAATTGACCGCTTTAGTGACTGAGTATACAAATATACGTATGGTTCCCACCCCAGCGTCGTGAGTTCAATTCATATCCTAGCTTCACCATTGCACAAGCAACATATTTATATTACTCCGCTGTTAATGATGGCAGTAAGAGTTTTTAAAAATGTATTTTCAGTTTATTAAGTAAACCGGCAATGTTTGTCGTAAAAATGTATCTTCAGTTTATTTGTATATAAAGTTTGTCTTAAAAACGCATTTTTAGTTTATTAACCTCTTGAGCGACATCGCAATTTAAAACTTATTCCTCCGAATGCTTGTGATTTTTTTAAAATATTTTCCGACCATGTTAAAAAAAAACATACCTCCGAATTTTAATACGGAGACAAACAAACTGATTATAGTTCTATACAGCCAATGAATTCACCTATCTTTTGTCGATTATCACGAATTCGTAGGATTTATAAAAAAAATATTGTAAAGACGTAAACTTTGGTCCAAAAAAAAAATGGTCCAATTTTGGATCGCTGTCAATCGCAAAAAAATAAAAGCGGTCCATATTGTGACCATAGTCGCTCCACGGCAATGTTTATCTTTAAAATGTATTGTAGTTTATTCGTAACCCGTAAATGTTTGTCTTACTTAAAATTGTATTGTAAGTTTATTCGTAACTTAGCAATTTTGTCTTGTAACCCGGCAATGTTTGTCTTAATTAAAAATGTATTGTCAGTTAATTCGCAACTTATAATCGTAAACCTCAAGTTGACGACCACTTCAAAGTGCATAGGACTTGATAAGGAAGTGCACCGACAGACTGTCTGTCTACGGTCAGGGGTGGTCAACCTCGACTGTTCCACCAGGCGATGGTGGGCGTAGGGGGCGATGAAAGGGGGGGGGGTCTGAATAGGAAATGCCCTTAGTTAGTGCATAGCGAACTGCACCGAGCTGCAATATAACGCTGCACCGCATAACACTGTGTACACGTGGTATATATATCTACTTACTTTGTTACAACACTCTTACTCTACACGTGTTTGTCTTGTGAACATGGCTTTTTTAACAGCGAAAATCATTTAACGACAACTATCAAATAAATTCATTAAATTAATATAAATAAATAATGTATAATTTGGGAGCAGCTGTAAATTATATATGTACTAGCAGACCCGGACACACGTTGCTACGGCTAACGAAACACAACGCAATTACCCAACCTTTATAACCAACTCCATCTGTTAATTTGCATACATATCAAATCCACACCGCCCGCTCCGTTTTTATATAATATATTTCAACCAATTTACATAAAACCTTGACAAATTATATACCTAAATCTTCCTCAAGAATCACTCTATCTATTGGTGAAAACCGCATGAAAATCCGTTGCATAGTTTAAAAAATCGAAGCGTTCAGACAGCGGGAGCGACTTTGCTTTATACTATGTAAAAAAGATTAGGTAAATCGTGAAAATATTCTAAAGAATATAACTTTGTCTTCTCTTTCCAAGGGGACATGTAAATGGTATTAATTTTTTTTTAATCACGCAGAAATAAATATTTGCTTGGAAAGCAAAAGTAATTCATGTACTTATAAATAAAAGCTTCTCAAACACAGACCTAAAAACAGAACAGACTTACAAACTTATTTTGTGGTACCATTAAAAATTTAAAAAATCAACCCTTAATTTTAATCACTTTTATTGTTTTAAAATAACCGATATGTTTCAGGGTTTTTTTTAGGCTGAAGAAGTGCGGAGGGGAGGAGGGTGAGGAAGAGGAAGAAGTACCTAGCTATTCAGATCTGATCAGCAAACAGGATTAAAGCTTTTTCAAGCAAAGTTCATATTCTGAATTATGGTTTTGCACCATGGCGATATTGATAGTAGGTATCTACTACTCTGGGACCAGAGATTTTCAGCTTTATAGTATATGATCAACATTCGTAAAGATAACAATTTTTTGTTATTAGGTACAAAAATACTAAACAACGCACATACCGCCGCCCGGGAACCATTTATTGGATAACCAACACCTCTGCCGTAGGTCAACCCAAGTGGTTCGTTTTGTTGGTGACGTTTATGTTTGGTGAGTGGGGGTGCGTGGCGTGTTCGGGTCTTGGCGGCGAATGCGCCTGCCCACCAACTGCAGCGGGCCGATCCGGCGAGGCCGGTGTTGAGAGACCCTTTGATCTCTCCAGCCGGTATCTCCAGACTCCATAGTTTTATACTGCGGCGGGAGAGAAGATTTCACACGTCCGTCCGTCACTCCTGGACATACTAACCAATAGATTCCTACCCACCTTCTAATACCTTTACTTTCCCAGAACCTCCTCTCCTTCTTTTCCTTATAAAGGCCCTCCATACATCATCCCAAAGGGTTACATAGGGACTGGGGAGACATCCCCTGACGATTTTCATCGGGCCTCCTGTTTGGGGCTAAAGCAAAAATAAATAGAATAAAATCAATTCTGCTGCCATCCTTATATTTCAGATCAAAACCTTAAGAGGGAATAACCAGACACAACGGGAAATATGTAATTTTTAAATAAAATTTTAGACATATTAGCTTTTTTCCAAAAAAGTATCAATCGATTTCGAAAGATTGTTCTTTTATCTAGTAAAAGCATGTTTTAAATTTTGAGAAAAAATGTTTGTTTTCAGTATAATAAGGTTAAACCGCAAGTCGTTGGCAGATTTGTTAAATTTTCAAACAAAATTTTGTATTACACAACACCCATTTCAAATCATATAATCATGCAGTAAAATAAATCAATAAATTATCTGGGAAAGCTTTGTTTCAGAATTTTAATTTTAGTTTAGATAAAATCATTTAAAAAATGATCCGCACACGAGATTTGTGACGAAACGAAACGAAACAAAACTTCAGTTTGTCTATTTATTTACGGTCTTACAAACTAATATATTTAAGATTTTTTTTTACGTTCTTAATTTGCTTAGACATTATTGAAAAATTGTAAATACTTGTGATTAAAAAATAATTCCAAAAAGTACATAATTTTAATAGTTTTATCATCATGCCTTTCAACGTTTTTGAATGTAGGTATAAATTAAAGCAAATTTTGAACGAAGTAAAATCGATATTGAGTTATTATTTGAAAAAGCTGGTACTGAGAATAATTAATCTTTCCATTGGAACCGCCCTGTACGACCGTAAGAACATCTTTCGACGAAATATGAATTCTCCGCCGCTGGCTGGTTAATGGCCCTTCAGATATTTTATCAAAATCTCCTAACACAACGTCAAAAAGACTGGCGGATAGATTCTTGACTCGTGCAATATAATGAAAATGAATAGTAATAAATCCAGAATATATCGTTGGTAGATCTTGGATTAAACTTGATTAATATGCGCACTTACATTTTACGAGTATACCTGATCACAAACCTATCAAAACATATTGATATCAAAATCGTTTCACTGCTGGAATCTTGAATGAGAATCTACGTGCGTTTTCCAGCGAAAACAGGTAATTTCTAGATCAATTGCAGCGGCAGGTTGCGTTTCCTTAGAGGATAGGTACTTATTAGACGATACTGCATGTACATAGACCGAGATACAGATCAGGAGATGCTGTCAGGCTTACAGGATGGGAAGGAGGAGGAATCAGAACGGCCATTAGTCAAGTTACTAGACTAGACGGACCTGCTGCGGGCAAAGATATCTACCCACCCGTAGCAGAATTAATACGTCTCTAATTGAAGGAACTCAACCGGTAAGTTTGTTGATTTGAAGCATCGAAGAAATAAAACGATAGTAGTGTGTTGTGTTGTAAAAAATCCACCCGTCCGTTTTAGTGGTGCCCGATATAATCCCATACGTGCGTTATGAATTCAGCGACATTGAGACATTATGTTCTAAGAAATGGTTCATACAAAATACATTCGTGGCGTTTCAGCGGTACCGTGCGATAACGCAATCTTTAAAATTTGTTGGGGTGCGCAGCGACTACGAGTAAGCAGGGTTGCTAAGTGTTCGGTATTTTACCGAAACGTTCGGTATTTTAGCACCGTGTTCGGTATGAAAAAAATACCGAAGTATGGGCGGTTCGGTATTTTTTTCTGATTAATTTTTCTCCATAAGGAGAATTCAACTGTCAGATTTGACGCGGGTTTTGATTTGCCAAAGTACCACCGAAATTTAAACGAAATTTTATTTTTGCTCACTGTTCGGTATATATTTGGAAAATACCTGGCAACCCTGCGAGTAAGTAGTAATAAAAGTTTTATTATATACCTAATAATGTTTATTTTACTTATTTCTGATTATTATTTACTGATGAATATTTATTTATTGCTACCTTTTTATTTATTATTATTTTCTTATTAAATTTACTTAACATTATGTAATTAATAATTTATGTTAATATCAAACTACGATCATTATATTAAAAAAAAATTAAATTAAAATACTCTAGTACCATTTTCGTTATTTGTTTTTGGGGTGTTATGCCGTGTTGCGCTACCTACTTCTTTAGCCAACGTTTCGGACATCGTTGCAGTGTCCATCATCAGGGCAGATCCGGCATATGTGTAATTTTTAGTCGTGAAGTGTGTGCTTATTTACTTCGAAGCGATACCGTGTCGCCAGCACCACTAACTTTCACCAGTACAAAATAATCGTTAATACGATTAAAATACGACTAAAAATTACACATCTGCCGGATCTGACCTGATGATGGATACTGCAACGATGTCCGAAACGTTGGCTAAAGAAGGAGGTAGCGCAACACGGCATAACACCCCAAAAACAAATAACGAAAATGCTTTTGGCCGTGAAAATCTTAAAACTTATCACTCTAGTACCACCTCATAACTTTTTATTATTTAGAAATATGTTCTTGCCATAACAATTCTTTGAATCTTAAAATTACAAATAGTTTTTGTGATGATAGTTTTAATTTAAACACATGCAAAAAATATTTAGTTGTCCTCTCCTAAACACAAGCACCTGCTTTATTAGGAGAATGATTGAAATATTGATGTTAAATTATGTTGTAAAATTGTAAATGTTTCAATAAAAAAAGTTTAATAATTTATTTATACGTTATATTCCTCTTGTTAGCATTCAAACTGTGACTGCGGCTGATGGAAGCCACCACCGGTACTTTTTGGTAACAGGTACACATTTGGTCACGTGACCCTCCCGAACACTGCCAAAGGTGTTAGGAATCATATCGGTCACTATAACCGACGTAATTTTCCATGAAATTAGGACATTATTTATTAAAAATGGGTCATAATAAGCGACATGTCACTACAAGCGAAGTCATTTTATCTGATCTTGTTATAAAGAATTTTATATGAAAACCAAACTTCGCTATGTAATTGCTTCATATTAAGCAGTTGTTCAATATAGGCGGAGTCCTAATAAACGGATTCTACCGTATAATAATTATAAATACACTCAAATTCATAAAATATTTAGTTTTTACCACTTTTATTTTTATAAAAGTAAGTATTTTATTAATTTGAATCAAAATGGTGCCACAAAATAAGTTTGCTGTGTTAAAAGATATAAATACACTATTCTACTGTAGCATTCACAAGCGGAACTACATTGCCCACTCTCCGATACAACGATTTCACACTATGGGAAATCAGTACTTAGGTGATATTGACATAACTTTTTATTGAAATACCGAAACGAAGTCAAGCGTACGACCACATATGTTAATTAAATTAATGCACAACTATAGAAAAGGTACAGCATGAGCATCTCCTGTCCCCATCCCTCTTCCCTTGCCTCTTGCCCTTTCCTATTCCTTCTTCCTTTATATATATATATGAAAGAAATAAATAATAATAATAATCAAGTTTCACTTAAATTGTAAAGCTGCTCAACTCGACAAAGGACTGATCTAATGAAATTAATGACTTATGTTTTATTTTATTATATAATTTGGTGATTAAATAAATAAATTTAATCAGATAGTATTATTACCCATCGAAAGTCAGGGAATCCTTAAAATAAAGTTCTCATAATTGAATCCAAAATTAAACAATAATAAAGATTACTAAAACCTTCGAAAGCTAATCATATGAAATAATCTTATCAAAACAGTATTTTACAATTAGGATGCCCATAATTGGTTCAAAAATAAATTACCAAGATTTTCTAAAATTTTTATTAAAAACTTCTTTGTCGAGGAAAATTAATCCTAATTACAGAAACATTCAAGACAGCAAAAAAAATCTTTTTAATGATTCATTAATCAACAATAATTTTTTTATTTTATATTCCTGGAATCAGATGTTTTTGTTAAGTTAAAAATAACTTTATCAAATTAGAAATTTCTACGTTGTTTTGTGTTAAATTTAATATTTGATTTAACAGGAAAATAATTACAAACGAAACGTTCATACCCTTTAAATACTGGGGGCTCAAATATGTTTATTTATTTATTTATTAATCATAAACGCCCTTGGGGGCTTTTACAAGTTAAATAGTTGATTTAAACAATTAATATAGATAAACAATTAAAGTTTTTTTTTTCAAAATGTAAATTTTAAATTAATCTTAAAAATGTTAATATCCCGTTCCTAGGTTTAGTTCCTAGGAAGGCTTAGACAAAAGCATATATGAAAAAATTTCTTTCAAAATCTATTTTGGCTTCTTTTATATATTTTTGGAACTATTCATATTACGTCTGTAACTCTCACATATGCATTGCTTGCGTACAGCATACATATTTAACTTGTATTTCAGAAATAAAAAATTATCAAACTTTAAAAATTGTGATTATCATCAAAAATACTAATTTTGGTTGTATGCCCGCGTAATTCTAGTTCAGAGAACTCGGATTTACTTTAAATTTTGGTGTAATTTTTAAAATTGAAACTGATTGGGTGAAGAATTCAGACAGGCACTTAGGTACATGTTATGTAATAAAATTTAAAAAAAACATATTTTTTTTATTTTTTATTTAGTAACTATATAATATTTTTTACATTTTTATATGAAACATGTTAGTTAGATGTATATATAAAATATATTCGTAGTCCTCCTCACTAGGAGATCCTGTGCTGAGGGGGACTATGCTTTGGATAAGTTTTTCAGCGACTTCTATGGTTTAACTTCATTGGATAAGGTTTTCCAGAAACTTCTATGATGTTTTAAGTATACTAGTAAGTTCATTTTCCGATAGATTCTTCAGCCAACATTTAATGTCCTTAATGTAGCTATTTTTTATTTTTATTTGTTTGATACTAATATATACGTATATTTTAATTGCCAGTTCCAAAATCTTAGATAAAACTTGATTAATATGCGTACTTGCCTACATTTTACAATTACAATTGGAACTGATTTGTCAAGAATTCAGACTAATCTAGCAGTGGCGGTCCGTGAGTTTTCAGTGAGCTGGTACTAAGATTGAAAAATAAGACATTACAGATGTTGTAGTTGAAAATGAATTTTATTATTTTTCAAAATTTCAACTTTTTGTATGATGATCTTTCAGTATTGCGGCGCATCCCTTGACTGAAAGAATCCTGAAGATCTTCGTACAAAAAGTTGAAATTTTGAAAAATTCGTTTTCAGCTACAACGTCAATAACGTCATATTTTTCAATCTTTGCGCTCTAGCTCACTGAAAACTCAAGGAGCGCCACTGTAATATATAAACATATATTTTTTCTTTTAATATGAATGTCGCCCAGGAGTCCCAACTGCTCTCAAGCGCCTGGAGTGAGAGTATGGAATTCCCAATTGGGGTATCGTATGATGCTGATGGTAGTAGGGAGGGGGGAAGATGGTTATTCAGAACTGATAAAAAAAACATGGCTGAAGCCGTTTCAAGCAACGATTCGATTCTGAAAAGTGGTCTTTCACTAGGGCGATACTTAAAATATCTACCACTATGCAACGTGTTGCAAATATAGTTAAAAAAAATTAAAATTATATATTGTGAAATAACCTAAATTAATCAAATAAAATTTTCTAGCGCACGCCGGGATGAGAACACGCTATTTCCTTTCGTAGTAATTCGAATGCTTTGCGTTTTGTCTGTCTGTAAATTTGTATGTGCATTCCGTTACCATTTCAATATGGTGGCCTTGTTAAGGAATCAGTGAAGATTCAATTTTCGAATGTGAAATCGTGGCGTTTTTTTAATATTATGGTACCTACCTGCCTGAAGAAAGTTTGAAAAAGTCATTGGATAAATTGTAACACTTTAAATTAAATTTAAAAAAAAATTACATACAATTTGTTAAATATAATTAAGTAGGTCGGTATTTAAGCACCTATCTTATTTTCAAATCCTATCATTTCGGTGAAAATTTTGGTTTTGATTTATTGAACAAGAGAAGTATTAGAAACATACTTTTTTGAACGAGATGTCTATTGTTCACAGCACGACTAGTGTAGTAAGGCATACATAGTAACTTTTCCACTTAGTGTGTTTTTCCATCAACATTTTGTCGATGTAACTAGTAACTAGTAACCTATTCAATGACACAACAACAGACGGAGTAGGTACTTGCAGAGCGGTATTACGTGATATTAAAGTAGCAGCTGCTGGTACTAGTGCAGTACACCAGAGATGAATCTATTGCGGACGTAAGTACATATGTTGTAGATGAGTTCTATCATTCAATTAGAAGTAATTGCCGCCAACAATGCTGTAACAGGGATCGCCCAGACGGAGAGCTGTGCGTGCAGTCTGGGGCAGTGCTCGCAAACCATTCACTTCACACTGTTTTTATCGGCTCCGCGACTTTTCATCCCGCGACAAAACATCCCCCGACAAAATTACCCGAAAAATATCCTAACCTAACCTAACCTAATCCAACAAAACCTAACCTAACCTAACCAAACCAAACCTAACCTAACATAACCTTACCTAACCTAACCTAACCTAATCCAACAAAACCTAACCTAACCTAACCAAACCTTACCTTACCTCACCTAACCTAACCTAATCTAACCCAACAAAACCTTTCGATGCCTAATTTTAAATTTAAATTCAAAATGAAGTCGCTCAAAATGTATGTGCGCGTTAATCTTATAAACTACGCAACGGATTTTCATACGGTTTTCACCAATAGATAGAGTGATTATAGAGGAATGTTTATATGTATAATACATGTAAATTATATTAGAGAAAAGCCGAGAAATTCAAAGAAAACATATTTTTGTGCGATTTAAAACGGCTGGCGGGCCGTACTATAGTCACTTTTGAAATTCGTTCTACGGAAGAAATTGGAAAATAGATGTCCTAGAGTAAGTAGGTATTTGATTTTCCCTTTTCAAATATCCAGTATTGCATTGCAAGCATTGTATAATGAGTGGCGAGTTAATTAGTTTATATGTATAATACATGCTTATTATAGTAAGATAAAGATAGGTGAAACTTGAGTGGCAAAAGACCCCACTGAGATACAAACTGGGTTCTCATTGGCTCGTAAATTCTGGTCCGCCATCCATAGGATTGTTGGTATGAGTATCTATGATCTTATATTATTGTCTATGACTACTTTCATATGTTGTCTTTTCACTTGTCAACTGTCAGTCAGCACGGCTGGTTTAATAAATGATATTCCAATTACAATCGTGTTATTATATTCAACACAATACAACAAGGATAAGGGGCTGCGGGCTGCGGTGCGGACCACCAAACATGCGGTCAACAAATGCCCACTCCATTCATTCCGTGGCGGGATTGACAAGGTCCATAGACTAGGTCCTAGACTGGCTCGCAAACCTAGACATCCCCCTCTGACCCCCACCATAAGAAAGAAAAAGATATAGTTTTATATTAATATGAATTAATTTTGCTCAAAATTCTGCCACAGGTTCGCCTGACGAGGTAGGTTATGTCCAACTTAAATAATCCTTATATTATTCTCTCGTTATTACTGTGCTATTAATTATATATATTTTTATATTACAGTTCTTGTCTCATGCTATCTTGATTAGTGTGTGTGTTTAAATTTATAAATAAATAAATTCCTTCCCTGTAAAACAAACATTCGTCATTTAAAATCTGTCAATTAAATCTGCAAAAAATCATTGATTGTTTTCGGGCACGAGGAAAAGAAATAGAGTACAGTTTTTGCGAAGTAGAAAGATTTGTTCTGGAAATTTAACTAAATTTTTGCTGGTCAAACAAAAAAAAAATAACTGAAACCCAAGCTTATCGACCCCTGACCCTGCGGCTTAGTCTAGTCGATTCATTTGCCGTAATGAAAGGGTTGACCTGATTCTGTAATCAATTGTATCATCCCGACTAATCTGTCTGGCTAGGCGAACGTGCATGGTCAAAGAAGTCGGCGGCATCAGAAGCAGTACGTAGTCACGCTAATCAATCATGTTTTTAAAGGGTGAGTTCATGTGAACGATTTATATGAATTTGAAGTATTTTGAAGATTGGGTAAGTGGGTACTGTTCTCTTCGTGGTGGCGTTTTGTTTGTACTGAAAAAATACATTCCTTTACGATGTTGGAGACGTCCCGGAACAAAAATATGGTTCTATGCAGTGAAAGAACTTACTCGTACCTTCCAAATAGGGTGATATTTAATCAGTTATTCAAAGTTTACAGATATTTTATACTATCGTGTTTCTTGGGTTATTATGCCATGTTGCGCTTCCTACTTCTTCGGCCAACCTTTCGGACGGTGTTATAGTGTCCAAAAATATCTCGCTTTGAAAATGTCAAATCTTATCGTGTTACATCCTTTTTCCACCAACAGAAACTTTTTGAATGTACTAAGTAGATAGGTAGGTAGGCACATAGTTGTTTAATGTACGGTATTTGCAGTAGTTTTAGAAAAATAAAAAATAAAATAAAAAACAAAGAAGTAATTTCTTCAAAAACTAGTGCGAAGTTACCACACCTAACCTTCGTGTTTTTTGTGTTAATAAGCGTTTGACACAAACAGTTTATTTTGTAAAGAGCGAGTAAAAAGCAAAGGTTAAACAAAAAAGTGTTTTAATATTTATAACAGGTTTAATATTTTTGAAGTGAAACTTCTATAGCACCGCTGTGGTTTGTATTTCGGATGAAACGGAAATGACGATTACTGCACCTGCGACACATCAACTTCGCTCATCGACTGATTTGATAATGGTGTCACGTTTATAGGCTCCTATTAGTTGAGATATGAAACTGAAATTACGCGAGGTCTGCGCTCATTGGTCGCTTTGATTATGACCTCACTTTTGAAGTATTGGTTCAGATTGTTTTGGTAAAGTTTCGCTTCTACCACGAGTAAAATGCACTCGATTTTTTTTTCGTGCAGCTTTTCGATTTCTTAGCGTTCGAGAAATTTAAAATTTGTCTACCATTGATTTTGCGTAACGTCTGTCAATTGGTTTTAGATATTATGATCAGAACCAAAAGTTAAATATTAGAAAAAGATTTTTTAAATTTACGAATTTTACGACTTTATGCCAATAAAAAAAGCGAATAATAAAAAATTCTGTCTAATTTTGCATTTTGTTTGAGTATTATTGCTCTGTCCTACGAAAAGATTTCTGGTAAAAGAATTGGGAAATTTTAAACCGTTTTACGTAGGTATAGTTACATCAAAGTCACGTGAAATTGTTAGATAATTCATTCCTGAAACCAGAATTCCCGTGTAGCTTCTAAACTGATTTCTCGGTCCGCTAATCTTTCACTAGACAACTAGTCTGCCCAGCATCCGGGCCTAACCGACACATCTCATCGACATTCACATCACATCACAACTGTTCTGTGCACACTATGCATAATAGACTAGGTACAGGCCTGCCATAGAGAACTTCACCATTACCTCTCAGGTCTGGATAAAACTAAAAGTAAAAACCTAAAGGGAACAGTTAATCTTTTTATACAAGTACCTAACAAATATAATTTACAGACTGCTGAAAGTTTCAAGCTTCTTAACATTACAAAAATTAAACAACTTGACAGCAATCCTTCACCTTTTCAAATCCAATCTCCATATTACTTTGCAATCCCAATCCTCAATAATGACCACAGGTCTTCAATCAAGTCTTCTCAATTCGGGAGGCGGGAATGGGTACCATTTATGGCCATAGGTCACCCCAAGTGGTTCGCTACGTTTGGTGACTTACCATGGGTGCCTGGGTACGCATCTACCCATCAACTGCGTGGCAGGCCGGATCGAGAGAGAGTGGTTTAAGGAGACCTTTTGGCCTCCACACAGCATCCCCGGTTGGGAATTAATTATCGGCCGCGAGGGGATTTATTTTCCTCAGGACTTCCTGTGTGGAGCTAACGTAAAAATAATACACTTCCATTAAACTTTATAACTACAAACGTACCTCCCTCATTGAAACTACTCACTTTGAATAAATACACTAACGTATATAAAATCAACCAAAACTTTTCTGTCTGGATCAAACAAAAAGAACCCAATTTTTCACTCTCAAAATTGATAACATCAAATCAAACATAACCAATAAACTAAGCCATACCATAAAGAACAATTTAACGTATAAAATCAAAGAAAACGTTTCGATCTGGATAAAAACAAAAAGCACCCAATTTTACCAGAACTTGTTAACACCAAACCAAACATAACCAATAAACCAAGCAAAACCATAAAGAACAAATTCCTCTACCGGGCATAGTAATTTAGTAGGTATAGATAGAGGGAGAGGTGCAGACTGCAGAGCGTCTATGCTATTGGTACCTACGCGGTAATTCTAGGAATAAAGCGCTAACAGAACAAAGTGCAATAATAATTATTGCAACTAGGCCGCAGTTCTGGCCGGCTGCTTGCGCATAAAGGGTCAGTATCATTGTCGGCTGGCGCAGACATTCCTCGTTAGCACATTGGACACAGTAGGTGTACGTCTGGATAGTGAGGTGCCACATGATAAAAAAAAACTGACAATAGCTTGTCATGTAATTAACAACAAAAGGGTCAAGAGTCCCTACTGCACTGCACAGAGCAACTGGTAGAATCGAAAGATGACTATCGATCTGGGATGAGATGGGGCGATCTGCCCCTTATTAAATTAGACCTACGTAAAGGATTTATAATAAAAGTTTAATTATCATTATTCTAGTTTTGTTTCCATTCTCTGTTACATGAAACATTTTTGATTTTTTGTATAAAAATATTTTAGATACAAGACGCGACGCAGGAAATGAAAAATGCTAAAGCGCCGTATGCTGCACTGTACGGCGCTTCCTTTTCCAAAGTCGAAATATATATCTTCAATTTTTTTTTTAAATTTTTTGACTTTTTAAATAAAGATTATCGTGGTAAAAACAAAGTGTTTTTAATTATTTCGAAATATATATGTTAGGTACTCTCTTTAAGGCGATACACAACCCTAATAATTTTTGTTTGCTCAAAACTCACATTTTAATCATTTCCGGCGAATTCGTAACTATAACAGAATATAATTCGTAACTATAATGTAGATCTGAATGTAATGGAATCCTTCAGTTCAATTTTCATTCTACTTATTTTCGCACACGTGATAAAAATGATTACAACAATACCTACATTAACAAAAATTAACCAATATTAAAGTTCATTTATTTATTAGTACGTGGTTAGCGTGTTTTTTTGTCGTTATTAGACCATACGTTTTTTACCTGCCCATGCCTTCACTGTGTCATCTCAACGCCCCCTAGTTTTCTTTCAGTCTTCTACTGCCCCCCTGAAAGTCTCAAACGCCCACAAGGGGGCATTATCGCACATTTTGAGAACCTATGGTTTATCCAGTGGTGCTCAAACGGTCGATCGCGAGAGCTTTTTGAGTCGATCTCGAGAAAAATTTGCCGATGTAAATAGATCTATTCACAGTTTTTGTTTTAGTTGATCCTCAATTAGGCCTCAATAAGACCGCCCATTTTCATGCCTTTTTGTATATTATTTATTTGTAGCTTATATTGTCAATGGTTGCGCATTTTTATTGATTGTTTACTCTATCCTCATCTATGGTATTTGACGTCAAAAGTTCACATAGAAAAAAAATCATCTAATTATTGCATATTCGTGGTGAAAAATTGTCAAAAATTGCTCCCTTCAAAAGCCCGAAATAATCGATCTAGTTTCTATTGTGTGGTTCGGTTTATTTATGAGTCAGTCAGTCCGAGTTGTAACTTGAAGGCGATACGAAGTTTATTAATAAATGATACAAAAAGAGTGCGGTAAATAGAAGTAAAATGTATCATTTATAACGATTCTTAGGAAGAATTCTTATTTTGTATGGTGAAGGATAAGGGCATTTGTCTCATTTGCCGTGCGTCAGTTGCAATACTTTAGCGTGGGAACTTAGAGAGGCATTATAAAATCATTCATTAAAACTATGAAAAGGATTTCCCGCCACAGAGTGAATTAAGAATACGAAGAGAATGTGATTTGATAATTTGTTTTAAAAAAGAACAAACCTTTTTCACAAGACCAGCCAAACAATCAAAAGGTGCAACGATCGCGTCATTTAAAATATCTCATATATTGGCGAAACACAAGAAACTATTTGAAGATGGTATGGTTGTGAAGGAAGCATTTATTGAAGCGGGTGAAACTTTATTTGGAAATTTCCGTGTGTTAAACCGTCCATGAGTTCCAAGTACAAAAATAGCAGGAAAACCATTTTCGTGTTTTAAGTGTAGTATCAATTAAATATCAATAAATATCAATTTAATTGCGTATAGTATAAATTAAAGCCGAGGACTCGCGTGCAGATTAAGTCTTACGTTAAAACCAGTTTCATGTTGCGAATGATCTTTCAAAATTCTAGTAGTAGATTAATCTGCTGACGCATTTCGAAGAAAATCGTTATAATATTTAAAGTTAAATTTTATTTCAAACCATTCTTCAAAATTAGTAATTCGTTGGAAAACCATACGCGTGTTATGAGAGTAATAGTAATTAAAGCTGGGGAGCAACAAGTCAATATTAATTTAAAACCAGTTTTGTGTTTCGAATGTAAAAGTCGAGTTGTGAATTCATCTGCTGACACATTTCAAAGAAAAACATTCTCTTGTTCGAGGTACAGCTATAAAATTCTAATTGCAGACTATGTATGTGAAGAGAAACCATTTTCATGTTCTGAGTTTTAATTTTTTAATTCACCGCACACAAATATTATTTAAACCAGTTTTGTGTTCAGAATGTAAAATTCCAGTTGTGGACTCATCTGCTGACACATTTCAAAATTATTCTCTTATTCGAAGGGCAGTTATATAATTCAAGTTGCAGACTATTCATGTACTGCCAGAATCAAAGAACAACCATTTTCATGTTCTGAGTGTAGTTTTTATTCACCGCATACAGATCCTTCGCCAAAACTCAGAATTTCAAAACAAAAACATTAAATAATCTATACATATACATAAAAATCTCGTGTCACAGTGTTTATGGTCGCACTCTTCGGAAACGAAACGGCTCGACCGATTTTTATGAAATTTTAATATATGTTTGGCAGGTTTGAGCATAGGTCTTAAAGTATATTTCATACCGCTATGTGATTAGGGTGTCCCTACCCAGAAATTTTTTTCAATTTTTTTGACAATTTTTTTTTTTTGGCAGCAAAAAATACATATAACCCCAAATTTTCACCCTCCCACCCCCACTCTCCCATTTTTTTTAATCGCGATTTTTGTATTTTTGTGTGAACAAATTTAAATGTTGCGCTCTTCCGTATTTCAAAGAAAGTATCACAACGCAGTGCAAAATTTTGTACCTACGATTTATTTTATTTTTCACTTTAAATTTAACTTCTAAAAGATCAAACAATGAGAGATCTAAGATATCAAATGGGTACTTTGAATTGAGAAAATGAATGGTTGGTGTTTTTTTTATTTTTATCGGCGTTCATCGTCTACAGAGCTCCATTCCTATCTCTGTCATAGATCCCATCCCCGTACACTTACAATACATTCGTTATTTTTTATTCAACCAAAATATTCAGCAGAAATAATTTATATGACAGAACAACGTTTTCCGGGTCAGCTAGTAAAATTATATAAATCTTAAGTATTTGTGCGAATCCAACGTTTTGCATAAATCTTACATTTTTTTGTAAACCTTGCAATTTTTGTCAAACGTTAATGCACTTAAATGCGAATATTGTAAAGGTAGATATCTACTTTAAATATTAAATTATAGAATTAAAAATTAAGAAAATAACGTTATGTTATCTATTACTCTCACATCAATTATGATTTACTACAAATAAATTTCCAACAAAAAAAATAGGATGTCAATTAAACGTTATTTTTTTAGCCGTCTATTTTGACGTGTGTTGTGTGTGGCGCCATAAATTCCTGACTCCGCCAATTTACAGGTTACATTACATCGCGTCGTGCTGTTGCATTGCGTCGCGTTGGGTCACGTTGCGTCGCGTAGCGTGTAGCGCCGCGCTGCATCGCGTCGCAGTGTATTGTGATGCAACATATCGACTACAGTGACTGTGACTTCCTCCTCGCCTCGGGCGGAGTGAAGTCGCAGGAACAGGTTCCGAAGACCGGTGACCTCGACGATGCGCAGTGCGGAGCTGGCCTATTTATTATTTTGTTTGTTTACGATTCAGACTTAACGGATCTTATAGTGGTTGATTTTAACAACCGGTCAAATGCACACAATGTATTATTGTGTCAAGGAGAAAACCATTCCGAAAATACAATTTAAAATTTTGCATTTTTTTTCTAATCACTGTAAGGTTTTTGCGATCGGTGTATTATTCTACATTGTAGGATTTGTAAAGCTGAAAATATTTTTTTCAAGATCATTGTCTTTCAAAAACAAATAAGTCCCCGACGTGGCCCGGGCTTTATACAAAGTTTTCGAAATCAGATGTTATAGATTTCATCCTTTTGTTTTGAAGGTCAAGTACCGACAAAATGTGATCAATCTAGGAAAAACTATAGAATTGAATAAAAATGGAATCCACGCTCCCGTCCGCCAGCCACAGACATTCTTCTAACCAAACCAGAAGGACGATCAAAAATTTACCTTTCGAAAGAACAGTTATTAAAATTTAAACATCACGAAATCTCTCATAATAGCAAATAAAACAAATACACATATCAAGTAAGTAGATATCTGAAGTAGATTCAGAATTATTAATTAAGAAAAAAGTTATATAAGTTTCTAATTGGGGGTAGGTGCTTACCTACCTAATCGCTTAACTAAATTTCTTCCGACAATCAGTTCCATTTTTGAAAATGACACTTCAAAACAAATTAGATTTCAATGAAAATGAAAAATTTTTACACACAGATAAACCAAAGTAGTGTTTTTGATTTTGATTCTGCGTAAAAATAATATTATTTCAATATCGATGACAACCTATGTTCCATTGGTCACCATGAACTAGGCAGCCGCCTAGTATGGTGATTTAATTGAAAGTCCTAATTGAACACCATGTATTCTAAAAATTAAAAAATACCAAAATTTTTAACAACATAATATTTCCAAAGCACCGTTGTCATGGAAAGCCAAAACACTTCGAGATGTTCGTCATCTCATTAATTCAATTCGGCGCCTGGCGCTAGTAAAAATCTCAAGGGCGCTGTGTTAGGTGTTATATATTATGTATAAGGCTCCTCGGCGCCTTGGCAAGTCGGCGCGGCGCTCGGAGCGGACTGCTCCAATTGCACCTGCACAGGACTGGCCCTGGTCCACATTGTTAATGGTTTTATTTGACAGTCCTCGTCGTCTGCAACAGTGTTTTACATTCTGAAGAGAACATCACGATATATATTTTTTTATTATTTTAAGTACATTATCAGAACTGAGTCATTCAGATATTCACTACACAATGTGGCAAACGCTTTTTTGATCGGATTGAATGCTGGTTTTTACTAGATCAATACTAATATCGATTTTACTCCAGTTGAATATAATGATTATTTTTATCGCCATAATGATTATTTTTAAAACTGCATTACGTTTTATGTCCTTCGAATCTGCGCTATTTGAATTTTTTACTATGGAACGGCACCGCTAAGCACTGATTCACGGCAGATTTTGGCTTTTGATCAAATTGGGATGAGTTGTCATGTTGTTAAGTTATTGTTATAGTGTGAAATGTGGTGGAAACCCACACCCACTCGACAACTAACCGATAACCAAATATGAATAAGTACCCCAGCCAGGATTCTTCGATTCTTGTCTCCTCACGGTTTTTCCTGCTTCTTCTTGTAGCCAATAAGAGTATTGACTCTTTTTGACTATTCTTGGTTCTTCCTGGTTCTTACTGTCTCTTCTTGACTCTTCTTGTCTCTTCGCGGTTCTTCCTGCTTCTTCTTGTAGCCAATAAGAGTATTGACTCTTTTTGACTATTCTTGGTTCTTCCTGGTTCTTACTGTCTCTTCTTGACTCTTCTTGTCTCTTCGCGGTTCTTCCTGCTTCTTCTTGTAGCCAATAAGAGTATTGACTCTTTTTGACTATTCTTGGTTCTTCCCGGTTCTTACTGTCTCTTCTTGTCTCTTCACGGTTTTTCTGCTTCTTCTTGTAACCAATAAGAGTATTGACTCTTTTTGACTATTCTTGGTTCTTCCTTGTTCTTATTGTCTCTTCTTGACTCTTCTTCGCGCATCACGTTTCTTCCAGCTTTTTCTTGTAGCCAATAAGAGTATTGGCAATTCTTGACTATTTTTGGCTTTTCGTGATTTTTCTTGTTTCTTTTTGTCTCTTCTATAGACCCTTCTTCACTTTTCTTGACCCTATTTTGTAGGGTAGAACATATTCATATGAGTATCTAGATAGTGGTATTTGGATACTGTTTTCAATTAGCATTTTTCATGCCAGTTGTATTGGATTTCAATTGCAAATATTAATCAATTATAAATTGTTTCCCAGCAAGTCCCTCCTTTCACCGTTACTTCTGATTTCCGACGACAATAGAAGGCGCAGTCTGGTCTCTGGACACTGGACACTGCATGGGTAGTGTGGGTAGTGAGCAACGGGCAATGTTGTAGTGGGCACTGCAGTGGTAGAGTGGGTAGTACGCCAGGCAGTGGGTGGCATTTAAAAATACTTCACAGACAAAATAATGGTGCACGTAAACTAGCAGGTTTCTTTCAAGATTTCTGTATTGTCGGGCAATACAGCCTAATATTCTTGTAGTCTCAGCAGTAGTGGCAGCGAATCATTGGACCATAATCATTAAAATACGTTTTTTCAAAGTGACACAACTATGGTAATAGCTTGGTGAACAGTAGATGTTGGAATGGAACCTGATTTACCTTAATACACAGCACGTTTGTGCGAGATTCGATTTTATGACACCGAGGGATCATTGGGTTGATCACAGCACAAGTTTCCGTTATATGTCGACATTAACGTCTCTGAGATATCACCATAGGAGATGATAATTGCACGGGCTCATTTAATAGTCACACACTTTGTCAAAGGATAGGTACATGGGTAGTAGGTTGGATGAAGTAAGGGAGATATACGTAGTTGTGTCAACAATTGTCGTGTGTTGGCTATTGTTGTCGACGCATTTCCCTGCCTTGTCGATGTCAATGCCCTTCGCTCAGATACCGATATTACGACAATATTTTCGGATCTGATCTATTTCCGCTTTGTTACGTATGTGCAATATGTGCATCTCTTTTCGCCACCTACTTGATATCAAAAGTGTCATAATTTCGAACTAGTATTTAATTTTCGAATTTTTCTTCTAAGTTTAAACAAGTTTAGTGGAGTTATTGCACGAGATCGTGTTTTTCTGGTGTGAATTTATCTTTTACTTATTTCGGCTGCTCAATTTCAAAAAGTAATATTTTAATACAAAATGTTCAGGAAGGCCAAAGCACTTATTCAAGCGTTGCCTACATGTGATTTTATGTTATTATTTAACAATATAGAATTGTAGAATTTCAGAAATATATTTGGATACAGAAGGTATATCAGCGCATCGACAATGTTTACAAAACTATGATTGAATGAATTCGCCGGCCCGATGAGCACTGGATGCGGCTCTTGACCTCCGACAACACGGTGGTACCTTCCTACTATGTTTTGAATTTGTACAGCCGATCTGGGCAATACTGGACGTACACGGCTCTTGCCTGGCAATGCTCTTGCCAGGCAAGACAATTGTTCGGCCTTAGGCGATAATAGGCAATTTATTTATCTTGCTCGTTTATGGGCACCTTATCAACGTATGCCGTTATAGAACGCGTGCTGTAAGTGGTAGGCATAGTACTATTACAGCCGGCTGCAGATTATTTGATCACTCACCGGGTTAATTCTTATCTTGATTGCAGGACTCAAAAACCTAGGACTTTGGTGAACTGAAATATAATTTTTTTCATCCATCGAAAACATAATTCATGACTCCATAATTATTATATTGCACTCCCGCATCTGCAACACTGTGAGGAGGGTAGGGTACGGAAACCATTTATTGGATAACCAACACCCCCGCCATAGGTAACCCCAAGTGTTCGCTACGGTTGTTATCATAGCAGGGGTATCTGGGTTCATGAGGCGAGATTTGTCTAGGTCTTGGCGACGGAATCGATTGGAATTTGGATCTTGAATGGATTGGAATGGATACACTGACTGAGCCCCAGACTCCTCCCCGCCCCTCATACCTCATACCTTCCCAGAACTTGCTCTCCTTCCTTTCCCCAAAAAGACCTTCCCGACAGCTGTCAAGCATAACTACTGACATGTTGTTAGTGGTTTGATAGAGTTTGAAAACACCTCCACTTAAACTACATTTATTAGGCATTTTGGTAGGAAATTTAATTAAAACTTTAAAGTACGTTTTTTCTATCTTTTGAAAAGGTGATAATGGTGATTTATGATGTTATGAAAAATGTTATAACTAACTAATATTTTGCGCTATATTCAAATTCACAAACAAATAAGAAACGAAACTGTTCGAGCCTATCGACCAAGTTATCTATGTATCGATGTTCGAGTCCCATGATTAATCAATGAGCTCTGCAGTATACCATTACGGCCTGGTTCTAGAAAGGTCCGTTGGGGCAGGTTAGGTCGTTAAGGTTAGGTTAGGTTAGTCATACTGGTCAGGGTACTGGGGTACTAGGGTACCGCCTATACCCCACTTATTTATGCCAATTTCTTCTTATTGTTATGCGTCGGGCAGTCATGATTTATATCAAAAGAATGGACAAAGTCAAGCTTCTGATACAGGATGAGCAAATTAAACTTCTTGCCAACAATTTTTGGTAAGAAACTAACCGGCAGTTAAACTTTTGTCATCAGAAGGGAAAGGTGCTTCCGGAACCGTTCGAAAGCTGAAAGTGGTAATTTTCTCTAAATTGGGTTTGTGCAGTAAATTCTCCGTACTTATAGAACCCTAAAATTTCATGTTCAAAAATACACCGTCGTTTTTAATTCTTCCCAAGAGCGAGTCAGAAATTAATCTTTTACGTAATTCAGCGATCATGGGACTTTCTGATATCAATCTGTTATGAAACTTATGAATCGTAAAAATTTGGGATAAACGGTCAAATATAGGTGCAATCAATTCCTCTCCAACGCTATACGCAGTTTATATGTCACCGTATTAAAATTCAGAGGTATGATTTTTTTGAAAGAGGGCGGGAAATTTCCAAACGGTGCAAAAATTTTCGAGCGGTCAAGGTTAAAATCGACTATTATATCACTCAGTGGATAATTGTAAATGCATTAAAAATTCTAAAAATGTACTGAATTTATTTTTAGAGCATTTACTTACAGAGGGTTTGGACAATGTTTCAATTGCAGGATTTCCATCAATATTTATAAAAAAATGTAGGTATTAGTGTATTTAACTTATACATTGTTTAACTTATTTTTTAATAACTCATTGTCTTCTGTCTATTTTCCTGATATGTGGAAAGGCAGTTCTTTCACCCATCCATAAGAAGGGTGGCAAAAGTAAAATATATATAACTGTAGAACAATTTGTATATTTTCAACAACCATAAACTTTTTAAATCTGGTATTAGACGATTCAAAAGATCATATTAATAACTTAATGGTACATGGATCAATGTTAAATCAGCTCTAACTAATTTAAACATTTACCACGACTGTAATTTACATCCTAGTCACTGTCAACTATAAATCAAGTTGAAACAATATACACTGATATTAGTCAAGTATTTTATAACGTGTCACCAATCCGACAATGTAACTAAATGGATAATTAGTTATATTAAAAACAAAAAACTTACAGTTAAAATTAAATCTGCCCTATCATATAACTTTATTGCCTTGAGTGGTATCCCACAAGGACCCCATCTTAGTCCAATTTAAATTAATATATTTATTAATGACATTGTTACTATTTTTGACGATGTAATTTTTTGGCTTTTTGCTGATGACCCAAAATATATACAACTGTAAAAAGAATATACATCTGTACTTGTATACAGAATAATCTGAAAAACCTACACGACTGGCGCATCATCAATTTTATACTAGATTTTATAAAACCAGCAACTCTAGATTTTATAAACCCAAATACCCATTCATAAATCAATACTCATTTAACGTTACTCAACTCACTTCTCAATGAAATAAATATTAAGGAACAGTCTTTGACCATAACTTTTTTTCTTGCAATTAAAATGCTCGGTTTCATAATAAGTATTGCCAAAGTCTGTTGTAACATATCTTCTTTGAAATGTTTGTATACTTAATGAGTCCAGAGACAATTTGACTTGCTCAAACTCACCTATTTGGACACCACATTATATGGTTCAGTCAGATTCTATTTAAAAAAATCAAAATTTTAAAACATAAATTACAAACTTAAAATTCCTACTGAAAATTAAACTATAACAGCTGTCTAATGAAAAAACTAAAATTAATAAAGCTGTCCAACAGAATATGGCTTACTGACGTTATTTATTATTTTTTTAAATCATTAATTCCCTTATTCACAGCCCTACCCTAATGCAATTGATTTCATTTCATGTACCTAAACAGTAATAAGAGTATCACGAACTAAAAATATTTTTCACTGCATCATGTCATCTACCTATTCGATTGTAAACTCCCCTATACCTTGCGTACACAGCTAAGGTAAACCAATACGGAGCACTAGCAGATATTTTTAATAGGTCCGAGAGAAGTTACAAGAGAGCATTTTACATATTTTTTGGAGTGAACATTTCTTTAGGACCGTTTTGATTTGAAACTTGATGAAACTAAAAATATCGACACCAAAAAGAGAAAAATACATACGTACATCTATAGAATTTAGCCAGCGAGAGAATGAGTAAGCCCCTCCGTTCATCGAGATACAATCTACGTAATTGTGACGCAACCATAAGTACCCTGCTGATATACTACTTTTTAATGCTGGTATCCGTACACGGCGCTACCCGAAATATACTGAACTTGATCATTTTTCTCTTGCAGCCGTGGAGTTAACACGATGTCAAGCAATGTCAAATTTCTTTTTTTCCGACATCAATCCATGCCTTCTCCACTAAATCCTTTCTTACATATTCTGGTAAAGTAATTCAGTTAAACACACATTTTTTTTCACTTCCAGAACAAATCTAACATTACTTTCATGTTCCGACGCCATTTCTGTCAAACGTCAAACAAATAAGTATCAGACACAAATGATGCGACGCGTCGCGTGCGATCAGCACCGTCGGTATCGTGATACTGATTGGAAACTGACAGACGTAGCCCCATGTACGGGCACCAGCAAAATCGTACGGAGGGTACTTACGATCGGCGCGCATGATACGCGCACGAGAATCGAGTATCTTGACAGTAGCGCCACGTACGGAAACACATACACTAATCGGTCTCCTCTTTGTGCGGTGCTTCGTAGCCTCCACATTCTTGTCTACTTTAGTTTTCCGAAGGTTTCACTTCTACCTCGTGTGAACTGCACTCTCTGAATTTAAAAAAAAAATAATTCTTTGTTTCCTAAAGCCCGATTGCAAATAATTTTAGTTATCATAAATCATATTAGAATTACGCTAACGCTGTTTAATTGTTTTGTAATCCTTTTTTAAGTAAAAAATGTTTTATTATGTATTTAAATGTACTTGTACTGTAAATAAATAAATCCCTGAATGAGCTCCCCGTGAGAATTACGGTCACGAACCGCCACAAGTTAAACAAACTTTATCCGGAAAAAAAAACAAACTTCCGGAAACGTTCAAAACAAGCGTTGTTGTTAAAACAATTTTTTAAGAAGAATTATTAGACAGTCACATTACTCTCTTTTGACACACGACCCTTGCTTCATTTACATTCAAGCATCCTCACATACATACTCCTCTAGTATTATGATTTATGGCAAGACCCGAGTCAGGATGACGCCAGGTGGTCCAGCAGTAGTGTCCAATTTGCTGTCGGTGTTCAGAGTTGGATATTTGAAAGGCGACGAACCTTTTTTAAATGGCGCATGACTCCTCAAAACAGATTTTTTCTCACTTCTTTCTTTTATTTCGTACATTTATTTTTAGGTTTTCGATGTACCAAATTTTTATGTTTGGTTTTATTTTCGTGTGATGGTTATTTTATCTTACGATAAGAATTGATTAAAATGATTGTAAATGTAAAATTATCATGGTTAAAGGGCGAAACAAGAATTTAATACACTTGTATTTAATACACACCGTCACTTAATTCGGATAGGGTTCTAAACTTCACTTCACCTTGTTCTGAGATATGAGGTGTTAAAGTATGCAAACACGATTTTCTAGGTCTTGACGGCGGATGACCTGGACACACTGAACCCCAGATTCCTACCTAACCCTCAAACCTATTTCCTTTCCAGAACTCTCCTCTCCTTCCCCTCTATACAGCATCCCCAAAGAAATCATAGGTCCTGAGGTAAATTATTTTCCTAAGGGGCTCCTGTGTGGAGCTCATTTAAAAAAATGTAATTCTATTTAAAATTATGTTAGTTTGAGGCTTAAGTAAATTCATCTATATTTTTTTTTGGAAATAACATTAAAAAAAGTTAGTTTTTAGTATTAAAAATGCCTAAATCAGCAAAAATTATTTTACCATGTTGAACTTTGAAGACAATTATTCTACATGAAACCACTAAAAAGTAACATTCACAAAAAATGTCGCTTGAAGGGTTGTACCAAAGCACAGTCGACAGGTATTCCACAAACACACTGTATGCGGAGATTAAATCATGTACCATGTACCATCAAAAAACTGATTGGGATAGGTTGGGATTAGAGATTGCGGGTCCGGTTGGGTTAGGTCATTAAAGAAAGGTCACGGTATCCTTCTACCTTCCTTTCCCTCTGAATTTAATGCCACAAAGTCTGTAATTTGCATAATTATCAGTGAGAGAGAACATTTTTCTTAAATTAGGCTCTCAGGGAAGGGTAATGTAAATAATAGTATGTTTTGGTAATGGGTTGAATTTTTGGTCGGATGAAATTCTCACTCTCCTTATTTGTACTACTATTGATAAATATATTTGTTTATGAAACAAATTATCATCCCCACAAAAGAAACAATTTATATATTTTCTTCATTCGTGCGTAACTTTGAAAATTTAAAAAATATATAATAGCCTAATTTTGTACTCTAAGAAAAGGCAAGAAGAGACAAAAACAATAAGAGACAAGAAGAGGCAAGAAAGGCCAAGAAAAGACAATAAGAGACAAGAAGAGGCAAAAAAGCCAAAAAGAGGCAAGAAGAGACCAGAAGAGATAAGAATAGTCAAGAAGAGGCAAGAAAAAAAACAGGGCAGCCAAGAAGAGGCAAGAATAAAAGACAAAAAGAGGCATGAAGAGCCAAGAAGAGGAAAGGCCGATCAATTCCCATATTCCTGCCAATCCTAAATTTCAATATTGGCTTATTATTATGTTGTCATTGTCGCCAATTGTATACGGGTCGATAAAACTCCTCCTTCCCATCCACGGGGCACTTATTACAAGTCCCAACAAATCAGTGTTTCCTGGTATACCGGTCACACCGGGACAGGTTTAAGTGGCTGTGGTGGTACAATCGTATTGTATAGTATCGAATGTTCTGCTCTCTAAAATATACCTAGAATTTCAAGGATAATAGTACCTAATCTAATCAGATGGAAAAACGATTAAAGTTTAACAATTAAAAAGTATCTACTCACGATTGCACGCCCCCCTGTACGCCACCGGGATACTCTTCCCTTTCCTGCAGGCGGCGGCCCTCAGGTGGCACGCTGAGGGGTAGGTGATCCCGTCCGCACCGCACAGCGCCTTCTCTTCGTTCTCACCGTCGGGCGCGTCGTGCACCCCGATCTCGTGCTCCGCCGACGCCTTGGCCGCGTGCTTGCCGTGCGGGCACGTGCGCGCGCAACGCACGCAGTGGGCGCGCGAGTCCTGGTCCACGAGGCAGTGGCGCCCGCCGCCGCACCGGATGCGCGCGCACGAATCTGGGGAAATGGAAGAATATATTCAGGTGCTCGCAAAACTTGCAAGATTATAACAATAAATTGTTTTTATACGAACAAAACTGTTTATTAATATTCAAATTGCGTATTTACGTATTAACATTTTACGGCATAACTTGCAAAGAGGATCTTTTTCCAAAAATAATTCAATAACCGCCATTTATCTAGGATATGAATTATTTTAAGCTTACCAGCAAAAATATTATTTTTTATCTTACTTTGGCAATGTCCATAGTAGTCCAGGCTCAGGTCGCGGGCACGCCGCCGGCACGCGCGCTTGCGCAGGCGACACAGCGAGCGGTAGGAGCGCCCGTCCGTGCCGCACACGGGCCCGGCGCGCCCGCCCCCGCAGCGCGGCGCGCACACGCAGCGCGGCCGCCCCCGCCGCAACGCGCAGCGACGTCCGGCATCGCACTTCACGCCGAGGCAGGACGCTACAACAAATATGTTTTATTTATTTACATTACATATATTATGCTATTCCGAATACAAATTAATTAATTAGTAATTACGATAGGATGGCATATTTATTTTCGTCTTTCATCGCTTTGTTAATCTTCTGAATAAATTTTCGTAATTGACTTCCAGAGTTCAGTGAAAAGTTGTTATTCCTAAAAGCTCTTATCTTAAACCTTTTGTAGTTGTAAATAAATTATCTTAAATGACGTTATACGACGTTTAGTTTACTGATCACACAATCATTGTTTTGTAGTTTGTACATTAATCTGTCAAACAGCGTTTTGTTTTTCACCTCAATATTTTTTGGAAACAAAATTACGAGTTTTCAATAGTTGTGACGATATTGTGGGAATTCCACAAGACTCCCATCATGAACCATTATTGTTTTAATTTATATTATTATTGAGTACATTGTATGTATTCTAGTTTACTGGTGCCATTTAAGGGGTACCGGGCAATTTCCTCTCTGGATTTTTGCAAATAACTTTTAATATAATATAAATACTACTAGCGCGTCGGAACATTTTGCTTTTTTGATAATTTCCTTTTTATAGAAGTTAGTTCCCTCCAAAAATCGATTAACTTTCAGTATACAAAATAAACAATGTATTTTAAAAAAACGTACAGACATTTCAGCTAATATATTTAGTTAAAAAATCTTTAAAAATGGTTCAGTTTTGGAGGAGAAAAGTGGGGACCAGTGGCGTAGCGTGGGTTTCGGCCGTAGCAAAATTTTGCCGCCCCCCCGTAGATATTTTCTATTTTCTTATTCCGATTTTTATGATTCCATGTGTCGAGTATACAATCATGTTTATAAATTCTACTACAAATTTATATATAACTGCTCTCAGAAATCGAGAATGGTATGCCTGTGATAGAATTTCGCATCTTCATCACGCGTACGTATGGAATTCAACTAAAATGCAAAGCTTCACTCGGTACATGATGATTCGGCAACTTATTGTTACATTGATAACATAAAACTAAAATGGTTTAAATTTTTCCAATATAACATTATTATTTATTGTGAAAATTTGCCGCCCCCCTTAAAAGTGCCCCCCCCCCCCATTGGTGGGGAATACAAAAGCTCGATTTTGATGATTTTATTTAGGTATTATCAGCCTGAGATGCATTTGTCCCTTTCTCTCAGTATTCGGGGGGGGTACGAGCGACAAGTGAGAGCAACGATTTGATAAAATAACTATTGTTCAAATTTCTCGGCGACCGGGTTTCCTCTTAATAATTGTAGGTTTCTTCAAAATAAATACATCGAAATTTAATGATAATTTTAACGGCTTACATTTAGGATGGGTTGTTTAAAAAAAAAATTCCAATTCATCAAATATTTTAAATTACTTTTCACGTTCTGTGAAAGTCCTATTCCTTCTGGTGTCCAGCTGAAAATGTGTGCTTTCGTAAGATGTCTTCATTATTCCAACCCTTTTGTACTTTAACCCCTTTCATAGCCTCTTTTACACATCCATTAGTCATCTGAAGTCCAGCTACAGGTTTTCGTAAAATGTCTCCAATTACGCGTTTACTCTTGCAGCTCTCTAGAGCGGGCATCTTAACATGTTTGGTTAAGTGCAAGATTCAAAACAGGTACCTCTATAAATGTTTGTACAAGTTACAGTTGGGGGCTCACCTCGGCAGCTCGCGCAGGGCACCCCGCCGCCCAGAGCGCGCCAGAAGAAGAGCGCCCCGGGCTCCAGGTCGTCAGGGCTCCATGCGGCCCCAGGCCCCTGGCCCGCTGCACAGCACTCCCACTGGCTCACCTTCTCCGCCGTCAGCTCGGTGCAGCGCCCGTTGCGCTCCATGGACGCCCAGCAGATGCCACCTAGAAGAGAAGTGATATAAGTCATTAGTAACAAAATACAATGAGCACAGAAAGTTCGAAGGGTTGAGTTAATTGCCGCAGTGGCGCTAATGTCGCAAGTGTACGTGAGAATATCATAAAATAATAATAATAAACGTGAACCTGGTAAGAACAAAATACAAAAATTCGTTGGATAATTTGTGTTATTTGCCGCAGTGGGGCCAATTATGCATTAAAAAAAACACAAAACATTAATTAATAAACAAAAGCATTAAATAGTTCACAACGTGAACATGCCGACAAGAACAAAATTCCAGGAGCACAGAAATGTCAAAGGGTATTTGTGTTAATGTCTGCAATGACTCTAGTATCACAATTATGATCTATAAATAATTATAAATATATGATTTTGTTTCTATTAAATTAAATTTTTAGTTTGGTATTAGAATTTTCCTTTCTGGAGATGAATAACAAGTTTTGGAAAGTGATGTATGCAAGCAATACATCTATCTAAGTACTATGTGATGGACTCAATTCTGGTTGCGATACCTATACATACTATTTGTTTCTACCCTGCTCCGTGCGAATTTCAACAGCCGTTTTCGAAATCTCAGGAAACGCGGATAGATTTCTAAAAAAACAGCCCATTATTGCCAAGAGAATTCAACGTTCGGGTAGACAAGGAACCAATAATTATTCTAAAGCGAGACGAAGATCAATAGTCAATAAAACTAATAGTCAATGATAATCAATCATCTATCGATGGCCATCTTAAAAACTTAAAGTATATTAATTGTTTTGTACAACCAAACTCATAGATAATAATATCAAAAATGTTAACCCATAAATCTAATTTGTTCGCTCACAGCTCATACAGGACTCATAGAAATTGTTTTTCTCCATTACTATCACGATGGAAATATGAACTAAACGGTATTAGAAAGAGAAAACACGATGCTTTATAATAAAATCTAAAAGTTAACCATAAAATAATTGAAATAGTTTTCACCAAGCACGATTTGAAAAAAAAATAATGAAACTACTGTGAGAATTTTTTACATGAAACGACAAAAAAGATAGGTGATTATAACGTGTATAATTTTTATTTTTATAATTTTACGTTTTTCCAATAAAATATGTGTGTTTTTATTTTTATCAGTAATTTTTTAAACTTTTTCACGTTTGCATTAAAAAAAATTGTAATAAAAAAAATATGTGTTTATTTTGAATTAAGAAAATTTTAAATATTATTTTATTTCAAAAGAGCCTTTAAAAAACAGTATTTAGTTTTCGGAAACGTTCAGAAATATTCTATTTTTAGCATTCTATTGCAAAACGGAAGTATTTTGACCTTCTGACAAAGTATGTCCGAGATCTGAGGAATAAAAATGTTTTATTTTCTTTATTTTTTGTTACAAATTGAGATTGTGATGTCCTCACTGGAATCTCCTATCTTGGGGATTTCATTTAGTTACATAATATTTTAATTGAAATTGCGAAATATATAACGTGTTATATATGTAAATATAAATTACACATTATGTACAGTTTTTAGTGTTCTATTTCAGGTTTCAGTATGTGGTGATTGGTGATAGTATATTTTCTATTTCAGATCTCCCCATTTTTTGTTTCCGGATAGATATTTTTAATTTGAAAAGCGGGGATGGCTACCGCCTTCCCGGGAACCATTTATTGGATAACCAAAACCCTTGCCTTTGGTCACCACAAGCGGTTCGTTACGTTTGGTAACTTAGAGATTTGTCTAGTTCTTGTCGGCAGATGCTACTGCGTGGCTGGGCGGATCAGGAAAGACTGGCTGAAGGAGACCTTTTGACCTCTCCAGCCGGACTCTTTCTTTGCATCGCCTCGCAATGCAGTGGGACGGGTGGATTCATACAATTCCCATCCCTCGTACCTTTTTCCTTCCCTAAAAATACCCTCCACTCAGCATCTACAAAGATGACATAGCCCTTTAAGGATTTTCTTTTCATCGGGGCCTCCTGATTGAAGATAATGTAAAAAAATAATTATGTTCGTATGATTTTTTAAGGAGAGTAAGATTTTGTTGACAAAAAGCTTCGTTAGTGAGAAGATTTTTTCCCAAGTGTTGTAATCGTTGTTTCTTATTGGATTTTTTCCCAATTGTTGTAATCGTTGTTTCTTATTGGACTTTTTCCCAAGTGTTATAATCGTTGTTTCTTATTGGATTTTTTCCCAAGTGTTGTAATCGTTGTTTCTTATTGGATTTTTTTACCATAAGATCTAGTGTTTCTTGTTCTGTTTTGTATTTATGAATCTACAATGAGTGCTGTTTTAGAATTATTTCGGGTTTCTTGTGTTTTGGAAAATTTAATCAGCGTACAAATTTTCTCGAAAATGGCCCTATATACTAATTACTAATTTTATTCATTAAGATGTATTATTACTATGGCGAGCGATATCGCGAAATAGACCACGCGTATTAAGATGAAGCCATAGTAAATAATGCAAAATCATACAAAATCATATGTTTTTGTTTTGAAAATTTGATCGCTTAGAAGTATTACAGATGCTTCAATTAAATACTGGGTGTAGAACATACCTTGGCCCTTAAAAATATCGGTAATTTTTTTTATAAGTCTTTTAATAAGCCTATAAAAAAATAAAGTATAAGGTCTAAAAAACACACTTTCAAGTCCAAACTCTTCTATTTATAAACCCCTTTTCAGATATCGTTTTATTGTATAATGTGGCAAATTCAGTTTATTTTATAATAATCGCAAAAAGTTGATATTTACACCCGATCTTCCCAAAATAAAATAAAATATGCATTTTCGCTTTGTTATTTTACAATACGGCCGATAGTCGACGAATTCGGTTTTTCAAAGTGAACCCTATGGCGTCCACCGAAGAACTACTGTCCACGCCACAGTCGCCATACCTCAGCCACGCCCCGAACGGAGCGAAAGATGGACGCGTGCCTCCGCGTCGCTTGATTTCGTGAAATCAATTTTAAATTTCCGTTTTATTACAATAAACAATGCGTAAAAAGGGAGTTAATGTTTTTTACAGAAACAAAGAACCTGTAAAAAAAATTCTTAAATACCTTTTCCAACGTTTCCAAAAGCTTTTTCTTAAGTATTTTCAAACTCCTCCCATAAAAGGGGTTGAATTCCGATTTCGATTTTTTCCTGAACTATTGGATCGCCTTAACTTAAATGTATTTATATTCGCCGTGTAAAAACGGACCATGTTTCATCGCATTTCGAAGAAATTTTTCTTAGGTACTGTGAAAGTCCTTTGATATTACATCAGTTCTATGTGTTATTTTTTTTAATTTCTATATGTTCTATTTTTCTTTAGTGCCTCCTGTGTGAAGCTATTGCAAAAAAGAAAACTTTGTAATCAAACCCCACCTATTTCCCACTTCTCACACTGAAGTTAGTCTGCCTTTCGTTTAATGTCAATTTAGATTTTACAAAAATATGGGGATGGCGGAATAGTCAATAATGGGATTGAATTAATACAATCCCGTTTGACAGATGATAACGAAGAGAGGCCGGTCAACCATAAACTACCTACAGTGTTCTCGTTTTCTTATTAGAAAAGATTTTTCTCTATTAGACAAGATTTCTCTCCATTATGCAAGATGTATCTCTACTAGACAAGATTTATATCTATTAGACATTTTTTTCTATTAAACAAGATTTCTCTCTATTAGACAAGATTTCTTTCTGTTAGACAAGATTTTTCCCCATTAGACAAGATTTTTCTCTATTAGACAAGATTTCGGTCGCACGTTTATTAAACTAAGGAACCTCTTGGCAATTTTATATTATCCTAACATAAACAAACTCCCCACAATAACGATAATAATAATAATAATTATCTTTTTATTATTATATTTTATACATTTTACAAATATAAGACAAAAAGTCCCGATAAACTACTTTTTAGTAGTTTGTCTAACGGGTTCTTTACTTAAAGATCTTATTATAGTGATTTAATAGTTACATTTTTACAATTTAAGATGTAAAATTAAATAAAAAAAATTACAGAAATATATTTAGATACATTTTTACAATTATAGATATAAAATAAAATAATTTTTTTACAAAAATATACTTAGATAAAAGAAAAATGATGAAAACATGAATAACAATTTCAAAGTGTTTAGTTATTGTAATCTAATACAAATTAGTTCTTTCCGTAAGCCAAGTATTCAGTAAGTTCACCAATTGTTTGTTTTGGGTACAGTTTTTAATTTCAGCTGGAAGCATATTTAAACAACTGGGAATCATGTAATTTAACGTTCTTTGTCCATATTTATTTGTATGTTTAGGTACAATTAATCCTTCATTAAAGTTAAAACAAGTATTATGGTTGTGTTCCAGCCTGTTTATATATAAAGGGTTATTTATGTGCTGAAATATAATTTTGTACCACATAATTGCTCTCACTGAAAGAATTTTGAGAATTTGATAAAAGTATGGAATATTATGCCTTTCTTTGTATAAATTTTTTTCAGCTAATAATTTAACCAATGAATTTTGCACTGATTGAACATGGTCTATATTTGTTTTACAAGAAAATCCCCAAGCTGTTATTCCATACCTTATAACAGATTCAGCTAGAGATAAATAAATTATTCGAAGTGTGCAGATAGGAACAAAAAAAATTAGTTTATACAATCTGCTTACAATTGATCTTAATCGTGCACAAACTTTGTTTATTTGTATATCCCATTTGAAAAAGCAATCAATAATAACACCTAAATAAACATATTCTTTAACTAGTTCCATATTTTCACATGTACACGTTGCTGGAATACCATTGTGTAAGCAATCTGATGTACCTATGTGTTTTTATTTCAGGTGTAATACATACCTTAACATTAGGGGATCTTATGTGTAACAATTTAGTTTTTTTGGCATTTATAATTAAGCCAGAGTCATGAGACCATTTTAAGAGTTCAGTGTAGTCTTTTTGTAAAAGATCTATAAAGTTTGCAAATCACTGCTAGAAATAACTAAAGCAGTATCATCCGCGTATACAATTAATAATTATTGTTATACACTCAGCAAAGCCACGACCGCGACAGTGCGCGATTTCACAAAAATAAGAAGAACGTCATATCAGCCCAAAGGTCGCAGGTTCAAATCCCGACAAGTGCAAACAAAAAGATCAATTTATGAACAGTTAGCCTCTCCCCCACACGAAGAGTATCACTACCAATAATTTGACAGGAATAAATGAAGTGAGAATGTATGTAGGTACCTACATACGAGGACAGTTTGTTTGGCGTAGTTCTCGGTTCTGCCACCAGAGTTAACTGGTAATAACAAATAATGTACAGGGTGTAACAATACGTACCCGACAAGCTTTGAACAGCGAATCCTGGCTTGTATTTATTTTATTTATCAGATTTATTTTATTTAATTCATTTATTAATATGTTATAAAATACATTCAGTACAAGGAAGCTTTGACTGTCCAACTAGGAAGGTCTCCCGTTCTAGGACAGTCAAATTGACATATTCATATTAGGTTGGTAGGTACATTATCATTCATAAAGTATTTGTAAAGTTAAGCTTCACAATTTGCATTAGTCCTGGGTCGATCGATCGTTTTACACGACCCGGGTCGCTCACGACCCACTGGTGTCACGAGCGTGTCGCGAAGACCCGCTCTTTTCGGGACCCAAAATACGAAACTCGGTAATCGAGTTTCTCGCGCCGGTCGCCGCCCAGATCGGTCAAGTTATATGCGACACGAAACCCAGGTTATAATTGTGTGAACGTTCGCTCACAGCTCACACCTGTAACTAGTAATGTCATGTTCCAGAAATAAATAAAAAAAAGACATTCTTCAGGGGTAAAAAAACAATGTTTTATCATGTTTTGAAGGATATAAGAACCATATAAAAACGTGTTGTTATGAAGCTTTTATTGATAATTTAAATAAGTAAATTAGCTGTAAGCTGTAATGCTTTATTATAAACTATTATTTTATATTTTTTCTTTGTGTAATAGGACAAAAAATAAAATAAACGTGCCCATGAATTATTATGATTGCTATGATACTTTTTGATAGTGGGATAGTTAGGTTAGGAGTACAAGTTACAAGAGGACAGTGTGTACAAAATAAATAATATTTGCAATGTTTGCACGATTTTTATTAGAATTTTAATAATAATATAAAATTTCTTGTCCGTGTATGTACATAGATTTTTGTTGAATGTTATATTAATAAACCTAAGGAATATTGAATAATTGTTTAAAGATGACCATAATAGGCTGAGCATAGACCGGTAACGGTTAAAAATATATTGTGGAGAAATTTTTCAAATTGTTTTAATATGTATATTATGTATTGTTATTTATTAACGTCACGAACGTGTGTGTTGACCGAATGTGTCGCAGTTCGCACTTACGCTTCACCCAGCTACTTTCTACTACCTGAGTCTAGAGGGTGGGTGGCGAAACCCGATGTTTACAACCCCCTCGTTCTCTAATACGTCTAACTATCGTCGCTCGCCCCGCCACATCTGCACCCGAAACCCAGGTTGCAGTAGTAAAGCGGTTGCGAGAAGTGGGTCGCGAGACCCGGGTGCTGACGAAAAAATGACCCGCTCGCTCTTTGGTGGTCCGTGAGTGGGTTTCAATGAGTGGGTCATTCACGACCGACCCAGGACTAATTTGCATTTACATAATTATACAGTGGAGTAATAGGTTCTGGAATCAATTAATTAACAAGAAAAAGTGTATTCAAAGTGATCACACACGAAAAACAGTAAGTAAAAGAAAAAGAAAAAAGAAAAGAAAAATTTTGGAAACAAAAGAAATATATAAGATGCTCGTAATACATAATTATCAAATAACATTTTTTAATAATATTTCTGACTCTGTCCTGCCTAAATATTGTTACCATTTTGTTATTTTTTACCGAAAGATGACACGTTTGTCGGAAAAGGGGGCAAAAATTGGCACAGACAAGTTCGAGATTAAACCAATAAATGCTGCTGATTATTATCGTTCGGAAAGTACAATATTTCGTCGAGAAAATTTTTTGGATTTTATAATTAAAACTTAGGAAACATTTAAAATACCACAAACATGGGTTTTAACAAAAATACACTGGACTGTTCTGCAATTTATGTCTTTTTAAGATTTTTTTTTTAAACTTATTTTTTGAACGGCTGATTAAAAACTTTGCAGAAACACTATTTTCCGCTAAAGCCTTTTGCAAACATAACAGAAGCCGTTGAATATTTTACGGCAATTTTTTCATGCTTTATTTAGTCAGAACCCGGTGCCGCACGAAATGGGCTTGCGGGCCTTAGTGGGTCGCTCATCACTGTGTTAAATGGTTTGCTATTCTCATATATATCAGACTTTGCATAAGCGAACTTTTCTTCTTTCGTTGCGATAAAAACAAAATAAAGAAACAAACTAAAATTGGAAGATGACCTCATACTCTGGGTCTCGAAAATAAAGCCTACGTTCGACAAATTAGTTGAAAAGTGTGCCGTCGCAATTTGTTTTATTTGGTTTACCATTTTTTTCTATAATGCCTATTTTGTATAATTATAATCGTTATTCGCTCGTTACAATAATTTTTTTTAAATATTTTTAAAATTTTGTTTATTCATGTATCGCGACTCGCATTTTAAAAACCACCGTTCTAAACTATTTACACTTAATCAAGTTGATCTGAAGCTCTATTCGTACGTAATTTCTGATTAAATACAACATATTTAAAAAAGAGGATTCCACATTTTGAAGCGTATTCTGTGTGGCTTCTGACTTTAAAAAAAATATTATTTGGAGGGATAACCCGTGTTGTCCACGCCGAGCAAAAGGAGTGTTGCGTATCAGATGGTGCGCACTCTTTTAGCTAATAAAAATAACCAGTGGCTTCACGTAAAATAATTTTTAAATGCAGTATTTACCTGATAAAAAACCACAATTCAGAAACGTTGCTTTAAATGGCTTTAGCTTCGGTGGCCAAATCCGAATAGCCAGGTACTTCCCACTATTCTTCCTCCCGGTCTCCTGCTCTTTCCCACTTCCTTTAGCCTTTCAGCATACCCCAATTATGGGTAATGTCAACGGGGAGAAAAATTACATTTACATTATTTACTGAAACTTAGGTCAGGAATCACTGGTTAGTCCCAGTTTTATTGTTTGGGCAGGTCAAACCAATTGCAACCAGAGTTTATCAGATTACTGTACCTATTTATATAAATTCATTGCATAAGCAACACAATATGCCATATGCAAGTTGTTACTCCAGGTAAATGATAAAATTTTATATCTTCAATCTTTGCAAAATCACTTAAGGGCATCATTTTAATTTAATGAAAACAAATCAGTTTGTAGAACACCACTTGGATACGCGCCATAAAATATATTTAAATACATTTGGGCATTAGTCTAATTTAAATTAATAATTTATGCTATGGGACCATGGGGGCGCCATCTATGGTGGTTGCATTATATTGAATTTACCTATGTGACATTGAAATTCAGTATATTCATGCATTTTCTTACCTCTGTGGAGAAAACACTTCCGACGTGGTGAAAGCCAAGAGATGTCAGGCATAATCAAATAATTCACCCAGAATTGAATTATTGTTGTACCTAAGATTTTTGATTTTTGGCACGTATTATTAATTTGCAAATTTATATTCATTGTGTGAACTACCTCCTGTGATGAACACATGTTGAGATTGTGCACTTACCGCCTTGGCAAAAATCAATATTTTGAATGAAAACTAGTGTCGTTTTGTGCTGGACATCGTATGGAGAGCTGCATTCTCTGAGTGAGTTTTTGTTTTGTTTTCACTGAGGATTTGGGAATTGCTGTATAATCTGTTTTGTGTCACATAGGGAAGAGTTCATCTTTCATTAATTACATGGGGTAGTATTCCCTCGTGTCTGGGGCTATTTACACGCCCCTACACCACTTGTTTTTGAAATTATCAACATGTTTCAAAACCATTGGTTTCTTCCTCATGATAAAATTAAATTAAAATACATTTTCATTTTATCCTGATGACGAAACCATTAGTTTCGAAACATATTGATAATAATTTTGATTAAATAAGTAATGTAATGAAAATCAAATAACTATATTAAACCACTATGTAATTAAAAATATCAACATATATCAATAACAATGTTATCTCCATCAGGACAGGATGTTAAATTTAAAAAAATAATAATAATAAAATAAATGACAAACAGGTATAGACAAATTAGAAAAATTAGAACAAAGACAAAATATTAAAAATGAGAGGTGATTAATTGCTTAAAAAATCTCATAAAAATAGTTATATAAAATTAAATATATAAATTATTTAAGGATATATAAAATTGCATTTAGATAATAAAAAAACTTTTTAAACAAACAATAAAAACAGGTAGTCCAAATAACCAAAAAAAAATATTTATAATTATTGTAAGTATTAATAAGAAAATAAATTTAAAAGATGGCTAATTTTAAAAAATAAGTAATGTTTTACAAAAGTGTTTTTTTTCAGCCAAGATAAAAGATTAACTTTGAATAGAATAAAATTGTCAAAATTTTCAAAAAACTTAAAAAAAATTTTGTAAACCTAATACTTTCCAATTAAAACTTAATTATTGTGTATCTTTTTCTTTAATAACAATTGGTATCTATGCGTAAGCCGGACAAAATGGTGTTGCTCAGTTACGCATTGGAAGTATATACATACGTCTTGTTCACCTCAATACATGTTGAGTTTATACGCCTTTTTACACCCTGTATAACATGTATATGTGCCATATCACTGGATACATACAGGGTCCGCGAGTCGGTTCGATCGTCAGACTTATAATTGACCCATTAGGAGGGGCGTCCGAATAATCAAGCTCAATATAAAACCATTCAATCAATCGGTCGAAACACGAAAAATGCAAGTTTCGCGAAAATAAAACCACGTTAATACCGTCTGGCAGCTCGGCCAGAACCAGTCTAAAGTATTTTTGAATGATAATGAACCGTAAATCTCGCTGGGAATGGGTGTCTGGGTTGCAGTCATAAAACTTCAATTTTGAATGAGGCCCCGGTGCATTTTTTTTATTATTGCTATTTAATTTGTAGACGCTCAGTAGAATGTGCAAAAGCAATAATACAGACTTACAGATACATTACAAAAAATTTAGAAACGTAGAAATTCTCGTAGCATTATACTAACCGAAGTAATGTTTTTTTTGCATTTACATTAGCTCACACAGGAGAGTCCTTGAGGAAAATAATTGCCCTCAGGATCAGTTTTGAAGATGCTGTGCGGGGGGTCATTTTAGAAAAGGAAGGAGACGAATTTCCTCGGAAGGAAAATGTTATGAGGAGTGGGTAAGAATCTAGAGAGCCAGTGTGCCCAGGAGTGACAAACAATGAATCCATCCCTCGCTCTGCAATTCAAGACGGTGTTCCGAGAGACTCCTGCCGGAGAGGTAAAAAGATCTCACTCAACCAGTCTCTCCTGATTCGGCCTGCCGAGAATTTGGTGAGTAGATGCATCCGCCGCCAAGACCTGGACAAACCTGACCCCATGAACCCTGCTAAGTGACCAACGTTGTAATGCAAATGTGTTATAATTTACCCAACCCAATTTTATTGTCGCTAAGCCAGGCGATTCGTTTAAAAACGAACATTCAGATCCTGAGCAGAAAAGTTAGGTTATTTCAATGTGCGCTCTTCGGTGTCGATGTAAATATATGTCATAGTACTCATGGTTTATTGAAAGCATTTCTCTTCTGGTGCCAAAAATATTGTCACGTGGTTTGCTTACAGCTCGTCGAAATGTTAGGGCAAGTTTATCAGTTTGGATGTCTCTTATAAAAATACACATATACAGAGTGTCAAGGGATGTACTTGAATTACTAGTGACTCCTAACATTATTTGAGGTAAAAATTGTAAATAAAATTTTGGTCTCCGGTGGCACTTTTTATGTTCTTCTTTTTTGTACAAAACCATAAAAAAATAGTTGGTGTTGGACAGTTGGATACAGGAAAAGAGGCTGGGCGGTTACTCGGCTGAGTGACCAGTGACGAAATGCGGAATTTTTTTTTTCATTTGATTTTGAAGAAAAAAAACTTCACCGAAGACCAAAATCTTATTTACATTTTTTTCACCAAATAACGGGTTAAAGTAAGACAAGTACGTCCCTTAACACCCTGTATACTAATAGTATTCACATTAAAAAATGTCAGTTAATCCCTTAGACCTAGACATGGCCATCATATTTTCCATTTTGGCCTTTTCAAATAGATTAGCTGATTTTTAACGCATCTCAAATTTTTTAATTGGCTAAAAAAAACTTTAATTAGGCAAACATATTCTAAAAGATTGTCATATCACTTTTTTCGTTTCATGTAAAAATAATTACTTTAAAATTGGATAGCTTTGCCCGTTAGAAAATTTTAAAGTAATTATTTACTAGAAAAATCAAACAATACAACTTTGTATAAACCACTTATATAATGCGTAAATCCGACCGGTTTCGGAACAAACGTTCCTTCTTCAGGGAAAGCTTATACTAATTTGACAGTTTCGAACAATGTTTTATTATCGTAGGGGTGGAGCCGTTGCTAGTTATTAGTGTAGATTGGGTGGGTAGGTATTAGTGTAGAGTGGGTGGGTAGGGGAACAAATCCATTATTGGGCTATATGACAATATTTTTTGTTTGTTGATAATAGATTCATTATTTTTAAGGGATTTTTTAATTTCGAAGGCTTCTAAGTTATCCAAACGTTTTCCTTTATGATTAATATGAAGAATATTTATCCCTGTATTTTTTTCAAAACTATGGTTATTTTCAATTATATGGTTAGCGAACTCAGAAAAATTATTATTAATATGACACCTTAAATGTTCTTTGATTCTGATTTCAAAATTACGAGTTGTTTTTCCAATATAAAATGAGGGACAATCATTGCATTTGAACGTTTGTTCCGAAACCGGTCGGATTTAGGCATTATATAAGTTGTTTATACAAAGTTGTATTAATTATTATAATCAATAATTGTCAGCCTGAAACACTCATTTACTTTGAAAAATCTTCCGAGAAAAGATACTTGCCGCCAACGGGACTTGAACCCGTGTCCTTCTGATTGCCGGTCGGATGCTCTGACCACTGAGCTATGGCGGCTTATCTAATACCCGCCAAATAATTCAATATATACTGGTGTTTCATTCAACAATTACTGATTATTATATTTTTCCACCTGAAAACAACCACCTTTATTTTTTTGAGGGAGGTATTGTAAATACTAAATCTCTCGCTAGGTGGCGTAGAGACAAATTATGTCTACATTTTTTGGTGGAATACTTTTAACTTGTTAAATATTAATTATTATTTTTTAATTTATAAACTAATGTTTAAGACTAGATTTTTATGCATAGCACAAAGGGTAACAATTATTATAATCAATAATTGTCAGCCTGAAACACTCATTTACATTGAAAAAACTTTGCGGCAAGTATCTTTTCTCAGAAAATTTTTCAATGTAAATGAGTGTTTCAGGCTGACAATTATTGATTATAATAATTGTTACCCTTTGTGCTATGCATAAAAATCTTGTCTTAAACATTAGCAAAGTTGTATTTTTTCATTTTTCTATAAAGAATAACCACAAAGTGATAGCTACATTAAAAAATAATGAAAAAAAAGATTTACTGTCTCAACGATGTCAGATTGTGCTTTATTCTGTTTGGTCGAGTGACATCAGGTTTGGTTAGGTTTTTAATTATCAGTTATTAAATATTTTAATAAACAGTATCTGTATTTTCGATCCCAATTTCAGTTTTAACAAAGGCAGTTAGTAAAAACTCGTTTTAACTAGAGAAAACGCGTTATAATTAAAAAGGAGTTTTAACTGTAATATATACATAGACTTCCAATTGGATGCCGATGTGTATGTAGAATTTTCAATGTAGGTATACGGGGGTAATTAGATGTGGGCGAATATTTCATTAAAACGGCGGCTTCTGTGGTAAACTATTAAATGCAAAGAGAAATCTTGGTTGTCTCTCTTCCTAAATCTGTTTATATTATGTACATTTGTGTCATACCACAAAAGAAAAGGATATATGACGAGTTTTATGAGAACATAACATTTTCGGTGACCCGACAATTGGTCCGGCGACAGTTGGTCCGGCGACGGTTGGTCCGGCGACAGTTGGTCCGGCCGACAGTTGGTCCGGCCAACAGTTCGTCCGGCCAACATTTGGTCCGGCGACAATTGCTCCGGCCGAAAGTTTAGAAGATGTTTTCTTCAAGTAAGTATGCAAAGAGGATATACGACCGTACAACCAAAGTCGATATACTTATATCTGAAGGCATCGCTTAGGATTCGCTTAGCTCAAGCTTCATCAGGGCTTATTATATCAACAGTTGATATAATAAGCCCTGATGAAGCTTGAGCTAAGCGAAACCTGGTTGGCTGTTAATTATTAATTCCAATAAAAACTGGTGTTTTACAAGTGTGTATTTTCATTTAATACATAATGTCACACTACAAAGTGTTTGCTTCCTTCGATAAAATATTGTAACCTGGGATGTTTTTTTATATCTTTACAACAACTAAAAAAAACTACTTTCGTAACGACATAAAATTATATATGTATATAAACAATCTTATAAAAAATGATCCAATATTTGTATGACATTCAGGTATTAAAAATAATTTCCAAATAAGTTAACTCGAAGAGCCTGTTACATAAAATTAACATAAAACGAAAAGGGTTTCCAATAAAATACGTGTTTATTCGCAAATTTATTAATACACCTGCTTAAATGTGGATCATTAGTGTAATTTAAATAATAATGGATATCAAACCACTCCGTTCCAACTTAATAGTGGACAATAGTGTCCATTTATCCGTGATATCACGGTGATTCCGTGGCTGGGCACGATTGCTACCGGCTCTTGAATTACGGGTGTTTTAATGTTTTTTTAAGGCTACCTGTCTTATATCACGGAAACCTTCATAAACACGAGAAATTACGTGTTTCAAATGACGCTCATCCGATGTAATTGTGATGATTATTATTATCAGTGGCGTAGCGACTGTCTGGGCATACAAGGTCAGCGTTATTTGACCTTTTTTGTTTATGTACTCCAAAAACTATTTATTTTTATGGCCCCAATGTACTAATGACGATTTAGTACAGGGAAATCTAATCTGGTGACCGGCTAACTCAAATGAATCCAACTCAGAACCACCTCAGAAAGGTCATTAAGAGTGATGTTAAAACAATATAAAAAATGGTTAAATAGGTTACGTTAGGTTAGGGTTAACGCCTATTTTAAAATTATTTTTTTCATAACTTTTAATGACGTTTTAATGAGGTGTTGAGTTGACTTGATTCTGAGTTGTTATGGAATAATAATAATAATATTTGGATGATTTATATAGCGCCGTTTTTGTGAAAAATCACCTCAAGGGCCATCAACCATCTAATCTAACGTTGTTGGATGGTATGGTGGCGAAAACACAGTATATTTCTTAGAAATTAAAGGGAGACAGCAGAAGACCAAGTGGTGAATTTGCGTTGCTTGAAATAGCAATAGGCATTTTTGGTGACCAGATCTGCATAGTCAGGTAATCCCCAACTTTCCTCTCACCACGCCCTTAAGCCTCACAACAAATTAGGGATGCAATAATCTATAGTCCCATTGGCTCCGGACTGGATGCCGGTACTGATAATTAAAAAAAAAAAAAGTTGTTATTGTTTTCTTGTTTGAATGAATTATAGAATAAGTAGAATCTTGGAAGTGGAAATTAACGCACTTCCCGACATCCGATCGAGATGAAACTCGGCAGATAGACTCGTTGTCGATGACAATGCATTTAGATTTTGGTGGCAATCACGCATACGCACGCAGATTTCTCTGAAATTGGATGACATTATATTTAAAAAAAAAATACATTTATGATACATTTTTTACATTAAAAAATTAAAATTACATTTATATGCATATCACACAATAGGAAAACTGCCCTAATGACCTTTTTATACTTACATGCACCTCAAATTTGTAATATTCTCCGCAATATATTGGTATACAACCGTTTTGTGGAGAATATGAAGAAATAAATAAGTAAATAATATATAGAAAAATGCAACAATATAACTTTGTAAAAACCACTTATATAGTGTGCAAATCCGACCGGTTTCGGAACAAACGTTCCTTCGTCAGGGAAAGCTTATACTAATTTGACAGTTTCGAACAATGTTTTATTATGGTAGGGGGTGGAGCCGTTGTTAGTTAATAATGTAGATTGGGTGGGTAGGTATTAGTGTAGAGTGGGTGGGTACTACCTACCCACCCACTCTACACTAATACCTTACTTACTAATACCTTGGGTAGGTAGTACCCACCCAGTCTACACTAATACCTACCCACCCAATCTACATTATTAATTAACAACGGCTCCACCCCCTACCATAATAAAACATTGTTCGAAACTGTCAAATTAGTATAAGCTTTCCCTGACGAAGGAACGTTTGCTCCGAAACCGGTCGGATTTGCACACTATATAAGTGGTTTTTACAAAGTTATAATGTTGCATTTTTCTATAATGGATAACCACAAAGTAATAGCTACATTCAAAAATAATATATACCTAATAACACATCACCAATTTCGCACGGCCTCTAATTATTAATCTCATAGAATGACGGCATATTGCTTTTATAATATACATTTAATAAAAGTTGTTTTTCTCTCGCATAAAATACAAATTTCATACCTAAATGGTTGTTGTATTACGTTAAAAATAACCTACGCCTGACTACCTACCTACATGGTTCCAAAAGCCCTAAAAATATACCGTCTTCATATTCAAGTGGCGATTTTTTAATGAGTTTTGAGAGACATCGTGACAAGTATTTTACAGTCAAATAAACATAATAAAGTACGCAGTCTCGAAGTAACTGACAGCTTCGTGCTGCCAGAGGTCAGTAAACGAGGTACCTTATTGCCTCCTAAAGAACTTCCCTCATTTGGCAGTCTCCACGTCTTTCACGTCCTCCTCATAACTCTGTTAAGTACCTTGCAAAATGCTGAAACATCAAAGACAGAGAAATAAGGTCTTGACTCAAGAGCAGTCTCAGTCCCAAGCGATGCTTCAAGAGTGTTAAAACAAACTCGTAAAAAGCTCTCACAGCTTAACTAAATGTTTGAGTTAATTTCACACTCTCCAAATCTATAAGAAACCCGAGAGGGTCATTTGTTATTTGGCGAGGTGGCGTGTACTTGTTATTATTTATAGGTTCAATGATTTTTGGAATATTCCTGAAGGCATAAATGCGCATGCCTAGCTAACGGTGCACATCTGACCTAACCCAACCTAACATAACATAACCTTAACTAATTAACCTTATTCCTTGTTTTATTATCATCGTGACATAGCGGAACTTGAATTTTTTTTTAATTTAGGTATTTTAAAATAAAAAAATCTATTTGTTTCCAATCATGTTTTGGAAACGAATGTCTATTTTTGATATAAATAAAGAGTTGACAAATTTACAAACAAAAAATACTATCAGCCTTACTAAAAAACCCAGTGAAAATTTTATTCAATTGACAAACCGCCGCGGATGTGAAAACATTACTAATTAAAAATTTGTTAATTGAAAGAAATACACATGGTTTCCACGGTCTGAGAGGGTAGTTTATCTCTGTTTTAACCATTGATGTCCGAACGATATTTGTAATTTTTCCATAGTATTTTGAATGTTCTATATATTTCTTATTTTTGAAGGTGTCGTAAAAACAAATACCATTTATGAAAACTAGATAAAATTACCTTTTAGATTTGTATATTTGAAATACAGTTTAGTTTTCAAAAACTGACATATTTTAAGATTCAAACTAGGAAATAAATGGAAAAAAAATTCTTACCAAATTTTTTTTTTTAAATGTAGAGAAATTAAAAAAAAAAAACAAAATTTCAAAAACACAGTCCTTTTATGTAATAAATTTGGAAGGAAACTATCACCTCACTTTTTCCTCGTGCATACAATAAAAAATAATAAAAAATTTCAAAGTTTTTTTTATTGCTAAAAAACTAACCTAAAAATTATATCGTCTTTTATATCAGATTTATTGCATCTCTAAAGACGTTAATTTACCATCACATAAGTAATATTGCACACACAAAAATCATTTCGCAAACACAGAAATCATTTCGCGCTTCCAGCGTCTTTTTCGAGCGCGAACAACGAATGCGCAGGCGCCGCGCCGCCGCGCCACCTAGCGGTTATGAAGGAAAACAAACAATTTAGTACTTAAATATGCATTGTTGCCAGATTTACAATACGTTTTAAGACCAAATCTTATTAGTAATGTTATGGTGTTTTAGTGTATTTTTGTTTTATTCATGTTGCTGCAATAACGCGGGTTATCTGGCGTGCTCTGTTTTTTTTTAGTAAGGCTGTATGGGTTTACAATTAGATAACATAGAAATTTTAGAAATTCGATAAAGTGTTAACAGTCGAATAATTATCATATATAACAAAATATATATATTTTTAAATAGCCATCTCTTAAATTTATTTTCATATAAATATTGACATTTATAATTTTTTTTGTTATTTAGACTTTTTGATTAATATTGTTTGTTTTTAAAGTTTTTATTACATGAATGCAATTTTTACATATTCTAAAATAATTTTTATATTTCATTTTATATAACTGTTTTTGTGATACTTTTAAGTAATTAATCACCTCTCACTTTAATATTTTTGTTCATAGTTCTTATTTGTCTATACTTGTCTATACTTTTGTTATTTTTACTAATGTTTATCCTGAAGGAAGTAATCTTTGGTTTCGAAACATGTTGATCATTTTGATTAAGTAGTGTGGTTTTACAAAGTTATTTGTTTTCATTGAAATAAAATTAAAATATATTTGTAGAAAAATGGAAAGCAAAATAATTGCACAGTGTAAATACATTTTTATTTATTTATAAGTACATGTTACATGATTAATACATTTACTTGAGAAGATACATTAGGTCACCATACTTGGCAGCTGCCTCTATCATGGTGACCAATGGAGGATAGTTATTTTGAAATGAAGTCTAGTATATGATTTAAATTAACTAAAATTTTCAATGTGGAAACAAAATGTAAACGAATAGCTGCTTAAACGGTGACCCGACAATTCGTTCTGCGACAATTCATCCGGCGACAGTTCATCCTGCGACAGTTCATCCGGCCGACAGTTCATCCCGCCGACAATTCATCCGGCGACAATTCATCCTGCCTGATCATTTAGAAGATTTTTATTAACTAAGTATGCAAAGAGGATATACGGCCGTACAACCAAAATCGATATACTTATATCTGAAGGCATCTTGAGTGGAAATCCGCTGTAAAAATATTTTTACTAACAATAATTTCGACTCTTCGAAGAAGCATACGTGAATAACAAAATAAGACATACTTATACTTATAGGTTATACTTAAAGGTTAGGTTAGGTTAGGTTGAATTGTCAGGATGAATTGTCGCCGGATGAATTGTCGGCGGGATGAACTTTCGGCAGGATGAACTGTCGGCCGGATGAACTGTCGCAGGATGAACTGTCGCCGGATGAATTGTCGCAGGATGAACTGTCATGGAACCGCTTAAACATACTCATATGTGAAATACTTTTTTGAAAATTCTTCCGGTGCTCCCCGACGTCTACAATCCACGTTGCGTCATAAAATGCACATGCCACTGGTTCTCAAGTCTTCGTTCATCTGTTTTACATGTACAAATCATCTAATCTCCCATACTTAATTTTATACATCAATCGTTCTAGTAAATAATGTCTTATTCAAGACGTGTGAGAAGAGTAGGACCTCTCTCTGAGGGTGATCCGACAGTTGATCCCCTGACAGTTGCCCCCCAGAAATTAATATTTTTAACAAGTTGGTATGAATATTAAATGAATTTATTTGAAGTGTCTGTTTTGTGCTTACACGCCGATATATACAGTATGCAGACAAGAAGTTATACCTTGAAATGAAAAAATGTTTTATACACCCCTTCGGGGAGACTTGGCTGTATTTTGTATAATTAGGTATATACGTAAGAATCCGGGAGGCCAACTGTTGGGGAATCAACGGTCATGGAATCTTACCACACATTTGCTTTCAGGGATCTCATTTTTATATAGAATTCAGTTTACTTTCATCCATCCTCTGCCAGTTTCAAGCCTCACTGCCAACATTAGGGTTGTTGTTAGCTCTCCTTTGTGTACTGCTGGCTTCGCTTTAACCTCGCAAGAATCTCGTCCAGTCCTCAACCCATTTTCCGGCATTTACCTAGCATTCTTAAAATATCTAAGAATTTCCAACTCTCGCAAACATGGTTCACAAATATACAAATTGCTCCAAGTATTAATCATTCTCATTTATTGCACACTCTTCCATACTGTCTCTTTCAAACACCAATACTTCGGTCTTACTTCCTCTGCCAGTTCCATGCCTCTCTGCATACATGCATCAGCGTTGTTGTCAGCTCTCCATTGTGGACTGCTAGCCTCTTTTTATTTCTACGTAGTAGACGATATTATGAAATAGAAGGATCGCCATAATACGAAGGACTAATTACTGAACTATAATAAGTAGATTGTACATAACTTCGAATAGTGTTACGTAACCCTATGCCCAAATCCATCCTGTCTAGACGAGAGTGACGAACCAAGTGCCTTAACAAGGCACCATCCGGTGTAGGTGACCAAACGCAGGTAAACCTATTCTGACTTTATTTTCTATAATAACTTTCTGCTACGGGAAGGAATTCTAAGGTCGATCAATAAATGATCAATAAACGATCAATAAACGATCAATCAATCAATAAACTAAAAACTGTAATTAAGTTAATTTAATAATATTAATGAAAATAATGCAAGCGTTGTAAGTAGGATCAGGGGTCCTAGCATGGTCGATCGATATAGGTTTTATCGAAAATGTCGGTAACTTGTCATCGCTCCCGAGCGCGACTGCAGGCCGCTAACGAACAAGCAACAGTTCACAACGACTAAGGGTTCCTAATTTATTTGACGTGAACTGTTATTTCTTCGTTAGTGGCCTGCAGTCGTGCTCGGGAGCGATTTCAAGTTACCGACATTTTCAATAAAACCTATATCGATCGACCATGCTAGGTACCCAGGAAAGGAACGCTTAGATGGTTTGGGCATGTAGAGCGAATGAATGAAGATAAAAGTGTAAAGAGATTACATGACGCAAATGTGAATGGTAGAAGAAGTCGGGGACGCCCGAGGAAGACTTGGCACAATCAAGTGAATGAGGTACTTGAGTCGGGCCATGTCAAGAATCAGAATCATAGAAGAGCATGTATGAGACGATTTATATATGTTAATGAGGCGTGTATGCCAAGATAGAGCTGTTTGGCGGTCCGTCCTCACTGCCCACCCCTGCGGGAAACTAGTTACTTTCAACATTGTACCTGTCTACCTAGGGATCTGCAATGAAAAATATTTTACAACATTTACCTTGCATGGTCTTAGTCATGTTTGGTGGCCAGATCTGAATAGACAGGTATTTTTTTATTGAAATAAAGGCAAACATTTTCAGATTACTAAATAAATCTTTCATAACTAAATAAAATACCCTGAGAGATGACTTGGCATACCAATAAAACATTCTGTCCTAACGGTTATTCAAAACTGGCGGCCAAGACGGAACCAACTTCTATTACTTCTTTACTCTTTATTATTATTATACCCAACGGATTTTCATGCGTTTTTCACCTATAGATAGAGTGATTCATGGGGAAGGTTTTTAGGTGTATAATTTGTCAAGGTTTTGTCAAATACATAATACATCTGGCCAAGCGGCAGCGGGCAACGGTGTGGATTTGATTTAACAGATGGCGTTGGTTATAAAAGTTTTGTTAGCCACAGCAACGTGTGTCCGGGTCTGCTAGTATCATATAAACTAAATAATAACCATGGAAATCATTTAAATGTAAAGCAATTTTTCTATAACCTTTTGGACATAATGTTTGGCAGGTATTTGGATTGGTATGCCAAGTCCTTCTCTTAATTATTTTGTTTAGTCATTGGACTAATCTGACAACAATTTGAAAATCTCCCGCCACGATAAACGGAAAATGTTGATGGTGTGATGATGGAGGTCTTAGGCAGTCGAGGAATTGAACTCACGGCTCACGGATCCTGACGCGATGTCAACTCATCCAATTCACCATTTTCCCCTCCCCACTACTTTCAGAACCGTTGGCAGCAGGTTGGACTCTTATTATTATTCTGGTATTCACTTTTTTCAAGTGGCAATTTCAACCTTATCGCATGCCAGCGTGAGTGTGTGATTCCTTTTGATTTCGTTCGAAAGAACGAACCGATATTTTTATAGGCAGACAAGAGGACGTTTGTCATAATATTTACACAACGGTCATCTTAAAATTCTGTTTTAACCAAATAATACCATAATATTACATAATAATAGCTCACAGGGATTTAAGCTCTCGAGACCACTCCATTTTTTTCTATAAGGCTTGACCTTCGGATAATGTGTCTGGTTACCCAGAGTGTCTAGATAGGCACCTATATAGTAGGTAGGCAACTACCAGACGAAGCGTCCTGGTCCAGAGGGCAACTAGCAGATAATTATGAATACCAATTTTAGCGAAAATTGTGGTAAACCGCGTTGGTGACACCGACATAGAACACGTGAACCAATTTTAAAAAAGGGTTACGAATAACCTGACAATATTTAAATATCTCCAACTCGGTGAATGTTGTTTGTATCTGGTCGTGATGGAGGACTTAGACTCTGTGTTTCCTCCTTCCTAGAACGTGAAATGTCACTAATGTTCACTCCTTCCTCTCCTATGACGACATAAGATCTAAGAAAATAAAAATATAATTGGTAGCACTCAATTTACTTTACATAATAATTTTTAGCTTTTAATAAAAAAGGCCTGACAATACCTAAAATATCAAATAAGTGTGGAAGCTGAACACTGGAGTACAGTGTAAAGGTGATTTTTAATAAGCTCAAAAATAAATTTGCTTTGGAGGAAAATGATAGTTTAAGTATGAAAATTGTAAAGATGTGGCTTATGAATGAAAAATCTATATATCTGTAAAAATAGCATAAACAAAGAAGAAAAAAAAAGATACCATAAAAACGTTTTTAGTCCTAATGTAGGTAGGTATATTGAGGTAAAACCTGCAGACAAGCTGCCATGTGGAAGTTTCGCGGGACTACCTGTTTATTGTCAAAATTATGTATTTTGTTAAGTGTTTAGTTAAAAAAACAATAAAACATAAGAAAAGAAATCGGCACTCTTATAATTCCTACGGCTTTGGCCCGGTGACGACAACGGGAATGGCGTTTTATTTCTTTAACGCAAGTGAGGTAGATGTATAAAAATGATAGCATTTTTCCTTTGGGAGAAACAGACGTATATACAACGTACATGGTTCATGTAAGAGACAGCTGCAAAATTATTGTGACAAAGGACGTACGTTTTATGCTTTTTCGTGCCGTTGCCGTAGGAAATAAGAACAAAACTGCAATTCAATTTGGGAGGCGGGTATGTGCACCACCGCCTCAGGAACCATTTAATGGATAACCAACAACTCTGCCATAGGTCACCCTAGGTGGTTCGCAACGTTTGGTGAGTTTGCAGAGGTGCCCGGGTTCATGGAATAAGGTTTGTCCGGGTATTGCGGGGATGCGTCTACCGGATCTGGTTGAGGGAGACTATCCAGCGGGACTATTTCGACCTACCACCAGTCACCGAAGTAGGAAGATGGATTCATACGCCCGTCACTCCTGGGACACTGACCCCCAGATTCCTACTCATCCCTCATACCTTTTTCTTTCTCATAACTGCCTATTACTTCCCTAAAAAGTCCTTCCACACAACATCCCCAAATATTATGAAGCCCTGAGAAGAATTATTTTCCTCAGGTCCTCCTGTGTGGACCTAACATTAAAAAAAATCGAGCCTAGGTACTTACCATGCAGGCATCATTTTAAATACGTACAATATTATTTGTAGGTACGTACCTAAACTATAATATTAGTTCAATTGAGTTTTGAATAAGTAGGTAAGTACATTTTATCGTATTGTTTAAGTTGACTTTTAACAGCCGGCGATCGCAGAAGCATTTGTGGAAAATATATGGAAAACCTTCCATTTTTATTATACACATAATACTTAAAACTGTTATTTTTCAAAATCGCTCCATTTGTGTACAATGCTAGGTATTACAGTACCAAACATAATTGCAGGTACTACTGTATCCGCATTTAAAAAACACGCACACACTAGATTGACGGATCAGTCTAGTGTTTACGTCTACTCGTTTGTCGTATGTGTCACCTCTCCGGATGTTTGACTAGCCGCAAGCCGCCGCGCGCCGGTCGCTAGCCGTATGATCCGTGATTCTCATAATATTATTAGATTGCCACAATTGATTGAATGAATGAATGAAACAGTGCTGGCTTATGTAACTCCACGGTACAAATCGGACGTTACAAACATTTTGGATAGGCAAGTGCGTAGAATAGTAGAATGGGGATAACGTAATTTTTTTCTATTTTTTTAAAGTAAAACATCTTGTTACGCACGTTTGACTTAAATGCTGGTGAATGCGTGACGAGAGCGTTACGAAAAGCGAGGCAAACGGTAGTTGAGAGGGAGATATAAATTAGTCACGATAGAAAGAGAGAGAGTTACGGGAGGTAATCCACCACTTACCCGCCCTGGTATAAGTAACAGATGGTTACTCCTTCAAGGCTCTCGCAAGGACTCTAATTTTTTTGAAAGAACGAATCTACATTTAAGTTTGAACGAATCTAGACCTTCAGTGTCCCTGTATACGGTGTTAGGAAGCAGTATGCAAGTGCTTACATAATATACAAAATGCGAAAAATATAAAGCAAGTCAGGGATAAACTAATTAAAAAAATATAACAGAAAAACATAAAAGGCGGCTGCTCGCAGGGTAATGGCATTTAGCGTATGCTGCAAGCATTTGCAAGAAAAGATAATGAAAACAAGTATTGTGATGTAGCAGCCAGCCTCTGCTACCTCATGATTTAGAATGTTTTCAAAAAGTACCTAGCGATCTTTCCAGAAGCAAATAAAAATAATATTAAAAAAATTTAAATTAAGAACCATTGACAATTAAACGACGTTCGTTTGGTTTTTCCTAGAGACGCCAGTAGTTCTATAGATCTGTAACGCTGTCCATACATAAATTCATTTTGCAAATTATATTTTTAAAGTAGAACTCAATAAAAATATACAACACCCAACCATAGTTCTACATTGGTGACCCTGACGTGGCGCTCCTCTCACGCTCTCACCAGCATGAGAAGAGCGCCACCCCGCATCGTTGGAGCAATCGTTCCCGCAGCCAGTCCAGAGGTCGTCAGCCCGAAGGAATATGCTGGTACCACTGGAAGCTTTGGATGAAGGCACGCACTTGCACCAAACCCTGCAACTTCCCACTGGGAAACCCTACAGGACTCAAACTGATGGCGACCAGCGCCAGCCCCAACCAAGTTTGTAGATTTTTGTTACTGACAGGGTAACCCTTACCCGTTTCTTGTGGACACCGGCGCAGATCTCTGCATTTTCACACGACGCCTTGTACAGGGACGTCCCACTAAACAAACATAATATAAACTGGCAGAAGCAAATGGCAGCATAATCGCTACCTACGGCAGCGTAACGCTCAACCTTGACCTGGGATTGCGACGCGACTTTACTTGGAGTTTCGTCATTGCTGACGTCTCCGGGCCCATCATCAGAGCAGACTTTCTCGTCAAATACAAGCAACAAGCAACAAGCAACAAGCAACAAGCAACAAGCAACAAGCAACAAGCAACAAGCAACAAGCAACATGCAAAAAGCAACAAGCAACAAGCAACAAGCAACAAGCAACAAGCAACAAGCAACAAGCAACAAGCAACAAGCAACAAGCAACAAGCAACAAGCAACAAGCAACAAGCAACAAGCAACAAGCAACAAGCAACAAGCAACAAGCAACAAGCAACAAGCAACAAGCAACAAGCAACAAGCAACAAGCAACAAGCAACAAGCAACAAGCAACAAGCAACAAGCAACAAGCAACAAGCAACAAGCAACAAGCAACAAGCAACAAGCAACAAGCAACAAGCAACAAGCAACAAGCAACAAGCAACAAGCAACAAGCAACAAGCAACAAGCAACAAGCAACAAGCAACAAGCAACAAGCAACAAGCAACAAGCAACAAGCAACAATCAACAAGCAACAAGCAACAAGCAACAAGCAACAAGCAACAAGCAACAAGCAACAAGCAACAAGCAACAAGCAACAAGCAACAAGCAACAAGCAACAAGCAACAAGCAACAAGCAACAAGCAACAAGCAACAAGCAACAAGCAACAAGCAACACGCAACACGCAACACGCAACAAGCAACAAGCAACAAGCAACAAGCAACAAGCAACCAGCAACCAGCAAGCAACAAGCAACGAGCAGCAACCAGCAACCAGCAACCAGCAAACCAGCATCAGAGCCACAAGCAGCCGCATCACAACCAACCCGTTCCTCCTTTCACCGCAGCCATGTCTGCGTTGTCTGGGGAGGGAGTCCTGTAGCAGCCAGCCTCTGCTACCTCATGATTTAGAATGTTTTCAAAAAGTACCTAGCGATCTTTCCAGAAGCAAATAAAAATAATATTAAAAAAATTTAAATTAAGAACCATTGACAATTAAACGACGTTCGTTTGGTTTTTCCTAGAGACGCCAGTAGTTCTATAGATCTGTAACGCTGTCCATACATAAATTCATTTTGCAAATTATATTTTTAAAGTAGAACTCAATAAAAATATACAACACCCAACCATAGTTCTACAGTGATATGAAGAACGCTTGTGTCGGGTGGGATACCTCTCTCGTCATCTGGCAGTACCAGTCAGAATGTGTACGGTGATCGGTCTGCCGTGAATCAATCTCAACGTCCGCGCCCTTTAGCCGGTTTCTCGGTTGTGCCTTGACGATAGTAACTGGGAAGTAGGGGAACGTACCCGAAGACCATAAGGATGGAAGCGTCGAGTTGCCGGAGGCAGGGCGGAAGGACGCCGAGTTCGCCCAGCCAAACCTCAGGCCCACACATGTCGCTGGGGGAGGCGCAGATGAGTTTTGAGGATTCTATTCCAAAAAAAAATAATTTACGCCAGTGTATGCAGGAGCGAGGTCTAACTCACCCCCAAAATGGGGAAGTTGACATTACAGAACATTAAACTGTAGGGGCAAGAGAGAGAGAGGTGCGAGCACACATTTTCGTTCTCTTTTTCTCTTATAGCAAGTTAGGTTTCGTATATCTAAGACACAGTGCAGGCCTATTATATGTATCACACTGTAGGAGCAAGAGCGAGCAGTGCGCGCGCACAATTTCTTTCTCTCTTCCTATCATATAGATGGAGCTAAAGAAGTTTTACTTCAGTCGTGTGGTCTAAGGCACACTAGTTTTTTTTTTAAATTCATTAATGTCCATTTAAATAAAGTGAAATAGTTTATTCACTAGGGTTTCCTGTTCCGAGGCGAACTGTAGGTAGCTGTGTTGGTGTTAGGATGTCGAAAGTAGAAAAAAATATCATTATATATCGATGTATTGATATTTATTAAAATATCAATATCGACGTCGATATATCGAGGGAAAAATATCGATGTATCGATATATCGGTCAAATTTTCAAAAGATTTTGCGTTTTTAAATTAATGGTGTATTCAGAACAATATTATCAATAGTAATTTTAATCAAAATGTGCATTATTTTAATGTACAAAAATCTCAATTTGTAACTGTGTATCTTTTTGAAATTATTGGGTAATAATTACAAAAATATCAAAACTAAAAAGCGCTGTCTTCTAACTTGTATGTAAACTGAGACGCATACAAAGTTTGTTGCGTCTCAGTTACATTCTATTGGCGTGTTAATCTGTCAAAAAGGATTTCGTGTTTCATATACAATTGGGAACCAACACATTTCTATGTATGTACCTATAGCTATGGAGCTATGAGATAGTATTAGTGATCATAAATACTAATGCAAAGACAATAGATTTGTAAGCTATTAATAGTTAAAATTTCAACCGCCAGATGTCATGAGTTCGTTCCTATACGGTTTTGGATTCTAGTGACTTTAGTTACATAAATTTAAAAAAATATCGTTTATGATACAATTTTCGATATTGGATATTTTGTATCGATATATCGGATCAAAATATATCGGCTAAAAATATCGATTTATTGAATTAAAAATATCGATACATCGATATATCGATACTTTTTCACCAAGCCTAGTTGGTGTTACAACATGATTTCCTAATCTTCAAGTTTGTTGATTTCTTCATCTTTTTTTTATTTGAAATGTTTGTTGGTTTTCTCATCTTTGCGTTTTTGTTTTATTATTTATTTATTTATTTGAATATCGCACAAGGGTTCCAACTTTTAACTGCTCCCAACCGTCTAAAACTATGGAGACTATGGCATCCCCCAAAAAGGCATGTTGTGAGGCTAAAGGATACCCCGATACAGGCGAACCCTAGTGGGGTTAATAATTACATGCTAAAAATATATGTACATAAATTGTGAAGAAGCAATAAATAAATAAATAAAATAAAAAAATAAAAAAAGGTAATGAGGATGAGAACGAGATAAGTAAGAGAAAGGCGGGGAAGTACCTGGCTATAAGATTTGGTCACCAAAAATGGTTAAAGCCATTTCAAGCAACGTTTCAATTCTGAATTGTGGTCTTACACCAAGGCAATACTGAGAGTATCTTTTACTCTGGAACGCGCAGCAAATATACTAAAATTTACTTGCGCTCACCGGGGAACCCGAGACCTCCGGATTGCTAGTCGAGAGCCTTACCCCTCCATCACATTTGATATGTTTGTTGATTTCCTCATCTTCATTTTTGTTGACTGTTGGTTTTGTTTAATTTCTTTGGATAGGAATGAGGTTGTCTCCTTCGACATTTCACGATTTTTACTATGTTCAATTTCATGAAAAACAAATGATTGAACGTTAATTTATGAAACATTACGCTAAGCGGAAAACTTTTAAGGATAATTGAATGTCATTACATCATCATAATATAGGGTGGCGCAAAACTACAATTTTATTTTGAATCTTCTTGTAATGTGTAATAAGATTCAAACCATATCGGTAGTTTTGCGCCACCCTTTATATCGCTGTGCAAAAATTACGTTCAGCCTTTGGTGACAGCACAGTTTGATTGAGTTATGTTTTTTTCATCAATCAACTTAGGTCAGCGGTCGGCAATTAGTTTTGGTGGCGGGCCGTATGAATATGTCAACTTTTTTCGGGGATGTGCAACTGTTGCGGTCACTCGTGCGCGTACGAGCCTTCTCAGTGCGCTTGTGACTGCTCGTCGCCATCGTGCTTTATTTCATGCCTAACAGCATCGTACATCGCAATGGTTCCCAACTATATACCTGGTTCAACGTCCACTTTTAGAGTATATTTTTCTTCAACTCCCCCTGCATAATTTGAAAATTGTCCGAAATCATAAAAACGCGCCGCAGACGAAAAATTTTGTATGGTAGCGTGATAGTTATTGGTTCTCACCCGGACGATACTAGTAGACTGGTTCTCACCCGGTCGTAGCTCCTTTACTAGTTTAGTCTCCATCATTGAACAAGCCACATTTTCGACATGATGGAAGTGAGTGGTTTTTCAATATTGATGAAGAATTCTTATTTTAAGAGGAATAGCTCGGTCTTGCTGCCCTTAAGTATTTATACAACAAGCGACAACTTCACGAAAAACTTACACTTTCACGAGAACTAGGTATGAAGAAAAAATTGTTTGATTGTGACCTATGGTGCGCCAAGTATGGTGAACTCTTCTGCGGGCCAGAAGGGATTGGGCTAATTTGAATCTGTTTCGTTTAGAATAAAAATTTCAGACTGCCCCGTGATTATTCACGAGTTGCGCTACCACTAGCTGTAAACTAGCAAGTATTTTCAAGTGGAAGTTATGTCATATCTACCTACCAACCAAACAAAGTGTCGTGCCACTGTCATCTCCTAGATTATTAAAGATAATAACAGAAAAAGTTAAAGTGATCGATCCGTAAATTGCTGAAGTTACTAAATTCAATATCGCGCATCGACTGTGCCTATTTCCAATTCAAATTAGTGTATTTTTTCGGATTTATCAGCCGTTGAAAATCTCATTCACAGTGACTAAACGAAGAATATAAACATTCATAAAAATCTCTGAAACCCAAGTGAAAATTTAACTAACAACAGTGAAGTAGTGTATATACCACTACAGTGGAATACTCAACACAAAAAACAGTGTCTAAATTGTCCGATTAATAAAAATATAAACGTTATAAAGTTCGATACGGATCTCCGCTATTCATTTGACAACAAACAAACAAGTCAAGAAAGTTAGCCCTATTGCGGACTTTACAGCAGACAGGCGCATAACACTGAAAATAATTCTCATAAAAATTTAATAAGTCATACCTCTAAATTCAACATGAGTGAGTGCCGTGCCTGCCCAGAAAACATTCTCTCCGACGATTCTATGTTCGTTTGCTCAAAGTGCAAAGGGACATATCACCTCCACTGTGGTGGCGTGACAGAGAACACACATCGCCGCCTCACCAAAGAACGTCGCGCTCAGCAAAAATGCAAGCAGTGCATCAACTCGATGACGGGCAGTGATGGCAAACCATTGGAAGTACTATCCAATAAACAAAACAAGGATACCATAAAAAACTCGACCGATTTGAGTGTATATAACTCAAACGAGCTCCTTCAATCTCAAAATTCTATTATTAAACAAAATAATAAAATTCTGGAAACGATATCGAATATGAGTAAGCAATATGAAGATATACTCATAAGAGTTCATAATCTTGAAAAACAAAATGAAGAGCTAAAAAATAAAAACACTAAACTTGAAACCCGAATTGAATTTTTGGAAGGGCAAATGGATAGTATAGACCGTGCAAATAGGTCTAAAAACATTGAAGTTCGGGGAATCCCTGAACTAATGGGTGAGAACTTAAAAAATGTGTTCTATAACATTCATCAAACTACAAAGTCTAATGTTAATATAAACGAAGTTGAAGCAGCTTACCGAATTTCTCAAATAACTAATAAGGAACCTAAACCCATCATCTTCAAATTCAAAACTAACATGGACCGTGACCAATTTCTTTCCGATGTCAAAACCTACAACAAGCAAGCATCCAGTCCAGCCGAAAAATTAAATACACAACAACTGGGGATTGCTGGCACTAGCTCGAAAGTCTACGTTTCCGAACACCTGACTTTTCGAGCCAAACATCTATGGTACCTGGCCCGTAAGGCAACAAGAGACAACAAATTTAAATACGCGTGGATTAAACAAGGACGTATATACTTGCGTGAGGATTTCGGAACGCCTGCAATACTCGTCAGTGAAACAAACAAAGATCGATTATTGTTATCATTACCCGAAATGCCATCAACAAACTAAATATAATGAACATCTGTTTGATAATATTAATATCCTCAACTATTATTTCTTTCTACATAATATTTACCCTCGTAACATGATCATTTATAAAATCAATATTACTCCAATGACTACCTCTTTGGAGCGAAATTCTTTTAATTTAATTCTTCATATTTTTGGCAAGCTTATGGATGTATGTCTCTCATTTTTAATTTTCTGTATACCACAATACTTTATGTTTTATTTTATTTATATGCTTATGTTTTATAATCTTTTTAAGGGTATGTTTTATTTTCTTTATATGCTTATGTTTATAATTTATATGCTTATGTTATACATTCGCAGCAACTATGAGTACATTTTATACACCTATGCTTGTATTATAAATACTTTGTATGCTTATGTTAAATATCCACAACAACTTAATCCTTTTATCACTGGTATATTTTATATGCTTATGCTTATGTTTTATTTTCTTTGTATGCTTATGTTTTATAATCTTTTTAAGCTTATGTTTTATTTTCTTTTCGAACTTACATTCTATATTCTTTACGTGCTTATGTTTATAATTTATATGCTTATGTTATACATCCGCAGCGACTATAAGTACATTTTATACACCTATGCTTATATTATAAATACTTTATATGCTTATGTTAAATATTCGCAACAACTAAATCCTTATACCACTTATATACTTTTTATGCTAATGCTGATGTTTTATACTGTTTATAAGCTTATGTTTTATTTACAGTTTATTTTTTACATGCTTATATTTTATATTCTATATACGCTCGTATTATATATTATCTATACGCTTATACTATATTTTCGCAACAACTATTTGTATACCTTATATATCTATGTTTGTATTACATATACTATATATTCTTATATTATAAATTCACAACAACGAAATTCTTATTTCACAAAGCTTACACTATATGCTTATGTCATATATTCATTATGTGCTTATATTATATATTCACAACAACTTTATTTACAGTTTATATATTTATGCATATGTTATATATTTATATCAACTAAATCTTTATCTCATAAACGTACTAATGTCACTACAACTTGGTTGTTAATAATTTATGCGAAACAAAAAACCAGAAAATGGAAGACATAGCAGATTTAATAGATAACACAACACCAATCCCATGTATATCTACCAATGATTCCGAAGTAGTACGTCAACTATTATTTAATTCAACCCTTTCGATATTCTCTATGAACATAAGAAGTATAAACAAAAATTTTGATGAACTCCTAATTCTCCTCACTGACCTTGTCTCAGATTTTGATATAATTGTCTTGAGTGAATGCTGGATTCAAGAAAATTTCATCCCTAAAACGATAAGAAACTACAATCACTATAATACTCTACACAACCAAACTCAGAACGATGGAGTCATTGTATACATTAAAAATCACATCTCACACTCAGTAAAAGAGATCAAAATTAAATATGCAAACTGTCTACAAATTCAACTTGATAATCATATAACACTTCTTACAATGTACAGATCTCCGAATACACATAATATAACCCCATTCATACATTCACTGCATGAAATTTTATCAAACATTGAACGCTGCCAAAACACCCTTATAATTGGTGATCTTAACATAAATATAATTAATAAAATGCACCCTCAAGCAAATGATTACCTAAACGCACTAACTTTATTAGGATATTTTCCAGCCGTTACAGCACCAACTAGAGAATCAGATTCAAACACTAGCAGTTGTATAGATCATGTATTTGTTAAGAGTGAACTAGACACCAAATCCATTGTCTATCAATCAACTGTTACAGATCACTATTCAATCATCACTTCTCTCTCGCATAAAAATCACAAATCACCACAAAATACTTCCCCCCAAGAAAAGATCTCATATGAAACTCTCCTAAACAATGTCTCTAAAGAAAACTGGGAACTTATCTATTCTTGTACCGACGTCACCTCTGCATGTGAATTATTTATAAATACCTTACGTAACCACTTAACCGATGCTACATCATACACAAAAAGTAAAAAAAAACGATCTGACACAAAACTCAAACCATGGATCACTGCAGGAATTCTCTACTGTATCAGAAAGCGCGATAAGATTCATAACTTCTGTAGAAAAAATCCCCACGATTATGCATCTCTCTTATTCTACAAACGTTATAGAAATAACTGCAAAAAAATAATTGACAGTGTTAAAAGAGATTACTACCATAAACAAATCAGTGAAGCTAACGGTGATAATAAAAAAATTTGGAATATCGTTAAAGATATAGCCAATATTAATAAAACCAATACACCCATTGTTAAGATTAACATCGAAGACCAAATATTACATGTCAATTCCGACCCCGAAAAAATTTCCGACCATTTCAATCAATTTTTCTCCAATATTGGATCTAACTTAGCAAAAAATATTTTAGACAGACACAACGTCTCAGACAAAGATCTTGCAAACAATATACCCCTCACTAATCTTAGCTATAACCCTTTCCACTTCACTCCCACTACTGACGCAGAAATTTTAGAACTAATCTCATCCCTTAAAAACAGTAACTCTGTAGGTATAGATCACATTTCAACAAAAATCATCAAACATATCCAAAAATATATAGCCTCACCTCTGAAACATATAATCAATCTAAGCTTTAAAACTGGTGTATTTCCTAACTCCTTAAAACAGGCCACAATAATCCCAATATTCAAATCAGGAGACAAACTATCTGTAAATAACTATCGACCGATATCTTTACTTAGCACAATATCTAAAATCATAGAAAAAGCGGTGAAGAATAGACTCTACAAGTTCCTTGAAGATAACAAAATATTATCGGACAACCAATATGGTTTCCGCAAAGGTAGGAGTACCTCAGATGCAATAGCCGCCCTCACAAAAATAGTTTCCTTTAATCTCGACCTTGGTCGAAAACCGCTTGCTGTTTTCCTCGATCTCTCAAAAGCATTTGATACGGTCTCTCATCCCTTACTGCTTAAAAAACTTCAACAGATCGGAATAACTGGGATACCCTACACATGGTTCGAAAACTACCTAACAAACCGAACTCAACAAACTCTTATCCACTCTGACAAAATAAATAAAAGCAAAAAATTATCCATGTCTTACGGTGTACCGCAAGGCAGTGTACTAGGACCAATCCTATTTCTTTTATACATCAACACACTATGTACCATGGATATTGGAGGTAAGATATTATCATTTGCTGACGATACAGTCTTAATATTCGAAGATGAAACATGGCAAGCAGTTATAAACAAAACTAATAATGGCCTAATAAAAGTGAGGCATTGGCTTGACACAAATCTCCTTACACTCAATATTGACAAAACACAATATATGACGTTTTCCATACGCAAACATAATTTTCCCATCAACTGCCCTAAACCAATAATTCACTCGTGTTCACTAAACATGCACCCACACCCACCCGGAACCCCACCTATTACAAATTGCACGTGTCCTACCCTTAAATCATCTAAGGAAGTTAAATATCTGGGCATAATCATAGATGACCAATTACGTTGGGAAGCACACATAAGTGGCACAGTTAAAAGACTCCGTAAGCTCTGCCATATATTCTGCTCTCTTAGATCCATCTTAGACCTAAAAACACTCAGAAGCGTATATTTTTCCCTTTTTCAATCCATTGCAACATACGGTATTTTGGGATGGGGTGGTTGTACAGAATCCGCCATTAATCCAATAATTACAGTTCAAAAACTAATACTGAGAATCATATTTAAATGCCAACCTACCCACCCCTCTAATGTGCTATTTACTAAATTTAAGGTCTTAGATATTCGCCAACTATTCACTAAGACAAGCCTATTCTACATACGGAAAAATAACCTACTGGTGGCTCCACAACATCAAGCCAAAACCCGCTTTTCATCAAATCTGGGATGCGTGGTCCCAAAAACTAGAACCACATTCGCTCACCGACAATTTTGGTTCATTGCCCCCAAAATATACAATGCATTGAGCACCGATATAAAATCAAATATTACCATACCTCTTTTTACTATTCGTGTTCAAAATTGGATATTCGAAAGGGGACGAGATTTTTTTAAAGAATATATGACTTCCTAACCATTTTAAAAGAAAAGAAAATAATTAAATCAACTAAATAAAATATCATACTTGACAAACCTCCAGTAAAAATTTTAGCTTTCATAAAAAAAAAAATATATATATATAGATTAACATATTTAAATCCTACTTCTTAGTATTTTATATAGTTATATTTTAGTATTTTATTTTTAACTTCTTTAAAACATTTTCTTTTTTATAATCCTTTATATATTTATATATATATGTATATATATTTATATGTATATGTGTGTTTGTATGTATTTATATGTATTTGTGTATGTATGTGCATATGTATTTGTATGTGCATACGTATACATATATCTTGCTATATTTTACCTTAAATATTTTTATCTTTTTTCTTTATCTTGTTTCTAATATCTTATAATTTCTATTTCAAACCTATATTTTGTTCTAGTTCATACACTGTATAACTTATATCATGTATGATTACCTTAGCACGGGCATTAGCCTAGTATGGTAATCAAGAAAAAATAAATAAAAGTGTATTTTCAAAAACTGTATGCAATAAAAAAAAAAAAATAAAAAAAAAATAAAAAAAAAAAAAATGTTGAGAGTTCACCCATTCCAATTCCACTCAGTGTAAAGTCTTGCAAATGTTGGCATAATGCCGAATCGGTGTGATGACCTGTGTCATGTGTTTATTTCTCCACGCATCTCATCTCAACAATATCATCTGTAATAGCAGAGTCCGGCCACGGTTTAGTGTCTGCAACCTCTCACAGCCGGCAATCTCAACCCAGAATTATATTATTGTGTTTATCTGTGAACTATGGCACTATCTTTCCAGAAACGTTTTTATCGGGCTGAATTCTCGCCATGTGAAAAAAAGATAATACTTTAATTAATTATTACCTATGTGTTTGATAGTGGATTCAAAGACACTAATATTTTTCGCAGTTGCCATAAATTTAGAAACAGGATATACACAAGTATTTACCTACCGGCAATGCACTTGAAGCTAAAAAATGTTGGTTAAACTCAAAGATATTAAAAAACAAAAGTTTAACTTGTTAACATACATTGTTGATGATCGATAGCAATTGGTTGATTATTTTTAAAAATTTGTTTTTTTTTTTGCTACTTTTATTTGAAAGAATAATAAATATAATAAAATAAAATATGTTTAAAACCACGAGATTTATTAATTTATGAACCGACCGGTTTCGCTTTACTCGAGCATCTTCAGGGTACAAATTAACGCTAAACAAGAAGCACATAATGCGTGCTTATATATAACAAAATATAGAGGGAGAAAACATGATACAAATATAACAAACACATAGACGGTCATAAAATACATTAACATAAGTACCTACACAAGTAATGGGAAAAACCGAAAGACAATTATGTAGACTAATGGGTCTAATTCTAGACGAATAATATAAGTTCATTTAACATGAAAAATCATGTACTGTATACCAACAATCTATAACATTACATTCAATGAAAAAGAAACATAATAACTAAACCAAAAAAAAACACAAAAATCACCTTTCAAAATATAAAAATGGCTACCGCCTGAACTACTAGCTAAAATCCAACAAAAAACAATTGCGCCAAGTCAGTTATATCAAAAATCGGAAAACGGAGACCTCCATTTTTTATTAGCCATAGATAGTAAGGAAAAAATCTGAAATCTATGTACATTTGGGAGGCGGGAATGGGTACCGCCGACCCGGGAACCTTTATTGGACAACCAACACCTCTGCCATAGGTCACCCCAAGTGGTTCGCTACGTTTGATGATTTAGCCGGGGTGCCCGGGTTCAAGGGATGAGGTCTGTCTAGTACTTGGAGGTTGATGACCAGGACACACTGAACCCCAAATTACTACCTACCCCTTAAACCCTTTTCTTTCCCAGAACTCTCCTCTCCTTCCTTTCCCTAAAAAACCGTCCACACAGCATCCCCAAAGATTACAAGGGCCCTCAGGGAAATTATTTTCCTCAGGGCCTCCTGTGTGGAGCTCATGTAAAAAAAATTAAAGGGTTAAAAAGCTGCGAAATTAAGTACAGTAGATTTACGTGTAATTTGTAGAAGAGAAAATTTCTAATTAATGTAAAAATTGAAGTAAATACCTTATGAATTTGTAAAAATTGAAGTAAATACCTTATGAATTTGTTTATTAAAGAAGAGACTTACTGGGGTTGTTTCACACAATTTAAACAATAAAAGTTAATATTCAAAAGTTAATATTCTGTGAAAGTCCCTTTCAATATCTGTTCGACTAACAGAACACAGGCATATGCCTAGCGTGGTGGTCGAAAAATCCTCTAATTATGTATTTAATTATTAAAAATGATGTAATTAATTAACAATTAATTAAAAATGAATAAAAATTATGTAATATTAGGTCCTTACATACGAAATTGGCGTTTTGCCGTACTGGCAACTTTGATCTCAAATATCTTCTCTTTGGTTAGGAATTCCAAATTCAAATTTATACAGCTATTTACTCATGTATTTGTGTTTCGAAAATTATAATTCCTTTGTTTTTTCCTTAATTGTTTTTTTTCTTTGCGTCACTCCTTGGTTTTCTTCATTTACCGAGAATGCTAAATGCAATGCTATTAATTGTAAAAGTAAACGATCGAAATTTAAAAATTTCTCTGCATTTGACCGTTTACTTTTACAATTAGCATTGCATTTAGCATTCTCGGTAAATGAAGAAACCCACCATACAAAATGGAAAACTTGAAATATCGCGTTATTTACGAGTACGAGTTCCACCGTGGCACCAGTGCTGCAGAAACGGCTCGAAGGATTAATGATGTGTATGGCGACTGTGCCGCAAAAGAAAACACAATGCGTTTTTGGTTCAAAAGTTTTCGTTCTGGAAATTTCGACCTGCAGAACAAGCCCCGAGGACGGCCGGAGACCAAAGTTGATAATGAAGAATTGAAGGCTATTCTGGAAGCGGATCCATTTCAAACCATGTCCGAGTTAGCTGCAGGCTGCGGTGTTAGTGATAAAACTGTTTTAATCCACTTGAAGCAAATTGGGAAGGTGAAAAAGCTTGAAAGGTGGGTACCTCACGAATTGAGTGAAGCAAATCAACAAAGTAGAGGAGCTTCGTCTAAGACATCCACCGTACTCTCCGAACCTTGCCCCAACAGATTACCATTTTTTTCGAAATTTAGATAACTTCTTGCAAGGGAAAAAATTCAACTCCGATGGGGCAGTCCAAATCGCCTTCAAAGATTTTATTGATTCCCGTCCGAATGGTTTTTTTAGTAAAGGGATCGATGAACTACCTATGAGATGGCAAAAGTTCATAGATAGCAATGGTAAATACTTTGATTAAATAAATATATTATATTTAAAAAAATCCACTTTATGTTCCTTCCATACAAAACGACAATTTCATATGTAAGGACCTAACATATCACTGAAGAAGAAGATAATAATAATAATCTAAGCAAAAATATTAAAGAGGACAAGACACAGAAAAACAGAAAAAGACAATGGTCGTAACTGGGGCTGGAACCCAGACCTCTCGCCTAACCGGGACGTGTGGTCCGAGACGAGGTTCTAGTCCCAGTTGCGACCATTGTCTTTTTCTATGTTTTGTTCTCTTTGATATTTTCGTTTAGATTATTATTGTTATCTTCTTCTTCAGAGATATACCTATTACATTGATGGGAATAACCTTCAAAACTTATAAAAAGAGAGTTTTTCTCATTAAAAAATTAAATTATGTAATTACAAAGCAATGAATAAAGAAATAAATAAATGTTACTATCTAAGTCCAGGGAAACAACCGGACCATTTAGCGTTACACATTAACGCCTATAAGGGCTACACGGTGATTGATACACATAAAACAAATTTGTGAAACATTAATCATCTAGTAAAATATATCATGATTTATAAATTTATCAGAAACCCACGCAGAAGAATAGTACTATGCTTACTATTATTGTTATTATTGAGGCATATTATTATAGCCTTCTATGCAGTTACATTCCATGCAGTTGAACACATCTACTAGTCCCAAGAAATTATTGCCAACTGCTTGCAATCTAGGTACAAGCGAGTATCTAAATGACTCGGCAATATCTACCGCCACTGTTTATTAAGAATGACACTATTAATTTATGTATTAAATAAGTATTAATTAAATAAAGATAAAAGAGTACGCAAAATGAATATTTTGAAAAACAAGTATTTCTCCTATAAAACATTTCTGTAATATGCAAGTCTTATTTACTGCACATAATAATTTAATTTAATTATGTTTCAGCTAAAAATGCATCTTTGATGGCAACTTCAGATGTGCGTAAGCTTACGTCATGGCCCGATAATTGCGCACGAACGAAGCAGGCTTACAGGCGTTTTACATTATGCTTTTTTCATCCAGTTTCCATACCGATAGCGGAAATTCGAAATGCGAAAAAGGACAAAAATGAATTAAATATATGTTATTTTACTCCGTTTTTTTTCTCTTTCGATCTGCATCGTCGAAATACTCCTATTGCATCTTTTACGACGCACGTTTTAAGAATATTTATATATTGAAAAAAAAAATAATATGTAATGTAGTATTTAAAAAAAAAACGAAAATTTAAGTATTCCGAATTATCTATTCGGTGAAATTTAATAATAAAAAATCACAATTATAGGTCTACAAAAGCAAGAGCGATGATCTTATAAAAAAAAATTTAAAACTTTCAATCAACATTTTTCATTTACAGCTTTACAAATTTCTATGATCGATATGGCCTGTCTTTTCGTAATCGATTCGGGGTAAAAAAAGGACGTTTTCTATTTTGGATTTTCGTGCAGTTTCAGGTGGGGTACATTATTTAACATCTGTCGTCTGTTAATGATTTACGTACATATAATTTTTAAGTGGAAAAATGTTGCATGTTTATATCATTTGATATATAAAATATTTATTAACAGACTTTGCGTCTTGTGATTGCGTGTATTATTGTTCATCCGAGCTGTCGAACACAAGAACAAGTCGAAGAAGCGACCCGTTCTCATGTGACAAATATCAACCCTGTCAGCGTTGGGTACGCGTTTGGCGTGTTTCCCACTATGCACCGGTGCCGAAAGGATCAATGATGCTAGTTCCTCGGAGCATCTTCCATTGTAATACCAGTAGAACAAGGATAGCATTCCCACCCGACGCCGACGCCTGCACTCTAAATTAATATGAAATCGTAAATATGAAAATAATGTATAAAGCAAAGCCAGTATGGCTTCCATATTGGGATCGGTATGAAAAGAAGCATCGTCTAAAACGCCCATAATAACAAAGTAACAGACCAATTTGTAGACGCGCCTGTAACGTTGTTTTTCTAAGTTGTTTTGACAAGTTGATTGAAGTCGCGGACTTCCTCAATTTGTTTATTAGTAAATTTATACCATACATCTAGCGAAAACTGTCGGGGAGGCGTGACGCACAAGTCACGTTAAATCATGGTCGTTGGAAATTGGAAGACTTCGCCAATCCGTGGTTGTTTTTTTAGTTTTAAACTGTGATAACCTAATGAGCAAATTTTAATCATAAAGCATTGAAGACAATATTAGTGATTCTCAAACGAAAATTTAAAACAGAAAAATCAGAAAAGGTAAATACCCAACCCCCACCCCAATCATGTGTCCAAAATGATTTAACAGTATTAAAGAAAATGAAGTCACTGGATGTATGAATGTGAGTGAGGCAAAGAGTGTGTGCCAAGACCGAGTTGTTTGGCGGTCCGTCCTCTCTGCCTACCCCTGCGGGGAAACGGCGTGATGGTTAGTTAGTTAGTTAAGTCACTGGAGACCAAAATTTTGTCTTCATTTTTGTGAAACATCACGTCAAGGGCGGACATAATACCCCTAGCTTCTACAAAATACAATGCGTTGTTTTAAAAAAAAAAAAACAGTTTTTACATTTCCAATGGGGACAATTGCGAACATATATGCAAGGAGATACGGCATGAAAGAGTGCCGAATGTCGCCGTGCTATCTACAACCCACTGCACAACACTACGGCCATGCAACAAAAGTTTTGTGTTTTATGTAGAAACTAGCAGACCCGGCCACACGTTGCTGTGGCTAACGAAACACAATGCCATTACCCAACCTTTATAAAATCTACACCACCCGCTTGCCAGCTGCCCGCTGCCCGCTGCCTGAATTGAATATTTTAATTTCTCGGCTTTTCTCTACTATAATAAGCATGTATTATACATATAAACCTTCCCCTTGAATCAGTCTATCTATTGGTGAAAACCGCATGAAAATCTGTTTCGTAGTTTAAAAGATCTATGCGCACATACATTTTGAGCGACTTCATTTTATACTATGTAATGCAATTCGAGCGATCGCCACTAATTATACAATGCTTGCAATGCAACACTGGATATTTGAAAAGGGAAAATCAAATACCTACTTACATCTATTTTCCAATTTCTTCCGTAGAACGAATTTCAAAAGTGACTATAATACGGCCCGCCAGCCGTTTTAATTCGCACTTTGAATTTCTCGGCTTTTCTCTAATATAATTTACATGTTTTATACATATAAACATTCCTCTTCAATCACTCTATCTATTGGTGAAAACCGCATGAAAATCCGTTGCGTAGTTTAAAAGATTAACGCGCACATACATTTTGAGCGACTTCATTTTATACTATGTTATGTAGAAATAATGGCGGGCGCCTCGTGTGGTCAACGAATGCCACCTCCATTCATTCCCTGGCGGGGTTAATGAGGCCCAGATGATGGTTCCTGAGGCCCTAGATTTGCACGCAGTCCTAGATGTCCCCCTCTAACCTTCCCATCATACGAAATAAGAAGATGAAGAAGAGACTGCAATTTTCATAATTATCAGATTTTCTTCTAAAATAAAGGCATATAATGAATTAATTGAGAAAGTGCACCTATTCTGCAGGAAGTGACTGTACAGTGCACACTGCACAAATGCCCCTACTCGCGCTCGGCCAACAATGGTCGACCTCCGCGCTGTGGCTGCTATAGCGTAGCGGGGCCCGGAGTGCTCTCGATTATTTTATTTTATCGCATGGGCATGAGTGCAGGCAAGCTTTTTCTATTGTGCATACAGAAATGCATCGCAGTGATGCCAGGGGTACCACACATGTTTTCACGGAAATGATATTTTTAGCTTCTAATTTTAGAAACAGTACAAACAAATTAATTTACACACAGCTGAAATGGCAAACAGTCAACAACGAGCCATAATAACTGCAATAAAATTATAGTTCCCAGATAGTATGAATGCCAGAAGTCCAGTTGGCCGCTCCAGATAAAGCTGGGGAAAGTTAAAGAAAGGAAGTATAGATCCAGACTAGGTTCTGCAAGGGGAGGATGGGCCTACATTCTTAGCATATTAAATAATACAAAGATATTGTATATTGTTCTCCACGCCAAGAGTTCACCTGTACTGTGGAGGACATTTTTAAATGGTAATACATAATAACAGTGGACCTAGTTATAGAATAATATTCTAAAAAGTGGACTCAAGATTAACTACAGTATATAAAGAGAAACATCTAAAATTAAAATATACAATCGACTTTTACATAGTTTTAACCAAATAAATGTAAAAATTATTGTTACATTTATTTGGTTATAAATAAATGTAAAAATTATTGTTACATTTATTTGGTTACAAAATAAAGTTGGTTGGTGAAAAAATGTAATAAACAGTAATTGTTGAATGAAACACTAGTATATATTGAATTATTTGGCGGGTATTAGATAAGCCGCCATAGCACAGTGGTGTGAGCACCTGACCGGCAATCAGAAGGACACGGGTTCAAGTCTCGTTGGGGTCATGTATCTTTTCTCGGAAGATTTTTTCAATGTAGATGATTGTTTCAGGCTGATAAATTATTGCTTATAATAATTGTTACCCTTTGTGCTATGCATAAAAATCTTGTCAAACATTAGTTTATCAATTAAAAATAACAAATGCATCTTATAAGTTTATAAGGATTGCAGCCAGTTCCATTATACGTTTTTTTTGTTTTTGTTTTCTGTAAGTCTAGATGTTTTAAATTGTGTTAGAAGTGAATTGTGTGCATAATATTGTCTGGTACCTGCAGTAATTGCGCCCAACGGATTTGTTTGTTTTAGGTATTTGTAGTTGGTGTGCATGTCTTGTTCTAATATAGCAAGTATTTTGTGAGCTTAATAGTGAGTTATTAATAGTGAATTTATGTTCTTGTAAAGGAAAGTTTGTATATGTTTTGAAAACATTATTTTAATCTTCAACATTTGTTTAAAAAATGTTGTTATGGGTGTATTAGAACTTTAAGAATTACTTTTTTAAGGTTTTCTGAACTTTAAACAGTGTATCTTTTTACTGGAACAGCCACAGCCCACAGAACTTGGCCAGTAAAGTTGGAGGAACCTCATCAAATCCTGACACGAATAGGATAACAGGAAGAAAATAAGATGACATGCTAACTGTGAAAATGGTGCAACCCGTGCTCGAAATTGTATAATCTACCAATTTGCTGACAGGTTGAATGTGGAATATATTATTAGTAAGAAAATTCAATAACTGAAGTCATCATTACTTAAAAGGTCTCAAACCCCTGGGAGTTGCACTGGATTGAATTATTAGGGGTGGGTTCCACTCCACTGCACTTGGCACTGCATACTGCAAACTTCATACTGCACAGTGTATAATAGTGCATAGTGTACACTGCACCGTGGAACTGTTTTGTTCTATTCAAGGTCTCACGGTCTGACGCAATAAAGAATGCACTTTATTCGCTTATAGGTATGAAGTGAAATAGAACGAAGGTCATATGAAGAACTTGTGGAAGGGCGTGTGGTGTTCGTATGCCGCTGCTTGCCCCTACGACGATGGAATGTATACAAGTGGTGAATTCGCTCAGTATCGCCCTAGTGAAATACGAGTACGTCCCAATATTTCGCTTGCCTATCTCCTGACCATCCATCCCTTCAGCCTGACAACAGAGCCCAAATAGGCATGCCATAATCCCAACGGCTTCAGGACTTATGCATTGTTTACTATATATAGCTAGAGTTGATTGGTGACAGATCCGCCAAGGCCTCGTGACCGGCCCATCAGGTGGGTCCGCCTAAGGAGACGAGTAAATATTACTGCCCAGCACCTGTATTGTGCAAATATGATTTTTCTACTATTTTTTTCGAAAGAAGGAAAACTGAATACTTCTTGAAGAAAACTAATGCAGGCTGCACGCTTAGTTTAATGCTCAGTTATACTTTGGTTTTCAAATATGTCTGGCTTAATCATTTTAGCATTCACGATGCATTGAATCAGGCACATTTGGAAAAATAAATTCAAAAACTTTGCGAAGAAAGACTGTGTTAATTGTTTTATGTTAATTTATAAAACTCCATTATTTTTTAAATATAATTTTAATAAAATTTAATAATGTTGTGATCAGGTTCTGCAAGTTTTTTAGTAGTTATTTTTATTAGAGCTGCTTCGGCTTACAAGACCATTTTCAAACTGCCCACTTTAAGACGACTTATTTATAAGATTTTAGATGTTAATTTTTGAAGGTGTCTAAATTGATTTATTACGTAATCGGGAGTTCGGTTGTCCCAAAAAATACTGTATTTGCAATTTTCAGGATTAACTCAGATCTCTTCGTCACACGCTATTCTTTGTACTCGTGTTTATTATTCATGTAGCAAATAATTCCCACAATAAGAAATAAAGGTAATAATTAAGCAGGTGACAAACTAAATGGTGACATAAAAAAATACGGTAGCATCCGCTCATTAAAACTGAAATGACTGAATAAATTACCTCGATAACTGAAGATTCCTGTGTGAAAATCCAAATAACCTTTACTATTATTAATTATTATGTCATCCGTAATGTTCAGATGGCCATACCATTAACAGTTGGTCATCAAAAGAGTTATCAAATGAGCTTTATTTTAAATACACGTTACTATTTTATGAGATATTAATTCGCCAATCTTTCTATGAATAATAATAAAAAATTGGCAGCTTTTTAAGTTGTCGTCAATCTGTGGTGCAATACAAATATTTTTGACGATCTGCGTTGCAATAAATTAGCATTATTTTTAAATGTGGTCAATCTATGGAGCGATAATATTATTATTGTGTTGAATTGTAGTCAATGTAAAATGTGGTCAATCTATGGTAGAATAAGATGATTCTTTATTAAAATATTATGGTCTATCCATGAGACAATAACAAAGCAAGAAGTCCTGGGTTCGAGTCCTAAAGGTGTCAATATGTTTTTCTAATTTTTCTGTTTCCAGATTTTCGATTGAGTTTCGCTTATATTGTCTTCATTTATTTAACAATTACAATTTGAGGTTTTACTCATAAAGTTAAAAATTAAAAAAAAAAAAAAAAACAATAAATATGATATTATAACATAGTTAGTGTCAATCTAAGATGCAATTTTTTTTTCAGTTGCCATTAAATAAAATATTTGAGGCTGTGTTCAATCTATGATAGACACTCATTTCAAATTATTTAAGGTTGGTGTCCCTTTTTTATTTTATTTTTTATCAATGATCTTCTAACTTAAATTCCAGTAAAAAAAATATTATTATAACCAGTTTTAATAGTAAAAATAATTTTCAAAGTTTTAATTTTTCGGGTCCAAAAATCCAACCTTTTTTCAACAGGCTCTGTATTTTGTTAGGGAGTCTAGAAGTTTTTTGTTCTTGATTAAGCACTTTTAATATTGAAGGTGAAATGTTAGCATCTCGTCAATAACGAAATTGTAGTCTACCAAAGTACAAGAATACAAAATCTATGAAAGCATTGAAGTTTAGATTTAGCACGAAAGCATTACTGGGACTAACTAACTAACCATCACGCCGTTTCCCCGCAGGGGTAGGCAGAGAGGACGGACCGCCAAACAACTCGGTCTTGGCACACACTCTTTGCCTCACTCATATTCATAAATCGTCTCATACATTCTCTTCTATTATTCTGACTTTTGACATGACCCGACTCAAGTATCTGATTCACTTGATCGTGCCATGTCTTCCTCGGGCGTCCCCGACTTCTTCTACCATTCACATTCGCGTCGTATATTCTTCTTTCTGGAAATTTGACAGAATATGACATGATTAAAACCTCAGTCAGTCTAAAACTTATCTTACATAATTAAAAATGATTTTTTTAAAACAAACTATGTCTTTGCACAAATAATAAAATCATTATATCACTTAGAAGCTTTAATTTCTTGAAATTTTGCACTTACACAGTTCTCATTATTTAGAATAAAATCGTCATATCTGTCAACTATTAGATTGACCTCGAATGAAACCAATACCCATCATTTTCTATACGGATTTTAATTGTTAAGGGCCTAAATTATATTTCGATTCCGTAAACACATGAAATCTATGATACAACAATAATGAAAACTTTTTGCAAACAAAATCAAAGTTTCATAGGATTAAGTTCGAATCTCTATCCATACAAAACCATAATGAAATATTGACATCCATGGGTGATGGTGCAAGTAAAATATATCTATCACTGATAACGGTCAGCATTACAAAATTCAGTAGCACCAACGTATTTTATTCGCTTTCAAATGACGATTTATAAATTCTACGTATAATAATATAAAATTAAAAATATATATTCAGAATCAGCGCTTGTTGATCTATATTCTACATGATCGTTTTTTTAAAGCCATAATATTTTTCCCAGGAGTTTCTACGGGGGCAGAAATAAAGCGTGTAACGTCAGACATTTTGAGAATATTAAGATATATATTTTTTAAATCTATCTTTAGCCCTGTCTCAAATTGTAACCTTTGAAAGGACAAATTCAACATGGCTGTGCGATGAACGTGAGTTGAATACCTTTAAAACCAATAATAAGTAGATGAAAATTTTATTTAGTGTTATGAAATTTTTATTTAGTTATTCGAAAATTTCATATATTGAGTCGAGAAGTTGATTAGAGCAGAGGTGGCTAGAAGGTGTAGAATAAGTTAGCAAAACACGTAGGTACTAATAAAAAGTTGATCAAAGGAGCGAAGCTTCAGTCCACAGTGGAGTATTGATATTAACTCGAATACATAGCAGTGCGTCGTAGAACTTTCAGAGGAAGGACTAAAATAGAATAAATCCAGTAGAAACGCAGTGGTTAAATCCAAGCCGAATTACGAACAAGTAAAGATAATAAATGCTAGACCGGTGTAAGCGCAATTAACAAAGCTAAGAAAGGGACCGTAGATTGATTGGGTTTGAAGAGCGGATGAATGGAGAAAGAAGCGTGAGTGAAAAAACAACTAGAAACTGGGGAGAATATGTGAAGGACCCTTCAGGAAGACGTGATGTGCTAACGGAAATTAAAGAGATTGGGATAAAAGAAATTAAATTATGCCAAGGCAGAGTTGAACATTTTCGGTGTCCTATCGGTGTGCTAACCCCGTGTGTAATGACATGGTGTTTGGAAAGTTAATGTTTTGATGAACGCTTGTAGTTCAGTTAATCACGCGAATATGCTTGATGAACCTTATTCCAATGGTAATTGACAGTTTCTAATGGACAACAACAATCACCGCTTAGTTCTTGGGCAAGCAAGAGCAGTAAGATGCTCCCAGAATGCAAATCACGATAGGACATACCGCCGACTATAACGATGTATCATCCGCAATTCATTTCTCCTTCGTGGGTACTCTTAAGGTAAAGGAGAGTAGGTGCAGGTCAAAGTAAGATGCTGTGGTTATTCAGACAGCCGACGAGAATCGCTTGATTCAGCACAGATGTGCTTTCGCGAACTTAAAGAGTGAACATCCTCCCACAAACTATTCTGTTGTTCGCATTCGTCAGCATTCACACAATCAGAGTTCTTTAAGATCCAATTGCGTTTTTTTTTTTTTACAGTTTTTTAGAGAAAATGTGTCCTTACTGGGGTACCCCGTTCTAAGGACACATTGTACAAGTTTTATTATTTGAATTATAAGTAAATATCATATGTACTTTCTATAATTACCATTGTATAGGCGATTTTCGTTAAAAGGTTGGGAGTCACGCGGTTCAGCACTCTCCTGAGATATATTCTGTTTTTTGCATTTGTTCACGGTCACACATTTCAGAATCTTTTAAATCTGTTATTTTGCATATAATAGTTTCAAGATTGAAAAGTTCTGGCTTCTTAGTGGAAATAAAATGATTGTCTGCAGAATAAAATAACGACAAACAAAGCACCGAGGCAACGCTGAATGTTTTATTTAAACGAAAATGTTTTACGACCCGCGCACGGAGTGCAGGTTCATCGAACCGCGTCGGGCTTATGGGAATTTTTACAAATCACCAGCTAATGAGACTATTAAGCTACCGATTGATTGGAATACTAATCAGTACTAAAAGAGACTTTACCGAGGAATCAGGAGCCAAACACCGAGATCCTAATAGCGACCTGACTGAGAGCAGGCGCCTGTAACAATTCGGCGCGCTAATTCTGTTTTTGTTATAAATTTGGAAAGCATATTAAAAACCAGGATTAAATAGCTTGGATGTAGTTGAGTAGTCCAAAGTTTCGGGTTTCCACCCGAATCCATTTGCTAGTTGAGCAAACAACATTTTTCGCTAATGCAAACATTTTCCAGTTATGAATAATTGCGTACCATCGTATTAAGCGGCAAATGCTGCTTGCACAATGATGGAGATAGTCTGAATGGGAACCCGACGCATTCGTCCATTCGGTTACTAACTAATTATATAACGAAACAACTTCTCCAAAGGTTACATTACGTTGACATTTTCCATCACAGATTCTAAGCAGTTAGCGTAACGTTTTTCATTTCAAGTATTTCCCAATTGGTGCAGCACGCACGTTAAGTCTGTTAAATACGCAGTCAAGAGTAATTTTTAATTGCCTGTAATTACCCGTGTAATAAATGCGCACCTTGTTTGGCTTCACATCTCTGCCTTATCATACAAGACTACGTGTGACGTGTAGGTATGTCTAGGTCTGGTGCCCAGTGACAATATTTTCAAAGGTATGTCCCAGTATTTTAGAGCTATGTGACTTCCAGCAGAATTCGTTCAACGCTCTTTAATGCTGACTGTATTTAGTTCTGGGAATGTTAAATGGTGTACATATTTACAATACCAATTTAACGATTTCCCTAATGAATGCGCCTTAGAAGTAGTACTTGTCACTCTTGTCAGATGCCGATAGATTGATATATCGTTCTCATTCCATAGATGATGTAATACGGGTTTTAATGTTCATTCCACGTAGTAGGTCTCGAGGTTTCCCTGAGGGACTTTGTCATTCTTATATTTAGGAATGCAGTATGTAATGTCTATTTAGCTAGAATGATTGATTATTAATTGTTTTTGTGTTTAATTCGTAAAACTCCATTTTAATTTTTTTAAAGTTAATTAAAATTATATTTGATTCTGTTATTATCAAGTTCTGCAAATATTTTAGTAAGTATTTATGTTACAGCTGTTTCGTGTTACAAGACCATTTTCAAACTGTGGTTGAACCACGACGTATTTATTCGAATATAAATGTCATTTTTGAAGGTGTCACCGGTTAGACCAATTTGCTGAGAAATTAAGTACAGACAGTAGACACTCCATTATTTGGGAGATCTGATTTCCACCTCCATTTCCATTTCCTACCCCTTCCCAATCCCTTCAGCCGCACAACTCGCAACGTACCTGCCCACATTGGTTGCCATTCGATATCACTAACTTTGGGCTGTACTAAATTACCACCTAATATTAATAAAAAAAAAACATAAATAAATAAAATTGCACGTTCTTTTTCAATCAAAATATGTAGGTATCGTGTAGTTTATTTGTTAAAATGCAATAAAATTAAGAAGCATAACATTAATTGTGCTCTTCATCCCATTACTGAAAATGTTATTTCAGATTTAGTTCAACGGCCTTTAGAGCTGCGTGTGCAGATGATGTATGTAAAATTGACTTGTTGACATTTGAAACGATGTTTGTTTGAAATTCTTGTAGCGTTTACTTCTTACACTTTCGAGTGTGTCTAATTCATATCCGTACTTAATAACTATGCGTTTTAATAAATGTGAGGAATAAGTGGTCGTCTAGACTGTAGACACATCGAAATACATGTATTCTATAGTATTGGGCTACGATGGCAATCGTTCCCAAACTTTGAATATTAGGTCCTTACATATGAAATTGGCGTTTTGTATGGGAGGAACATAAAGTCGATTTTTTTAAATATAATATATGTATTTAATCAAAGTATGTACCATTGCTATCTATGCACTTTTGCCATTTCATAGGTAGTTCATCGATCCCTTTACTAAAAAAACCATTCGGATGGGAATCAATAAAATCTTTGAGGGCGGTGTGGACTGCCCCATCGGAGTTGAATTTTTTCCCTTGCAAGAAGTCATCCAAATTTAAAAAAAAAAATGGTAATCTGTTGGGGCAAGGTCCGGAGAGTCCGGTGGATGTCTTAGAAATTCTGTTGTGCAGTGTGTGGTCTAGCGGTCAACGCGCGTTTGTTAATTTGCTTCACTCAATTCGTGAGGTACCCACCTTTCAAGCTTTTTCACCTTCCTAATTTGCTTCAAGTGGATTAAAACAGTTTCATCACTAACACCGCAGCTTGCAGCTAACTCGGACGTGGTTTGCGATGGATCCGCTTCCACAATAGCCTTCAATTCTTCATTCCACTTTGCGGCACCGTCGCCATACACATCATTAATCCTTCGAGCCGTTTCTGCAGCAATGGTGCCACGGTGGAACTCGTACTCGTAAATAACGCGATATTTCAAGTTTTCCATTTTTTAACTAAGTGAAGCAAAGAAAAAAATAATTAAGGAAAAAACAAATGAATTATAATTTTCAAAACACAAATACATGAGTAAATAGCTGTATAAATTTGAATTTGGAATTCCTAACCAAAGAGAAGATATTTGAGATCAAAGTTGCCAGTACTGCAAAACGCCAATTTCATATGTAAGGACCTAAAGTTTTCGGCAAATTTCACCATTAGTAAAATTAATAAAATGCATACAACGAAATCATTTAACCACACGTTAATTATTTTAGCAGCACTCAATTCTTAACCAACGATAAATATACGAAACAAATAACAATGGCTACAAAATAGAGCTATGTGAAGGAAGTGTTAAAGAGGTAAATATCTTGTCATTTAAACAAATTATTTACTACGATGCTTTATTTTTAATTTAATAAATAATTATTGGCCATACATCACAAAATCTACAGTGTGAACGAGACGAGAAAAAGGTTAAATTAAACACCACCTTAGAAAAAAAAACTAGAGTCAAAAGACGTTGAACGAAGCTAAGAAGATATTTGACAAATTACCAGAGGCACATTATGTATAAGGATTGTATTAGGACGTTGGTAACTATGTATTTATTTAAAAACCATAAATTATAAACTGAAGAAATAATTCGATTGTAACACAATAAAACTTCGGTCCTTCCAAAAAATTTGCACCGAAAATTTCAGTTTTATAGTCACTGAAGAGATTTTGCATGAACCCCTGTGGGAAGCTGTACGTAAGGTGTTTTTTAAGGAAAATAAATAGTTGCAGTTCTGGGAAGCAAAAAGGTTTGACGTGTGGGTATGAATCTAGAATTAAGACTTTAAATTCAGTGGGGGGAATAACTTATACATAGTGCACTGGGCGAGTGCAAATGCCCTGGGTTCGGCCCTGTCCGTGAGATCATTATCGCACGATAATTTGTAATAATTTATTACCCTTATTATTTATATTCACTTGCAATCTGCGATTTCACTTTATTACCGGCTTGCCGTCTTCACTCGTAGGAAGTAAAACAACACGCGTATTTATTTTCTTACGTAGGTACTGGCCAACTTCAGCAAATGACAGGAAGATATCCGTACACAAAAATATTAAGGGAGAGTCCAGCCGATCCAAAGAAATCGACATTTTTTTCCTACAAATCTTCCTTTACACGTGGAGAATACATTCCCAAAGTTGTTATAGCATAAAATAAAAATATTAAGGAGCGCTGCCCGCCAAGCAGGTATAACGGAAAACGGAGCGGCCCGGCTAAAGCGCTTTGAATTTATATCCGATTTATACGTGTTCATGCGCATTCTACATTCATACAACTTTTTTTTTAAATTTCATGTTTCAGATAATTTCCAACGACTCCAGGATTCTATCAGATTTGGTCGGATCCTCCGCTTGCGGCCGCTATATCTATATTATATAGATATTCAAATCAAATTTTCAACAGTGCTTTTTCTTCTTTAAATGTAGCTTTACATGTAACAAAAGTTTGGTGAAAGAAAATAAATTTTATCTTTGAAAAAAATGCATCGAAAAAAAAACTCGGCTGAACCAGATTCCCCAATTATATTACTTAATAATATTGAAACGAAAACAAAATTATTACATAATAAGTATTTCATTTAGCAGGGGCCCTAGCACGAATGCCAACATAGACATGATAAAAGAATTTCAACGATATTGGTGATTGCGATTAGTTGACGCTGAGCGATTACGAAAATTACATTTGACCGTTGACATAAAAACCAAATTGTTAGTCATCATCATCAAATCATTAGCGTCAACAACTATCTTCTAGAAAATACTAATTTCCACTGTCCAATTCGAAATACACGATCAAGCCAACTATTCCACATCCCACTAACAACAACTAAAACCAAACTAACTAAACACAACAATAATATCTTTTCAGAAGCTGATAATTTCCATTTGTCCTCAGGTCAATTTGCTAAATGTATATTTATTTTATTTTATTTTATTATTTATTATTATTGTACAACGGAATAATTCCAATTACAGTACAATTTAGTTACCCTATCAGCATTTAAGCAAGTGACTCTTCAACAATATTTTTATGGCATATAAAGAACAGTCACTTACTTCCAAATGGTTTGCAATTTCATACGTCTGTTCTGCCGTTCGGTACTTTAAATAAGTCGTGATGTCGACTTCGGCTGTAGTGGTCTGGTACATATAAATCATAGCATCCCAAGAGAAATGGGGTATCGATGAAATTGTTCCAAATTTTGAAAAACAGAATAGCAAGACTTGCTTTCCGTCTAGTTTCTAGACTCGCAGAATCAATTTCCTCAAGTAAGTCAATATGGTGCATGAACCTTGGATAGGTTCCATGCTTCTGCATATAAACATACCTGAAGAATTTCTTCTGGATTTGCTCTAATATTTGCTCTAATGTACGGTGCCCAAACATCTCTCGCGTAATCCAGCTTGCTTCTCAGTATGCCATCGAATAGCATAGCTACTTGGTTATCAAACTGCTTACAAGTCCTGATGATGAACACTAGAAGTTTGTAGCAAAGACTGAGTGAGCTGCAATATATGGCAAGAGAATGTCAGTTCGGAATATTAGTTAAATACGAGCCCTCTACCCCTGCTTTGTGATATTTTCTCATTCTCACTAAGTTGTTTTTATTTTAGAACACCATCCTATTACGTAAATATTTATAATTTTTATATACACTACAGTTTAATTTCACATTTTCTATACTATGTATTTTAATCTGTGTTTTTAATTTAATTTTCTTATCTTTTTAAGGATTTTCCTTTTCTACTAACTCCACTTTGTTTTCATTAATTATCCATGTTTTTTAGTGTGGAAACTTCGCTAGGTCATGCAACCACGTAATATAATTATTTTAATAGACAACTCTAAAGCGTTTGATACCATTGATCCGACAAAACTATTACAGATATTGGAGGCGATAGGAATTAGGGGAAAATTTCTAGAACTACTCAAAAACTATTTAAACAATCGACAAATTAAAGTGAAACTCTTTCAAACTTACAGCAAAGCTAAATATATGTCAACAGGCGTCCCGCAGGGCTCAATTCTGGGCCCAACATTATACATAATATTCGTTTCACTCATGAATAAAATTTTCACATTTGTGAAACATTACGTTTATGCAGATGATACGGCACTAGTCATTTCACATGAAGAATTATGAATTGCAATAAAACTCATGCAGCACGATTTCCTTTCCTTACAGAAATGGTCACATGATGCGGGTCTTATAATAAATTCCAAAAAAACTAAATTAATGCACATACGATCTCCACATGCCAAATATACCATCACGCCTGTAATAAAATCGCATACATTTGAGTGTATACACAATTCGTCACAATCTTGCAAATGCGGAACCATTGAAATTGTACAAACGTATATATATTTGGGGATAACTGTAGATACGCATATGAAATGGGATACTCACATAAGCAACATCTGCAAACGCCTACGAGCTATTGCTGGGCGAATTTACAAAATTAAATTTTTCATGCCCATAAGTACGTTAAAAATAATTTATTTGTCATTGGCGGAATCTACTATCAGATATGGAATAACGTCTTGGGGAAACTCGTGCAAGACAAATATAGGTTACATTCAAACAATTCAAAACTCTTTGACTAAGCTCTTGGTAAGCAAAAGTATTTATGCACAAAGAAGAGACATAAAATTATTATATGAGTCAGTTAATATATTACCTGTTCGAGGGATATTATGGTTTAAGATTGTATGCCAAAACCTTTTGTCGGATTCAATATATAAAGAAAAAGTTGACCATGCACATGGCACTAGATTTAGTAAAAATGAGGGTTTATCCATTTCGAAAATTATAAATAAATACGGACAACGGACATTCACTTATCTTGTCCCTACCATATTTAATAAGATGCCAGCAAACATAAAAATCGAATCAAATTGCACCACCGATTTAAAAACAAAAATTAAAAAATGGCTAATGGATCAAAACTTTTTATACTGATATTGTTTTGTAATCTTATGTATAAATATGACTAAGAGTAATTTGCCTGTGTTATATCTGTCTATCTGTATATTTTATGCCTTTGTATTGTAGCTATTTAAAAGTTATTCTTCTGTATCTATTTTGTGTATTGTGGTTTCATGTTATATTTGTGATTTAATGTTATATTAATATTGTTAAATTGACCTGCTGACAAACTGCTTTGGCAGTTTAGCGGGTGCTTAAAATGAAGAATAAAAAAAAAAAAAAAAATTAAATGTGTATAACTGTTTGTTTTCCTAATAAACTAAAATAAAATTTAAAAAAGCAATAAGTCATACCGCGCGCATTTCCCTAAATTTTGACTAAATAATATCATTATGTATATCATTCAGCTCTCATAAGCGCTTGAAAACAAATATACTAATATTATTTTCTCTCAAATATAACAGTCTATCTATTTCCTGAACTTGAACAATTTTGCTACTGTTTTTTCCCTCACCCCACGAGAAACAAACAGTGATAAACCTCTCAGCCAACTATTTGACTAACAGTATTACTCAACACTAACTATTAACTAAACAGTAGTTAGCTAACTTCTGGATAGCGCCTCCTATTTTAATATGGGCCAATTTCCCAGACACACCTTAAATTCAAATCTCCAGATTCGGCATAGTTCCCAGTGAGCCCGACACAGGATGTAAAACTTCGGCCGTAAGATAGTCTACTCTGCCCCTTATTCAATCTTACTTGATTACTTTCTCGGCAAACTTTAACCCGAGCTTAGGAAGGGAGCCTAAACCTTTGCTAAATTTTAAAAGCTTGTTTTTTAACGCTTTAAAGAGTTTGACTCTTACTAGTTACCAACGTCACCGATAGTGGGTCAAAACAAAGCATTAGCAGTGGTAATAGGTACAGAATGACCCACCAAAAGTGGTAATGGGTAGAAAATGACCTACTAAAAGTGGTAATGGGTAGAAAATGACCCACCAAAAGAATCGAATTTAATTTCTTTTCATGCAAATCTAAACTATTTTCAGTAGTATCACAGATACATATCAATAGATCATAGTAATAGTTATGATCTAGTGCAATTCCTCATATTGTAATACACCCAAAGATATTCAAATATTATTTCCCGTAACGAATTATTAAGTTTTAAAAAGGAAATATTCCGATTGGACAATTAAATTTTAATCCATGGACGACAAATTTTACTTTTTGGCATTTATTTATAACCTTTTGCAGTAATTAAAAATCAACGGCAAAATTCGCGCAATTCGAAGATTCGATAACTTTTCTCGGAGTGGAATATACTCTCAATATCGCTCTGGTGAAGGACAACCATCCAGAAATTATGTTGCTTGAAATGACTTTTTTCGTGTTTAGTGACCAAATTTGAATAGCCAGGTAGTTCTTCATCTTTCTTTTTCACATCTCCTTCCCCTCCCTACTACCTTCATCCCACAATTATACCCCAAATTGGGATGCAAAGCGTCGGGCTGCCACTAAGACGTTGCGGTACCAATCCTCTGCCTATTCAAAATAAAATATAGTCCTCCATCACTGTACATAAGCAACATTTGCTGCTTATAATGAAGGTAGTAGGAGGAAATGATTGCTGTCAGGTTATTCGTAATCTGGGAATGTGTTTCGTTAAAAAAATAAGAACAAGGGCTATTAATCAAGAAATCAACAAACATGAAGATGAAGTTATCAACAAACACGAAGATGAAGATATCAACAAACACGAAGACGAAGAAATCAACAAACATGAAGATGAAAAAATCAACAAACACGAAGATGAGGAAATCATTTTGTAACACCAACAAAACTACCTGCAGTTTGCCCCAGAATAGAAATCCCTAGTGTGGAGGACGGAGAACAAACTGCTGTGTGTACTTTGTATTTTTTTTAAATATATAAATTTATTTATATATATATATATATATATATATATATAGGTACCTATATTATATTGGTTGTCTACACCTGCCTTAAGGGGTTGCTTGTAAAATTAATTAATTATAAGACCATCCCTCTGTCTGCCGGTTTAAGTGTCAAAATCTCTGGAATGACTCCCTCCATAAGTGTTGAAACAAAATAATTACTTACTAACTGGTTTATGAGTGAGGAATATTTAGTTATTATTTATTATTACTTCGGAGGAAGTTCGGAAGGTTCGCAGACGGCGCGGCGCGGGCCCCGGCGTTGTCTGGGAAGTTTGTGACTTGTAACTTATAAAGTAATGAAATAAGGAACGGCGCTATGAACTATGAGCTATCGCGGTACTAACTTTTACAGCGGATTCCTTAACCGGTAACTTTAACCTGCCGGTTTGTGAATATTTTATTATTTATTGTTTTCATTAATGGCACAGAAAGTTAAACCTAGTTTCTAATAATAATTTCAAAGTCATTACGTAACCAGGTTTATCCAACATAATCTAATGCATAAGTTTTTAAGCTGTGTATACGAAACTTCACTAATTTACTTTAGAGGATTCTTAATGTATGAACCAGATATTTAAGAAAATATGAAATATTTAGATTGGAAATATTCAACACCAACAGAGAGCATTTTTCGATAGAGAGCATCTCTGGCATGCCTGGTCCGCATTACCAAAATAGTTGGATCAATGAAATCAACAATTGTTCCTCCAGCAGATGGTCCCCCGACATACTTATAAACAATATGCAGTCTACCTACTTAACACACAATATATCTACCTAATGTAGTGTCTCCGTAGAGGTATGCGGAGAGGACGTACCGCCAAACATTCAAAAACCGTCCAAACATAACAAAAAATATTTTCATTCAAGTTCATCAAGGATAAAACTATTTGTCTATCTGTGGTGTACATACTCGTACCAGAGTTTAAGTAAAAAAATCAAGCCTGTAAATATATTCATCGAAGAAGAAGATAACATTAATAATCTAAACGAACATATGAAAGAGAACAAGACCCATAAAAGTAGAAAAGGATAATGGTCGCAACTGGGACTCGAACCCAGAACATCTCGTCTAACCTGCAGTTTCATATTTTCGTTTAGATTACTATTATTATCTTCTTCTTCAATGATATATTACATTGATAGGAATAACCTTAAAAAGTTATAAAAAGAGAGTTGTTCTTATAAAAAATTCAAAATAAATTCGTTTGACATCCAGACCAACTTATTATTAAAGGTATTTTATTGACGGATTAACGGCGTGACTCTATTAGGAACATTGAATGAAAATCAGTTGCGATGATGCAGGGCTGTCAGCTAGGCAATTAATTAAAAAAGATTAAAAAGAAAAAATTAAATGAGTTATTTTTGTCAGCATTTTACAATTTTGTGAATGGATTGTTTGCCTGTATCAATATATTTACTATGCATTAATTGTTATCACCCTTTGAAATGTTTCTAATAAACCATAAATAAACTGACATAAGGTTAAAAGGCAACTGATTTCATCCATTTACTTATTAGACATATTCAAATGAACAGTTAGTTGGTCGAGCGGTCTAAAGCATCGAATCCCCTGTCAAAGTCCTCCATCATTGTACAACCAAAATGTTTTGTTGATAATGATGGTAGTAGGAGGTATTGAAATATTGTCAGGTTATAGTAACTTCATAACCGAGAGATGTTAGTATATCTTTAAAGCGTCGATGACACAGGGCTAGTTTACAAGCTACTATCTGGGAAATTCACTATCTGTAAACTCGCCCAGTGTCATCGTGTCACTTGCTAACAAGCAGCAACTAGCAGATTGTTGACAATCTATGAAAAAAAGTTGAAAGGTCGTCAACTTTACTCGCCTACACGCTTGCTCCGCTTGCTCGTGATTGGTTTATTTACGTTTCCAACATGGCTTCCGATAAACAGCTGATTTCGACTGTCAAAAATCTGAAGAATTAGTTCACGCAGGCGTCGTCATTCTTGTTACTGGCGCTAAAAGCGACCTCAGTTTCCTACGCTTCTGAGCGAGTGGACAGTTTTGTGTGTCACCATGACAATCTCACTCGCCGATTTACCCGCTTTTAAAACTTAGTAGATAGTAGCTTGTAACTCGCCGTGTGTCATCGAGGCTTAACGAATGTGAACATTGGAAATTCTGAAGGTTGGTTCACTGCAGTGCTAAGTTATTACATGGTGCCGCCGATAAAGAACTTACTACACCGGCCTTTGTGTATGAAAAGATAGCTGAAAAAAAACTCCCTTCGCAGACAATAAAATTGGCACAAACTACTTTTAATGTAAATAAGGGATATATTTAATTACATCTACATTAGGGTTGTTTAATTATTTTTCCAATAAAATCATTCGAATGAAATCCAATCCATTTGTGGATGAAATGCATAAAAACTGTTTTTCATGAACATTCTTTGAATGGCGAAAAATCAGTATTTTTTATTCATTTACTAGCTGGTTCCCGGCATGCTTTGCAATGCCATATACAAAGAAATAAATTGTTTCTCCCTGCATGTCCTTTACCTTGCGTCTCCGTTCCCCTTCCTGCCCACCCTCTCCCCTCTACCGCTTCCCCGTCCCGCAAACCCCCCTCCCGCGTTCCATATATTCAGTCCCAGTACATTCATTTTTCAAACAGCTCGCGTGCCACCTATTACAATTTTTTTATTCAAATTTTCATTTTTCGTATATCACGAAAATTCATTTGTATATATTGTAAGAACAATCAATCAAATTTGGTATCTTACATAGGTATGTTATAATATCTATAATTTAAAAAATCCGTACACAATTCTTTTTACAAAAAAAAATAGTTTCCTGCTAAACTCAATTTCATCAAACGCGCGAACTATCAAACGTGCGGAGTTAAAATAGTCGTCAAGTTTTCTGAAATTATTCAAATTTCTGCGCAACCTTATACAAAGTACTAGAAAACTTTAAAAAAAGATCAATGAAATAGGTAAAGTCGTTCTGAAGTTATGGCGTGACCAAAGGAAACAGGGATTAATTTATATATATATATATATATATATATATATATATATATATATATATATATATATATATATATTTATATATATATAGATTTAGTATAGGGCATACATATTTATTTGCTATGTGGGTAGATGTGATTTGCATTTGTTTTAAACCAATAATGGTAGATGGCCCATCTTCCCAGTTTCTGTTATAGTAAGTGCTAATTTAATTGCCAGAGAATGGATTTATTTTTTTAACTATCTTTACACATACAAAGACCACTCTAGGAAGTTCTTCATCAGCGACACCGTGTAATAATAAATATTAATGAACACTGCGACAATGTTTATTTTTATTATAATCTGTTATTTTAGAAGAGTGTACGTTCGTTGTACAACGGATTCATTAGAACATTGAATCAGCCAGTGCTGGATGGTAGTATTTTTCAGACGTAGGTGATTAGGCCATCCGTATTGTATATTTTTTTTAGGCGGTCAATATTTTAATGATCGGCGTGTGTGGGTATATTATTCCTTCGTACGTGCTCCAAGTTGCATTAAATATTTTAATTTTGATTTCTGCTGTTTAATTGACTCCTCATAAACTCGTTCGTCTTTCTAACTTGCTATCATCTACTATGATATCTTCATTTAGTTTTAGTTTCTTATTGGAAAAAAGGGGAAAGTTGACTGAATTTTAAGAAACGATTGACGATTGTCTAATGATAATAATTATACAAAAATGACATTTACAGATATAAAACAAGGACATGCAATAAAATCAGACAACCTTAAAAGGAAAAAGCCAATACGCCAAACAGTTTATTTTTCAAAGGGATGTTGTATTGTCCAAGAATCAAAGATCGGTCCTTATTTTCGGTGAACGTGGACATTATTTGTCAAAATGTGACAGCACTAGCGTGTAGCTCCAACTTTCCAAAAAACGAGCGGTGTTTCGACTTGGTAGCTGCTTCAGTGCCATCTTTGCATAGGAATACGCTGTCTTCACCAATTGGTAGATTCACGAAGAATTGTAGGAGCCAAATTAAGTAAGAGAAAATGAATAAGTATGTAGTTGTAATAATTTAGTTATTTTATGAATTTTGATGTACAAATAATTTAAAAACAAAATAACTAAATCCCTAAAGAATAATTTTTTATTCCCTCTTATTTGAAAGATTTCAGTGGGTGAAATCAGCGGATTTTCGCTCGAAAGGAAATATTCTAAACTAAACTAGTTCCGCAAGTTTCATATTCTAATTAATCAATTTAAATGTAAATTAATGGTTTCATTATCTAGACACGACCTGTCGACTAAAAATCCTCCTGGGCAATTTATGAGAAGAATAGAATATAGAAATAATTAGAAACGAGACGGGTTTAAACTTAGAAAGTGGAGTAAAAGTTTTCCGTTTTAATTTCCTAAGAGAAGGAAAATCTATTTTGTTCTTTATGGTCGCGTCCCCATTCCTCGAGGAGGTACCTACCTAGGTAATGGAATTAATTGTATATCAACATCACCAATGTTTTATCTTGTAATTAAAAATACTAATTTAGATTGTGTACGTTTTACTTCGGTTTAATGAACACTAGCAGCCTTACTAAAAAACCCCGTGAAAAATTTATTCAATTGACAAACGGCCGCGGATGTGAAAACCTTACTAATTAATAAAATTATTCATGAAAAGATGTATACACTGCTTACACAGCCTGAGGGGGTAGTTTATCTGTTATATACGACTGTTGTATTTAAAAATTCTGTACGAAGTTTGGAATTTTTCCAACGTATTATCTATGGCAGGGATGTATCCAATAAATGGTTCCCTGAGCGGCGGCACCCATATCCGCCTCTCAAATTGTGTGGAGTTCCATATTTTCCCAAAGCCCACCCAATATATTTAAAACTTTAAATTGTATGTAACTTTTTTTAAATTCCGTTAGAGCAAATGGTTTTACGTCAAAATCGTTCCAGAACTTTCTCAAGTTTATACCATTGAACATACTTAACATAAACTCTTTTTTAAGTACGTAACTAACTAACCAACCATCATGCCGTTTCTCCGGAGGGGTAGGCAAAGGACGGACCGCCAAACAACTCGGTTTTGGCACACACTCCTTGCCTCACTCACATTCATACATCGTCTCATACATGCTCTTCTATTATTCTGACTCTTGACATGGCCCGACTCAAGTATCTGATTCACTTGGTCGTGCCATTTCATTCTCGGGCGTCCCCGACTTCTACCATTCACATTTGCTTCGTATATTCTCCTTACACCTTCTTTCCTCGTTTATTCGCTCTACATGCCCAAACTATCGGAGCATTCCTTTCTCGATCTTACTCTTTACGCTTACCTCAGCCTTGCATTATTTGCGGATCTCCACGTTTCTCAAACGATCATATATGGTTTTACTACACATACGCATCAGGGATATCATTTCTACAGCATTTAGTCTGCTTTCTTCTTTCATCTGCCAGTTCCATGCCTCACTGCCATACATCAGGGTAGGTATCAGTACTCCATTATGGACGGCTAGCTTCGCTTCTTTATGTACCTACTTATAAATTTTTATCAGTAGGTACTGTAAAAAAGTTAGGACTTAACAGAAGAAGAAGTGGTTGTATAGCTTTTTTAAATAAAGTACCCTTTGAGATATTAAATCTATCGTTTTTATTTATAGGTTTTTAAAGTTACAAGTTACCGACGCATAACTTATTCCCCACTCAAAGGACAAAGTTTCAATCAATACTTTATGTTTTCAATGCAAGTCTAGTTATGGAAGTGTTAATTTTTAGCCAGCGTGGGCTTTTTATAGTTAAATTCCTTTGTATATTGAGAAGGAAGGAAATTCAAAAAATGATCACACAACAGCGACATCTGAAATTACTGGCGCCATCTTTGGTCTAAATGAATAAACTTGTTGGTAATAATTATCACTATTTTTAATCCATAATTGGTTTGAAACTTAACTAGAAATCAAAACAGGTACTTTAGAAAATAATACAAATTGGTGGATTAACAACATTCCGATCGATGTTGGGAAGCATTATTGAAAAAGTGAAATGGCAGAATATTTAGCTTCACACCATCCGTATGATCAAGTGATCAATAACGTTTTAGTGTTGATTAGTTATTTGAACTAACTAACTAAGTTTGAACTAACTACTAACTAAGAGGAATGAGCGAGCACTGGCCGTTTTTGAAAGAAAAAATTTGAGGCGCAGGCGTTATAACAATGAGCTCTATACTCTGTTTAAGGAGCTAAACGTCGCAAAATTTATAAAACTGGGAAGACTTCAGTGGCTGGGTCATGTGGAGAGAATGACCGAGTATCAAGCACCAAAGTCCCTGCTGAACTGAAGACCAATATGGCGAAGGAGCCTGGGAAGACTAAGATGGAGCGACAACGTCCTCAAAGACATATCTATCTTGGAGCTTCTAAACTGGAGAGAGCTGGCATAAAACCGAGATGAGTGGAGGAAGATTCTTGAGGAGGCCAAGACCCACCAGGGGTTGTAGAGCCAATAGTGATGATGATGATGAGTTATTTGAAAGTTTTTTTCTTTCAAATTCCTTCATTATAAAGCCCATTTCTCATCCAACCAAACAAACTTCACATCAAAATTATACGACCACAACAATATCAAAAATTTATGTTAAATTATTATTATTAAGATAAAAGGGGCGTTAAAAACAGCACTTAAGCTTTCCAAGACGCTCCCCTAGCTTACAGCCTCCGAATACCTAATCTCTGGTGTGTTTATCACCTCAGACGCTAGTCAGAAGTTAACTGTTTATTGTTCCAGCCGGCGGTAACGGTTAATTCTAACCTTCCAGTCTGGACGAATATTATCCTAACGCCAAGGTGATCTTGTTAATTAGGCGGGCGTCTGGCGTAGTACTATCGTGACCTACATTAGGTAATTTAAACAATTTCATCAAACCCTTTCGCGTTTATGTGCGCCTGGTAGCAGCAGGGGCGGACCAACGACATTTCAAAATAATAATTATTTTTATTATTTATTGGCGGCGGCCGATCGTAAAATCTGGCAGATCATGATGCGCCTAGCTACTTCGAGAAGTGCCTCAGGCGCATCATGATCGGCCTGATTTTACGATTTGCCTGCGACAGATGCATGCCCATACGGGCTTTTACAAACATGTCATATAATAATAATAATAACAAAATATTTGTATAGCTCAGTTTTGTGATATTTCACTTCAAGTGCGCTTAATTTAAAAGTAATCCTGTCGTGTTCCTTACGAGTCCTTACTAAATATTGATAAAATAATACGAAAAAAAGAATATACAGTATACTAAGCAGAGCCAATAGAACAAAATTAATAATCAAAGGACAATAGATAATGACAAACAATAACTAAATTTATTAAATGATTAAAACTAAAATATAATATAAAACAGGAGGCAGTTTACGTAAGATAAAAGTACAGTAAGAAGGAAACCGAAACCAAACAAACGGAAACTTGAGAAACATGGCTTATTAGGGTGTATTGAAAAGAAGTTAAGATTCATGAAAGGTATGATTTTTAATAATAATGATTCATTATTATCAGTATTCGAGAAGTAAAATTTGTGATAGAAATTGTAAAAAAGAACCAATGCAATGGAAAGGCAAAATTACTTTTTAATTTATGGGATATGTTATTATAACCTTCTTGTAATTAAATTCCGTGCAGTTAAATGTATCTACTATTTCTGAGAACGTATTGCAAACTTAGTGCAATCTAGGTACAAGCGAGTAACTAAATGATTTAGTCCTGGTAGGTTGCAATGGAAAAATAATTTTGATCTAGTAATTCTAGAAGAAAATTAGGCTGAGTAAATCAGGGCTTTCTATAATTTTTTTTTTTTTTACAAAAAGATACATAAATTATAATATATTTTTTACAATAATTAATTACATAATACATGTATTTGATGTACCCACATAAATAAGCAAGGCTTGTGTGTATGGGGGGTGTTATAATATTGGTTCAATTTATTATTTTTTAATCAGTTCAAATTTTCAGTGTAATTTTTAAGCTGAGTTTTAAATTTTTTTATGTTTCTGTTGATGTTTCTGATTTTTTCAGGTAGTGAATTAAAAAATTTAACTCCGAGATATTTATGATTTAACTGTCCTATTGTTTTTTTACATTTTGGAATAGGAAGTATTGATGTTTGTCTAAGATTTCTGTTATTTTTTAAGGTTGCAACTTTATTTTGAATATTATCTTTATAAATTTGTAATGTTGCGTGATAAAAGTATAACGCTATTAATGATTTTAAAAATAAAAGTTAATTCGAAAACAAAACTTCTATCTAAGAGTAATATTTTTTATTATTTCATCAAGTTGTTGTAATATGCTTTCCATAAATATGTAGACCGAGTTTATAATTAATATCCATATAGGAATCGAGTGGATTTTAAAGTGAGCTAGATTGTGATCTTTATGTTAGACATTTTTGATTTCCAGATCTTCAACAGGTCAATGAAATTGATCATCTTTTTAAGAATGAATTTCAATGTTTGAAAATGTTTTAATAATTTAAAATGATCTTACTTCAGGCAAGCGGTCACGCTCATAACACCCTACTTCTGTCCGTTTATCTCTTCCTTGCATTTATTTTTACATTTTTAAAAGTTAGGGCATTAGTTGTTCATTCTGGCAGACGTGTGATCACTGAATAGTGTAACGCTGTCCGGAACGTTGGCTAAAGAAGGAGGTAGCGCAGCACGGCATAATACCTCAAAATAAATCACGATAACATTTATATTGGTTCATCTCTTCAGTTTTACGAGGTTAAACGAAACTTAAATAAACCACATATTGTGGTTTACGTTTCGGAATTCCAAAAGCACCCGCTTCTGTTATTGGTAGTAAGACGGCTTTTAAAAATTAGATTATCTGATGTTTATGCTTACGGTTAATAGATAGCTATAATAAAACAAAGGAATTTATTCATTTTTCAGAAAAATGGTAAGCGATTCCCATCGCCCTTTACTTTTTTACGCCCGGTTGTATGATCTCCCTGCGCCTCGAGTAGATTCGACCCTGTTTACCTGGGACGTACTTATACAGGCAGCTTTATAGCGCTACAGTTAAAATAATGGCCACTAAATAAGTCTAGATTAATCCGCGTAAAAAAGATTAAACACAGTTCTAGGAAGTCTGGATTCTGAATAATATTATGTAATATTTTGCAGACGGGTTTTCGAGTCTGTATTTTTTATCCTAAGGGTTTTTTTTTCGGATTTACAATAGATTAGAAATCCCGTGTTTCATGAAGCGTGAAGCGGATTTCCAGAAAAAAACATCTTAAACACTTGCCTTAAGGTTAAACGTCACGTACGTTATAATCTACGCATTCACAGATGGCGCCAATTAAATTAATTTAGGTTTTTAATACTTTTTGCACGTTTTGCTTTAAAATATTGAGGTTAATTAATTGTTTGCGCCTGTACATACTTAATATGAATATAAGTAAATAGTTTTGTCCATAAAAAAACCCAAATATTTCAAGAGAGGCTGAAAAATTCAATTTTGTATCGGTGTCTCAATCCGATATTGTATTTTTCAGCCTTTCTTGAAAGATTTGGGTTTGTTTATGGACAAAACTATTTATTTTTTATTCATTTTAAGTATGTACAGGCGCAAACATTTAATTCACCTCAATATTTTAAAGCAAAACGTGCCAAATGTATTAAAAACCTAAATTAATTTAATTGGCGCCATCTGTGATTGCGTAGATTATAACGTACGTGACGTTTAACCTTAATTTGCAAAACCTGGTAAGGAAAAAGTTATCTAAAAAAATATATATTTCAACAGGACAAAATTTTGTTTGCGCGCAGAAATAAAATTCGAGGGCTTAAAACTAGAAGTTAAAATTTGAATTGAAAAACTGTATGAAATTTAAAATTAATTAAAAAATAGTGAATGCAACAATATTCAATTTGTTCGATATCCTTTACCTATTAACTAAATAAAAGACAGTCAAAAGGCAGCCGTAGTTACCAGTAAAAATATATATACATTATAATAAATCAAAAATCTGTATAATATCTGGGTTAAATATACATATGTATAAATATATTTTTTTATAGAAAGACAAATATTCCCGGTACAATAATTTGACAATATTTGAAAATCTCTTACTACACAGTAAGCGCAAAATGTTGCTTGTGTCGTGATGCAGGAGTTAGCCAGCCGAGGAATTGAACTCAAGACGCCGGGGTGGGGGCCAATCACGATACTAACTCAACCACTGACCCACTTTATATTAACTATGTATGTATAAATCCGAAAACTGTTTGCCTGATATCTATAGTTATTTTAATTGATATGTTTGCCTGATATCTATAGTTTTTTTAGTTGATATGATTGCCTGATATCTATAGTTTTTTAGTTGATATGTTTGCCTGATATCTATAGTTATTTTAATTGATATGTTTGCCTGATATCTATAGTTATTTTAATTGATATGTTTGCCTGATATCTATAGTTATTTTAATTGATATGTTTGCCTGATATCTATAGTTATTTTAATTGATATGTTTGCCTGATATCTATAGTTATTTTAATTGATATGTTTGCCTGATATCTATAGTTTTTTTAATTGATATGTTTGCCTGATATCCATAGTTTTTTTATTTGATATGTTTGCCTGATATCCATAGTTTTTTTTTAATTGATATGTTTGCCTGATATCTATAGTTATTTTATTTGATATGTTTGCCTGATATCCATAGTTTTTTTAGTTGATATGTTTGCCTGATATCCAAAGTTTTTTTAGTTGATATGTTTGCCAGATGTATATAGTTTTTTTTGTTGATATGTTTGCCATAGTTTTTTTAGTTGATATGTTTGCCTGATATCCAAAGTTTTTTTAATTGATATGTTTGCCAGATGTATATAGTTTTTTTTTGTTGATATGTTTGCCTGATATCTATAGTTTTTTTAGTTGATATATATAGTTAATGTATATGGGGTTCTCACCCTCTTCTATGGGATAAACTCAGGGAAAGAGGCGTACATATCCTCAACTAGTGGCACAGACAGCACGAAAACGTAGTAAGGTGGAAAGATGGACTCTCCGAACCTTTCCTCCTAAAGAGTGGCGAAAGACAGTGAGGATGCATGTCCCCGATGGAGGCCCTCCTCAGTCCATCATCCAGCATTGATGCACACTGGAGAAAAATATTGACTCCTAATGTGGTCACAGAATCCTAAAAGCCTAGTTACTATTATTATTTTCTTTTGTTATTACCACTATTATCTTTTTTTTTCTTTCATGTACAATCATGCCCACCTGCTTTTCTTTTTTCTCTTTAAAATATTTTGTGTATGTATTATAAATTATAACCCTTATGGAATAGGTGGGACTGCACCATCCTCCCCAAATACCGGAATAAACATTTATTATTATTATTATAGCAACGTTGAGGTGAGCTTGCACAGTGTTTAGCTTAAAACAGTAATCGTCAACTATGGGACTTTGAGATGTATGTTTGCTGTCAAAACATGAATCAAGACGCCACTTTTTTGTGTAATATAATTTTTAACTTTATTGAGAAAGAGTAGGTATATATGTTGACATAGTGAAATGTTGAGACTCGGGCATAGCCGGGCAGTAAAAGTCAAATGAGATTTTTTTTAAACTATGTAGAGTCTGACTGGATTCCTACAAGAATTAGAATTGTTGGATGGGTAGAAAATTTGTAGACATTACCGGACGTGTCCTTAATATATCCGGAAGGTGCGCGAATCCGAACACAAAGGTCTTGTAAGGCGAGACGCAAACCGGACCACTGTCTAAAGCGTCGATGACACAGAACGAGTTTATCTGGGAAATTCACTATCTGTTAGTAAACCCACTCAGTGTCATCGTGTTACTTGCTAACTAGCAGATTGTTAACAATCTACGAAAAAAGTTGAAAGGTCGTCAACTTTACTCGCCACACGTTTGCTCGTCATTGGTTTATTTATGTTTTTCAAGATGGCTGCCAATAAACAGCTGATTTCGACTGTCAAACATCACAGAATTAGTTCACGCAGGCGTCGTTATTCTTGTTACTGGCGCAAGCAGCGACCTCAGTTTCCTACGCTACCGAGCGAGTGGACAGTTTTGTGTGTCATCATGACAATCTCACTCGCCGATTTACCCGCTTTTAAACTTAGTAGATAGTATCTTGTAAACTCGCGTAGTGTCATCGAGCCTTAAGGATACACTCTGATTGCGAGAAAAATAAATTTTGTAAGTCGTAACCTATCAAATAAACCAAATCCTTTTTATTTATTTTTTCAATCTTTTAGCATTAGACAAGAGGCTCGCAACAATAACATTTGGCTGTCATCAGTTCTTTTGTTTTGCTCTTTCAAAAAATATTCTTAAACCAATCTTTTTATTGTTTTTTGGCTGTAAAAAGTTTAGTGTGTTGGAATCTTCTCCCCCCTGATCTTCCAGGAGTCACTTCTTGCTGCTCATTTTCCGATATTTATATAGGTACTTTTTTTTACTTCTGTCACTTTTTATATTAGCTGTAATTTTTTGAACAATGGAGGAGGATTTCCCTCCTGTACCCCCCACAAAGCCCCCAGATCCCCCTCCTGACCCTCCAGATGGAGACATTTCAGATAAAATAGACTTTTCAAACATTTCAGACAATGAATCTGTCATCCTAACCTCAATTAAAAAAAGAAAATTTAGTCCCCTTTCCCCAAAAAAACATGATTCGCCTTTGTCTTCTCAGTCCCCTCCAGCTCTTCCTCAACCTCCTCCAACAATCTTTTACTCTACTCATTCCCGTGGCCCCTACATTGTATATGCGCAAAAAACTGAACAAGGTTAAACCATCCATCCTCTTGAATTTGGTAAATTTCTTTCAAATAACAAGAACCTTTCGATTAAACCTGGAGGTGTTAAAGCCGAGGGTCGCTTCCGAATCTCTGTTGAATTCCTGTCACGTTCAGCCACCAACAACTTTATCAAAAATATATTTATTTCATCAAATTCTAAATTCAAGGCGTACATCCCAACTTTCAATGTCACTCGAATGGGCCTGGTCAGGGGTATCTCGACCGATCTGTCCATTCCAGAAATCCTGTCCTCACTTTCAACCCCCCAACATATCGGCAATCCCATAAAAGCCAGGAGGCTAAATTATAAGAACACCTCTGAGGGCATCGTTTCCTGGAAGCCCTCCCAATCTGTCGTCATCACATTCGAAGGACAATCTCTTCCCTCCCATATTTATTTATTTTTCAACTCCTTACTAGTTGAAATGTACACTTATCCCACCACTCAATGTTACAACTGCTGCCGTTTTGGTCATACAAAGCTGCATGCAGATCCCCTCCCAGATGTTTCAAATGTGGAGAAAACCACTCGGCTGACCAATGTTCTTCTCTCTCTTCACCATGTTTTAACTGCTTAGGCGCTTACTCCGCCATTAACTCTTCTTGCCCCGAACAATCTCGCCAAAAAAATATAAAAATGTCTATGGCCTCGCAGAACTTGTCTTTTCTGCAGGCTTCTAAATTATTCCCGCCTGTCAAAAAATCATTTTCCGAGGTTTTATCCAGTAAATCTTCATCCAACCCTCTCGCCTCCTCCTCAACATCTTCCCATTCAACAAAATTCACATACAAAAACCCTATCTCTAAACAGGCTCGTGGATACGATCAGCAACAACACAACTCACTTCTCTTAAATCCCAATGGTTCTCCTCTTTCACACGCCACAAATGGGTGCGCAAACAATTATAATTCATCCTCAACAAACCATCAAAAGCTTTCTGAACAACTCTCCCAAGATAATTCTTCATTTATTCAAACTCTTATTATGCTTCTAATTGACCTAATTTCTTCTCAAACTAATCTACCGTCCAACGCTGCTTCTATTATTTCCACATTAAAATCATTTATTCAAAATGGCTCTTCAAGATGTCAGAATTCTTCAGTGGAATAGCCGCAGTGCTATTCTAACAAATCGAACCTTCTTAACCTATTAAATTCAAACCTTGTTTCTGTGGCTGCTGTCTGGGAGACATGGTTTACTCCATCCACCCACTTTAATGTGGGAGGGTACTCCTGTCTCCGCGATGATCGCCCGGAAGGTACGGGCGGTGGTGCTGCCCTTTTTATTTAAAAATCCCTTCCGTTTTTCCCAATAAATAATATCAACCCCCCCCCCCCCCCAATGCTGACTTTCAAATGGTTGCAGCTAAAATAAAGGACACTTTCTTTGTTTCTATCCATCTTCCCCCAACATCGCACTTCAATAAACAAGCGTGGTTGCAAATTGTCCGTCAACTAAGCCCTCCTTTCTTTTTATTGGGTGATTTTAATGCCCATTCCCCGTCTGGGGTTCTGCTTTCTGTGATCGAGACGGTCGAAGTGTGATGGATTTTCTAGATGAATCCAACCTTTTTCTTTTGAATGACGGATCTCCTACTAGAATCTCTCGCCCCAACACAAACCCCAGTGCAGTCCCATCTCCATATGCTCTACTAATCTGGCACCTCTCTCCTCGTGGGTGGTGTCCCCCGACCCTTGCTCCAGTGGTCATTTCCCGATCACCATCACTTATCAAACTTCTTTCCATTCAGACAAGTCCCATATTTCGACAAAGATTAAAACAAAACACACCAAATGGGACGAATTTAACTCACACATGGATAAGTTTATACAAAATTTATCCTATACCGATACATTATCTGTCAAAGATGACTACGATAACTTCAAATCAATGCTCGTAACTGCAATCAATAAATCAAATCCTCCCCCTAAAACCAAATCTCTCAAAAAACTCCCTCCGACTCCCTGGTGGGATGAGGAATGTTCCACAGTAGTGAGAATTCGGAAAGCTAAATCTCTTTCCTATCGTCACAATATGACTATGGAGAACTATCTCATATACAAAAATGCCGAAGCCAATGCCAAAAGGGTATTGAGGTCAACAAAAAGATCAGGGTGGTACAACTTCTGCAGTTCAGTATCTCCGAACACTCCAATTTCGGAAGTTTGGTCTATGATTCGAAGATTTCGATCCTCCTTCAGTCCAACATCTCCTCGAGCTTCTCATTCTAAATGGATAGACGAGTTCTTGGACAAAATTGCCCCCCCTTCTGTACCTAACTTAGATGAAATAACTCCAATCCACAACACTCCTATGTCTGATCATTGGCTTGACTCTCCATTCACTTTAATTGAATTGAAAAATTGTTTATCAACAGTCAAGAACTCATCTCCAGGCAGAGATGGTATACCTTATAGCATTATCAAAAATAGTAATGATAATGTTCTAAATCACTTTTTAAGCATCTTAAATAAAATCTTCCAGACTGGCATAATACCTGATGACTGGAGTTCTCAAATAATCATCCCAATTCTAAAATTAAACAAATCACCCAATTCTGGATCCAACTATAGGCCAATTGCTCTTTCATCCACCCTTAGTAAAATTTATGAAAAATTAATTAAAAACCGGTTAGAATTTTTTGTCGAGAGTAATCATCTTCTCTCTCCATCCCAATTTGGATTTAGGAAAAAGAAATCTACACAAGATAACCTTGCCATCATCAGCACTGATATTAATTTATCCATTTCTAACAAAGAAGTATGTCTTGCAGTCTTTATAGACATAGAAGGCGCCTTTGACAATGTTTCCATCCCAATTCTTAAAAAAAACTTTTAGGCCTTGGCTTACCCCTCATGTTTGTCCAATCTATTATTAATCTTTTTCTCGATAGGAAAATTTTCATTGAGCTACCAGATGTTACTCCTCAGAGTAGGTCAATTTGGAAGGGTTTACCCCAAGGCGATGTATTATCCCCCTTACTGTATAATATATACACCCACGATATGCATGCCACCATTCCCCCTCAAGTAAAAGCTGTTGAGTTCGCAGATGACATAGCTTTCTTCTTATCATCCAAAATCATTCCATCCGCCGTCAAATATCTTAATGAAGCCATGGATGCCCTTAGCACATGGCTCACTTTAAATGGTCTTGAACTTTCAGTACAAAAGAGTCAGTGTGTCACCTTCTCAAATCGTCATAATAACCCCCCTGTTCAAATTTTATTTAAAAACTCTCCAATCCCCAATGCTTCCAAAGTAAAATTTTTGGGAGTAACATTTGATAGGAAACTTAAATGGTCTTCCCACATTAATAATATAGTTACTAAATGTGAATTTTTTTTTAATATTATCAGATCATTGACTGGCGTTTGGTGGGGTGCACATCCTATCTGCATTAAGTTGCTCTACAATGCACTTATTCGAAGCCATCTCGACTATGCCTGCCCACTTTTTAGTACTGCATCCAAAAATGCAGTCAGTAAATTAGACAAAATTCAATCTACGTCATTGCGAATAATAACTGGCGCGATGCAATCGTCGCCCATTAATTCCCCTCAAGTAGAATGTTCTGATCCTCCTCTTTATTTAAGGCGTCAATTATTTGCTGACAAATTTGTTCTTAAACGTTTAAATTCTAAAAGTCATCAGGTTATTCCCAGAGTCTCGTTGTTCAACGACTCAACACATTCATCTACAATCAGAGCTCGAACTAAACCTCTCCCTGCCATCTGTAAAAATTTTCGCTCTCTCTCAGAGCTTCAAATTATCAAAAATGATCTTCTTCCTTTTTTTTTTACATGAACTCCACACAGGAGGCCCTGAGGAAAATAATTTCCCTCAGGGTCTATGTCATCTTTGGGGATGCTGTATGGAGGGTTTTTTAAGGAAAGGAAGGAGAGGAGAGTTCTGGGAAGGAAAAGGGTTTAAGGGGTGGGTAGGAATCTGGGGTTTAGTGTGTCCTGGTCATCCTCAGCCTCCAAGACCTAGACAAACCTTACCCTATGAACCCGGGCACCCCTGCTAAATCACCAAACGTAGGGAACCACTTGGGGTGACCTATGGCAGAGGTGTTGGTTATCCAGTTAAGGTTCCCGGGGCGGCGGTACCCATTCCCGCCTCCCAAATTAACCTCCTTTGTACAAATTAAAATATAGTCACGTCACCCTATCCCCAACGATTTTAGAAGGGATCGGCATCCTTAAAAGTCATTCCAATCTCCCAGCCCGTACTGTCAATAATACGTTCAATGACATTATTTCTTCTAAATGGCCCAACTCTTCTCTTTTATTTACTGATGGCTCCAAATCTCCGGACTCTCCTAACTGTGGTGTTGGTATTAACGTTTACCACAATAATTCTAATGAAAGAATATTTTATTCAATTTCAAACCAATTTTCAATATTTTCTGCCGAGTGCATTGCGATTATTGAATCTCTCAAATATATAATAAAAAATAATTTTGAACGTTCTCTTGTTCTCTCTGACTCTCTCAGTTCCCTCTAAAAACTTAAAACCAGTCCTCTTCTTCATCCTGGTGATCACTTTGTATGTCTTATTCGAGTATTGATAACCTCCATTCAAAGCTCTGGAAAAACTGTCACTCTGATTTGAATTCCTGGACATGTTGGCATAGTGGGTAACGATATTGCTGATTCCTTGGCAAAACAAGGAGCGTCTAACCCTACCGTTACCCTCGTAAATCATATTCCCCTATCTGATATTTTTTCCATCGTCAAAGATAGATCCGCAATGTTTGGACAGAGTATTGGAACTTTGCTAGTCAATCCAAGGGTGCTCGCTACGCCTCAATACAAAGGACTATCCCATCAAAACCGTGGTTTCAAAAATTCCCCCATTTTTTCAAAAAAGAAATTTCCTTACTTATTCGTATGAGAATCGAACATTGTTCCGTTCCTTCTCACCTTTATAAAATTCATGTGCTTGACTCCCCAGATTGTACGTTCTGTGGTCTAGATGTGGGAACTTTAGATCACATATTTTTTTATTGTCCCTTTCTAAATAAATATCCTCTCTTCTATCAAGCGTTATCAAAAATTGCCTCTCCTCCATTCAACATCTCATCTCTAAGTCTGAACTCTACTCCAATTTTCCATAAAATTCTGAAATTTGAACATTTAAATAAAATTAATATATAAATTCACCTTTCCTTTCTCTGTAATTATAAATGATGGCCTAGAACACCCTTGAAGGGTGAAAGCCAGAAATAATTGAAAAAAAAAGCATTAGACAATAGCCCCAACTTCCCGATGATACTATCCGGTACTATCGTGTGTACCTACTTTTGGGGTTTGGTTTCTTCCCTTACACAAGCATACGTTTGTTTGTGAAAGGGAAGAAAACGGAGAAAAGACAGTTGTTAATGTTCCTGGCTGTTCATTCTGTCTAGATGTGGTAAAATAAATTCAAATTTAGATTCATTTCTAATTTGCTTTTTATTATTTTTTTTAAAGCAAGGAAAAAACCTAACACGCAAATAATTGATTTAAAAAAAAAATTATAATAATTTAGTGGAATAGCAACAAGCCAAAATCGTTCTTTAAGAAAATGTAGATAATGTTGGTAGTTTACAGTCCTGGTACGATATACCAGCGGTAAGAGGCCCCGGCAAGGCTGAGGTCCTGGGTTCAATTCTAAGATGCCACCAAATCCTTTTCTGATTTTTCCTTTTCAAATATTTTTGTTAGTGTGGTAGCATTTTATTCAATGAATAAATATTATGCGACATCTACAATAATGTATTAATGGATTACGATTTAACTAAACCAGTACTAAATGCTATCTATTCGGGTTTGAATCTTGCATTCATACATAAAGATAGCAGCCAATAAAATATGCGTTAAGAAAATGAAGATAATGTGGGTGGTTCTTAGTCTAAGTATGATATAGTTCAAAATGATCGAATCGGATATCGAAAACTTGGCGCAGTGGAAGCGCCTTTGCCCGGAAAGCGATAGGTCCTCGGTTCGAGTCCCAAATGTGCCATATCTTTTTCTGATTTTTCTGTTTCAAGTTTTTCGATAGAGTTTCGCTGATATTGTCTTCATTTAATTAAATATTGTTATATTATTATTACTGTTCTGTTAGATTAGAGTCTTCTTGCTTGACAGCTATTGCAGGCAGACAAATAAACAAACAATTAAATTATATAATGCAGGAGGCGATAAATTTAATAAAAAAACATTCAGTAGAGTAAAATGTAATTTAGACTAATTTATTTACTTATGCGAAAGGGGAAAACTAAATAAACATTAAATGACGAGGGTAATTAACTTTAAAAACATTATCTAAAGATCAGCATCTAACAAGATACTGGAGAAAATATACAGAGAGTAACGTTTTGTTCTCGCTTTGTACAATTAAAATAAAAAAATTACTTTATTAAAAAATCTAAGCGTAAACTACAAAAAAAAATTTTTTTTCGTTGGAAATGTATGAACGCGCATAAGAAACGCCGTTTTAAAATTACTTTTTTATGGATAAAATTATTAGTGACCGACCGAAGGTTCGGTTTCGGTTTTGGCAAGTTTCGGCAAAAAATCTAGTTGCGGCATTAGTTTCAGCCGAAACCGAAACATTTTTAGACACGTTAAAAATCGATTGTTTACTGTTAATTAAATAAATAAAACGATAATTGAAGTATGTGAAAAAGTATTTTTTTTTTATATTACTTCTATAAAACAAACAAAATTTATAAACAATAAAACTACTTCTTGGAACGTTCGGCTGACTTCGGGTGAGTTCGTGGCTCGTATGTCACCCGCCATCATCAGCAAAATACTCAATCAATGAGGTCCTTCCTTTAAGTGTTGATTATTAACAAATAAAACCTCCGTAGTCCAGTGGGTCAGACTCTTGACTCACAATCCGGAGGTCGCGGGTTCGAACCCGGCATGCGCAAATAAATTTTATTTGATTAATTTGTGTTATTTCACAATTAATTCATTTAAAATAATATATAGTATATCTGCGGCATGTTCCAGAGTGGAAGATACTATCAGTATCGCCCTGGTGTAAGACCACCATTCAGAATTGAAACGTTGCTTGAAAATGGCTTTAGCCGTGTTTAGTGACCAGATCTGAATAGCCAGGTACTTCCCAACCTTCCTCTTCCCCACATCCTTCCCCTCCCCACTACCTTCAGCCTCACAACATACCCCAATTGGGGATGCCATAGTCTCACTGGCTCCAGGCGGGAGCAGTTGAGATTCTTGTGCGGCATTCACTGTAAAAAAAAAATGTTTGTTCTAAGAAGTAGTTAACATGTTTGTTAATTTTATTTTGTTTTATAGCAAAAAAAATATTTTTTTTACATAGTTCAATTATTATTTTTTATTTCATTTAACACGTATAAAAAGAATTTTGTGATTGTAAACGCAAAAAAAATTAAAATACTCAATTAATGAGGTCCTTCCTTTATAATGAAAGCGTTGATAATTGACAAATTTGTGTTCCAAAAAGTAGTTAATATGTTTTGTTATTTTTTTTATAAATTTTGATTGTTTTATAGAAGTAATATAAAAAAATATATTATTTTTTTCACGTACTTCTATTATTGTTTTTGTTGTTTATTTAATTTAACACGAGTTAACTGTCTGAAAAAGTGTTAAAAATAAGCCAAATAACGGTAAACAATCGATTTTTAACATGTCTAAAAATGTTTCGGTTTCGGTTTCGGCCGAAACTGAGACAGACACCGAAGATTCGGTTTCGGTGAAAAGTCCTTTTTCGGTCGGACACTAAAAATTATCTAGGACAGTATCCCTTGATTAACTTTTTTCTTTATACTAATAATAATAACAACAGTTTATTCCAGAATAAAATTAATCACAAAATAAATAAAAAAAACAAACAATTTTGCGTTTGAAATCGTGACTTCTGGACTCCTTTTGCCAAGAAAACTATTTTAAGGCACACTAAGAATTAATACACTTTTGTCTTGTGGCTTTCTCTTTATCGTGTGGTGAGTAAATCTGAATAGCCAGGTATTTTTTCCCCTCCCCACTCCCTTCAGCATCTAAACGCAATCCAATTATTGAGGATACCAAAGTCCTGCTGGCTCCCGAGCAATTGGGATTCTTGTTCGGTATTCACTTAATTTTTAGTTTTACATTTTAGAGTACGTTTTACCACAACAATTAATTTAAGCTTTAATTTAATTGTGTCCTTAAAATATTTTTTATTAGTAACTAGCTGGTTCCTGGCATGTGTTGCTATGCTATTTAATAAAGAAATTGTGTCGCCCTGCGTGTCCTTTCCCATTCGTCCCGTTCCCCTTCCCTCACCCCACTCTACTCCCCCCTTTCCCCCGTCCCACGAACTCCACTCCCGAGTTCCCCTCCCCCTCTCAGATTTCCCTCCCCCCTCTCGGGTTCCCCTCCCCCCTCCCAGGATCCCCTCCACCTCTCGGGTTCTCCCCCTCCCCTCCCCCTTCCCGCATTCCATGTATTCAGACCCGGTACATTCAGTTTTCAAACAGCTCGCGTGCCACCTATTGAAATTTATTTATACAAATTTCATAATGCTAGAGCTCACCAGTAGTTTTATACAAACCTTGTAAAGGACACAAAAAAAATAAATAATCCAGTTAGGTGCAGTCGTTCGGAAGTTATGCGCGTAGGTACATAAATTTCGGCGATTCATTTTTATTTGTATACTTTTTTATTTCTATTTTAATGCCGGCAACCCGGGCGTTTATTGTAATAATAATATCTTATACAAACAAGTTAGTAGCCTGCCTCACTAGACTAAGTCTGTTCCGAGGCGGGTACATATATATATATTTACATAAACTTAAACACACATACATTTATATTATACATATATATGTAAATACATAAATATATATACAAATACATACATATATACATACACATATATGCACACACACATACTATACACATAGGTATTCGCGTAAGAATATAGATTTCGTCTCGGATGCACATTGTTCGAATTCCACTCCAACTTCCTAATTCCATATTTTTTAAATGTTTAGTTTATTTGTCACGAGCATTATTAATTTGGACAAGTATAATTTATTGGCATTACTTTATTTGCAGTATTTGAGTATGATTAATTTTATATTATAGAATAAAGAATCCACATTATTATTACGTTTACATCCTTCCCACGAACGAGACACGCCATATTGCACATTTAAAATGGAAACAAAATTAGTAGGTGGTCTTTATGAATCGATTTAAACACGAAAACAAATGCTCCGAGGTGTCCAAACACAAAAAACATCAATAAAACGCGCAAGTAACGCAGGTAGACAGACATCCATTATTAACGCTTTACAACGAAAACGAGCAAAAACCGGCGTTTTTTATTTGCTAAAATTCTAAAACCCGCATAATTTTAAGTGAAAAAACGAAGATGCATTTTGAAATCGGTGAAAAAAGGATTCTCGGTATTTTAATTCGGTGGGCTCCGTAAAAAGTGGAAACACATCAATGAATTAAACAATTTTAATACATCAGACGAATCTTGCAATATAGACTTTACTAGTTGTTTTTATACAACCGTAACGGGACGATTAAATAAATGAATACAATTAGTCTTTATTTTGGGTGTAATCGAATTGCAAGTATGACACGTATGTAAAGCAGTTCAATAATAATAAGACAATTTAATAGACGTATTAAAATTAATAATTACTTTTAAGGATTCACAGAGAAACAGTTTGCACCTCTGTCGGTCCACTCAAGTGAAACCTATTTGTTCCCTTACGCTTCGTTTTACCAAAAGGTTTCAACGAGTATTTTCTACCTCTGGGTTAGCTGAACTCCGAAGCTGACGGTTTACGCAGCGTCTCTTAGGTCATTTCTGCCAAATTGTACTTTAATAAAATCACATAATTTTTTTTTTTTCGCTTTTTTTATTGGCATCAGATACATGACGTGAATGGTGAAATATTATTCAGAATCGAAACGTTGCTTGGAATGGCTTCAGCTGTGTTTAGTGATTAGATCTCAATGACCCGTCCTACCTCTTCCACATGTCCTTCCCTTCCCTATTCCATTCAGTCTCAAAACCTTCCCCATTTGGGGATGTCTCACTGGAAACCTGATAAAGATGTCAACTAGGAAACAGTCAGGAGCAGTTGGGACTCTTGGAGTATTCACATTTAAGAAATGGATTGTGGCAACTGTTTTTGTCTTATATTGTCTAATTTTTATTTAAACTGTTCCAAAATTATCCATTGTATAATTTGGCTTATTGATTTTATATTAATTTGTACCTATTTGTCTTATTTGTATAATTAACTGAGTTTTTATAACTGGGTTGTTTTCAAGTGTGTGAGACCACTCTGCAAAAAACCCAGTATATATAAATAAATGTTGCAAGTTTTGCGCTCAAATTTTTTAGCTAAAGGCCGGCGTGGTCAAGGGATAAGGCTCTTGACTCACAATCCGAAGATCGCGGGGACTATTCCATCACCGAAATGGGTATGTTGTCAGGCTGAAGGTAGTGGGGAGGGGAAGGAGATGAGGAAGAGGAAGGTGGGGAAGAACCGGGTCATTCAGATCTAGTCACCAAACACGGCTAAAGCCATTTCAAGCTACGTTTCAATTCTGAATGGTGGTGTTACACTGGAGCGATACTGAGAGCATCTTCCACTCAGGAACGTGCCGTAAAAATTTTATAAGTTATTTTTAAAAAAAATTGTGAAATAACACACATTAATTAAATAAAATTTATTTGCGCACGCAGTGATTCGATCCCACGACCTTCACATTCAAGAGCCTTACCCAAAGATATTCAAATACAGAAGACTTACCCCACGGAGGCCGTCTCGGAAGCCGTACTCCTGGATACATGATTGACCTGACCCCCAGATTCCTACCCACTGCTCATACCTTTTCACTTCCCAAAACACCCTTTCCATAAAAAAGAGCCTCCACACGGCATCCCAAAGATGACATAAGAATTGAATTGCCCTGAGATTTTTTTCTTCAGGTCCACCTGTATGGAGCTAATGAAAAAAATAGAAGTGTGCAGTTCACACGCGGTAGAAGTGAAACCTTCTAAAAAACTAAAGTAGACAAGAGCGGGGAAACCGATAGGCTACGAAGCACCGCACAAAGAGTAGACCGATTATAATATATCATTCTCTCGCAGGCTAAATCCTATAGATGTATGTGTTTGTCTCATGTTAGTGTCACTATTTTTCGTTTAATCGAGTTTCAAATCACAACTAAAGAAGTGGTCGTGCTATAGAAGTTTTCCCTTCAAAAACATGATATAATTTCACCCCGGGAAGGGCGATATCAAGAGCATTAGCAAATTTAAATTATTTTATTAAAATTTATGGCAGAAAAAAAAAATCAATAATATTCAAGGAATATAAAAATAAATCAAAACGAAAAAAAGTCACTTTTATGTGACGTTAAATTAGGTGGCGTAAGAAATATTTAAAAAAATTAATTTTAATTTTGTGCTACTGGTTTTAAATAATATTAAGGATATGCGACATTGATGTCTTAATGCGTATTTTCCATATTTGGTTAAATGATAAGATGATAAGTGTTTTTCTTTATGCGATTTGCTCTCGTCCATGTCTAAATTAAAACTGATTAGTGGGAATTGAATGTTGCGTTATTTATTATGCGGATGTCGTATTTTGAGAAAAACTTAAATGGATTTGTGTTCGTCTATAAATACCTACGTAGATATTATAATAGATTATACCTATTTACTATTTTCTGGTAAAATACATGTTAAATATCTGTGATATTGGTAGGTATGTAGGTATCACAGCAAGAATTCACATCAGCAAGTGCATTCACATATAATAATAATAATGGTGGGATGATTTGTATAGCGCCCGTGCTGTACAAATTTCTAATAATATGTTTCTGCAATCTTACTTACAGACTAGACAAACCATTATAACAATTTATGGCTAAAAAATTGCTTCCACTGGTTCGTAGATCTACATAACTAAATGTGCAATGCATTTGACCAATGAACGCGATGCTGCGTAAAAATGTACATTTATATTAATATAAGAACATTTTTGTTTTGTTTATACTCTGTACCAAGTGCAGATCCAGGATTTTTTTCTGGGGGGGGGGGGCACAAGGGGCGGACGGGCAAAAAAATCACTGCCTCACTCACATTCATACATCGTCTCATACATTCTCTTCTATTATTCTGACTTTTGACATGACCCGACTCAAGTATCTGATTCACTTGATCGTGCCATGTCTTCCTCGGGCGTCCCCGATTTCTTCTACCATTCACATTCGCGTCGTATATTCTTCTTACACTACTTCCTTCGTTCATTCGCTCTACATGCCCAAACCATCTGAGGGCCCCTTTCTTAATCTTACTCATTATGCTTACATCAGCCTTACATTCTTTGCGGATATCCACATTTCTCACACGATCATACATTGTTTTACCACACATACGTCTCAGGGATCTCATTTCAACAGCATTCAGTTTACTTTCATCCTTCCTCTGCCAGTTCCATGCCTCACTGCCATACATCAGGGTAGGTACCAGGACTCCATTGTGGACTGCTAGCTTCGCTTTTTTTGACAGTTTTTTATTAGCGCCAACGGCATTCAGTCCACCATTAATGGAGTTACCGGCATTCACCCTTCTTTCAATATCTTTTTCAGCCTTCCCATCTCTCGTAAACATACTACCCAGATACACAAACTCATCCACCTGCTCCAAGTATTCATCATTCACAACTATGTTGCATACTGTTTTCGTACTCTCCCTTTCAAACACCATGACTTTAGACTTACTTACATTCATCATTAGCTCATTCTTCATACATACTTCGTTCATCCTAGATACGAGAGACTGTAGATCTTCCATAGTGTTAGAAATCAGCACCGCATCATCAGCATACAACAGGCAACATATCAACAATTACTGTTAGAAATAAACTTGAAGTATCATACTTCAAGTTTATTTCTACAAGTTCAAGTATGTATAGAAATGTTTATGATAGTGTCAAAACAACAGAAAAATTAAATGTTTAATAAAGACAGTTTTAGCTTCTAAGTATGTACTGTGATGGAATCTCCACAGTACACAAAAATACCGTCTGGGGGGGGGGGGCACGCCCCTAAATCCGCCCTTGCTCTGTACAGGCAGAAAATATACAGGACAATTCTTACCTGGGAGGTCACTTGAAATTAACACTGTATATTTTTTATTTAGATACAGTTGGCACGCGTGAGGATATAATTGGGAACATAGTTATTGAAAAAGAATAATACAAAATCGTTTGTATATTAATAAGCGAAAAGCTGGAGAAAGCATAAGAAAAGTTTTAAGATGTGCAAATAGTGCAAGGATTTGATTAGAAAATAATATCTTCCTTAATATGGTTCGTCCCTCGGTAAGAGACGGATTGATGTGCAAGGATTTGAATAATGCTTTTACATGTGCATTGCTTTCATATAACTATTTACTAGCGTCGTTGATTCCTTCAGCACCGTTGCACAGTCAAAAAACAAGCCAAGAGACCAACATTTATCACATGAAAACGGGTCGTTTCTACGACTCATTCTTGAGTTCAACAGCTCGGCTGTGGAACGATTTTCCGGCCTCTGTGTTTGCTCCCTCCTGCAACGTGGGTCTTTTAAAGACTCGGGTTGACTCCTTCTTTTCCACTAAAAAACTATCCACACGGCATCCCTCCTGTGCGGAGTTAATGTAAAAAAAAAACTTGATTGACTTCAGAAAAGAAAATTCCAGTGAAATAGAAAAAAAATTAAAACATGTAGATACACAAGTTGTCCCAACGGTTAGCACCAAAAAATACATATTCTGCTTACACAAGACATATCTGCTACGAACGATTTGTCAGTAAATTATATAGGTATGGCTAATTAGAAAAATGTTTAAAGTTCCCACTAAAAAAGTTCTTAGACAGTTGTTCTATAATGAAATACTTACTGGTTTTAAAACTGCACCTACACACATTGGAATTTAGAATATTACTTTTTGAGGATTTTTGTAACTGGAAAAAGAAACCTTATAAAATTTTCCTAACAAACCTTATAGAATTTACAGATAAATCGTAATATTGGTGTTAAGTGTTGTTTAGGGTCAAGCACGACAAAATGCTGATACTGGTGTCATTTTTGAACGTTCATTGGGTCAATACTAATAGCGTGATCTATAATAGCTAATGACCCTACCCACTTCACAGCAACATGCCAATGTGCCAAAATTACGTATTTTTTAGACTTTAAGATCATTTTTGTAGACATGTTGTGATTTGACAGGAAGGTGTTATTATCAGCGGCATAGGAGAAAAAAAAATAAAAAAACGTGGCGCAAATAACACCCATTTTAGAATTAGGTACTACCAATTTAAGAATTCGTATCTGGAATGTGTTATCCCAGCGGGTGTTCACAGATGGCATCTGGGTGCAATATCAATAAATATATCAATAAATCCAATAAAAAAAGATGGAAAGGGAGCCACGTTTCCGCCGGTGGGCAATAGATGTCACCATCTACCGGGAATTTTATTATTATTGTTTTGAAAATTATTGTGAGTTGTGTTATTGTGTTGAATATTGGCTGTTGGAGTCAGACGAGGGAAGCTGTGAGTTACGGCCTTTATCTATGTATACGAGTCTATAATAAAAGAATGCGGGTTGTCTCCTTTCTTGGAATAGTACAATACACTTTGAGGTTAACTTGAAGAAATCAATTTTTTTTGCAACGAAAAAATATCGGCGTGGTCTAGCGGAAAGGCTCTTGAATCGCAATCCGAAGGTCGCGGGATCGAATCCCGGCGTGGCAAATAAATTTTATTTTTATTTATTTATTTATACTGCGTTTTTACAGGTTGTTCAAAGACATGTGAGAACAACCCAGTTATAAAAACTCAGTTAATTATACAAATAAGATAAAGTAAAAATTTATATACAATCAATTAGCCAAATAATACAGTGATTAATTTTGGAAGAGTTAAAATAATAATTAGATAAAATAAAACAAAAAACAGTTAGACATATAGAATTTAAAAAAAATCAAAGTTTACTCAACAATTAAAGAGAGGCAAGATAAGAGACATAATTAGAGACAAAAATGATACATAATAAATTAGCACATATTTTTCAACAATCGCAGAGCATTTTTTTTAAATCCATATAAATTATTATCAACAAAAATATCTACTTCAGCACACTCTGTCTTATTACACAGTCGACACATTTGGGTCAGAGGGCTAAAATAGGCGATATTGTTTTTAAATGTATTCAGGTGAAACATATTGTGGCATCTTAAACAATGGAAATAGGGAAAATTTATATCAATGTTGCTAAGACACAATGAAGTATCAAGATGACCGTGAATTATTTTATGTAAACATATTAGATCAGTCGATTCCTTCTGATTTTAAGTGTATTAATTTTGAAGTATTCAAGTCGCATGTCGTATGATCTAAGATGTTCATGTAATTGACATTTAAAAGATAACAGTCTTAGCATATTTTTTTTAACTGATTCTACAATGTTTTCATACTTGCAGTAATGTGGATTCCAAATAGTGCTTCCATATTCAAGTTTACTTCTAATTAAGGCATTGTAAAGGGTTAGAATTGATAGAGGATTTTGAAAGGTTTATATATTCTATGAATAAATCCCATCATCACCATTTGATTGATTTGTGTTTTTTCACAATTAATTAATTAAAATTAACATAATATAGTATATTTGCGGCACGTTCCAGAGTGGAAGATGCCCTGAGTATCGCCCTGGTGTAAGACCACCATTCATTTTTTCTCCATCTCCTTCCCCTCCCCCGCTACCTTCAGCCACACAACATACCCCAATCGGAGATGCCATAGCCTCAGTGGCTCCAGACGGGTGCACTTGAGACTCTTGTGCGGTATTCATATAAAAATAAAATAAAAAAACACCATGAGTCTGGGTTTTAATATCTTTAATAATTTATTGATGTGGTTTGGTTAAAAAAAAAGGTAGCAAATTAAGATGATGATGGATTGAAAGGGCATTCAAATCAAAAATAAAAATCAAAAACCAGTTCAAATCGTTCAAGGAAAATGTTAACCAAAAACTCTCAGACAGTGTTTCATCGTCATAACCAAATTTTCATTTCGATCAAGGTGGTAAATGGACTAGAACCGAAATGTACTAAGTCATTAACGACATTGGTTTCTATTTAAATCTTCATGGAAGGCATTTTAAGTTTTGTAATTTCTATTCAATGCTTCAATGGCTTCTGTCTGTCACTCACTAGTCTCGCTACCCAAACCAAAATAATAATGTTCTATTATTGGCTCAGAGAATCAATGTTGAGGCAGGTCAGGTTTTGTTTGATAGGCTAGGTCAGTTTTATTTATTTATTTATTTATTTACGGACTTACGTCCAATTTAAAACAAAGTTTATTTAGGTTTACTAGGGTAACAACAACAGTAAGAAAATATTACCCAATCGGCACAGTTGACACAATTTTCTACATAATGCGGTGTCAATTGCATTTATTACTAACTAACCGTCATCCCATTTCACCCTCAATCTTGTACTCACTCAATTTGGGAGGCGGGAATGGGTACTGCCGCCCCGGGAACCTTTATTGGATAACCAACACCTCTGCCATAGTTCACCCTAAGCGGTTCGCTACGTTGGGTGATGTAGCAGGGGTGCCCGGGTTCATGGGGTGAGATTTGTCTAGGTCTTGGAGTCGGATGACCAGGATATACTGAATCCCAGATTCCTACCCACCCCTTAAATCATTTTTCTTCCTAAAACACTCCTCTCCTTCCTTTCCTTAAAAAAATCCTCTACACAGCATCCGCAAAGATGACATAGGCCCTGAGGGAAATTATTTAAAAAAAAATTGAGTGTGTAATTCACACGCGATAGAAGTGAAACTTGAAAGTCGCTAGATGTCGCTTTCTTTTGCCTCTTTATTTTAAAGTGATTTGAAGATCGGATATTGATTTGCACAAACAGGAATTTCTATTTTTTTTTGATTTCGTAGGATTCGAACTTCCGTCCGCTGGATTTATCTGGCCGCTGAGATTTGCGACGCACTACTATGGGACGCGCTCGGCGAGGCGCGAATTTACGCATTATATTCCGACGACCCGTAAAAAAACAAAGCGGCCAATGAGTGCAGACCTATCGTCGTTTCCGTTTTATATCTCACCAATAGGAGCCTTGAGCGCAGTATGATGCTGCGCAGGTACGCTTTGTACACGGTTGACATTTGTCACATGAGAACGGGTCGTTTCTTCGACTCGTTCTTGTGTTCAACAGCTCGGCTGTGGAATGATTTGCCGGCCTCTGGGTTTCCTCCTACAACATGGGTCTCTTCAAGACCAGTGTTCATTCCTTCCTCTCCTCAAAAAGACCCTCCATACAGCATCCCAGATGATATATGCCCTGAGGGAAATTATTTTCCTGGGGGCCTCCTGTGTGGAGTTAATGTAAAAAAAAGGTGTCGTAGTGCGTCATTTCCGTTTCATACGAATTTCAAATCACTCTAACGGGGCTAAGGAAGTTTCGCTTAAAAAAAATGTTTGAATTATTTCATACATACTCTTATAATTGTCAGCGAGTGTTTATAGTTCATATTACCGCAAATATGAAAACATCGTTATTAAAACTGTAAATCCTAATGTGGTCTACGTGATCATTTTTAGATCGGGCGACGTACCTTTTGAAAAATACTTCAACATTAACACACACAAAATTAGAAGGCAATTGAATGATTTAATATTATGTTTACATAAAATATTTCAGGGTCATCTTGATACTGCATGCCTTAGCAGTAGGTATTGAAATAAATATTTATAATTCCTACTGTTTGACATCATAGCATATTTCCCCTGAATAAGTATCTTAAAAAACAATATTATTTTTTCCCTCTGACTCAAAAGTGTCGACTACCTATATGAATAAGATAGTGTGCTAATGTCAAGATTTATAGACAATATACATTGCCCAAAAGCATGTAAAAATTATTAGGTTAATTAGGTTAATTATGTACCTAGTGTCTCTCTTCGTTTTTTGCTTCTATTAGTATAGTATTAATTGTAATATAACGTATTAATTCATTGTAATATAATGTATTAGTTGTAATTTTATGTATTAATTGTAATTTTATTATTCTTTCGAATTTAATGTTTAAATTGTAATTTAACGCCTTCATTGAAATTTAATTTATTAATTAGTATTAAATGTATATATTAAGTGTTATTTAATTTATTATTTGTAATTTTATGTAGTAATTTAATGCATTAATTGTAATTTAATTATTTTGTATAAATTGTACATTAATATTGATTTACAAGTATAGCATTAATTCTAATTTAATGCAATTATTGTAATTTAATGCAATCATTGTAATTTTATGTAATAATCGTAATTTAATGTATTAGTTATAAATCAATGTATTAATTGTAATTTAATGCAAAATATGTAATTTAATGTATTAATAATTGTAAGTTAATGCTTTTAGTGTAATTTAATGTATTAATTATTTATTGTAATATATAGTCTTTGCAATTCGATTGTTTTCAATATCTGTAATAACGTAGTAAAAAAAGACTGAGTGTGTAATTCAAACGCGATAGAAGTGAAACTAGAAAGTCGCTAAATGTCGCTTTCTTTTGCCTGTTTATTTTAAAGTGGTGCGAAATTGGATATTGATTTACAAAAACAAAACGTTTATTTTTTTGGATTTCGTAGGATTCGAACCTCCGTTCGCTGGATTTCTCTGGCCGCTGAGATTTGCGACGCACTATGCCGCTGCGCTATGGGACGCGCTCGGCGAGGCGCGAATTTACCCATTATATTCCGACGACCCGTAAAAAAAAGCGGACAATGAGCGCAGACCTATTGTCGTTTCCGTTTTATATCTCAACCAATAGGAACCTTGAGTGCAGTTTAATGCTTCGCCGGTGCCGTAGTGCATGATTTCCGTTTCATCCGAAATTCAAATCACTCTAACGGGGCTAAGGAAGTTTCACTTCAAAATGTCGAGTTCCGCGGCAGAGGGCAAAGCCCATTTGGCTCATAATATGCGTCGTTTATGAAGAGACAGATTTTACGATGGAGCTATCAGCGGTGTTCCTATTACCACCAGATCTGCAAAAAGAGACATGTGGTAACAGCGGAGCTCTCGGCGGCAGGACCGTAGCCGCTGTGGCTGGTTGTATGTTGGTTAGAGGCGGCGCGGACCCGAGCTGTCTAGACGCACGGGCGGCCCCCTCCCCCCTCCCCCGCACCTCTCCAACCACCAGCACCTGGCTGCCCACAGCAGACAGGTGTCCGGTCGGTGCATTAGCAAGGAGGTGGCCAACTCCTGAGAAAGGTGTATTCGTCAGCGAATACAATATTTTTTGAAAATAGTCTTGCTGATGACTTTCACAACTGGGATATTTTCACTAGCTGTGAATACCGTTAAAATGTGTGGAAGATTTAAAGTTAAATTTTCTGTTTCAGATCATCGTACTGAAAATGTTTAATTTAACCATTTTCATTCATAACGGTTCTAATTGGCTGCAACGTCATTATTACATATAAACTGCTACTGGGTTTTAAGTCGGCCATCACCAACGTTAACCGGCGTGACGTCAATGCCGCCGAATTCACAAATAAAAATGAACATGCCGTTTTAGCGGCAAATCGAAAATGGAATAAAAATGGTCTATTAACATAAAAATAAAATAAAAGTACCTTCATTCGTTTTCGCAATTTTTCGAGAATAAAAAAAAACAACGAAAATACCCTATTGAAAATTGAGTTAAGGTCAAAATATGACGCGTTATGTATTACGATTTATACCTTAAATATTTCAGAGGGAAAAAATAATGGTTTTTCCTTGCTGATTGAATCATAATGGAGGGAGAAAATTGTGTCGCGGAGTGATAGACGTGAAATCCGCCCGGAGCCGGTAATGGGCATTGGGCCGGAGAGGTTTGTAAGAACTACTCGTAATTTGACTTTTAAATACTGGCAATTTTCATTAGGCTGCCACAATGTAACGCATACGCACTTTTGAATGACGGAGCAGTTTGTGAAACCAACCGTCACTCTGTCGCTCTTAATAACATCATAGGTCGTACATATTTAACCTCCATGTTTCCAAGCCTTTCTGATAACATCACTTTTGTAAATTTCAGTGTTTAATAAAATTTAATCTGTTTTGAACATAAAATCTCTTGATTTAGAGAGCTTCCTAATCTTTTAGCAATCAGCAGAACACTTTAACTTCCTCTCGCGATGGATTAAGCCGCGGCGTACCCCATTTCTACTGATTTATTACATACCTTAAACACTTTCAGCCTTAGTAAGAAACCCCGTGAAAATTTTATTCAATTGACAAACGGCCGCGGATGTGTAAACATTACTAATTAAAAAAAATGTTCATGAAAAGATATATACACTCACATCTACCGGATCTGCCGGATCTGCCCTGATGATGGACACTGCAACGATGTCCGAAACGTTGGCTTACCCCAAAAACAAGTAACGAAAATGCTTTTGGCCGTGAAAATCTTAAAACTTATCAGATATATACACTGCTTACACACCCTGAGGGGGTAGTTTATCTGTTATGTACGACTGTTGTACTCATAATTTCTGAACGAAGTTTGGAAATTTTCCAACGTATTTTAAATGTCTTATATATTTCTTATTTTTGAAGATGTCGTAAAAGCATATACCTTTATAGAAACTAGATAGAATTTCCTTTTAGATTTTTGTATCTGAAATATACGATCGTGTTTGAAAATTGCAGTATTTTAAGTTTCAACACGAAAAAATTTTAAAAAAAAACAGCTGACTGTAAACATATTCTATTAAATGGTCGAAAAAATTTGGAAAATTCAAAATTTAAAAAATACACACTTCTTACTTAATGAATTAGGAAGAAAACTGTCACTTCACTTCATAATTCCGAAAAAATAACTGAAAAAATCTGAGATCTTGGATTCATTTTTACGCAATTAATACGTCGATTTCTCGAATTTGTTTTTATTTACACATGCATGAGGCTTTTACATTATGAAATAATATTACTTTTATGGAAGTTTTATTAAATTCACGCAGAAAAGTCATTAAAAAAATAAAATTTCAGAAATAACCTAAAACCTATCGTTAACGAAATTAAATTATCAACAAACAGTACAACTGAACATTGTCAAACATTGTTTTACCGCGAAGTCTATAAAACAAGATGGCCGCGGCGTCTGCGCAGATCTATGTGAGATTCAAGGGGACCAACATAAAAATCATAAAATACGTATAATAGTGTTATTAGTAAAGATGTAAAAACGCAGATCACCGCGCAAGCAACAAATATGCAGTTGACCGCTCGTTAAGGCGTTTTGTTATTAGTAAGGCTGTTTAAGTTTTAAAGCTCTTAAAAAAGTATATGTTATTCTTGAAGATAATATCTAGACATTCCCCGCACCGAAACGCAAATTTTATAAAATTCCCTCGATAGAAAAAATTTTTAAAGTATGCTCCAAAAATTATTATAAACACGTTTGTTTCACAAGTTATATGAATGAAAAAATTCACAGTGTTTTTTTAAATGCTGTTTAAGACAACTCCCGCGAGATTTTTGCTTTATTTTAAACAAGTCGTATTTTATTAAACATTTTCACAATTTTCGCTTAAATATTATCGATTTTTAACATTAGCGCGTTCTCTATAATATTCGGGTTTACATATCTCTCCATCTTCTTCTCTTTGGGTGGGTATATGCACCTAAAAATAGTACAAATGTTTAATTATTCTGAATAATAAATAGTTGTAAAAAGTGCATTCCTCGTTCACTTTTAACCGTTTGTCCACCGCTGGCTACGGGCGGCGAGTGCATCGTTGCACCGCAGCGCAGACAGAATGCGATTTTCACTTTACTTTGAACTGCACTTGGTTCCTGCTCTGATAGCAAGACCTCGAGAGCTGATATTTGGGGACCCGGCTGGAGGGCGTGGAGCGGTAGGAGGCAGTAGACCTCAGGGGGCGCTGTCGCGAGACTCTGGGACGTGTGTTTGTTTGGAAGGTGCACATATATAATCTTATATTATCGTGCATAGTTATACCAAAGTTAAATCAATTGTTCGTAACTTTAATGAGTGGTACGGTTTGGCTGAAGGTGTGTACGTGATTATCGAATAAACGACAATCGAATTACAATAATAATCGAATTTCAATAATCGCTCTACGTCAGTAAACAAATTAATATTAAAGAAGGTAGAGGAATATGATTTTTCGAATTCGTTTACCTTCATGTACCTGTCTATGTCTACCTATTGATTTGTTTTTCATTATTGATATTATTTATTTATCTTTAAGGCTTGTAGCACTGTGTAACATTCGGAATCGGACCACTAACTATAACTCCTTGTGAAGATTAACGACCTTTAGTCAAATTTAAACAATACCATTAGTATCATCATCCCCTTAATTAGCGTATTTAGCCGGCTATCATATCTGTTGCCAAATAAATTAAAAATAGGTTTATATTATAGTCTCGTACAATCACATTTAAATTATTTGATTGAAATCTGGGGAAACGCATGTAAAACACACATAAATGAATTACAAGTAATACAAAACAAGGTAATCAAAAAACTATTTAATTACAAGCCCAGAACGTCCACAAAAAAATTATATTTGGAAACAAAACTATTAACATTAAGAAAACTATATGAATACAATATATGTCTCCTTATATACAAAATAATCTCGTACACACAAACACAGAATTCATTAAAACGTCCCAAATACATAAACACTTTACACGACAACGCGATAACATACATTTAAATACCATCCACACTAACTATGCGTCACTTCAATTGGATAGGGTTCTAACTGACATTTTTTTCAAAAATGACCTTTGAATGCCAAAGCATTTCTTTTGCCTAATTCTATAACCAAAATAATTTTCAGAACCATCTGTGTTGTATTTTCGTAGATATAAGTATGACAAAGTTCTAACTTCAAGCTTTTTCAATAATAATTCATTTCACAAGGTTCTAACATCACTTACACTCTCTATTTTGTTTGTATCTGACAGTTGATCTTAAATACGAGGCACATTATGGTCCGTCATTTCATTTGGATAGGGTTCTAACTACGTCTTACCATTTTAAGTTTCCAAAGACGAATTTTCGAAATCTATGTAAGAATTTTAATTTATGTATTTTATTTTATTGTATTTTAATGGAAAATATTTTTATAGGGCTTGGCCCTAGCTAGGAATAGCATTAGGGTAATGTAATTAGAACCTTGTGCAATGAATTATTATGCTCTAGCTGGTTGCACAAGGTTCTATTTGTATGTTTAGGTATGTTCTAAAAGGGTAAGTTTACGTCCTCTTTAAATACTTTCATTTAAAATATGTTCAATTAAAATACTTTACACAAGGTTCAACATCAAAATCGGAAATTTGTAAACAGATTATGAGAAATTATCTTTGCAAACTTTGACACCTCATATCTCAGAACAAGGTGAAGCGAAGTTAGAACCCTATCCAAATGAAGTGACGTATGGTATACAATCCATTGGTTACGAGGGGGGCAATTTATATAATTGCCTACCAAATGACATTAAAAACGAAAAGAAGCTGGGTAAATTTAAAAAACAATTATTTATATTTATTCTTGATAAACAAAATAATGAAATAGAATAGCGCTGTATTGAAATATTTATTTTATCTTAATGTGTATAAGTATTTCTAGTTAAATGAGTGAAAATGTAATTTTCTTTTAACTGGAATAAAAAAATAAATAAATAAAAAAATATTAAGGTCTGGTAGTAAGCGCTAAAAAGGAAGAAGAAGGGGAGATATGTTAATACAAATGTTAGAAGGAGCGCGCTAATATTAAAAACGATATTATTTAAGCGAAAATTGTGAAAACGTTTTAGACGGTACACAACCCTAATAATTTTTGTTCGCTCAAAACTCACATTTTAATCATTTCCGGTGAAAAACTTTTTTATTACCATGCCGCACAAGGGATGCGAGTTATTTATATTTTAGATTAATAAAAACAGTACCTTACCATTAAGACGACAATATACCCTAAAATATATTCAGAATATTAACGACGTAAGTAAAGAAGCCGTGTATACAAATTGCGACTCGCGACCCATGTATTGGACAGAACTACTGTCGAATTTGCCCTATCAAAGAAAATAAAAAGAAGGTAAATAATGTGGGAATCTTAACGACGTAAGTGAAATAATAAAACACGACTCGTTTAAAATAGAGCAAAAATCTTGTAGAAACACTGTGAATTTTTTCATACATATTTTTTTTTTTTTTTTAATATGTTTATTTTGTTATTAATTGTACAATAATTTCTCTTACTTAAATCTTACAAAACTGATCAATCAGTTTGATTGTAAAAAATCTCTCATTTTTCCTATTTATTTACTTACAACATATAAAATGTTTTATATTTTGGTGCTTAATACATATCTAGTAATTATTTAATAATATAATACTTAATATTAAAATACTTAACTAATTATTGTAATGCTTATTATAACATAAATTTTATTTTGAACAGTGGTTAAAAGATCTAGGTCTAGTTCGTTCACAATATTATTTGTTTTTCATAGATTTAGGTATTTTTATACAATATTTTAGTTTTCATGTTCTATTGAAGTAGAATGATCTAACTTTAGTTTTGATTTTTGAATATGATGTCTCGTTTTTAATATTTTCAGGTAATGCATTAAATATTTCCGGAATTTTATGCCTTTTTGTTCTATCACCGTATACATTTGTAGATTTATTAATAATAAACATTTCTGCTTCTCTATGCCTAGTGGGGTAGTTATGGTTTACAGGTTTTTTGAATTCTGTATTCCAGAATTCATCTAGAGTTAATTGGTAATCTACCCTACTATGTATAGAGAGTAATATAACTTGTGGAAGTATGTATAGAGAGTATATAACTTGTGAAAAGCAGGAAAAACGTGTTTACGACAATTTTCGGAGCATATTTTGCGATTTTTTTCTATCGAGGGAATTTTATATAATTACCGTTTCGTCAAATGTATAGATATTTTCTTCAAAGATAACAAATATTTTTTTAGAAAAGTGTTATTAAACAGTAGAAATTCAGAATGCCACGGTATAAAATATATATTTTTATTTCTCCATAAATATTTTTTTACATAATATTTCGTAGTGTACGACCTCCGTAGTCCAGTGGGTAAGACTCTTGACTCACAATCCGGAGGTCGCGGGTTCGAACCCGGCATGCGCAAATAAATTTTATTTGATTAATTTGTGTTATTTCACAATTAATTCATTTAAAATAATATATAGTATATTTGCGGCATGTTCCAGAGTGGAAGATACTATTAGTATCGCCCTGATGTAAGACCACCATTCAGAATTGAAACGTTGCTTGAAAATGGTTTTAGCCGTGTTTGGTGACCAGATCTGAATAGCCAGGTACTTCCCAACCTTCCTCTTCCCCACCTCCTTCCCCTCCCCACTACCTTCAGCCTCACAACATACCCCAATTGGGGATGCCATAGTCTCACTGGCTCCAGACGGGAGCAGTTGAGATTCTTGTGCGGTATTCACTGTAAAAAAAAAAGAGGCTTATGCTCAGGAGGGCACAACTTCTTTACTTAGTATAAATGAAGTCGCTCCCGCTGCCTGTGTGCTGAGATCTTTTAAACTACGCAACGGATTTTCATGCGGTTTTCACCAATAGAGCGCTTCAAGGGGAAGGTTTATATATATAATACATGCATATTATAGTAGATAAAAGCGGAAAAATTCATAGATTCAATTCAGGCAGCAGGCAGTTGGCAAGCGGGCGGTGTGGATTTGATATGTATGCAAATTAACAGATGGCGTTGGTTATAATGGTTGGGTAATGGCATTGTGTTTCGTTAGCCACAGCAACGTGTGTCCGGGTCTGCTAGTGTAATATATTGTATTATTATAGCTACTAGAAAAGTTACAGGGTGAAGTAGAAAAGGAAATAAAAGGAACTAATATTAATACAAATTAAAAATATTAATACGAACTAATATAAACTAATATTTGTACCCAAATCTATACTAGGGAAATAATATAAATATATCGTCACTGTAAATGGCTTCACTATTGTTTGATAATATCTTCAGAAGGTAATGTAATAACTAATAATACTTAAACAGCGGAACTTTTTTATAAATAAACTGTTTTTTTTTTTATAAATTGAATAATAATGTTATTGAAAATATTAAAAAAAAAAAATTAAAATGAAAATTACTGGAAACTAAGCACGGTCGAAATCAGGTGTAAAAGCTAAAACACCATGAAAATTTGTCGATCGCATTTATATAAATATTTTTGCATAAAATTATGAGGGTGCCAAGAACGTTATGTGCATTGTTAGAATGCGCATTATAATTCAAACTATATGCAGCAAGACTTACTAACCATAATTTTTTTTGATAATGCGTATATTATTACATTCTTTACGCATCTTTAATACTTAATTGGAATCAAACAAAAGGTTACATTTCAAAAGGGGAAAAATATTTTTTTCCATGAAAATATTATATCAACCTACGTTCTGCGAATTGATTTTAGTCTTATTTACAGCAGTTTTTTGCATTAGCTCCACACAGGAGGTAATAATAGGCCTATGTCATCTTTGGGGATGCTGTGTGGAGGATCTCTTTAGGAGAAACAGTTCTGGTAAGGAAAAAGGTATGAAGGGTGCGTAGAATCTGGGGGGTCAGTGTGTCCAGAAGTGACAGACGTACGAATCCTACTGCGGTGTATATTCGATATATACACTCCCGATCGGGCTTGCCTTGCAGTTGGTGGAAAGACGCATCCGCTGCCAAGATCCGGACACACCTCACCTCATGAATCCGGCATCCCTGCTGAGTCACCAAAAGTCCCGGCCTTGGGGTGACCAATAGCAGAGATGTTGGTAATCCAATAAAGCGGTACCCATACCCTCCCCCCAAATTGAAAAGCAGAATTTTCCGTAAACTTATAATCCTACTTTTTAATACATACAAAAAAAACATGTCTTTATTCCACAAACTTGCTTAAATAGGTACTTATCTCATCGTTTTAGTTTTCTAAAATGTAATATGACAAGATCTAAACATCTTGAAGGACATTTGGTAAAAAATTTATAGTAAAGTTTAGCATCTCTATTTATAATTTTAAAGTCTATTTATAATTTTTGAAAATAACCCTAATTGGTTTTGGAAAAAAATAAGTCTTCAAAATAATTTGGAAAGGGATAGACTTTTGGATTCGGTAATATGAAAACTAAACTGGTTGATCTACTTTTTAAAACACTGAGAGATTTTCTAAACATTGTCTATGATATAAAAATACTCGTGTATACCTTGAATCAGCAAAATCCTTAATGGAATACAGCATCAGTGCCTTGTTGGATGCATTATATTGACACACTGTTTAAACCTAATAAAACCTTACTAAAAATGTGGGTGTTAGTAAAGCAACAATACTAAATAACCACATCAACCATAATATGGAAATTTATAAAATATTATTTAAAAAAATTCCAGTGCCGAAAATTAAAAAAAAATAATTTCAAAACATATATGTACTAACTTTCCTTTAGAAAAACACTTCAGATAAAAAAGCTATACAATTCACTTCCAACATCTAGACTTACAGAATGTAAAAAAAACTAGCTGACCCGGACACGCGTTGTTGTGGCTAACGAAACACAACGCCATCTACTGGATCGTTACCCAACCTTTATAATCACGAGAAATTAACTCACACCGCCATCTCTTCAAACCAAATCAACACTTGCTAGCCCGCTCGTCCACCACATGCAGACTTTCTCATATTTCAACCAATTTAAACAAAATCTTGACAAATTATCTACCTAAACCTTCCTCATGAATCACTCACTCTATCTAACAAAACCGCATGAAAATGCGAGAGAGAGAGAGAGAGAGCGGCGGAGGACTTTAATTTATAATATGTAGAGACATTCTCGTACATGGCACTGGCTGCAATCCTCATAAGTTTAGAACTCAGCGTGAAGGACAGTATATAATATTTTTGAATTAATATTTAAAGAATTTAAAAAAAAAAAAAAACATTTTTAAAAATACAGAACTTTATCAAAATGGGTATTGGATTTGTGTCCCAATTCTCACTATTCTCACCAATGCAATGTGACCTTCAATTTCTTTGGTTAAAAATATGAAATTACATCATAATAAGATCACATTCCCTAAACGAAAACAAGAAAACGATTTAGAACTCGAAAATGTAACCAAAATATCTAAAAATATATTTTTTAATATTCTCGAAGAAAAACGTTCATTTTTGTTTAAAAAATTTGATACCTTTAAGAGCCTCGGATTCCTTTATTTATAATCTGATGAAAACGGTGGTACGAAAATAGTGGTATAATACAAAAATAATAAGAATCTAATAACTGGGGGCGTTATATTACAAACCAATTTAAATTTTCATGGTAAATGTCTTAAAATAAACACTCATAAAATAATGAAACTAGATTCTGACCTAGACGTAAAAAATTCGACTTTAAAATTTAATAAACGACTTTTTCACAACGTAGTAAAGATTATTTTGGTTTCGGATTCAGTTTTAAAGGAAACATAATATAACATAATAATATAAAGTGTAAAATTAAACTGAACAAAAATAATGGAATTCGTGAATGGGTGTTTTAAACGAAAGATTTATTATTCACACCGGTCTCTTTACGTAAACTATATACGTGTATTTTTTTTACATTAATAATTTCCCACAGGGCCTGAGATGCTGAGATGGTCATCTGAGATGCTGTGTGGATGTTCTTTTTGAGGAGAGGAAGGAATGAACATTGGTCTTGAAGAGACCCATGTTGAATGATGGAAACACAGAGGCCGGCAAATCCTTTTACAGCCGAGCTGTTGAACACGAGAATGAGTCGAAGAAACGACCCGTTCTCATGTGACAAATGTCAACCGTGAACATATGTTGGGCGCGCGTTTGGCGTGTTCCCGACTTTTTTTAACATATATCTAAATTTCTAAACATTTACTATAAAATTAACATTTTTTCTTGTACTTATTGATGTATATATAGCATTTTTGTTTATATTACCCAAACAAAGGCAGTGCCTTAGTGGGTTCCCATTATCTACTTTGTCTATTATATATTTACTTATTGCTAACTATTACAACATTACTAATAAATTGTACCTTATGTTTACATCTTACTGTACTTAGTAAATATGTAAAATTATTTTGAAAATGTACATGTATCTCGATATAATGGGAAAAAATAAAGAATAAAAAAAAAAATTAAAAAGGAAAAAGTTCTTCAGAGCATCTTCCATTGAAATTCCGGTAGAACAAGAAAATCAGTCCCACACAACGCCTGTGCTCTAAAGTTTGCAATCCGTTTGTTAGGTTAGGTGATTCTATCAAACGAACTGCCCGTTTCTCCACAGAGTCGAGGGTTTTTTCCAGGCATTTTGGGGCTCCAGACAAGAAGATGCCTGCCAAATACAACCGCGGGGTACTTGCTATTTGTACAGGGTTAGCAGTTGTGTACTATTAAAGTATCTGCGGGCCCTGTACGCCCGGTTTTTGAGAGGCTAACTTAACTATGCTTGATAGTGCCCCCTACCTCAGCTGGTCACTTAGCATACCCACACCAAGCATATCAATGGAGGGTCTGTTCGGAAGATTGCTTCCGTTGAAGGAGACTAGATATCGGGACAAATTTGAAAATCTTTAGTTTACACAATCGTTATTTTCATACGTATGGTTTATACAAATACATAGTTAGTTGCCATTACAGAAGAAAATTTTGACACAGTTACTCAATCGTGAAAAAATTATAACACCTTGCATATAACCATGGATCACCATGAAAGCATCTGTCACACGCCTTTGGCATTGCCGATAACAAATCATAAAAGATACCGAACAGCAATACACGTTCAATCAGTTTTAACACACGTTGTAGTCATTTAAAAAAAATTTAAATAGAAAATAAAATAAATTTGCAATATCTCCGCATAATATAGTTATGCAGGTGAAACAATGACAGACGAGAGGTGTCAAACAATGTGTGCCAAATTACCTTCATTTTAGAATTACCTCCAAAATAAAGCACGTCATTTTTTTCGTTCACCGTTGCAGTGTCTAACATTTGTCCTTTTTTTTTTTACAGTGAATACCGCACAAGAATCTCAACTGCTCCCATCTGGAGCCAGTGAGACTATGGCATCCCCGATTGGGGTATGTTGTGAGGCTGAAGGTAGTGGGGATGGGAAGGAGGTGGGGAAGAGGAAGGTTGGGAATTACCTGCCTATTCAGATCTGGTCACCAAACACGGCTAAAGCCATTTTCAAGCAACGTTTCAATTCTGAATGGTGGTCTTACACCAGGGCGATACTGATAGTATCTTCCACTCTGGAACATGCCGCAAATATACTATTTATTATTTTAAATGAATTAATTGTGAAATAACACATATTAATCAAATAAAATTTATTTGCGCATGCCGGGTTCGAACCCGCGACCTCCGCATTGTGAGTCAAGAGTCTTACCCACTGGACTACGGAGGTCGTCGAACACTGTAAAGTTGACTAAAGAAGGGGTAAACACAATACGGCATTACCCCAAAAATAAATCAAGGTAATTATTATATTAAATACAGTTTTTTCTTCAAACCATTCATCAGCACGGACAGAGCACCCAGTGATGTTCATTTTATAAATTGATGTTCGAAAATACATTATGTCATTGTATCAATAATAAAAAAATGAAAACAAAAGTTTTCAATGGTCCTTTAACCTATAATTGTCAAAATTTAGGTGTCCGGCTTTTTCATTAAGTACTAGCGATTTCCCGGAATGCGTTGTAATCCCACTAATAAAGAAATTGTTTCTCCCTGCGTGTCCCATTCGTCCCGTTCCCCTTCGGCCTTCCCTTCCCCGCCCGTGGCCCCCTCCCCTCACGCGTTCCCCCTCCACCTTCCCCGCCTTCCCGCGCCTCTCTCCCCGCGAACCCCTTTTCCGCGATCCTCTTCCCTCTCCCGCGTTCAATATATTCAAGCCCGGTACATTCAGATTTTCTCGCGTGCCACCTATAGCAATTTTTTTACAAATTTTCAATTTTCATATAATACAAACATTCATTTTTGCACATTATGAGAACAATCAATCAAATTTGGTACCTAATATACGTAACTGAATTTAAAATAAATATATATTTTTTATTAGATTCTAAGTATTCGGTTTTGGTTAGTACCATAGGGGAGTACTTCGATTAAATTCATTATTAAGAGTTTATTCGAAATTTGAATTTCAATTGAACACTCAATGCAAACCTTCTCAAATTGTGACATTTTTGCATAGTTTCGTAAGAGTTTTTGTAATGATTAAAAAAAACTTTTCAGGTGTATTGTCATGTGGTTGTAATAATCCAGAAGCCTTCGCGAGGGTGGAAATAAGTTATTTTAAAAGTTAAAAAAATTTCCTATGCTTTATATAGCAATACATAGATATCTCATATACATCCTCAAGCAATATCAATTTTTATATACATAGATAGCTGCCAGCTTTTTGCCGTAACGCTTTTCCATATATTGTTTATATAACGCTTTTCCATAAACCTATTGCTGTAAGGTCGTTGCTATAAAGTCCTTCCATGTAAAGCCTTCTACGCTGTAAAGCCTTTCCATCAAACAATTGCCGTCAGCTTGTTGCTCTAAGGCTCTTCCATCAAACAGTTTCTGTCAGCGTTTCATATAGCTAACAGAAACTAGTTGCTTGAAATATGTAACCCAAAACTACTATAAACCGTTGAAGTTACGTTTTCCAATTCATCTTCAACTAGCAAGCTTTTGTTCCCCATCTCTTCATTACAAAGCCATGCCTATTGGCCACAAACGTTTTTTTTATGTAACTTTTAGCGTTACTCAATGAAATAAATTTAATTTTAATATCTGACTTTGTGTAGACGGTTGTACTCCTAATTGATTCACTCGGGAGTCTAGTAGTGCATCTCGCATGTACGCCCTTCATTCAAAACCCAGTGAACGCTTAAAATATACGTACAAAAATGTAAATGAGTATAAATTTTTCTCTCAAAATACTTTATAACTTCCGAAAGAAAAAATGGTTTGCCGCAAGTAACAACGCCTCATTGTAACTAACTCACAACTGTATATGTGTATTTATCTCCATAAATATTTAAATCCTTCTTTCAAACATATTACTTAGATGGCCAACAGTCGCAAGGTTCAGCTCACGTAAGGAGTTCTCCTCTTTCTTGAGACCAATAAAATTTCCACGTGTAAAGTACCTACCTAGTCTTTCAGACATTCGTCCTTACTGTCCTGTCGTCCTTTTGTTGGGAGCTCCGTCGTAGGCAATCGATCCAAGCTGTTTCTTCTTTGATGTCCATCGCAATAGCAGTAAAAATAATATTTTGCATTATTACCACAACACCTTTTTTTTCATTAACTCCACACAGGAGGCCCTGAGGAAAATAATTTCCCTCGGGGCCTATGTCATCTGAGATGCTGAATGGAGGATCATTTCGAGGAGAGCAAGGAATGAACATTGGTCTTGAAGAGACCCATGTTGTAGAAAGGAGGAAACACAGAGGCCGGCAAATCAGCCGAGCTCTTGAACACAAGAACGAGTCGAAGAAGCGAAGAAGAATATGACAAATGGCAACCGTGTACATATCGCTTGCTGAGGATTGGTTTGTACTCCAGTACATTTTTTTTAAAGCTGTAAATGCAGTATGTGTTAGTTCGTTCAAAATTCAAACAAAAATGTTATACTTTTACTTGAAGATAGATTAACCCTTGTATTTTAAAAAATATTTATAACAATTAGTTTGAAATATTGGAAACAAAAATATTTATTTATTCAAACTTCAAAACTTTTATTTATCAATTCGAGTTTTTGTGGACATAGTAAAAACCAATCCTGAGAAAGCGATATATTGGGCACGCCTTTGGCGTGTTTCCCGACTATGCTCTTTGCACCCGTTAGTTTCTCAGAGCATCTTCCATTGTGATTCCGGTAGAACAACGACAGCATTCCCACCCGACGCCTGTGCTCAAAAGATTGCAACCCGTCTGTTAAGATGGGAGAATCTATCAAACGGACCGCCCGTTTCTGCACAGAGTCGTGGGTATTTTTCAGATATTATAATGGCTCCAGACCAGAGGTGGCTACCAAATTCAACCGCGGGGCGCACTTGTCATTTGTACAGGGTTAGCAGTTGTGGACTATTAAAGTATCTGCGGGCCATGTACAGTACAACAATATAACATGCCGAAGAAGCTTGAGCGACTAGGTATATTTATACAAATTAGGTAATGGCTCAATGGGTACACCTAACGACCTAACGTAAACGAAGTTGATGACGATGACGTTCTGAGTACCAAATTGTAACACGATATTTTCAGAAATGTTATTTCTTAATTCTTTGAAACAAGCTATTTTATTAACTCTACAAAAAATTTAGTCCTAAAAATTTTTTTTTGGCAATATTAGGTTAACCTACACATTATTATATATTTTTTTAATATGTTGACTGACGATATTATGCATACCTACGCAAAAATAAGTTTACAGGTATTTTATTATCTTTTCTTTAAGTATGTTGTACCATCGACCCTTTAGAATAACAAGATTCCTTCTATCGCGGTTAGCAGGTTTACCAATTCTTTATTCTCTTTTATTTTTATTTGTTGTGTTATGTTGATTGATGCTATTATGTACACTTAAGTAAAACTAGGTTTTCATGAACTTTCTTCTCCTTTCTTTTAATTTGGTGTATTGTGTTGATTGGTGCTAATATGTATATATCTATTTAGTGGTGTACTTACAGCTGTATACCTACATAATATTATGAACTAATATTGCCAATTTGACTGTCCTGAAACGGGAATTTCCTAGATGGACAATCAAAATTTAAATATTTTGTGAATTTTCTTATAATAAATTAATCATTTTTAAAAATTGATAATTATATTTCACACCTATAGTGAATACACACAAGTCCTCTGGGTCTAGAGAGCTCGCCTCACTGGAAACAATCACACTCACGTCACAAGTCCGACATTCGTGTCTGCCAGCTATTAATGCGATTTCCGCTTCAGATCAGGGCCGCTTCGGAAGCCTTGTCCAATGGTACAAATAGGGCCTCATTTACCACTAACAGTTAAAAATATTAATAATGAAGCTAGGTACGATAATGCAATGGTACAAATAGGGCTCCATTTACCACTAACACTTCAAAATATTAACACTGAAGCTAGGAACGATAATGCAATGGTACAAATAGGGCCTCATCTAACACTTCAAAATATTAACACTGAAGCTAGGTACGATAATGCAACGGTGTAGTTCCAGCCAGAAACGCAAGTAAATAAAGCTAACACCCTAAAGCTCTGTAATCTTTTAAGGTTTATTTAACTGAAGCTTATGAAGCTTTTTTTGATTAATCTTTACAAGGAATTGGTTTACAATATGAAACCAATGTACATATATGCTTTTGATAAATTTAAGTTTATTCCACTTATGCGCTAAAATCGACCGTTTGTAGACTCCGTGCGCCAAGCGATTTTTGTGCCTATTGCGTACATTCTTTGTGATATAAGGCGTCACACAAAGAATATACACATTTATGGCTTGTACATTCCTTTTTGGCTGTAAAAGTAAAGTTCACCGAGTGGAACATACACATTTTTGGATAAGCAATATACAAGCCAAAAATGTTTATAAAAATATACACATTTTTGGCTCGTATATTCCTTTTTGACAATAAAAGTAAAGTTCACGGTGTGAAACTAATAAGAGATGATAGTAAAAACACTTCTTGAGAAGAGGAAAACTGAGGAACATAAGAATCTGTCAAGGGAACATGCAAATGGCTGACATAGTGATAATGCTAGCGAAAGCAACATACAGGAAACTGATCACATAACTTAGAAAGACGAACCTGAAAATCGTAGGCTTCTAAAATAGAAAAACATCACGATTTAAATTACGAATAAGATCAAGTTAATCCTCTCCTAACTATTTGGGATCATTAATTGTTTTTGTGTTTAATTCGCAGAACTCCATTTTAATTTTTAGAAATTTAATTAAAATTAAATTTGATAATGTTATTATCGAGTTCTGCAAGTTTTTTGGTTAGTGTTTTAGTTACAGCTGTTTCGACTTGTAAGGTCATTTTCAAACTGTGGTGAAGCCACGTACGGACGACTTATTTATAAGATTTTAAATGTCAATTTTTGAAGGTGTCTAAGTTGATTTATTACCGGTTAAACCAATTTGTAGAGACACTAATTGAGAGAGTGCTAATGTAAATGAGTCATAGCAATAACGTCATTCTAAATCAATTAAGAAAACCCTTACACTTAGTGCAAGGCAAACCAAAGGGAAATACTCCGAATCCCACATAACACATTAACACACATCCCACACTAACCAAAAAACTTGCAGAACTCGGTAATAACATTATCAAATTTAATTTTAATTAAATTTCTAAAAAAATAAAAAATAAAAATATTTGGGATCAGGTCACGTGCGTTGTGCGGCCCATCTGAACGAAGCTAATAATTATAAATAAATATAATGTATTGATCACCCATGCAGTTTCAGTTTCTGTCAATAGATGTTGATAGATTAGTTTGTAATACGAAGTTCTGCCATATTCCAACAGATTTTATTTATCAGAGGAGTACTATCTATCGCCGTTCGTATCGTAGGTACGAAAGGTTACAATGATGACCGGAGCGACCAAACTACTCAGAATCTAGCCTAGTAAGGAAATCTTTCCAGTCTAATTAATATTCATTGTAAATATTTGAGGTGATATTTCACGAAAAGGGGCTAGGTATATAAATAAACAACATTTTTTTATAAGAACATCTCTTGTTTTTCTACTTTTGAAGGTTATTCCCATCAATGTAATATATCATTGTAGAAGAAGATAACACAAATAATCTATATGACATAATGAATGAGATTAAGACACAGCAAAATAGAAAAACATGGGGTCGCAACTGGGACTCGAACCCAGAATCTCTCGTCTAACCGGGACGTGTTAACGTAGTAATCAATCGAACCTTAAACTTATTGGTAGATACCCAACACATCTCAAGTTATCTTACATCTTACAATTAAAAGACAAATATTAAACAAAATATCATAACAACTCGCGACTAAAGAGGTGTATTTTGGTCCGATGCGGCCCCGTTTACCAGAACCGATTATGGCTCAGGTGGTCATTATTTCGGTTCCCGGAGTTGTGGCAAGAAGCAAGAAGAAGTAGTAAGAAGGTAGAAGCAAGAAGTAAGAAGCCACCCGGCAGTGGCACCGATGCCGAGCACCGAGCACTGGGCACTGGGCACCGGGCACCGGGCACAGACACCAGCAGAAGAAGGCGATCATTATGTATGACACGGAAGCGGAATTATCATCGCAGGGCGGCAATTACAGAAACACGAGGAACGCACCGAGTACACTGGACTTGTACAACTCTTTATTAGGGTGGGCCGTCAATGTATGGATAATTTTTTTAGACAATCTCTCAAGAGTCAATTTTTTTACCAAAACCAAAAGATTTTTACATCTTTTTTGTATTTTTCAGAATCGATAATATGTACAGGGTATCAAGGGACGTACTTTAATTTAACTAGAGATTCCTGACATTATTTGGAGAGAAAATAATGTAAAGGAAATTTTTGTCTCCCGTGACTTTTTATGTTCTTTTTCCAACTAAAAACATTAAAAAAAAATCGAATGTTTACCAAAACAATCTCAACAAATAGTGAGGTCATAGTCAAAGCGATCAATGAGCGCAGACCTCGCGTAATTTCCTTAGATTATATCTCAACCAATAGGAGCCTTTAAAAGTGACATCATTTTCAAAGCGGCCAATGAGCGCAGTTAATGCGTCACAGGTGGAGTAATCGTCATTTCCGTTTCATCCGAAATCCAAATTACTGGTATGCAATAGAAGTTTCACTTAAAAAATAGGAGATATTGGACAGTTAGAGGCGGGGTTATAGGTTACTCGGTTCAGCGACCAGTGGCGACATGTGGAAGATTTTCTTATTTTTTCCAAAATTTAATGTTTTTATCTTCATAATATTAAAGTTTCAGGGGTTTAATGGTTGATGAAGAGAATAAAAAGGTTCTACAAATATATTTTACAAGGTTGTTTTCAAATCCTCAAATCAAAAATCTCTCCAAACGGGGTTATAGGTTACTCGGTTCAGTGATCAGTGGCGACATGTGGAAGATTTTCTTATTTTTTCCAAAATTTAATGTTTTTATCTTCATAATATTAAAGTTTCAGGGGTTTAATGGTTGATGAAGAGAATAACAAGGTTCTACAAATATATTTTACAAGGTTCTTTTCAAATCCTCAAATCAAAAATCTCTCCATAAGACTAAAAACTAAAACATTTTAACATAATACAAGCATTTCATTTCGATCGCAAATAATCATTGGGGGTAAAACAATTAAACAACAAAAATATAATTTAATAAAACTCTTGCCTTGAGAAGCCAAAGAACCAGTATTAGAAGAAGGGGTGTAAAATTTTTTAAGAAAATATAGTTTTTTAATTATTATAGGCAATAATTATCAGACTTAAACACTCATCTACTTGGACTTGAACCCGTGTCCTTCTGATTGCCGGTCAGGTGCCCTCACCACTGAGCTATGGCGGCTTATCTAATACCCGCCAAATAATTCAATATATACTAGTGTTTCATTCAAAAATTACTGTTTATTACATTTTTCCACCTGAAAACAACCAATTTTATTTTTGTGAGAGAGGCATTGTTAGTGCTAAATATCTCGCTAGGTGGCGTCGAGATAAATTATTTCTACATTTTTTGGTGAAATACTTTAACTTGTCAAGTATTAATTATTATTTTTAATTGATAAACTAACGTTTAAGACAAGATTTTTATGCAAAGCACAAAGGGTAACAATTATATTAAGCAATAATTATCAGCCTGAAACACTCAAGTCCCGTTGGCGTCATGTATCTTTTCTCGGAAGATTTTTTCAATGTAGGTGAGTTTTTCAGGCTGATAATTATTGCTTATAATAATTGTTGCCCTTTGTGCTATGCATAAAAATCTTGTCTTAAACGTTAATTTATCAATTAAAAATAATTATTATAGTTTTTTATGTTGTCAATATTCGAATTCGCATATTTCGATGGCCCTCCCTACTGTACAATGTACGAGACTTCGAGTACCTATTTTAAGTAGCTGCCGAGTGAGCGATGTGTTGACACGAAGGGCTAGGGGGATCAACGAAAGAAAGAAATAAGACATGATTCGAAAATTCCACAAGCAATGACGTAAGTTAACATTAACCTAACATTCATAATCCTAGAGTTTCCTCCATTCAATATCTTTATTTCAACTTTAGTTATCTTAAAAGACCCCTTCAATATCAATCATAATAACATTTTAAATTTTTTCCATTTCAAAAAAATGGTTAAAATTTCGAAGAAAAAATCACATATTTTCGGAACAAATATGAGTGAAAAGAGAGTTAGTAGGTTGTATAAAGAAAAGTCTGTAAGTTTCTAGGAAGATTATTGTTGTTTAAGAACATTGCTATGTTCTTCGTAGCTTTATTTTTCAAACATAAATGATCGTTGTACAATCGGATCCTTTCGATGCTTACGAAAAGCTTAAGTTGTCAAGAGCATAGTTAAAACTTAAAACTTCCTTATATATACTTGATTAGAATAGAAAAGATGAAGGTACGTCATGGTATAACACATTTGATAAATAAAATAAAAAAATGTAACGGCACTATACGATTTACTAAAAAAATCTTCTTGGTAACGAAAGCCATAACAATATTTGATTTCTGTCTATAATATAATCAGTTCCATGACAATTCACCAAATTGGCATTTGAACACCCCTCTGAAAAATCATTAAAATGGTAAAATTTAAAAAAAAGATAGGCCCTAATCCAACCTAACGTAACCAATTAAAAAAAAACTTTTAAGAGGGGTGATGAAGTTCTACATTATTGGTTTGGTCACCAATATAATCTTCCTTCTTCGTTAAAAGCAGAAATTAATTCTTATCTAATGATAAAGGACTAAGCTTGCAATTTATTGAACTCGTGACTCCTGTATGCAAACCCGAAGATTCGGTTTTGATTTTGGCTCCTAACGTGCCCTACCTCTTGGCAATGTTCATCACACTATGGTTAAAAATCAAAAGCGAATAGATCATCTTTCCCGTAATCGAAATGGGATGTTTCACGACTACCGAGAATAATACTCTTCCACATTTCGTTTATTCTAAAATTTAAACATTCTAAACCCATTTCCTTCTTCAAGCCCACGATATACAGTGTCTTCTACCTCGGATAAGCCAGTGGCCAGTATCCAGCTCACTGCAGACAGCGACCTTGCGGTCACCTGGGCGGGGGCGGTGCAGGGAGCGGATATACCTACTCGTAAATGTAAGCCGCCTACGCCCTTCACACGCTTACAGTAATGCGCTGGCTTAAAAATCGTCATCAGGTCTTAAACAAGGGCGGAAACGCAACAGCTTCTGGTCTGAGAGGTCGAAAAATCCTCAAATACATAACTGGAGAAAAAATGTTGTACAATGACTTTTAATTGTTCCATATTGGCTTTCTTAAATTTCTAGAAGCCAATTTCGCATCGTTTCAATTTTGGCCTTCAGCGACATGTAAAAGTATTGCTGTTAACATTTTGACTGTGATTTTAAAAGCTGAAGACGTTACTAATAGCCTTACGACTGTACGGTTCGAATTTAAGAGCCCGACTTCGAATGCATCTTTGACGCCGCGCCTTGTACATCTTCGTACTGGAAGTTTGTTAAAAAGCTGCTTTTGTAATAAAAACCAAATTCATGCAAGTAGCCAATGATGCCAAAAGATAGCACTACTTACGTTAACAGCTAGCGTGAGGAACATCGCCTCGCAGGCGTAAGTACTATTGGAGTTGTAATTTCGTGAATCTCTCCGATATGGAGAGATTGATGATAATATATGATTATTATTGTAACTGGCAGTTGTGAATAATAATACCACGCGTCTATATATTATATATGACGTCATTGCCTGTCGTGGTTACTTAGTCTCGGTGACTAGCTGTCACTGGATTCGAGGAACTGGAATTTTTTGAAACCATTTCACCCACACTGAAACTGGGCGAAGCCGAACCAAAAGCCGTCCGCAGGGCCTAGCATCAAAAACCTGCGGAGCGGGGTTTTAACTGCTAGTAAAAGATTATTATTCAAAGAGTATTTATGGAAAATAAAATTGTTGAAACTATTTAGAATGCTATTTCGCGGACTACCTCAATTTTGTCTGTGTTACGCCTTCCCACGTCTGAATTAGATAATTACTTTTGAAATGCGAATTAGTCTGCTTCATGTCATGCCAAATGCACCGGGTGGCTGAAAACCCCCGTAAAATATTATAAGATCTAACTAGAAAGTTGTTTACATATTTAAGCACATGTGCATTGTACAACACGTAGTTGGATAAAAAAACAGTCGGATATAAATCTTTAGAAGGTAAGGAGAGAATGGTGTTCCTACGCTGGTATAAGGATGATGCTCCGCAAGACTATCAAAATTGATCCCTTCAGCACTGGAAGATTGACAATAAGGAACTCCAGTAAAAAATATTCTTGCTTTAAAAAAATATGTTCAAATAGACCAATAAACGCTGATTCTGAATATATAAGTTTTATTTAATAATATTAAACGCAGAATTTTTAAAAAATTATTAAAAAGTCCATTTTTAAGGTGACGTCACTGTTCGACGTGTCATGACGTCACCGTGAAGTCATTGTGTGGGAATATATGAAATGACACAACCCATCGTATTAATTTATTTTTACTTACATACTGTTTATAGAGATTTAGTTGTTGTGTTTGTTGAAACATTATTTAGGCCTAAATAATGTTTCAAAAATAAAGGTATTTCTTAGGCGGCAGTAGATCAGCTGATTGCCCGATCCTATAGTATTTTTTGAGGAGTGATGATGTCACACGATACATACGGTGGTTTTCGGGGATCTTGAAAAATTAAAACTTTAACAATTATTTTAATTATAAAACTAACTCTAAAAATAAAAATGCAGTTATTTAGGTTAGAAGGTCATTATTCATTAAAAAAAAATTGGACTGGAGTTCTCTATTGCCACCTAAGAACGGTATCCAATTTAGCCTCACCGCTTTTATGATGCGTTCTTTTTTTAAAGGTTAATTCTGGAATGGTTTGAAGGCTTTTGTGTTGCTTTATCTTTTCGCGGGTCGCTCATAGGTCCAGGTTCACTTTTCCCTCTTCATAGCATCACCAAAGATGACATTAGGTGTCTATCCTATTAGGGAAACCCCAGGGCCTCCCTTTTAGAGTTAGTATAGGTTTTTAAAGAATTTAACAATCAAAAATCACAGAAAAACTACTCTAAAAATCGTGTACAGTATTCAATTCTCTTCTCCTAGACGAAAACTCCTCAACTTTTATTACAAACATACAACACAGCTACCTAATCTTAGGCCTCTTAACACTCCACAGTTTGTTTTTTTTTTTAAATAAGTTTTTTTGGTATTTAGCTATTTTGCCCAGCAGATCCGTCCCAGTTTAAAAAAAACTTGTTGTCCGCTCTTCAAAATATTGGCGAAGCTCATGGTTTATACTAACTTGGAAAAAAATACACGAGGTCCACTATTTGACCATATAAACGACTAATCACTAATAACTACAATCACGATTTCTAGTTCTCCTAATCTTTTTTGTCTTTCAGCTGCAACAAAACTTTAAACACTTTCCTGTTACCCGGTAGAAATATCTGTTTTGCTTGAAACTGCAGTCATGAAGCAACGTAACTCATTGCGTAATCACATGTTTAAAATACTTCGGCCCGCTTCATCAATTATAATTTTTCATTCTAAGCTCACTCAGTAGGACGTTATTTCGGTTTACTTTATTTTAATGCAATGTCGCTGAAGATATTGCAGTGGAAATGGGATACATGATAGCGACATAGCTTGGTCGTCGGCAGTAAGAAGTAAGATACGACACAAGAACTGCTTGGTCTTCGGCATTGAAGTACCCACAACTGTCCCACCCCGGTATAGGCAACTTATGGTCGCCCCTTCGGAGTTCTCGCAAGAATCTAATTTTTTTGAATAAACGGCTCTACATTTAATGTAACGAATCTAGACCTTCAATGTCCCCTCATACTGTGTTAGGTGGCGGTATGCGGGCGCGCCTACAGGACTGTACTGTAATGGTCATTTCTACATTTCTAAAGCCCATGGAGGTGTCAACGCAAAAGCAGTGAGCCTCATGGACAGTCAAACAAGTGGTTAGTAACATAAAAATAAAAAAGTAAAATAAACAAAATAGACAGCAGCCGTCATGAGTAATCAGCTCATGACAGCGGGAGACATGACCATACATAATCCGGCGGGCGGCACCGAGCACTGTACGTAAAAGAAAAAGGAAACAAAAGTAAAATAACATATGTACAGATAAGAACTGGTGTCACCGCAACCTGGCTGCCGGCAGTCCCCGAGACAGTGAAGGAGGCTGATTGTCCGGCCTCCCGACAACCGGCAGCGTCGTCCTTAAGCCAGCTAGCCGATGGTGCCTAGACGACAGTAAGTGGAAAACATGAAGAAGACCCTAGGGAGAGAAGCGTCGGGTCGCCGGAGGCGGGACGGTCAGCTATCGGATGTCGTTCAGTCTTCTCCCCAGCCTCTAATGCCTCTTGGTCTTCGGCAGTAAGAAGTAAGAAACGACACAAAAGAGCTGCTTGGTCATCGAGAGTAAGAAGTAAGAAACGACACAAGAGCTGCTTGGTCATCGGCAGTAAGAAGTAAGGAACGACACAAAAGAGCTGCTTGGTCATCGAGAGTAAGAAGTAAGAAACGACACAAGAGCTGCTTGGTCATCGGCAGTAAGAAGTAAGGAACGACACAAAAGAGCTGCTTGGTCATCGAGAGTAAGAAGTAAGAAACGACACAAGAGCTGCTTGGTCATCGGCAGTAAGAAGTAAGGAACGATACAAAAGAGCTGCTTGGTCATCGAGAGTAAGAAGTAAGAAACGACACAAGAGCTGCTTGGTCATCGGCAGTAAGAAGTAAGGAACGACACAAAAGAGCTGCTTGGTCATCGACAGTAAAAAGTAAGAAACGATACAAGAGCTGCTTGGTCATCGGCAGTAAGAAGTAAGGAACGACACAAAAGAGCTGCTTGGTCATCGAGAGTAAGAAGTAAGAAACGACACAAGAGCTGCTTGGTCATCGGCAGTAAGAAGTAAGGAACGACACAAAAGAGCTGCTTGGTCATCGAGAGTAAGAAGTAAGAAACGACACAAGAGCTGCTTGGTCATCGGCAGTAAGAAGTAAGGAACGACACAAAAGAGCTGCTTGGTCATCGACAGTAAAAAATAAGAAACGATACAAGAGCTGCTTGGTCATCGGTAGTAGGAAGTAAGAAACGACACAAGAGCTGCTTGGTCATCGATAGTAAGAAGTGAGAAACGACACCAGAGCTGCTTGGTCAACGACAGTAAGAAATGACATAAAAGCTGCTTGGTCATCGACATTAAGAAGTAAGAAACGATACAAAAGCTACTTGGTCATCGACAGTAAGAAGTAAGAAACGACACAAAAGCTGCATGGTCATCGATAATAAAAAGGAAGAAACGACACAAGAGCTGGTCTTCAGCAGTAAGAAGTAAGAAACGATACAAGAGTTGCGTGGTCATCGGTGTTAAGAAGTAAGATAAGACAAAATATCAATTCATGTAGGTTTATCAATTTGATATTTATTAGAGCAATTATTAATGATGTGTGTCAGTTTGTTGAGTCCTTTTCATAACGCTCATCAAACATCAAATCAAAACATTTCCCAATTTTCACCAACATAATATCATAAAAGGAACTAAATAAGTTAATGAATAACGAACATGCAATCTCCCAACTAAAAATAAGATTAATTTTCCGCGTAAAATGTATTTCAAAATCCGATCCTCGCTACAGAAATAACCTCATTCTTCCCGACAACTACACGAAGGAAAGAGGTCATCTCCAGTCGCCGCTCACATTTCAAAATATTTATTGTCTTCTTCATCTCTCTATTATTTTCCTACTACTTCTGTTCTGGTGGGAATGACCGCAGCGCGGCCTGATCAAACATATCCAGTTACATTTTATGAAACCAGCAAAATAGTTCATAATTCAAATACGATTACAATTTATTATTTGCATTATTATCGTATCGGTGTCAGAATGAACTATGAAGTCAACGACACGGTAACCAGAGTCGAGCCCATCGCCATAGCCACCGCGTCAAGTGTCGCGACCGTGGATATTCATCTTTTCACTTTTCTAACAATTTAGCCCGGGGTTCAATGCTCGGCAACAGATCGCAATTTCAGCGAAATAGAACAACAACTTAACCTCATTGACGCGAAAACCCAGACAGACCCATGATGAAGCTTCTCATAAGTGTAAAGAAAAAATTAAATATAAAAATGCTTTGAAGTGCAAATTTCCTACTTACAACCTCTTTACGGATATGGTTGGGTTATATAATGTGGCAATATAATTTCTTATTATGATCGAAAAACTTTTTAATAGTTTTGTGCCCTAACTTCACAAAATAAAAATTAAACATGATTTTGGCGATGTTTTTTTAAATTTTTTTTTACCCTAACTACACTCAGGAGGCCCTGAGGAAAATAATTTCCCTCGGGGCAATGTCATCTGAGATTCTGTGTGGAGGGTCTTTTTGAGGAGAGGAAGGAATGAAATTAGTCTTGAAGAGACCCATATTGTAGAAAGGAGGAAACACAGGGGCCGGCAAATCGTTCCACAGCCGAGCTGTTGAACACAAGAACGAGTCGAAGAAGCGACCCGTTCTCATGTGACAAATGGCGATGTGTTTTTAGCATAAATCATGCAAACAAAATTGTTACTGATAAAATGAAAACACTCATTTAAATAATCTAAATAATAACTTAATATCACGTAATTTTTGGCACAAATTTTCCAATGTAAATTAAATTAATACATACATATATCAATTCACCTTCCTTCTCACCAGAGGCGGCTCGTGACTTTTGGGTGTGCTAGAGTGCTGATATTAAAAAATGGCATTATTGATGTTGTTGTAGCCGAAAAAAAAATTTTTTTTTTTTGAAAATCAGTTTTTTGTATGAAAATTTTCAGAAAGTTTCAGTTTGGCGGTGTGCCGCACCGATTTCCTGAAATATCTTCAAACAAAACACTGATTTTTGAAAAAAAAACATAAATTATTTTTCGCATACGACAACATCCATGATGCCATTTTTTAATAGATATTAGCACCCTAGCACACCCAAAAGTGTGACAAGCCGCCACTGCTTCTCACATAATTTTTGGCACAAATTTTCCAATGTAAATTAAATTAATACATACATATATAAATTCACCTTCCTTCTCTCCATAATTAGAAATGATGGCATAGACCTTGAAGGGTGTTTGCACAAGTGCAGTTCTGCAAACTGAATTGCCCTGATGATTCTGATGATGGCCAAAAGGAGATGAATTTATTAGAGATCCCACGAATATTCGGCTACTATTCGGTATTCGGCTACTTTTTTTACTATTCGGCACTAGGCCAAATATTGCGAAACATTTGGCCGAATACCAAATTGTGAAAAAAAAACGCTTAATAAATAAAATATTACTGACTAAAAAATTATTAAAATAAAACATCGGCATATTTAATACTTAAAATCTATCAGCGGTAAGTTGTTATAATGAAAGAAACATTTTTTTTAGCATTTCTATTCTTTTTTTTATTATGTAAGTTAATTTATTTCATATTATTTCAATTATTATAAGTATCAAATACCCGCCAAATAATTCAATATATACTAGTGTTTCATTCAACAATTACTGCTTATTATATTTTTTCCACCTGAAAACAACCAACTTTATTTTTGCGAGAGAGACACTGTTAGTGTTAAATCCCTCGCTAGGTGGCGTCGAGACAAATTATGTCTACATTTATTGGGGAAATACTTAAACTTGTCAAATATTAATTATTATTTTTTAATTTATAAACTAACGTTTAGACAAGATTTTTACGCATAGCACAAAGGGTAACAATTATTATAAGCAATAATTATCAGCCTGAAACACTCATCTACATTGAAAAATCTTCCGAGAAAAGATACTTGCCGCCAACGGGACTTGAACCCGTGTCCTTCTGATTGGGCGTACTGTACAGGGCCCGCAGATATTTTAATAGTACACAACTGCTAACCTTGTACAAATCACAAGTACGCCCCACGGTTAAATTTGGCAGCCATCTCTGGTCTGGAGCTCCAAAATACCTGAAAAATACCCTCGACTCTGTGCAGAAACGGGCGGTCCGTTTGATAGATTCTCCCATCTTAACAGACGGATTGCAATCTTTAGAGCACAGGCGTCGGGTGGGAATGCTATCCTTGTTCTACCGGTATTACAATGGAAGATGCTCCGAGGAACTAGCATCATTGATCCCTTCGGCACCGGTGCATAGTCGGGAAACACGCCAAACGCGTGCCCAACATTTGTACACGGTTGACATTTGTCACATGAGAACGGGTCGTTTCTTCGACTCGTTCTTGTGTTCAACAGCTCGGCTGTGGAATGATTTGCCGGCCTCTGTGTTTCCTCCTTCCTACAACATGGGTCTCTTCAAGACCAATGTTCATTCCTTCCTCTCCTCAAAAAGACCCTCCACACAGCATCCCAGATGACATAGGCCCTGAGGGAAATTATTTTCCTCAGGGCCTCCTGTGTGGAGTTAATGTAAAAAAAAAAAAATCCTACTTGTGCATTGGAGGGGTCCCACACCGTTACCAGTGACTGATTGTTTACCTCCTTCGTGAAGACTCAAATAAAATGAAGCTGCATTTAATTATTACGAACGACTCTAGACCCTCCGGTATCCCTGTATAAAGCGTTTGTTAGTATACATATTTTTACTCATTCTAGGATTTATGTAGTACTCGGAGATAACATTCTTGGAAAATACAGCAATATTACTTGTATCATATCTTACCTTATCAATGTGATGTAAACATTAAGATGTTGTAATTAAAGGTCCCAAAAAGCTCCCTGATAATTTTTCCCTTCTCTCTTGGCTTCTTGAGGATCGAACCCCCTCTCCCCTAGGGGTAACCTCCCCATGTGAATTCTATAGCTACACCTTTTCGCTCAATAACAAATATACAAAACATAAAAAATATGTACATTTTGAATTAATTTCTAGGTGGTATTGCCGGATCTAAAAAAAAACGAGTGTGCTTTAGACCACACGACTGAAGCAAAACTTCACTAACTTATATCTCCCTCTCAACTTCCGTTCGTCTCGCCCGACCTTTCGCCTCGCCCGACCGATCACACTTTTCATAACGCTCTCGTCACACATTCACCAGCTTACTCCCCAAGTCAAGCGTGCGTAAAGAAGTTTTACTTAAAAAAGGAAAATATTTAGAATTAAATTTGACTACTCACTTTAAAAATTATAATGATAGTTGGGGCAGTTTAACTCACAGGCATCGTGAGTATGCGTAATATTTGGACTAATAGCAAACAAATCAAACATTTATCCCTAAAACCAAATCACCGACAGTTTTCTACCTTCGATCCAAGAGGAGAGACAGGAGAAAGAACGGGACTTCACAAAGATGATGACAAATAAAAGTATTTGTTGGAATGTTGGCATGCGCGCCGAGCGGGTTACTACTATCCAATCAAATTCCTAGCGCGTTGTAAAAGTAAGCAAGGGAAACTCATGCACTGGTAGATATGACTCCAGATACTAATATCTACAGCCTGTATGTCGGACGAATATCTACAGCTCATACGTTGAACTAATATCTACGAACTTCAGAGTGTTGACTAATATCTACAGCGCTAAGGTCGGACGAATATCTATGACGGTCCCAGTGTTGACTAATATCTACAGAGCGTAGGTTGGACTAATCAGCTAAATGTGTCCAATAGTCCGATATTAGGGATTTTTACATACCTACTTACATAAATTAAGTTTTTTAAACTGCATCCAATATGCTATACATAATTGCAAATCCAACCTCTGCCAGTGCTGTAGATATTCGTCAACACTTTGGTTCTCATAGATATTAGTCAACAGTTTGAGCTGTAGATATTCTTCAACACTTTGGTTCTCATAGATATTAGTCAACAGTTTGAGCTGTAGATATTCGTCAACACTTTGGTTCTCATAGATATTAGTTTGATTTTTCAGTTTTTGGAATTCCTGTAGATATTAGTAGACGCCTCCGTAGATATTGCTCAATATTCGGGGTCGATTCGTTGGGCGGGGGACAGTGGACATTGGGCAGGAGACATGGGACGTGAGAGAGGGGACTTGGGAGAGGGGGCACAGGACAGGGGGCACAGGACAAGGGACAAGAGACATGGAACATGGACCAGGGACACAAGACAGGGGATAAGAGATACGGCACAGCACATGGGATAGGGGACACGGGAAAGAAGACACTGGACGTGGAGAGTGCACGGTGGCTACACGCTGCGCGCTTGATAAATATAGACCACAACTTCATAATAAGAAGCGGCAACGCATGCATTCCGCTAATTCGACTATTTATTTATAAAAAGACACGCCTAACAGACGCGCCATTCTCAACGCTTTTACGAGACATCGTATCTCACGAAGAGGTAAAGTCTCAAAAGGTTTTAATTTTTATTTATTTAATATACCACGTTATAAATCTAATTTTGCGAAAAATTCATTCAGAAATTTTTTAATGTATCTTGAATATATACTTAAATTCAAACTGACTGTTTCTATCTTTTGATGCGAAGATTTTTAATAATTATATTTATCGTTTATTTATTTTTATTTTGTACTAGCTGACCCGGCCACGCGTTGCTGTGGCTAATAAAACACAACGTCATTTACTGGATGGTTATCTAACCTTTATAACCACCGCCGTCTTTGAGTTTATCGCGAAGAGACAGACAGATGCCGCGGAGGACTTTAATTTATAATACGTAGAGATAGTGTGAAAGATTATAATAATGTGCATGAAATGCTTGGGGTAACTAAAGTATTTAAGTTAATAAGGATTAATACTGTATCCGTCTAAATAACTTTTCAACCCCTTAAAACCTTTTCCTTCCCAGAACTCTCCTCTCCTTCCCTTTCCTAAAAAACCCTCCACACAGCATCCCCAAAGATGACATAGGCCCTGAGGAAAATTATTTTCCTCAGCGCCTCCTGTGTGGAGCTCATGTAAAAAAAAAAAAAAGACAGACGACGACGCGGGGGACTTTAATTTATAATATGTAGAGAAGAGATTACTCTATTTGTTTCTTAAACATAATAAGATAAAAAATAAAATAAGGTAAAATCTCTTTTCTATTTATATTTTATATAGTATGTTCTTAAAATGTAAGAAATATAAAAAGTGTTAGAATTCTGTTTCCCAGAGTCATTGGATCTGTAACGCCGCCATTTGAGATCGTCTCCTATTTTTTTTTATTAAAATGTATTTATTTTTTATATGAACAACTTTCTTTTTATAACTTTTTATTTATTATTGTTACTTGTAACCATTATCTTTTTCTATTTTCCTGTATCTTGTTCTTTTTCATATTTTCGTTATCTTCTTCTTCTATAAAATGTATTATGTTTAAAGAGTTATTAACGACAGTAAAATTAATTTTTAGATATCTCTAAAAATGCCGAAGTTATGAGCTTTCAAAGTGAACATTAGTAAAATGTATGCAATAGTGTACCGTGAAGTTACACGCACTAAAATTAAATTATTCATAACTCGAATGGAAGTGCTCAGTACCGCTGCGCATTTACCGTGACGTCGTACACTTTTCGACCATCCGCAAAAGTCAACATTTTGACAGCTTATGTACTACATCTTCGGTACTTTTCGGTATTTCCCAAAAATTCGAATGCTCAATTTATTAACACGCCTACGTTTGTAAAAAAATTTGAAATTCGAGAAAATCGGTAGAATTGTCAAGAAACGAAAAGTTTACCATCGTGGTTAATTTTAAGGTTAATACGCCGTGTTGTGCTTCCTCCTTCTTCAGCCAACGTTTCGGACAGAGTTACAGTGTCCATCAGAGGGCAGATGTATAGATTGTGGTGAAGTATGTGTTTATGTGTGTAGATGTAGAAGTGATTTTCCAAGCATTAAATCCTCTTAATGTGGTTTTCTGCCTTTAGTTTCAGTGTGGCGGTCTAAAACTGGATACTAAGAGCTAAAATCTAAAAAAAATATTACTGCTGATATTTTTCTCGTAACCTTCAAAATTATATTTTATGCAGGCTCTCATTTCATGGGCCAAACAATGGGCCTCGTGTAGATTAGACAGGTTTGTGGGTATATGGTATATAAAGTGGCTCTCTTGTCGACTTTTTGCCTTTCCCCATTCCTTGTTCTGTCTTCCGTCGAGTGTCCACCGTCTTGAAAGGCTTCTTCACTCCTCCAGTCTCCAACCTTCCACCTTCTACTGACCTACCCTTTGTCTGTACTCTGCACATTGTGTGGTGTGCCTTAGAGATGGGTAAGTTCTACTTTTCGCCGGAGGCCTCAGAGACGTGCTTCCTTTTAAAAGTTCTTGAGTTCTTGGAACAGTCCCGGGAGCCACTCCCGACTCTCGAATGGCTCGGACCGGGACGCACGAGTTTGACGAGTGCGAGTGGCTCGGTCGGTCGGTCGATTTAAAAAGGGAGTAGAAGCAGGATCCGCTTCGCGCGAAGAACCCAAGTTTAAGAGTCCACTCCAGCTGAACCTACACATCGCTAGTGAGCCTCTATGTATCAATATTGCCAAATTTTGTATTTTGCGTTTTTGTCGTATTCCACGATTTTTTTAATAATTTCAAAGTTATACATTTTATTTTACGATATATATTTTTTATATATTACATTATTATATTTGTTTAACATTTCTGATTCCGTGACTGTATTTATTAATTTCCTTTGTGGGGTCTTTTACACAGGAATAGTTTTAAAAATTATATACAATGCAATTCTATTACCACTGGAGCGACCACGCGAAATAAATAAATTCTCGATTGCTCGAGATTTCTAAAAGACCATTTGTTTTAATTTTTCGCCAACATTAAAAAAAATCATTCCTTCGAATTTTAACATGGAGACATTAAAACTTTTTATAGTGCTATATAGCCAACGAATTAATTAATTTTACCGTTTATCTCATATTTGTAGGATTTATAAAAAATAAATAAAAAATCGTAAATTTTACAACCGCGCGAATCCTGCGTGTTTGTTACTTTGAAACTGCCGTGAGAGGTAGGTACTTATTCGAGTCAACATATAATATTTACGATTTCTATATATTTTCTGTGGTATACTTGATAATGGAAAAAGAATCTATGAATCTATGGAAAAAGGACTTAATTTTAACCGTAAACAGATGATCAAAAATTCGGGGTGAAAAAATATTTTTTAAATTTATTTTTAACATCGTTCTAAAATAGTCTACGAAGTTCGGATTTGCGACATCTATAGTGGGAGCTAAAAATATTTAAAAAAAAAATGCCGAATCAAGAGATTCCTAATAGGCTTTTGATCCAAAAAGCAATCGGAGACATTTAAAATGGTGCCAATATATGGCAAAAATCGCTCCAGTGGTTAACCCAGCAACAATCCTTTGTATTTATAAGGCAATAAATTATTACCACATGCGTTCACTTTTTTTTACATTAACACAGAAAGCCCTAATTCCTCGGTCATCTTGGGGGATGCTGTGTGGAGGGGTCATAAAGGAGGGCAAATCACTTCACAGCCCAGCTGTTGTACTCAATAATGAATCAAAGAAACGACCCGTTCTCATGTGACAAATGTCAACTGTGTAAAAATGTTGAGCGCATATTTAGCGTGTTTCTATTACCTCAGAGCAACTTCTATTGAAATACCGTATTGCATTGTGTTGTATTGTACTGTACTCTTCTGTACTGTACTGCACTGTACTGCACTGCACTGCACTGCCCTGTATTGTATTATAATGTATTGTATCGCATTGCATTGCATTGTGTTGCATTGTATTTATATCTCCAGAATTGTATTGTAGAGTATTATAAATTGCATTGAAAGATTTCTTCTACTTCTAATACTAATCTGGTATTGGTGAAAGTGAAGCCTCATAGTAAAAAATGGAATGTATAAAAAAGCATACCTAGAACTTAAAAGTCTACAGGTTACTGTAGGTTGTATGGACTGTACGGTGTGGCGGTGTAGCCGTGCACCGGAAGCCGAGAAGACTTCGAAAAGTCGCCACTTGCGGAAGTGGGTCACGTGGCGGCTATTGAGCGCTGGGCCCGCCAAAACATCCTCCTAGGGCTGCCAACAACTTATTATTAATTAATTCTACTATACTTTTACGTTTATAGATACCCGATTACCACTGAACTATCCATCGATAATGCCAACTGCTTTAAAACTAAAATAAAGCAGACCACCATTCTTGCACTATACAGGTCACCTAAACAACAAAATGTTTCATCCTTCCTTAAATCTTTAGACGTGGCCTTATTGAACTGTACATCAAATGAAGAACTAATAGTAATCGGTGACATTAACATAGATTTACTTAAGCCCATGTCAACACAAACACTCGATTATAAAAACCTAATGACTCAATACGGGCTTGTTTCTCACATTAATGTCCCAACTACAGTAACCGACAAGACCAAATCATGTTTCTTTTACGTTGATAAGAATGTAACATTTTCGTTTCATAAAGAATAGACCTTCGTTTTTAAACATATTAATAACTAGCAGACCCGGCCACACGTTGCTGTGGCTAACGAAACCTTTATAATCAACGCCATCTGTTAAATCAAATCCACACCGCCCATTTGTCAGCCTGCTCCCCATTGCCCGCTGCCCGCTGCCGCTTGGCCAGATATATTATGTATTTCAACTCAACCAATTTACACAAAACCTTGACAAATTATATACGTAAAAATCTTCCTCATGAATCATTCTATCTATAGATGAAACCGCGTTAAAACCCGTTGCGTTGTTTAAAAGATCTAAGCGCACATACAACCTGAGCGACTTCATTTATACTATGTAAAAATAGTAATTTTCGTTTAATCAGCTGAATGTCGAGTGGCGTCAGCCATATAAAAGCCAACATCCTAAGAGGAAAGCGGGCGGCTTATAAACTAACTTGGAAAAAACATATAGAAGAAAAACGAAAAGCTGCAAATCGTTATCTATCATCCCTCTATCCCATGATGTGTAGAAATAGCCGTCTATCTACAGACAATAAATTACTGCTTTATAAGCCAACCATCAGATCATGTTTTTCCTACGGTTGCCCAATCTGGGGTTATGCAGCAAAAACCCATATTAATAAACTTCAAGTCCTCCAAAATAAATGCATTAGACTCGCTTTAAATGCACCTAACTGGAGTAGAATATCTACTCTCCACAATGAATCCAACGTCCCGCTGGTTAAAGACCCTATCCTTGCACAGGCTACTAGGTTTTTCGCTGGCCTAGATAGTCACCCTAATCCCACTATAAACTCTCTCGCTAAATACAGCGAGAATGACCACTTTAAGTATAAAAAACCCAAATCTGTCTTACGTAGAGAGTAATTAATTACGTATAGAATATTCCTGCATAAAGCCGCAGTAAAAATAAAAATATATCTCGAAAACTCAATTACATTAAAAACCACGTAAAGCATCAATTGATAATCCTTTTATAAATACGTTAGAGCAAGTAAACTTAGGTTAAGGTACTCTGAAAAATAAATAAATCCAAAGTCCAAAAGGAAACCGGGCGGCGTTTTTTCCATAACGTATTCCCCAATTTCGTCTCTGCATTTTGACGCTACTGCAAATATTTTTTAATGTATTATATATATATTGACCACTAACGAGTCGGTAGAACGTATGCCTTTTTTGATAAGTTACTTCTATAAGGACCCTCCAAAAATCGTTAAAATTGCCTGAATTGAACGCTATCAACAAAATAACGTTCAGTATACAAACCAGACAATGTATCTATCTATATAAATAAAAATGAATCGCCTAAATGTATGTACGCGCATAACTTACGAACGACTTTACCTATTTCATTCAAACTTTGGGGATTTGATGTGTGCATGCCCGCGAAGGTTTCTATATATACTGGTGAGCTCTGGCATTATGAAATTTTATAAAAAAATTGCAATAAGTGGCACGCGAGCTGTTTGAAAACTGAATGTACCAGGACTGAATTAATAGAATGCGGGAGGGAGGGAGCGAACCCGGGAGGGAGGAGGGGGGAGGGGATCTCGGGAGGGAGTATTGGAACTCGGGAGGGGGGAGGGGAACTCGGGAGGAGGGTTCACGGGACGGGCGAAGCGGGTGAGGGCAGTGGGGAGAGGAAGGCGGAGTGGGAACGCGAGAGGTGAAGGGGATGCAGGAGAGGAAGGGGAGGCGGAAGGGGAACGGGACGAATGGGAAAGGACACGCAGGAAAAAACAATTTCTTATTAAGTGGCATAGCAACGCACGCCGGGAAAGCTAGTTTTATATAAAAGCTAAGTACAGATATAAAGATTTTTTTTATAATACAGCTAGTAAAAAATATCTTAAAAATCGTTCCAGTTTTGGAGGAGAAAAATGGAGAGAACAAAACCTCGATTTTGAAGTTTTTATTTAGGTAGTATTAGCCTGAGGTTGGAGGCGTCTACCAATATCTACAGGAATTCCAAAAACTGAATCGAACTAATATCTATGAGAACCAAAGTGTTGACGAATATCTACAGCACTGGAAGAGGTTGGATTTGCAATTATGTATAGCATATTGGAATAACGTTATATTGCGTATGCAGTTTAAAAAACTTAATTTATGTAAGTATGTATGTAAAAATCCCTAATATCGGACTATTGGACACATTTAGCTGATTAGTTCAACCTACGCTCTATAGATATTAGTCAACACTGGGACCGTCATAGATATTCGTCCGACCTTAGCTCTGTAGATATTAGTCAACACTCTGAAGTTCGTAGATATTAGTTCAACATATGAGCTGTAGATATTCGTCCGACATACAGGCTGTAGATATTAGTATCTGGAGTCCTGAGGTGCAGTTGTCTCTTTCGCTCAGTATTCGAGGGAGTAAGAGCGACACTTTGGACACTCACGGCAACAGTTTGGTAAAATATGCATTGTTCAAATTTCTCGGCGACCGAGTTTCCTCTTAATAAATAACATGAAATTGAATATAAAATAAAATGGTAAACTTATTAAGACTTGAACTACGGTGGCTTGATGGAAATTTTCCATCTATGATATAGGAATACGCCCTCCCAACGGGCCTGCTGGACAAGAGTGTTCCGATCTCTGGTAGCGCTGACTCGTCCAGGATAATCTATGGCGCAACAAAGCAGCGAACCCGTGCACCCTTCCTTCTGAGAACATTTGCGAGGCACTGTATCGCCAAGGGAGGCCAAACAGCGCCCTGTATGCTTGGTTGTACTATACTCGGAGTGTGTTCATGATACCTTATCCATATGGGTTGCGAATGATCCGTTTCGCAATTTTTTGGAAACAGCATTACCTCAAAGACGCTATGTAGGTATAGTGTGGAATACTAGAATTTCTCATATGTATCGCGTACGTATATCTATACATTATTTTTTACTTTAAATTTAGCTTAACTTTTTTATAAATTCCCTTATCCAGTTTTTTAAAGTTTTTCAGTCGTGACCCCCTTTTAATAGTTAAAAAAAAAATTCTCCACCGTATGACCCCCCCAGCCTTTTTTAAATGATAAATCGGTAGTGATCAACCTTTTTAGCTGGATGGACCATTTATCTATTTTCAGTTTGTACACGGACTGAATGTGAAAGGGCACATACAGCTTGATATGGTTAACTTTGCAGTCGGTGGTGTCGCAAACTTATTTGAATTTTGTAAAATGGTATTTTTTTAATAAAATTATCAAAGAAAGCATAATAAGGCGCCGAAGGCGAAAAGTTTATATTCCTAAGTCAAAAACATTAAATACTTCCGATTTGATGTCGATTGTACCGAAATATTTTGACAAAGTATTTGCAATTCTGGACGCTCAATCAAAATAGACGGATAAAAGTTTATCGCAATAAGAGGGAAAAAATTTTCACGTACAAAAATTTTACTATGCTCAAGGTCAAACCAATAAAAATAGTTGATTTGTTGTAGTAAAACAGAATCAAGAAAATTTTTGGGTGTTTTATAAAAAGGGAACCTTCAAAATGCGTCAAACTTAAATATCAACAAAATGCGCTGCACTGTTCTGCAAACGTTTTCTACAATTATTGTCGAAAACTAATTGAACATAAGTAACCACGAAATTCTATCTTTTTAAGAATATGTAAAAAAAACTTATTATTTTGAGCGATTGATTTAAATTTAAAACTTCGAAGACAGACTAAAGTTTTCCGCTAAACCCTTTTGCAAAATAGAACAGAAGGCGTTGAATGTTTTTTACCGCAATTTTTTTTATGTCCGAGCCGCACGAAATGGGCTTGCGGGCCGAGGGTTGCTCTTCACTGTGTTAAATGGTGTGCACTTCTCATAAATATCAGACTTTGCACAAGCGCATTGTTGTTTCTTCATTGGGATAAAAACGAATTATAGAAAAAAACTACTCGTAGTACATTCTGGAAACTTGTGAATCTACATAACATTAAAATATTTCCGTTTTGCAATTAAATCCAAAAAAATTAAATATTTGTGAATATGTTTTGTTTTAAAAATTGTTTCGGAAAGGTAACGAAATACTTTTTCAAATTTTAAAATTCGAATTAAATTATAATTTTTGAAATGCTAAAAATTTTCCTGCAAACATAAACAAGTTTTAAAATTAGCTCACCTTACTTTTTTTTTTAACAAAAATTACTGATAACGAAATAATTAAAACCAACACAATTTATTAGATAAATGTATTATAAACGTTATCAATAACCAACTTTTTTCTTGTTCAATATAAAAATAATTATTAAAAAAAAACTAAAAGTTAAATTTTTTTTTTCAAATTCTGGTCGGAAAATTATGATTTATAAAGGTGTTCATTTTAATTATTTTGTGTTTAACTTTTAAATTTTAATATAAAGCTTGGTATTTTCTCTTTCTGACCTGTATGAGTTGTTCTGAAAACCGAAGAAATAGACCTGGGTTAAGACATTAAACAGCGGACAATAATCCCCTAGCGTCCGATTTTTTCAAATTTGACCTGAAAGAAATACAATTTCGTACTCTAAAATTACGATTTACAAAAAAAAAATCACATCAAAAAAGGTTTTACCACAATATCGATTCTATATTTATTTATTGTTGTTATACGCCCGTAGGGGCTTTTACATAGATTATCAAATAATATTTTTTAAGCTATCGAGGATTACACATACATAGAATTTATACCTAAAGTTATGAAAGTGAAAAATTTTATAAAAGTGAAAATTTTTTAAGAATATACAAGTAGTTTTTGAAGAAAAAACCACCTGTATATTCTTGCGTAAAACCGTGAAATATTTTAGACATTGTAATAATTGACAATAACATAGAACAAAATATAATATTAAACATTACAATAACACATCAAATCATAAAATATATTATACCCACTTTACAATAATTTGTAGGATTCCAAAAAGTGTTGGTTTAAATTGCATTTTAGAATATCAAGGGAATCAGCGAATATATCTACAATACCACCAAATTTGTTGCCTAAATCATGCATCCTATTGGTAAGTGAGTGTGATTTGTTGGTTGTGTATATATATATATATATGTGATGTTTCCCGTTTGTACTACGATTTTCCGGGCTGTTGTATATTTCTCATCGTGAAACATTTCAGAAACTGCTATCACGACTTGGTTTGAAGACCTCATTTTATTGTTGCTATTCTTGCCTAAGTTTCCTTGAAGTACAACCCTCAAATCAAAAAGAAGAGTCTAAAGAAACTCGATATAGAACAAGAGGTCTCGTCTCAGTTAGGACCGTGTTTTATCTATTGATCTCCCTGAAGAGAAATCGATTCACTCGAGTACCTACTTCTTACTTTCAAGAAAACTGATGGCTTCATTTTTTGTACGGATGTATTCAATAACTCGGTTTCGGGTCAGATCATCTTCTTTCGCCCGAACACGTTTGGTAATTATCGCATAAGAAAGAGTCGTTATATCGGCTCAATATTCAAGAGTTTTGCTCCGAGGTTCGAGTGGTAGACGCTCTCAACATCATCCCGGTGAAAGACTACTTGGGGTGACCTAGCAGGGTCGTTGGTTAGACAACAAACGGTTCCCGGAGCGATGGTACCCATTCCCGCCTCCCAAATTTACACACCGATAAACAACCATTAAGGCTCTGCAACCGGGCTCGAAAAGAAAAAGATGGAGAGATACGAAATTACGAATGTTAGAGGAGAGCGCTAACATTTACAGCGACAAAATCGATGCGAAAATTGCGAAAATGTTTAATAAAACACGACTCGTTTAAAATAGAGCAAAAATCTCGCGGGCATTATCTTAAACAGCATTTAAAGAAACACTGTGAATTTTTTTATACATATAACTCGTAAAATAACTGAAACAAACGTGTTTATAATAATTTTTGGAGCATACTTTGCGATTTGTCTCCATCGAGGGAATTTTATATAATTTTTAATTCGGCGCGGGCAAAGTCTAGATATTATCTTCAAGAATAACATATATTTTTTAAGGGTTTAAGGGAAATATGTAATAAATCGGTAGAAATCCGGGTTGCGGGCCCTTAACGTAGCAGGGTAAATAGTCGTTTATCAGTCGTGTAAAGTTTAAAACGCGTTTATTGGTAACGGGGTATAGGTACCTACATCTGGGGTGCCTGAAGTACGTTATAAATAATATAACGTGAATCGTTCAGGAAGGAAGTGAAATAGATTTAAAAAAATACAAGTGTGCAGTTCACATGCGGTAGAAGTGAAACCTTCAGAAAACTAAAGTAGTCAAATGGGGAGACTACGAAGCACCGAACAAAGAGGAAATGAAAACCGATTATTTATGAAACACCGCACAAAGAGGAGACCGGTTACTCTATCTCTTTCTCTGGGAGGATAAATCCTATAGGTGTAGATATATTCGTCTCTATTTGGTGTCGCTTTTTCGTTTAATCGAGTTTCAAATCACAACGGTGCTAGAGAATTTTTCACTTCAAATAATTTGAAACAATATTTTGACATCCACATTTTCATTAATGTTAATTTGAAGGCGGGTAGGCGTGAAACCACTTATTGGATAACCACCTTTTCCACAGGTCACCCTAAGTGGATCGCTACGTTTAGTATCTTTGCAGGGGTGCCCGGGTGAGGTTTGTCCGGGTCTTGACGGCGGATACATCTGCCCACCAACTGCAAGGCAGGCTGGACGGCGAGATATTCTCTCGAAACATCGCGCAAAATTCATACGTTCGTCATTCTGGACACACTGACCTCCAGATTCTTACCCACTCCTCATACCTTTTCCTTCTCAAAACATGCTTTCCTTCATTTCGTAAAATAAACCTCTGCACAGCATTCCCAAAGATGACATATACCCCAAAGGGATTTATATTCGTCGTGACACCTCCTGTTTGGAGCTAATGTAAAAAAATAACCTAACCTAACACAGTGTTAGGTGTAGTAATAAATAAAAGTGTTAGGTAATAATAAATGCAACCGGTGTTAGGTGTAGTAATAAATAAAAGTGTTAGGTAATAATAAAAGTAACCGGTGTTAGGTGTAGTAATAAATAAAAGTGTTAGGTAATAATAAAAGTAACCGGTGTTTTTTTTTTTTTTTACAGTGAATACCGCACAAGAATCTCAACTGCTCCCGTCTGGAGCCGGTGAGACTATGGCATCCCCAATTGGGGTATGTTGTGAGGCTGAAGGTAGTGGGGAGGGGAAGGAAGTGGGGAAGAGAAAGGTTGGGAAGTACCTGGCTATTCAGATCTGGTCACCAAACACGGCTAAAGCCATTTTCAAGCAACGTTTCAATTCTGAATGGTGGTCTTACACCAGGGCGATACTAATAGTATCTTCCACTCTGGAACATGCCGCAAATATACTATATATTATTTTAAATGAATTAATTGTGAAATAACACAAATTAATCAAATAAAATTTATTTGCGCATGCCGGGTTCGAACCCGCGACCTCCGGATTGTGAATCAAGAGTCTTACCCACTAGACTACGGAGGTCGTCAAAAGTAAATAAAAGTAATGCAGACATTTAATAATGTTCCTTTTGTATTGTAATAATATAAATTATAAAGAAATACACCCAAGAAGAAATTAGTCGGCGCCACGGTGTATTTTCGGTTTTCCGCCAAATCTCCTAAAATAAACGGTTAAAATAAGAAAGATCCGGTTTATTGTATCTGCCTTGCATTTTTTACGCGTAACAAACATATTATGATGCTATGATGTTTGGCGCGGACGTGTAGTGTATGGACAGAGGATTCCCAAACTATGGAAACATTAATTTAATTTCTTCGTTTTATTTTGAGGCAGTAACTTAGAAACGTGGTAATCGGACGTTATTAATAGCCTAGCGACTGTACGGTTGAAATTTTAGAAGCCGACTTCGAATACATCTTTGACGCCGCGCCTTATGCAAAACCATCTTCGCACTTGAAGTTTGGTAAAAAGCTACTTTTGTAATAGAACCGAATTCAAAAGCCAAAAGATAGCGCCACTTACGTTAACAGCTAAGGTGAGGAACGTCGCGCGTCGGCTGGCAGGCGTAAGTAGCAGTGGCGGTCCGTGAGTTTTCAGTGAGCTAGAGTGCTAAGATTGAAAAATACGACGTTATTGATGTGGTTGTAGCTGAAAATGATTTTTTTTTCAAAACTTCAACTAAACCAAATGCCAAAATACTTTAAGGATAAAATTGTTTTTAATAGAGACATTCATAATTACGAAACAAGAAATATAAACAGAGTTCGATTGCCACAAATGAAGAAATCAAAATCACAGAACTGCCTAATGTACAGAGGACTAAAGATGTATGATGAAATGCCTGAAAGTATGAAGAATGAAGAAAGAATGAATGTATTTAAAAATAAATGTTATGCTTACTGTAAAAATATTTAAATTTATCAAATGAAATGTTACATTGTGCTTATTAGTTTATATTCATGCATCTAGTATAAACTAACTCAATAATAAAAAAATAAAAAAATAAATAAATAAAAAAACTTTTTGTTTGAAGATGTACTGTATATTTCATACTTCAGTATATCCTGAAAATCTTTACACAAAATATTGAAATTTTGAAAAAAAAATCATTTTCAGCTACAACAACATCAATAACGTCGTGTTTTTCAATCTTAGCACTCTAGCTCACTGATAATTCCGCCACTGGTAATAAAGTAGGTAAGTACCTACTATTGGATCTATTATTTCGTGAATCTCTCTGGGTATAGAGAGATTGACGATAATAAGATTATTATTGTAACTGGCAGTTGTGAATAATAATACCACTCGTATATATAATATTTATGACGTCATTGCCTGTCGCGGTTACTTTGTCCCGGTGATTTACTGTCACTGGATCCGAGGACCGGCTATTTTCCGAACCTGTTCTGATCGGATTCGGCCGAACCAAAAGCCGCCCGCAGGGGCTAGAAGCAAAAACCTGCGGAGCGGGCTTTTAACTGCTAGTTTATATTAATAGAATATAGACATGCTTGCATTATAGCGTGTTTAAATTTGATTTTCAACTAACTGTAAAAACTGTCGGAATTTTCAAATTTTAACAATTTATCGGTAAATACAATAAGTAGACGTAAGCAAGACATAAGGCTGTTTCTCAGTGACGTTTCACAAGGGCATCATTGTCCATCATGGGGGCAGATGTGTAGGATTGTACATTGTGGTGAAATGTGTGTTTATGCATGTAGAAGTGATTTCGTGTTGCACGCGTTACTCCTTTTGTAACGTGATTTTTGGCGTTTAGATTTGGTGCAACTGTCAAGTACCGGATACCAAGTAGGCATTAATCTTAACTGGTTAATAAACATTAATCTAAACTATTGCAATGTAATTAATAGTTTATCTGAATTCATTCATTAGGACTCGCCATTTTTTTTATATCAAATTATCATATCAAGTTGAGTCATTTTTGTCGATCCCATATTTCAAATTCGGAAGTAAGAATTAAGAAATAAGAATCTTTGACTATTTTTTTCCCATATTCCCTAAGTTCTAAACAAATGGTTTGTTACAATATAGATAGTATCTCGGATAAACGTATCCGATTTTATTTATACGGGAAATCTGTTAACCTTTTCTAAAAGTATAAACTAAAATTCAATTTGAATTGGAATTTTTTTATTTTTTTATTAATAAAATTCCTTTATTATTTATTTACAGTTTTTTTACATTTTTAAATTAAGTCCCGTTAAACTGATTGATATCAGTTTGTCAACGGATTCTTTTGACAATTACTTTTTTTTAAATTGAGACAGGTCTTCGACCAAGTCGAAGAGACAGGTACATAAAATATACAGGTACATGAAAAAAAATTGTTAATAAAATTTATAAGAAATGCAGAACAGAGAAAATGAAAGAAATAAAAGAAAAGACAAGAGAAAATAATAATGGAAAAAACATTAAAACGAAAAGCGGAAAATAACAGAAATTAGTGCAAAAAAGTTCTTTCACTTAACCATTTTTTTAGCGTACATTTCCTTCTGAAACTCAATTCACAGCTTTTTATTGCGTTGGGTAACATGTTATAAATTATTGGAACCAGGTATTCTAGAGTTCTTTGACCGTATTTATTTAGGTATCTGGGAATTATAAGTCCATCATTTGCAGTTAGTCTTGTATTATGAACATGAACCACTAGTTTATTATATTCAGATTGAGATGTATGCTGACTCGCAATTTTATGCCACAATATAGCACGAACAGATAATACATTTACAGAGTTGTATAATAATGATTTTGGTAAATCATGTCTTCGTTCGTATTCAGTTTTTTTTAATAATATTTTTACCAAAGAATACTGTACGTTTTGCACTGAAAGAAGATTTGTTTTTGTTGAATGTCCCCATGTGGTTATTCCACATCTTATTAGGGATTCCGCCAATGACAGATATACTAATCTAAGAGTATTTAGTGGATCAAAAAAAAACGCTTGTTATAATAACATTTAAGGTTATATCCATCAAGTAAATTGTTATTTTTCATAATTTAGTTTAGGTTTATTAGTAGACACTATTTTATCTTTCAATGATACATTACATTGATGGGTATAAACTTCAAAAGTTATTATGATAAGAGTTATTACAATAAAAATTGAATACCTAATTAATTTAAATCTAACACATTTCTCAACAGTTTGACAGGCACTGTCTGTCCGCCCAGTAATATCCGTCATTGTGCAGGAATTTGTTTACAAAAAACCTCCGTGTCTAGAAAAATGGCCATTTCGGCCGGCGCGGCGTCATCGGGCGGGCTGCGTCGCCGGTACAAGTGGCAAGTGGCAAGTGGCAACACTGACTTAGGGAACGTACCCATACTACGTGACCAATTTTTTGCAATTTTTAACCCCCCCCCCCCCCCCGGTGACCAAAAACCTAAGCAACCCGCCGCTCATTTGTATGGAGAGTGACATTTTGAAGACCCCCCCCCCCCCCTAAACGTGTTAGGATTTCCGATTTGTGGGGAATTCCCCGAAGGGCGGAGAATTTTTAAGATTTTTAAAGAATTGTGTATTTTGTGGGGAAAATGCATTTTTCTGATTTTTCTGTCTCCAGAATTTTGATCGAATTTCGCTAAATAAAAATAAAAGTAAATGCTCTTATAAACTGTTTATCGAATTTATATCAAAAAATTAATAATAATCAAGCCAAGAAAATTGGTTAAAAAGACCTCTAAACTGTGGTCGATACTATGTACTGTTTTTGTTTTTACTTCGTAGAACCCTATTTTTTAAAATTATGTTAATCAAATTTAACAATACTATTAATATTAATTTCTTTCAAATTTGATTTTTTTTAAGTTATCGATGCGGTTCGTTAAATAATATATTGGACGCTCTTATATTTAACGAGACGATTCACGGTAACGGTACCGTGACGGCAAAAAAGCTATAAACATAGTTCCTTATCGCTATAATGCTACAGCTCTTTCTTACACATACGTGTGACTGTTTCTTCCAAAGTACTACTTTTTATACGTATGTAGGAGATGTATGAAAATGATTGTATGTTTCCTTTGGGGGGGTGCAGACATACGTTCACCGTTTGTCTCATTTGCAACTGTGGTCATGGACTTGTAAGAAAGAGCGGAAGTATTATATGTTTAAGAACAAAAGCAAAACCTAAGCGCGTTGACATTTGCATTTTTAGAATTCACTCACATTTCAATATTATCCTTGTAATATCTTCCATACATTCAAAATTATCGTCACGTCAAATAGTATTGGGGTCTATGGAGACGTCACGGTGTGGTGCGTGAGAGAGATGCAAGAAAATTACTTACTTACTGACTTTTTTTCGTTTGGAGGGAGCAGACCTACGTAAGAGTACATTGTGTATATCATATTTTGAAAGACCTGGAGCAAAATTATGATAAAGAACGTATGTTTATTGCCTTTTTTATGCCGTCATGATACCGTTACCATGCATTCGTTCGGAAGTGAATACGTTTTTTGCATTGAATAAAAATTACAAATTCTAATATTGTAAAATACAACATGTTAAAAACAGAATTGTTTCCAAATTAGTTATAGTGGATTTTGTTCGGTTGGCCCGTGGATCGGCAGTCTGTTGCTATCACTCTGAATTTTCTTAGCAATTTTCTTACTTGAAAGTGTTTGAATATGACATGGTGGACCAGCATGGCAAAAATAGCTCAAAATTTCCCCAATCCAACAACCCAAGACCGGCCGTCTTGGCGCAGATTGATTAGGAGAGCCGCCCCACTTAAAGTGGGAAGTGGCAAAGAAAAAGAAGAAGAAAGTGTTTGAATATGGGTTAATTTTTAAAAGACTTACTTATTTTGGATTAAGGGTAGCTTCCGCTCTAATTTTCGACAAATTATAGGCGCATTTACTTTCAATCTTTGATTTATGAGTAATATTAGAGAGTTCGTAACTAGAAGAGTAAGATCTCTTCGTATTTTGTTTATTCAACAACTTATACATAATTCATTCAGGCTTCCTGCCTTGCTTTTTGTGTAGTCTGATCAATAGTTCTGAATAATACATATAAAATAATCTGGGCAAATATTTTCTGACTAATTAAAGGGTGTTTTTTTATAGAGGTTTGGTTTTTAAACTGGCAACATTGTTTCTACAGACTGTCAATTTGACAGATGACAGTTGATTTGTAGTCAGTAAGTTTTGCCATTTCACCAAGAATAGATTGACGTCAGAACAGCGCTTGCAAATTGTGCAAATTTATTTTATGGCTTTTTTTTTTTTAGTTTTTTGCGGGAAACATTTGTGGAGCGTATAACTTCACGTAATGGACCTGTGAACTTGTCTCCACGATCGTGTGATCTCACATCATTAGATTACTTGCATTGGGGTACGTGAAGTCACTGGTCTATGCTGATAAACTAGAGATGTTGGACCATTTGGAAGTCAACATTCGCCGTGTTATTGCCGATATATGGCCCCAGTTGCTCGATAAAGTTGTCGAAAATTGTACTTCACGATTGCGCTTTATTAGAGCTAGCCATGAAGCTCATATGCCCGAAATCATTCAGGCTTCACGCCTACACTATAATTAAGTAAAAATGGCGTAAGATTATCTATTAAATAATAAATAATAAGTAATGTTAATATCATAGACATTACATTATTTTAATGTGTTTTTTTTCATTTTGAATTTGTATACCTCTAAAAAACACCCTATATAAATATTTTGAACAAATATTACAATTTAATACAATATTAACGACTCTCAAACGAAAATTTTAAAGAGAAAAATCAGAAAAAGATACGGTCGCATCTGGGAATTGAACCCGGGACCTTAGCCTTGCCGAGGCTCTGCTCCTACCACTGAATTAAATCAACTCTGTCCCCTTCGGTCATATTTAACTGCATCACACTTCGACTTAGAGCTACCAACATTATCCAAATTTTCATAACCCATATTTTTATTGACTGCTATGTATGAATGCGAGTTTCTTCCCGAACTAAATGCTATCTAGATAGTGTCTTGAATAAATATATCAATTTTTATTTCAATGTGTGAAGACCTTTTTCAAGTCTGGGATGAATATTTAAATTTATGTTTGTGATAATTTAATGAGTAAAACCTCAATTTGTAATATTTAATTATTGCAGACAATATTAGCGACTCTCAAACGAAAATTTTAAGTTTAATAAAAAAAAGACAAATAACTTTGTTTACATCAGTTTTATTTATATACAATCAACATGTTTCATGAACGATGGTCACATAATCAGGATAAAATGTATACTAAACTTAAAAATTAAACATAGATCACATATGGGAGGAAAGGGAAGAAGGGAGGGGAAGGGGTAAGAGTGGGGGGAAGTTTATTAAAATTAGGGATTTCAAAGTCATTAGCGGGGAAATACCGGTTAAGTGGGAAAAGGTTCAAAAGAGGGTTTATGAAAATTTGCTGCTTATTAATTATGTCTGCTTTATTATTTACATTTTTCCTAATTTCTAAAATCTCTACATTTTTATCTGTGATGCCTTTTAACCCGTATGTAATATTTTAAGTCCCTTCTCCTCCCTTCTACCCTTTCCTCTCATTTGTGATCTATGTTTAATTTTTAAGTTTAGTATACATTTGATCCTGATGATGTGAACACCGTTCATGAAACATGTTGATTGTATATAAATAAAAGTGATGTAAATAAAGTTATTTGTCTTTTCATTAAAGTAAATAATGCCATCACAAAGTGAAAACCTTTCCGAGGAAGTTTTCTTCGAAAAATTAATGAAAATTTTAAACAGAAAAATCAGAAAAAGATACGGTCGCATCTAGGAATTGAACCCAGAACTTTAGCCTTGCTAATATTGTCTTCGGTGATTAAATATTACAATTTGAGATTTAAATGATTAAATTACTCCAAACATAAAAAAAAAATTATTGATTTACTATTGAGTTTTTTTCTCAGCAGGCAATTTTTATTTATTTATTTATTTATTTATTACACGCCCTGATGGGCTTTTACATTATAATTTATAAGTTGAGTAACAAACAATGAAGAAAATATATAACATTTATACTGATTAGTTTTAAGATGAAATATATCACCTAGATTAGAATATTTATTTCCGAGACTGTGAAGTCTCGGAAACAGAGAATTTTGATAAGCTAGTGTCCCGGTGTTATTGAAGTAGAAGGGTAATAAATGTCGACATGATTTTTGGGGAACATGGATATTGATAAATTGAAGTTATTCAGAACAGTCAATTTTGTAAAGCAGTATTTTATGTAATAGTATTAAATCTGTGCTTATTCTTCTTTCTGAAAGTTTCAATAGAGACGTTTTATCCAGGAGATAATTGTAATCAATGTTTAGAATAGGAATATGCAATTTATATTTTATAAACCTTAGAAACTTCCGTTGAATCTTTTCAATGTTGTCTGAATGAATGTTGTAAAAGGGAGACCATAACGTAGAGTTACATTCAAGTTGGCATCTGACAAGGGTATTTTGGAAAAGAAAACTGTAACAAGTACAATGGGTTGGAGTTGCAATGGTATCATGGGTCTTAAAAGCCTTCCGAATTTTCGATTTAATTGATTTAAAGATTATAAGCGAGTACACAATTGAGTAATAAATAATGACCTTGGCATCAAAACTCACGATAGAAAAAAATTAAAACTCATCAAAACTCGAAAGAATTTAAGAAACGAAACAGTTTTGTCTGATCAGGCCTCATTTTGAAACTGAAAACGAAACAGTTTGGTCTGATCAAGCCATTTTTCAAGGAATTTCAATTTATGGATTATCAATTTTTCAAAGATTTTTAAGTCAGTTTCATTCTACAGATTAAACCTATAAATCCAAAATATATGTCGAGAAAACTCAAACTAAAAGTAAAATAAGAACGATTTTGTCATTTATGAAAATTAACTTAAAAACAAACGCACACTTATTACAAACCAAAATATTATTAATTTATGATTATTCAAATTTTGAAAGGCACTTTCGACGGGTTGTTTCAAAAAATTTGACGGATTCATAAAATATTTTAAGTAAATTTTCACGTTGTGTAAGTTCTATTCAAGTTCTGTGATTATTTTAGTTTTATGAAGCAACTGACCTATAATTATATAATAAAAAAAACTTGAATAGAACTTACATAGAACGTGAAAATTACGGATAGCTTCAAATATTTGAAGAATCCGTCAAATTTTTTGAAACACCCCGTCCTTAGATGGATAATATAACATTACAAAATGTTCGCATATCGTACAAGGGCGGTCTAATGCTATCAAAGCAATAATCAATTAAAATAATATGGGATCAATACAGTTACAGTTTTTGGGTTTTACATACTTAACGATATTTTTATCTTATTTTCCTGCGTTCTTTTCAAATTACTAATAAATTTATTTAAGCAAATTTTATAATGTAGAACAAAATCGATTTCCTTTTTTTGTTAGTTCCGTACTAGAGTCCCAACTGCTCCCAACCGTCTGGAGCCAGTGAGACTATGGCATACCAAATTGGAGTATGTTGTGGGGTTGATGGTGGTCTTTCACCAGGACAATACTGAAACCAGGACAATGTCTGGAAACACCAGGACAATGTCTGGAACGTGCCGCAAATTTGCTGGGTAAATGTTATTTTTAATTAATAAATTAGGAAATAACATGAATAATCAAAATAAACTTTAATTGCTGGGATTTTAATCTGCGACCTCCAGATTCGTAACCGAGAATTGTAACCACTCAACCATGGAGGTCATCAAATTCCTGCTTGCAAATTACGATGTTCACGAAGAAACTGTCTATTATTATTCAACGAATTAGCGATGTTTTTCGTCTGCATTCGCCGGAGATCTCTTGTGGAGAAGGTGTCTGTTTATGTTGCAGAGCCGCTTCCAACAGGTTTGTTTAGATCTGCATTTATCTAACAGACTAAACAAAGCAGGGGACTAGAGGTCGTTGTTAAATGTGTTATGCTCGCAGCGTTATGCAAGACCTCCGCTGGGCAGGCGCGGATAAACAGGTATACTTCAATTATGGCGGTCGGAATTACCAGGAAGACGATATGCACAAAATCAAACATAGCACGTCAAATAGCACAGCCATCATTCTAACATTGACAGTCAAACGCCTCGGAATCACACGCTAATCTAACTTTCCACACCAGTTATCGCCATTCCTATTAAAGTTTGTTGCATGATAGGCATACATAATAAGGTATCAGAATTGTTAAATACACCGCCAACTTTACAAAAGGTCTGAAAGTATAGGTATACACACCAAACATAATACAATTAGAAAACGTATCAACACACTTACCGGCTACTTCTCCAAACTGCATGAGGTGTCCAATGACTACTGCGGCTAGGAGCTGCAGCAAGGATCGGACTAAGAACAGCCGCCTGGAAGTCGATGTGGATGGTGTTGGGAGGTCTTCTGCAGCTTGTTCGGAGATGGTTTTACAGCCGCCTCTGATGGTGGAAATCGTCTTAAAGCCTCTCAAACAAAACGAAGCACCTTCAATCCCCTGATTTGTTTCAGATGCACAGCTTTTTCCGTTATCGAGCTCTTCTCTTTTGTACGTTTGGTATTTGGCGCCCAATGTAGAGCCCGAATTTGAAATGTGTTTGAAGAAGTTTGGTTGAGTCTTGCCTGGTTTGAAAGGGTTGTCTGGATTGGTTCGGAGTCCGGGGCTCGGATTCGAACCCTGGGTGGAGAGGGGGGAGGCTTGCCGAAAGGCGGCTCCCATCGCGCCAGGCACCTCCGGTCCACCCTCCTCCACCCTGGACACGGACACTGTAGTCTTCGTCAGCCTGTGAGCTGGGGCCAACTTTTGCTTTATCAGCGCCAGTCTGCTAGATTTAAGACGAGTCCAATTGCTCCATTGACGGCAGTGCCATTAATCGAATAAATAATTATTTATCTCTATATTATATCTTTTTTTCTTTTTTCAATTATTATGCATTAGGTTATTACCAAACAAAGTGTCGTCTTCAATATTTCATGCATAACATTTTGTTACCGTATTGTAAATGTTCATTTTTTATGCACGCAATTTTTTCTTTTCAATTATAAGGTCTTCTTTCTCCATTTATTTAAGGCTTTTAAAAGCTTGCTATTTGATCATCCACGTTTAATTTTACTGTTTTATTGTGGTAATTAGTTTATTTTCACACTTCAGCTTACGTCACTCCGTTTAAAGCAGTCTCCATTATTTTTTTCGTTTTGAATAGCATTCAGGATATCTACATTGACAAGAAGAGGAAAAAATCAGTAGTGTGGAATGAAAAAAGTATTTTTCTGAGGTCAAATAGACGGTCAACTAAAAGAAGTGAGAAGGAAGTTTTTTACCTACGAGAAAATAGATGATTATTACGAAATTTATTTCCTCAATTCCTGTAATTTTATTTAATGAAAAAAGAAATAAGTAGAAAAGGAAAAATAAATTATCTTTATTTTTAAGGAAAATTTGAGAAGTATTTTGAGATATTTAAATATTTTACCCTCCTACATTATTTTAATCAAATCAAATCAAATCAAAAAATATTTATTGTAAAATAAAAATTACAAAAGGTGTAGCTTATGGGTAGACCCCATTTCTTCCAGCTAACCGCATTTATTTAATTACAATGTTTATATAATATTATTTGTTTTATTATAGTTACAATGTTTATACATATTATTATATTATTCAACAAATTTTATTCGGAATTTTTTGAGGTATTGGCTAATTAAGAATGTTAAATTTCTAATAACCTATTAATCTCACAAAAAAAAATCTGTGCTTTCGAAATCATTTAGGTCGAATTAAAAAATCTTCATTAGCGGTAAAACGAGAAAATTAGCGAGGTTAAGAAATACCCATTAAAAATGCTTATTTATTTGGTATGATTTGAAATTTTCAAGGTCAAAGGTAATATCGTGATTTATTTTTGGGATATTATGCCGTGTTGCGCTACCTCCTCCTTTAGCCAACGTTTCGGACAGCATGGCAGTGTCCATAATCAGGGAAGATGTGTAATCCACGTCATCTGCTCTGCTAGTGGACACAAGATTACACGTTTGCCCTGATGATGGACACTGTAACGCTATCCGAAACATTGAACATTGTCCGTTGGCTAAAGAAGGAGGTAACCCCAAAAACAAATTTATTTGTTAATGTACGCCTTGAAAGGCTGTTTTAAACCAATACGATTTAAAACAAGCCCAAATAACAAAATATAAGTAGACATCTAATTCGTACAGTATATTATGTTGATTCTTGTCGTGTTTAGATTTTTTTTTAATTTTGTCAGTCATAAAAAAATTAAACCCTTTACAGCCTACGATATTAAATTTATTAAAAACCAGTGGGCTCGGTGCGATAGTTATTTCACTACAAATAAATTAATCATGATTTTAAGTTTCATTCTTGTTATCTACGACGCGACGTCCTTGCGGTGATAATATTACAAAAGTGGTGCTATAAAAATGCTGCACAGCCTTACTTTCTGAATTATATATCAATTTATACTATGCTATACAACTTATACTACATATCACCTAGAAAAAATGTCACTTTCTTTGAGCACGTTTAAGTTAAGTAAATAAAAAAAAACGAATCAACAAATGATGAACCAAGTGTATGAATTATAATTATTATGAAATCTGAAATGTTTTATGAAGCCATTATGTTAAAAACGAACATACTAATGCTGTCTAGAGTAAATTCAATTTGAGTTCATAGTTAAAAATGATTTTGTTTTTCATGTGAGCATGTTGTTGCACCGCCAAATAAGCCAAAAGTTCGGGTGTAACGAACGCCAAAATGTAATGATCACAATTGTTTGCAATGGTCCAATCTTTTATCTTAATCGCTCTCTCTACACTATTCCAATCTCCTGTATCCCGTCTTCTGTGGGGTCCCATCATCTCGTGATTTAGCAAACGGCAAATACCGCATTCCTGGGATGCCTTCATCGTATATTTATTTTTGAAACATTTCATTCATGAAACGGCGTATGAAAATTTCACTGGCCGGAGTGAAATGCGTGCGGATAAAAATATCACGGAATTTTGCTTGCGCTTTATTTATTTTTAAATCTTTCAAATACTAATGAAGATTTTAGTATTTAATATCATTCTTGTTTTAAATGTTTACTTTTTTTATTACTTCAAATGTTGTGTATGTACAATAACAGCATTTAAAAAAAGTAATTTATTTAATAAATACCTACTGATTTATGTTTTATCGGATATTCAAATTATCTAGGTTCACTTTACCTACCTGCATAAGCTTTTTGTACCGAACATCAAACATAATATTATTTTGTTTTTCAAATGACTTAACTTTTTTTTATAATTCCAGACTTTTGTAAAGATTTTTTTTTAACTTTTAGAATGCCTCTATTGTTTACAGACCTCCAAAAATAATATTATGAATTTTAAATTTTTCAAAAATTTCGAAAAAAAACTCAAGTTCTTGTGAAAAACAAAAATGAATATGAAATCTACCTCGATTCCTAACAGACTCCCCCAGAACGCTTTAGCAAAACTTTTCAAAATCCGAACTTTTTTCAAAATCAACTTGTTTTGATTTGGCGCGCGAACGATTTGAAATTTCCCAACAACGAGACACACGCCCTCTCTCGGTTAACTCCCGACGAGAACTGAATTTAACTGAAACGTATTCCGCCGAGATGCCCAGACGTGCATCCCCGCCCAACAAACAGCGCCTCATAAAACATACTCACAAATAAAAAGGTTTCAACCAATATAATAAAGATATTTATTCAGTCTTTTAAATGGTTGGTATATTTTTGTGAGGTGGTTGGAAATTTTCACCGGTGGCGGTGGGGGTAGTAGATACGGTACACGTTTTGGCACGTGCGGCTCGCCCCACGTGGCCGCCCCAGGCTCAACAAGTTGTGCCCCGCCCCTTCCTCACCGGCGCTACTTCGGCCATTATTATTTTTTTTGTTTTTTTTTAAAAACGTTAGAATTTTCAAAATGATTTTGAAAACCATAAAAATAAAAATTTTATTGAAATGAGACTTACGGAATTCAGACTAAAAATTATAAATTAATAGTAAAACTACCACAACACCGACTTGTGCCTAGACTGCCTAGCATGGAGGTCGAAATCAAGAGTAGGACAATTATAAGGTTTATTTATTATAATATTGTTAAGTTTATAAATTATTTTGCATTTTATTCTACGAAGCACCGCACAAAGAGGAGGCCGATAGGCTACGAAGAACTGCACAAAGAGGACACCGATTAGTCGCAGGCTAAATACGATAGATGTATGTGTGTATCTCTTTTTAGTGTCGCTCGTTTCCGTTTAATAAGGATTTTAAACTTTTGGAAGTGAAAACTTATTTAGCACCGTTGTGATTTGAAACTCGATAAAACGAAAAATAGTGAAACTAAAAAGAGACAAGCACATACATGTAATGGATTTAGCCTGCAAAAGAATGAAATAGACTAGGTACTCCACACTCTTGTCTACTTTAGTTTCCTAAAGTTTTCTTCACTTCTACTGCATGTTAACTGCACATTTGTAATTTAATTTCGAAGCGTGTCTATTTTTAGCTATTATGGACCTAAATTAACGAATTTATAGCATAATTAAGCCAAATTAATATTATAAGTTGATTTAAAAAAATTCTTCGTTCATTGGGCAACAGAGAAGTAGGGATTTATAAGACGACAAGAACCGTTTCGAGTAGAATGGCTAGTAAATTAAAATACTAATATATATATTAGAGGCGATGAAATTCAGGATGAAAACCTCACTTCTATAGGAATCTAATAGGATTGGAACTAGAGTGTAAAAAATGTAAATGAAATTTTATTCTCCGTTGACATTTTTGAAGTTTTTTTTTCTACAAAACATTATAAAATAGCAGGTGTTGGATAGACGAGTGACCTCGGCGGAGTGACCAGTGACGATATGCGGAAAATTGTTTTTAAAAAAAAAAAATTGAAAAAAAAGTCGTTGAAAAAGTCACCGGGGGTCTTACTCCGAATAATATCAGGAATCAGTGGTTAAAGTAAGTCAAGTGCGTCACTTAACACCCTGTATAGATAACCAGGATATAATATTGGAAAATGTAGATATTATTCATACTTACAAATAAATATAGAAGAAAATAACTCGCCTTAGTTTCAATAACCTTTCTTAAAATAGTATTTTTAATAAATACTTAATACAACAACGGAAATATATTTGACAAAAAAACGCTTTCTGGATTTACTTTCTGGCAATTAGGTAGAAAGGTACTTAATAATTTCTTTAGCCACAACATATTGCCAACGAGTATACGAAACACTCGCTTACACCTAGGTTGCATGAAGTTACTAATAGATATGCAGATGTGGCAGATCTATTTAACTGCACGGAAGGTAGATTCAAGAAGGCTATGCGATCACATTTTTTTTAATCAATACTAATTTTATTTGTATTATAGATTTTATCATGTAAATGTTTCTCTGGTGTCACGCCACAATTAACTGTTATACATACATTTTTTTATTATTACTAATATTTTTCCTATGATTTTGTGACATATAATTTAGTGTTTAATAAATAAATAAAATATGGATAGCAAAGTTCCACCAGATATATTTTTTTTAAATATCCAACTAGTACACCACTACACAAGAAAGTTAAAGAAATAAAGAAAGAAATTTGAACTATAAAATTTAAAAAAAAAATTGTACCTGGGGAGGTAACTACCATATTTTTGTAATAAATTATTGTTTTGCATTTTCAAGAGATTTTCAGTCATTTTGTACAATCTAATAAATGATTGTTCACGAGTTTTGAATGAAATTGTTTTTTTTAACTATAAGTTAAAAATGTAAAAATTCTGAATGATGCCCTACAAAACTACTCCTTGCTTCAACCACATCCACTCATCGCCTGATTAAACTCTTCTTTTTATCGATTTCTGAAATGACTCGACCTAAGTATTTGATTCACTTGATAATGTCGTGTCATCCAGGGATAAAGTTTCCGAAACACACATAATTTTTGTCGATTTAAAAATTAATAATCTAGGAATATTCATCGTAGTCACCGTTTACCTAAAATTGATAAAAATGATTCATGTCATGGGCAGGTAATCAGGGATAAAATCGCGTATATGCATTTTTACATTTACGATGTCGATAAGATTATTGCAGATTACGCAGTATCGTGTCGGTAAGTTTGGATGACCTATGAGTATGACGACTAATGCAGCACACTCGCCTTATGTGACGCAAAGATTTTTTTTTACATTAACTCCACACAGGAAGTCCCGAGGAAATTAATTTCCCCTTGGAGGCCTAGGTCATCTTTGGGGATGCTGTTTGGAGGGTCTATTTGTGTAAAGGAAGGAGTGAACCTGGGTCACGAAAAGACCCAAGTTGTCGGAGGAAGGAAACACAGAGACCGGCAAATTGTTCCACATCCGAGTTGTTAAACTCAAGAATAAGTCGTAGAAGCAACCCGTTCTCTTGAAGACAAGTTAATCACAGCTCAATTATATAATCTTCACGTCATTTTACTGCATGGCATGCAGTTTCTGAAAAACCACTCGGCTACAAAATGTGATTGTACGCAGCCAGGAGACTTTGGCCCAGTTGTTTCGCAGAAATTCACACGTGACAAAGTCATCAAATGGCCATTCAACGCCATTTTGTTTTTTATGAAAATTGAAAGGTGCCGGTTAAACGCCTTTTCTAAGTCCAGCTTTTGAACAGATTGTGATAGGCAGAAAGGGACTAACTAATCTTTTTAGCAATTAGCAATTATTTTATTACAATTTGATAGATAGCTTAAACGAACCTAGAATCGGCATTTATTGGAAACCTTTCAAACGTCAAAAAAATGTCGCTGAATGGTCTTTTGATGACAATGTTACAATTCCATTTCAGCGAAACAACATACACGAAGCCTACCGCTCTAATACCTCCATATTTCTTAACCGCAAAAAACCTAATTAGGTATATTCCTATGTTCTTACCGCAAAAGCATATTAAAGTTTGCAATCCATACCTATTAATGATCCACTTCGACCTTTAATAAAAACAAAAGTTTTATTTCTTTACCGGATCAGAATATAAAAGTTCGCACTCCGTCCCATTTTTTCTGATACAGTCTATACAGCTTTCTATTCTACCTGTATTTTTTAACCGGATCAAAATATAAATGTTTGCATTCCGTCCCATTTTTTACTGTTACACTCCATAAAGCTTTTTTGATGCTTAAATTTCTTTTCCGGATCGGAATATAAAAGTTTGCGTTCCGTCCCGTTTTTCCTGTACAGTCTTGTACTTACAGCTTTATTTTCCGCCTTTATTTCTTTACGGGATCATTGTATAAACGTTTACATTCCGTCCCATTTTTAATGCTACACTCCATAAAGGTTTTTTAGGACTTTATTTCTTTACCGGATCACAATATAAAAGTTTGCTTTCTGTCCCATTATTAATGCTACACTCCATAAAGGTTTTTTAAGGTCTTTATTTCTTTACCGGATCACAATATAAAAGTTTGCATTCCGTCCCATTTTTCCTGTTAAAGTCTTGTACTTACAGCTTTCTTTTCCGCCTTTATTTAATTTAAGATCAGAATGTAAATATTTGAATCTCTTCTCATTTTTCCTGCTACAGTCTATAAATCTTTCTTTTCCACCTGTATCTTTCCACTTGTATCAAAATGCAAAAGTTTGCATTGCGTCCCGTGTTTTCATGCTGCAATCTATAAAACTTCCCCTTATAATTCATCAGAGAATTTACATATATAAGTTTACATTCCGACGAATTTTTCCTGCTACAGTCTATGCCGTTTTGTTTTCCGCCTTTATTTCTTTAACAGATCAGAACATAAAAGATTTAATTCCTTCCCATTTTTCCTACTAGAGTCTATGTAGCTTTCTTTTTTGCCTATATTTCCTGACCGGATCCGAATTTAAAAATTAGACTTCCTAACCTGCTGATCTTTTTTTTCCCATGACAAAATTAAAAGTTAGCACTCTGTCCCTATTTAGACCATATAACTTGTATTCGGTGCTTATTTCCTGACCGCGACAAACTTTGTAAAAGTTCATCGTCTTAACACATATTTTACGATTTACCGACGATTTCAATTTGGGAGGCGGATAAGGGTACCGCCGCCCCGTTAACCATTTATTAGAAAACCAACATTCCTGCCGTAGGTCACCCCTAGTGGTCGCTATGTTTGGTGACTTAGCAAAGGTTGCCGGGTTCATGGGGTGCGCTTTGATTAGATTTAAGGCAGCGAACGCGATTGCCACCTACTGCGTGGCGGGCCGGGTCGGGAGAGACTGGTTGAGGGAGTCCCAATCTGAATCGACCCATCGTTTTAACCGCAGTGGGAGGGATGGATTCATACATCCGTCATTCCTGGACACATTGACTCCCAGATTCGTACCCACCCCTCATACAGTTTTCTTTACCAGCAATTTCCTCTCCCTTCTTTCCCTAAAAAGGATTCTCCACACAGCATCCCATAATTTAAACACAAAACCTATTAATAATGATCTACTATTTTCGCCGACGCCAAAATAAGTTATAAAACAACGCTACGATTAGGTACCTCATATGTGTATATATCTATAGGTAGCTACATATTATGTTAATTTATTTTAAACACGAACCATTAAACTTGTCAAACAATCTTGTTTGCTGGTATCTACGTGAAGAACAAAAAAGCTAGTGCTTATTCAAACAAGTCGAACCAAAAAGTTTATTTACCTAAAGCTCGAACGAAAGTAAAAACTGAAGGATGCGTTTTTACGATAACACGAAATATCGAGGGTGAATAAACTGCCCAGCGAACACCTGCATTCAACCTTTTTCACATTGAAAATACAAAACACACCGAATCGAGAAAAACTCCTCGGAAGCACATTGCGCAAGTCAGCGCGCACATTTTTTTATTCGTTGCACCGAAAATTGCACTCTGAGACTACCGCTAATTGCACACGAACACACGCCTTTCACATAATACTTTTAAAAACAAAGTCACAACGATAACAAAAACAAAAGAGTGTCGCGCAAACTTCAGATTCGGCAATTTCCCGCGTGTTCTAGGCCCCTTGGCGAAGCATAGACAAATCGCGCGCGCTTTTTTAGTTCGGGAATTTTTTTTTAAACGGTCGAAATCGGACGGGCGCGGACCGTTCGCGGTGTAGGCTGTTCTTGTATTGAACACTGGCCGCGTAATGTTGTGTGTGGTACTTACCCGCCCAAAACTGGACTCGCTTTGGTCTTTGGTCATTCGCGGAATTATTTCGCGAGGAAGAATCCTGCCGGTTAAGGCAAATCCCCACGGAGATATGTCTTAACAATCAAAACTAACCAAACAATCGAAAAGTCCAATCAACTCACTGAAAACTGGTCATGTTTGTTATTGATGTGAATATATTTTTATGAAGTATCTCCAGCCATGCACATGCACTTCATCTTACGGAAACAGGCCGAAACACGCCTTCGCGCGGCGAATGCTAATGCCGAAAACTGGCTTTCGTCGCAATGTGATTGTCATTACCTTCGAGGACGATGAATATTTTTAGAATTGTGCGATATTTTTTAAACGTCTGTTCATTTTGCTTGTTTGTGCGATGTTTGGTGAGGCGATCTGAGTCGGACTGAAAGTTTGGGCGGAGCGGGTCCGGAGGAGGTAGGGGGGGGGGGGGATAAGAGAGTCGGTATGGCAGGCCCGGGTAGTTCCACGGCGGAAGTCGCGGAAAAAATGATAACTCGAGTCAGGAGGTGATGTTCTTTTTTCGAATCGGATGACCGGTCCGCACTTCGCGCGAGACGGCGCGAAGTTACCTAAACCGCCCGCTGAAGTTTTGTTCCAATTAGTAACAAAGGTACAAGAAAGAGAATACGATGCAGCTCCTTCCGTCAAATTCTCCTTTCTTTTTTGCAAAGTGGGGTCACTTTGAGTCACCTTTCTCCGCTTCTTGTAAATTGGGAGCAAAACATTACTGTTTTATATTCCTGACAAGTCCAATGGAATAATGTACAGTCGTTGCATTTACAGAATAACACAGGTACCTATGTGGCTATTTTGTAAAATGTGAGTTATTGGTGTCAATCGAAGATCATAATATTCTGCCCATAGTTTACAATCCATCCCACGTGATAAAATCATATTCTGTGCTGAAATTTTAATAATTTCTATTGTGTATATTGGTCAAAATTGGTATTGGGAATGTTAGGAGGGAGCTGAACTCGAATCTTTTGTCAAAATGCACAATTTCGTCGGCTGTCTTCAAATTGTAAGTTTCTCCGCCGACTTGATTCTAAATCGGTTGTTATGGTGGCGATTAGAGAAAAGCTAAAAATCATTGTCGAAATACATTGGAGTTATGGAGCTGACTCGAATCTACAGCGATAGTGCAAAAATTCGGCGGCCATCTCGAAATTCTAGATTTCTGCACTTATTTGATTCTAAATCGGTTCAGGGGAGGTTAGGAGGGAACTGAATTGGAATATTTTCCCAAAATGCACCATGTAACAGTACATTGGGTTATGTTAGATACCACATTGTTTCATTAGGTGGACTGACGATGCCAGGAATGTATTGTACATGAGAAAAAGATGCATCTTGCCATATTTCCAGAACCACCGAAACATTTAAAGAGATAACTGTTAGGAAAAATGTCGGAATCAAAATACTTTTTAATGAAAATTCGCAGTTATAAATAAGCGTTCTAGATGACATCTTTTAGAGCGAACAAAATTTTAATTCCGTCTTACAATTCTAGAAATACTCAGTTTACTAGAAATCACCTTAAAAATTTACCCCAAACCAACTACAATCTCGAGCTGGGTACACCACAGCCAGTAAACTAATGTATCTGGTTCCTTTTTTGTTTGGTTTATCAATATATACAATTCTATTATTGTTTAAAGATCTTAGTTTTTACTTTTCTGTTATGAAATCTTAACACAGTAATAAAAGAAAACATGTTTACATGCCTACTATTACTTGTATTAAATTTTAATTTTAATTCCTAATGAGGAGGATTTATCTTTTATCCTTATAATTTGTTCTCATGTAATAAAATCGGTAGTCATATGGCAGAAGGAGCCATCTACATTTGATTACGTTTTCAAGGTTTCTTCTACAAAATTTAAAAAAATGCTATATCACTACAATGAAACATCTCTACAATAAAAGTTTTAAAACAGCTATCTGCAGTTGACTGAAATATAACTGTCGAAGAAAAACCAAGTGCAGATTCTGACTTCTGCCATCAAAATATTGATTGCATGTGATTTGTGATTTCAGTTAATTTGCGGTTTTAATTTAATTTATTTTAATAAAGAATTTATGTATTGCATAAAATTATTCGAGTCTGGTTTGCAACTGAGAACGGTAGACATTATCATCTCAAGTAGGAAAATGAACGCTTTGGAACACCCATTAGGTTCTCGTACCTCGTACCATCCAACATTAACAATAAAATAATCAATTATGAAAAAAATGAACGCATTTTACGTTATTTTTATGGCCACATTTAGTAAGAAAATGATATATGTAGTATGTTAAGTTTGTTTCCAATAAATATTATTTGTTTGAATTAATCGGGTTTTCTTTGACTTCTCAACTTATGATCGTGATGTAAAATAGAAGACACATTAAAACCTATATATAATTTAAAAAAACATTATCATTATTTTATTTGAACCTTGCACGAGGTGTTAGAGGCAAAACGAGACATTTTAAAAACACCAAATAAATTTATGGCAAAAGAGCCCGTTTACAATATTTTTACAAAAATCTCCATTATATTAAAAACTTAATACTTATTTTTTAGACTATTCGTTAGGGGCTATAATATACAAAAATGACCAAAATCATATTTTTGCTTTTCCGAATAATTTTGAAATTAACAGATGAGCCCTTTTACAAAACGACTACGGAAATATTAAATATATATTGAAAATAATTCAAAAATTAAATTAAAGACAATTTTTAATACTTATTTATTATGAAAATTTCTGTTAAAAAATAATGTAATTTAGCGATACTAGCCGCTTAGTTATTTCGATAACGCACCGCCCGTATATTTTTACAGAATTTTAAAAAGCGTGCACTACTTACCGCTGATTTTGCTTCAGTAAATTACCGTTCGGTCTAGATCGCCGGCACCCGAGTAAAAAAGCCATCAGATTCCAGGCACGCGTGACCTTGCTGCATAAATAACCGGGACCTTTCTATCAGCGCCGCCGCATTTTCCGATTGAATAACTGAGTGTCCAGACGGTCAGGTAACTTTTAATTCGCGATGGTCGATGTGCTTGCATCCATAATTAGTTTATAAATAGATACGTATAAATACGGGCGCAAATAACAAACAATGTTTATTTTTAATTTAAAAGTCGGGAAGGTGGACCAGACGGCAGGAGCTCTCAAGCATTGCGTTGCGGACTAAAAAATATTTTTTAAATGAGGTGAAAATCTTTGTTCGTACGTTCCGTTTCCGTTTTCTGGTGCATCTACTTTATTATTCTAGCAAGCCTTACTTCGACTAGACGGCTAACTTTGACGAGATATCGAACTTTGACTACGTGGCTAAATTTGACAAAATGGCTGACTTTGATTAGATGGCTAATTTTGACAAAGTGGATAACTTTGAACAATTGGCTGTCTTTAACCTGACAACTGGTGGACTAGATGGCTAACTTTGACTGGATGGGAAACTTTGATTAGATAGATAAGCTAACTTTTACTTAGTGGCTCACTTTGACCAGATAGCTAACATTGACTAGATGGCTAACTTTAAATGGATGGCTAACTTTGATTAAATAGATACGCTAACTTTGACTTAGTTGCTAACTTTGACCAGATGGCTAACATTGACTAGGTGGTTAACTTTGACTGGATAATTAACTTTGATTAGATAGATACGCTAACTTTGACTAAGTGGCTAACTTTTACTAAGTGGCTAACTTTGACCAGGTGGCTAACTTTGACCAGATTGCTAACTTTCACTATGGTTCATTAAAGATCCTTTTTTGAAATGTGAAATCGTCGTGTTTATTTAGACTTTCTTATTCGCGTTATTTCAATATATTGGCATGAAGAAAGTTTGAAAAAAATATTCAATTAGACAGTGACAATTCTTTGGACAAATTGCAATTAATTCCTCCTTTAAAATAGAAAAATTATTTCGTAGTACTTTTAAAAAAAATATATCATCAAAATGGTATATGTTATAATACAACACATTACAATTTTGTAACTTGAAATTTATACCGATCTTCCTTGTGGATGGAAGTTTATATTTCACGTAGGCATGTACAATATTAATGGCTAACTTTGGATTACTAACATGGATCATAATTAAGTAGGTAGGTGTTCAAGTACCTACTTGTACTTACAAAATTTATGAATTCAGAGGAAAATTTTGTTTTGATTTATTAAATAAGAGAAAACAGAAACGTATTTTATGGAAGAGAGGTCTAAATACATCAGAACCCAGTTCACAGAACTCTACCTAGTTATTATTTAAATAGGTATATACCCAACTAAAACCAAAATCCCCTGATTATGAATATCCTGACGACATTTGAATTCACTACCATCATTACAAGAAAATGTTACTTGTACAATAATGGAGACTTATTTTATGTGAATACCGCAGTGGAGTGCTCTCAACCTTGAGTGTGGAGCTAGTGGGAATGTAAAATCCCCAATTTTAGGATATTTTGTGAAGAGGAAGGTAGGAAAGTACCTGGCAATTTTTATCTGTTAACCGAAACACGACTGAAAACATTTCAAGCAACATATCGATTCTGCGTGGTGATCTTTCACTAAAAATATCTACCAATTTGGATCTTGACGCAAATATAGTACAAAATATTAGGTCCTTCCATATGAAATTGGCGTTTTGCCGTACTGGCAACTTTGATCTCAAATATCTTCTCTTTGGTTAGGAATTCCAAATTCAAATTTGTACAGCTATTTACTCACTCAGTCGAAATTATTAGTAAAAATAATTTTACAACGGATTTTCACTCAAGATGCCTTCAGATATAAGTATCGACTTTGGTTTAACGGCCATATATCCTCTTTGCATACTTTTTTTTTAAATTAGTAATAGAAGGTACATAAATTACAAATAAATTTTATACAGTAATTAATTACATAGTAGATATATTTGATGTACCCCCATAATTAAGCAAGGCTTGTGTGTATGGGGGGGTGTTATTGTATTGCTTTTTTTATATCATTCAGTTTATTTATATCACATTTAACTTACCATTTAAACGAAGTTTTCAGTATAATTTTTTAGGTGAGTTTTAAAATTTTTTATATTGGTATTCATGTTTCTAATTTTTTCTGGTAATGAATTTAAAAATTTTGCCCAGAGATATTTATGACTCAATTGTCCAATTTTTTTTTTTACATTTTGGAGTGGGAAGTATTGATGTTTGTCTAAGACTTCTGTTATTTTTAAATGGTGCAACTTGATTTTTAATATTATCTTTATAAATTTGTAATGTTGCATGATAAAAGTATAATGCACTTAATTTTCTGACTTTAAATTGTTTGAATAAAAGTTCTGACGAATATGAGTAGGGTTTTTTTAAAATTGTTTTTATTATTAGTTTTTGTGATATGTAAATTGTTTGTGTTTGATTTGTATATGTACCGCCCCATCCTATAATGCCGTATTGTATAATTGATTGACAGAAAGCGAAGTATGTGGTTCTAAGTAATTTTTCGTTTAAAATATCTCTTAAACATCTAAATATATATGTTAGTTTCCTTATTCTGTTGTTCAGAATATTTATGTGTGGATACCATTTTAAACGCTGGTCTATTGTTATGCCCAGGCACTTAATATCAGTTTTGCTTTCTATTTTTGAACATGATATATTACATTTGTGGTTTTCTGTATTTGTCACAGAGTGGATTATTAAGTTTATTTCTTTAGGTGTTTCTTGTTTTTTAATGAAAAATGGCAAATAATAGGTTTTTTTAGAATTTAAAGTCAACAGGTTTTTATCAAACCATAGTTTTAGTGCATTGATATCTGTATTTGCCATTTTGTTTAATTCAGACCAGGTGTTTGCTTTTAGTAGTAGGACTGTGTCTTCAGCGTATGAGACAATGTCTCCATATTTAGAAATATTAAATATATCATTGACATATATAATAAATAACAATGGTCCCAAAACTGTACCTTGGGGTATTGAAAAATCGCTATATTTTGAATCGCTGACTTGATTTAGTAATTTTACTTGTTGTGGTCTTTCATGTAAATAACTAGCTATCCATGCTAAAACTTTCCCATTAATTCCTATAGATTTTAATTTATTTATTAATTTTTTTATGTGATATGCTGTCGAAAGCTTTTTTCAAGTCTATAAATATTCCGAGACATTTTTTATCGGAATCTAGGAACTTACTTGAATAAAACATCTTCTAAACTTTCGGCCCGACCAATTGTCGCCGGACCAATTGTAGCCGGACCAAATATCAGCCTGACGAACTGTCGGCCGGACCAACTGTCGCCGGATCAAATATCGCCGGACCAATTGTCGGATCACCGTGCGCAACATAACACAAAATTTTACAATATATACAATTTTAACAATACCCTTCAGAAATACCTCTAATAGAAGTAACGCGTACATTTGAAAATCAATGCAGGAGTGTGGAATGTATCGGGAGCATAAATATCCTATACTTTCATATTTCTCGTCCTTTCCTCCATACCTAAAATTAATTTTAAAATTAATAAAACTCCGTCTCCAAGCATCTTTAACTTAGGAGACTTTTTTGGCTTGACTTGGTTTAACTTAATGTAGGTATATATTATTTATCTCTTTATTTTATACAGAAACTGTTTGTCTCTTACAATTAAATAAATAAATAATAATTTCTACCACTTTGGAACGTGTCGCAAATATATTATACTAGCTTTTGCCCCCGGTTTCGCTCGCATAGTAGAATTAGATATATTTATTTATTTAAATGGAATTATTCAAATATTACTTACCCACGTGGTAGTTACTAAATGAAAAATCATTTTACTTTAACACTATATACAGGCATTGTTTTAAAAATAATTTTAAGTTAAGATTTTGTTAACTACCGATGAAAGCTTGACCTTAGGGGTGGGGGTGGGGAAATAGCTACAAGTATCACATAGACGCGTCCTTATCGTTAATATTTCTATTTTCGCATTCTTCAAAAGGCGCCACAATTCGAGCTGCTCCAGGCGCCGCGCCACTTGCACCGGGACTGGGTGCCTGTATAAGGTGCCTTTCGCCACTTCGGCTCATTGTTAGGCTTGTGAATTACACATAATTATGCATGCGTCTGCGTATTCCTAGTTTGGCTGGGCTGATATTCGTGGCATTGTCACTAGGGTTGCACAAATGCCGTATTTCATTAAAAAATCTTTTTAAAAAAATTCCCGCACGGCACGTTATTCGTGGGATATGATCTCCCCGGTGACCGGACAACTCGGAATGAAATCAACTCAGAACCCTCTTTTGAAAAGTCATTAAAAGATATGAAAAAAAATATTAAATTGGTTACGTTAGGTTAGGTCAGGGATGGCGAACCAATGGCACGCGTGCCATTAATGGCACGCGACACAATATTTTGGGCACCTCACTGATCAGTGATCACAAAATTTTTATGCACTACGAAAAAAAGTGTGAAGTGTATAGTAGGTGAACGAGCGAACCCGAGTGATCCCAACGCTACAGAATGTTCGGGTGCGGTGACGTCATTTGATAAACTGAATTTGTCCCCATTCGATTGATTGGAAATTGATGAATTTGAAATGCAGCTGATTGATTTCCAGTTGAGTTCAATATGGATTCAAAAATTTGTTGAAACAAGGAGAGAGCTAGAATTAATTGAAACAGATAGATTGACAGGTAATATAAGTGAAAATGCTGCTAACAAAATTTTGGAGAGATGGAATGCGTTACCAGACCCATTTAATTGTTCGAAGAAGCTGGCTCATGCTATTTTGACAATATTTTCATCAACCTATGCCTGCGAGTCATTATTTTCAGAGATGAATAACATTAAAGAGTCGGTTAGAAAACGTTTGACAGATGACTCCAGTTCAGCATGCATTCTGCTAAAAGTAACATCTTACAACCTTAACATATGTTATTTGTCATCTAACCTGCAACAACAGAAGTCACACTAATTTTACTTTAATCTAAATTACGCGTATAATGCAAAATCTTACTATTTTTTGTAATAAATAGAGAGTTTTAATTGATAGTAAGTATTTATTATTATTATTTTCTAAATAATCACAAAGTCAAAATTATTTGATGGGACGTCTATGACCTCATTAAACATTTCTATAGAAAAATGGCACGTTGATACGTAAAGGTTCGCCATCCCTGCGTTAGGTTAAGGGCTATTTTTTTCATAGGTTTTAATGACCTTTCAAAGAGGTGTTGAGTTGACTTGATTCTAAGTTGGCATGGAACCGTTCACCTACAGATTCTTATAAATGGAATAGTCGTGCAACGCAATATTGTTCAAAGTTATGAACAATAATGAATACAGCTGTTAAAAACCCGCTACGCAGGATATTACTGCTAGGCCCTGCGGGCGGCTTTTGGCTCGGCTTCGACCAATTAGTGTTGGTGACCATTTATGGATCCAATACGAACTGATTCCTAAAACAGCCCATTCCTCGGATCCACTGTAGCTAGTCACTGGGACAAAGTAACCGAGACAGTGTAATGACGTCATATGTAATATATAGCCACTTTATAAAACATGTATTACCGTCAATCTTTTGATATTCGGAGAGACACCAACTCTCAAAAATATTTATCCCTAAAACTAAAATCGAAAACCCCTAAGAACCCGCCAATTACTTGAAAATACCCCAAATAAAAGAGGAGGTAGCGACATCTTGTGTCCGAAACCGAATTATAACAGTGGCTTTGTGTGAAATTCCACGCACACAGATGTTATTTGTGGCGCGGCGCGTATGGCGTGGCGCCCGACATGCACTCGTAGTTAGGTTAACCACGCAGACGCTAGGGTATTAATGACGTTCGATTATAAATATTATCAACTAGCGTCATCACTCATCACCTTAGGTAGCCACTTGAGAACTGTTAAATATATTTTATCAATTACAAAAAAGATGGGTTATCAAGTTGATCTAAGAAAACAGACGAATGTGAAACTGGGCAAAACCAGTAAGCCTTAGGGGTCGAGGGGTAAGGGGTAAGGCTCTCGACTAGCAATTCAAGGGTCGCTGGTTCGAATCTCGGCTTGCGCAAGGAAATTTTATTTGATTGGTTTGTGTTATTTCACAATTTATTCATTTAACATAATATATAGTATATTTGCGGCACGTTACTGTAATATACTATCAGTGTATGCCCTGGTGTAAAACCGCCATTCAGAATAGAAATGTTGCTTGAAATGACCACATCTGAATAGCCAGGTACTTCCCCACATTCCTCTTCCCCATTTCCTTACTCTCCCCACTCTCTTAGGCCTCACAATATACCCCAATTGGGGATGCCATGCATAGTCTCATTGGGTTCAGGCGGTTAGAAGCAGTTGAAAGTTCTTGCAGAATTCATATTAAAAATAAAAATAAAATTTAATGCTCTACCTTACTACGGTGCCCTGTCACCAGAAAACCATTTAAAAAGATACTCTGAAATCTTAAGGAATACACTCGAAAGTTTTAATTTTTTTAAATAGATAATCAATAAATACATTTTAGAGTCTGACAACCCTAGTTGAGGTAACGTAAAATCGCATAATTTCTTTGCTTAATGTTTTTTTTTCTTATAGGTATGCTATGGAATAGTAAAGAGCAAAATGTTACTTTAAAAAACAATCATGTTCACCTCGTTGTGTAGAGAAGGTAACATAGCCTATGTCTCAGGTTGCGATTTGAAGATTTCACCTAGTTAGCAAAATAGCAAATTAGCAGTAAAGATGTCCTTGGCGCGTGCAAGACAATAAACGACAGGTCAGACAACAACAAATGGTGGAAGACAATAAACCTCAGGGCAGACAGAAAACCTCGTGGCAGACAATAAACCACGTGGCAGACGAAATTCCTCATGGAAGACCATAAACCTCTGAGCAGACAGTAAACCATGTCACAGACAATAAACCTCGTGACGGACAATGAACCCCAGGACAGACAGTAAACCTCGATGCAGACAAATACATCTCCCGAGACCTGGAGTTGAAGTGTCAGCGGGGATAGATGACTTATTAATGTATAACTTAATTTTGCGACTGTCACTGCTAAACTAAAGGAAGAAATTTGAGGTGTGACGATTTAGCAATTCGACCAGCAGACCTACGCAGCAGCGATCCGTTACCGTAAGTGAATAGTTTGTAAAATCCACAGATTCTAGAATTATTGTAAAATCCATATTCTTTCATGGAACTTAGAATACGAATATACTTCGGAAATGATTTGAGATTTTCACAACCAAAAATATTATCTAGATCATCGTCATTGTGTCCACGAACTCGAGAATTCAAATTGAGCACAATACCATTGTGAGAAGGTCCTAAAGACGTATATGGGGGAAAGAAAACAAGACGATATAGTAAATATTGTAAATGTATAAATAGACTAAATGTTTGTGACAATTGCTACGTAGCATTAATGGCTCTAGTGTTAGTAGCTCATACAGTTTACACGGTTCTCCAAGAGATGTCTTCAGTAATTATTAGGTTCGCCCCTCCCCTCCAGTTGAGAATCGTGGTGAACTAGCAGTTAGGTGCCTACCAACAGTTAGATTTTAAGGGCACAACAGAAGGGAAATTGGTCACCCGACTGTTCTACATACTCCTTCCCAATTATAAGGATTTCATGATGATAAAGATGTTGGCCTATTTAAAGATTCGCTCTTAAAAATCATCATCTACGTCAACTCCTTTCCTCCATTCCAGGGTCTTCTAGGTTTCTCCGGACTTCTTGAATATCTCAAGAAAGTTTGACTAAATATCTGGTTCACGTGCTTCAAGCAGATAGCGGAGAGATTTTTCTCGAAATGAATAACTTGTTTCATAACGCTTAATAAGATCTCGATAGGTTTGTTCTGATTCACGTACAAAGGCCAGAATTCAAACCTATTGGTGAATTTCGCACACTGGGTGCTTACATTGGCTGATAATTGCCGGTTGTCAGCCGTTGTTAAGGAGCCAAAACAAGTATTTGTTTTTCTTCAGTCTTCTGATCGTAACGCATCTGTCAACATTACCGTTTATATCGTGACAAGCTATCGAGACTCGCATAGTGAATTTACCGCCGGTAATTCATCCCCATCGTAATAAAATTGACTAACAACTGCCTGTGGACCATCCAGAAACAGCCAATCGACCACGGGGGATCCACAAACCGGGCAAGATTGCCATCAAATTATCGTTAGTCCCTTTGTGAAATACCTTTGCTATTTGTTTCAGTAAACGTATCATATCGAGATCCACAGGCATAACTCGTATAGAGTGAACATTCAGCTTCACTCTTAACCTTGTAAGGTGGTGCCATCAACGCGCTAATCTTACATAATTTAATCGTACTTTGGACTATCCAGACATTCCTGATTAGCCCAATCAACACCCATCCATCTTTAATTGAAGGCGTTAAATTCTGCCAAAACTGATTCAGGTATTTTCCATGTCTGCGTTCCAAATAGAAAAAAACTAAAATATGCAAGATCTTGGGATCGATCTTTCAAGCTAATCTTTCTAAATATGAAATTAAATAATAATAGCATTGGAATGCGATCTTCTGAAGCATTGTGAACCTTTTACTAGTGAGAACATAATGAATGTTATGACTTACTCTGTAGGATAATATACACATATTTTTAATACAGCGGATGACCATTTATGACACCATTGTGTGGGCGGTTATCATTTCGAATTTTTACGATACGGTCGATGTGTCCTTATTTTTCAATAAATATTTTATGGCCAGAGGTGAGTAAGAGGAAATAAGAAGAAAAAAAGCTTAGGGTATCCATAAAAAATATCTGGAGCAGCTTGAATTAACCTATTAACCTACATGTGGAAAATATGCCCAACAATTAATCGGACTTATTATGTGTTGAAGGGGTATGTTCGTATGTGATAGCCAAAGATATTGAAATACAAGTGATAACATCCTTAAATACTGTAGGAAAGGAGGTTTTGTTAACAGCTTACTAGGAATTGGTAACAACATATTTAACAAATTAAATTATTTGTAGTCGAGAAGATCAATTTCTTAATTTTGGCTGAGGTAAATATTTAGGTTTTTAATTAAAATGAAGACAATATAAATGTGTCAATATCTTTTTCTGATTTTTCTGTTTTCAGATTTTCGATTGAGTTTCGCTTATATTGTCTTCATTTTAATTAAATATTACAATTTGAGGTTTTACTCATAAAAGTTAAAATAAAAATAAAAATATAAATATTTAGGAATCGTGGCATAGGTAATTAAAGAATAATTCTGGGACAATGCACCCTCAAACAAAAATATTTTTGTGCGAAAATTTTGTATGTGAGCATGTTATGCAATTGTCAGCAGATATAAACTCTTTTTTACGTTAAAAACTAGTATTTTTTTGCTCTCTTCTTTAAAACTCCAAAACAACTAACGCCAATTCGAGGAATAGACCACTTGCATCACATTTTTTTAAAAAAAATTCCGGTTTAGACAAATATTCTAAGACATTCCGTATTTTTTCTTTTTTTTAATCGTATTTTTGAAACCCTGGGGATTTTTTGAAAATTTCAATCCAAAAAATCAGACCATATTTTATAAACCGGAAAGACGGGGCATAATTTTATAGGTGCGAAAAACCGATAAATACATAGCCGAAAATCATTTAAAAAAAAGAACGTTTTCCACACGAATGGCACAGGAGAATAACGAGGCATACCAAAAATATTACATCTAATATTATCTTTTCCTTGATCCATCTTATTGATCATAAATCATTATAATGTACAACGTATATATCATATATATATGTACAACGTATATAACTAAATCCAATGTAATATACTTGAACTTGTAAATTATAATAATAATAAGAAAATTATAAAATTTGATTTTGTAATTGATTTGAACATTCCTTTAGATATATTTTTATAAGTGAAACTTCTTTAGCGCTGCTAGTGACTTGAAATTCGGGTGAAACGGAAATGCGTCACAACTCAGTTCTACACAGATACTCGATTCTAATCAGTTCTAATATAAGGCTGTAATTTCGCACCTCGGCGCGTGCCTTCCATAGCGTAGTTGGCAATGTGCGTGACAAGTCTCAGCAGCCAGAGAGACAGACATCAAGTGAATGGGGGTTTCGAATCCTACGAAATCCAAAAAAAAATAAAATTATTTTGTGAAATCAATATCCAATCTTCAAACCACTTTAAAAAAACACGCAAAAGAAAAGAAAGCAACATCTAATGACACTTTTTCCGCGTGTGAATTACACACTCTGATTTTTTTTTATAACGCAACACTAATTTTATTTTATTTATTGCAATAGGTACTATCTTCATATTGATATATTTGAATATGCCTATATATTATTTGCCTAACCTATGAGCATGTATTTGTTAAGTTTAGTATGTCTGTTTCCTGATAAATCAGTTATTTGGTATCCTCGCTATGTACAACATTCCTTTACATATATTTTTAAAAATAGCTCCACACTGAAGAAAATAATTTCTCTTGGGGCCTATAAATTCTTCGGGGATGCTGTGTAAAGGGCCTTTTAAAGGAAGGAAAGAAAGAAAGAAAGATCTGGGAAGGAAAATCTGGGGTTCAATGTGTCCAAGAGTGACGGATGTATGAATCCATCCCTCCCTCTGCGGTGCAAGGATCGAGAGAATCTGGCTGGAGAGGTCTAGGTTAGGTCTCCCTAAACCAGTCTCTCCCGATCCTGCCCTCCACTCAATAGGTGGACAAACGAATCCGCCACCAAAACCTTCACAAATCTCGCCAATTACTCGAACCACTGAGATGTGGTGTGACCTATGGCAGAAGTGTTGATTATCCAATAAGTGGTTCCCAGGACGGCGGTACCCATTTTGTGATTTTTCAAGCTTGTAGGGAATAGTTTTATTGTGTGATTTTTATCTTACCCTGAATAATAATAAATTCGTCTATAAATCCTTACCCCAAAGGATAAACCACAAAAGTCCATAGCTAAGTCTATAGCTATGCGTCGGTTGGTGACCGGCCAACTCAGAATAAAATCAACTCTGAACCACCCCAGAAAGGTCATGATAAAAAATATATTAAAAATTGCTTAAATAGGTTACGTTAGGTTAGGGTTAACGGCTATTTTAAAATTATTTTATCATCACTCTTAATGACCTTTCTGAGGTGAATCTGAATTGGTTTCATTCTGAGTTGGCATGGAACCGTGTGGGTTATCGTTTAAGGTAAAGAAATATTCTGTTATCTTGGATAAATATTATTAATCAATAAATAATAACAAACGAAATAAATTGTTTTTATTTAAAGCCTCTGAATTGAATACAGCACCTTCATGATTCCCATAAACTAAAACACTTTAACACCTACGATAAGATAAGGTGTGCCCCGCCAAAGCGTAAGCTATAAGCATGGTTAGACGTGTAAAAATCACAACATCATCTGGTCACTTGATGTTGGTCTGAGTTGTGGAATGAACACGCTAGCAGATAATGATGCAGAGTGTCATAACTTAGTAGCTAACAGTCAGGTAGTCAGGCAATAAGGTAGATAGTACAGTTGTACTTGTATTTGGGTTGTTACATTAAGATGCAATGCACTGTACATGAAAAATACAGGATGTTATATGAAATTAATAAATAATTTGGTTGATAAATAATAATTTGCACCCGCTATGGGGCCATTCATTTATTACGTAAGACGGGGGGAGGGGGGTCAACCATGTCTTATTTTTTCTAACAAGGGGGTGGGAGGAAGTCTCGATAGTTCTTACGTAAGATCACAAAAATGCGCAAAGTTAAAATTATTAGTACCTTATTTGTAAGTACATTTCTAAAAATTGTTACTTTGAAAAATAAACATTATAACTAATCAAACGTGTGTTCATTTTTTTTCTCCTTTAGATTCTTAAGTAATAAATATTAAACAGGGGGGAGGGGGTCGGCCTATTCTTATTTTTTCTTATAACAGGGGGGGAGGGGGTCGAAAACTAGCAAACTTCGTCTTTACGTAATAAATGAATGGCCCCTATCTAGATGTCCATTTGTTGATCCCTCGACGGTTGATCCCTCCCGGACTACTTGCACACAAAATGCAGTCTGTTTACCGTTATACCTACTTAAACTAAACATAACTAAGAAAAAACATAACGTAAGAGAAAAAAAATCCCTCAAGGCCTGTATCATCTTTGAGGATATTCTGCGGGGGGTCTTTTTAGGTAAAGTAAGGAGAGGCAGTTCTGGGTATGAGAGGTGGGTAGGAATATGGGGTCAAAGTGTCCAGGAGTGATGGACGTATGAATCGTATGAACGTATGAATAAACACGGCTAGAGCCATTTCAAACAAAGTTTAGCATCTGAATAGCGATCTTTTACCACAGTTACAATGCCAGGATCCGCCATCTCACGCGCTAATTTTCATATCAAATCGATGAACAAAGATACATAAAGTCACACCAATGTCCGTCATAACATATCGATCACGGAGATTTGAAATGCAGTAAAAGGATTTTTTGTTTTTTCAAAAAACCATGTTTCACGCTTTTGTAGATCCATAATAAATTATGATTTTTTGTTTAAAATGTTCAATGGATCTCTATGGACTACTTAATATTTTTTGTATTTTTATAATCGATAATATAAATATTTATCTCAATTTTGAATTTATTGTACTTTATAGCATTTCATATTTCCGCTATTGTTATGGACGGTGAACCGACAATTATTGATCCTTCCACAGCCACCCCGAAATCATAATATTGTAAAATTATATTTTTTTTTTGCAAACAAATCGTCTTCCAAAATACTAACCTAAATCGACTTCTCTTAATAATAAGTTGGTATGGATATCAAACGAATTTAATTACAGCGTCGCTTTTTGTGCTTTTATACGCTGGTATATACAATACAGAAGATATATAGCATATAGATATTACAGAAGTATAGATATTCAAATACAGAAGAGATATGCTATGGTGTCCGCGCAACAGTCGCCGGACTACGCGCTAATTAGCGTAGTTTTCATACAAAAAGAATTTGTTCATTTCGTTGATTTTTCGAAAATGTGCATTAATATTGGTTAACAATATATTTTGAATAAGGAAAGAATTCGTTCATTTAGTTTAACGTTCGTTTGGTTTATTCGTTCATTATTTGTTCTTTTAGTTTATTTGTTAATTGGTAAACAATATCGGCGACACCCGGAAGCGCAGACCCACATAGTAAAAACAGCAGATAGCACATCTACTTATATTTCAATATCTTTGATTAATATAGTAATATACGCTGGTATATACAATATATTAATATGGTAATATACGCTGGTATATACAATATATTAATATAGTAATATACGCTGGTATATACAATATATTAATATGGTAATATATGCTGGTATATACAATATATTAATATAGTAATATACGCTGGAATATACAATATATTAATATGGTAATATACGCTGGTATATACAATATATTAATATGGTAATATACGCTGGTATATACAATATATTAATATAGTAATATACGCTGGTATATACAATATATTAATATGGTAATATACGCTGGTATATACAATATATTAATATAGTAATATACGCTGGTATATACAATATATTAATATGGTAATATATGCTGGTATATACAATATATTAATATAGTAATATACGCTGGAATATACAATATATTAATATGGTAATATACGCTGGTATATACAATATATTAATATAGTAATATACGCTGGTATATACAATATAGTAATATAGTAATTTTATCCTTATGGCGTATGAATAAAAATATTATGTTTTATACTTCTGTTACTCGGGTGTAGATCCGAGTTGCACACCCACAGGCCCTAAGGGATTTTTTTTCTCAGGGCGCCTGTGTGGACCTAATGTAAAAAGTAAAAAAAAAGGGTTTGGCAAGAGAAGCAGAGGAAAGTTACCAATGCGATGGAGTGATCAATTATCACTGGTATTCGAAATTTTATTTATTTATTTATATATAGATAAAAGAAAAAAAAGAAAAATATAAATATAAAATTCATAAAAGAGATCGATAGAAATTGTAGTATCAACATAAAAAAGTACAAAGAGTAGGTTATTATAAATACAATACAACATATTATAAATCCCTGATATTATGTATTAAGAAATTAATACTTTAAATCTGTATTTGATTATTATAGTCAAACTGAGAAGCGTTGACAGACAGTTTTAATTAAGTAGTGTTTGTATGAGGTTAAACTAGCAATGTTTATAGACTCATCCAAATCCTTGACTCTCCTTGACTCTTGGAATCCTTGACTCTCCTTGACTCTTGGAATCCTTGACTCTCCACTGTGCAGAAGCCGGAGGAGTGGAGGAGCATCGTCCACCATGGAAATTGGAGTAGGGGCCACGATCCTCAGCAACGAGGAACCGACTTAAGAAGAATTTTCGTATATGTATTCAGATTAAATTTCAACTAACGCCCGGGTTGCCGGCAATGAAATCGTAGCTAATTTAAGTGTCTGAATAACACAATGTGAAAGATTTGATTTTTGAAAACCAAGAATATTTGTCTTTAAAAAGAAAATTGTTTAAAGAAATCACACATAGGTATGAAGTATCAGTTGCATTTCCAAAAAAGACCCTGTACGTATGTTTGTTTATTTCTTTGTCTGTTGGCCGGCCGTTTCTTGGTTCGTGACCTCCGCGTTTAACGACCCATATAAACCCCGCACTCTATCTGCCGGCCGCTATCACCCGCTGCATTGAGACTTTTACCTCCCAATTATATTTTATACATTTTGTTTATGAAGCACGGCGGATTGCAGTTGTTGCTCCGAGCCGCTAGGTGGTCAGACTGGTGCCAGAAATGCCTGCTGGTGCTCGGTGTCCAATGCCCGGTGCTGTAAACTGTGTGATTTGCAGACTTGCCGGAGACTTGATAAGTGGGCTTGCTGCTTAAATACTAGAGTGCGCCACAAAATACCTCTCTCACTACCAATTCAAAATTTAATTTCTAAAAAGCTTAAAGCATTCAAAATATCTGATCTTAAGTCGCCACAACATTCCTAAATTACCATTGGATAGGTACCATAGTCTCAAGATTAGGAGGAGTTGAATCTCTTGTGCGGTAAATATTCAGATCATTTTTTTTAAAGCCATCAGTACCTTCTATAAAGATATTTTGGCATTTGAACTTGATTTTGTGAGCGTTTCAGATTTTTGACAAATTGTTGCCAGCTGTCAAGCATAACGCTCATAGCTTTTTTTTAATACTTGCCAGCTTACCATAATTTGCTCAAAAGTTGAAATGCACTGAGAATAATGATGGCGTTTAATGGAGACGCTGTCGTGGGTTCAATTCCTCCGCTGGCTAAATCCTCCATTATTCACGCCTTCCGCTTATAGTGATATTAGTAGAAGTTTTTCAAATAATATCAGGTTATTCGTATCCCAGCAATGTATATATGTCTTAATTCTTTTTCAAACGCCATAGGGAAATTAAAAAATTAAGGTTTGGCCAAATTAAAAATTAAAAAAAAAAACGATCAAATTAATTGTTTTAAGTCTAAACTCTAAACCGACTGATGCAACGTAGCTACGTGGCCTAAATCAGGATTCGATATTTAAATATTGGGTTAGCAAGAAAAAAAAACTATTAAATCACATAATTTGGGAGGCGGATATGGGTACCGCCGTCCCGGGCGGAATTAATTATTGGATAACCAACACCTCTGCCATAGATCACTCCAAGTGGTTGGTGACTTAGCAGGAGTGCCTGGGTTCATGGAGTGAGGTTTGTCCAGATCTTGGCGGCCGATGCGTCCGCCACCTGCTGCGTGGATGATAAAAGACCTCTCTCAACCAGTCTTTCTCGAACCTGGTTGAGAGAGGTCTTTTAAAAAAAACCTCCACGCAGCATCTCCTAAGATGACATACTGTTTGGAGCTAATGTAAAAAAAATTTGGACGTCACAATATATTTTAAATGATATCAGGCTCAATACGTGGTTGGGTTAGGTTAGGTTAGGTTAGGATTTGACATTATTTACTGATCATCTGACTATACATAATTGCCGGTAGAAACTATTTTAGTGTTGACCAAAATCTCAATATTACACTAACCATTTAAAAGACAGTCTTTTTTAATTACGTAAATCATTTTGGGCTTTTAAACATTAGACGCGCAATAAATTATTCATTGTTACTCTTAGTTCAAATTACGAATCGAACAGTATTAATAGACCAGAGACTGTACGGTTGAAATTTAAGAATTCGGCTAAGACGGCAACTCTGACACCACGCTGTACGCAAAACTGTTTTCGTACGTGGAGTTTGAATGCAAATATGCTTTTGAGACATAGACGATAATATGATTATTATCGTAACGGGATAATAAAACCACGCGTCTATCTATTATTTTTTTTTTAAAGAAAGACAAGAGTTACGAATAACCCATCAATCTTTGAAAATCTCCTACTACCACCAGAGAAAGCCGAAAATGTTGCTTGCGTTGTGATGGAGTCCAGCCGAGGAATCGAACACGGGACGCTCGAGTGGGACCCAAACGCGATGCCCACTCAAACGCTGACCGGTCAATATATATATGACATCATTGCCTATCGCGATTACTTGGTCCCGGTGACTAACTGTCACTGGATCCGAGGAACTGATTAATTTTGGAACCGGTTCCAATCGGATTAATAAACTGTCACCAACACTCAAATTGGGCGAAGCCGAATCAAAAGAAGTCCGCAGGGCCTAGCAGAGAAAACCTGTGGAGCGGGTTTTAACTGCTAGTGATGAATATTATAATAATATAATCCAAAATAATATTCGCGTGCCACAGATAAAACAATTGGGACCTCAAAGTTGTTCGTATTTAGTCTAATAGAGCCAGCTGTAACTAAATACCACATCTTTAGGAAAGTTTCATATTCCACGAAAACGTAATGAATTAATCGCATTGTATCCTATATCAATTTCTTTCCGGTAACTTATTTAATAATGTCCTTGGAAAAGGCGTTAAATTGCCTCCCAGGTATTTTGTAGGTACGACTCAATCGAAAATACTGAAGAGATATTACAAACTAGAAATGCCCTTTTTATTTATTTTTATTGGTTTTCAAGGTACAATCCCTTAAACCGCAATAAAGCAGTTTGTTAACAGGATGTTAATTTTTAATTACAATTTAAACATACATACATAATGTTGTTACAATATTTATACCCGATGCATGGAAATCAAAAAGTGAAAGCATTCAGCGTAATCTGGTATATGATTGGCTTCTGGTCTTGGGGAAAGCTGAATGCGAAAATATGCTAAACAGTTATTAAATTTTCTTTTTTGTTGACATTTCATATATACTGGTATTATATTGGTATTCCCTAAATATTATTTTTATACAATCTAAGTTCAAAAACCGCTTAAATTTTTCTTTGCATTTTCTTTTCTCTACTTTCTTTTTTTTATCCATTTTTTGATTCTCGAGTTGTTAATTCATCAAAATCAATACTTACATTTCTTGGAATGGTTGAAAAGCACACATGTTTATTATTTTTTTTTTCCTTTTTGAATGTTCTTTTTATTTCTCTTCTCTACCCTTCTTTTATTTATAAATATATAAATAACCCTTCGTCGCCTCAGTTCTTAATTGTCCAAATGACCATTTAAGTTTTGGTTCAATCTCCACTTTAAAACTAAAAATAAAGTATAAAAAGATAGTTAATCACTTAACTAAGAATTATTTAAACTAATGAGATCTTTGAATTTACGGAAATAGCTTTATCTCATACACCTTTCATAATGTATCATTGAAATAATGAAAGAAAACCTTTACCTCCTGTAAAATTTTCAAATGGTCTTATAAGTAACTTCTTGTATCTACCTAACCTTTATATTATTTATGAAGTGTTATTTTTAAGTAAAAGGCAATATTATAGTCAACACACTAATTTCATGTAAAAAATCTGCTCATTTTGACTGTTCTAAAACGGACAAATTGCGTAGTTGGACAGCCAAAGATCATTATAAAGATGTAATATGTAATGTTATCAAAATAAATAAATAACTACATAGATTGTCACAATTAACACTCATGAATTAATATAAGCCATCTCTATTTAGTAACCATTGTTTCAGCATATATCTCAATCTATTTGTAGAATTGCAATTTTTTAAATTACTTGGTAACATGATAAAAATTTTGGCACGTTATATTCCAGGGTTCGCCGTCCGTAGTTGTAATTATATTTTAACATTATTGGAACAAGCATTCCTTCATTCTTGTATTATGTTCATGTTCCACTTTCCTCTTATAATCAGACTCAGATATATGCTGAATCAATATTTTGTACCATAATAAGGCCTGCACCGGTAATATTTTTAAATTCCGATACAACAATGATATGTTTCGCCTCTGTGAAAAAAATATGTTTTTGAACTTCAATGTAGATTTAAATGGAAACCGATTTCGCCACTGTTTTTTTGTTGTTGTTATAGTTTTAAATCACAGAGTGATCTGAGGTTCGAGTCCATTTAGCACGCAAAGCAAACATCTAATAATGATATTCGTAAACGTATTTCATCACCTTCCAAAAACAGTTTCTGGTTGTCGGATATGTTCCGAAATATTACATTTGTTTGGATTTTATTGCAAAGCGGAAATGTTTTGACCTTCAAAAAAATAACCCGTTTTTTGAGGGGTAAAACCTCAAGAATAATATTTTTCGAGAATATTGGCATATATTGCGGAGAAGGATAAACATTTTAGGTACATGTAAGTATATAAAGTCATGGAGCAGTTATACCATTTTATAACATGCGTCAAAAGATAGAAAATAACTAACCTCTTCACAAGCGGTGCTACACTTTTGGTTCGATTAGTATGAATATATCGTTATTGTATAAATCTCATAGTGTTAATCCATTATACAATTTCTATGAAATGTTAATTAGCCTAGATTCTATATAGTAATTATTAAAGTCTAGAATTACGACAGAGGACAACAACACCTAAGATAACAATTGGCTTAACTAACAAAGGGATCCTTAGCTCAGGATTTAACTCCTTATTTATCTTGTTTATTGTATGCGACCTAGAGACAGCGTCTTTATAATTTACGTATAATTTACTTTATATAATACGTATTAGTATTATATTATGGAGAGCATTGTTAAGGAATTAGGCCTACTATGGATTATTCCCATTAAACCCCCTCTCGGGAGAGTGACCGACCAAAGATTCGGTTTCGGTTAGTTTCCACCAAAGATATTAAAATACAGAAGAGATATGCTATGGTGTCTGCGCAACTGTCGCCGGACTACGCGCTAATTAGCGTAGTTTTCATACAAAAAGAATTTGTTCATTTCGTTGATTTTTTGAAAATGTGCCTTAATATTGGTTAACAATATATTTTGTATAAGGAAAGAATTCGTTCATTTAGTTTAACGTTCCTTTGGTTTATTCATTAATTATTTGTTCTTTTAGTTTATTTGTTAATTGGTAAACAATATCGGCGACACCCGGAAGCGCAGACCCACATAGTAAAAACAGCAGATAGCACATCTACTTATATTTCAATATCTTTGGTTTCCACCAACAAACGAGTTTCGGCCGCGGTTTCAAACTTGCTGTAACCGAAATCAAAACCTGAAGAGTTATTCTATATCTTTTGTGGGATCGTTATCGAGATAACGGACGTGATCTCCTGTCGGATTTGTGTGATTTATTTGCTTTTTCTACGTACAACGTACATTAAATGAATAAGTAATCATGCATACTTGCAGGAATTCGTGTACAAAACGATCTAAATTGAAATATGTGACAGTAAATATATTTAAAAAAAACACACACAAATACACTCATATTATTTAATTTTTTTTGTTCAAGGTGCCGAAATGAGGTACTTGAGAGGAGTGGCAGGGGTTACGAAATGGGATCATATAAGAAACTCGACGATATTTCACACAAATTGTTTTTCTGTATTGTCAGTTTATTTATATTTTTCAAGCTATTCTAATCAATCATTAACAAATATAATCCAAAATTTTACAAATCCATTTTAACAAAGATCGAATGAAAACAACTTTTAAGTAACGGACCGGGCTTACCATTTGCTTGCAAATAAGATGATTTTTTAATGAATATTTTATATGAATTTTATTAGATCCTTGGTTTTGGACACACCAAGTACTATTATACATATATTATGTACTAGTACATCTAGTGTAAACGTATCTTATATTGTTATAAGGATCTTTGATAAACGACGTAAACAAAAACTAACATATGATCGATCGAAGAATTTCTATTTATTGGATAACTAACACCTCTGCCATAAGTCATCACAAGCGGTTCGCTACGTTTGGTGACTTAGCAGGGGTGCTCAGGTTTATGGGGTGAGGTTTGTCCGGGTCTTGGCGGCGGATGCGTCTGCCCACCAGCTGCATGACAGGCCGGTTCGGGAGAGAATGGTGGAGGGTGTCTCTTTGATTTCTCTAGCCGTACTCTCCTGGCACCGCAGTGGGAGGGATGGATTAATACTTCAGTCAATCTAGGACACACTGACCCCCAGATTCCTACCCACCACTCATAGACTTTTCCTTCCCAAAACTTCCTCTCCTTCCTTTCCTACAAAGACCCTCCACATAGTATCCCCAAATTTTATTATTACCCCAGGATTTATTATTATGAGGGGATCTAATGTTAGTAAAAATGATATGTATAAGTAAAACGCATTTAAAAAGGAATCACCAATCAGCGCCCTTGAGGTGATTTTTCACAAAAACGGCGCTCTACAAATTATCCAATTATTATTATTATTATTATTAAAAATACTCATTTCGGTTGTGGGTTAACCTGTCTATACATGTAACTTTGGTTCAATGATCTCAGATTTGTTTAAATTTACGTGTCATTTTCGAAATTGGAACTGATTGTGTGAAGAATTCAGACAAGCGATAAAGTAGCGGTAACCTAAAATCTAATAATTTTGTTTAATTTAGTAGAATTTTTTTAAATTATCATTTTCAAAATTGGAACATACGTCGAGAATTCATACTATGCCGTAATTTTTACGGCTCTGCCCTAATTTTATATTGCTTGTTAATCACAAATGGAACACAGTTCGATGTCCATTTGAATATTTTGAATTTATTTATTTTTATTTATTTGGTTATGACACTTATGATTGTGACAAATGTGTTGTAGCAGAAAATTAGTTTTTTTTTTTAAATTTTAATTTTAATTGTTATTGTAAATTGATTTTTTAGAAAAAAAATGCATATATGTAGGTATATTTATATATTGTAATCGTGTGTTTAGTTGGTAAACTCTCGAAAAACGTGTTTATTTATTTTTCACTTTTTATAGTTTGGTTTGGAGATATAATCAATATATACGTATTATAAAAGAAAGTCCAAAAAAATGTTCCCGGTACGATCAAGGGAGTTAAATGGTGTAGTAGATCTTTATCTCCCCTCCAGGATGATGGTTCCCCTGAAGGGTGTGCTTTTGAAGATATAAGGGCTGGAAGCTTCGGCCACTAGAAATTTTAAGAACAGTCTCCGGAAAGTTCTAGAAGGTTCTGTAAAACTCCAGAAAATTCTGGAAGGAGTGGCGGAGTATGTCGGTGAGTCTAAAAGTTTAGAGAACGTTTTGAATGATTCGCTAATGCTCTTGAAGGAACATTCCATAACACTCTCGAATTTTGTCTTGAGCGAAGCCGGGTACCCCGGCTAGTGTTTTGAATAAAGTTGAATATCTTGATTTTTGATCCAGGCTGTGATGTTTTAGTGAATTTTTGTAGACGTATTTGCAGTTAGTAGTTGTTTCAAAGTAATTAAACTAATAAATTCAAAGTAATATTGTAACAATGTTTCCATTTGAATTTAGTAACAATGTTTCCGTTTGAATATTTATTTATTCTATTGTGTGGTTTCTTTTCCAAATACGTCTTTTGTTTCCAGTTTTGTTTCCTACCTTTGCAACAAATGTAAAATAAATCACTTTACCATTTTACCCCACAATAATGTCGGCCATCGGGAAAAAAAACTGTTCAGTAGTCGTATTCCCGCCATAAATTAGGGCGCAAGTTTTCCCGCCGATTGGTCCATTTCCGGCCGACGACATTATTTGGCGGGAGTTATGGATTATTTCCCTCCTTGGCCGCCACTTCCGGCTTTGGCGCTAGTGCCAAGGTCACGTGGGGGGACTTCCTGTCTAGCCGAAGGGCATCAGGCTTTCAGGGCGGAAGGGAGACATGATTTATAATATTCTATTTTGAAAATACGCAGGAAGTTGATTTATAGGGTGGAAATTGGGTAAATATTACGTTAAGATGTTACATTTTTTTCCAAGTAGTGTATTTTATTCCAAGAAAAGCAAGCGTAGGCGAGATAATTTATTTATGATATTTTTTAGTCCTTACATATTTATTTACAAAAAATAAATAGTACCTACATTTTATTGGAACATGGTTTTATTAAAGTACCTACATCTTTATTGCTCTTTCGTTTAATTTGTAAAACATCGTTATGTAATTTTGAACATTGGGAATATCTATTTTTACTTTACTTATATTCTCTATTACATACTTACTTTGTGACAACTCTTATATTTTATGTAATCTTTATTTTCTTTCTTATATTTTATGTAACCTGTATTTTACATTAAAAAAATATAAGAAACCTACACATAAGAAATATATCACAAATCACAAGTCCCAACTGCTCCCAACCGTCTGGAAACTACGGCATCCACAATTGGGGTATGTTGTGAGGCTGAAGGTAATGTGGAAAGGAAGGAGATGGGAAAGTTTATGATGAAGAGCCCCTGGCTATTCAGCTCTGGTCAATTTCAAGCAACGTTTCAATTTTGAATTGTGGTCTTACACCAGGCCGATTCTAATTCCTCTCTGGAACGTGCCGCAAACGTACTATAACTATACATATGTTTTTAAAAGACTAAATTCTGAAATAACACACAAAATCAAATAATATTAAATTTATTATCACATTAATCAAAATTTACTGGCTCTGACTTCTAGTCTTAGAGAGCCTTACCCCTCGACCACGGAAGCATTAAAAAAATTTATTTAAAATTTAAAAATTTTTAGAACGATCTGCCAGTCAAAATATTTTTGGTGCAAGGTGATTTCATTTGCCTTATTCTTCGAGCTCAGCCATTGGGATAGCGAGGTTCCATCTGCCAATTGCATGAAATGGAGAAAAAAAAATACATTTGTGAAAAAGCGAATAAGCAGTACATATTGGTGTATAATTTTCTATACGTTTTAGAATTTTCTATGCAAAAATCGAGCCATTTAGTTTACTGTCGAATATGATTGTCGAAAGACTCTTCGAAAGCAGCAATAATGTAAAAAAATCGTTTATTTTTAATTTAATGAGTAAAACCTCGAATTGCAATATTAGCGAAACTCAATGGAAAATCAGAAAAAATTGCGGTCATATCTGGGACTCGAACCCAGGATCTACGACTTGCCGTGTCGTGGAAATGTGTATTTCTATAGTTTAAATATTTGACGGATGCGTATTTGAATTACACGTCATAATTTTTCAATTTTTCGAACATTCGAAAGATTGCTTTCAGCTTCACAGACCTACAATTATCCCGTAATTTTTGACGGCTCAGCGCTAGTAAACAAAATAAAACTAATTCAACCTCTAAGAAACCAAGGAGCTTACATCTCTGACACGAAAGTCATCGCATCAGAAATTCTACAGTGCTCAACTGGTTGATAATATTATATTCCTGAGGTAATGCGTTTATCATACTGTAGACTAGAAGGGAAACAGCTTCCTTCAGAGGGCGATTGGGTCAGGGATGATTTACAGCCCGATCTCCGGTAGACACTGCCTTCCTTCCGTTCGACTGTACCTTGAGCATTGAACACGTACACCCCTACCTACCATACCCCGTGACTGGGCATGTACATCAGGGTGACTTATTTATTTATTTATTTGTATTATTAACGCCTTTACACTTTTACATATAACTTATAGTATAGTTAAGGCATAAACTATAACATCAAAAATTAGAACTACTTAATTGATAAAGAGCCCTTGAGCGTGTAAAACAGCAAATGATAATAAATAGAAGTTAAGAACGTGTGCAAATAATAAAGCAAAATGAGATCCTTTTTTAAGTAATACAATATTGGAATGGCTAAGAAATATACTTAAAATAAAAAATATACGTAAGTAACTTTTGATGAAGATGACGTACACAGTAAACGCATAAGGGTAGATAGATAATGAGTAAAGGATATTTCAGATAAGTTTTAAGATTTTCACGGCCAAAAGCATTTTCGTTATTTGTTTTTGGGGTGTTATGCCGTGTTGCACTACCTCCTTCTTTAGCCAACGTTTCGGACATGGTTGCAGTGTCCATCATCAGGGCAGATCCGGTACACATCTACCGGATCTGCCGGATCTGCCCTGATGATGGACACTGCAACGGTGTCCGAAACGTTGGCTAAAGAAGGAGGTAGCGCAACACGGCATAACACCCCAAAAACAAATAACGAAAAGGATATTTCAATTTGAAAAGATGTCTAAATGAGAATTGTGCAAGTAAGACAGACATGTAAAACATCAAAGAATAGAAATAGGAAATAAACTTCTAAAGGTTTTAAGCAATTCCAATATTACCTATATATTCGACTATACCCTGAACTAAATTTAAACTAGGCTATCTTAATCTAAAAATGACTCAGATCAGAAATGAGAGTCATTTTTAGATTAAGATCCGGACATGCACTAATGGGAAGAGTATTGTGTCTGTTAGGCCTCTCTGATTCTCCAATGTGCTCTATATGTGAAGAATTTGAAGACATTGAACACACTCTCACAAAGTGCATTAAATTTGAACAACAGAGAGTAACAATATTGATGACCTCAAACCCATCGGAAATTCATAATTTGATAGCTTCAACCGACTACTATGCCATTTCAAGACTCATGAAATTCATTAGATGGTGCAACATGGAAAATATATGATACATTGTTTTATAAAGATACATACATATATTAATATTGCAACATTAATATATAGGATATATTTAAAAAAAAAAAAAAAAAAATGAAACCTTAAAATAAATAAAACAGATGAGGCAAAAAATGACAGCAGTATGCGAGTCAGAAGCCTCGATTAAATATTATAATATAAAAAAAAAAAAAAAAAATAAACTAGGCTATCGCACGCATCAAATAATTATGCCACAACATATCCTCAAAACCATTCTGGTATCGTGTTTAATATACGATTAGGACTGGAACCCGAAAGTTCATCATAATTTCCGATACAAAATTATCACGTTGATACTTCACAATTATTCTTACTGATACGTCTTAAAACTACTACCAAGTCTCGGGTCATCGTAGATATTTATAACAAGTTTGGAACATTACTATTCAACTAGATGCTCGATGAATTTATGCCGTAACAATCCTACAACAACTCATCAAATCAAAAATAACCCTAAAACAACTCTAAATCAAAACCACAGACAAGGAACAATCCTAAAACAATTCTAAATCAAAACCACAAATAAGGAACAACCTAAAACAACTCTAAATCAAAGCCACAAATAAGGAACAACCTAAAACAACTCTAAATCAAAGCCACAAATAAGGAACAACCTAAAACAACTCCAAATCAAAGCCACAAATAAGGAACAACCTAAAACAACTCTAAATCAAAGCCACAAATAAGGAACTATCCTAAAATAAATCCAAATCAAACCTACAAATAAGGAACAACCGAAATCAAATTTAAATCAAAACCACAAATAATGAATAATTCTAAATTAAAACAACAAATTAAAAACAATCCTAAAACAACTCAAAATAATAAAAAAAAACTACAAATAATGAACCATCCCAAAACAACTCAAAAGCCAACCGCAAATTTTCAAAAATCCTCAATGAACTCAAAGTCAAAACCACAAATTATGAACAATACTAAAGCGTTATTGTGATTTAAATTTGCGAAATTATGCCGTGTTGCACTATGGAGATACCATCTTAAAGCCAACGCTTCGGACTGCGTCCTTAGCCGTCCATAATGGAGTGCTGGTACCTACCCTGATGTATGGCAGTGAGGCATGGAACTGGCAGAGGAAGGATGAAAGTAGACTGAATGCTGGAGAAATGAGATCCCTGAGGCGTATGTGTGGTAAAACCATGTACGATCGTGTGAGAAATGTGGAGATCCGCGAAGAATGCAAGGCTGATGTAAGCGTGATGAGTAAGATTAAGAAAGGGACGCTCAGATGGTTTGGGCATGTAGAGCGAATGAACGAGGAAAGGAGTGTAAGGAGAATATACGACGCAAATGTGAATGGAAGAAGAAATCGGGGATGCCCCAGGAAGACAAGTGAATCAGATACTTGAGTCGGGCCATGTGAAGAGTCGGAATAATAGAAGAGCATGTATGAGACGATGTATGAATGTGAACGAGGCAAGGAGTGTCTGCCAAGATCGAGTTGTTTGGCGGTCCGTCCTCTCTGCCTACCCCTGCGGGGAAACGCCGTGATGGTTAGTTAGTTAGTTCGGACTGCGTTAATTCATTTGGCCGTAAAAGTATTTGATCATATCCAATCCTAAAACATCTCAAAATCAAAACTAAAATAACAATTTTGTTATTGTTTGAAAACGCTCCGTGTTAAGATTTATAAGGTATAGTACACGCCAAACTTATATGCCGACCTGAACTTAATACGATCTATTCTCGCGCAGGTACAGTCACTTTACTAACTTACCAATGACCGTAAGTGAAAAAGAAAGATGAGTAAAACATATTATATCATATCCTTCAAAAAAAGAACCATAGAAAGGCTTCGGGTGCAATATAACAATGCTTACCGTCTGATGTTTGCACTCCCCAGGCACTGCAGTGCCTCCTCAATGTTTACAGAAGGGCGAGTTCCAGGATTTAAAGCTCCATTAAGAACCAGGATTGCAGGACCGAGGGGAAGGATAAACCACTCCAGAAAAATTCTCATAATAGAATCGCGTTTGACTTCAGGATCGAGCTTAGAAGAACATTGGGGGAAGACACTGGCTCCCATAACCCAAGACTGATTTTTAATTTATTTTTTCTTATATTTTAATTTTATTTTCTTCTTACTACCATATTTTATAAATATCTATGTGTTTTATGTATGTACTTACACACTATATAGGATGTGTGGGATTGCACTCACCTCCCCACATTCTGGAATAAAGACCATTATAATTATATTATTATTATTATATGTGCGTCAAAGAAAGACGTGGGCGGGGAGGCATGCCGCTTTTCGGATCGCCTATTGCGACGATTTCTGTATCAACGTCAGGTCAACATTAATGTCTGGAGCTTACTGTTCCTAGATTGTTATAGGTAGAGTTTAGTCCCGAAACATTTAATGTTTCAAAGCCCTGTCTTTTACAGAAATTATTTCATTTCATATTTCTTGGAAAAGAAAGCTTTCTGAAAAGCGTGTAACCTCATATTTGACAAAAGGCTAACACTCGCCAATATAATCTCTTCTCATCTCACTGTAGATGGGAAGCTTAGTAAGTAAATATTACTTAAGTAAATATTCGGTCCTATATATTATATTATGCTTGGCTGATGTGTATTAAACGGCTTAAGTCCATTTTCGTGTTTCCACAACTATGGCGAAGGTTAAGGTTATCTCAACTATTAATTTTCATAATAACTAAACCGTAAAGTGAATCAGCTACAAATGCTGAAGTAGTTCACTAGTTTAGCCCTCGGTTAAATTTGATAATATTTTAATTAAACTGGGATTACAGATATTTACCATTCTCTTTGTCTCTATTTTTTTCCTAGTTTTTCCATCCATTTTTTTTACACGAGCTCCACACTGGAGGTGCTGAGGAAAGCAATTTCCCTCAAGGCCTATTTCATCTTTGGAGATGCTGTGTGGAGGGTTTTTTTAAAGGCTATTTTTCAATTTTTTTAAAGCTTTTAATTTTAATGACTTTTCAAAGAGGTGTTGAGTTGAATATTGATTCTGAGTTGTCATGGAACCATAATTATTACTTAACCTTTGTAAACCATTTAAGGGTAAACTTTAAATAATTCATAATCTGATCGTTCGAAGATGGCGGTAATTTATTTATTTTAGGAAAAAACCCTTTTTGCGAGTTATGCTGTAAAAAGAAAAATTTAGTTTGCGCCCGTTAGCATGAAATATCAATTTGAATAAATAGTTTTGTTCTTATAAAAACCCATTTTTTCGTCGATACCACAGCATACTACAAATACATTTAAAAAAAAAAACAAACTTTCGCAGGTTACCAATAACCTGACATTTTTTTTAAATCTCCTACTATCACCACTTTAAGCGGAAAATGTTGCTTGTGTTGTGATGGAGGACTTAGTCGGGGGATGAACCGAACACGCAATCGCCTGGGTGGGACCCAAACGCGATGCCAACTCAGCCACTTACCGGTCGATTGAATCAATCCAATCCGCGGTGATTCAATCCAATATTGTATTCGCATGCCTTTCTTGGAAGAATTGAGCTTTTACGCAAAAAAAACTTTTTATTCATATTCATATTGCGTATGTATATGCGGGTGCAAACAAACAATACATCTCAATATTTTCCAGCATAACTTGCAACATCAAGGAGCAGATTATTAAATATTTTAAAATTACCCTTAAAATATTTTAAAACGTCCAATCTGTATTTTTTATCTTTATTTAAATCATTTCTCATCTTTCTCCCATTTTTACATTATTAAACCATACAAAGCCAACCCTCTTACTTATAAACATGTTTTAAATTATACCCAACTGATAAACAATCATTTAGCCTACATTTAAGGCTGTTTATCAGCTGTGTAAAACAAGTTTTTATGGCCCAATCTTTCATTTTGGAAAATCTCTCCCCTCTAGTTAGTAGATACGTGAAAAATTTCGCATTATATAATTACTGTTGATTTTACCAAGATTTAAAAAAAAAATTGGGTAAAATACGACATATTTTTCATATAATATTAAAACAAATTCCAAAATGGCGTGTGGGATGTGCAAAACACATCCCGCCATTTTAAAGAAAAGCAATATATTTAATTAGTGAGCACGTTTTTATGTGGGTGTTTTATTATGTTTATGATTATAATTTTTCATATAAATTGTGTAAAATTATAAACAAAAATGCGAGGAGCATTGAGACGATGTTTCGCAAACCATTAACGGTTGTTATAATTTAATGATTATTTTTTATGTTGATGAATATTATCATGAGTTTTTATTATCGTTGCCTTCAATCAGCCTTGCAAAAATTTATATCGTGAAAAATTTATATTCTTACTATTTATCTGGGGTAGAATGTACCCTGGCACTTGATTAGAGTTAAAAAAGGATCGCCGACATAGGTTACCGACGGGCTGTTGGCATTTATCTTTTTATCAACTGATTATTATTTATCTTTGTGTGTCACCTATGACTAATTAATCTAGGTATGCAGGATAATGACTGGTAGGTACGTACTTGAAAATGATTAACTCACCAGCAAGTCCGTTTGGTAATTTTTCGGGATTAGTGTCCATGGTTATTTCGAATAATTTTTAGAAAAAAACTTTAGATTCGCCTTAATCACTATAGAAGGAAACTTTTTGCATCACGGCCGGCGGAAAATAATGCATTTTAATTTTCAATTTCGTTAAATAAAATTTCACATCATATTATTATTATTTTTTACATTATATTTTTATTTCTGTTTTTCATAATTACGCGCCTCATCATGTATCCCACGATGTCGGCTACAATCGTATCTAGCTCTTGTTTGTATCAGGTCAGGGATACCATCATAACAGTGACGAAATGGCCGGCAAGCTGTCGTAGTATCGGTTCGCGAAGCGAAATTTTATTTAACGAAATTGAACATTAAAATGCATTATTTTCCGCCAGCCGTGATGCAAAAAGTTTCCTTTTATAGTGATTAAGGCGAATCTAAAGTTTTTTTCTAAAAATTATTCGTAATAACCATGGACACTAATCCGGAAAATTTACCCTCCGTTTTACCACATGAATACACGGAAGATCGTGGTGTCGATCCTACCGGTAGTTGTTCGGTTGCATTCCGGGAGGTAAAGGCTGTCTTTCAAATAATTCATGTTTTAAACGATATTACTGTTGGGGTCCCATTCCGATGAAGGCTTTTAAACAGCGCTTCTCAATATGAAGACCGATTCTGTATCTTTTGTGGATGTCATACGTAAATCCGTCCGACTGTCAACATTTGTGTGATTTTCTATGGCTGTCAATTGCTTTGTCTATGAGTATCGTGGACAGATGCCAGCCAGCTTCATTACTTTGCAATTGTACCTGCATATTACCACTAAATAGAACTTAAAACGAACATTAAATAATCATGTACAATTACAGTAATTCGTGTTTTAAGCGATCTCAACTAAAATATGAGACAGCTGAAATCCCTGAAATCTGACATCGGCCAACGTTACCCGTAGTAAAAGCAAATAACAGCCATAGAAAATCACACAAATTTGACAGTCGATTACGTCCCTAAGGGATCGATTTCGTATCCACACAAGATAATGAATCGTATGGCAAGCTTTTTTGGATGTTTCTAGTATGTAAGTCCATGTCTGTTTACTGGTATGGGTCCCAAATAGCAGAAACCTTGTTCCCTTGACACTGACTATCTCCTCTATATGTTCAAATCATCTATTCCATCGTTTCTCAACTTGAGAGTTGCGATCATGTAGGCAAAGGGAGGGACACAATCTGTCAAAAAATAAGTTACGTATTTAAAAAAATCCTTTTCATTAAATAACGAATTTCAAGTACAAACTATTATATATTGGTACCTACATCCTAATAAAAGTAACAAATAAAAAGGCGTTAATTAATGACACCGTTGAGCGTGTTTTTTACCTAAAAGGATTTCTGTATATGGATCTGCACTCAAAAAACACACAAGTAAAATTATTTATTGAATAACCAACTCCCCTGCCTTAGGTCACCCCAAGTGGTTCGCTATGTTTGGTGACTTAGCAGGAGTGCCCTGGTTCATGGGGTGAGGTTCGTCTAGGACTTGACGGCGGATGCTTTTGTCCACCCACCGGTTGGCCGGGTTGGGAGAGAATGGGGGAGACCTTTTGACTTTTCCAGACGAACTCTCTCGACCCATTGCCTTGCGTCGCAGTGGGAGGGATGGATCTGTACGTTCATCACTCATAAACACATTGACCCCCAGATTCTGACCCACCCCTAGTACCGTTTTCATTTCTTGAACTTCTTCTCGTTACTTTCCATAAAAAGACTCTCCACGCAGCATCCAAGATGACATATTCCCTGAGGGTAATTTTTTTTTCCTTAGGGCCTCCTGTGTGGAGCTAATGAAAAAAAAAACGTTACTAAGTTTCCGTATTAACATCGTCGTGCGAGTCAAAATTTATCTAAACCTTGAGACGAAAATGTCGAGTTTTGTGGTAATGCGCGTTTTCATCTCGCGACAAAATATCCCCGACAAAATATTCTACGAACAAAACAACCCCCAACCAAATATTTACTATAACTTAACCCAACCTAACCTAACCAAAATATGGGACAAAAAGTGCAGACATCCTGTAAAGACAATACATTATTTTTCAAAAATGGTAAAATGGGACAATAGTAATACAGACAGCAATAATTTATCTGCTAGGCCCTGCGGGCGGCTTTTGGTTCGGCTTCGCCCAGTTAGTTTTGGTGACCATTTTATAGATCCAATACGAACTGATTCCTAAAACAGCCCGTTCCTCGAATCCACAGTAGCTAGTCACCGGGACAAAGTAACCGAGAGTACCAAGATAGAGCAATCAGGTCATATGTAATATATTGATACAACATGTATTACCGTCAATCTTTTGATATCCGGAGAGATACCACATATTCATAAATTCGTAGCAGTTATACCTAGGGGGGAGACGCTCCCGTCCAACCTGCTGACGGAAGTAGCGACATCTTGTGTCGAATTCTTGAATTCGAAACCAAATTATAACAGTGGCTTTGTGTAAAATTCCACGCACACAGATGTTATTTGTGGCGCGGCGCGCATGGCGTGGCGTCCAACATGCATTCGTAGCTGGGTTCTGAAATTCAACCACGCAGACTGTTCGGTCGTTACAGGATGTCTGTATTATTTTTGTCCCATTTTTTTGTTAGGTTAGGTTAGGTTGTTAGGTTGGGTTAGGTTTTAGTATATATTATGTAGGGCGATGGTTTATCCGTAGGATATTTTGTCGGGGTTATTTTGTCGCGAGATGAAAAGTCGCGGAACCATACCACCCACGCCTTGTGGTTATTGTATAAACACATACTTTTCACATTAATAATGTAACTTTAATATACATACAATATAATAAACACGTATTGAGGGGTCGTAAGTTTTTTTTTATAAACTTTCTTTTTGTAATTTTAAGGAGGTCACGGCATTAAAAATTTTGAGAAACGATGCTGAAGCTTAAATTTATGTTGAATTACGTTATAAAAGGCATGTCTTAAAAATATACATTATGAAATATATTTAATATTATTTTGATGACCGGAAAGAATTTGACTACGAAAAAAATGTCCTTTCTGTTTACGATTATTCTGAGAATGTTGGTACTATGGTAAACGACGTGATGGCCTCGACAAACCGTTGCGTTGGTATTACCGGGTTGGTATTTAACAACATCCTTTTATTTATTACGTATTCTTCAGAAACCGTCAACATAATTAGCTCCTACGAATATGTTGGATTATATTGGATGGACAATTCTTGGAAATCATTAATAATTGGTTGAATATAAAAAGTAGATTCGTTTAATGTAACAGGGAACAAAACAAAATACGAAAAATTACAAGTTTCGTACAGTCAATTTGCTGTTAAAATATTCTACAGAATGTTCAAAAATGTGTAAAATGTTCTTGTGTAAAATGTTGTTTGGGCTTGGAAAGCAAATGAACGAGGAAAGGAGTGTAAGGAGAATATATGACGCAAATGTGAATGGTAGAAGAAGTCGGGAACGCCCAAGGAAGACATGGCACTACCAAGTCGGAATAATAGAAGAGCATGTATGAGACGTAGTATGAATGTGAATGAGGCAAGCAGTATGTGCCAAATCGAGTTGTTTTCCGGTCCGTCCTCTCTGCCTACCCCTGCGGGGAAACGGCGTGTTGGTTAGTTAGTTATCTACACACGAGGCCCTGAGGAAAAAAATGGGATGCGGTTTTAGGAAAAGGAATTCGAGAAGGAAGGAATCTCTGGTTAAATGTATTCAGGAGTGACGAACATATGAAACCATCCCTGCCACTGTCAATGGAAGGCGATGCGTCGAGAGAGTCCGGCTGAAGAGATCAAAAGGTCTTCCTCAACTAGTCTCTCCAGATACAGCCGTCATGCGTAGAGGATGGACAAAAGCATCTTCCTCCACGACCTAGACAAACCTCAAAGCCATGAACCCGGACATGGTTGCTAATTCACCAAAGGTAGCAAACCACTTAGGGTGACCTATGGCAGAGGTGTTGGTTATCCAATAAATGGTTCCGGGGCGGCGGTACCCATACACGCCTCCCAAATTGATCGTTGGTTTATACCTACATAAACATTTTTCCGTTTGGTTTTTTTTGATGTTTTGAAATAGGCAATTCACCCTGAAAAGAGTGCTTTGTGTAATATATTTCTTTAAAAAAATGGTATTAATCATACTATTTTTACAATTGAAAAGCAATTCACTATTATTTTACCATATTTTTACAATTGAAAAGCAATTCACTATTATTTTACCATATTTTTACAATTGAAAAGCAATTCACTATTATTTTACCATATTTTTACAATTGAAAAGCAATTCACTATTATTTTACTATATTTTTACAATTGAACAGCAATTTACTATTATTTTACTATATTTTTACAATTGAACAGCAATTTACTATTATTTTACCATATTTTTACAATTGAATTATTGCTAGCTTCCATACAATTTGTTCATAAAAACCTGCACATTGGTTTTTATTTGATTTAAGAACACTTTACGAAATGTTTTTTCATCGAAACTTACAACTGGAGTTACACTAAATATTCTTATCGACGCTATCTATAAAAGCTTCTCTTCTCCGGATTGAAAACTACCAATTAATTATTGAAGATAACGATTCTACATAAATTCCAATGTCATCAATCAGATTCCTTTTGAGAACGTGTGTCGTCCATACAAAAGTGGGCACACACATAAAGCTGTATCATTTTGCATAGGTAAAATATGTCCTTTCTTAGAAATATTTTAGTGCCAAGGCCGGATATGGAGCGCGCGATATTCTTGCATACGATTTGGACGTGGGAAAGTGGTAGAAAAATTTCGGGTTCATCAAAAGCTACAGGGTAAAGTGAGCACGCCAATATTTTGGGTCTAGATAATTTGACCGAATTGCAATTTTTCGAATTCAATTGTTCGAAAAGTAATTTTTTCGAAAGCAATTTTTTGAATTGAACTGTTCAATTGTTTAGGTTAAACGCTTTCAAATTTTATAATTTCAAATAAACATATAAATTTATTTAAAAAAAGTTTTTAAAATGGCTTATCTAATGTATTTCTAACTCAAATTTCATAATTTATTAGGCAAATGTATTATAAACGTTATAGTCAACTCACTTTTTTGTTGTTTAATGTAAATATAATGAATAAAAAAATATGCTTTTTGGAAAATTTTGTTTTCATAAAGTTGTACATTTTAATTATTTTGCGGTTAACAATTGCTTAATATTTGAATATAAAATGTGATGTTTTCTCTTTGTAACACAGTTTAGATCATATTTCTAACCATGGCGACCTCCGTAGTCCAGTGGGTAAGACTCTTGACTCACAATCCGGAGGTCGCGGGTTCGAACCCGGCATGCGCAAATAAATTTTATTTGATTAATTTGTGTTATTTCACAATTAATTCATTTAAAATAATATATAGTATATTTGCGGCATGTTCCAGAGTGGAAGATACTATCAGTATCGCCCTGGTGTAAGACCACCATTCAGAATTGAAACGATGCTTGAAAATGGCTTTAGCCGTGTTTAGTGACCAGATCTGAATAGCCAGGTACTTCCCAACCTTCCTCTTCCCCACCTCCTTCCCCTCCCCACAACCTTAAGCCTCACAATATACCCCAATTGGGGATGCCATAGTCTCACTGGCTCCAGACGGGAGCAGTTGAGATTCTTGTGCGGTATTCACTGTAAAAAAAAAAAAAAAAAAAAAAAAAAAAAAAAAAAAAAAAAAAAAAAAAAAAAAAAAAAAAAAAAAAAAAAAAAAAAAAAAAAAAAAAATGGTAGAAAAGGAGGGAACCATATCTATGAGACCTATATGCGTTATTACAAAAACTGAACAAAATAGCCTGACGGGTTAACACAAAAGATACAGAATCACCCCTCTGATCTGTTCACCAAACACCGATAAATCCATTTCAAGCAATGTTTTGATTCACTACGCTGTCAGATTTTTTTTTGAACCCGAAACAACGCCAGCTAAATAAAAGCACAGATAGACCTACTAATGATGTTATTAAAATAAACATAGCTAACCCTCATTCGGCTCCAAAAACTAAAGTTCAAATTAGATAATCTTTATATTTCGTAAATCAAAGGAAATTTACCTTTCCTTCAAATGTAGTAATACGTTTATTCCCTCTTATAAACTTGGCACAAAGAAAACTGTATTTGCTTCATACTTAAAAAATAATTTTGATAAAAATAATGCTGAAAAACTGTGTTTATCTTGGAAAAATCTTTCTAAATGAGTAATGGTCCTTTGAAATGTGCATTATAATTAAAATTTATTTTTTAGGTGCCGTTTTCCAGGTCAAAAAGAAGAAGATGGAGAGATATGTAATTACAGATGTCGGAGAGAGCGCGCTAATATTTAAAACGATAAAATTGAAGCGAAAATTGTGAAAATGTTTAATAAAACACAACTCAGATAAGTTTTAAGATTTTCACGGCCAAAAGCATTTTCGTTATTTGTTTTTGGGGTGTTATGCCGTGTTGCGCTACCTCCTTCTTTAGCCAACGTTTCGGACATCGTTGCAGTGTCCATCATCAGGGCAGATCCGGATCTGCCGGATCTGCCCTGATGATGGACACTGCAACGATGTCCGAAACGTTGGCTAAAGAAGGAGGTAGCGCAACACGGCATAACACCCCAAAAACAAATAACGAAAAACACAACTGGTTTAAAATACAGCAAAAATCTCTAAGGGGCTATCTAAACCAGCATTTAAAGAAACACTGTGAATATTTTCATATATATAACATGTAAAATAACTGAAACAAACGTGTTATAACAAACAATAATTTTCGGAGCAAACTTTGCGATTTTTTTCTATCGAGGGCATTTCACATAATTTACGTTTCGGCGTAGGTAATGTATAGGGCATTATCTTAAAAAATATATTTATTTAAGAGCTTAAAGACGTCAAATATTTAAGGGAGATATGTAAGAAATCGGTAAAACTTCGGGTAGCGGCGGCTTAAATAAATTGGTAATTATTATTTTTTATGTGCTGGTACTGGCTGGGCGAGGCCGGGTAAGAAAGTTAGGTTAGTTTGTTTCATTTGGTGACCACCAATCTACGATCAGTCATTTTGATTTTTTTACATTTGAACGAATCTCATTACGCGCCGATTTTTGGCAGTTTCATAAATCGACCACATCGATCATGGAAAATTGAAATGCTAAAAGTAAAGAAAAAATAAACTTTTTTTATTTTTTTTTAATCGCATCTCTTGTTTTTGTAGACCTGTGAAATTTAATTATAAAATATCTATTATGATAATCAGGCAAAATCGGAAATATGTAATTTATAAATCAAATTTTAGACGTACCTATTGACTCTTTTCTAAAAAAAATTATAAATTAATTTCGAAAGACTGTTCTTTTATCTAGTACGGCGATGTTTTAAATTTTGAGAAAACATGTTAATCTTTAGTACCATAAGGTTTTAAGATTTGTTAAATTTTCAAATAAAAATTTGTATTATACAAAATACATTTCAAATCATATCATATAATTTAAATTAATAAATTACTTCGTTTTTACCACTTTTCTTGTTTACAAAACCAACATGTTTCGTGAGCAATGCTCACTTCTTCAGGGTTTTTTATTGATACTATCTATATATATAAAACATAAAAACGAAGTAATTTATTAATTTAAATCAAAATGGTGCCACAAAATAAGTTTGCTGTGTTAGAAGAAGTCATATCATATAAATATAACCAATGGGAAATCTATGTTTCAGAATTTTAATTTTAGTTTAAATAAAATCATTAAAAAAAAGATCCTTGCACGTGTACGGTCTTGCAAACTAATATATTTAAGTTGTTTTTTTTTCACATTTTTATTTTGCTTAGACATTATTGAAAAATTATAAATACTTATGAACAAAAAAATAATTACGAAAATGACATAATTTTTATAGTTTTATCATCACGCCTTTCAGCATTTTTGAATGTAGGTATAAATTAAAGCAAATTTTGAGCGAAATAAAATCGATATTGAGTTATCATTTAAAAAAGCTGGTACGGAGAATAATTAATCTTTCTCATTGGAACCGCCCTGTACGATCGTAAGAACATCTTTCGACGAAATATGAATTCTCGGCCGCTGGCTGATTAATGGCCCTTATGTTATCATATTAAAATGCACGTCGTAAAAGACGCACGTATTTTCCTAGAAATATTTCCACGAGAAAAAAACGGAGTAAATTAACATATTTAACTTATATTTGGATTTATTGTCTTTTACAGCATTTTTCAAATTTCCGCAATCAGTCGTCAGCTTGTCAAGCATAATGGTCGTGCTTGACAAGCTGACATGATGAGAATTTAATCGAAAGCTAAAGCGGATCGACGGCGTTTAAGTGAAGGAAAGACAGAAACACCCCAACATTAAAACAACATAAAAATTATAAAACCAAATAAAAAGAAATTGACACAAAATAATAAAAAAAAATTCTTACAAATATTCGACACAATGATATCCTCGCTTGGATTTTCCAGTATTCATTCAATCGTTCAACCCAAGAAAGGTACTTCATTATATTAAAAAGGCGCCTCGTTATTCCGCCTCAATGACCACTGTCATAATTATTCAACGGTTTCAACACCATTCCGCGTTAAAAATTAAAAACGACAACATTTTTTAATCCTCACGTACGGTATGCGTACGAAGAAAACATACAAAAAAAGATTATCGAACTGTCGCGACGAGTACAAAGAGGTACAGTGTACCCAAAATACAGTGAGCTGCGAGCAACAGGGCCCGTGCATCTACTGTACAGTGGCGGTCACCATAATAATACTCCCGTCCCGGAGATTGGATCGGGACACAAATCATCCGATTTTACGGCCGCAACTGTCTGTTATCTGATTGGCGAACTGACAGGCGGATTATGTATCTTTCTTCATCTTCGTCTTCTTCATTCTTTTCTTCTTTATCTACACCAACTGCCCAATGTCTTATATTTAAACTGGTGCTATAAAAATATTTCAATGAAGCACTGCGAAGTAATGAAAAATCACGTAATTTTTTAAGTGAAAACTTCTTTAGCACCGTTGTGATTTGAAACTCGATGAAACGAAAAATAGCGACACTAAAAACGGACAACCACATACATCTATAGAAGTTAGCCTGTGAGAGAAAGAGATAGATTAATCGGTCTCTTCTTTGTGCGGTACTTCGTAGCCAATGTGTCGTTAATCGAAACTCGCAGCGTAAGCATATAATTTTCCGCTCCCCGCATCCTCAAACTGAATCCGCATACTGCAAGTATATAAGTGCACGAATAAACCAGCCAAGATAGCAGAGTGTCACAAGTTACCGCAGTAAGTCCCTTCCTTCCTTTCCTTTAAGTGCATTCTTTCATCTTGTACAGTGTTCTTTCACACACCTATATTTCAAAACACATACAAGGTCCTTCGACATCCACATCCACACAAAACACACATCATTCATGGTCCTTCGATATCCGCTTAAAACACACATCATTCATGGTCTCCTCTTTGTGCGGTGCTTCGTACCCTTCACACTCTTCTCTAATTTCGTTTTCTGAAGGTTTCACTTCTACCGCGTTTGAATTGCACACTCTGTTTTTTTTAATTATTATTTTAGATGCTTTAATTCAATATTACAAGTATAACAGATCTTGGCCTTTGAAATCACCGAGCACGTTTTTGAAAATCCCTTTTACAAGCCCAGAATAGAATAATGTATCAGCCCTATAATAACTGCTTTATGTTCAAAAGATCCTACTTTTGAACCCCTTTGCGGTTATGGTTTTATTGTATAATGTGGTAAATTTAGTTTTTTTTATAAAACAATTAAATGTTTGTGCCTAAACTTGGCAAAATAAAATAAAACACACTTTTTTCTCAAGGTAAGCGGTATGGAGGTATGCAGGGTGCAACAGCGCGTACCTGAAGAATTTTAACCAGCGATTTCTGAGCATATTTGGTGTAAAAAATGTAGATGTCATTTTCCTGTCCGGTGAAATATTTTTTTTATATTAAAAACAAAGCAAAAAAAAATTGCAATCACACGCCGCCACCGATCCCATCCCTACAAGTCGCGATGGATGATTGAGCGAAACGCGCGCTGTTTCATGTGTTACCGTGCTGCTAGAATGATACGCATTGCTAATCTATCAAGTGAACCGCTAGGCTATACACGCGCTAATCTCCCGACTACTCAGTTGCGATGTGTGATTTTCATTTTTTTTATTATTTTATTTATGAACGGAAACAAACAGTACATTAGATACTTTGGTGAAAAAAATGTATAATTAATAATTATATTTCGTGGTGGGTACCTATTATGAGTTTCATTGTAGCGTCTTATTTATGGTATGCATATTAAGTCATTACCGGGTGATGTATGTAGTGGGAAGGTGTGTGTATGTGAGTATGTGTGTATGGGACGGCCGGCCTACGCACTACTGCAGCGGTAAGGCGCTTGACTAGCATTCCGAAGGTCGCGGGATCGAATCCCGGCGTGGCAAATAAATTTTATTTGATTAATTTGTGTATTTCACAATTTATTCATTAAAAAAATAATATATAGTATATTTGCGGCACGTTCCAGACTGGAAGATACTCTCAGTATCGCCCTGGTGTAAAACCACCATTCAGAATTGAAAAGTTGCTTGAAATGGCTTCTGCCGTGTTTGGTGACCAGATCTGAATAGCCAGGTACTTCCCCACCTTCCTCTTCCCTATCTCCTTCCCCTCCCCACTACCTTCAGCCTCACAACATACCCCAATTGGGGATGCCATATTCCCACTAGCTCCAGACGGGAGCAGTTGGGACTCTTGTGCAGTATTCATGTTAAAAAAAAAAAAAATGTATCTATGTATGTAGGCGCATTGGACAATTTATATTATTGACATTATGCTCTTTTTAAATTTGGGCAGTGAATCGGAGAAAATGTCGATGTTAGAATTTAGACCAATATTATTGAACATATGAAGAGCACGATTGATTGGCGAATTAGATGCTGTCTTGAAATTTGAAATTAAGCGTGTGGATTAGTTCTGTATGGCGTTTAGGGAACGTACCCATACTACGTGACCTGTTCAGGTGGGGGGGGGGGGGTCATCAAAATACCACGCTTGGTCACAACGGGGGGGGGGGCTTAGGTTTTTATCACGTAGTCAATCTAGAAATCTCGTGTTTTTTTTCGAGCTACGAGGGGAGGTTTTTAAGTTTGCGGAACGGGAAGGTAAGTGATTAATGGGGTTACCGCTGAATTAGGTACTAATTGAACAACTCATTTTTAGGATAAACACCGGGTTTTATCGTAATTAGGTCATTAGTCTTTGAGCTATCGTCGACCAAACACTTCAATCAGGAAGAAATTGTGAAATGTGGAGAAAATTGAGTTCCGCGCTGTTATAAAGTTCCTTTAAGTTAATTTAGATCGGAAAAATGTATTAGGGTAGTAGGTGACGTATCCGAATGGATTGATGCTGGGAACGTGTTTGTTGAAGATGATTGAGATGAAAAATGTTTATAAAAATAACAAGACTTTCGTTTCCATAAATTACGTTCCGGTTTCAATATATTTTGACATAAGCCAAATAATGCATTTTTTATTTTTTGTTAGCAAAAAATGATTCGAAACCATATTTATGAAAGACTACGTGAAAACTAGGGGGGGGTCTTGGAATATACTATACATGGTCACCGCGGGGGGGGGGGGGGGGGTAAAAAATTGCAAAAAGTGTGTCACTTAGTATGGGTACGTTCCCTTATGTCTTATGGTATGTTAAAATTAACTAGGGAAAGAAGTTCGGTACGGTCAATGTTATTATTTAAAATTTTGTGTATAAATGTCAAATCAGCTATTGTTCGCCTTTGTTGCAAAGTTTGAAATTTGCATTCAAAGTTATTGTTGAATTTGAAGATAAGATATTTTATAAAATGTTGTGAATATGTTCTATTCTATCTATCTATACTTTGTATCGCGGGTTCCAAATTGGCGAAGCATATTCCAGTGTACTTCTGACTAATGAAAAAATAAGTGATAAAAAAATAATTGATGAAAAAATAATTCTAATATTTTTAGTTGAAAAAAAAATATTAAGGACATGACATCAAATTTTTATTACTAATATGCTCAGGAATCGCTGTAACACCCTTTATAAGGTATACTGTTAAATAACTAACCAACCATCACGCCGTTTCCCCGCAGGGGTAGGCAGAGAGGACAGACCGCCAAACAACTCGATATTGGCACACACTCCTTGCCTCATTCACATTCATCCATCGCCTCACACTTGCTCTTTGTGCGTTTTTATAACATTACCAGATCCACTCCGTTTCTTCGGTAAGTTTATGTTTGTATATTGAAGAACTTTGCAGCGGCTTCATGACTAACATGAGAACGAAAGAAGCTTAAGTTAATATACCTTAAAAACAATTTTTATTGTTTCAATTCTATTTTTGTGTATTACATTGCTTGGGTTCCTATGATATGCGTATTTTATAATTTAAATCGAGAAACTATCTTACTTCAAATGCTTTTAATCTTGGTAATAAAGGGTCCTTAATGTTATTTCTCACAAAAACGGAGCTTTGTAAATTAAACATTTTTACTTCATCACAAAGTGATTGATTAACTTGTCATAAAATAAAATGTTATATTTTATAATAATTCTACATTCTGCGCAGGTGTACAATTAATTTATTTCTGTTTTTATTTTCTAAATATTTTTTTGTTGTTTTGTAAACATATTAGCACGTGTCCCTACCCCCGGATTTTTCTTCTTGACCTAAATAATATATTATTCGAAGCGTAAAAATAAACAGAAACCGTTGGCGTGGTGACTGACGTGATGATAATTATATTTACACTTCAGAGCAATCAAGGGCATGCTACCGTAGAAATTGTGGTTACCTTCGTCTAATAAAAAATATAACAATATAGACGGAAAAAGCACCGCAGGCGTTTTTTTTTTGAAAATGTGAAAGTTACATTTTTGCATAGGGAAGGTCACCGCATGTTTAATATTGTTTAATGTTTTTATAAGTAGTTGTTGTAGTGTAGTGTGGTTGTTGTTAATTCTTTTTAAAGCCAGGCATTCCGGGTTCGATCCTCTACTAGTTTGGTCCTTCATCATTGCACAGGCAACGTTTTCCGCTTATATTGATGGAAGTGATAAAATAAAATAAAATGACAACATTTGAAGTCACCACAGAGGACGAAATAGTTTCTATCATAACCGATATGAAAGGAGGATCTGCTCCGGGCTTTGATGCAGTCACGGTTGATATTTTAAAAATCATAAAAAATCAAATTTCTAAGCCATTAATGCATATAATAAATACAAGTTTCCAAAGCGGAGTATTTCCATCAATTTACAAACAAACTACTATTACCCCAATATTTAAGTCAGGTAATCCAGAAGAAGTAAACAATTACCGTCCCATATCAGTAATCTCAAATATAGCAAAAATTTTTGAAAAAGTAGTTAAAAAAAGAATGAGCCAATTTATAAAATGCAACGATATAATTAATGAAAACCAGTTTGGTTTTATGGAAGGTAGAAGCACACAAGATGCAATTGCAAAATTAAGTAGCCTTGTACATAGTTCATTAGATAAATCATTTAAATGCCTGGGAATTTTTATAGATCTCAAAAAAGCATTTGACAGTATATCACATGACAAACTTATAAGTAAATTAAGAAACATTGGATTAAATGGTTCAGCTCTAGAATGGATAAAAAGCTACATTTTCAAACGTCCCCAAGTTGTAAAATTTAATGGTGTGCTTAGTTCACCAAAAATGAGTCATTTCGGCATACCTCAAGGTACAGTCCTGGGACCGTTACTGTTTATTATCTATGTTAATGACATATTCATACAAAAACTAAACGGAAAAATAATATCTTATGCTGACGATACTGTCATAATAATTGAAGGTACGGATTGGAATACTGTTAATAATCTAGCTAACATTGAGATTAACATATTGAAAAATTGGTTCGATAAAAATCTCCTCTCTCTAAACACTGAAAAAACAAAATTTATCCCATTCTCTATCAATAAATTCAAATTAGAACCAAATTTAAACATCATAATACACCAAAGTAAATGTAATAAAACTAACTGCAATCAAGATTGTGCTATACTTAGTCCAACTCCCAAAATCAAATATCTTGGTGTATATATAGATCAACATTTTAAATGGAAAACACATATTTGTGAACTCGTCAAAAGGATTAGGAAATGTATTTATATATTTATTAGACTTAGAAATATTCTTAGCTTAGAAAACCTAAAAAGAGTGTACTATGCAACTGTTCAATCTATATTGCAATATGGTATTATTGGCTGGGGAGGAACATATGACAATATTTTAGATCCCCTCAAAATTGTTCAAAGGTTGATAATTAAGGTAATCTTAAAAAAACCGTCTAAATTTCCTACTGAAATTCTTTTTTCAATATTCAATGTGCCTATAATAGACAAAATCTATAAAAAATATTCAATTCTTCAAATTTACAAAGAAATACAGTTAAATACTCGTAACTTCCAATTCAATACATCAGCAAGATACCAGAAAACTATTAAAATTCCTAAATTTAATACTAAGCACATCCAAAATTCCTATCTTTATCTGGGAATAATCTATTATAACAACCTCCCATTAAAATTAAAAACCATCGAAAATATGCAGGAATTTACGCCCAAATTAAAAAATTACCTGAAACTGCTATAAAAGTCCCAAATATGTTTACTTTGTATCTTAAAGTCTGCTATTTTATAAATCATTTATTCCTTCTTTTTTCTTTCATTTCTTAGTTTCTAAATCTCTGAGTCTACTTTTGTATAAATCTTGCGTTCTTTCTTACGTATCCTTTACTTACTTATTACAATAATTTTTGTTACTAACTTACATGATTCTTCCACTTATAATGATTTTTTAATTTATATTATGATTTTTTTAAACTCTTCAGGATTTTTATTTTTAAATTATACAAGATTTTTTAACCTTCTTATTATTTACAATAGCCGTTATTACTAACTTACACGATCATTAATTTACTAATTGAGCTAGAACTCCCTCACCAAACACAAGAGCATTGTCTCTTTATGGTGAGGAAAGGCAATTTTATTTTTTGTTAACCTTATGTAACTATGTAACTGTTGTAACTTCATATGTATTTTTAATAAACATTGCCAATAAAAAAAAAAAATTAAAAAAAAAATTAAAAAAATTAGAAAAGTGGGTGGATTGTCAATAGTCTGGGATTATTAATAAGTCGGGATAGCTGTATTTTTTGTTAATATATTTCTCTGGGTGTGAATGTATCACAACAATGATTTAAAAAAATATATGTATACTATTATTCCATGAAAAATACCTAATCACTAATCGAAATGGTTCACTAGCAAGCCTCTTGCAACGATTTACCTACCTACAACTTAATTAATTTCTTTAGGATTTTTTTAAATTCTTCAGCGCTTCATTTTAGCCTTCGCCGACCCCTTGTAGCCATTCACCGCCCCCCATTTTCCCTTCAGGCTACCACCCTGTAAGGCACAAACACTCCCCCCCCCCCCCACGTATGCGATATCGTCCCCGTTAAAAATTACTGGTTAAAATCCCGCTTTTAGACTTTACAGATAAATGGGTACCTACAGTGGCGTAGAAAGGGGGAGGGGTCCGGGTGCCATCCGACGGGGGGGGGGGGGGTGACACTACACCGGACCGTGGAAAAAAATCACGAAGGATATGGTCACAAATATTGAACACGGCCTGTTATTGTTATTTACATTTTCGTAGCCATATGGCTCGCCGTGGAGTGCCCCGAATCCTAGAATTTGTGCATAGCCTATATCTGAATAGCGATCCCCCACCCCCTCTCCCCCAAGACGGACCAATTTTCGACACATTTGCGAAGTCTTGAAATAGGGGGGGTGGTTGTATAGCGCAGTTTTGTGTTATTTCTCTTCAGGTGGGTACTTATTTGTGAATTCACCAGGTACGGTTCCTAAATAAAAAATATTTTTAAAAAAAAATTACGCAATGTATAGGGCTTAGCATGGTGGTCGAAAAATCCACAAATAATGAAAAAAATTAAAAGTGTTATTCAAACAAATTAAAATAATTATATTAGATAAAAAAAAATTATGTCCATACTTCCTGGTAAACTGGTGATAGTTGTTTAGAATGTTCTTTATTAGAATTACTGTTTGTCTTTTATTATTCTCGCAGCAATAATATTATGATCGTATTTTTTTAAAAGAAAGGCAAACATTCCCGGGTTACGAATAACCCGACAAATTTTTTAAAATCTCCTACTACCACCACAGTAAGCCGAAAACATGGAACGCCTTGGTGGGACCCAAATGCAATGCCCACTCAACCACTGTCGTGATACGGAAACTCCTCCCAAACCAATATTACAGTTGTTATCCAGATAACGATAATGAAAAAAAATATTATTTCACTCAATAGTTTTATTTTCATAATTATTTTTTGTATTATAATACATACCTGACAACAGACTATCAAAAACAAAGTCTGTGTTTCATTTTAATTTCAATAAACAAAGCAACGCACTGTTGTCTGATATTGTCACAAATTAAGCTCTCGAATTATAAGTGTCAACTTACGGCCATCGGCAAAGATATTACTTAAAACCACACAAATTAAAAGGCATGTTGTACGGATTAAAAAAATACATACATTTATATCTTTAGATAATTATGCGGCCATCATCGCAATGGAAATAAGATTTCAGAAATCCCCCGATCTCAATAGCCGCGGTAAATCACGATTTTTACTGGGCCCATAAAGGTTCGAAAGATTCGAAAAATGCATCGAAGGGACCGGACCCTTGACAGGTGCATCAATTGCGTTCTTTATGACTTTCGGCTGCAAAACTGGCGGAAATTGAACCGGAGAAGAGAGGATCGAAAGAAAAAATTTGGGAATCGAAATACGCAAATATGGGATTAAACATTTGTGATTTTTAAAAAAATTTTTTTTTACATTAACTCCACGCAGGAGGCCCTGACGAAAATAATTTCCCTCAGGGCCTATGTCATCTGAGATGCTGTGTGGAGGGTCTTTTTTAGGAGAGGAAGGAATGAACATTGGTCTTGAAGAGACCCATGTTGTAGGAAGGAGGAAACACAGAGGCCGGCAAATCATTCCACAGCCGAGCTGTTGAACACAAGAACGAGTCGAAGAAACGACCCGTTCTCATGTGGAAAATGTCAACCGTGTACAAATGTTGGGCACGCGTTTGGCGTGTTTCCCGACTATGCACCGGTGCCGAAGGGATCAATGATGCTAGTTCCTCGGAGCATCTTCCATTGTGATACCGGTAGAACAAGGATAGCATTCCCACCCGACCGACGCCTGTGCTCTAAAGATTGCAATCCGTCTGTTAAGATGGGAGAATCTATCAAACGGACCGCCCGTTTCTGCACAGAGTCGAGGGTATTTTTCAGGTATTTTGGAGCTCCAGACCAGAGGTGGCTGCCAAATTCAACCGTGGGGCGCACTTGTGATTTGTACAGCGTTAGCAGTTTTGGACATGATTTTAAATTTTGATTATTTTTGGGTTTTGTCTTTAGCCAACGTTTCGGACAGCGTTACGGTGTCTATCATCAGAACAGATGTGTATGTCGGTTGTGGGGAAATGTGTGCGTGTGAATGTAGAAGTGGTACCGGGTTGTAAATGCTATTCCTCCTAATGTGATTTTTTGAGCTTATTATTGGTGTAGCCGGTTAATACCGGATACTCAGAACTATCCCGTTAAAAAAATACTAAACGTTAGCTACAGAATGAACAGGGCCGGCCCTATGCGGGCGAAATTGGAGCACTTCCTTCAGCCGCCGCTAACCAAATTTCTACCGATTTCTTACATATCTCCCTTAAGCACGTTAAGTTTTAAAGCTCTTAAAAATATATATATGTTATTCTTGAAGATAATATCTAGACATTCCCCGCACCGAAACGCGAATTATATAAAATTCTCTAAGTTTGCTCCAAAAATTATTATAAACTCGTTTGTTTCAGTTTTTTTACAAGCTATATGTATAAAAAATTCACAATGTTTCTTTAAATGTTGTTTAAGACAACTATTTTAAACGAGTCGTGTTTTATTAAACATTTTCACAATTTTCGCATCGATTTTGTCGCTTTAAATACTAGTGCGCTCCTCTAATTTCGTAATTTCATGTCTCCATCTTCTTTTTGAGCCCGGTTGCGGCGCCTTCCGGGTGCCGACTTACGAGAGGCACCTAGTAGCTAAGGAGCCAAGGTACTGATGATACCTAACACCTAATGCTGCGTATAAACAGGTAGGTATTACCGCGAGCCGTGCCACGAATTGTGGGAAAGGGGCCATTAATTTATTACGTAAGATGATTTAGGGGGGGAGGGGGGTCAACCATGTCTTATTTTTTCTTACAAGGGGGTGGGAGGGAGTCTCGATAGTTCTTACGTAAGATCACAAAAATGCGCAAAGTTAACATTATTAGTACCTACCTTTGCAAGTACAAATAAACATTTCTAAAAATTGTTACTTTGAAAAATAAGCATTAAAACAAACCAAACGTGTATTCATTTTTTCCTTCAGATTCTTACGTGATAACTATTAAACAAGGGGGGGGGGGGAGGTCGGCCTATTCTTATTTTTTTCTTATAATAGGGGGGGGGGGTCGAAACTAGCAAAATTCGTCTTACGTAATAAATGAATGGCCCCAAAGGAACGAAGCAATGGCGTTTCGAGCAGTTCGCGGTTGCTTCATTCCTTCCACATAATTCATGGATCTGGGGTTTTACCAGCGCCAGGCGCCGTTTGTCTCAATTCTAAAAAAAACTCAAACTATTTATTCCTATAAACTTCTTATGGTAGATTTGCTTCCCGATTAATCACAGGAGACCAAATTTGTCCCAGCTCACATATGGCTCATATAAATAGCTGCGTCTCCCTCACTGTCATGGTGAGATATAGGTATGATCTAAACAGTGTTAGAAAGAGAATACTCCACGCTTTTTATTCAAGTCTAGACTTTAACCATAGAAAAATTTAAATGCGCACCTCTGTGAAACGAAAGTTTCCGATAGGAATTTGAAAAAATGGATAAGAATTCGAGAATTTTTGAAAACGTCAGGTGATAATAAGGTTTACAATACATTTGCCTAATAAAATGTGTGTGTGTCGTGTGTGTGTGTGTGTTTTTCTTTATCAGTTGTTTTAGTTAGAAAAAACCTAGGATGAGCCATTCTTAAAACTTTTTCATATTTGTGTAAAAATTTTTATTATTTCAATAATTGTATTTTTATATATAACTAGCTGACCCGGAAAACTTCGTACCGCCTCAAAATCAATAACTGTTGTGTTAACTTATTAGATGAATTAAATTCAGTTTTTTTTTAAAGTTAAAAATTACACAATGATACAATAATTATCGATGCTTACTTACGGGGATTGCGTTTCATTTTATTTATACGTGTGAGAGAGATTTATTATAATTATCTTATTTTTCCTTTGGAGGGGTGCAGACATACGTTCACCGTTTATCTCATTTTCGACTGTTGGCATTTAGTGTGTAAGAAAGAGGGGCAGCATTTTATGTTTAAGAACAAAATCAAAACAATCAGCGGATTGACATTTCACTTTTTTGAATTTTTGGAATTCACTCCAGTTCAATATTATACTTATCACAATATTCCTGCAGCTCTTTCAAAAGATGAGAAATCGTTCCATACAAAATGAATGAGGAAAATAATTTTCTTCATAATTCTTTTTTTCTTTTTAATGGCTATTCTGATATTCGGGGCGGAGACAAATGCAACAAATCAAAAATCATAAAAATCGGTCCAGCTGTTCTTGAATGATAAATGGTGTAACTATCCCGACATTGTTTTATATATTAAAGATAATAAAATTTAAAAATACATTTCTTCGAATTTTAAAAACAGTTTTCAGTTTTTGGAAATGTTCAGAAATATTTCATTTGACCGAAAGCCAAAGACCATATTTTGAATGCGGAAATATTTTGACCTTCTGACAAAATACGCCCTATTTCTGAGGGGTTCATAGTTTTAGCTCTGTTTTTTTTGTGAACAGCTATTTTATTAATTATTACAAGCAATAATTGTCAGCCTGAAACACTCATTTACATTGAAAAATCATCCGAGAAAAGATACTTGCCGCCAACGGGACTTGAACCCGTGTCCTTCCGATTGCCGGTCGAATGCTCTGACCACTGAGCTATGGGGGCTTATCAAATACCCGCCAAATAATTCAATATATACTAGTGTTTCATTCAACAATTACTGCTTGTTATATTTTTTCCCACCTGAAATAGCTATTTTATATTTCTTGCTTGCGGGAATAACTCGCTGCAAACCAATTACTGAATCGAATCATATGGAAATATTTTGCGTGAACGAGGTTGGTATCAAACGGCATTTTTATGGCAGATATAAAATTATACTTATCGCTCTACCTTATTTATGCATATATTAATCATACAATGTTGCACTTTTAAGCGTGGAAGTTAATTGGCGGTTTTTATAGCGTCTAACAAATATCGCAAAATAAACCGAGTTAACAGGGTTACGAGACATTATTTCGGAATTTAAAAATAAACGTCAGTATCTATTTATTTATTTTATTATTTGGCTCGCCAACAGAAAACGCCACATTATAATCATAATTATTAATTTATTTTATATTTACAATATGGTTATAGCGATGATTCCAATTATAGGTGAGCACACCATTCATCTCATGACTATAAAGTTGTAATAACTAACTAACTAACTAACCATCACGCCGTTTCCCCGCAGGGGTAGGCAGAGAGGACGGACCGCCAAACAACTCGGTCTTGGCACACAATCTTTGCCTCACTCACATTCATACATCGTCTCATACATACTCTTCTATTATTCTGACTTTTGACATGGCCCGTCTCAAGTATCTGATTTGCTTGATCGTGCCATGTCTTCCTCGGGCGTCCCCGACTTCTTCTACCATTCACAGTTGTAATACATAATAATAAATTAAATTACTTCTTCCTTCTTGCGCTGTCCCAACTCATTGCCTAGGTAGGCTGTTGGGGTCGGCTCTTCTCGTTCTCAGGTTGTAATTTCTTCTGTTCTGGGTATCGCCTTCATCCAGGCCGTTTCTCTGAAGAATTTTGGAGCATTGAGTCATCCAGGAGTTCTTCGGTCTTCCTCTGGATGACTGTCGATGAAGCTCTATAGACATTGCCTGCCTCACTGTGTGGTCTGATGGACTCCGTCTTATGTGTCCATACCATCTCAACTGTCGTTCATCCAGCTTACTATTTATGTCTGTGACACCCAGGCTACCACGGATGCGTGAACTTTTGATCTTATCTTTTAGTGATACTCCTGCCGACCATCTTAGCATTCGCATTTCTGCTGTTTCGAGTTGCCTAGAGTAGGAGTTGTACATAGTCCAGCATTCGGAGCCATACATTATTGCGGGTCTTACAATAGTCTGGTATATCTTTCGTTTAAGTTTTATAGGCATTTTCACACAATATTCCTGTCACGGATCTGAATTTAATCCATCCCACGCCTATTCTATGGATGACATCCGCTGCACATCCTCCGTCTCTGTGGATTAGTGAGCCCAGATACTTAAATGAATCACAGTTGGCTAATGTTACTCCATCCAGTTGCATCGAAGGAGTTACAGCTGTATCTTCAAATGGCAAATACAAATATTCAGTCTTTTTCCTGCTAATTTTTAGGCCATTATCCTCCAGAATCTTTCTCCACCTTTCCAGGCTATTCTGTAAGTCACAATGATTATCGGCGATCAGTACTACATCATCTGCAAAAAGCATAGTCTTGAGAATACTGTTCATTTCTTGACATGTTAGATAATTCATGACCATTATGAATAGCAGTGGGCTGAGGACAGATCCTTGGTGTACCCCCACTTTAATTGGAAATTTTGGTGATGTCCCTGATGTGCATCTTACTTGGGTTTCAACGTTTGCATACATATCTTGTATGGAGAGTGTACCGGACGTAATTTTAAGTTTAATTATAATGTAATGTTTTGTAAATAATAAAATTAATCAGGGGTCATAGCAGTCGGTTTAAAGACAAAAGAACAACGCTTGACCCCACCTTCATCTCTGTGTACATACCTACACACTACTAAATTTCATCTCTGTGTACATACCTACACACCTCTTCTTTATTTTAAACCTTTTCCCTTTGCGTGGATTCGATCTGTGCGAATCCGTTCCTATACAAACCTTCGCGCAGATCCAATTTACGCAAAGCTCTGTCATTTACATATCTTTGTTACTTAAGATTTATCTCATGTGTATATACCTACACATTACTTATCTTACTACTTTGCATAAAATTGTGATTTGTGCAACGCCTTCTTGAGCTGTTGTACATACTTACAACATTTGCGCAAATTACAATTTTATGCAAAGCCTATTTCTATTTTTGTGCAACATTGTTTCATTTTAATTTGCACAAATTGGCTGCATTCTTCCAAATATGTCCTGAAATTGTGCAAACTCACAAATAAACGAAGTATCGGGGAAGCGGTCAGAGTAAGGCGAGATTGGACGGTGTGGCGTTTTTGCTTCGTTGGGCAAGTGCAAAACGAACCGCAGTAGCGTTTAAGGTCTCTAACGGCCAAAAATTCCTAGAACTCATCTCAGTTCGGAGAATTGAGATGAAAAAAGGGTCTAGTTTGGGCAGACTCCCGGCTCAGGGCCCTTTAAATACGGCCGATTTTGCGCTAGATCGGCAGAGCTCCAGATCTCACCACCACACCAGCATCATCTCGTCTACTCTTCTGCCTTCTCCGATCGAATCTACTTGACAAGTTGGACTTTTTCTTGGCCCTGGCTGCACCACTCACCAAGAAGACCGCATACAATTTCGAAACGCCTTTATCAAGGCGCAGGTTACCCCTCTACCCCGCTCTACCTCCCTTCTTCCCCTCGCCCTCGATCCGTTTCTCCCTGCAATTTCTCCCCATTTTCCCTCGCCTTCTCCCCATTTCTCCCTTTCTCCCTACATTTACCCCATTTTTCCCTTCTCTCTCACTTTTTCTCCCTTTTTCCCCAGGCGTCGGAACGGCCAGCCGGCAACTTCCCACTACATCGTCTGTGCGGGTGGCGACTACAGTGCCACGTCTCGTACATGGTCCTTCGAGCCGGATCACCGTCTTCACGCCTTCACGCCTTCACGTCTTCACGTCTTCACGCCTTCCAGTGACGTCCCGAGATGCCGTCCCTGCGAAGCGGTCGCCGAGCCTCGAGCTCGGACTCACAACCCGACGTGGAGCCAGTGGCAGCCCCTGCCCCTGCCGGTGCTGCCAACCCTGAGGCCAGGGCTGCCCCTGCCGGCCTACACGCTGCCGGCCCTGCGGGCCCTCACCCTGCCGGTTCTGCCGGCCCTGATGCCAGGGCTGCCCCTACCGACACACATCATGCCAGCCCTGACAGCGTACCGTCCTCGGATGCAGAGGATGACTCCACCACAACAGAGGACACCGTCAGGCAGCTCCGGAGGGCAAACCGAGTGATGAGCAGGCAGCTCGACGCACTGCTCGCATCCATCCCCACCGCGACGCAGCACCTCCCTGGCGCGCCCCCTGGTGCATACCCTGGCGCTCCTCCTGGTGCACACCCTGGCGCGCCCCCTGGTGCCTACCCCGGTGCGCCTTCTGGTGCACACCCTGGCGTGCCCCCTGGTGCATACCCTGGCGCTCCTCCTGGTGCACACCCTGGCGCGCCCCCTGGTGCCTACCCCGGTGCGCCTCCTGGTGCACACCCTGGCGTGCCCCCTGGTGCATACCCTGGCGCTCCTCCTGGTGCCTACCCCGGCGCGCCTCCTGGTGCACACCCTGGCGTGCCCCCTGGTGCATACCCTGGCGCTCCTCCTGGTGCACACCCTGGCGCGCCCCCTGGTGCATACCCTGGCGCGCCCCCTGGTGCCTACCCCGGTGCGCCTCCTGGTGCACACCCTGGCGTGCCCCCTGGTGCCTACCCCGGTGCGCCTCCTGGTGCACACCCTGGCGCGCCCCCTGGTGCCTACCCCGGTGCGCCTCCTGGTGCACACCCTGGCGCGTCCCCTGGTGCCTACCCTGGTGCGCCTCCTGGTTCACACCCTGGCGCGCCCCCTGGTGCCTACCCCGGTGCACCTCCTAGTGCACACCCTGGCGCCCCCCCTGGTGCATACCCTGGCGCTCCACCTGGTCCACACCCCGGTGCGCCTCCTGGTGCACACCCTGGCGCTCCTCCTGGTGCACACCCTGGCGCTCCTCCTGGTGCACACCCTGGCGCGCCCCTTGCTGCACAACCTGGCGCGGCTCCTGGTCCACACCCTGGCGTGCACCCTTCTGCGCTCCCTGGCACCTATCCTGGGGCGCGTCCTGACGTCCACCCTGCGGCGCAACCAGCGGTGCAGCCTGGCGCTTACGATGGTGCCTACCATGGCGAACCGTCTGCCTCCCAACCACAGCTCGTCGCAACACCCCAGGGTTTCTCACCGCTGTTCCCTCCGCAGCCGACCGCCGACGAGACTGCCCGACACACTGGTGAGTGGGTCCGTCAAATTGGCACCATGCTGGCTGACGCCATCCGCTCCACGCGCGACCAGGATAGCCCCCGCCCCTCAGTAGATGACAACATCCGGTTGACCGCTCTCGTCGCCCGGCAGTCTACCGCCAAGGACCTCCCCACCTTCTCCGGGGACCCCCTCGAATGGCCAGCCTGGATCGCTCAGTATGAGCAATCCACCGCAACCTGCAAGCTAACCACGAGCGAAAACCTCATCAGGTTGCAGCGGGCGCTGAAAGGGAAAGCCAGGGAGAATGTTTACTCCCTCCTGCTGAACCCGGAGTGCGTCCCTCAGATCGTGGCAACCTTGGAGGAGCGGTACGGGGGCTCTGGGTCCATCGCAAACCTCATGCTGGACAAGGTGAAGAAGCTGCCCTTCCTGCAAGCGGAAGCCACCCTGGAGGACATTGCCGATTTTTCCGGCACCGTGCAGAATCTGGTGACTTCCCTGCGGGAGCTGAGGACTGGGGGCTATCTTACCAACCCCACCCTGCTGGCCGACATCACCGCTAAGATGCCATGCACCCTGAGGATGGCCTGGCTGCTGGAGCTGCGTCACCTGGGCCAGACGACGCAGTCCACGATCATTCAGCTAGCAGCGTTCCTGAGGAGTGTTGCCGGCATGATCCCGGTCAGCGGGATGGTGGATCCCCTGCGGTCCGGCAGAGGGCGCCGGGAGCACGTACTGGCCAGTGCGGCGGATATGCCATCAGGAGGAGCGGTCAACCGCCCACCACCACCGGCAGGGAAGAAAAAAGTGAACAGTGACAGTAGGAAAAACAGTGCGTGTGCTCAGTGCGGGGAGCAGCATAAAACCCGGGAGTGCCCCGAGTTCATTACGAAATCACTTACCCTCCGGTGGGAGACGGTGCGCGCGTGCAACCTGTGTCGAAAGTGCCTGGAGCCTCACCACTCCAAGGATTGTAAAGAGAAAGTGTGGTGTGGTGTGGGTGAGTGTCGTTACCCGCATCATCGTTTGCTCCACCGGGAGAGCAATGTGAACGGTGAGGTGAATATCTGACGCCAAACAACGGACTGCCGGGTGTTGTTGGCGGTAGTGCCGATCGTGTTGCGGGGCCCCACCGGAGGGGAAGTGTCATCGTTCGCCCTGTTGGATTCTGGTTCCACCATAACCCTCATCGACGCTGACACCGCGACGCAGATCGGCGCCCATGGCCCGGTCCAACACCTGCGGCTGCATGGAGCGAAGGGATTGTGTACCTCCGACGCCCACTCCCAACGCGTGAAGTTGGTGGTCCGGGGCACTGGTCTGGAGACCACGTTCACCATCACCGCCAACACCGTAGCTGACCTGAGCCTGCCGGAGCAGCGCGTTCCTGGACGACGCGTCACCCCGAAACTCTTGATCGGGCAAGATAATGCCCATCTTATCATAACAAGAGAGGTCCGTGAGAATAACACTACCCGCATAGTGTCACGGACTGCTTTGGGGTGGGTCGCTCACGGAGGATCAAACGCCAACAATGACGGGCCAGCTACCACACTGGCCCTCCAGTCGGAGACCGCCGCAGATGCTCGCCTGAGGGAGTTGGTAAAATCCAACTTTGCCGTCGACTCCCTCGGCGTTACGTCTGCGGCGAGAGTCAATGCCATGGACGCCAAAGCTATGGCGTTAATGGAGCAAACCACCCGCCCCCTCACAACTGGGCGGTGGGAAACTGGTCTCCTCTGGAGACACCCCGACGCCACACTGCCCGACAATCGGCAGTGCGCGCTGAAGCGGCTCCAGTCCCTCGAGAGGAAGCTGGCTGCGGACACCAATCTGGCAGCGGCATACACCGACAAGATGGCCCAACTTGTCGCCAAAGGGTACGCCAGACGCCTCTCCCCAGATGAAGCGTCGCTCCCTGCCCCGCGAAAGTGGTATCTTCCCCACTTCGCTGTCACCAACCCGAACAAACCAGGGAAGATAAGGGTGGTGTTCGACGCCGCCAGCCGATGTAGAGGGACATCGCTCAACGACCAACTCCTGACTGGCCCCGACCTGCTGTCCTCTCTCCTGGGCAACATCCTCCGCTTCCGGGAAGGCAGCATCGCTATTGCTGCCGATATCCAGGAGATGTTCCTGCGGATACAAATCCGGAAAGAGGACCAGCCCTCTCAACTCTACCTGTGGAGGTCGCCTGACAAGAGGGAACCAGACACCTACCAGCTGGCGTCCATGATGTTTGGGGCGACCTGCTCGCCCAGCAGTGCCCAGTACGTGCGGGACAGGGTGGCCGGACAGTACGAAGACCAGTACCCGGCCGCCGCAGCAGCCATTCGTTCAAGGTTCTACATGGACGACTACTTGGACGCGGTGGAGAGCCCTGACGATGCTGCTGCCCTAGTCCGCGACGTAAGGTCCCTCCTTGCAAAGGGAGGGTTCCACCTTACCAACTGGGCCTCAAACAGCCAGGACGCGCTGGCCGGAGTACCCCCTGGTGACCGCGCCACCTCCACGGTAGCCATCAACAGCGGGTGCAGCGAGACTGAGAGGGTCCTAGGGCTGGTGTGGGACCCATCCACCGACCGCTTCATCTACACCTTCCTGGAGACTGTCAGCCCCGAAGAAGCCACGTGGCCAACAAAGCGGCAGCTACTCTCCATTGTCATGAAGATCTTCGACCCGGTGGGCTTCGTCGCCTGCCTCACTATTCGGTCGAAGATCCTGCTGCAAGCCGTGTGGCGTTCTACCGTTGGATGGGACGACTTCATAACTCCGGAGCACGCCGAACGCTGGAGAGATTGGATGAGCCTGCTCCAGGAGAGCAGCGTCTCCATCCCACGACAGTCACTACAACGGAAGACGAGCAGCGTGACCCTGCATGTCTTCTGCGACGCCTCGGAGCAAGCCTGCTGTGCCGTCGCCTACTTCGTGGAGGAGGTGCAGGGCGCTCTACAAGCCACCTTCATTGCCAGCAAATGCAAGGTGGCGCCTCTGAAGCCGCTATCCATACCCCGCCTTGAGCTGCAATCCGCACTCATGGCGGCTAGATTGGCCAGAACCATCCGGTTGGAGAGCCAAGCGCAGATAGCGTCAACCATTTTCTGGACGGACTCAACCACAGTGCTGTGCTGGTTGCGCACGGACCCGCGCAACTACTCTGCTTTCGTGTCCAACAGGTTGGGCGAGATAGACGAACTCACCTCCATAGCCAATTGGAGGTGGGTCCCTACCAAGCAAAACCCGGCCGACATTGGTACCCGGGACTTGGAACTGCCCGACCTGTCTCTCCAGGGAAGATGGTTCCGCGGCCCCGCTTTCCTCATCACACCGGAGAGCGACTGGCCTAAGGAGCGGACCCTCACCAAGCCGGACGACCAGACCCTCGAGACCAGACCTCAGCACTTCGTCGGCCACATCACCACAGCTGGAGAGGCGCTACCTCTGGTCGAGAGGTTCTCTTCCTGGCACCGGCTGATCCGCGCTACAGCGTGGATGCTGCGTTTTGTCAGGCGCTGTCGGATGGGCCCGAACCGACCCGCCGAGTTCACGCTACGCGCAGACGAGCTGAGGGAGGCCGAGCGCAGATGGGTGAGGAGGTCCCAAGAAGACGCCTTCTCCACCGACCTGCACAACATTAGGCTCGGCCAGGCCCTACCTGCCGCCAGTCGCCTTGTCAGTCTGGCCCCCTTCCTTGGTCCTGATGACGTCTTGCGGATGGGCTCGCGGCTGAGAAAGCTCACCGGAACAACAAGCGTGGCGAAGACCCCCGTGATCCTGGATGGCGCCGACCCATATGCCCGGCTGCTGATCCGCCACTACCACGAGAAGGCGGACCATCCAAGCACGGAGAAAACAGTAGCCGAGATCCGGTGCAGCTTCTTCATCTTGCGACTCCGCACCGTCAGCAGGAAGATAAGCCATCACTGCCCTACCTGCCACCTACGACGAAGCAAACCCTCTCCACCACTGATGGGGACACTGCCGCCGTCCCGCCTGGCACACCACTCCCGCCCCTTCACACACTGTGGGCTAGACTTCTTCGGGCCGATGGAGGTCACAGTCGGCAGACACCGAGAAAAGCGCTATGGAGCACTGTTCACCTGCCTCTCCACCCGCGCCATCCACCTAGAGCTGGTGGCCTCACTGTCTACCGACTCAGCCATCATGGCTGTTCAACGGATGACCGCCCGAAGAGGTCAACCCGCGGTGCTGTACTCAGATAACGGGACGAACTTCCGTGGTGCCGACAAAGAAATACGAGATGCGGTGGAATCCCTGCAGCAGGATGCCAGGATGTCAGACACCACTGCCACCAAGGGCGTAGAGTGGCACTTCAACACCCCCCTCAGTCCCCACATGGGGGGAGCCTGGGAAAGGTTAATCCGCTCAGTTAAACAAGCTCTGAGCGCCACCTTAAGGGAAAGGGCGCCAAGGGAGGAAACCCTGCGCACGGCACTGGCAGAGGCTGAGTTCGTGGTCAACAGTCGGCCACTGACTCACATCTCTGTCGACCCACGAGACGAGGAGCCCTTGACCCCCAACCACTTCCTACTGGGGTCTGCAGGAAACCGCCCACATCTATCGCTCTACGACAACAAGGAGGAGGAGGTATGTCTCCGCCGACAGTGGCGAATCAGCCAACAACTGGCGGACATGTTCTGGAGGCGGTGGCTCCGCGAATACCTCCCCACCTTGGCCGCCCGACAGAAGTGGCACCACCCAGCTGACCCCCTCAAGGCCGGTGACCTGGTGGTCATCATGGACCCCGCGCTACCACGCAACAGCTGGCCGCGCGGGCGAATCATCGAGGCCATCCCTGCTGCTGATGGCCAAGTGAGGACCGCCCGGGTCCAGACAGCCACGGGGACTTACACCCGTCCTGCTGTGAAACTGGCCGTCATCATCCCCGGACCAGCACCAGCACCAACCTCGACCACACCCGGACCAAGGACCCAACAGCCCAGGGGAACCGGACGTCGAGGACGCCGCCGACCTGTACGTCCTAACAGCTAGGCGCAGCCGTGACTGCACCGGGGGGAGAATGTACCGGACGTAATTTTAAGTTTAATTATAATGTAATGTTTTGTAAATAATAAAATTAATCAGGGGTCATAGCAGTCGGTTTAAAGACAAAAGAACAACGCTTGACCCCACCTTCATCTCTGTGTACATACCTACACACTACTAAATTTCATCTCTGTGTACATACCTACACACCTCTTCTTTATTTTAAACCTTTTCCCTTTGCGTGGATTCGATCTGTGCGAATCCGTTCCTATACAAACCTTCGCGCAGATCCAATTTACGCAAAGCTCTGTCATTTACATATCTTTGTTACTTAAGATTTATCTCATGTGTATATACCTACACATTACTTATCTTACTACTTTGCATAAAATTGTGATTTGTGCAACGCCTTCTTGAGCTGTTGTACATACTTACAACATTTGCGCAAATTACAATTTTATGCAAAGCCTATTTCTATTTTTGTGCAACATTGTTTCATTTTAATTTGCACAAATTGGCTGCATTCTTCCAAATATGTCCTGAAATTGTGCAAACTCACAAATAAACGAAGTATCGGGGAAGCGGTCAGAGTAAGGCGAGATTGGACGGTGTGGCGTTTTTGCTTCGTTGGGCAAGTGCAAAACGAACCGCAGTAGCGTTTAAGGTCTCTAACGGCCAAAAATTCCTAGAACTCATCTCAGTTCGGAGAATTGAGATGAAAAAAGGGTCTAGTTTGGGCAGACTCCCGGCTCAGGGCCCTTTAAATACGGCCGATTTTGCGCTAGATCGGCAGAGCTCCAGATCTCACCACCACACCAGCATCATCTCGTCTACTCTTCTGCCTTCTCCGATCGAATCTACTTGACAAGTTGGACTTTTTCTTGGCCCTGGCTGCACCACTCACCAAGAAGACCGCATACAATTTCGAAACGCCTTTATCAAGGCGCAGGTTACCCCTCTACCCCGCTCTACCTCCCTTCTTCCCCTCGCCCTCGATCCGTTTCTCCCTGCAATTTCTCCCCATTTTCCCTCGCCTTCTCCCCATTTCTCCCTTTCTCCCTACATTTACCCCATTTTTCCCTTCTCTCTCACTTTTTCTCCCTTTTTCCCCAGGCGTCGGAACGGCCAGCCGGCAACTTCCCACTACATCGTCTGTGCGGGTGGCGACTACAGTGCCACGTCTCGTACAGAGAGCACATATCCTTCTGGTACATTGTGGGCTCTCAATTCCGCCCATATCAGGCTTCGGGGAACCCTGTCAAATGCTTTTTTCAATAAATTAAATTACTAGTAGGTACATAAAACAAGGAGGATCAAAATCAAATATTAGTAAATACACACATACACATTTACGTATATATGTACACATACATATATATGCATACATGTGCACGCCCTATGCTTATATATGCATACGTGTACATACACACACGCGCACACACATTTACATTTATACACATATTATAGAGCCAATGCGTAAGTAGGTGATTGATCAGAATGATACATCACTTTTGGCTCTCCAACCCCTGGTGGGTCTTGGCCTCCTCAAGAGTCTTCCTCCACACATCTCGGTTTTGTGCCAGCTCTCTCCAGTTTAGATTTAGAAGCTCCAAGGTAGATATGTCTTTGAAGACGTTGTCGCTCCATCTTAATCTTGGGCCTTCCCAAGCTCCTTCGCCCTATTGGTCTTCAGTTCAGCAGGGACTTTGGTGCTTTGGTGCTTTGGTGCCACCGAAGTCTTCCCAGTTTTATAAATTTTGTGACGTTTAGCTCCTTAAATAGAGTATAGAGCTCATTATTGTAACGCCTGCGGCAAAATCCAGCTTGTAATACAATAATTACAAAGAAGCTCTAAGTGAGGAGATCGTCAGGTATATGTAAGTATAAGTTCCTTCTGAAGGTAGTGATTGAATTCTAAAATACATCTAAGTCTTCTTGTTCAATATTATGCATGTAGCACAGCTTGCCTCAATTGATCTAATAGTACTGAATATTTAAATAATAAAAATACTAGGCACGATCAGACAAATTCAAAATATTTTTTATTAAGGCAGGATAGTGAAAATATTATTTCACGTTTTCTAAGATAAAAACAAAAAAAATTAAATTGGTTTATAAATATGACACATTATGTATTTCATAATATTTCCACGTATATTTACAACAACTTCGACATTATAAGCCTCACTGTTCGAGTTTTGAATTTTGTACAGTACTGTACCAGATTTTGGCCTTCTGATTTTGTCATTTGACGAATACTCGTATAAAAGGGAGTTTCGGGTAAATCATTTTAAAAATATCGTTGCCTGTGTAGTTGTTTAATGAGTGGATCAAAAACAATTTTATAATAATGTTAGGAAGCTGAAGAATGAAACAAAAACAGAAAATAAACATTGTTGAATTGAATTGCGAGTTTGAGGGCCAATTTTTTCAGAGAACTTGAAAATTAACGTTGAAATTTGATGAATTCTTCAAATTCTGTGAAACAATCCTTCCGAAATTTTAAAGCCTCAGGCCTCGGGCCTTTTTTGTTGGAAGGTAAAAATATTTCCGGTTTACAATAAAATCCAAATAAATGGAATATTTCGAACGCATCCGAAAACTAAAAACTGTTTCTGGAAGGTGATGAACTACGCTTTCTATTTTTTTTATTTTAGAAAAAATTTAAAAGATATAATTTTATAAATATTTTGAATGCAAACATAAAAATGTTTTAAAGATGGCTCCCTTCATGTTTTTTTCTAACTAAAATTACTGATTACTGGAAAAAAAAACACACACACACACATTTTTAATGGGCACTCTCTTGCCGTTTCATGTAAAAATAATTAATAAAAATTTCATAACCCTTATTTAAATTGCGGTCGTAAACTTTGTATTCATAAATGTATACATTTTAATTATTTTGCCGTTAGCTTTTAATATAAAGCGTGATGTTTTCTCTTTGTAACACCATTTAGATCATATTTCTAGCCATGAAAGTAAGGGAGACACAACGATGTCTATGAGACCTATAAATTGATGCGCTCAGCGGATGAGTGGCCCAACCCACATCAGCGAAAACATCAATAGATATTATTTTAGGTGATCGGCCAATTCAAAATGAAACCAACACAGAACTACCTCAGAAAGGTCATTAAGAGTGATGATAAAAAAATGATTTTTTTTTATTTTTTTTATTTTTTTTTTTATCTATAATAAAATATATTTACAATGGTTTTATTTGTATGCCTGTCTCACTAGGGTATACCTGTGTCGAGACAGGCGTACATAAATGAATATAGTAGTTACAAGGATATTTCAGGTAAAATACATATTATGAATAGAATTAGAACAGAAGGGTGATTGGAAGGGTGGTAAATCTTTTAAAGAGAGTTATTTTATAAATGTTGGAGATGGAGTAATGAAATAAATTCTGCCTAGTCTATTTATAGGTTAAATTTGACAGGATTCCATTATTTTCGTTTGTTTTATATGGGTTAGGTTGTATGTGAATAGTTATTTCTGTCTATGTGTGATTTATTTTACAGATATGTGTGATAGTGTGGCGTCCAATACTTATAATCCATTTTTTAATATCTTGTTTGAATTTTGTAAAGGAGTTACTTTGTCTGATCGTAGTTGGTAGTGTATTGTATAGTTTGCAAGCTATGTATTTAGAGTGTTTTTGCCCGAAGGTGGTTTTGAAAAAAGGAGTTTGGAGAAGTTCGTTGTTTTTGCTCGGGTATTGTGTATTGTTTGTGTAGCTTTGTATGGTGTTTTGTTGTTTTTGTGTAAATTAAGTAATATGGATCTTGAGTAGAGCTGTTTTATGTCCATAACGTTGAAGGAATTGAAGATAGTATCAGTGCTGGTAGTAAGCGGCATTTTAAGAATTATTTTTATGATTAGTTTTTGTGCTTTCATGATGGGATCAAGGGCATTGAAATATGCATTACCCCAGGCTAGAATTCCGTATTCGATGTGAGATTGGCACAATGAGTAATATACTGTTTTTAAAAGTTTTAGGTTAAGGAAATTGCGTGTTTGTTTGAAAAAGTATATAGATTTTCGGATTTTTTTTGTAGTATTATGAATATGTTGCTTCCAATTCAGGTGTGTATCGAAGGTTACTCCTAAATATTTGATAATGTTTACTTGCTCTAGGCATGGGCAGTCACAGTTCCGGTTTAGAGATGAATTTTTACATTTGTGTATTTTTAATGGCGGGGCTGGGTTTGACTTTGGGATATTGGTGAGACTAGACAGTAAGTATTTGGTTTTCTGCACATTTAGAGTTAATATGTTCGAGTCAAGCCAATATTTTACCTGTTGAATTCCTTCCTCCGCTTTGGAATATGCGGTAAGCCAATCTTTTGCTTGGAAGAGTAGGACAGTGTCATCGGCGAAACTGACAATAGTGGCATCGATATCTAGGTTGCATAACTCGTTAATATATATTAGGAAGAGCGTTGGACCTATAACACTGCCTTGAGGGACCCCGTAACTAATGGGCAAATTCTGGCTCTTTGTGGTATTTAGTTTAACGCATTGGGATCTGTCAGATAAGAAGCCGGAGAGGAGGCCTAATTCTTTGTTCCTAATACCTATATTAAACATTTTGCGTTTTAGTTTGCTGTGTGAGATTGTATCAAATGCTTTACATAGGTCGAGAAATACCGATAGACATTTCAAGCCCTTATCCAGGTGGCCAGAAATATGGTCAGTGACCGTGGCTATAGCATCATTGGTGCTTTTATGTTTTCTGAATCCAAATTGCCGCGGTGATATTAAGTTATTGGTTTCCAGATATTCCATGAGACTATTATTTTAGGTTAAATAGGTTAAGTTAGGTTAGGGTTACCGGCTATTTTAAAATTATTTGTTCATAGTTTTAATGACGTTTCTGAGGTGGTTCTGAGTTGGTTTCATTCTGAGTTGGCATGGAACTCATATTTTTATATATTTTTGTCATATAATATGAAGCCACATTGGCCCAATTTTAGTTTTCACAGATTTCGAAGGATCTTTGAATTAGTGAAAACTAAAATTAGGCCACTGTAGCTTCATAGATATGACAAAAATATACATAAATTATGTTTTCGCCGATTAAGAATTTTGTGGGTTGGTCCACTCTTCCGCTGAGCGCCTCAATTAGCCTGAAGGGTTAACGGAATTGATAAAGGCCGCTACGATTTCAGCGTCCTTGGGCAATTGCGGAGTAAGATGTTACTGCTTTTTGAAACTTTCGATATTATGTGTGCAAAAATACATTAATATAACAAACGCGTAATATTTAAAATGGTCTGTCTGTACACACCTTCTGGACAAAAACTGAAATATACCTACCATGTATATGAACACACTATCCCGATGGCTCTCCCAGCAGGAAAACGTTATACGATGGGCATGTACGTACTCCCAACCGATATACTTTCGATCAGGAGTAAGGCAAGATCAGGTGTATGTCCCCAATCGTCCCCCAATGTCCCAAATCGCCTAGACACCAGATAATGTGTCTAAATCACATTAGCTATGCGGACGTCATGATTCTCCTAGCTCCATCGATCAAGGGGTTGAGAACACTATTAAAAATCTGCGAAGAATACGCAAATGACCACAACATTATGTACAACCCCAAGAAGACGGAACTAATCGCATTCCACCATGGAAAAAATCCCGAGAAGATGCTCCCCGTCAACTCAATGAGGAAAACATAAGCACGTCTACGAATGTAAAATACTTAGGTCACATAATCACTGAAGACCTCTCGGATGATGGTGATATTTAACGACAGAGGAGAAGTATCGGTGTATTGTCCAATATGATTGCCCGAAGATTCTTCCAATGCAGTAACCACGTAAAAAAAAACATTGTTCAATGCATTTTGCACTGGTCTACTATACACGTGTAAAACATGTTGTCACTACCGAACCACCTCGATGGAACGACTCCGGATCCAATATAACAATGCATGCAGAATTATATTTGGATTCAGAAGATATAGCAGTGCATCGACAATGTTTACGGAAATACGATTGCACGGATTCGCCGGTCTGATGAGACACCGGGTCACTGGAGCCAGGATGCGGCTAATGGCCTCCGACAACACATTGGTGACCGCAGCCTTCCAGCAGCAAGCGCCACTCCTGAGTGAGCGATGGGCCCGAGCGCACTCAAGACCACGCCTTGCATGGATTATTTATTTTTGTTACCTATTATTAATTTTTTTTTTCCTATTTATTTATGTCTTTACCGTGTACAAATATAAATATGTATAACTATATGGGACGTGTTGGTTTGCACTTTCCTCCCCACATCCTGGAATAAAGAATTATTATTATTATTATAAAAGTTTTGCAAGGTCCACAACAAAATTATTTTCATCCATAATAATTGCACACCCTCGTGAGGTTGCACTAAAAACATAATTTCAGCCAAAGCAACATGTCCGCCGAACTGCGTTCTACGGTAATGCACCCGTCTGCAGCTAAATCAGCAATTTAAATTAATTATTCTGTCGGTAAGGCGACTTGTTTGAACTCTGCGGTACCTACCGCTGCAGTACCTACCTACCTACCTGGTGACTGGGGACTGGGGACAGAGAGGGTAAAGCTGGGATCATGCTTTTATAAAGATGCTCATAATTCATAATATGTATTATCTTATATTGACAGCATTGCTTATTTGATCATCGCCTTTATGACCGACCAATAATTGAACACTAGCTTTTGCCCGTTACAGGCAATTAACGAGTTAACCACTCAGGTATTTTGCGATTATTCAAGTTTTATGTCTTAAACGAACTGTCAGATTTATGAAAACTTTGTGTTATTTCCGTTACGCAATTAAAGCTCTATAAATTAAATATTTCTAAACATAGCCGAATACTAAAAACTGTTTTTGAAAGTTTATGAAATGAGCTTTCGAGGTGTTATATTATAAATAAATATTAACAGTTTTAAATATTAAAATTTAGAATGCAAACATAAAAAAAATGTAAAAATTACACACGTGATGTTTTTTATGTGAAAACTGTACTAAAATCATGCAAAAAAAAACTTATTATATTGTATAAATGTACAATGAACAATTTTCTCACCTCACTTTTTTAACATTTCATACAATAATATTTAATAAAAAATTAACAATGTCTAGTGGCAAGTAGGTTATTTGGCGGGTGAAAACTGTTTCTACAAAATAAGTTTTTTTATGCCCTTCTATAGACAACTTTGAATAGAGATGTGAAGCTTGATTCAATATGGATCTTCTACTTTTTGTTTAAGGGTTGTCACTAGAACAATAACAGAGTTATATCGATTTCTGTGATTAGCGTGAAAACACTTGACTGCTATTGTTATATACTGTCGTGTAAACACGCTTATGGGTCGGAGTGAAGCGATTTGACGTGTGAACGTGGACGAAGCGAGGAGTGCGTGTTTAATTAAATTGCTCCATTTATGCACGTTACAAGCCAACTACTGGATAATAAATAAAAAATTTCAATTTCAATGAAAGTCATTGATGTAAAATACCAAGATACGTCCAAAGAATGGGTTGTTTAAAAAAAATTTACAATACATCAAATATTTAAAGATCATTTTCAAATTCTGTGAATGTTCTGATCTAGTTCTGTGATTTTTTCAGTTTTATGAAGCAACTGGCCTACAATAATATAATAACAGAACTTACACAGAACGTGAAAATTAATTTTAAATATTTGATGAATTGTTAATTTTTTTTGAAACAACCCATCCTTGGCTAAGCTTAACTTCTGCTTTTGACCCGTTATATTAGGATGGTCGGTGGGGCACGCGCGGCACTGCGATTCGTAACTGGAAGATCGGTCGTATTTTTTTAAGTGTAGGTAGCTTGATTTCTTGCAATAATTTTAAAAAAATATATCAATTACATCTTAAAATAACGTAGACCGTGATAAATATAAACAAAACAAAAGAAAGAAAGAACAACCGGAATGAAAGTGAAAAAAAAAAAAAAAAAAAAAAAAAAAAATATATATATATATATATATATATATATATATATATATATATATATATATATATATATATGTATATATATATGTATATACCACACACTTCAGGGGTAGGAAGTCATTGAGTCAAAGATGGTCACGTTGGATGATAAATGGGAAGGGCTTAAAGATAAATCAGGCATTCAATCAAAACATTTCTTTCAATCTGAAGACGGCGATAGCATTTCCGTGGCGCGAACCTCACTGTCTCATCTCAAATGCACATTGGTTTTGAAATCTCCGAAAACCACCACTGAAACAGAAAATGATTGGGACGATAACAATTTGGAACCTCTTACAAATTACAAAATATAAAAATGAATTCTACAAAAAATGAAAAAAAAAAAAACAAAAATTTTGTTTTTATATTTCAAAATACAAAAAGAAAAAAAAAGAAACGAATTTGCGCATTTCTGATATTTACAGTAATTCTGATGACTAATCCTTAAATGACGAATCTCCAACGTCTTTTCAAGTCTCAAAATTACCAGCAGAAGCATGCCATGAAACTGGTACTATCTTTGCCGCTGTCTTACCAAAAAGATATAATTATTAATTAAATAATTATGTTAATTATTTATTTAATATCAATATACCAAAAGATATGAATATTAATTAAATAATTATAAAAATCGTGAATGACATAGCAGACGTGCAACTTGAAGACATTATCAAGAAGTTGGAAGCGCCAGAAAAAAGGATTGATGGATGTAATATGTTCACATGATTTTCGGCGAATTTTGAAGTAACCGAAGAGAAATAATTAACATAAATGACCAAGAAGTGTACTGATTACTAATAAGCATTGGTTGATTTCGTATTTCGTTCATCTATCAGTGTTTATTGATGTTTGTATACACTTAAATTAGACGAGTTGCACCCGCGATAATTTGATGTTGCACCCGTGATTGCTTGAAAAGCTAATAATTCATTGCTTGTTTTTGTTTTCTATATATTTTTTTTATTTGATTAGTTTAACGCCTTACGAAATATCAAGGCATGACATAATAAATGTTTCACAATTAACAGACTTTTGTGTTTTTGTCTTATGATCTGGAAAGGGTAGGCCAAATTGGTTGCACCGGCGATCGCCCTTTGAACCTCCCTCCTGACTGTTTAAATATTTCAATAATATTCTTATAAACTAATAAAAAGTGAACATGTCAAAATGTAGCTCTTTCAAGAGTTTCATTAAAAATGTTTTTTTTTATTATTAAGAAGCTTTACATGCGCCTAAATGTTGCACCCGCGACAATGGAATCACCCTAGAGTCATTGTCAACAGCGTTGTAAATGATTTGAACAGGAATTTTTGATCGGATATATATTTCCTCTATCTTCTAGTGTTGACAACTTTTAAAATGCTGCTACGTCTTATGCTTCATAACCTTTTTGATTTTTTTCTCTTTTTTTAACTATTACTTTATATTGCGTATTCCAAATCACTGATCCAAATTCTAATAGTGAGCTAAAAAATGATTTATCTTTAAAAAAACGATTAAATTAAACCCACTTGAGGTTAAGAGCATTAAAGAGTCTTCTACTGATAGATAAATACGAAACCAAAGACTGTTTGTAAAAAAAACTAAGATAGTTATAGGTTTAAAATATAATCCAAAACTATTAATTAAAATTTACTATCTCGAGTGATGAACGCGTACCTACTCTGCACGATTAATTAATTAATTAGTATTAACGAGTATCTATAAAAAATGTCCAGTAATCAGAAAAAAGGGAAATATACACGTAGACAATATACATTGTCTGACCACAGTAATAATGAATGAAAGGTTTGTTTCGTTTTAGTTATGTTAGGTTGAGTTTATTTGCGTTTGACAATACCATTGTTTTTTTTATAATGTGTAAAGTATGAGTATTTTTTGTGTGTACAGCAAGGCGCCTTACATCGCATCGTTTATCACACATATAACTTGTAAAATAACTGAAACAAACGTGTTTATGATAATTTTTGGAGCATACTTTGCGATTTTTTTCTATCGAGGGAATTTATATAATTTGCGTTTCGGTGCCGGAAATGTCTAGATATTATTTTCAAGAATAACATATATTTTTTTAAGAGCTTTAAAACTTAACGTGTTTAAGGGAGATATGTAAGAAATCGGTAGAAAATCTGGTTGCGCGGGCCCTTAAGTTAACATACCATCTTATATAAACGATCCCAATCTTAATATTAGGTTCTTACATATGAAATTGGCGTTTTGTATGGGAGGAACATAAAGTCGATTTTTTTAATATAATATATTTATTTAATCAAAGTATGTACCATTGCTATCTATGCACTTTTGCCATCTCATAGGTTGTTCATCGATCCCTTTACTAAAAAAACCATTCGGACGGTAATCAATAAAATCTTTAAAGGCGGTTTGGACTGCCCCATCGGAGTTGAATTTTTTCCCTTGCAAGAAGTTATCCAAATTTCGAAAAAAATGGTAATCTGTTGGGGCAAGGTCCGGAGAGTACGGTGGATGTCTTAGACATTCCAATTGAAGCTCCACTAATTATTAATAATTACATAAAGCAGCAGTGACCTAGAGCGATTAACCAGCCTCGGTTGTTTAGCAGCTAGCTTTTCCATCATGGTTTGCAGTTGCTGACAATAGACATCTGCCGTAATTTTCTTCATGAATTCAACTTGAAAATTAATTTGTCCGCGGCTCGCAGTTGAGCAGCCCACGTTCTCCATAAAGCCCACAGTTTATGGATCAGACGCTTGTCTGCCCGCCTCAATGCAAATACTTAAGATATTTACGATAAACAAAAATTGCTTATGGTAAGTGAGTGGATAGGTACTTACTTATCGTCTGCAGAATCCTCCATATAGGATACCTACTCAGCATATTCATATTAATATTATGAAATATTTCACATATAATTTACTTTTAATTTTCATTCATACTAATATTATGAAATATTTAAAAATATTAATTTCTCTTAATTTTCATTCATGTTATGAAATATTTGACATAACCATTTCTTTTAATTTTCATTAATATTAATATTATGAAAAATAATCGAAGGAAATGGCTATTAGATACTGAAGATTTATATTGATGCCGTACCGTAGCCCTTGTATTCTTTATTGGATTTATATTGATGCCGTACCGTAGCCCTTGTATTCTTTATTGGAATTCAATTTCGTGGAAAATCATTTTATGAAACTATTTTATTTGTTGATTATATTAATTTGTTCATACTAAATTAATTTGTAGGTACTTGTTTATTATATAAGGCTTATGGTGCTTTTTAAACTACATACCCACTAGTCCGTAATTTAAACAATTTATCTAATTGTTATTTTAGCATTAACATTATACAAATACACTGTTTGAAAATCTACCAAGTTATTACATAAAATGTTGTCATTATGTACCTGCTGACAAACTACATGAGTAGTTTAACGGGTTTAAATGTTAATAAAAATATAAAAATAATAATTTATTTTAATTTTCATTCATATTAATATTTCGAAATATTTCACATAATAATCCCTTTTAATTTTCATTCATCTTATGAAACATTTCACATATTAATTTAGTTTAATTTTTATTCGTGCTTAATATCAATACATAGTATAAAATGAAGTCGCTCAAAATGTATGTGGGCATAGATCTTTTAAACTACGCAACGGATTTTCATGCAGTTTTCACCAATAGATAGAGTGATTCAAGAGGAAGGTTTATATGTATAATACATGCTTATTATAGTAGAGTCATTACATCATCATTACATAGTATAAAATGAAGTCGCTCAAAATGTATGTGCGCATAGATCTTTTAAACTACGCAACGGATTTTCATGCAGTTTTCACCAATAGATAGAGTGGTTCAAGAGGAAGGTTTATATGTATAATACATTCTTACTATAGTAGAGAAAAGCCGAGAAATTCAAATATTCAAATATTCAATTTAGGCAGCGGGCAGCGGGCAGCTGGCAAGCGGGTGGTGTGGATTTTATAAAGGTTGGGTAATCGCGTTGTGTTTCGTTAGCCACAGTCCGGGTCTGCTAGTTATGAAATATTTCAGGTATTAATTAATTTTAATTTTCACATAAACTTCAACTTTTCATTTTATTTAAGACATCGATAAACGACTCGATCTTGACACAGACATCTTTCTTCAATATTCTTCTGCTATTCTGACTCTTAACGTGGCCTTACTCAAGTATATTATTCACTTGATCGTGCCATGTATTCCTTGGGCCTTTTCGGAACTTTGAACATCATTTAAAGAGATATTTTTAGCAATAAGTACGTAGGTGTATCGATGTTTTTCAAATACAAATGAAATCATTACAATTATTAACCAGTAAAATAATCAAATATTTGTTATTTTTCTTAGGGAAATTATTTTCCTCAGGGGTCCGGGCTGTGGGGTGTAACTAATTATTATACACCTATTATTGTAATTTTTATAAGCTTCTTTCGCAGATTGGCAATTTTAAGCAATTATCGCACCATAGACCAGACTGCCCGGACCCTTTGTGATTTTTTAAAATTATTTGAGAAAACATACCTGCATACACATAATTGCTGGAATGCCCATTTTAAAATTTAGAAAACGTAAGAATTTGTTTTGTATTCTTTCAATAGCTTGTAAATGTATACCTACTATAATGTGGATTCCCGATGGGAGAATTGTACTCAAGTTGACTTGTAACATAGGCAAAATATAACAGTTTAATACACTTTATATTGTTAAAATTTCTAGTTAGCGTAGTTATAAATCCCAACATTTTTAAGCCCTTATTAGAGATTTCTGTTATTTGGTTAACAAATTAAAGATTTGATTGAAAAGTTATGCCTAAGTCTTTATTTTGTGTTAATGTCTGAAGAGCATTGTTATCTGTAATTAAATATCACTGGACTTTTTATCCGAGAAAATCTAATTATTTGACATTTTGAGATATTTAGGTAAAGTCTATTTTCATTATACCAAATTAATAATTTATTGATATTATCTGGAAGAATGTTGTAATGGTGAATATTATAAATAATTCTAAAAATGTTGAGGTCATCAGCAAAAAGTAAAATGATTACATCATAAAATATTTTTGTAAGATCATTTATAAACAAGATAAATAAGATTGGACCAAGGTGTGAACCCTGTGGGACTCCGCTTGTTGCATTTTTTTTTCCGACAGGAAGGATTTTATTCTAACAATTCGTTGTCTTCCAGTTAGATAGCTTTCGAACCAGGCTATTATATTGCCACATAAACAAAGCTTTTCTAATTTCCAAATGAAAATTATATGAGAAAATGTATCAAAGGCTTTACTAAAACCAGTATAAACAGAGTCTACTTATTAACAAAGTGATAAATATAATCTAAATTATTCAAAGACAAACAACATATAGAGAAATAAAATATTAAATGAAAACAAATCACTTTATAAAACACCACTTTACGAGGTGATTTGTTTCCATTTAATTAAAATGACGCCACAAAGTGATTTTGCAAAAATCGCATTTTGCATCGCTTCGTCTCGTACTAATTAGGGCGGGGGATGATATTAGTTTTTCACCAGCCGCTCAGGCTTACATATTATGTGATCCCTGGAAAGGATGACCCAGCTTTTATGGCTGATAAAAGGTCAAGTTTTGGCGTTAGAGAGCAAGTTGCTTTCCGATTCCTTACCGCGCATCGACTGCGCATAGACGCGAGGTAAATCGTCGGCTTTGGATTTCAGCTAACCTAAAGTGAGGCTTCTCGTTTGAAACCCTTTTAGTGAAACGAAAGGTTAGGGAACAAACAGTTTTCCTTTGGAAATGAACCCTAGTCTCCCTCAACCTAATAGTTATTGGTAAAGCTTATTATACACTATGGCTATTATTGAACTGTCAATAGGTGTCAGACTTGCACATTGATTTAATTGTGTTCACCGTTAAAATTGGTCATTTTATTTAATTATCCCGTTACATTTTTGTATTTTGTACGTGAATGTTATTTGTATTTGATTTGAGTTTGCATTAAATACTGTATAGTGAAAATTAATGTTTTCTGAAAGAGATCATCATCAACAGAGTTGTTGATTTTTTTTATTACATTAGGTAGCTATACAATGGAGGCCCTAAGGAAAATAATTCACCTCAGGGCCTATATCATCTTTCGGGATGCTGCGTGGAGGGTCTTTTCTAGGGAAAGGAAGGAGAGGAAGTTCTGGGAAGGAAAAAGGTATAAGGGGTGGGTAGGAATCTGGGAGTCAGTGTGTCCAGGAGTGACGGACGAATGAATTCATACCTTCCACTGCGGTTCAAATCCGGCTGAGTGTCCTGCTGGAAAGGTCAAAAGATCTCCCTCAACCAGTCTCTCTCGATCCGGCCTGCCACGCAGTTGGTGAGCAGATGCATTCACCGCCAAGATCCGGACAAACCTGACCCCCGTGAAGCCGGGCACCCCTGCTAAGTCACCCAACGTAGTGAACCACTTGGGGTGCACTATGGCGGAGATGTTGGTTATTCAATAAATGGTTCCCGGAGCGGCGGAACCCACGCATACCCGCCTCTCAAATTTCTTGTAATTTGATGATTTTGAATAGATATTTTTTGTCGGGTATAAAAATCCTCATTTTGAGGAATATTGTGAGGCTGAAGAGAGTGGGAAGGGGAAGTAGGCGTGGAAAAGGGCGGTTGGGAAGAACCTACCTGGCTTTTCAAGATACGGTTACTAAACAAGGTTAAATTCATTTCTCTTTTCACGAGTCTCGGTAGTCGACAAAGTGATACTGAAAGTACATTTATATATACCCCATCTCGATGATTTTTATTTACAAATGTGATAAATATATATATTTTTTTTATTAGTTTATTTATTTATTTTGAAAACATTACATATTACATCTTTATAATGATCTTTGGCTGTCCAACTCGTCAATTTGCCCGTTTTAGAACACTTAAAATGAGCAGATTTTTTACATGTAGGTAATTAGGGTGTTGATAATATTGTCTTTTACTTAAATATGACACTTGGTGGTAGATAAAAGATTTTTTTTTTTTTTTTACAGCGCACAAGAATCTCAACTGCTCCCGTCTGGAGCCAGTGAGACTATGGCATCCCCAATTGGGGTATGTTGTGAGGCTGAAGGTAGTGGGGAGGGGAAGGAGGTTGGGAAGTACCTGGCTATTCAGATCTGGTCACTAAACACGGCTAAAGCCATTTTCAAGCAACGTTTCAATTCTGAATGGTGGTCTTACACCAGGGCGATACTGATAGTATCTTCCACTCTGGAACATGCCGCAAATATACTATATGTTATTTTAAATGAATTAATTGTGAAATAACACAAATTAATCAAATAAAATTTATTTGCGCATGCCGGGTTCGAACCCGCGACCTCCGGATTGTGAGCCAAGAGTCTTACCCACTGGACTACGGAGGTCGTCATTACTTTTAAGTGTAAATTATATATTTAACAATAAAAAAATTTAAAAAATACAGAAGAGAAATAAAAAGAACATACCAAAACAAAAACAAAAAAGATTGTTTTTTAAATAAACATCTATGATTTTCAACCATTCCAAGAAATTTTAGTATTGATTTTGATGAATTAATCAATACGAGAATCAAAAAATGGATAAAAAAAAAGAAAGTAGAGAAAAGAAAATGCAAAGAAAAATTTAAGCAGTTTTTGAACTTACATTGTACAAAAATAATATTTTATTGAATTTATTATTATTACTAATATTTGACAATTTTATCATCATTATACACTTGGAGTTACGTGCAGATATTAGTTTGAAAGTATGAACATCATTATTTGGCATCTGCATTCTGTCGGTCCGGACTTATCTCCAAATCTTAATATTAATATAAAATATAATATGATCGGTAGAAGATTACGTAGACACGGACATCTCGATAAATTAGTCTCTGTACCTATAATCAATCCCACGTCATCTCTTGGATTCACGCTTATAATGATACAAGTAGTTGAAAAGATATTTTTTAAAGGTAATATTGTTTCATTCGTGCCACTATTTCTACGACTATAATAATACCTACCTACATACTTATTTTCATAAAGATAATATCCTTAATCCTCCGATGGGCAACACACTTTGGATGGACAAAATGGCCTGGCCAGGCCATTAAAGAGGCAAATTAGTTTTAGATAAAGGCAGGTGTGTATCAACTTGTCAGTCAGTATGTTGTATATATATGTTGAATATGTTTATATTTGCATTTTTACACTCGTAATGGTCTTCAGACTCGCCAAGCAAAAAACGACACACATCACTGCCACTAGCAACTGGCACATTAGCCGCTGGCTCAACAACTTCTTCGGGTTCAAGTAAATCAATATTCTCTTCAAGCAATTCAATATTTTTTCAACCTACAATTCCAATTCAATATCAGATGCCTCTTCCTCAACAGGAACATAGTCAACATCGTTGTCATCGTCCCCATCATACGGATCCTCTGTGCTCATGTTTGCAAATTTGTGCACTTGTCGGGCGATTACGACATCTAGCACCAAAAGAGGCATATCCACTTCGTCTAATGATGACATTTCGGAAAAAATGTCAATTCCAAACAAAACATCAAAAAACTCCAAAAACACAAATGAAAAAAAATGACACAAAAATCTCTTCTTTACGTCCGTTCACAACGAATGGCTAACTCAAATCAAGCGCTGCGAGCGGATACATGCTGTTCGATGTTTACGGAAAGCAAACCAAGCATGTTCGAACGTGTTTTATGTCGAGATTAAGAACATTCCAGACAAATAAAAATGTAAAATGCGATGTGGCCTGTCTAGGCAAAGTGGTATATATAGTCCTTGAATATTTTGTCTTAAAATTGTTTTTTTTTTCTACCAACTAAACGTAAACTCTTCGGCAAAGCACCATTCGATGCAACTCGCCAAGTTGTATAGTATATTGAAACCGCTTGCCGAAAACTCAACGGAAAATAATATATATTCGCTTTTGAATATCAAAATGGTCTGGCTAGGCCATGTTGCCCATCGGAGGGGTTAACAATTTAAAGATTCTACCTAGTAAGTACAGTTTTCCTACCCAGTAGAAAACTGTAGTCTAAACTAGTGACGACTCGTTACTTTTGAGTCTGCTAAAGTGCTAATATTAAAAATATGGTATTATCGGTGCTGTTGTAGCCGAAAACGATTTTTTTTTTTAATTTCGGTTTTTTGTAAGAAGATTTTCAAGAAATCAGTGTGCAGTGCACAACTGCACAGTGCACTGCCAAATTAAAATGGCCTGAAAATCTTCTTACAAAAAAAAACGATTTTTGAAAAAAAGAACTTTTTCAGCTAACCCAACTTCAATGATGCAAATATTAGCACTCTAACACACCCAACAATCGCAAGCCGCCACTGGTCTAAACCCAAAAGTTTTCACAACTAAACATTCGCAATATTATCGATAGCGGATATCTAAAATGCTGTGAAAGATAATAAATCCAAAAATGGGTTAATTGTGTAATTTTTCTCTTTTTTTCACTTTCGATCTGCGTCGTCGTCGATATATTTCTAGCAAAATAAGGATTTTTTAGGACGTGCATTTTAAAAGGATTTTTTTTTTAATTGAAAGTTAGTAAATTCTATTATTCAAGAATTTACAAAAAAATAATAAAATATTCTGAAAGATAAAAAAAAATCATAATTATAGGTCTCCAAAAACAGGATCTACGATTATTTGAAAAAAATAATCTTTTCGCTCTCCTGAACACTGGACGTTTTATCCTATGTGAAAATTTCCTTTATTGTTATGTTTCTTTGTTACTCTGAGAAATACTTGGGATTAAACGAGCATTATACTATAGCCTCTGATTTTATGGACAAAAAAATAATAACAGAAACGAGAAATATCTAAATATTTTTATGGCAACATGTTGCGTAAGTGTGTGAATAAGATTACATATTATTAGGTAAATGACAGGTGAAAGATCTTAGTATAAGGAGATTCGAAAAAAACGAGATCAATACAACTTCAAAATTGAATGAACCGAATACACATCCAACGAATCAAATTTATTCATTATTCCGATTTGACTACTCGTAACGTTCATTTCAATTCTAACGGGGTAAAAAGGGAACTATATATATCACACATATTTACAGATTACACATCTGCTCTCATGAAGGATATTGTAACACTGTCCGAAACGTTGACTAAAGAAGGAGGTAGTAGAATACATCGCAATACCCCAAAAATAAATCCCAATAATATTTATGGCGATGAAAATCTCAAATCATGTCATAGGTGTTTTATTAATAGTAATTTAAAAAATAATTTACGCTTAAAATGAGGTAGAGCGAGAGGAATTAAAATATTGTCATGTTATTCCTAACCCGGAAATTTTTATCTTGCTTTTAAAAAATATATGATAGTTCTCCACTTCTTTTATGGTTTATTGAAAAAAAATGACTTGTGCCAATACAACCCATCACCATCGCGTTTTAAATCTCGCTACTGGTTTTACGCTTAAGACGATATATTATGTGTTTTTTATTCATTTTATTTCTTCGTAACTGAACAGGTAGAAGCAGGCAAGGACAGACGGACCAAGTATTGGAATTAATTCGTTACGCACCGTTGGCACACAATTCACTAGGCTGGCCTTTGCAGCTACTAAAGCGATGCCAAATACGTAATACAGTATTTTATTAGGGGTCGTCCATTAATCACGTGATGTTTTTTTAGCAACTTTTTAACCCCCCCCCCCCCCTGGTGATATGTGGTGAGGTTTTAGACTAAATCCTCCCCCCCCCCAAAAATCACGTGTATTTTTTTAGTACAAAGTATTTTCAAATTTTCAGAATATTATCACGAAAAATAAATACACGTGATATATCATTTTACCCCCCCCCCCTTTCGAGCCTTACGTGATTAATGGACGACCCCTTAGCTGATTCGATTATTAGCAGAGAAAAAAAACATGGGGAAATTAAAACACTACATAATTGTGATAATATAATTCTCTCAGCAACTTCATATTATACAAATAATTAAATTTGAATATGTAAATGATAACCTCGGAACGCTCTTATTATTGTAACATTCTTTCATACAATATACACAAGGTAAATTGCAGTAATTTCGGAAGATGATTCTATTTAGTACTACACACATAAAAGATAAATGGCTTTGAACGGAATTCCAACGTTTTAAGGTAATTTTCAAGTAAAATTGTTTAGTTGCGCAACCATATTGGTACAGGCGCCTTACTTCACCTATACTCTCATTCATGCTCTGTTTTACCAGCTCATCTGCTCATGACAAACCTGTCTAAACATGTCTTGCCGGGGTATCTTCGACTCCCTGTGTTCTTACATCATTTATCTCAAATGTACTTTATTGTGTACAGGTTATTGACATACCTTAATGTGTCGATGACATGGACTTCATAAATTGCCATAATATTAAATTATTTGGAGATATTTATTATACATTAATATACCTATTTTTTTTATATATGAATACCTCACAAGAGTCCTAGCTGCTCCCATCTGGATCCAGTGAGTCTATTGCATCCCCAATCGGGGTATGTTGTGAGGCTTAAGGTAGTGGGGAAGGGAAGGAGATGGGGAAGAGGAAGGTAGGAAAGTACCTGGCTATTCAGATCTGATCACCAAACACGGCTAAAGCCATTTCAAGCAACGCTTCAATTCTATATGGCGGCCTCACACCAAGGCGAAACTAAGAGTATCTATCTTCTACTCTGGAACGTGCTGCAAATATACTATATATTATTTTAAATGAATTAAACGTGAAATAACACAAATTAATAAAATCGAATTTATTTGCCACGCCGGGATTCAATCGCGCGACCTTCGGATTGCGAGTCAATTACGAGGTATCCGGGGATCGGGGGTAAAGTGCAGTCACTTCGAAAAGGTTATAAACGATTTTTTTGTATCTCTTGGGCATTAACTAAACAATCTCTAAACATTTTGTTTTGAAGAGTTGTACTTTCCATGGACAAATGTTACTAAAATTTTAATTTATCTGCTACCAGTTTCGACACATCCGTTTCATTCACTAGCAAACTTTGATGTATCGAAACCGGTAGCAAATAAATTAAAATTTAAGTAACAAATGTTTACGGAAAGAAAAACCCTTCAAAAGAAAGTGTTCTAAAAGACATTACAAATAAAAATATATTAATGAAATAATTAAAAACACTTCGTTTTTACCACGATAATCTTTAAGGTCTATGCCCACTACACCGTTCCATACCATGACCGTAACCGTAGCGGCGCATGCAAAAAAATATTCTTTGTATCGATCAGTATGAAACGCTGCCCACTAGCCCGTTCCGTCACCGACCAACACCGTCGCATATCATGACCGGACTGACGGCGAATTCTCGATGAAAATATTTTGCAGGTGCCGGTACGCTCTATGCATGGCACGCGACGGTGTTAGAACGGGGATCATACGCGTATGATCCCCATTCTAACCGCGTTGCCACTCCGTCAGTTCGTGATTTGTGTTCATTTTTCGTGTTTATATCCAGGTATTTTAATGATATGACACTATGCTTCTCCTGACGCGTCAGTCCGATGCGTAAACACAGGCGAAATGATATAACGGGCACCATACACCTATTGAACGGGGATGGTACGGACACTAACCACGGTGTATACAGTCACTATACCCGTTACGTACGGGTATAATACGGTGTTAGCACGTTCCAGTGGGCATAGTAGGGCGTAGCGTGTTTATTTCGTGGCTGGTACGTTCATAGTACGGTCATGGTATGGAACGGTGTAGTGGGCAGAGACCTTTATTTAAAAAAATCAACATGTTTCGATAACGATGTTCTCTTCACCAGGACATTTTATGTACTAAAAACTAAATTATCAAGTATAGAAAGACAGGAGTGGGTCGAAATGGAATTCATTAATAAAATGGTGCCACCAGGTGAATTTTCAAAATTTGAAGAAGTAAAAATATATTAATTGTTTTTTCGAAATATCATTGCTCTTTTTCTATATTTACCAAAAATCTGAAGTGCAAGGTCGAACTTTCCCGATAAGTATACCGGAAGTGAAAAGTGGTAACGTCACCGTACACAAAATAACCAAAAATGGGTGTTTTGACGTTAAAACTAATTACAATTAAACTTTTTACCTCAAAGGCCTAAAACCAGAAAACATTGAAATTTTATTTATATTTTTTGTTTGTACTATCTTGCACATGTAGAATCAATCACCTATCTAAGTTGTCGTAGTTTACCTCTGGACACTTTGTATTTATTCATACGTATAAAAAAATTCAGTTTGGATCATATTATAACATAGGTATTTAAATTTAATGAAAAACCTTTTACAAACATAAATTAGCTATCCCTCGTTTTTCATTTTAATTTAAAATGTTTTTTAATCGACTAATATTGACTGGAAATTAAAGTCGATGGCCGGCACGACCCGGTACCTGTCCGTGATTTTTGGTTGCTTATTTATTTAATCAAGTTTTTACTTTTGCTTAAACTAGTAGTTTGTCCGCTGTCATAAAACTGTTATCGTTATTCCAATGAGTCCAAAGCGGTTATGATGATTGATTTTGAGTCCGGGTTATTTTCAGTTTCAATTTTAGTGCAAAAAGATGCAAATGATTTGATAATTATAATGTAAAATCAATTAAATTAATTTAGAAGGTCCACTCGTATTATTATTGTATTTATATACAAATAGATATAATATTTGTACGAGTACGAGTACGAATATATGTAGATTTAAAAAAATAGTGCAATGCTGATGGGGGAAGCAGAATGCGGAAGAGGTCGATTAGAATGTATACTTAGTTAATCTGATCCTGTTCAGCTTAAAATGTATAAAATGTTAGTAAAAACCCCTTGGTGGATTGAATTGGAGTATTTACGAAGAACTAGTTCTAGTTTTTAATAAATGTATTAGAAAAATATGTTTTAACACGGAGAAAATAAGGACAAAGTGGCCGACCGTTTCAATAACGAACGCGATTACAATATTTATAACTAGCAGTTAAAAATCCCCCTCCGCAGGTTTTTGCTGCTAGGCCCTGCAGGCGGCTATTGGTTCGACTTTGCCCTGTTAGTGTTGGTGACCATTTTATAATTCCAATAGGAACTGGTTCCAAAAATAGCCCGTTCCTCGGATCCACTGTCAGCCAGTGATAGCTAGTCACCGGAACAGGCAATGACGTCATATGTAATATACAGACACTTAGTACTATTATTAACAACCGAGTAAAACCGTCAATATTTCCATATCCGGAGAGATAATACAAATTCACAAATTCGTAGCACTTACATCTGCTATCGGAAGTGGCGACATCTTTTGACGAGTTCTTGAATTCGAAACCGAATTACAACGGTAGCTTGGTTTGATATTTCACGTACACATATGTTTTGGTGGGGCGGCGCGTATTGCGTGGCATTAGACATGCACTCGAAGCCGAGTTCTGAAATTCAACCACGCAGACGCTCATGTATTCGAATAGTCCAACTTCATTGAGCTACAGGTATTCCGCTGTATGCATGCATCCAATGTGGCCATACGGCAGTCACAGCCATTACATAAAATAAATATTTTTGAACAACTTACACCTAGGTTCATCTAGACGATGTGGGCTATGAAACAGAAGTATAGGGAAGGATATACATAACAAAAGTCGCCATGAGCAAAAGGCATAAAATATGGAGTGAATGAGACGTAGCGAGGACCACCAAGATGAGACTCGTTGATGCTGATTTTCCCCGTATTTCTATACGGTTTGGAAACATGGACACTTAGAACCAGAGAAAGGAAGCGGATAGACGCCCTTGAAATGCGGTACTGGAGAAAAATGTTCAGGATTCCATGGACAGACTAGAGTACTAATAAAACCACTGTGGGAGAGCTAGCCTACTAAGGTTACAACGGTCTGCCAACAACGTTTCCAAGGATATGTCGTACACGTTGATCGTACAAAAAGAGAAGTCACTGGGGAGACCAGGGAACTCCTGTGAAGATAGGAGAAGCAGAGGAATATCATATATATCCAGAACTTCGTTGTCCGCGGCTCTACATGCGGCCTAGTAGGTATTGCGAGGATTGGACGAGCCATGTTCATCAGGACAATTGGAGTATGGGTCACGATCCTCAGCAATGCGGCAGTGACTCAAAGCAAAGAATATGGCATAATTAATTATTTAAATAAGTTTTTGAAGTGAACTTCTTTAGCCCCGCAGTGATTAGGTATTCGGATGAAACGGAAATGACGCATTACTGCACCTGCGACGATCAACTGCGCTCATTGGCCGCTGTAGTGTATCTAAAAGCTTCCGGCTTACTCACATAGATGGCAGTACTAAGAACTATCCTAAGACTCCGCTAGATGGCAGCTAGCTTAGTACAGGCTTTGGGCAACAGAGGGTCGAACAGCTCAGAGACAGTCTTCAGCAGATCTCTCACCTCAGATTCCAATTAGCCAGTTCCTAGATAGGTCGACTATCGTGGTCAACACTGTATTCGCGAAGTATCAATAAACCAGATTTATACGAAAAGAACATTATTCTATCCATTGAATATTCTATATATTGTCACTTTTAATGAAACGGAAATGACGCTAGGTCTGCGCTCATTGGCCGTTTTGATTATGACCTCACTTTTCAAGTATTGGTTAAGATTGTTTTGGTAAAGTTTCATTTCTAACGCGCGTAAACTGCACTCGAATTTTTTTTGGTCTTGGTTGCCCTCCTGCCAGTTTTCAGCTTAAGATTTTAGGGCTCAAAGTTAGCTCGATAAATAGCTGTAGGTACTTTTTTCCTAAGGAGTGCCCATCTAGGGTTTTATCTATCTACGTTACGCCACTATAATAATAATAACAGAGATGCTAATACATAAATTGCCGATCACAAGAGACGATTGATGGATGATTTATTTCTAAATTATATTTTCGGTAAACATTCGTACATAATGGGCATGAATTGAAAAGTGGTAGCGATGCTAGCGAACCGGAGATGAGATTAATTATTATTTAGATTAAAAAAACAGTTAGGCTACAACATACCTTGAGCTTTTTTTAAAGCAATTCATTTTTTTATGTTGATATGTACAGATATTTGTAATGCGGAATTTCGTTTTTTGTCACGCATTAAAGTTTTATCAATTATAATGTAATATACCTATTAATATGAAATACCTATATTTCTTCACTTCATCGCTACGGTTATTTTTAGAAAAACAATATTTGTTTTTAATCAAATATGTGATGTGGTGTGATTTATTTGACGTCCCGTCCTGAGTGATGCCATTAGGCAAGATAAGGCTCCGTAATAAAAATAAGAAGATGGTTTGAAAGGGGGAAAGGTTTTAAAATGGTGACAGGACAACTCAACAATGTGCAGAGATACTCTCATCAGAGTGGAAGATACTCTCAGTATCGCCCTGGTGTTAGACCACTATTCACGTTGCTTGAAATGGCTTTAGCCGTGTTTGGTGACCAGATTTGAATAGTCAGGTACTTCCTTACCTTCCTCTTCCCCATATCCTTCCCCTCCCCACTACCTTCAGTCTCACAACAGATCCCAATTGGGGATGCCATAATCTCACTGGCTCCAAACAAGAGCAGTTGGGACTCTTGTGCGGTATTCACATTTAAAAAAATTATAATAAAATAAAATGTGCAAGTTCATCACTCCATTGAAAAGTCATTAAATGTGATAAAATGGGCTATTTTTTTATTTTGATCTCTTTTTAACCCCCGACCGCCGCAAGGAGCGGTGTTATAAGTTTAACTTTATGTTTATATGTCTGTTTGTGGCATTATAGCTTCTAAACGAATAAACCGATTGTGATGCGTTTTTTTGTGTTTGAAAGCTGACGTGATCGAGATGGTTCTTAGCTACAATTCATGAAAATCTGTTCAGGCGTTTCAAGGTCATCAGCTCTTTTTGTGTCGGGGGTTGCTTAAAATTTTGAAAATTTAACAGGAGTTACAAACACATAACCGAAATTATTATTAGGTGGCAAACGGGGAATTACGTGAGCATTTTTTCTTCCAATCTAGATCCCCCCCCCCCCCTTGATGAGATAAAGTTGGGCCACTTCGTATATTCTTTTCAAGTAACTCGAAATTTTGCTGGACCCCCCCCCCCCCACCTTTTTGAGCTCACATAATTAATGTATGCCCCCTCACTAACTCGCAATTATATACGATGTGACTTGTACGATCTCTTTTCTGCGTTATGTCATATTTTTTTAATATGTTTTTTGTTATCTGTTATTGGATGGCGTGTTTTCATCGAACGTTTGCTTGATTGTTTTATAATTTTGTAACTGCATGACTGCATATTTCTTTGAATTGTTCAATGGTTCAGGAAAGTTGTTTAAATATTTGTCCGTAAGTTTTTTTGATGTGCCGATTTCAATTTTTCTAATAACTGTTGAGTGTAGTAGCCGCCAGAAAATAGTTGTTTAAGGAAGCAATGTTAGTTGGCCTCCTAGACATCCAATTTGATAGACTTGTCCTAACTGCAATCTGGGTATCATTTCTACGAGCTGGAGGCAAACCACGTGACCATACTGTTTGGCACCAGGGGAGTTTGAGAATGCATAGTACCGCAGAGTACCCGTGTAACCATGTACCCGAGAACCGTTAAATAATACATTTTAGTGACGCATTTCCATTTCATCCGAATTTCAAATCATTTCACTTCAAAAATAAATGATAATCATAGACATCCAAATGGATAGACAAGCAGTTACAGATGAGGGGTAAAACCAAACTATGGAGGGCGAAGAGGGGAAAGATGACTGTGATTCGTTATACAATCAATCTGACAGTAAATAGGCATCTCGCATTACAATATCACCATTTAGTTCTAAAAAGCAAAATCTGCTTTGAATGAATAGACCTTTTTACATGGGAGCGCGAATTGCTTGCCACGATAATAACATATTTGCTAAGGCCAAATGATCGCCCCAAAAAGACTCGCCCCAATACACATAGCAATATTTTGTTGCTGTTGTTTAGTTAAAACACTTTTACAAATGTTTCATAATTTACTTACCCCTGTAACCAGCGACGAGCACACTGAAGAATAGATATATTGTATAGCGTACGCTACCGTTTTGGCGTTATATTTCGTTAAATGTATGGATGTTAGCTTCTAGCTGTTCACCGCAAGAATGATGACGTCACACATTTTAGATTCAAGCGAGGCTCTATCCCCTCTCCATGGAGCGAGCCGGTTCCAAGGAGGAGCTCCAGCCGGCGCCATGTGGAGCGGGAAATAATACGTTTTTATCACTTAGGGCAGGTCCATATATATTCATATGCCCGTGATGATAATAATAAACGCAACATGAACCTGCTGATTAGAACAAAATACCAGGAGCACAGAAATATGATTGGGTATTTTCCAAGTGGTTATTATTGTAAACATTTATTGCTCATTGGCGGTAGTTGTTAAGGCGATCCAATAGTTCAGGAAAAAATCGAAATCGGAATTCACATCCCTTTAAGGGAGAAGTTTGAAAATACTTAAGAAAAAGCTTTTGGAAAGGTTGGAAAAGGCATTTGAGAAAAAAAAATTGCAGGTTGATTTCGTAAAATCCTGTAAAAAACATTAACTCTTTTTTTACGCATTGTTTATTGTAATAAAACGGAAATTTAAAATTGATTTCACCAAATCAAGCGACGCGTAGTCACACGTTCATCTCCCGCTCTGTCCGGGGCGTGACTGATACGAAATAGGTGTGGCGTGGGAACTGTGGGCAGTAGTTTTTCGGTGGACACCATAGGGTTCACTTTGAAAAACCGAATTCGTCGACTAACGGCCGTATTGTAAAATAACAACGCGAAAATGCATATTTTATTTTATTTTTGGAAGATTGGGCGTAAATATTATGCTTTTTTGCGATTATTATAAAATAAACTGTATTTGCCACATTATTCAATAAAATCATATCCGAAAAGAGGTTTATAAATAGGAGAGTTTGGACTTGAAAGTGTTTTCTATCGACCTTGTACTTTATTTTTTTATAGGCTTATTAAAAGACTTATAAAAAAATACCTACATTTTTAAGGGCCAAGGTATGTTCTACACGCAGTATTTAATTGAAGCATCTATAATCTTCTAAGCCATCAAATTTTCAAAACAAAAACGTATGATTTTGTAGGATTTTGCATTATTTACTATGGCTTCATCTTAAAATCAACAACGAGGCGACCGATTATATATTTTTTAAATACCTTTTTTTTTAATTTTCAAGTGAGTTCACGTTAGTAATTATACTAATTACGATCGTCTGTGAATCTAAAATATTTAATCGTATATTAGGTAGGTACATATCACCGCGATCACTGTTTCCGCTTAAGGTCCGACTGATGACATAATTACTGCGGTGTTGTCTCAGATGAGTCAAAATAGCTTTGACCTATGTGTGTGTATGTACATTTGTGGGCCCGCCAACCTTCAGACGGTCACTTGGGCTGTCGGCTATCATTAATAAACGTAGAAAAGCACAAGAAACAATACTTCTCGGTGGAAGGTTTAGAAGCACCCGGCTTTTAGGTCTGGTTACTAAACACAGCTAATAATAATTTAAAGCAACTTTCTGGTGGTGGTCTTTTACAAGGGTGATATATCTATGACGTACTTCGCTTTCTGTCAATCCATAATCCAATATGGTATAATAGGATGGGGGGGGGGGGGGCGCCTATAAAACTCACACACAATATCTATTGCGGAAAAACTAATAATTAAAATAATATTAAAGAAATCATTTTTATATCCATCTGAACTCATATTCAAAGAATTTAAAGTCAGTAAATTAAGTACTCTTTTCCTGTATCACACAACCTTACAAGTTTACAAAGTGGATATCCTAAACAAAACCCTGCCTTTCAAAAACACAGCAAATCTCAGGCAAGAATTTATATAAAATATATTTTTTTAAAACTACTAAATAAAAACAGCAAAAAAACTAAAACATTCTGAATAACTAAACAAATAATACCTCCTCCCATACTCCCGTTTTTTGAAAGCATTTTGATTATTATGGGAGACACCTCAAAACTACATATATAACTTCCTACACTAACGACATCTGTGGAAGGACATAATCCTGAAACTACATAATGGATAATGGACAAATTAAACTTGTAACATAGTTTTAGCAGATGCTTTTCATGTTTCTACAGTGTTCTGATTTTTTCTCTTCCAATTCAATGTGTCCCTAATTTTCTATACAACTTCGAACATTGAAAAAAAATTATCAACAGTTTTTATATTACATACATGATCTATATATATATATATATATATATATATATATATATATATAAATCTATTGCTGTTCGTTTGTTTCGCTCAAACTCGAGAACAGCTGGGCCGATTTTGGTTTTGAAATGTTTGTCGTAGTCCAGGGAAGGTTTAAACCAGTGATTCCCAAAGTGGTCCAGGTGGACCCCCAGGGGTCCATGGGAGACTCGACGGGGTCTACGTTGGCGTGATAAAAAAAATGGGGGTCCACAAGTTGTATGTGGGGGTCCACGAAAATTTATCCGGTTTCGATAGTAAAGAACAAAAATGTTGGCTTGGCTTTACCTATCAATGTATTAAAAAAATTAAGGGAGCAAAAAAAATCCAATTTTTTTGGTAATTTTTGACAGGCTGTAATGGTCGTATTGAGACTTTAAAAAGGGCATTTTGAAGCTTTAAGATTATAATTTTCATAATTATGGCAAATTTTTTTAGTAGCTACGGTTCTCATTAGGGAATGCAATCCCGGTCTCGCGGGATCTCGATCTCGTGACGTTTTTCGGGATCAATCCCGAAGCATAATATGACGAGATCCCGTTCGAGATCGACGGGATTGGGCGGCAGTAGTCAGCGACGCTACACACGTCCACTCGGGGCGCGAATGGTGCGCTGACTGACTGACGGTCGGGCGGGAGTGTCGATCGAAGAAAGAAAACTATCCCGACCATTTACGAATATTAGTGACGGATGACGAGCGTGACAGATAATATAAAACTGTGTCGAGTGAGTGAGAAAGAGATACTTGCGTGCGTGCAGGCAGGCATTTGTTTGTTTTAATTGTGCAGTTATGGTCATTACTTTTTCTTAAATTATGCATTTTTATTGTTTATGTGAGTTAAATAAACATCATTTTTGGATGCTTATGTTGTTAATACCTTAAAATGTCGAAAAATAATCCAGATCAAGTGTATGTTGAGTTTAGCAGTCGTTTACCGGTATGGAGATACTTCCAAAAAGCAGTTTATAATTTGACTGCTCAATGCAAGTTATGTAAAGCTGTTATCAAAACCACTTCCCCGTCTACAAAAGGTACACGTCCATATGATGTCAATCCACAAAATTGACACAAAATCATTGAATGGGGGAGTCGGAAGAACATCAAGTAGTACTGAGCCAGGTGTTGACGATAATTTATCAGTACCTTCGACGTCGTCAGTGGCACGATCACCTATTTATATTGAGGCTCAATTTACACCAGAAGGTCAAGAAGATCGTGAAAATTACCAAACACCACAGAAGAAAAAGAAAATCATTGATTATTTTCCATCCGATTCTAACGTAACAAAGGAGTTAATGATTTCCCGAATGGTAGCCAAAGATGGTTTGCCATTCAGAGTATTCTGTGCTTCCGAAGATATGAAGAGTCTTTTTGCTGCGAAAGGTAACAATTACAAATTGCTAACTAATATTAAAGAATAAAAAGGTTTTTGTTTTCTTTCAAATAATATTTTCTTTTAATTAACGAGATCCCGAAAATTCCGAGATTCGCGAGATTGTAATTTCTAATCTCGCGAGATCTCGAATTTGCGATCTCGAGTCGAGATTGCATTCCCTAGTTCTCATGCAATCCTAATTTTTTGCTATTTTTTTGGTACACGGGCTTGAAATTTTTTTTTCAGTTAGGCCGGCTTATGAGTCAGAGAGCCTTAATATTTAGCAATAATTTCCTTTTTTTAAAACTTCCTGTAATTTTTTTGAGTAGTTTATTTTAAGAAGGTCAGCGACTGTTACTTGTAAAAACTTGCCTATTCGATATTTGGTGGGAAATACAGGACTAGGTTTTTTAAATGAAATCATGATTTTTTTGGCATGGAAGAAATATGTATAATTTATTGAAACTTTGAGGTCATTTTATACATCTATTTAAGAAAATATTGTGAATTTTTCGAAGCATTTCCTCGGAAAATATGAAAATTATCAGCTGCTATACATCGAACGTCATCACCAGACGTAACTTTTGTCTGCATTTTGGAGGCCACAGTTTTCATCTCAAATCAATAGGGTTTTGAATTTAATTTAAGAACACTTTCTATGTAAACCTAACTTTTCCCAAAAAATGGAAATAAAATTTTTACAGGTGTGTAAACAGGAAACCTTAATTTTTTGCCATTTTTTTGCAATTAAAAAATACTTTTGACAGTGATATTACAACGAATTTCGGTTCACATGGAGCGTAATTATACTTATTATATAAATCAGGTATCTGCACATTTTAAAAATGTTTGTTTAAAAACTTTCTGAGCTAGAGTGCACACAAATTCCAAAAAGTCATATCAAGAAAAATGCGTTTCAAGTTTATCACGCGGTTTGGCACGTAATACCGGAACGAATTGGAATTTTTATTTAAGATTTGGGAACATATCTCGAAATACCGGAACGAATTAAAAATTTTAATTAAAATTTGGGAACATATTCTTAAATAGTTATACTAACAACTTATGAAATAAAAAAAATAAAAACTTATTTTTGAATTATCTACATGTATTTCCCCACTAAGTCTGTAATCATATTATTTTAATGAATAGAACACAAGAAAATATACTATTTTTTTTCTTATACCATTCCGAATTTAGGGTTGGAACTCAGCCGCGACGCAAATTTCCATCGTTAGATCTATCTTCACATTTTTGATGAGTTTTGGGAATGTGGTAGAAATGTAGCAGTAGGGGGCAGTGACGTAGCTAGCATGGATGGCACCCGGGGCGGATGTCACCCCCCGGGGCGTGGTGTCACCCCCCCCCCCCCCCTTTTTAAAGTTGACATGAGAAAAAATTCAAAATGCTAATTTTGAATTTTTTGTCCATCCAGGGGGGGGGGATGGCTAGAGAATTTCATATTTCTTCACAAATATAGGCTATGTTCGCCTATAAAAAGACCTAGACACAAAATTCGGGGCACTCCACGGGGAACATATGAAAGAAAATAACAGACCGTGTTCATGTATACAATACTTTGGTGACAATATCCATCGTAAATTTTTTCCACGGTCGAGTGACACCCCCCTGTCGGGTGGCACCCGGGGCGGTCCCCCCCCCCTCGCTACGCCACTGGTAAGGGGTCCACCGAAATCAGTAAAATTTTGAAAAGGGTCTACGAGAAAAATAAGTTTGGGAACCTCTGGTTTAAACGGTGAGAAAATATGGAAAAATTGTGAGGAAGATAGTAAAAACAACAATTTCATTTTCCCATATAAACTTTCCACCTACTTTCACTTTTAATTATGAATTGCTAACCGTTATCCGATTGCTTTGAAACTTAGTGAGTTATTGTGAGCATGCCCGCGAAAGTTTCTATATATACTGGTGAGCTCTGGCATTAAGAAATTTGAATTAAAAAAATGCAAAAATGCCACGCGAACTGTTCGAAAACTGAATGTACCGCCACTGAATGTATGGAATGCGGTAGGGGGGTTCGCGGGAGGGGGGGGTGGAACCCGGGAGGATGGAGGGGAACTGGGGAGGGGGTTCACGGGACGGGGGAAGCTGGCGAGGGGAATGGGGAGAGGGAAGGCGGAAAAGGCAGAGTGGGAATGCGAGAGAAGGGGACGCGGGAGAGGAAAGGGAGGCGAAAGGGGAAAGGACACGTGGGTATAAACAATTGTATCAAAATGCATTACAATAAACGAATGTTTTTGAATTTTTTTTATTTTTTATTATTACTTATTCTCCAGTTAAAATTGAATATTCATACCTAAGACAGGACAACGTCTATCGGATCAACTAGAATTGAAAAATTGCAATAGGTGGCAAGCGAGCTGTTTGAAAACTGAATGTTTTGGGAATGAATGTATGGAATGCAGGAGGGGGGAGGGGACCCTGGGAGGGCGGAGGGGAACTCGGGAGGGGGGAGGGGAACGCGGACGAAAGGGGAGTTCGCGGGACGGCGGAAGGGGGGGGAGTAGAGTGAGAAGACGGAAGGTGGAGGGGAGTGGGAACGCGAGAGGGAGAGGGGATGCGAGAGGGAAAGGGAGGATGAAGATGACGAATGGGAAAGGACGTGCAGGGAGAAATAATTTCTTTATTAAATGGCATAGCAACGCATGCCAGGTAACAGATAGTAATATTATAAAAATGCGCTAATTGCCAAGGTGGCAATTTCTTCCAACCAACCCATTCAGAACGGTGACCGGACAACTCAGCTCAACTCAACACCTTCTTTAAAAAGTCATTAAAATTGATGAAAAAAAAATATATATAAAATTGGTCAAATAGGTTACGTAAGGTTTAACTTTAAAAGAGTTGAATTCGTTCTGAGTTTTCATGGAACCATATTATATAACTGGACCTCATTCATTATAAGGTAGTATTTAATGTCCAGGAGTTGTGATGTTGGTAACATCATCAGGTAATCAATTTTTGCGTGTTTTTCTCATCTAAAGTTCTCACAAAACGCTTTTTGTGTGAACGATGAACAGTTTTTTTTTAGATCTTTGTTGACGTTTTCATAATGGCATTATTATACAGAATCACGTCCATTTGACATTGCCATAATGACTGCGTAATAATCCTAGACGTTCACACGTTTACAGAGCAATTAATAACACAGACAATGACAAACATTAATTATTTGTGTCAGACTATTCACATCCATTCCAAGAAAATATATGACATTAATCAGTCAATTCTCAATAACATGGGAAGTTTTTTTTAATGCGTTGCAATTTGCTTCATTAAAGGTGGAATTATATTTGTCTGACGTGTCGTGTCGTGACGCGTCAGAACGGTATCGGTTTCAAACATTTCATTTGGGAGGCAGGTATGGGTATCGCCACCCTAAGAACCATTTACTGGATAACCAACACCTCTGCCGTAAGTCACCCCAAGTGATTCGCTACGTTTGGTGACTTAGCAGGGTATCCGGATTCATGCGGTGAGGTTTATCCGGGTCTTGGTGGCGGACGCGTCTGCCCACAAGCTACATGGCAGGCCGGATCGGGAGATAAATGGTTGAGGGAGTCCCTTTCACTTCTCCAGCCGTACCCTCTCGGAACATCGTCGTGCACCACAGTGTGAGGGATGGATTCATGCGTCCGTCACTCCTGGATACACTGATCCCCAGAGTCCTACCCATCCCTAATACCCTTTTCCTTCCCAGAACTTTCTCTCCTTCTTTTCCTAAAAGACCCCCTACGCAGCATCCCCAAAGATGATATAGGCCCTGAAGGAAAATATTTTCCCCAGGGCCTCCTGTCTGGAGCTAATGTTAAAAAAATGCTAAGATTTATATGTATGTACGCCGGAATGTGACGTGATGCCTTGTGTCGTGTCGCATCAGAAACGATCCCGATCTGCATCAGATCGACGGAGGTGGGGGGGAAGGGGGGGGGGGGGACGAAGGAGCGGTAGCGTCACGGCAGATCAGACAAGTGTGCAAGCGCCATTGCCGTGATGTGACGACTATGTTGTAGTGTTGAGTACCTCAAACAAGAGGCACCTCAAATGTCCCATACAAACACGTGAAATGTCCCCTCACCTCACAAAATGTATTTGTACCAATTCTTTTTCAGTGTATTACTACAAATATCATGTCACGTTGTCGCGTATGAAACAAATATGAAGGGGGGATAAATATGAGGTGTGAGGTGGTTTGGTTTATTGGACTACATTCATTACATTTCACGTATGGGACAAATAAGGGGGTACAAATTTGAGGTGTGAGGTGGTTGGTTTATTGGACTACATGTCATGTCCCGTTGCCACGTATGGGACAAATATGTGGTGAGGTGAGGTGGTTGGTGTATTGGACTACATGTCATGTCACGTATCGTATGGGACAAATATATGAGGTGGTGAGGCGTGAGGTGTTTGTATATTGTATGACATTTTTGTATTAGAACCGTGAGGTTGTGTTGGGGTGAGCCATTCATATATTGTGAATACCGCACAAGCGTCCCAACTACTCCGAAAGAAAAATATATATATTTTTTTTTATTCTAAATTTTTGTTAAGTGAATACCGCACAAGAGTCCCAACTGCTCCAATTATATGGAATAATTGTAATAATAATAATACGCTAATTTTCACAGCGCTGTTTTTGTGAAAAATCACTTCAAGGGCGCTAACAGTATAATTACATGCCTTCACGATAGTTTGTGCTCTTTCATTGTGATATTAAGCTGTAATCTGGACTACTTTCTTAAAAATATATTTATTTACATACAATATATAGCACTACCTTACATCTACCATTGTCATTTAACACAAATTGGTGTGATTATTCTATTAATTGGCCAGTTGTTTGGTGGCTTTGGCGGTGATGTGCAACTATTAATGATTCCCCTCCCGGTGATAGAAATAATAAGCATTCTATTATCGAAGGAAGCAAATACTTTGTGGTGTGACATTATATATTAAATGAAAAAAACACACTTTGTAAAACAAAACTTTTTATTAGAATTGATATTTAACAGCCAACCAGGTTTCGCTCATCTCGAGCTTCATCAGGGCTTATTATAACAACTAAAGATAATTATCTACAGACATACATATATAAAGGAAATTAAGAGAATGAGTGAAAGAGCTAGGAACAGAAAAAGTGGTGTTTTACAAAGTGTTTTTTTTCATTTAATAAATAAGCATTCTTGTATAACAAACAGGTGAAACACCTGGTGACAACAGCCCTGTTCGGGTATCAGATTTACATATGGAAATAGAAATAATAATGTACTCTATACCCCTCAAACAAACACAAAACAAATCCAAACTCACAGTAGTTTTATTGGACCTCGCACTTTCAACCTTTTACCAAAAAATATTCGAGTTGCAACTAAACTTCCACATTGCATAAAAGAGTTAAAAATGTGGCTGAACTATACAGATGTAAAAACTCCATTTATTTAATTTTATATCAGTTTATGTTTCTCACAAACTTTACACGTATTATTACACTGTCTACCTATTATTACACTATACACTTACTATTATTACCCTGTACATTATTGTACACACTTTTTGTACAAACTGTTTAAACAAATTTTAATCATGTTTTTGCTTTATGTACCACTGTTTACTAAAATAGGTACTAACATAAAATATATTTAACTATATTACCCACGCACAGGCTGCGCCTTAGTGGGTTCCCATTATTAAAAAATGTAACTATGAAATGTAAAATTTGGAAAAATGAGTAATAAATATTTTTTTTTTAAATTCCAATCATCGCATTACAAAAAAATAAATGCATGACGATCACCCTGCTCGGAAATCCGTTATAGAATCCATTTAAAAGACAGAAAACCAAAAATAATCTGTTGAAATGATAGGCTTACGTCGCATCGGGTTTAATAGGTAGGTCGCGAGATGAAAAAGTTTCCAATTCGGTTTTCTAGATTATCATCAAAAGTATATACATATAATTTTTATATACGTTATGCCCCGCTCCTCGACAGCTGGTTATTTATCCCTGTTAAAGACACCTTTGAATTGGGGGCAGGAGGGGGGACACTGGTCGTCGGACCAACATTCATTTGCAGCGAGCCGCAGGGGGGGCGTCTAGACGCGAACCAGACTGCGCCGGGGCAGGGACACACAACCTTTTTCTGTAGTAAAGAGTTACTACAAAATTACAATGCACATTTTGAGAAAAATGCAGGATGATATAAATGATTGCAAAAATTAGATGCGATGAAAAAATGTAAAAACAATGCTTTGCCAACATAACAAATATTACATTCATTAAATACTAGTGTTACTTTACAAAGCCGATATTCAACACATTTTTAAGATGGGATTGAAAAAATATTATAATAAACTTTTTTAGTACCTTTATTTTACTGCACAAGAGTCCCAACTGCTCCCAGCCTTTTGTTAATGAATTTGTGACACTATTAAATATTATACATAGTTAAATAAAATACACTTAAAATTAAACTATGGCACCCCCATTTGGGGTATGTTATCATAAGGAAGTGGGGAGGGGACGGAGGTAGGGAAGTAGATCCGGTCACCAAACACAGCTAGAGCCGTTTCAAGGGTTTCTGAAAGGTTTTACACAAATCTCTAACCATTTCGTAATTTAACCTTAATTTGTGTATCAGTATCTTAAATTCTCAACAAAACGTTTAATTTTAACGGTACGGCAGAAACGTGTGCATCAAAGAAGTAATAACTCTCGAGCTCTGGCGTAGTGAAATCGAACAGCTTTTTATATCAAGTATTGTTGCTAACATTTTTCATCCGCAATATAATTTAATGAAATCACCTATACGACAGCTGCTTAAAAATCATTGGTATTTTTCGTTCCGTTCACCAAGTTTGGTGACTTAGCAGGAGCTCCCGGAATGCGTATTTCCAAAACATAAACCGGTTCAGTCGCAGCAGCGACTATTTACATTTTCAATGTCAAAATTTAAATATTTAGAAATTAAATTATTATTTTTTAATATATACATTGTAAAGATTATTTTATCTAGATTTTGGAACAATTTTTGTTTTTGCAAAGTGATAAAAAATAACCAATATAGAGGTGTAGAAATTTAAAATGTAAATTGCCGCACCGCGACTTTTAACCGATATAGGTTTCGGAAATACCCTCACGGGATCATGGGGCGAGGTTTCTCTAAGTCTTGGCGGTGGATGACCTGGACACACTGAACCCCAGATTCCTACCCTTCCCTAACATTTTTTTCCTTCCCAGAACTTCCTCTCCTTCCTTTACTTAAAAAGACCCTTCATACTGCATTCCCAAAGATGACAAAGTCCCAAAGGGAAATTATTTTTCTTGAACTGATAGAAAACATATATACCTAAGATCTATGTAGTATATCTAACCGAGTTGCAAGTATACGTGACTCAATTTGATCATCAGTTAATTATTTGACCTTGTACTCATACTCGTAGAAGTATATTTCTAGGCCAACTCAAACACAGATTCATCACACCCGTCAACTCCGACATTCAAACACTCTATCATTTAGCGTCCGACGTCCGACGGGTGAGAGACAAAAGGTTGCCTTTGCAGGAAATTTAAACAAACAAACCAACAAAAGAGCATCCAAATTCAATTTACGGACTGCCAAATTTACATCAGCGGCCGAGAATGTGGCTGGTACTGAAAAATCCGAGTTTTGACAAATTAGAGTCTTCGGTGCACCATTACTCACCCTTGCCCATTGACGTGCAGAAATTAGATGTTAAACTTTTATCGAATGTGTTAATAAATTATTGATGTATCTCTCGGCGAACTTGCTTAGATATATTAGATTGCTAAGGTAGATAGATCATAGAGATTACAGAGCTATTTGATAGATGTCGGTAGTATATATGGAAATACATTTCGACGTCATGATTAGTTTCTTAGAACAGGCACTTGTGCATATATCCATTATCCACGTCTACATTATTATACAATTGCTTTTTTTACATTAGCTCCACGCAGATGCCTTGAAAAAATTATTTCTCTGGGGGCTTGTGTCATCTTTAGATACATATACAAGAATCTCAACTGCTCCCGTCTGGAACCAGTGAGACTATGGCATCCCCAATTGGGGTATGTTGTGAGGCTGAAGGTAGTGTGGAAGGGAAGGAGGTGGGGAAGAGGAAGGTTGGGAAGTACCTGGCTATTCAGATCTGGTCACTAAACACGGCAGCCATTTTCAAGCAAAGTTTCGATTCTGAATGGTGGTCTTACACCAGGGCGATACTGATAGTATCTTCCACTTTGGAACATGCCGCAAATATACTGTATATTATTTTAAATGAATTAATTGTGAAATAACACAAATTAATCCAATAAAATTTATTTGCGCATGCCGGGTTCGAACCCGCGACCTCCGGATTGTGAGTCAAGAGTCTTACCCACTGGACTACGGAGGTCGTCAAAAGGTATGTTTTGTGGAAAGGAAAGCAAGAAGAGGAAGTAATGGGAAAGAAAATTAATGAGAAATGGGTGGAAATCTAGAGGTCAGTTTGTCCGGGAGTGAATCCATTCCTCTCGCTGCGGTGCAAGAAGATCGGTCGAGATAGACCAGCTGAAGAGGTCAAAGTCTCTCCCCAAACCGGCGTGTCTTAAGGGGCAACCCGGTCGCTGAGAAATTTTAACAATGGGTATTTTATCAGACTATTGCTGTCATTGTCGCTTTTACTCCCCCGAATATTGAGCGAAAGAGAAAACTGCACCTCGGGCTTATAATACCTGAATAAAATCATCAGAATCGCAGTTTTGTTTTCCCCATTTTTTTTCTCCAAAATAAACCGATTATTAAGATATTTTTATTATATTTAATTTAAGAATGTCTATGTCTGTACGTTTGCTTTTTTTTTAAATACAGTTCCTGGGGTCCTAGCATGTTCGATCGATATGGGTTTTATCGAAAATATCGGTAACTTGTCATCGCTCCCGAGCACGACTGCAGGCCGCTAACGAACAAAAAACAGTTCACAACGACTAAGGGTTCCTGATTTATTTGACGTGAACTATTATTTCTTCGTTAGCGGCCTGCAGTTGTTCTCGGGAGCGATTACAAGTTACCGACATTTTCGATAAAACCTATGTCGATCGACTATGCTAGGGGGGCTGGTTTGTATTCTGAAGTCTGTTCGTTTAAACCCGGCAATTTTAATGATTTTTAAGAAGTAACTTATCAAAAAATCAAAACCTATCGGCACGCTAGTGGTCGATATCTAAAATATATTTTAAAAAATCGCAGTAGTATCAAAACTCAGAGAGGAAATGGGAGAATACGTTTCTATGGACAAAACGCCGTCCGGTTTTCTCTTAATTCTGAAACTAATAATGTTTTGTGTTAATATATTATAATAAATAAAAAGCAAATAAATAAATATAGGGCTGTCTTTCTATGGTTTGTACCAAGGCAAGGGGAGCCGTGAGGTTGCCAGAAGAAGGGACATTTTTATTTATACTTCTATTTATATGATGTAAAAAGCCGCAGGGCTTTTACATTGAATGGTTACAATTTTTTTCACGGGTTAGTAAGAAACAATGGTTTCATATGTTTACAATTCAAAACATATTTTGAGATCATAATATAGAAGACGTTAGCCTCCAGGCCGTTCTATACACTCCTTCCTGATTATAAGAGTTTTTAGTCCAAATAAAGAGAGTGTTTTATTGTGAGGAATGAGTTATTAATTCAAGAATTTGTATACGAAAATATCGGAACGAATAATTTATAGAAATTAACGTTATCCATGCAGATTTGAAAGAATACGTTTTACTAATTTATATAAAACCTTTAGACTCCTAGACCCCAGGCAGTTCAATGAAATTGATTATCTGTTCTAGAACCTCCGTTTCAACTCTGACGACCGTTAAGATCTGGCTGAGCCGCGACTAATAATTCAGAGGTCGTGGGTTCGATACCCAACATTACAATTTTAAATAATATTTAAAAAAAAAACATATGGTATCTTTGCGGCACGTTGCAGAGTGTTAGATACTCGCAGTAAAGCCCTAGTGACAGATCACCTTTCAGAATCGAACCTGAAATGGCTTTTGCCGTGTCTAGTGACCAGAATGGCCTTCTTTGAATAAATAACCTTCTTCGGACTTGTGCCAGCTGCACGACAATATATTCAGACATATTTCTGGATGTACATGTACAGGTTATTAAGGGCTGTGCTTGACTTACTTAACCAGTGATTCCTGACTTTAATTGGAGCAAAAAAGTAAATAAAATGTTGGTCTCCGTTGACCCTTTTTCAACTAAAAACATTAAAATTCAGTAGGTATTGTACAGTTAAGGGCGGGGTAAGAGGTTGAGGGTAGGCTACTCGGCGGAGTGACCAATTACATGAGGTAGAATTTTTTGTTTTGAAAATTTAAAAAAATTTTAAAAAAGGAATCAAAAAACTCACCGGAGACCAAAATCTCATTAACATTTTTTCTCCAAATAATTTCAGGAATCACTTGTTAAGGTACGTAATGTATGTCCCTTAACCCCTGCAATACCTCCATCGTGCCATTGCACCTATAATGGTTATTAAAAAAATCTTAAATGATCATGAACAAAATTCCAGACATCACCATTTCGCATACTTTTCATCCGCCATTTCTTTGCCTTTTTTAATTGAATATTTGCGTCGTTAATTTTTATGGTTTATGGTTTCTTTAATCAACCGAGTAATATCCTCCGTTAATTAATTGCCGTAAGCTCTGATCAAAGTGACGAAGGTAAGGTTGGTGAAATAATGTGTAGAGTCTAGACAAGAATTAAGAAATGTATTATTAAAAAATCTCTCCCCACACCTGTGGGTATTATTTGCCCGCCATAAAAAACCTTTTAACGTAACGCTCTCTCAAGGACAGAAGATCTACAAACAGCAAAAACGGCAAAACGCCCGACAAAACAGGACCACGACTTAAAAAAATTTTGAGCATTTTTGTACCAAAAATAATAATTTATATTTTTTTTAGTTTTTCTCTTATATGTTTAATAATATTTTTATTCAATTTATTTATAAACAATCTGTGCTGTGCGATCATTATATTTATAATGCCTTCAAAAGACGAAACAGCTGTCAAGGGGCCATCCATAAATTACGTCACACGAATTTCATGATTTGTTGACCCCCCCCGTCCCTGTCACACATCGTCACATTTGTGAGACCCCCTCCCCTCTAGCGTGACGTGACTATGCAATTTTACATCTAAAAATAAGAAGTTTTTCGTTTTAATCATTTAGATTTTTACATATGATGTCAAAGAGCTGATGACCCCCCCCCCCTCCCCATTGAGATATACTACATCAATATTATAATATATACATCAATACTATATCAATATTATAATATATCAATGCTACCCCTATACCCCTTGTCACACAATTTCACAATTCTCTATCACCCTCACCCCCTCTCCCCATCATCCCGGTGTGACGTAATTTATGGATGGCCCCTAATAATAATTAATAATAAAACAATTGAATAATGATATTATGGATTATATAAAAGAAAAACTTGATATTAAAAATTATAACAATAAAAAAAATAATTCAACCATACATACTGGAATTACTGTGCCATTAGGGTTGTAATGGATGATAAGCGTAATTTGATACCCATAACGCCAATTTTCTTGACTCCTTTAAAATTGTGCGTCTTTCGTGAGTGCTAATTATTTCATTAGATAAAGCAAGTATTAGGTTAGGTTAAGTTTTTTTTACAGTGTTTTTTTTTTAAGTGTAATTATTTCCGTGCGTAATTTCGTCCAGGTAGGCCTAAAGCCTGAGGAGTTAATGTTTATTGCTAACTCTGTTTTTGCATCATGTTGTTTTCATTCGTGTTCAGAGATCACCATTATATAATCCATGACAGGCGTGCGCACAACAAATCACCAAAGTATCTTTCTTAGTCAAACAATGTTTATCTCGATCATCCAGTTGATTAGACTTAACTGAGAAATCACTTAAAGAATTCCCTGAAAATGGACAGCATAAACCAAGGGATATAAACCAGATGTCACATTTAATTATTTCTTCCGTCTGTAACTCTTTCAGTGTAATTAATAGGAAGCCACAAGCCAAAAAGGTGTGTATTCTTAGTGTGCCTCATATCGCCACGAATATAGACATAGGAAAATAGGATAACAGATTATTTTAGACATAAAATTGTATATTTTAAAAGTTGTTTTTGAAGTGAAAACTTCTTTAGCACCGTTGTGATTTGAAACTCGATGAACAAAAAATGGGCGACATTAAAAAGAGACAAACACATATATACATTTAGGACAGCCAAGGATTTAGCCTGCGAGAGAATTAGATAGTATAATCGGCCTCCTCTTTGTGCGGTGCTTCTTATCCTTCCCACTTTTGTCTACTTTAGTTTTCTGAAGCTTTCACTTCTACGGTGTGTGAATTGCATATTCTGATTTTTTTCTATCACATACCGAAGATGGTGTTTGTGCAATGATGGAGGACTTAGTCAGCAGAGGAATTGAGCCACGATGCCTATTTGGGAACCCGACGCATTTGTCAACTCAGACACCTACCCGTGGTATATATTTATGTAATAATTATACTATCTCATTCTTTCCCAGGATAAATCCTATAGATTTATGTCTATCCTAATCCTATAGATTTACGTGTTTGTCTCTTTTTAGTGTCGCTATTTTTCGTTACATCGTGTTTCAAATCACAACGGTGCTAAAGAAGTTTTCACTTCAAAAAAATTTTACGTGGGTACTGGCATAAAATTTTTATCATTAAGAAGTTGCTAACAAACTACAAAATCAGTTTAGCGAGATTTAAATGTTATTTATAAATATTATTGTAACATACGGATATTTCAAATATTGGGGGCTTTTTGCAAGGTGCTTGCATTGCAGTCTCCAGTGATTTGGCAATTTTGTTTAGGACTGTGGGTCAGATTTTGGACAAAAAAGAAAGGAGTGAAGTCCGAAAATGACGAAAAACAACGCTGCTCATTGGTCACTGCTAAATGTTGAGATATTTCTTGGGGAACCGCATCATTAGTATCTGCCATGTCTGGCACTTCGGACCAGACAATCCGCAAAGGCACTTAGGTACCCACCACTTAGTTCCAACACTCTTTCTCGTATACGAATGCGAAGAATCATTGTGTCAACAAAAATACAAAAAAATATTAATGCGGGTACTATAATTGAATATAATGTATAATTAAAGATGTTAAAATAAGCTTTACTAGATTGCGTAAATGGGCTCTACCTCAAGTGCAACACAAGGGACGAGACAACCATTCACTGAACACCCCCCACACCTTCACTATGCACCATGTGAAGGTCAAATGGCCGTGAATCACCCCAGCTGAGGTGGTCCTGTCAAAACCCAAATGATATTAATACATTTCGTCTACTTAACCAGACTGATCAGACTCCAGACGATATCCAACAGGACTTGTATCTCCAGAGAAAAGAGAAGAGAAGGTACCAGACCGGCCAGGGTGGCTGTGCTCGGAATTTATTGTACACCAAATACACTGATTACCCAAGTTGATAAAAATGAACCATTTATTTATAAAAATCAAAATTAATCAGGTAAATAATAGGTTTGCCAGTAAGATTAAGATTTTGAAGTGATTTTCAAAATCTTACACTATATTTCATTCTGTTTCCTTTACACGACCATTCCTCATATTTATTTATTTTTTATTTAAGATTATATATATATACAAATTTGTTTTACGTGATTTTAAATAATCCACTTAATTCCATTTATAATACCTACTTTGTGTTATGGTTATAGATTAGAAAGATTTATAATTAAGATTACAGATTAAAAATATTACATAGTGTAAGTAAAAAATGAATAAATAAACAATAAAGAAATAATAATAGTTTTGGTTAATTTGTTATATTATATGGTTAATTTGATATTAAGGGTTTCAAGGGTACAGTAGAAAGTATAAAAATATAAAAATATAAAAACTGGATCGATTTTAAAGTTTTTTTTTTTACTATGTTATAAGAAATCTGTAGGTTTTGGTTTTTTAAAAAATACATTATCTAATTTATATACTGAACGTCTATTGATGAATTTTTGAATGGATAAAATGGTATAAGAAGTAACTTATCAAAAAGCCAAAACATACCGTGACGCTGGTGGTCGATATCTATAATATATTAAAAACATATTTGCAGTACCTAGTGTCAAAATCCAGGGAGGAAATTGGGGAATTGGGAAAAGAATAGCAGGATGGTCATTCAAAGAATATTCATATGAAGGAGCCGCTAAAGTGTGTTCTTTGGACCTAGTTTAGTGAAACCACGCCCTTGATTTAGCATTTAAACAAAACAAAAACACATTTCGAATAAATAATTTTGATAGTACCTATTTTATCCCTTGTTATGATAAGTGGTTCCAATTTTGAAAATTAAAAGTTCATCGAATTTGAATACTGTTACGCATCACAAAGGAATATTCACTACTTACTTACCCATGCACCAACTACCTAAATTAGGTCACAGAAACCGTAATCAGCTAAACTACTAAGTACATAAAACTAATTTCCCCACTTAAACGACCAAAAATATCATTTTAAAAAACAAAATAGAATATTATCCAAATAAATGTGACTATGGGTTGATTACAAAGATTTACCAAAATTAATATGAAATCATTAAATGCAATTAAAATAACTGTTCATCAGTATAATCATATATGTCTGCACCGACAATATTTAGCCAACAACAAATTTACCTATTTTTAATAATAGGCCACTTGCATCACATTTAAAAAAAAAAATTTCCGGTTTAGACAAATAGACATTTTTTTATCATATTTTTGAAACCCTGGCGATTTTTTGAAAATTTCAATCCGAAAAATCAGACCATTTTTTACAAAACGGAAAGACGGGACATAATTTTATATCATTACATTTATTCTTTTTTACTTTATTTAAAACCGAGACGTGCAAATTTACAGTAATATTTTCATTGTAACACTTGATATATATATATCAAAATACTAATAAAACTTGGAAAAAATATACTGCAAATTGTCAAGTTTGGTTTTTATCATAATATTGTAATGATTGTTTTTGTTTTAAAATACTTATTGCATTCAGTTCCCTCCAGTATAAGTACTTACCTAGTTCTCGCCTATTTATTACACTCATATACTCTCTTTATACTTACTCATGTTACATTTAGTTGGTACTTAAAGAAACCTTATTTTTCTTTCTTTTTATAGTACTGCATAACAAAAAAAGAAAAAAAAAATTCATAAGAAATGAATGGAATTAATTTATAATTTATTTTTTTAATAATTTTACTTAGATATACTTAGATATGTTTACACTTACGAGTACTAGACTCCAATTCAAACAACTATCCTCCGTTGGTCACCATGATACAGGCAGCTGCCTAGTATGGTGACCTAATGTATCTCCTGAAGTAAATTTATTATGTATGTAACATGTACTTATAAATAAATAAATAAATTACATAGCCGACAATCATTTAAAAAAACAGAACGTTTTCCACAAGAAATGGCACAGGAGAATAACGAGACATACCAAAAATATTACATCTCATAAATATTTTTTTCCTTGATCCATCTTATTGATCATAAATCATTATAATGTTAAACGTCTATATTCCTAAATCCAATGTAATACACTTGTACTTGTAAATTATAATAATAATAAGAATATTTTAAAATTTGATTTTGTTAAAATCAGCACCATAACCATTATATCTCTAAAACATGTACCGACATATAAAATGTACGGGGTTCTCTTCATAACATCTGTCAAAAAGTCAAACCAAATTATAAGTTCGCAGAGAACAAACAATAAACCTAGTTAATGTTAAATGTCAAATTAAAAAATTCGCCTGAAATCAAAGTGATGCCATATAAAAAAAAAAAATCAATGTGGAATTTTACAAAATTAATAGGAACATTTTCGGAGACGTGACATTTTCGTGTAGTGACGTCACGAGTCCAAATAATGGATTTATTTATTTAAAAATTAAAAATAAACTGTACATTTGTAAAAAATTTTACTAACATTTTCGTTATCTTAGTAAAAAAATCTATCCACACGATTTTTTCCAAGTCGTTGTGAAATCAATGCAAGTGGCCTATTATCTGATTGTCTTTTTTTCAAAATAAATGGTTCATTTTTATCAACTCGGGTAATAAATACAAAAGTATACAATACCAACTGAGTATAGCTTCAGCATCCCTGGCGGGTATGGTACCTTCTCTTCTCTTTTCTCTGCTGCCCTGGTAGATACAGGTCCTGTTGGGTATCGTCTGGAGTCTGGTCAGAAATGCATTAATATCGTTTGGGTTTGTCAGGAGTACCTCAGGTGAGGTGAATCACGGCCACTTGACCTTCAGATAGTGGTTTGGAGGTCAGCGAGATTGCAGATTCCCTCACAGATTACTATTTTGTTAGATTTAACAAGTTGCAGGGTGCAATAAATATGTAGTTTTAAATATTTAAGGGATATATTGCATTACTCCTTTTTTACATTAACTCCACACAGGAAACCCCGAGGAAAATAATTTCCCTCCGGGCCTAAGTCATCTGAGTGCCTGAGGGTCTTTTTGGGGAGAGGAAGGAATGAGCATTGGTCTTGAAGAGACCCATGTTGTAGGAAGGAGGAAACACAGAGGCTTAATAATTATTTTTCAAATTCATGATTTTCACCAAAATCTCTATGAAATGTAAATATGACAAGTAAAGGTGGTCTTAGGATGGGTTATTTCACCGATTTTTAACCATTCGTCAAATTTCAGAGTTAAAATTCAAGTTCTGAGAAACTTCTATTCAAGTTCTGTTATTATTTCATCGTGAGAAAAGCTTTCACAGAACTTTAATATTAACTTTGAAATTTGATGAATTGTTTAAAATCTATGACACAACCCGTCCTTAATATCTATCTATTGAAAGGCCAATAATCGGAATCGAAACGTTACTTGATATGGCTGTTGTTCAGTTTAGTGAGCAGATCTGAATAGCCAGGTACGCGTAAAGAAGCATCTGGGCCAGATAAATAATTTCATAAGCATCTGGGCCGAAAGCACATGAAACTGACCTCTGTCCCATGAAGGTCGTCAAAACGTTGTGTTATAATGAAGAGTAGGTTGGTTTGTTTAATTTGAATATTCTATTCGCTCAGTCTAAATTCAGAATAAAGTATAAAAAACAAAAGGTACTATATTGGTCTTTTACATCTTTAAATCTGAATATATAAAACAAAGTCGGGTAAGTTACACTATTTATAACTCGAGAACGGCTGGGCTGATTTTGATGATCTTTGATTTTTGGATTTGTCTCCGCCCCGGATAGGATAATAACTATTAAAACATCACAAAAGTTAACGAAATAAATTTTTATAAAGAAAATTATTTTCCCCATACATTTTGTATGGAACAAATTCTACTATTTTAAAAGAACTGCAGCAATATTGTGAGGGGTATAATATTGAACTGTGCGTGAATTCCAAACATTCAAAAATGTCAAATGTCAATGCGTTGATTGTTGTGCATTTGTTTTTAATTATATAATGCAGCCCTTCTTTCTTACACACTCAATGTCAATAGTCGAAAATGAGACAAATGGTGAACGTATGTCTGCACACCTCCAAAGGAAAAATACAATAATTATAATAAATCTCTGAAATGAAACGCATTTTTTTACATAAGCTCCACACAGGAGGCCCTGAGGAAAATAATTTCTCTCAGGACCTATGTCATCTTAGGGGATGCTGTGTGGAGGATCTTTTTAAGGAATGGGGAGGATAGAAAGTTCTGGGAAGGAAAAAGGTATGAGGGGTGGGTAGGAATCTGGGGGTCAATGTGTCCGGGAGTGACGGACGTATGAATCCATCCCTCCAACTGTGGTGCAAGGCAATGGGTCGAGAGAGTCCGGCTGGAAAGGTCAAAAGGCCTCCCTCAACCAGTCTCTCTCGATCCGGCCCGCCACGCAGCAGGTGGGCAGGCGCATCAACTGCCAAGACCCGGACATAAGTCACCTTATGAACCCGGGCACCCCTGCTAAATCACCAAACGTAGCGAACCACTTGGGGTGATCTATGGCAGAGGTGTTGGTTATTCAATAAATGGTTCCCGGGGCGGCGGCACCCGTAGCCGCCTCCCGAATTCCCATAAGTAATTGTAAAAGTAAGAAAATCACAAAAATATAAATCCGTACACAACGCCATCTCTGATACTGACAAAAACAAAACACGGACAGTTGCGCATTGATAATTGCTTCATTGCGTAATTTTTAACTTAATAAAAAAATTAATTTAATTCAACACCTGTTGATTCTGAGGCAGTACGAAGTTCGTCGGGTCAGCTAGTACATAATATTAAACAAAATTTATATTTAAAATGGGTAATTTTTTGGGGGTAGCTTAGTGGTGAACATACGTATATTTTGGGTAAATAAACAAAAGAGGATGGGAAACGTGAAAAAATTATTTTGATACTAGTTTCTTCCCGTGGCTTCGCTCGCATGGTATTAGGGGGTTCCCCCCCCTCCTCTCCCCCCACTTCGCCTTCCCTCCCCCCCCCCTCCATCCTTCACCCCTTCCCCCTCCCCCCCTCCCACTCACTCCCCCTCCCCTCCCCCCAGCCCCCTTCATCCTCATTAATTCCCGGTACATTCAGTTTTCAATCTGCTCGCGTGCCACCTATTGCAATTTTTTATACAAATTTCATAATGCCAGAACTCACCAGTAGATACAAAAAAAAAATCCAATTTGGTGCAATCGTTCGGAAGTTATGCGCCCACACACATTTTGGCGATTCGCAACATCGTTTCCACGGCAACCGTTTGTTTTGCTTTTCTTCTGACGTTTGCAAAAACTCGATTTTGTTAGGGACAGAAAACGTATGATAAATAATTTCATAACTCCAGAGCTTATTCATAACGCCAGAGCTTACCTTGGTAGAATAGACAGTCCTGATTTAACTAAGCTCATTGAATTTCATATTCCCACGAGAACCACTCGTTCTAAAATCCTTTTTAAAATGCAACAATAATCGGACTGAGTATACGAAACACTCACTTTTACCTAGGTTGCATGAAGTTACTAATAGATATGCAGATGTGATCGATATGATTAAATCGATATGAAATATCGATTTAACCATCTGTATTTCCAACAACACAGCTATTTGACTCTTGTAGGGTTCTCAGTCTTAATAAAATTTTCAAAAAGAACTCATTATTGCAAACTCATAAAGATCATTTCAATCCATCAACAACAACATTCACAAACATAAACAACCGACCACGATCACGGGGCAATTTAGAAATTCCAAAATTTAAAATGAGTGCTTCCCAACACCATTATGCTTATCAAGGTATAACATTTTTCAATGCTCTCCCATATAAAATCACGTCTGAAAAAAATTATATAGTTTTTAAATCCCAATTAAAAACACTAATAGACAAACCCGACACTAATTATAAGTTTTAAATTCATCATCACAATAATATAACAAAAAAAAAAGTAGAACATAATCTCTAAAAATATTTCATCACCATATCAAATTGAAAGTAAAGTACATACGTATTATTTGCAGGCACCAAATTGTTACAACTGTATTATATGTACCTACTCTGACAATACTGTCAGTTATTATGTCCACTTATCTTCATGAATATATATTTTATTAATATAAGTACTTGTAATAACATACTCTGTGTAACTATGCATTTTACAATGGCACTCCAAAATTCAAGCACGAGAAATGTTTTCTCTTTTGAATTGGGTAGTTTCATTAAAAAGAAATTTACATATTGTTATTAGTTTTAAGAATCAAATGTTTTACTATGAATCTGTATACGTATGTATTTTTTTTAAATAAAAAAAAAAATATATATATATATTCAACTGCACGGAACATAGGAACGAGAAGGCTATGCTATCATATTTTTTTAATCACTATTAATTTTTAAATAAATGAAGACAATATAAGCGAAACTCAATCGAAAATCTGGAAACAGAAAAATCAGAAAAACATATTGACACCTCTGGGACTCCAAAAAAAAAAACTATTAATTTTATTTGTATTATAGATTTTTGCATGTAAATGTATCTCTGGTGTCACTTCCCAATGTAACGTCACAATTAACTGTTATACATACACTGTTTTATCATTACTAATATTTTGAATATGAATTTGTGACATGTAATTAGTGTTTAAGGCATACTTATGCTCTTTGTATTCAATAAATTAAAAATATTAAATAAATTAACAATGTATACATTACAGCCTATAGTACTCGCAAAGAATGTAGCTTTCTATTAGTGAAAGAATTTTTAAAGTCCATTTAGTAGTTTTGTGTGAAAGAGTAACAAACATACATCCATCCATTCATCCATACATACATTCATACATACTTTCGCCTTTATAATATTAGTAGGATACAAATGAATATATACTTTAAACTTTAAACAAACAAAAATCACAATTACATCATAAAAAAGAATCAATCATTATTCTTGACAAAAGTTTTTACCTACTCCATTTATTTATAGAAACGGCTTAAATTATAAATACATATGTATCCATCATTCGTGTCTTCGCAATGAAATCCAATAAAGAAAATTGCATCAGTTTGTCTCGTTACAGGTATTTCAGGCGACGAAAAGCATTATTAATCATATTTTATAGATAAACTAGTAGACCCGGCCACACGGTGTTGTGGCTAACGACAAGGGCGGATTTAGGGGGGATACCGTCTAGGGGGGGGCACGTGCCCCCGTGCCCCCCCCCCCCCCCCAGACGGTATTTTTATGTACTGTGGAGATTCCATCACAGTACATACTTAGAAGCTAAAACTGTCTTTATGAAACATTTAATTTTTCGATTGTTTTGACACTTTCATAAACCTTCCTATACATATTTGAACGTGTAGTAATAACGTGTCTAACAGTAATTGTTAATTTTTTTGCCCGTCCGCTCCTTGTGCCCGCCCAGAAAAAAAATCCTAACAGTAATTGTTGATTTTTTTGTCCGCCCATTGTGCCCCCCCCAGAAAAAAATCCTGGATCCGCCCTTGGCTCACGATACCTTTATAACCAAAGCCATCTGTTAAATCAAATCCACACCATGTTGCCCGCTGCGTGCTGCCTGCTCCGCTTGTCCAGATATATTATGTATTTCAACCAATTTACACAAAACCTTGACAAATTATACACGTAAAAACCTTCCTCATGAATCACACTATCTATTGGTGAAAACCGCATTATAGTAAAAGATAAAGATAAAAATAAATATATGTTTAAATTTAAAATTACAATAAAAATATTTTTTGGTTAAAATATTATGTTACGAGTTACGAGTAGGTACTTAATCGCAATACAATCAGTTCCAATTTCGAAAATGACACTTTCATTCATCAATTTAAAATAAATTCGAGTTCATTGGACCACAGTTATAACAATTCACAGACAAACCCATAACCGATATTATCATGTTGGATGATGGTTTAAAAATATTTTAAAAGGCAAAAAAAAAAAAGTATTTTGGAGGAGCTGGGATTTGAACCCAGGACTTTCAGCATGCGAAGCAGACACTCTACCACTGAGTTACACCCCCGATGTGCTGATGGGACAAAATAAGCTATGACTAAGTAAGAACCCTGCCAGACTGGACCGTTTCAATTTTCCTGTAATTGTACTTACGGTAAAGTTTGCATTCTAGTCTAGGGGTTAATCATTTTTTGTAGTTACATGATAAAATTATACAAGCGTAAATTTCACGGATGGAATTTGGTAGGGATGATAGAATTACAAGAATTACGTGTCAACAAAACCTTACCGAACCTAACCGACTTTTGATTTTTCGAATTTGAAATTTACCTAACACACTAATAAAAGCTTGTAAAATTTTGTGCAATTGTTAAAGCGTGTGTATGTGAAAACGTTACTAATATAACATAAAATATCGATTTCACCTCAAGTTGTAATATTTAATTAAATGGTTCGAATCTCAGAGGTGCCAATATCTTTTTCTGATTTTTCCGTTTCCTGATTTTCGATCGAGTTTCGCTAATGTCTTCATTGAATTAAATATTATAATTTGAGGTTTTACTCATAAAGTTAAAAATAAAAATTCATCCTAGACTTGCAGAAAAGTCAATAGATGTCGCATAATAAAAACAAAACGGATAAAAAAAAATCAAAAACTATCTAGGTAGCATTTAGTCCGTGTTTGAATCTTGCAAGCATATATCATACATCATAATCATTCAATTTGGGAGGCGGGAATGGGTACCGCCGCCCCGGGAACCTTGATAACCAACACCTCTGCCCGTAGGTCACCCCAAGTGGTTCGCTACGTTTGGTGATTTAGCAAGGGTGCCCGGGTTCATGGGGTAAGGTTTGTCTAGGTCTTGAAGGCGGATGTCCAGGACCCACTGAACCCCGCATTCCTACCCAACCCTAAACCCTTTTTCTTCCCAGAACTCTCCTCTCCTTTCTTTCCCTAAAAAACCATCTACACAGCATCCCCAAAGATAACATAGACCCCGAGGGAAATTATTTTCCTCAGAGCCTCCTATGTGGAGCTCATGTAAAAAAAAATACATGTATAAAGATAGCAGCCAATAAAATATGCGTTAAGAAAATGACAATATAATGTTGGTAGTTCTTAGTCGAAGTATGGATACAGTTAAAAATGAATCAGATATGGACACCTTAGCTCAGTTGGTGGAGTCGCGGCCCGGAAAGCCGAAGGTCCTTGGTTCAAGTCCCAGAGATGTAATTTTTTTCTGGTTTTTCTGTTTCCTGATTTTTGATTGAGTTTCGCTAATATTTTCTTCATTTAATGACATGAAATAGTTGATGGAAGATATATACATTGCCATAGCCAAAGAGCCTGTTGTATAAACTGTTAATTATAATAATTTTTCATTAAATTACGGCTTTATCCAAGGTATTCTAAATGTCTTCCGTATTTCCAATTTTTGAAGATGTCGTAAAAACAAATATCATTTTAGAAACTAGATAAAATTGCCTTTTAGATTTTTGAATTTGAAATCTTCATTACATAGTATAAAATGAAGTCGCTCAAAATGTATGTGCGCGTTAGTCTTTTTAACTACGCAACGGATTTCCATGCGGTTTTCACCAATAGATAGAGTGATTGAAGAGGAATGTTTAAATGTATAATACATGTAAATTATATTAGAGAAAAGCCGAGAAATACAAAGAAAACATATTTTTGAGCGATTTCAAACGGCTAGCGGGACGTACTGTTGTCACTTTTGAAATTTGTTCTACCGAAGAAATTGGAAAATAGATGTCCTAGAATCTAGAGTAAGTAGGTATTTGATTTTCCCTTTTCAAACATCCAGTGTTGCATTGCAAGCATTGTATAATTAGTGGTGAACGCTCGAATTGCATTACATAGTGTAAAATGAAGTCGCTCAAAATGTATGTGCGCATAGATCTTTTAAACTACGAAACAGATTTTCATGCGGTTTTCACCAATAGATAGTGTGATTCAAGGGGAAGTTTTATATGTATAATACATGCTTATTATAGTAGAGAAAAGCCGATAAATTCAAATACTCAATTCAGGCAGCGGGCAGCGGGCAGCTGGCAAGTGGGTGGTGTGGATTTTATAAAGGTTGGGTAATGGCGTTGTGTTTCGTTAGCCACAGCAACGTGTGGCCGGGTCTGCTAGTAATATATAAAACAAAGTCGGGTTAGTTACACTATTTATAACTCGAGAACGGCTGAACCGATTTTGATGATCTTTGATTTGTTGGATTAGTCTCCGGCCCGGATAACAGAATAACTATTAAAACATCGCAAAAATTCACGAAAAAGAAAGTTATAAAGAAAATTCATTTCTTCATACATTTTGTATGGAACTAATTTTAATCTTTTGAAAGAGCTGTGGCAATGTTGTGTCAGTTGAAGTTTGCGTGAATTCCAAAAATTCAAAAACGTCAAATGTTAATGCGCTGATTGTTTCGCTTTTGTTCTTTAACATATAATGCTGCCTCTCTTTCTAACACACTAAATGTCAACAGTCGAAAATGATACAAACAGTTAACGTGTGTCATCACCCTTCCAAAGGAAAAATACAATAATTATAATAAATTTCCCTCACACGCATAAAAAAAATGAAACGCAATCCCCCTAAGGGGCCATCCATAAATTACGTCACGTATTAAGGGGGGGGGGAGTAGCAAGTGTGACTAGGGGTATGGGGTGGTCATCAGCTCTGTGACTTCACATGTAAAAAAAAATTGAACTACTGTTTTGATCACTAAATTTAATTCAACCAATAAATTAACACAACAGTTATTGATTCTGAAGGGGTACGAAGTTCTCCGGGTCAGCTAGTATAATATAAAAATTTTAAATTGCAATATTTTAATTTCAAACAAAAAAAATCGAGTGCAGTTTCACGCGGTAGAAGCTAAACTACCAACCAATCTCAACCAATACTTGAAGTGAGGTCATAACCATGAGCGCAGACCTAGCGTAATTTCCGTTTCATATCAACCAATAAGAGCCTTTAAAAGTGACATCATAATCAAAGCAGCCAATGAGCGCAGTTGATGCGTCGCAGGTGCAGTAATCGTCATTTCCGTTTCATCCGAAATCCAAATCACAGCGGGGCTATAGAAGTTTCACTTTTGATAAATAAAATATAAAATTAAAATATAAAATGAAAGATTTTTTCAAATATGAAAAAATCTTTCTTAACATCCAATACTGCGCAAAGCACTTGAAGTAATCTAACAATATTGTTTGTCGCTTGTGAGTTCCTAAACCATCCATTCGATTGCGATGAAACTTTGACGATTTGATGATTTGGACAAAGAGACATTCATTTTATATTTTAAGATTTTTGGCAGCAACCTTTTTAAAATGGAAAAAAATAGTCGAAGATAATATTGTTAATTCTGAATTTGAAACATGAGATTGACAAAAATTACTTAAAAATAAGTGGTCAGTGGCCGAATTGATTAAGGCGTTCGTCCCGGTAACGCGAGAGATCGTGGGTTCGAATCCCAGTTGCGAATGTTAGCTTTTTATTTATCTGTGTCTTGTTCTTTTTCATATTTCGTTTATATTTGTTACTTTTATCTTCTTCTTCTTCAATGAAATCATATTTTTTTGCGTACGGCGGAGTCGGGGGATAACCGTCATTTTCTAAAAATTTTGACAACATCAAATAGCGAACGAAAAGTGGAACAGTGAACGAGAGGCGAACTGGCGGAGTGATAAAGAGAAATGAAAATAGAACCACTTCGTAGTATGAGAAAGCTTATTTTATTACATTTTTATGTCACATTTAATAGATTTTTCCTACTTGCTGTGCTATATTGGGTCGTATTGTGGCAAGTAGTGAACTTCATTTTGGATAATAAACTAATCGATATGTATTGACTATAACTATTTAAAAAAGTGTTTTATAAATTCGACTACCGCGGAAAACAATATAAACGGTACCTTCCCAGAAGCTGTCACTGGGGATAAAATCTAATCGTAAAGACTTGAGCACTATTTTTTTTACTCCCAAGGGGAGCAAACTTTCAGATTCAGCAAAATTCAGTAAATTTCAGCAAAATTCAGATGAACGGAACTTTACACTTTGAACAATCACCTAAATCTGAACCACTTCATTTGTCCTCAATTCGTCCATTCTCTCGTAGGCCAAAGCCCCAAGCGAAAGCTTGTTGCAGCTGCAACGGCTAGTGATATCTAATAACGGTGATAGATGTAAGAAGCAAGAATGAACCATACAGGCACCTGAGGTCGTTGCTTCGTAATGTATTTTTTTCAAACGAAATTCGTCTTCGAGTCGTTACCATCAACTGGGTGGTGGAAAAAAACCGCGAGCTGCAGACCATTTTTTTGGGCCGGCAAATTGTTCTTGTAAATATGCTCCAAAAAAACAGCGCATTCTTGAAATAGGTTTTTTCTACAACGCAAAAATTACTATTCTTCATCTGTCGAATATATTATAAATTTAGATCAAATTAAATAAATTAATTGTTTTAACCACAAATTACCAGATATTATAGATTTATTATTTTTTTCCTGTCACCAGTTCTTGTTGTGTTATTTTTGTTACCTAAGATCAACAGATCTAGATATTACTAATTGTTCTAGGTCAAATCGAGCCGTTTATTACGATCGAACTTTTCGTATAACTGGCCCGCTCATTTGGAATAAACTTCCCCCAGCTCTTACTAATATCCAGAATCTGACTGAATTTAAATGGGCTTTAAAAACAAATTTATTAAAAAAAAATCATACCTTTCATGAATCTTTACTACTTTTCAATATACTATAAGCCATGTTTCTCAAGTTTCCGGTAATTGTTTGGTTTCGGTTTCCTCCTTACTGTACTTTTATGTTTAATGTGCACTCACAATGCTCCTCATTTCTAAAAGTAAACTGCCTCCTGTTTTATATTATAATTTAGTTATAATGATTCTTCATTTAATGGCACCGTTATTGTTCATCATCATCTATTTTCCTGTACCAAAACAGCACTGTTATTGTTCATTTTGTTATCTTGGCATTGCATTGTATATATCTACTTTGTGTATTCTACGTTTCATATTAATTGGTCAATATTTCGTAAGGACTCGTAAGGAACACTATAGGATTATTTTTAAGTTAATTATAGTTAAGCGCACTTGAAGTGAAATATCACAAAACTGCGCTATACAAATGTTACGTATTATTATTATGCATTATACCCTTGCTAAATATCATGCTTTTCCCCTATAAAGAGGTTGATTCAAGCTACTTCAAAAAGATAAATAATTTTAGAAACAAGGTAATCCGATATTTAAAACTATCTTTTCCTTCTGTCTTTTTAGAAGAAAGTCAAAAATGTCAAGGTTACAAACAACCTGACAATATTTTAATCCTTCCAGTAAGTATGGTACACGATAAACTTTATAGCCGGCCTGAACCGGCCTGAAACAGCCGGATCGGGAGAGACAGGTTGAGAGAGACCTAACCTAGACCTCTCCAGCCGGACTCTCTCGAACCATCGGCTTGCAACGCGGTGGGAGGGATGTATTTATACGTCCATCAGTCCTGGATACATTGAACCCAATTTTCTTACCTACCTCTCCTTTCTTTCCCAAAAGAGACGGAGGGTCCCCAAAGATGGCATAGATGTTATTTCCACAGGGCCTCGAAAAAAAAAATCTAACGAATTATCACAAAACTGAGATCCCTAATTGATTTATTTATTTGATAATTATTCTATGTGCTCAAGTAAATTGGAAAACACAAAACACGGTGATAACGGTGTTAGTGTTCAGTCGATTACATTTCCCATACCCCATACAAAGTAATTCGTGACCGCTAGTTATGAGCAGCTTTGAGGACGACGTAATCGTTATACTTATCGACAAATATTATAATATTAAGAGCCTTAAAGTAATTTATTCGGTCCCTTCATTGGTGAGAAAGACCATCTCGAAAGCTGCGTAAAGCATGTCCCACATTAGTAAAAGCATGTGATAAAATTTCAAAATTCAGTAACAACAGAATTTATAGCAGATCAATAAAAGCAAAACAGTAAAATAAACTTTAACAATAACTTTATGCGTTCACTGACAAACAGATTACACCTATAACAGTCCTTCCGAAGGAATCTTAAAAGTTACATTAACTATTCATTTTACCAAAAGAAAGAGTATTTCAACGAGTTTTTTCTACCTCTAGGTTAGCTGAACTCCGAATTGACGGTATACGAAGCGTCTCTTCTTTTAGTTCTGCTAGAGGTTCACTTGAAGTAACGCGGTAACCGGGAAGCAATTTGCTCTTTTTCGCCAAAACATGACATTTTGTCGGTTAGCAAAGCTGGGACGCCCTTCTTGGGATCACATATTTGGTGAAAAAACTAACCAATAGCATAAAAAGATAAAAATTAATCAGTATACGCTCGGAAATTTGCATAACAATTTATTGATACAACGCACTTTTTTATTACCGCAATAGAGTTCTAATAGCCCGGAACTATTGGGAATAAGGCATTCCAAAATAGGGGTATGTTGTAAGGTCAAAGGGAGTAGGGTAAAGAATTGAAAAGTTGCAATTTACCTGGATATTTATATTTGTTCACTAAACTTGCATAAAACCGGTTTTAAGTTTAAATAATAGTTACTTTTTACCTGGACGATACTGAGAGTATCACAATTCTGTACCGCAAACGTAGGTACTATTCAGGGTTTAACAGCACGTACCCAAAGGATTTTCACTAGCGACTCCTGAGCACATTTTGATGTCCGTTTATTTTTTTTGTCAATTAAAAACAATAACAATATTTTTCCATCACACGCCGCAACTGAGTAGTCGGGTATAGCGGATCAAGTAATAAACACTCCGTTTCATTCCAGCAGCACAGTAACACATGAAACATGTTAACAGTTAAGAAAAATGAAGATAATGTGGGTGCTTCTTGGTCGAAGTATCGTACAGTTAAAAATTATCGAATTTGATATCGACACCGCGGCGCAGTGGTTAGCGCGTTTGCCCGGAAAGCAAGAGGTTCTGGGTTCGAGTCCCAGAGGTGTCAATATCTTTTTCTGATTTTTCTGTTTCCAGATTTTCGATTGAGTTTCGCTTATATTGTATTTATTTTATTAAATATTACAATTTGAGGTTTTACTCATAAAGTTAAAATAAAAATAAAAAACATACAAATTAAATTTAATTTAATTTTCGCTGTCCGGGTTTCGAACTTGAACCTAATAACTATCACTTTTCCTCCCGATATAAAATGCCGCAAATTTCGGTAGGTATTATTAATTTGAGCATTATGAATTTCTCCGTCAATCGTGGGTATTGAATAATCGTCGCCAAAACCGTCATCGAAACCGTAATCTCGACTGTAATCGTAACCGCAATCAGTAATTTTGAGTCACTAGTAAATAGTTGTTCGAATAAGTTTAGTATTTAACTCACACCTTGCGAATAGATACACTAACCACAATGTAGTATATATATTATATTCTGCCATCATTTGAGACGATTGCGCCGTTAAAATTCTTGGTGTATTACAAATTACCAATTCGTGTTGCATTCTATATTCTATAAGTACCAGCAATTACTACAATAAGAGAAGCTTTTTTATTGCACTCACGACTTGTAAATCGATGGAGTAGGCAGGTAAGGAAAATTGCACGTAGCCTAGTGGTTCTAGACAAAACTATCATTATTTTGGACACTAACGCGAATTTACTACACCGATTACTTTTTATTTCATTCGAGTTGTGCTTAGCATCGAAGCAATGCTTCTTTTCAACGGAAAGTTGCAGATTAGGTGGGAATAGACATGTACTTAGATTGCCGGAATACTGACCACCACGAAAAATATTGGCGACAGTTCCAGAGGGAAGACGTGTAGTTGGTCGCCCTATACAAATTGGAAACTACAGAGGCTGTGCGAGGAGAAGGTAGGCTTGCAATGGATGGAGCCCGCTCAAGTAGTCCGAGGCAGAGCAAATGGGACAAGGAGAAGATGTTGATTATATGTGAAGTGTTAAGTATAAAATGCTTTTTCTGCGTTCATTGTTAGCTCATTAACATCAGGGCTGACATCACTCTAGAAGGCTGCAGTCCAGAATATCTAAACTCCTCTCAAGGCTACAGCACGGATTATCTCATTCACTTTGGATGCTGTAGGCTGGAATAAGCCACTCACTCTAGAGGCTGCAGCTTCGATTATCAAACCCCCTCTCAAGGCTGCAGCCCGGATTATCTTATTCAATCCGGATGCTGCAGCTCGGAATAAGTCAGTCACTCTGGAGGCTGCAGCCTGGAAAAATAAGTCATTCACTCTAGACTCTAGAGTCTAGAGGCTACATCCTGGAATATATATCCCCCTCTAAAGGCCGCAGACCGGAAAAAGTCACTAACTCTGGAGGCTTCAGTCCGGAATAGCTCATCATCATTACATTATAATGTATTTCGTCTCAATGGGAAAAATGCAAACATTAACTGATTACAGAACTAGGTATATTCATAAATAAAAAAAATTAAACAATACAATTTTATTAATCAACATATTTAATACCGTCGCATTCTGTCTAGACCGCAAACCTCAGTCAGTGATTCCTGAATCAGCGAGAAATGCCGTTTGGTGCAGGTCTACAAGTCTACATGTCTACATACCTACTCTACTACCTACTAGAAACTAGGAACCTAGACACCAGACAGCGGGCAACGCACACCACACAACACACCAGACACATTACATATTCCGCTGCACAGAGCTGGTAGATGTGGTGTCTAATCTACTATAAGTACAGGCCAGATAATTACCGATGCGGACATACTAATTTCGTTTAATTCTAAATCGCCGTTCCGTGATGCACTACATAACAGACGTTATTTACGATGTGAACTTGGAGCGTCGGTGCGGGACTCGCTAGATGGGACAAACCACTAATTTTCGAACATTGTACTGCTTTTTTCATCTTCTATTTATAAAATATCTGACCTGACCCACTGTTTCTATTTTTCACAGATGGGGATGAGGGGATAGGTGAGATTCTGAGCTTGGCAAGCAACTTTGAAACTGACCTATTGACAGGGGGGGGTAAGGGTTCCGCACACTATGCACAATGCTCATGTCTATTTTGGGCATTAAATACATGGTTGTTTGATATAAATCATCAAAAATACTAAGGTCGGTTGTCTATGCGTCCTGCGTAACTCTGGTTCAATGAACTCAAATTTGATTTTTAATTTAAGTATTAGCATTTTAACAAAATTGAAGGTGAAGAATGCAGTCAATCGATAAATTACCTATATATTGCCTATGTAATATTTTTAACGGAAAAATATTTTAATATTATTGTAGAAAGCAATCACTTTGTGGTTTGACATATTTGATAAAATAAAATACTTTTTGTTTAAAACCACGAGATTTAATGAGATTGAGATGAGATTTAACGATTGTTTAAAACCACGAAATCTCGTGGTTTTAAACAAAAAAGTATTTTATTTTATTAAATATTTTAATTGTCGTTTTCAATATTAGAACTGATTTTTCAAGAATTTAGACTTTCGCGTTATTTTTCACGAGTCTGCACTAATTTTAACAAATTTTGGCATTGATTCTATGCAGATTGCGGAAATCGCAACCAAAGCCAAGATATGTATTTATCCATACTCTTATATTTAAACCCTTAAAATTAAATACGATTTTTTATGGTTTGTTGTGTAAGAGCGTAAAATAAGTTTTTTTGCTGACTTATCAGAACGGAAAAAAAGGGAAAGATAGATATATAAGATAGTCAAATTTTCAAACTGAAAGTCTCATTTAGCTTGGCCATCACAAGGAAAGTGTTGACAATAATTGAATTCATACAAAGAGCCGCACGCGGTGGTAGATATTCCCAGCGTCGTGTCGCGTCGCCTTGATGAAAGTCGTGATAGACCACCATTCGGGATCGAAGCGTTGCTTTAAGGCGATCCAATAGTTCAGGAAAAAATCGAAATCGGAATTCACGCCCATTTAAGGGAGGAGTTTGAAAATACATAAGAAAAAGCTTTTGGAAAGGTTGGAAAAGGCATTTGAGAATTTTTTTTACAGGTTGATTTCGTAAAAACCTGTAAAAAACATTAACTCCTTTTTTACGCATTGTTTATTGTAATAAAACGGAAATTTAAAATTGATTTCACGAAATCAAGCGACGCGGAGTCACACGTTCATCTCCCGCTCTGTCCGGGTCGTGACTCGTGACTGATACGAAAGGGGTGTGGCGTGGGCACTGTGGGCAGTAGTTCTTCGGTGGACACCATAGGGTTCACTTTGAAAAACCGAATTCGTCGACTAGCGGCCGTATTGTAAAATAACAACGCGAAAATGCATATTTTAATTTATTTTGGGAAGATCGGGCGTAAATATCAATTTTTTTTTGCGATTATTATAAAATAAACTGAATTTGCCACATTATACAATAAAATCATATCCCAAAAGAGGTCTATAAATATGAGAGTTTGGACTTGAAAATGTTTTCTATAGACCTTGTACTTTATTTTTTTATAGGCTTATTAAAAGACATAAAAATGACCGATATTTTTAAGGGCCAAGGTATGTTCTATACGCAGTATTTAATTGAAGCATCTATAATCTTCTAAGCGATCAAATTTTCAAAACAAAAACATGATTTTGTAGGATTTTGCATTATTTACTATGGCTTCATCTTAAATGGCTTTAGCCGTATTTCAATTTATTTAACCCCTCAGGCCTCCGGCCTATTTTGTCAGAAAGTCAAAATATTTCCGCTTTGCAATAAAATCCAAAAAAATGGAACATTTTTTTAATGCATCCGAAGATGAATTTATTTGAAGTATTTACTAATGAGCATTCATTCTTGGACTTAGTCCTTAGTTCTGTACAGCGGCGCACGAGGCCTTCGGTGTTACTATGACAAATCGGCCCTACGGTTGAAATGGTTGATCATAACCGATCTCAATGGTAGCCTTGTCAAGCTAATAGTTTAAATTTTGGAACAGTGCAATCGCTAGGCTAGAACAGAACAAATGGCCAAGGTATGCTTTGCGCCCTGAACCATTGTGGAGATGACATGTTCCTCTTTCACATAGTCTGTTCACTTCTTCCTCAACCTGCTGTCACTTTCATTGGAGCATCCAACGTGGTAATGATTTTTCGGTGTCCATGAAACTATGTAAGTTGATTTAAAAATAAATATATTAAGAAGTAAATAGTATTTTTTCATTGAATCGACATCAATGTATTATAACCCATTTGCTATAATGTTAGCACGTAGCAGTGTGGTTTACATTATAAACAGGCCTAAATGCTGTGACTAGGGAATGCAATCTCGTTCTCGCGAGATCTCGGCCTTTTTTAGCGAGATTGATCTCGGACGAAAAAAGGGCGAGATCTCGCGAGTTTAACGAGATTACACTCGAGCATAAAAACGTCTTATTTGAAGCGCGGACTGACACGGACGGTTTCGATCTGTCGGTTTCGTTCGGTGCGCGTGAGGCGGCGGCCTGAGGTAGCCTGAGATCTGTGGTTCCAACTAGCGTTGAATCCGATAAGGCCTTCTCAGCCGCTGGTTATCTGGTCAACAACATAAGAAGCCGTTTAGCAGACGATTCTTTGGACATTTTGTGCTTCTTAAGAAAATATACCAATTAGTCAGACTATTAGAAATTATGTATTAATTAACAAAATATACCAATCAAATGAAAGATTTGTTCAGTTCAAATCACAAGCCATTATTACGAATTATTTTGAAAATAGCTCCTTAACTAACTAATCTGTAATATCTAATGGATCTACTGAGTAGATATAGTTTTATTTAATTGCTTTAATTAGTAGAAGAAGGCGAGGACGCCCGAGGAAGACATGGCACGATCAAGTGAATCAGATACTTGAGTCGGGCCATGTGAAAAGTCAAAATAATAGAAGAACATGTATGAGACGATGTATGAATGTGAACGAGGCAAAGAGTGTGTGCAAAGATCGAGTTATTTGGCGGTCCGTCATCTCTGCCTACCCCTGCGGGGAAATGGCGTGATGGTTAGTTAGTAAATAATAATATCTCAGTTTAATAGTCAACTCGGGGTTAACAATAACATTTGGCTGTCATCAGTTCTTTTGTTTTGCTCTTTCAAAAAATATTCTTAAACCAATCTTTTTATTGTGTTTTGGCTGTAAAAAGTTTAGTGTGTTGGAATCTTCTCCCCCCTGATCTTCCAGGAGTCACTTCTTGCTGCTCATTTTCAGATATTTATATAATTTTTTTACTTCTGTCACTTTTTATATTAGCTGTAATTTTTTGAACAATGGAGGAGGATTTCCCTCCTGTACCCCTTACAAAGCCCCCAGATCCCCCTCCTGACCCTCCAGATGGAGACATTTCAGATAAAATAGACTTTTCAGAACATTCAAACATTTCAGACAATGAATCTGTCATCCTAACCTCAATTAAAAAAAGAAAATTTAGTCCCCTTTCCCCAAAAAAACATGATTCGCCTTTGTCTTCTCAGTCCCCTCCAGCTCTTCCTCAACCTCCTCCAACAATCTTTTACTCTACTCATTCCCGTGGCCCCTACATTGTATATGCGCAAAAAACTGAACAAGGTAAAACCATCCATCCTCTTGAATTTGGTAAATTTCTTTCAAATAACAAGAACCTTTCGATTAAACCTGGAGGTGTTAAAGCCGAGGGTCGCTTCCGAATCTCTGTTGAATTCCTGTCAGGTTCAGCCGCCAACAACTTTATCAAAAATATATTTATTTCATCAAATTCTAAATTCAAGGCGTACATCCCAACTTTCAATGTCACTCGAATGGGCCTGGTCAGGGGTATCTCGACCGATCTGTCCATTCCAGAAATCCTGTCCTCACTTTCAACCCCCCAACATATCGGCAATCCCATAAAAGCCAGGAGGCTAAATTATAAGGACACCTCTGAGGGCATCGTTTCCTGGAAGCCCTCCCAATCTGTCGTCATCACATTCGAAGGACAATCTCTTCCCTCCCATATTTATTTATTTTTCAACTCCTTACCAGTTGAAATGTACACTTATCCCACCACTCAATGTTACAACTGCTGCCGTTTTGGTCATACCAAAGCTGCATGCAGATCCCCTCCCAGATGTTTCAAATGTGGAGAAAACCACTCGGCTGACCAATGTTCTTCTCTCTCTTCACCTAAATGTTTTAACTGCTTAGGCGCTCATTCCGCCATTAACTCTTCTTGCCCCGAACAATCTCGCCAAAAAAATATAAAAATTTCTATGGCCTCTGAGAACTTGTCTTTTCTGCAGGCTTCTAAATTATTCCCGCCTGTCAAAAAATCATTTTCCGAGGTTTTATCCAGTAACTCTTCATCCAACCCTCTCGCCTCCTCCTCAACATCTTCCCGTTCAACAAAATTCACATACAAAAACCCTATCTCTAAACAGGCTCGTGGATACGATCAGCAACAACACAACTCACTTCTCTTAAATCCCAATGGTTCTCCTCTTTCACACGCCACAAATGGGTGCGCAAACAATTATAATTCATCCTCAACAAACTATCAAAAGCTTTCTGAACAACTCTCCCAAGATAATTCTTCATTTATTCAAACTCTTATTATGCTTCTAATTGACCTAATTTCTTCTCAAACTAATCTACCGTCCAACGCTGCTTCTATTATTTCCACATTAAAATCATTTATTCAAAATGGCTCTTCAAGATGTCAGAATTCTTCAGTGGAATAGCCGCAGTGCTATTTCTAACAAATCAAACCTTCTTAACCTATTAAATTCAAACCTTGTTTCTGTGGCTGCTGTCTCGGAGACATGGTTTACTCCATCCACCCACTTTAATGTGGGAGGGTACTCCTGTCTCCGCGATGATCGCCCGGAAGGTACGGGCGGAGGTGCTGCCCTTTTTATTAAAAAATCCCTTCCGTTTTTCCCAATAAATAATATCAAACCCCCCAATGCTGACTTTCAAATGGTTGCAGCTAAAATAAAGGACACTTCCTTTGTTTCTATCTATCTTCCCCCAACATCGCACTTCAATAAACAAGCGTGGTTGCAAATTGTCCGTCAACTAAGCCCTCCTTTCTTTTTATTGGGTGATTTTAATGCCCATTCTCCCGTCTGGGGTTCTGCTTTCTGTGATCGAGACGGTCGAAGTGTGATGGATTTCCTAGATGAATCCAACCTTTTTCTTTTGAATGACGGATCTCCTACTAGAATCTCTCGCCCCAACACAAACCCCAGTGCAGTGGATCTCTCCATATGCTCTATTAATCTGGCACCTCTCTCCTCGTGGGTGGTGTCCCCCGACCCTTGCTCCAGTGATCATTTCCCGATCACCATCACTTATCAAACTTCTTTCCATTCAGACAAGTCCCATATTTCGACAAAGATTAAAACAAAACACACCAAATGGGACGAATTTAACTCACATATGGATAAGTTTATACAAAATTTATACTATACCGATACATTATCTGTCAAAGATAACTACGATAACTTCAAATCAATGCTCGTAACTGCAATCAATAAATCAAATCCTCCCCCTAAAACCAAATCTCTCAAAAAACTCCCTCCAACTCCCTGGTGGGATGAGGAATGTTCCAAAGTAGTGAGAATTCGGAAAGCTAAATCTCTTTCCTATCGTCACAATATGACTATGGAGAACTATCTCATATACAAAAATGCCGAAGCGAATGCCAAAAGGGTATTGAGGTCAAAAAAAAAATCCGGGTGGTACAACTTCTGCAGTTCAGTATCTCCGAACACTCCAATTTCGGAAGTTTGGTCTATGATTCGAAGATTTCGATCCTCCTTCAGTCCAACATCTCCTCGAGCTTCTCATTCTAAATGGATGGACGAGTTCTTGGACAAAATTGCCCCCCCTTCTGTACCTAACTTAGATGAAATAACTCCAATCCACAACACTCCTATGTCTGATCATTGGCTTGACTCTCCATTCACTTTAATTGAATTAAAAAATTGTTTATCAACAGTCAAGGACGCATCTCCAGGCAGAGATGGTATACCTTATAGCATTATCAAAAATAGTAATGATAATGTTCTAAATCACTTTTTAAGCATCTTAAATAAAATCTTCCAGACTGGCATAATACCTGATGACTGGAGTTCTCAAATAATCATCCCAATTCTAAAATTAAACAAATCACCCAATTCTGGATCCAACTATAGGCCAATTGCTCTTTCATCCACCCTTAGTAAAATTTATGAAAAATTAATTAAAAACCGGTTATAATTTTTCGTCGAGAGTAATCATCTTCTCTCTCCATCCCAATTTGGATTTAGGAAAAAGAAATCTACACAAGATAACCTTGCCATCATCAGCACTGATATTAATTTATCCATTTCTAACAAAGAAGTATGTCTTGCAGTCTTTATAGACATAGAAGGCGCCTTTGACAATGTTTCCATCCCAATTCTTAAAAAAAAACTTTTAGGCCTTGGCTTACCCCTCATGTTTGTCCAATCTATTATTAATCTTTTTCTCGATAGGAAAATTTTCATTGAGCTACCAGATGTTACTCCTCAGAGTAGGTCAATTTGGAAGGGTTTACCCCAAGGCGATGTATTATCCCCCTTACTGTATAATATATACACACACGATATGCATGTCACCATTCCCCCTCAAGTAAAAGTCGTTGAGTTCGCAGATGACATAGCTTTCTTCTTATCATCCAAAATCATTCCATCCGCCGTCAAATATCTTAATGAAGCCATGGATGCCCTTTGCACATGGCTTACTTTAAATGGTCTTGAACTTTCAGTACAAAAGAGTCAGTGTGTTACCTTCTCAAATCGTCATAATAATCCCCCTGTTCAAATTTTATTTAAAAACTCGCCAATCCCCAATGCTTCCGAAGTAAAATTTTTGGGAGTAACATTTGATAGGAAACTTAAATGGTCTTCCCACATTAATAATATAGTTACTAAATGTGAAAAAAAATTAAATATTATCAGATCATTGACTGGCGTTTGGTGGGGTGCTCATCCTATCTGCATTAAGTTGCTCTACAATGCACTTATTCGAAGTCATCTCGACTATGCCTGCCCACTTTTTAGCACTGCATCCAAAAATGCACTCAGTAAATTAGACAAAATTCAATCTAAGTCATTGCGAATAATAACTGGCGCGATGCAATCTTCGCCCATCAATTCCCTTCAAGTAGAATGTTCTGATCCTCCTCTTTATTTAAGGCGTCAATTATTTGCTGACAAATTTGTTCTTAAATGTTTAAATTCTAAAAGTCATCAGATTATTCCCAGAGTCTCGTTGTTCAACGACTCAACACATTCATCTACAATCAGAGCTCGAACTAAACCTCTCCCTGCCATTTGTAAAAATTTTCGCTCTCTCTCAGAGCTTCAAATTATCAAAAATGATATTCTTCCTTTGTACAAATTAAAATATAGTCACGTCACCCTATCCCCAACGATTTTAGAGGGGATCGGCATCCTTAAAAGTCATTCCAATCTCCCAGCCCGTACTGTCAATAATATGTTCAATGACATTATTTCTTCTAAATGGCCCAACTCTTCTCTTTTATTTACTGATGGCTCCAAATCTCCGGACTCTCCTAACTGTGGTATTGGTATTAACGTTTACCACAATAATTCTAATGAAAGAATATTTTATTCAATTTCAAACCAATTTTCAATATTTTCTGCCGAGTGCATTGCGATTATTGAATCTCTCAAATATATAATAAAAAATAATTTTGAACATTCTCTTGTTCTCTCTGACTCTCTCAGTTCCCTCCAAAAACTTAAAACAAGTCCTCTTCTTCATCCTGATGATCACTTTGTATGTCTTATTCGAGTATTGATAACCTCCATTCAAAGCTCTGGAAAAACTGTCACTCTGATTTGGATTCCTGGACATGTTGGCATAGTGGGTAATGATATTGCTGATTCCTTGGCAAAACAAGGAGCGTCTAACCTTACCGTTACCCTCGTAAACCATATTCCCCTGTCTGATATTTTTTCCATCATCAAAGATAGATCCCGCAATGTTTGGACAGAGTATTGGAACATTGCTAGTCAATCCAAGGGTGCCCGCTACGCCTCAATACAAAGGACTATCCCATCAAAACCGTGGTTTCAAAAATTCCCCCATTTTTCCAAAAAAGAAATTTCCTTACTTATTCGTATGAGAATCGGACATTGTTCCGTTCCTTCTCACCTTTATAAAATTCATGTGCTTGACTCCCCAGATTGTACGTTCTGTGGTCTAGATGTGGGAACTTTAGATCACATATTTTTTGATTGTCCCTCTCTAAATAAATATCCTCTCTTCTATCAAGCGTTATCAAAAATTGCCTCTCCTCCATTCAACATCTCATCTCTTTTAAGTCTGAACTCTACTCCAATCTTCCATAAAATTCTGAAATTTGCACATTTAAATAAAATTAATATATAAATTCACCTTTCCTTTCTCTGTAATTATAAATGATGGCCTAGAACACCCTTGAAGGGTGAAAGCCAGAAATAATTGAAAAAAAAAAAATAGTCAACTCAACTTAGATAATAAGTATCATTTTTTTTACTTTTCGTTGTTTTGTTTGTTATAAAAGAACTGTTTTATTACTAAAAGATTTTTGTTTGATATTAGAATTATTGTTTCTTTTATTAGTTATTTGATACGTACGTCAAAGTTTACTACTTAGAAGTTTATTAAAAAATTATAGACAAATACGTCAAACAATGTTTGATGCATAAAAGTCTATTGAAAAATTCGTGAAAATAAATGTTTATCTTATAATACTTACAATTTTTATTATTGTTTTCCTAAATTATTCAAATATTGTGATTATTTGCAAAAAAACACACAAAACTGCCAATCTCGCGAGATCTCGAAATTGGCAGTTTTGTATTGTAATTCATAAACTCGCGAGATCTCGCTTGAGCCCCAATCTTGCGAGATTTGCATTCCCTAGCTGTGACTGGTTTCCAAGATAAGTATTGGGTTGTTTATTGAAATACAAGGACCAATCTAGCAATCTTATAATGCCTGACGTGAAGCAAAAAAGACAACGTTGCTTTAATACTGGTTTTCAGTCGATGGTAATTTGTATTTTCAACGATCTTTGTTTTATTTTATTTTCATAGATTTTTGGTCATTTAAATACATCATGCATGTTGCTTACATAATTATGTATATATAGGCACCTGGGCATACATAAACTCTGAAAGCGTATTCAGTACTGACTAATTATAGAGCCTTAGTTTTTTGAAGACCTGATATTGGCTTGTTGAGGAATTTTGATATTAGTGTATTTTAGGGATAGGCAGAGAGGCAGACTGTGATTTGGCACCTACTCAAATTTACTTATTTTTGTGAACACTGAACACCCCACAAGAGTTCCAACTGTCGGGGACTATAGCATCCAGTATTAATATTGTCGATTGTTGTGAGGATTAAGGGTGTGGAGATTGTTTGACTGTTTAGATCTGGTCACCAAACACGGCTAAAGTCATTTCAAGTTTATTTGGGAGGCGCGAATTGTACCACCGCCCCGGGAACCATTTATTGGGTAACAAACACCTCATCCCGTTCTCTCTGTTGGCTACGTTTGGTGATTTAGCAGGAGTGCCCACTGCCCAGGTTCAACGGTGTGTACACCCTTATCGGAGAATGCGCCGTCCTTCTAGCTGCATGGCATATTTGAGTTCACTCAGGTTTGTCTAGATGTTGTTGGCGGATGACCTGGTCATACTGAACCCCAGATTCCTACCCACCCATCATACTTTTTACCGTCTCAGAATTTTCTCTCGTTCCTTTCCTTAAAAATTCCCAAAGGTGATTTAGGCCCTGAGAAAAAAATAATTTTCCTCATCGCCTCCTGTGTGGAGCTAATTAAAAAAAAAGTAATTACAATTTCATTTAAACCACTACGTCACGGGCGTGTGCCTAGTATGGTAACACCTGTAATAAACTCTATCCCATCTTCTTTATTTGTTTTTGGGATTTTATGCCGTGTTGCGCTACCTCTGGCTAATTAGCCAACGTTTAGGACAGCGTTGCAGTGTCCATCATCAGGGCAGTTCCGGCAGATCCGGTAGATCTATTAACACACTTAATATTGAAAAATATTAATAAAATTAAATAAAAAACCACATTTTTATTCTGAAAGCTAGTCTTTCACCAAAACAACAAGATTAACCTTCTCGTGCTGTTCCGCCTTATTAGGGATGGGTAATATTCATTGATAGTATATCTCTATGATAATATTCGATTATAACATTCGGTTGCAGTGGCATTTCAACACCCCTTTGAAAAGTCATTTAATTTATGAAATAAAAATAAAAAAAATTGAAAAATAACCCATTATTTAACGAAATTATGTTTCCGAGTTGTCCGGTCATCACAATATTTCATAGAATGGAGGAAGAAAGTCGTGCATAATTATAATAAAGCAGCTCTATAGTCTAGACTGGACACTCTGCACAGTAACATAGTCTAAACTGGACAAACATCTTTTCAATACATCTTGTGGTTTTTTAGTGGTGTTAGGTAGTTTTTAATGAATTAATTGAGAAATGTTCGATGATATTTATTATGCCTCAGACAAAAGATTAAAAAATATTTACGAAAAACCATAATTAATTTGTTTTAGCGAAAAAGACTGGCGCGCCATGATTTGGTGTATTAATTGAAAAAACAGGATCTCCTCTTAGATCGGTTGCACTCAAATATGTCTATTTTGATTTCAGACATAAACCGGACTTGTAGGATTTTAACAGCATCATCGTCTGTGTCCTGTCTATCCCTAGACAACGACTGTCCTGCCCACATTCAAATGTATGTTTTCTGATCTATCTCTCCAGTGTCTTACCCACCCACGGTAGTAAAGGCGGGTCAGCTTAAAAAAATATTGCGTTAAGGTATTATTGAAATTCAATCTTTCCAGTCATTGATATCATTTTGTTTTGAATAAATACATTATTTTCGTTATTTGTTTATAAAAACCGGACAATATTTGAAAATCTCGTATTACCATCATTATATAATATGCAGAACATGTTGCCTTTTTTTAAATTAGCTCCACACAGGAGGCCCGGAGGAAAATAATTTCCCTCAGTGCCTATGTCATCTTTGGGGATGCTGTGAGGAGTGTCTTTTTAGGAAAGGAAGGAGATGAAGTTCTGGGAAGGAAAATGGTATAAGGGGTGGGCAGGAATCTGGGGGTCAGTTTGTCTAAGAGTGACGGATGTATGAATCAATCTCTCGCACTGCAGTGCAAGGCGATGATCTGAGAGATTCTTGCTGGAGAGGTCAAAACTTCAACCAGTCTCTCCTGATCCGGCCTAACACGAAGTTGGTGAGTGGACGCATTCGCTGCTAAGACCCGAACAAACCTCACCCCTATGAACCCGGGCCCCCCTGCTAAGTCACCAAACGTAGCGAACCACTAGGAGTGACCTTTGACAGAGGTGTTGTTTATCCAATAAATGGTTCCCGGGGCGGTACCCATAACCGTGTCCCAAACTGTTCAATGATGGAGGACTTAGCTAGCAACTGGTCAGGTTATTAGTTAAGGTCCTCCAATATTTTACTGTTCATTTGATGGCAATTCAATTTAATTCAATTTGGGTACCGCCGCCCCGGGAACCTTTATTGGATAACCAAAACCTCTGCCATAGGTCACCCCAAGTGGTTCGCTACGTTTGATGATTTAGCAGGGGTGCCCGGGTTCATGGGGTGAGATTTGTCTAGGTCTTGGAGGCGGATGACCAGGACATACTGAACCCCAGATTCCTACCCCCCACCCCTTAAACCCTTTTCCTTCCCAGAACTCTCCTCTCCTTCCTGTCCTTAAAAAAAACCCTCCACACAGCATCCTCAAAGATGACACAGGCCCTGAGGGAAGTTATTTTCCTCAAGGCCTCCTGTGTAGAGCACATGAAAAAAAAAAAAAAAAAAAAAAAAAAAAAAAAAAAAAAAAAAAAAAAAAAAAAGGCAATTTTTTGAAAAGCCGTCAATAACAAGATTCGTAAACTGTGATGGCTCCGCTGGGCTGGACACGGTAACGTGCAGTAGGTGGATCAAAAAAATCAATTTTTCGAGTGTCGAATTCTAGGGTATTTGCTTGCTAAGCAACAACAAAAAAACGAGTGTGCTTTAGACCACACAACTAAAGTAAAACTTCACTAACTTATATCTCCCTCTTAACTTCCGTTTGCCTCGCCCGACCGTTGTTCTCCTCGCCCGATCACACTTTTCATCACGCTCTCGTCACGCATTCACCAGCTAACTCCCCAAGTCAAGCATGCGTAAAGGCCCGACCGTTCACACCTTTCGTAACGCTCTCGTCACGCATTCACCAGCTCACTCCCCAAGTAAAGATGTTTTACTTCCAAAATTAAAAATACAAAAAAATTTCCTCGACACTCAAATATTCAAGTAAGGTGTTTTGGCTTTCAATGGCGTACAAGTACTTCTATTGGATTGCCTAATTACAGTAAAATATAAATAAATAAATTTAAAAACCATGCTCCACATTTTGAATATGCCTAAAATTTTATAATTTATGTGGAAAATTGTAGTTTTTACTGTTAATTTTGCAGTTCTTGGCCCATTTCACAAATTTATTACCTTTTAAGAAAAAATCAAGCTTAAATATACCGGAATCAGGTAAGAGGTGCACATTAGAGTGATTTGTGAGAAATATGTCAGTCACGTCACACCAGTGCGGCGAGTGCAACCGGTAGTGCCTCCGTACATACTCCGTACTACTTACAAGCTACTCGATCCTCGTGAGCGTATCATACGCGCCATCGTAAGTACCCCCCGTATGATTTTGCTGGTGCCCGTACACGGCGCAACGCGACGTCTGTCGGTATCGAATCAGTTTCACGCAACCGGCGGTGCTGATCGCACGCGACGCGTTGCTTCATTTGTATCTGATACTTTTTCGTTTGACGTTTGACAGAAATGGCGTCGGAACATGAAAGTAATGTTAGATTTGTTCTGGAAGTGGAAAAAATGCATGTATATGTAACTATACTTTACCAGAATACGTAAGAAAGGATTTAGTGGAGAAGGCATGGATTGATGTTGAAAAAAAAGTCACGTGACATCGCTTGACATCATGTTAACTCCACGGCTGCACGTGAAAAATGATCAAGTTTAGTTTAATATTGCGGGTAGCGCCGTGTACTGAAACCAGCATTAAAGAGTAGTATATCTGCAGGGTACTTGTGGTTGAGTCACAATTACGTAGTTTGTAAGTATCTCCATGAACGGAGGGCCGTAGTTAAGTAGCTGGTAACCGGACAACTTAGAATGAACTCAAGTCAACACTTCCTTTGAAAATCATTAAAAGTGATGAAAATTTGGTTAAATAGGTTATGGGCTCTATTTAAATTTTCTTTTTTCATAACTTTTAATGACTTTGACATTATTGAACCGGAAGCGAATGGTTGTAATGGCAGAGCAAAAAAACAGGGGAAAAAATAAGTTATCCAAATCAAAATGGTTAAAAATCAGTGACTGTTTCAGTGGTTTGTATAGTTTACAGTTGAACGTTGTCAGCAGAAAATAAAAAAAAAAAAAAAAATTTTTTACGAAAAAAAGTACATTTTTAGTATTATTTCACCCGCCATGCTAGGGATGTCCCTGTGTTATGGCAGGTGAAGTTAACAGATTGGAATTATACATAATATGCTTGCCAATAATAGTAATACGATTATAAAATTCAGATTAAGTTATAAATATTTTACATAGTATTTAAATTAGGAAAATAGATAGGGATTGTGGGAAGATATGAAGGTAGATTAGATGGATAGAGTGGAAAATATATGGGTAATAAATGTATAATATATGTTTATGTATAAATATCTTACCACCTCTTCAAAGTTGTTTATATGAGCTCCGGAGAAAATTACGATTACATAATATTTACCTTTATAAAATGTTTTTTTGTTAATTAGTTTTAAATTTTTTATTATATATATTCAATAATATTATTATTATTCAATTTATAAAAAAAGTTCATTTATAAACAAGTTCTGCTATGTAGTTATTATTCATTAATCGTTTATTTAATATTCGGCCGAGGGCCTAAGATTCGGCGGTCCTGTCCAGCCGGCCGTACGGTACCGGCGGCCGCGGGCCACGTCCGCATTCCGACGCCGCCCGCAACGCCGGGCCAGGGGTAATGAAGCGAAGGGCTATGTACCGAGTATTTCTATTCTAAATCTAACAATAAAATTTTATTGATGTAATACTTATTCACTTAAATTCTAAAACGTTCAGGCCTTTTTACAATCACTTTTTTTAAATCATTTTGAAAGTTGTTGATACTATAGAAATATGTAGATAAGTACATACGAGTACATTATAAAATAATTCAAAAGTAAAGTGCTTAACTTCACACGTTTTCGCAGAAATAAGTTTTTTTCCAAGTAAGAGACTTTAATTGTTGCAATAAATATTGCATTTGCACAAATTATAATTTGTGCAAATGCAATATTAAAAAATCATTCATTTTTCACCTTGATTCACAACAGACATTTTTTTTACATTAGCTCCACACAGGAGGCACAGAGGAAAACAATTTCCCTAGGGGCCTAGGTATGTCATCTTTGAGGATGCTGTGTGGAGGGTTTTTTAAGGGAAAGGAAGAAGAAGAAGATATGGGAAGGAAAAGGGTATGAGGGGTGGGTAGGAATCTGGGGGTCAGTGTGGCCAGGAGTGACTATTGTGTGTAGTGACTATTCCTCACACTGCGGTGCAAGGCGAAGGGTCGGGAGAATCCGGCTGGAGAGGTCAAAAGGCCTCCCTCAATCAGTCTCCTCCGATCCAGCCCGCCACACAGTGGTTGGGTAAACGTATCCGCCACCAAGCCCTAGACAAACCTCATCCCATGAACCCGGGCACCACTGCCAAGGCACCAAACGTAGCGAACCACTTGGGGTGACCTGTGGCAGGGGTGTTGGTTGTCCAATAAATGGTTCCCGGGGCGGCGGTACCCATACCCGCCTCCCAGACATTAGTAACATCTTTAGTAAGGGTGGGTTATTTAAAAAAAAATTAACAAATCATCAAGTGTTTGAAGATAATTTTCACGTTATATGAAAGTTCTATTCAAGTTCTGTGATTATTTCAGTTTTATGAAGCAACTGGCATATAATGATAAAATAACAGAACTTTAATATGATTTAAGCAGAACGTGAAAATTATCGTCAATTATTTGATGAATTTTTCAAATTTTTTTTAAACAATCCATCCTTTTCATCTTATCTACATTCATTATGTGTCTGCATCACGAATCTAAGCTTAAAATAATTTATATTTTTGAATGTAGCTTTTACTTTGTGGTTATCCATTATAGAAAAATAAAACAATACAACTTTGTATAAACCACTTATATAATGTGCAAATCCGACCGGTTTCGGAACAAACGTTCCTTCGTCAGGGAAGGCTTATACTAATTTGACAGTTTCGAACAATGTTTTATTATGGTAGGGGTGGAGCCGTTGTTAGTTAATAGTGTAGATTGGGTGGGTAGGTATTAGTGTAGAGTGGGTGGGTAGGGGAACAAATCCATGATTGGGCTATATGACAATATTTTTTGTTTGTTGATAATAGATTCATTATTTTTAAGGGATTTTTTTAATTTCCAAGGCTTCTAAGTTATCTAAACGTTTTCCTTTATGATTAATATGAAGAATATTTATCCCCGTATTTTTTTCAAAACTATGGTTATTTTCAATGATATGGTTAGCGAACTCAGTAAAATTATTATTTTTAAGACACCTTAAATGTTCTTTGATTAAGGTGTCTTAATAATAATAAGTTTTCTGAGTACGCTAACCATATCATTGAAAATAACCATTTATCCCTGTATTTGAAAAAAATACAGGGATAAATATTCTTCATATTAATCATAAAGGAAAACGTTTAGATAACTTAGAAGCCTTGGAAATTAAAAAAATCCCTTAAAAATAATGAATCTGTTATCAACAAACAAAAAATATTGTCATAGAGCCCAATCATGGATTTGTTCCCCTACCCACCCACTCTACACTAATACCTACCCACCCAATCTACATTATTAACTAACAACGGCTCCACCCCTACCATAATAAAACATTGTTCGAAACTGTCAAATTAGTATAAGCTTTCCCTGACGAAGGAACGTTTGTTCCGAAATCGGTCGGATTTGCACATTATATAAGTGGTTTATACAAAGTTGTATTGTTTAATTTTTTTTTTAATAATTTTTTTGCCTCACGTGAAACAGTTAAGTTTTGGGTGTTTTTTTAATTTTTATGAAAAACAAGAAAAAATTTCAATCTTCCAAATTAGAATTCCTGCATACCTATTTGACGAGAAAATTTTCCACATGGTCAAGACATGTTTATTTTATGCGAGTTCTGAACGCGATGAGGAAGTTATTACTCCTTAACTAGCGGCTGTGTACCTCTGTCGCAATTAACCAGCAAATAAACCATAAAACAATACATAAAATGTAAATTTCCACCGAACAGAATTGGCTGAGAGAACTGAGTGATAAATTAACTTGCAAACATTGTGAACACAATGTAAAGACAACTAGATATTCAGTACAAAAATATAAATACTACAGGCCGCCTGAGAACGTAATGCTACATACTTGTGCCCTATGCTTTATACATGGGCAGAGGTTTGTCCGGGTATCGGCGCACCAGCTGCTTGGCAGGCCGGATCGGGAGAGACTGGTTGAGGGAGACCCTGTGGCCTCTCAAGCAGAACTCTTTTGGAACATCGCCTTGCACCGCATTGGGAGGGATCGATTCATACGTCCGTCACTCCCGGACCCACTGACCCCAGATTCCCACCCACCCTTCATATCTTATCCTTCCCAGAACTTTCTCTCCTTCCTTTCCTTTAAAACACCCTCCACACAGTATCAGCCAAAGATAACGTACTACTTATATGACACATAATACTTACTGTAATTATCACGGTGACCCGACAGTTTGATCCACCGATAATTTGGCCCCGAAACGATATCTTCTGTACAAAGTATAAAATGAAAACGCTGTCTGTGCGCTTAGACCTTTTAAACTATGCAACGGATTTTCTATTAATGAGGAAGGATAGAGTGATTAATGAGGAAGGTTTTTAGGTATTCAATTTTTCAAGAGCGGGATGGAAGGCTGGCAGGGGGCAGCCGGCAGCCGGCAGGGGCTGGCGAGCAGGCGGTGTGGATTTGATTTAACAGATGGCGTTGGTTGTAAAGGTTGGGTAATGAAGTGACGTTGTGTTTCGATAGCCACAGCAACGTTAGGCCGGGTCTGTTGGTTTACTATAAAATTATTATTTTTTGTGCATTATTTACCAATTTCAAATGTAAAATCTACTTCAAAAATTCCCTTATTAATAAGTTGGTATGAATATCAAACGAATTAGTATATTATTTGAATGAAAATATGTTTTAAACTGAAGGGGAGATATGTAAAAACGAATGTTAGAGGTAGCGCGCTAATATTAAAAACGATAATAATTAAGTGAAAATTGTGAAAATGTTTAATAAAACACAACTCGTTCAAAACACAAAAAAAAATCTCGTGTGAAATGTCTTCAATAGCATCGAAAGAAACACTGTGAATAAAAAAAATAACAGAAAAAACGTGTTTATGATAATTTCCATAGCGTACTTTGCATTTTTTTTCTATCCATGGAATTACATATAATCACCGTTTCGGCGTGGCAAATGTTTAGATATTATCTTTAAGAATAACATATGTTTTTAAGAGCTTAAAAACTTAAAGTGTTCAAGGAAAGTATGTTATAATTTAGTAGATATTCTGGATGCTGAATATTAGATCATAATCATGAACCTACACAAAATTTGTTTTACATGGAAATTATTAAATTATTATTTTTGTAAAAGCCCACATATTGTATGTATGTCCACTTTTAGGCGAATTTTAATGACATACATAGTTATAAATATTCTTTTTTGTATATTATTTGGCATAACACATACATTGTTTGCCATAACCCTCATTAGATTAGAAATAGATTTTCAAAAGTAAACAAAATGTTAAAGGAACTGAATTGGCTAACCGTAAAACAGATGCTGACCTTGAATATGATGATATTTATACATAAAATAATAAACAACATTTTACCAAAATACTTCTCAAATAAAACAATATTCAACAAGGATATTCACAGTCATAGAACAAGGACGTGCAAGGAAATCAGGCTTCAAAAAAAAAAGACAAGGCGAATACGCAGAACAGTTTACTGTGCAAATGGATGAAGTTATATAACACGCTACCAGAAACATTAAAGTCCACACCAATTGGAAAGTTCAAGATGTATTGTAGGAGCTACATAAAACTACATAAAATTTTGTTTGCAATATGAAATATTATAATTAATTAGAAATTTTGAAAACTTAAATGTACAAATTAATAAAATAAAAATTCATAAATAAAATTAATTCGGAATTTATTATTGCATTTCTGTAAATATCAATCAAGACACAGTTCGTCAAACATTCAGATGCGTTTTTATCGAAACTGACTTTTCTGGGCATACAATGGGCTTGCTTTACTATCGTAATGAAGTCAGGGGTAAGTGCCAATTGTAAAAGTAACATTGTAGTGAATATTGAATAGTTTACAGCCCGGGAATACATAAAGAAAACTTACAATATTCATAATAGAAAGCTCAACACAATGTTGCAGCAATCAGAGGTGTTAAATAATCTGCACAGAAATATATTATCCTAATTTCTGCTTTTTCAGTGAGTTGTCAAACTTACATGTGTTTGGCATTTTGCATACCAATGCGTCTTACTTTTTTTAATAATATTTATATCATTATCATCATCATCATTACATAGTATAAAATTAAGTCGCTCAAAATGTATGTGAGCGTTAATCTTTTAAACTACGCAACGGATTTTTATACGGTTTTCACCAATAGATAGAGTGATTCAAGGGGAAGGTTTATATGTATAATACATGCTTATTATAGTAGAGAAACGCCGAGAAATTTAAATACTCAATTCATGCAGCGGGCAGCTGGCAAACGGGTGGTGTGGATTTAATACAGGTTGGTTAATGGCGTTGTGTTTCGTTAGCCACAGCAACGTGTGGCCGAGTCTGCTAGTTAATATATAAAAATGAGTGTTTTTTTGTTTGTCCCTTATGCGCTCCCAAACCATTCATCCGATTGCCTTGAAACTTTGGTGATTTGATGTGCGCATTCCCGCAATGGTTTCTATTTACATGTAAATAGTGAGCTCTGGCGTTATGTAATTATTTCCTCTACTATTCATCCGATTGCGATGAAACTTTGGTGAGTTGTTGTGTGCAAGCCTGCCAAGGTTTCTGTATACATTGGTGAGCTCTGTCGTTATAAAATTTCCGTAAAAATTTAGCAATAGGTGCGCGAGTTGTTCGAAAAATTTGTGCATTTAATGCAGGGTTTTGAGGGGGAGGGGAATCCGAGGGGCGGAGGAGGATGAAGGAGGGTCTGGGAAAGGACACGCATGGAGAAACAGTATCTTTATTTATGATTGATGATGTCGGAAACTCGCTATTAATAGATAAAAATATAATTAATAAAAAAGTAGATGGAAATGTTTGTTCAATTATTATAGGAATACCTTTTTAATCAATTTAACATATCATTGAAGAAGAAGATAATACTAGTAAATCTAAACGAAAAATGAAACGGAACACAACATGAAACAGATATATAAAAATAAAAAGGTAACCGTCACAACTAGGATTCGAATCCAGGATCTCTTGTCTTTTGTCTTACCGAGAAACAACGCATTAATCACCTCGGCTATTGGGACCTACGTTTTTTGTCATTTTTGTCGATTTCGTATTTCGCATTCAGAAGAATTAACAACTAATTTTCCCTATATTTTTGAGAGCTATAAAAAAAGTTAGTCATGTATAACATGAATATTTATTTAGACTTAAGAAAAAGTCAACAGATTTCCTCAACCCCATGAACCCCTGCCCTGAACAAACGTATCGAACCACTTGGGGTGACCTTGACAGAGGTGTTGGTTACCGAGGTGGAGGTACCCGTACCGACCTCCCAAATTAAAAGTGTTAGGTTATTTTTTATTTTTTTTTTATTTGAAAGAAAAAGTTATACAATATTACAGGAAATCAAATAAAATAAAATATTACAGAAAAAAAGAAAAGGCCCAATAAACTACTTTTAAGTAGTTTGTCAATGGGTGCTTTTACTTTGAAGTTTAAAAAATTTAACTTCTTTTTGTGTTACTACAAAAAATGTTAATACAAACTATTTCTTTCGGCGAGCCAATTTTTATTTGTATTTACATTATTTGTAAATTTTTTAATGTTAGCAGGTAACATATTTAAGCAAGTAGGTATCATGTATGTATGGAACGTGTCGTAGGAATCCGTGTGCATCTAACGAGTGCGCGAAAGCTTTTGACAACCATGGAAATTCAAGAATGGAATTTACGCTCCCACAGAGTACCATGCCGCCAGCACGACAATCTGAGAGCTGCTATTGGCTAGCGGAATTATGTGCATGTGGTGCCCCTTCCAAATGACTTGTCTACAACGCTATTATGTCCTTTAACTAACTAATCAATTGAAAACATAAATGAAATTGATAATGAATACATGCAGCAGCCTCATTGGACTGGAAAACACATCTGAATAACCACCGAATGCTTCCACAAGGGACTCCAGACAGCAATGATCAACGCCAAGGAAATGGCTGACTATTTACGTCACCCCCACCATGCGACCAGCCGAGCCACTATTGGTCAATTCTGAACAAAGGAAAAATCTGAATCGTAAATATTTACGACAGCGAATTCATCTTCCGAAAAATTTGGAGCTCAATTTCGAGAAATTGGGAATAATTTGGATCAAGAAATAAACATCATCACCTAAAAATGAGTATGTACTACAAAAACAACCCAAAAACTGACGTCTATCAGTGATTGTTGCACTTTAAGAAAAATATTTACTGTTTAAAATTGTACCTTATATCACATATGTATACTTGTACCTTTTCTTGTAAACACAATAAAAATGATGTGAAGCTTTGGGATCCTGAGTTGGTAAAATCTTGGCAAAAACTATCACACATAATTTTAACACAGCTGACTTCCAATCGTAGCGACCAGGGAAATTACCTAAAACAAGTACCTTAGAAAAATTAAGGAGGTTCTGTCCCCCAAAAATCCGACCTGAGTTTGCCCTATAAAAATAGAAGTCAAACCGGTAGGAAGTCAGTTCAAAACTATCAGCCAAGAAGAAACAATACCTACTCAAGATACCAACAGTCTCCAAGTTCAAACCTCTTTTCAAGTGTTTTAATCAGTCTTAGATTCAGTTTACCTCTCCCAGTATCCCAGTAACCTAAAATCCTAAAAACCCCAGTCTCCCACAGTCTCCAAAGTGAAAAATATTTATTTTAATCCAGTACTCAAATCAGTTTTGCCATTATACCTAGAAGCATTTTTTGTCAAAGTAGTAAATTCATTTAAAAGACCAGTGGCATTCCAAAATCCACTGGCGTACCAAACTCCATTGGCGTGTCATTGTGGCCAGCTCCCTATTATATTTAGTTTATGTACAAACGTCTAGTACATTTGGTCCTTCGAGCCGGATCTACACATAACACGCCTTTAGTCTTACCCAGTGGAAATGCCGTCTCTTCGCAGTGGCCGTAAGACCCCGACATCTTCCGAAACATCGCTGTCTAAACCTAACGCTCCGGGAACAAGCCGAAACATGCCAGTGGCACCCCGTCGGACCCCGGGCCCACGCACCGTAGACATCGATGAGACGCCATCCAGCGGAACCCGCCACGATCTATCTAGTGCGAACCCTGCCAGGAACCCTGACCTCATCACTCTTGACCAACCTGCTCCAGAATGTGTCGCCAAGAGCTTCCACGGATCCAACAGTAAAAGCAGCGAAACAACTTCTGAATCAACTGAAGACTCCCTGCGATTGCTGCGCCGAGAGATGCGCATCCGGGACAGACGTCACGCTAAGCAGACAGCCAATCTGCTCGCAGCCCTGAACGCTGCAACACGCCAAGCAGTCAGCCAACCTACCCAGGAGCCCGCACCAACCAGCCCGACCCTGCGACCCAACCTCGGTCAGGCAGTAATTCAAACCCAGGCACCAACCGGCCCGTCTACGAACGAGTTCGCAACGAGATATGCCACTCGAGTACACACGTCAGACGGCCCGTCTACCGGAGAGTTTGCAACGAGATATGCAACAACTCAAGTACACGCACCAACCGGCTCTTCTACTAATGAGTTCGCAACGAGATATGCCACTCAAGTACACAAGCCAGCCGAAGAGTTTGCAACGAGATATGCAACTACTCAAGTGCATGCACCAACCGGCCCTTCTACTAATGAGTTTGCAACGAGATATGCCACTCAAGTTCACAAGCCGGCCGAAGAGTTTGCAACGAGATATGCAACTACTCAAATGGACACACCAGCCGGTCAGCCTACCAATGAATTTGCTGTAACCGATCCAACCGGATACGCCGCCGCCGCCACCCAAGAGTACACACTACTGACGGGCCCTGCGAAGAACATCCCTACGGCCGAATACAGCCATATCGGACCCGAGCGCCCACTTTACAACACAGCAGGGTACCAGCATCAGCCAGCCTCCTCCGGCCAGGATTCCCCATTATTTACACCACCGCACACAGCCAATCAGACAGCACGGCACACCCGAGAATGGTTGCAGCATGGCAACGACCCACTGGCCCAGATCGCCTCTGTGATGGCAGAGGCCCTTCGCTCTTCCAGAACGCAAGATAGCCCCCGCACATTAGAAGATGATTCAAGAATGGCTGCCCTCATTGCCAGGCAATCCACAGCAAAAGATTTGCCTACCTTCTCCGGAGACCCCCTTGAGTGGCCCACCTGGAAGGCACAGTACGCTCAATCCACCGCCACCTGCCAAATGACTCCGAGCGAAAATCTCATTCGGCTGCAGCGCGCCCTCAAAGGCAAGGCACGAGATACCGTGGGTCCCCTACTAATGGATCCTGCGCAAGTCCCAGAGATCATCAGCGTCCTCGAGCAGCGATACGGCAGCGCTAACTCCATAGCAAAATTTATGCTAGACAAGGTTAAAAAACTACCTTACCTCACGACCGAGGTATCACTCGAGGACCTGGCAGATTTCTCCGGGACGGTACAAAACCTGGTGGCATCTCTCCGGATCCTGAAAACCGAAGGTTATCTCACCAATCCTGCATTAATGAATGACGTCACTGACAAAATGCCAAGTTCCCTGCGTCTGGCATGGCTAATCGAGATCCGCAAACAACACGCTCCGGCCACCATAACCCAGCTCGCTGCCTTTCTGAAAGAGGTGTCAAACGCAATTCCAAACAGTGGGATGGTGGACCACATACGATCTCGACCACGCCGTGAACAAATACATGCCGGGTACCAGGAGGAAGAAGAGAGTGATCGCATGCGACTTCTACCGAGCCATGAGCAAATACATGCCGGACATCAAGAAGAAATCAGGGATGGCCCAAAAGAAAAGATTGCCCCCATAAAACGCAAAGTAAACGAGGAACATACTTACCCTGGACCAAGCCGAAAAAGAAAAACTTCTGATGAAAGCTGCGCCCAATGTGGCGGCGATCATAAAACCCGCGAATGCAAAGAATTCGCAGCCAAAGATGTTGAACTCCGATGGGAAACTGTACGCACGGGAAGATTATGCCGCAAGTGCTTAGAAAAACACCACTCACGAAGCTGCAAAATAAACCAATGGTGCAAAGTAGGAGATTGCAGATCCCCACACCACCCCCTGCTACATAATCCCGAGTTCGTACGAAAAAGCGCCGTGGAAAATGTCAACTTGTGACGCCAGGACTCCGGACAGAGAGTACTATTAAAAATTGCGCCAGTCATATTAAGCGCTCCAAACAAAGAAGAAGTGTCAGTGTTCGCTCTCCTGGATGAAGGATCCACAGTAACACTTGTCGACGCTGACACCGCAATACAAGTCGGAGCAAACGGCCCAGTTCACGGACTGCGAATCCACGGCGCGAAAGGAATGTGCACCTCCGACAATCTCTCCCAACGAGTGAGACTAAGAATACGAGGTGCAGGCAACAGTAATACATTCCACATATCTGCCAGCACAATAAGCAACCTCAACCTGCCGGAGCAACAGACCCAAGGAAGGTCGGTCGTCCCGAAGCTGCTGATAGGCCAAGATAACGCTCACCTGATCGTGTCAAGGGAAGTTCGTGAATGCAATGATACTACGCGAATAGCATCACGCACCGCACTAGGATGGATCGCTCATGGGGGAGTCAACCCCAGAGATAATAACACGACCACCACTTTGGCACTACAACCAGAAACGGCCGCAGACATACAGTTGAGGGAGCTAGTAAAAACCAACTTCGCCATCGACTCCCTCGGAGTAACATCAGCCACCAGAGTCAATGCAAGCGAACAACAGGCAATTGCACTTATGAATGCAACTACCCGTCCTCTTCCTGTAGGAAGGTGGGAAACCGGTCTACTATGGCGCAAACCAGAAGCCACGTTACCTGACAATCGGCAGTGTGCGCTGAAACGACTTCTGTCCCTGGAGAAAAAGCTAGAAAAAGACAAAAATCTAGCAGTGGCCTACAACGACAAAATAAATCAACTTATCAACAAAGGCTATGCCAAGAAGTTATCAAGCCATGAAGCTTCCACCACCACACCTCGCAAATGGTACCTGCCCCACTTTGCAGTTATCAACCCAAATAAGCCAGGAAAAATCAGAGTGGTGTTCGATGCCGCAAGCCGATGCCGAGGAACCTCCCTCAACGACCAGCTGCTTACTGGTCCTGACCTGCTGTCCTCCCTCCTGGGGAATATAATACGCTTCCGGGAAGGAAACATCGCTATTGCTGCAGACATCAAAGAAATGTTCCTGCAAATAAAAATAAGGCGAGAAGATCAGTCGTCCCAGCTATTCCTGTGGAGGACATCACCCCATCACGAACCAGACACCTATCAAATGTCATCGATGATGTTCGGAGCCACCTGTTCCCCAAGCAGTGCCCAATTCGTCCGAAATAAAGTGGCTGAAACATACGAGCACGAGTACCCGGCCGCCGCAAAAGCCGTACGCACCAAGTTCTACATGGACGATTACCTAGATGCAGCAGACACACCCAATGAAGCTGCTGCACTCGCCAAAAGTGTAAGTGCCCTGCTCGCGAAAGGAGGGTTCCACTTGAAAAATTGGGCGTCCAACAGCCCGGCGGCCCTAGCTAGCGTACCTATAGAAGACCGTGCCAGCTCCACGATACAAATCAGCAGCGGAGGTCCGGAAACAGAGCGAGTGCTTGGTTTAATCTGGGACCCCACCACAGACCGCTTCCTGTACTCATTTCGTGAGGCAATCTCCCACGACACGGCCACACAACCTACCAAGTGGCAACTATTATCTATAGTAATGAAGATCTTCGACCCAGTCGGCTTCGTTGCCTGCCTTACCATCAGATCTAAGATGCTACTGCAAGCAGTGTGGCGCTCAAGCGTCGGCTGGGATGAACCCATTGCCCCTGAACACGCCCAGAGATGGACAGACTGGCTAAATCTGTTGCACACGAACAGCATCTCAATCCCGAGACGTTGCCTCTACAACAAACTAAACAACGTAACACTACACCTTTTCTGCGATGCATCGGAGCAAGCTTGCTGTGCCGTGGCCTACTTCACCGAAAAAATAGATGGATCCTTACGAGTAACATTCCTTGCAAGTAAATGCAAGGTAGCGCCACTGAAGCCTCTCTCCATTCCACGCCTCGAGCTTCAAGCCGCCCTCATAGCAGCGAGACTAGCCCAGACGATCCAAAAAGAAAGCAAAGCCCTGATATCCCGCACCTGCTTCTGGACAGACTCCACAACTGTACTATGCTGGTTACGCACCGACCCACGCGCCTACTCAACCTTTGTGGCAAACCGATTGGGGGAAATAGACGAACTAACCAACATACCCGACTGGAAATGGGTACCCACAAAACTCAATCCCGCTGACATAGGAACACGAGACTTTGAAGTGCCAGACTTAACACCAGAAGGAAGATGGTTTACTGGCCCAGCCTTTCTCACTTCCCCGGAGGGTGCGTGGCCAAAAGAACGGGCACCCGCCCACAGGCCTGACGACCTGACACTAGAAGTCAAACCTCACTACGTTGGCCTTGTGTCCACCAGGGGCGAAGCACTCCCATCAGTAGAGCGGTTCTCCTCATGGCACCGGCTGATTCGCTCCACAGCTTGGATCCTCCGATTTATCAGACGATGCAAGATGGGGCCCAATAAACCAGTAGAAGGCCCACTACTAGCCGATGAGATAAAAGCAGCAGAACACAGATGGATCAAAAGGTCCCAGGAAGACGCTTTCACAACTGATCTACACATCATCCGACAAGGTCAAAAACTGCCTGCTGGCAGCCGCCTCAACTCCCTGAACCCATTCTTTGGACCAGATGACCTACTACGAATGGGGACCCGACTACAAGCCTTGGAAAGAACAAAGAGTGTGGCCCGAACTCCCATAATACTGGACGGCGACGAACCCTACACTCGACTTCTTATCAGTCACTACCACAAAAAGGCGGATCATCCTAGTACTGAGAAAACAGTAGCAGAAATACGCAATCATTTCTTCATAATACGACTACGCACAACAAGCAGGAAGATAACGCACGCCTTCCCCACTTGCTTCATACGACGCAGCAAACCGACTCCACCTCTGATGGGCGCATTACCACCACCCCGCCTGATGCATCACGTCCGCCCATTCACACACTGTGGGCTTGACTATTTCGGCCCTATGGCTATCACGGTCGGTAGGCATCGAGAAAAACGATATGGAGCCATCTTCACCTGCCTCTCGACACGCGCCATTCACCTAGAACTAGCCGCTTCACTGACTGCTGACTCGGCCATCATGGCCCTACAAAGAATGACCGCCCGCAGAGGACAACCAGCAGCCATGTACTCGGACAACGGGACAAACTTTCACGGAGCTGACACCGAGATGAGGGACGCCCTGCTGTCAATAAGTCAAGACGCCAGAATGATTGACGCAATAGCTACCCAGGGCATCGAGTGGCACTTCATACCACCACTAAGTCCGCACATGGGGGGAGCTTGGGAAAGATTAGTACGATCAGTAAAGAAAGCCCTAAGCGCTACACTAAAGGAAAGAGCACCAAAAGAAGAAACGCTACGCACCGCACTTGCAGAAGCTGAGTTTGTGGTAAATAATCGTCCACTCACCCACATTTCAGTTGACCCACGTGATGAAGAACCTCTAACACCCAACCACTTTTTGCTAGGGTCAGCCGGGAAGCGCCCTCAATTATCCTTCTACGACAAAAAAGAAGAGGAAACATGCCTACGCCGCCAGTGGCGCATCGGACAACAACTTGCAGACACCTTCTGGAGGCGATGGCTGCGGGAATACCTACCTACCATGGCTGTCCGGCAAAAATGGCACCATCCAACTACACCAATTAAGAAGGATGACCTAGTGATCATCATGGACCCAGCACTGCCTCGAAACAGTTGGCCACGTGGCCGTATCATCGAAGCAATACCTGCAGCTGATGGACAAGTCAGAACTGCCCGGATCCAAACCAGCACTGGGATATACGTAAGGCCGGCAGTCAAAATCGCCGTCATTCTGCCTGCCACGCCAGCAACTGATGAAACTGTACACTCTGCGAAGACACCCGACTCAAAACTCAGACATCGGAAAAGGACACGCCCGACGAAGTAGCTGAGCACAGTCGAGACTGCACTGAGGGGAGTGTATGGAACGTGTCGTAGGAATCCGTGTGCATCTAACGAGTGCGCGAAAGCTTTTGACAACCATGGAAATTCAAGAATGGAATTTTCGCTCCCACAGAGTACCATGCCGCCAGCACGACAATCTGAGAGCTGCTATTGGCTAGCGGAATTATGTGCATGTGGTGCCCCTTCCAAATGACTTGTCTACAACGCTATTATGTCCTTTAACTAACTAATCAATTGAAAACATAAATGAAATTGATAATGAATACATGCAGCAGCCTCATTGGACTGGAAAACACATCTGAATAACCACCGAATGCTTCCACAAGGGACTCCAGACAGCAATGATCAACGCCAAGGAAATGGCTGACTATTTACGTCACCCCCACCATGCGACCAGCCGAGCCACTATTGGTCAATTCTGAACAAAGGAAAAATCTGAATCGTAAATATTTACGACAGCGAATTCATCTTCCGAAAAATTTGGAGCTCAATTTCGAGAAATTGGGAATAATTTGGATCAAGAAATAAACATCATCACCTAAAAATGAGTATGTACTACAAAAACAACCCAAAAACTGACGTCTATCAGTGATTGTTGCACTTTAAGAAAAATATTTACTGTTTAAAATTGTACCTTATATCACATATGTATACTTGTACCTTTTCTTGTAAACACAATAAAAATGATGTGAAGCTTTGGGATCCTGAGTTGGTAAAATCTTGGCAAAAACTATCACACATAATTTTAACACAGCTGACTTCCAATCGTAGCGACCAGGGAAATTACCTAAAACAAGTACCTTAGAAAAATTAAGGAGGTTCTGTCCCCCAAAAATCCGACCTGAGTTTGCCCTATAAAAATAGAAGTCAAACCGGTAGGAAGTCAGTTCAAAACTATCAGCCAAGAAGAAACAATACCTACTCAAGATACCAACAGTCTCCAAGTTCAAACCTCTTTTCAAGTGTTTTAATCAGTCTTAGATTCAGTTTACCTCTCCCAGTATCCCAGTAACCTAAAATCCTAAAAACCCCAGTCTCCCACAGTCTCCAAAGTGAAAAATATTTATTTTAATCCAGTACTCAAATCAGTTTTGCCATTATACCTAGAAGCATTTTTTGTCAAAGTAGTAAATTCATTTAAAAGACCAGTGGCATTCCAAAATCCACTGGCGTACCAAACTCCATTGGCGTGTCATTGTGGCCAGCTCCCTATTATATTTAGTTTATGTACAAACGTCTAGTACAATGTAGTCCAGCGTTCTTTGTCCATATTTGTTTAAGTGCTTAGGTACGATTCGTCCTTCATTTAACGTAAATGTTATATTATTATTTATTTATCATCATTACATAGTATAAAATGAAGTCGCTCAAAATGTAAGTGCGCGTTAATCTTTTAAACTACGCAACGGATTTTCATACGTTTTCACCAATAGATAGAGTGATTGAAGAGGAATGTTTATATGTATAATACATGTAAATTATATTAGAGAAAAGCCGAGAAATTCAAAGAAAACATATTTTTGTGCGATTAAGGGCTCTTTCAATTTAGACGTTTCGTGTCGGACTGCTGCTGCACGTTTACTGTGCCGCTGGTTATAACCCGCTGCCGTGCTGCTGTCGTGCCGCTGCAGTACGGTAGCAGTCCGATACCAAACGCCTAAATTGAAAGCGTTTCTGACTGCCGTGCGTTTGTATGCTAGTGATGTTTAGACGTGGGTCGTTTGATGTTTTAAATTCATTTGACAGCAGTTAAGCCATGGACTTTGACGAAGAAACATTACTGTTCGTGCTCTTGTTGAAAAACATCCAATAGAAACAGAAAAAAACGACGCCCCCATATAAGAGTATCACCGATGTTTTCATTAACAAGTAATTTTGGTGATTTCCATAATCTTTACACTAGTTTTTTTTTTTTTTACAGTGAATACCGCACAAGAATCTCAACTTCTCCCGTCTGGATCCAGTGAAACTATGGCATCCCCAATTGGGGTATGTTGTGAGGCTGAAGGTAGTGGGGAGGGGAAGGAGATGGGGAAGAGGAAGGTTGGGAAGTACCTGGCTATTCGGGCGATACTGATAGTATCTTCCACTCTGGAACATGCCGCAAATATACTATATATTATTTTAAATGAATTAATTGTGAAATAACACAAAGTAATCAAATAAAATTTATTTGCGCATGCCGGGTTCGAACCCGCGACCTCCGGATTGTGAGTCAAGAGTCTTACCCACTGGACTACGGAGGTCGTCAAATACCCGAGTTTAAAACTAGATCCAAGCAATTTTTTTAATTATTTAAGAATATCTATAGAATGTTTCGATGAATTACTTGAATTAGTTAAAACTAAAATTCAACTGCAAGAAACTATATTTAGACATACTATATCAGCTGAAGACAGACTACTGATAACATTGAGGTAAGTAAATTAAACAACTTATATTTTATTTTTGAGAACTTATTTATTTTTATTACATACAATTAGATAATTTAGAAATTTTAGAAATTAGAAAAAGCGTTAATAGTAAATTAAATATTATAAATAACCAAACATTTTTAAAATAGCCATCTCTTAAATTTACTTTCTTATTTACAATTATAACTATTTATTTTGTTAATTAATCACCTCTCCTTTTTAATATTTTTGTCTATGTTCTAATTTATTCTTATTTGTCTTTACTTGTTTGTCATTTATTTTTAAATTAACATCTTTCCTGATAAAGGTAACGTTGTTATCGAAACATTTAGATTGATTATTAAATATAGTGGTGTTAACAAATTAATATATTTTTCATTATATAATAATATTTGATTTAAATAAATAGTTACCTGCTGAGTTTTTTTCACCAGTAGTTTTATTTTTAAAATCCTCTATAAATTTTTCACAGATACCTTTCCAAGCATTTTTTGTTTCCGTGCGATTACTGTGTTTGTCGCTTTTGGAGTTCCATATAGCAGGGCGTATTTCAATTTCATTTATAAATTCTTCCACGTTTATATCATCCATTTTAAGCAAACAGTAAATTCGATGAATTGCTATCAGCTCTCACGTCTTTTCTCCGCACTATTCAACAGCGAAATGAACACGTGGAGCTTGAGACGTTGCCGCCCTGTTGTCGAGCGTTCTCGGTACCGACGCCGCACTGTTGCCGCTCGGTGCATTTTGTATGAAAACAAATGACCGTCCGTGCGCCGTACGACAAACGCACTGCTTCGGCACTGCAGCGGTCCGACACGAAACGTCTAAATTGAAGGCGCACTTAAAACGGCTGGCGGGCCGTACTATAGTCACTTTTGAAATTCGTTCTACGGAAGAAATTGGAAAATAGATGTCCTAGAGTAAGTAGGTATTTGATTTTCCCTTTCCAGTGTTGCATTGCACGCATTGTATAATTAGTGGCGAGTTAATTAGTAGAGAAAAGCCGATAAATTCAAATATTCAATTCAGGCAGCGGGCAGCGGGCAGCTGGCAAGCGGGTGGTGTAGATTTTATAAAGATTGGGTAATGGCGTTGTGTTTCGTTAGCCACAGCAACGTGTGGCGCGGTCTGCCAGTAATATTATAAATTAAAATAAGAACAACTCTATTTTTATAACTTTTGAGAAGGTTATTACCATCAATGTAATATATTATAATTGAAGAAAAAGATAACACAAGAGAACAAGACACAGAAAAATAGAAAAAGATAATGATCGCAACTGGGACTCTAACCCAGAACCCAGAATCTTACGTCCCGGTTAGACGAGAGGTTCTGAGTTCGAGTCCCAGTTGCGACCATTATCTTTTTCTATTTTTCTATGTCTTGTTCTCTTTCATATTTTCGTTTAGATTATTAGTGTTATCTTCTTCTTCAGTGAAATTATTTGTTTTACTACTATTAATTCTAAAAATCAAATAAAATGAAGCCTCTTGTAAATAATGCCTACCAGTAACAGTCCAGCCAGACTTAGCAAATAATTTTCAAAAGTTTATGACAAAAACGCCGCGCCGTGTTCAAAGTCAGAGTTTTCCCCAGACTAAAGAATATTACAATATTTATAATTAAATACAAATTTCAATATAAATTTCAAATTTAAATATTCAAATTTAAATACAAATTTCATAATGCCAGAGCTCACCAGTCTATACAGAAACCTTCGCGGGTGTGCTCACAACAACTCACCAAAGTTTCATCGCAATCGGATGATCAGTTTAGCAACGCATAATTTCATGACGCCAGAGCTCACTATTATATAAGTAATAGAAACCATCGCGGGCATGTGCACATCAAATCCCCAAAGTTTCATCGCCATTGGATGAACGGTAATTTCATGACACCAAAGCTCACTATTATACACAGAAACCATCGCGGGCATGCGCACATCAAAAACCCTCCACACAGCATTCTCAAAGATGACATAGGCCCTGAGGGAAATTATTTTCCTCAGGGCCTCCTGTGTGGAGCTCATGAAAAAAAAAAAAAAAAAAAAAAAAATCCCCCAATTTTCATCACAATCGGATGAATGGTTAGCAACGCATAATTTCATGACACCAGAGCTCAATATTGCATATGGAAACCATCGCGGGCATGCGTACATCAAATCCCCAAATTTTCATCACAATCGGATGAATGGTTAGCAACGCATAATTTCATGACACCAGAGCTCACTATTGCATATGGAAACCCTCGCGGGCGCGGACATCAAATCCCCAAAGTTTAATCGCAATCGGTGAATGGTTTAGCAACGCATAGACATCTCATACACTCCTATAGATGCATCAAGCAAACATATTTTATTTTTTATATAATATGTAGATGTAATTCGAACACATTTTGTTACCAGTCTTTTCCCTCGTCCACTGTCCAGTGCAAACGAACGAGATAACTTATTGGTTGCGTTTTGAACCGTGACCTCTGGCCAAAGTGAGCGCCGGTTGTAAAAACTGCCATAAAAACTCGATGACAAATCTGTTAGACATGCGCGGAATTTTTTCCGGTATATTCTCTGGAATGTTCGGTAAATTTTAATCTAATTCCATCTCAGCATTGAAATATAAAACACTACATGGGACCCGCTCAAATAATTTGAATGATGATGTAAAATTTTCTTTTGAGACTTTATTATATATTTATGTTTTATTTACTAAGAGCGTTTTCAATATATCTTTTTTTTTGTTAGCTTTAAGAAATAATTAAACCTAGGTACGTAATTTTTGTTTGTGCATTAAAAATTTACTGTTGAATTTGAAACTAATTGATTTATTTACATTTTGCAGGGAATAAAACCAGTTTATTTATTTATTTCTTAGAAATACAAAAAGAGCGTTTACAAAACATGGTTATATTAAAAAACCGTTGATATGTACTAATAGAGTTTCCCGCTGATGAGACATATTCGCAAAAATATTTGATGAATTCAAAGTTTTACAAATAAACAGAATCTATCAAAAGAATGCATTACTTCAAATCCATAAAGACAAACTAACAATAAAGTCATTTAGCACCAGGCCGAGAACAACAGGACAAATAATAATCCCTAAACTTAATACTACAACGGCCCAACACCATTACACATACTCAGCCATAAAATGCTTTAACGAACTCCCTAAAGATATTCAATCCGAAAAAGTTATAAAATTTTTAAGAAAAAAATTAAAATACATTTCACCACTAAGTAATTTCATGTTTGTGTTATATTACGCCCACTTATATTTTCAATGTGTACACAGGTTTTATATTTTATAATTTAAAAAAAAAAAAACTTTCTTCCTAAAATAGTGCACAGGTATATAATTTTACATACATGTTGTTTTTATTTTATTTTTTCATAAATACGCTCATGGTAGCATCAATTAAACATATATCAAAATATCAATTGTGTTAGTACTCCCTCCCTAAACACAATTAGAGAGGTATTATTACCATCATTAAAAAATATTTGCATTACATGTACATAATTAAAATAAATAATTGTACTTATACCTAACTTTGTAAAATTGTAAAAATGGAATAAATAAATAAATAAAATTTAATAAAAAAAATAAAAAAAATTAAATTAAATTTATATACATACAGGTAATATTTTTTCACTGCTTTTCTGTTTTTATTCCATGTATTGTTTTTCAGCTTTTTTCTATTGTATTGCTCTGAAATAAAGAATTTATTCCATATCTTCTGGAATAAATTATCGAACGTTATTATTACGTTAACGTCTGTACGGTTAAAATTTAAGAATCAGGCTGAGAATGCAACTCTGATGCCGCGCCGTAAGCAAAACCATATTCGTACTTGAAGTCTCTTGAAAATCTACTTTTGTAATTCGGTTTCGAATTCAAGAATTCGTCAAAGGATGGCGCCGCTTACGTCAACGTGGAGGACGTGTCCCTGGCAGGTATAGTACTACGGATTTGTAAATTTTAGTATCTCTCCGGATATGGAAAGATTGACGGTACTAATACTTCGAGTTGTGAATAATAGTACCCGGCGGCTATAATATATTACATATGACGTCTTTGCCTGTCGCGGTTACTTTGTCCAACTCCAATTGGATTTATAAAATGGTCACCAACACTCAAACTGGGCGATGCCGAAGCAAAAGCCGGCCGCAGGGCCTAGCAGGAAAAACCTGCGGAGCGGGCTTTCAACTGCTAGTTGTTATTATTATTAATTCGTCTGTAGCATTCAGATTAAATTACACGCATAAATATTGAATGATTCGAAGTAATTAAAATCTAATTTTACATTGCAATGAACCACTAACGTATGCATGAAATATGGTGTTGAATAATGCAAGTGGCAATGATATTGACGAACAGTTGAAAACAGTTGTGAAAATATTAATATAATTCCAGTGCAAAAGAACACAGAACGTTAAACACTGAATGACAAATCGAATTATTAAAATGGGTACAGACTCTACGAAGCAAGAAAATAGTATATTAAAACATAAGTTGATAAACAGGTCTTTAAAACACGCGCGATTTTTCGAGCACGACGGCGTAGCCGAGTGCTCGAAATAAAGCGAGTGTTTTAAAGACCAGTTATCCACGAATACTTTACGCTATTTTTTTTAATTGGTACACTTTGAAAACATAAATATTGATATTATTATTAAAAATTTGGAAATAAGAACTATTAATGAATTCGTGATGTGACATCACAATATCTTGTTGTCATGGAAATGAAAAACACAAACATTAATTTGCAATCTGTCACATAAGATTAATAGTTGACATCACAGTTTTTACTAGTTATTGTGTGTTGTAAAATGAGTTCTAACATTGATAATTTAAATACCAAAGCAGAATCGCGGTTAATACCTGAAAAATCCAAAGACGTTTATAAAAAAGAATATGAAAGGTTCATAACATGGATGGAGGAGCAAAACGTAGTAGATGTAGATGAACGAGTTGTGCTTGCTTACCTTCAGAAAATGTCGGAACAGTACAAAGCATCGACTATGTGGGCCATACATTCGAAATTGCAATGTCTGTTGAGGATAAATAAAGGGGTTGATTTAAAATCATTTGTGAAAGTGCATGCATTCATGAAGGCAATAAGCAAGGATGACGTTGCTAAGAAGGCGTATGTATTCAAAGTGTTTGTTTTATTTGACGTTTAAAATATTCCTGTCAGATTTATAGTTAAAAGTTAGACTTCACATTTGGTTGATTTGTTGATGTTGCCATGATAACTTTAAAAAACGCGCGTTCCATAAAGTGCGATTTAAACACGCTAGAGCGTACTTTAAATGAGTAAAAAAGGGCACCAATAAAAAAAAAAACATTTTTTTAACTTTACACAAAGTCAACAGAACGAAATGGCAAACAAGTATTAAGGATTGAAACAAATTACACCTAAAAATAATACCATTTTTCAGAGAGCAAAGCCAATCTTGTATTTTCTTTCTCGATGATGAAAATGTCCACGTTTTTTAAGGATGGTTTACCGCCCTGATCGGAATGATGACAAAAAGGAGATAGCCTTGAAATAGACCGAATCTGCACCTAAAAAAATGTTATTCGATATCTGCGTTTTCGCGCTTGGCCCGGAATGCGGTGTTTATGGTAAATCTGAAATACACCCATTATTTTAACCGATATTTGAAACTGGTTTGTAGCATTTTATCATGTTTGTCTGAAGAATTGGAAACCTGCATTTTAATAAGTCAATGCAATCTGTATCCAGTGTTGAGAATTGGTTATTTTTTAAGAGAATGGACTACTTTAGGGAATCCTTAACATCGTTAACATAAGTTAATTTGCGCTTAATAAGTATTTCTTGCATAATCCATGTAAAACTCAGAAACGGATCCTGGTACGATCAAGGGAGTCATAAGGTGTGGTAGATCTCAATCCCCCCTCTAGGATGACGGTTCCCGTTTTTATCTAAAGGGCATGCTTTTGGAGATATAAGGGCTGGAAGTTTCGCCCTCTAGAAATTTCAAGAACAGTTTTCCGGAAAGTTCTAGAAGGTTCGATAAAACCCTAGGAAGTTCTGGAAGGAGTGGCGGAGTATGTCGGTGAGTCTAAAAGTTTCGAGAAGTACAATCAAGAAACATTCTGGAATGTTGTGAAATGTTTGAGAATCATTGAGGAACATTCCAGAACACAGTTACCAAAGCTAGTTTAAAATAAAATAATTTACTCGTAAAGAATATTATTTTATTTCATATTCTATATTTGAAATGTGTTTCTTTTGTTTTAATTTCTCATGGTCAATTTTATCAATCTGGAAGGCAGGTGTGGGTACCGCCGGCCCAAGGAACCATTTATTGGATAACCAACACCTCTGCTACAGGTCACCCGTCACCCAAGTGTTTCGCTGTGTTTGGTGACTTAGCAGGGGTTCCTGGGTTCAAGGTTCATCGCCTTGAGCCGCGATTGGAGGGATGGATTTAAACGTCCGTCACTCCTGGATACGCTGACACCAAGATTCCTATCCACCCCTCACACCTTTTTCTTCCTAAAACTTCCTCTCCTTCCTTTCCTTCCTCCTGTGTGGAACTAATTAAGAAAAATAAATAATTAACAAAATTTACTAAGGATGGGTTGTTTCAAAAAATTTGACGAATTGATCAAATATTTGAAGTTATTTTTCACGTTCTGTGTAAGTTTTATTCAAGTTCTATGATTATTTCACTTTCATACAGCAACTGGCCTGTAATGAAATGATAATTAAACTTGAATAGAACTACCACAGAACGTGAAAATTAACTTCAAATTTTTGATGAATTTATCATTTATTTTTATATTTTATTATTTATTTTTTGAAACAACCCGTCCTAAAGGTTGAAGAAGGTTGTTGAGAAAATTGTATTGGATTGTAAAATTATTGATATTGAAAATTATGAATATGAATATTTGTTTTTAAAGGCAAATATTTTAAAAATACATACAGCTCTATAAATCCAACAATTACAGTATTCCGTCGTTTTCACGGGTTCGCGCTAACATAAATTATATTTCGGCACGTTCCAAAGTGGTAGATACTTTCCGTATCGCCCTGGTGAAAGACAAGAACTCAGAATCGAAACGATGCTTGAAATGGCTTTAGCCATGTTTGGCGACCATATCTGAATAGTCAGGTACTTCCCCAGCTTTCTCTTCCCCATCTCTTTCCCCTCCTTTCTACCTTCATCCTTCCACATATCTCAATCGGGCTCCGTAGTTTCCCAAGTGCAGACGGTTGGGAGAAGTTTGGACTCTGGTGCGGTTCTCATTTTTTTAAATCTTTCTGAAAACAATGGTACCAAGGAAGGAAGTGTTTTGGGAGGCGGGTATACCGCCGCCCCGGGAACCATTTATTGGATAACCAACACCTCTGCCATAGGTCACCCCAAGTGGTATAATAATAAATATTAATAATAATTAATTATAAGAGAGTTATTTTATCTCGAACCATTATGATAAGAATTTATTTTCGGTGAAATGTTGTTAATATAAACAACTGGACTATGACGAGGTCAGATACGTAATAGATAAATATCATCCACCACTCGATATTAACTTCACTAATCCTTTCAAAAGTGACACTCTGAAATCAGCAGTTACATTCCACTACAAATTTAACAAAGGTGATTATACTGGCATGAATAGGTACCTTGCCCAATATGACTGGGCAGGTATGTTATCAAACAACAATATTAACGATGCTGTATTTAAATTCAACGAATGTATAACTCATGCTATAGATTTGTTCGTTCCAAGGGGAACTTTTTCCCAGCCTAAATTTCCTATTTGGTTCAGTATGAAACTAAAGCATTTGATTATGGAAAAAAAGAAAACACACAAGTTATTCAAATTAACGAACAACTTAGCGCTTTATCAAAATTTTTCTCAGTTAAGAGAATTATCCAAAATTGAATCTAACTTGTGTTACAAATCTTATATTGAACTCACTGAAACAAAATTAAATCTTAACCCTAAACAATTTTGGAAATTTATTAAACAAAAACGTATTGATAACGATCTCCCTTCAAGTTTATTTTTTAATGATACTCACGCCACCAACGATTTCGATATTGCCAACCTTTTTGCTGAACATTTCTCCTCTGTCTATACTGATAACATATGCACCATCCCTCCACTTAAATATGCTAATACTATTGACCTTAATAATTGCGAAATCACACTTGTAGATGTTTTCAATTACTTAAAAAATCTTCCCAGCAAAACAAGCACTGGTCCTGATGGTATACCTGAAATATTATTGAAAGAATGTAAATCTGTTGTATCTAAGCCAATTTGTTTATTATATAACTTATCATTATCATCTGCCAATTTTCCGGATTCCTGGAAGGTTTCCTATATACGACCTATTTTTAAATCGGGTAATAGGTCGAACGTAGAAAACTATAGACCTATATCGATGTTATCTCATATTCCTAAAATCTTTGAATCTATAATCACAAAAAAATAACACCTATTTTCAAAAATGTGCTGATTGAGGAACAGCATGGCTTTAGATCTGCTAAATCTACCACTACAAACTTACTCTCCTTCACCAACACTGTAGTCAATGGCCTAGAAGATAAATCACAAGTAGATGTTCTATATACCGACTTTTCTAAAGCTTTTGACAAAGTAAAACACGCTATCCTCATGGCCAAGCTATATGCTATAGGTATACGAAACCCATTGCTATCTTTCTTTAATTCTTATTTAAGCAATAGAAAACAAAGAGTTAAAATAAATAACATTGAGTCTATTATTATTGAAGTAACATCCGGCGTACCGCAAGGAGCACATTTAGCCCCGCTTCTCTTCAACTTGTTTATAAATGACATTATTCATATTTTCTCTCACACACGCTTTTGGCTTTTTGCTGATGACAATAAGATCCTAAAAATAATCAAAAACTACCATGACTGCCTTCTTTTCCAATCAGATATTGACTCGTTCAATGACTGGTGTAAAATTAATTGCTTGGAACTAAATGTCGATAAGTGCAAAATTATGTCCTTCTACAGATCTAAAAATCCGATTGTTTTCGAATACAAATTAAATAATAATTGCCTAACAACGGTTCAATCTATTAAAGATCTTGGTGTCTCTCTTGATAGCAAGCTTTCTTTCCGGGAACATATAAATACGATTGTTAATAAATCTCTCAAACTACTTGGTTTTATCACTAGAACCACTTCTGACTTCAAAAACATAAATACCCTAAGAACTCTTTACTGCTCCTTGGTTCGCCCCCATCTTGAATATGCTTGTTTTATATGGTCTCCTTTTTATGCTGTCCATATTCGTCATATTGAATCCGTTCAACATCGGTTCCTAAAGGGAATTGCTTGGAGGCTAGGATTAGAGCGAGGCAATTACTCGTATGCTGAAATTGAACAAACTCTAAACCTTTCTGCTTTAGAAGACCGTCGGATAAAATCTGATCTCATTCGTTTCTTCAAAATTATTAACTGTTTAATCGACTCGCCTACATTACTACAACTCATCACATTTAATATACCTTCTCGTAGACTCAGAAATAAAGACCTGTTTTTCCTCAATCAGCACTCGACTAACTATGGTTATAACTCACCACTGTCCAGAATGTGTAGACTGGTCAACTCACGTCAAGACCTTGATTTTTTGGTATTAGCTTAAATGATTTCTGTCGCTCTTTAAACAAATGAAGATATGTAATATTCACCCTAATTTTTGCAAGGTCTTGACGTGACTTGACACTTATTTTTCTTCTATTTTCACTGTTTGTCTTTGCTTTCATGTACCATCCGAATCCTTACATTGTTCATTTCTATACTTCGTGATACTTTGTTTTAAATTGGACGTAAGTCCGTAAATAAATAAATAAATAAATAAATAAATAATCTGACGGCGGCAAAGTCAAGTGTTCACTTTTATTAAAGGGTGTGGCAGGGTATTTATAAGAAAATAGTCTTTCAGCGTTGGTCAGTTTATTTCTCTTATATACAGGGTTCACAGCTTATAGTAAAAAACAGAGTACAGGAAAGTTGTAGCACAAAGTAAAATTACTTAGAGTTTAAACAATGTTCACTAACGTTCATGTTAAACACTTAGCGTAATAACCTCAACAGAGGACCCGTGGTCTCGTAGTTGGGTTAAGGTTTTCCCGACAAGTAATGTCCCCGAGGGCGCTGTTACTTGAATTCCCAAGGAGGATCCAGAGGGCTCTCTCGACTTGGTACTGGGAAGGATTGGAGGAAGGTTAAGGTTTCCTTACAAGTAATGTCCCGAGGGCGCTATTACTTGAATGCCCAAGGAGGACCCAGAGGGCTCTCTCGACTTGGTACTGGGGAGGGTTTAACTTGGGCAATGACCACTAGGATTCTGTTGCTTAGGTACCCCAGAAGACTGGATACTCTGGCTCCGTATAGGCCTGCACGGTTTTATATACCCTTTGGGGCGGGGTAGTGCCGGCCGATGGCGGAGGGGTGGGGGTAGCTCGGCCAATGGGGTGTCTTCTTGTCCGGGTGGTGAGCCGAAAGTCGGCGAGCGAGACGGCGCTATGCGTGTGAGGGAAAAAGTATTCGAATCCGTGCGTCGGACCAAATACCGCGCGCTACAAGGGCAATTAAATCACTACAATTAGGCGGTTGGCTCATTCGGGACTATATATAGGTAGCTGGAGATTATTAACTATTGAGTAATATTTTCAAGAATGTTTTATATTCTTACTAGCTGGTACCCGGCATGCATTATATGCTATTCAAAGAAATAAATTGTATCTCCCTGCATGTCCATTATGTCCCCTCCTGCGTTCCCATTCCACCTTCCCCGCCTTCCCCCTCCTTTGTCATCTTTCCCGCGAACCCGCCACCTTAGTTACCCTCCCCCTCCATCCTTCCCTCCCCGCTGCTAAAATATATGAAATACACACATTTTAAAACCATTCGCGCACCACCTGTAGTTTTTTTATAAAAATTTCATAACGCCAGAGCTTACCATTATATTTAGAAACACTCTACCACTAAAATGCAACGTTATGTAAAAATTTCGAGTCAATCCATCGATTACTTTTCGATATACCCAAACATAAGGAACCTAAATTTTTATGTAATTATTAAAATGTTCATACCAAAATCGCGATTAAAAAATGGGAGGGTCGCGATTAAAAATGGGGGGTAGGAGGGCGAAAATTTGGGGTTATAGGTATTTTTTGAAGCCAAATATAAAAAAATAAAAAAACCAAAAAAAATTCAAAAAAATAGAAAAACATTTCTGGATAGGGAAACCCCAATCGCCTAGCGGTATGAAACATATTTTACGACCTACTCTCATACCTACAAAATATACATAAAATAAATTCATAAAAATCGGTCGGGCCGTCGGTGCGACCACAAACACCGTGACACGAGATTTTTATATATATAGATAGAACACAAGTTAGATTATTTAAATAAGCTGGTGAAGCTTAGTAGATAAGTTTAATTGTGCTTATATTTAATTTAGAATCTTGAATTATTTTAAATATATGTTTTGTTCAGAACATAAGTTTCATTCTGGATAAAGAAATGCTTAGAATGTTAACTCTTTCAAAGCCAACTGGGTAGAAGGTAGACCCTAAAGTTACTATTCTTCTTATGTGTACTTAAATACATAATATATTTTTAGTATTTTAGGTATTTCTGCGCAAAGGATCCAATATATGCGGTTTAAAAAATTTTTTAAAAAATCATTGATCGCTGGAAAAAATATTTTGTCAAATATAGGTAATATTCCCTGCCCAATAAATGGACAAATAAAAAAAAAGATCTCCATGGTGTCCATGCCCACAAAAATTAAAAAAAATCATGGGGTCATCGGCCGACCCACTTGGTTACGGACGTTATGTTTGGCATCTTGGCCTGTCCAGAGTTAATAAGGTTTTCATAGGGGAAAAGGGAATTTTAGTTCTAGGGAAACAAAATTTTCTTTGGTAACAAAGGGGGGAATTTGATTCTTTGACACTAAAGAAACTTGTTACCAAAGAATCAAATTTCGTCACAGGTAAATTTGAATAAATAATTTTAAGTTATGAAAGACTCTCTCGCATTGAGCTTGCAAAGACAAATAAAGTGTTGACAGACATGGGTCGCAAAGAACAAGAATGTGAGAAGGAAGAAGTGTTTGGTAGAGCCACGGGTCCTACGAGTTGATATGGCAAGCAGTGGCGGCCGGTGCTCACAAAAATCGGTAGTGCGCTAAAAATCTCGCTACTCTAATTAAAATGAATTTAATTATGAAAAAAAATCTTACCTGTTTGTAGGTTAGGTCGATTCTCCATTGTCTCTTTTGTTTTTAACTTGCACTCTTGTTTAATATTAAAAATGGGCCGTGGTGGGCCACTATTTTTAATTTCTAATCGTTTCAAAGTTCAGCGCATTGTTTTTTATAAAATGAACATTAATAATGGAACACATTTTTTATTCTTCCCGACTCATCCAAAAAACTAATAACAATGGCGTATTGACCTGCGACTTGTCACAACGGGTCTCATTGTTTATGTTGGTTGGTATGCTGTAGAGATAAGAAATGGTCGACGCTGAGCGGAACATTGACTAAAAAAGAGTAGATCTTAATTTAAACACACAATATCAATAATAAAATGACACGACTGCGTCCCAAATTAAGATGCTACTGAACAAACGGTCCTTTTGACATGGTGGAAATTCCCGGATCGCCGTCCATGGGTTATTTAAATTTGCAAAGGATTATACCTACCTACGATTCTGGCTCATGGAGAATTGTGTAAGGGTTCTCTTCGATTCTGTGATCGCTTTGGCAAATGCACTCCCGGCCTGAATATAGTAACAAAACGTTCTGATTCTGTTATCTCAGTATCTGTTACGCGAGCGGGTATACATCGAAACCTATATTATGTATGCATTAGAACCAAAGTGTGTATTGTGATTTGTGATGAGGCATGTCGGAAATATAGTATGTTTTTCGGTGATCGGGAATTTTTAGATTGGCAGAAATTTTGGGAGTGCGTTGCACCGCCGCACCTTAGGGCTGGCCGCCACTGATGGCAAGACAGTCAAGACCAAGGCGATGCGCCAGATGAGTTGGGAAGAGGTTCCTATGATGTTGAGAAAAGCAAGTTGTATAAAGCGGGCGGTCTTTCGCCAGTTAAAGATAATGTATAATACTGCTTTTCTTTAAATATCCATTAAAATATTCTGAGCTAGTTTCCGGAGACCACACTGGGTGTTACACCAGTCGTGTCTCGACCGTCTGGTCAAAGGTTGGGGACATCCAATGAAGGAGCTCTCAATCTGTAAGCGTTCAAAAAGTAGACGAAGATGGTTTGAAAGAGAGATATGTAAATAAGAATGTTTAGCATCCATGAAGCACCATTTAGATGGCAAGCCTTTTTGCTGTAAGTATAAATCTGCTTATCCTATCTTACCTATTATTTCTATTTTAAAAAAGGTTTGAAATTTTAATTTTGAAACATTTTTAAAATGAATAAATTGAATTACATGAGTATTATATTGCATTTTTAATTTCAATTACATTTTTTTTCTTAGTATTCTTATTGTACTTCTAATATCAATTGTATCACGCCAGTTATGTTATTTTTTTGTTATTTATATGCTCTTGTTATTTAAATGTATTTAAATTATTTATATTAGTTACCCCTACATAGTTAAGTAAATTGAAATACGTATGTATAAAAAGATATTTTATTTCATTTATCGGGGGCTAGAATTCCAATAATCCACGCGCTTGATAGCTGCAAGACGAGTTGTTATCTAGCCTCCTAAGTTAAGTAAATTCTAATGTAAAATCCATGCTAATTTGTACAGCGCTCTTGAGGCGATTTTTCGCAAAAACAGCGCTATATAAGTTGTCCAAATTTATTATTATATGCTTACATCTATGTACATTCTTGTTTACTGTATAATACGTAATAATATTATTGTTTACTGGATAATATTGATACTCCTGCATACACTGTATACTTATGATTTCACGCAAAAGCCTTTTTTAAAGCCTACCTCTGTTAAAATCATTTTTTGGCACAACATTGAACCACAGTGAAATTTATACCTGCGTGTAAGTTTGAGGTATCTAGGAATAGACGTCACAGCAGACAAATCGTGGGGTGACCATTCCAAGCGTGAAAGCATTGTTTACACGAGTCATTATTATGCAAGACAGGGAACCCGCTCGTCATGCCTAGTATAACAAAACAACATTCACAACTACACACGACAACACGACAGTCTACATTAACCTCAATCATTAAAAACCACCATACCTTTTTCCTTCCCAGAACTTCTTCTCCTTCCTTTACTAAAAAGACCCTCCACAAAGGATCTCCAAAATGACATAGGCTCCGAGGAGAATTATTTGCCTCAGTGCCTCCTGAGTTGAGCTAATGTAAAAAAACATATTTTTAAAATAATTTTCATTAAATTACAAATAATTGCCTAAGTGGCCTCTAAAATCATGAAAAAATGATTTATTTAAATACCCACTTTTTATATTTTAAAACATAAAATATCTACTTTATTTCTACTAGATATTTGCTATATCATAAAAAAAAATTTCAGTTAGGTAAAGTATTTTGTCCTCAAATCCAAAATTAAATTTCACATGACAAGGGCTGTGCAGCCGTTCCCCTTGCAGAAATTATTAATAATAAACATACTTGGTCTCCCATCCAACCATTTGCGCAATTTAATATTTTACTATGACACTTTTTTATATCAAGATCCTATAATTCTTCTCCATTTTGAAAAATGAGGGGGCTAATGTTTTATCTGCGTGCCAATTTATCAGAGAAGTTTAATAAAACTATCCTAACGATCTAATAATACCTTTAGTGCACAAAATAAATTTTAAATTTAATGGGATTTTTCACAAATGCATTTTATGGGTAAAATTTATCGTGATCGTAAAAATAACTTAGGTACATTGTGGTTTGCATACATACGTATGCAGATAATATTTTTATGTTATAATGAAGCAACAAAAATAAACTACTTCATTAGTTTTAACTCTCGACAGGTTTCGAACCCTTTCTTCTTTTTATATAAATACGGCACAAGTGTCCCAATTGCTAGATAGTAGATCACGTCGTTAGCCGTATCTAATTCTCTACTAACTGGGTAATTTAAAATGGTTAATGCATTTTATGTAACACAATATTATTTTGTATATTTACTTTTATTTCAAAACAAAAAATAATAATTTTAGTTGGAAACTGACTTACCAAAATCATTAAATTCATAATAATTTTACGTTATTGATCGATTGCATTCTAGGACGACATGATCAAAATATTCAACAATTTATGATCTGTCCTGAAAATTAAAAATGGGTTTTTCCATAAACCATCTGCAACATTTATCCTTTATATTTTATCCTCTCAAGCCGGAATCTCTCGACCCATCGCATCGCCTTGGACAGCCATTAGAGGAACGGATTCATACGTCCGTCACTCCTGGACACACTGACCTTCAGATTCCTACCCTCCCCCAAATAACCTTTTCCTTCACAGAACTTCCGCTTCTTATTTTCCTAAAAATACACTCCACACAGCATCCCCAAGTCTACATACGCCCCGAGCAACCCTGGTGATAGTGAGTCCAGCGTCGAATTGGGAATGAACGATGACAGAGTGAATGTTATCAAAATCAGTATGGATGAAATAAAAACATCGATTAAATGCATGAAGAATGGTAAGGCTGTTGGTTTCGACAATATTGCTGCCGAATATTTTAAAGGAGATAGTCATATTATTCTCACATGGTTGTGCAAACTTTTTAACCAATGTTTAGAGGAGGGTTACACGCCATTAGATTGGAGAAGGGCTGTAATCATGCCGTTGTACAAAGGTAAAGGGTCACGCATGGAATGTGGGAATCATAGGGCTATTAGCCTGCTAAGTTCTGTCGGCAAGCTGTATGGAAGAATATTGATTGAAAGGGTAAGAACGGAAACAAAGGATAAAATATGGGATGTGCAAGGTGCCTTTATCAGTGGAAGGGGATGCATGGACCAGATTTTCTCCTTGCGTATGCTCACTGAGAAGTTTCTGGCGAAAAATCACAAACTTTTCTGCGCTTTTGTAGATCTTCAAAAAGCGTACGACAGAGTCGACTGTCAAAAAAATCGAAGCTAGCAGTCCACAATGGAGTCCTGGTACCTACCCTGATGTATGGCAGTGAGGCATGGAACTGGCAGAGGAAGGATGAAAGTAAACTGAATGCTGTTGAAATGAGATCCCTGAGACGTATGTGTGGTAAAACCATGTATGATCGTGTTAGAAATGTGGATATCCGCAAAGAATGTAAGGCTGATGTAAGTATAATGAGCAAAATTAAGAAAGGGACCCTCAGATGGTTTGGGCACGTAGAGCGAATGACCGAAGAAAGTAGTGTAAAAAGAATATATGATGCAAATGTGAATGGTAGAAGAAGTCGGGGACGCCCGAGGAAGACATGGCACGATCAAGTGAATCAGATACTTGAGACGGGCCATGTCAAAAGTCAGAATAATAGAAGAGTATGTATGAGACGATAAATGAATGTGAGTGAGGCAAAGAGTATGTGCCAAGACCGAGTTGTTTGGCGGTCCGTTCTCTCTGCCTACCCCTGCGGAGAAACGGCGTGATGGTTAGTTAGTTAGTTAGCATTCTTTAAAATTTCTTGAAAAACCGCCGCATTTTATGATTTCACCTAAATTGTAGGAAATATTTCTTCTGTGGCATTTCTTCTTGGGTTGCTAATTAATGATAAAAATGTACATAATTTATTGGTTACATAATTTAGGTGTGGCCTTGGATCAAAAAAAATGTAGCCTCTGGCGCTTTTCTTCGTTCCTTCTTAAATGTTGTAACACTGGGGATGGGAGATCATTACGGTTGGTTCCCTGGCATAAAGGCTAAATATATGAATTTGCTGGCTGTATTTAAGGAATGCCTTTTCAACATATTCAAAATCGCAACTTTTTTAATGAAACTGGAATCACGCCTTCTCACGGCTGATTAGGGTTCAGTGGTCTAAAAAGTTCAGATACCGCTGACCTGGATGTCCTCAGGTTTGCTTCCTGGGCCGTCGAGAAACTTAGCAAAAAAGTTTTCCGAGCCCTGCTGTGGAGAATAGATTATGAGGTTTGGATTATTTCAGCTCTCTAAAGAGAGTAATTCTCAAATCTTTACAACGGGATAGGAGAATCAGTACTAAAGATCGGTAAGAGTTGCTTCGTTATTTGTGATTTCAGATACAACATGCCACAAAATAGTATTTGCGTAGGTGTTTAATTTCGAGACGTAAAGCTTGATGGAGATCTCTATAATATTAATTATCTACGCATTCCTTTAGGACGACTCTAGTGCCTAATAACGTAGTTTAACATTTCTGTAAAACTTAATAGAAGAAGAAGAATGGATGCATTCAAATATCAATGTTATTACGAAATAATGTATCATTAACAAAGGACAAGTAGAGCTGGTCAGAGTGATATTTCAAGATAATCAAATGTCAGGGCAATGGTTGGTAAAGTGTGAATTATGGATGATGGGTCAAAATCAATTTACAAGGAGGGTGCACCAATACGTAGTTATGTGTCGCTCCAATCTCTTTGAATTCTCTTAATTTTAATCATTAATAATAAAATCAATCAGGTTATTAAAAAAATATGAAAAAAAAAAAATATAAATTTTACAATCGAAAAAAAATCATCGGAAAGCAAAATGAAATCGTCATTTCATTTCAGGAATCGCTGATAAAAATCCTCCGGGTACATGCTGTTACACCCTGTACATCAAACAGTATTAATAGCCACTCGATTCACAAATAGATACAAACGGAAGTGCTGCCATTTATATTATTAATACGCTAAAAAAGCTACTTTTGTAATTCGGTTTCGAATTCAAGAATTCGTCAAACGATGACGCTACTTACGTTAGCAGGTCACATGAGAACGTGCCCCCCCTAGGTATAAGTACTACGGATTTATAGAATTTGAGAGAATTCTCTCCGGATATGGAAAGATTGACGGTAATAGTTAGAGTTGCGAATAATAATATCACACGGCTGTATTACATATCACGTCATTGCCTGTCGCGGTTACTTTGTCCAGCTCCAATTGGATTTATAAAATGGTCACCAACACTCAAACTGGGCGATGCCGGCGCAAAAGCCGGCCGCAGGGCCTAGCTGGAAAAACCTGCGGAGCGGGCTTTCAACTGCTAGTTGTTATTATTATTAATTCGTCGGTTACTTTGTCCCGATGACTAGCTGTCGCTGGATCACAGTGGAACCGAGGAACTGGCTATTTTTCAAACCAATTCCTATCGGATTTATGAAATGGTCACCAACACTCAAACTGGTCGATGCCGAACCAAAAGTCATCCGCAGGGCTTCGCAGCAAAAACCTGCGGCGCGGGTTTGTAACTGCTAATTATAAAATACGTAATAAATGTGCATTCAAAATAAAACTCTTCTAAAATAAAAGTTCTAGAAACTGTTACATACTTTGCCGAGTAAATTCAAAAAAATATTCCGGTCGGCTTTACTCAAATATATAAGTGGTTCAAACAAAGTAAAATTGTTTCATTTATCAAAAAAAAAATATTTACTCCAAAACACTTTTCTATAAACAAGTCCAAGAAAAAATAATATTTTATGTTTATTTCCACAAAAAGCTTTGTGAACTTATGACAGTCTTGCACTGATGCGATTAATTATATTATTGAAGGTCATTATTTGTTATTTATTGTTTTTAAAATTTTTTAGTACAATATTGAAATCAAATTTAGACATTTACTTGTTTGTCTCCGAGGCACAGACTCTGAGAAAATATAGAAAACAGTAAACATCACGTGGGTGAATCTACTAGTTATTAAGTGTTCTTAAAAATAATTAATAATAAGCCATTAAAAATAATATGATGTTTATTTATTTACGAATTTCCGTCAAGAGTTTCTGAGAGCTTGGTGGATTGTATTTTTATGATGAAAATTCTATTTAAGTACCATTAAAGTTCTAAAATATTTCTTGCAAATTACGTATTAATGAAATATTTTCAATGATCTGTAAAGGTATATTAACAAGAATTTCTCGTATTTTCAATGATCTGTAAGGTATATTAACAAGAATTTCTCGTATTTTCAATGATCTGTAAAGGTATATTAACAAGAATTTCTCGTATTTTCAATGATCTGTAAAGGTATATTAACAAGAATTTCTCGTATTTTCAATGATCTGTAAAGGTATATTAACAAGAATTTCTCGTATTTTCAATGATCTGTAAAGGTATATTAACAAGAATTTCTCGTATTTTCCATGATCTGTAAAGGTATATTAACAAGAATTTCTCGTATTTTTTATTGATATCCAAGTTTTCCGATTCTCAATTATTGGGTTAATTTGTTTTGGGTTAACCTGAATTTCTACGCAATCTATTTGAATGAAAATTTATGGCTTCTTGATTTAATTAAAAATATATATGTTTTTGTGTTTTAGGGATTACGTAGGTCTCGAGTGAAACATTACCGTAATATCTGCGTAAATGTAGTTTTAATAATATTTTATTTGAATTGAGTTGAAATCTTGAAGAAGTTAGAATTTTTATTAAATTTATTAAGTGTATCATTTTCTTAGTGCGTAAGTCTAAAAGTGATGTCCAAGTCTTTTAAAATGTAGTAGAGTACGTCTCAAATAATCGTTTTTTTTACATGAGCTCCACACAGGAGGCCTTGAGGAAAATAATTTCCCTCAGGGCCTGTGTCATCTTTGGGGATGCTGTGTGGAGGGTTTTTTTAGGAAAGGAAGGAGAGGAGAGTTCTGGGAAGGAAAGGGGTTTAAGGGGTGGGTAGGAATCTGGGGTTCAGTATGTCCTGGTCATCCGCCTCCAAACCTAGACAAACCTCACCCCATGAACCCGGGCACCCCTGCTAAATCACCAAACGTAGCGAACCACTTGGGTTGACCTATGGCAGAGGTGTTGGTTATCCAATAAATCACAGGACTAACATAGAAATTATATCATGAAAAATCACGGGACGGTAGTCTGAATGAGGTCGTTATTTATGTTTAATTTTTCCTAATTTTATTTTGATGAAACTGTACTTGAATAAGGAACTCATAATGGAATGTACAGTTTGACAAATAAGAGTAGAAAATATATGAGGGCGCCACTGTTGATCAAATGGCAATACTAAACACATAACTCATGGTATTAAAGTAAAGCTGTGTAACCTACATTTTTATAAAAAGGCATAAAGGTGAAAAAAATATTTTTTCATGGCAGTGTAGATACTCGCCGATCTCAAAATTAGAATTGCATTCGTTATTCACGTAAAAAAAAATTGAAAAGTTTTTTTTTTTTTACATTAACTTTTCACAGGAGGTGTCATCTGGATCACTGTGTGGAGGGTCTTTTTGAGGCGAGGAATTAACATTGGTCTTGAAGAGACCCATGTTGTAGGAAGGAGGAAACGCAGAGGCCGGCAAATCATTCCACAGCCGAGTTTTTAAACACAAGAACGAGTCGAAGAAACAACCTGTTCTCATGTGACAAATGTCAACCGTGTACAAATGTTGGGCACGCGTTTGGCGTGTTTCCCGACTATGCTCCGGGGCCGAAGGGATCAATGACGCTAGTTCACGCTAGTAATACCGGTAGAACAAGGATAGCATTCCCACCCGACGCAGATTGCAATCGGTCTGTAAAGATAGGAGAATCTATTAAACGTACCGCCCGTTTATTATTATTATACCTTTGAAATTTTGTGTTAACTTAATGAAGAATAACTATAATGTAATAAAATATAAAGCACAGTTTAGAAATTGCTCATATTTATTTAATACTAGATAAAGTACCTAGCGTTGCCTGGGCTTTAGATCATGTCCCTAATTTTAGATCTGAATATATTTAACTCATTCAGATCTAAAGGTAGTATAACTAAACTCACCATTGATGATTCTTCCTTTCTATCTATTGTTAAATTAAATTAAAGCAAATCGCTTTATAAATCACCCTTTAATCAAATTTATGTCATGAAGAAAAATGTTTTTTTTTTTTTTAATGTGGTTTACTGTGTTCTATACATTCAGTGTCATTGCACTTCAAAAAAATATTTGACAGTTAAATTGGTGTTGCCAGTCTACAAATTTAGTAGTTCCAGTTTTTATATTTTCTACTCTTTTTTGACAGACTATAAACTGGTTTCACGGTATGGAGTTTATTTAGGTGTAAGAGGTGTGACCAATAGGATTGCTGCGGGACTGCAGATCGCTGCCTGGCTTGTTCGCCTTCCACACCGGTATCTACAAAAATGACGAAGATATAAGCTTTCCTCGCTGTACACATCAGGACTGTGGGTTGATTACACTGCAACCCAATGGTATAAGTTAAAGGTTGCTTACAATAACGTTTATCGCCAACTTTTCCGCCTACCGAGATACTGGGAAGTTTATGGCGCAGACTGCGCTATTCGAAGAATGCGATCATCACCGCCATGACTGCCTGGATGGAGTCTGCCCTGATGGCCCTCTGGAGACGGGAGATGGTGAAATACCCCCCGTGAACGGCTGTTTGCATTAATTTAAGTGTTTAATATTTCATTTGTCATGCTTATTTGTTTTTATTTAATTTATGTGTTGATGTTAATTATTTTTTTTTACCTCATCTTATTATTTATCTTTCTTTTGTTATTTCAAAATATGGAATGTATTGCATTACACTTCCCCTGCATACATTCTGGAATAAACGATTATCACTATTATTATTATTATTAGTGAACTTGGGAAAACGTATGCAATGGTGTCTCGTGGCGTCATATGAGAAACGATTCCGTACAATTCATAATTCGAACGCTAGTGCTGAAACTGAAAACAAAGGTAAAAATGGCAATAAATTTTATTTCTGTACAAATATTATATTATACTTAGGCAGGAACTTTATCGATTTGTCGATTTGTTACAATCAGTTTCTATTTTGAAAATTGCCAGAGTTTTAGATGCTCACAACCGAAACCAGTATTTTTGTTATTAAAATGTAAGTAACCAATCTTTCTAAATTCGTGTAAAACAATCAATAAATAAATGTGTTCCTGCACGAACAACTAGATAAACATTAACATTTTATATACGTACATCTCATCCCAACTATAGTTTTGCATTCTCCAATACAAACTCCATACATTGACATAGTGTTGGTAACAAATACAACAAAATGGATGTATTTGACAACAATTTGAACTTGGCAAATTTCGAACGCCGTAGGTGCCAACTATTTCTAACTATTTTATAAACCATTGTGATCATCAATTTTTAACATTTTTATTGTGATTTGGAGGATATTGGCAGATTATCTATTTTTACTTGACTTACAGTCTGTCAAATACGAGTAAAAAAACATAGGAGGACGCCACTGTGGATCAAATGGCAATACTAAAAATATAACACATGGTGGCAATCTAAAGCTGTGTAACCTACATTTTTTTATAAAAAATCAAAAACACATAAAAGTGGGACAAATATTTTTTTATTGCAATTTCGATATCTACTCTCAAAATTAGAATTGCATGTAGGTATATTATACCTTTGCAATTTTTGTTAATACAATGAGGAATAACGATATTATAGTAAAATAAAAAGCACAGTTAGAAATTGCTCACATTTATTAAATACTACTTTATGTATCTCTAATTTTAGATCTGAATATATTTAACTCATTTCTTAAAGTAGTGTAACTAAACTCACCATTTTAGTGATTCTTACTTTTTACCTATCGTTAAATTCAAATTTGTTATATTAAATGAAAGCAAATCACTTTATAAAACACCATTTAATCAAATTTATGAGATACCTTAACAACAGTGCTTCTTCGAATTAATTTTTTTTCTTTAAGCACAAAAAAGTGTTTTTTTAATGTTACTTACAGTGTTTTATACAATAAGTGTCATTGCGATTTGAAAGAATATTTGACAGTTAAATTGGTGTTGCCAGCCTACAAATTTAGTAGTTCCATTTTTATTATTTTCTACTCTTAATTGACAGACTCATTCTATGTTACCTACTACTTTGTGTCAACTCTTATTTTTTATGTAACCTGTATTTTTTACCTGCATTATTTTATCCACTCTTTATTTTCATGGTACTTGTATAAATTGCACCGCATAATATGTAAAAACCCTTTGGGCATTTAAATAAATAATATTTGTTTTCAAAACACAAACTATATTAATTTAATAGGTCAGTATCATTTATTTACCAGTATCCTGAACTACAAAATAAATAAATATGATATTTTCTCACAGAATGGTCAACAATTTTCCTCACATCGAGTTCGCATTTGCCGTTGCCTTTGAAGTCGGATAAGGTTTCTCGCACTGTTCCTAGGAATATTATAACCACATTGAAGCAAGTAGGTCACTTTCCGTAATGTGACACTGAGTTCATGACCTAAAAAGTCACAAGATCAGAAACGTTATTATTATTACGAAATGGCATAGAATCAAAACCATTCCTCCAAGATCAAAACAACGCAAAAGCTTGTGAGAATTTTATAACTAGACATTTAAAAAAAATATTGTTTATTAAAGACTCCGTAAAAATAAGAAAAAATTGCTGTATCATAATATGAGTTAGATAATTGAAATCTACTCGCGGACCAAATATAAGCAAAAAATGACAGGGAAAACTGCAAGCATTCAAAGAAACACAAACCTTAAGGGCGCCTTCCACTGCGAGCGGAAAAGAGTTGAGCGGAGCGGGGTGGGAGATGAGCGAAATAGTTTTGACCTTCCATCACCTTCCCTTTTTATTAAAAAAAAAAAAAACTGTCTCTGTATCATAAACTTGTCATGTAAAAGCCCATCAGGGCGTTGAAAATTAATAAATAAATAAAATAAAAACAGAGCCGCTAAGAAGATAGGTGTTTGCCTTCCACTGCCCGTACGAGAAATGAGCGAGGCGAGCGGAGCGAGGTCAATGAAAAATGAGAAATAGTTTTGCCCTTCCATTGAAAACGAGTCAGTATCGCTTTGTTGTTCGAAGTGAACGGAGTGATTTTTGTGATGTCAAGTACTGATTCTAGTGAAGATGATTCTGACAGCAGTTAACGTGTGCGAGTCGAGCGGAAATCGTACGGAGTCCGCTCCGCTCGCTCTTGCGGAGCGGACTCGTTCGAACCTATTTAACTTGTTTAGTCCGCTCCGCTCGCCTCGTTCTTGATGGAAGCACTTGTATGCAGTTAACGTTTGCTAGTCGAGCCGATTCCGTACTGAGTCCGCTCCGCTCGCAGTGGAAGGTTTTTGGTCAACGGGGGGGAGGTTAAAAATTGCAAAAAGTTGGTCACGTAGTATGAGTACGTTCCCTAAGCAGCCTCCTTGATGTATTTATCAGTCCAAATGTTAATACACGCCATTCACAAATACAATATTTGACGGAGACAATTAGGTTTGGTTGTTAGTCCTGAGCATAAATAAACCAATCCCTAGATCGATATCTTCGGGCCTTCTCCATACTAGAAATTTCGTCATCACTGTCACCAACTTAACCAAAAATAAAATGGTCCACCAAAGACAATAACATAGAGGAAGTTCAAGGCCATTTGCCACCATAGACAATATAATCGCACTGGACCTACTTTATTAATTCATTAGCCAAATAAATTATTTAAAAATAAAAATGCTTGAAAGCAGAAAAATGTTTTAGTTTCCCCAAGAAAACAACCTTCCATCTGACAAAGCCTGAGGGAATGAGCTTTACATAATTTTTAAAGCTCATTTCCTCAGCAAGGAGCTTTGTCAGATGGAAACCTGTTATCCTGCGGAAATCAAAAATTCAAGCGTTAGTAAAAAACCTAAAATACTTGAAATATGAACTCCTTATAAAAGGAAAACATTTTCAAATAACGATTGGTTTTCTACGACGAATTTACATTTTTCTGCTTGAAAAATGATAACTCGGGGGTACATGTTTAAATTCTTTTTTATTTTCAGAAAGACAATCGATAATAGCACATAAAAACACTGGTTCGGTGAATTCGATGAATTGAAAAATGGTTTGAAAAAGAATATCGACAAAGGAATGGAAAGGAAACATGGCTAAAGCGTCATACAGCTGTGACATTAAAGATCAACATAAACAATAGCTGTATTGTTTGTTTATATACGTTCATCTTCAATGTCACATCTATATAGCGTTTTATCCATTTTTCCTTTCCAGCAGTCAACGTACAGTTCTTGTAGAATGAAATAAAAAATCTACATATTCTAAATTTCCTTTCAACCGAAATTAAACAGAGTACCTATACCTTCATCGGGGACCCATTTCAGCCATCTCACGGTAAAAACCGCATCATGTGTTCTGAAAAATATATATCACATTAAACAAAGTTTGTGAACAGAATATACAGTATTTTTCCCTTGTGATGACATACTTTGTTTATCACAAGGGAAAAGTATTCTCACTTCTGTTCATATGAACATATAAATTAGTAGCATTATTAATTTTACCTGCCATTAACGGTGTTATGGTCTGCCAAACAATGTTATAAGGTGTTCCTAACGTAAAGCTCCAAAATCATTCAAAGTCTGGAACATTTTCTGAAACAATATTTGTGAAACATTAACCACTCGGACCCATAAGCTTGTGTTAACGATAATATAACATTAACAGACATATGTATGACGTACGAGGCGTACGTATTACAATTATACTTATTAAAGTAAAATTGAAAGAATATTTTATCAATATGTCATTTAACCTCAAATAGATTTACAGATAAATTAAGCTGAATGTTAATGTCTCATGTAATTACCTGATTTCTGGATCAATTGCGGACACATTTGAAACATTTTTCCACCTCTGGAATTCCTGTAAACGATTTTTAAATGAAATATGCCCATGGCGATGTCAACAACACAAATTCAAATTCGTTTGATAATCGCATGACGCAATTTGTCGTTTAAAGTTAGACCTATCTATAATAAAATTCAGCTTTATCTATAAGAATTTGGTTCACTCCTGTCAGTTTCAAGGTTAAAGCCAAGTTTTACGCCCCTGGTCCTGAGAGAGAAAAAAATCACAATACCTTGATGTGAGAAAAAACAACGAATTTACGTAAGGTGTCAAACCAAATTTGAAACATTCGAATATTCATCCAGTTATATTATTCGATCCAGTTCTTGCTTGCAATCCATTGCTCAATTGTTTGCGTATAATACAAACCAGCGTTCTAAGCACACCACAGATTTTGCCATACATACAGTTTGTCAAATAAGAGTAGAAAATATATGAGGGCGCCACTGTTGATCAAATGACAATACTAAACACATAACTCATGGTGTTAAAGTAAAGCTGTGTAACCTACATTTTTATAAAAAAATAAAAAGGCATAATAGTGGAAATAATATTTTTTCATTGCAGTATAGATACCCGCCGATCTCAAAATTAGAATTGCGTATAGGTATATTATTATTATACCTTTGCAATTATGTGTTAACATAATGAAGAATAACTATAATGTAATAAAATATAAAGCACAGTTTAGAAATTGCTCACATTTATTTAATACTAGATAAAGTACCTAGCGTTGCCCGGGCTTTAGATCATGTCTCTAATTTTAGATCTGAATATATTTAACTCATTCAGATCTAAAAGTAGTGTAACTAAACTCACCATTAGTGATTCTTCCTTTCTATCTATTGTTAAATTCAAATTTATGTTAAATTAAATTAAAGCAAATCACCTTTTAATCAAATTTATGGCATGAAGAAAAAATGTTTTTTTAAATGTGGTTTACTGTGTTCTATACATTCAGTGTCATTGAACTTCAAAAAAATATTTGACAGTTAAATTGTTGTTGCCAGTCTACAAATTTAGTAGTTCAAGTTTTTATATTTTCTACTCTTATTTGACAGACTAATCAATCTTGCAATATATTTTTATTTTATTGCCGAGAACAAAGAAAAACATTGAAATATTATGCTGCTTAACCAATTGCCTTTTGTTTGTCCCACATTTTTTATGTATTCAAGTTAGGCTGGTTACAGTGCTCGACCGACGGTCGGTGCGTACGGTCGGTCCTGACGATACGCATGCGTACGGTCGGTCCTGACGATCGCATAACACCGGCCGACCGTCGGTGCGTACCGTCAGTTCACGATTGACCAACAAGCTGACCGGACGTCGTACGCGAAATTAATTAATTAATAGCTGCTTATTATCTTCGTAGACGTATCTGGAACAGAAGACGTAGATATCACGTACGCCCGATCGTCGTCCAGAGAGTATTTCTAGCTTGTCGGTCGACCGACGGTCTGCATGCGCACGCGCTCGAACGCACTGCGTAGCGATGTACGCATGCGTACGGTCGGTCCTGCACTGAACGATTTATCAATTTTCATACAAATGACAAGCGCGACCGACGTACGCACCGACCGTCGGTCGAGCACTGTAACCGGCCTTAGAAAAAAAGTTTTTAATAATTAAACGCAGGTACTAATGGTGCGTGCGTGATCTGAAATAAATGCATTCCTCTGTGATCCGTATTATTATTTTATGATCTTTTAATGTTTAAATATGAGACTGAAAAGTATAAATCATATCGGAAAAGCTATAAAACAGACACCAACATTATTTTATTAATTCGTAATGCTTTATTTGAAATGTATATATTTTTTTTTTAATTTTGAAAGATATATCTACGAATGTATCTGAATCACGGATGATTTTTAGAGTTTACTAACGATGTTCATTCTAAATGTAATTCTGGTCGTCTATCTAATTATTTGTTAACAAAAAATATAATTGTACAGAAAACAGACAATACTTATTTGTTTCTGATTGGTAATGATGCTGTGGCTAATATTTTATAAATACTTTCAACCTCACAAATCGTACAATTATTATCATTTCGTGATTTTTCGCGGGTTTGCGCTTATGCATATAATTCGTCGAAATTTCTAAAATTTAACGTTTTGTCTTTAAAATGTGGTATCTATCTATTATTAAGTTATTCACGCCCCATAAACTGGCAGAACCCTTAGAACACTAATTTTTATCATATTTAAATTTTCTATAATTTTAAAAATAAGTTTAGCATACTCGTGTAATGGAAAATGGAGGGTATGACCGAGGGGACAAACGCTAGGGGACGCCCACGCTGAGAGTACCTGGAGGACCTGCTGGTGGACGTGCGCTGCTCATCATATGCAGACTTCAAAAGAGCCGCACAAGACAGGGAAGAGTGGAAGAAACTAATAGATGACATTGCTGCAAACCAATCCCAGGATTGAAACCAGAGAGAGAATGGAAAAAACGTTAAATAAAAAACTTTAACTCAACTTATTTTCCTTGGATGTATGCATTCCACATGTCTTCTCAATAACTTCTGTTAAACGTCTGAAATGAAAGAGAAGCAGTCAATTTGAAACCCAAAAAGTACTAGTAACTTTGTGGTTTTAACCGGAAAAAAAATGATTTGCAAAAAGCTCTAATTGCTACCATTTTGGAAATTAACTTGAAAAATTGAAAACACCGGACGCCAAAATTTCAGAAAGACAAACATTCCCACGTTACGAATAACCCGACTATATTTGAAAATCTCCTACTACCACCACAGTAAGCCGAAAATGTTGCTTGAGTCGTGATGGAGGATTTAGCCCGCCGAGGAATCGAACACGGAACACCTGGGTGGGACCCAAACGCGATGCCCACTCAACCACTGACCGGTCGATATATATTTATACTTTTTCCCTATACAAGGAAACAGACAATATAATGTTGACTTACAATATTACACCATAATAATAATAAGTTAATTGAATCGTTGATTTCCAATATCCGCCCTAATGAATTTTAGTCAAAAATTAGGCGTGAATGCCATGTGCCGACCGATTCCATAGCTTTTGTTGGATCGTTACATAATGGACATGATCTCCTGTCAGATTTGTGTGATTTTTATGGCTGTTACTAGCTTTTTCTATATACATTGTACAACTACGTATGAATCAATAATCACTCATACTTGTAGGAATTCGTGTTTAAAACGATCTAAACTAAAATATGTGACAGTAAATATGTAATAATCACACAAATATGATAGGAGATAATGTCCGATGTCTAATAATGATCCCACAAATGATATAGAATCGCTCGGCTGATGTAGTTTCTCACAAGGAATGCTATGCCGTTGTTATTATTTTTTCCAAAAGTTTTCTAGTTTTTTATAAATCGTGTTTAAATATGGGCTAATAAAAATTAAAACACGTTTGTAACGTATTAATATTCATACGCGAGTAGGTACTGTTTTGTTTAATTTTTTTATTATTTAGTTTGACAGTTAGTCGACGGTCAAGTTGGTAGCCTCGCGCCGGAAAGTGCGCGGCGGAAGAGTGGAGGAAGATGGCGGCCGACGTGAACTTGTGATCCCAAACGGGAGGTTTTTTTTTATTTTGTAATTTTTTTGTGATGCAGTAGCATCGAGATGTTTGTGCCAATAAACGTGAAGTTAATTTGATCTTAATTGAAGTCATATTTGGACTCAGATGCATCAGAGTAAATTTGCCGGACAAGGCGGTCCTGATATTGAAGTCAATGTGACTTGTTACGTTTGGATTTGTCCCGAGATGGGTGTTTATGGAGACTGACTAGTTGCGGAGGTCGACAGATATGACTGGAATGTAAAATTTCGGATGCTCTACCCACCAGACGACGGATCGGTGGTCTGAGACACCAAGGCGCGCGTGTTTTAGAGATAGAATTCTCGCTGCTCGGATTGGGTCGCTGAAGTTCCGAGCACCTGGATGCTCGAGGGTTTCTTGGGGAAGGAGCCACGTATATCCGGAGTCCGGGCCACGGCCAAAAAGTTCTCGCGTCGGATTTGCGGTTAGTTTTTGTGAAGCTCTCTCTTTCTCTCAGCTGTTACCGTTCTCACCTATTACCATTCTCACCGTGTAGGTTTAAGGTATTTACATTTATGTTTGTTTATCTTTCTATTAATAAGAATTGCTCTCTAACTAAATCTTTCATTTGAGATGAACCTTTCAAATTTCCCACTATCTTGAGATGGATTGATATTGCTCTGCCGTTTCCTACATAAATATACATTAAATGTTTTTAAAATATTAAATACAAAACATTTAAATACAAAATAACAATTGTATTCAATTCGTACAAGATCGTTCTAACGTGAAAAAAATAATGTAACTGAAATTATGAATACTCATCAGCCTACTATGCTTTTATTGATTTACTATACACTACACTTTTTTCTTGATTTTTTCGAATGTAAGAAAATCAATTCGGACGGGTTTTGGAACTCAACGATTTCAATTCTTAAATGCTTGTTTTCTCAAAACAGCGTATTCGGGGTTAAAATATTTTCGTAGTACCTACAAACTCATGGGGAAAAAAGGGAAGACGAAATCAATTTCCAAAAATATAAAACGCAGATAAAGACGGGGAGAATATTATAACATTACCTAGTGGACAACTATACTTTAATATGATGGGCAATTATTAAGATTAAACATACGGAAAATGTTTATTTATCCAGTCTGGATATTTATGAAAGTCCCAGGTCCCAGGTCTCTTGATAAATCGACCTCAGTTCACATGCTGTTGTGACGGGAACATAATAACCCCCTTCAAGCCAAGTGTCCAATTTACACGGGCTATTTGATATCCTTACAGACCTTCCCTACCAACAAACTGGCGGAGGGTTGACAGAACGTCTCGACATTAAAAGTTAACACTGAATAATTCCAAGAAGAGTAATCAATATCAATTTGAAACAATGCTGACATAAACATAGGAACTACTACTCTTCATGGAAAGGTACAGATGAGGTGACAAGCATAGAATATCAGAAGACTAACCGCATAAAATTCAAGTAATTCCAGGGGCAGTCTTCAAGAGGGTATTTTCGCCAAAATTTGTGAATTGCGTTTTTGGCATGTCCCATGAGTGTGATTGTTTTTTTTATGGTTACCTAGTTTAGAAATTGGGTAGAGCAGGAATTTTTTTATTATTATTTAGTCAGTTAATTACAATTGTCGAACCTGTACATACTTTTAATCAATTATTTAGGTCAAAAAATTGTGTGTTTTACACTGTCTCACCTCTGCTTTCAAAAGTCTGATTTCATAATTAATTCCAAGTGTGTTCCAATTTGTGGTGACTTTTATTTGGTCACTTATTTAGCTTACTATAAACAAAGTGTTAAGGAACGTACTTGACTTACTTTAACCAGTGATCCCTGACTTTGTTTGGAGTAAAAAATGTAAATGTAAGAATATGTATACCTAAAATAAAATAAAGTTGATTTTGATCTCCTGTGACATTTTTTGATGTTTTTTTTTTATTTATTTCTACGAAAACACTAAAAAAATAATAAAAGCCAACGTGTGTTGGACAGTTTTAGGCGGGGTGGGGGTTGGTCGGCGACTCGCCTGAGGGACCAAAATTCGTTTGGTTTTAAAGAAGAAAAAAATGAAAACGAAAGAAGTCATTAAATTCACAAGAGATAAAAATTTCATTCAATTTTTTACTCCAAATAATGTCAGTATATTTTTGGAAAATACACAGTTTTTTACGTAAATCTGAGTCAACATAGAATTTATGGTTTATAGAATTTATTATTTATTATTCCGCTTTTATCTGTATCTTATTTCGGAATTGGTATTGGTGGAAACTTATCAGAGGAACGCGAAAATATCGGAATGGAGTGCTTAAAACCATGTATAAACTTTGGAGAAAATAGCGGAATGGAATGCTTAAAACCGCGTACAAACTTTGGAGAAAACATCGGAACGGAGTGCTTAAAACCGTGTACAAATTTTGGAGAAAATATCGGAAGGGAGTGCTTAAAACCGTGTACAAATTTTTGAGAAAATATCGGAAGGGAGTGCTTAAAACCATGTACAAACTTTGGAGAAAATATCAAAATGGAGTGCTTAAAACCACGTACAAACTTTGGAGAAAATGCCAAATAATACAAGAGATGGGATTAATAAAGAAGAGAACGAAAAATATCATTATTTCTAATTAAAGAAAATTCTCTCTACATAATGAGATGCTTGAATAATTTGTAAAAAATATTATTTCCGTTTCCGTGAGAAAATCACCTCACGGGCGCTTTGGCAACCCTAGTTAAGTCAATATCATATTATAGCTGCGACATTGTTGCAGTATGTTCGCAAGCTTCTGCAACAATGTTGCACTGGGGGATTAATCGACTGGTATGCAACGAAGGCAGCCAGAGAGAGACAGCTAGATAGGTGTTAGTCATCTCTTGGGCCAATGGTTATTACGGTTTAATTTAAGAATTTATCTTTTATGAGCGTTATAATGTTATAATGCTTTGGGAGAGTCATCCAATTTTCAATATTTCTGATTTTTAAATTACAAAACAATTTAATGAAGATGGCGTAGACAGGGGAGGTGGGTTGAACCCTCTAAACCCGAAAATCAAAATATTATATTAATATATCAAATTCGCGCTGTAGTGTTCTGTTATTATTAGACACACTAACAAATTCTCCAACACACTTTGGATGGAGATTACTTCTTGGGAATAAATAGATTCTTTTCGTTGTCTGGTTTATTAATACTTCGCGTATACACGATGGATCTCATTAGTCTACCTAACTAGGAGCTAGCTAAAATGGTTCTAGCCAGTGTTTACTGAAAACACCCACTATCAGCCCCCCCTACCCTCTGTTGGACAACTTAGGTACTAAGCTACCTGCCATCTAGCGGAGTCTACTGACAGTTCTTGTCACCGCCATCTATGACTGGAAGCTTTTAGATACACAACACACCCTTATCAGATTTGATTATTTTTTTAACTCTGACGTTTCTTGCCTTATTAACTCAGGAAGGAGTAAGTAACTACACTATTTTTTATTTAATTATTATTTTTTAATTTATAAACTAACGTTTAGACAAGATTTTTATGCATAGCACAAAGGTTAACAATTATTACAAGCAATAATTGTCAGCCTGAAACACTCATTTACATTGAAAAATCTTCCGAGAAAAGATACTTGCCGCCAACGGGACTTGAACCTGTGTCCTTCCGATTGCCGGTCGAATGCTCTGACCACTGAGCTATGGCGGCTTATCAAATACCCGCCAAATAATTCAATATATACTAGTGTTTCATTCAACAATTACTGCTTGTTATATTTTTTCCACCTGAAAACAACCAACTTTATTTTTGCGAGGAAGACATTGTTAGTGTTAAATCCCTCGCTAGGTGGCGTCGAGACATATTATGTCTGCATTTATTGGGGAAATACTTAAACTTGTTAAATATTAATTATTATTTTTTAATTTATAAACTAACGTTTAGACAAGATTTTTATGCATAGCACAAAGGTTAACAATTATTACAAGCAATAATTGTCAGCCTGAAACACTCATTTACATTGAAAAATCTTCCGAGAAAAGATACTTGCCGCCAACGGGACTTGAACCCGTGTCCTTCCGATTGCCGGTCAAATGCTCTGACCACTGAGCTATGGCGGCTTATCAAATACCCGCCAAATAATTCAATATATACTAGTGTTTCATTCAACAATTACTGCTTGTTATATTTTTTCCACCTGAAAACAACCAACTTTATGCAAGTATCTTTTCTCGGAAGATTTTTCAATGTAAATGAGTGTTTCAGGCTGACAATTATTGCTTGTAATAATTGTTAACCTTTGTGCTATGCATAAAAATCTTGTCTAAACGTTAGTTTATAAATTAAAAAATAATAATTAATATTTAACAAGTTTAAGTATTTCCCCAATAAATGCAGACATAATATGTCTCGACGCCACCTAGCGAGGGATTTAACACTAACAATGTCTTCCTCGCAAAAATAAAGTTGGTTGTTTTCAGGTGGAAAAAATATAACAAGCAGTAATTGTTGAATGAAACACTAGTATATATTGAATTATTTGGCGGGTATTTGATAAGCCGCCATAGCTCAGTGGTCAGAGCATTCGACCGGCAATCGGAAGGACACGGGTTCAAGTCCCGTTGGCGGCAAGTATCTTTTCTCGGAAGATTTTTCAATGTAAATGAGTGTTTCAGGCTGACAATTATTGCTTGTAATAATTGTTATTTTTTATTTATTTATTTTTTCAGGTTCTCCATAAAACAGTTATACACCAAATTATTACGAAGAAGATTACAAAATATAAGATAAAAAAGGCCAAGGGGGCAGTTTCACTATGTTGAGACGTATGTCAAAAGACAGTTAGTGAACTCTCTATAGGTAACATTGAAGATGTCAATGCTCAATGCAGAATCGTTAAGCAGTTGAATTTCTCTATTTAATGGGGCATTCTGAAAGGAAGAAGTTTTCGCTTTCGGAGCATAAAAAAGTGTGTGGGATCTCCCGCGAGTATACGCGTTAGGGACAAAAAAGTTAATCTCCTTTAACATAGGTGGATTCAGTACAGTACCGGAGATCAGCTTAAAAAAAATTTGCCCAAAAATATTTTTCGGCGGGCTTCTAAGGTATTAAGATCGAGCATTCTTGTTAAAAACAACGATGGATACAGGAATGGGTAGTACGTATATTCCCTCATATACAGGTAACGCATAAACCTTTTTTGTACTTTTTCTATTTCTAGGATATGGTTTTGTTCAGAGGGTGTCCAAATAATGGAGCTGTATTCCAGGATGCTGCGTATATATAAAGTGTCTACGACGCTCACCTACATTAAAGATCAACCAGTAAATATTTAAAAAATTAAAATAAAACAAGATTTAAAATACAGAATATAAATGACAGGAGAACAAAATTAATAATAACGGTGCTGTTATAAGCACAGGACAATAATAATGGACAATAACGGTGCCATTATTGTAGCACAGGAAAAAACTAGAAATTTAAAACTAAAATATAACATAAAATAGGAGCAGTTTACGTTCAGAAATAATAATCATTATGAATGGACATAAATAAAAGTACACTAAGGAGGAAACCTACCAAACAATTACCAGAAACTTGAAAACATGGCTTAATAGAGTTTATTGAAAAGGATTTATTTTTGAATGGTATGATTTTTTTTTAAAGTGTGTCTTTAGAGGCCGTTTAAATTCAGCTAAGTACTGGATATCAATACGAGCTGAGGGAAGTTTATTCCAAATGAGTAAACGGCACGATTTGGTCTAGAATACTCTAGAAAGTTCGATTAAACGATTAGTAACATCTAGATCTGTTGACCTTAGAATAAGTTTTCTATCGCTAAGTTATAGGCTTAAACACACATTCCCGATTATCAGAGTTTCTAGTCTAAATAATGACAAAGTTGTTGTGAAGAATGCGTTACTATTGACCAAGAAACCATTATCATTTTATGTACATTTGAGTAAATTTGACGTACTTTTACAAATCCTGTTCTCTGTGTTGGTCTACGTGCACTTGTGTAATGATAATATGAAAGGAATATTTCTGGAGTTATTAATTAGATTCTCTGGTTCTTGGTTTTTCCTCCGGGCGCTGAAGGCGTTCGGACTAATTTGTTTCGTTGAAGTAGTTTTTCTCTCCGTACCTTGTAATAATAATATGTTCTTGATCTATTAAAGCGGGTACCTAGTACCTGGTAGACCTGTATTTTGCAAAGTGCAGTCGTTGGTATTATTATCAAAATGCATATTATTGTTCAAAAGTGCAGTGACGAACTCTCGAAATTTAGTTAAATATGCAAAGTTGAAATCTCACCCAGAAAACTACGTCTGTTCCAATAACACCCCCAAGGATCATGAAAAATGTACACTTTTTTTGTCTGTCAGCTAAAAATTAATGCAAATCTAGTATACGACTGCAAAGTAAACCCAATGTAAACGTACTTTATGTAGATAAATAAATAAAAATAAAAAAAATCAAAATTAACAGATTTTACGGAAAGTGAAAATACAGTTCAATGTGGAATGAGACTGTTTCAAACTAAATTACTCATCTATAATTCTGTAATGGTCATCTACATAGGTCTAGAATATAATTCCCCGGTACGGTTTCCATTTTTCAGTAGTCATCCGTTGTCTGTGGAAAGAGTGCATTTTGTTAACGATGTTTAACTAAAAAATGGGTGTACCTTTAGAGTTCATACACTAAATATATTACAGAAGAATATATAGAAGAAATATGTAATTATATAGAAGCTTTGGAAATTAAAAAATCCCTTAAAAATAATGAATCTATTATCAACAAACAAAAAATATTGTCTTATAGCCCAATCATGGATTTGTTCCCCTACCCACCCATTCATTCTACACTAATACCTACCCACCCAATCTACATTGTTAACTAACAACGGCGCCACCCCTACCATAATAAAACATTGTTCGAAACTGTCAAATTAGTATAAGCTTTCCCTGACGAAGGAACGTTTGTTCCGAAACCGGTCGGATTTGCACATTATATAAGTGGTTTATATAAAGTTGTATTGTTTCATTTTTCTATAATGGATAAACACAAAGTAATAGCTACATTCAAAAATACTAAATATATTTAATTAAATGAAACAAAACTTATACTGTTTCAGAGACAAGTATTCTGGCATTTTTTTTAAAGAAAGACAAACAATTTCCGGGTTATGAATAACTCCAACTACCACCACAGTATGTGGAAAATGTTGCTTGAGTCGTGATGGAGGACTTAGCCAGCCGACGAATCGAACACGGGACGCCTGGGTGGGACTCAAACGCGATGCCAACTCAGCCACTGACCGGTCATAAATAAAATCACAAACGCCATAATGGAGTGTCCTAGTACGAACATGCCTACAAGAATCAGTAGACGTATTTCACACTATGATTACAAGAACAAACTATCAAAAATTGTCCTCTTTATAGGAAGTAGACTCTTAGCCTATGGTGAGTATAAAATGAGTTCTGTGAAGTGGTTGAACACTTTACTAAGTCTTAGACCAAATAAAAACCTACCCACTTCTCATAACTTTTCCTTCCCAGAACTTTCTCTCCTTACTTTCCTTAAACAGATCCTGCACGAAGCATCCCCAGAGTTGACTTAGGCCCTAAGGGAAATTTCTTCCTCAGGGCGTTCTATGTAGACTTGTAGAGTTAACGTTAAAAATATATTATCCAAATTTGAGGAACAAATGCTATTTTCGAACTAAAACTCAATAAATTCAGACGATAAATGAGCGATAATTGTCTTCAGAATGATTATAGTTTCAAAATAAAGGTTTGTATAAAATGACAATGAATCAAGAGAACTTCGCTTCATATTGCTTACGGTACTATATCCTGTGTCTCTGTTCATTCTAATAATACATTACACCATTAGGTTTAGTTCAACTGGCCAGGTGAGTTCCCCACCTGTCAAGTATCAGAAATAAAACCATTATTAAGACCGATATTTGTTAGTTCCTGCACTAGTGCTGAGGCTGGACATGAGTAGCATTCATGGAGCGCACAGCAGTAGACTATGCAGAACACAGCTAATGAGGATCTATTGTGAAGTCTGCTGTCTGTGGTGCTCCTAAAAAGCTCTGTGGGATGTTAAGCACATTGAAGCAATGAGAGCAAATCTGGAGCTACAGATAAAACACAACGCTCTAAAGACACTCAAATTAAATTCATTTTCCAGACCGTTAATTCCAGAGGTAGTCAGTCTATGAAACTACGATGGAGCTATATGTGAAATCCTATTTAGATACTATTTAGATTAATCATTTTTATGAACATAAAAAAATATGCTACGGATAAATTGAAGCTTTTACTACCTTTTGTATGTGTTGGAATTACTATAAAATTATTATTTACGTAACAAAAAATATAAGCGTAAACTACTCTAAAAATATTTCATGACTTAACTATGGAGTAATATAAGAAACTTTTTTTTTAAATACCCCTTTATGACTAAGACCATTTTTGACGTTTTATATGACCTAACTTTTTTCATTCTTATAAAATTATGCACAAAATAACTAAAAACCACTTTGGCGCTTACTTGCCTCGTTCAAATAAGACGCTCGATATCAATTTTTTAAATTTTGAAGACGTCAGAACCGAAATATTTCTAGCGTTTATATTCTTCTTAAGGGCCCGCAACTCGGATTTGTACCGAATTATTACATATTTCCCTTAAACACGGTAAGTTTTAAAGCTCTTAAAAAAATATATGTTATTCTTGAAGATAATATCTAGACTTTGCCGCGCCGAAACGCAAATTATATAAAATTCCCTCGATAGAAAAAAATCGCAAAGTATGCTCCAAAAATTATTATTAACACATTTGTTTCAGTTATTTTACAAGTTATATGTAGGAAAAAATTATTGCCTTAAGGCTCTGTAACCGGGCCCGAATAGAAGAAGATGGAGAGATACGAAATTACGAATGTTAGAGGAGAGCGCTAACATTTACAGCGACAAAATCGATGCGAAAAATTCGAAAATAAAACACGACTCGTTTAAAATAGAGCAAAAATCTCGCGGGCATTATCTTAAACAGCATTTTATAGAAACACTATGCATTTTTTCATGCATATAACTTGTAAAATAACTGAAACAAAAGTGTTAAAAATAATTTTTGGAGCATACTTTGCGATTTTTTTCTATCGAGGGAATTTTATATAATTCTAGACATTATTTATTTATTTATTTATTTATTTACGGACTTACGTCCAATTTAAAACAAAGTATCACGAAGTATAGAGATGAACAATGTAAGGATTCGGATGGTACATGAAAGCAAAGACAAACAGTGAAAATAGAAGAAAAATAAGTGTCAAGTCACGTCAAGACCTTGCAAAAATTAGGGTGAATATTACATATCTTCATTTGTTTAAAGAGCGACAGAAATCATTTAAGCTAATACCAAAAAAATCAAGGTCTTGACGTGAGTTGACCAGTCTACACATTCTGGACAGTGGTGAGTTATAACCATAGTTAGTCGAGTGCTGATTGAGGAAAAGCAGGTCTTTATTTCTGAGTCTACGAGAAGGTATATTAAATGTGATGAGTTGTAGTAATGTAGGCGAGTCGATTAAACAGTTAATAATTTTGAAGAAACAAATGAGATCAGATTTTATCCGACGGTCTTCTAAAGGAGAAAGGTTTAGAGTTTGTTCAATTTCAGCATACGAGTAATTGCCTTGCTCTAATCCTAGCCTCCAAGCAATTCCCTTTAGGAACCGATGTTGAACGGATTCAATATGACGAATATGGACAGCATAAAAAGGAGACCATATAATACAAGCATATTCAAGATGGGGGCGAACCAAGGAGCAGTAAAGAGTTCTTAGGGTATTTATGTTTTTGAAGTCAGAAGTGGTTCTAGTGATAAAACCAAGTAGTTTGAGAGATTTATTAACAATCGTATTTATATGTTCCCGGAAAGAAAGCTTGCTATCAAGAGAGACACCAAGATCTTTAATAGATTGAACAGTTGTTAGGCAATTATTATTTAATTTGTATTCGAAAACAATCGGATTTTTAGATCTGTAGAAGGACATAATTTTGCACTTATCGACATTTAGTTCCAAGCAATTAATTTTACACCAGTCATTGAAAGAGTCAATATCTGATTGGAAAAGAAGGCAGTCATGGTAGTTTTTGATTATTTTTAGGATCTTATTGTCATCAGCAAAAAGCCAAAAGCGTGTGTGAGAGAAAATACGAATAATGTCATTTATAAACAAGTTGATTCAAAGATTTTAGATTGTAGATTCAAAGATTTTAGGAATGTGAGATAACATCGATATAGGTCTATAGTTTTCTACGTTCGACCTATTACCCGATTTAAAAATAGGTCGTATATAGGAAACCTTCCAGGAATCCGGAAAAGTGGCAGATGATAATGATAAGTTATATAATAAACAAATTGGCTTAGATACAACAGATTTACATTCTTTCAATAATATTTCAGGTATACCATCAGGACCAGTGCTTGTTTTGCTGGGAAGATTTTTTAAGTAATTGAAAACATCTACAAGTGTGATTTCGCAATTATTAAGGTCAATAGTATTAGCATATTTAAGTGGAGGGATGGTGCATATGTTATCAGTATAGACAGAGGAGAAATGTTCAGCAAAAAGGTTGGCAATATCGAAATCGTTGGTGGCGTGAGTATCATTAAAAAATAAACTTGAAGGAAGATCGTTATCAATACGTTTTTGTTTAATAAATTTCCAAAATTGTTTAGGGTTAAGATTTAATTTTGTCTCAGTGAGTTCAATATAAGATTTATAACACAAGTTAGATTCAATTTTGGATAATTCTCTTAACTGAGAAAATTTTTGATAAAGCGCTAAGTTGTTCGTTAATTTGAATAACTTGTGTGTTTTCTTTTTTTCCATAATCAAATGCTTTAGTTTCATACTGAACCAAATAGGAAATTTAGGCTGGGAAAAAGTTCCCCTTGGAACGAACAAATCTATAGCATGAGTTATACATTCGTTGAATTTAAATACCGCATCGTTAATATTGTTGTTTGATAACATACCTGCCCAGTCATATTGGGCAAGGTACCTATTCATGCCAGTATAATCACCTTTGTTAAATTTGTAGTGGAATGTAACTGCTGATTTCAGAGTGTCACTTTTGAAAGGATTAGTGAAGTTAATATCGAGTGGTGGATGATATTTATCTATTGGTAATATTGAGTCAGTAGCTTCACATACACAAACGCTAGGCATATTGGTAAATATTAGATCAAGACAGTAACCTCCACAGTTATTGATCGAGTTTAATTGGTACATATTCAGGAAGGCAAAGGAATTTACTATTATGGAAGCATGAAGGGAAACATTATTAGGAGTTTTCACACCATGACTATCATTAAGCCACACTATTTTAGGAAGATTATAATCACCACAAATAAGTAAGGAATCGGCCTTTATGGAAACACGCTCAACTGCTTCAGTATGTGACTTATAGATTTCTATTGAAGAGGAGGGGGGAATGTATACACAACCAATGACAAGTTTCTTGGAACCAAGTAGAACACAAATAAATAATTGTTCAGATACATTATTAGACGATTCAAGAATGTGGCAAGAGTATTTTTTTTTAATACATATCATTACCCCACCTCCTCTACACTTGTTAGAAGAGGAAGAGCGGTCACAGCGAAAAATAATGTAGTCATGGAGTCCAAGTTCTGTTGAAGCAATATTGTCTGATAGCCATGTTTCAGTAAAACATAAAAAATCATAAGGGCATAAATTTATGGAGCATCTAAAGGAGTTTAGCTTAGTATTGAGACCACGAATATTTTGATAATAGGTGGAAAAGTTAGTATTAATAAGGTGTCGATTCTGATTCAGCCTAAAAAATTGACTCGAGATAATTCGCGTCTCTCAGCGGCTTGGCGGGCAGGACAGTCAGGGGAGCCAGTGTTGTGTGTGGACGGTTTTCTGAAGAAAAACATTATCTTTAAGAAAAACATATATTTTTTAAGAGCTTTAAAACTTACCGTGTTTAAGGGAAATATGTAATAAATCGGTACAAATCCGGGTTGCGGGCCCTTAATTGAAGCTAAAAGCTCCGTGGTAAGCATTCAAAAAGAAGATGTTAGAAAGGATATATGCAAATACGATTGCAAGAGGGAGAGCGCTATTATTGAAAAAATGACTATAATTTAGCGAAAAATGTGAATATGTTAAATAAAACACGACTTGTTTAAAATAGAGCAAAAGTCAGATATGTTTTAAGATTTTCACGGCCAAAAGTATTTTCGTTATTTGTTTTTGGGGTGTTATGCCGTGTTGCGCTACCTCCTTCTTTAGCCATCGTTTCGTTTCAAGAAGGAGGTAGCGCAACACGGCATAACACCCCAAAAACAAATAACGAAAAGAGTAAAAGTCTCTTGACAAATGTCTAAAGGAGCGTTGAAAGAAACATATATATAACATGATAACAGAATATAGCAGATATTATCTTTAAAAAAAATCAGAGCATATATTTTTTTTTTACTTTAAAAATTTTCACGCGGTAGAGGTGAAACCTCCAGAAAACTAAAGTAGACAAGAGTAGAAAGGCTACGAAGCACCGCACAAATAGGAGACCGATTATACTATCTCATTCTCTAGCAGGCTAAATCCTGTAGATGTATGTGTTTGTCTCTTTTTAATGTCGCTATTTTTCGTTTCATCGTGTTTCAAATCACAGCGGTGATAAAGAAGTTTTCACTTCAAAAACATTTTAACGGAAATATGTTACAAATCGTTAGAAATTGGGAATGCGGGGGCTCTTTACCACGAATCGGTTTACATTAGAAATACAAAAAATATATGTTTTACATAAATTGAAGCCTTCCCTAGCGTTTCCATTGAGCACAATTAAAATAAATTTGGTAGTTACTTTATAAAAAATAGAATCGAATCTTTACCAAAACAATCTCAAACAATAGGAGCCTTGAAAAGTGGGGTTATAATCAAAGCGGCTAGCGTCATTTCCGTTTCATATCTCAACCAATAGGAGCCTTGAAAAGTGACATCATAATTCTTCGCAGGTGCTGTAATGTGTCATTTCCGTTTCATCCGAATTCCAAATCACAAAGGGGGTAAAGAAGTTTCACTTCAAAAATATATTCATTCATTAGAAATATATCAACGTAAGAAACATTTTTTTAAATACACTTTAAGGCTAAAATTATCTGTGACATGTTCCATTGATCAACTCTTTTATCTTTCTTATAACATTATTAAAAAAAATTCGAGTGCAGTTTACACGCGGTAGAATCGAAACTTTACCAAAACAATCTCAACCAATACTTAAAAAGTGAGGTCATAATCAAAGCGACCAATGAGCGCAGTTGTGCGTCGCGGGTGCAGTAATCGTCATTTCCGTTTCATCCGAAATCGGAAGTTATAAGGCAAATTAAGAACACATTCATTTTTGGCTTGTAGCTTCGTCTAAACAGTTTGGCCCAAAGATATTCAAATATATAAGAGATATGCTATGGTGTCCGCGCAACTGTCGCCGGACTACGCGCTAGTTTTCATACAAAAAGAATTTGTTCATTTCGTTGATTTTTTGAAAATGTGCATTAATATTGGTTAACAATATATTTTGAATAAGGAAAGAATTCTCGTTATTTGTTTTTGGGGTGTTATGCCGTGTTACGCTACCTCCTTCTTTAGCCAACGTTTCGGACATCGTTGCAGTGTCCATCATCAGGGCAGATCCGGCAGATCCGGTAGATGCATAACACCCCAAAAACAAATAACGAAAATGCTTTTGGCCGTGAAAATCTTAAAACCAAGGAAAGAATTCGTTCATTTAGTTTAACGTTCGTTTGGTTTATTCGTTAATTATTTGTTCTTTTAGTTTATTTGTTAATTGGTAAACAATATCGGCGACACCCGGAAGCGCAGACCCACATAGTAAAAACAGCAGATAGCACATCTACTTATATTTCAATATCTTTGGTTTGCCCTTATCAGCGAAAAATTTTGGTCGTATGTTCATTTAGTTGAAAAAACTATCATGAACTTGAAAAACATAAGTAAAAAGGTCGGAGGTTGGAGGTCGGAGGTCCGGAGGTCGCGGGTTCGAACCCGGCATGCGCAAATAAATTTTATTTGGTTAATTTGTGTTATTTCATAATTAATTCATTTAAAATAATATTTAGTATATTTGCGGCGTGTTCCAGAGTGGAAGATACTATCAGTATCACCCTGGTGTAAGACCACCATTCTGAATTGAAACGTTGCTTGAAAATGGCTTTAGCCGTGTTTGGTGACCAGATCTGAATAGCCAGGTACTTCCCAACCTTCCTCTTCCCCACCTCCTTCCCCTCCCACTACCTTCAGCCTCACAACATACCCCAATTGGGGATGCCATAGTCTCACTGGCTCCAGACGGGAGCAGTTGAGATTCTTGTGCGGTATTCACTGTAAAAAAAAATGTGTAGAAGAAATCAATAAAAGAAAAAATCAGAAGACCGATAGGCTGCGAAGCAACGCACAAAGAGACCGTTTATTCTACCTCATTCTCTCGCAGACTAAATCCTGTAGATGTATGTGTTAGTCTCTTTTTAGTGCCGCTATTTTTCGTTTCATCGAGTCTCAAATCTCAACGGTGCTAAAGCAGTTTTCACTTCAATAATCCTACTTAAATTTGAAGGGTTTAACAACTTGACTCTTTAAGGATGAGAAGAAACGTAGAAATGTCAAATGTCAAAGAGAATAAAAGAAAAAATATATATTTTATTGAAAGTCTTATGGGAATTGGCGGAATCGTTGATGGCGAAAATGAAATCATTCTTCGAATTGAGGCTTAAAGAAAAAAATAGTTGAAGATAATATTGCTAATTCTAAAATTTGAAATATGAGATTGACTAATATGACGGTTTGACAATAGGTGGCAATGACGAAATTGGTAAACGCACGCCCCGGATAGACAAGAGGTTCTGGGTTCGATTCCCAGTTGCGATCATTATCTTTTTCTCTTTTGTTGTTCTCTTTCATATTTTCGTTTAGATTATTATTGTTATCTTCTTCTTCAATAATAAAGAATGGTTTTTGCGATAGTTTCATAAAATTCAACACCTAGTGTTATTTTAAAATCCAGCTCTGTCCTTATTAGTAACCTGTCGGAGCTAATACGAGCACTAATTACGTTTATTGCTAACGGCTAACGGATCTGGCGGAGAGAACCAAAGCCCGTCGGGTTTAATACTCCTGAGTGAAAATGCGTGAAACCGTGCTGGTAATTTGTCAAATCATTGCATTCGCAGTCAACTCTGTACTCTGTACTGTGGAGCGGGTGGGTACCGTGAGTAGGTAATTACCGCTGAGATACGGATCGGGGACAACGCAGCACAATTATTGCAAAAGCACAGTGCCACTTTACTCACTGCACGATAGCCATTTTTCTTCTTAAGTACTCTCAAATGTTCTTGGTAAAATGGTAGGTGTTCATTAGTGGCGTGCATCGCTCTACGACCAAATGGCCGTGGGTAGTTTTTCAAGTTCGTTATGAAGTTTCCATTCAGTGTTAAATTTGAAAATTGACATTTTATCATTATCTTCCGTTGATTATCGTAGACAGAATAAATGAGCGACCAAATCGTCACTTCATTTGTACAGGGTTCTTACTGATTTTTTTTTTCAAAAATGACCCTTGAATGCCAAAGCATTTCTTTTGCTCATTTCAATACCAAAAATAATCTTCAGAACTTTTTTTTAAATATACTTTTGAATGTAGCTATAACTTTGTGGTTATCCATTATAGATAAATGAAACAATTTAACTTTGTTTGAACCACTTTTATATTTGAGTAAATCCGACCGGTTTCAGAACGACCGTTCCTTCTTCAGGGCAAATTTATACTAGTATAATACAAATGTAAATGCAAATGTATACTAGTATAATATAATAGGAACGGTCGTTCTGAAACCGGTTGGTTTTACTCAAATATAAAAGTGGTTCAAACAAAGTTAAATTGTTTAATTTTTTTTTTAATTTAGTGTTGTATTTTCGTAGATATGATATATATTTCCTATGACAAAGTTCTAACATCAAGCATTTTCAATAATCATTCATTTTACAAGGTTCTATCATCATTTACACTCTCTATTTTGTGTGTAGGTATCTAACAGTTGATCGAAAATACCAGGCGCATTTTGGTTCCTCACTTGATTTGGATAGGGTTCTTACTACGCCTTACCATTTTCTAGGGTTTCTAAGTTTCCAAAGACGAATTAGTTAGTTATATAAATTAGTTAAAGTATTTTAGTTTTTATTTATTTAAGACGTGCCCCTATCTAAGAATTGCATTGCGGAAATGTAATTAGAACCTTGTGCAATGAATTACCATGCCTTAACTGGTTGCACAAGGTTCTATTTGCTTTAGGTATGTTCTAAAGGGGTAAGTATACGTTCTATTTAAATACTTTCCTTTAAAATCTGTTCAATTAAAATACTTTACCAAAGATTCAACCTCAAACCCCGAAATTGGTAAATAAATGAGAAAACTTTGATATCTCAGTACAAGGTGAAGTGAAGTTAGAAGTTAGAACCCTATCCAAATGAAGTGACCAAATTTATTCAATGGCGTTTTGATCGGAAATTTGTCGCTTTTTTCTACCATATTTTAATTTATGGTGACCCGACAGTTGATACCCAGAATTATAATTTAAAAAGAAACATTATTTATTGTGCATTCTTTACCTATTTATAACCTGAAATCGACTTCCAAAATACCTTTAATAATAAGTTGGTATTGATATCAAACAAATTTATTTACAGTGCTTTTTGTACTTTTGCGTTGGTATAAACGGTATTATAGACAAGTAGTTTTATCAAAGATAATACATTTGACGAAAATATGTTTTAAACTTTTGTTATTTAGCGGTACATCCTCTCTGCACACCCCTTCAGATATACTTAGTTATATTTTGTATAGGTATACAGTGCTTTCTCTAAACCGACTGCATATTGTATATAATTATACCGGTGGTCCAACTGTCGGAGATTCAACTGCCATGGATAGTTATTATTATTACTATGTACAGCTATTCAGCCTCTGTAAACTACGTGCCACTGGTAGTCATCACCATTAAAATCTATTTAATTCTGGATGAACACCTCTTCAGTTTGCTTCTACTCTTCTTGGATCTTTTTTAAGTAACCTTACAAGAGCTCCACTGTCTGCACCATATAAAAAATGAGCATCATCGCACGTTAAATAGATACATAGTCAAAATATATTAACAACTGTCTGTTTACAACGCGGGTTATTTTATTCTGTGTGTAGATACTGGCCTAAGATGTTTTGGACACAGGGAGGGGGAGAGGGGGAGAGGGGGAGAGGGGGAGAGGGGGAGAGGGGGAGAGGGGGAGAGGGGGAGAGGGGGAGAGGGGGAGAGGGGGAGAGGGGGAGAGGGGGAGAGGGGGGAGAGGGGGAGAGGGGGAAGTGGGAGAGGGGTATAGGGGGAGAGGGGGAGAGGGGGAAGGGGGAGAGGGGGAGAGGGGGAGAGGGGGAGAGGGGGAGAGGGGGAGAGGGGGAGAGGGGGAGAGGGGGAAGGGGGAGAGGGGGAGAGGGGGAGAGGGGGAGAGGGGGAGAGGGGGAGAGGGGGAGAGGGGGAGAGGGGGAGAGGGGGAGAGGGGGAGAGGGGGAGAGGGGGAGAGGGGGAGAGGGGGAGAGAGCAATAAGGCAACGACAAAAGAATTTTGTAATATCATTTACGATGTACACAACGAACAGAGGGTTACAACAAAGTGAAAGAATAAAAAATTAATTGTTAAAACGACAACAACAGCTAAAAAAACAAGTTTGTGACATATTCACTAAAAAAAGAGATTTTGTGAAGTATGTCCGAAATCTTGCCACCACAGTACAACAGTGAATGTTATATGGCACAAAAAGTTTGAGAGAAGTAAATTTATTCTGTGGAATTTGGAAAGTTTCGGGGATATTATTCCCGTTATTACAGTAACTAGTTTTATATATTATATTCGGCGATAAGAAGTCAACATATCGATCCTCCTGTTGATTAGTCAGACATCTCCAAATACTGAAGTTTTGAGAAAATGAGGAAAGCAATATTGGAATACTCACCATAAATCAAATATTATTTACACCTGTGTGTGTTTTAAATATTACAAGTATTTCTGCATTATAATTGATTTGGTGGTGTTTATGAGTAATCTGAGTATAGTACCAGATAGGGGGTACACTTTTACATATAACTACGTACTCTATGGTACAATTGCTCTTTGGTACAGAAAACTATCAGCAAATCAAAAATTCAAATGCCTCCAATCTTGGTCTCGGTACCCGGGCATCCAATGCTGCAGACAGATGATATACTGTGTATTTATTAATAATTGTTACTAGTTAATAGTGAATACTGGTTGCATCTAGTTATCCCATCACTGTACTTCCAAGAAGTGATGTATTCATACAATATATTAACCACAGGCCGAGTCTCGCGAGTGCAGGCGGTTGTACCGCCCCCTGCCGCCCTGACATGCTACATTATTGTACTAAAAGGTGCATTAACGTTTTTTTTTTTTAACTCTGCATACAGGATTTTTATTCTAGGAATAAAATAATTACAGATACAATAATTGAGATTTCTTACTGCACTCTAAGGATGTATTTTATATATTTTTTAAAATAGGTCCATAAAGTGTTATAATAAATATGAACATGAGTACATTTTTACATTTTAAGAAGATATTTTTTACATTTTTATTTGAATTTTATTCAACAAGCTAAATTTTTAATTTCACTAAGAACTAAGCTGTACATTTGGAATACTTTGTACATTAACAGTGAATAACCAAAGAAAACCGGAAAATCAAATTTAAGACGTATTGAATCTTTCCCACAAAAAACATAAATTGATTTCGAAAGGTTGTTCTTTTATCTAGTAAACGTACGTTTTAAATTTTGAAAAAAAATGTTTATTTTAGTACAATAAGGTTACACCGAAGGTCGTTGGCAGATTTGTTAAATTTTCAAACAAAATTTTGTATTATACAACACACAATTCAAATCATATAATCATACAGTAAAATAAATCAATAAATTATCTGGGAAAGATGTGTTCCAGAATTTTAATTTTAGTTTAAATAAAATCACTTAAAAAAAAATCCTTGCACGTGTTTTGTGACGAAAATACTTCAGTTTATCTATTTATTTACGGTCTTACAAACTAATACATTTAAGATTTTTTTTTACATTCTCATTGAAAAATTATAAATACGTATGATCTAAAAATGATTACAAAAAGTACATTATTTTAATAGTTTTATCGTCACGCCTTTCAGCATTTTTGGATGTAGGCATAAATTAAAGCATATTTTGAATGTTATAATTTTAATATTGAGTTAAAAATTCTATACACGTACAAAAATGTTTAATTTAATTAGGTGCGGGTAGTGGGAAGGGTGATTTTTCGGGCAGGGGAAAAACGGTGGGAGGAGTCAACATTACATGGGAACATCGTTAATAAGGGTAATTTACTTAGTGCTAAAATTTATTAACAAAATTTTAATTTTTTTTTTTTTTTAAGTTTCTAAAGAGTACAAATTAAAATATGAATTCATATAGGAATGTTTAAACTCGATTTTTTTTAATGGATAGCAAAATCGGAATAGTTATTGTTTCGTAAAAAAAGTTCACGTTCCCTGATTCTGGTTTTAAAATTTCTAGTATTTATTACCTACCTACATATTTATTGTGCGTCACAATCGTTACATTCCAAAGTGTATTGGAAACATCAGTGTTATTCAGATAAGTTTTAAGATTTTCACGGCCAAAAGCTTTTTCAAAAGCAGGGCAGATCCGGCAGATCCGGTAGATGTATCTGCCCTGATAATGGACACTGCAACGATGTCCGAAACGTTGGCTAAAGAAGGAGGTAGCGCAACACGGCACAACACCCCAAAAACATATAACGAAAATCACTTTTTTATTTATTTTGGAATTTGTATAGAAAGCTGGATAAATATGGTCTGGTAATATTCGGTGTTTTTAAAGATAAGTAGGCTGAATAAAGAAGTTTTATTATCTATTACAAACCTAGTAGCAACCTAATATAAAATATAAAAAACTTATATATGTACGGCAGTATTCATCGTTTGTGGATATAAATCGGAGAACATAGAATTATTTAGAATTAAAGAAGTAAAAATAATCAGGTCTCTCTAATTCAGTGGTCAGAATTTTGCCTTGAATTCGATTCCCAGTTGCAAAAGTCAACTTTTTTTATTTTCTGTGTCTTGTTCTGTTTGATATTTCGTTTAGATTTATTAATATTCTTTGATGATTATAGGTATATTACATTGATTTGTATAGTCTTCAAAACTAATTCCAATAAATTAAATATTTATACATTTTTTAAAACGCACCTTCTTAAATATCTAGTGAAAAACACTAAAATTTTAATAATTTACCAGAAATTGCGAATTTGGCGTAAAAAATAGGGTGATGACAATTTGCGACAGCAATCGCGAAATTTGCAGGTCTCTATGGACCTTTAACTTTGTATTCTTTACCTCCTTCCATCGGTCTATTAAAACTTAGGTCCCTTTTCATCTTCTAAAAATAGTAACATTCAGAGAATACTGAGATGACCTTTATATCCTGTGAAAACGTTATAAAACACTCCGAATTGTCAAAGAAAAATAACGAAAGATTCTTGGATAATCAAAATGTTTGGGTTCCTCTAGGGCCCTACAGCAAGGGGGACTTCATATTTGGAAAGTACAATTGAATTGGTACTTGTCATTCGCCAATTTCTCGAGTTCTACCCGAACTTGTGAAAGTTTATCTTATTCTTAGAACAAGACAATATTTGAAGTGAATTCACAAGTTCTTACTTATTTTTAAATTACGGTTTTATGCCCAGTGTCCAGTTCCCATTGAAAATCAAAAAGCTCCAGGGGTTATTTTTCAATATGTTTACATCATTTATCAATGTAAAATCCAGGGATTGACTTATCAAGATGAAAACTTTTATTTCTACGGAATCAAAAAAGTTAGCAATTTCAATACTCGCTGTTTGATTTTCTATTTTTTAATATTTCACTTTTTTACGGCAAAAAAATTAGAGCCGAGTCTACACTTCGACTTTAAAAGCTCCCCTTGCGACTTTCTTCAGTGAGTAGATTTTTTTCAGTGAGTACATAATATTATAATTGATTAATTTAAAAAATATGTAGGAAAGTATTTATTGTTCATTGCTTATTTTTATCAATTTTCAAAAATTTTAATTTATAAATAAAAACTGTTTTTCAGTATTATTACGCGTGACAAATACTGTCAGAAAAATGTAGGGATGTCTATCCTCAAATTACTGTCGAAATTAACCTTTATAATACTTTTGTAGTTTCGTATAATGTGGTAAATAAAGTTAAATAAAGAAAAAAATTTGCTTTTTTTCTTTGAATTTTTTTTATCTGCTTTCAAAAACAGTCGTCACCTCAATTTTGGCAGGAAAGTCTGTCATTGTCAAGTCAGTTGAAGCGCTACGAAAATAATATTAAAATCAATGGTTTATGAGAGAACACCACAATTTCCAGCGGAAAAAAACGTCCAAAGAACACGGATCAATTTGAAAGGCGAGAATGGGTACCGCCGCACTTGGAACCTTTTATTGGATAACCAACATCCCTGGTCGCCCCAAGTGATTCGCAACCTTCGGTGACTTAGTGACTTAGGTGACTTAGTCGGGTTCATGGGGTGAATTTTGTGTAGATTTTGGCGAGGTTTGCGTTTGCCCACTTACTTCGTGGCAGGCCGGATCGGGAGAGCCTGCTCAAGGGAGATATTTTGACCTCTCCAGCCAGACTCTCGACCCATCGCCGCCTTGTACTATAATGGCAGAGTGGGTTCTTGCATCCGTCACTTTTGGACACATTGATCCGCAGATTACTGGCCACCTCTCGGAACCACCATTTTTGCCAGATTCCTACTCACCGTTTGGTACCGCCATATTCTTCGTTTTTTTCTTCCTGGAACTTTCTCTCCTTCTTTTCCATAAAAAGACACTCCACACAATATCCCCAAAGATGACGTAGGCCCTGATGGACTTTTTGACTCCTGTGTTGAGCTAATCTAGACACAAACAGACGTATATACAACCTACTATTTTTTATTATATTGAATATATATTTACTTAATTATTATTTTTAATTGTTAAACTAACGTTTAAGACAAGATTTTTATGCATAGCACAAAGGGTAACAATTATTATAAGCAATAATTATCAGCCTGAAACACTCATCCACATTGAAAAAATCTTCCGAGAAAAAATACATGACGCCAACGGGACTTGAACCCGTGCCCTTTTTTTACCCGTGTCATGTATTTTTTCTCGGAAGATTTTTTCAATGTGGATGAGTGTTTCAGGCTGATAATTATTGCTTATAATAATTGTCACCCTTTGTGCTATGCATAAAAATCTTGTCTTAAACGTTAGTTTAACAATTAAAAATAATAATTAATATTTGACAAGTTTAAGTATTTCCCCAATAAATGAAGACATAATTTGTCTCGACGCCACCTAGCGACGGATTTTACACTAACAGTGTCTCTGTCGCAAAAATAAAGTTGGTTGTTTTCAGGTGGAAAAAATATAATAAGCAGTAATTGTTGAATAAAACACTAGTATAAATTGAATCATTTGGCGGGTATAAGATAAGCCGCCATAGCTCAATTGGGAGAGCAGCTGACCGGCAATCAGAAGGGCACGGGTTCAAGTCCCATTGGCGTCATGTATTTTTTCTCGGAAGATTTTTTCAATGTGGATGAGTGTTTCAGGCTGATAATTATTGCTTATAATAATATATTTACTTCCCTTTAGGTGATTTTTCACAAATAATGGTGCCCTACAAATTATCCAGTTATTGAATTCTAAATTTCTGTTCACATTTTTATCTGCTTATTTTATTTTATGCTTTTGTTGTCACATTTTTTATTATTTTCTTTATTGTTTTAATTTTTAAGTGTTTACAATAACAGTGATACAAGCAACATGTAAAATAGAATACAAAAGCCAATTAGGGCAAGTAATAATGGTTATGAAATAATATCAGGGACCCGAGAGGAATATTTAACGATAGGAAACGCTGCCGCCGGACTTCTCGGAAGCGTGATCGACAAAACAGCTTTAGTTTTATTGGAATTCCACAAATTAACTTTATGACTTTTTCATTCATGAATGGGACTCAGAAAGCACCTCGCTCATTTCCGTATCCAACCAATTCTTGGAACTGTTTTATTGCCAAGCCGCATGCTTTACACTTTACATAATATTAAACTACAGTAATGAAAATTTAAAAAATAAACGTCTTTTAGTCTTTCAATAAATTCATAAGCTCCAAGGCAATTTTTAAATAATGACCGAAACACGTAAGGCTGAAATCAACATTTTTTATAGCTCAGTTAAGGTTGATCTAGCAAATATTCTTTTGATCATTTAAGACACCAGCCCATTATTAAAAAAAATGTCTTTTTTAATATTTTTTTTCAACCTGGTTGATAACATATTAAAAAAACTGTACATCCGATTTGCTTGCACTAAGTCTTAAACTATTTGAAAATCCAGTATCTTTGACACCACGTAGAGATTTTTTTATAAATGGCCCCTTCTGTTTTTTTTTCATTTGTTTTACGAACAATTAATATTTTCCATAAAAACCGAAAATAAAATTCTCTGGTCCGCCATTTTTTTATTTCAAAATTCCCCAATGTTGTATCACAGAGATTGGATTTTCGAACAGTTTAAGACTTGGTGCATGCAAATTGAATGTACAGTTTTTTTTTAAATATTAAATGTTATAGTCAACTAAATTGAAAAAAACAGTTTCGAGAAAAACACTTTCAAAGTTTTGCTGAAGGATAATTCAACATTCAAACTGTTTCAAACGATTTCACATAAAATGCTGTACCTCCGTCAATTTTACCAATTCCTTCAAAGCATTTGGTAAGAGCATTCTTAACAAATGCATCTATTAGAAAATGAAATTAAAAGAACGGACAAATTTTTTTTACAGCGGTCTGGTGCCTAAAATTATTAAACAGGTTGTCCGGAAGCCTACCCATCTCACACCTTTATCCTTCCTAGAAGTTTCTCTCCTCCCTTTACTTAAAAAAAACCTCCACAAAGCTTCCCCAAAGATGACATAGGTAGGCCCTGAGGGAAAATTCGTTTCTAAGGACCTTCTTTTTTTACATTAACTCCACACAAAATGACCTGAAAATAATTTCCCACAGGACCTACGTCATCTGTAGGGATGCTGTGTGGAGGGTCTTTTTGTGGAAAGAAAGGAGTGACCTGGATCTTCAAAAGATCCATATTGCAAAATGGAGGAAACACAAAGTTTCACAGCCGAGCTGTTGAACTCAAGGACGAGTCGTAGAAACTATGTTTTGGTTCTCAATGTGACAAATGTCAACTGTGTATAAATGTCGTTGGAGTTATTGCCAAAAAAACTTCATGATTTATCTATTTTCATGCTTCGTATCAAACATTCTCTTCTCAACAATGTCAAATATTTTCTGTAACCAACCAAAAATATATCTTGTGATGTTTCAAAATTTTACTCCATTCCTCCATTCTAAAAATCCGAAACTCAGAGGCTTTCCTTTCTTATACTCAAAATTCTCTCCCCACTGCTTCTACCCGCATACGCCTTAGCTATAAAAACACAAAACTTTATAATAAAAATTAAGTACACTTCCAAAAACAATTTAATCATCCCTCCCAGTAGTAAATTAACCAGTGATTTGATTAAGCAAGTTGCATATTTTTATTAAGAAGGCACTTCAAATAAATCAGAAACACATTTATTTTGAAACACATTTGACTGGCAAGTTGCGTCGTCAATCGCTACGCCACTGTTTTTATTACTGCACTAATTTTAAATTCTGTTTAAAGCTCATAATAATATATCCGCTGTTCAATCTTTAGATCGGGTTGTATCCGGCCATAAAGCCTAATCACTATAATAAACTCCATTTTAATCGTCAAAAATCTTGGTGTCTGTTATAGATACTAGCGTTTTGTACTGAAGTTACCACAACTTATGATAACATACACAGATTAAAAGCATACCTACACATATAAGACCATGGAAAGTACGTAAGTAAGACCCTTTGACCGGACTTTAGACGGACTTTCTCGACCTACCGCCTTGCACCGCAGTACATATTGACCCCCAGATTACCTACCCTTCATACCCTTTTCCTTCCCAGAACTTCCTCTCCACCCTTTCCTTTAAAAGACCCTCCACACAGCATCCCAAATATAACATAGGCCCTGAGGGAAATTATTCTGCCCGGGACCTCCAGTTTGGAGTTAAAAAAAATTATTTCCTCATCTTCACGTTTGTTGTTTTCATCATCTTCATGTTTGTTCACTGCATGTTTCGTTTGTGTTACATCATAATTTAAATGATTTCCTCATCTTCACGTTAGTTAAGCAGCATTTTGATGTTGTTTATAAACTTGTTTACCTCCGTCATACTTGGGGTGACCTATAGCAGAGGTGTTGGTTATCCAATAAAGGTTCCCGGGGTGGCGGTACCCATTCCCGCCCCCCAAATTGCAATCCGCCTCACATATTTCAATTATTGTTTTTATTATTTCATTTAACACGTGTAATGAGAACGTTGTGATCGTAAACGCAATTAAAATTAAAATACTTGATTATTAACTCCCATTTATAAAACAGACTGTCCTAAAGACCCACAAAATTACCGCCCGATTTCCCTTCTATCAAATATATCAAAAATATATGAGAAAATTGTAAAAAAACAAATTTGGACATTCTTAGATGAAAATAAAATAATCAATGATAATAAATTCGGCTTCAAAAAAAATACAAGTACTCACGACGCGATAGCAAAAATAACCAACTATTTATATACGGCCCTAGATTCCGATAAAAAATGTATCGGAATATTTATAGACTTGAAAAAAGCTTTCGACAGCATATCACATAAAAAATTAATAAATAAATTAAAATCTATAGGAATTAATGGGAAAGTTTTAGCATGGATAGCTAGTTATTTACATGAAAGACCACAACAAGTAAAATTACTAAATCAAGTCAGCGATTCAAAATATAGCGATTTTTCAATACCCCAAGGTACAGTTTTGGGACCATTGTTATTTATTATATATGTCAATGATATATTCAATATTTCTAAATATGGAGACATTGTCTCCTACGCTGACGACACAGTCCTACTACTAAAAGCAAACACTTGGTCTGAATTAAACAAAATGGCAAATACAGATATCAATGCACTAAAATTATGGTTTGATAAAAACCTATTGACTTTAAATTCTAAAAAAACCTATTATTTTCCATTTTTCATTAAAAAACAAGAAACACCTAAAGAAATAAACTTAATAATCCACTCTGTGACAAATACAGAAAACCACAAATGTAATATATCATGTTCAAAAATAGAAAGCAAAACTGATATTAAGTACCTGGGCATAACAATAGACCAGCGTTTAAAATGGTCTCCACACATAAATATTCTGAACAACAGAATAAGGAAACTAACATATATATTTAGATGTTTAAGAGATATTTTAAACGAAAAATTACTTAGAACCACATACTTCGCTTTCTGTCAATCAATTATACAATACGGCATTATAGGATGGGGCGGTACATATACAAATCAAACACAAACAATTTACATATCACAAAAACTAATAATAAAAACAATTTTAAAAAAACCCTACTCATATTCGTCAGAACTTTTATTCAAACAATTTAAAGTCAGAAAATTAAGTGCATTATACTTTTATCATGCAACATTACAAATTTATAAAGATAATATTAAAAACCAAGTTGCACCATTTAAAAATAACAGAAGTCTTAGACAAACATCAATACTTCCCACTCCAAAATGTAAAAAAAAAATTGGACAATTGAGTCATAAATATCTCGGAGCAAAATTTTTTAATTCATTACCAGAAAAAATTAGAAACATGAATACCAATATAAAACATTTTAAAACTCACCTTAAAAATTATACTGAAAACTTCGTTTAAATGGTAATTTAAATTTGATATAAATAAACCGAATGATATAAAAAAAGCAATACAATAACACCCCCCCATACACACAAGCCTTGCTTAATTATGGGGGTACATCAAATATATCTACCATATAATTAAATACTGTACAAAATTTATTTGTAATTTATGTACCTTCTATTACTAATAAAAAAAAAAAAAAAAAAAAAAAAAAAAAAAAAAAAAAAAAAAAAATCTTGAATCTCTTTAATTGATTAAAGAGATTTATTGATAGAAATTAAGAACTCAATCTTTTATAATGTTATTGTTCATTATTGACAAATTTTGGTTTCAAGAAGTGGTTAAGATGTTTTGTTAATTTTTGTTTGTTTTATAGCAGTAATATCATTGACGTTGATCGAAGAGTAATATATTATTTTTTCACATAAGTACTTTAATTAAAAAAATTTTTAATCGTATTTTTGAAACCCAGGCTTTTTTTTTAAATTTCCATCCGAAAAATCAGACCATTTTTTTTAAACCGGAAAGGCGGGACATAATTTTATAGGTTCAAAAAACGATAATTACATAGCCGAAAATCATTTTAAAAAAAGAACGTTTTCCACAAGAAAGGGCACGGGAGAATAACGAGGCATACCAAAAATATTACATCTCATAAATATTATTTTCCTTGATCCATCTTATTGATCATAAATCATTATAATGTTCAACGTCTATATTACTAAATCCAATGTAATATACTTGTACTTGTAAATTATAATATTATAAAGAATATTATAAAATTTGATAAAATCAGCACCACTACCATTATACCTCTAAAACACGTACCGACAGCGTAAAGTGTACGGGGTTCTCTTTACAACATCTGTAAAAAAGTCAAACCAAATGATAAGTTCGCAGAGAACAAATAATAAATCTAGTGAACGTTAAATGTCAAATTCAAAAATTCGCCTGAAATCAAAGTGTTGCCATATAAAAAAAATAAATCAGTGTGGAATTTTACAAAATTAATACTTAGGAACATTTTTGGAGACGGCACATTTTCATGTAGTGACGTCACGGGTCCAAATATTGGATTTATTTATTTAAAAATAAAAAAATGTAAATTTCTAAAAAAAAATTCCTAACATTTTCGTAATCTAAGTAAAAAAATCTATCCACACGATTTTTTCCAAGTCGTTATGAAGTCATGCAAGTGGCCTTTTATCAAATCAATTAATTTATAAGTAGATACCAAACCGGCGCAACCAATGTACGTACAACCTTTCGGCCCCACACATGCAAATTATATTGACGTATCCTATATTCGGTGTTAGATTTTTTTCAAAATTAATATATTACTTAGTTTTATCCTAGTTTATTGTTTAAAAAACCAACATTTTTCTTGTTTACTTCATCAATCATCAAGGTTTACGTAAAACTTATTACAACATAGATTTAAATGTGTCAATAGTTAGGCGGGAGTGGGAAGGGGGAGGCGGGTAATAGGGCATAATTTATTTATTTATTTTGAATTTTACGCCCGGCTGGGCTATTACACGTAATTTTTTTTAACAAAGAACAAAAACAAAGGCAAAGGCAAAGGCAAAGACAAAAAGCTATGTAGTTGGTTCAATTAAATTTGTTGTTCTTCTTTCTTTTATAAATTCTACGATGGACTTTTTATATGTGAATGTTAAATATGTCAAAACATCTTCAGTCATTCAGTCATTACCCAAATTTTGTATACGGCGAACGGGGATATACAATTGTGATCCTGTGTTGGAATTGTCGCAATAGAACGGTAGATTTTGAATCGCGAGGTACATGGAAAGAAATCAAGTATAATTGTTAAGGGCTTTCAATTATTAAATTTATGATTTTATGTAAACATGTTAGGTCATATACTATTCGACGTTCGGATAATTTTAATAAATTGTTGACATAGTAGATAATCATATTTGATGCATTCCCTTGTAATACACATTCTGAAATTAATAAATCTTAAGAATTTATTTTGAATTCTTTCTATCGTGAGTGAATGACTAGCATAACTAGGTGCCCACACTGTCGAGTTGTACTCGATTTGACTCCTAACTAATGACATGAACACATTTTTAAAGGTTTGAATATTTACAAAGGGAATAAGTTTAATAATGGGTCATTTAAAAATATTTTTTGATTATTTATAATGTTTGGATTCATATTTATGCACTTTAAATATTTTTTAATGACCCGTTATTGAACTTGTTCCCTTTGTAAATTATACCCTTATACTCCCCTCCCCGTTCCCACTCCTGCCAACACCTTTAAGTCTATGTCTATTGTTGTAGTCACTTTTAAGTAAACCCTGATGAAGTAAGCATAGCTTACGAAGCACGTAGGTTTTTTAAACAGTAAACTTGGTTAAAACTAAGCAATCTATTAATTTTTAGTTAAAACGGTGTCACAAAATAAGTTTGATGTGTTTGAAGAAGGGATTACATTTTTTTATTATTTTCACCGGAATTACGATAAAATAAGCTTTCTACTGGCCAACGGACCCATTTCTATCGATTTGCATTTTAATCGGGATTTATAATTAAAATACACCTGTTATTATTACTAGTACGTGTCTTCGCTTAAGTTCCCAGGGCGCGGCACAGTTCCCACCCTGTCTGATACTTACTACCCCTAACTCCCCGCTCCGACGGCCCCTTTCAACCCCTGCCGCGACCGTCTGACCTACTTCCCCTGGGCGGGCTGCCCGGGGTGGTGGAACGGGGGAGTGACCGGGGGGAGGTGCAAAGTGCAACAAGGGGGTTCACCCCTGGGAAATAACGGCTCGAAGATTCATTTATTTAATACTATTAATTTTTAATAGTTTTGTAAAGGGTTAAATTTATGATTACAAAACTTACTTTATGGGGTGTTAATGTAAAAGAATTATCGTGGTTAACAGGTATCTAAACATTTAAAAAAGATTTTTTAATTTCAAAAATGATCGCCACGCTGCGTTGTTCGTTAATCGTAATCCTAGCGCTGGGTGTTGCAAATTAAACATTTTGTCGTGTTGTACTGACTTCCTCCTTCTTTAGCCAACGTTTCGGAAAACGTTATTGTGGTGAAGTGTGAGCTCATTTATGTAGAAGTGATTCACAAGATCTACATTACAACATACATTCCACCAACCTACAACTAAAACGACTTTTGGACAAAGAAATATGCAATACTTCTCTATAAAATTATTTAATTTACTCGCTCTCGCAATAAAAACCATTGAAAAAATAACCGACTTCAAAAGAAGCATTAAGATATGGATTATGGACACGGGAAGGAAGAATATAGATTCAATTTTGCAACCTAACAAAGATTAATTCTTGAATTATGCTATATTTTAGATATAGCTTTATAATTTTCCTCTTGTTTATTATCATATTATTTGCTTATATTTCAAACACGAAAACTAATGTGGTTTTCTAAGTATGGTTTTGGTGTAGCCATCAAGTACCGGATACCAAGAACTATTAAGCTTAGTCCCTCATCTCAATTAATACCAATGGAGTGTCTGCCTCCCTAAGTGGGAGTGCTCGATAGTTTTGAGTCTTCCCAGGATGTCAGGAAGAAATACAAAATAATGGTCGGTTTCTAATTGAAACTTAGTTAGCGCTCGGCAATTGCCAGGATGGTCGAGTTTGCCCGGTCGAAAGTGTTCTGAGATATTGGAGATAAGCCGTTTTGTCTAGCTTAAAATTAGGAATGACCATCGGCTCAATGCACTCCCTATCACTGAAGTACAGTACTATGCTAACATTAACACGGAGGTACAGTCCGCTGACTTATTTTTCGAAGGTATCATACATTATATTAGAATAAAATTTTGTAACAACGTAAGAAATACAACAAAGCCACAAATAATAATATGTTAACTTAACAAAGAGACGTTGGTAGGTACATTAACAGACCTATTGTTTCTACATAATCTGCTAAATCATAAATTAGATGGTCCCGAATTGCTATCCGTCATTGGTTAAATGTTCCGACGAAGCACACCAGGCACACTACGCTTCTTCGTACAGAAGTCAACAACATTAATGCAGCAAATAACTCACCAATTACTCACGCAATCACAACATATACCAACTACGAAACATTACTACACTGTCATGATTTCTTGCTAACACACAAAACTAATTTAATAATTACTCACACATTCATAAGTTATTATTATTAGTTATTATTTTTATTTATTTATTTATTTATTCTTAGTATATTTACATTACAAAGGTATAATATATTGTCCTCCACACTAGGAGTTCACCTGTGTTGTAGAGGACATTAAAATTTTAGAACCACTCTCATCTCAGGCGAAATTACCTAATGATATTATGACATTTTAGGACTCAATTTGGGAGGCGGGTATGGGTACCGCCACTCCATTTATTGGATAACCAAGACCTCTGTCCTAGGTCACCCTATCATACGCTACATTTGGTGCCTTAGCAGGGGTGCCCGGGTTCATCAGGTGATGTGTGTTCAGGAGGCGGTGGATGCACCTGGCCACCAGATGCGTGACGGACCGTGTCGAGAGAGGCCGGTTTGGGGAGACTAACTCCGCTAGCTGGCCCTCTATCGACCCATCGTCTTGCGCCGCAGCAGGACGGATGGATTCACAAGTTTGTTTCTCCTGGACACGCTGATCCCTAGATTCCAATCCATCCCCGATATTTTTTTTCTTCCCAGACTTCCTCTCCTTCCTTTCCTTAAAAAGACCCTACAAACATCATCCTTAAGGGCCATTAACCAGCCAGCGGACAAGAATTCATATTCCTTCGAAAAATGTTCTTACGATCGTACAGGGCGGTTCCAATGAGAAAGATTAATTATTCTCCGTACCAGCTTTTTTTAAATAATAACTCAATACCGATTTTATTTAATTCAAAATTTGCTTTAATTTATACCTACATTCGAAAATGCTTAAAGGCGTGATGATAAAACTATTAAAATTGTGTGCTTTTTGTAATTATTTTTTGATCATAAGTATTTATAATTTTTGAATAATTTCTAAGAAAAAAAAAATGTAATTTTTTTTTAATGTATTAGTTTGTAAGACGGTAAATAAATAGACAAACTGAAATATTTTTGTCACAAAACACGTGCGCGGATCTTCTTTTAATGATTTTATTATAAACTAAAATTAAAATTATGAAACATAGCTTTCCCAGATAATACGATGTGAAATGTGTGTTGTATAATACAAAATTTTGTTTGAAAATTTAACAAATCTGCCAACGACCTACGGTAAAACCTTATTGTACTAGAAATAAACATATTTTCTCAAAATTTAAACCATAGCTTTACTAGATAAAATAACAGTCATTCGAAATCAATTTATAATATTTTGTGAAAAAGAGTCAATACATCTAAAATTTGATTTAAAAAGACATATTTCAGGTTTCGTCTGATTATTCCCTCTTAAATATGATAGGCTCTCAGGGAAAGTATTTTCTTTAAGTCGAACAACACATTTTAATTTTGGTTGTGAAATGTACATTTAGGTACATTAATAATGTTAGTGACACACACACAGCTATATAAGCACGAGCAGACATCTGTTGAACCGCGAGCGCTTACGTGTTGTACCGTCACACGACGCTTTCAAATATTTCTTCCTATGGTGGGAGAGGGGGTTAGATGAATAAGACAGCTACCGCGAAATGCCATTTCTTTGTACTGAATCTGTCATTTTGACTTCTGTCATCCGCCCGTTTAGGTAGCTCTGTAATTAAAATGACCCCTTCTCCTGTTTTCGGAGAAGTGGGGGTCGCATAAACTTTCACATGTCGCCTCAGGAGCGGTTACGGCGTAAGATCTGTATTGTCTATGGTTGATCTGCGCATAAACGGCTTAGGTGTAACAGGTCTGAAGGGATTGTATGGAGAGCGTTATTAGCCATGCGATGATCTTTCATATTTTATAGCTGTGTGTGGCAGGGGTCTAAACGTTATACATTTTAATCTGTAGTTATCTACCAGAGGTCAAAGATTGTAATATTTTATTTTGTAATTGAGGTACCTACAGGTAAATAAAGTCGTAACATTAATAGTGTTAACTTTGAAAAGTTTTCATAGAGAGCTATGAAGAGGGTTGTCCTATGATTATGTCGACCAAAGTTACGTATGTCACCTTAGAAGCTTAAAAGGTCGAATGTTCTCAGTGCTTTTAGAAGTCAAATAGGTTCGTAGACATGTCTGTTTTTCGGATACTTGCCGCATTTTGGCTTATAACGTGTATATGTACCGGGGATTTCATATTAATATTAGCACAGTTCCGTTAAAAATCACGGAATAAATTTTTTTTAAATTGCCATGAATCGCATCCCGACCAATTTTCTGCTTAGAAGTTAACTAACTAACTATGCTGACTAATACACCACCAAATATTGTAATTCATTTTTTGTAGCTTCGGAAAATATCAGAATGTATTTTTGAATTTCAGCTTTTTTTAACTTAACTTCTCACATGACGCCCTGAAGAAAACAATTTCATTGTCATCAGATTGTCTGGGGATGCTGTGTGCAGGGTCTTTAGGGAAAGGAAAGAGACGAAGTTCTTTGCAGGAAAAAGTATGAGGCGGGACAAGAATTTGAGGGTCATTGTGCAAAGATATTGAAATATAATAGATTGCTATCTGCAGTTTTTACTAGGTGGGACTGCGCTTCCGGGTGTCGCCGATATTGTTTACCAATTAACAAATAAACTAAATTAACGAATAATTAACGAATAAACCAAACGAACGTTAAACTAAATGAACGAATTCTTTCCGTATTCTGTTAACCAATACTAATACACACCTTAAAAAAATCTACGAAACGAACAAATTCTTTTCGTATGCAAACTACTCTGATTATGTCGTAGTCTGCCGACAGTTGCGCGGAAATCATAGCATATCTATTCTCTTTTGTGTTTGAATATCTTTGGATGTATGTATCTATTCCTCCCCACTGCTAAAGGTCGGGAGAGTCCGAGTGGAGAGATCTAACGGTCTCCCTCAACCAGTCTCTCCCGATCCAAGTAGGTGGGGAAACGCATCCGCCGCCATCCATCAGAATGAAATAGAATAATCGGTCTCTTCTTTGTGCGGTGTTTCGTAGCCTCTCCACTCTTGTCCACTTTGAAAGTTTCACTGTTTTCTGAAAGTTGTTTTCTGAAAGTTTCACTTCCACCACGTGTGAACTGCACTTTTGTAATTTTTTGTTTCATCGAGTTTCAAATCGCAACGGTGCTAAAGAAGTTTGCACTGCCAAATAAAACTTTATTTTTACACATTATTTACGAGTAAATTTAAATTTTAACAAAGTGATTCACTGGAACAGCTCAATAAGAAACACATTAAAAAATGAAGTTATTTATAAGAACAACACTAAACCAGCCTTTAATTCCGATATACACAAGCACAAAACACGATCACAAAATCAAATACACCTATCGTCATCTACACACACAACTAAATTTGGAATTAACTCCTTACAATACATCGCACATACGCAATACAGCGCATTACCTAATGTCCTAAAGCTACCAGAATCAAACAAAAAAATATTGGCAAAGGCTCTAAAAGGATATTTTCTCAGCAACTTTATTAACCAGTGAAGAATTTAGCTGTCTTCCTTTGTAACTCTTGTATATTCTTCAATTACCTGTATCAAGTGTGTCTAGTCCATTTAAAAATCTATGTATTGTTCATTGATGTCCGTGTTCTTATTAAAAATAATTTTCCTTTAGATGTATAATGTTGTCCTTCCCGAAATGAGTTTTATTAAACTCATTGGGAGTAATGTATTATAAATTTTATGTAATAATTTTGTAATATATTATCTCTAATAAATAAATAAATAAAATAATACATATCTAAACTCAAAAGGAGGATCAAGGATGACCATAATCGGTCATCCTGACCTGTACGTGTACATCAACAGCGGCTCGCTGTGCAGGACAGTTTCTATCACCCCTGGGTGGATCATTTGGTGCAAGTATTCCTTACATCTTGAAACATCTAATGTCCCTAATATAATCGGGAACGCGACAGGCGTTCCACCCAAGAAAGTAATAACTGCTCCCCACTAGAACGTTCCGAACCTCAGGATGGACGGTAACAACCATGTACGATTTTGGATTTTCACGACCAAAAGTATTTTCGTTACTTGTTTTGGGGGTGTTATGCCGTGTTGCGCTACCTCCTTATTTAGCCAACGTTTCGGACAGCGTTACAGTGTCCATCATCAGGGCAGATGTGTCAAAAAAGAGCGACCAAAGTGCAGACCACCGAACAAGTCAACGAATGCCCGCTCCATTCATTCCCCGGCGGAATTGATGAGGTCCACAGGGCAACGCCTGAGACCCTAGACTGACTCGCAGACCTAGATGTCCCCCTCTGACCCCCACCATACGAAAGAAGAAGAAGAATGGTTGTGATGTCACTCCGAAATCTATTACACCCGGTATGGACATCCGTGCAGCTATAATTTTGTCAATTTTAATAAACCGCATACACGTTCAAGAGAGGAGAACATCCAGATTTGCTTGATCTTAGTTAAAAGGCTGTTCAATTTCTTCCTCAGAATCACTATCATCCAGAGAGGGAACACTCGAGGGAATAGAGAACTACAGTCCAATTTTTTTTTTAATGAATAATGAATGACCTTCTAACTTAAATAACTGCATTTTTAAAATAATTGTCAAAGTTTTAATTTTTCAAGAACCCCCGAAAACCACCGTATGTATGGCGAATCGTGTGACGTCATCATTCCTGAAAAATTACTATAGGATCGGGAAATCAGCTGATTGACTGCAGCCATTTTGAATTTCGTTGTTCGAAGTATTCTCCTTAGAAATATCATTACTATTTTTTTTTGTGCAGTAGTTTTTGAATATTTTCAATAATATAGATAAACTAATAAGAGATACCTTTATTTTTGAAACATTATTTAGGCCTAAATACTGTTTCAATAAACAAAACAACTAAATCTCTATAAATAGTATATAAATAAACGAATAAATTAATACGATGGCTTGTGTCATATCATACATTCCCATACAATGACTTTACGGTGACTTCACGACACGTCGAATAGTGACGTCACCACTAAAATTTAAATAATGCCAGCTTACGGCGTATTCTTACGACCCGATTTAAAATGGACTTTTTAATATTTTTTAAAAAACGCTGCGTTTAATATTATTAAATAAAATTTATATTTTCAGAATCAGCGTTTATTGGTCTTTTGTAAAGCCATAATATTTTTCACTGGAGTTCCTTATTGTTAGTAACTAAACCTGGCCACCCAAGCGTTTCGGGAAGAGCCAAAAAAATTGTTCGCCTTTGTGAACTAAATTGGCATTGTTGAAAGACCAACGTTCAGAAAGGAAACATTGCTTGAAATGGCTTTTGCCGTTTTTGTGATCAGGTGTCCTAGCATGGTCGATCGATATAGGTTTTATCGAAAATGTCGGTAACTTGCCATCGCTCCCGAGCACGACTGCAGGCCGCTAACGAACAAGCAACAGTTCACAACGACTAAGGGTTCCTAATTTATTTCACGTGAACTGTTATTTCTTCGTTAGTGGCCTGCAGTCGTGCTCGGGAGCGATTTCGACCATGCTAGGGGGCCTGGTTTGATCAGCCTTAAACTTCCTTTTCCTAATTTCCTTCCTCCTTTACCCCCGCCAGCCTTACAGCGTAATCTAATTGGGGATGCCATAGTCCCGTTTGCTCCGTGCAGTTGGGACTTTGGCATTCACTAAAAACTATGTTTTACCGATCGTTGCCCTCTCCTCTATATCCTTCAAAATCATTATATTTCTCAGTAGACAGACTCACAGCTTCTGGCAGTATAAGCCTTGTTGGTAGGTGTCACTAAAAAAACACCAAAAACTTTCATCAAATTAACGAGTCATGATTTTTTTAAACAGTCCATTATTCAAAGTATTAAAAATATAACGCTAACGTCACTGCCTTATCATATTATGTGGGTGGCGGGAGGGATCTCATTCCAGACACTCCCCCCCCCCCTCCCCCCGGGGAGGGGGGAGGGGGAGGTTGCATTAGCCAAGTAAACTCTCCCGGGAAAACAATGCACTTATTCTGTGCAAGAACAATGTGCAATCTGTTGGTACAACATACCCCCTGTAGACTATGGACGGAACGTAAAGCAAACCAGAGTATTAAATTTGAATTTAAGGTAGGTACTTACTAGGTACTAGTGATGTAACGAATATTCGCATATTTTTGCATATTCGCATTCGCAAAGTTCGAGCGAATGTTTTGCGAATATGAACATCAGAAAAAAAGAGACGAGACTTTAAATTATAGGATGGATACAAATGCTTCATAAAATAAGTCTTACTAATCAAACACTTTCCACGAAACTAAATGGCAAGTCTTCCAAGGCAACCGTTTCACTTATTGAATTTATCAATGGCCAATGACTTCATAGATTTATTATCCCACTGTTTCCTTTTATCTACACATTCTTGAAGCGATATCTGTTTCATATCGGATTTGGTACTTTGATGGGAAGATGATGCCAGTTTTAGATGCATCCTGTTTTCGTTTTTCACACCTTTCTAATTCGAAAAACTCTGTTTTATGCATTGCCTTTAAATGATTTCTCACAGCCTTTGTTTCCTTTTCTAGAATATATATATTAATACTTATTATTCCTTGTTACACAGCTTGCATTTACCTCGTTCAGTGTCGCAAAGTGTAAAATAAGTCCAAATTTCACTAGAATTTGATTCACTCATGTTAATCACTAATCAATCACACTCTAACCTTAAAATTCACTTGTTTTTGTTTATGAATAGACGACAGATGAAATAAAACCAACCGATCGACTTTTTTCGGATCAACTCGGAAATCCTCGGAACAGCCGAGTGAGCCGCTAAGCCATACATAATTGGCGCCAAATTAAAGAAAAACTCAATATTCGCAATCGCATTCGCATTTCACCAATGGATAAAGTGATTGAAGAGGAATGTTTATATGTATAATACATGTATATTATATTAGAGAAAAGCCGAGAAATTCAAAGAAAACATATTTTTTTGCGATTTAAAATGGCTGGCTGGCCGTACTATAGTCACTTTTGAAATTTGTGCTACGGAAAAAATTGGAAAATAGATGTCCTAGAGTAAGTAGGTATTTGATTTTCCCTTTTCAAATATCCAGTGTTGCATTGCAAGCATTGTATAATTAGTGGCGATCGCTCGAATTGCATTACATAGTATAAAATGAGGTCGCTCAAAATGTATGTGCGCATAGATCTTTTAAACTACGAAACAGATTTTCATGCGGTTTTCACCAATAGATAGAGTGATTCAAGGGGAAAGTTTATATGTATAATACATGCTTATTATAGTAGAGAAAAGCCCAGAAATTTAAATATTCAATTCAGGCAACGGGCAGCGGGCAGCGGGCAGCGGGCAGCTGGCAAGCGGATGGTGTGGATTTTATAAAGGTTGGGTAATGGCGTTGTGTTTCGTTAGCCACAGCAACGTGTGGCCGGGTCTGCTAGTAGTATATAAAACAAAGTCGGATTAGTTACACCATTTATAACTCAAGAACGGCTGTACCCGTTTTTATGATCTTTGATTTGTTGGATTTGTCTCCATCCCGAATAGCAGAATAGCTATTAAAACATCGGAATTCTCGAAAAAAAAATTACAGATAAAATTCTTTTCCTCGTACATTTTGTATGAAACGAATTCTCCATATTTTGAAAAAGCTGCGCACAGCAATATTGTGATAAATATAATATTGAAAAGTGAGTGAATTCCATAAATTCAAAAACGTCAAATGTCAATGCGCTGATTGTTTTGCTTTTGTTCTTAAACATATATAATGCTGCCCCTCTTTCTTACACACTAAATGTCAACAGTTGAAAATGAGACAAACGGTGAACGTACGTCTGCACCCCTCCAAAGGAAAAATACAATCTATCTATCTATATAAATACAATTGAAGTATAATGGTGGGTTTCTTCATTTACCGAGAATGCTAAATGCAATGCTAATTGTAAAAGTAAACGGTCAAATGCATAGAAATTTTTAAATTTCGATCGTTTACTTTTACAATTAGCATTGCATTTAGCATTCTCGGTAAATGAAGAAAACCACCCTAAATGTATGTACGCGCATAACTTCCGAACGACTTTACCTATTTCATTTAAACTTTGGGGACTTGACATGTGCATGACCGCGAAGGTTTCTATATATACTGGTGAGCTCTGGCATTGTGAAATTTGTATAAAATTAGTATGGCATTGTGAAGCTGTTTGAAAACTGAATGTACCGGGACTAAATGAATGAAGGATGGAAGGGGAATGGGACGAATGGGAAAGGACACGCAGGGAGAAACAATTTCTTTATTAAGTGGCATAGCAACGCATACCGGGAACTCGCTGTAATAATATAAATGGAGCGACCCATCGATTTGATTTGCGTGCAAATTAGCAGATGGCGGTATGAGTTAAAAGGTTGGGTAACCCTCCAGTTGATGGCGTTGTGTTTCGTTAGCCACAGCTACGCGTTGCCGGTTCAGCTAATTATTAATAATTTTTTTATATTAACTCCACACTGGAGGCCCTGAAGAAAATATTTTCCTTTTGTGTTAAGGGTCTTTTAAGCGAGGAAGTTAAAGAGAGGAAGTTCTGGGTGGGGTAAAATGTATGAGGGGTGGGTGGGAATGTGCAGGTTTGTGTGCCCAGGAGTGACAGACCTATGAATCTATTCTTCAAAAGCAGCTTGCCACCTGGGATGACCTATGGCTGTGGTTGATTATCCAATGAACGGTTCTTGGGACGACCCATACGCGCGTCCAAATTTTATAATTGATTTGTTTTTTTTTTAGTAAGTATATATATAATTTGTTTATTTTTTACATTTTTATATGAAACATGTTAGGTATAGTATTCGTAGTCCTCCGCACTAGGAGATCCTGTGCTGAGGGGGGCTATGTTTTGGATAAGTTTTCAGCGACTTCTATGTATTAACTTCATGGTTTTGATAAGGTTTTACAAAAGCTTCAACAACGATGTTTTAAGGGCCCGCAACCCGGATTTGTACCGATTTATTACATATTTCCCTTAAACACGGTAAGTTTTAAAGCTCTTAAAAAAATATATGTTATTCTTGAAGATAATATCTAGACTTTGCCCGCGCCGAAACGCAAATTATATAAAATTCCCTCTATAGAAAAAAATCGCAACCTATGCTCCAAAAATTATTATTAACACGATTGTTTCAGTTATTTTACAACTTTTATGTATAAAAATTCACATTGTTTCTCTAAATGCTATTCAAGATAATGCCCGCGAGATTTTTGCTCTATTTTAAACTAGTCGTGTTTTATTAAACATTTTCGCATCGATTTTGTCTCTGTAAATGTTAGCGCTCTCCTCTAACATTCGTAATTTCGTATCTCTCCATCTTCTTCTTTTCGGGCCCGGTTGCAGAGCCTTAAGTATACTAGTAAGTTTATTTTCCGATTGTTCCTTCAGCCAACATTTAATGTCCATAATGTAGCTATTTTTGCTTATACGGTGTTGGTGGGAGTTTGTTATATAACTTTAGTGATAAAAATTCAGAGCCTCTTTGTCCAAACGTATAGAGTTACACTTTGGTATCATAAGAATGTCTGTTTGTTTGTCTCTGGTTTTATGAGTATGTGAGGTTTTTGGCATAGAATTTCTGTATACTTGGAACATCAAACTTTTTGTTGACGTCCTTATGGGGACTTTAGTATGGTCTTTATTATGCAATTCTAAGTTACCTTCAGTTGTTTTATGTGCTTTGATGCTGCTGAGCCCCATCCTACTACCCCATATTCCAATAGGCCACCTGCATGGATTTCATAACGACTTGGAAAAAATCATGTGGATAGATCTTTTTACTAAGATTTAGAAAATGTTAGATAAAATTGTTAGATATGTACAGTTTTTTTTATTTTTAAATAAATAAATCCATTATTTGGGCTCGTGACATCACTACATGAAAATGTCCCGTCTCCGAAAATGTTCCTATTATTTTGTAAAATTCCACAGTGATTTATTTTTTATATGGCATCACTTTGATTTCAGGCGAATTTTTGAATTCGTTCACTAGATTTATTGTTTGTTCTCTGCGAACTTATCATTTGTTTTGACTTTTTGACAGAAGAGAACCCCGTACATTTTAGAAGTTGGTACGTGTTTTAGAGGTATAATGGTTATGGTGCTGATTTTTACAAAATCGAATTTTATAATATTCTTATTATTATTATAATTTACAAGTACAAGTATATTACATTGGATTTAGTAATATATACGTTGTACATTTTAATGATTTATGATCAATAAGATGGATCAAGGAAAAAAATATTTATGACATGTAATATTTTTGGTATGCCTCGTTATTCTCCTGTGCCATTCGTGTGGAAAACGTTCTTTTTTAAATGATTTTCGGCTATGTAATTATCGTTTTTTCACACCTATAAAATTGTGTCCAGTTTATAAAAAATGGTCTGATTTTTCGGATTTAAATTTTGAAAAAATCCCCAGGTTTTCAAAAATAGGATTAAAAAAAAAAAAAAAAAATACAGAATGTCTTAGAATATTTGCCTGAACCGGAAAAAAAATTAAAAAATGTGATGCAAGTGACCTATTGAGAGTGGCATAATGTTTTAACATCATATTTACTATTCTTTTCATGTAGGATTTATAGTGCGAAGCTGACGTTTTTCAGCCATTCGATGACACAGGGAGTCACTTGTTTCACTAAAGACATTCTTCTACTATGACTATAATGCATTACATTATTCACTAGCGAGTTCCCGGTATGCGTTGCAATGCCACTAATAAAGAAATTGTTTCTCCCTGTGTGTCTTTTCCCCTTACTCCCATTCCCCTTCCGCCCCCTCCCATGACCCCTTCCCCTCACGCGTTCCCCCTCCACCTTCCCCGCGTTCCCTCTTCCCTCTCCCGCGTTCAGTATATTCAGTCCCGGTATATTTAGATTTTCAAACAGTTCGCGTGCACCACCTATTGCAATTTTTTTTACAAATTTTCTATTACAAACATTTATTTTTGTATATTATAAGAACAATCAATCAAATTTGGTACCTAACATAGGTACCTATTTAAAATAAATATAATTTTTGATTATATTCAAAGTACTCGATTTTGGTTAGTACCATAGGTGAGTAGGTATTTCAAATAAATCCAGAGTTTAAAAAATTGAAATTCGATTGAACAATCATTGTTTTACAAAATGTCGTTCTGAAATTGTGACATTTTCAAAAAACTAACTTTTCAGGTGTATTGTCATGTGGTTGTAATAATCCAGAAACCTTCGCGAGGATGGACAGAAAATCTCTTATTTACTAACCCCTTTTAGGTTATGGTTTTATTGTATAATGTGAATTGAAAATTAAGTGCTTTAGAAACTGATGGTAAAATATTTAAATATTTGTTCCTGAACTTTACAAAATAAAATAAAGGGGAGGAATGCAGATCCCGCCAATGTGGGGGATTTTAATAAAAATGCACTTTGTAGATGAGAAAAGTGTGGAAAAGTTGAATAAAAAAGAAATTAAGGTGCGCTCGGCAAAATTGAGGGAGATACAGCCGTTTAAAGTATGAATAAAATGTCACTTCCTGAACCGATACTACGCCATTGCCAATGTTTGGTTTAAGCCAAAAACGATGTTTTTACCGCGTTTTAAGTGGAGAACTTTAATCTGGAAGGTGAAAGAAAGCGCGGAAAGCAATAAAAAAAAATTGAATTAGTAATTAATTTGCAATTGCGTTAAGTAAAATTTCACTTTGCCAATCAACACTATTGACAGCCCACCCGCCATTTTTTCAATTGTCACTATAATGTTGGTATCCCTGACCTGATGCAAATAACAGCTAGACTGTAGCCGACTTCGTGAGATACATGAGGCGCGTAGTTATGAAATTTGTCTAGCGGACTTTTTTTCAACGATTTTTTAAACTGTTTATCACCTTCCAAATTAAAGTAACCTAACCTAAGACTACGCTAAACATGGTTTGTGTAACATGGTTTGTGCCCCTTTATAACGCCTACTCGCGTCAACGCAAGAAAAACATCCCAGTTTCAAATAGCTTAGCGGCTACGCTAGGTTTGTGTAACATGGTTTATGTAACATGATTTGTGCCCCTTTATAACGCCTACTCGCGTCAACGCAAGAAAAACATCCCAGTTTTCAAGTAGTTTAGCGGCTACGCCAGGTTTGTGTAACATGGTTTGTGACCATTATTAATTCTGTTTTTCATAATTACGCGCCTTATTATATATCACACGAAGTTGGCTACAATCGTATCAACCTTTGTTTATAGCAAGTCTGAGATACCAACATAATAGTAACAAAATGGCGTAGTATAAGTTCACGAAGTGTCATTTTATTTATTCTTTAAACGGCTGTATCTCCCTCAATTTTGCCATGCGCACCTTAATTTCTTTTTTATTCAACTTTTCCACACTTTTCTCATCTAGAAGGTGCATTTTTATTAAAATCCCCCACATTGGCGGGATCTGCATTTCACCCAAATAAAGCAGCCTTTTTGGAGATTTTTTTATTTATTATGCAAATCAAATCCACGGCTGGTGTTAAGACGACAATATACCCTAAAATATACTCAGAATCTTAACGACGTAAGTAAAGAAACCGTGTATACAAATTGCGACTCGCGACCCTTGCACTGGACGGACCAACTGCAGAATTTGCCGTATCAAAGAAAAGAAGAAGAAGATAAATAATGTGGGAATCTTAACGACGTAAGTGAAGAAAGCGTGTAAACAAATATACCCCGCGGCACGGCGTATTGTAAGAATGTACGGTCGAATTCATCCTAGCAGGCCTGAAGATTCGACAATTCTGCCGCGACCTTTCATTTTAATTAATTCTAAAGAACGTGCTACAAATATTTAAAATGTGTCTCCATGTTTAATTCATCGTCTAGAAAAATAAAATCTGGTGCTTACCGCTAACTTTATAGTTGAAAAACAGGTTATAAAGTTTTGAAATCGTTGTACGTAAAATATATAAATGGTAAGGTACTGTTTTTATTAATCTAATACATAAATAACTCGCATTTCTTGTGCGGCATGTAAATAAAAAAAGTTATTATAGTTACGGATCGCAGGAAATGATTAAAATGTGAGTTTTGAGCGTACAAAAATTATTAGGATTGTGTACCGCCTTAAGCGGAAATTTAAACCTTATCACCTACAGAAGTGTTATTGTTATCTGCCCAATTTCGAATTTTACACGACGCAGTGCATCGCCTTAAGTCACGAATGAAAGATTGGAAGTATTCATTTTCAGCTACAGCAACATCAATAACGTCATATTTTTCAATCTTAGCGCTCTAGCTCACTGAAAATTCACGGACCGCCACTGGTGCCCGGGTTCATAAGGTGAGGTTTGTCTAGGTCTTGGTGGTGAAGCATTAGCCCACTTACTGCGTGGCGGGCCGGATGGGGGATATTGGGTAAGAGAGACCTAACCAAGTCCTCTCCAGCTGCACCCATCGCCTTGCACTGCAGTGGAAGGGATGGATTCATCGTCCGTCACTCCCAGACACAACGACCTCCAGATTCCTATCCACCCCCATACCTTTTTCCTTCAACAAATGAGGGATTTGTTTCCTCAGATTCTCGTGTGCGGAGCATTGTTAAAAAAAGTTTAATAGAATATTAGAAACTCAAGAGTATTCCAATATTAAGCTTTTTTAATACGGTTTTATATTAGGGTACATTACTTAATCCTTATAAAGGGCTCGGCAAATTTACAGAAATATTCTTCAATTGTTTTAAAAAAAGAGCTTAATTTGCCTTTGTGATGATTAAGTAGATTTCGTAGATAAATCTAAAAAACTATCGTAAAAATAAGTTTTAGTAAAAATCTTTGAAGATCCATCTTCAAAAATTATATAATGGGTTTACGATCACGTTTAGGTTTATTATGATATATAATATGAACATTTATCTATATTTTATTAAAGCAAACATCTTCAGGTTACGATTGATCCCACAATATTCGAATTCCTCCTCCTATCATCATCATAGTGGAAAAGGATGCTTGTGAAATAATGGAGAACGAAGCTATGAGGAACAAAGCAGCGAGCTGAAGTGTGACTATTTGGACCACACAACCAATAAATTGTCATGTTTATAATCTATAATATAAAAATGAATCGGTAAATTTGTTGGTAAGCGCAAATCTCGAGAGCGCCTGAACCGATTTCACTAATTCTTTTTTTAGAATATTCCTTGAAGTTCGAGGATGGTTCTTACGGAGAGAAAAATTAAGAAAATTGCGCAGAAAATTAGATAATAACAGAAAACATCGCACGTTTGACAGTTCGCGTGTTAGAGAATGACATTTTGCAAAACAGTGAATGATTATGCAAACAGGATTCTATTTTTGAAAAGTTGAAAAATTTATTTAAAGTAGGTACTCCCCTAATACTTTGAATCGAATCAAGAATTTTAGATATTTTAAATAGGTATCTATGTTAGGTACCAAATTTAATATGCATGAAAAATGGAAATTTGAATAAAAATTGTAAAAGGTGGCACGCGGGCTGTTTAAGAACTGAATGTACTGGGATTGAATATATGGAACGCGGGAGGAGGGTTGGCGGGACGAGGGAGCGGTAAAGGGAAGAGGGAAGGCGGGGAAGGTGGAAGGGGAACGCGGGAAGGGGGAGGGGGACCTGGGAGGGGTGAGGGGAACTCAGGAGGGGGGTTCGCGGGACGGTGAAGGGGGGGGGGGGGGAGTGGAGTGGGAAGAGGGAAGGTGGAGGTGACGGAGTGGGAACGTGAGAGGGGAAGAGAACGCTGGAGAAGAAGGGGAGGCGGAAGGGGAACGGGACGATAGGAAAGGACACTCAGGGAGAAACAATTTCTTTATTAAATGGCATAGCGACGCATGCCGGGACCAACTAGTTACTTATAAAATAATCCAATCTCTGCCTCTACTAAAGTTGTATACTATCATGTATAGTGCACGTCAAAGTTAAATGCCGACCTGAACTTGATACGATCCATTCTCGCACAGGTACAGATACTTTACTGACTTTACAATGACCGTAAGCGAAAGAGAAAGATGCGAAAAACATACGTGCGACAGAGAAAGGCGTGAGCGGGGAAGCATGCAGCTTTTCGGATGACCTTAAACTCGCCTATCATGAAGATTTCTGTATCAATATCAGGTCGGCATTAAAGTTAAGCGCTTACTTAATATTTCATTTTCAAGGGTAATAAATTATAATTGGATAATTTTTAGAGTGCTGTTTTTGTGAAAAATCACATCAAGGGTAAGAAAAATCAACTCAAGGGCAAGGAAAATCACCTCAAAGGCAAGAAAAATCACCTCAAGGGCAAGCAATTCACCGCAATCACGTAAAGGCAGATAACACGGCTTTCTTATCTGGCATCAAACAATAATGCTTGGCGTACAATATTACTGGTGTGCAAGGGCGGATTTAGGGGGGGGGGTACGGTATTTTTGTGTACTGTGGAGATTCCTTACTTAGAAGCTAAAACTATCTTTTTTAAACATTTAATTTTTCGATTGTTTTGACACTTTCATAAACCTTCCTATACATACTTGAACTTGAAGTTTATTTTTATCATCAATTGTTGATTTTTGCCCGTCCGCCCCTTGTGCCCCCCCCCCCCCCCCCCCCAAGAAAAAAATCCTAACAGTAATTGTTGATTTTTTTTCACGTCTGCCCTTTGTGCCCCCCCCCCCCCCCCCCCCAGAATATCTCTTCTCTCACAAAAGAGTTCCATCTGCTCCCAACCGTCTGGAGACAGTGAGTGATATGTTGTGAGGCTGAACGTAGAAGGGAGAGGAAGGATGTTGGGCAGAGGAAAGTAGATGGCCATTCAAATGTGGACCACTAATGAAAATCTAACTATATGACATTTTGAGATATTTAAGTAAAGTCTATTTTCATTACACCAAATTAACAATTTCTTGATATTATCTTGAAGAATGTTGCAATGGTAAATATTTTGAATTATTCCAAAAATTTTGAGGTCATTTCATTCAAGTCCTCGTGTTATGTCTGTACTTGTACAATATTTTGTTTGAAAGTTATTTTTGGTAACAGGTTGTTTATTATTTTATGTATAAATATCATTTCGTTTCACTATTAGCCAATTTAGTTCCCTTGACATTTTAGTCACTTGAAAAAATCAATTTCGCCCAAGTATTATTCTCACTTTGGAGAATTTGCAACGCATTTTATTCCTTCACGTTAAACAAGAAAAGAATCGTTGAGCAGTAGTTAAAATGTGTAACAATAGTTGAGTTGTATACTTATGGTGATTGTTGTTATTCTGGAAATCTCTTTGAAGAATTATTTCCAAAAAAGGGTTCCTCTTCTTTTTTTATACAGTGTTTAGTATCGAAACGGCTTTGGGACTTCTCCACATATCCCAAGATCATGTTTAATGTATCGCCATCTCCCATTGTCCCTCCCCTTTTCTCACAAAGCCCTACTTGGGACGCGGAAGAAGAAAAAGATGACCAAATACTGCCTACCCACGCCAGTTCTAAAACATTATTTGTACAATCATTTAGTACACACATTTACCAAAACTCTTTCTAAATCGCTTTGAAATCTCACTCGCTTTTTGCTTTGCCTCCAAAGTGACCAGTGGATGAAGTAACAAATTCATCAACCATTTGAAGGTAAGGCTATCCCGTCTCTAGTTTCCGAATGTTCTTCGTTTGTTAAGTGTTTTACAGTTCACTTCACAATCGAGCACTATTGCCTCCAAAGTGACCAGTGGATGAAGGAACAAATTCATCAACCATTTGAAGGTAAGGCTATCCCGTCTCTAGTTTCCGAATGTTCTTCGTTTGTTAAGTGTTTTACAGTTCACTTCACAATCGAGCACTATTGCCTCCAAAGTGACCAGTGGATGAAGGAACAAATTCATCAACCATTTGAAGGTAAGGCTATCCCGTCTCTAGTTTCCGAATGTTCTTCGTTTGTTAAGTGTTTTACAGTTCACTTCACAATCGAGCACTATTGCCTCCAAAGTGACCAGTGGATGAAGGAACAAATTCATCAACCATTTGAAGGTAGGGCTATCCTGTCTCTAGTTTCCGAATGTTCTTCGTTTGTTAAGTGTTTTACAGTTCACTTCACAATCGAGCACTATTGCCTCCAAAGTGACCAGTGGATGAAGGAACAAATTCATCAACCATTTGAAGGTAAGGCTATCCCGTCTCTAGTTTCCGAATGTTCTTCGTTTGTTAAGTGTTTTACAGTCCACTTCACAATCGAGCACTATTGCCTCCAAAGTGACCAGTGGATGAAGGAACAAATTCATCAACCATTTGAAGGTAAGGCTATCCCGTCTCTAGTTTCCGAATGTTCTTCGTTTGTTAAGTGTTTTACAGTCCACTTCACAATCGAGCACTATTGCCTCCAAAGTGACCAGTGGATGAAGGATCAAATTCATCAACCATTTGAAGGTAAGGCTATCTATCCCGTCTCTAGTTTCCGAATGTTCTTCGTTTGTTAAGTGTTTTACAGTTCACTTCACAATCGAGCACTATTGCCTCCAAAGTGACCAGTGGATGAAGGAACAAATTCATCAACCATTTGAAGGTAAGGCTATCCCGTCTCTAGTTTCCGAATGTTCTTCGTTTGTTAAGTGTTTTACAGTTCACTTCACAATCGAGCACTATTGCCTCCAAAGTGACCAGTGGATGAAGGAACAAATTCATCAACCATTTGAAGGTTGGGCTATCCCGTCTCTAGTTTCCGAATGTTCTTCGTTTGTTAAGTGTTTTACAGTTCACTTCACAATCGAGCACTATTGCCTCCAAAGTGACCAGTGGATGAAGGAACAAATTCATCAACCATTTGAAGGTAAGGCTATCCCGTCTCTAGTTTCCGAATGTTCTTCGTTTGTTAAGTGTTTTACAGTTCACTTCACAATCGAGCACTATTGCCTCCAAAGTGACCAGTGGATGAAGGAACAAATTCATCAACCATTTGAAGGTAAGGCTATCCCGTCTCTAGTTTCCGAATGTTCTTCGTTTGTTAAGTGTTTTACAGTTCACTTCACAATCGAGCACTATTGCCTCCAAAGTGACCAGTGGATGAAGGAACAAATTCATCAACCATTTGAAGGTAAGGCTATCCCGTCTCTAGTTTCCGAATGTTCTTCGTTTGTTAAGTGTTTTACAGTTCACTTCACAATCGAGCACTATTGCCTCCAAAGTGACCAGTGGATGAAGGAACAAATTCATCAACCATTTGAAGGTAAGGCTATCCCGTCTCTAGTTTCCGAATGTTCTTCGTTTGTTAAGTGTTTTACAGTCCACTTCACAATCGAGCACTATTGCCTCCAAAGTGACCAGTGGATGAAGGAACAAATTCATCAACCATTTGAAGGTAAGGCTATCCCGTCTCTAGTTTCCGAATGTTCTTCGTTTGTTAAGTGTTTTACAGTTCACTTCACAATCGAGCACTATTGCCTCCAAAGTGACCAGTGGATGAAGGAACAAATTCATCAACCATTTGAAGGTTGGGCTATCCCGTCTCTAGTTTCCGAATGTTCTTCGTTTGTTAAGTGTTTTACAGTTCACTTCACAATCGAGCACTATTGCCTCCAAAGTGACCAGTGGATGAAGGAACAAATTCATCAACCATTTGAAGGTAAGGCTATCCCGTCTCTAGTTTCCGAATGTTCTTCGTTTGTTAAGTGTTTTACAGTTCACTTCACAATCGAGCACTATTGCCTCCAAAGTGACCAGTGGATGAAGGAACAAATTCATCAACCATTTGAAGGTAAGGCTATCCCGTCTCTAGTTTCCGAATGTTCTTCGTTTGTTAAGTGTTTTACAGTTCACTTCACAATCGAGCACTATTGCCTCCAAAGTGACCAGTGGATGAAGGAACAAATTCATCAACCATTTGAAGGTAAGGCTATCCCGTCTCTAGTTTCCGAATGTTCTTCGTTTGTTAAGTGTTTTACAGTTCACTTCACAATCGAGCACTATTGCCTCCAAAGTGACCAGTGGATGAAGGAACAAATTCATCAACCATTTGAAGGTAAGGCTATCCCGTCTCTAGTTTCCGAATGTTCTTCGTTTGTTAAGTGTTTTACAGTCCACTTCACAATCGAGCACTATTGCCTCCAAAGTGACCAGTGGATGAAGGAACAAATTCATCAACCATTTGAAGGTAAGGCTATCCCGTCTCTAGTTTCCGAATGTTCTTCGTTTGTTAAGTGTTTTACAGTTCACTTCACAATCGAGCACTATTGCCTCCAAAGTGACCAGTGGATGAAGGAACAAATTCATCAACCATTTGAAGGTAGGGCTATCCTGTCTCTAGTTTCCGAATGTTCTTCGTTTGTTAAGTGTTTTACAGTTCACTTCACAATCGAGCACTATTGCCTCCAAAGTGACCAGTGGATGAAGAACAAATTCATCAACCATTTGAAGGTAAGGCTATCCCGTCTCTAGTTTCCGAATGTTCTTCGTTTGTTAAGTGTTTTACAGTTCACTTCACAATCGAGCACTATTGCCTCCAAAGTGACCAGTGGATGAAGGATCAAATTCATCAACCATTTGAAGGTAAGGCTATCTATCCCGTCTCTAGTTTCCGAATGTTCTTCGTTTGTTAAGTGTTTTACAGTTCACTTTACAATCGAGCACTATTGCCTCCAAAGTGACCAGTGGATGAAGGAACAAATTCATCAACCATTTGAAGGTAAGGCTATCCCGTCTCTAGTTTCCGAATGTTCTTCGTTTGTTAAGTGTTTTACAGTTCACTTCACAATCGAGCACTATTGCCTCCAAAGTGACCAGTGGATGAAGGAACAAATTCATCAACCATTTGAAGGTAGGGCTATCCCGTCTCTAGTTTCCGAATGTTCTTCGTTTGTTAAGTGTTTTACAGTTCACTTCACATCGAGCACTATTGCCTCCAAAGTGACCAGTGGATGAAGGAACAAATTCATCAACCATTTGAAGGTAAGGCTATCCCGTCTCTAGTTTCCGAATGTTCTTCGTTTGTTAAGTGTTTTACAGTTCACTTCACAATCGAGCACTATTGCCTCCAAAGTGACCAGTGGATGAAGGAACAAATTCATCAACCATTTGAAGGTAAGGCTATCCCGTCTCTAGTTTTCCGAATGTTCTTCGTTTGTTAAGTGTTTTACAGTTCACTTCACAATCGAGCACTATTGCCTCCAAAGTGACCAGTGGATGAAGGAACAAATTCATCAACCATTTGAAGGTAAGGCTATCCCGTCTCTAGTTTCCGAATGTTCTTCGTTTGTTAAGTGTTTTACAGTTCACTTCACAATCGAGCACTAGACACACAGCATTGTTAAATATATGCTTTATACTTAATTAATTAACACAACTTAATCAAATTAAATTTCCCTCGGGATTTGAATGCGCTACCTTCGGATTGCTAGTCGAGAGCCTTACCTTCACTGTAAGCAAACAAAGACCTAATACAAATACCTGCTTATCTCGACGTGTCATAACAATACAACCTTGTATTTAAAAAAAAAACTTTTCATAATTTAATGGAGATTTAAAATGTTTGAACAAAACAAATTTATTCAGCGCTTTATAAAAGCTTCACAAAATCTACCCTTACCTCCAAACTCTAAGCCGGTGAAAACAATAAATATTTTAATGTGACGGCGGTAATGGAGGATGTTTTTATAATCATTTTAATAATTTTACTCTCACTGAGGACCTTGGCAGGATGGGAGGGATGTGCTGGGGGCGGGGGGGGGGGGGTAGGGACAAAGGAGGATTAGAGGGAAGAGAAGTAACTATCAGCGGAACTGTGCCAGACCTATTAGGGTCCAGTTATACCTACTATTAAATTCCCGGTACTGGGTGATTGCTAAAATATTTTTACCTGTGGAAAGACATTATTTTTTCTTCAAATTTTGCAAATTCACTTTGTGGCACCATTTTATTGATGAAATGATTAAAAACACTTTGTTTTTACCACGATAATCTTTATTTAAAAAATCAACATGTTTCGGGAACGATGTTCTCTTCATCAGGACATTATATATACAAAAACTAAAATTATCAAGTATAGAAAGACAGGCGTGGTAGAAATGGAAATAGTGGGGGAGGAGGGAGGTGGAAAGGGAAGGTGCTTAGAAGATTAACAGTAGGAAGGGGGGGGAGGTGGAAAGGGGGGTGCTTAGAAGAACAAAGACAAGAAATTACAGTGGAAATAGGTTTAAAATAGGGTTATTCACAAAATTTATTTGATTATTAATAATATTTAAATTTCTATTGACATTTTTCTTAATTTCTAATATTTCTAAAAGATCTAAGTGAAAACCACTAACGTTAGTGTGTAAAATTTTAAAACCAGTATTTAAATCAAATGAATGGTTAAATTTAATTAGGTGGTTAGCAAATTCCGAATAATTATTGCTATTTAGACATCTCTAATGTTCCTTAATCCTCGTTTCAAAATTTCTGCTAGTTTTACCTATGTAAAAATGGTTGCAATCATTACAATTCAATTGGTGAGCTCCGGATTTTTTCATTTTTTGGTCTTTGTCCTTGTTATTTAAAATATAATTTTTCAATTCATTATTTGTATAAAAAGCTGGCTGTATTGTATTAGGAATTTTTTCATGATTAAATTGGAGGTTTGATGATTTACATTGTTTTTTTAATATTATCACTAAGCAATGGGTAAATGTAGGACAAATGATTTTTTTTTCTCGAAACATGTTGATTTTTTAAATAAAGATTATCGTGGTAAAAACAAAGTGTTTTTGATTATTTCATTAAGACATTATTTTATTTAAATACCACGCAAGACTCCCAATCTAAGGGTTTTTGCGGGGCTGAAGAAGGTGGGAAGAGGAATGTGGTGAAGTCACAAGATACGGATTAAGCCATTTCAAGCCACGTTTCGATTCTCAGTGGGGGTCTTTCACCGAGGCTATCTGTCACTATGATAATGGGTTATGATTTTTTTTACATTAGCTCCACGTAGGAGGCCTTGAGGAAAATAATTCCCCTCAGGGCGTATTTCATCTTTGGGGATGCTGTGTGGAGGGTCTTTTTAGGAAAGGAAAGGAGAGGAAGTTCTGGGAAGGAAAAGGGTATTAGGGGTGGGTAGGATTTGGGAGTCAGTGTGTCCAGGATTGACGGACGTATGAATCCATCCTTCCCACTGCGGTGTAAGCAATGTTCCGAGAGAGTGCGGCTGAGAGAAGTCAAAGGGACTCCCTCAACCATTCCGGCCTGCCATGGAGTTGGTGGGCAGACACATCCGCCGCCAAGCCCCGGACAAACCTCTCCACATGAACCCGGGCACCCCTGCTAAGACACCAAACGTAGTGAAACACTTGGGGTAACCTATGGCAAAGGTGTTGGTTATCCAATAAATGGTTCCCGAGGCGGGATATATATACATATTTATATGTAAGTGGCAAAACTATACCAAAAGGAAAGATATACCAGACTATTGTAAGACCCGCAATAATGTATGGCTCCGAATGCTGGACTATGTACAACTCCTACACTAGGCAACTTGAAACAGCAGAAATGCGAATGCTTAGATGGTCGGCAGGAGTATCACTAAAAAGATAAGATCAAAAGTTCACGCATTCGTGGTAGCCTGGGTGTCACAGACATAAATAGTAAGCTGGAAGAACGACAGTTGAGATGGTATGGACACATAAGACGGAGACCATCAGACCACACAGTGAGGCAGGCAATGTCTATGGAGCTTCACCGACAGTCATCCAGAGGAAGACCGAAGAACTCCTGGATGACTCAATGTTCCAAAATTCTTCAGAGAAACGGCCTGGACGAAGGCGATACCCAGAACAGAAGAAATTACAACCTGAGAACGAGAAGAGCCGACCCCAACAGCCTAACTAGGCAATGAGTTGGGACAGCGCAAGGAAGAAGAAGAGAAATAAGTGGCAAAACTGTGTACAAATAAACTGATAGTTTTACGCTATTCAAGGCTATACGATGTATACTGTTTACATTTGATTATTGTTTTGATTTATTTTACAAAAACATAAACCAAAAAAATTGCAAAAAATATAGCTCACATAGGTAAAATTGGGTGGTGTCAGCAAGTGCTTAATTTTGTCGCCTATACGAGAATACACTGTAACAAAAATTATTTTATATTTTTATTTTGAAAAGACTTATAAGGCAAAATGGCTATGAAACAACTTTCCAACCACCCTACAATAGTCTATGATTCAGATTTTACGGAGAAAGAGTGTTTCGGAACGGAGAGCTGAATAATTAACCTGATAAGCTTAGCGGCGGTGGCAGAGGGCAGGCAAAGAGAAGAGCAAGGGGAGGGTTGGTGGGAGGCGGTGACCCCCAGCGGTCAAACTGTCTGGCCGGGGATTTGCTGGCGTTTCCTCCCTCAGATATTCCACTGTTTGCTAAAAAACTTATACTTGTTATTTATTTATGCCCAACTGGCCCTGTCACATTTGCAAACTACTTATGAAATAATAATTAAATTGAAACAAAAATCAAAACAGAGTTCTTATGCATAATTGACCCGTCAAAGATCCGTCGTAAACCCTTCAATATCTGAACCAACCCAATTACTAAAATGATCACCGTTTATTGTGTGTATTTCTAATACACGTATCTATACCTAAATATCGTTGGACCTTAAAATAATATGTAGAGCCAGTATATTATTAGAGTAATTCCGTAAAAAAATTGTTTGTTTTTCAATGTTTTTTAAATTAACCTTTTACAATAACAATATTTACTTATTTATTTATTAAACGCCTTAATCGGCTTTCCCTTTATCTATTTGAAAGTTGGCTGTATCACTGTTGTAAAATAAAAACAATGAAACAAACAAAAAAAGAGAAAAGTCCCAATAAAATACTTTTTAGTAGTTTGCCAATGGGCATTGGTTGGTAAAAATTGCGGCCAGGCAATTTTGCTTCCTTAATCTTACCGAAGGTATAGGTATATTTAAAAAAACGTAAAAAATCCTGTTTTGTTAAAAGATTTTCAAGTTTATGCGATTGTTGATTAAAAGGCAATGAAATAAAGATTCAATAAATGCAGAAGAATTTGATTTATTTCAATTGCATTGAATATTACAGTATTATTTCCTTAGGGGGGTACGACTTAAGCAACCTTACCCTATTCCAGGGGTTGGCAACCTGCGGCTCGCGAGCCACATGCGGCTCTTTGGATGTGAAGCTGCGGCTCTTTAGTCCCATATGCAAATATTATTTATTTTATCAACAAAAAAATTTAAATCGTTCTGAATCGATGAACGAGGACTAGGCACCATTTCTATCTCTCAGCCACTTGTGCTCGCTTTTCACCGCACTCCTCCCCCGTGACACGCGTCGTCACTGTCGTCAGTCCGTCGGAAGCTGTCGAATGATGCCGTCGTCGGATGTTTCCATATAGGTTTTTCTATGTAGTTTTCTACGTAGGTTTTAATTTGCTTTCGACGCAAGACAGTTTGGCGTCTTCACCAGTGCTTTGGCTGTGACGCATAGTTAGTTGTTTCAAGTACTCGTAGAAGAGTTAAAAGCGAATTATCTTCTCAAAGGTATGTATGTAAATATATAATAATAATTTTTTTAAAAAACGAAGTATAGGTAGGTAATATAATAAGGTAAGGTGTTGAAAAGTTTTGCTTTGTGCTTGAATGAAATAAATACTTTCCTCAATGAAAAAGGCGTTAATCACCCTGAATTAGAGAACGACAAATGGTTGCAAAATTTTTACTTTATGGTGGATATCACAGCAAAATTAAATGAGCTGAATCTAAAACTGCAAGGAAAGGGAAACCCAGCCTTTGTTTTGGTAGAAGAATTGGTTTGTTTCGAAAAAAAAATTTTTTGCAAAATATATTCAGAGCGGTAAATTTCTTCATTTTCTATTTCTAAAGCAATATCGCGATAAAACCAGTGCAACTGTTGACACGAATTACTTCAGCACAGTTATAAAAAAAATTAAAGATGAATTTGCTGACAGATTTCAGCAATTCAAAACCAACAAAAGCACTCGAGCATTCATAGTAAATCCTCTCAACACAAATTGTAACGAAATCCTGAAATCCCGAAATAGGAGTCGATACTGGATCACTACAAATGCAATTAATCGATTGATTTAAAAATCATGTTTACCAGTATTTCTTAGCCGTATTGAAGGAATGGCTCCCTTTACCACAGTAAAATTATCCAGTCCCCCCCCCCCCCACGCTAAAATAATATTTATTGTTGGCAAGAAAAAATTTTGTGGCTCTTTAAAAACTTTGAAATTTTGTAAATTGTAATTTTTGGCTCTTCTGACTCAAAAGGTTGCCGACCCCTGCCCTACTCCTTTAAAGTGAAAACAAATAAATTAAATTAAATAATTTTCCAAAAGTCGTAATTTCTACGAGATTTGGTGAATTTTGCAAAATTTGTCAAAAAAGACAACATTTATTTACATATTTTGAATATCTACAAAACCATTACAAGAGCTTTTTTTTACAGTGAATACCGCACAAGAATCTCAACTGCTCCCGTCTGGAGCCAGTGAGACTATGGCATCCCCAATTGGGGTATGTTGTGAGGCTGAAGGTAGTGGGGAGGGGAAGGAGGTGGGCTTATCTTAGTTCATCTATTTCAGGCATGGGCAAGCTTTTATAGTCCGAACAGTTGTCGGGTTTGTTTCGATATTTATTTATTATTATTTATTTATTTGTTGCGTTGGGTTTGTTTCGATATTTATTATTTTTAAGGGTCGACCAAGATCTCGGTCTCGGTCTCGGTCTCGACATTCTCGGCTACAAATTCTACCGAGAACTCTGTCTCGGTTCTCGCCGAAAAATCGCCGAGATTCTGGGCCATAACCGAGACCATTGTAAGTAGGTACGGTATAGGCTAATGGTATTCAAATCTACCGCGCGCGTCCACATTCATCACTTCGTGTCAGAGCGTGAGAGAGCTGTCGATTGTGATTGGTCGGCTGGCAGCGAGGCGAGTTTTACTTACCGCTGCTGCCGCCAGTTTTTATTTTATTTTTATTGTTGATACATTATTTTACAAAATTTCATAGTACAATCCCGTAATATTGGCCTCACCGGGTTGTTTACCCGTGCTGAGGCCCCCATTTTATAATATAATAATTTATACATAATACAGTTTAAAAAAAAAGAAATATACAATGTTGGTGACGAAACAAAAAAAAACATTTAAAATAAAGATAAATTTAAACAAAAATAGAGATTAAAAATTAAAATTAAATTAAATTAACAACGTAAAAAAAAAAAAAAAAAAAATTAAAATCGGCGTATATTATGTTTTATGTGTTTGTGAGTGTTACGTTTTTTTTTATATTGGTTCTGTGTGTTGCGTGTATATGTTTGATAACTTACACGATACAACTCAATTATAATTAAAAAACTTTAAATATCTTTAAATAACTTTTACATTTTTGGTAATAACTTAAATAAATGTCGTTATGAAGTAACGCGCACGATCGATTATTAATATGAGAGTATTGAATGTATCGGGAGCATATCCTATCCTTTTCCTATATTCCTATAACCCAAAGATATTAAAACTTCATTTCCAATGTACTTTAGCATAAGAAACTTCTGTGGCTTGACTTCAGCTAACTTGTATATCTATTATCACTGTATATTATGTAAAAGCTGTTTGTTTCTTACAAATAAATAAATAATAATATGAGATATCCCTTTTTTTACTTTTTCTTTGTCTCTCTTCTTTATGTTATATTACTTATCCTATTATTTGTTTTTTACCTGTAAAAAAAAAAAGATTTTATTTTAATATTATTATTCTTGTTTCTTCTTTATTTTTTATTACTTGTTCTAAAAATAAAAAAGAACAAACTGCGGTTTACATGCGTTTTTCCGCCTTTTTGCTCTAAAAAAGGTGTAAAACGAATTTATTCAATGTATCTTTCAAATGAAAAACTTTACTTCATGTTATAACATGTAATGTAATTAATCGTACCATTATATTCATAAAAAATGAATCTTTAAATATGTAGTACCTATATATTATTAGAATAATTTGGTAATACATATATTATTTTGGTTAAAAGAGGTTGGTTGATATAAATTCATCAGGCAATTATCCTGTCTGTAATGTGAGGTAGATATTCCTAAGAAGTGAAAATAAAATCAATCATTAAGAACTAATTTTTTTAAACTGTCGATAACTCTAGTTCAATTAAATCTAGAACTTGGACCTTCTTTTAACTAAAGAGACGTTTTCTAAAGTGGAGCTGGTTGTAATTAAGTGATAAATCACCTTAATAGTTAAACTAGTTATAAATTTTTTAATATTTCTTTTGATTTAACAAATTTACATTTCTTCAGTAGGTATTCAAAGTACCCATCTACCTGTGGTAATATACTTCAGTAGGTACTTGAAGTACCCATCTACCTGTGATACTCGTAGTATACTTCGGTAGGTACTTGAAGCACCCATCTCCTTTTATAATATACTTAAGTCTAGGTCTACCCAGACTGAGTTATGCGCTACATACATTTCGGCGATTCAATTTTAGAGATAGATATTAACTACGTCGCCAACAAAGCACTCTTTTTAGGGTGAATTGCATAATTTAAAAAAAAAAGAAAACATCGTTTCCAAGGCAACAATTTGTTTGCTTTTCTTCTGACATTTGCAATAACTCGATTTTGTTAGGCACAGAAAACGTATGATAAATAATTTTATAACGCCAAAGCTTATTCATAACGCCAGAGCTTACCATTATATACAGCCTAAATTACTTTTACAATTTGGGACGCGGGTACCGCCGCCTGGGAACCATTTATTGGACAACCAACACCCCTGCCACAGGTCACCCCAAGTGGTTCGCTACGTTTGGTGACTTAGCAGGGGTGCCCGGGTTCATGGGATGAGGTTTGTCTAGGTCTTGGTGACGGATACGTTTGCCCAACCACTGCGTAGCGGGCTGGATCGGAGGAGACTTTTGACCTCTCCAGCCGGATTCTCCCGACATTCGCCTTGCACCGCAGTGTGAGGAATAGATTCATACATTCACTCCTGGCCACACTGAGACCTCTAGATTCCTACTCACCCCTCTTACCTTTTTCCTTCCCATATCTTCTTCTCCTTCCTTTCCCTTAAAAAACCCTTCACACAGTATCCTCAAAGATGACATAGGCCCCTAGGGAAATTGTTTTCCTCGGTGCCTCCTGTGTGGAGCTAATGTAAAAAAAAAATTACTCGAAAATGATGTAGCTTTCTATTAGTGAAAGAATTTCCATTCAGTATTTTTTGCGTGAAAGAGTAACAAACATCCATACATCCATACAAACTTTCGCCTTTATAATATTAGTAGGATTATATTATGGGTATTCCGGAAACATTAAAAGAGCAAGACTTGAAATTTCACCGGTTATTACCTAGATTAGATTCCTGACCTTATTCACAACATACAAATCGGTGCTGCCATAAACTCACCTGCTGTGCCAGTACAACTCTAGTGTCGTAGTATCAATAAACTTTTTTTGGAAATTTGAATACCGCACAAGAGTCCCAACTGCTCCCAACCGCCTATAGGCCTGTCAGTGAGACTAAAGCATTCCCAATAGGAGTATCTATGGGAGGGGAGGGGGATAGTGAAGAGGAAGGTGAGGAAGTGTCTGAATATTCAGATCTGGTCACCAAACACGGCTAAAGCCACTTCAAGCAACTTTTCGATTCTGAATGGTGGTCCTTTACCAAGGCATACTGAGAGTATCTTCCTTTCTGGAGTGTGCCGCAAATATACATTATATTATTTTTAAGTGATTAAATTGTGAAATAACACAATTCAATAATAAAATTTACTTACGCACTCCGGAGTTTTAACCCGCAACTTTCGGATTGCTAGTTGAGAAACCCTCAACCACGGAGGCCGCGAAAACATTAAATTTATGTCGCTGTCACCAACCCGAGTTAGGTAGTTGGTTCCTTCACGGTGGTCCACACTCCCCAGTGCGCCCACGCGTCATCTTATAAGGTGACAGCGATAGCGCCTGCCTCCTGAACAATAAAGCGTATGTTGAGTTGTCATCACGGCCCATTCATCAACTGGCAAACAAGACAGGAATAAACAGATCCGTCCGTGGGCTGGTTTGGATTGCAGTCTTTAATATAATTCTACGCTGTATTTTCGTCGGTCCCATTCTAATTTCGCGAAATAACACTATTAAAATTGTGATTATTTTACTGAAAAATATTCTTCAAAAAATCTTGTAAATGAAAACATTTTCAGCTTACTTTGTTGTTTTGACTTTAAAGGATTATATTTTTGTTTCTTTCTCTCATTGTTAGTTTTTCTTAATTCCTTCCCTCACTACAGTATCCCAAAATATAACATAGGCCCTGTAAAAAATTATTTCCATCGGCGCCTCCTGTTTTGAGTTTGCATTTAACACTAGAGTACACGCGTGGGCTACATATATATGTAGCCCAGGGTATTATTTTTGCTCATAATTTCGTGAAATCGCGTGATTTAACTTCGAGTCTCTAGCTAAGCTCCGATTGGTTGTTGCTCGACGCATTCAGTGTGGCGTGAGTGATCGACGCTGGCGCACGTGCGAAAAATAACGATTTAAAGTTGTTGGGCTACGTATGTACCCCATGCGTGCACTGGCGGAACACAAAGAAATCTTGCTCGAAATGCTACAGGCGTATATGTAATGATCACCAAATTTTAATTTGACCTTATATTATGATCACGAAATTTTAATTTGTCCTTCGCGTAATGAAATTTAAAAAAAAAAGTTTAAAAAAAATGTAAGATTTAAACAAAAAGTTGATTAATCTCAAATAAGTAAAAAAATTATGTGATTTTTTGAGAAGTCTGAAGTTTTGTTAATATTTTAGGTTTAAGAAAGAGAAGATATATTTCTTTTATTTCGCTTTACTTAATAAATGTCATTTATAATAATAAATGTGTTTTATTTAAGAATTAAACGATTATCTTTCAGCGCTATTTCAATTTAAAATAGGCTAAAAGTGAAGCCCACGCGAGCACTCATAAACGTTTTAGAGGCGCGTGCACCGTAGTGTTAAAAAAGTTTTAGGCCAAATTGTCATAAGGCTAGCTTTACCCTCATAAGTAAATTTACGACTAACGTAAGTTTTTGATTCATTACTTACAGGAGCGTCGACATTTTTTTTATGTAAATACCTCACAAGATTTCCAGCTGCTCCCTATGGAGCCAGTGAGAGTATGGCATCCCCAATTGGGCTATGTTGTGAGGCGAAAGGTAAGGTAGATGGGGAGAGGAGGGTGGGGAAGTACCTGGCTATTCAGATCTGTTCACCAAACACGGTTAAAGCCATTTCAAGCAACATTTCAATTCTGAATGGTGGTTTCACCAGGGCGATACTGATAGTATCTTCCAATCTGGACCGTGCCTCAAATATACTACATATTATTTTTTAAGTGAATTAATTGTGAAACATCACAATTTTTTTTAATTGATTTGATCCTGCGACCCCTCAACCACGGCGGCCACCAAGTTATGGTAATTAATGCTCACAGAAGTTATTCGGAAGTTTAACTTACGTAAGTTTTCACGGCAACCACTACACGCGTAATTAAGTAAGAATCGCTGCTCCCTTATCAGGCACAAGAGCACCTCTTTTCTGACAGGGTATACATGACCAATGTTGATATTTTGTGAAATATGTACGTATAAATGTGATTCACAATATTACAATACAAACAATTAATAAAAATATGTATGCGTAATTTTATTAGCGGTAAGATGGCTTCCTGCCGACAACGATTTGCTGTTGTCAAATTTACTGCTGTCAACGATTTGTCAATAAAGACAAAAGGGCACAAAGTGTTGGAATCAGGTGGAATAAAGCCTATGTCGCTCGAGAGGAACGTTGCTTTGCGCGGTTTTGTTCTGATAATGGCGGCAATCAATGAAGTTCTTTAATTTTATCCAAATAACAGCTACATGGCAGCAACCGACTTCGAATTCCAATACTAATGTTATAAACAGAAGCATTGAGATTAGAAAGGATTGGACCGATAATTACATAGAAGGGTGCTCATTTTGAGAAAGTTTTTTTCCACCAAAAAATTAAATGACATCTCTTCGGTATTTGGAATCAGAAAAGTTTACGTGGACAGTTCTTATTTGAGTTTTATCTGGTGTTATTTTTATTTTGTTTTCGGGAGATTAAAGGTAATTATCCACTTAACATAATCCGATTTAAGTTAAAATAATAAAAATTCTGAATTTTATAGGAAAAAATCCTACAAAAACAACTTAAATTTTTGACATCTCGCATCGGCGAATTTTAGTACCATTTCTTACGTTTTTTGATAGGTCTAATCGCGTCAATGAGTAAGAAATTATATTGTAACATTTTGTAAAATGCGGTAAGTAAATTTTGGTGTCGTTTACATTGGTAATATGGCCATAAGTCGTTTACGTAAGCGGAAAAACTTACGTATGTAAAGGCAACCTTACACCTACAGAATGCTGAGAGGTAATAAAAGATAAAACGTGTAAAATAAAGTTTTAATAATCAAGTGTCGAACAAATAATTAAACTGGGAATAAAACACAGCCAAAATCCACAGCCTAAATTCATATAATATATTATAATAAAACAAATATAAAACTTATTTCCACTTTAATTTTATTGACCGTAACCGGTTTCAGCTCGTTAAAGCCATCTTCATACTGGTACAAATTATTCTTAGTCTACCAAAGTCTAAGGTTTATATACACAACATACGGGGGAGGGGGGAGAGGGGTGGTGTACGTGGATTTTAATCAATTATATTAATTTCATTCGTTACATTACTTAGACTGCCGAATTTCGAATTATTTTGGTTATTTCAATAGGATAATTACCTTGGGTTTGTAGCCCACTTGAATATTGTTCGGGAAAAACCTTACAAGGAATACGAGTTAATAATGACCTAATTTTATTGTCAAATCGTTATTATTTTTATGATGGGATTTAAAAAAAAAATTATTGCTTTTTGAAGAGATAATGTTTACATTGGCGTAGGAATGGTCATTATAATATTAACTAAATACATATTTTAATTTCGAAATTGTTATGAAAATATAATGGATACAGAAGCGGAGACTTGGCAAATGATTCTAATTGCTTATTCATTACAAATATAGGGTCTATTTTTTTCGTTAATTCATCTAAAAACACTAAAAAAAATACCCACTCAACAAAACCCATAACTTTGTGAAATTTTGGCAACTTGACTTTCAAAGTAAGAGGAAAATTCTGTCTATACCTGACTCTGCCCAAAGCCTGTGAAATTCCGGGGATTTAGCTAGTAAGAAAAATCATATTGATGAATCTTATCAATTCTATACCAACTATTTTAACTCACTAATTGAAACATAATTAATAATGATGATAGTGTTGTGCCTTTCAGCGAATCAATTTGACCAAATGCTGAAAAGGACTGAGAATCGACGTTTTAAAATTCAAATCGTCAAACTTGAAATACTTTTAAGCACCCCAATCTATGAAAGTGCTGTAAAAGATTGCTTGAGATTCAGTCCAATTCTCGATACGATCCATCTCCAGAATCGAGACTGATAGCTTGAGTAGTGTGTGTTGTGTAGTGTGTAGTGTGTTGAGCTCTGCTTGAGGCTCGTGTCCGCCATAAATTACTTGCAACAATGTATCTCGGGATCTTATTAACTCGTCCGAAGAGTTATTGCACAATTAAAGCGAGTGACACGCGGTGCGATACAGGGGCCACTTTTTCTCTTTTTCTCCGCCCGTCCGAGGTAATTATTCGAACGCAACAGCCGACTTTTTAAAGTTGAGTGTTTTGCCGACCTGCGATTCAATGGACGTATTATTAAGACTGTTGAGGAATTCTTACCCTTCAATACTGACTATTTTTTTTAATGTGGATACCGCGTAACTGACCCAATTGCTGCTCCCTGTTCGCCGGAGCTAGTAAAAAGGTAATGCGCGTTTTCAGCTCGCGACAAAATAACCCCGACAAAATATCCTACGGACAAAACATCCCCCCAACAAAATATCTACTAAAACATAACCTAACAAAAAAAATTGGACATAAATAATTCAGACATCCTGCAAACAATAAATTATTTTTCAAAAATAGTAAAATGGGACAAAAATAATACAGATAACAATAATTGATTGTCTTTACAAGATATCTGTATTATTTTTGTCGAATTTTTTTTTGTTGGGTTAGGTTAGGTTAGGTTAGGTTAGGTTAGGTTAGGTTATGTTTTAGTAGATATTTTGTTGGGGGATGTTTTTCCGCAGGATATTTTGTCGGGGGATATTTTGTCGGAGATATTTTGTCGCGGGCTGAATAATTGATTGTCTTTACCCGATGTCTGTAAAAAAAGTTACTTACTTCAAAAGGGACTTAACAGAAGAAGAAGTGGTTGGGTTGTTTTTTTAAATAAAGCACCTTTGAGACATTAAATCCATCGTTTTTATTGTTATGTTTTTAAAGTTACAAGTTACCAACGCATAACTTTTTCCCCACCCAGCGGAAAAAGGTTTAATATACTTTATATTTTCTATGCACGTTTAGTTAGAGAAGTGTTAATTTTTAGCTAGCGTGGCCTTTTTACAGTTAAATTCCTTTGTATATTGGAAGGGAGGAAGTTCAAAAAATGATCACACAATAAGCGACATCTGAAATTACTTGCGCCATCTTTGGCCTAAATTTTTTTTTTTTTTTACATGAGCTCCACACAGGAGGCCCTGAGGAAAATAATTTCCCTCAGGGCCTATGTCATCTTTGGGGATGCTGTGTGGAGGTTTTTTTTTAGGAAAGGAAGGAGAGGAGAGTTCTGGGAAGGAAAAGGGTTTAAGGGGTGGGTAGGATGGGGGTTCAGTATGTCCTGCTCATCCGCCTCCAAGACCTAGACAAACCTCACCCCATGAACCCGGGCACCTCTGCTAAATCACCAAACGTAGCGAACCACTTGGGGTGACCTATGGCAGAGGTGTTGGTTATCCAATAAAGGTTCCCGGGGCGGCGGTACCCATTCCCGCCTCCCAAATTGAAAATCTCCTCCAAAATGAATGAACTTGTTGATAATAATGATCACTATTTATAATCTATAATTGGTTTGAAACTTAACTAGAAAACTATGATTTTTGTCCCATTTTTTTATTAGATTGGGTTAGTTTAGGTTAGGTTAGGTTAGGTTTTAGTAGATATTTTGTTAGGTCGCGGAATCAAAAGTCACGGAACCAGTGAATATGGCGTACTTACAATGTCGTGAGGCCGTTGGTAGCGGAGGTGAAGGAGATGAGTATGGGGAATTACCTGACTAATCAGATCTGACCACCAAACACGGCTAAAGCCATTTCAAGCAATGTTCCGATTCTGAATGGTGGTCCATCACCAGGGTGCTGCTGAGAGTATCTTCCTATCTGGTTCATGCTCGAATGGCGTATGTAGGTATATTGTTTTTATTGAATTCATTGTGAAACTACACGAATTCATTTATTATTATTATTCATTTATTACTCCGTGGTCGAGAGTCATTTCAAAAAACAATGAACAGTAACATTAGTTCCACACAGGAGGCCCTGAAAAAAGAAATTCTCCTCAGTGCCTATGTCATCTTTGAGGATGCTGTGTGGAGGGTATTTTTAGGAAAGGAAGGAGAAGAAGTTCTGGGAAGGAAAATGGTATTAGGCGTGGTTAGGAATCTGGGGGTCAATGTGTCCATGATTTGAAAGACGTATGAATCCACCCCTTCCACTGCACTGCTCTTCGATGTTCCGAGAGAGTACGGCTGGATAAGTCACTCAACCGTTCTCTCCCGATCCGGCCTGCCATGCAGGCGGTGGGCAGACGCATCCGCCACCAAGACCCGGACATACCTAACCCCATGAACCCGGGCACCCCCGATAACTGTACAGGGCGGTTCCGATGAGAAAGACTAATTGTTCTACGTACCAGCATTTTTAAATAATAACCTAATATCGGTTTTATTTCAATCAAACTTTGCTTTGATACATACCTATATTAATAATAATAATCTTTATTCCAGGTTGTGGGGAGGATAGTGCAATCCCACACGTCCCATATAGCTATACATATTTATATATTTACACAGTAAAGAAATAAGAACATAAATAGAAAATAAAAATAAAAAATAGTAATTAAAATTAATAATAACAAAAATAAATAATCAATTATTATGCAGGGCCTGATCTTGAGTGCGCTCGGGCCCATCGCTCACTCAGGAGTGGAGCTTGGTGCTGGAAAAAAAATGGTAAAAAATGCTCAAACGCTATTAAAATTATGTACTTTTTGTAATTATTTTTTGATCATAAGTATTTATAACTTTTCAATAAGGTCTAAGCAAAATAAGAATGTAAAGAAAAACTGATATAATGTTATTTTGTACGACCTTAAATAAATAGACAAACTGTAGTATTTTCATCACAAAACACGTGCATGGATCTTTTTTTTAAAGATTTTATTTTAACTAAATTTAAAATTCTGAAAAGTAGTTTTCCTAGATAATTAATTTATTTATTTTACTGCACAATTATGTGATTTGAAATGTGTATTGTATAATACAAAATTTTGTTTTAAAATTTAACAAATCTGCCAATGACCTACGGTGTAACCTTATTATACTAAGCAAACATTGTTTCTCATTTAAAACGTGCCTTTACTAGATAAAAGAACAATCTTTCGAAATCGATTTATTCTTTTTTGCGGAAAAAAATCAATAGGGTCTAGAATTTTATCTAAAAACTAGCTGGTCCCGGCATGCGTTACTATGCCATTTAATAAAGAAATTGTTTCTCCCTGAGTGTCCTTTCCCATTCGTCCCGTTCCCCTTCCGCCTCCCGTTTTTTTCTCCCGTTCCCACTCCGTCACCTCCACCTTCCCTCTCCCCACTCCACTCCCCACCCCCTTCCCCTGTCCCGCGAACCCCCCTCCCGAGTTCCCCTCCCCCCTCACACGTCCCCTTCCCCTCCCGCGTTCCCCTTCTACCTTCCCCGCCTTCCCTCTTCCCTTTCCCGCTCCCTCGTCCCGCCAACCCTCCTCCCGCGTTTAATATATTCAATCCCAGTACATTCAGTTTTTAAACAGCCCGCGTGCCACCTTTTACAATTTTTATTCAAATTTCCATTTTTCATGCATATTAAATTTGGTACCTAACATAGGTACCTATTTAAAATATCTAAAATTCTTGATTCGATTCAAATTATTAGGGTATCTAGTACCTACTTTAAATAAATTTATCAACTTAAGAATTTTCAAAAATAGAATCCTGATTTAACAATCATTGTTTTGCAAAATGTCATTCTCAAACACGCGAACTGTCAAACTTGCGGTATCGTTAGGTTTTCTGAAATTATCCAATTTTCTGGGCAATTTTCTTAATTTTTCTCTCCGTAAGAACTAAGAACCATCCTCGTACTTCAAGGAATATTCTAAAAAAAGAATTAGCGAAATCGGTTCAGCTGCTCTCGAGATTTGCGCTTAGCAACACATTTAGCGATTCATTTTTATATATAAGAAAGATGACATATTTCCGGTTGTATCTGGTTATTCCCTCTCGACGTACAGCCGTACAGAACTATTCCACACGCTTAATTTCAAGACAAATGCAGCAAGTAATTCGCCAATTGACCGTGTTCTCCATACGTTTAATATTATTTGCCTAAATACTAACATCGATATTTTCTCCGATTCACTGCCCAAATTTAAAAAGAGCATCATATCAATAATATAAACTGTTCAATGCGCATCCATATCCCTTCACACATCACCACTTCTCACATCTACAAACATACTCACACATACACACACACCCATGGGCGGATTTAGGGGGGGGCACGGGGGCACGTGCCCCCCCCTAAATGTACCTGGCTATTCAGATATAGTCTTCAAACCCGGCTAAAGCCATTTCAAGTAACGTTACAATTCTGAATGAATACTGACGAATAGCAAAATACGACGTACTTATATGTGCAATATCTATTTAGGATTTAGGAGGCGGATATTTTTACCGCCGCCCCGGGAACTATTTATTGGATAACCAACACCCCTGCCATAGTCCCATCCCAAGTGGTTTGCTACGTTTGGTGACCGTGTTTAGGGATGACGTTTGGCCGGATCAGAAGAGACCGGTTAAGGGAGACATTTTAATCTCTCCAGCCTCTCGACCCATCGCCTTGCACTGCAGTGTGGAAAATTTACCTGGCTATACAGATCTAGTCACCATACACGGCAAAAGTCATTTTAAATAACGTTGCAATTCTGAATGAATACTGACGAATACCAAAAATATATCTGGTAAGCCAGTTAAATTTTCCACATTTTCTTCCACTCCCTACAACCTTCAGCATCCCACCATACCAAAATTGGGGATGGCTCGAGACGGTTGGGAGCAGTTGGGAGTGTTATATTCAGATATAAAAGTTATATTACATGCAAGTAGGAATCTTTAGCGTTTTTTTGCTGAGCCGACTGCGCGTATAAGTATGTCGTATTTTGTGATTGCCGCATGCTACTTCGGAGAGTCGAAATAATTAGTAAAAATATTTTTACAACGGATTTTCACTCAAGATGCCTTCAGATATCAGTATATCGACTTTGATTGTACGGCCGTATATCCTTTTTGCATACTTACTTGAAGAAAACATCTTCTAAACTTTCGGCCGGATCAAATGTCGCCAGACCAATTGTCGCCGGACCAAATGTCAGCCGGACGAACTGTGGCCGGACCAAATGTCGCCGGACCAACTGTCATGGAACCGCCGCAAATATACCACTATTATTTTAAATGACTTAATTGTGAAATAACACAAGTTAATCAAATAAATTTTATTTACGCACGCCAGGATTCGATTTCGCGACCTTCGTATTGCGAGTCAAGAGCCTTACCCCTGGACTACGAAGGCCGTCAAAGAGGCGTTGGTTATCCATGAATAAATGGTTCCCAGAGTGGTGGTACCCACACCCGCCTACGTATAATTAGGGGAATCCTTGGCAGCATTTACTGCAATAAATTAATTACGTATCCGATAATCCGCCCCTGACTATTGCAACTGCCATCCGTGCAGCAGGTTTTATTCGCAATCTGCTTTTTCTATCCTTATCAGTGATCCACCAACATACATCGGATGTGTTTCATGCTTCGACCAAATATATCCACTTGGTCGAAGGTTTCATGTCCTCTATATGGAGCAAGGATTTCGCATCAGCGGTACAAGGGAGCCTATCTGAACTCTGCACTGAATCGCCTATCTATCAAGAGAGACTTTATATTTAAAGGTACCTAAGTATGTTTCAAGAATGCCGGTGAAACCTCCGAGTTGTTCCTGCGCCTTGTAACTTGTAACACCCTCTTGCGGTCGTACTTATGAGGTGGGTATGAAAGAAAAGGAAATGTGCATTACGTGCAATTACCCAAGTTACGATTGTACAGGGCGATCCCGAAAACGGTAACGTGACGAAAATACATAAGGGTGAATTTCGCGTACCAAAATTAATTACAGTGCCATAATTACATACGGACGAATTTACGCATAAAATAAATTACACATAGAGAGAATTATGCATACAATAAATTAAACATAGAGAGAATTATACATTTGCCATAAAATAATTAGTGACGACCGAAGGTTCGGTTTTGGTTTCGGTTTCGGCAAGTTTCGGCAATAAAATCTAATGCAGATGCCGAAACCGAAAACGAAACTTTTTTAGACATGTTAAAAATCGATTGTTTACTGTTATTTGTCTTATTTTTTACACTTATTCAGACAGTTAACTTGTGTTAAATTAAATAAATAAAAAAACAATAATTGAAGTTTAAGTATGTGAATTTTTTTTTTCTATATTACCTTTATAAAACAAACAAAATGTATAAAAAAATAATCAAACATGTTAACTACTTCTTGAAACTTCTCGTTTGGCTGACTTCGGGTGAGTTCGTGGCTCGTATGTCACCCGCCATCATCAGCAAAATACTCAATTAATGAAGTCCTTCTTTAAGTGTTGATTTTTGACAAATGTTTGTTCCAAGAACTAGTTAACATGTTTGTTAATTTTGATTTGTTTTGTAGCAGTAATATCAAAAAAAAATTACGTACTTCAATTATTGTTTTTTATTTCATTTTAACACGTATGAAAAGAATTTTGTGACTGTAAACGCAATAAAAATCAAAATACTCAATTAATGAGGTCCTTCTTTTATAATTTAAGTGTTGATAATTGACAAATTTTTGTTCCAAGAAGTAGTTAACATGTTTTGTTATTTTTTTATAAATTTTGTTTGTTTTATAGAAGTAATATAAAAAATATATTATTTTTTCACATACTTCAATTATTGTTTTTTTTTTTATTATTTAATTTATCACGTGTTAACTATCTAATAAGTGTAAAAAATAAGCCAAATAAAGTAAACAATTGATTTTTAACATGTCTAAAAAAGTTTCGGCTTCAGCCGAAACTGAGACAGACACCGAAAGATTGGGTCTCTGTTTCTGTTTCGGTGGAAAATCCTGTTTCGGTCGGACACTAAAAATAATACATATAGAGAATTACACTTAAAATAAATTACGCGTACCTACTCATAAAACGAATTACGCGTAGAGACAACACTTAGTTAAATTCCACGCGTTAAAAAAATCTAACCTAACTTTTTCGTTTTTCAGCACAGACTCAAGATGCAAAATATTAAGCCGTTTATTTATTTTTATTTATTTATTTATTTTATTGGTTATAAAATACATTCAGTATAAGGAAGCTTTGACTGTCCAACTAGGAAAGTCTCCCGTTCTACGACAGTCAAATTGACATATTCATATTAGGTTAGTAGGTACATTATCATTCACAAAGTATTGATTAAAGTTAAGTTTCACAATTTGCATTTACATAGGACAGTCAAATTGACATATTCATATTAGGTTGGTAGGTACATTATCATTCATAAAGTATTCACTAAAGTTAAGTTTCACAATTTGCATTTACACAGGACAGTCAAATTGACATATTCATATTAGGTTGGTAGGTACATTATCATTCATAGAGTATTCATTAAAGTTAAGTTTCACAATTTACATTTATATAGGACAGTCAAATAGGACAGTCAAATTGACATATTCATATTAGGTTGGTAGGTACATTATCATTCATCAAGTATTCATTAAAGTTAAGTTTCACAATTTGCATTTACATATGACAGTCAAATTGACTTATTCATATTAGGTTGGTAGGTACATTATCATTCATAGAGTATTAAGTAAAGGTAAGCTTCACAATTTGCATTTACATAGGACAGTCAAATAGGACAGTCAAATTGACATATTCATATTAGGTTGGTAGGTACATTATCATTCATAAAGTATTCATTAAAGTTAAGCTTCACAATTTGCATTTACATAATTATACAGTGGAGTAATAGGTTCTAGAATCAATTAATTAACAAGAAAAAATGTATTAAAAAAACAGTAAGTAAAAGAAAAATAAAAGAAAAGAAAAATTTTGGAAACAAAAGAAATATATAAGGTGCTCGTAATACATAATTATCAAATAACATTTTTTAACAAATAACTACGTTATGGTCGTAGTTATATTAAAACCGTTATAGTGCCATGCTTATTTTGCAATATATAAGTGGTTTCAAATCAAACTGGGTCAATATTACATCAGGAGTTCCACAAGGATCAATTTTGGGTCCTCTCCTGTTTAATATCTATATTAATGACATTACAAGTTTTTTCGTGATAAGTATAAATTTTAAGTAGATGTGTCACATCTACCGGATCTGCCCTGATGATGGACACTGCAACGATGTCCGAAACGTTGGCTAAAGAAGGAGGTAGCGCATCACGGCATATCACCCCTAAAACAAATAACAAAAATGCTTTTGGCCGTGAAAATCTTAAAACTTATCTCACATTACAAGTTGTTTTAAACACTGCAAGGCAATATTATGTGCAGACGATATGAACCTATACCTTCCGATCCATTCCGTTCGATGATATCACGTGCTGCTTAAAAATACAGGAGGACCTTAATAATCTCAGCGAATATTGCAAAATTAACTGCTTGTGCCTAAATATAGATAAATGTTACTCAATATCGTTTACAAGAAATAGGACCAAAATAATATTTAATTATTCAATAAACGATGTCGATATTCAAAGAAAAGAATCAGTTCGGGACCTGGGTATTACCTTAGATTCCAAACTTACATTCGAATTACATATTAATAATATTGTCACTAAAGCCACCCAAATGTTAGGATTTATACTACGAACATCAAAACTATTTTATTATCTCGATACATTTATTTTGCTATATTATACCTATGTTCGTCCGCACCTAGAACACGCCTCACAAATTTGGAATCCAAGATACATAACATATGTTCATAGAATAGAACGTGTTCAGGAAAAATTTCTCTCCTTCTTAAATTTTCGGTCATTTTATGCATTCCAATCAAATGAAGATATCCGTCGATTCTTTAAAATCCCGAAATTAAATTGTAGGAGAATTATTTCTGATCAATTGTTATTGTATAGAATCCTAAATAATACGATATCTTCCCCGTATCCTTTACAAAAAATAGATATTAGAGTTCCTGGTCGTAATGGCAGAAACGTATCCCTTTTTTATAACAGCCGCTCCAACACCAACTACTTACAAAATGAATTCATACATCGAGCCTGCCACTATCATAACACACACCTCACATACACAGACATCTTCAATATAACTTTCAACAAATTCAAAGCAACACTATTAGATAAATGTAATGCATCACAACATACCACTAAACATCCATATATATTTATTGTATTATTTATCAGATTTCTTTTCCTAATTTGCAATATATTTACATGTTCCCTAATTAAATACATATCATCCTTATACTCCTATAAGATCATAAGTTTACCCTTTATTGTGGTTTTCTATATTCTTATCATGCATATTTAAGTATTTAGCTTCTCTTAACTATTTTATTTTCTTAGTTTTTCTTTATGTTTTTCTTGTCTAAACTAAAAAAAAAAAAAAAAAATTATCAGCGAAAACATTTTTTTAAGCTTACTGTTTTATTTTAGCACTCTTTTTTATGTATCTTTGTAAAGCTGTTTGTTTTCCAAATAAAGATATTATTATATTATTATTATTATTAATTATAGATAAAAAGCATGGTGTTAAATAAAAATGCAATAACTTGGACAAATATCAATTTTTCTGCAATTGCAATTGGATTTCGTAGGATTCGATCCTCCGTTCGCTGTGTCTGTTTCTCGGGCCGCTGAGACTTGTGAGGCGCTTTGGACTGCGCTATCGAAGGCCCCCGCCAAAGCGCGAATTTACCGCATTATATTAGAACCAAGTATTTGTGTAGAACTGAATTGTGACGCATTTCCGTTTCATCTGAATTTCAAATCGCTAACGGGGCTAAAGAAGTTTCACTTCAAAAATATGAAATGTAAAAATATGTCACTTCACAAAGTCCATGTAACCACATTTTACAGAAAGCGCATACGAGGTTGGAACTGGTGCATTGCGATGTGCAATAATGTCACTTCCGTCGTCACTGCATCCATTTATCGGAACAAAGGTCTCGTCGTCCGTTGTGTCGTTGTCATTTGATAGATCCCAATCGTCAGCAATAGAACTAACTTTCGACATGGTGAAAAATATGGATTCCCTTTAGGGTGTATTAATTTAAAGGGATAAATAATAAAAACGGTTATCAAGACACCATCAAGACAACCGCAATATACCTCGCTCAATTTGAACACGTGCTCTCCCGAGCACCAAAAACGCTCGCTGAATATTGCAATGATATATCGCTGGATAGCACTATAACGATTAAAAACTTATTCTTCGAAGTGCGTAATTCCAGTATGTGTAATTTAGTATGTGTAATTCTCTACATGTGTGTAATTGGTTTTCGAAATGCACGCTGGATTATTTGATCGCTGGGTTCATTTGATGTAGGCTATAAAAATGATCATTTACGACAATTAACAAATAACTCTTTAAATATAATATCCCAAAATATTAGAAGCATTCGCAAGAACTTAGACAGTTTTACAATTCTTTTACAAGACCTCGACTCCCGCTTTGATATAATAATTTTAAGTGAATGCTGGATAGATGACTCTTACACCGATATCTACTTACCTGGATATTCGACATTTCATACTACTACTAAAATCAACCAAAATGATGGGATAGTTATCTTCGTAACAGAATCGCTGAATCCCTTTATCTCTGAAATAAATTTAACGGAAGCAAATTGCATAAAAATATCACTTGGATCTGATTTATCTGTATTTGCGATTTATAGACCTCCGTGCTTTAAAAATCTTACACCTTTCCTAAATTCTCTACAAAAACTTCTGAATGATAACACAAATACCCAACAACTCATCTTAGCGGGTGATCTGAACATAAACATTTTGAATTGCAATCCTCAAACTAACGAATATCTAAGTCTTTTAAGTCATTATGGCCTTAAATCAACTATTAATTCTACCACAAGAATAAGCCTTGAGTCCAAGTCTTGCATTGATCACATTTTTGCTAAAACCAAGAAAATAACCATCTCATCCATTATTCACACAACGGTCACCGATCACTACACTACTTCACTCGGCATTAGATCGAACTGCAAAAATAAAACGGAAATGCCTACAAACACCACACAACACGTCATAGACTTCAAATCACTTAGGGCAGAAATTAGTCATGAATCCTGGACTTCAACACTAAAAGAAAAAGACCCGAACAAAGCTCTAAATGCTTTCCTAATAACTATGGAAAAGTACACTAACAAGCACACTACAATAAAAACACATAAAAACAAAGCTCACAAAACATTGCAAATTAAACCATGGATCACTGCAGGGCTAGTAAAGAGTATTCACAAACGAAACGCAATGCACATGAGAGTACATAAAAACCCACATGACGGTAAACTTAATCATGACTACTTATTATATAGAAATCTATGTAACAAATTAATTAAGCAGGCCAAATACAAATTTTATAGGAACGCAATTGAAAATGCCAGAACGGATCCAAAAAAAACTTGGAAAGTCATTAATGAAGCAGCATATTTAAAACCCAAGAAGAATAATAATATCAAGAAACTGTCAATTAACGGAGAAATCCTTGAAACTAAGAACGAACCATTTAAACTAGCTAATTATATCAATTCTCATTTTTCCAACGTAGGCCTAAATCTAGCAAGCAAAATCCTCAACAATCACCACACTGCAAAAAAACTTTCATCTAAACACAGCCCTACCAAGCAACCATTACACTCTTTTAATATATATAAACTCAATAAAACAGAAATTTCCGACTTTATTTTATCTCTCAAACCACATTGCGCTCCGGGCCCGGACAAAATCTCAAACCAAATTCTGATTAATCTGCGAGAATTTATTGTTATACCTCTTCTACACATTTTCAATCAAAGCTTTAGCCAAGGGATTTTCCCGGATAAACTAAAAATTGCCATTATAACTCCAATTCACAAGTCAGGGGACAAATCTCTCATATATAACTACAGACCTATCTCACTATTAAATTCTTTATCGAAAGTTTTGGAAAAAGCAATGAAAAAAAGGCTAATATCCTACCTCGATAAACACAACTTACTCTCAGATTGTCAATTCGGTTTTCGAGCTAAAATGAGCACAGAACAGGCTATTTCCGAATTAACTGATTACATTGTCAAAAATACAGATGTAGGATCCAAAGTCATCGGAGTTTTTCTAGATCTGGCTAAGGCTTTTGATACTATCTCTCATGACATTCTGTACGAAAAATTTAAAAATAATGGTATCAACGGTCCGCCGCTCGAATGGTTTATTAGCTATACTAAAAATAGGAAACAAATAGTTCAACTTAATAAATGCTACAGTAATCCGGAAGAAATCAAGTATGGCGTCCCTCAAGGTAGTGTACTTGGTCCCCTTCTATTTCTCATTTACATAAATGAACTTACCGATATTAATATGGCATCTATCGACTACAAGGTAATCAGTTACGCAGATGACACGGTAATTCTATTCAAAGCACCGAGTTGGGAAAAGGCCTTCAAAAGTGCGGAAACTGGTATGCTAGAAATAAAAAATTGGCTGGACGAAAATCTTCTTACCTTAAACATCTCCAAAACAAAATACTTAACATTCAGCAAAACCACTACCGGGCAACCAAAAATCACTCCGCCTTTATACCTACACCCTGATATTACCTCAAATCCCTCAAACCACAACTGCGAAAAAATAGAACATACTGATAATATCAAGTATCTAGGCTTAACAGTGGATTGTAAATTAAACTGGGAACTTCATATTAACTTACTAACTAAAAAAATCCGTAAACTAACATTTATTTTCAAAACTATTAGAAACATTATGCCACTAAAACAATTAAAAAATGTTTACTACGCTCTTTGTCAAAGCCTCCTAACTTATGGAACTTCTGCTTGGGGGGGAGCTGCCGACAAGTACATTAAACCGCTTAACACAATTCATAAAACATTAATTAGGATCATGTTCAAAAAACCTTATCTTCACCCGACGGAAAACATACTTATTACTAATAACATACTAGATATCAGGAAGCTGTTCATTAAAAAGATCATACAAATAAACTGCGTAAATTCCTCTCCATGCCACATAACTCACCCGAAAAACACAAGAGCTAAATCGTGTAACCTACTTCTAGTGCCTAAAACTAAATCAACTTTTGCCCAAAAACACGAATCTTACCTCGCACCTCACATTTTCAACACCTTCCTAAAAGAAACCACCTACTGTACCACAAAAAACAACCTAAACTGGTTATACAAACATTTCAATACATGGTTACTACACAAAAAAAGGGCAAGCATCACCAAGTTATTAGTAATCTCATCTTAGTCTTTAATCCTCACTCTTTATTTACTTATATGTGTTGGTTACTTATAGAAATTGTATCTTAATTATTAATACTGCTTTTGTATTACGAATGCTTTTATTATTAATACTGCTTTTGTTTTGCGATAGTTTATATTATCATTACCTCATATGTATATTATTTTGTTGAAATCTTATAGTTCTAGATTTAGACGCTAGCATTACTATGTGTACTTGATGAATTTTTGGTTTTATGGAAATTTGTCAATTCCTTGATAACTGTATTTCAACTCCCAATAATTCTTATTTGATTATATGTATTTAGGTTTTAATTTGTATCTATGAGTTTGATTATGTACACGTATGCGAATACCTGTGTGTAAGTATGTGCGCATATGCGTGTATGTGTGTATGAACATAATTGTGTATATGCATGTATATATATGTAAATGTATATGTGTCTAAGTTTATGTATATATATATATATGTACCCGCCTCGGAACAGACTTAGTCTAGTGAGGCGGGCTACTAACTTGTGTGTATATGATTATTATTACAATAAACGACCGGGTTGCCGGCAAAAATTAAAAAAAAAAATAAATTCAAATTTACGTCACCATACTTGAATTATTGGGTGCCGCTTGCAACCAGTAAGTCGAACGGTGAGCAAGTTGTGGGTGCTTTTAACGGGCGAGGAATTGATCTGACAACGGATGTTGTATAAATCCTTCAAAATAAAATGAAAAGTGTCTGGAGCACCCTGTGTGTAGGAAGTAGCCGAGCGTGTCTGCGCACTGCGCAGTTAGCATGCGCAGTAGACGGGAGAATCCGTCCGGCGGATAATCGCCCTACATGGCCCGCCGGCATCACCGCATACCTGTTACCTGCTACTCGTACATGCGCACCGCTCACTGCGCACCCACTGCTATTGCCGACTGCTCTGAAGGGTTAACTCACAACAAAAACTCTGCACTCGCAAACCTGGAGGTAAGTGTTGCGTCACCTAGCCAGGGCTTATTATGACTCTTTTGTCTTATTTTACATTAACCATCTTTGAAAATGCTGTCTGGAGAATATTTTTAAGGAAACGAAGTACAGTAAGTTCTGGGAAGGAAAAAGGTATGAGGGGTGGGTAGGAATCTAGGTGTCAGTGTGTCCAGGAGTGACGGACGTATGAATACATCCCTTCCGCTGCGCTGCAAGACGACGCCGCGACGGGTCGAGAGAGACCAGCTGGAGAGGTCAAAGGGTCTCCCCAAACCGACCCGCCACGGAGCTGGTAGTCAGCCTCATCCGCCACCAAGACCTGGACACACCGCGTCCTTTGAACCCGGGCACCTCTCCTAAGTCACCAAACTTAGCGAATCAACTTGGGGTGACCTATGGCAGAGGTGTTGGTCATCCAATAAATGGTTCCCGCCTCCCAAATTGAAGATAGACATAATAAAAATCCAACGAAGTGTGAAATATTTTCCGATTTGGAAGAAGGATTTTTCCACCATTTTCATATTTAAGTAAGACCTTTAAACTCCTAGGCCCCATACAAGCAAATTAAACTAATTATAAAAAACAGAGTGTGCAATTCACACGCGGTAGAAGTGAAACTTTCAGAAAACTAAGAGAGGGGAGGTCACCGCACAAAGAGTTAGTCTATCTCATTCTCTCGCAGGGTAAATCCTATAGATGTGGGTATGTTTTTGTCCCTTTTTAGTGTCACTATTTTTCGTTTCATCGAGTTTCAAATCTCAATGGTGCTAAAGAAATTTTCACTTCAATAACGGTGGTGGAAAGGAAGAATGGCTAACGAGCCACTTTTTTCCAGCTGTATTGTTTCCACTGTCGTTATTGAAGTGAAAACTTCGGTAAAAAAAATACCGTAAACCAGGGTTTCTTTGTCCCTAGGAGGCTACTTGCATACACAGCAAAGATAAATGCTACTTTAGTAATGACCGAAATCTTCGACCAAGTATATCTAGACAGGGCGTGTAGGTCTTAAAAATGACACCGGAACCAAAAATATTGGTTTACGAAAACATTTATCAAAAAGAAAGACTATTATCTCACAGTCAAAAGATCGCAAGAAGCATTGATTTGTACCTTTAGTTGGTCTGCATGGAGCTAATTTATTTTTCAGCAAGTTCGCGGTAACGGAATTACTAGCTTTGTAAAGATCATTTTTAAAATACAAATTTCAGGCAGTTAGAAATATTTTAGGTATGGGCTATCGCGGACTTTATATTAACAATTTAATCAGTTACATGAATATCTAAAAAAATATGTACATTACATATGAATTCGAGGCAGCGTTTCGAGAAAAGTAACATTTGATAAAAAAAAAATTAATTTCTTCCGAGTAAAATAACTACGTCACGCAAGAGATGCAACGGAATTCGATGGGTTCGTGTTATGAAATTTCTCGTAGGTGGTGTCACTTTAGGATTGGAATTGGGTATGGGAGGGCTAATCTATAGTTAATTATATCGATGACCGAAATTGATAGATGTCTCTACTCTGCATCTTTTCAGAATTTATAATTATTTATTCAGGAATATAGGTAATAAGCACATAATAGCTTGACAAACGGAGTCTACAAATGGTCGATTTCAGCACAGCAAAGTAGTTTTAATTTATTTTGTGAATATTTTTATAAGAAAGAAAAAAACAAATCGAGGGAAACTGTCACAAATAACCTTAACCATAAATTGTATATTTTTTTTTAATAATAATAAGTGTGTTTATTTCTACCGAACAGAGCGGTGAGTGCAATACTTTGTTAGCCATATAAAAGTGTACTGAGTTATATGATGTGGTAGATCTCTATCCCACATAGGGAATAAGGGAACCCGTTTTTACCTAAAGGGCGTGCTTTTGAAGATATAAGGGCTGAAAGTTCTGAGAAGACTAGAAATTTAAAGAAGCCTAAAAATTTCCGGAAACTTCAAGAAGATTTGATAAAACCCTGGAAAGTTCTGGAAGGAGTGGCGTAGTATGTCGGTGGGTCTAGAATGTTCCGAAAAGTCCTAGAATGCTCGATAAAGCTGTATAAAATTCTGTAAGGAGTGGCGGAGTATGTCGGTGAGTCTAGAAGGTTCCGGAAAGTTTCATAAGGTTCGATAAAGCTGTAAAAAGTTCTAGAAGGAGTGGCGGAATATGTCGGTGGATCTAGAAGGTTCTGGAAAGAAGGTTCGACAAAGTTGTAGAAAGTTCTGGAAGGGGTGGCGGAGTATGTCGCCGAGTCTAGAAGGTTCCGCAAAGTTCTATAAGGTTCGATAAAGCTGTAAAAAGTTCTGAAAGGAGTGGCCGAGTTCGTCGGTGAGTCTAAAAGATTCGATAAAGCTGTAGAAAGTTCTTGAAGGAGTGGCGGAGTATGTAGGTGAGTTTAGAAGGTTACGAAATGTTCTAGAAATTTCGATAAAGTTGTAGAAAGTTCTGAAAGGAGTGGCGGAGTACGACGGTGATTCTAGAAGCTTCCGGAGTCCTAGACGGTTCGATAAAGCTGTAGAAAGTTCTGCAAGGAGTGGCGGAGTACGTCGGTGAGTCTAGAAGGTTTCTTTTAAAGTTCTAGAAGGTTCGATAAAGCTGTGTAAAGTTCAGGGAGGTTTCAGTTTCAGGTTCAGTTTCGGGGAGGAGTGGCGGAGTATGTTGGTGAGTCTAGAAGGTTATGAAAAGTTCTAGAAGGTTTGTTAAGCTGTACAAAGTTCTGGAAGGAGTGACGGAGTATTTCGGTGAGTCTAGAAGGTTCGGGAAAGTTCTAAAGGTTTGAGAAAGCTGTAGAAAATTGTGGCAGGAGTGCGGAGTACGGTGGTGAGTCTAGAAGGTTCTGGAAGGTTCAATAAGGTTAGATAAAGCTGTAAAAAGTTCTAGAAGAAGTGGCGGGGTACGTCGGTGAGTTTAGAAGGTTCCAGTCGGAAAGTTCTAGAAGGCTTGATAAAGCTCTAGAAAGTTCTGGAAAGAGTGATGGAGTACGTCGGTGAGTTTAGAAGGTCCCCATGAAATTTCTAGAACAGTTCAAAACGTTCCAGAGTGTTCTTGAGCATTCCACCACGTTCCATAACATCCCGGAATATTCTGCAATGTTGTGGAATATTCGGGAATAGGATGGAACGTTCAGGAACATACCGGAACATCCCAGATCATTGTGGAACTTTCCAGAAAACTCCTGAATGTTGTGAAATGATCTGGAACATTATCCTGGAACATTCTATTCTAGTCTTATTTGTATGGGGCTACCCATATGGATTATATAAAGCAAGATCCGTCGTGGATTTGAACGTCAATTCAATCTCACATCAACTCCCTTGGCGAAGCCGGACACCCCAGTCAGAGTATTTCAGAGCATTCCACAACGTTCCAGAACATCCCGGAACATTCTGGAAAATTGTGGAATTTTGGGGAATAGGGAATCGGGGACATCAATGTGAAACATTTCAGAACACTCTCGAATGTTGTCCTGAGCGAAGCCGGGCAACCCAGCTAGTAGAATATAAAAGATAATTAATCACTGTTTAAAATTTATTTGTAATTTATGTATCTTTTTGTGACTAATAAAAAAAATAAAAAATTTAAATTAAATACAATAATAAGTAATAAGCATATTTAGTACTTGTATACTACGGAGGCTTTAAGTGGATTATCCGTGTTTGGTGTAGGGGCGCGCCCTGCACTGGGCCAAGGCCTGGACGAGAGTATTTTCCGATCTTCGGTAGCGCTGACTCTTCCCGGCTATTCTGTGACGCATCAAAGCAGCGAACTCATGTACCCTTCCTTCTGCGAACATCTGCGAGGGACTGCATCGCCAAGGTAGGCCGAACAGCGCCTTACATGCGTGGTTGTTGATATTCTAAGAAAACTGTGAGTGGGGCAAAATTACAAAATGCAGATCCTATTAGTCCCAAACTTTCTAATTAAGGGCCCGCAACCCGGATTTGTACCGATTTATTACATATTTTCCTTAAACACGGTAAGTTTTAAAGCTCTTAAAAAATATATGTTATTCTTGAAGATAATATCTAGACTTTACCCGCGCCGAAACGCAAATTATATAAAATTCCCTCGATATAAGAAAATCGCTAAGTATGCTCCAAAAATTATTATTAACACGTTTGTTTCAGTTATTTTACAAGTTATATGTATGAAAAAATTCACAGTGTTTCTTTAAATGCTGTTTAAGATATTGCCCGCGAGATTTTTGCTCTATTTTAAACGAGTCGTGTTTTATTAAACATTTTCGCAATTTTCGCATCGATTTTGTCGCTGTAAATGTTAGCGCTCTCCTCTAATATTCGTAATTTCGTATCTCTCCATCTTCTTCTTTTCGGGCCCGGTTGCAGAGCTTTAAGGAAATATAATAATGAATCAGGAAAAAACGTTATATTTTGGCCAAAGAAATCCTGGTGTAAGGTATTTCAAAATGTTTCATTTTCAAAATAAATAAGTATCTAAAAGTCGATCGGGAATCGGGACACCAGCACATACACAAAAAACTTAAATGGATAATTCTAACAAGTGTGACACGTACCGATTGTGATAATTTTCAGCAAAAGTAAGGAAAAATTTAGATTTCTTTGAGCTCACTCACACTAACTTGACTCACAATCCGAAGGTCGCAGGATCGAATCTCGGCGCGCCAATAAATTTTATTTGATTAATTTGTGTTATTTCACAATTAATTAATTTAAAAATAATACGTAGGTAGTAGGTATATTTGCAGCACGTTCCAGGGTGAAAGAATCAGTATCGCCCTTGTCTAAGACCACCATTCAGAATTGAAACGTTGCTTGAAATGGCTTAGCCGAGTTTTGTGACCAGATCTGAATAGCCAAGTACTTCCCCACCTTCCTCTTCTCCATTTTCTTCCCCTCCCCACTACCTTCAGCCTCGCAATATACCCCAATTGGGGGTGCCATAGTCTGAATGGCTCCAGACGGATGCATCTGGGACTCTTGTGAGGTTTACATATAAAAAATATAAAAACAGTAAAATCTTTTAGAACTCTTTTTTTTTCAGGTGGCACCGAGTAAAACAATTTCCCTAGGGGCCTATGTCATCTTTGAGGATGCTGTGTGGAGGGTTTTTTAAGGGAAAGGAAGGAGAATAAGATATGGGAAGGAAAAATGTATGAGGGGTGGGTGGGAATCTGGGGGTCAGTGTGACCAGGAGTGACGGACGTATAAATCTATACCTACCTCGCACTGTGGTGCAAGGCGAAGGGTCGGGAGAATCTAGCTGGAGAGGTCAAGAGGCCTCCCTCAATCAGTCTCCTCCGATCCAGCCCTCCACGCAGTGGTTGGGCAAACCTATCCACCACCAAGACCTAGACAAACCGCATCCCATGAACCCGGGCACCCCTGCTAAGTCACCAAACGTAGCGAACCACAAAGGGTGACCTGTGGCAGGGGTTTTGGTTGTCCAATAAATGGTTCCCGGGGCGGCGGTACCCATACCCGCCTCCCAAATTGTATACAATCGGTATATAAATCCAATAAAATATAAGAGAAGAATAGAGTTTTATAATTAAAGAATTATTTTAGAACCAAGTTCTCCACCTCACATTAATCACAAAATAATATTGGCGCAGCCGGGAGGATTCAGAATTATTCTATAATTTTACATCTTTACTGAGTAAAAAAAACAACATCCGTTAAATGTTTAAGATTCCTGAGCGTTCTCTATTAATTGACAATTATGTACGTACCATCACTAGGTATATGGGGTTTAAAAAACTTTTTTTTAAATAATCCATTTTGCCATGGTGGCTGGTGTCTATCACGGATCATGGCGACTCCACCGACCGCAAAGTTATCCATGTCAAGATGATAATTTCAGATACTAGATTTAAATTATGAAGTCATGTTGTCTGCCAGTCTTAGGTAGTAGTAAAGGTGCTTTCTTCGTAGAATGTTAGGACAGGCGAGATCGTTGGACCGTTTACAATGAGCAGACAGACTGCAGACTCTAGACTGCCGAGTGCAGAAGCATAGATATCCACTTAACCAGTAGGTACATATACGCCATGCACTGCAGACATCCCGTATACCGAGAAGCAAGCTAGCCAGCCGTTCATCGGCCAACACAACGGAGGGTCATGGAAAATGTAATAAGTCATACCAGAAGCCAATATCCTCGGGAGAGTTTAGATTTTTGCGTGTATCAGCTACCATAAACTTTTTATGTTAAAGGAAAATGTCTACTGTGATTTCTGATGTGCAGATTTCTGTTAGTATGAAAGATCTTTGTAAGTCTACAATATATAATCTTTCGTGTCTAGGATGGACGGTGTATCTATGGAAAATGAGTTAATGATGAATGTAAGTGAGTCTAAAATCATGGTTTTTGAAAGAGAGAGTTCGAAAACAGTGTGCAATATAGTTAAAAATGATAATGTATGTTGCCTGTCGTATGCAGATGACACGATGCTTATTTCTAACAGTATGGAGATGATTTTCCCGAGTAAACCGTGTTTTCTCGCCAACAATATTGGTTCCTACCTACCAAAACCAAATCATGTCCTTAGCAAAAATTATACAAAACATAAATTTGGATATAAGGCCAAAATACTTCATCGACCTAAAAAAATACGATTTAAATGAAAAGGTGTAGCAAATGCTTAGTACGGATATGTGCTTCTTTATTTATTATAATTCATTTAATGATATTTTTTAATATATTTTAGCTATATTCGATCGAATCTATCAACAACAATCGATATAATTAAATAAATAATAATTACGCACATCCTGTAGTGTGTCATAAGTCGAAAAAGTTTAATTTTACGGGAGAGCGAAATCAATTCAATTTGGGAGGCAGGTAAGGGTACCGTCACCCCGGGGACCAGTTTTTGGGTAACCAACACCTGTGTCATAGTTCACCCTAAATGGTTCGCTGCTTGGTGATTTAGCAGGGGTGCCCGGGTTGATGGGGTGAGCTTTTTCTAGGACTTGGCGGCGGATGCTGTGCACCTACAGTGTGGCGGGCCGGATCGTGAGAGACTGGTTGGTGGAGGCCTTTTGATTTATCCAGCCGGACGCTCTCAACTCATCACCTTGGACCGCAGTTGGAGGAATGGATTTATAAGTCCGTCACTCCTGGACACATCGACCCCCAGATTCCTACCCACCCTCATACCTTTTCCTTCCCAGATCTTCCTGCATTTCCTTAAAATCACCACCTTTACAGCATCCTCTAAGATTACATAAGCCCTGCGGGAAATTATTTTCCTATAAAATGGGAGATTATTTTCCTGTGCATCCTGTGTGCATCTAATGTAAAAAAATGGACGAATGATGAACAAGCGTACCGAACGAAAAGAGATACTAGCGACATCTTGCGTAGCTGGAGCGATCTAACTTATATACGCTTTTCGTAGGGCATAGATAATCACAATCACTTTACTTTTCAGAGATAAAATGGAAAATAGAAAATTTGACTTGTGACTATTTTCTACTGGATGTGCGATAAATATATAATTTTAAACAAATGGGGGTAAATTTTAGGTACAAATGAACAATTTCCGTTGGAACAGAAATATGTAACATATAAATAAATAAAATATTCCCAAAAAAACGCCCTTTCACGATTTATATTTAATTTTTCATTACGTTAACACAGTAGATAAGGCAAGATATTTTTTAACCGTTCTTCTTAAACAGACTTGTAAGCAATATTGATACTCTCTCTATCTCTAATATCATCTTGCCTCTATTGATATTTATTTTACCTCCAGTAATTCATTAATTTGCGAAAAGCAATGAACCCAGGAAATTTTAAAATGATAACAAACACAATAAATACGAAGAAAAAATTAAGTACTAACTTATCAACTATATTCGTATTTTGAACGCTCGTCTAAAGTTTTTACGAATCCTTGGTATATTTGACAATATTTGACAATATACCAAGGATTCGTAAATAAAATACGAGTTTGCCTAAATAATCCAATTATTTAGACGCCTAAGGCGCCTACAAATTTTCTGAAGCATTTTTGAAGGTTTTTTTTGTTGTTTGTCCTTAAATTTCTTGATAAATTGAAAATGATTATTAGCGAATAAATAATGCTTGTTTAAATTACAGTTTTCTGGAATTGACTTTCGAAGTCTCAATTATAATATCACGATGATATAAACAAGTAAATAAATACAACACATTATTAGGTATATTAATATACGGTTCTCTCAGACAGCAGTTGAGGAGGACCCAAACAGTTCATGATTAATGCTAATGTTTTATTTATAGTAATATAAAAGAAAACGATATAATATTGTCCACTCGTGTCAGATGTACCTACCAATTCAGTTAATGGAAATTGTAATTTTTATTTATTTAATAATATCCCATATTTTAATTTTTACATTTATAGAGAAGACACATGTTAAATAAAAATATATAATAGATGGAGATTATTTTCGTAATTCTCCTCACTAGGAGATCTTGTGCTGAGGGTGACAATGTTTTGGATAAGTTTTCAGTATCTTCTGTGCTGCAACATCATGGTTTTGGCAAGGTTTTCCAGGAATTTATTTGGCGACGTTTTTAAAATACGAGGTATGTTCAGAAAGTAAGTGTACTGTGACCATAACGGGCTGTGGTTTTTTGTTTTTTGGGGGTTGGCGATACTGAATGGTAGAAGGAGGTCTCCTGACCAGAACGAGCATCGCGAGAATGTGGTAGTATGTAAACTCACGTTGTAGTGTCCAGTTGCGTGAAAGATGTCGGCAAAAAATCCCGCCAAGTGCTGTGATCCGCTTTTTATTCACTGAAGGAATAACACCTACAATAAAAAAGGTGAGGATTTCTAAGCTCTATTGTGACTGGAGATGATAGTGGGTGACTCATTACATGCCTGGGAAAAATAATAGTCGTCAAAGTGGCGTCACAACAATTCCCCATCTGTCAAAAATTTGAAAACCACAATTTCGGACAAAAAAATCATGGCCTCAGTGTTTTGGGACCGAAAAGGCATCATTTTGGTCGAATTTCGGCCTCAGATTGAGATCACTAATGCACAACAATATTGTGTAGGGGAGGGTGGGGCGTGTTGTGACGGGGGCGTGTTGAGACATCGCGTTTAAAATTCCCGCTAGTTGACTTAGCTGCACGCGCATTGCGCCGTTTCGTGTGAACCCCGTACCGCCAATTTCTGTCAAAACGGTGGTGCCGTGCGGTCGATATAATTAAAGTTATACGACAAAGTATGATTTTTAAGTGCTAAACGAACTTTTCCAGGAAATTTTCGAAGTCGTCTGCCAACCTGCTAACACTCGGTAAGTCGTTATATGTTTTTTTCTCCACAAACTGTATCTTTTGACTGTGTTATTAGGTATAAATGAAATGCGTACGTCAAGTATGTTTACTTGCATGGCCATTTTTATGTAAAATCGTCGGGTGGGGCGAGTTGTTACATCAAGGCGGGGGCGAGTTGTGGCAGACATAACTCGCCGCTAGAATTTTTTTTTTTTTTACGTTTATATAAAATATGCATTAATACAATAGGCGTATTTTTTTAACATATTATGAATTTATATATGTATAACCTAGATACATTACCATTTTGTGCCTATTTGTAATTTTTTCTTTTTTTCAGTCTTGCAAAATGGTCCGAAAATATAAAAAAAGACGAATAGAGGGGAAATTCCAGAAAACGTTTATGAACAAGCTGCAGATGAAAACATTACTACAAACGTGTCACTTCGAAAAGCTGCAGTCTCTTTTGGAATTAATCATATGACACTAAAGCGGTTCATCGAAAGGAAAAAAGCTAGTCCTCTTACAAATTGTAAGGTGGGATATTCCAATCCTGGTCAAGATTTTACTCATGCACAGGAAAAATAACTTGCAGATTACATCACAAAATTACATCTCACAAGAACACCATTGCAAGACATAACGAATGCAGAAATTGAAGAAAAATTATTGGACCCTCAACCATCAACTAGCGGAACCATTAAACCTGTGTGTCAGAAAACGCCAGAACAAATCCGGCCATTACCCAAAGCTCAACCAAGAAAGAACTTTCCAAATCGTAAAAAACTTACGAGCGCAATTTCAACGGACACCCCTACAAAGAAAAAAATAGAATTACAAGACAAACTAAGAGAGGAAAAGAAAGAGAAAAAAAATTAAAAAAGCGTACATACAAAACTAACTAAAAAAAAAACAAGCACCCAATAAAACGAAGGCGGTGTCAAAAACAGAACCACATAAAAAAAATATTTTAGACGTAAAAAAACTAATTTTGGTGTCCACATCATCCAGTGAAACTGAAGAGGAGCCACCACTTATGGAAACTGACGACAACGATGCAAACGAAGAAGAGCAATGTATATTTTGTCGTAACCCCTATTCTAATGATATTTCTGGTGAAAGATGGGTGAGGTGCATAAAATGTCATAAATGGTGTCATGAGTTATGTGCCGGAGTGGATGAATACATTCCTGACTTCATCTGCGACTTTTGCTTGACTGGCTGAGATTTATTTTAAATGTTTTTTTTTTTTAATTACTTTGGAGGTATACTACAACCACTTTTATTTAACTGATGATAATATATTATCTGGACTTTCGTTTTTACCAATTGTATTTCGTACCTATTTAATGCTTTTACTTAATTATTTGTTCGGCTCAACACGCCCCACCCCCGTCACAACTAGCCCCACGGGTGGGGCGTGTTGTGCCAATTCCCATATTTTGTAAAATAATATTTTGTCACTTTATTCGTATGTTAACAAGGTTAATAATACTAAAATAATGTAGCCAAAGAGTTATTTGTTTCCATAAAAATGTCAAACCTTTGATTTCATTAAAGATTTTTCTACTACACTCAGTTTTGTAATTTAGTCACAACACGCCCCACCCTCCCCTACCTACCCTGAAAAAACTCAAAAGGAGCATTCAAAACAAAAGGAGGGGAATGTTGACGAGAGATGTGCGCTTTTTTCACGAAAACGTCCGTCCTCACACAGTCTCAGCTACAATACAATCATGGACTCATTTGATTGGGATGTTTTGAACCACTCCCCTGACTTGGCGTCTTCCGATTATCATCTTTTTACCTCCCTTAAGGCATATATATTCTTAAGCCATGATTTTATGTCCTAAATGTTATCCTTTTGTTTTAATTTGGTTGAGACTGTTTGGGAGGAAGTTTGTTACAAAACTTCACCGCTAAAAAATTAGAGCTTCTTTGTCCAAAGGTTTAGCATGTCTATTTGCTTGGCTGTGGTTTTATGATTGTGTGAGGCATTTGCCTCTATGCTTTTTGACGTGATGAACCAGAATATTTTTTATACTTGCAACACCAAACTGTTTAAAAATTTCTTTTGTTGACTTTCTTATATACCTTTAATAAAGTCTTTATGATGGCATTCGTCGTTGTCTTCATTGTTTTATATGATTTTATGTCGCTGACCCAATCCTATTATTCTATATTCTAAGTGGGAGTGGCATAAAACACATGTATTTATATTTTTTTATTTGGGAGAAAACACAGATACAGACAGCAATTATATACTCGTATATACCCTCTTTAAATCTCTAGTTGACAAGATGTTTTGAAGAGGTAAAAGAGTTTACTTTTTAGAAGTTCCATTAATGTGCGAATCGAGTGAAGTTTGTCGTCAATTTCGGTTTACGATTTAATCTTAGACCCTGAGAGAAACTTTTTTTCTCAAGACCCCTGCGTTTAAATAATATATTTTTTTAAATTGATGCAGAAACTCAAACACCAAAAATACGAAAAAACAGGGGAAATTATCTATTTCTGGTCTGCGCCAGAAATAAATAAAAACATATAAAATTTTGAGTTTGCTAAATTTACATATCAATTATCTATAAGTGGCAGGTCGTTTAATGAACTTATACCTGAAAACGATAAAATCTGTTATTCCTACTGGCAAGTCTTTACCGTAAATTAACACGTTATAAACATCCCATAATGTGGATCCAACTTACGACACTTGACATCAGTTTAACTGTTCGAATAAAATGTTTGGTTTATGCGTAGTTATTACAAATAATCGTCGATGCAGTCGGATTATCGTTGGTTCGATTACCCAAGGATATAAAGTTTAACTAACAGGCTACCAGCGGGGAACTAGCGATAAAGAGAATTCGATCGGTAAGACATCACCGATTTATAGACTCCACGTTTTTATTTAAAATTCTTATTTATTCATTATTGAACAGCGAATTACAGTCGGTAGAATTGAACTTTAAATTACAAGGTGTTGGATATTATTAGAACGTCGTTCTCCAAAATGATTTCCGGTCGCTTTTAAGTAAGTTTTCGCTAACAAGTAATTCTGACAAAAAAACCAAGTCCATCTAGCCAATTCCAATTTTATCTAGCCATTTAAATTAGGTTTTCAACAATAGACTCAGTATCAGTGGCGTAGCGTGGGTTTCGCCCCCCCCCCCCCCCCTTACTTTTACAGGACACCCATGTGCAAAGTAGGTACTTTTCCTATAAAATCATGCTTATAAATTCTACTACAAATTTATGTATAACTGCTCTCAGAAATTGAGAATGGTATGCCTGTAATAGCTTCATCACACAAACATATGGAATGTAACTCAAATGCAATCACTCGGTAAACGATGATACGGCAACTTATTGTTATATTGATAACATGATAACATAAAACTGGTTTAAATTAAACTTAATATGCGGTGTCAAAACTACACTCATGAAATTGGTTTTTCTTTGATTCTGGCGGCACTTACATTCTGAACACAAAACTGGTTTTAATTAAATCTGTATGTGGTGAATTAAAACTACACTCAGAACACCGGGGCGGAAGTTTGACCAGTATTATTTCAACGAAAATCATGTGTATAAATTCTACTCCAAAGTTGATTGATTGATTCTGCGTTAGAGCCCCCAAATAATAGTTACACACGCAACAATCAATTTCTCAGAATTTTACAGCATTATGTAACTCAAATGTAAAGCTTCACACGATGAATCTGCAACTCGTTATTTAATTTATCGCTGTGTTCTATGTACAAAACCAGTTTGAATGCGGTGAATTAAAACTACACTCACAACATTAAAATGTTTTTTCCTTGATTCTGGCATTAAATAAATAGTATGCCACTAGAATTTTATGGCTGCACATCGAATAACAGAATGTTTTCCTTCGGAATGTGTCGGCAGATGAATCCAACTGGAATTTTACGTTCTGAACTGGTTTAAATTAAACCTGTACCTGGCAAATTAAAACTAGGAGCAGACCACGGAAATGGTTTTTCTTTGATTCTGGCAGCACATACATAGACTGCAAATAGAATATTATAACTGCACTTCAAATAAGAGAATGTTTTCCTTCGAAATATGTCAATAAATGAATCCACAACTGGAAATTTACATTCTCAACACAAAATTGGTTTAAATTAAGTCTGTATGCGGCGAATTAAAAGTACACTCAGAACATGAAAATGGTTTTTCTTTGATTCTGGCAGCACATACAGAGTCTGCAACTATTATAACTGAATTTCGAATAAAATAATGTTTTTCTTTGAATTGTGTCAGCAGATGAATCCTCAAATGGAATTTTACATTCTGAAAACTGGATTAACCCTTCGAATAATAATAAATAAAATATCTATGAACTTTTGCCTGACGGTTCTTCCCATGCATTTTAAATGATACCTTTTTATGTTTTTTTATACCCTTTTGCAAGAAACATATTGTTCTAAAATCTAGATAAAGTAGTTTTTCCGACGTGCTTTATATTAGACTATTATTATTTCTAAACATTAAAATTTTGATATTGGAAATGTGAATTGGCCCAAAAATACACGCCTGCGAATATTTGAATCTAAAGTACCTAAAATAGAAAAAAAAATTAAATACCGATTCCTTTCTTTGTAATAAAACTGTATCTTAACTTTTTATCGCAATCACAAATTTATTTTAAAATTAAATGTGTGGGACAATTTGCGTCTCCTGTGATTAGACGGGTTAAATTAAATCTGTATTTGACGAATTAAAACTACACTCTCTCACACTTTCTCTTTGATTCTGGCAACATATACATAGTCTGCAACTAGAATTTTATAACTGCACTTCGAATAAAATAATGGTCTCTTTCAAAATGTATCAGCAGATGAATCCACAACTGAAATTCATTCTGAACACAATTCTGGTTTTAATTAAGAGTAAATCTGTTTGCAAGTTATCAGTTTTAATTAGATCTACTCTCACAATATGCGTACGGCTTTCCTAAGAATTGCGAAATTTGAAGCATAAAAAAAAATAATTATCGATATTTTTAATAAATAATTTTTTAAAAGTTGGATTCGTAAACGAAAGTATCGTAGAACACTTTCAAATAATGATTTGAAATGTTTTAAATTTTTCCATGATAATATTATTTTTTATTGTGAAAATTTTCCGCCCCCCTTAAAAGTGCCGTACGAGGCGGGCCGCTCCCCCCCCCCCCCGTGCTACGCCACTACTCACTACTCAGTATACACTGACTTCAGCAAGGCATTTGACAAGGTGTGTCATAAAATATTAATCAATAAATTAGCAAAACTTAGAATTTACGGTAATTTACTAAATTGGTTTGCTAGTTATTTGTTCGAAAGAAGTCTTAGTGTTAAAATAAATGGCACAAGTTGATAAGAATTTATGGCGACAAGTGGAGTGCCGCAAGGCTCTCATTTAGGGCCCATTTAGTTTATAAATTAATGATATTTTTGATGTATTTACTGATATAAAGAGTTCAACCATATTGATGATTGCATTACACTGCAAACTAACTTGAATGGTGCTCTATCAACAAACTAGCATTGAACATAAATAAATGTCAGTTCATTCATTTTTCCAAAATAAATAATCATTACAAAATTGACTGTCCTGACGAGCTATTCCGTATTTTTCGTGAGAACGAGATCGATATCGCGCGAGAACTCCTGTCAAATTTGTATAATTTTCAATGGCTGTTATTTGCTTTTTCTATGGGCCGATGTCAGAATTTCAGCTGTGAGCTGTCACGTATGTTAGTTTAGGTCGTTGTAAACACACATTCCTGCAAGTATGCATGCTTATTTATTCATTGAACAGCGATATAAAATCCCACAAATCTGACAAGAGATCTCGCCCGATATCTATCTCGATCGACATAGATCTCGGGCGAGATCTCTTGTCAGATTTGCGGGATTTTATATCGCTGTTAAATGAAAAAATAAGCTTGCATACTTGCAGGAATGTGTGTTTAAAATGACCTAAACTAACATACGTGACAGCTCACAGCTGAAATTCTGACATCGGCCCGTAGAAAAAGCAAATAACAGCCATTGAAAATGACAAATCTGACAGCAGTTCTCGCGCGATATCGATCTCGTTCTCACAAAAAATACGGAATAGCTCGTCTGAACTACTTCAATTTATCAATATCCATGTTCCCAAAAAATCACGCCGATATTTAGAACCCTTTTACTTCAATAACACCAGGACACTAGCTTATCAAAATTCTCCGATTCCAAGACTTCACAGTCTCGGATATAAATATTCTAATCTGGATGATATTTATATTTCATCTTATAAATAATCAGTATAAAGCTGGGAACATACTAGGCCCACGCCACGCCACGCGACGTAGGTAGACGTCATCATTTCCATATCTGGACTACTTACCATCCATACATTTTCTATGGAAACGGGTGCTTTAGAATCACACTAGCCCCACGCAACGCAAACCGACGCCCCCTACGCGACGCGGATCTGCCGAAGCCAGATCGGCGTGGGCCATGTGGAAGGTGGAGGGGGTATAGTCACGCCTACTACGAGATGATTTTACATCTTTCTGGTGTTATCTAAGCATCTAACGTTATGTTTCGCAATATCTGTGGTTGTTTTTTGACAGATATTATTCAAAAATGGATGACGAACAGTTCATTGAAACTGGACGGCACGAAGTTATTTATAAAATCAAATTACAGGATTATAGAGATTCTGCATACGCAGTGCAGCTTGGGAGGAAATTTCAGCCATTCATGGCATGACTTTCAATATTATACCCCTATAATGAATGACAATCAAACATGACATAGACACACTGCCAGTCTTTCTCTGATCCGAATGGACTTTCGTGTTTTCTTTTTTAATGTCATATTCAATTATGCTGTGAAGCTCTTCAAATACCACTTTACTCATACGGAAGTACATGAAGAATCCTCCGTCATCAGATTCTAGTTAATTAGATTAGTTAACTAGATTCTACTAAAGTATGGAACTCTCCAAACATTTGTCTTTGTTTGTTAATGTTGTGGACCCAAATACTTCTCACTTTTTTCTTTTTACGAGAATATTGATTTAATAATAATAATCGTAGCAAATCATCTTCAAATTCACTTTCAAGACATGGCAAAGCTGTCATCTGCTGAGAAGAGAATCACAAAAACATAACCTAAAATATAAATGTCAAATGCGTCAAATCAAACGCGCCTGCGCATAACCAGAGACCCCTTGTCACGTGGTCACAGCGACGCGTACGTACGTCGGCCAGTGTGAACGGGACAGGAACGTTGCGTCGCGTTGCGTCTGCTCAGTATGATTCTTGCTTAAATGTTGTATATTCTATCACTTTTATTCTTCTAGACACAGAAATACCTATGTACCACTGATTAACTTATATGCTTCTACTATTTTGTTTTGTAGAACCTTTTAAATTCAATTATATGTGTGAGGATTTCTTTTCACATTTTTATCTATGTATTTTGTTTTGTATTTTGTTGTAACCTTTTTGTCATTATCTTTATATTTTTGTTTATTGTTTAAATTTTTAAGTATTTACTTTGATACAAATAGTTTGTAAAATTTTATAAGAAAAGCCCACTAGGGCGTGTAATAAATAAATAAATACAATATCCACTAGATATGACTATCTGAAGAGATACGTTTTCTCTAAGATCTGTGTATTTTGTGGTAGGTAGTAGTCCAAGTCCAAAAACTTTTGAGGCTCGGTTTTTTTTCAGTGAATACTGCATAAGAGTCCGAACATCTGGAGCCATTGAGACTGAGGTATTTTGTGAGGTTGAAGGTAGTGGAGAAGGGAAGGAGATGGCGAAGAGGGAGATGGAGAAGTGCCTAGCTATTCAGTTCTGGTCACCAAACGTATTTCAATCAACGTTTCAATTCTGAATGGTGGTCTTACTTAATCACTCTGGATCATGTCCATCATCATCATAACTCTTGGCTCTACAACCCCTGGTGGGTCTTGGCTTCCTCGAGAATCTTCCTCTTCTCATCCGGTTTTGTGCCAGCTCTCTCCAGTTTAGAAGCTCCAAGGTAGATATATCGTTGTCGCTCCATCTTAATCATGGCCTTCCCATGCTCCTTTGCCCAATCGGTCGAGTTCAGCAAGGACGTTGGGAAAGGGACAGGTTCTGGTTTTATAAATATTTTTATGGATCATGTACATGAATACTTCATATTATTTTTAATTAATAAATTGTGAAATGACACAAATCATTCAAATAAAATTTACTGGCACCGGACAGGATTTGAACCCGCGCCCCTCGAATTGCAAGTCTTACTTACCCCTCGACCTCAGAGGCCGTTAAATACTCCGGACTTCGGGAACACGTTCTTCTAGGGCCAGTTATTTAACAGACATTGAAAAATTCATCCAATTTCAAAGTTAATTTTCAAGTTCTGTGAAAGTTTTATTCAAGTTATTATTTATGATACATAAAATAACTGGCTCTAAATGGACTTAAATAGAACTTTCACAGACCTTGAAAATTAACTTTGAAATGTTATGAATTGTTCAAATTCTGTGAAACAACCATCTGAGTCTCCATTTATTAAAACAATTTGCCAGCTGATGCACGTAGGAGCAATTTTTTTGTCCACAATTCACCATTTGACCTTGATATCGATAAAGTGTGTACCTGACGTGTAGTGAGTAGACTGGGAACATGTAGCAATTCCCCTCACGTCACCCGACCCTAACACTTTCTGGGAAACAGAGCGCTGCGCTGTATGTACCAATACCAAGTATCACTCATACTTGCTGGTTTTTATTTGCTATGTCTGTCTGTACACGCATCAGTTCTCAGTTCCAGTGAGTAGTGACCTGTATACGATTGCGAAACAAAAAAATTGAATATATCATTTACAGAACATATTGAAAAAAGGAGTGGTCCTTAATCAAATCCCTGTGGAACACCATGTTTAACTTCATATTTTCAGAGATGTCACCTCTAATTTTCTTTAATAATAATAAAAATAATAATATTTGCATGACTTGTATAGCGCCGTTTTTGCGAAAAATCACCTCAAGAGCGCTGTCTTAGTTTTTTTTAAAAGAAGGTAATCACGGTACCTCTAGTCAAGAACATCTGTATTCTTTAATTAGTTTGGATTGTTTCAAAATGAAGAAACTTAACTAACAACCATCACGCCGTTTCCCCGCAGGGGTAGGCAGAGAAGGCGGATCGCCAAACAACTCGGTCTTGGCACGCACTCCTTGCCTCATTCAAATTCATATATACTCTTCAATTACTCTGACTCTTGACATAGCCCGACTCTAGTATCTGACTCACTTATCGTGCCATGTCTTTGTCGGGCGTCCTTGACTTCTTCTATCATTCACATTTGTGTCATATATTCTCTTTTCACTCCTTTCTTCGCTCTACATGCCCAAACCATCTGAGTGTCCATTTATTAAACTTATTCATAACGTCTTGCTTTCTTTGCGGATCTCCACATTTCTCACACGGTCCCACATGTTTTACCACACACAGGCTACTGGGATCTCATTTCGACAGCTTTTCGACACTTAAACTACTTTTTTCGTTCGTTTGCCAGTTCCAAGCTTCACTGCCATACATCAGGGTAGGTACCAGCACTTTATGACTGACACTAGGATAGTTTTTCTATAGCGCCAACTGCGTTGAGTACTCCATTAATGGAGTTACCTGCACTTATCCTTCTTTCAGAATTTGAATTTACAGATTTTTTTTCATCACCCACAAATTTCTAAATAAATTCTACACATTTTATAAATCGGGCTGCCGAATATTAGTTGTTATGTACGATATGAATTACCAAAGGAACATAAAAATCATCGTTAAAATTATGTAAATATCGTAGTTATCTCAAAAATTTACATAATTTAAAGTAATTTCTAAGCCACGAGTTGCTTTACTAAAATAATATTTAACCAAAATGGGAAAAATTTGAAACACGTGGATATTAAATCATATTCTTTTTTATCGTGTTTTTAAATAAGTTATAGGTTCTGCTTTTAGTTATACCTTCTGTTCGACTTACGAGGTAAATATATTTTATTTATTTATTCTTAGTACATTTACATTACAAAGGTATAATATATTGTCCTCCACACTAGGAGTTCACCTGTGTTGTAGAGGACATATTTCAGTTGTAAATTATAAATTATAAATTGTGAATAGTAAAACAAAAGAGTGTTAATAGCTAATATAAAAAGAAAAACTATAAAAATCAATAAAAATCATATTAGTAGCGGAAAATCAAAACTTCAAAGTGCAAAAATACAACCTCACTAGCAAGAAGTTTAATAAAATAATTAGTGACCGACCGAAGGTTCGGTTTCGGTTTCGGCAAGTTTCGGCTAAACAACATCAAAAATTCTGCCGAAAATCTGCCGAACCTTCGCCGCACCGAAACTCTGCGTTCTTGGATTATCGCGCGTCGTTCGACTGATTTCGGGTGAGTTTGTGGCTCGTGTGTCACCTGCCATCATCAGCTTTAATTTTTTATAATTTTTGTTTGTTTTATAGCAGTAATATCAAAAAATAATTAATTATTTTTTTACATACTTCAATAATCGTTTTTTTTTATTATTTCATTTAACACTTGTAATAAGAATGTTGTGATTTTTTTTTTTTTTTATTGAAATAATAGATAATACATAATATAATAAACAAACAAGTCCTGCTAAGCCAATTGAATCGGCTTGTCAACAGGTGCTTATATTTTAGTTACATATTTATACATTTTTAAAATTTAAAATTTACATCTTATATCTACAGATACAACATTTTTTCATACATATCAAAATCAATATAAATCTTTTTTTCCGATAGCCGTAAACGCAATTAAAATTAAAATACTCAATTAATGAGGTCCTTCCTTTATAATTTAAGTGTTGACTATTGACAATTTTTTGTTCCAAGAACGTGTTTTGTTAATTTTTGTTTGTTTTATAGCAGTAATGTGAAAAAAATATTATTTTTCGCATACTTTAATTATTGCTTTGTAATTCATTTAACACGTGTTAACTGTCTGTAAAAAGCTAAATTTCAGTACACAATAGATTTTTAACTTGTCTAAAAAAGTTTCGGTTTCGGTTTCAGCCGAAACTGAGACAGATACCGAAGATTCGGTTTCGGTTTCGGTAGAAAGTCCTTTTTCGGTCGGACCCTAAAAATAATTTAATAATACACTAGCTGGTTCCCTGCATGCGTTGCAATGCCATATTTAAAGAAATAAAATGTTTCTCCCTACATGTCCTTTCCCGAGCGTGCCCGTTCCCCTTCCACCTTCCCCGCATTCCCTCTCTTCTCTCCAGTTCCGTCCCGCCAGCCCTCCTTCCGCGTTCCATAAATTCAGTCCCAGAACATTTAGTTTTCAAACTGCTCGCGTGCCACCTGTTACAACTTTTTTAATCAAATTTTCATTTTTCATGTATTACAAATATTCATTTTTCTATAAATATTATATAAGAAAAAACAAATATTATAAGAACAATCAATCAAATTCGGTACCTAACATAGGTAGATACTTATTAAAAATATCTATAATTCTTGATTCGATTCAAATTATTATGTAAGTACTTCAAATTAATTCAATTAATGACAATCATTGTTTTGCAAAATGTCATTCTCAATTTTTTAACAGTGTAGCAAGAATTTTTGTGATGATTGAAAAACTTTTCAGATGTGTTGTCATGTAGTTGAAATAATCCAAAAACCCTCGCGTGGATTTTAAGAAGGTATTTAGAAAGTTTCAAACATTTCCTAAGCTTAATATAGCCTTACACAGTACACTAATCCCAAACACATTTTGATTTTTATATACGAGATATTGATGCGGCGAGTTTTACAATTAACGTACTGTTTTATCATTACGGTATTCAATAAAACCAATATGAAATACATCCGTTTGTCGCAGATTCACAACAATTATTTAAGACATAATATGTCTTTAGATTTAGCAAACATATATTATTTAGAACCGGATAAGTAAAAATGATAACAAGCAATGTTTTGCTTTGCAGAGTCCATCACCTGTTTACGATTAAAGACGAACAAAACATCGTTCCGAACGACGATAATTGTGTTTTTCTGATACTGCAAAAATGTTTTGTCTTTTGCACGATTGATGGCTCCTGGAATTTCTTACAATCTAAGAAATAGAGACAATGATTGAGGAATGCATAGCCAAAACAAAGCACTGATGTTTCTGACACAACCATTCATTTTATTGTGGAAATAACAGAGATTTCCATATTAATAACATAGAACAGATCACCAGTAAGAATTGAAACGTTTCTTTGGCTTTGTTTAGTATGATCTGAATACCCAGATACCTTCCAACTTTCCTCCTCTTTCTCCTTCACCACTCTCTTCACACTGTGTCATTCTCTTCATTGTCGGCCGTTTAAGAGGAAGCCACCAGCCAAAAATGTATATATTCTTAGTGTGCCGTATATCACCACGAATGTAGGCAATAGGCTTAAAAATCGCTTGGAAAAAAGTCCTCGATTCCAAACGCAAAAATGGTTTTTATTTATTTGTGAAAATTTTGTAAGAAATAAAAAAGTTAATCAAGAGGCCACAGATAACCCTAGTCATAATACTGTTTTTAAGTTGTTTCTTAAATGCGTTCATACATTTACAATGAATAAATACGTTTTTAGTAGTTTAACCTTATTTTTTAAAGAAATTAACAATTTTGTTTTAATTCTTTTCAATTCAAGCGAAACTATAGGAAAAGCATCAATTTATCAGCTGATCACAATTTGTTCAATAGCAGAAACAGGCCGTTAATGAGCCTTATAAGTTATAAGAGTCGATGACACAGGGCGAGTTTATAACCTACTATCTACTAAGTTTAAAAGCGGGTAAATCGGCGAGTGAGATTGTCATGACACACAAAACTGTCCACTCGCTCAGAAGCGTAGGGAACTGAGGTTGCTGCTAGAATTTGCCTGCGTGAACTAATTCTTCAGATGTTTGACAGTCGAAATCAGCTGTTTATCAGAAGCCATGTTGGAAACATAAATAAACCAATCACGTGCAAGCGGAGCAAGCGTAGGTAAGTAAAGTTGACGACCTTTCAACTTTTTTTCGTAGATTGTCAACAATCTGCTAGTCACTGCTAGTTAGCAAGTAACACGATGACACTGAGCGAGTTTACTAACAGATAGTGAATTTCCCAGATAGTAGCTTGTAAACTCGCCCTGTGTCATCGACGCTAAAGAGACTGTTCAAAATTCAAAATGGCGGTAATCTTCGATTTTGGCCGTTAAATAGATGGAATTTGGAATACCCCAACTTAACCGAAATAATAGTTCAAAGAGGTACCTACGTAGAAAATTCGCACTATTAGAAAGATAATTCGATTTTTCAAAATACTCTATAATGACAAATTTTTATTGACATTGTACATTCGGAATTTAATTAAATTTTTATTATTTAATTTTAATTTTGGAATTTTGAAATTATTACGACTCCAATATTGTTATAGACAACTTTGGAAGGATTCGACCCTTACAATTCGTGATCGTTTTCCAAAATTCCAGAAAAAGGCTCGACTAAGTCGCAAAATAAACTATACAAGTTTTTTTACGTTCACCTCACGCAGGAGTCCCTTTATAGAGATTAATTTTCTAATTAATTTCCCTCGGGGTCTAGATCATCTTTGCGAATGCTGAGGAGGGAGGGTATTTTTAAGGAAAGGAAGTAGAGTTCTGAAAGTAATTTAGGGGTCAGTGTACCTAGGAGTGCGAATGATTCCATCCCTCTGTGTTGCAAGACGATGGGTTGAGAGAGACCAGCTGGAGAGGTGAAAGGGCCTTCCCAAACCGACCTCTCTTGATCTGGCCCGACACGCAGCTTTGGGCAGGCGCATCCGCCACCAAGATCTGAACACACCTCACGATGAACCCGGGCACTTCTGCTAAGTCACCAAAAGTAACGAATCACTTGGTGTGACCCATGGCAATACAATAAATAGTTGCCGGGGAGGTGCTGCAGTACCCATACCCGCCTCCCAAATTGTGAATGTATGATAAAATATCAACTTTACGTACTTTTTCAATGTCCAAACCGTGTTCAACTCCACTCCATAATATAACCCAGGGCTTGATTATTTCAATTAAATACAAAAATAATAACTTAGAGGCTTAACTGCGCTTTTTAAACTTTATTTACAAACTTAAAAGAACATAAATAAACATGAAGAAATTCAAATACGATATTTACAATACGTATTGAATATATTCATGCAGGGAAAATAATGAAAATAAAGTAAATAATTAAACTTAATAATATAAAATGTGAAAATCAATAACTGAGGTTCTACGAAAGTTCTTTTTCCAACTGACCGATCACTGAGATTTTGTTTTCAAAGGCCTTTGCTCATGGAGAAACCGAAAACTGGTTGGCAACTCAATTCACGGCGCAACTCATTTTTACTATTTCAGTAATTAAATCAGTTTGTTTAGGAAAAATATAATTTATTAATAATATATCAAACCTAATATGTAATGATGTAATTTAATTTATCAACCTCTTGAACAAAAACGATTTTTCCTGCTCTGACATATCGCAAATTACTGGAAAACTTGACAGGTCGTCAACTATGGCAACCTGTCAAACTGGCAACTGAAACTTGAAAATTGGTCTTTGAGAAGTTGCCTGTGTGCGGACAGCCAATGAAATTCGCAAGTTGCTTTCCTATGGATAGCGATTGAGTTGCCAACTGTTTTTTTTAAGTTTCCTCATGAGCGGATAGACTAATTTGTTTTCTCGAGTTTGATTTTAACCTGAAAACAATTTTCAAAAACGTGATGATCGATTGACTTTATGAAACATGCGATACGAGTTGAGATTTTAAAAATAAGGTTTTTTGTGGATTACAATACACAAAATAAATTATTTCATTTTTGAACGATACGAAATTTTCCTCGATTGTGATATTATTAAACAGAATGAGCGTTTGACACTTTAAGGGGCTTGGTATTAAAATAATATCAAACATAATATACGGGTCCGCAAATTGAAATGAAAATTCTATTATGACTTTATGGCCATGCAAACAACGCAAAGGATACAAGGCCGGCATTTTTTTGCCATTCGGGCCCATCTTGCACAGGGATACGCAAGTATCTGATATTCGATGACTCAAGTTTCTTGACGACTACGGACTACTCCGCGCGGACTTTCGAACACAGACGCACATTGGCGACATTTTGTAAGCGTGTCGGCGACGCCATCTACCGTGATGTGCCATGACAGCGGAATAATGGAGAGGCGCACCAGCAAACATCAGTGGACAATGGTGGTAGTTCATTTAAGGGACAATGAGTGGACACAAGCGCCGGTGGCAAAGAATTCTTCCATCACAAAAAAGTACGGTCACGTTGTTTAGACTTTAAACATGGCATTACTTTTCTCAGACATTTTGTAACAATGGGTGTGATTTAAATCTATGCTAGGAACAAAGCAGTCAATAAAGAATATACAAATGGCAGCTACAGCAACTGTTTAGTTGTAAGTGAGGTAATAAAAGCATTCTACTTTTGACGATTCGAGAATTCAACATGGTGGTGACGTGGGTCTCGAGATTTCAGTAGCGACGTGTACGGATTGTGTACGGAAAGTTGTTTTGCGACGCGACTTGAGTATCGGATTTTTGTGTATCCCTGTGGAAGAAGAGCCTAGCATACATATTTATATCTTTACTGCGTAACTCACGTCTCTCGACAGTTAGCGAGCAGTATAACAACCACGCATCAGAGAACGTAGTTGCTACTGTATTATTTTCTATGAAAACAAAAAATAATTGTATTTTGTACCTATACCTTTATGTAACAAACATATCAGAATACGCATTGATTTTACAATTTAAAAACAGAATAGAATTCATAATTAAATAGATAACAGAAAAATATGTGGTAAGTATTTATATGCAATAATAATTTGGTTAGTTTAAATGACATAAAATATAGCATTAACTGAATGGTTGAAAAATAATAAACATTACTGTGAAAGACAAAACACATTTAATACCCAAAAATTTCAGCTTAGGGGTATTCTAGTCTAGAAGCGTATTCTAGTCTAGAAGCATGAATTGTAGGTATTTTTTCAGGTGCAATAAAAAAATCAATAATATTTTCAATAGCCATTATTTTACCAAATATTTATTAAACATTATAGAATACAAACAAAAAAATTAAAAATTCGAAAAGTTACACGGTGTTAAAATGGGGATGTGAAAAAAATGGCGCGCCCTGGTTGACACGATTGCAACCCTCGTAGTAATTTGAAAAAAAGAAACAAAATTAATTCTTAATCCAAACAAATGCTGCTTTGGCCCGAACTAAGGAAAAGTAAAAAAAAAATCGCAAAATGGCGGCTGTCTGAAATAAAAAGACAATTTTTTACCACTTTTTTTTTACTTTTCCGAATTTTTTAAAAATAGTTAAAATTTAAAGTTTGTTATAGTTTTAGTTAGCGCGATAGGGTAATGTATAGAAAAGGCATACACCAAATGTCAAGTAAATTGGTTCAGTGGATATCATGTCAACCGTCTCGAAAAAAGTAGTTTGGAGAAACACGCGTTTAGTTTTGCTCTATTTAGATTCTAATTAGATTCCGTCTAAACCGGTCGAACTAAAATGGCTATAAGTTTTAAAATAATTAGAATTTTAAAAAATCCTTAGGAGATAATCTTGAATATCTAAACTATCGAAATACGAAGTAAAAAAAATATTTTCTAGACTAGAATACCCCCTTAAATTGAAAAATTACCATGATAGTCCATTATTGTTATTCCTTTTTTAATTCTTCTTCTACCGGTTTCGATAAATCTTACGTTTTTCTTATTATTATTATTATTTGAACTTAAATTTCCTCACCAAACACAAGAGCTGTTTTATGGTGAAGAATAGCTATTATGATTGGTTTACTTTATAAATACACTGTGTAGTGCAATAAATAATAAAAACAATAAAAAAATAAACATAAAAGTACAGTCACTGCTGTCATTTCCTATTCCATGGAAAAATAAAGTAATAATTATAATTATAATTTTATTTACACTAACTATGAAAAACAATGAATGCAGGGTTAAAGCGACGGTAAACATTATGTTTAACATTTTTTCAATGCAATTTAATTTTTGTTCTTTCAGAACCGTTAAAATCCGTTCATTTATGATAATTTCCGTTCAATTCCAATTAAATCCGTTTAAACCCCCTCGATTCCGTTTCTTTTTAGAATCTCATCCCTTCGTTTCGGCCTCGTCTTCACTGTCCTCATCCTCCAGGAATGCCTTGGGCGCTGTCAGCTTGCTGTACCGCTTCTGCGTGGCCAGCCACACGGTGGAACGGGCCTTCTTGGTTCCGGCGGACTCGGGGTTCGGATACGACTGCGGTAGGAGGCCTAACCCTGACGTACCGGAGTTGGATAGCACTGGAACCTGGAACAAACAATTCATTATTAGACAAGTCACACAATACAATTTTAAGGTTCTATGACAAAAAATAACATTTTATTCATTTCCGCAAAATTTCATCAATCTCGTAATAAAACTGTACAATTCTATAAAAATCAAATACACGTCACCCGCTCTGTGTCCGCCACACACAGCGTTATTTATGTAAACAGATTTATTTAAACTATTTTTATTAAAAAAAAACTATCCATCCATACTAATATTAAAAATGCGCAAGTGCGTGTGTTTGTTTCTTACGCTTTCGAGCCTAAACCACCAAACCGATTTTAAAAATTCTTTCACCAATAGAAAGCTATATTATCAACTATATTATGGGCTATATATAATGGTAAGCTCTGGCGTTATGAAATTTGTATAAATGAAAATGTGTGATCGTGCTTGATCGTGGTCGTGCCATGTCTTCCTCGGACGTCCCTACTTCTTCTTCCATTCACATTTGCCTAATATATTCTTCTCACACTACTTTCTTCTTCCATTCGCTCTACATGCCAAAATCATCTGAGCGTCCCTTTCTTAATCTTACTCATTATGCTTACATCAGCCTTACATTATTTGCGGATATCATTCGATCATACATAGTTTTACCACACATCCGCCTCAAGGATCTCATTTCAACAGCATTCAGTTTACTTTCATCCTTCCTCTGCCAGTTCCATGCCTCAGTGCCATACATCGGGGTAGGTACCAGGACTCTATTGCGGACTGTGTGTATTTCATATATTTTAGCGGCAGGGAAGAAAGGAGGGGGAAGGTGGAGTTCGTGGAGAGGGGAGAGACGAGGGAGGGGGAAGGCGGGGAAAGTGGAAGGGAACAGGGATGCACGGGAAAGGACATGCAGGGAGAATCAATTTATTTATTTGAATGGCATTGCAATGCATACCGAGTACTAGCTAATAAAAATACAATTAAAAACAAACTGATACAGTTATGCATTAGCAACACGAGGCTAGTATTTGAAGCCAGGATAGCAAGCTACTATGCCGGCAGATTGTCATGGCAAGATCCTGGCTTACTCTCCTCGCTATAAGCTAGAGCAGTTAGCACGATGCTAGGAAATTTTAAGCCAGTATCATTGCAGTGTTACTAAAGTAACAAAACATCCGTAGGGAATAATATTAGGTCCTTACATATGAAATTGGCGTTTTGTATGGGAGGAACGTAAAGTCGATTTTTTTAAATGTAATATATTTATTTAATCAAAGTATGTACCATTGCTATATATGCACTTTTGCCATCTCATAGGTAGTTCATCGATCCATTTACTAAAAAAACCATTCGGACGGAAATCAATAAAATCTTTGAAGGCGGTTTGGACTGCCCATCGGAGTTGAATTTTTTCCCTTGCAAGAAGTTATCAAAATTTCATTGGGGCAAGGTCCGGAGAGTACGGTGGATGTCTTAGACATTCCAATTGAAGCTCCTCTAATTTGGTAGCCGTCGGTTGTGCAGTGTGTGGTCTAGCGGTCAACGCGCGTTTGTTGATTTGCTTCACTCAATTCGTGAGGTACCCACCTTTCAAGCCTTTTCACCTTCCCAATTTGCTTCAAGTGGATTAAAACAGTTTTATCACTAACACCGCAGCCTGCAGCTAACTCGGACGTGGTTTGCGATGGGTCCGCTTCCACAATAGCCTTCAATTCTTCATTATCAAATTTGGTCTCCGGCCGTCCACGGGGTTTGTTCTGCAGGTCGAAATTTCCAAAACGAAAACGTTGGAACTAAAAAGGCACTGTATTTTCTTTTTCGGCACCGTCGCCATACACATCATCAATCCTTCGAGCCGTTTCTGCAGCACTGGTGCCACGGTGGAACTCGTACTCGTAAATAACGCGATATTTCAAGTTTTCCATTTTGTAAACTAAGTGAAGCAAAAAAAAAACAATTAAGGAAAAAAACAAATGAATTATAATTTTCGAAACACAAATACATGAGTAAATAGCTGTATAAATTTGAATTTGGAATTTTTAACCAAAGAGAAGATATTTGAGATCAAAGTTGCCAGTACGGCAAAACGCCAATTTCATATGTAAGGACCTCCCCATCCTATTAAACTATCCTGGTTTGAGATGCTAGCCTACTATCTTCCTCACAGCACGAGGTTAAAGTCAAAGCTAGTTCTGTTTACTGTTGTAGCTGGATTTACTAGCTTGCTAGATTACTAGAAATAGCTTGCTGTCCTGATTTCAAATACTACCCTGACAGTTTATTAAGGATTAGCATATCTGCTTATAAATTTGCTTTTGAAGCAATGCTTTAAGCAATGTTATTAAAATCAAATAAGTCGAGAGCGGAAGTTTCATTTCCCCCACGATCCAATCTCTGTGTAAACGAAATGTCCATAAAATTAGTGCGAGAAGCAACTACAGGAGCATAGAGTCTAGTTTTTAATGTATTTACGCAATCATTATTAATAATATCTACGGCCTACGCACCAGGTCAGGGCGATCCAAATGTCATCGCAAAATCGCTGTAATTTAGATTGAAACATTAAAAAAAAGCGATTTAAAAAACTAATCTATATTCTTACCATTTGCTTGGTCACTGTGCTGTTTTACCGGGTTACCCAATTTTGTTTAAGAGTTATGACAGTTTATTTGAAGAACGCATTTCTGTGGCACTCAAGAACGGGAAGCTTGAAACGACTGAAGAGATATTCAGATATAGGAAAGTGTGTTGTGGGTTTTTGTACTATGGTGAAATTAATCAAATGCTTTAAAATATCGAAAATCCTTTTTGAACAGATTTTTTATTGCCTCTCTGGGACTGGGAGAAGGAAGGTTGTGTGTAATTGGTGACAACAGATTTCCGTCAATCTAGGGTTTACCTTTACATTCGGTGGTTGGAGCCAAAGGAGCGATAGGCATCTATAGATGTATAATGATATTTCACATTATCATTATTATTTTCAGGAAAAGGATAAAATTATGGAGAAGGCTATGAAAGAACATGTCTCTGTCTGGACTGGAAACTTTTAATAAGGACATATATCTCTGTACGCGGTGTCCTGAAACTCGTTGGTACAACAAACAGGAAACTCGTGAGAAAAGACTTCGTTCTCATCCAAGCTCTAAACCAACGATTCCCAACCTGGTCAATAAAGCCCACCAGTGGACGATCAGTAGCTTGTGAGGCGATCAACAGTTAAAAGTGGTTTGAGGGCGATTTTATACGATAAGGTCGGCGATAAGTATAATAATAATATTTAAACACAGCAAACTTATGTCGTGGCACATTTTAATTCAAAATTAATAGAATACTGAGTTTTTACCACTTTTATCTATCTATCTACATCTACCAGTGGCTCCCGACCTTTTTTTGACCAGGGACTACTGACATTTATTTGTTATCACGGGGACCACAAGGTACAATATGATAAACTGTTAATCGAGTAATTGAATGCGTCCTTGCAATTACTATCATTTTGCAATTCACTTGGACTTTTTCAGCTACCTCTCCACCATTAATTCGATTCGGTTTTGTTTAAAGTAAATGAATAAATGTTTCATGGACAACATTTTAGATCTCGCGGATTTTGCAATTGTTCGAAAACAAAGTGTTTTTTTATTAAAAACCATGCTGTGAACGTCGGAATAACGCAGCGAGATGACATCCCAAATTTTATCAGTGGATCAGTGATCTATCTATCTATCTATATAAATAAAAATGAATCGCCGAAATGTATAACGTCCGAACGACTGCACCAAATTGGATAATTCTTTTTTTTGTGTTCGTTATTTTTATTTTATTTATTTATTAATATATCAACGCCCTGATGGGCTTTTACACATAAGTTTATAATACAGAGACAAAGTTGAACAATAAAAAAGATGAACTTGAAAAAGTAAACATCACATGAATGGAAGGTATAAAGATACATTTTAGTAAAAATAATGCATTACAATACAAGAGATAGTTTTTAAAGATGCAGATGGCATAAAATAGTATACATTGTGTATTTACAAAATTTACATAAAAAACAATTCTTGACAACTCAAATCAAATGTCACAGTACTTACATAAAAGAAAAGAAAACGGCAACAGGTTTTTATATTGTAGATAAATATAAAAATACACAATTTATTGTCAGGACAAGGTTTGTATAAAAGAAGCGGTGAGTTCTGGAATAATGAAATTTGTACAAAAAAATTGCAATAGGTGGCACGTGAGCTGTTTGAAAACTGAATGTACCGGGACTGAATGGATGGAGTGCAGGAGAGGGTGGGAAACTCAGGAGGGGGAAGGGGAACTCGAGAGCGGGGTTCACGGAACGGAGAAAGCGGGAGAGGGGAGTGGGGAGAGGGAAGGCGGAGTGGGAACGCGTAAGGGGAATAGGACGCGGGAGAGGAAGGGGAACGGGACGAATGGGAAAGGACACTCAGGGAGAAACAATTTCTTTATTAGTGACATAGCAACGCACGCCGGGAACTCGATAAAAAACGATATGTTTCAACGCTCACTTCTTCAGGGTTTACTTAAATCTGAAGGGAAACTTTATTTCAGGATGTGGGAACGATAGTGCATTTACATAACAGATTATAAGTAAAGAAACAAGTACACTGAATAGAAAAATATTGTAATTAAATTAAATAAATAATCAATTATTATGTAGGGCGTGGTCTGGGGTGAGCTCAAGCCCAGCGTTCACTCAGGAGTGGCGCTTGGTGCTGTAAGGGTGCAGTCACCACCGTGTTGTCGTAAGCCGTATCGCGGCCCAATTACCCGGTGTCTCTTCAATAAATAGTGTGGTTAATTCAACGCTCTTTTGTTTAGATTTCCATTTCATAAAATTCAAAAATATTTCGTTAAAAAAAAATCTTTGGAATCTAACTTTCCGAACGCTTTAACAGCATTAAGAAAAGCAGAAACTCTGCTTTGTATCTCATGTAACTTCTATAGCCAACAGGGCTATGAAAATGTTAGGTTTTATTTTAAGGATTTCCAAAGATTTTAAAAATATTCACACATTAAAAATTCTGTTCACATCTCTCGTTAGAAGCATTCTAGAATATATCTCTACAATTTGGTCATAATAATCACATTAATATCATTGAAAAATTTCAACGCAAGTTTTTGAGGTGTATTAATTTTCGACTTTAGAATCAATAAATTATGACTTTTTATTACACTCATTGAAATTGTTGAAGATAAGCGACAGAAGAAAAATTTTTGATCTCATATTTTTATACAAAATTGTAAATCATCAGTTGGATAGCCTTGATATATTAAAGTTGATTCACTTTCATGTACCTACCAAATAATCAAGGTTCCCTAGTATGTATTATTGTGACAATTATACGTCTGTCGCAGGATATTATTCTGTTATAAATAGAATACTCACCATTGGTAATTTTTTAGCCAATGTTGCTGATATTTTTAATATTTCCTTATTAAAATACAAGGCTCTACTTATCAAACATTTCAGCCTTACGTATTGTAACGAGGTTACTTCATAACAAGTTTTTCTTTTTATTTCATTGTATCCTTTAAAGTTTTCATTAGTTGTTAGAAATTTTTTCTCTTTTTCTCTTATTATGAGAAATTAAAAAAAAAAACAATCTCTCTTCACTGTACTATGACTGTTTAAATATATTAAATAATACATGTTTGTAAACGGCACCTTGTGCCGTAAATTTTAAATAAATAATTAACAGTTTGTCCTTGAGCATAGATAATTTTTTTATCAGGCTGGATGTACTTGGAAAAGTGGGCGATGTACACAAAAAGGTTGGGAATCTCTGCTCTAAAACATGAGAATTTGGCCGAGTCTTGCGAGATGGTGACAGATGTATTGCTTTAGTTGTTGTTTTCGATGAAAACTTTAAAGAATTATTATTCGGGGTGGAAAATGTGTAATCAATTTCTCCACAAAATGGTTTGGCAGGCGGAAATAATACATTTTCGTCGTTTTATCTCTTAATACGACTAGGAATCATTGATATTTGGTATTTCTACGCTAGGGACTCATTATAAGAGTCTAATAGATTTTATCAAATGAGGATTCAGTGCGAGCTTTAAATGCGATTTGGATTTTATACCACTTATTTCCAGATTCAGTTTACGGACAATTTCTGACAAATGCCTAATGGAATGAAATCTGAGCATACGGAAGCAGGATGGCCATTATCCATCGGATGAAAGCTTGTTATATTGTACGTAGATAATAAAATAATACATAATATATAGAAAAAAAATTGACAGAAATCTACAAAGATCACCTGACATTCCTCATGATGAAAGGATTTACCGTTACTAGGAGTAAAATACCAATAACCCATCGTACGTCGGGTCAGAATATTATCGTTGTAATTTAGGTACTTGTTTTTGAAAAATGATGTTTTTGTAAATTATACTGTCTTACCAAATTTATTTTTTATTTTATTTAATGATAATATAAAAATACAAAGTAAAGTACAATCCTCCTCACGAGGTATTCCTGTTCCGAGGCGGACTGTATGTTGTTATAAGGGTGCTGATCATGATTTCCTCATTTTTTTAACACTGTCTCAAAACAGGATATTTTGCAATTCAGGGTGAACTTTTTGAGCAAGTGGAAGGAGCTGCGATGGGCAGTCCGTTGTCGCCAGTTCTAGCTAACTTCTTTATGGAGAAGATGGTAGCCTAGGACACACAGTGTATAGGAAACCAACGCATACAAAAAAAAAGAAGAGAGGACATCCATCCGTTGGTAACCCGAGCGACCAGAATATGTGAAGAACCAAAAATCGGAGAGGAACTTACAAAGCTCACCGATGCACTGGAGCGTAATGGTTACCCGGCAATACAGACAAGGCAAATAATAAGAGCCAAATCTACACCAAACGAAGACAGAATTGAACAAGAGTCTAAAGGCTGTGCTTTCCTACCTTATGTTCACAATGTGACAGACAGAATTGCCAGACTGTTGAGGAAAGAAAGCATCAAGACTGTCTTCGGAAACACGACCAAAATACAAGACCAAGTTCCTCTGGAAACAGATGGAGTATATAAACTCAACTGTTCCGAGTGTGACAAGGTCTATGTGGGCCAGACAGAGCGGACGATCTCCAAAAGGATATCAGAACACTTTCGAGCGTGTAAACTTGGCCACCCTGACAAATCGACAATCGCCGAGCATTTACTTGAAACCGGCAATTACTTTGGATTTGTTCCTGAAGTCTTGGGAAGACCCAAAACTTATAGAGCACGCCTAATTACAGAGACAATTGAAATTCATAAAAATCCTATTAACATTAAAAGAGACGACGGAGCCAAGTTCAATAGTTCTTGGTATCCGGTAATTGACGGCTACTACACCAAAGCTAAATGCAGAAAACCATCTTGAAGTATACTGTAATGCCAGCTCGTAGTGGAGTGGAGCTGGCAACACGGTATTGCTTCTAAGTACTTAAGATGATGGACACTGTAATGCTGTCCGAAACGTTGGCTAAAGGAGGAGTTAGCGCAACACGGCATAACACCCCAAAAACAAATAAAAAAATACTTTTGGCCGTGAAAATCTACAATCGTTTCTTTGTATTGTTCATATATTTCTATTTTTTATATATGTCTATCTTATGTAGTTCCCACGATTTTTTTTACATTAGGTCCACAGGAGGCACCGGGGAAAACAATTTCCTTAGGGACCTATGTCATCTTTGAGGATGCTGTGAGGAGGGTTTTTTAAGGGAAAGGAAGGAGAAGAAGATATGGGAAGGAAAAGGGTATGAGGGGTGGGTAGGAATCTGGGGGTCAGTGTGGCCAGGAGTGACGGACGTATGAATCTATTCCTCACACTGCGCTGTAAGGCGAAGGGTCGGGAGAATCCGGCTGGGATCCAGCCCGCCACGCAGTGGTTGGGCAAAAGTATCCGCCACCAAGACCTAGGCAAACCTCATCCCATGAACCCGGGCACCCCTGCTGGTCACCAAACGTAGCGAACCACTTGGGGTGACCTGTGGCAGGGGTGTTGGTTGTCCAACAAATGGTGCCCGGGGCGGCGGTGATCCTACATGATAGTACAAGTAAAAAAGATAAATAACTTTTTTCGGAATTCCAACTTTTAGGGGTAGTTTTTTGGTAAAAAGATAAAATTAGACCGGCGCGTGCGGGCGGCATTATTATTTTCCGCTGTTGCCGAATCCCCGCAATAAGCGCTCAGTGTCAGTGTTGGATTCGAATGTAACAATTTTATTCGCGTAGTAGTGTTTCATTTTGAAAACTTTATTGTTGTTAGTCAAAACTTGTTGATTTAATATATCTTTATCTAGTGTGTATTTATTAAGACTGCCTTAAAGGAAGAACTTCATTCAGTGCGTGTTTTTTCAGACTTACTTTTGTTTATTTAGTTGTAGACTTGCCTAACTGTAAAAATTGTGTTTATTTGTGCGTAATTTTGTCATTGAATTATTATGCCAATATCGCGTAATTTTGTTATTGAATTATTCGGGCAATGCCTTACTTTACCAACAAAGAACGGGCAGACATTCATTAATGAGATACGCTACAACGTACGAATTGATAATAATATTACTTTACGTTTATATGATTGCTTACAAGCTGAAGGTGGACATTTTGAAAATTTGTTAAACTAGTTAAAAGTGATTACATTACTTAAGTGTTCAATTAGTTTATAACAATTTAATCGTCAAAAGCGTGCCTTCAATTGTTATTTAAGTGCAGTTATCTTTTTAAATTTGGTTTAAAACATACGATCTGTATAAACGTCAAATTCTCGGTCTTGTTATTGATTGCAAATGGTTTCCATGGATACAGGCCAAATCACACCAAGCAACGATGCAACAATTGCGCCCGGCAAGCTAACAGCAACTTTGTTGGGTAAGTGCTACCCAACATAAAAAGACATACCTACTAAGGATTTTTAGTAGGTATGTCTTTTTGTATGGGAAAAAAAGTTGGAATTTCATAAAAAGTTATTAATCTTTTTTACTCCTGCCATAATGTAGAATCACCTCCTGAAGTTAATGCACTTTACCCCCGGACACCCTGTATAAAATATTGAAGACATAAGAAAATATTCCTGAGTTTTATTATATTTCCCAGCTAAATAAGAGTCCTTCACAATAAAAAAGAAGTCAATATGAGAATTACCTACTTACATATAAATACAATAAATTTGGGAGGCGGGTATGGGTACCGCCGTCCCGGGAACCATTTATTGGATAATCAACACCCCCACCATAGGACACCCGAAGTGGTTCGCTTGGTGGATTGCACTGGTTTAGTGACTATGCAGGGGAGCCCGGGTTCATAGGGTGGGTTTTGACTAGATTTTGGCGGCGAATGCGTTTTCCCACATACTACGTGGCGGGACGGATCGGGAGACTGGTTAAGGGAGACCTTTTTAACTCTCCAGTCGGAACCTCTCGACCCATCGCCTTGTACCGGTGAGGGAGGGAGTCTCACTCCTGGACACATTGCCCCCAGATTTCTACTCATCCCTTATGCCTTTTTTCCCCAAAACTTCCTCTCCTTCCTTTCCCTAAAAAGACCATCAACACAGGCCCCAGGCAAGAAATAGGCCCTGAGTGTGTTTTTATTCCTTGTACCCTCCTGTGTGGAGCTAATATAAAAAAAGCTCAAGAACCAGTCTCCTTCGACAAACGACAAACTATATCATTATAATGGATACCTACATGATAAAATTACACATGGAAAGAATTACACCTACTTAAATTACAATTACCAAATTACACACATGAAAAAAAACCTAATCTAACCGAACATTAAATTTTTTTCTAATATGAAATTTATTTAGCGAGCACTAAGGCCGAGCCTCCAGAGACCATATTAGGGAACGTACCCATACTTCGTGACACGTTTAGGGGGGGGGGGGTCATCAAAATGTCACGCTCCATACAAATGAGCGGCGGGTTGCTTAGGTTTTTGGTCACCGGGGGGGGGGGTTAAAAATTGCAAAAAATTGGTCACGTAGTATGGGTACGTTCCCTTACCCAAATATTGAACCAAATGTTCGTGGAAGCGTGAAAAAATGCTTCAGGATTCATCAGACAGCAAAATGACATCTTCATTTTTCACTTTAAATGTATTTAGGAATCTCTGGTTAAAGTCCATACTCTTAGGCTGTTACACACCCTGCAAAGAGTTTTTTTCATCCGTATACTGAAGAAGAGATCATTATTCTTGTGAGGAGAACTCTATCATATGGAAATGTCAAAACTAATTTCAGCTATCATTTTAACAAACTTTGTGCAAAGTTCATATATCTGCCCGTACGGAGGTACATTTACGCCGAAACCAGTTGGCATGTTCAAATAAAGAAGCACACAAAGTTACAGTAACTCGCAATAAAAAATTGTTTGGAATCTGGGAATTATTCTCTCTTATAATTCCTGAAATAATGCGCCCGGAAGTTTTCAATTAGGAACCCTGGCAGAACTATGAACCCTTTGACAGTCCGAACAAAGAGCATACCGCCGTCTCTGCAGTCCGATGCACTATGCAGTTTGGACTATTTACCGTAGTGTTACATACTTGATACGGTGTCGTACATGCAATTATAGTTTTAGTTTTACCGGATGCTAGGGGCTAGGGTCACCTCGGTTTACTTTCTGTCTGGTAGTGGTATTTCAATCATACCACTATATTTACTTATTTATTGACTGAGCGTAGCAGAGTTCTACTTTAATTCGACCGTTTTGTATTTATTTGTTTGTATGTATTGTTTTTATTTATTTATTTGTATGTTCCGTTTCAAGATGTTGGCCGTGTTGGATATTGTATTTTTATCCCGACAGAGTTCGCAAGAGCGTGCAACTTTCTATGAACTCTCAAATCGGAATAATCGATATTACGATTATGATCCCTACGTGCCTGAACAAAGTTTGAAAAAAGAAATTTCATTGAGATGAAGACTTTTCTTTGGACAAATTGTATATTTCCTTAATAGCAATTTTTTTAAATGTGACTTATAATTAATTAGATAGGTATTTAAGTACCCACCTACTTACAAATCTAATGATTTCAGAGGAAAGTTTGATATTGATTTAGTAAATAATAGAAAATTATAACTTTTTTGGACGCGAGGTTCATTGTTCATAGAATATCAAGATTTTAATACAAAACATTAAATTGTTAATTACAAACATTAAAAACATAAAAAACATTAAAAATTGCCCTAAAAGGCGAAGCTTGCAATTCACAATGGAGTGCCGATGCCAACCCTGATGTGTGGGGTAGGGCATGGAAGGATAAAAGTAGACTGATTGCTGTTGAAACGAGATCCTTGAGGCGAACGGGTGGTAAAACCTGTGAAAATGTGAAGATCCGCAAAGAATGCAAAGCCGATGTAAGCATAAAGGGTAAGATTAAGAAACGGACACTTAAATGGTTTGGGCATGTAACGCTAATGAACGAAGAAAGGAGTATAAGGAGAGCATAATTATATAATTTGTGTTATTTCACAATTTATTGATTTAAAATAATTTATAGTGTACTTTTGTATGTGAAATCCTCACAAGAGTCCCAGCTGCTCCCGTCTGGAGCCAGTGAGTCTATAGCATCCCCAATTGTAAGGCTGAAGGTAGTGTGGAGGGGGAAAAGTTGGGAAAGAGGAAGGTGGTGAAACACTTGGTTATTTAGATCTGGTCACCAAACACGGCTAAAGCCATTGCAACCAACGTTTCAATTCTGAATGGTGGTCTTATACCAGGGCGATACTGAAAGTATCTTCCACTCTGTAACGTGCCACAAATATACTATACACGTACAAGTATTGTTTTTAATTAATTATTTGTGAATTAACACAAATTAATCGGATAAAATTTATTAGTGCATGCCGAGATTCGATCATGCGACCATATTTGCGACACCTGCAAGATTGGAAGATACTTTAAGTATTGCCATGATGCAGTACCAACATTCAGAATGAAACGTTGCTTAAAAGTGGGTGATCAGATTGGAATAACCAGGTACTTCTCCACTCTTCCTTATCACTATCACCTTTCCCTTCCAACCATTCATCCACATGACAATTGTGGATGCCATAGTCTCACTGGCTCCAAACAGCAGGGAGCAGTTGTGACTCTTGGTGCAGTATTCACAAGTTCTAGTTTAACTCCTGACTTCTTTCACGGACGAAATAGTTGCATTCCGCAGTTTATTCACAAATGTGACCCAGCTTTTAGGCGGTAGTTCAAATAAATAATGAACTTCATCTCAAGAATGCGCTGTCACCACAAGCCCCGAGGTCTAGACAAATAATACCAGACGCATCAAGTCTGAGGACTGCATGATGAACTAATTAACCAGCGGTCTCTGAAAACTATTCTACAGCAAGCCAAAGTTGGAATATAGAAGTTGTCCACTGGAAACCTACACAGAGTGTTAAGAGACGTTCTTGACTTACTTTATTTATTCAGTGGTTCCTGAAAATTTTGGAGCAAAAAATGAAAACTAATTTTGGTTTCCGGTGACACTTTTAAAACGTAACAGTAGGTGTTGGTCAGTCGGGGGTGGCGTAAGGTTGGGTGGTTGGTTACTCAGCTGAGTGACCAGTGACGACATGCGGAAGAATTGTTTTATTTGATTTTGAAAGAAGTCATCAAAAATCAATCAATTCATTTAATTTTTTTACTCCAAATAATGTCAGGAATCACTGGTTAAAGTAAGCTAAGTACGTCCCTTAACACCCTGTATACAATCAGAGAGAGTCGCATAGTTCTTTTCGTATTCTCTCCCTTACTACCTAAAGTCCCCGAAGTCGCCCGGGCTTTACAGAAATTTTTTCGAATTCACAGTACTTTTTCTATTGTTTTGAACGTCAAGTTTGCAAAATTTCACCAAGAAGTATCAAAATTCTGTTTTAAGAGATGGGAGAAGGGGATGGGGGTGGTTTTTCCCAAATCTCATGTAGACACTGACCATTCTCTTGTTTTTAAGGACTAGGTCAATTTGGGAGTTAACTTTTTGGGAGTTTTAACTTTAAATTTAAGAGTACCTACTCGACTCACTATGAGTATGGACCTATTTTAATGTCACCATTCACAAATGTATTTGTGTAACAAACACGCCAACTCATCGCTTACATAGTTGAGCAAAATATATACAATGATATCGACATTTTAAATGTAACAATTTATACTAGCAGTTAAAAACCTGCTCGGCAGGTTAAAATCCGCAGTAGGTGCTAGTGGTGCTACAACTGCGGCTTTTGGTTAGGCTTCGCGCAGTTAGTGTTGGTGATCATTTTATAAATCCAATAGGAAATGGTTCCAAAATTAGCCCGTTCCTCGTATTCACTGTCAACGTGTCAACCAGTGATGGCTAGTCACCGCGACAAAGTAACCGGGTCGGGCGATGACTTCGTATGTAATATACAGCCGCTTGATACAACTGAGTATTATCGTCAATCTTTCGAAATCCGGGAGATACTCGAAGTTCACGAATTCGTAGAAATTATACCTAGGAAGGACAAGTCCCTATGCGTCTTGCCGACGCAAGTGGTGACATCTCTTGACGAATTCTTGAATTCGAAACCGAATTACAACGGTAGCTTTGTCTAAAAATCACACACAGGTATTATTTGTGGCGCGACGTGTAAGGCGTGGCGTTGGACATCCAATCGAAACCGGGTACTGAAATTCAACCACGCAGACGCTACGGTATTAATAACGTTCGATGTTCAAAACATACCTACTTAAACAATTTTTTATGTCAACATGTCATTTTATCCAATTGTAAACCACTGTAATGTAAGAAATTGTTTTTGCAACCTATTGTTTATTTATTACTAACACCTGTCTAAAGAATGTAAAAATTATGTCGTCTTCTTCTTCTTCTTGTGCCCTGACTGTTCAACGGACTTTGGCTATCATATTGACTATGCGGACTTTGTTTACTGCGGCCCGGAACAGCTCAACAGTAGACTGGCCAAACCACTGACTTATTGCATTATGTGATGCGAGATCTCGAACTTCTCTGGATGTCTCAACACATGTCCTAGATATACTATACAGAAACTATGCTGACACAGGTCAATCAAGAGGAGGTGGTACACTGCTAGCAGTAAAACGCTACTGCTAATGATTGGAAAATGACTGATGAAGATATTTGGATCACAATTCGGGTGCCCTCGGAACAAGGTGGAATGGATAACATACATATATGCTCAGTATATATTCCTAGAAATCTTCAATTTCATTCTCAATTACTCAATTTCTCCACGCAACTTAAGGCTCTGCAACCGGGCCCGAAAAGAAGACGATGGAGAGATACGAAATTACGAATGTTAGAGGAGAGAGCTAACATTTACACTGACAAAATCGATGTCAAAATTGCGAAAATGTTTAATAAAACACGACTAGTTTAAAATAGAGCAAAAATCTCGCGGGCATTATCTTAAACAGCATTTAAAGAAACACTGTGAATTTTTTCATACATATAACTTGTAAAATAACTGAAACAAACGTGTTAATAATAATTTTTGGAGCATACTTTGCGATTTTTTTCTATCGAGGGAATTTTATATAATTTGCGTTTCGGCGTGGGCAAAGTCTAGATGTTATCTTCAAGAATAACGCTAAGAGCTTTAAAACTTACCGTGTTTAAGGGAAATGTGCAATAAATCGGTACAAATCCGGGTTGCGGGCCCTTAATCAAAAAAAATTATCGATGCCGGCTGATAAATTCATAATTCTTGGTGATTTTAACTTACCGGAAATTAATGGACCCTAAATGATCATAACTCATATCTTATTCCTGAAGAAAATCAGTCAACGATTAGTTCACAGTTCATAGATTATAATTATCTGTCTTTCTCTGGCCTACAACAATTTAACAGTATCACTAATGCTAATGAAAGAATACTAGACCTTATCTTATCCAATATAAAGTTGAAAGTCTTACTGCCTGAATTACCTTTAGTTCCAGAACCACAAAGCGTTACATGTTGACTTACCTTTCAATATCTTATCCACGCTTGTACATAACAAAACCCAAAAATACATATTCGCCAAAGGAAACTATGATGAAATCAATACTCACTTATCTAACATTGATTGGCCCACAAAACTTAATATCACTAATATAGATATAGCAATCGAGACATTTTATAATGAATTGAACATTGTTATAAACCAATTTATACGTAGCAAATTTATTCAAGTATCCACCATGGTACTCACCTGCCCTCATTAAAATAACAAGAGAAAAACGTAAATATCTATCGAAATTCAAGAAATATAATAATCCATCTGATTACGAAGCTTTCTCAATTCTACGAATAAGGCAAAAAAATATGTCCAAAGAGTGTCACCAAAATTTTGTTCTCAATGCACAATGGTACTTCCCAACCTTCCTCTTCCCCACCTCCTTCCCCTCCCCACTACCTTCAGCCTCACAACATACCCCAATTGGGGATGCCATAGTCTCACTGGCTCCAGACGGGAGCAGTTGAGATTCTTGTGCGGTATTCACTGTAAAAAAAAAAAAAAAAGGAATATTCATCGAAATTCTAAATCTCTCTTTTCGTACATAAAATCTAAACGTACAACATCATCTATTCCTAGTACTTTGTATTATCAAAATGAAATTGCTCATACCGGTTCTTTTATTCAGTATACGAGAAATGTGATGTCCCCAATGTAAACTCTCAAGCAGACCATAGCGTTGCCGAAATTAGTGATTTAGAGATTAGTTATGATCTAATTTTGAAGTACATAAACCAAATCGATTCTAACAAAGGTGCTGGACCAGATGGAATTCCACCTATATTTATCTCCAAATGCTCAAAGAATTTAGCGAATCCATTGTTAATATTATTTAAACGTTCGCTACAAACGGATAAATTTCCTTCGATGTGGAAACAAGCATTTATAACCCCAATATACAAGTCCGGTCCGCGAAATCTTGTACAAAATTACAGGCCAATATCCAAACTACCAATTTAAAAAAAGTGTACTTAATTTGTTCTAAGGGGATACCTTAACATAAACTTAATAAATCGTAGAAAATTTCGCTGAAAGTTTTTCAAAATCTTGAATGGGTAACAAAAAACACAAACAAATGTACAAATAGATTAAATTCCATACGGTCGAGTTAATACAGGACTTCGCTCTGTCAACAATAAAACTGCATAAAATTTAATTATCCATTAATTACCAAACATCCTGTAACCATTTCCCATTGGCTAATGTAACCTATTAACGGACCACCCGCACAAATTCACCGTTTATTTCTCAATCGGCAAACAATAATTTATAAAATCAATAAATTAATTAATTACACGTATTTCGAGGCGGTTTTTTTGCCGTGCCGTTTGATAGTGCGGTAAAGCGGCCGCATTAATCTCACTGGTCCACGGAACAAAGCGCAGGCGGCTACGCTTGGCTCCAACTGACCTCGTAACATCATGCAAATAAAGTCATAAATCTTTCCGACAAATAAAAAGACAACAAAAAATCCAAGAAGTAAAAAGGGTAGATAATCACAAATGGCATTAAAAAAATTCGCCTAGAATGGAATTATGTTTTTGTTCGGTGGTGCTATTTACCGTATTTGGAGAGTGCAAGAATAAATATACGTATATATTTTTTTACATTAGCTCCACACAGGAGGCCCTGAGGAAAATAATACCCCTCAGGGAGTATGTCATCTTTGGGGATGCGTTTTTTTTACATAAGCTCCACACAGGAGGCCCTGAGGAAAATAATTTTCCTCAGGGCATATGTCATCTTTGGGGATGCTGTGTGGAGGGTTTTTTTAAAGGAAAGGAAGGATAGGTGAGTTCTGGGAAGGAAACGGGTTTAAGGGGTGGGTAGTAATCTGGGGTTCAGTGTGTCCTGGTCATCCGCCTCCAAGACCTAGACAAACCTCACCCCATGAACCCGGGCACCCCTGCCAAATCACCAAACGTAGCGAACCACTTGGAGTGACCTATGGCAGAGGTGTTGGTCATCCAACAAACGTTCTCGGGGCGGCGGTACCCATTCCCGCCTCAAAAATTGTAAATTTTGTGGATGGTCTTTTTAGGAAAGGAAGGAGATGAAGTTCTGGGCAGGAAAAAGAAATGAGGGGTGGGTAGGATTCTGGGGGTCAGCGTGTCCAGGAGTGACGGACGTATGAATCCATCCCTCCAACCGCGGTGCAAGGCGATGGGTCAAGAGATTCCGGCTGGAGAGGATAAAAGATCTCCCTCAACCAATCTCTCTCGATCCTGCCCACCACACAAGAGACGCATCGGGCGCCAAGACCTGGACAAACCTCATCCCTTGAACCCGGGCACCCCTGCTAAGTCACCGAACCAAATGGGGTGACCTGTTGCAGAGGTGTTGGTTATCCAATATATGGTTCCCGGGGCGGCGTTAGTAAAAAAATCTTAACATCAGAGAAAAATGATGAAAATAAAACCTCGATTTCGATGATTTTATTTAGTGCCTCCGTTCACGGAGATACTTACAATACTCGATTCTCGTGCGCGTATCATAGGCGCCGATCGTAAGTACCCCCCGCACGATTTAGCTGGTGCCCGTTCACGGCGCTACGCGGTGGCCGTCGGCTTCCTAGGAATGTTGAAAGTGAAAAAAAATATCGATATATCGATGTATCGATATTTATTAAAATATCAATATCGACGTCGATATATCGAGGAAAAAATATCGATATATCGGTCGAATTTTCAAAAGATTTTGCGTTTTTTAAATAATAGTGTATTCAGCTCAATATTATCAACAGTATTTTTTGTACACAATTTGCTTTTTTTAATGTACAAAAATCTCAATAAAAATGAAGTATATTTGAAGTGTATTTTATCACTATTCATTTTTATTACGTAATAATTACAAAAATATCAAAAACTAAAAAGCTGTCTTCTAACTAATATGTAAACTCAGATGCATACAAAGTTGTACGCATCTCAGTAACATTCTATTGGCGTATTAATCTGTCAAAAAGGACTTCGTGTTTAGAACAAGGTAAAGTCAATAATCATAGACAATTGGGAACCAACACATAGAAGTGGCTTAGAAAAAATGGCGAAAAATGGCATACATTTCTATGTATGTACCTAGACACATGAGATAGTATTGGTGATCACAAATACTAATGCAAAGACAATAGATTTGTAAGCTATTAATAGTTAAAATTTCAACCGCCAGATGTCATGACCCAATACAGTTACTTTTTTCCGTTCGTTCCTATACGGTTTTGGATTCTAGTGACTTTAAATATGTACATAAATTTTTAAAAATATCATTTTTGATACAATTTTCGATATTGGATATTTTGTATCGATATATCGGATCAAAATATATCGGCTAAAAATATCGATATATTGAATTAAAAATATCGATATATCGATACTTTTTCAACAAGCCTACGGCTTCCAATCAGTATCACGATACCGACAGTGCTGATCGCACGCGACAGTCGCATCATTTTTGTCTGATACTTATTCGTTTGACGTTTGACAGAAATGGCGTGGGAACATGAAAGTAATGTTAGATTTGTTCTGGAAGTGGAAAAAATGCATGTTTACATAACTATACTTTACCCAGAATACGTAAGAAACGATTTAGTGGAGAAGGCATGAAAAAAGTCATATGACATCGCTTGACAGCGTGTTAACTCCACGGCTGCACGTGAAAAATGATCAAGTTCAGTATATTTCGGATAGCGCCGTGTACGGAGACTAGCATTAAAAAGTGGTGTATCAGTAGGGTACTTGTGGTTTCGTCGCAATTACGTAGATTGTAAGTATCTCCATGAACGGAGGGCCTTAGGTATTATCAGCCTGAGATGCAGTTGTCCCTTTCGCTCAGTATTCGGAATTCGGATCAGTAAGAGCGACAGTGACAGCAACAATTTGGTAAAATACCTACTGTTAAACGTTCTCGGCGACCGGGTTTCCTCTTAAGGCTCCGCAACCGGGCTCGAAAAGAAGAAGATGGAGAGATGCGAAATTACGAATGTTAGAGGAGCGCGCTAACATTTACAGCGACAAAATCGATGCGAAAATTGCGAAAATGTTTAATAAAACACGACTCGTTTAAAATAGAGCAAAATCTCGTGGGGAGCAGATTTTTTTTTATTTTTTTTTATTGGCAATGTTTATTAAAAATACATATGAAGTTACAACAGTTACATAGTTACATAAGGTTAACAAAAAATAAAAAAAATTGCCTTTCCTCACCATAAAGAGACAATGCTCTTGTGTTTGGTGAGGGAGTTCTAGCTCAATTAGTAAATTAATGATCGTGTAAGTTAGTAATAACGGCTATTGTAAATAATAAGAATGTTAAAAAATCTTGTATAATTTAAAAATAAAAATCCTGAAGAGTTTAAAAAAATCATAATATAAATTAAAAAATCATTATAAATGGAAGAATCATGTAAGTTAGTAACAAAAATTATTGTAATAAGTAAGTAAAGGATACGTAAGAAAGAACGCAAGATTTATACAATAGTAGACTCAGAGATTTAGAAACTAAGAAATGAAAGAAAAAAGAAGGAATAAATGATTTATAAAATAGCAGACTTTAAGATACAAAGTAAACATATTTGGGACTTTTATAGTAGTTTCAGGTAATTTTTTAATTTGGGCTTAAATTCCTGCATATTTTCGATGGTTTTTAATTTTAATGGGATTAAGTATCATTTAAAGAAACATTGTGAAAGTTTTCACAAATATAATTTATAAGATAATAGAAACAGACTTGTTAATAATAATAATTTTTGGAGCATACTTTGCGATTTTTTTCTATCGAGGGATTTCATATAATTTGCGTTTCGACGTGGACAGTATCTAGACATTATCTTCAATAATAACATACATTTTTTTAAGAGTTTAAAAACTTCAAATGTTTAATGGAGATATGTAAGAAATCGGTAGAAATTCGGGTTGCGGGCCCTTAAATGCGAGTTCCTAGTTTCCATGGGCATAGTTTGTCGCAACGTCACTGTTAAATCTAATTTTAGAGTCGTTTATATTATATTATCTGTTTTCAAAGAAAATAATTAAATATTTCAATAGAAAACAAGACACTTCCGGAGGTGATTAAACTAATAACTAAAATAGAAAATATTTCACGCCCATCCCTAAATTTTTTTTAATATATTCTACATTAAAAAAAAAAGAAGATGGAACATTGGAGATTATAATAAAAAATGTCTCTTTGACATTTTTTATTATGATCCCTGGTGCTCTGTTTTCCAAACCAACAATTTTGATATTAAAATACTAAAAATAACTCGGAATATGATACACATTTATAAATATTATTGCTTTATTATTATGGCTGTGTAAAAAAATAAAAAATAAATTTTATTTAAACACTTTTAAAAATATAGTGTCAACCAATAATCATTTTGTAAGGGTGAAAACATTCATTACATTGACATCTAGCGGGGAAAATTCGAACTAAAGTTAGATCTTTAAAAAATAACAAGCAAAACATGATTTAAATTAAAATCTTCCCACCTTCTGTTTCTACAGAGAAACTCGTAAAATTAATAACCATTTCATAATTTTTTTTAAATATGTTTATTAAAAAAAATTATATTAAAGTTATATTATTAATAGAAATATGTTACATTGTACATAGTAATAATTTCGTATGTTATGTTATATTATATAAGATGTACCACCATAATAAAGGTAGGCTTGTGTGTAATATACATTAATTACGTGTACATTTTTTCTTCCAATCTAGACCTCCCCCCTTGGTATTTGGGCCACTTCGTAATTCTTTCTTTTCAAGTAGACTTGCCGAGATTTTGCTGGACCCCCCCCCCCCCCTTTGAGCTCACGTAATTAATGTATGCCTCTTAAGGGATGTGTTATTGTTATTTCTTTATATATTATATACTAGCTTTTGCCCCCGGGTTCGCTCGCATAGTATTAGTGGGGTACCCACAGCGCCTCCTCCACCTTCCCTATCCCCAGTCCCCTCCCCCCCTAATCCCCACCCAACCCACTCCCCCTCCCCCCAAGCACTCCCCCTCCCCTAATCCCCCCTCCCTTTTCCCACTCCCCCCTCCCCTCTCCGCCCACCCTTATCCCCTATCCCCCTCCCCCACCTAACCACCCCCTTCACCCCTCCTCCATACCCGTAACATTCGTTTTTCAAACAGTTCGCGTGCCACCTATTGCAAGTTTTGTATTAAAATTTCATAATGCCAGAGCTCTAAGCTATAGCCTATAGCAGGGATGGTGAACCAATGGCACGCGTGCCATTAATGGCACGCGACACAATATTTTGGGCACGTCACTGATCAGTGATCACAAAATTTATTATGCACTACGAAAAAAAGTGTGAAGTGTATAGTAGGTGAACGAGCGAACCCGAGTGATCCCTACGCTACAGAATGTTCGCGTGCGGTGCGCGGGCTGGCGGAGGGAAGCGCGGCGCTCACTCGTTTGTTTTCGTACACCTACAATCTTCATCGCGTGTTTCTATTGCTAATGAATAACGCATAGTTTCTTTATGCATAACATAATAGTGAATTTCGTTTATTTAATTGTATTAAGTTCATTTGAGTTTTATCCACGATCTAAATGTTATTTAATGTGTTAGTTCAGCATATAAACAAAAAAGTGCAAAATAGTAAGAGTATCAGAGAATTTCAAACTTGGTGGACAGAGAAATATGCCATGATTAGTAAAGGTAACAAAGCTGTGTGTGTTTTATGTTCTGGAATAGTGGTATGTAGAACATCGTCTGTGAAACGGCATTTTGAAACAAATCACAAATAATCCGTTAGTCAAAAAAGTGAACTAGAGCAAAAAGAAGTAATTTCAAGTGCATTGAAAGACAGAAATAAACAGTCAATATATATGATTAAAATATGTTGGCAAAAATTGTCATACGAGCGCGGCAAGTAAGTATTTATTATTATTATTTTCCAAATAATCACAAAGTCAAAATTATTTGATGGCACGTCTATGACCTCATTAAATATTTCTTTAGAAAAATGGCACGTTGATACGTAAAGGTTCGCCATCCCTGGCCTATAGCCTATTCTGATGTGTGAGCTATATTACTGTTAAGTTTCATTAAAATGCAATAAGTAGTTTTTGGGTGAAAGAGTAACAAACATACATGCATATAAACATTCGCCTTTATAATATTAAAGTAGGATGTTTTGGTTTGTATTTTCAGAGTGTGTTTTGAAGGTGAAATTTAAAATCTTTAAATTGTTATTAATGTTTCTGATTCTGGTAATGTATTTAAAAAATTTACTCCAACATATTTATAATTGAATTACCCCTTTGTTTTTTTACGTTTTGAGTTGGGAGAATTGGTGTTTGTCTGAGATTTCTAAACTAACTAACTTAAGCCCCGTATTCATGGTAAACATTAGTTTAGCAACATTTGATCAACATTGTTGATGAGCGGAGAGAATGTTGCTGGAAACTTTGTTGAAATAAATACAGGTTGTCCACACACCAGTCTGCGTTAAAATGTTGCCTGAGGAAGTAGTGTTGTTGTGTTCTCTGTATCTGATGAATAGGATTTCAATTAAAAAAAGAGAAAAAGATGGTGGATTCGAAACTATCTTCTGCAAAGAGAAAATTTGATGAGTGACCTCAGAATGACAGATGGATCATTTATTAACTTTTTTGTTTCTATCTTTGTATTATTTTACAGAAGAATCCCATAATAATGGTTTAGATTGAAACAATTCTATTAATTGCATTATTTTATCATTGCTCCACACTAATGCCATGTTTATAAACTGTTGCAAACACGTTCACACACGTCAACATTTGTTGCTAAACTGATGTTTACGCTCGTCGGGCGAGAGCTTGTCAACATGCCGTTATCAACTCCGCAACAGCAACCCCGCAACACGTTGATTCAACTTTGTTGCTAAACTAATGTTTACCATGAATACGGGGCTTAACCATCACGCCGTTTCCCCGCAGAGGTAGGCCGAGAGGACGGACCGCCAAACAACTCGATCTTAGCACACACTCTTTGCCTCAATCACATTCATACATCGTCTCATACATACTCTTCAATTTTTCTAGCTTTTGCCATTGCCCAATTCAAGTATCTGATTCACTTGATCGTGCCATGTCTTCCTCTGGCATCCCCGATTTCTTCTACCATTCATATTTGCGTCATATATTCTTCTTACACTACTTTCTTCGTTCATTCGCGCTGCATGCCCAAACCATCTGAGGGTCCCTTTCTTAATCTTACTCGTTATGCTTACGTTATGATCCGCAAATAATGTAAGGCTGATGCCTCACATTATTTGCGGATCGCCACATTTCTCACACGATCGTACATGGTTTTTTACACATGCGCCTCAGGGATCTCATTTCAACAGCATTCAGTTTACTTTCATCCTTCCTATGCCAGTTCCATGCCTCACTGCCATACATCAGGGTAGGTGCCAGGGGTCCTAGCATGGTCGATCGATATAGGTTTTATCGAAAATGTCGGTAACTTGACATCGCTCCCGAGCACGACTGCAGGCCGATAACGAACAAACAACAGTTCACAACGACTAAAGGTTCCTAATTTATTAGCGGCCTGCAGTCGTGGTTGGGAGCGATGACAAGTTACGGACATTTTCGATAAAACCTATATCGATCGACCATGCTAGATACCCTGGACTCCATTTCTATCATTCCAGATATCTATTATTTTTAAATGATGTAGTTATTGAAGCCCAGTTGTTTCGCAGAAATTCAATTGTAACATTATCATCAAACTAGCAGACCCGGGAGCACTTTGCTGTGGCTAATGAAACACAACGCCATTACCCAACCTTTATAAAATCCACACCACCCGCTTGGCAGCTGCCCGCTGCCCGTTGCCTGCTTCCTGAATTGAATATTTGAATTTCTAGGCTCTTCTGTACTAAAATAAGCATGTATTATACATATAAACCTTCCTCATGAATCACTCTATCTATTGATGAAAACCGCATGAAAATCCGTTGCGTAGTTTAAAAGATCTATGCGCACATACATTTTGAGCGACTTTATTTTATACTATGTAATGATAATGATGGTCATTCAGCGCCATTTGGTTGTTTTTTTTTTTAATTTTGAAAGGTCCCGTTAAACGCCAATTCTAGGTGCGTTTCAGCATTCTATCAATTGTTTCTGTTTTCGTTTAGATTATTATTATTATCTTCGTCTTCAATGATATACATTGATGGGAATAACCTTCAAAAGTAATAACAAGAGAGTTTTTCTCATAAAAATTGAATATTCATTTAGACTTTTATAAAAAGTCAATAGTTCCGTATGAATAAATTCGGATACATTTATCCGAGACGCTATCCAGGTTACAAACCAATTCTTAGAATGATTGTTTCCAATAAAAAGGATAGTTTTTTTTACATGAGCTCCACACAGGAGGCCCTGAGGAAAACAATTTCCCTCAGGGCCTATGTCATCTTTGGGGATGCTGTGTGGAGGGTTTTTTAAGGAAAGGAGGGAGAGAAGAATTCTGGGAAGGAAAAGGGTTCAAGGGGTGGGTAGGAATTTGGGGTTCAGTGTGTCCTGGTCATCCGCCTCCAAGACCTAGACAAACCTCGCCCCATGAACCCGGGCACCCCTGCTAAATCGCCAAACGTAGCGAACCACTTGGGGTGACCTATGGCAGAGGTGTTGGTTATCCAATAAAGGTTCCCGGGGCGGCAGTACCCATTCCCGCCTCCCAAATTGGCCCGTAATATGGAAAAATAATTAGTTAAAGACAATATTGTTAATTCTAAAATTTGAAATATGAGATAGACAAATACGACGGTTTGACAGAAGGTGGCAATAGCGAAATTGGACGTCCCGGTTAGACGAGAGGTCTGGGTTCGAGTCCCACTTGCGACCATTGTCTTTTTCTGTTTTCCTGTGTCTTGTTCTCATTCATATTTTTGTTTGGATTATTATTGTTATCTTCTTCTTCAATAAAAATATTATTTTTACAATTTGATAATTTGCAATGAAAATACAAGAAAATATATTGTTTAATGCAAAGCAGCTGTTATTAATTTTTGTCACGCTAACAAAATCCCAAGCCCCGAGGAACGCTTTAGCAGAGGTTGGAGAAGAAAATGAAGAGAAAAACAAAAGCGCGCGTTCCCGCCTTTTGCAGTCTTGCATTTTTGAAAATAGAACGCGGCGCTGGAGCTGTCTGGCGGTCGAGCGAGGCATTAATCATCCCATACAAAATAATGTATTACACTAAAGGTGTCGCTGTGGATGGAAAAAAGTTTAATATTTTTAGAATTTCTTTAACCCCTCAGACTAATTTGTTGGTCGCTTTTGGGAATAACTTTTATAGGCCTCATAGAAATCGTGGTGTCTCCCTTACTACGAGTATCAATCATGGCGAGAAATATATATATAAACGGATTAGAAAGAGTAAAACAACACGCTTTATCTTACATATAAAAATCTCTTGTCACGGTGTTTGTGGTCGCACTCCTCCGAAACGATCGATTGACCGATTTTTATGAAATTTTTTATGTATATTTGGTAGGTATGAGAATACGTTTTCAAGGTAAATTTCATACCGCTAGGTGATTAGGGGGCCCTTTTCAGATTTTTTTTTTTGACAATTTTTTTTATTTTTTTATTTTTTTTTATTTCGCATTAAAAATACCTATAACCCCAAATTTTAACCCTTCCCTTCCCATTTTTTAATCGCGATTTTAGTATTTTTGTATGAACAAATTTAACCGTCTTTCGTATTTCAAACAGAACGAAATTATTTATGTTGTTGAATGACAGATGGCGCTACGTCCGCCTTATCAAACTTTAATCCACACATGCACAAGACATTCACGAGAAGCGTCGCGTCATTTTGATATTTCATTCGGCATCATGTTCTCGCGTGGGCAAACCATCGAGCTTATTTGTGTTGGCTAAAGACGGACTGACAAAAAATATCGTACACTCAATTGCTCTTCGAAATTCATATTATTTTCTTAATTTCATTTTCCTACTTTAGTTGGTGTTTTTTTTTATTTATTTTATCAGCGGTCATCGTCTACAGCGCTCCATTCCTCTTTTTGTCATAGATCCCATCCCCACACACTTACAATACATTCGTTATTTTTTATTTAACAACCAAAATATTCAGTAGAAATAATTTATATGGCAGAACAACGTTTGTCGGGTCAGCTAGTATTCAGATATAAAAGTTAACCGCAACATAATTAAAATGCATACCTTTATAAAACCAATTGTAAAGTAAAAAAAAATTATGAACATTTGGAATTTTTTGTTAATTATTTTCACATGAAACGACAAAAAAGCAAAGGGACGATAACGTTTATAATACATTTGTCTAATAAAATATAGTTTTTATGTTATTTTTGTTATCAGTAATCTTAGTTGAAAAAACGTAAAGTGAGCCATTTTTAAAACTTTATATGTTAGCATTCAAATTTTTTACATTTCAAAAATGATATGTTTGTTTTGAAATATAAAATTTTATTTTCAAAAAATTTCGGATTCTTCAAATATTTGACGTTAATTTTCACGTTCTGTGTAAGTTCTATTCAAGTTCTGTTATTATATCATTATAGGAGAGTTGCTTCATAAAACTGAAATAATCACAGAACTTGAATACAACTTACACTTAAAATAAATTAATAATTAACTTAAAATATTTGATGAATCTGTCAAATTTTTTAAACAACTCGTCCTTAGTTTTCGGAAGCGTTCAGAAATATTCCATTTATTTGGATTTTATTGCAAAGGGGAAACATTTTGAATTTCTGACAAAATATGCCCGAGGTCGGGGGGATTAAATTAATAATGCAAAAAACTTATCTAAATGATATTATAGAACTAGACAGAGAAACCCATAGAAATTTGAAGTAGGTGTCTGAAATAGGATCGGTTTTCTCCGGCTTCATGATAATGGAAGTTTTTTAAATACCAAGAAGAGGGTTCCATGCCAACTCAGAATGAAACAAACTTAGAAACACCTCAGAAAGGTCATTAATAGCTATGAAAAAACACTTTTAAAATAGCCGGTAACCCTAACATAATTTTACCTATTTAACCAATTTTTTTATCATCACTCTTAAAGACCTTTCTGAGGTGGTTCTGAGTTGGTTTCATTCTGAGTTGGCCGGTCACCCAAGAAGAGATACAGGCCAAAGAAGACAAGAGACACCCGTTACCCGTTGAGAGTGCAGAGAGCAGACTGCAGACTGCAGACGGGGACAATACATATCAGGTACAGGCACAGGTACACGGGCCGGCCACATTAAATGTTGTGTCATCGAATTCCCAGACGGGGCCGCAAAAACTTGTCCATCGCTGATCTTCCACTGCATGGTTACGTCACAACACACACTTACTCACATACTTACACACTCTGCCAGTGGCTACTTGCTACCGTGTATTAATATCAAAACCGGCAACAATATTGTGTCAGTGATTCTTGAGTCGTTTCTTTTAGTGTGCCAAAGTACCTGTCTACTCATTAATTTGACACGAATGTTAGTGAAGAGCAAACTTCGCGAAACTTTTATTTTTTTACGTTAGTTCGACACAGAAATTTTGGTATCCCAGTGATAACACATACAAAATAAGTATAAACTAGTGTAGAACTGAGTTTTTTTTAATAAATATAAATATTGAAGTAACTAATACTGCAGAATATATGGCGTTGCCAAAAACTTCATTAAGAAATTGAATAACATCATATTTACTGAAATTTTTCTCATTCAGTTAAAAATTTTGAAGTAAAAAAAGTCTAAAGTTCCGCTAAGGGTTAAACGGCCCTTAACAGCCTTAAACCCGTAAGGGCATGTAATCTCTCGGGTGCTGTGAGGAGGGTCTTTTTATGAAAAGGAAGAGAAAAAAATTACAAAATAGGGACACGCTTAGTATGCCCCTATTATTTTAATAACACTTATAGCCCAGTCATTCCGTAGTTTTACCTTGCAAAAGGTCATGTAGTAGCGATTTTGATATATGTTGTTAAGATTGGGACTCTAAAGAAAAAAAAGTTTTCGACCTCGGGAGGGTCGAGCTCGATCCGCCATCTTGGATTGAAGGTCCCAAAATTTGGTTTTTCAAAATAATTATGAAATGGTTAATTTTACAACCAAGTTGTTCAAGGCGAACTTGAAGAAAACTAAATTACGTACATTTTATGTGGAATGTTTTTTTTGTAAGTCTAATAGGTAACGAGTTACAGCGGAAGAAAGAAGACAATTTTGACAAAAAATTGTAAAACTCAAGTTTTCTTGATAAATTTTTGTAAGAACATATTACAAAATATCATTTTAACGTATTCCCGCAAACAATATACTTATATAGCATCATCCGTGTGCTCGATGACGTTAATTGACGTTGTTATAGTGGGCTCCTAGTCTATAGCTGACTTGGCAACACTGATTGAGTCCTGGTTACTGGACGATGCCTGGTGCCTGGACGCTCGGTCACTCAGTGTGCTCGTGGCATTTGGAAGGAAAAATGGATCCTATTGAATACCAAAAATTTACGACGGAAGGCTATTTCACGATTAGACGCTCGGACAAGTTTTGGTCAGGGATATGGTCTGACATGACCATCGAACAAACTTTGATGCGGATGATGCATAGCTGTGGGGGTCTTACTCGTGGCCGTGGAATCAGTGACAGCGTACTCGCCCTGTGGACTTTAGGAATGATATCTTTGCATAACGTTTGTGACGCCATTAAGGAATATAGTAACGTTAATCTACATACATGCGAGCAACATGTCGATATGAGAACTTCCCGTATCACTCGAGACGATCAAGACTTGAAAAAGCTGTTGGATTGGTTTTCTCAGCATTCTCCCTTCCCCGAAATCAATTCACTTCTTTCTATCAGTACTGGAATTGTCGGGGATGAAAAGATTAATTGTCATTTATCCAGAGAAATAGGTACCGAGAGGATGTCAAGCATGGTTACCATGTATACAAATTTTGAATCTATTAAATTCAAACGTAAGGACAAAGTTATTCCATTAGTAGCAGTCAACAGCAGCATCAAGATCGGCGAAACAACTATTTCCATCAACCCGCTAATGTTGTTCCAGAGAATGTGTATTTTGAAGAAATCCGACGAAGAATTGAAGGATTACCTTAAATTCGAACTCGCCCCATTTCCTTTGTCGCTTTTCTCTGAAGAAGGAATGCGCAAAGGTACGAAATCATCATTTTATGGTGTTTTTGAACAACTTCCAGAAGGCGTGCAGCTTGAAGGTAGCAAAATTAATGTTGTGGATGGAAGATACCTTTTACATAAAGTTGTATGGAATCGTAATGATTTTTTTGGGTCAATTTGCGAGAAGTACGTTCACTATGTACGACATCACCATGGATCACATGCAGTTATTGTTTTCGATGGATATCCGCTAGATGATGGTGAAAAAAATACAAAAACCGCAGAAAGACTTCGCCGATCGAAGAAGCATATGTCTGCAGATGTTCTTTTCGATGAAACAATGCCAGTTCAAGTTTCACAGGAACGTTTTTTAGCCAATGAAAATAACAAAGTCCGTCTGATTTCGATGCTTACAAAGCAATTTATACAGGCTGATTTTACAGGTAAGCAGGCTGAAGAAGATGCTGATGAGTTGATTGTCAATACTGCGATTTATTTGTGTTCATCATTTGACGCTGTATTCGTTATTGGCAAAAACGTTGATCTCCTAGTTCTGCTAAAAGTAGTATATATCTTCGCAAACCCGGGAGAGGCAAAACTTTTAAAAGACTCTATTCCGCGAATAGTGTGAAATACAAAGAAGCGGCTGAGAATATTCTGTTTCTCCATGCCTTTAGTGGCTGCGATACAACATCGTCCTTCTTCAACCAAGGAAAAACTAAATTTTGTTCATTTGTACAGAACGACACAAGACTCAATGCCGTGATAGGAATCTTCAAACAACATGATGCAAAACCAGAAGACATAGCAGATGCAGGAACACGCTTTCTTGTTGCTTTGTACGGGGGTGACATGGATAGCGCTCTTGAGGCGATTTTTCGCAAAAACAGCGCTATATAAGTTGTCCAAATTTATTATTATTATAAGGAAACCTTGGAAGAAGTCCGCTACCAACGTTTCGCAAAGTCAACAACAAAAAGCAAATTCAATCTTGCCTCTTTGCCACCAACGAACGACGCTGCACGGTACCATGCATTTAGGACGTACCACCAAGTCCAAAAATGGTATGAAATCCAAAAAAATCCAGAAAACTGGGGCTGGAAACGTGGCACCAACGGGCTTGTTCCAGTAAGAATGACAAAGAAACCAGCACCCGAGACTTTATTGAAATTTATTTCATGTAATTGTAAAAAAGGATGCGGCGTTGCATGTGGCTGCAGAGAAGCTGGATTGAATTGTTCTATTGTGTGTGGGTGCTGTAATGGTCAAACATGCCGAAATTCACCAGAGGTTCATATCGATGTCGAGGAAGAAGATGAAGAGATTTTGTCAATGGAAGCCCAGAATCTCAGTACAACAGGCAATGAATTAGATGATGACATTGATGAAGACTGTTATTAAGATGTCGATATCAACCAACCGGCATGAACAAAAAAATATCATTACGCAATAGCCAATATATAAAATAATTTCGAAATCTACCATCGCTGGTATATCTGTGGAGTAGACCTACAGGGGATACCACAATAAAAAAAAATGCGCAATGTTCTCTACCTCATGGTGGTGTGGAAATGAGTTAACAAAATTATTATAATTATATGATAAAAAATATATTATATAATATAATTATGTATAAAATGGTCACCAAAAACTAACTGGACGAAGCCAAACCAAAAGCTGCCTACAGGGCCTAGCAGTAAAACCCTACGGAGCGGGTTTTTAACAGCTAGTTATGTAATGAATAACCCGAAAAAAAATAAAACAAATTGGGAATTTCATAATTTTTTAGAAAAATATTCACATTTCCGCCACTGTAACTCGTTACCTATTAGACTTACAAAAAAAAACTTAAGACATAAAATGTACGTAATTTAGTTTTCTTCAAGTTCACCTTGAATAACTTGGTTGTACAATCAACCATTTCATAATTATTTTGAAAAAACCGAATTTTGGGACCTTCAATCCAAGATGGCGGATCGAGCTCGACCCTCCCGAGGTCGAAAACTTTTTTTTTTCTTTAGAGTCCCAATCCTAACAACATATATCAATATCGCTACTACATGACCTTTTGCAAGCTAAAGGCCTTTTTTATCCCCCACTGACTGGGCTATTAGTAGTAGTAAGTAGTCTGATAAAAATGAGAAGTAAGTATTTCAGTTTCCGAAAATGGTAAATAAAGCAAAAACAAATAAAGTAGCTCACATCCGTACTAGATATTTAAAATACCTTTTGATTACAAAAATAATTTTTTCAGTTTGGTTGGGTATTTTGATCTCAAATCCAAAGTTAAGTTTTGTATGAAACGGGCAGAAAGGGGCCGCGCAAACGTTCCTCTTAAGGCGCCGCTACCGATTTTTTACGTATCTCCCTTAAACATTTGAAGTTTTTAAGCTCTTAAAAAATATATGTCATTTTTGAGAAATGTCTAGATGCTGCCCACGCCGAAACGCAAATTATATGAAATTCCATCGATAGAAAAAAATCGCAAAGTATGCTCCAAAAATTATTAAAAACAAGTCTGTTTCTATTATCTTATAAATTACATTTGTGAAAAAATTCACGATGTTTCTTTAAATGATACTTAAGATGCTCCCCACAAGATTTTTGCTCTATTTTAAACGAGTCGTGTTTTATTAAACATTTTCGCAATTTTCGCATCGATTTTGACGCTTTAAATGTTAGCGCTCTCCTCTAACATTCGTAATTTCATATCTCTCCATCTTCTTCTTTTTGAGCCCGGTTGCGTATTTACAAAACCTATAACGATTCAGTCGCGGTAGCGACAATTTACATTTTAAATATACCTATATATTGGTTATTTTTTATCACATTGCAAAAACAAAAATTGTTCTAAAATCTAGATAAAATAATCTTTCTGATGTGTATATTAGAAATTAATAATTTTATTTCTAAATATTTAAATTTTGATATTATTCCCGTATTTTGTAAATACACCTCTATATTGATAATTTTTTATCACTTTGCAAAAACAAATATTGTTCTTAAATCTAGATAAAATAATCTTTCCGATGTGTACACTAGAAATTAATTATTTTATTTCTAAATATTTAAATATTGATATTGAAAATGTAAATTGTCGGTAGCGCGACTAAAACGCTGTAGGGATTGTAAATACGCAGCCCGGTTACCCGGAGCCCTTAAGTGTATCAGGATAAATAATATAAATAAAAATCTTGTCCTAAACATTAGTTTATAAAGTAAAAATAATAATAAATAATATAGTTGTACCAATAGAAAAACTAATACAATTTTGATAATAAGGCTTGACAAAGTGTAATGTATAAAAGCTAGAAAGTAGGTATATGGATACAATTGTGTGTGAGTATCACAAAAAATAAAATAAAGATATGATGTACTCTTAAGGTTAAGATATCGAATATTAAAAGAGAAGAAAAAATTAAATTATCACAAGATGGAATTGAATTTAGTTGCCTTTTGAAACTTGCAAAATTGTCGACACTAAATATATAAAAATGTTCGCAATGTTTATTATATGAATAAATGTAGTTATTAGTTTGGGGTTGTTAGAGTTAAAAGTATCTTTGCAATATTTAACATTTTCGGAAACTAAAATATTTACTTCCGATATTAACTGAGTAGTTTTGGAATAAATAGTGTGTATTAAGCGAGTCCCCATTTTGAAAATATTACCAGAGGAAGTTCTGGGAAGGAAAAATTTTGAGCGGCGGGTAGTATATGGGGTCAATGTGTCCAGTATGGATCGATCCCTCCCATTGCAGTGCAAGGGCGGATGCGTTTGCCCATCTACTGCATGGCGGGCCGAACCGGAAGAGACCGGTTGAGAGAGACCTTTTGATCTCTCCAGCCGCACTCTCGCCAAGGCCTTGACAAACCTCACACCATGCACCCGGGCGCCCCTGCAAAGTCACCAAATATAGCGAACAAACGTAAGGTACCCGGGGCGGCGCGGTACCCATATCCGCCTTCCGGATTACTCAGACTTGACAGTTCACAGCGCTCATACGCTTTGGCGGAATAAAAAGGTACTATCAAACACGGCTACCATTTCGACAGGATCGGCCAGACACGGAACAAACAAACAAATGTACAGGCAGACGAAATGAAAAGTGGTTGAGTCAAAACAGAGATTGCAACCTTTTTTGCATATAAACGGTTTGCAATCAATTATTTAACTGCAATATTTAAAATATCTTGAACAAACTTTTGAGAGTAAAGAAATGTATAAATCGAAAAGCTTACCCATAGAGAGTATAGATGGGGTAGGTGCTTTGGCGGTAAAGGCGTAAAAGAGTAACTGCCGACGCCGACAGCGCATCCTGGCGGGCGAGAACAGAACTGTTTTCACATAAATGTTTTTACTTATTTAGTATTTATTGAATCTAATGTTTTAAAAACATAATTTTCAGACACAAATCATGCCTGATTACTAAGGGGGATCTAAATAACAATCTAGTCTCCTTCAACGGAAGCAATCATCCCAATTGCCTTTCATTGATATGCACCATGATTGGTGTAAGTGTCTGGTCTGGAGCCCCAAAATACCTGAAAAACCTTTGCCTGTGTAGAAATGAGAGGTCCGTTTGATCCCTATCTTAACAAGCGGATTGCGATCTTTAGAGCACAGGCGTCAGGTAGGTAAATTGTCCATGTTCTACCGGTATTACAATGGAAGATGCTCCTAGAAACTAGCATCATTGATCCCTTCGGCACCAGTGCACAGTCGGGACACACGCCGCGAGCTCAACATACGTTCACAATTGACTCATTCTTGAGCTCGGGTGTGAACCGATTTGCATGTCTCTACGTTTCCTCCCTCCTACAACATTGGCCACTTCAAAATCCATGATCACTCCTACCTCTCCTCAAAACGACCCTCCTCGCAGCATCTTCAAAGATGGGTTAGGCCCTGAGGGATACTATTTTCCTCAGGGCCTCATGTGTAAATAAAATCAATTTATGATTGCAAGCTTACGTGTATGTATGTATGTTGTTTATGTATGTATAGGAAATGTTTGAAACTTTCAAAATACCTTCTTTCCACCTTCGCGAAGGTTTCTGGATTATTACAACCACATGACAATACATAAAGTTTTTTAATCATTACAAAAACTCTTACGAAACTGTCAAAAATGTCACAATTTAAGAATGACGTTTTGCAAACCATCGATTTTTCAATCAAAATTCAATTTTTGAATAAACTATTTAAATTAATAAATTTAATCGAACTACTCATCAACTTTCTAATTAAAGTGTGTTTATCGGAAGTGAACTGCCAGGTAAGTATGTTTCTGTATCTATTTGTAAATAGTAAATTAGATAGAAACTAAGAATTCTTAATAAATTGTACAGCCCACTTGAGGTGATTTTTCACAAAAACGGCGCTATACAAATTATCCAATTATTATTATTTGGTATTAACCAAAATCGAATACTTTGAATTTAATCAAGTATTTTAAATAGGTACCTATGTTAGGTACCAAATTTGATTGATTGTTCTTATAATATACAAAAATTTATGTTTGTAATATATGAAAAATGAAAATTTGTAAAAAAAAAATGCAATAGGTGGCACGCGAGCTGTTTGAAAATCTGTCTGTACCGGGACTGAGAGGGGAGGGGAACGTGAAAGGGGGTTTGCGGGACGGGAGAGAGGGAGAGGGGAGAGGAAAGGCAGGGAAGGAGGGGGGAATGCGTGAGGGGAAGGCGACATGGGAGGGAAAGGGGAGGCGGAAGGGGAACGAGACGAATGGGAAAGAACATGCAGGGAGAAACAATTTATTTATTAAGGTGCATTGCAACGAATGCCGGTAACTCAATAGTACCTACTTTATAAAGTACTTTAAACACTTCACCGTCGAAGAGCCGCACTTAAGGCCCCGCAACCGCAGCGCCGGATCTGCCATACGTTCAAAAACGTGCAAAAACCTGGCGCCAACTCCGAAGGGGCGCCGTGAGAAAATAAATATTGTATTAAAATTTTGCTATACTATTCCCTGAATCGTTTAAAAATTACCCATAGTACGAAATAATTATTACGCTCTGGCAACACTTTCTAAAGAAATAGAATGCGCACGCATCAGGTTGGTATCAACGGCTTACGAATTTATAGTTAGTTACAGAATTTTTTTACAAATTCCATTTATTTAGTTTAAACGTAAGATCTATTTTTCCATATATCTTTTACCGTCTTTTACGACGAATGGGTGCGATCCAAATTCAATAACCAATCACAGCGCCGTATTTTTGTTCTAGTCAATCAAACAAACCGAGGCTGACAATTTTAGTTAGCGTACGCTCGCTATTGTTTTATTTTGGACGATTTAAGTCTCTAAGAGAAGGTAGTTAAAGACCATTTTCTTATGAAATCTTCAGTAAATCCCATTAACAAAAACATCGCACGGTTTGCAGGATTTGCAGGTTGCAACGTGTTGACAGTTTCATCATTGATTTGACGTATTATTATTTGAAGTTCGTTAAATGTATAATTAATTTCTATTAGATTTGTTATTTTACGGTGTCAGTGTAAGCGTCTTTCGTAAGCCGTTGATACCATACGTCAGTGTTTAGTGTTTGTATGGTGTTTGTTCGCTCAATTTGGTGTTCGTTCGCTCAACACAGGAGAAATGCAAGGTACAAATTTGAGGTTATATTCTTATTAGATTTTTAAATTTATAACTAAATTTCTATTGGTTGTTAGAGGTTATAAAAGTACTGTGGATTACAATGAATAGAATCACCATAATTTTATGTTTACCCAATAGATTAGGGCTCCTGGCGATTCTCTCTTTTAAAAAAACGAGTGTGAGAGTTACCGCCAGGTCACTTGGAAAAGTTACACCTTTATATGTCTTATTTATGTTATTTTTTTAAGACCTTAAAAACTTCAATTGTTTAAGGGGGGTTTGCAAGAAATCGGTAGAAATTCGGGTAAAGGCGTCTTAAGTAGCCAAAGAGCCAAATAAGCTCAGGAATCGCTGGCTATGGTATGTCCTGATACACCCTGTATATTATGTCCGAGCACAATCTTTAGGTACATATTCTCGCCCTCCGTGTAAGGGCGGGTCAAGTTTAAACTGCCAAACGATCCAGAAACTCAAACACGGTGTTTAAAAAGCAGGCAACCCGCATACAATACACAACAAACTAAAAACAATCGTAATACTAGCCAACTTCGCCAGGCAACACACAATATAAGTTAAAGTAAGTAATTTTGCTGCAAGACAAACAGCAGAGAGGTCAGACAGGAGTCAATATTGTTCAGCCGAGACGACAATAATGAGAACGATAATAATCGGGCCAAATAGGCTTCTTTGGAGACAAAATTGGAAGTAAGTCCGGAGACAAACTTTAACAGACGGTTAACATTGAACCCCCTCCCACCTCCAAACCAAAGGGGTTGAATCTAAACTGATGAAAAAAATCCATAAAGGAGATAAACCGATAGAAGAGTGTACAACGTACTACCGTGTAGGTATAGGAATATCGCACAAGAGTCCCAAATGCTCTCAACCGTCTACAGGCAGTGAAACTATGGCACCCCCAATTGTGTATGGTGTTAGGCTGAATGTAGTAGAGGGAGGAGTTGAGGAGCTCAAAGGTAGGGAAATAGGTATCTAGCTATTCAAATCTGGTCACCAAATACGTCTAAAGCCATTTCAAGCAACGTTTCAATTGTGAATAGTGGTCTTACTCCAGGACCTTGCTGAGAGTATTTTCCGTTAAGTTTACGTGTCGCAAATATACTGTTTATATTATTTTAATGTATAAAAAATTATAATGGGTGGCACGCGAGCAGTTTGAAAACTGAATTTATCGGGAATGAATGTGTGGAATGCGAGAGGTGAGAGGGATGAGTGGGGAGGGGGGAAGGGGGTGTTGGGAGGGTGTTAATAAATTAATTGTAGAATAACACAAATTAATCGAATAACATTGCGGCTGCCTGGATTTAAACCCGGATTCGTGGCCAAGGATCGTAGCCACTCAACCACAGAAGCCGTCAAAGAGATACACCGACAGAAAGGGCTGTGAAAATGAACGAATTTGCCACATGTACGCCTCAGGGAGCTCATTTATTATTATAATTAGACATTCCTGCTGAATATGCGTTTTCCATATTTAAAAAAGAAAACCTTCTAAAATAGCCCACACACATACAAAATAAATAACTTGATTGACTAAAATATGATTTTTTTGTACCTAAATCAAATTTAAATATCTGACCAATTCAAAAATGTCGAGGCGAACACATATAACTGACATAGCTGCTATACAAATGTATTAAAACATATTTATAAAAGTATGGAGAAAATAAAATAAAAACAGAGTGTGCAATTCACACGCGGTAGAAGTGAAAACCTTCAGAAAACTAAAAGACAAGAGTGGGGAGGCTATGAGGCCCGCACAAAGAGGAGACCGATTGTACTATGTCACTACCTCGTTCTATCGCAGCCTAAATCCTATAGATGTATGTGTTTGTCTCTTTTTAGTGTCGCTTTTTCGTTTCATCAATTTTCAAATCACAACGGTGCTAAACAAGTTTTCCCTTCAAAAAATGTTTCCAAAAAGACAACCTCTCGTTCAATAAACATTTTGATTTTTAAAAAAAATTGGGATTAAAAAATGAAAGTAGGTAGGTACCTAATTCCAGAAAACATTACCAAAAAGCGCAAGCGGACATATACACGGGTCCAGAAACTCGTACTACAAACTACTACAAACTGGAAACTGGTGAATCTACATTTGGAGTCGATTTTGTATAGTGATGTAACTTTTTTTGGATTGAAGTTTCGTGTTCTCTTTGGGTTCTCCATATGATGTAGATTCAGCAGTTCCGCTTGTTCCACGAGTTTCCAGACACCGTACATTAGCCGAAAAGATTTTTGTATGGACAAAAAATATTAAATAAGAAATATTTTCGGCTATTCGAATGATACGGAAGTCATCGCTTTCAGTGCGTATACTCCAAAACGCAAATGCGGGAAATGTGATACTGGAGTATGCCGGTCAGACTGACCTTGTCCGGGTGACCTTGCGGTGACCTCCCCGCCCGCCCCTAGGTCCTGTCGCCGAGGGTCACCCAAAAAGTACCCGACAAAATACACATAACAGTCAGTACCTACCATTGACGTAACATTCGCTAGTGGCTAGATAATCCCATCAATTGTTCCAAACAAATTAAAACTGTTACATAGTTATCAAATATATTTAACCCCCGACGCAAAAAGAGGGATGTTATAAGTTTGACTGGGTGTGTGTCTGTCTCTTAAACGAATGGACCGATTATGATGCGTTTTTTTGTTTGTTTGAAAGCTGACGTGATCGAGATGGTTCTTAGCTACAATTCATGAAAATCTGTTCAGGCGTTTCAAGGTCATCAGCTCTTTTTTGTGTCGTGGGTTACTTAAAATATTGAAAAATAATAATAAAACAAATAGTTTTATTAAATTTCTTATACATAACAAACTAAAATTTAATGCATATAATTAATTACATATGTGCCTATATTTGCAAAAAAGGGGTATTTTACAATTATAAAAATCTCAGGCAACGGTGAAGTGAATATTGTATCAAAGAGAAGCCAGTGAGTTTTGAAGGTAAAATGTGTAAATTTCATCTCTCTCGGAATAAAACTGATATTTAGAAAAACAAAGTTACCAAAGCCTAGCTGATTTTCTGGAGGTTGCACGGGATTTATACACAGTTTTTCGAAATCAGATGTAGACAGAAAATTCAATCAATCAGAGAAATCAATCTCGAAATGAAGCTGTAGATTTGTCTATAAACAAAGCCACACTGGGACACTCTTGTATACACATAATATTAATAATATACCACCACTTTACACACGCGGAAAGAAACTTTACATACTAAAAAAGAACCTTTACATACTAAGAAAGAACCTTTACATACGAGGAAAGAAATTGTATACACGAAGAGAGAAACTTTACATACGAGGAAAGAAACTGTAAACACGAGGAAAGAAACATTGCATACGAGGAAAGAATCTGTATATACAAAGAAAGAAACTGTATATACGAGGAAAAAAACTATATGCACGAGGAAAGAAACTGTATATACGAGAAAAGAAACTTTACACACGAGGAAAGAAACTTTACACACGACGAAAGAAACTTTACACACGAGGAAAGAAACTTTATATACGAGGAAAAAAACTTTACACACGAGGAAAGAAACTTCACACACGAGGAAAGAAACTTTACACACGAGGAAAGAAACTTTACACGCGAGGAAATAAACTTTACACACGAGGAAAGAAACTGTATATACGAGGAAAGAAACTTTACACATATTTATTTTTTACGTTGACGCTGTGTGGAGGGTATTTTTAGGAACGGAAAAAGGGAGAAAGTTCTGAGAAGGAAAAAGGTATGAGGTGTGGGTAGGAATCTGAGGTATGTGTGTCCAGAAGTGGAGGACGTATGAATCCATCCCTCCCACTGCGGTGAAAGGCGATTTTCCGAGAGAATGTTCAGGTCTCCCTCAACCAGTACCTCCCGATCCGGCCTACCACGTAGTAGGTGGCAAACGCATCCGCCGCCATGACCCCGGGCACCCCTGCTTAGTCACCAAACGTAGCGTACCACATGGGGTGACCTATGGCAGAGGTGTCGGTTATCCAATCCAGTTCCCGAGGCGGCGGTACCAAACCCACCTCTCGAAATGCAAAAATATGTGAGGAAAGAAACTTTAAACATGAAGGAAATAAACTTAACCGCACCTAACCTAACCTATTATTTTAGGAACTATTCTGTTTTATCCGGTTACTCTTACACATAGTGAAATTTACCCATACCAATTCATTCATAATACTATTTATTTTCACATTTATATAATTATTTTTAGTATATAATTATTTATAACATACCGTATTAATTAGATGCTGAATACGTGACCTGTAAAATTTTTGTAAAACACTATACAATAAGTAATATGAATGATTAATTTTGAATATATAATAATCCACAGTTGAAACGTTGCTTGAAATGGGTTTAGCCCAAAGATATTCAAATACAAAAGAGATATGCTATGGTGTCCGCGCAACTGTCGTCGGACTACGCGCTAATTAGAGTAGTTTGCATACAAAAAGAATTTGTTCATTTCGTTGATTTTTTGAATATGTGCATTAGTATTGGTTAACATTATAGTTTGAATACGGAAAGCATTCGTTCATTTAGTTCAAAGTTCGTTTGGTTTATTCGTTAATTATTCGTTCATTTAGTTTATTTGTTAATTGGTAAACAATATCGGCGACACCCGGAAGCGCAGTCCACCCTAGTAAAAACTGTAGATAGCACATCTACTTATATTTCAATATCTTTGGTTTAGCCGTATATTTGGTGACCAGATTTCAATAGCCATGTACTTTCCAAACTTCCTATTCCCATCTCCTTCCCCTCCCTACTACATTCAGACACCCCAATTGGGTATGCCATAGTCTCACTGACTCCAGACGGTTGGGAGCAGTTTGTACTCTTGTGCGATATTTCGTTCGACTCAACCATAGACATCCAAATTTAATAGACCAGAAGATACAGGTGAGGGGTAAAACCAAACTATGGAGGGTGAAGAGGGGAAGATGACAGTGATTTGTTAAAAAATCAATCTGACAGTATATAGGCATCTCGCATTATAATATCACAATTTAGTTCTTAAAAGCAAAACTGCTTTTTAATGAATAGACCTTTTTACATGGGAGTGCGAATTGCCCGCCACGTTATTATCATATTTGCGTAGCCGAAATTCACCTTTTTTCACACGGGAATATTTTGTTGCCGTGTTTAGTTGAGACACTTTTACAAATGTTTCAAAATTTACTTACCCCTGTAACCATCGACGAGCTCACTTGAGAAACGCCCACATTCGCTACGTTCACATATATTAGGGTATAATGTATAGCACAAGCTCTCACTTTTGTTCGTAAAATGTGCGATGCGACCAGCGCGCTGGTCAGGACAAGAATGATGACGTCACATTTTTTAGATTCAAGCGACGCTCTCGTAAGCCCACCTGCTCCAAGGCGGAGCTATAGCCGGCTCCATGGGGAGGGGGAAATAATACGTTTTTATCACTTAGGGCAGGTCCAGATATATTCATATGTCCATGGACTCAACTCTTTTTGAGATTCCCAGGGCAATACAGATTTTCGAGGGGTTATTTTCGGTTCAAGGGAGCCAATCTATTTCATTATATAACAATTAGTATATTAGTATCATCACCGTAATGCCGGTGTCAGACCACGCTACATCTGCGCTATAGTGCTATACTGTAGTGCTCGTAGGTTCTCAACGCGGGACTTTCAGAGGGGCGGTAGAAGAACCAGATAAAACTAGGGGGTGTTGAGATGGCACAATTAGGGCGTGAGCAGAAAAAAAAATATGGTCTTAAAAAGACAAAAAAAGACACGCTTATCTGACGTGTATTATTATCATTAAGGACACTATATCATGAATACAAGCAGAAAGGAGGTAGCAACCCGGTAACCCCCCCTTCCCCCCTCTCGTTTTTGGTAAATATAATCGCGACAATAGCGGTTTGAGATTCGCGACAGATGGTAAGTAAAAACAATTGGGGGGCGCTAGAAAAAAAACTCAAAGTGGGCCGTTGGCAAAATAAGGTTGAGAACCTATGCTGTATTGGCTTGGCCTTTTACATTGGGTAACACTTTAGTTCTTGGCTGCAAGAAATCATTAACTTCATTTACTTTCCAAAAACTTTATTACTATTTAGATTACAGTTTGCAGCTACAAAATGAAAAATACAATAAACAAATACTCGTATATCCAAAAGATTTTCAGCACACAATACGGTTATTATCTCTTTGGGGTATTAGAGTTAGTGCTGTTTGCACACCATTGTATGTAGGTATATATATTCATTTTTATTGCAGTTTCTAACATCTTTAGTATTTTGCTTTTCTATAATATAATATGTATTGATGGCTCCCAGAATAAAAGTAATTCGAAAACTCAATTAAGAGCTACTGCTGTCTTCCTTAGAGCTGTCGACTTGTTCATTATAAACAACACTGGCTTCTTCTTCTCGAGCCTCCATGACTACATTAAATATACTTCGCTGAACTCTCATTTGAAAATGCTCAGGTAGATTATTTGTAGTTTCGCACATGCTCGAAAAGAAAGTTTCTAGTGCGGTGCCTGGAGAATGTACATTTGCTCTATTATCCGTATTTTGCCGTCTTATTTTTTTTTGTAGATGAAAAAAATTTAAGGGATCTCTTTCCATAGACCTTCTTTCTCTCCTTTTCTGTTTGTTTTCTGACAATGAAACTATCTCCCTTTTGACACGAGATGCATCAGCTATACCATCGCTATGACCTCCGAGTCTTTCCATATCATCGTCCTTTTGTTGGCTATCGTTTTGTTGGGGTGTTTTAATAGTATTTGTTGTATTCGTCGTGCAAGGAAGAAGGATCACTAAATGTTTCATACTACCATCGTTTTGTTGGCTATTGTATTGTTGAGGTGTACTAACACTATTTGTTTTATTCGTCGAGCCAGGAAGAAAGGTCTCCAACTTTTCTATATTTTCATCGTTTTGTTGGGGCGTGTTATTAATTTTGGATTGAAGGTATACCGACATGTCTACAGTACTCTCTTCATTACCATTTTGTACGATTCTTTTCGTCATCCAAGGAAGAAGGAACTCCATCTGCTTCATGTATTTCCATTTCGGAGTATTATTTTTCCTCGTCATTGCTTGCCGATGTCCATCTCTGAGTTTTTTCCACAGGCTCTTGGCCTCATTCACTGAAACAAAAATTATCTCGATTTACAGGGACCTTTGGCGACACCTTTAAATCTACAACCTTTTATTTTATAAATGGTGAATCAACATTTTCGGAAATAGTAGAAGTATGGCAAGTAAGGCCTTTGAGAGTACCTTCAACCAACCTAGATGAAATTCTCAACGCTCAATTGTCAACGCTATGAATTGGCTTTAACGTGATTTTGAAATTTTTGCAAGATGTAGATTTGATTTATGTAAATTTGATAAAGATTTTTGTGTATGCAATGTGTAAGAAAAGAAAAGAAAAAAACCATAAAAACTTAAAAGATAGGTTAACTGAACACAATACTAATGTTACAGACTTTGTAGGGCACGCAAAGTCAATGAAAACGCATCGTGCTTGTAAGTAGGAGACCGTTTTAATTTAAATTTGAATTGATTGACAAAATTATCAAAATCGCGTGTTGTATGTTCTGTGTTTTCTGAAATAATATGTATTACAGCGATACGACGACACGAAAGGCGATAATTTATTCCCTCAGTTCACGCACGGCATATTTAGATGTTCTAGAGAAAACTTATTCATAAAAATCTATAAATATAATATAATATAATGTAATATAATATTTACATCCCGCGATACATGAGAAAAAGTGGAAAATATACCCTAGCACTGCATACAAACTTTACAATACGATAACGTAATTATATCCCACGATGATGTTAAATATTAGGTACATCATAACAATCCGTAAGTCCATTCTATCACAAATTGAGACATGAAATATGAACGCCATATGTTAGCATTATTTTTTATATAATTGTAAAAATCATATAAAAAATACATATAAGTTAACTAAAAAATAGGCACCAAAAACATGAAAAAGAAAATAAAATCAATAGAAAATTTAAAATATTTAAAAAAGAGAAATTTATTTATGTTAGGGCGACATAACTGAAGTATTGACGAATTGTTATCATTCCTAGACTGAATTATATGCATGAACGAGTGTACACAAGAAAAATATTTTATTGCTTACATTTACCATGTACTTACGTAAATTAATTCCAAAATAAAGGGTCTCAATTTTTATACTGGTTTAAAAAAATCAGATTTTTTTTACTAAGTTTGTAAAGTTACAAAATGGAGTCAGGTACTTGTGTAATTTACTATTTAAGCCTCGGTTCTCCCAATTTCTACCGATTTCTTACAAATCTCCCTTAAACATTTGAAGTTTTTAAGCTCTTAAAAAAATATATGTTATTTTTGAAGATAATATCTAGACATTTATCGCGCCGAAACGCAAATTATAGAAAATTCCCTCGATAGAAAAAAATCTCAAAGTATGCTCCAAAAATTATTATTAACACGTTTGTTTCAGTTATTTTACAAGTTATATGTATGAAAAAATTCACAGCGTTTCTTTAAATAAAACTAAAGACAATTATCGCGAGATTTTTGCTCTTTTTTCAATAAACCGTGATTAATTAAATATTTTAACAACAGGCGCTTACGTTTTTTAATTCTAAGGATAATATTTACAGGCCATCTCTATCTAACGTGCGTGTAACCTATGTGCCTTTCAAATATTCGTCATTCGCTGTCCAGACAGCTCGCCACACGGACGTGTAGTCCTGCGTTTCATGATTTGTTTAATATACACGTACGTAAATAATAATATTATTTTGAGAAAATGGTAAGACAACAACAAAAAAGTCGTATTTCTAAGCGTAAACATTATCTCCAAAATCGAGAACGTATGACGGAATATATAAGGTAAGAAGAAAAAAATAAAATTTTGATTTTATTAATATAATACATACTCGCATTATTTACTATTATGTAATATTTATTATAAAAATAAATTTTCAATTTATTTGTGTATTATATAACAAAGGTGACAGTTATTGTTTTATTTTTTACAGAATGCGTACTTTGGGAAATAAATCTATTTCCAATGCTTCGGAAACTGAAATTCCCGGGCAAGTTTTTTAAAATTAAATTACGTTTTTTTTTAAATGACCATTGAATGCAAAAGCTTTTATTTTGCTCATTTATTAAAATTATAGGACATAATAATAAATAATACATTTTTACGGATCAAACTGCTAACAAAAATCTGCTTTAAAAAATTACCTTGTTTTTTTACAGTAACTCCACACAGGCCCTGAGGATTTTTTTTCCCTCAGAGCATATGTCATCTTTGGATATGCTGTGTGGAGGGTGTTTTAATGGAAAGGAAGGAGAGGTAGTTCTGGAAAAGATAAGGTTATAGGGGTGGGTAGGAATTTGAGGGTAAGTGGGTTTGGGTGTGACGGACTTTTGAATCCATCCCTCCCAATGCGGTGCAAGGCGATGTTCCAAAAGAGTTCTGCCTGAGAGGTCACAAGATCTCCCTCAACCAGTCTCTCCCGATCTAGCCTACCACGCAGCTGGTGGGCAGACACATCCGCCACCAATATCCAAACCCGGGCACCCTTGCTAAGTCACCAAACGTAGCGAACAACTTGGGGTTATCCAATAAATAGTTACCCTTACCCGCGTCCCAAATTGTTACGGACAAGGAAATATGTAATTATCATCAAACGTATTATTTTATTACTACCTATTATTAGATGTTCGTTGGATAATAAAACCAAAATGCGTTACGTAAATGTAAGTAAATAAAAGTTTCGCTTGTTTACTAAAACCGACTACATTGTTATAAGTAATTACTTTGACCTTTTTATAAATGTTTAATAATTTAGATTCCATCGGTTAACAAGTCCTAGCAAAGCTGTAGTTTGCTGATAGCTTTTAGGGCTGCCACTTCATAAATTTCTACATAAACTTCGAGAGGTGCATGATGGTGAATGTAAAAAAGACAAATAACTTTTTTCTAAATTCAATTTTTTCCCTATACAAAATTATTTTTTCACAGAAGAATATTATTTTTTTCATACAAACAACAAAACTTTTTTACCCGTAACTACCTTAGAACGTTTTGAAAAAAGTTTCGTATCTTTTTTTACGTGTACTGTCGTGCAGAATTACCTCCCGAAGTTTGTGCACTTTACACCCGGATATAAATAAAGAGCGAAAAGGTGCATGTACGCAAAAACAGGTTGTGCCAAACTCAGTCAGTGGTTTGATGCACATCCTCCCTTCCCACAAACCAGTGAAATAATGTCAATTTTTGTGGAGTGGAGTCGTCGGAGACGCCACAATAACTTGCTAAGATGCTGTTCAAGTTGGTGAAGATTCATTAAACTAATTGTTTTAGGAACTAAATGATGAAATAATAAATGAAATCCAAGTCCCACAATCTGTTACAAACAAAAGTGGTGTGTCAGTAATAAGATTTAAAAAAATGACGACATTTACTAAAAAACTTAAAATTCCTGTAAATATTTACTGGTTGAAGATTAGTTTGCAAAAGTATGCATATTATCTAAAAGGGAATTAAATTCTTTACAACTTCTTTCGAACAAATTTCTTTCTTTGATAAATATTTTAGACGATATGAAGGAATGTTTGATGAAAAATGTGAGGTAAAATGATTTTATTCGAAAATATCTACATTTGTAGAGCATTTAAGTCCAAAACGGCTGGGATTTTGAAAATTACGTATAGAATAAAAGTTGTAGATAATTTTATGAGCTTTCACTTATTCTAAAAAAAAATCCTTTGAAATGCACCGTTTCCGAGATATAAGCGTAAATCCAAAAATTTGAACCTTCTCCCCCCCCCCCCTTCCTCCCCTAGCTCACCACCTAGACGTCAGAACTTTTAGTATGTTCACACCCTAAGCACCCTGGCCAAGTTTCTAAAGGAATAGCTTAGGTGCACTCTACACCTCCTTTTGGACCATTCATTTTTTTTTTACATGAGCTCCACACAGGAGGCCCTGAGGAACATAATTTCCGTCAGGGCCTATGTCATCTTAATGCTCACTTAATGATGCTGTGTGGAGGGTTTTTTTTAAGGAAAGGAAGTAGAGGAGAGTTCTTGGAAGGAAAATGGTTTAAGGGGTGGGTAGGAATCTCGGGTTCAGTATGTCCTGGTCATCCGCCTCCAAGACCTGGACAAACCTCACCCCATGAACCCGGTCACCCCTGCTAAATCACCAAACGTAGCGAACCACTTGGGGTGACCTATGGCAGAGGTATTGGTTATCCAATAAAGGTTCCCGGGGCGGCGGTACCCATTCCCACCTCCCAAATTAAAAATTGACTGGACTATAAACAAATATGATTAAAATGTGCACTTTACTTAGTTGAAAATTGAAAAATGGGTCGGGTCAAGATGTCGCGGGTTCAATTCCTCTTTCAATGCACAAGCAACATCTTCCGGTTATGATGCTGGTAGGAGATTTTCAAATTGTCAGGTTATTCGTAAACCGGGAACACCAATTATGACTCTTTTTCTTTTAAAAAAAGTAGTACCCAATAAATAGATAAGCCTCACCCCATGAACCCGGGCACCTCTGTTATCCAATGAATGGTTGCCGGGCGGCAATGGTCGCCTTCCAAATTGATACCTCATCCCATCCCGGGAACCCCTGCTAAGTCACCAAACATAGCAAACCACTTGGGTGACCTAGGGCAGGGGTGTTGGTTATCCAAAAAATGTTTTCCGGGGCGGCGCGGCAGTACCCATCCCGTCCCGTCTCCCAAATTGATAAGAGAAATTAAAGAGAAACAATGATAATAGTAGTTCCGTTATAATAAATAATACAGCTTTGTTTTGTGAACGGTCACCTCAAGTGTACATTACACTTTATAGGTAATCTAACGTAATACATTGAGAAAATAACATATATTTTCATAAATATTATGTGTATTTTAAAATTGTGGCAGCCCTACAAATATTATCAACTTCGATGGGAACGCATATTTGAAATCATGGAACTAAGATTGAATTGAGTATCCATACTCTTAGTTTGAAATGATACAAAGTGTCAAGTCTTGTCGGGAATTATTAGCCAAGTTCCAAACCAGACCTTTTTGTAATAATAATGCGCGCGCTTTATTAGATACACCTCCTGTCGAATGCGTTAAAAGTAAATTTCACGACTCGTCCGAAATGGTTTTTTTTTGTGCGGAGAACGGGGCCTTAAGATGGCGATGTTATAATAATATATATTCTCGCCACACACGAAAGCTATAATATTATGAAGATAATATGTATTTTTATAACGGTACTGTCAGACTACGCTATACAGTAGATATCTTTTTAGGACTTGGCCTATTTCAGTAATCGTTCGCCATTTATTCACAACGGGAATGTACGACGAGCGAAATGCCGAAATAGGCCAAGCCACGATAGTATAGCGCGCGGTCCGAACAGGAGTTATAGTACGTTTAATTTTACCGCGTCGCCTCGGCCGTCGCGTGTTGTACCCACGGCATCTAGTGGGGGAGGGCGAGAGAGGTATGGATCTGTTACAAACACACACACACACACACGGCCCCCTCCTGTTTCTAACCTCTCCAACCCGATAAGATAATGTGGATACACGTCGCGGCCGAGGCGATACTCCAGTAAAACGGAATGTATGGAAGATATCATATTAATATCATCTTACATATTATCAAAATGGCGGAACATAAATATTTCTGAATTTTAATAATTCGGTAATAATAAGCATCCCATGGCAATCGACTCACACTCAGCATAAATATGAGTGTGAGTCGATTTACTAGTAGTTCTCTGTCTAGCGACAGTACTCTTTATCGCTAGACAGAGAGTACTGTAAAAATGAATAAATAACAAATTGCACATACCGTCCGGCATATCACAATCTTTAATTACTTTTTGCCACGCTTCTTTCGTCAATTCGACGTTCTTGTATTGTGGTAAATCCTTTTCCCACAAAATCGGGTATTTGCGCACACTTTCGATTAAATACTTCATGATGCTATAACAATGGCGTCCGTGTGGGATCACTCGAACGGAAGAACACTGGACGACTAAACTGTACACGCCCTGGCCCTGGGCAGGAGGGCGGAGAGGGGAGGGGGACAAGGTATATTATACACCTACATAATATTACAAATGTCGCTCGGCCTGCTATCAAGCTATATAATAATATCTACCCAAATTACATTATCCGATCGATTGAATGAGGTGGGATATCGTAAAATATGGCTTAGGTGCTATAATATATATTTATACATACGAACGAGTATTTGTATATATTATATTAGTGTGTAACGGGACTTTTAACGGCGCCCAATCTGAAATGAATGTGAAAATGAATCAGGCGCAAAATTACCAACTGGGTACCAGGAGCACATAACAACCGAAGAGGTCGGGCGTTACAGATTTGTTCGTGTGCCGGTTACCAGTCTGACCGACTGACAGCTGCTGCTACCGATTTCGCGCGCTTTTATTGCCGCAATGCGCATGCGCGAGACAGGCGGTGTTACATAGTGGACAGAGATCGACCAGAATAAATATAAAAAAGTAATTAATTTCGAATGTGAGCATGTAGGTACTTGAATCGAAAACTAAACACTACATAAATACTACTTGTATGTGCTTACGTATGTTACGTTACACCAACATGTGTTATATTATATGTACTTACTTTTACACTTATGTCAATAATAAATGTTTTATGCCATGTACATGTAAGAGTACTTTAATAAATTATAATAAATACATGGGGAGCAGACATATTTTTCCAATTCAATTTTTCGAAATCAATCAATCGAAATCAATTGTCCGAATTTCAGTTTTTTGAAAAGACTAATTTTTCGAACGGCAATTGGCCGAAAGACATATTTTTCGAATTTGTTAATCAACCTTTAAAATATATATTTCACTTGCTTATGACTTATGACTAACGAGATACTGTTAGGTTAGTTTAATTTGTTCCAACATCTCAAGTTTAAATAGTTTTTTTTTAAGGTTTTTATATTCTTTTCTGCTTTAAAGTTATCTGGAAGGAGATTATATATTTGAACTCCCTCGTGGCCAATACTTTTCTTGCCACTTTCAGTCTTGACGGTATTTGTGTACAATTTATTGTGTTGTCTAGTATAATGTTCGTGTACTTGTGATGTTTTTATAAATGTTGTGTTTGTGTGTATAAGTCTATTTTGTATTTTGTAGATTAAAAGACATATGTTATATTCATACAATGTTCTTATTTTCAAAAGTTTCATTTCCTGGTATAGTTTTTTTTTTGTGGGAGTGTCTGGGTTATAGTTGAAGAGTTTTTTAATAACTTTGTTTTGTATTATTTGTAATTCGTTTAAGCACGTAATGTATGTGTTTCCCCATATTTCTATTAAATAATTTAGGTGGGACTGTATTAAGCTAAAGTATAAATGTCTCTTTACCTCTGTTGGTAGAAGATGAGCAATTCTACCAAATACACCAATGGGATGATTTTTATTTTTAGTTTTTCTACGTGTTGTTTAAATGTCAGATGTTTATCAATAATAAAAACAATTTTAAAAAAACCCTACTCATATTCGTCAGAACTTTTATTCAAACAATTTAAAGTCAGAAAATTAAGTGTATTATACTTTTATCATGCAACATTACAAATTTATAAAGATAATATTAAAAATCAAGTTGCACCATTTAAAAATAATAGAAGTCTTAGACAAACATCAATACTTCCCACTCCAAAATGTAAAAAAAAAATTGGACAATTGAGTCATAAATATCTCGGAGCAAAATTTTTTAATTCATTACCAGAAAAAATTAGAAACATGAATACCAATATAAAAAATTTTAAAACTCACCTTAAAAATTATACTGAGAACTTCGTTTAAATGGTAATTTAAATATGATATAAATAAACTGAATGATATAAAAAAAGCAATACAATAACACCCCCCCATACACACAAGCTTTGCTTAATTATGGGGGTACATCAAATACATCTACTATGTAATTTATTACTGTATAAAATTTATTTGTAATTTATGTACCTTCTATTACTAATAAAAAAAAAATAAAAAAAAATATAAGCCCAGGTATATTTCGCTATCTAGAATATGTAGGTCTCTTTCTTCTATTTGTAATGGTTTATGCGATGGTATTATTCTTTTAGGTGAGCTTAAGATCATGTAACCGGTTTTATTAATATTTATTGTTAATATATTTTTTATTAGCCAATCGTTTAGTACACTAAGATCCATTTGAGATTGTTCTAATAGACTTTCTAAGTTTTTACCAAAGTAAAATATTGCCGTATCATCTGCGTATAAGAAAATTTCACCATGTAGTTTTAGCTGACAGATGTCGTTTATGTATATTTGGAATAAAAGTGGTCCCAGTATTGATCCTTGTAGAACTCCATAGTTTATACTCTCGAGTTGACTATTTTTATCTCCTATGTTAACACATTGTTTTCTGTTGGACAGATAGGATTTTATTAGTTTAATAGCTGAACCGGTTACACCTGTTTTTTTTCTATTTTTTTAATCAGTATTTCATGACTCACGGTGTCAAAGGCTTTTTGAAGGTCTACGAGAATTGCTATGACATAGTTTTTATTATCTATGCTAGTTCTAAGTTTGTTTATAAGATCATTAGTGGCAGAGAGAGTATTAGATTTTTTTCTGAAACCGTATTGTTTAGCATATAGAAATGATTTTTTTTCAGAAAGTTGTCTAGCCTATCGTATATTAATTACCCTTTCATATATTTTTGATAGGATCGGTAGGACAGAAATGGGCCTGTAGTTAGATGTTTGAGTTTTCAAGCTCCCTTTATATATTTGGATAACCCATGCAATTTTACAACTGTCCGGAAATTGACCTTCTTTTAGGCTCAGGTTAAACAGTTTAGTTGATATTGTCCATCCTATAATAAAATACTGTTGTACGTACTGTAGCTCTTCAAAAATAATGAATCCTCTACTAGACCGTGTATGCATAACACTAGATCGAATAAAAATGATATAAAAAATATTCCAAGTTATAAAACCACATTTGGACAAAGAAACTATACATACTTTGCAACAAAACTCCATAACATCCTCCCCCAATACATAAAACTAATACAAAATCCAATTGAATACAAATCAAGAATAAAAATATGGCTTAAAGAAGTCAATGAGAAAACCCTAGCGTGACGCTAAAAACGACATAGAAGACAAATAATAATAATAATAATATTTGGCTAATTTATATAGCGCCGTTTTCGCGAAAAATCACCTCAAGGGCGCTGTACAAATAAATACATAAAATAATAAAATTACTGGCTTACAACTAAGATTTACAATTATTACTAGTGACTTACATCTAAGACTTATAGCTAGTGGCTTATGACTAAGACATATAAACGCTAACCTAAACTGAACTCAATGACATACATGTTTACAATCATGACTTAAAGTTAGAGATTTACAACTAACATATAAGTATTTACATTTAAAAATACTTCTACACATCTTATACATGTTATACTTTCGCCAGAATCATCCACAGCGCCAGAAGAAGAAGGAAGTTTTTACATAATATTACTTTTTAAGGACATGGACGCAAAAATTATCTGATTTACGAAAACGTATGGATATCTTAAATAAATTATTGTAATTAATCGCCAATCTTTACCGTATTAAGATGATTCACCGCACAACATTAAACAGATTGAGGTGTTAGATTATCACTGACAGTCTATTGGTAGGTAGATCAATAGAATTTTGACTTTTTCGTGAGTAGTTGAAGGGAATAGCAAATAAAATCGTATATATTCGTGGATATAACAATTATTAGAGTATAAATAAACAGAAATAAAAATAAATAAAAATAAAAATTACGAAGTTTAAATCAAGTTAAATCAAATGAGGAATTTATGGAAATGAGTATTTGAAAAAGTGAGTTTTTAGTTTGGATCTAAATTCCGCTGTGTTGGTTATGCATCGCAATTCCATGGGAAGTTTATTCCAAGCCTCAGGGCCGGATACTCCAAATGCACGATCACCAAAATTAGTGTTCGGATTTCGCTTGGGTTCTTTCAACCTTCCAATTGCAGACGATGTCAAATGCAAATGAACCATATTTAAATAACTTTAGTCCGCCTCGGCACAGGACCCCCTAGTGAGGAGGACTAAGAAATACAATATTTTGTACTTAATTTCACATTGCATTTTGTATGTAAAATTTTTTTATATAGTCGCTATAATAAAAAAAAATATATATATATATATATATATACAATTCGAAAAACGAGTGTTTCGAATTGATGTTCGAAAAAATCTTTTCGAAAAATTAAAGTTCGAAAAATTGCATTTCGAACAATAGAATTCGAAAAATTGATTTCGAAAAATTGTAATTCGGTCAATTTACCTCGACCCAAATATATGCAGAACGTGTAACAGAACGTCCCCGAAGGATTTTAACCGATTAAAATCGATTTTAACCGATTTCTGAGCACATTTAAAAAATATATATAAATGTCATTTTGCTGTCCAATGATATTTATTTTCAATTGTGAACAATAAAACAGAGTGCGCAATTCACACGCGTTAGAAGTAAAACTTTCAGAAAACTAAAGTAGACAAGAGTGGGGAGGCCACGAAGCACCGCACAAAGAGGAGACCGAATATACTATCTCATTCTCTCGCAGGCTGAAACCTATAGATGTATATGTTTATCTCTTTTTAGTGTCGCTATTCTTCGTTTCATCGAGTTTCAAATCACAACGGTGCTAAAGAAGTTTTCACTAAAAATAAAAATATTGAGTGTGTCATTTACACGCGATAGAAGTGAGACTAGAAAGTCGCTAAAAGTCGCTTTCTTTTGCCTGTTTATTTTTAAGTAGTTTGAAGATTGGATATTGATTTACAAAAACAAAAATGTTTATTTTTTTGGATTTCGTAGGATTCGAACCTCCGTCCGCTGGATTTCTCTGGCCGCTGAGATTTGCGACGCACTATACCGCTGCGCTATGGGACGCACTCGGCGAGGCGGAAATTTACGCATTATATTCCGACGACCCGTCAAAAAACAAAGCAGCAAAGACCTATCACCATTACCGTTTTATATCTCAACCAATAGGAACCTTGAGCGCAGTTTGATGCTTCGCAGGTGCCGTAGTGCGTCATTTCCGTTTCATTCGAATTTCAAATCACTCTAATGGGGCTAAGAAAGTTTCACTTCAAAAAAAAATCCATCACCCGTCGCAACTTAGCAGTTGGGTACAGCCTAGCGGGTCACGTGATAAACTCTAAGTCTCATTCCAGCAGCACGGTAACAAGACGAGAGAGCGCCTATCACGAGATATACGAACGCGTATCACGTGGTCCCGTCGCGACATACAGCTGTATGATCAGTGGCGACGTGTGGTAGAAAAATATTATTATCGTTTTTAATGGAAAAAATATATTTAGACAGCAAAACGACATCTACGTTTTTTTACTCCAGCTCATGAATCGCAGGTGCATCTCTAAATCCTTCGGGTGCATGCTATTAAACCCTGCATATAATACCATAAACCTAGAAAGCATTGAACAGAGCATCAATGCGATTTTGCATGAATGGCATTGAAGGCTATCTAGAGGAAATTGCCTGGAAGCCATTTTATATGACTAACTTTTTAAAAGATCCGTGTGTAAAATGGTTTTTATTATTGGAAATACTTTAATTTTATTTTTTTAAATCAATTATAATAGCTTATGAATTTTTGAGAATTTGAGATAAGGAATATGGGATATTGCAAGACCAACTTTTTAATATTTTCATTAAAAAAACTTAACCAGGTAGAGGCATTTTTCATACATTTCCCCCCTCATCCAACAGCTTCCGTAGCCTATTACAGGTTCATCGTGTACATATACAGGGTGTTAAGGGACGTACCTGACTTACTTTTAACCAGTGATTCCTGACTTTATTTGGAATAAAAATGTAAATGAAATTTTGGTCTCCGGTGACATTTTTTATGTTTTTTTTTCTACAAAAACATTAAAAAATGTAGGTGTTGGGCAGTTGGGGGCGGGGTAATAATTTGGACAGTTACTCGGCTGAGTAACCAGTGACCAGATTTTTTTTTTATTTAAAAAAAAAAAGTTATCGAAAAAGTTATAGAGACCGAGACCAAATACTTAGCTGACCCGGAGAAATTCGTACCGCCTCAAAATCAATAACTGTTGTGTTAACTTATTAGCTGAATTAAATTAAGTTTTTTTATTAAGTTAAAAATTACACAATGAAGCAATTATCGATGCGCAACAGTTCGTGTTTTGGTTTTGTCAGTATCAGAGATGGCGTTGTGTACGAATTTATATTTTTTGTGATCTTCTTACTTTTCCACTTACTCATGGGAAATGCGTTTCATTTTCTTTATACGTGTGAGGAAGATTTATTATAATTATTGTATTTTTCCTTTGGAGGGGTGCAGACGTACGTTCACCGTTTGTCCCATTTTCGAATGTTGACATTTAGTGTGTAAGAAAGAGGAGCAGCATTAAATGTTTAAGAACAAAATCAAAACAATCAGCACATTGACATTTGACGTTTTTCAATTTCTGGAAGTCACTCACTACTCAATATTAAACGTATCACAATATTTCTGCAGTTCTTTCAAAAGATGAGAATTCGTTCCATACAAAATGTATAGAATTTTCGATACATTTTGAAAATTAAAGTAGACAAAAATGCTCTCGACTGGCAAATGTCACTTTCTGCAATTGATATTTTTTTTATAATGTGGTTATCATTAACTCACATTCAGTGGCATCCTTCACAAGAAAATCATTTGAAGCGGTGCCACACGTGCAGATAATAGACGTAGCTTGGCCTATATCAGCACATCGCTCGCCATATAATCCCATTGGGAATGTACGGCGAGCGATATGCCGAAATACGACAAGCCACATCTTTTATAGCTGCGTGTGGCACATCCGTTAAGGTGATAATGATAATTTTATTTCTGCTGCAAGAAATCACCAACTCCATTTTTTTCCAAATAATATTTAGAAAAACTTTGTTAAAGTAACGAGAATATGTCAATGGTAGAAGTCGGGGACGCCCGAAAAAGACATGGCACCACCAAGTGAATCAGATACTTGAGTCGGGCCATGTCAAAAGTCAGAATAATAGAAGAGCACGTATGGGTCGATGTATGAATGTGAACGAGGCAAGGAGTGTGTGCCAAGACCGAGTTGTTTGGCGGTCCGTCCTCTGCCTACCCCTGCGGGAAACGGCGTAATGGTTAGTTAGTTAAGTTAGTTGTTAAAATAATTTATAGACTTGTTAATTTAAAAAAAAAACTTTATTATCATTTAGATTAAAGTTTAATGTAGGTACACAATGAAAAATAAAATAAACAATTAAGATTGTATGGCTATTTTCAACACACAAAACGGAGATCATCTCAGAACTGGGTTTTGGAATTAATGTTGCTTGCACGCCCACGTACATAGGAATGTATTAATTTTTAATGCATTTTCAAACTTCTTTAGTATTTGGCTCAATTTGACACTAATTTATGGCTCCCAGAAAGAAAGTAATTCGAAATCTAATTTAGTTAATTCGAGTTACTGCTCTCTTCCTCGGAGCTGTCGATTTGTACGTTATAAACAAGATCGTTCGATGATTCGGCGGCTGGATAGATGTTTGGATCCATTAAAACTTCCTCTCGGGCCTCCATGACTACATTAAATATACGTCGCTGAATTCTCATTTGAAGATGCTCCGGTAGATTGTTTGTAGTTTTGAACATACTCGAAAAGAAATTTTCTAGTGCGGTGCCTGGAGAACGTACATTTGCTCTATTATCTGTGCTCTGCCTTTTTATTTTTTTTGGTAAAGGAAAAAAATTTAAGGGATCTCTTTCCATAGATCTTATTTCTCCCTTTTTCTGTTCGTTTTCTGGCGGTAAAACTCTCTCCCTTTTGACACGAGGTGTATCAGCTATACCATCGTTATGACTTTCGTGTCTTTCCATACCACCATCTTGTTTTTGGCTATCATGTTGTTGGGGTGTATTAGCACTATTTGTTCGATTCGTCGTGCAAGGACGAAGGGTCTCCAAATTTTTCATAATACCGTCGTTTTGTTGGTTATCGGGTTGTTGGGGTGTATTAATACTATTAGTTCCATTCGTCGTGCAAGGAAGAAGGATCACTAAATGTTTCATATTACCGTCGTTTTCTTTGCTAGCATGTTGTTGGGGTGCATTAATACAATTTGTTATATTCGCCGTGCTGGGACGAAGGGTCTCAAACTTTTCCATATTACTATCGTTTTGTTGGCTATCGTTTTGTTGGGGTGTATTAATAGTATTTGTTGTATTCGTCGTGCAAGGAAGAAGGATCACTAAATGTTTCATACTACCATCGTTTTGTTGGCTATTGTGTTGTTGAACACTATTTGTTCTATTCGTCATGTCAGGAAGAAGGGTGTCCAATTTTTCCATATTACCATCGTTTTGTTGGGGAGTGTTATCAATATTTGATAGAATATATTCCGTCGCGTCTGTAGTACTCTCTTCATTATAATTGTGTATGTTTCTTTTCGACGTCCAAGGATCAAGGAACTCCATCTGTTTCGCGTATTTCCATTTCGAGTTATTATTTCCCTTGCGGTACATTACTTGCCGATGTCCATCTCTGAGTTTTCTCCACAGATTCTTGGCCTCATTCACTGAAACAAAAATTATCTTGATTTACAATAACTTGAAAACAGGCGATGCCCTTTTATCTATAACCTACAATTTAATAAATTATTACAGAATGGTGGATGAACAGTTCCGAAAATCGTAGAAGTATAAAATGATACTCTTTGAAAGTACCTTCCAACCAAGATGACAGGACGAGAAATATGACAAATTATTTATTTATTCATTATCAACGCCCTGATGGGCTTTTACACGGGGCACGGGTCGGTTCATACAATAAAAAATAAAAAGTTCATAGAATAAAAAATGAAGAAGAATTGCTTTCCATGACTTTTTCAAAGGAACCCAAAGTAGACTTCTAAACCGGATACAGCCAATGAAAATACTGCATTTTGTATGCGTTCCGTCTCTCTTACACTGCCTGACATCGTATATTACATTCCATTCGATCCGACATTAGCATGAGATTAGCCACAAAACTAGTGATGTGGTAATTTTTTTTCGATATTTTATGTTCAGCTGAGTAGATTCCTACGTACACTGAAGGTGGTTGAATATAAAATACTCAAAAAAAAATTTTGCGATTTGTTCAACAAATGTTATGTATTATTTATTCATTCAAATTAATAAAATCGATTATTTTTTTTATTGAAAAACAATATTATTTTAGACTCACTCTTAATTTTTCGTTTTTTCATTGTGTTAACAATATAATCAGATATGATATCAGATGTTGATTCCTCAGCTAAGTTTGAGAAATAGGGAGGTCGAAAAGTAACCTAACGCTAGAAAACATACTTTCACATTTTTAATTTATACATATTATTTATTTTCTAGGGTTGAAATTATCAAAAATTATAGCAGTGCGTATGGCGATTAACAAAATAATATAGTAATTATAATACCTTTTTTAAAATAATATACCAATAATTTTCTCGTTTTGAAACTAATTATTTTGTCTACAACAAATCATCAAGATTAACTGCAACAACAAAAAAATCGATTAAAATAACGTCCCCATCACTAGTCAGTGGTCCAACGACCTGTCAATTTGTTTTTACCCGCGGCGCTTAGCACTGCAAGTATTATTTGCGTGTGGTGGTCTACACTAATTTAGCTATCAAACACACAATGTATCGTCAATTTACCGATGATTTGAGATTCCGTCTTTCTTCAAGTTCATAGGTGTGATCAGTGATATGATTTTTGCAAAAAGCCACTAAAGAACGCGGCATTTTCAAAAAATGTCTACCACACGACGGGGCAACTGCTGAATTTAAGAGACTGAATTTTGATATTTAAAATATAGGCCCCGATTAGGCAGGCAAATATTTGAATCACGAACCACGCCCACGGGGCACTTTTTGTGTTATTATTTATTTATTTATTCCATGCAGTGTTGCCATGTCCCAACAATGAAAAACCATTTTTCAGAGATAAAAAAAATGTTGCAGATATCAAGAACCTATTTCATAATTTTCCTTTAAATAATAGGAAAAATTAATGTTTTTGAAAAAACTCCGTACAAATGAAAATCCTTTTTTCCAGAAAGGGTTTTTATTTTAAAAATAGATTTTTTTTACCGTTATCAAACTTAATTTTGTAGTACCGACTTATTAGAATATAAATAAGTTTTCTAGGTCTAAGATGAAGTGAAGGAGAAATAGTTTCCCCGTAACTACAATTTATTTTCTAGAGTTTACAGTAGCCAGTGTAGGTACCTAATTAAAGTTACCTACACGAAATGCATATTAATTTATTTTTATTATTATTTATTGACATAATTTAATATTATTTATTGACAACGAAAACGTTAAATTGGATAAAGAGAAGTTGTGAACCCGTGCCTAAAGTGATTGTCAAAAGAATTCATATTCTACTCTTTCATAGATGGCACGCGTATAATTAAACGAAATGAAAAAACGCTTTTTACAAGTTATGCTTTAAAATATTAACAATAATTAATTGTTTGCGCCATGATGCACATGGCAACATTGATTTCTACGCTACGGTCACACGTCACACACGGCCCCTCTCCCCCCTCTCTAACCGACACTAGGGGTGGACATTTAAAATATACATCGATGTTTTTTTCCGATGTAATGCATCGATTGGTTACATCGATGTTAATACATCCAAAACATCGATTGTTTTTTGCAATGGACATGTTTAGGTCTTAAAGAAAACTGGGTAAGTTGAGTACAAGGAAAAATATTAATTAACATTCACAATCAAACAGCAAACACAGCTTTATTTTGTTTGCAAATTCCAATATTTTTTTCAATGCTATGTAAAAACAAAAGTTTACTTAATCTTTTTCCCTTCAATAGTTTTCTTTGCTGCAATACTTAAAAGCTATTTTGTACAGTTTTGGGAATTGTAATTTATAATCCCTCCATTAATTTTAATTTATATTTAAGGTTTTATTTTTTAAGTTTGACTTTACCGGCTTCGCAGCAAAGGGAACATAACCCATTCAGCCAAACCGATAAATGGTAGGCGTTTTATATTGACTGAACTGATTATTAGGTGCCGATTCACGAAACGTCGTGAAAGTCACTGCAGTTGCGAGTAACTGTTGGTCTGGTCGTACTCATAGACACTCATCTCATAGTTCGCGTATTCGATGCATCGAATAAAAAACATCGATATATATTCGATGTTGAAGTATTAACAATGCATCGGTTCAATACGATGCATCGGTACTATACATCGAGTGTTTACAATAGACGTGGGCAAAATTGAATGACCGAATTAAATGAATAAATTCAATCTTGTGACACACTCAATCTAATTCTCAATTTCAAAAGGAATTGATTCTTCATTCCTTATCTTTGGCCTTGCATCCTACGATTTTTAATGACACCATACATTTTTAATTTCCATTTATTTTACTGTTAAATTATTTCAATGAATAATGTGTTCTGTAAACGATTTAAATATTATATTGTTTCATAGGTATTTAAATATTATTAAACGGACCGCGCGCCGCGAAGTGGTCGAAGGACGGTATTGTGAACGACTCGCCTATTACGATTGTATTCCGCTACCGCCGCGCCGCCATTCTAAAAACACCCGAACATCATCAAAGTCCATGTCCCAAAATGGCCAAAACGCGGCCGCGATTCATCCGGGTTGCCCGAGCATCTCTTTCACGCAATGAATTAATCATTCATCCTAATCAATAGTCCTGAGATTGTACTAAGGTCCCCGCCGTCCCAGGTCCGTGTTCAATGTCCGCGTCCCAGGTATCTAGTCTGTCGAAATCGAGATTGTCCGATTCCGACAGACAGAGGAATTAAAACAAAAGTCTTTTTCACTTGTGACGTCATGCGTCATCGTCACGTCAATGTCACGATATGTCCCAAACGCATCCCAGTCCTAGGTCCGCAGCTCGCGAGTAAATCAAGTCACTGCTAGGTAAGACACAAAACATTAGTCAAAAGTTACTAATTCATTCCTCAATGCCAGCCCTTAATCCGTCCGCGCGGTTCATTTATTCCCCCGCGCGCCAAGCCGTCAATTTCATTACATAGTTAGTCGAAAACTTTCGACTTTGAATCTGAACATCAGCAGTGAGAAGCTAAAATGATGCTTATCTGTTTTTTGGTACGTACGGAAGATATTGTACCTACCTACTTTTAGACGTAGATCTTGGGTCGATATAATATGTAAATTTGCAGATATTATAAGGCCAATTAGCTGTGGTTAGCTGTCATAAAATACTCATCTTAATGTTAAATGTATGTTTATATTAGATCACGTGAAATAGAACAAAATTATAAGTTTAATAAATAAAATAAAATCAATAAAATTTTAAGGGTGAAACGAAAACTTGTATAATTTTAAGATATAATTGCTAGCAATAAATACATTTTACATACGAAAAATTACGACACTAAAAAAAGACAAACAATATAGGATTTAGCCTGCGAGATAATGAGATAGAATGTTCGGTCTCCTCTTTGTGTGGTGTTTCGTAGCCTATTGGTCTCCTCTTTGTGCGATGCTTGGTAGCCTATCAGTCTCCTCTTTCGCGGTACTCCGGGTACTCCGTGGCCTCCCGGTCTCGTGTGCGGTGTTAGCCTCCCCATTCATTTAATTTTCAATTTTTTTTTTTTTTATTTTTTTTTTTTTTTTTGGGATTTAATTGAATTAAAGGAATGAATTAAAGGAATCAATTCAAAAGGCCATGGGAATCAGACTGAATCGATTCACTCCTGGGAATCATTCTGCCCACGTCTAGTTTACAATACATCGATGTATATCGTCCATCCCTAACCGACACCGAGGAAGCACGCGGCGGCCGAAGCGATATGCTCCGGTAAAACGGAGTGTAGTATAAAGATATATTATTTATTATCTTACATATATTAACATCGCGGGATATAAATGTTTCTGTATTAAATTCACATTTTTAATCAGCTTTATCTAGTTTAAGTATTTTAATAATTCGAAAGCACCCCATGGCTATGGTACTATAAAAAAGAATAAGTAAAGTAAAAAACGATACATACCTTCGGGCATATCACAATCTTGAATTACTTTTAGCCATGCCGCTTTCGTCAATTCATAATTCTTATATTCCGGTAAATCTTTTCTCCACAAACACGGATATTTGCGCACACTTTCGATTATTTGTAGATATTTCAATTCCATCATGATGCAATTAACAATGGCGGCACGGGACCGCCTGTACGGATTACGGAAGAACACAAAATACGACTGAACGATCTGAAGTCTGGCACACGCCCTGGCCAGTGTTGCCAACTCGGGTTTTCAAATAAAGCCAGACGTCACCGAAAAGGGGCTAACAAAGATAATATTGCCTTGTTGGGACCGAAAATTCACCATCCTGTGGAAGTGTGGGAAGAGGGTTGCGGCTAGAGAAATTCTGAAATAAAAACTTAGATTTCAATAAAAACTTAACCGATTTCTAAAGAAAGATTTCAATAAAAAAATAAAATGTTTTTAAAGAAATAACTCTTAAATTGTAACTATTCGTTGATGAGTCTTGTATAAAAGAGTTAGAATATCTGAAAAAATGGAGCTAAAAAGCTAAACCACTATTTTGGAGTTAACGGTCTCGATTTAGAGCTCTCAGTCAGTGTTGCCAACAATTAATTGTAGATACTTTTAATTGAAATATATCGAAATTCTTTGTAAACTCGTGTGATATAAAAAGACCAGTGATATAAAAATATTTACGTAAACAGTTTTGTTTTCTAAATGAAAGCTGAACTAATATTTTTTCATAATAATATGTTGTGTGTAGGCTAGGTTCGTATGTTCGTAACAGAATCTGTTGTTGCTGATGGTAATTGCGTCAGAAAACATCAAGTCGATGTTAGGTACACTAGTTCTGAAAAAAGAAACAAACTTTGGATTTGTATATAAAAACCATCAACGTTAATTTAGTATGTTGCCATGTGGTGGGGTACGGGAAGTGTGTTGAAAAATAAAAGCGGTACAGCCAAAAACACCTTGGGAATTCAGAGCGGACTGCGCGCGGCGGTCCCTTCTCCCGGGAGCACATAATGCCCGAGGAGGTCGACGGAAATCAGCCGCGAACCGCGAAATCCATACCAATACCAACCATACCTAAATCAAACGCGACAGGCGGCACCTCACTGAGAAAACCAATCATTATAAAGTATAACAACTGCGGCCCTTTGATATAGATGTGAAACTTTTTACTCGGTGCCTTCAAAATGGTGGAAGAATTCCACCCGAAATCAACCATTCGATAAAGTTCCCATCCGAGCCGTAGCAAGATACAACATAGCACGAGGCACCTCGCCAAGAACACTAATCATTGTATAGCATGACAATTGTAACGCTATGACAAACAGTGAACCTTTTTAAAAAGCAACGTTGTTATATACGTTACAACACGTTACACTAAATCGCAGTAGAAGGCCCTTAAACAAAAATTCACATCATTACAAAGCATTATAATCGCAAGGCTTTGATAACGCTGTGAACATTTTTACTCAGTACATTTAAATTGGTGAAAAGAAGCGTTATGTTGTTATGGATCGAAACGGGGGCTCATTTTGTTACTGAGGCGGCACGCCGAAATCGAACACCAAGTAGACAACGTAAAAAGTGTGTTTCATGTGCTGTGTGGTAGATTTTCCTTAGGTGGTCGTTTCTTGCTTGTTTATTTGCAGTCGGGTGTGAAATACCCGCGCGGTTTTCTGCTCGCCTGGTAGCAGCGGGCGCGAAAGCAGCGAGACGGCGCCGCCGCTTCCTCTTGTGCCTCGTGACGGCGTTTGTTTACCCATCGGCTTACGGGGACCCCCGCTAAGGCGCCACTAGATTAGAAACGTACTTCTCTACTATGTCGTTGGCGGCCATTGTAGATATATATTTGGCGGGAAGCTCCACCATTCATTGAGCGACGAAAAATACCGCCATTAGAAATCGCTAGTTTAGATTCAAATTTGGAACTGAATTAGTGAAATTTGGAAAATATAAATTCCACCAAGGCGGCTTTGATTGAAGATAAGGCCTTGCATAAGACTGCCCTTACACCGCCTTTACACCATAAAAGAGTATTTCTCTAATGTTTCGTGAATAATATTATGTTTCTATTGTTAATATTTCTTTTATGATTTGATTTGTATGTACAACCACTTTCCACGGCTACCAATACCTATTGATATTTTTTTGTTTTGTAATTTTTCGTTTTATACAATTTTTTGTTTTATATAATTTTGGCTTCATATTCCTTTCTTATACATTTAATTGACTTATTATGGTGTCTCAGTAGAAGTAAAATCCCAAGGAGTAAATCCATAATTGGTTTTATTTTGGCTATATAGTAAAGAGAAGAAACGAAAAGACAAACTGAAAAATGTAAACTGTCGATTTTCCGAAAATTAATAAATAAAAAAAAAAGTTAAATATACGTTAAAATTTTGATTAAGTTATTCTGCGGTTCGTTTACATATGCGTCAAATTTATGGTAATTAATGCCTATGGGAGTTGTTCGGAAGTTTAACTAACTTTTTAGTTTAACTCTCACGGCGACCTCTGCACACGTAATTTATAGGTAATTTTAAAAGATGGCTTCCTGCCAACATCGATTTGCTGCTGTCGAATTTACACAATTTTGTCAATAAAGACGAAAGAGCCCAAAAAAAGTGTTGGAATAGAAGTGGGCTCGAGAGAAACAATTAATTTTGTTACGTTACCAGCGGAAATTAACAGAGTTCTTTAATTTGATCCGAATGACCGATACATGACAGCAACCGACTTCGAATTCAAATACGTAATGTTATAAACAGAAGCATTCAGATTAGGAAGGATTGGACCGATAATTACTTAAATAGATGGATGCTCATTTTCAGAAAGATTTTTTCCACTTGAAAAATAAATTATATCTCGTCTGTTTTTGGAATCAGAAAAGTTTCTTTCTGTTTACCTTCTTCGTTTTCATGGGTAGTGCTTATTTGGGTTTTATCTAGTATTATTTTTATATTGCTTTCGGGAGATAATAAGGTAGGTATTACATATTATTACCTATAGTCTGTCAAAAAAGAGTAGAAAAAATAAAAACTGGAACTACTAAATTTGTAAACTGGCAACACCAATTTAACTGTCAAATATTTTTTGAAGTGCAATGACACTGAATGTATAGAACACAGTAAACCACATTTAAAAAAAAACATTTTTTCTTCATGGCATAAATTTGATTAAAAGGTGATTTATAAAGCGATTTGCTTTAATTTAATTTAACATAAATTTGAATTTAACAATAGATAGAGAGGAAGAATCACTAATGGTGAGTTTAGTGATACTACTTTTAGATCTGAATGAGTTAAATATATTCAGATCTAAAATTAGAGACATGATCTAAAGCCCAGGCAACGCTAGGTACTTACTTTATCTAGTATTAAATAAATATGAGCAATTTCTAAACTGTGCTTTATATTTTATTACATTATAGTTATTCTTCATTATGTTAACACAAAATTTCAAAGGTATAATAATAATATACTTATATGCAATTCTAATTTTGAGATCGGCGAGTATCTTTTTTTTTTTTTACGTGATCTCCACACAGGAGGCCTTGAGGAAAATAATTTCCCTCAGGGCCTATGTCATCTTTGATGATGCTGTGTGGAGGGTTTTTTTTAAGGAAAAGGGAAGGAGAGGAGAGTTCTGGGAAGGAAAAGGGTTTAAGGGGTGGGTAGGAATCTGGGGTTCAGTACGTCCCGGTCATCCGCCTCCAAGACCTAGACAAACCTCACCCCATGAACCCGGGCACCCCTGCTAAATCACCAAACGTAGCGAACCACTTATACTGCAATCTATCTGCAATGAAAAAATATTTTTTCCACTATCATGCCTTTTTAATTTTTTATAAAAATGTAGGTTACACAGCTTTACTTTAACACCATGAGTTATGTGTTTAGTATTGCCATTTAATCAACAGTGGCGCCCTCATATATTTTCTACTCTTATTTGACAAACTGTACTAAATAATAATTCACTTAACCTAATTTTAATTAATAATTAAAATATTATTTTTTATAGTTAAAAAAAAGCCTACGAAAACAACTGTCTTGATTTTTGACATCTCGCATCGGTGCATTTTGGTACCATATCTTACGGTAAGCGTCTCAACTTATCAAACTGATTTGATTGGAAGTTCGCACGGACGCGATTAGACCGGGCAAAAAACTTACGTAAGAACAACTTCTGTAACTTACTATAAATTACGGTAAGTGACTTTTGGTGTCGTTTACATTGTTAATTTGGCCATAAGCCGCTTCGTAAGCTTTGTAAAAAAGAAGACATTGTAGCGAAATGTGTAATGGCGCATTCTCACCTGATCTATTCCTAAGTTTCGATGGTCAATAAAATGTACAGAACAAAAGTTGAGATCTATTCAACTTCAGGTTTTTATTCCTTTGAAAAAAGTTTCTATTCCTGTTCTCTCTCACGGATCTACTTCAAACATTCTATGAAATAGATCAGCGGTTTTCAACCTTTTTGAGCCTGCGTACCCCTTGACTCTTAATACAAATTTGTTGTACCCCATACCCAGGGCTGGGCAGTATTTGAATTACTTGTAATTGAAATACGTATTGGAAATACAAATACGTTTTTTGTATTTTGTAATTGGTATTTCAATTACCTGCTGCCGAGGTATTTTGTAATTTGTATTTCAAACACTTATGGCTTCAAAATACATTTTCAAATACATTTAGCGATCTTAATAATGATAATGAAAAATAAACTGGCATAGATAATACATAGACTAAAAACGCTAGAATCCTGTACTATTATCCTACTGTCCTGTGCTATAGCACTCTTACTAATGATTATTTGTAGTTCTTTTATCATTGCTTAATAATGTACTGTACATTTGTTTATGTCATGCTAGTTATTATTATTGTCCTGTGCTATAATAGCACTGTTATTGTAGTATTTTGTATTATAGTATAAGATCAAGCACTATAGGAATAATTTGACTGAATACTAGATTATTTTTAAGTTAATTACTGTAGAGCGCACTTGAAGTGAAATAACACAAAACTGCGGTATACAAATGTCATCTATGAACATAAAAATGAATGAACCCCTGAGGAAGGTTCAGTACGAACCGAAACCGGTTGGATTAAAAAATAATAAAGTGGAATTGAAACAAAGTTATTTAATTGTGTTTATTATAATTATGTATTCCCACAAAGTGTTTGCTACATATCAAGATAAAAATGAATCCTTGTTTCCCTTGGTCACGCCATAACTTTAGAACGACTTTACATATATATATATATTTTTTTTAAGTTTTCAAATTATAATTTTTTTTTAAAGAAAGACAAACATTCCCGGGTTACAAATAACCCAACAATAATTGAATATCTCCTACTACCACCACAGAAAGCCGAAAATGTTGCTTGTGTTGTGATGGAGGATTTAGCCAGCCGAGGAATCGAACACGCGACAATGACGTTATATAAATAGACTTGCCATAGTCTCACATGCTCGCAAAATAATGTGGCGGTAAGCAACACTCTTTTGTTTTCAGCGGTTTTCAGTAATTTCTTAATCCAACAGTTATTCATATATTAAAAAGTTATGCTACATTCACACTGAAGCCAAACTTCCAACTCGAACTTCCAACGCATGAACTACCCTTCTACGCAATCGTCCGAATGTTTGAAGTTGGAAGTTGACCTCAGTGTGACCGTACCATAAGACAATTAAAGAATGTGTGTTTTTTTCTCAAATGACGTACAAAATTGTTGGACGGGGAACATGAAAATTAATTGTATTGCTTATAATAATCGATAATAATAAGTATTTTGCGTGTACATATAAATTAAATGTTATTTCTTCACTTTTACTAATGTTTGCCGTGTAATGGAAACATTTTCTCATCATACATGAGGGCATTTTGGCGCTTTTTAAATGCAATTTTCCTACTGGTAAGACATGACCTTACTTGACGAGTGACAGTTTAGTACTAAAGTACTAGAAATCGAGAACAGTGCAATTGTCTTGCGTTTGGCTTCCCACTTTGAGATTTCTACCCCGCGTCATGTAACGTCTTTGACACGCGACGCTCGGGTGGGACCCAAGCGCTATGCCCACTCAACCACTGACCGTAATACTTTGTAGAAGGTTCTTACGGATAGAAAAATTAAGTAAACTACGCAGAAAATTGGATAATTTTAGAAAACTTAACGACTCTTTTAACTCCGAACGTTTAACAGTTGATGAAATTGAATTTAGCAGGCAGCTGTTTTTTTTGTAATAAAAGAATTGTCTGGATTTTTTAAATTATAGAAATTTGTGTATATAGGTGCCTATGTTAGGTACCAGATTTGATTGATTGTTCTTATAATATACAAAAAATGAATATTTGTAATATGTGAAAAATAAAAAAAATTATAAAAAAAATTGTAATAGCTGGCACGCGAGTTGTTTCAAAACTGAATGTACTAGGACTGAATATATGGAACGCGGGAAGGGGTTTGGCGGGACGGGGGGAGCGGGAGAGGGGAGAGTAGGCGGGGAAGGTGGAAGGGGAACACGGAAGGGAAAGGGATGTGGGAGGGGAACGGGGACGCACGGGAAACGACATGCAGGGAGAAACAATTTATTTCTTTGAATATGGTATTGCAACGCATGCCGGGAACCAGCTAGTGTTATTATAATAATAATTATTATTATCTAACACCTAAGTCCTACAGCACAAAACTTTACAAGTGGAGCGGAGACGAGATGTGTCTTCTGAGCAATGTGGTTGGTCAATTTTTGCACGTGTCTGTTTCACTTTGCTCAGCTTTGCTTCTACAGAAACGCACCCTTAGATAAGGGCACTTACGACAATTTATTGCAAACAAAGGTTCTACCAAAACCAAATGTATTTTGTAATTTGTATTTTGTATTTGAAATTAAAAAATGGTTAAAATACTGTATTTTGTATTTCAAATACACTACTTACTACTATTTTGTATTTCGTATTTTAAATACATACGTAAAAGTATTTTGTAATTTGTATTTTAATTACAGCAAAGCATGTATTTTGCCCAGCCTTGCCCATACCCTCAATCTTTTCTATTTTTTTTAATCATCAATAGATTTTTTTACAATATTACATATTTTGTTCTTTTTTCATTGATTCTATTGATGAAAAGGTCACTGCTCAGCTACAATTCAGAATTTCTCCCAGAATGAAGCTGGTTTTCAGCAGTGCAATCTATCTTGTGTACACGTGTAATGAAAAATGCGTTCATTTGTAATTATATTTATTGCATGTATTTAACAATAAAGTCACAAAAAAACAATTAATGCAATTTTATACTCTATAACTCGGGCATTTTTAACTAGTGATTCTGCACGCGAAATTATAAAAATTTTGTTCCACGTCTTTTTATTTCGTCGAAAAAAAAATCGTGCTCTCCATATACAACTCCAAACTCGGAAAGTATTTTGAGAGGGTGATTTTTTTTAACCTCAAAACATTTTGTAGAAAAAGTATTTCTCGTGTATCAGTAGTTAAAATAAAAGTCCGATATCCCGTTATACTGTGTACAATCAATTGTACAATGTTAACATATGTGCAGTCAATGTGACCCTTGAGTTTTACAAAGTTTGACTTAATTTCACATAGGTAGAGCTGAGCTTTAAAACCTACATTCGCGCCACGATATTGCGTACCGCCAATTTTGCTTCGCGTACCCCCAGGGGTTCGCGTACCACAGGTTGAAAACCACTGAAATAGATCAAAGAATAGAGTGAGATCCCGGCTAAATTCAATCGAAGTTTTAAGCTATCAAAAGATTGAAAATGCAGCAATAAATTAATTAAAACAACGACTAAAATAATAATTAAAACAAAATTTTAAAAAAAGAACCGTTCCCCATTTTTTTTTCTACAAAATACCAAAAAAAGTAACATAAAATCACCATCTTAGCAAAAATATAGCACTTTTCCCAGAAACTCAACAAAAAACGTAATTTCACTAAAAAAATAATACTTCAAACCGCAAACCACTAGAACTGACTGATAATAAAATCTAAATTCCATGCAGTTTGTTTCTCAAAATGATAATTTGATAGACGGCTGTTCAGATACAATAACTGCCCAACTGAAGCACGATCTATCACATTCACAATATAATGCATTATTTGATATTTTAGCAATCAGCTAAAGCTATCATGGAGACCGAAAAATATCGATACACCCGTAAAGTATGCATACATACCTAAACAATTTTCCGTGGCCGGTATCTGAATACCTATTAAATCATTTTTTTTGCATTTGGTCTGAAATTGAATGTAAAAAAGCTAAGGTCACTTTCTTTTGCAGTTGCGACATTTTGTAGTGCTTGTCATCTTATCTTGCGGGCGTGATATTTGTAGTGCTTGTGATCTTATTTTAATGGGGTGAATTTGTGGTGCTTGTCATTTTATCTTGCGGGAGTGATATTTGTAGTGCTTGTCATCTTACCTTGCGGGCGTGATATTTGCAGTGCCAGCCATCTTATTTTGCGGGCGAGATATTTATAGTGCTAGCCTTCTTATTTTGCGGGCGTGATATTTTTTGTGATATCCATCTTATTTTGCGGGCGTGATATTTGCAGTGCTAGCCATCTTATTTTGCGGGCGTGATATTTGTAGTGCTAGCCATCTTATCTTGCGGGCGTGATATTTGTAGCGCAAGCCATCTTATCTTGCGGGCGTGATATTTGTAGCGCAAGCCATCTTATCTTGCGGGCGTGATATTTGTAGCGCAAGCCATCTTATCTTGCGGGCGTGATATTTGTAGCGCAAGCCATCTTATCTTGCGGGCTTGTATTTGAAGTGCTTGTCATCTTATCTTGCGGGTGTGATATTTTCTGTGCTTGTCATTATAATTTGCGGGCGCGATACATCGCATACTCTTCGGTGAAGTTTCCGGCAGAGATATTTCCATTTAAAATTAGCGTTTCATTTATTTACTAACGAAAAAATATATAAAATCATTATTAAATGTTATTATTCTTATACCTAATGTTTCATCTTACCAATTTTATCGCCTTTACAACAGGTACCTTACCTACATCAAATATGTACCTTTCAACATATCGCATTTAGGAGACAAATCTAAAAAAACAGTCCTCGTCATCCAGTCATGAAGTTTGGCACGCTCGTACTGGCGGAAGGAAATTACAGAGGGTATTCGAGTGCGCGGTGGTAAATCGGTAATGCGCAGTGCCCCATTATTGCATCACGGCGCACTCAGCACTGACACTCGCAGCTGTCATTTGCAGATCGTGACGTATTATTGAATTATGCATGCGCGCGCATTCGCCGTGTTATTACGGGTGCATGATGATTGCGCGCTCGTTGTTCGTAATATTATGTAACTATCCTAGTAGTAAGGTCAAGGTGTGGTGATCGCAAACTAAAACTTGACACTTGGGTGGGTAACAAAAAAACAATTGCAATCATAAAACAGAAAGTGCGTATTAAAAATATATAGAAAGTCAATTTGTGCAAATTTCGTGACGTCAGAGCTCACCGTTATAGAATCTACAGGGTGTTAAGGTACGTACTTGACTTACTTTAACCAGTAATTCCTGAGTTTATTTGGAGTAAAAAATGTAAATTAAATTTTGGTCGGTGACAGTTTGATTTTTTTTTTCTGCAAAAACATAAAATAAGAGTAGGTGTCTTTTTTCTTAAAAAAAATAGTAGGTAAGTGTCTTTTTTCTTAAAAAAAATAGCACTTAGGTGTCTTTTTTTCTTCAAAAAAATAGTAGGTACAGTCTGTCAAATAAGAGTAGAAAACATAGGAGGGCGCCACTGTCGTTCAATACTAAAAATATAATCATGGTGTTAATCTAAAGCTGTGTAACCTAACATTTTAATTAAAAATTAAAAAGGCATAAAAGAGAAAAAAAAAAATTTTCATTCCACTGATCTCAAATTAGAATTGCATACAGGTATATTATTATTATATCTTTACAATTTTATGTTAACATAATGAAGAATAACGATATTGTAATAAAATATAAGGCACACTTTGCTCACATTTATTTAATATTAGCTTAAGTACCTATTAGCGTTGTCCATGCTTTAGATCATGTCTCTAATTTTAGATCTGAATAAAATCAAATCAAATCAAAAAATATTTATTGTAAAATAAAAATTACAAAAGGTGTAGCTTATGGGTAGACCACATTTCTTCCAGCTAACCACATTTATTTAATTACAATGTTTATATAATATTATTTGTTTTATTATAGTTACAATGTTTATACAGATAAAATAACAATATTCCAATGAAAAAAAAAATACAAATATATATACCAATAAAAATAGGCGTTTCATTTACGTGAGGTATTCACTCAACGTGTAGTGACATTTATTAACAAGGAAAGTGTTTAGTGACGATTTGAATTTGTGTGTATCTTGTATTTGTTTAATGTTATGTGGAAGGTTGTTATATACTTTAATGGCCATGTAGTATGGTCCTTTTTGGAATGTTGTTTTGTTTGCTTTTGGTATTAATAGGTTTGCTGTGAGCCTTGTAGCGTATTTATGTGTTGAGTTTTTTAGTGGGAACTTGTCTGTAGATGATCGCACTAACATGCATAACTCCATTATATATATGTCTGTGACTGTTAGAATTTTCAGATTTTTAAACATAGGTCTACACGAATCTAAACGACCGGAGTTTGTAATTTTTCTTATGCATCTCTTTTGTATGATGAAGACATCTTTGGCGTTTACAGAGTTTCCCAAAAAAATAATACCGTATTTTATTATTGAATATACATAACCATAGTATGCGGCTATTACTGATTCGGTGTTCAATATTTTTCTCAAGGTACCCAGAACATAAGAAAAACTACTGATTTTTGCTACAATTTTTGAGACATGTTCTTTCCAGTTTATGTTTATGTCTAATTCTATTCCCAGTAGTGAACAGGTTTGGGAAGGTTCGATAATATTATTATTAATGTTTACATTTATATTTATAGGTGTAGCTTGCACTGGACAAAATTTTAAAATTTGGGTTTTGTTTGTGTTGAGTGATAGGTGTTGCGATAACAGCCAGTTTGCTATTAATTGGCAAGTCTCGTTAACTTGTTTGTTAAATTCGTCAACGTCTCCATTACATTCAAACAACAAAGCGGTGTCATCAGCGAACATTGAACATTCTGTGCCAGCAATTATTGGGAGTTCGTTTATATAGATAAGGAAGAGCAGAGGCCCAAGAATGCTTCCTTGTGGCACACCCTTGTTTATTTTTCTCCATTTGGATTCTACCATGTACTGGACCATTTTTTCATCGATATTTGAAATTTGAACTTTCTGCTGACGATTTTTTAAGTACGATTCAAACCATTTTAATGCTAATCCTCTAATACCTACATGTTCAAGTTTAATTAGAAGAAGCTCATGATCAACATTGTCGAATGCTTTTGAGAGGTCGAGAAAGATACCTACGGTTTTTTTACTAACATTAATATTTTCTAGAATTTCGTTCAAAAAATTGAATACTGCCTGTGTTGTTGAACGGCCTTTACGGAATCCAAATTGTTGTGGACATATTATCTCAAAGTTTTCGAGAAAGTTATAAATGCGATTGTACATGGCTCTTTCAAATATTTTTGAAAAGTTTGATAATAAGGATATCGGTCTGTAGTTTGAGATTTCCTGTTTAGGACCCTTCTTATACAAAGGTACAATAATAGATTGTTTTAATTGTTCTGGGAAGGTTCCTGATTCGAAAGATTTGTTAATTAATATTTCCAACGGGTAACTTAACGCTTTTGCACATGCTTTTATAATTTTTATAGGGATTTTGTCAGTGCCGACACTGCTTTTATTTTTCAGTTTTGCGATGATTTTAATAATTTCCTCCCTGTTTACAGGCGTTATGAAGAATGATCGCGACTGTTTGTTTTCGACTGTTTTGGCAGATTGTGGATGTAGAGATGTATTTTGTGGTGGTGGCGGTGGTGCAAAGAAAATGTTAAATTCATTTGCAATATTTTTTGGTTCTGATACCAGGTTATCATTTATTTTAAGACAGATTTTTGGGTTACTTTTAGAATTAGAATTATTTGAGTTCTCTTTTATTATGTTCCACGATGTTTTGGTTTTATTTTGCGCGTTTTGAATTCGTTTACTATTATAATTCCGTTTAGCTACCTGTTTTACTTTACTAAGAATTTTTTTGTAATGTTTGTAATTGTTTATGATTGTGAGGTCATTTGTGTTTTTTTGTTTCATGTACAGGTGTCTTTTTTGTCTAATAGATATCTTAATACCAGTCGTTACCCAATTTATTTTGCGTTTTTGGGGATATTTATACAGTTTAAAGGGGAAACAAAACTTCATACCATTATTTATTTCATTAATGAAGTATTCGTAGCTGTCATTGATGGATTCAGAGGATTTCAGTGGTTCCCAACATATACATGATAATTAATTGTTAAAAATGTTAGTGTTTTCTGTGTTAAATAATTGTTTTTTTGTATACCACGTTTGGTTTATATTATATTCTGTTTTTACGTGCATTAACTGTGCCATGTGATCTGATGCAGCTAATTCTGTGACTTCCCATGTGTAAGAGCTTTTTGGTATATTTGTACCTATATGATCAATTCTACTTTTTTTATTTCCTTGTATACGAGTAGGTTTATCAATAATCAAGCGTATGTTGTGAGATTTTAATGTGTTTTTGAGGAAGTCTGCGTTTTTGTTCTTGTAGCTTGTATCAATATTTAAGTCACCGCAGAGTATTATTTGTTTTTTGTTGTTTTTGCAAATTTTGTTTAGTAAAAGTTCAAGTTGTTCAAAAAAAATATTAATATCAGAGTCATTATAGTAAATTGTACAAATTATCATTTTAAGTTTTGGAATTTCAATACCAACACATTCAAATACAAATTCTTTTGTTATTTGTTTAACAAATTCTAGTTCTTTAAATATAATGTTTTCGTTTAAGTAAATGGAGACACCTCCATGAATATGACTCTCTCGACAAAAAATTGAACCTAATTTATAACCATTAAAATTAATAGATGTTGTTTCGTCCTTTTGTAACCAGTGTTCGCTAACACAAAGTACATCGATATTTTTTTCATATAGAATATTTTCTAATTCTAAGATTTTATTTCGAATGCATTGCACGTTTTGATGCATTATTATGAAGGTGGTTTTATTTCGAATGCATTGCACGTTTTGATGCGTTAATATGTTTAACTCATTCAGATATAAAAGTAGTGTAACTAAACTCACCATTAATTATTATTCCTTTCTACCTACTGTTAAATTCAAATTTATGTTAAATTAAATGGAAGCCAATCATTTTGTAGAACACAATTTAATCAAATTGATGTCATTAAGTAGGTACCTTAACAACAGTGCTTCCTCGATTTCATTTTTTTTTTAGGAACAAAAAAATGTATTTTTAAATGTGTATACGGTGTTCTGCATTTTTAGTGTGATTGCACTTAAAAAGAATATTTGACAGTTAAATTGGTGTTGCCAGCCTACAAATTTTGTAGTTCAATTTTTTATATTTTCTACTCTTATTTGATAGACTTTAGGTGACTTTTTTCTTCAAAAAAATTACTATTTTTTTAGGTGCCTTTTTTCTTACAAAAATAGTAGCTGTCTTTTTTCTTAAAAAAATAGTAGGTAGGTGCCTTTTTTCTTCAAAAAATAGTAGGTGTCTTTTTTCTTCAAAAAAATAGTAGGTAGAATTAAAAAAAAATAGTAGGTAGGTGTCTTTTTTCCTCAAAAAATAGTAGGTGTCTTTTTTCTTCAAAAAAATTACTATTTTTTTAGGTGCCTTTTTTCTTACAAAAATAGTAGCTGTCTTTTTTCTTAAAAAAATAGTAGTCTTTTTTCTTAAAAAAATAGTAGGTGTCTTTTTTTCTTCAAAAAAATAGTAGGTGTTGGACAGTTGAGGGCGGGGGGAGGGGTTGGTCAGTCACTCGGCTGAGTGACTTAGAATTTTTTTTAAAAGACGTCAAAAAATTCACCGAAGACCAAAATTTCATTTACATTTTTTTCTCAAATAATGTCAGGAATCACTGGTTAAAAGTATGTCCCTTAACACCCTGTTTATTCTAGAACGGTGAGCTCTGACGTCACGAAATTTACAAAACTTAAAGTTCTAGGTCAACAGATTTATTTAAAAAAAATTAGGATAGCGAAAATTGGCAAAAAAAACTCTTTTCAGAGTATGATTTTACAATGCTAAGCTATAAAAGGGCCAGCGTTTTTTGGCTTGGCTTTTATCAGCATATTAGCTGAAATAGGCTGGCACCTTTATGGCTGGGTCTGTCACTAGCATTATTGGCACCTTTTGTTCTCGATTCTCCAATTTCGTAATTTGTATATTTTTGAATGAGCACGCAGTGCATTGAGGTGTATCGGGGAGAAGACAAAATTCATAACTCCGGTTACAAGCAGAATTTAAAAAAAATGTTCACAGTTTTATATCTAAGATATTAGATTCGTAGTTAGTTCACGTTTCTTTAATTTCCGTGTTTTTAATAAAATCCTATGATGTGCAATGTATTATTTTTATATAGGTACAGGTACTTACGTAGTATGATTTCACATTATCTGTCCTAAATATTTTAATCTGTATTTTTTATTTTTTATTTTAACTTTATGAGTAAAACTTCAAATTGTAATATTTAAATAAATGAAGACAATATAAGCGAAACTCAATCGAAAATCTGGAAACAGAAAAATCAGAAAAACATATTGACACCTCTGGGACTCGAGCCCCCAGAGGTGTCAATATGTTTTTCTGATTTTTCTGTTTCCAGATTTTCGATTGAGTTTCGCTTATATTGTCTTCATTTATTTAAATTTTAATCTGTGTTTTTTATTTCTTTTTCTTTCTAAAAAATGTTCTCTTTCTACTAACTCCACTTTCTGTTTTCTTTAATCATCCAAGTTTGTCTGTCCACGAGTAGGTATATCTAATCTGTGTTTTTATTTCTTTTTCTTTTTAAAAAATGTTCTCTTTCTACTAACTCCACTTTATGTTTTCTTTAATCATCCAAGTTTGTCTGTCCACGAGTAGGTATATCTAATCTGTGTTTTTATTTCTTTTTCTTTTTAAAAAATGTTCTCTTTCTACTAACTCCACTTTATGTTTTCTTTAATCATCCAAGTTTGTCTGTCCACGAGTAGGTATATCTAATCTGTGTTTTTTATTTCTTTTTCTTTTTAAAAAATGTTCTCTTTCTACTAACTCCACTTTATGTTTTCTTTAATCATCCAAGTTTGTCTGTCCACGAGTAGGTATATCTAATCTGTGTTTTTTTATTTCTTTTTCTTTTTAAAAAATGTTCTCTTTCTACTAACTCCACTTTATGTTTTCTTTAATCATCCAAGTTTGTCTGTCCACGAGTAGGTATATCTAATCTGTGTTTTTATTTCTTTTTCTTTTTAAAAAATGTTCTATTTCTACTAACTCCACTTTATGTTTTCTTTAATCATCCAAGTTTGTCTGTCCACGAGTAGGTATATCTAATCTGTGTTTTTTATTTCTTTTTCTTTTTAAAAATGTTCTCTTTCTACTAACTCCACTTTATGTTTTCTTTAATCATCCAAGTTTGTCTGTCCACAAGTAGGTACATCGACCATGGAAATTTGAATGCTGGAAAGAACAGAAAATTCAAAAATGTGTCAAATACGTCATTTTTTCAGTTTTTTTCTCTTTCGATCTGCATCGTCGAAATATTTCTAGGAAAATAAATGTGCAGATTTTTTTTAAATAAATTAAATTCTGCTATTAAATAAATTTCCAAAAAATGTTGAGCATTCTGAAAGATCTATTTAATGTTATTTAATAATATACTTGCAATCACCGGCTGCAGCTCGTCAATTAACGGCAAAACAAGCAATGAATTGATCAATGAGAATAATGCCGCCTAATAAATTATTTCATGTGTATATTTTTCTGAAAACGTATTTTTTATTGATAATTTTATTATATTTACGTATATTTTATAGATGTTTAAAGCTCACTCTTGCAATTAATTTATTCTAATCAAGTAGCGTTCTATTTTTTTTAAATATTGCAAGAAAAATTTAAGCACATTCTTAAAAATTATTTAAAAAACGACACCCGAATTTTTCAGTCTCACCTCAAAAGTATAACTAAAAAGTTAATTTTATTAGCTCAAAATTTAACTAATATATTTTATTGACTTATAAGTTTATCCTGTAAGCTATCATGGAAACTGAAAATAATCGATACACCCGTAAAGTATGCATACATACCTAAACAATTTTGCGTGGTCGGTATCTGAATTTCTATTAAATCAATTTTTTGCATTTGGTCTGAAATTAAATGTAAAAAAGCTAAGGTCACTTTCTTTTGTAGTTGTGACATTTTGTAGTGCTTGTCATCTTATCTTGCGGGCGTGATATTTGTAGTGCTTGTGATCTTATCTTGCTGAGGTGAATTTGTGGTGCTTGTCATTTTATCTTGCTGGCGTGATATTTGTAATACTTGTGATCTTATCTTGCTGGGATGAATTTATGGTGCTTGTTCTATTTTTTTTTAAATATTGCAAAAAAAAATTTAAGCACGTTCTTAGAAATTATTTAAAAAACCACACCCGAATTTTTCAGTCTCACCTCAAAAGTATAACTAAAAAGTTAATTTTATTAGCTCAAAATGTAACTAATATATTTTATTGACTTATAAGTTTATCCTGTAGTAATCAATGTTCAATATAATAGATCTATTTTGATTGTGTTTCTTAATAATATTAATTCGAAATGCATTCCGATCTTCCTGTAATACCAAGCACGTTGGATAAAGTAGAAGTGTGCAAGAGTGCGGACTTTTGTCCAACATCCAGTTTTTTTTTTCAGATTTCGTCACTTTCTCCAACATTATTGGTCGTCCCTAATATTTTCAAACAGAGACAAAATAAACCGTTGCTGTTTCAGAGTGCCAAAATTTTACCTGTTAAGGCAATACTTTGGCACAAAATTATAATTCAGCATATGTTTACCCCGCAGCATAAAGAGAAATTAGAAAATAAATACAGCACTAGATTCACGCGTAACGACGGGTTAATAGTTCCGAAATTTAACAATAAGTACGGACAGAGAACGTTTGAATACATCATACTGAAGATATTTAATTTATTACCTGACACTATAAAGCAATGTAATTCTATGAATAAGGTTAAATATATGGTGAAAAATTGGCTATCGGAAAAAAAAGATTTATATTGATTTTGATATGTATGAAAAAACGTTGAATCTGTAGATATAAGAAGGAAATTTTAAATTTTAAAAATGAATAAATATGTAACTAAAATATAAGCACCTGTTGACAAGCCGATTCAATTGGCTTAGCAGGACTTGTTTGTTGATTATATTATGTATTATCTATTATTTCAATAAAAAAATAAATAAAATAAAAAAATCCAAATTAAAAATGTGTTTTTTGCATTATTGTAAACATTTACAAGATATTATACTTAAAAATAACAGTTTTTATCACTTTAAATCATTTAAGTAATCTCACAATTGAGCTAATTTGATTTTATATGAATTTTTTGTAAAAAAAAACTTTGGAGCACTCTTTCTCCCGATTTACGTTTTGATCAGTTGGATAAAAACGAACTAAAGCGACGATCTGTATGACTACAAAAACAGAAGATACCATTTTTTTTTTTAAACTTTCTTTTCGCTCTCCTGAACAATTAACATTTTGTTTTCTTTATAGCATTTCAAATTGCCATGATCGATATATTTATAAACATTATGTACCAAATAATTTTACTGTGGTAAAGGGGGCGATTCTTTCAATACGGTTAAGAAACACTGGTATAGACCATCCAAAGAAATAAATGACATAATTTAAAAATAATTATAAAATACATACCTGGGCCAGTAGATTCCTTTGAAGTTTGATGGTAAAAACACTATTTTTGTGTAAACGGTACGTCTTGCTCGAGTGACAAAATGCAACTGATAATGTGATTAGCGCATCACTCTTGGTAATCCCTAAGTTGAGGGTGCATAATTAGCCAATTACAGACATTCAAAGTAATAATGACTAATGTCCTGGGAGTGTAGACTCATCATCTTTACAACAGTGCATTGTGGAGCATAACGAAGTCCTGTTTTGATAACCACTTTACATTTTTTCCGTCTGTACATTTGTTTATATGTTCTGTGTCCGGTTAACCCTAACCGGTAAGCGTGTTTGATATTACCTTTTTATTCTGCCAGGGCGCACCTTCTTCAACATCTTACACTTCTCAACAACTTCTTACACTTTTTTTGCCTTATGTGGGGTCCCCCAAGGTTCCCACCTTGAACCAATTCTTTTCCTACTATTTATTAATGACATTTGATTAATTTTCGATAATATTCATTTTCTTCTATACAATCTAAAGATGTTTAAATCGATCGAAAATTCTTCTAACTACAAAGGAACTTAAATAAACTTTATGAACAGTGCATCGTAAACAAATTATATCTTAATATCAACAAATGCGTTGCCACTGTTGCGAGCGGTCAAGTCAGAATAAACAACATAACGTGAAGTCTACTGTTTGCAGAACTAATAGTTTTTAGTAGTACTAGAGACAATTTTTATGAAATTTACTTGGTTACATTCAAGACAAACGTAGCCGTAAACGTTAACCACCACAATCTCCACACTAAAATGGGACTGTGCTGGGCATATATCACAATGACTTTTGGAATATCATCAGATAGCATTTGAATGGGAATGAGAAACAGAAGTCACCACAGAAGAAATGGGTTGATGACCTAAAGATAACTGCCGCATGGATGAGCCCTGCCAAAAATTGGTAATGGAGATGTACGAAAGAACAACAAGGTTCTATCTAACGGCACGCAATATTTGACTCTGGAGACTACTTTAGAGTTCAATATCGCACAACATTACATTGCTGAGTCAGATGGAACCTTGGTGTTCTAAGGGCACACTATGTTCAGAACCAGACGGATACCTCATGTAGAAGACTATTGATCAAATGCCTAGAATTTTTTTTTGCTAGAACTGATTCCAGACAATAAAAAAATCCTTTTGGAATCAAGAACCAGCCAACAAGAAGCACAATGTTTTCCTAATCAATTTTATAAGATCACAATGAAAAGAACAATAAATTTTTAAAATGGTAGGAGAAAAAAAACTTGCCGGTTCCTGTTCCCCTGTGGCGTCCTTTCCCAAGCCCTCCCCCACGGCCCACCCCATCTTCTGCAGCATCTTGAAGCCCTTGTTGGTAGAGGCAATGGACCTAGGGAACAAATTATTGCAACCGTTAACTCCTATTTGTAAGCCATACTTGCAGCAGTTGCAAGACCCACATGGTCATAAAAAATATAAATAAATTAGTTTTTAACCGAGCCATAATACTGTGAGCCATAAAGTCAGCATCTGACTTAAAATATTTTGAATTTTTTTGTTATGTGATACCTTACCTTACCTTACCTCGGTACCGTAGCCTTCTACGGTACCTTCTATGGTACCTCGCAAGAGCACCTGCCCGTCTGTACAGTGTAAAGACAGAAGAACTATTTTGCCAACCTGTTGGGCTGTGTTGTGGTCTTAAAGAGGCCTGGATTATATCAAGAACCACAAATAAAACAACTGCTAGATCAACCCAACACTAATTATAAGTTTTAATTTCATAGAACGAATTTCTACGTATATTTTTGATTACATTGTACCGATTAGTAAAAATTGATCAAGTCTTAATTATAATATTATGTAGGTACTTTATTTCAAAATTAATCATTTAATTCCATCATTAATTAACAAAAAAATAAATTATAAATTAATGTACTCTTATGTCCTCTTAAAATATTTCATCAGCATTTGAACTGAAATGAAGCGATTATTGTCGTAAAATAACATTATGTACCTACTCTTGCAATATTATCAGCTAATCCAATTGTTAGAATCAACTATATAAATCTAACACCTACCTAATAAGAGAGATGCAATAATATTATTTTTATTTTTACTACATCTTTGTATATTATTACTTTTAAATATCTATACTACATGTATATCTAATTTAGTAACTGCTACGTTAGTGAATTTCTTTATCAATATTTGTTATCATTCATAAGTTTATTTGTTTCTTAATTCAAAAAAAATAAGAATATCTTATATCTTTATCTTTTTCTGTAATGACACGACTCCCCAATTTAAACACGAGATAGGTATGTTTTTCTCTTTTAAATTGGGTAGATTCATTAACAAGAAATTACTTTATTTGTAATTATTTTTAAGAACCATATATTTTCCTTGTGTAAATCTGTTGTATGTATGCATATTTCAAAAAAAAAAAATTAAAAATACGAAGGAGGAAAAACAGAAGCTGGTAGCTCATTCCACAAATGAGAAATGACCCATTTATTTGTAATGTACATGTATAGTTTGTTACATTACATGGATGATTAATAAAGCATTATTAATCCACCGCGAATACTTGTTTCGAATGCTTTATTTGATGATGCCCTGATTGTTATTGTTATTGGATTTACCTATGCTCGCTCTGTACTAACTTGTTTTGAAACAATCAAAGGGATTCTAACTAGAGAAGTAAGCGGCACTCACGGCAAACTTTTAGCTCGCTATATTGACTCTCACAATGCTTGATTTGTAAGGCATTACATTACTGGCAAATATTACAAGTCAATCGCCCACTTTAGATGTGTTATTAGATTATTACATCTATAGAATTTGATATTCTTTCTAAATCAAGCTAAAAATTCACTCTCGCAATTAAGTCCATTAATAATACATAATAATAGGATAATTTTTACAGCGCCGTTTTCATGAAAAATCACCTTAAGGGCACAATGTAAAAAAAAAAAAAACAATTTTTAAACCACACCATTCGGTAAAAAATCTATACGCCGCGAGAATGTTAACTTATATCGCTTTATATATTGTTTATATAATGTTAACTTATATACCCGCCTCCCAAATCGTAAGACAGCATTGAAAGAACTCTAACTCCAAATTTTAATTACCACACATTATTTTGGTATTGTTGAAATGTTGAACTCACTCGTGCATGCTGGCCTGCTGCACCTTGGCTCCATGATGGTGCGAGCCCACCTGCTCCCTCCTGCGCTGCGCCTTGTCCTCGTACCCCTCGGCCAGCAGCTGCGGCTCTTCCCCTTCCCCATCCCCCTGTTCGCGGTACGGATTGATCTTGTACTTGATCTTGATGCGCGCCAGCTCCTGCTTGTGCTGCCGCCTGGTGTTGGACCGCTTGTAGCTGCCCACCGGAGGTGGAAAGTCTGCAACAGATAAAAAAATTAGAAATCAAAAAGAAATTATCTTCTACTTCTGGTGTCCTGTCCTTGTGGTGATTGGCTACCTTTACGGTGCTAATAAATTGCCTATTGCTGAACAACTGTTTAGGCCATCGATAGTCTTGCAGGGAAAGATGTTGGACGACTGACAATCCGGATGTCGCGGGTTCAAATCCCAGCGTACTCAAGTAATTTTTTTTATTTGAATAATAAAAGATACAATATAATAAAATAATACATAACAATTTTAATTAACTAATTTCATTCCCAGTTAGTGGAGAATTATTTTCGAGTCTAACTGGGGTAGTTAGTCTATTTACAAATTATTTTTTTTATTATTATTAATTAATTCTTTTTTTTTAATGTTCTCCAAAATAACCAAATGCTTGTGTGTATGGGAGAAGGTATTATTTTTTTAGTTATTTAGATTTTTTTTTGTTTTTATTGCTGTTTTTATTTTGTAGTTTTTTTTTTAAATTTTATACGAAGAATAAGAGATTTTATTATTATTTTTTTTTTTTAAGTTAAGGTTTTCAGTATATTTATTAATTGTGTTTTGAATTCTTTGAATCTATCATTGAGGGATCTTATATTTTCTGGCAATTTATTGAAAAAATTTGTTCCCAAGTACTTGTAGTTTTGTTGACCCAAATTTTTTTACAAATCGGAATTGGTAACATGTATTTTTGCCTGAGACTTGCTGTGTTTTTGAAAGGTACGGTTTTGTTTAGGATATCCTCTTTGTAAACTTGTAATGTTGAAAGATACAGGAAAAGAGTATTTAATTTTCTGACTTTAAATTCTTTGAAAATGAGTTCAGATGGATATAAAAATGATTTCTTTAATATTATTTTAATTATTAGTTTTTGCGCAATGTAAAGAGATTGTGTGTGAGTTTTATAGGCGCCCCCCCATCCTATTATACCATATTGGATTATGGATTGACAGAAAGCGAAATACGTCATTCTCAGTAGTTCTTTATTTAGAATATGTCTCAAACGGCTAAAAATATAAGTTAATTTTCATACTCTGTTTTTGAGAATGGTTAAATGCGATATCCATTTTAGGCATTGGTCAAAAGAGTTTTGATTTCAATATTAGTACATAGTAAGTTACAGTGGTGTTGTTGAGTGTTTGGTGCAGAGTGAATTCTAATGTTTATTTCATGCGGCGTGTTTTGTTTTTATATGAAAAATGGTACGTAATGTGTTTTTTTAGAGTTTAACGTTAGTAGGTTGTTGATTACTTTGTGTCATTTCACAATTTATTCATTTAAAATAATAAATAATATATGTGCGGCACGTTACAGAGCGGAATATACTCCAGTATCGCCGTGGTGTAAGACAACCATTCAATTAAATGTTGTTAGACATTTTAAAGCTATTGCCTTGCCATGTTTGGTGACCAGATCTGAATACCCAGTACTTCCTTACTTTCCTCTTCCCCATCTCCTTCCCCTCCTCCCTACCTTCAGCCTCACAGCAATTAGGGATGCCACAGTTTCACTGGCTCCCGATGGTTGAGAGCAGTTGGGAAAGTTGGGAAAAAATGGTATTGTAATATCTAAATACATTAAAGTCAACAAGAGACTAACCTTGTTTTATGAGGAGTCCTGGTTCACAATGTCCGCAGGTGGCGTTTCCACTGTGAATGTGGCACAGCAGCTTGGTGGTGCCCAGCTGAATCACACTGCTATGGACCACCTGAAAATTTACACCATTTCTTGCTTCAAATTTCAGCAACAATTAAACCACGGTTCGGTTGCTTACATCTAAATAAAGTTACAAAAACAAACAAACAAACATACTTTTCCTTCTCGTTGAAATAATAAAATAAAATATAAACTAAAAAAGACGCTAACCTCGCACAACACATTTTCAATATCTTGCTAACGCAAACAAAAACTTACATCGCCTCAAATAATTTGAACTGGCTTTTCAAAATATTTGTAATATGGTTAACCAAAAAGGAAAGAACAGACATTTGAAATATCCTAAATAACTGAGACGAGTATGTACTATAGACATCCACATTTCATATAATTTTCCACAAACTTCTATACTGTTAGTCTATGTATAACAAAATATGTAGGATACTGCTATCCAGTAATTGAATTGTAATGTCTAAATGAATCGGATATTTTATGTGACCTGTAAATCCAATCAAACATCTGCTAAAGCCAGCAGCTTGGCCATTCTTAGCAAAAACTTAGTAAGTCAGTTTTTTAATGTCAGTTAATTTGATTCAACTGCCTACCATGATTAAAAATCCTGTACAAGCCACTGGCAACCTATATGTACCCAAATTATCTATTACCAAAATGTATAATCACCTACTAGCCATGACCATAACCAATATGATAATGAAAAATCTAAATGCAAGACAATTTTTCAAAATACACAACAGACCATATTTCATGGGTGTTTTCATAAAGTACATCAAATTTTATACTGACCTCTATAGGTTCACTTTCTTGCTGAGCTCCAGACATTCTCTTTCCATTGAGGAAAGTTCCATTTCGAGATCCCATGTCCACCACGAAATAGGAACTTTTTTCTTCATTGTAAGAAAAAGTTAAATGGTGCTGAAAAAAACACATTACTTTATTAAATTCCTATTATGTTAACTAGAAACATGGGACTCTCATTAATAGCCCATTGTGTCCAACACCATCACCCAATGGAGTTAATAATTGTCAATTACCGATTGAAATTTATGTTAGCGGGTGAAATAAATATCTTATTTTATTTTTTATTTTAACTTTATGAGTAAAACCTCAAATTGTAATATTTAAATAAATGAAGACAATATAAGCGAAACTCAATTGAAAATCTGGAAACAGAAAAAATCAGAAAAAACATATTGACACCTCTGGGACTGAGTTCGGGTCGAGTCCCAGAGGTGTCAATATGTTTTTCTGATTTTTCTGTTTCCAGATTTTCGATTGAGTTTCGCATATACTGTCTTCATTTATTTAAATAAATATCTAGTTGAAAATAAACTAATGTAACATAGTTATGTATAACTTTATGTTTATTTAAAAGAAATAAATAAACAACTAAATAAATTAATGTTCTCCAAAACGAGCTTAAAAAATCATTTGTCATATAGTTGGATTATAATTGTGTAATTTCTACTATTTAAGAAATTCTAAAAATTATAGTACTTTATTAAAATTAAATAGTTATAAATACATTGGGAATTCATATGTCAAATATTGCTTTATAAATGTGTAAATTCTGACTATGCAATTGTAAATGTTCTCTTAAATGGCCTGGAAAGAATCTCCTACTTGTGATCTCACTAAAGAAAACAAATCCAAAACTCCAAATTGACCTTGAAAAAAATCACATCTTTGCGATTCTTTTAAAGACTTAAAGAAACCATCCATTAATTATATACAATTCTTAATTTTCTCAAAAGTTGTCTTGACAGAAGCAAATTCCCGTGATATCTTGAACGAAACCATTCCTTTATTATGAACTAAATATACAATTTGGCTGTCCTGAAACGGGTATTCTGCCCAGTTGGACAGACAAAGTATCATATTGTAATGTATTGTAATATCTAGATACATTATCCAAATAATAGAATTGTTTGATAGTTGATAAATACTTATAATTACAATTACATTAAACCGAACTTACAACTTATTGTTTTTTTTTTACATTCACATTGTAATTTAAGAACTTAAGATATAATAAAGCATTTAAAAAATGTACACTACTCTTCCAGACACAAGCTAATGCTTCCATGGAAGAGTGGTATTAATTAAGATATTTGAACATGAATGTACACAAATTATTACATAATGTACATTTAACATTATATTTTATATGCTAATATATAAAAATAAAAATAAAATAAAAAAAAATAAAAAAAATATATGCATATGTAAATAAATAAATAAATAAATAAATAAATAAATTTACGCATAATATTACAATAAAATACAACTACAAATTGTCAATCCTTTAACTGCGGCTGATGCACACATATGTGATTTGGAAAGTCAAGAGAGCAACTGCCATTACAGGTGTATAATCGAAAAAAATTATGAATAAAATCAAAGTTTTGCAGAATGTATAGGTCAAATGGTACTAAACCTAGGGTCAAAAGATGACTTATTCTATATTCTATTGACATCTGTAGAAATATTTATTCAAGGAGCAAAATATTTCTTTATCAAGATATGTGAAAAAACATAATGATAAATCAAATATGTCAAAATCAAGCCATGCAGGACGGATATATGACTTGTTGAACGGTGTACAGATTAACATATTCAAAAACAGATACATATTTAGAAATAGGAGCCTAACAGAGTAGTATTGCTCTAGAAGTTAAATCAAAGTTATATAAAACAAAGTCGGGTTAGTTACACTATTTATAACTCGAGATCGGCTGGACCGATTTTGATGATCTTTCATTTGTTATAACATTTTTGGATAACAGAATAACTATTAAAACATCGCAAAAATTCACGAAAAAGAAAGTTATAAAGAAAATTATTTTTTTCATACATTTTGTATGGAACGAATTATTATATTTTGAAAGAACTGCAGCAATATTGTGATAGGTATAATATTTAAGTGTGCGTGAATTCCAAAAATTCAAAAATGTCAAATGTCAATGCACTGATTGTTTTGCTTTTATTTTCAATCATACAATGCGGCCCCTCTTTCTTACACACTAAATGTCAATAGTCGAAAATGAGACAATCGGTGAACATATGTCTCTGCACCCCTCCAAAGGAAAAATACAATAATAATAAATCTCTGAAATGAAACGCATTTTTTTTACGTAAGCTCCACTCAGGACCTATGTCATCTTAGGGGATGATGTGTGGAGGGTCTTTTTAAGGAAGGGTAGGATAGAAAGTTCTGGGAAGGAAAAAGGCATGAGGGGTGGGTAGGAATCTGGAGGTCAGTGTATCCGGGAGTGAAAAACTCCAACTGCGGTGCAAGGCCATTGCCTTGACCGGAATTGACCTTTTACCTTTACCTTTCCAGCCGGACTCTTTCGACCCATTGGTTGAGAGAATCCGGCTGGATAGGTCAAAAGACCTCTCTCAAACAGTCTCTCTCGATCCGGCCCGCCACGCAGCAGGTGGGCAGACGCATCCGCCGCCAGGACCCACACAAAAGTCACCCCATGAACCCGGGCACCCCTGCTAAATCACCAAACGTAGCGAACCACTTGGGGTGACCTATGGCAGAGGTTTTGGTTATCCAATAAATGGTTCCCGGGGCGGAGGCACCCGTGCCCGCTTCCTTTCAAAAATTCCCGTAAGTAAGTGGAAAAGTAAGAAAATCACAAAAAAATATAAATCCGTACACAACGCCATCTCTAATACTGACAAAAATAAAACACGGACAGTTGGGCATCAATAATTGCTTCATTGTGTCATTTTTAACTTAATAAAAAAACTTTATTTAATTCAACAGTTATTGATTCTGAGGTGGTACGAAGTTCATCGGGTCAGCTAGTGATTATATAAAATGGTAATTTACCCGAGAGACATTCTCCTCAGGAATAATGACAGAATGTTTGCTCCCCTCCCGCCCCAAAGTTCCTCCATCTTTGGTCAGCAAGAACAGGGTTCCTACTTTGAGACTCGGGTTGTCTGTCTCCTGGATGATGATCCTCATGCAGGGCGGGTATTGCACGGCAACACTCTCTAAAACAAACAACAAATCAAAAACAATTGTAATATAAAATTGACAGTTTGTATAACCACTCGAGCAATTGCGCTAATAATAAATAATAATAAATACGAGTAATTTCAGAGCGTTCGATTTCGAAATTTCCCTTATTAAAAAAATCATACCTTTGAATATCAATACAGAGACATAAACTGAAGACAGTACTATATACTGACGGCCGGCGTAATCCATCGGTAAGGCTCTTGACTCGCACTCCGAAGGTCGCGGGATCGAATCCCAGCGTGGCAAATAAATTTTATTTGATTAATTTGTGTTATTTCACAATTTATTCATTTAAAATAATATATAGTATATTTGCGGCACGTTCCAGAGTGGAAGATACTCTTAGTATCGCCCTGGTGTAAGACCACCATTCAGAATTGAAACATTGCTTGAAATGGCTTTAGCCGTGTTTGGTGACCAGATCTGAATAGCCAGGTACATCCCCACTTTCCTCATCCCTATCTCCTTTCCTTCCCCACTACCTTCAGCCTCACAACATACCCCAATTGGGGGATGCCATAGTCCCACTGGCTCCAGACGGGAGCAGTTGGGACTCTTGTGCGGTATTCATGTAAAAAAAAAAAAAAACAATTTAACCACCTATATTTATCCCATATTTGGTGTATAGCCAAGTTGATAATCACAGATACAAATCTTAATATATAAAACAAAGTCGGGTTAGTTACACTATTTATAACTCGAGAACGGTTGGACCGATTTTGATGATCTTTAATTTGTTGGATTTGTCTCCGCCCCGGATAACAGAATAACTATTAAAATATCCCAAAAATTCACGAAAAAGAAGGTTATGAAGAAAATTCATTTCCTCATACATTTTGTGTGGAACGAATTTTCATCTTTTGAAAGAGCTCTAACAATGTTGTGTGTTGAAGTTTGCGTGAATTCCAAAAATTCAAAAACGTCAAATGTCAATGCGCTGATTGTTTTGCTATTGTTCTTAAACATATAATGCTGCCCCTCTTTCTCACACACTAAATGTCAATAGTCGAAAATGAGACAAACGGTTAACGTGTGTCTTCACCCTTCCAAAGGAAAAATACAATAATTATAATAAATTTCCCTCACACGTATAAAGAAAATGAAACGCAATTCCCGTAATGGGCCATCCATAAATTACGACACACATTAAGGGGGGGGGAGGGGAGTAGAAAGTGTGACTAGGGGTACGGGGTGGTCATCAGCTCTGTAACGTCACATGTAAAAAAAATTGAACTACTGTTTTGATTATTTTTAGATGTCACACTAGGGGGGAGGGGTGTCATAAATGTGACTATGTGTGACAGGGACGGGGGGGGGGGGGGGGCTAAAAAATATCACGAAATTCGTGTGTAATGTAATTTATGGATTAGTATTGTAATTTAACTAAGTAAGTGTTAAAGTAAGAAAATCACAAAAATATAAATTCGTACACAAGGTCATCTCTGATACAAAGCACGGACAGTTGCGGATCGATAATTGCTTCGTTGTGTAATTTTTAACTTATTAAAAAACTGAATTTAATTCAGCTAATAAATTAACACAACAGTTATTTATTCTGAGGGGGTACGAAGTTCGCCGGGTCAGCTAGAATATATATATATTAAAACAGTGGTCCCCAACCTTTTTATCGCTGCAGACCGGTTAAAGTTTGATAAATTAAACGCGGTCCAGGGAGGGGGGGGGGGGGGTATTTGATACACCTTTTGATTACAAAAATGATTTTTCAGTTTGGTTGGGAATCCTAAATTGGGGTGGGGGGTGTGTTAACTCATCAAGACTCCACAAGCTTAAAGAATAGTTACACACACATCAAACAGATTATTTTTCTCTGGTGTGCACCTCGAATTTAAAGCTTTTCTCGAAAATGGTTTTAATTTAAGAGTGAATCTGTATGCAGGAAGTCGTTTTAATCTACAATCATAAAATAAGAAACTCCAACTATTCATGTTCTCAAAAGGATCATTTAAAAGTCCAAAAAGCCGTCTCACAGTTGAGAAAAACCTTTTGTATGTTCCGATTGCAATTATTTATGTGCTAGAAAGGCAATTTTGAAAACCCACAAGTTTACTCAAGTGGAGAAAAACCATTTTCATGTTCCGGCTGCAACTATTCCTTTTCTCAAAAGGAACATTTAAAAGTCCACAGCCGTCTCACAGTGGAGAAAAACCTTATCATGTTCCGACTGCGACTATTCGTGTTCTCGAAAGTGACAATTTAAAATCCACATGCTGACTCACTGTGGAGAAAAACCTTTTTCATGTTCCGAAATTTTAAAAATAATGAAAAAAAAATTACGAATTTCATAAAACAAAAAATTTGAAAAAATGTATGAGAACCCGCGATACTAATTTGGTAGCGGAATGAGTGCTAACCAGAGACTGATGAACTGATGCGGAAGTCCCGGCTCACAAGTGAGTGATGTGAAGATGGGACTTCTCCATGCTTTATGTGAAATGTCACTCGTTATTGAAAATCTGTTTTGCTCGTTATGGGAATTACTCGTTATTTACTCGTTATGGGAGGTGCTCGTCATGAGAGGTTCCACTGTATTTTTTTGTGGATAATTATTTAATTTTTTATTGTGTGTGTTCGATTTTTTTTACGTAATTTTGATTTTTAAGCAGGCCCTTGCACGGCCCAGTACCATTTGGCCCACAGCCTGGTACCGGGCCGCGGCCCGGGGGTTGGGGGTCACTGTATTGAAAGACTCAATTTTCAACCGTAAACAGCTCTTCTAAAGTTTTGAATAAAAAAAATATTTTATAGAATTTGGATTCGTGGACTATCAAAACTAATTGCACTAAAAGGATATTTAATACATTACCACAAAAAACTGGTATTACATTAGAAAGATACATTCTCTGTCTACATTTATCAATAAGAATAATCTCGATTCTTGCATTATTTAGTTCAATTAATCGTTTCACACGGACAGCCTATTTCACAATACAAAAGACATGACGCAGAGAATTCACACTTTGCTTAGAAAAAAATGTTATATAAATATGTATTAAAAATCGAATAAAACAAATACTTGTCACATTTTAACAGGCATTTTTGAGAAAAAACTTTTATTTAAGTAAGTTGAGAACAAACAATTTTGGAATTTAGATGCGTGTAGAATCGGCGACAGAAGTCGACTTGAGACATTTATTGACATAATGGGAAAGAATTATCTCAGTTTTTTTTACTAATAGTGAATGTTGAAATGCCACTTTGTTGAGTTTTCATGGAACCCAATGTCAGTGGCGTAGCTAGCAGGGTGGCACCCGGGGCGGATAATGTGACCCCCCCCCCTCAATTTCGACTTCACAAATGTGTAGAAAATTGGTCCATCCTGGAGGGGGGTGGGGGGGGTGGCTGGCTATAGAATTTCAGAAACAGGGGCACAAAATTCTCCCTGTTTAGGGACATTCCACGGGGAGCCATAGAGCAAAGAAAATATAAACAACACCGTATTCAATATTTTTGTGACAATATCCTTCGTAATTTTTTTTCAACGGTCGGGTATCACCTCCCGTCGGGTGTAGTGTCATCCCCCCGGTGGCACCCAGGGCGATCCGCCTCCCCCTCGCTACGCTACTGCCCATTGTATAATATGTGGGACGAGGTCAAAATCTCATATTTTTTTTAAAGAAAGACAAACATTCCCAGGTTACGAAAAACTCGTACTACCACCACAGTAAGCCGAAAATATTGCTTGAGTCGTGATGGAGGACTTAGACAGCCGAGGAATCGAACACGGAAAGCATGGGTATCATTTGGGTTAATATACAGTCAAGCTCGATTATAAAGTCAAAAACCAGAATTAGGGTGTCATGAGCGAATGATTTAATAAATGGAATAAAAGTGAAAAAAACAGAGCAGTAATCGCTACATATTATAAGCAAACGAAAATGATTGTATATCAATTCAAAACCATGATTTTTTTGATATTGGGAACATCACCACCTCCAAAAAATACAAAAATTAAACCTATATTAAATTAATATTACCACCAGAATCGCTCGAGCTACTATCATCAGAGTTGGAAGGATTTTCAGCATCACTATTTGAATACTCCCCTTCTTCAAGACTAGAGCCATCATCTTCAGCTGAATCCTTTGAATGCTTCTCATCACAATTCTTCAAAGCAGCAACAACCGATTTCTTCGTAATAGATTGGGAGATAACAGGCACTGAAAGATTGGTTGAACTTTCAAGCTTTTTAGTATCAATTTCGAAAATATCTATAACTTTATCATCGGGTCTTTTTGATTCTTTGTTTCCATCATTTTTCTTGGCACTTTTTTTTAGCTTTTTGACTGATTTCGAGCTCTCGCTGTCTTTGATGTCATTCGTTTCTTCGATTTTGGATTTTTTCTTCTTTGGTTCGGCGTGCTGCTTTTCCTGGAAGGCAACAGTAAAAAAATGTTGGTGGAGTTGGCAACACTGAGCTTGCACGGTTATGACATACCTAAAGCGTGGTGGCGGGCCTGCAGCGACACGGAAGCCAGGCTCGCGGTCAAACTTTCTAACATAGCATCACCACATGTTCCAACCTGCAGACAGAAAACATTCAAATAATATTAATGTTATTAAATAATTCTAAAGCATGAAAACTGAGAGGGCTTATGAGAATACACAAAAATGTAATAGAACAACAATTCTGCAGGTATGAATAAGGAACTCCAGTGAAAAATATTATGGCTTTAAAAAAATATGTTCATATAGACCAATAAACGCTGATTCTGAATATATAAGTTTAATTTCATAATATTAAACGTAGAGTTCTTAAAAAGTGCATTTTTAAACCTCTCGTCAAAACACACTGTAAAGTTGGCATTACTGAATGGTTAGTGCTGACGTCACGCGTCACCAGTCATTGTATTGAAATCTTTGATTATGTAGGTATGACATAAGCCATCAGTATTAACAACATTTCGTGTTATTCGTTATTTCATACTGTTTATAGAGATTTAGTTGTTGTGTTTATTGAAACATTATTTAAGCCTAAATAATTCAGTATCAAAAATAGAGGTATCTCTATTAGTTTATGTCTATTATTTAAAATATTTAAAAACTACTGCACAAAAAATAGTAATGCTACTTCTAGGGAGAATGCTTCGAATAACGCTATTCAAAATGGCGGCACTTGATCAGCTGATTGCCCAATCCGGTGGTACATACAGTGGTCTTAGGGGGATCTTGAAAAATTAAAACTTTGACAATTATTTTAACTATTAAAACTAACTCTAAAAATAAAAACAAAAATGCAGTTATTTAAGTTAGAAGGTCATTATTCATTAAAAAAAACTGGACTGGAGTTCTCTATTGTCATATTTTAGAGCCATTGGGATTTCAATTCAGTTTGAGTTTCAAAATTTGATTGGTTTCGAGTTTTGTTCTGAATTTCGTTTAGTTTTGTATCTTTGCTGTGTTGTTTCGTCTTCTAACTGAGGTTTAGTTAAACCTTCATATTTTAAAATCCATACTAGCATTTTTTTTAAGTGAAACTTCTTTAACCCCGTTAGTGATTTGAAATTTGGAAGAAACGGAAATGCGTCACTACGACGGGTCCTCGGTTCTAATACGATTCGGTAAATTCATAGCTCCACGCGAGCTCCCGGTGGCGCAGCGGTATAGCGCGTCGCAAATCTCAGAGGCCAAAGAAATCCAACGAACGGAGGTTCGAATCCTACAAAATCCAAAAAAATATATCTATTTTTATTTTTGTAAATCAATATCCAATCTTCAAACCACTTTAAAATAAACAGGCAAAAGAAAGCGACATCTAGCGACTTTCTAGTTTCACTTCTACCGCGTGTGAATTACACACTCTGATTTTTTTAAATAATTTTCGACTATTTGGAATGTTCAATAAAAGTTTAATTTTAACTGTTAAATTAGAGGTCAAAATATGTTTTGAAGAAGATCAAATGAAGTTTTGGCTAAATATAAATACATATTTGCAAACCTTTAAAAAACATTAGCCAACCTTTTTATGTTTCCCCTTAATTATTCCTGAAGAAGTGGGTCCAATGGCCTCAGGACTCTGTGTTTTTTCCGAACTCACATGGCTCATATCGGGCTGGGAGTGGAAGATAAATTGGTTCTGTTCCTTATCAAAATAATAGTAACACTGAGTGGTTCCATGGTAGTACAGACCTAGCTCCTGGCAAATAATTTCAACACGAGATTAGTAAAACAATCTTATTTAGAACTTACTCAGCTAAAAGATTTTGGAGAACTATTAATAACTGCCAGATGATATAGATAAAAATGAAATATCATTATTTCTTTATTTATCTTTTTTTTGGTTTAAAGTACAATCCCGTTAAACCTTAATAAAGCAGTTTGTCAACAGGACGTTAATTTTCAATTACAATTTAAACATACATACATAATATTATTACAATAACTACACAGATTGTCACAATTAACACACATGAATTAATATAAGCCATCTCTATTTAGTAAGCATTGTTTCAGCATATATCTCAATCATTTGTAGAATTGCAATTTTTTAAATTACTTGGTAACATGTTAAATATTTTTGGCACGTTATATTCCAGGGTTCGCGGTCCATAGTTATTATTATATTTTGGGACAAGCATTCCTTCATTCTTTGGGAACCTTATATTATGTTCATGTTCCACTTTCCTCTTATAATCAGACTCGGATATATGCTGAATCAATATTTTGTACCATAATAAGGCTAGCACCGGTAATATTGATATCGTCTTAATTAATACCCTTATTTGATATCGTCTTTGAAAGCTCATTATTGGGTATGAGCCAATAGTTCAAAATGCTTACATTCTTTGGCGCTTTCAGTAGAACAGCACAAGTTGCTTTCAAATTTTTAAATTGACCAATAGACTGCTAGTACTAGTTTAAAGTCAATACCGCGAATGAACCATCTGCAGTACATAAGCAAGCGAGACAGTGTTTATCCCTAGATAGTTTTTGCAGAGAGTGTAATAATTAGTGACCGACCGAAGGTTCGGTTTCAAATCTAGTTTCAGCATCAATTTCGGTTTCAGTAGAAAATCTGCCGAACCTTCGGCCGCACCGAAACTCTGTGTTCATGAATCATCGCGCGTCGTTCGGCTGACTTTGGGTGAATTCGGGGCTCGTGTGTCACCCGCCATCATCAGAAAAATACTCAATTAATGAGGTCCTTCTTTTATAATGTAAGTGTTGATTATTGACAAATTTTTGTTCTAAAAAGTAACACGTTTCATTAATTTTTATAATTTTTGTTTGTTTTATATTTTATATTAAAAAAATTATTATTTTTTCACATACTTGTTTTATTTTATTTCATTTAACACGGGTTAACTGTCTGTGTAAGTTTAAAAAAATAAGCCAAAATTCAGTTAACAATAAATTTTTAACATGTCTAAAAAGTTTCGATTTCGGTTTCGGCCGAAACTGAGACAGATATCGAAGATTCGGTTTCCGTAGAAAGTCCTCTTTATTAGTAACTAGCTGGTCCCGGCATGCGTTGCTATGCCATTTTAAAGAAATTGTTTCTCCCTGAGTGTCCTTTCCCATTCGTCCCGTTCCCCTTCCGCCTCCCCTTCTTCTCCTGCGTCCTCTTCCCCTCTCGCGTTCCCACTCCGTCACCTCCTCCTTCCCTCTCCCCACTTCACTCCCCCCCCCTACCCCCGTCCCGAGTTCCCCTCCCCCCTCACACGTCCCCTTCCCATCCCGCGTTCCCCTTCCACCTTCCCCGCCTTCCCTCTTCCCTTTCCCGCTCCCTCGTCCTGCCAACCCTCCTCCCGCGTTCCATATATTCAATCCCAGTTTTTAAATAGCCCGCGTGCCACCTTTTACAATTTTTATTCAAATTTCCATTTTTCATGTATGTTAAATTTGGTACCTAACATAGGTACCTATTTAAAATATCAAAAATTCTTGATTCGATTTAAACTATTAGGGGAGTAACTTCTTTAAATAAATTTATGAACTTAAAGATTTTCAAAAATAGAATCCTGATTTAAAATGTCATTCTCAAACACGCGAACTGTCAAACGTGCGATAGTCGTTTAGGTTAGTAATAGGTTTTCTGAAATTATCCAATTTTCTGTGCAATTTTCTTAATTTTTCTCTCCGTAAGAACCATCGTCGTACTTCAAGAAATATTCTAAAAAAAGAATTAGCAAAATCGGTTCAGCTGATCTCGAGATTTGCGCTTACCAACACATTTAGCGATTCATTTTTATATTTAAGATAATTCATAACCCATTTTCATCAAAAAGTGGAGATAGGTGCAATATCTTTGTTTTGCCAGTGAATATTTATTTATTGAAGTAAAACTTCTTTACGCTCGCTTGACTTGGGGAGTACGCTGGCGAATGCGTGACGAGAGCATTACGAAAAGCTAGGCGAACGGTAGCAGGCGCAGGCCTATTGTCTGTATCACACTGTAGGAGCAAGAGAGAGCAGTGAGCGCGCACATTTTCTTTCTCTCTTCCTATCATATAGATGGAGCAGAAGTTTTACTTCAGTTGTGTGGTCTAAATCACACTCGTTTTTATGTTTTATTTTATTTATGTTTTTAATCTGGCAGGAGGCAAGAGTGAGTGGCGGGTGCCAAAATGCTTAACCTTTCCCTTACTGTGCTAAAAAAATACGCGCGCTCCGGTGCTGTGTAATCAATTCACGTGTTAAAATCGTCGATTTTATATCGGAAATATATAAACATTCATAGCTTATCGCTTTTAATTTTCGTAATTTGTGTTACAAGTGATAATAATTGTAATTTAATTGCTGAAAACATGAAAAAACCATCGTCCGTTGCTCAAAAAACGGGCGAGGATACCATCTCAAAGGATTGCCCGCGAACGACTGAGGCGCTGGCCGCTGGGCTGCTACCCAATACATACATACAGCTATGTATGTTTAGCTACTACGCGATCGTAGGTATCGACGGTCGAAACACAACACGGCGGTCTCTGTTTCTCGTGTTCCCGTATAGCAAAGTAGAGCGAGACGTCACATAGCGTGTCATCTCCCCCCGCACACTCTTCGCGTATCACGGTCCACACTGGCACACGGTTGTTTGTATTTGTGGTTTATTCCCGATATTTAACAAAATATCTCTGATTTTTAATTAAATTTGCTAATTATTTAAAATATTATTTTTTAATTCAGTGTGTAAATGTATAACGGAGGAATACCTAAAATCTGAACCCAGAATTCATTATATTTATAGAGATATAAAAGTTATTAGAAGCAATGTGTAGTATTTACGCATTACAGACCAGGAAAGGTTAACTCATTGAGATCTGAGTTATTCAGGGATAATTATGAACCTGTATATTTTTTTGATTTTATTCCAAAACTTGCATTTTTAACATCATCTAATAAAAGCTACGTAAAACTTGTTAACGGCTGAGTTGACAAATGCATCTGATTCCCTCCCAGGATTCGTAGGTTCAATATCTCTCATACTTAAGGACTCCATCAATGCATAAGCAACATCTTCCGCTTACAATGACGGTAGTAGGAGGAATTCAAATATTGTCAGGTTAGATTAGGTTGTAAACTTACAGCATTGTAATAATATCCCGTACTATAATCATAGTACATCCCGGACGTGGCTTCGTAGACCATTCCTGTCTGCTGCAGGGCGCTCTCGGCAGCTTCCTTGACCTGATCCGCAAGAGACCGGCTCTGCCCCGTGTCCTCATTGGTAGATTCCCTCCAGGGGGCGTCTGACGGAGACTTCCATTCGCTCGCTACTTCTTCCTTTGCAACCGGTTCCACGGTTTGATGGGAGTAAAGTTCCCCTGTCGTTTGACAAGCTGCATCCACCTTTTTGATTCCTTTGGATTTGCATTTTTTCTAAGGAGTACAGAGAATGAAGATTTTCAAATATAACGTAAAATTGATACAATAGGATGAGCCGAACTTTAAATGTAAAATAATGGTTCTTGTTTCGCTTTCTGAATTAGACAGTGGTTTTTTTGTAAGGTTTTTTTGGTTGGTTTTATTTAAGCACAACCAAATGAAAAATGTTTCCATGAAAGTATTCCACTGCTCGTTTTTTTTCGGACCCTATCTTATTTACCGCTAATTTACCATCTTCACAATGCATTTCTGATATTATTTTTTTACATGCCATTGTTTTTTACCAGTCCTTGGCTAAGTTGAAAATTGCGGTGGGCTCCCACCCAGGCTTCATGAGTTCAATTCCTCGGCTGGCTAAGTCCCCCATCATTGCACAAGCAACATCTTCCGCTTTTAATATTGTCAATACTCATACTCAATTTGGAAGCGGGTGTGGGTACCACTGCCACGGGAACCATTTATTGGATAACCAACACCTATGCCATCCCCCCTGGTCACCCCAAGTGGTTTGCTACGTTTGGTGACTTAGCAGGAGTGCCAGGGTTCATGGGGTCAGGTTTATCCACATCTTGGCGGCCGATGCGTCTGCCCACCCGACATGTGTTGGGCAGGTTCGAGAGAGACTAATTGAGGGAGGTCTTTTATCCTCTCCAGCCGCAGTCTCTCGACCCATCACCATTCACTTCAGTTGGAGGGATGGATTCATACATCTGTCACTCCTGGACACACCCCCAGATTCCTACCCACCCTTCATCCTTCCCAGAACTTCCTCTTCTTCCTTTCCTTAAAAAAACCCTCCACACAGGATTCCCTAAGATGACATAGGCCCTGAGGGAAATTATTTGGTAATTATCGGTTCGGACTGGCCACGCTTATTACGAATAATTTTTAGAAAAAAACTTTAGATTCGCCTTAATTACTATAAAAGGAAACTTTTTGGCTTTGGGGCGGCGGAAAATAATGCATTTTAATTTTCAATTGCATAAAACCAAAATTCACTTCGCGAACCGACGCAGCGAAAATCCGCGGCCGTAGCTGTCACTTGCTGTCACTGTTATGGACTGTAGCTGACTTCGTGGGATACCTACATGAAATACCGCGAATCACAAACCATGTTACACAAACCTAGCGTAGCCGCTAAGCCACTTGAAAACTGGGATGTTTTTCTTGCCTTGACGCGAGTAGGCGTTATAAAGGGGCACTTTCTTTTGTATCACAAACCATGTTACACAAACAAGCCCGCTAGACAAATTTCATAATTACGCGCCTTATCCCATGAAGTCGGCTACAGTCGTATTAGCTCTTGTTAATTTATCAAGGATACCAACATCACAGTGACATGTACGGCCGCGGATTTTCGCTGTGTCAGTCGCGAAGCGAATTTTGGTTTTATGCAATTGAAAATTAAAATGCATTATTTTCCGCCGCCCCAAAGCCAAAAAGTTTCCTTGTATAGTAATTAAGGCGAATCTAAAGTTTTTTTCTAAAAATTATTCGTAATAAGCGTGGCCAGTCCGAACCGATATTTACCAATTATTTTTCTCAGGATCTCCTGTGTTTTTCATTTAAAAAAAAAATAAACAGTTCCATTAACGTAAGGAATGTTTCTCTAAAGGTACGAAATAGACATTCATGTATGAATGAGACAGCACGATTATGCTGAAGTACAAATGGACATATCTGCTCTGTTTCTCCTTTTTTACTTTATTACCTTTCAAGAGAGCAACTTGTATCTTGTGCAAATAATAACCAGTTTATATTCTACCCACAAGAGTATTTTACTCCCCAAGGATATATTTACTTTATGATCCAGCTCATCTCAGAACGAGCAATCGCCACAATAGTAGCGACAAATGATTTAACATTTATATGTTCGTGATTATTCGATGACAAAGTATTATAATGAATAATATTAGTTTGTATGCAGTAGAATAATTTTTAAATAAATTAACTATAAGCTATTGAACTTACATAATTTTCTAGTTTGTATTTCAATTTCTTAATTTGTTTCTTCCTTTTGATAAGACATTTTTCCAGGTAAAGAAAAAACTGTGCTATCTCCGGTTTGTGTCTAAACTCTTTCTTCAATCGGTGTAAAGTAAACCGTCTTTTGGATCGTTTTTGAGAGGTTGTTTCTTCATTTTCAATCTGTTCCTTAGAAACAAACTTACTCTCATTTCCTTCCATACCCAAAACTGCACTGTTTAAAAAATTAAGGGAGAATCCGTCGACTGATAAACAGTGTCTGGTGTCAGTCAAAGAATTATGAGGTTATTTATCTGTCAAAACTCTACTCTGTTCTCTGTTGTTATTAAGTTGCGAGTGTTGCAACCGTTAAAAAACCAACACAAAATGAAACAAGCACTACCGGAGGCTAAATAATATAGTGCGTACGTAATAATAATAAATTTTATTATTATTATTTCGCATTTAAAACAGATATTTAGTATATTTGCGGTACATTCTGGAGTGGTAGATACTCTCAGTATCGCCTTGGTGAAAAACCACCGATAAGAATCGAAACGCTGCTTGAAGTGAATTTAGCAATGTTTAGTGGCCTGGTCTGAATAGCCAGGTACTACCCAACTTTTCTCTCCCCCACTCCATTCAGATTAACAGCTTATCCCAATTGGCAATAAGTCCAACCAACCCCATGGTCAGTAGGTAGATAGTCCTGATTTTTTTAAATAAACTCAACAACCGTCGTACATAATATCTACCCATAATCGGCTGAACAGCGTAAACAACATTTTTGTCAAATTACGATTTTTAACGAAAACTGTTCAATGCTGCCTAATACATCAGTGACAAAAATATTGCAGCTCTATCTTATACGCCTGACACTTTTTCAGTAGCTGTAGCTTTCAGCGTAAGCGACTGTAGTCGGTTACGCTGTCGGTCAAGAATGTTTCAGTTTAGTCAGTTGGCGTCCATCTGGTGACTAGTGCAGACGTGTCGCCGGCTAGTAGTATCAGAAACTAAATGGAAATTCTTAAGTGTTTTTAATTTATTGTTTTGCATTTGAATATTAGTATAAAAAGTACCCAACCGTCTGGAGCCGTGAGACTACGGCATCCCCAATTTTGGTATGTCGTGAGGCTGAAGGTAGTGGGGAGGGGAAGGGGATGTGGAAAATGTAACTGGCTGTTCAGATCTAGTCACCTAAAACTACTAAAGCCATTTCAAGTAATAAGTCTAATTATACACTATATAAAAAGTATTAATGCAAGTTATATCATTTTTTCTAACCGTCTGGAGCCAGTGAGACTATGGCATCCCAAATTTTAGTATGTCGCTGATGCTGAAGGAAGTGAGGAGGGGAAGGAGATGTGGAAAATGTACTGGTCTATTCAGATCTAGTCACCTTCTTCTTATGCCCTGTCCGTTCAACGGACGTTGTTGGCTTTGAGGAATTGTTTTCTGCGGCCCAGAACAGCTCTACAGTAGACTGGCCAATTACCGCATGCTCTTTCAGAGTATTGTTAGTAAAAATATTATTACAACTAATTTTCAATCAAGGTCCTACAGATACAAGTATATCGACTCTGGTTATATGGCCGTATATCCTCTTTGCATACTTGCAAATCATTGTATTTAGCCAACTTTAGGATCAACTGTCATGGAACCACTTTATTTAGTTATCCGTTTACCTATCACGATTGTGACAAATATTTCAAAAATAATTATGTACTCCAAACAGCGTATGCGACATTTCCTAGGGAAAAAATGTCAGGTTCATAGGCAAAAGTGTTACCGCCACTATCTCAACAACTGAAGGCATTTGGATATTTGTGTTATCAGCTTTATATAGGCAACAACCAAATATTAGTAATCCTGATTAACCAAAATCCTTTTTGGAATCAATGAAGAAAGTTAATTAAAAAAAAACCTTCTCCTGAACAATCTACTGTTGTTAATCGCTGTTCTGCCGATTATGGATCGATATGGTGTAGGCATAATCGAACTTTTTTATTATAATTTTCTCGCCTTGGGCAAGTTATTTGCTTTCTCATAATGTCATTTCATTATTAGCTAAAGCGGCCTACACACGACACTGCATTTAGTGACTGCAAAGAGGGTGGAGTTGAACGAACTAGCGCTGTCTCGTTCTAGCGGCCTTTTAACAAACGAGACAGCGCTAGTTTGCTCAACTCCACGCTCTCTGCAGTCACTGCCGCAGTCACTACATGCAGTGTCGTGTGGAGAGCCCATAAGCAAAATGAGGTTACAGAACCTTTTTGAAATCACATCTTTTGTTTCATAGAAACTTTTCATCACCATGTGGTAGATTGACTTGGTGGGTTATTTTCAAAATAACTTTAGCAATTCATAAAATATTTTAAGTTTCACATTATCATTATAGTCCAGTTGCTTCATAAAACTGAAATACACAGAACTTGAATAGAACTTTCGCAGAACATGAAAATTAATAAATATTTGATGAATAGTTAAAATTTTTTGAAACAACCCATCCTTAATATGTAATGGAAGGGACATGCTGGTATATTAAAGATATTTCACAAGCCTGTGAAATAAGTGTGCATCTGTTAATATTACCAGAATAATTGTGAAATTTTCAAGGAGTAAAAAAGAAGAATTACATCTCTTTATCAGCTATTTGACAACCACTGAAAGAGTCGCCATTAGTTCGCTCATGCTAAGATTTGAACCTCTGAATTTATAGTATAGGATGTTAACCACTTGGTTGTGAGTATCACCAAACATATAACATTGCTATATGCAGCAATGGATTTATTACTCCTGTCCAAAGTCAATTAAAATATAAAATGAATAAGGAGAAAAAAAAAGAATATTGGATAATATATATTTTAAAACTTTATTTATCAAAATAAATTATAATTTTATGTCATTATTCCAAAATTATCTCCCGTAGTCAGCCCCTCGGTTGGTTCCTGAAACAAAACAAGATGACAGTTAGTTTTTGCATCATAAAACAAACTGAATGGAAAAGATGGGATATATTATGTGCCATGGTAAATAAAAACAATATCTTCTTTGAGACAGGAAGACTACGTTTTTACTTATATGGGCAGCATAATTCATTTGTGGCCAGACTAGCGTAGCATATCCCATTTGGACATAAGGATAGAGGTCCTGAGACAGCGTTTAGCCAGCGCGGCTCTTGTATCTACTTCCATAGCACCGCCCACACCATCCCTGGCTGCCAGGGCGTCACCTCCGAAGGGGGGCGCCCTGGAAACCTAGGAGGGGCACGTGTTGTGCTGGAAGATATATTGTATACATTTAAAAAAAAAAATCAACCATAGTGAACGAGATTAAATAAAGGGATCGAACATGTGGAACGAATGAAAGACAGGAGTGTGGGAGAATACACCATGTGAAAGTAAATGGTAGAAGTAGGTGACACCTTAGGAAAACATAATAAGACCAAGTCCCAAATATTTGAGTCAGTTCATATCAAGAGTCTGAATAACAGAAAAAATATTTACGAGACAATGCGTAAATGTGAATGAATCGAGGAGTGTGAACCAAGACAAGTTGTGGGGCAGAATGATGGATAGTTACAAATCATAAACAGGGGACAGATTTTGATTGCTTTAAAACGGGCGCATTATATAACTGTACTATTGACTTACCACTCATTAGTATTGGGTTTGTGTGATAGAGAGAAGGCTGCCTTTGGAGAATTTTTCAGACATCTGGAATGAAAAAAATACAAAACTTATTACTTGCGCAAAGCAATGTTCGGCAATCTTCAAATGAACTGAATTATTCAGAGAATTTTAGGTTTGTCCGCATGTGAGGGTTCAGAACAGGTCTGTGAATTTTTTCATCATTAAAAAGTGTTACCTAATTGGAATTTATGCAAATTTGTCTAAATTCTACTTACATCATCTTGCAAGTGCCACATCTGGAAGTTAAATCGACTCATCCATCTACACCACAATCTGAAAACAAAATATAAAGCATTAGTATTGCTATTTTATGAAAAATTAAATTGGTAAAAAAATAATAGTACAATCAGATATTACATGATCCGCATGTGAGGGTTCAGAACAGGTCTGTGAATTTCTCATCATTTCAAATGAATAGACAAAAGCATACAATAGAAATAAAGGAGATGTGCCATGAATCAAATATTAATATGCAATCGCCGTTCACCCATGTTACTGCAAATCGCATCTACTCAGTGGCGCCTCGCTTTTGTTTCTATCTATACGCCAAATACATAACTTTCATTGCATAGCAGCTTTGATAGTCCGTGCAGTTTAGCAGTAACTAGTCTACAGTCGGCACTATTTTATGCTACGTCTCCCTTTGTTACTATTATCTATGGAAGCAATAACATAAGGGAACGTACCCATACTACGTGACCTGTTCAGGGGGGGGGGGGCTTAGGTTTTTATCACGTAGTCAATCTAGAAATCTCACATTTTTTTTCGAGATACGAGGGGAGGTTTTTAAGTTCGCGGAATGGGAAGTTAGTGATTAATGGGGGTACCGCTGAATTAGGTACTAATTGAACAACTCATTTTTAGGATAAAACCGGGTTATATCATAATTAGGTCATTAGTCTTTGAGCTATCGTCGACCAAACACTTCAATCGGGAAGAAATTGTGAAATGTGGAGAAAATTGAGTTCCGCGCTTTTATAAAGTTCCTTTAAGTTAATTTAAAGATCGGAAAAATGTATTAGGGTAGTACCTAGGAATATGTTGAAAAGGAAAAATAATTTTGGTTTTTATTTCCACTCCTTACCCAATCCGCAAACTTAAAAACCCACCCCCGTACATTCAAATAAGTGAAAAAGTTCAGGGAACGTGTTTGTTGAAGATGATTGAGATGAAAAATGTTTATAAAAATAACAAGACTTTCGTTTCCATAAATTACGTTCCAGTTTCAATATATTTTGACAAAAGTTTTATCTTGATAATATTTTTTCCACTTGTAAAGCATGCACTCTTGCTGTCACGCAGCAAGCGCCGTATTAATAAACACAAATACCTATAAGCCAAATAATGCATTTTTTATATTTTGTTAGCAAAAAATTATTCGAAACCATATTTATGAAATGCTACGTGAAAACTGTAGGGGGGGGGGTCTTGGAATATACTACGTGAAAACTGTAGGGGGGGGGTCTTGGAATATACTACACGTGGTCACCGGGGGGGGGGGGGGGGGGGGGGGGGTAAAAAATTGCAAAAAGTGTGTCACGTAGTATGGGTACGTTCCCTAAGTTAGTTTTAACTCAAACTATGCTTACCATTTAAAAGAAAATGCTCTGGCGGGATGATTCTTTCGTCTCGCAGTGTAAACATTTGACAATCCTAAAAAAGAAATATATTACTTAGTTACATGAAAGCGTACAGTTTTTGAATTAATCATTTAAAAAATTTAGTGAATAAAATCAGATATTACATAATCCGCACGTGAGGGTTCAGAACAGGTCTGTGAATTTCTCATCATATAAAAAAAAATTCTATAATTGAAAGAGTTAAGGAAAATTGTTACTCACATTATTTCAATGATCAAATGAACGCAACTGAAATCTTTCTGGGAGATGTTCTGAAAATAAAACAGGAAATTTTATTTACCGATATTCATTAAAAAAAATTAACAAACAAATTAATGTTAAGATTTTTATCAGATATTACATGATCCGCACGTGAGGGTTCAGAACAGGTCTGTGAATTTCTCATCATATAAAAAAGTTTAACTTTCAATGAAAGTCTAATATAAGCACTTAGGCCCAGTTTCATGGGGGTGAGGTTTGTCCAGGTCTTGACAGCCGATGCGTCTCCCCACCTGCTGTGTGGTGGGCAGGATCGAGAGACCGAGAGATCTCCAGCCGGAATCTCTCGACCCATCGCCTTGGAGTGATGGATTCAAACTTTTCTCACTCCTGGACACATTGACCCCCAGATTCCTACAAACCCCTCATACCTATTTCCTTCCCAGAACTTCCTCTCCTTCATTTTCTTAAAAAAACCCTCCCCACAGCATCCCCTAAGATGACATAGGTCCTGAGGGAAATTATTTTCTATGTGTGACAAAGTCATCAAATGGTCATTCTGCACACCAATTTGCTTTTTTTTTGACAGTTGAATTCGATTGCAGTTAAATGCCAATTCTAAGTCAGTTTCAGCTTTTGAACAAATTGTGATCAGCAGACAAGAACAGCAACCAGTGGCATTGTGTTAGTCAACTAATGGAGGGGGGGGGTCAGTGGCGTAGCTAGCATGGGTGGCGCCCCAGGTGCCACCCATGCTAGCTGACAACAACCATCATGCTTATTACAATTTGATAGATAATCGAGCGGGGCATTACTGAAAAGAGTATTGTACTTACAATATTAAATTTATGTTATTTGGTAACTTCAGGAGGACTTGCAGATTTCAGAAAATGGGTCTCCACAATGCAAACTCTGTAACAAAAAATTAAGACCATTAGAAAAAGTGAAAAAGTTTTACAAGATTATTACTTTGTTTAAATATTCATCAGTCCTGTTGAGCTTTGACAACCATCACGGTTCTGTCTGGATAATAGAATTATATCATCATTATAAATACAAATAAACTTATTTTTCATCATAAGAAAAGAAATTAATGTTTTACCTTTTTGCAGAAGTTTCGATGATAGGGTTTTTTTTTCCAGCACCATACTATCTCTACATATTATAAAATTAAAGTCCTCCGCCGCATCTGTCTGTTCGCGGAGGAGAATGTGTGTATGTGGAGGACGAGCGGGCTGGCAAGCGGGCAGTGTGGGTTCGATTTGTATGCAAATTAACATATGGCAGTGTGAGTTAATTTATCACTTGGTTATAAAAGTTGGGTGACCAACCATCCAGTGATGGGAGTTTCGTTAGCCACAAAACGCATGTCCAGGTCAGGTAGTCTGAAATAAAATAAAAAGCCTTGAAAATTCGAACAATACATGCATTCATAGTAAAAAAATAATTAAAATGTTCATCAGTCCTGTTGAGCTTTGACAACCATCACGGTTCTGTCTGGATATAAGAATTTTATCATCATGTTTGTAAAAATAAAAAAAAATGCTCCACTTGTATTCCAAAGAAACTAATTTTTTAATTTAAAATAAAAGTTGCAAAATTTTTATTTACCTTATTATTATTGAATGTAGAATATGCAGTTTTTTTAAGATTTCTTTTGTGTTGATATCTGAAATAAAATTATTGTTATTAGTACAAAATATTTCAGTTGGGATATTTATCAAAAGTGGGATAATTCATCAGTCCTGTTGAGCTTTGACAACCATCACGGTTCTGTCTGGATATAAGAATGTGATCATCATAAAATTTGGGAAAATATATATTTTTTAAACCAGTCCTTAGGACATTTTGCAGTCAGCAAATTAATGAGCAATAAAAACATTACAAATGAGAATGGTGTTTGAAACGAGACTTTACCTCATATAAATTTTCTTGTATTGTCCCAGCATTTAATGTGGGGATTCATCTTTCTGCAAAATAAAAATAATACACTATGTATTAGTAAAAAGAAAATTTCATAATTTATAAATTCAATGTGTTTTGAATTCATCAGTCCTGTTGAGCTTTGACAACCATCATGGTTCTGTCTGGATATAAGAATGTGATCATCATGAAATACTTAACATTTACAAGGAAAAATAGCTTTATTCCAAATAAGAGCTTTTATAAATCTTTCAGGTGGTGTTGTAAAACCTATCCCTGACATTTTCTTTATTTCATCCTAGCAAACTGCTTTAACCTTCGTCGAATCGACGACGCAGGATTAAAAAACCGCGATAACTTTTGCGCGCGCGACCGTAATTCTTTCATACTCAGGCTAATCTCAATCGGCCCGTTACTTCTGCGATATACGGTAGTGCGAAATTCAAATTCACTACCGGCGGCTCGTCCGCGCTCGACATTTTAAATTTTTATATGAAATGATAAAAAAAAGTGAGGTGACAAAAAAGTGTTTATTACACATATATACAATAGACATAATCTGTGATTTTAGTACCGTTTTCACATAAAAAAACATCACGTGAGTCATTTTTACCTATTTTTAATGTTTGCATGCAAAATTTTAATATTTACAAATCTTAATATTTATTTGTAATATAAAAATTCGAAAGCTTATTTTGTAACTTTTCTAAAACAGTTTTTCCTATTCGGCTACGTACAGAAATGTTCCATTTATTGAGCTTTAATTGTGAAGCGGTAATAACACAAGAGTTTTCGTAAAATGTCATTTTGTTTCACAAAAATTCGGAGGGGTTAAACCCCCCTTTATTAAGTACTGTAGTCGAAACAACGAAGGTTTGTGATAAGCCTTGAAAAATAAGGTTAGTGATCTAGGGTTAATGAATTAAAAAAAATATAAAAACTACCTTGTAAATATAAAAATAATGCAATTAAATAAATCAAAATAATTACATTTTAAATGGTCAGTAGCGGCATCATTCATCCTAGGAGAATTCTTTTTTCATCATCTGTAAAATAATTAACATTCATTAGTAATTTGTTGTTATTCAAAACAAAATTAAACTACATTTCTATTTTCATCAGTCCTGTTGAGCTTTGACAACCATCATGGTTCTATCTGGATATAAGAATTTTATCATCATAACAGAAAAGAACATAATATAAAACAAATACTATTGCAAATATTTTCACCTTTTCAAGTTGTGTCAAATGTTCAATATTCGTAGTACAGGTGGGGACTTTCATTCTTTAACTGTAAAATAAAACATTTAAATTAGAAAATGCGATAAGATCAAAATTTATAAACACTAAAAAAGAGAATTCAGGAATCAAGTATCAACAAAGTTTTTTTCTGATCAGGTCTGTGATTAATATATCATCATTAAAGTAAGTATTTAAAAAATCTATAAAACATTATAGAATGTACCTTTATTAAATAATGTTCATGCAAAAATGCTGGGCAGATCTTCTATTGATATTGTGACCTCAAAGGAAAAACCTATAATAAAATAATCGCAAATTAGTAACGTGAAAACAGACGAGAATTTAAAATTTTGACATTGGAAAAATCAGATATTACATGATCCGCACGTGAGGGTTCAGAACAGGTCTGTGAATTTCTCATCATTCAAAATACATATAATTCAATAAGAAATTTGTAAGAAAATATAATATGATTTATCAAAATTGTTTACCTTTTCCTAAATGGGATTCTCAGTCAGTTTCCATTGTAATGTTTGTTTCAGCAAAGAATAATGTTGAAGATCCTAAAAATTCATATAAATTAATTACATGAAATCAATTATTTGAATAACAATTTAATAAACAAAAAAATCAGATATTACATGATCCGCACGTGAGGGTTCAGAACAGGTCTGTGAATTTCTCATCATATAAAAAAAAAAATTTAACAAGCCAAAATGTTTTTACTCACATTGTCAAATTTTTATAGCGTCATTTTTAAGATGATTCAAGTAATTGAATGCAGCTGGAATCTAGTTCTGTTCTGTAAAGTAAATACATAGAGCTGTAAAATCTGTGGAACCTCTGTGAATTTCAATAAACTTTTGAGAAATACTTTTAATTTTGATGATTATTCAAAAAGCCAAATTTAATTTTTTACAGAAGTTTTTCTAAATTTTGTATCTAGGATTCCTGCAGTCTGAAATTGAAAAAATATGTTTTACAAAAATTACCAAGCTTTAGTCACATAAGATCAATCGGTGATAGATGTTTTTACCTGCAGAGTTTTCCAGGTTCCCCCTTTTGGTCCATTATTAATAAGTTGATTGCAATATTAGTAGACCAGTTGGATGGATGTAACTTACCTATGCTAATTGCATTATTAATGTTATTGAATACTGTCGATATAATAAATATGTTTGGGGCAAGGACAGGGTTAGGGGAAGTGCGTGCAGAGAGTTCTTGCTACAGAGAGAAGACAGTCTGCCAATGTTTATCACATGTTTATTAACTCCGGGGAGTTGTGTTAAAAAGATATAATATTTCTGTTTTGATGTTTTCTTTAATACAACAGATCAATGTACAAAAAACAATGCACACCACCATTCGCTTATTAAAATTTAATAAATTAACATTACATTGGCTCTGGTCGTCTGGTGACGCAAGTAAAAGAGATGGTTTAGGCGGCAGATTTGAAGCGATGGTCGGCCAATATATAAGTGTGTCCCGCGCAACTTAACTGCCTTCAAATTATAATAAAAAAGAAATAAAAATATTTGTTACAAGTAAAAACAAATTGTATGTTTCTCGATATATTTGATAATATATATAATGTGATATTGAATATAGCGCCGTGTTGCAGTGTTGGTAGGCTGTGTTCAGGCGTTCCTCCGGTGGCAGAAGAGGTGGCTGGGAACTTGTACAATTTGATTGGAATAATGTTTACTAGGGCAGCAGGAGTCAGCATTTACAGCTTGTCCAGGTACTGCGCCAAGTCTGGGAGTCCCTCCTTCAGTCCCTTCCTCTTCCTGATGTCCTGCACCACTTGCCAGGGCTTGGTTCCCACATCAGCCGGGTCTCCGGGCAGCACCTGCCAGTGGTCGAACACGCACTGGGGGAAGGCCTGTCCTCCTGTGTTGGAGCGAAGGTCAGCTGTGAAGCCAAACGACTCGTTGACGGGCAAGTAAGCCTTGACCACGAACATGGGGGTTCCTGTCACCTGCATCTCCTCGAACACGTGTCCTCGGCGACGATTGAGGACTCCGTAGATACCTCCCACGGCAACTTCGGGACACTGGATCTCGCACAAGTACACGGGCTCCATGAGGCGAGGCTGGGCGGTGATGAGGCAAGCGTACAAGCACCGACGGGTGGTGGGGATGATCTGGCCGCCGCCGCGATGGATGGCGTCAGTGTGGAGGGTCACATCATAGATGTTGAACCTGACTCCACGCAGATTCTCCTCGGCCAGCACTCCCTCCTTGGCGGCCCATTGGAAACCAGCCACCATGGAGTCCTTGATCTCGTTCAGGTACTGCACTCCCTTGGTGCAATCCATCAGCACATTGGGGCCGTTGCCGTCAGGACCAAAGCACCAGATCTTACGGGCCTCAGTCACATCGTAGTCGTACTTCTCATTCAGGTAACGGGCGCGAGTCTTGAAGTCATCACGGGGGTTCACCTTGCCGTCATCGATGTCTTCAGCCAGACCATCGGGCATGGGCTGCGACCTCATGTACAGACGGTTGTGCTTGTTGGGGGACTTGGACAGACACATCTGGTCGGACTCCTCTCCGACTGTCTCGCGGTATGACACAACGGGGTCGGATTTCTTGATGGGAATGCAAGCGTGGTCTTCTTCCAGATCCTTGAGACAGATCTCAAGATGGAGTTCTCCAGCTCCAGCGATGATGTGCTCGCCGGACTCTTCAATGATACACTGCACCATAGGATCTGACTTGGCCAGGCGCTTAAGACCTTCCACCAACTTGGGAAGATCGGCGGGGTTCTTGGGCTCAACAGCCACTCGCACGACGGGGGACACGGAGAACTTCATGACCTTCATGTTGTGGGCATCCTTGAATGTGGTGATGGTTCCGGTCTTGACGAGGAACTGATCGACTCCGACCAGCCCGCAGATATTTCCGCAGGGAACATCTTCAATGGCTTCTGTGTAACGTCCCATCATGAGGATGGTGCGCTGAATGGTCTTTTCGCAAGCATCTTCCTTCTTTCCGGGGGTGAAGTTGGGGCCCAGGATACGAGCCTTCTGTCCAGTGGCCACCTGGAAAATCAACCATTATTAGTAAAGGCATGGTTCACTGGTTCAATACCAATTAATATTAGCTTTATGCTGTTATCATATTAATGTGGTGATTGAAATTAAAATCATGCCACCGATTACACCAGAGATAGGACTATCATTTAGTAGCACTGGTTGGAGGACATTAAATTTCTTATCTACATAAATATCATGAGTCATAATAATAATGTTGACATGCAGACTTCAATAAAGCACAAGGTCACGAATAGTACTTTTTAAGATTGATTAGGTTTTAATTAATATTATCTCTTGGAGTAAATAAGAGTATTGAAATAAAAATTAGTAGAAAATTGTAAAGCTGTCAGAAAGGTTTGTGATCATCAAGTTCATGACTCTGTAAAAGTGAGTAGTCCTTTTAGCGGCACTGAATGCACACTGATTGTCGGAAAACTCGTGAGATGAGCCATGAGAATTGATCAGCATTTTAATGTCATCATTCAGCTGAGTACGGGAAGGGTTATGGTTATATAGGAGAGTAAAAGGATAATAGGGGGTCATTACCCTTCCGGAGAACACACGTCCGAAGGCGTAGAACCTTCCCTTGTCGGATGTGGGCACCATCTTGGAGATGTACATCATGAGGGGAGCGAGGGGATCGCAGTTCTGGAAAATAAATACATCAAATTAGCATTAAATTCACTATAGAAAGGGGTCAGACAACTGACAAATAAGTGAGCCTGAAAATTCACTTTTAGCAAGCTGAATATTAGTGGTCATCGATTCGGTAGCTCAATTCATGTGCATAAAACAAAGTACCAGCTTCACGAAAGCTGTTAGCTTATTGTAAGTTAATTTTCAAAATATGCAACTATTCAAACAGAATGGTCATCTATAATAATGACGGATGGGTTTTTTTTTGTACCTTGATGCCAACGGCAGCTTCATCATCATGAGGTCCTTCGTACAGCATCTCCATACGGTACCTCTGGGCAACTACAGGGGATGGCAGATGGATGGCAATCATCTGCAGCAGAGCCTCTCCGGCGGGCAACCAGGTGCGCATCACCACCTTCAGGAGGGCCTTGCCGTCCTTATCCTTGTCTTCGTGCTTGAGGGTGACTCCGATCTTCACCAGCAGCTGCTCAACCTCCTCCTTGCGGTAGTTCATAATGGAGTCGAACACCTTGTAGATGGGGTCCAGCACGTACATGCAGAAGGAGCGCTTGTTGTCGGCCTCCTTCATGCGTGCCCACTTCTTTGTCTTTCCGTTGAAGAAGTTCTCTCCCCACAGCCTGAAATGTTGCAAAACAATTGTTATAATAATAGCTAAAATAATTTCATGGGGGATTTTCATGACAGGGATAATTGAACGAGTCACTTAGATTAAGTGTTGAAAAAGCATCAACTGCAAATAAAGTTTTTTCAAGAGACCAGAAAACTGCGTGGTGAGAGAAAATCTCGTGAGTTCCAAATTCAGATCACTTTACAGTAGACATTTTTAGTTTTCAAGAGATAAACGAAAAGCATGAAAAATTCTGAAATGGAAACCTTTATTAGGGATTTCTGTGATCAAATGACATTCTGAGCTTTTCCTTCAGATACAAAGTCTGAATATTTACACGACATATATTGAATAATTGATACAATCTGCAAACTGAATTGTCCATTTGACTTCTAACATAATTTTGGTAGCAATGGATTCATAATACAAAGCAGGCTAGTTTATTTTCGTTATTTGTTTTTGGGGTGTTATGCCGTGTTGCGCTACCTCCTTCTTAAGCCAACGTTTCGGACATCGTTGATGTGTGACACATCTACCGGATCTGCCCTGATGATGGACACTGCAACGATGTCCGAAACGTTGGCTAAAGAAGGAGGTAGCGCAACACGGCATAACACCCCAAAAACAAATAACGAAAATGCTTTTGGCTGTGAAAATTTTAAAACTTACCAGGCTAGTTTAGTTAGTTGATAGCAAAGTTTTTTTTGGTACATTTACATATGGGTAAATACATAATAACAAAAAAGTAAGTAACAAAAATAATAGCGATAAATTGATTACTCACTTGTTCATTAGCTTGACGACGTCGATCTTGAACTTCTCGGCGTACATCTCTGAGAACTGCTTGAGGGTGAAAGCCCACCCGTGCAGTCCGGATCCGAAGCCGACGGATCCCTTGCTGGGGTCCACCCTGACCTCTCCCATGGGTCCGGCGTCGTCACTGTAGGTGGCGATGATAACGTTGATGTTCTCCACGATGCGCTGGAAGGTCTGGTAGAGTTCCTCAGAGTCCAGCTGCAGCTCGAGCAGGGCGCGGTCCATCTTGTTCATGAACACGATGGGCTTGATCCTCTCGGCGATGGCTTGACGCAGGACAGTCTCAGTCTGCACGCACACACCTGCACAATTATATCACATTATTAGTATTGGCTATACTGGGAAAAAAAACAGCAGTGCATTTCCTAGGGGCAGATATACGACTCTAGTGAGTTATAGATACAAGCAGGTAATACAAAACAGCACAACTTGATAGGTGAGCTCTGCCAACATGTAATTTGCACAGCCATGTCTGCCTAATTCGTGCCGACAGAGGACTATTTTCAGCTTGTAACATCAATTTCATCATGAACTAAAATAAGACAAGATGTCATATTGTTTTTTAGGTTATTTAGAAAGTGTATTTGTGCCCATACTGGCGTAGCATATCCCATTTAGACATAAAGATAGAGGTCCCGAGACAGCGTTTAGCCAGCGCGGCCCTTGTATCTACTTCCATAGCACCGCCCACACCATCCCCGGCTGCGGGGCCCCGCCCCGGAAGGGTGGCGCCCCGGAAACCTAGGAGGGGCACGTGTTGTGCTGGAAGATATATTTTTATAACAGAATAGATATTATAGCCTAGTTCGCAATATAATTAATAACCCAATTGGGATGACAATGCAAATAATTCAAGATTGCAGTATGTCTATGACCCAAAAGATGTGACTCATAATTACTTCATTGTTATTCAATATATTTTGAAGATTCATTATAATATTTTGATAAGAGTAATTCCCAATCATTCTCTTCCAACTTCCCCCTCAAAACTTTCTTCAACCTTTCATAAAAACTGGGGATATCATAGTTCCACTGACTGCACTATTGTAACTCTTGTGTTGTTTCAAAAAATATAAAATAAATTCAATGGTTGTCCTATTAACCCGTCAAAGGTCATAAAAAATGCAGAAATTTCCTAACAAAGCACCACTTTGAATTTTGAATTGAATGTTTTGTGGATTAATTTTGAGTTATTGTATATTTTATTGACCGAAACACATTCCTAGAACAATAAACTATGTACCAAAACAACATTACTTGCATTAATTACATAAATTGATAAGTTTTACGATGTTTTCGTCAAGTAACAGAAAGAATTGAGGCAAATTTGACATTTTGATGAAATCATTTAAAAATATTATGGGGTTGCCAGGTGAATGAAATTTTTGCCTATCTTATGGGTAAATGTTGGCGCAAGCGATTCTGACCTTGTCCTTCATACAAATTCTGTACATAGAAGGGTCAAAATCGCAGACAAACATATTTTTTTTCAAAATATTTTTTGCGCACAAACCGCGCGTCTCCGGCAAATGAGAGATTAAAATACAAAATTTAGTTATTTATTTATTATTATACGCCTATACGGACTGTTACAAAGATGTGAAATGATAATAATTTTGGCTAAAGTTCGGTGTTTGGGCTAAATTCCTAAAAAATAAAACTAGTTATTTTTATACTAATTTGGGGTCGGGGAATCCGAATCTGACGGCGGCAAGCAATATTAACTGAATTAAACGACTTTAAAAAATTTTATACACATACAGGAAAATAGCCATTTTAGAAGCATTTTGATTCCTAGAAAATCAAACTAGTTATTTTTATACTAACTATGGGCCGGGGAATCCGAATCTGAAAGAATTAGGCGGCGGCAAGCAATATTAACTTAATTACACGACTTAAAAATTTTCTATACACACACATGAAAATAATCATTCCGGAAGTATTTTGACACATGTAGTACAAAGATCATAGAAAAACACGATAACATAGATGTTTTTACCACACAAAATTAAGTGTTGCCATTAAGCAGTAATATTTATAACGTAAAATAACATGTTTATATTTTAAGTACTTATTTTTTATAATTGATTCTCAAATATTTTAGGAAGGTACACCAACAAGTATTGTGGAGTTTTTATGCCTTGACGCGAGTAGGCGTTATAAAGGGGCACGTTCTTTTGTATCACAAACCATGTTACATAAACCCGGCGTAGCTGCTAAACTACTTGAAAACAGGGATGTTTTTTTGCCGTGACGCGAGCAGGCGGTATAAAGGGGCACAAACCATGTTACACAAACCTAGCGTAGCCGCTAAACTACTCGAAAACAGGGATGTTTTTTTGCCGTGACGCGAGCAGGCGGTATAAAGGGGCACAAACCATGTTACACAAACCTAGCGTAGCCGCTAAACTACTCGAAAACAGGGATGTTTTTTTGCCGTGACGCGAGCAGGCGGTATAAAGGGGCACAAACCATGATACACAAACCTAGCGTAGCCGCTAAACTACTTGAAAACAGGGATGTTTTTTTGCCGTGACGCGAGCAGGCGGTATAAAGGGGCACAAACCATGTTACACAAACCTAGCGTTAGGTTAGGGACGCGAGCAGGCGGTATAAAGGGGCACAAACCATGTTACACAAACCTAGCGTAGCCGCTAAACTACTTGAAAACAGGGATGTTTTTTTGCCGTGACGCGAGCAGGCGGTATAAAGGGGCACAAACCATGTTACACAAACCTAGCGTTAGGTTAGGTTAGGGACGCGAGCAGGCGGTATATAAAGGGGCACAAACCATGTTACACAAACCTAACGTTAGGTTAGGTTACGCATTTTTAAGACTACGAATTTTCATACTTTTGGTTTAAGAATACGCCGTTGAGATAGTCGTAATTCATCAGGTTAATGTGTTATGTGAAGAATTATCGTGTCGGAAATTATTGATATAGGGATAAATATTTTTGAGAGTTGGTAACACTGTCAGTACATGTTTTTGTATATTTCTTGTTTTTCTATGATCTTTGTACTACGCGTGTCAAAATACTTCCGAAATGATTATTTTCGTGTGTGTGTGTATAGAAAATTTTAAAGTCGTCTAATTCAGTTAATATTGCTTGCCGCCGCCTAATTCTCAGATTCGGATTCCCCGGCCCATAGTTAGTATAAAAATAACTAGTTTGATTTTCTAGGAATCAAAATGCTTCCAAAATGGCTATTTTCCTGTATGTGTATAAAATTTTTTAAAGTCGTTTAATTCAGTTAATATTGCTTTCCGCCGCCTAATTCTTTCAGATTCGGATTCCCCGACCCCAAATTAGTATAAAAATAACTAGTTTTATTTTTTAGGAATTTAGCCCAAACACCGAATTTATTCCATAATTTTGTTAAACGGTAATCATGAAGTAAAATGCTATTTAAATTTTATAAAACCAACGCAGAAGAATAGTATTACGCTAAAATGAATATTATTGAGGTATTATAGCCTTCTTATAACTTTATTCCATGCAGTTGATCATTTCTACTACTTCTAAGAAAGCATTGCCAACTGCATTCATGGACTATTTCATGACATTGTGCAACATTTCATTCCATGCAGTTGACCATTTCTATCACTTCCAAGAAAGCATTGCCAACTGCATTCATTGATTATTTCATGACAGTGTGCAACATTTCATTCCATGCAGTTGAACACATCTGCTACTCCCAAGAAAGCATTGCCAACTGCAACAATTAATTGATTATTTCACGATATTGCGCAACATTTGTTTTCATGACAGATCCGACAACAGGCATACAAATTACCATCTCAAAAGGATCCCTGCTAGCACATAGATAAAAGTGAGAGAGGTGCTTTAGTTTTGAGACAATGACAAACCACTGAAATTGTTCTTATATATAACCAGACATTGTTACAGCTAGACAGACAGACGGACAAAAAGGGGAATCTATTTAATTACTTTTAAAATAAGATCTCTTTTATCCACAATATCTGACTGCATTGTAAATGGGTAATATTTCGAGAGTTTAAAGTTACCTGAGACGCAGTCCACGACGACGAGGGCTCCGTCAGTTACACGGAGAGCGGCGGTGACCTCAGAGGAGAAGTCAACGTGCCCGGGGGAGTCGATCAAGTTGATGAGGAAACCCTTCTCGCTCTTCTCACGCTGGTCAGGGTGGGTGATGAACACGCAATCCTTCTCGTCCAGCTCGAAGTACATGGAGATGGCACTGGAAGACAAGATTAAACACATTAAAATAGTGTACAACATCAATTAAGTACCAGTCACGTGCACTCCATTTGTTGGATTTCAAACACATGCTCTGAGAATGAAAATTGATCAACCAGCATACGCCGTGGGCATAAAATAGAAACATGAGAGGATAACGCATGGAAGCACGCCGACTAACACCAGGACTATGACTAAACTGCACAACCAAAACGGCAGAGCCAATGAAAGTTAGTGCATTTGGTGAATAGCTGGAAAACAAAGGCGGGCGCCACTGTGCATAGATGCGATTTGCAGTAGTATGGGTGAATGACGTTGGCGACAGATTGTGCACGCAGTTTCATACTAATGGTCTATGGCCCATCTCCTTTGTTTCTATTCTAAACGTTAACCTAGTCGAAACAAGAACATAGGATAGACAAGGAACAAGAGACTGTCCTTCCATATCAAAGAGGCACTTTTATTGGAGTCCTACTTTCGTTATAAATTTGAACATCAATCATTTTTAAATTATTCATGTTTAGATCAATTTTTTCAAATTTTAAAATAGTGACACGTCTTATGCTCTCATGGATATGAATAATTTTTTAACATAAGTAACAAAATTATAGAAAATAAAGGAGTTTTATTAACAGTATTGAGATAATAACACATTGTTCATCCCAATGAAGAATTTCTATATACTAACCAACAAAAGAAAACATTGCTGCTTACTATTTTTGAAATATTTTCAGCAGTATGCTGGGGTAATAAAAAAAGAGATTACTTCTGAAAAGGCCCAGTTATGAAACCGTAGCATTCTAATTTTAGGTTGGTATGCAACAAGTAATCTCAGTTTATTATAATTCTGAACATCTGATCAATGTTTATTTCATAATGATGGTGAAATATTATGACATTTCAAGATGTAAATAAAAGGGAATGCTATGCTGTACTCAAACAGAGAAATGGTTTTCAATTAAAAAAAATCAAAGATAGTAAGAAAATTAAATAGTTGTCAAGACGCATGGGACATAAGATAAAGAAAGGTTAAAATGGCGAAAGAAATGTAATGTCAAACATATCCTGCAAGTGTAAAAGTGAACTATGTCTGAAAAACTCAGGTTGGTAATTACGCAGGTAAAATAAGAAAGTGGTGCACTTACGTGGACTTGATGGTGATACATCTGTCCTGCTCGTCCTTGCGGGTGTCGGTGAAGCGGGTTTCTCCGGCTTTGGCGCCGGCGATAATTCCGGCCTTGGAGACCAGGGAATCCGTCAGGGTCGACTTGCCGTGGTCAACGTGAGCGATGACGGACATGTTACGGATGTTCCGCTTCTTGTCCATCATGCCACGGATCTCGTCTACGGTGAAATTCACCTAAAACAAAGGACGCCGCCATTTAATAACGTTCGGCACAAACTGGCGAAGGAACTGTGACGAAGCTCGTCTCCTTCTGACCCCGCGAAACTTTTGACATTGCATTGGCGAAAACGGCCACAACCTCGTGCACGTCGACGTGTAACACAAAACATTTTTCCAGGGAACTGTGAAGCACTCGGTGAACTTTACTTCGATGCATTTGAAAACATTTTAACTTTAAGCAAACGCATGCATCAATATTACACTTTGTCACGACAGCTGGAATAAAACACTTACGTTGAATCTTCATACTTCAAACTGGGATTTCACTCGGTGGTGCAACACACTCAAATATTACATTTAATAACATGGACTCGAATAATAAATACGTCATGAAATGAATGACACTTTGCTGATTATTTTAAACCAGAAATCAGCTTGTTTAATTACTTACCATGGTGGATGTTTTCCGATGTCGCTGGCTAAGTCAAAATTACGATACGCCGTTAATGGCGATCAACCCGGGAAAGGAACGGAAAAGGCAACGTAAAATGCCACGAACGAAAACGCACTAGAGAGCAGCACCGTCGATATATTTTAACCAATCAAATTGCAGCAAAAACCAAAGAGAATATTTAAGCCCCCCATACATTTAAACAACGAAAATGATGCCGAATCGACTACGGACTATTTGTTTTTTTTCTATCAAATATCAAAAGTCCATTTTCCACTGACTAACTAACAAACCATCACGCAGTGTCTGCAGGAGTAGGCAGAGAGGACGGACCGCGCCTCACTCATATTCATACATAGTCCCATACATACTCTTCTATTATTCTGACTTTTACATGGCCCGACTCAAGTATCCGATTCACTTGATCGTGCCGTGTCGTCCTCGGGCGTCCCCGACTTCTTCCACTATTCACATTTGCATCATATTATATTCTTCTTACACTACTTTCTTCATTCATTCGCTCTACATGCCCGGAGATTAGAATTTACTGCTATGGAATTTGTAATATTATATTTATTATTTTATTCATTCTAATGTTTGGAATAAAAAGGAAAAACCCCAGGAATATTTACATTGCATTTTATGCGTTGATGATGTGGATGTGATCGAGGTTATTGGCGCCTTGTTACCTTTGAAGATATTAAAATTTTCAATTTCAAAGTCTCATAACAAACTATCTTGATAATGTTATGACAGTGAAAGTATTGAGAATAATGTTTTAGAAGCTATGCTTTAAATGGCTTTAGCCGTATTTGGTAACCATGAATATATATGAATAACCAGATACTTCCCCACCTTCCTCTTCCCTGTTCTCTTCTCCTAACCATATTGAAAATCAGTTAATTGGAATAATACCTACAATTTATTTATAATACAACATAATCATACCCAAACAAGCCAAATTTCAACATGGATAATATACAAGTTTTTTTTACATCAACTCCACACAGTAAGCAATGATGAAAACTAAAAGGAAATTCCTCAGGGCCTATGTCATCTTTAAATACTGGATTGCTACCTCCTTCCTTCTCGTATTGATGATATCGTATCAACTATACAACTACTATAATACACGTGAGATGATAATGTAATATAATGAAAAATTTCATATCGTCCAATTTAATTTAATTTAATCCGATTTTAAATGTAATGGAATCTTTCAGTTCAATTTGCATCCACTTCCTGAACTAACGAAATAAATAAATTTTACGTAATAAAAATGATTACAATACTATCAATAACACAAATAAACCTACGTTAAAGTTTGATTTGCTTTATTAGTACGTGATTAGCGTGTTTTCTTGTGTTTTTTTAGATCATATTTATTTTACCTGTCCACGCTGTGCACACCTTAACGCCCCCTAATTTTCTCACTGTGCCATCTCAACGCCCCCTAATTTTCTCTTGGTTTTCTACTGCCCCCCCTGAAAGTCTCAAACGCCCACAAGGGGGCGTTATCGCCCACGTTGAGAACCTATGACGTACATTATGCACACGTTCAATATCAACTTAGGATACGTTCATAAATCAACTTAGGATTCGTAAACCAACTGAGTGTTTTTAAATCAAATGAATAATCGATAGATCAATGTGCGCTGATGCCAGGCGCTTTGTGAATCAAGTTTTTTTTTCAATCAAGTGTCGTTTAAAACTGTCCCCGGGGCAGGCGCCCTACTCTTTGCCCCCCCCCCCCCCCCCCCTAGTTCCAGCCCTGTGCTGTGCGGATGGTCTCTTTTAGAAGATAAGGTTGTGAGCAATAGTATTGAAGAGAACCATGTTGTAGGAGGGAAGAAAGATAAAAATCTTTCCACCGCCGAACTGCAGAGCTCAAGAACGAGTCGTGGAAACGACGTGTTATCATGAGATAAATAATGTCCAAGTATAAATACTGGGCGCGCGTTTGGCGTACTTGCTGACTATTCACCAGTGCCAAAGTGATAAATGACACTAGTACCTCGGAGCCTCTTTCATTAAAATACGGGTAGAACAGGGACAATGCAACCAATTGGGACAATGCAGTTAATAATACAGGGGAATCTATCGAGCGGAACGCACGTTTCTGCACCGAGTAAAGGGTTTTTCAAGTATTTTGGGGCTCCAGACCAAAGGTGGCTGCTAAATTCAACAGTGGTTAAAAGACATTACAGCTTGGTATGGTATTCAAAAATTTTATGCAAATGGTACTAAAAGTTTTCGTAACTGTGGAAACACAAAATTACGGTAGCTTTGTCTTTTGAAAGTTGTTCCCCAAATTTTCAAATTTCTTCTCATGTGAGTTTAAAATTTGGGAGGCGGGAATGGGTACCGCCGCCCCGGGAACCTTTATTGGATAACCAACACCTCTGCCATAGGTCACCCCAAGTGGTTCGCTACGTTTGGTGATTTAGCAGGGGTACCCGGGTTCATGGGATGAGGTTTGTCTAGGTCTTGGAGGTGGATGACTAGGATACACTGAACCCCAGATTCCTACCCACCCCTTAAACCGTCTTCCTTCCCAGAACTCTCCCCTCCTTCCTTTACTTAAAAAAAACCCTCCACACAGCATCCCCAAAGATGACATATGCCCTGAGGGAAATTATTTTCCTCAGGGCCTCCTGTGTGGAGCTCATGTAAAAAAAAAGTTCATTACAAATATTATATCCAAAAGGAAAACAACACAATTAGATTTTTATGTACATTTTATTTTATTTATAATTTTGATCTGTGAATGAATTATAGTCTGTCAAATAAGAGTAGAAAATATAAAAACTGGAACTACTAAATTTGTAGACTGGCAACACCAATTTAAAAGTCAAATATTTTTTTGAAGTGCAATGACACTGAATGTATAGAACACAGTAAACCACATTAAAAAAATAGTTTTTCTTCATGACATACCTAAATTTGATTAATAGGTGATTTATAAAGCGATTTGCTTTAATTTAATTTAACATAAATTTGAATTTAACAATAGATAGAAAGGAAGAATAACTAATGGTGAGTTTAGTTACACTACTTTTAGATCTGAATGAGTTAAATATATTCAGATCTAAAATTAGAGACATGATCTAAAGCCCAGGCAACGCCAGGTACTTTATCTGGTATTAAATAAATGTGAGCAATTTCTAAATTGTGCTTTATATTTTATTACATTATAGTTATTCTTCATTATGTTAACACAAAATTGCAAAGGTGTAATAATAATATACCTATATGCAATTCTAATTTTGATAGCGGCGAGTATCTATACTGCAATGAAAAAATATTTTTTCCACTATTATGCCTTTTTATTTTTTTATAAAAATGTAGGTTACACAGCTTTACTTTAACACCATGAGTTATATGTTTAGTATTGCCATTTGATCAACAGTGGCGCCCTCATATATTTTCTACTCTTATTTAACAAACTGTAGATATTGTTTTATTTTGATTTGACGTTGGTACTTCTTCTTCTTCTTGTGCCCTGTCCGTTCAACGGACGTTGGCTATCATGTTGGCTATGCGGACTTTGTTTACTGCAGCCCAGAACAGCTCCACGGTAGACTGGCCATACCACTGTCTCAGGTTTTTCAACCATGAGGTTCTCCTTCTTCCAGGGCCCGCGTCTTCCGGCAATCTTTCCCTGCATTATGAGATGCAGGATCTCATACTTCTCTGGATGTCTCATCACATGTCCAAGATATTGAAGTTTTCGGATTTTTATAGTTTTAATTACTTCCTTTTCTTTATTCATCCGAACCATAACATCTTCGTTTGTAACCCTGTCCATCCAGCTTATTTTAAGTATTCTTCTGTAGATCCACATCTCGAATGCCTCAAGTCGCCTAATAAGTTCTTCAGTAAGCGTCCATGCTTCCATTCCGTAAAATAATATCGAAAACACGTAGCATCTGACCATTCGCATTCGTAATCCAAGGTTGAGATCATGACTGCAGAAATTTTTTTTCATGCGGATAAAGGTTGCACGAGCTTGCTCAATGCAGCATTTGATTTCAACTGAAGGATCCCATCTATCATTTACATTGCAGCCCAAGTATACAATACTCTGTACCTTCTCTAGTTTTGTTCCAGCAATATAAAGATTTTCATCCAATGCGTTATTTTTGCTTATGAGCATATATTTTGTCTTATTTATATTCAGTTCCAGCCCAAAATTCTCACAAGTCTTCACTACTTGATTCAGCAAAAGTTGTAAATCCTCAATGTTACTTGATAGAAGTACTGTATCATCTGCATAACGCAGGTTGTTCAGAATCTTCCCATTTATAACAAGTCCTTGAGTAGCCTCTTGCAGAGCTTCATTGAATATTTCTTCTGAATATAAGTTGAAGAGCACAGGTGAAAGAATACAACCCTGTCGCACGCCTCTCTTTATTTCTACGTCGTCTGTTAGACATTGCTCTACTCATACTGCTCCTTTCTGGTTCCAATAAAGATTACCAATTATCCTTATATCTTTATCGTCTATCCCGGAGGTTTTCAGAATTTGAATCATTTTGTCATGTCTAACTCTATCAAATGCTTTAAGGAAGTCAATGAAGCATGCATGTACATTTGTATTCACATCTCTACATCTTTGGATAAGTAGTTGAATACTAAATAACGCTTCCCGAGTACCCAACCCATTTCGAAAGCCAAATTGTGTGACACCTATCTTTTCTTCCACTTTGCGATATACGCGTCCATGTATAATTCGCAAAAATATCTTTAATAAGTGGCTCATTAAACTAATTGTGCGGCGGTCACTACATTTTCTTGCTTTTGCTTTCTTAGGGAGAGTAACAAAAGTGGATCGAAGCCAATCTAGTGGAATAATCCCTGTATTATATATTGAGTTAAAGAGACTCGTCAATACTAGGATCCCTTTATTTCCTATAAGTTTAAGGATTTCAGCCTGTATTCCATCTGGGCCCGCTGCTTTCCCAGTTTTAGAGAGACGAATTGCGTGTTCTACCTCATTTGTTGTGATTGGTGGGCCTTTTGTTATATTTCCCATATCATATTCTGCGTTTCTATTATCATTGAAGAGTTCTGAGATGTAGTCTTTCCATCTTTTTAGTTTTTCGTTTATCGGTTAGAAGTTTTCCATTTCGGTCCTCCAGTTGCCCTATATCGGTTTTACGATTTATTCCAGTCAATTCTTTGATTTTCTTGTGCACTTGGAAAATATCATGTTTATCATTGTGGGTTTCAATTATAGCACACTGTTGAATATGCCAATCAGCTTTTGCTTACTTCGAATTTCTGTTTGGGTTCTTTTGTATTCTTCCATGTTTCGATTTTTGTATTTTCTTCTTACTTCCATGAGGTTTAGTATTTCGTCTGTCATCCATTTCTGTTTCTTTTGCGGCGTCTCTTCTTTGAATTTTTCCTTTGCAATCTCTGTGATGATTTTCTTTGATTCATTGCAGATGTATTCAATATTTTCGACATTTTCTTCACTATTGTATAGTTGAGTCTGGAGGTCGGCGAATTGTTTTTCTAATATTTGCGTTAATACATTTCTTTCCATGTTCTACTGTTATAAATACAGGTACAAACTTGTCAATGATGCATTCACTTTGTTTTATGCAAAAATATTTTTTCTATGATTGGCAGCATTGATGAAATGTTAAAATAAAAACTATGAATAAACATGGCGTTACCGCGCGAGTGAATTAATTTTAACAAAATTAAAATGTTAAATGCATATTTTTTGCATGTTTTTTGGTCTCCCCCGACATAAATAGTCACTTTTCGTAATAATAAAGCTAAATCTAACTGTTTGGATGAAAAGTTTTCCGTATTAACGAGTAAGCGGTTTAATGCATAAATAATTTTTGTTATTGTATGTATTTTTACCATTTTTATCACGTGTGCGAAAATACACACATTTCGATAGTTTGGGAAGTGGATGAAAATTGAACTGAAAGACTCCATTACAGATACACACATTTAAAAAAAAAAAATTATGATTTAACGTGTATTATTATTATTAAGAATTGACACTATATCATGAACACAAGAAGAAAGGAAGTAGCAACCCGGTACTTAAATACGAAATAATTGCTTTTTTAACTTGCTAAACAAAAAGACCCCCCCCCCCCCCCCGAAATCATAATGTGCGGCCCGCGGTGATACCTCACGTTGTCCTATGTGGCCCTTGACCAGAAAAGTGTGACGACTGCTGGATTACGTGCTAAGCCACGCTGAGCTCCACATTCCGTCAAAGCCGAGCTTAAGCTCAACTGATATACTGGCCCCATAATCGGCGTAGGCCGCGCTCAAAAACGTTCGCACTTTTAACGCTTATTGTGTCACTCGCTTAAAAATTCGGTAAATATCGGTTCGGACTGGCCACGCTTATTACGAATAATTTTTAGAAAAAAACTTTAGATTCGCCTTAATTACTATAAAAGGAAACTTTTTGGCTTTGGGGCGGCGGAAAATAATGCATTTTAATTTTCAATTGCATAAAACCAAAATTCGCTTCGCGACTGACACAGCGAAAATCCGCGGCCGTACATGTCACTGTGATGTTGGTATCCTTGATAAATTAACAAGAGCTAATACGACTGTAGCCGACTTCATGGGATAAGGCGCGTAATTACGAAATTTGTCTAGCGGGCTTGTTTGTGTAACATGGTTTGTGATACAAAAGAAAGTGCCCCTTTATAACGCCTACTCGCGTCAACGCAAGAAAAACATCCCAGTTTTCAAGTGGCTTAGCGGCTACGCTAGGTTTGTGTAACATGGTTTGTGATTCGCGGTATTTCATGTAGGTATCCCACGAAGTCAGCTACAGTCCATAACAGTGACAGCAAGTGACAGCTACGGCCGCGGATTTTCGCTGCGTCGGTTCGCGAAGTGAATTTTGGTTTTATGCAATTGAAAATTAAAATGCATTATTTTCCGCCGCCCCAAAGCCAAAAAGTTTCCTTTTATAGTAATTAAGGCGAATCTAAAGTTTTTTTCTAAAAATTATTCGTAATAAGCGTGGCCAGTCCGAACCGATAATTACCAAAAATTCTATAAAATATTTTTCATCTCTATGACGATGACAGAAATATTTTCTAGGCGTAATTATTTTCTATGTAAAATTATATCTATAGCTTTTTAAAAAAAATACTGAAGAAATGTCAAATTTTGGCGCGCTTTGAGTTTGACGTTTACAAACAATAATAAATAAATAATGTTGTTACCGTGAATATACGCACTGAAACCGAATACTGCCAAAGTAAGCTATTTAAATAATATCATTTTAAACATGTATATTGTGGGCCATATAATTAAATAAATATGCGATTGACAATTCTTTAATTAATGTTGTTTTTATTCTGATGTATATTATGAATTGGGAAAATTGTTAGGATGATGATTAAAATATCTCGTTTATTTTATGACAACGTTTATTGTATTTCACAGTGACACGGTGAGCACAAAATATTCGTACTATATAAATTAACAGAAACCCATTGAATTTTTGTTCTCAAAGCAGTGAAAACTAAAATAAAACTAGGCATTTTGATCAGCAGCATGGGCGGATCCAGGATTTTTTTTCTGGGAGGGGCACAAGGGGCGGACTGGCAAAAAATCAACAATTACTGTTAGAAATAAACTTGAAGTATCATACTTCAAGTTTATTTGTACAAATTCAAGTATGCATAGGAAGGTTTGTGAATGTGTCAAAACAATAGAACATTAAATGTTTAATAAAGACAGTTTTTGCTTCTAAGTATGTGCCCCCCCCCCCTAAATCCGCCCTTAGTCAGCAGTGTAACTTATCTTACATCAAAAAGAAACATGACTATAAACTGTCCTAAGTTAAAAACAAACTAAAAATAACACAGTGTAAATATTTATCTGGAAGATTATTATTGCTATCCACATTGTCAATCTTACTGTATCATAGAGTTTACTATATAGATACTTGGAGCAAACCAACTTCTAGATGAACAAAACCTTTCCTAAAGTAAACAAAAAAAAATAACGTTTTTTAGATGATAAAATAACCAAATAAATAATTTTTCATTTCCGGTAATTTATTAACTTACTTCTAACTAGCTGACCCGACGAACTTCGTACCGCCTTAGAATCAATAACTGTTGAATTAAATAATTTTTTTTTATTAAGTTAAAAATTACACAACGAAGAAATTATCCGTGATTATGAAGCGGGTACGGGTGGCGTCCCCCGGGAACCATTTAGTGGATAACCAACACCTCTGCCTTAGGTCACCCCAAGTGGTTCGCTACGTTTGGTGATTTAGCAGGGGTGCCCGGGTTCATGGGGTGACTTTTGTGCGGGTCTTGGCGGCGGATGCGTCTGCCCACCTGCTGCGTGCCGGATCGAGAGAGACTGGTTGAGGGAGTCCTTTTGACCTTTCCAGCCGGATTCTTTCGACCAATGGGTCGAAAGAGTCCGGCTGGAAAAGACAATGGCCTTGCACCGGGATTTACTCCCGGATACACTGACCTCCAGATTCCTACCCGCCCCTCATGCCTTTTTCCTTCCTAGAAATTCCTATCCTACCCTTCCTTAAAAAGACCATCCACACAGCATCCCCTAAGATGAGATAGGTCCTGAGTGGAGCTTACGTAAAAAAATGTGTTTCATTTCAGAGATTTATTATTATTATATTTTTCCTTTGGAGGGGTGCAGAGACATACGTTCACCGTATGTCTCATTTTCGACTATTGACATTTAGTGTGTACGAAAGAGGGGCAGCATTATATGATTGAACAAAAGAAAACAACCAGCGCATTGACATTTAACGTTTTTGAATTTTTGGAATTCACGCACAATTAAATATTATACCTATTACAATATTGCTGCAGTTTTTTCAAAATATGAGAATTCGTTCCATACAAAATGTATAAAAATATAAATTTTCTTCATAACTTTCTTTTTCATAAATTTTTACGATGTTTTAATAGTTGTTCTGTTATCCGGGGCGCAGACAAATCCAACAAATCAAAGATCATCAAAATCGGTACAGCCGATCTCGAGTTATAAATAGTGTAACTAACCTCACTTTGTTTTATATATTAAGATTACCGCTATTTTGTTTAATTTTTTGAAGAACTTTTCACTTTCATTTTTATCAAAATGGATGTAGAAACATTTGTCGAAAATAGGTAACAAATGCAGAAAAAGCTGTGATCCAGCAAATAAGTTTAGAAAAGACCAAATAACAAAACTGACTCCAATTACAAGTCATTTACTAATAGCTATTGGTAGAATGGCACAAGCTGTGTCTGCTAAAACTGCTAAGTCTAGAGGGTGAAATCGGAATAAATATTCCAGTCCCGCAAGCAACCTTGACATTTGCGAGTCAATTTCGTAAATTCATTAAACAATTTTATTCATTCTTAAACACTTCGAAAGAACTTTATGTTCCTAAAATTAATTTTAAGGCTTCTCATTTATCCCATATGGTTTTCAAAAGAATTAATTTTCAATAAAAAATAAAGGCACAAATTATACAGGGTGTCCGGGGGTAAAGTGCATTAACTTCGGGAGGTGATTCTACATCAGAGGTTCCCAAACTTATTTTTCTCGTAGACCCCTTTCAACAATTTACCGATTTCGTTGGACCCCCTGCTGCTACATTTCTACCACATTCCCAAAACTCGTCAAAAAATGTGAATTTTAGATCTACCGATGGAAAATTGCATCGCGGCTAGTTCCAAACCCTAGAATGGTATAAATAAAAAGAAAAATAGTGTATTTTCTTGTGTTATGTTTATTAAAATAATATGATTACAGACTTAGGGGGGAAGTACATGTAGATGACTCAAAAAAATGTTTTTATTTCATAAATTGTTTGTATAACTATTGAATATGTTCCCAAAGTTTTAATTAAAAATTTCAATTCATTCCGGTGTTATGATGGTGTTTGTGCCGAACCGCGTGGTAAACTTGAAACGCATTTTTCTCGAAACGACTTTTTTTGAATTTGTGTGTCAGAAAGTTTTTAACCAAACATTTTTAAAATTTGCAAATACCTTATTTATATAATTATGTTCTATCTATGTGAACCGAAATTCGTAGTAATATCATTGTCAAAAGTATAATTAATTGCAAAATTTTTTTAAAAATTGGCAAAAAATCAACGTTTTCTGTTTACACATCTGTAAAAAATTTAATTTCCATTTTTTTTGGGGAAAAGTAAGGTTTACATAGAGGAGACACGTCATTTTCTTAAATTAAATTTAAAATCTATTGATTTGAAATGAAAACCATGGCCCCCAAAATGTATACAAAAGCTACGTCTGATGGTGACGTTCGATGCACAGCTGCTGATAATTTTCATATTTTCCGAGGAAATGCTTCGAAAAATTCACAATATTTTCATAAGTAGATGTATAAAATGACCTCAGAGAGTCAATAAATTATACCTATTATATTATATTATTTCTTCCATGCCAAAAAATTCATGAAAATGATTTTAAAAAACCTAGTCCTGTGCCCCGTATTTCCCACGTTAATAGAATTAAATATCGAATGTGCAAGTTTTTACAAGTAACAGTCGCTGACCTTCTTGAAATAAACTACTCAAAAAAATTAAGGGAGGTTTTAGAAAAAGGAAATTATTGCTAAATATTAAGGCTATCTGATCCATAAGCCGGCCTAACTGAAAAAAAATTTCAAGCCTGTGGACCAAAAAATTTGCGAAATTATTTTTTCGCACTATCTATTATAATTGCATCAGAACCGTAGCTCAAAATGTAGTTAAAACTTCAAAATGCTTTTTTTTAAGTCTCAATACGACCATTTTTCACCGAAATAGAGAGCCTGTCAAAAATCACCGCAAAATTTAGATTTTTTTTTGAGTAGTGTATTATCTGCCTACATTGATAGGTAAAGCCAAGCCAACATTTTTGTTCTTTACTATCGAAACCAGATAAATTTTCGTAGACCCCCACATACAACTTGTGGACCCCCATTTTTTTAACACGCCAACGTAGACCCCCGTCGAGTCTCCCATGGACCCCTGTGGGTCCACCTGGACCAATTTGGGAATCACTGTTCTACATGATGGTAGGAGTAAAAATGATCAACAACTTTTTCCGAAATTCCAACATTTTTTTCCCATACAAAAAGATGTACCTACTAAAAATCCTTAGTGTGAGGTACACTCTTACTTGCTGAGAGCCTCCCGGGCGCCCGACTCGATTGTGATTGGCCCGTATCGTAACAGCGGAAAATAATAAATCTGGTCGCACACGCCGGACTAATTTTATCTTTTTACCTCAAAACTACCCCTAAAAGTTGGAATTTCGAAAAAATTTATTTATCTTTTTTACTTGTATTATCATGTAGAATCGCCTCCCGAAGTTAATGCACTTTACCCCCGGACACCTGTATAAGCAATCTAGAAACGTTAACGATTATGCAAATTTTACTACTAAGAAGGCAATGCAAATTCTTATCCAGAAAATGTTATGTTGCAATAGTAAAGGGTATAAAAGCATTAGATTTTAATATATCTGTTGGACCCGATGGTTTTCCCCCAATATATTTAAAATCTTGTATTAACAGTTTGACTTTCCCATTATTCATACTATTTATCAAGTCTTTGTCATCAGAGTTTTGTCCAGATCAGTGGAAAAAAGCTTTTTAATGCATATTCACAAAAAGGGTGATAAAAGCGATGTAACTCTTTGAATCGTTAGTCCTAGATGTCTTTAAAAAACAAATCAATTATCTAATTGTTCCCAATCAGCACGGTTTTATCACAGGTAGAAATACTTTAAGTAACTTAATCATTTATAAAAATTATATAACTGATTCCCTTGTCCTTAAGCATCAGGTGGATTTGATATGCACTGATTTTTCCAAAGCTTTTAATAAAGTTAGGCGACATATTCTTGTACATAATAAGTATGTTGGGTTTTAAAGGAACCTTATTGAACTGGTTTAACAGTTATCTTAGTAAAAGAAAACTTTGTGTTAAAATAAATTCTGTAGAATCTTATATCTTCGAAGCCACAAGTGGGGTTCCCCAAGGATCAATTCTTTTTTATTATTATTTATAAATGACATTGTTAGTATAATTAATGATATACAAGTTTTACCCATCGCTGATGATTTAAAAATATATAAAATGATACGTAGTATATAGGATTGCCATATTTTACAATCTAATTTAGATAAATTGTTTCATTGGTGTGTGATCAACTCGCTATTGCTTAATATTCAAAAGTGCCAATTTACTCGTTCGTGTTCATAAAATCTAAAGTCATGTAACTTATGAATACTCTTTAAATAATGTAACACCAGTGACAGCAGTCGCTCAGATCAGGGACTTAGGTGTATATATTTGATGAAAAGTTAACATTTACTCTACACGTAAATGAGATAACAAATAGAGCTATAAAAGTGCTTGGTTTTATATGCAGAACAGCAACTGATTTTAAGTCACTAGAATGTTTGAAAATATTGTACACTTCTTTAGTAAGAAGCCAGGTATTCTATAATTCGCCCATTTGGTCCCCATTGTATAAAACACATTCCGATAATATAGAAAGGATACAGCACTAATTTCTAAGATTTATTAACTTTAAAATATTAACTATGTACTTTTGATGAAATAACTCGACTTAATTATGCTGTCAGGATAGGCGGATCATCTCTGACCTGGTTCTATTTAATAAAATCATTAACCCTTTGATTAGTGAGTTATTTTTATGTCATCTACATCGTGGGAGTGAGTTATTTTTCAAGTTTTTATTAATTTTGTAATCGATTTAATTAATTATCTTCTTACTTTTTCTTATTACAGAAGTTAATTTCGGAGCTTTTTTATTACTATATATAACCTTTTCTTATTGGATTGTAAATTTAGTTAGACAAATTCAGTGGCTCTCAACATTTTACAATCAAATAGTTTTATTTTTATATTTATATAAAAAGAAATGTGGAATAATAAAGGGATAATACCACAAATAAAAAATGGACTAATCCAGTGGCTCTCAACATTTTACAAAAAGTGATTTCAAAAGTTATTAATTTTATTTATAAAAAAAGAAATGTACAATCATAAAAAGATAATACTAAAAATTTAAAAAAAGTGTAAGTAAAGTCTTATAATAAGTTTGACAAATTTAGTGGCTCTCAACATTTTACAAAGTAGACAGTTTTCAAAAAAAAATGATGTAAAAAGAAATATACAACAATAAAAAGATAATACTAAAAATAAATTAAAAAAATCTAAGTAAAGTCTTATAATAATTTGGACGAATTCAGTGGTGCTCATCATTTTACAAATAAAAAGTTTTCATAAGTTTTTATTTTTTATTTTTATAAAGATAAATGTACAATAATAAAGGGATAATACTAAAATAAAAAAGTAGACTAATCCAGTGGCTCTCAACATTTTACAAATAGTGTTTTCAAAAGTTATTAATTTTATTTATAAAAAAAGAAATGTACAATAATAAAAAGATAATACTAAAAATTAAAAAAAAAGTGAAAGTAAAGTCTTATAATATGTTTGACAAATTCAGTGGCTCTCAACATTTTACAAATAGATAGTTAAAAAAAAAATTATGAAAAAAGAAATATACAACAATAAAAAGATAATACTAAAAATAAATTTAAATTTTTTTAAGTAAAGTCTTATAATAATTTGGACAAATTCAGTGGCCCTCAACATTTTACAAATAAAAAGTTTCTATTTTTAATTTTTATAAAGATAAATGTACAATAATAAAGGGATAATACTAAAATAAAAAAGTAGACTAATCCAGTGGCTCTTAACATTTTACAAAGAGTGTATTCAAAAATAATAAATTTATTTATATGAACAGAAATGTACAGTAATAAAAAGATAATACTAATAATAAAAATAAAGTAAAAATTCAGTGGTTCTCAACACGCGAATAATGTTAGATTTAGATTTCGTATTTATTTTGTCAAACTTTTACTAGCTAAAATATTATTTTTCTGTGGTATTCCTCAAAACACGGATAAGTGCATAATGGAACATTACATCCAACACACATACATTTTGTGTGTTTCCTTGTTTATTATAAAAGTAAAAATATTTACGTAACAATATTTATATAATGCTAGCTGGTACCCGGCATGCGTTGCAATGGAATTCAAATAAATAAATTGTTTCTTCCTACATATCCATTCCCAGGCGTCCCCGTTCCCCTCCTGCATCCCCTTCCCTTCCTGCGTTCCCCTTCCACCTTCCCCGCGATTCCTACCTCCTTCGTTATCCTCTCCCTCCTGCAGTGGCATAGCCAGCGTGGGTGGCACCCGGGGCGGATGCCACAACGAGGGAGGGCGTAATGGGATAGGGCGGGTCGGTTTCCATCATATTGCCCAGGCCTACACACACAACGGGGGGGGGGCGAAACGGGATAAGGGGTGGAGTGGGATAGGGCGGGTGAAGTGGTATACCGTCTTCGACTAGCCGGTGCAGATATCGGGCTCTACTGCAGCCTGTTTTTTTTTCCACGGTCGGGTGTCACTCCTCATCAGAGTCGGGTGTCACCCCTCTTCGGGTGGCACACGGCGCGGACCGCCCCCACCCCCTTGCTACTCTTGCCTTCAAATAAAAGTACCCACATTTTCGAACCACTCGCACACCATTTGTAGTAAATTTTTTATACAAATTTCATAACGCCAGAACTTACCATTATATATAGAAATACTCTTTTTCTAAAATGCAATGTTCTGTAAAAAAATTTGAGTCAATACATCGATTACTTTCCGAGATATGGGGAAACAAACATACAGAACCTAATTTTGTATATACACGGTGTCCGGAAACTCGTAGTACAAGCGGAAAACTGGTGAACCTACATCACATAGAGAACCCAAATAAACAAAATATTTTCAATTTAAGCATTTTTACATTTAAAATTAAAAATAAATAAATAAATAAAAATTTCGACTACTTTAGGGTTAAAATTTCATCCGATACGTGGAAATGTCGTAGAACGAAGATGCTACAAAATTTATAAGCTGCCATTAATCTCTTTTCGTGTTCATAGTTTATTTATTTTCATCCCACTAATTTATTCTTCCACCTCTTCTAAAATTTCATTTCTTCTAAGCATTACAATATGGTTAAATTAACGTATTTACTTTGATGTGTACCCGTCATCTTGAAAAGGATGGTGGGCAATAATGTACTCTACTTGAAAGATTTTCGGCGATAGAACTGGACCAATTCGAACAAGCCTTGCGAGTGAAATTATTAGCATAGGTGTGTTCTAACTTACATATGTAGTAATATTCCTTTTCTAATCCAAAAACACTAGGTACATCACAAAAAACACATAAACATGTCATTGGTACATCACAAAAAAACACATTAACATGCGTTGGTATATTCCATTGTAATAACACAATAATTAATCATGGCAAAATATGAAAATAACACAAAATAATTCACAAACACACTTTGTTTTAAAGTTTAATTACGAAAGGGTTGTTGTTTGGTTGTCAACGAACCAAACGCGCGAACATAACTGCCCCCTGCATTTGATCAACAATAACAATTTCCGAAACTAAACAGCCCAATGGCGGCCATTATATTCTAAAGCCCGCCTTCCACTGCGAGCGAAAAAGAGTCTAGCTGAGCGGGGTTGGAGATGAGCGAGATAGCTTTGACCTTCCACCAAAAAAGAGTCACTAAGAAGATAAGTGTTTGCCTTCCACTGCCCGTGCGAGAAATGAGCGAGGCGAACGGAGCGATATCAACGAAAAATGAGAAATAGTTTTGCCCTTCTATTGAAAACTAGTCATTGATGCTCCGTCTCGAAGTGAACAGAGTGATTTCTGTGATTTCAAGTACTGATTCTTGTGAGGATGTTTTTTTTACGCATAGGCAATGAAGAAATGTTTGCTTAAAAAAAAAATTTTTTTTAACTTTCTTATTTCCGGCAATTTCATCTCAATGATGGTTTTCCAAGCGGCATCCTTTTTGACGACATTGCGACATTCTTTGCTAGTCGTATCCTATAAACATTAAAATTGGCGAACGGCTTCAATAAACACCTCCATTAGAACCTATTTAACTCGTTTAGTCCGCTTCGCTCGCAACGTTCTTGATAGAAGCACTTGTATGCAGTTAGCGTTTGTTAGTCGAGCGGATTCCGAACAGTGGAAGTCGGGCTTTAAACGCGGCCATTTTTAATATTCAAGACATTATTCGCTCGCCTGTTTGCGCACGTGTGGATTGACCCTGAGAGAAAGAGATGCTAATTTTGTTTCTGAATTTTTATAGTCCGGTCAAAATAGACATTAAAACAACATTAAATTTCTGACCATTTTTGAAATGAAGGATTCTTTAGCACTGTTCTGATTTGAAACTCGATGAAACGAAAAATAGCGACACTAAAAAGAGACAAACACATTAACACATACATCAACAGAATTTAGCCGGTGAGAGAGTGAGATAGTACAATCGTTCTCCTGTTTGTGCGGTGCTTCTTAGCCTCCCCACTCTTGTCTACTTTAGTTTTCTGAAGGTTTCACTCCTACCGCCTGTGAACTCTAATATTTTTGTTAGTAAGTACTACAAAGTTTGAAGTACAAATAAAAAAAAAACATTTTTTTAATAATTCACGTACAACAGAATCACCAACGTTTACATTAATTAATGTGTAGGTTGGTGTTGCTTTTTTGCAACTAAATTAGTGATATTCAGGTTGATGTTACTACTAAGCTGTAATCTCAAATCGGATTACACTTGCAATATGTTTTATTATTATTTTTCGGGCTAACTTGACCGGACTATCTGCCCCCTCCCTTATCTCTTCCCTCGCGGCTACCTACAAACTGCGAATATGTACGATCAGCTGTTTAACCGTGGAACGACCAAATATTTTATTTTTTAAACTGAATTAAATGATGGGCAATTTCAAAATAATGCTTCAAATCCGGATTTCTTTGTTTGTTTTTCTTTTAAATAGTTTTTATTAGTTAGGTACTTTGATCATCAGTAATAATTTACAAGAATTTGACCAAAAAAAAATCAACTTCTGACTCGATTTACTCGAAAACGAAAGCTCAAATCAAAAAAAGTTATACCACAAAATCAAAAACCTGAAATTCTCGCCAAAATAAAGTTTTACATACCGACCAGAAATACGAGGCAAAGTGCTACCTTCTTCTGTGACAATTTTAAAACAAACTATGAGGCTCTTACACCTGTACATAGATTACATCATTTTGGCAATAAATTTGGGAATATTGTAGACATGTTTAAAGATTCCGTATTATGTAGTTATAAAACGAAGTCTTTATAATTACTTTACTGAAATGTATGATTTTAATTTTAATTCATTTTATTTTTTACTATTGATTTAATCATTTTATATTGTGTACTACGTACCTGCCTAACTGTTATTACCTATCTTTATAAAAGCCCACTAGGGCGTAAATAAATAAATCAGTGAATCCAGCGAAAGGGCTAAAAACATCATCATTTGTAATTTATATATATATCCTAAAAGTATTGAACTAACTGCGGCTTTCAAACCAATTGATGACAAAAATAAGGTTACTGTTTTCATCTCTGCCCTCGATGATACTGCAAGTCATGTTATGCTAAATGGGAAACCAAGTGATGAAAAACCGAGGTCATTCAAAGTAGAATTCAACAACCCCATAACTACATGTACCAGAACATTTAAAAAAATATTATTTTATAAAAGAAAGACAAACATTCCCGGTAGTGTCCGACTGAAACTAGTTTTTACGGCCGAAACCGGAACCGAAACTGAATTTCGGCTTCGGTCTCAGATTCGACAGAAACCGAAACTTCCACATAAGGTCATGTTTTCGTGGGAAAAAAAAATAGTCCATCTTAATCAGTCAGTCTTTATTTTTAAATCATATATTAACCATTCAGTCTCTGATATTTGAACTAATAATAAACACAACATAATTATCACTCTTTATTTCAAAATGATTATTTGTGCTTTTTGAAATAAGGAGTTTATTTGAAATAAATATACCCAATAAATATACTAGGTATATTTATTTCAAATCAACTCCTTTGTAAATAATATTAAAAAAAGAAATTGTAGTTATTACCTATTGAAGTTATCCTATTACCTATAATGACATAAAATAAAAGGTACAAAACAAAATTACTTTTTTTTACCTAATTTGTACACTAAACAAAAAATACTCTTTCATCTTAAAAACAAAATAATTTCTTCTAAACTTTGGACATTTTATATGGCACTCTTTCTAATGAACTACAATAAAACCAAAATTAAACAGTACCTACCTACTAAATACAACTACTAAATATTTTTAATGCAAATAATACTTAATGTATGAAAATAAAAAATGTCCTGTCAAACTAAAAAATCTGTGAAAAGCTTTATTGAGCTACAACTAAATGATTTTAATGGACTAATAATTATCAGTGTTCATAATTAAACAATCTATAACACAAACAAGTGAAACAAGTCCTGACACGACTATGAGCGCGGTTGCAGCAAAATGACATTTCGTCGCTCTTAGCTCAGTGCAACCTACATGTCGGATCGCAGCACGAAACTCCCGAATTCAGTTTCAGTTTCGGCCATAGTTTCGGCAGGATGGCAGCCGAAACCGAAACTAAGCCGAAACCCGTTTTTTTTCCGAAACTAGGCCGAAACCGAAACCGAAAGTTTGGACGGACACTAATTCCCGGGTTACGAATAACCCAACAATGTTTGAAAATCTCCTACTACCACCACAGTAAGCGGAAAATGATGCCTGTGTCGTGATGGAGGACTTACCCAGCTGAGGAATCGAATACGCGACTTCCGGGTGGGACCCGAACGCGATGCCCACTCAGCCACTGACCGGTCAGTACTAAGTAAATGTCATCTCTAAAAAACACAACACAAGGACGTACCCCGATGCTACACTTTTTCAATAAAAACATCTTAAAAACTTAAGAGAAGAACTGGAAAAACAGAAATCAAATGGCAAAAACAATATAAAATATATAAAATGTAAAATACATAAACGGAAACCCTGAATTTGTGTAAGCTCAAGATATACTACCAAAATGCTCGGGAACTACGCACAAAAGTAAATGAACAACAATCTACCTTATCTTTACACCATTATGATATACTAGCTGGTTCCCGGCATGTGTTACAATGCCATATTCAAAGAAATACATTTTTTCTTCCTGAATCACCTTTCCCGTGCGTCCCCGTTCCCCCCCCTGTCCCCTTCCTAGCTAGCTTTATAAATTATGGGCTATATGTTATTCTGATGTAAGAGCTATATTATTATAAAATTTCATTAAAATCCATTCAGTAGTTTTTGCGTGAAAGAGTAAAAAACACACATACATCCATATAATCTTTCGCATTTATAATATTAGTAAGATATGTGCTTGACGGAAACTTGGCTCGAGTCGAAAATAAAATCAACAAAACTCGAACATAACCACAAAATTTTTCGCTACAATGAAAACTAATCCAATTCCAAAACAAGGGGCAGCACAGTAATAATTGCAATAAAAAAAGAAATTTACACCAAGGAAACTCAAAAAAAAAAAAAAACACACACACACTCAAACAACTATTTGTACAAATTGATACCACTAGAAAAAAACCACCAATATCAACTGATGTCATAAACCATTGAATCCGTAGCAAAGTTGTTGACAATCTCTCTACAAATAACCCAACTAAAATTATATACCTAAAATTATTATTCTTGGGGATTATAACCTCCTTAACCTAAAATTAAAATCAAGTGATTATGGATTTATTATAAATAAAATTGAAAATGGTTGTGCATGTGAGATTTTAGATATGACAAATTTTTTAAAAACCTTACTTTATATAAAACACAAAGGATCGTTTACTAGATCTAGCTATATCAAATTATCCTAAATTGCTGTCCTACTTTGAGAAATGTAATGATGCTCTCTTACCTGTTCGTAACCATCAATCCCCCTCTTTATATTAAGTTAAATGTAAGTGACGTCAAACCATGAAGGAATTCTCAACTACAAACGAGCAGACTTTGAATCTGTAAATTATCATCTTTTTCATGTGGATTGGTATTTTTTATCCATCGTGAATACTGACAATTTTTTTGGATGACTTATTCAATATTGACCAGCATCATCAAATCATATGTTGCACTATATACTCCTAGAAACATACATATCCAACATACTTCTCATCAGAACTAATACCCTCACTAAAACAAAACAAAAAAATTCACAGAAACTTTATCGAAAATTGACTATACAAATTTCAGTGAAACTAGAAAAAATGCAAAGATCTCTCTAAAATCTGTTACAAAACATATATAAATTCTATCGAGAACACAGTCTTAAAATCGAACAATCTCTGGAAATTCCTTAAAACAATAACAATAAACAACCACAGCACAGACTATCTAAATTCCTTAAAACCGTAATAATAAACAATGACACCACAGACTGCACACCAGAAATGCATATGAACGACATATATGCCAACAGGTAAGATATTGTAAATCTTTTCGCAGATTTCTTTAAAAATATTTACGAAGATGAAACACAGAAGAAAAAATTCCTTCATTCACCAAAAAACGACAAATTCAGCAGACTGTCACATCACAGAAGAATCTTGCAAAAAGAAACTATATTCCAAACCATTCTCTTTCACCGTCTACTATCTTCTGGATATTTTCGTGTCTAATGGTATCTGTCCAGTTATTTTTTTTATTATTATTATTTTTTTTGTGCATTACAGATTAATATAATCCTATTACAATACACATAGAATATTAGATTGGATTATGTACATGTAGGTACATTGTACATACAACATAAATACATTATTGTGTATCACATCATCTGATTGCATAAATAAAATTACAATAATACATATTTTAGAGCTCTTGCCTAAAATTACTCTTGAAACGTTCAAGACTAATGTTGAAAATGTCAAGGGACCTAGATAGATCATTTAGCAGTACCATACCTCTTGTCATGCTGTGCTGGGCCAGAACATCTGTTCTGCCATGTGGGATACAGAGATATTATCCCAATATTAAAAAAGGTGACTGACATTTCAAACTATTTCCGACCGATACGCATACTTTATTTTATTTTTATTTAATAGAGAAAATCAACAGATATTTTACACTTTATAACACAATTGTTGGTAAAATGTTATTTATTTAAAGTAAGTTCACAGATCACATATAGTAAAAATAGTCACAATGTATCAATTCACAATAATAATAATTAACTGAGCAAGGGATCGGAGGGAACCTTGCTGTTTAGTCTTTGGGAACAACAAAACTGACTGTGGTTCTGCTTAGAGGGTCGTACCATAGGACGAAGCACAACTAAGGCAGCAGTCGGGGTCTGGTTGGTGCTTTACTTATGGTAGTAGAATACTCCTTAGAGGGTCGTGCCAAAGGACGAAGCGCAACTAAGAGAGCGTACTAGCCAAGAGCGAGCTACAGACGAACTGGTTTAATTTAGGGCTCGCAGCTCTTTATATAGGCCATTCCTTGTTGCGGGGCGTGGTTTATGTAGCGACTCGAGAGTAGGAAATGCGCAGAAGGCGTCTGCGCAGCCTGGTTCGCCTAGTTTTGGGTGAGCAGGATGGCGCTGTACGGGGGAAAGAGATGGTGTAGTGGCAAGCGTAAAAACGGCGCGCTACATCCTCCCCCTCTGGATCGAGGAACGTCCCGTCGAAGATCCAGATCTGTAGTAGCGTGGCGGCTACTTATTCTTCTTTGGTCGACCTCGTTTGCGCAGAGGAATAACCGGAGCGGGCAGCGGTGTCAAGTGCCCGTGGTATGGAGTCAGTGCTGAGGTGTGGTAGGTGCCTAGCGAGACATCTGGTGCTTCCATTGAAGCTACCTCTTAGCTCATTGGTCCATGTTGCTTCAGGATCAGGTAGGGGCCATCGTGTCGTGGTCCTAATTTTGCGCTGAAGCCTCTTGCGGCTTTGCTAAGAGCGTGGGAATGGACAAAGACGTGATCCCCGGGCTGGTAATGGGGGTCTTCTCGCCTCTTGTTATCCACCTAATTCTTTTGTTTGTCTTGTTTCTCAGCATTGTGGGTCCTGACAAGACGTAGGGTATCGGCTAGTTGTAGCAGATGCGGCGTTATCTCGGGGATGAAGTTTTCCGATAAGATAATGCTTCTCAAGTCTCTTCCGACGTCATCGGCTGACCTTAGCTCACGTCCAAATGTGAGATAGGCAGCAGAGTATCCGGTGCTTTGGCAGAACGCGGTATTCATGGCGAAGCGTATTGATGGTAGGCTTTCGGCCCATTTTCGGTGTTCTGTGCCAACCAGGATGGCTAGTTGTGGTTTGAGGTCTCGATTTTTCCTCTCGACAGGATTGGCCTCTGGGTGGTAGGCTGGTGTGAAGGTGTGCTTGATGTCCAGGCAGTAAGCCATCTGCTGCATCACGGCACTCACGAACTGGGTACCGTTGTCGCTTATCAGTCGGCGTGGGGTCCCATAGCGTAGGCATACTTCATCAATCAGGACGCGGGCGCAGGTCTCGGCAGTCGCGTCTTTGAGGGGAAATAGCTCTATCCAGCGTGTGGCCACGTCTTCAATGATGAAGATCCAATTCTTCCCATCCTCGGAAGTTGGGAGTGGTCCGAAGAGGTCGAAGGCTACTGTTTCAAACCTCTGGTTCATTACTGAAGTCTGTAGGAGGCCGGCGGGATTTAGGTTTGATGGCTTGTACCTCTGGCACTCCAGACAGTTCTTGACGTATTTCTGTATGTAGGTCCGCATATTCTTCCAAAAGTATCGTCTGGCAATTCGTCGAATCGTGCGTTCTACTCCGTAATGCCCAGCGGTAGGGGCATCGTGATAGGCCATGAGTATTTGGTGTTGCTCATGCTCGGGGACGACTAGTTGAGCGTCCTCTTCTTCGATATCGGGTGCATATCGGTACAATACACCGTTTTGCATCAGGTAGCCCTTAGTTGTCCAGTAACTAAGGTCTTCGTTTGGATTGTTGGCTTCAAAATACTCGATAATTTTCTTCAATACAGTGTCTTTCAATTGTTCTCTGTGGATGTCAGCCGCGTTGCGTACTGGAACGTCGAGGGTTATCGTGCATAGTGCGCAAATAGAGGGTGGGTCTTCCAGTAATGGTGGCCGTGATAGTGTGTCCGCCACCAGGTTTGAGCGTCCAGGTGTGTACTGGATTTTCAGGTTGTAGGGTTGAAGCTGCAGGGCCCATCTTGCAAGGGGACCTGTGGGAGACTTTAACGTCATTAACCACTTTAAAGCTTGGTGGTCGGTAACCACGGTGATTGCTGTCCCTTCAATGTATCCTCGGAACTTTGCGATTGCCCATACGACTGCTAGGGCTTCTCGTTCTGTGGTAGAATAGTTCCTCTCCGCTGGTAGTAGCAGGCGGCTCGCGTATTCTACCGGGTGTTCTTCTAGTCCCTCCCCCTGGACCAAAACTGCTCCTATTGCGTAGCTGCTTGCGTCCGATTTTATGATGAATTCCTTGCTTCCATCGGTTTGTCGTAGTATGGGGGCGCTAGTGAGTAGTGCTTTCAGGGTGTCGAAAGCATTCTGCTGTGGGGATTTCCATTCCCAGGTGGCGTCTTTCTTTATCAAGTCGCTGAGTGGCTTGGCGGTTTTAGCGAACTCGGGTACAAATCGCCTATACCAGGAGCATGTCTGAAGAAATGTCTGTAGCTGTTTGACATTGTTTGGCTCCTTCATTTTAGAGATCGCCTCTATCTTCTCCGGATTGGTGCTGATTCCTCCGGGGGTTATTACGCGTCCTAGATATTTTATGCTTGGACAGCAGAAGTAAAAAACTCGATTTGCAGTGAGATTAAATTCTCGTAGTTTGGTGAACACTTGTTGTAGGTCGGCGAGGTGTTTATCGAAGGTGGGCGAAAGTATGATTATATCGTCCAGGTATGCTAGGATATTGACTTCATCTAGCTCGATCTTAAGTCGGTCAATCATGCGCTGGAACGTCCCGGGCGCATTGCGAAGTCCAAATGGCATCTTCAAGAAGCGGTAGAGTCCGAATGGGGTTATAAAGGCCGTCTTGTCACGGTCTTTCTCCAGTATCTTGATCTGCCAGTAGCCAGATCGTAGGTCTACTGTAGACATAAAGTTTGACTGCTTTGCTGAGTGTAGCAGGTCATCCATTCTGGGCAGGGGGTACACGTCTGGTACCGTTATTGCATTGAGGAGGCGAAAATCAATGCAGATGCGCTTGTTTCCGTCTTTTTTGGGCACCATAACCACAGGTGCGGCCCACGGTGAATCTGCTTCTTCTATAATACCTTGGATTAACATACTGTTAATCTCGGCGCGGAGTTCTGCTTGGCGGGCTGGCGAGAGCCTGTAAGGGGCTACTGAAATCGGCGGGTGTTGTCCGGTCTCGATTCGGTGCTCAATTTTTGTCGTAGATGACAGGGTGGCCGAGAAGACAGCGGCGTTGTCACACAGCAGGTGGTCCAGTTGGTCCCTCTGGGTAGGTATAAGGTGGGTGGCTTCATCTGGTCGGAGGCTTAGTATTTCGGCATCCAAGGTACAGAACTCCACTTCATTTCTGGGTTTTCTTGGGGAGTCATCGAAGAGCCGATAAGAGCGTATCATTACCTCCCTTAGGGCGTCTTCCTCCATCGCGTCCTCAGGAAACAGCTCATTCAGGGCTATCATCTTAGCCCAAATGTCAGTGCGAGGCGGTGTCTGTGAGATAGGACTCATGAACGGTGGCACGTAGATCTCACATTCATTGTCCTGTACTGGTGGGGCGGGCAGGCGAACCTTAGGGAGTTTATGTGCTCTCACTTCTCCTATCTCACCAGTCTTTTGCCGTTGTCGGATACCTCGGTTTGGTGGTATGACGTCATCTTCCATGTGCAGCATATACCGTACTTCGGGGCTGTCAGTGAATGCCCATGCGCGCTGGGGAATGTTTATATCGATCCCCGCGTCTTCGATAAAATCGACGCCTAGGAGTGTACGATTCTCTTGTCCTCCTGGGAGCACGATAAAACTGGTGGGTATCTTCCGGCCTCTTAGTGTCAAGGTGGCGGCTATTGTCTCGACCTCCTGACGTTTAGGGACTCCATCCGCCAATACGATATCCATGATGGTTTGCTGGGTTTTGAAATTTTGAGCGATTAGCCGCCGGTGTAGCTCAGCTGACGCTACGCTCAATTTTGCTCCGGTGTCTACGTGAGCAGTGCCCAGGAAGTTTCCAATCCCGATGTGTAGTATAGGTCTCGCTCGGGGAAGGCCTACTTCATGTATCGAGCAAAAATCGGCTCATGGGTGAGGGGTGTCTATTCTCCCTTGGCTGCACTGCGGGCACTTGCTCCTTACAACGCCTGGTTTACCGCAACCGTAGCATGCGAACTTCGCATCACTGGGTGTCTCCAGCTTCTTGACTGGAGGAGTGTGCTTTACGTACGCTCCTGTATCGTAGCGGGAACGGCACTCCTCGGAACGGTGCCCAAATCTGCGGCAGTTAGTGCAGCGTAGGCGACCGTCTGTTCTGTTTTCCATCGCGCGTAGTGGGACGGTCTTCGTGCTCTCGTACAGGCTTTCTTCCGCTGCACGGGCTTTTTGCAGTAGTTCAGCGAAGGTATTGATCGCTTCGCGCGGCACTCTGTCTCGTATCCGGATATTCAGTTGTCCGAATACTAGGTCTATCTGGACCTTCTCTGGATGGCTGGGCGGTGGTAACTCCGCGAGTAACTCCCGCTGCTTAGCAATGAACACATTGGTTGATGTTAATGCGTCTTGCTTGCATAAAAATATTTCTGTGTACACTTTGTACGCTGGCTTCTTAGGGGCGAAAGCATGCCTGAGGAGGTTCGTTGCGCTCTCCCAGTCTCGTACTTCTCCTTTTATGCCGAGCCACCAAGCGGCGGCGTCTTTCGTAAGCAGCAGTGGTAATCCTTCCAGAGCGCTTGCGTCTTCGAAGTTCTCGGCGCACTTGAAGATGGATGCGGCGGCAATAAAACTCTCGACCGCACTCCTGTCTCTGGTACCATCGAAGCGTGCCGTACAGGTGGTGAATGTACCCGTACGTGTTGGTTCCGACTGCATCCGCTTCATGGAGTTCATTAGTTCCGCGAACTGCTCCTGCGTGAAGCAGATGCCAGCACTTTCCCTGGCCTGCATTGTGAAACGAGGGCTTCGACGTGGTAGCGACGAAATTTTGTAGATGCACTGGTTTTAATTTCTACTTTATGTATCTGGCCACTAAGTTGGGCGCCAGTTTAATAACACAATTGTTGGTAAAATGTTATTTATTTAAAGTAAGTTCACAGATCACATATAGTAAAAATAGTCACAATGTATCAATTCACAATAATAATAATTAACTGAGCAAGGGATCGGAGGGAACCTTGCTGTTTAGTCTTTGGGAACAACAAAACTGACTGTGGTTCTGCTTAGAGGGTCGTACCATAGGACGAAGCGCAACTAAGGCAGCAGTCGGGGTCTGGCTGGTGCTTTACTTATGGTAGTAGAATACTCCTTAGAGGGTCGTGCCAAAGGACGAAGCGCAACTAAGAGAGCGTACTAGCCAAGAGCGAGCTACAGACGAACTGGTTTAATTTAGGGCTCGCAGCTCTTTATATAGGCCATTCCTTGTTGCGGGGCGTGGTTTATGTAGCGACTCGAGAGTAGGAAATGCGCAGAAGGCGTCTGCGCAGCCTGGTTCGCCTAGTTTTGGGTGAGCAGGATGGCGCTGTACGGGGGAAAGAGATGGTGTAGTGGCAAGCGTAAAAACGGCGCGCTACAACTTATAATACAATCTGAATTACCCAAAATCTTTGAATCTCTAGTTCTGGATGAAATATATCCTTCACTAATAGAGTTAATAAATTACGAATAACATGGCTTCATTATAGGTAGATAAACTACAACATATTTATTACTCTTTAATAATTATGTATATTGAAGTCTTTTTCCAAAAATAAACAAGTTGACTGTATATATACTGATTTCTTGAAGGCTTTTGATAAAGTATCTCAAAAAGTGCTGATCCGAAAACTTCATGCTCTGGAAATCAGAAAGTTAAATAGTTACTTATCTGGAAGAACCTTATTTGTGAAAATTAAATCATACATATCAAAACTATTTTCCGCCACCAGTGGCTTACCGCAAGGTAGTTATATGGGCCCGGTTTTATTTCTTGTTTTATAAATTACATTGTCAACTGCTTTAAAGATGTCAATGTTTTGCTATTCGCCGACGATATTAAATTATATAAAGAAATAACCCTCTTAAACCGCTGTCAAGGTCTTTAATCTAATAATCTAGACAAGCTAAATAACTGATGCTAACAAAACAATTTATATTTAAACGTAGAAAAATGCAAAATTTTGACCTGTAAAAATGCAAAATTTTAACAGTATTCCCTGTTTTTCGATTATTCAATATACGAAATCTCTACATCTCTATCTTTACATCTTTATTATATTATATTTATACATAATATAAATTAAAGTCCTCTGCCATGTTCGCGATAAACTCAAAAACTAGAGAATGGATTTTTATAGATAGAGTGATTCATGAGGAAGGTTTAGGTATATAATTTGTCAAGGTCTTGTGTAAATTGATTGAAATATATAATGGCAAGCGGGCGGTGTGGATTTGAGTTGCAGCACAGCAACGCATGGCCGGGTCAGCTAGTAAATTTATAAAAAGTAACAGAATGGCGAGATCTTAGCATAAGAAACTAGATTTAATGGCCCACATTCATCAATTTGTGAATAAAGGTATGAAAACATTAGGATTTCTACTAAGAACAATTGAAAACTTTGAATCGTTACAAATATTTAAACTGTTGTACTTATCCCTAGTCAGAAGCATAAAAGAACATAACCCCGTAGTTTGGTCACCCTACTCCAAAATTCGTATTTATAATGTAGAAAGAATTCAAAGAAAAATTTTAAACTTCGTAAATTTTAAACTTAACACCACTTTAGAGCGCATAAATTAGCTCTTCAAATATTTCAACTTTAGAAAGCAGTCAAAAATTAAAAGATCTAATCCTTCTATTAAAATTGTTGAACTCTAAATTCGACTTTTAGGAAGTCTTGCATTTAATAAATCTACATGTATCTATGTGAACACTAGAAAGACATTAACATTTTACGTACATCTCATTCCAACTGTAGTTTGCATTCCCCAATAAAATGTTTAGTCTTGGTAACAAATATTTAAATATGGATGTATTTGCCTATAATTTGAACTTGGCAAACTTCAAATGCCGTGTGTGTGAATTATTTCTAACCAGTTTATAAACAACAACAATTAATAAATAACAATAATTAACAACAATTTTGTAAGTTTTTATTTTTATTATCTTTGATTTGGAGCATATTGACAGATTTTCTTTTTTTATGTTACTTATTTTTTTATGTTGTCAACCTACATTTTGTTAGCTGTACGCACCAGATTTAAATGTCCGGGTTTAATTTTCCCCACAGGAAAAACTAAACCCTTTCACACACTTCCCAAATGATCATCTGGTCAATCCACGTTATGCAATTGCACTATATGTATTATAATTACAAAACAATACAAGAACAACATGTCAACCTACCAGAGACCAGATGGGAAAATAATTCACCGACTCCAGATATTTTCATATCAGAGGGTTCGGCTCTGTGGAATTCCTAATTGAACCTATAAATCCTACTGATCCCTCAATATAAATATTTAAAAAATCTTTTGTAATCCTACATGTATTTAAAATTACCGATTTTTGCATTTTTAACCGATTTTTGCATTTTTATTTTTATATTTTTTATCGTCTAATATTATTTTTGGTAAAATTAAATTATTTAATTCAGAAATTAATTTAGATAATTTTTTTGACGTATGCAATTTTGGTAATTTTGATCTAACTGTGGGCTCTATATCTATATATCTATTTATATTATTATGAAGCAAGTTAGCTAATTCTATTACATTATCATCTAGTAAGTTTAAATTTGCAATGTTGATTTCCCTAAGATTATGAATAGCGTCTAAGTTATTTGAATCTACTGTAATATCATTGGATTCTTCTACTAGAATATTATCTAAACTGTCTTCATTCAATGCATCTAATATAACATTACTACTCGTATTAATTTGTTCTAAATTATTCTCCAATTGCAATCTATCTCCTATTTCCTTTTTTTATCTGATTTAATGTTACTACAGGGATTAAATTATTTTTGAAAATTGCCCTTGTTTGGTCAGCTAATCTTTGTTCGTTTACTTGGGCAACCGGATAATTTTGTGAGAAAAGTAAATGTAATTTTTTCCTATACAATAACATATCTGTTTCTAGTTTAGTCACATAAAAATATGAACGAACGATGAACATATTGACATCGTTCGTCCATTTCATTCGCTGCCTAGGAATACCTGCTTTTGTTTTTTATGTTATTACATTATGTTTTCATTGTAAATTTTCTTAAAAGATGTACATACATACCTACTGCGTTGCTTGTAAAAGGTTTTTGAGTGTTTAAAATAAAATTAATTTCAATTTCATAACTTAACATATAATGCAGTGATTCAATAGAATCCTGGTCGTGTGCATTTACCCGTGTGTATCATTTTTTTTTTATTATTCCAACTGTATCGTTTCCCTTTCAATGATTTTCTATTGAAGAAAATTGTGTAAAAGTTTCTATTTTCTTTTCTAGGTGCCTCCAAACCACCACCGAACTCTTCTTAATAATCGCCTAGTTATTATTTAGTCAAATTTAATAAAATACATAATATAAATATTCACTTATAGTCTGTAACAATATCTATTACCGATAGAGTGTGTACGTAATTAAGTCAACAATTTTTTTTTTATGTTGGTAAATTTTTCAGTGCAATCTGTAGTGAATTTATTGTGTAGTGCAATTGCGTGGTGCAATTAGATAGTGCAACAGAAAGTCAGCCATCGACGCAGTGCAAGATTTAAGGTAGGAAGAATACATTTTTTCCACTCTTATTAACAATACACTCTGTCTTTTATTTTAAATGTATTTGTTCTGTCGGGGAGTCGATGGAAATTTTGCTTCTCTAAATTCGGATAAGTTGTTGGCTGAAGGACGGGAAGGAAAGGAGATGGGGGAAGAAGAAAGTTGGGAAGTTCCTGGCTATGCAAAACTGGTCGCTAAATATAGCTAAAGGCATCTCATGTATGGTTGTCTCTAACCGGCGAGAGTACTTCCCATTTTGTAACGAGGTGAAAATATACAATGTTAAATTAATAATATCCATGACTAAAACTGTAAAGCCATTGAAGAAGAACATTATATTAAGAAATGTCAATGAAATATGAAACAGAAAGACACAGGAAATGAAAAGGTAAGGGCGGGTACAGATTGCTGTAACGTAACATGCAATGTAAGATGAAAGGAACATTTCATAAGTGTGGACGCAGCGCGCGCACGAACCGAGCATGTACCTACTCGCATCTGTTTCCGGCATGCGCGCAGTGAACATAGCTCAGTCTGCCGAGAACAAGTCCTCCAGTCCTCCATTCTTAGGAGCAAATTAACGATACTCGGCCGAATCTCTTTGACCCTTACGTCGTTATGGTCAAATTATGTCTGTCTCATATGAGCAGCACGTTTAGAAGGTCTACCCATATTCAGACAAATTAGTTAGAGTACTTCAGATTCACTAAAAATCAAAAAATAAACGAAAATTTTAACAAAACAAAAAACGACTTCAATAAATGCACAAAAAGTAAAAAAATAATTTCGTATTCTTCTACAACTTCATAATCAACTTACTTTTTCTACTCATCGACATGTAGGTACGATTGTTATTTTTGGAGTCGGTGTCAGCAAAGGTACCCGGCCCGGCGTGTTCACTTAACAGCTCCCCTCACACCGCGGCCCCGCTCTCGCCTCTCGCCTCTCGCCTCGTCAAGTCGCTCGTGCGACACAAGCACAACTCACCTATAACTATGTATGTAGTTACAAACCTACCTTGGCTGACACCGACTCCAAAAATAACAATCGTACCTACATGTCGATGAAAAAATGAAAAAGTAAGTTGATTATGAAGTTGTAGAAGAATACGAAATTATTTTTTTACTTTTTTTTTACATTTATTGAAGTCGTTTTTTTGTTTTGTTAAAATTTTTGTCAATAAATGCAAATTCACTTTGTGGCATCATTTAATTAAATGAAAACAAATCAATTTGTATAACACCACTTATTTAATTAAAAATTATCAACATGTTTCGAAACCAATCTGGTTCGGTCATTTTTAACACACTCACTCTCAAATTTCAATTTAAGAATTACTAATAATATCTTCAATTAATTCCCACATTTTTAAGGCTGCCATCTTTATTATCTTCTTCAATGATTAAATATTTTATTGATGCGTATAAGCTTCAAACCATAAGGAGGTCAATAAACCAGTATCATTGCATACGCCCTCTGATTCCAACTGAAGAAGTCAATGTCCACTAATATGCTGATTTATAGAATACACTGGGTTGACGATCGACGGCTGCTTACCACCTAGATCAGTGGTTCCCGCCCTTTTTATAGACCAGGGACCACCATAACATTTATTTGTTCTCAAGGGTACAATAATAATAAACTGTTAATCGCATAATTAAATGTGTCTTTGCAATTACTGTCATTTTGCAATTCAATGTGCTCTTCTTGGACTTCTTCAGCTCCCTCTCCATCATCAATACCAAAAGGGTTACGAATCAGCTTTTGGATACCTTTCGATTCGGTTTTTGTAGTAAATGAATAAATGTTTCGTGGACCACATTTTAGATCTCGTGGACCACCAGCTGGGAACCACTGATCTAGATGGAGCAATTTCCCAAGACCGCTGACGAATCAACAGAGGGCGATGGAACTTGGTATAAATTCCATTTTGCTGTTATAATCTTGAAGTTCAATAGACCTCATTCCCATCAGCTACAGAGTGGGACAATGTATTTATAGTATTTAATATGTGATTTTAAATGATTTTATTCAGTCGATAAAAACACTTTGTTATTTCTCTATGCTTTGGAAAGCTGGTACAGTAGCCAGCTGACTACTGACGTTAGCATAGTTCTTCATCAAAGAATGGATCCACGACCATGGTCTGACTCCTACAACTATACGAGTATAGCTTTATTCCTTGATTCTCTAAAATTGAGGGTGCTATAGTTTTATTAGCTCCAGACAGTACGATACTCCTGCATAGTAATCTCATTGAATAGCAAAGGATAAAATTGCTGTGTTTTTACAAAACCATGTGCAAAGTTTTGTTGTAATATCATTTTTTCAATTCCACTCATCTATCCGCAAATTTTTATAATATGCTTTCCTTACATAGATTTGATATGAAACTTGAAAATGTCACGGCAAGATAGGTTTGTTGAAATCTTCAAACGTGATTTAATCAATTCTCCCTTTTTTGTGTTGCATTGATTTGTCATCAGATGGCAGAAAAGACCATGAAGAATTAATGCAGATTGGATAGGTCTTTATTCAGTAACGCAAGGCAAACTGCTGCTTTATTATTTTTTTAATGGTTTCTGCAGGTGATGCCATATTATTATTATTAGATCTTTGAAATTATTTCCCACAGCTCTAGTCGAAAATATCAACAACAAAAAAGGATTCATGTATTTTTCCAGTTTAAGTGGCTTGTGTGAACTGGTAGAGTACAACCAAATAGCTAGTGATGGCTCCGCCAATCTGAAAAAATTGAAAGATTACAATTTATAACCATCAATAAAATTGAAAAGATGTGCGGGTTCAAGAGGGTTAAAGAGTCCGACCATTACGGTCCTGGTAAAGTTGCCAAAGACCACCGTGCAATAAAAATTACAAATATTTACACATTTAGAACACAATTGGACATCAGCCCAGCGATTCTATATCTTTTGTGGGATCGTTATTGAGATAACGGACGTGATCTTGTGTTAGATTTGTGTGATTTATTTGCTTTTTCTATGTACAATGTATATATAAATAAAAAATAATGCTTACTTGCAGGAATTCGTGTTTAAAATATGTGACAGTAAATATGTAAAAAATCACACAAATCTGACAGCAGATCACGTTAGGAGGTCCGTTATCTTGATAACGATCCCACAAAAGATATAGAATCGCTTGGAAGACTGGTTTTCTTGGTGTTGGTTTATCATTTTTTTACAAAATATTCAGAATGTATCAGTACCAGCAAAAAAGATACAGGAAAATTATTCCTCGTCACACTTTTGTTGAAACAAACTTCTGTCGCAAAGGTAAATGTACATTTTAATGATGTGGTGGTCTTTAGAAAAATAACTGTTGTTTTCAACTTTTACATTGATTAGTCCAATTTCATAATCATACATAAATATTAAACATTTTTAATGCACTTACTGAAAGTAAGATTGAGTAATCGAAATCAATCATTCCGCAGGCCGATATAATCACTTTTTGATGAAACAGTTGCAAAGAATATACCCTCAACTGAAACAGCAAATTTAGTAATTGAAACATAAATATCATAATTTAAGCGTTACATGAAAATAAAATAATTTTAAACTGTTAAACATTATTAATTAAACTCAGAAATAACATCTTCAAAGTATATATTTATACACACATATTTACTCCAATCAGCAGTACTGTTTTTGTTGTATATCCGGTGTACAAGAAGTCCTGTCAAACTAGACTGAAAAAATAAATTATAATCAATATTTACAATGAGTATATATGTTGTGCCGTTGGAACGAAGACACTACTCTAAAATTCTTTATTTTTGCTGATATTTCATGTCCACAGTTTATTTATTTTCGTCTTATTAATTTATTCTTTCACCACTTCTAAAATAAGCATTACAATCAATTAGCGGATTTACTTTGTTGCATAGCAGCCCGTCATCTTGCAATGGGCGGCTCACTAATGTACTATACTTGAAAGTAATGCGAACGGCCAATCAAGTAGCGAGCTACTTGCTACTCAACTAAACTACTCGACTAGTCTACAACATACAAAAACTTTATGCAAAAAATATTTTATTTAAAATTAAAAAAAACATATCAGAATACTCCACTGTCCAACATAGATACACAACCAGGGCAATAAACCAAAATATTCTAGCTACAGCCAGTTTGAAAACATCTTTTGGACAAAGAAATATGAAATTCAATGCGACAAAACTATACAACGCTCTACCAACTCAAACAAAAAAAATAACAGAAATAAATAAATTTAAAACAAAAGTAAAAATATGGTTGAGAGAACAAAGTGAAAATGAACTATCAAACATACTGAAGACCATGTAAAGACAACTGGATACTAAATACAAATGTGGAAAAACTACAGGCCGCCTCAGAACAGGAAACCCTAGTGAGGAGGACTGTGAAAAAAAAAAAAGTACTTTATAATACCTTAATATCAATACATTATGTACAAATTTTGCTATAGATACTAATAAAAAAAAAAAAAAATAAATAAAAAATGCAAACAAGCCATTAGTGTAAGAGATTAGCACTCAAAACGTAAATGTCTTACTATTTACTATACCTTTAAGTTATCACTACAGTGTGACATCTTACTACTATGTATTATGTATGTTATTATGTAAGTTAATATGGAATGTTACTATGTATGTTAATACGTATGTTACTATGTAAATACAGTAAAGTTAAGTTAACAATCGTCACTGATCACTTGCTACTAATCAAAGTGTAATTTCCTACATTGTTTTGTTTAAATTAGCTCCACACAGGAGGTCCCGAGGAAAATAATTCCCCTCAAGGCCTATGTCATCTTTGGGGATGCTGTGTGGAGGGTCTTTTTGGGAAAGGAAGGAGAGGAAGTTTTGGGAAGGAAAGGGGTTTTAGGGGTATATTTAATTCATATAGGGTTAAGTTAGCGCTACAGTGTGATATCTTACTTTGTATACACAGTAAAGTTAAATTAAAGCTTGTCATTGATTACTTGCTACTAATCAAAATGTAAATGTCTTACTATTTACTACATATAGTAACGCTACAGTGTGACATCTTACTACATATATACAGTAAAGTAAAGTTAACACTCATCACTGATCATTTGCCACTAATCAAAATGTAAATGTCTTACTATTTACTACATATAGAGTTCGTTAAGGTTAAAAGTCACGTACGTTATAATCTACACATTCACAGATGGCGCCAATAAAATTATATGAGGTTTTTAATACTTTTTGCATGTTACGCTATAAAATATTAAGGTAAATTAATTGTTTGCGCCCGTACATATTTAATACGAATATAAATAAATGGTTTTGTCCATAAACAAACCCAAATCTTCCAAGAAAAGCTGAAAAATTCAATTTTGTATCAGTGACCCAATCTAATATTGTATTTTTCAGCCTTTCTTGAAAGATTTGGGTTTGTTTATGGACAAAACTATTTATTTATATTCATATTAGATATGTACAGGCGCAAACAATTAATTCACCTCAATATTTTATAGCATAACGTGCAAAAAGTATTAAAAACCTAAAATAATTTTATTGGCGCCATCTGTGAATGCGTAGATTATAACGTACGTGACTTTTAACCTTCACGCTACAGTGTGACATCTTACTATATATCACTGATCATTTGCTACTAACCAAAGAGTAATCGGACTTTAGTAATTGGGCAGATATTCAAACATATCCGTAGAAACATAATGGTCTTAAATTTATGGTTGGTTTGAATTTTGGATCATTTGTAAAGTTAAAATAATTTAAATGGTGAACACACTTAGCTATAAAAGATCATTTGGCTTGGCCTATTTCAGCATAACGCTCAAAATTATAGCTAAGTCTGTCGGCCCCATTATTTGTAGGGGAGACTTTCAACTAAATTCAATATCAGCGATGACTTTCATCAAGCAGCTTCAGTGTTTTCTCAAAATCTAACCCAGACACTCTGTTCTTACTACTTATATACAAGGTGGTGCAAAATTAATCACCCTATCAGAAGATGTTATAATTTTTGCAAATGGTGTCGTACGTCAATCATATTTGACATTTGTGAACTAGACAGCTGCAGAATACAAACAGACAAGCAATGGAGCGCTATACTCCGCAAGAGCGTGGAATAATTGTGTCGATTTAAGCTTTAACGCTTTTAGCGATTTTGTGTCGAAAGTCATCATGAGCGACGAGGCGCATTTCCACTTAAACGGTTACGCCAATAAGCAAAATATTCATTTATGGGGCACTGAAATCCATTACGTCCACTCAAAGCCACTGTGTGGTGCGGCGTTAACGCGGGAGAAGTGATTGGGACGCCATTGGCATTACGGTCACTGTTACTGGCGAACGCTACAGGGCCGACTTCTTACTTCCGGAATGGAATGAGCGGGGCTTGGTAAACATGTGGTTTCAACAAGACGGTGCAACCATGCTCACAGCACGAGCTACAATGGATATTGTGAAGGAAGCATTTCCTGGTCGTGTAATCTCTCGCTTTGGCAATTTGGTATGGCCAGCAAGATCGCCCGATTTAACCATCCCAGACTTCTTTCTTTGGGGCTATTTGAAGTCGCGGGTTTATGCCAGCAAGCCTCAGACAATCGCAACCCTTAAGGAGAATATTCGACAGGAATGCGAACAGTTATCACCGGAAATCTTGCGGGAAAGTCATGGAAAATGCGATAAAACGGGCACAAATGTGTATCAACACTGGCGGCGGCCACTTGACGGATATCATCTTTTTCACTTAACAGAAAAAATTTTAAAAGTCCAAATAAAGATTTCTATTACTCAAAATAATATTTTTTTTATTTAGTAAAAAAGTTATTCAAAAGCAAAATTGGATGATTAATTTTGCGGCACCCCGTACATTGATATACAATATCATCTTCATTATTCAAGTACATAAAGATTTTTCTATGACAGTTTTGAACTTTTTTGATGGTTTTGAGAGAATCAATAATCATTAATTTAATATTAAATTTTCATATAAACCAGTGTCATCTCATTCAAACAAGAAGGCATTTATTATAAAAAAATTATATAATTTTTTTACATTAGCTCTACACAGGAGGCCCCGAGGAAAATAATTCCCCTCAGGGCCTACGTAAACTTTGGGGGTGGCATGTAGAGGGTCTTTTTTAAGGGGGGGAAGTTCTGGGAAGGAAAAAGGTATGAGGGGTGGGTAGGAATCTGGGGTTTGTTTTCCTGTTAAGTCACTAAACGTAGCGAACCTCTTGGGTGACATATAGCAGAGGTGTTGATTATCCAATAAATGGTTCCCGGGGCGATAAATAATAATAATAAATAATAATAAAATCTCTTGCTATTGAGTTTGAGTTTGAAGCATGAAGCAAATAAGAGGAAGGAAAGAATGTCGGAAGTCATCATTGTCTTTATACAGTTGTTACTTACTGATTCACAACATTATTTGGATTAAAAAATGTAAATGAAATTTTGAGCCTCCGGTGACTCTTTGGAAGTTTTTTTTTCAAAAATTTTTTCTTCAAAATCAAACAACAAAAAAATTCTTACATATATCGTCACTGGTCACCACCGAGTAAACAGCCAACCCCTGAACCCACTTCTAACTTTCCACAATTAATGGTCAGGAATTACTGCTTATAGTAAGTTTAGTTCGTCCCTTAAGGCTCTGCAACCGGGCCCGAAAAGAAGAAGATGAAGAGATACGAAATTACGAATGTTAGAGGAGAGCGCTAACATTTACATCGACAAAATCGATGCGAAAATTGCGAAAATGATAAAACACAACTCGTTTAAAATAGAGCAAAAATCTCGCGGGCATTATCTTAAACAGCATTTAAAGAAACACTGTGATTTTTTTCATACATATAACTTGTAAAATAACTGAAACAAACGTGTTAATAATAATTTTTGGAGCATACTATGCGATTTTTTTCTATCGAGGGAATTTTATATAATTTGCGTTTCGGCGCGGGCAAAGTCTAGATATTATCTTCAAGAATAACATATATTTTTTTAAGAGCTTTAAAACTTACCGTGTTTAAGGGAAATATGTAATAAATCGGTATAAATCCGGGTTGCGGGCCCTTAACATGCTGTAACACCCTGGAAATCTATAGACACTCGGCATATTTCAATCACCTGCTATAATCAATATGTATTTATTACCTCTTGTGTGATTACGTGAGCCGCTCTTATAATGTAGAAATTCAATCCATTATAATATAACATAGTGACAATTATTTTAGTTGCCGACCAAACGGTGTCCGTACCGGGCAAAAGGAGATACAATCTGGAGACTATGCCGACAAAGATATTGGTTAGAATTAATAACAACACTAACGAGTAAATATTATTGAATATCTTAGCCGCACTTTGCAAGTCGTTGTGTATGGAGCACAGATTGTGAATGCTATGAACGATATCGCCACGGTTAATGCAAAAGCTCTTTTCGTGTTGATTCACAGTAATCTCACTATGAATCTTAGTATTTGCCAGTTGGATTCTGTCAACCTTTATGAACCCTCTTAGCGTGCTATTGATCAGATAATATCGATGGCTTATGTTGATGAGGCCGATCCAGATTTGCATTATCAGCGACAGATACACGTAAGCGTGAAGTTCAACGATGAAATCCCAGAAGTACGTGCTGACGGGTTGTAGGCCGTACTCCAACAAAGAGCCAATATTTTTTGTTATAAATATCGAGGAGATGCACAACAAGTTTACGAATAAACTGATGTAAGTATTTTTTCTCAATTTCTTGTGATCAATCAGAATATGATTTTCTTTGAATCTTTCATCAATTTGAAGCATGGACGTGAAAAATTCTTCGAATTTATTGCGGTGGAACAAAATAGCGAGTCCGCTTAACAGATCGACTATTATGGGAAAGTATAACTTCACTCCGTAAATTATCAAGTCAAATTCTCGCGATGTCTCCACTGGATCATCTAAACCCGAGTGAGCCTTGGGGTTTAAATAAAGAAATGCACTGATCATAATAATACTAAATAACACATCTTTCCAGAATACTTTGAAAGAAGTGATGCCATTCTTTTTGCTAATGGTGTATGGAGCTAGGCCAACTAATTTGGACATTCTGTAAAGAGGCAGAATGCTGTCCACTATATCCGAATCAGATTTTGCACTCATTTCTTGCTGAACTATAAATATGTATTTGATTTAGGTTTACGAACTGTGCACAAGCTATCCTGGCAAGCTGTGAACAGCCACTGCGGAATAAGCACTATTTTTCTTTAATCAATTTATTTTTCTTTCTATTAAGTTATTATGTTATTGCGTTATTTCATTAATATCAACTCATGAATCATTAATCATTTTCATTACTGGTTTATTTATAAGTAAATCAATATTGGTAATTGACAACTTGTCTGACTGTGTAATCTATTTAATACTTTAATAGTCAAACATAAACGACCTTAGTGTAATTTGGCTTGACTAGCAGGTAAAAACTTATGTTAAAAATTTATGCTGCTAGGCCCTGCGGGCGGCGGGCGACACCACAGTAGCTTAGTCACAAACTTTTAAGTGGCGCCATCTTTTGTTATTATTATCTCCTTGCTTTAATTCGGTTCTATTACGATGGTAGTTTTTTTTTATTTCTTGCGGAGACGGTTTACGATTAGTTCCTGTTAGCACTTAGGCCATAGGCCCATTGTACTATCTCCCATTTTACCTCAATCCTTTAACAATAACCCAGTCCCTTTAATAAAGTTCACCAGATATGTGGCTAAGTCTTCCGATTCTACAATGTGTCTCCCAGTTCCCACCAGGGCAGGACATTGGCACCATAAGTGAATTGGAGTCTCTTCATCATATTCACATTTTCTACATCTATTGGTGCTTCCCATTCCCAATATCTGCATGTGTCTTCTTAGATGGCAGTGTCCCATTAGTGGTCCTACCAGTTCCCTTAGCGAGTTTCTGTCCATATCGAGTAGTTTCCTGGTCCTTCTGGGGTCCGGTCCGTTTATGAGTACTTTGGATTGTCTCATTCCGGGTGCCCTCTCCCATTCCTTCCAGTGCTGGGATTTGACCCACCTCTCAATATGTAATTTGGTGTGGCAAGCTGCTACTCCTACGGCCGGCTCGGATCCCGCAAGTGGAGCTTTCGCCTCTTTCCTTGCTAGTTCGTCAGCCCGCTCGTTACCCTCAATATCCTTATGTCCTGGTGCCCATATCAGGGTTATTTTATTGATGGTAGCGAGTTCTGTAAGAACAGTCCTGCACTCCATCGCCACTGGTTACTTTCCAGTGCCATTAGGGCTACCTGGCTATCAAAACAAATAGTTATGTTCTTATTCCTGTACCCGATACGTATATTCTCCTGTGCGCAGACCAAGATGGCTTTCATCTCAGCCTGAAACACAGTGCAGTGTGTTCCTAGAGATATACTGAGTTCCCTCTTGGATCCCTGCAGACATACCCTGGCCCCCGTTCCTTCCTCCATCTTGGACCCATCTATGAACCAGATTAGTTTCTGTCTGGAGGTTGGACTTGGAACATGTCCCACTCGTCCCGGGTGGGGTACATCAAGATGGTAGCTTAGTCACAAACTTCACGTTCACAGATGGTTTTCGTATGGTGCGGCATCAGAGTTGTACTCGGAGTCGGATTCTTAAATTTCAACCATATAGTCGCTAGGGTATTAATACTGTCAGATTGGATTGTTTTAATTTTATTATAGTTAGTATTCGGGTGGGGACTCATGACTTTTATTAATTGAGTGTTGGTAAATACTTTCCTTCAAACCAACTGCGTTAAAAATGAAATAATAGGAAACATCGCAAGCAACGGTGATATATTTTCTCTACTTCGTTTTCTGTGAATTTATTTCAGGAGAAAAATATGAAGTCTTTAATTGAATGGTTATTCCTATTTTATAAGTTAGTAGTATACAAGATCTTTTAAACATAGATGGAGTTTTAATTGAATCATCTCAAATGAATCATTTTGACAGAATCCACCCGTATGAATCATGTCAAATGAATTGTCTAGATTTTGAAAGCTTATTAAAATAAGTTGTCGATGTACCTACTAAGACAAAAAAAAACTATTTCACCAGGGCCGCTGCGAGAGGTACTGTGTGTGTGAAAACCAAAAATGCCACCCTCGAAATATTATATTTTCAACAGGTGTGTCGTGTAGGTCGTAGCGATTAATTTGGATTAAAATTGATATTGTACAAGTCTTTATCAAATTTATAATTAAATTTCATGATCCGGTTAATAATCTAGGTATATCATCATTTTTTTTTTTGCTAATATTCACTATCCATTTTATAATCAAATTCATAAAAAATTTCACCGTCAAATTCAAAATCAACAAATTCTTCATCAAATTGATAACAGAATTCATAGTCTAATTCATAATCAAACTTATAGTCGAATTCATAATCAAATTAATAGACAGATTAATAATCAAATTCGTAATCAATTTCATAGTCAATTCATAATTGAATTCATCGTCAAATTCATGGTAAATTTTATAATCTAATTAATAGTCGTATTCATAACCAGAATTATAATCAAATTCTTAATAAAATACACAATCAAATTAAAAGTCCTGTTGGAAGTTTGAAGTTGGCTGCCTTCATTATTTAAAATATTGCTAGCTCTCCCAAACTGCCATCCCGAAAGTATGAAAAGACTTCTCCAGAGATAGTAGTTAGTTACCCATCTGTGCATATCAAAATGTTTTTTGTTTATTTTTTTGTCGTTATATTTATTGTGTGATTACCTCTTGTGTGATTACATGAGCCGCTCTTATAATGTAGAAAGTCAATCCATTGAAATACATCATGTGAGCAAAAATTTTTGCTAGTGTCCAAGCGGTGAACTTCCCGGGCAAAAGCAGATACAGCCTAGAGGTTGTACTAACAAAAGTGTTGGTTAGAATTATTAAAAACACCGCGGAGTAAATTCTATTGAATATTTTAGCCGCACTTTGTAAGTCATTGTGTATGGAGCACAAGTTGTGGATACTGCTAGCGATATCGCCACCATTAAACACAAAACTTTTCTCGTACTGATTCACAGTAATCTTGCTACGAATCTTCACATTAGCCAGTTGGATTTTATCAGACTTTATGTATTCTTGCAGCTTGCTGTTTATCAAATGATATCGATGGCTTATGTTGATGAATCCAACCCAAATTTGCAGTATTATCGATAAGTACACAACGGCGTGAAACTGAGTGATAATATCCCATAAGTAAGCTGTATGAAGCCTTAATCCATGAATTAAGAAAGAATCTAGGATTTGACCCCCAAATAGTAGAAGAACGCACGACGTGGTAATAATCAAACTGTTGTAGGTTGATTTTGTTATTTTCTTGTGATCAATCACAATATTGTTTTCTTTGAACCTTATGTCGACTTGGAGCATGGATGTAAAAAATTCTTTGAATTTTTTACAGTGGACCAAAATTGCTAGACTATTGATCAAATGTACTAATAAAGGAAAGTACAACTTTACTGCGTAAATTATAGTGTCGAATTCTCGCCCTGCCTCGTAGGTGTTTTTTCCCAAGCCAGCCATGGAATTCACGTACAAGCAAAAAGAGATCATGATAACACTATATACCATATCTTTCCAGCGTACTTCGAAAGAAGTGATGCCTTGCTTTTTTTTAATTGTGTATGGAGCTAGGCCGACCACTTTAGATATTCTGTAAACTGGGAGAATACTGTCGATTATGTCAACAGTAGATTTTACAGCCATTTCGCTGTAAGTTCTTGCTCTCTGTAACGTTGACCCGTCAAGTTGTGTTAGTACTACTGTGGAATTATTCACTTTTTATCGACTTTTGTGTTGGAATTTCCTTAATTAATCATAGTATCGTTTACACAAATGATTAGTCACTCTATTGCTTTTTAATTTTTTTAGTAAATTAATTATTCATCTTAATGACTACAGTTTAGGATTATTATGATTACTTTCCGATCAATTTTCCCAGCAAATTTTTCCCATTTTCCAGTATTAAAAATTTAAAAACTTCACATAATGAAATCAAAAACATTATTGTTTTTATAAGAACTTCTAAAATCTTCCAATTTTCACAATAGAATTTTTTTTAGAAAATAAAAATTTCCGAACTTCAAATTACAAAATCAAAAGATAACTGTTTTTATAAAACTTCCCGAATCATTTTCCAATGAATTTTCAGGGCTAAAACTTTCGCGGAAGAAATTTTTTCAGAAAATAAATATTTCCCAACTTGGAAAAATTCTAATATACATATATTACTGGATTTCAGATAAGTAATTTGATAGCTGGATTAGCGATCACAATTAAAGCTCAGTAATTAAAACACTTTTGTGGTTAACAAAAAATGTTTCAATTTCGCTTGCACTGAAAATGTCACGTTTTAAAAAAATTACCATATTTTCAAAATAGAAAGATTAAAAAAATACTTAAAAACCCTTCCCGAACCGAAAAAAATCATCATGCAAGGTAAGTTTTAAGATTTTCACGGCCAAAAGCATTTTCGTTATTTGTTTTTGGGGTGATATGCGGTGTTGCGCTACCTCCTTCTTTAGCCAACGATGTCCGAAACGTTGGCTAAAGAAGGAGGTAGCGCAACACGGCATAACATCCCAAAAACAAATAACGAAAATCATGCAAGGTGTTCATAACAGTTCTGTTTATGATCCATCGGTGACCTCCTATCGGTCTTCTATTACATCCTTTTATTGTTTATGGATGTGATGTTCGCCTCCATTTTCTTGCATTATCTACTGCTTGTTTGTATTTTCTTTTTACATATCTTATTTCCTTCCTTTGTATTTTAATTTGTTATTTATAATTGGATTGTTCTCATTTGTATGTGGCCAAATACCACCGAACCACATATATGTTTAGAAATCCCAACCCTCCAACATCCAGGAAAAATGCAGCCTTTTTGGTCGGTCGGGTTCTTCAACGGTATTATCTTCTGTATTTTCTTTTTACATATCTTTTTTCCTTCCTTTGTATTATTAATTTGTTATATATAATTGGATTGTTCTCACTCGTATGTGGCAAAATACCACCGAACCACATATCTTTAGAAATCCCAACTCTTCAACATCTAGGAAAAAGGCAGCCTTTTTGGTCGGTCGGGTTCTTCCGTCCTTGATTCATGCCCTGCTCTTTGAAGCAATTCCAATTTTATAAATCTTGTTATTGGTGGCTCTTTCAACATTTTCTCAATTTTGTTTAAGATCGTTGAGACGGCTCTTCAAACATCTGATAAAGCTCGCTGTTAGATCTTGACACCATTTTCTCATATAGCTCCGAATATTCTTCTTCAAAATATGCAATACACTTTTTTTTTAAATTTGAAGTAAATAAAATTTAATAATTTAAATTACAAATGACCGATGTACGTTGGAATACAAATTTGTCTGATAAATATTAAAATTTCTACCAAATATTATCATAGTATATGGGAAGATTATTTAAAAAAATTATAATTGACTCACAAAAAAATGCCAAGGTTGCCACAAAAATATACAAAATAGAATTTTTTAATGGCCTATATTTTATAATTTGAAACATCTTACTAATATTATAAACGCGAAAGTTTGTATGGATTATGTGTGTTTGATACTCTTTCATGCAAAAACTAATGGATGGATTTTAATTAAACTTTACTATATTATAGCTCATACATCAGAATAACATATAGGCTATATATAATGGTAAGCTCTGGCGTTATGAAATTTGTATAAATGAAAGTGTGTGTATTTCATATATTTAAGTGACAGGGAGGAAAGGTAGGGGAAGGGGAACAGGAGAGGTGGGGTTCGCGGAGAGGGAAGAGACGAAAGATAGGGAAGGCGGGGAAGGTGGAAGGAAACGGGGACGCACAAGAAAGGGCATGCAGGGAGAATCAGTTTATATCTTTGAATGGCATTGCAACGCATGCCGGGGATCAGCTAGTATACAAATAAAGTAGCACATATATTTACATAGACATTTGCCATATATTTTTTTAAATTTTTTCTTTATTTATTAATGCATTGTTAATGACGTAATTGGATTTTTACATGGCACGTGCCCATGTTGTGGTGGTCCACATCTTTTGATTACAATAATTATTTAATTTGATTGGTTATTTTGGCTTCAAATTCAAAATTAGGTTTTGTATGAAAAAGGCTGCGCAGCCGTTCCCCAAACTGTGGTTATGCCACATTGAGATGACTTATTTATATGATTTTATATACTACTACCCTGTTTTTATTTGTGTGATGTTTAGAGAGATTTATTAATATTTTCGGTGAAAACCGATTTACTAGACAATTTATTGTGTGAGGCACTAACTTACCGTTAACCCTAGAACCGTACCCCGGAACCCGTAAATCAGAAAAAAAAATCAGCTTAACTTTTTAACTTCTCGACGGATCTTTTCGTGTGCCCGCGTATTCTAAGAAGGGCGGGTCCCTACTTCGGTGGCTCGCGGGCCTTGCTAGCTTGCAGTCGTTCACACCGACGGGACGCTTACACCCCGGAATATGGTTATTGTAATATTTTTGTTTGCTTGATGGTTTCTCAAACTGCATGAAAATATCATGTTTTGGTGGCGGTTTGTATTCTTTATGATTTTTACTAATTTTACTAATACATTTTTTACCAACGTTATTGGATGATTTTCGTGAAGTTTGCAATTTTAATTCACATTTCAATTTATTTTAGTTGTGGTACGGAAGTTTGTTTGTATTTAGATGGCCTCAACTTGGTGTTGCTCGATGGAAAAGGATTTACAAAATATCATTTCAGAAGGCTATTAAATATTTCTCTCGGATAGACCGAATAAAATTTGTAATTGTTTCATAACGCTTAATTGGATCTCAATAGGTTTGTTCTGTTTCATACAAAGGCCAGAATTCAAACCTATTGGTGAATTTCGCACAATGGGTGCTTACATTGGCCGTTGTTAAGGAGCCAAAACAAGTGTTTGTTTTTCTTCAGTCTCCCATCGTAACGCAGCTGTCAACATTACCGTTTATATCGTGACAAGCTATCGTGACTCGCATAGTGAATTTACCGCCGGTAATTCACCCCCATCGTATAAAAACTGACTAACAACTGCCTGTGGACCCTCCAGAAATAGCCAATCGACCACGAGGGATCCACAAACCAAGCAAGATTGCCATCAAATTATCGTAAGTCCCTTTGTGAAATACCTTTGCTATTTGTTTCAGTAAACGTATCATATCGAGATCCACAGGCATAACTCATGTAGAGTGAACATTCAGCTTCACTTTAACCCTTGTAAGGTGGTGCCATCAACGCGCTAATCTTACATTTGGTGCCGGAAACCAGCGAACCTTTATTAGAAAATAAATTCTTTTTTTGGCAAAGCGAAAGAATGCTATGAAATATTACGAAAATTGAAATGTCATTTCGAAGAATGAATTCAAACAGTGAATCGTAGAATTAGGTTACCTAGTTCTTAATTGTTAACAACCTACCGTGTATTTAAATTATAACGAATTCTATTTTTTTTATTCATTACGTTTTCCAGATTATTCGTAGGTACGTTTGTTTATTTTTTTTAAATGGCTAAAACTTTACAAGGCATGCGTCGAACACGGAATGTAGCCATTAGCAGAATTAACAAAATGTACGGAGGTCGCTCAAAGCGTTTTGCAAGATGCAACCAATTACCCATTATTTTTAGCGTATTATACGAGGTTGCAAAATATTATTAATGATTTTCAAACTGTCCATGCTGATATCTTAGCTTTAGATGAGGCAAACAAGGACATTGAAGATCAAGTTCGCGAAGCTTTTGATGATGTTTATTTCAAAATCGTAGTAATTCACAAGCAATTAACGAATCAATCTTTCGAATCGGAGCCCGCGAACATTATCGTACCAAACCAAAACTTTTCAACATTTCATGATCAAGCTGTCATAACACAAACGTCATCGCTTCTTTGTGACATGATGAAGGCAAAACCTGAAATCAAAGGGTCCTTGACTGCATTCACTTCAAAGTGCGCGTTTTGCAAGGGAATTCACCATATCGCTAAGTGCAAATCATTTGCACTCAAATCGGTTCAGGAACGCACTCAATTCGCCAAGGCACATCGATGGTGCCTGAATTGTCTCACGCCTTCTCATTCTCTTGCGAATTGCAAATCTGTGTTTGATTGTCAGAAATGTCATCGTAAGCACCACACTCTTCTTCATAGGAAAGACAACATTTCTGCTGAAGAGGAGTACCAACGACCCACCACTTTTACGATTCAAGGAGCTTCTATATTTATTTTTATTTATTTATATTTATATACATTTTTTTTTACAGTTTTTTAGAGAAAATGTGTCCTAACTGGGGTACCCCGTTCTAAGGACACATTGTACAAGTTTTATTATTTTAATTATAAGTAAATACCTAATCTATGTTAGAATATTGCCAAGAATATAGCTCCTCCAGTTCTTTTCCTCGGTGACAATTCAATCATACGTTTGCCAACTGCTCATATTAACAATCGTGATCCCTCCGGCAGTTTTCAAACGTTTCGTGCGTTGACTGATTCAGACAGTCAAGCACACTTCGTATCCAATCGCACTGCCGAGCGTCCAGTCAGCTCTCAGCAAATCTGTGGCTTAGGCCAATCTTCTACAACTGCGTCAGGTGTCACTAATTTAGATGTCGATATTAAGGGACAAGCTATCTTCAACACAAAGTTACTTCCATCGCCAACGATTCAATCCGACCAATTATCTTGTCATCTGTTCCAAGATATACTTCATGCCGACTCTGACTGTCACAAACTGACAACTGACACAGGAGCGATGGACCTACTTCGAGATGTTGAGATCTTGCCATCTCTACCGAGACCCCAATTAACGGGTGATCTTCACCAGCCTTCAGCTATCAATTCTATATTCTGTTGGCTTCTTCTGGGTTCGGTTAGTTTTGCTACCGATCGTCAAACAAACTCCTTTGGGAGTTGGACACATTCCCTCAGTCTTCACATCTCACCCCTGAAGAACAACGCGATGAGCAGATCCATCACACTAATAGTAGCCTTACCTTTTGAAGAAAAGGATAACCCCAGGTTCGCGCGAAGCCTCTTCGCGCATCATCCTTTTACTCGAATGTAAACAGACAGTAAAGCTCAGTTTACGTGAACCGTACTTCGCTTTCATGATTGACTACTTGCACAGTGGTCACGTGACACGTGTTCCTGAATAGTTCCTAGAATAGCACTCCTTGCTAAATAAAACGCTTATGGACTTCGATACGAGTTATGCCCGACCACCAAACAAGATAGATAATTCAATTAGATAGGTAAACAATTAAGTGGTACTCACTGTTGTGTCTCGTGGCTTGATCTCCATTCGGCGACGGTCACAGGTGTATCCAAAAGCGTACGGTAAGATTTCCTGGTCGGTTATTAGAACCACGATAAAGTTGAGTAATGAGACGAATAAGCAGTTCACATGAAGCATTCGATGAAAGACGGCGATATAATGCTTCATATTACACACTTCCGATTGATAAAAATGACATTTCAACATAGAGCGAAATGTCACGTTACGATGTGTTACGATGGTTGTTGACAGACTGGCGATATTGCGGTACTTGACTTAGTCCACCGTGTAGGTAAGTACACTTAATGTGCGGAAGTCCAAAATCTGGATTCCTCCGATCTGCTGGCCGATTGGAACACGAATACGAATGAAATCCATCAGCGTTATGAAACAGTAATGAATTGTTTAATTTTGTAAGCAATTAGTTTTATTTCACAGGTATGCCTGTACCCCTGGGTGCTGTTTGTGTACTTGCCAGTATGGGTTCGCTTCTAGAGTTAAATTGTTTCCCCCCTTTTGATGGCAGAATGCCCTAATTGTTTTATAATGACGTGAAAACTATTAAAGTCTTTAGCCATTTTTGATATTCTTCATCAGCATTTCGTAGTTTAGCATTAGTCTGAATTGTTTTATGGAAATGGATTTGATCCTTCTAGAGTTCTAGAGTCTGGAAGAGTCGCAATTTGATTTTTTTTCTTCCTAACCCTAATTTCCCCGTGAAGATACATCGTTGTGCGCGTGTTGAAGGAGGATGTGAATTTTGAGGTCCTTGTTTCTTTCTAAATTTTCCGAATTTTTTTTTAACTGATTTCTCCGAAAAGTGATAAATACGCTTGTTACAATCAGTACATTTTGCTTTACTTCGCGGTTCAATTTTACCTCTTTCCGTTAGAAATTTATGTTTGATTTTCAAAAATATATTTCAAAATGCTTTCTAAAGGTGGATGGTCAATTACATACAAAAATATACACAAAAAATCACACAAAGACTAGTGTTTTGGGATGAACCGAGAGCCAATGTCATAACAGATAGTGTGAAGTGATTTATTGTGACATACTGTGTAAAGTTATGTGTATCCTGAGACGGCAGTGAGACTCCAGTGTATCCTGAGACGGCACTTCAAGCTGAAGATAAGATTCTTTCATTTTTAAGTAACACACTTTTTATGAAACAAATTAAAATTTATTGCTTTCAGATTTATCAGATTTTGTTTTTTTAGTAGACACAAGTTTTTGAAACCTTTCAATATTACTTCGATGATATACCTACTTCGTATTTAAATGCAAATGGTACACTTGAAGCAATTGGTTTTGGTCCCAAATTCCACAACTAAAACAACTCGACGTACTCGTACCTATCGAATATATTTCACAGTTTACGCTTCTCGAAAATTCATTCCCTCCACTGTGCAAAACATAACCAAACATTCTTTTTCTTCTTTGTCTTAATGATATTTAGGTTTTCGTTTTTAGGTTTTTACAGGTTTTTGGTTTCAGTCAAAAATCTTAAAGAAGTTCTTTTCAATTACACTTTTTATCTTTATCTCAAAAAATTCAGTCGGTTGTTACACTTCAAATGAGTGTCAATTGTTTTTTTTTTACCATCTGATTCAAATATTCAAGAAGAAGACATAAGATGTAAGTAGAAACAACAAGAGACAAGAAAAGCCAAGAAGAGTCAAGACGAAGTAAAAATAGACAAGGAGAGTATGAAGAACCAAGAAAAATCAGGAAGAGGCTAGAAAAAGCAAGAAGAGCTAAGATGATGCAAGAAGACGCCTGTAGAGACTAGAAGAACCAATAAGATGCAAGCAAAGACTATGAGAGCCAAGAAAAGCCAAGAAGAAGCGAAAAGAAGCAAGAAGAAGCAAGCAGAAGACCCAGGAAGAGGCTAGTAGAAGCTAGAACATGTAAGCAGATACTAGGTTACACTGAAATAGACGAAAAAGAGCCAAGAAGAGTCAAAACGAAGCAATAATAGGCAAGAAAAGATCAGAAGAGGCAAGAAAATGAGAGAACTCTGAAAACAACTCTCAATAAAAATCTGTATATGCCCATCCTAGTTCTAGTATTGGCTTATTAGGTACCCATGCTTGTCGGTGGATTAAACTCTTCAATAAGTTGCAAGATACACCAAGAAGAGTAAAAAGAAACGAGAAGAGAAAATAAGAGGCAAGAAGAGACAATAAGAGACTAGAAGAAACAAGAAGTAATACTAAGATACAAGGAAATGTAGGAAGAACCGAGACAAGCCAACAAGGCGAAGTGCGAGAGGTTGAGAAAGAAAATGCAATAAGAACAAAGATGAATTAATAAGAGCCAATAATAGACAATAAGAGACAATAAGAGGAAAGAAATAGCACGAAGAGCTGAAAAAGACGAGAAGATCCAAGAAGAGCTAAGCAGAGATAAGAGGAGACGCAAGAAGAGACAAGAAGAGAAGCAGATACAAGAACAGACAAGAAGTGGCAAGAAGATACAAGAAGAGTCAAGAAAATACCAGAGACAAGAAGACAAAGAAGAGACGAGAAGATCCAAGAAGAGCTGAGAAGAGGCAAGAAGAAGGAAGACAAAAAAAGGAAAAAAATAACGCTCAGTCCATTCCTTTCTTCTTGCCCATCCTAAATTCCAACATTGGCTTATTAGGTTGCCATGTATGCCGGTCGATTAAACTCCAATCTCCTTCCTATCCTCAGAGCATGTGTTCCAAGTCCTGACAAATCAGTGTCCCTCGGTGTACTGATCTTAATGGGACAGGAGTGCTTCTGAGTGGGATTAAAAAACCTTATTGTACCGTGTCCTAATTTCCCTGCTCTGATAATTCATTCTATATAATTCAGAAAATGATTTAATTCAGCAAATTAAGCTATTCGTATTAAGCCCTCATTTCTGCAAGAAAAGAAAAAATGAAAAACAAAAACCTTGCTGCCAAAATTTGTAGGAAACAAAAAAGCTTTTTCATATTAATTTTGTAACCCTGGATAAATATAGGGTTAAAAATGCATTATTTTTTAAAATAATAATTTTACTTTATTCTTACCTCTTGCGTGATTATATGAGCACCTTTAATAATGTAGAAATTCAACGTGTTGAAATACATGACATGGGCCAATATTTTTACTGCTGTCCGAATGCTGTAAGTCCCAGGCAAAAGCAGATACAGCCTAGAGGTTGTACTAACAAAGGTGTTGGTTAGAATTATTAAGAACACCACAGAGTAAATTCCATTGAATATTTTAGCTGCACTTCGTAAGTCGTTGTGTATGGAGCACAGGCTGTGAATACTGTGAACGATATCGTCACCTTTAAAGACAAAACTCTTCTCATGCTGATTCACAGTAATCTCACTGTGCATCTTCACATTGGTCAGTTGGATTCTATCATATTCTATGTATTCTTGCATCTTGCTATTTATCAAATGATATCGATAGCTTATGTTAACGAATCCTATCCAAATTTGCATTACCAGTGATAAAAACACAAAAGTATGAAGCTCAGAAGTAATGTTCCATAAATATCCCATAAGTGGCTGTAATCCATGCAATAAAAAAGTATCAAGATTTTTGCCCGCAAATAGTACGATGATGCACGATATGGTGACAAACAAACTGGTGTAAGTAGATTTTAACATTTTCTTGTGATCAACCACAATATTATTTTTTTTTAACCTCACATCGATTTGAAGCATAGATGTGAAAAAATCTTTGAACTTTTTACGGTGAACCAAAATTGTTAGTCCACTTATCAAATCTACTAATACTGGAAAGTATAATTTCACTCCGTAAATTATCGAATCAAATTCTCTCGCCGATTTCAAGGAACCTGCTCCCTTGCCAGCTACGGGACTGACGTACAAACCTAAAGAGCTCATAGCGATACTAAATGCAATATCTTTCCAGGATACTTCGAAAGATGTAATGCCATTCTCTTTTTTAATTGTGTACGGAGCTAGGCCAACAATTTTAGATAATATGTAAATGGGCAGAATACTATCAATTACGTCGACACTAGATTTTTTGTCCATTTTGTAATAAACCATTAAATACATATATTTATAGTAGCTGTGCATAAAATTAACCCGTCAAGTTTTGTATAGCACTACGAAATTGGTCGCCTTTTTATCGACTGTTTCTTTGTTGGTATATACTGAATTCATCAGTGTTTTGTTTACATATTTACTTTAATGATTAGGTAATCACTTTACTGTTTCTATTTTTTTTTAATCTTATTTGTAATTCAATGTGATAGTGACAGTTTGTTGGACTAATTCATTGGTTTGCTGTTGATGATAAATAATGTATGCTTTAGGTCGAAAGGAAAATATATTCACATGTTGTTTTTATAAACTAAAATGTTATTGTATAACAGCATTGATTATAATTATTTTTATAAGCGAATTCAAAAACATTATTTTAATTCAGTACTACCTAAAAGTAACAAAATAATAATACATAAACAAACAGTGCAGTCCGTTATTATGTTGTAGTTTTTAATTGCATTTTTTGTCAATAAATTCCAAAATGAACCCACTAATGCGATGCTTGATCCCTCCGTACCGGGGGCCAATTTTTTGCACGACAATACATGATCTTATGTAGCAGTATTGCACTTTTAAAAGTTTGACATGAAATCTTACCTCATCCACCATGCTCACTAGATCTCTCCAACAGATTTTTAAGCAACTATTTACAGGGTAAGATCTCCAACAATCAAGCTGAAGCAATTGCTAAAAGTGCAATACAAGATGTAATTATCTCCAGAATCACGGAATTTTATACCAACAGAATATTTTCTTGTTTATAATTGACTAAATGAGTTTATTTGAATTAATTAGTTTAGTTAATTGTTTTTATTTTCAACATTCTTATGTCAGCTGAATGTAAGTAAGGAATGCAATCTCGCGGGCGGAAAAAAGGGCGAGATCTCGCGAGTTTAACGAGATTGCACTCGAGCATAAAAACGTCTTATTCGAAGCGCGGACTAACACGGACGGAGTTGCGATCTGTCGGTTTCGTGAGGCTGTAATTTCTAATAGTCTGACTAATTGGTATATTTTGTTAATTAATCTGTAATATCTAATGGATCTACTGAGTAGATATAGTTTTATTTAATTGATAATAATATCTCAGTTTAATAGTCAACTCAACTTAGATAATAAGTTTCATTTTTTTGACTTCTCGTTGTTTTGTTTGTTACAAAAGAACTGTTTTATTACTAAAAGATTTTTGTTTGATATTAGAAGAGAAGACTGGTTGTTTCTTTTATTTGTTATTTGATAGATACATACGTCAAAGTTTACAATTAGGTATAGACAAATATGTCAAAATGTTTGATGCATAAAAGTCTATTGAAAAATTTGTGAAAATAAATGTTTATCTTATAATACTTATAATTTTTTTCCTAATTTATTCAAACATTGTGATTATTTGCAAAAAAACACACAAAACTGCCAATCTCGCGAGATCTCGAAATCGGCGAGATCTCGCAGTATTGTCATTCATAAACTCGCGGGATCTCGCCTGTGCCCCAATCTCGCGAGTTTTGCATTCCCTAAATGTAAGGTATTTTTGTACACGTCATATGTGCTTTGTCAGCAATAATCAGTGTTCGTGATTGTAGCAGTCTTTTTTCCATAGGTGTACTTACCAAAGTGATGTATTCGTATTTATCCGAGTTTATAAAAGCTAACATAATCTTTTCTCCAACAATAAAGATTTTGCATCACTAGAATAAGCAGGTGCATACTTGTTTGGTTAGGTAAATTAAACAATTTCAGTTATATTTGAATATTTTATTGCATTTTCTAAAATAAGTATTTAAATATGGACCCCTTCCTACTTTAGGTAATTTCAACACATCGTAGACTTCAACGCTATCAACAAAACTAAAATCTATTCCTTAATCTACACTATTCTATAATGTTTGTAGGCATTCTCAATATCATAGGAAAGTTTATAAGTTATTTAATATAAATAGTTTTATTTATTATAAACTATTGCGGCATTACTAACCTTTTTCATGAATATTTTTAAAGAATTTATTTTAAAAACAATATTCAATGATATCAATTTTTGGTACATTTAAGTATAAATGTTTCATTCATACATTCTTTATTTGTTAATTAAGAACAATATTTTGCAATATTTGGACTGGGGATACCATTATAAAATTAATTAAAAAATATATGCATTAATTATAAATGGCTTTAATTAAAAGTTTGCTTGGCAATTTAGAGCCTTGGAACTATACAATATAGAGTTCACAGCAATGACAGATTAATTAATTTGGAAACTCCTACCAATTAATGTAAGAAACATAACATAAATAATAACTCTACAGATCTATAAGACTAGAGAAGTACTCAATTTCTGTTTTCCTTATAAATCACTTAACAAATAATAAATATTAAAATACAAAACACATTATAAATATTTAATTTCAAAAAATAATTCATAACAAATTAAAAAGGTGTCTAGTATTAAACACATTATAAATATTTAATTACAAAAAATAATTCATAACAAATAAATGTCTAGTTAATTTTTTAAAGGCACATTAATAAGAATGAGCAAAAAATGGAATTCCTCTAGAATATAAATAAATGTCTTTCTGGGTCAAATAAATCAAGTGAAAAAGTTAATCTATGATTTTAGTAGTGTCTTTTCTTGATGCAACGTTTTCCCCTTTTTGCAACATTTTTGATTATATGTCTAATGTCGTTTCTCGATGTAACGTTTCCATTGTTTTGTTTTGAAAAATGGCATTCATTGCACATTTGATTGATTATATTATATTTACACTCCTTGATGTATCGTATCCCCCCCAATTTAAAAAATATTGAGAGAATTAATAATTTTTTTTTTAAGATGGTGTAAAGCGGGGTTTTTAAACATACAATATTAATAAAAAATACTTGAAAATTTATTTTAACCCAAAAGCAATAGCATTTTTAAATGCCACATAAAAGCATTTGGATTTTTAAAATTTATAATGCAATCATACTTCACTTTATAAGAAAACGGTTTATGAGAAACGAGAAATTAGGTACAAGGAATTTAAAGGAGTAGGCGAAGAGACTGCGAAAGAAACTTTTATATTAGATGAATAATAGAAAAATACAGAAGATCATAACTGTACGTGTAAGAATATTATTACAGAAATATCAATGCAGTGACTGACGTTCAGTATTTTATTGTGGATAAATCATTGAAAATCATTTGGTGGTTGAATTTCTTATTCCTTGAAAATTTATTCATAGTCTTTATCCATGTTTGGAACTAAAGCTATGACTTATATCTAAAAGGCCATCACAGCTTTTGCTAAATGTATTCAAGGAAACTAAGCTTATAGATTCAAAGAACTAGAAAGAAGTCGTATAATAAACCAATGCCGCCCGTACAAAAGCCCGGCCACCTCTAACGGCAGATGCGTAGACATCTTGTTCGATTTCGACTCAATATTTATTTTCAGAATGAATTTAACGTGTTCTGTGTCAAATGATGCCCAATTTTTTAAAAATTTAGCGTATATTTTGTAAGTTTTGTAATTGGTTGCTATGTTATTAGTGAAAAGAAATTGAGTAATTGAATAAACATCCACCATGTTACAAATTGTTTTTGAAGATCAGCGGCCGTCTTGGCTGTCAGTGTCTGGGCCTTTATACAGGCGGTGTTGATATAAAACACACATAGTTATAGTTACAAGTTATAACACAACAAAGTATCAATAATTAGAGAGAAAATCTATAATATTTCTATGTCATATTAGATAGAAATTGTTGTAATTGGTATGAGCGGAGATTAATGATGATTAATTAATTGAACCTTTTCTTTTTATTTAGTTCAAATTTATCTTTTAATTATTTCATTATTTGTAGTAGCCCAAAGTTTATTTATTAGTAATATTATTGTATTATTGAGGACCATATATTTTAATACCATTGGTAAAATTATTTTATCTTCTTTGTTAGGTTGGTGATAATATCTAAAAGCGTACATTTTTATGAAAACTTCTACTAAAACTTTTATTTGTTATATTGTGAGATATGGTGCTAAAATTTTGCAAATGTTGTAATCCAGGATGGTTGTAAAATGGGTTACTGATGAACTGTGAAACTTTAGTTTAGCTGAATTAATTATTCTTACAAATAAGTCTAAATAAATCTACATAGGAAAATTGATAGTGTGAAATCTTAGGAATGCACCAAAATTTAGTTAAATAAGTTATCTGCAATCCTAAAGAATCGCCTAAATACATAAAGTGTTGTTTTTAAACATTACAACAAAAAACAGTAATAGTTTTTGCTTTTTACTATGACTAGCCTTTAATATTCATAATTTAATTGACCATTATTAAAAATAAATATCTGTTTTGTATCTCAATTTTTCCTACAACAGTTTCTAGATATTGCATCTGAATTGAACTATTGCTTATCATTGATATTTCGTTGCTCTGTCATACTTGAAATATATATAGTTTTACTAGGGAACACAAATACCCCAAAACAACAGCCCACAAGCCAATAATTCGCCAGAAATTAAAAAAAATAATCGTAGTGAAGTTCTTGGAATTAGTGGCCTTTAATTTTATTCTTATACGGGTTCAACATAGTGTTTGTACAGATTATATAGTTCATATTATATTATATTTTTTACATGTAATATAATACGAACTATTTATCTACTCCTTTCCGGCCTTTTCATTTTTATTTAATTACTATATTTTTATTTTAACATTTATAAAATATATGTGAAATGTAATATAAAAGAGATGTAGATTTTTTCATAGTCCTCCTCACTACGAGATCCTGCGCTGAGGGGGACTATGTTTTGGATAAGTTTTCAGCAATCTTTATGGTACAACTTCATGGTTTGTGTAAGTTTTTTTGGTAACTTCTATGACGATGTTTTTCATATAGCAGACAGTTCCTTTTCAGATAGTTCCTTAAGCCAAGATTTGGTGTCCTTAATGTAGCCATTTTTTGTTTTAATTTGTTTGATTCTGTGTGGGAGTTCGTTCTATAACTTTCTTTTATAAAAATCGGAGCTTCTTTGTCCAAAGATAGTACAATACTTTGGTGTATTTAGTATGTCTATTTGCTTGGCTCTGGTTTTATGATTGTGTGAGGTTTTTGCCTCCGTGTCTTTATTGAGGTGATGAACCAGAATATTTGTAGAATCGAAGTGTATAGACATCATGAGTCCATCTCCTTTACTGATTGAATTAACAATATGCTGACTAATCCAACGTTTAATAAGTATATTTTTAAGATATTTTCTTTTCCGTGGTTTTGATGTTCGATATAATAATGTAGATACTGTTTAATTTCAATAAAAAAATCCAAGTAGTATCAGTATCATCTTTTTTCCAGAAGGTTTATCCAGTCACTCATTTGTAACTCCTTTTTGACATTTTCCCAATTTGTTTCAGACGTCACATATCTTTATTTGGTTTATAATAATAGATTAGAATAGGTTTTTTGTAATAGATAGAATTGTCGTATAATGGTTGATCAGTGTGGTAGTATAAATAATATATTGTGTTTTTTTTTGTTTTCTAAAAATAAGATCATTGCATGTTATGTTTTTTTTTCCATGGTATGCTAGTGTATGCATTTAATCATTTTTTTGGGTAGCCATTTTCCAGGATATCTATATTTACATCTCCGATAATAAATGCATCTTTGGTATTTTACTTATTTAAGCTCAAAAGATAAGAAATTTAGAAATGGTATCAAATTTTCTGTGGAAGGCGACCACATTGCAAGTACATATTGTTGTATCTTTACTAATTGATATCCTTAGACAGTTTCCATTATAATATTGATCTCTCTGACATCAAATTCTACATCTTCTTTCTTCTTTAGTATATGCAATATCCCAAAAATAAATAAATAAATAACACCGTCACTTCTTCTTGTATTATTCATTAGCGTAGTTTAAGTTTTACCAATTTGAGGGGGATGGCATTTATCAGTTAACCAACAATCAATAAGTATAATTATAACCCAAAATTTAAAAAAATAATATTAATATTTGTAGGTCGTCAAAGTTTATATTGATACTACTAAAATTTTAATGAAATATGTTAAAATTATTGCTTGTGTATAATATGTGAGTCCTATAATTTCAAAACCCGCTATATCCGATTTTTTGACGAAATGATCTGAGTATGACATCTTTTTCACCTTTTTGCGAGGAACAAGACTAACCTAAAATTGAGTTTTAAAATCTCCCTTATCATGACCAAAAAACATGTTAAAACTGCGAGTGAGAAACAAAACCCGCTATATCATTCAAGAAGTTACTATCAAAACCCGCTATATCGGAATTCAACCAATCACGAGCAGTTATTTTGCCAAGATGGCGGGTGCAGAAACACGCCCCTCAGGTCAGTTGAGTTTCAAAACCCTCTATATTCCATACAAATCACGAAGTGAGTATCGAAATTCGCTACATCCATTTTATTTATCCAAATTACTTAAATATGTCTAGATATAAATTGAAAAAGGAACACTTTTCGAATGTATATTACTCCAATTCATTATATAAAAATAAAAAATGCAACTTTTTATTTACGCTAGAGATGTGACAGTTTTTTGCGGTTTTTTCCGAATCAGTGAAAGTTGATATAGCGGATTTAGAAATTGAACGACTCATGTTTGGTATGTTAGTTGTTATTTTTTGTATTCATTTTAACCACCTAGTTTATTAGTGGATGTTTTTATATTTTTTACAAAATTATTTTCACCATAATATCAATTATCATCACAGCGCTTAATGTAAATAATTTTATTATCTTGTTTTCTCCGTGTCGTAACTTTACCTTGTTTGTACCACACATATTGGTATTTTTTTCTTAGGCCATTTGTTTTGTTTTCCTTAGGATTTCTTTATGCTATGAGCTTAATTCTTCCCAAAAGAAGATTGGATGCATCGTCAGATCCTCGATTTCATCTTAATTTATTTATTTTTTCTTTTCAAGAAGGGAATCTCTCTGTCTTTTTTGGCAATGGGTCACAAGGAGTTTAGGAGGAACTCCATTTCGATTCTAGCTGTGGCAGCAACTTTTCTCATAATTTCAATCGGTCAGTTTTAACGAGGAATCTCAGCTATTTCCAAATTATTAATAGTTTTTTTTTTCTGTTAGTTCTTTTTTTTATATATCTTCAAAATCAGTTTGTATAGCTTGATTTAAATTATTTGTAATGCCCTTTTTTAATTATCCATCGCATTGAGCACTGATTAATTCTATTCTTTTTGTAGTTTTTGTATGATGATTCAATTTTGGTAAGTATATCCTTTAATAAAGTTAAATTTTTTTTATCAATTCACTAGATAATTTAATCCAGATTTTTTTTTTGTTTAAATAATCGGAGACGGTTTACATATATAGTATATATAGTTCCCGTGAGCACTTAGGCCATAGACCCATTGTACTTTCTCCCTAATCCAGATTTAGTTTTTCATCAGAAATTATTGGGTTGCTAGCCGTCACTATTTCTTGACAAATGCCCCTCACAAAGCATGTTTGGAAAATTGATAGTGGCAATCACCATGTAATATTTTTTGCAGACACTTGAATGCATAACAAACTTGACGTTCAATGTTTGAGATTTTCAATTGATCACAAAAATCACTTTACTTTTAGATCTTATGAGCATAGTACGTTTATAATTTAATTGAGTCGATTTGAAAGAATGCGGAAATAACATTTATGTTTGAAGATTCTGTTTGAAAGATCACAAGTCCGGGACATTGAATCAAATCTGCCTCTTATGAGAACCTCCAATTCTTTTATTATTTATAAAACAAGTTAAAATGTTTTTGATATATATTTTTTTTAATAGTGTCCCGGCCTTGTGATCTAGGCGGTTTTGAGTGAACCTGGGTCTTGAAGAGAACAAATCTGTTATGAGGAGAAAACGCAAACGCTGGCAATACAGACATATTGAACACTAGAACTAGTAATAAATCCACCCAGTCTCATGTGGAATATGTCACCAATCATTTGACGTCTCGTGAAGTTGTAGATCGCTGCCAAACGGTTCTTCAGAACATTTTCTATGTATTTTCTATATTTGATATAATAATAATAATGAATATATCTGAATTTCATAAATAGATACAAAAAATGATTTATTTGACATGTGGCGCTGTTATTGTAAGGGATATTCAATATTTCCTAACAAATTAATAAAAAATGTCTTTGGTAATGGAATAATTTGTCGTCCTGCATGCTTAATACTTCCCCGTCTTTCTATCAGCAAAACGAATGTGGTCCATTATTTTAACACAACCATTTAACAGGAATACGAAGAATTATAATCTTTTCTTCCTGCATGCTTCGACTCTTTAACTTAACATTAACAATTTGTAATAAAACATCAGTCTTTATGAGACATGTTTTGGGGCCACGTTCGTGTAAAACTATCTCCACGTCAACCCAGGTCAGGACATAGAATCGAGTTGGCCTCCTGTGGCCTGGGTTGAGGTGGTTTTGATAAAAACCCTCAGCCGTCTATGCTAGCGAAAGGACCGTTCCGTACTCAATAGCATCCACCACACATAAAGTTCGGAGCGACCGAAAGTAAGATAACAGTTTTCAGCGCAGTTCACTGTGAGACTTTCCTGCGCTGCTGGAAACAGTCGCTCCGAACTCTACGTGTGGGGGTGCTAATTTGTGATATTATATACAATAAAGCACGAATTATATTATTAATTATTTTTATCCGAGCTCCCAACCTTCAAGTAGTTAATATCACAGCTCCAAACCTTCTTGCTTTCATATTTTATTATCGCCAGCTTACAACTAAAATCCGCGTGAAACAGATTACTGAGTAAATATGTTTAAATTTTTTCTTTTTTATTTCAAATTTGGAAATACGCCATTTTTGTTTCAATCTATAAAAATTCTTCATTGACAAGTAAAATCTTCAAAGTGCGCTGTTTTCTCTAAACGGATTATTTTATTATTTTGAAATATGTACTTACAGCATTTCACATGTGGATTTTCATTTTAGGTGCTCGTTTCTGATAAAATACACACAATTTCTTTGTTTTAAAAACTTCTTTCTCAGCGCACAATGGATATGTTTGTACTATAATATCGTGGGGCAATTACCACAACTAGGTAATTCCTAACTCAGTGTTAAATGCTCTATTTCCTTATCTATTAATGTTGCAAACAGAAAAGTCGTAATGCATTTGAATCATCAAGTTATTTAAATATATTTCAAGTTATTTGACGGTCAGTTGTTGAGTGGGCATAGCACTTGGGTCCCACCCGAGCGTCGTGTGTTCGATTCCTCGGCTAGCTAAGTTCTCCATCACAACACAAGCAACATTTTCGGCTTTCTGTGGTGGTAGTAGGAGATTTTCAAACATTGTTGGGTTATTCGTAACCTGGGAATGTTTGTCTTTCTTTAAAAAAAAAAAGTTTTTGTGGGTATCTTCAAAAACTAGACTCAGCTAGTTGTAGCACTAAAATTTGTGGAATTGCTTAAGTTGCTTTCGTTGCTTTCATGAATGTAAAAACTAGGTAAGTTATACCATTTTCTTAATATATACATAAAAAATTGATTAGCCATTTGCTTATTTCCAAAATATAAGGTTCCCAACATACTTATCAGTATAAATATACAACAGATTTATCTATAGATTTATTACTGTACTATAATTCAATTTCCCAATAAAGCTGATTTCGGAGCTATCTAGTTGTAGTAATTACCCACAAAATCATTTTATGCATTGATCAAATTTTTCGCCATAATACTTGGTGGATCATTGTTGCAATTTTGGGAAAGAAAATGCACCAAAAGCACTTAGATGATTTTGGTTGCTTATGCTTCTGAAAAAAATATGCAAGGGCCTTACTAATACACGTGTTTTAAATTTTATATAACTGATAAACAACCATTTTATCGAAAAAGGTGGTTTATCGGTTGTGTACAATTTAAAACACATTTATTAGTGGATTTTGTCCGTTCGAACAATTTTTTTTGCACAACATATAATATAATTCCATTTGTTTATAATATTATTTGTGAGTATAAATTTTACTCGTGAATTTTAGTTGTAAGCTAACGTTCTTTATTTTTTGTATTTCTTGGGTATTAACTATGTAACAATTTCTAGACATTTTGTTTTTGAGAGTTTTATTTCACATGTACACTTACTTTTTTTTTTAAACCCCTCCCCCAAAATCACATCCCTTCCACTACCCTCACCTAATAAAATCTAATCATTCTATGCTTGTATAAATTTTAAGTTAGTTTTAAGTTTTAAGGTAGCAGATAAATAAAATTAAGTGACAAATGTAGATGTGAAAGAAAACTCTTTAAAACTAAACAACATTATTTATGACATCATCTGAGCTCCGAACCTTTCTCTAGCACAAGCAACCCAAAGATTCACGGGAATTTAGCCCCAGGATCGATTATATTTTTGAATCGACGTCGACTCGATCGTGTAATTAAACTTGTAAGCCCCCTGTCCGCTGGCGAGAGTCAACCTCACGTGGTGAGGTCGACTATGTGTTACTGCTAGTTGTTCCAGTCCTTTTGGTTTATCTGTCGGTGGACAGGTCTTCATAAGCCATTTCCCTAGCAGTCATGTTCTGTCAAGTAAGCGGAAGATGCTTCGGATTATAGTCTTTTGCCACCTCGAGGAAAGCGTCCACCGTATAGTTGAACAGGGTGAAGTCGTATCTGAAATGAACAGTAAATATTTTCATTATTATCGTTTATTATACATGTAAGGGAGCAGGGGGTAATGGGAGCCAGCGAGTAACGGGAGCGGTGCGACTAGAGACAAAACTATAGCTCGTATGCACTCGGTTGCCATTCGGGCGCCTTCGACACACTGTGGCCGTGTTTCCCTGCCGCGCTAGGCTCGCTAGTGCCACGCATTATGTGACACGGACGCTTGTCGCGCTTATAAAAAATACGAAATTTCAACAGCCAGGTAAGTGTGAAGTTACATGTTTGTTACAATCAAACCTGTTTCATTTTCTATCTAATGTTATCAATTTTGAATATCTGTGCATATAATTTCATTACAAGCTAGATTGAGGATATCATTGTATTCATTTTTAAGATGGTGGTATTCGGGTAATCAGAGCTTATTAGGCTCTGATTACACCTTGTAGCTCCAATTACCCCATATGCATTTTAATATGTATTTTTTTCAGATGATACAATGCCTGGATCCTTAAAGTTAATTATTATATGGTTACGTTTATATTAATATTTATATGAATAAGTGAGATTTCAGACTGACTTATAGAAAATTTAGAGGCTGACTTAATAATTAAATAGCTCCCATTACACATATGGGAATTTATAGGCTCTCATTTCCCACAAAGTCGGGTAATGGGAACGATTCTGTTTTTTTTTAAATAAAGTTTATCTGTGGCTAAATGCCTAATAATGTAACATTGACACTGTGATTAAATGATAGTCAAATAAGTAAGGATTTAGTTTCTAATAAAAAGTTCCTGTAGTATCTATAGATTTGCCTGTATTGAACTTTTTTCTTAGTAGGCTCCAATTCCCCCCTGCTCCCCTAAACACTTTATAAGTTACCTTCTATACAATGTTATAACTTATAACCATTTACAACATAATTCGGGCATGCGCCTGATTTGATAGTTGCCAGAGCCCAAATAAATAAAAAATCAGAGTGTGTAATTCACACACGGTAGAAGTGAAACTAGAAAGTCACTATATGTCGCTTTCTTTTGCTTGTTTTTTTAAAAGTGGTTTGAAGATTGGATATTTTTTCACAAAATAAAAATGTTTTTTCGCTTGATGCCTGTCTCTCTGGCCGCTGAGACTTGTCAGGCACCTTGTCAACTACGCTATGGATGGCATGCGCCGAGGTGCGACTTTACCACCTTATATTAGAACCGAGTATTTGTGTAGAACTGAGTTGTGACGCATTTCTGTTTCACCCGAATTTCAAGGATACTTTTATAATTCCCACGGCGACGGCAGCGGCACGCGGCATCTTATTTCTTTGATACGAGTGAGGGAGCATGAAAATGATTACTGTTTGTCCCACTGTCTGTCTTACCTATTTCAGAAGAATTATTCCACGGGCTGCTACTTCTATTTATCTTTTGTATAATGTTAATGTAAGTACTTGCATACTGCTTACTAACCCCGTATGCATGGACATTGGAGGGTCTAGAGTCGTTCAAATAAATGTAGCTTCGTTCAAAAAAAGTAGAGTCTTGACGTGTGCGGTGAAGGAGGAAACCATATGTTTCCTTATAACGCTGTTGGGAAAGTGGTGGGTCCCCTCCAATGTTTGTCTCACTATTATTTAGTGTGTAAGAAAGAGCTGGACTATTATTGTGATGTTTTTGAACTCATCGTCAAATCTCAATGAGGAAATAGTGCATTAAGGGATTACAAACAACTGAGATTTGACTTTAGCAACAATAGGAAAATGTGTATTGTGTAATAACAGATTATACATGAAATATTGCAGAGTTCGAAACGTGCCCATTGATGTTACTGATATAGTAGGAGTTCAACGCCATTGATAAATATAAAAAGCATCTGAAAATTGGTAAATTATTTTGAAAAAAAAATCTTGTAATCATTTCAAATGCACATTACCAGCATTTTCTTCAGTAGGGAGACCGGTCGATTTAGTCCACCGTAGTCTGTATTGATATATATTTATACCTTTCACCTGGGTGTCTGATCTTATGACTGGACACCCAGGTGGAAGGGGAAAAGTGGGAAGAATAGACTAAGATGGGAAGGCGAAATAAGAGGCAGCACAGCTTCTCCAGGAAGGCTTCTTCACAAACTGGAAGACAGCCGCTGAGGAGTTGGAGGCGAATGTTGCGGGAGGCCACAGCTCGATATGGGCTGAAGCGCCATCGGAGAGAGAAAGAGAGAGAGAGTCTGTATTGACAACTGTAGGAATCAATATGGAGATACGTAGATAATAAGAAGCCACACTCACAGATAGAGATTGTACAGCCCCCATATCTGTTTGGTGGTGAGCTGCGAGTAGTGCGTCAGCAGCAGGGTGGCCGTGTTCCTCCCCTTGCCGCTGTTCTTCCACTGCGGCTTGATGATGTCGTGCAGACCAGCCTTCTGGATCAGGTAGTTCTGGTCTTCCTGCAATTCAAACATCAACAACTTCAGTCAAAACAATCATCAGAACAGCGCCAAGTTATGACCCAGCACGAATAACAGCGAAAAGGTTTTGGACACTAAGGGTTATTTTACAGAACTTGAACAATTTTCAAAGTTCTGTGAAAGTCCTATAAAATTTCTGTTATTATCCTAACCCCTCAGGCTAATTTGTACGCTTTTGAGAACAGCTCATATAGTTCTTATAGAAACCATTGTATGTCTTACTGTCATAGTGAAAAATATGATCTAAACCAGTGATTCCCAAAGTGGTCCCCTCCAGGGGTCCACGGGAGACTCGACGGGGGTCTACGTTGGCTTGATAAAAAATGGGGGTTCACAAGTTGTGATTGGGGGTCCACAACAATTTATCTGGTTTCGATAGTAAAGAACAAAAATATTGGCTTGGCTTTACCTATCAATGTAGGCAGATAAGGGGGCATACATTAATTACGTGAGATCAAAAGGGGGAGGGGGGAGGGGTCCAGCAAAATCTCACGTTACTTGAAAAGAATATACGAAATGGCCCAAATTTATCTCGTGAAATTTTCGGTGATTTTTGACAAGCTGTATTTCGGTGAAAAATGATCATATTGAGACTTTTAAAAAAGCATTTTGAAGCTTTAATATTAAAATTAGTATTTTCAGATTTTTGGCAAAATTTTTTTAGGAGCATCGGTTCTCATTAAATCTCAAGTACATCCCTCCCATTAAAATTATGACTATTTTTTTTATTGTTGATTTGCAAAGTTACGGTATGTTATTAAAGTTTAATTTTAATTCTAGTAAGTCTGTAATCACATTATTTTAATAAATAGAACGCAAGAAAATAAACTATTTTGCTTTTTATTTTACCACTCTGCTACAGAACTCAGCCGCGACGCAAATTTCCATCGTTAGATCTAATCTTCACATTTTTTGACGAGTTTTGGCAATATGGTAGAAATCTAGCAGCGGGCGGTCCACCGAAACCAGTAAAATTATAAAAGTGGTCTACGAGAAAAAAAAATGTTTGGGAATCTCCGATCTAAACGGTATTAGACGGAAAAACACACAACGCTTTTTATTAAAATCTAGAAAATTAATCATAGAAAAATTAAAATTTGCATCTCTATGAAACCGCAATTTGAGAAAAATTTATGAAACTGCGTGGAATATTTTATTAATTATTTTTTTATGAAACGACAAAAAAATATGGTAACAAAAACCTTCAAAATATATTTATCTAATACAATATGTTTGCGTTTTTTTATTTTTACAGAATTCATATCTTTTCAGAATATTTATATGGGTTATCAGTAATTTTAGTTAGATAAAACGCGAGGTGAGCCACTTTCAAAGCTTTTTAGGTTTGCATTAAAAATTTATAAGTTCAAAAATTTATGTTAATTTCCAATTATAATATTTGAAAGCATACTACTTATCACCTTTCAAAAACAGTTTTAAGTTTTCGGATACATTCAGAAATATTTCATTTATTTGGATTTTATTGCAAAGCGGAAATTTTGTGATCTCCTGAGGGGCTAGTGCTGTGGTACTACTGGACCATGACGAAATATTGATAAAACTTGGATAGGAACTTTGAAATTTGATGAATTATTCAAATTCTGTGGAACAACCCAAAGTCTGTAAGCAGTATGGACATATTATAAACACCGATAAATATCTGTACCCGAGAAGCATACGGATGCAGGTCCAAAAAGGTAAATGTTCAGGAGAGCCAAAAAACTATTTTTCTCTAACTAAGGTCTCATAACTTCTTCGGATATCCATGCTGATAGATAATTTTTATTTTTTATTATTAAATCAATTAGTTTTATTTTAAAAACGAGCAAATAAAACGAAATATTTTATATGTAAAGCCTTTAAAAATATTGTTTAAAATAAAACGCTGACTTGAGTCAAACAAAAACACGGACTTGAGTCCTTCTGCTTCTAAATGAAGTAGAATGTTTTGTTAAGACATGTGGTGTATTACGAAAGGATCAATGTTTAAGAATAGTTTACTTTAATAGAAAGCGCAGTAATGTATAATTTGAGTCATAATACGTAGAAATGAGTCATAATACTCAAAATGCAACTAAATCATAAAGATGCAAGTCCATGGTACATCCTTCTGCTTCCAAGAAAGTTGTTGCAACATGGTAGTTGCATCCATATGCAATTTTGAAAATCCTATATTTTCTTCATGATAGAACTTGTATCTTTCTGCCACTGATAAACATGATTATTTACTTCAAGTCTGCATCAAAAACTCATTTCTTTAAATTTTGAACTTGCATCCATATGCTTCTCGGGTACAGATATAAGAACACCCAATTAATAATCCAGAGAAAGTTTAGTTGAAAACGAACAGAGAAAGATGCCATACTTCACGGATTCGTTAACTTCTGTAGTTTGTACAATATATTGTTCTGCGGGACGAAGTTTGCCCTGATGTTAGCCAACCTCCGATAGAAGAAAAAGTTACACGTTATGTTATATAGGATTAAGTGCTTGTTTGGTTCGATCACGACTGTACCTCTTTATGACTGTATTATTAATAGTAGATATAATATCTGCCTTTAGTGCTATTTCTCCAAGTTTAATTAGGGTTCCGATTAGCAAGTCATGTCCCCTACTAAATCTAAATTGCATTTCTTTACCTTTCATTACCCCTATCCGGCAAGTAATCGACCATTAAAAGGTCGTTAAAGTAATTGGTACTAAAATAAGTCATTATCCTCTGATTAAGGCATATTTTTGACATATTTGGAGAAATGTCCAATAGTTTTAATTATTATTATTTGATCTTGGTGAATTTTTTTACTAAATTTATTTTTTAATAAAATAATTCAAGGCCTAGTGGTCTACGTCGTCGGTGAATCCAGAGATCGCGAGTTCGAAACCAGGTGAAAAAAGAAAACATTTTTTTATCCGGGTTATCCCAGAAGTATCAAAAATAATTTATAGTACCCATCTCTATCTTCTCTACATATTATAAATTAAAGTCCCCCGCGTCGTCTGTCTGTCTGTCTGTTCGCGATAATCTCGAAAACTACTGAACGGATTTTAATGCGGTGTTCACCAATAGATAGAGTGTTTCGTGAGGAAGGTTTAGGTATGTAATTTGTCAAGGATTTGTGTAAATTGGTTGAAACATAACGATAATTGTTAGAAGTATCGGAAAAAGTCAAGCCGCCTGGTAGCTTTCATCGAAAACGCTGCCTAATCCTTTTGGGATATAACAAAACAATGCATGGTGGGATATTCCTCTTTTATAGATCTAAAAAAAAGTCCGCGAAGGCATATATCTATCTTTTACGGATAGCTTACTATATCCATTCATTCTATCTTCTAAAAAAATGGTCACGCACATTGCGGTAATTTAAAAGTTATTTAGACGAATACAGTATTAATCCTTATTAACTTAAATACGTTAGTTACCCCAAGCATTTCATGCACATTATTATAATCTTTCACACCATCTCTACTTATTATAAATTAAAGTCCTCCTCGGCATCTGTCTGTCTCTTCGCGATAAACTCAAAGACTGGATAACCATCCAGTAGATGACGTTGTGTTTTATTAGCCACAGCAACGCGTGGCCGGGTCAGCTAGTATATAATAAATAATGAAGTTTAATTTTGCAAATGTGCATTTTGTAAAATGTCCTGACGATAAAAATATTTTGTGCATCGTCTTCTGTAAAATGAAGGTTGCGTTTAGTTACTTTTTGAGAGCGAGGTGTGGAATAGTTGGTTTGAGCCACGGACATATGAATATACATTTGGATGTCTATGGTTTGAGCGTATGTTTCGTACTGGAGAGTGGAAATGCATGTTTTCTGGAAGGTAGCAATTGTCAACAGCGTTTTTGATGATGTTGAATAGGAATTTTTTGGTATTGTAGCAAAGAACATAATATTTATGATACATTTTTATTATTTATTTTTGGGGTGTTATGCCGTGTTGCGCTACCTCCTCCTTTAGCCAACGTTTCGGGCAGCGTTACAGTGTCCGTCATCGGGGCAGATGTGTGAACAGGAAAATTAAAAACAACCCCACCAACAGAAATGATTTTAGATTTTCACGGCCAAAAGTATCTTTGTTATTTATTTTTGGGGTGTTATGCCATGTTGCGCTACCTCCTCCTTTAGCCAACGTTTCGGACAGCGTTACAGTGTCCATCTTCAGGGCAGATGTGTCCGAAACATTGGCTAAAGGAGGAGGTAGCGCAACACGACATAACACCCCAAAAATAAATAACAAAAATACTTTTGGTCGTGAAAATCTAAAATCATTTTTTTTTACATTAACTCCACACAGGAGGCCCTGAGGAAAATAATTTCCCTCAGGGCCTATGTCATCTGGGATGCTGTGTGGAGGGTCTTTTTGAGGAGAGGAAGGATTATGATACATGTTTATGAACCTATTCGAAAAACACTGTAAGGACAAAAGGTTGAGTGTACACATTTCGTGAGAACATATTTTGTTTCATACCGCCTTTCTTTCGCATACAGGATTATTAGAGATCAAGAAAAAACGCTTTATAAATCGACGCATAAATTGAATTATCGCCCAGTGTACGTTTTCTGTACCAACTATTTCGCCATCTTCATTCTCAGATCGGAAATTGCGTCCATTCGCATTCCTTCGTTTTAGCCACCGTTATTTAGTGGTCCATCCCAGCCTCTCTCCCCGGGGAATATCAGTCCTACCAAGTTCCCACCCATTACTCGCCATAAACGAGAGGAGATCTCGCTCGAATGTGATTTACCGCAAAGTCGGCATTATCTTCCCGACTCTATTCTCTCCGGCAGTAAATTATATTCCATCCTTTCGGGTATGGGGCCTTTATTCAGATTCGGAAATAAAACAACAAGGTTTATCGGCATTCAATTGTCGTTTCATCGAAAGACTTGGCTTTCCAATTTTTTTTTAGGGACGGAATAAAGCCCCGAGTTTGATTCGGCAGCCAGGCTCTTTATTTCTTTTGATTAGCGTATTGATCACAATATTATTCATTCAAAGCTCTTCGATAGCGTATTTTAGATACTCCTTCTTGTTTAAATGTGTTCTCTTTTTTTGTTTATCAATTATTGGACATTGTTTACTATGGAACATAGAATTTGCGATATGGAGTATGTGTATAGCAGATGGACCGAGAAAGGAATATCAAAGGAATAATGGATATTTTTTTAATGTACACACAGAATACTGGGCATTCCCAATCGGAATATACCACCCAAGAATATAGAAAATCAGGAATCCTGCAAGGCTTCGCTTTTGACCTAAAATTAAATAATAAATATTCAAGTACCCACCTGTGTAGATACGTTTTGTCCAAAGCCATGTTTATGAAATATCAGCAATGCTTTAATAAGTTTAGAACCCTCAAAGGATTTGAAATGTGCAATATATTTGTCGAGAATGGTAATCTGATTAAGACAGAATGTTCCAGAGGTTGAGATAGGAGGATCTCGCTTGGCCGTTAACACACACATTTGATACTTCTTAGGTTTTACAATTTTTATTCTTTATATTGTAAAATAAATAAATCAATTAAAGGTTTGTTACCTGCAACGTCTCGAACTTGGCCACCACATCGAAGTGTATGTGACAAGGAGTGCAGAAGGTGGTGTAGGGCACCCAGTGCATATCCAAGTCTCTCCCAGCTCGAACTTCGTCGAGCAGATACCGCACAAACTCCTCGAAACTCGGCCACCGCGGTTCAGCAATGGTGCGCTTCTAGAAACCAACGTATTAACAATATACCAATTGGAGAAGACGAATTCGTTTACCAAATGGAAGCAGCGTAGAAAATAAGTAATGTAAAGGCAGCTAGCTAAGTATTGTTGTGTATTATATTTTATGCAGTATTAATATGTATATGTATCCCTGGCTATACAGTTTGATACACGGTGTCTGGAAACATACCAATTTATAAAAGGTAACTAGAGATTTTACATAAGTGCATTACCATGTTAAACGCGTGTACCTCGAAGCTTCAGGGGTGAATATTAATGAAAACCACTTAAAAAATATTCGACTCTATGATTTGCGTCCGGTTGACAGAGTTAGTACGAACCTATTTTCAACCTTCCAAATGTTTCAATAATAATAATAAATATAGTATTTGCAAAAAAAGACAATTACAAATATAAAAAAATACACTTTTCAAAAAAAATTCTGGTTGAAGTGAGATTAACTTCGGGAGGTGATCCTTCATGATAGTACAAGTAAAAAAGATTAATAACTTTTTTCGAAATTTCAACTTTTAGGGGTAGTTTTTTGGTAAAAAGATAAAATTAAACCGGCGTGTGCGGGCGGCATTACTATTTTCCGCTGTTGCCGAATCATCGCCCCAAGCACCCAGTGTCAGTGTTGAATTCGAATGTAACAATTTTATTCGCGTAGTAGTGTTTCTCTTTAAAAACTTTATTGTTGTTAGTCAAAACTTGTTGATTTAATGTGTCTTTATCTAGTGTGTATTTATTAAGACTGCCTTAAAGGAACAACTTTATTCAGTGCGTGTTTTTTTCAGACTTACTTTTGTTTATTTAGTTGTAGACTTGCCTAACTGTAAAAATTGTGTTTATTTGTGCGTAATTTTGTCATTGAATTATTGTGCCAATTCCGCGTAATTTTGTTATTGAATTATTCGGTCAATGCCTTACTTTACCAATAAAGAACGGGCAGACATTAAAAAAAAGTTATCTTTTTAAATTTGGTTTAAAACATACGATCTGTATAAACGTCAAATTCTCGGTCTTGTAATTGTTTATAAACGGTTTCCATGGATACAGGCCAAATCACACCAAGCAACGTTGCAACAATTACGCCCGGCAAGCTAACAGCAACTTTGTTGGGTAAGTGCTACCTTACACTAAGGATTTTTAGTAGGCATGTCTTTTTGTATGGGAAAAAAAGTTGTAATTTCTGAAAAAATTATTAATCTTTTTTACTCCTACCATAATGTAGAATCACTTACCCCCGGACACCCTGCATGTATACTCGTATTTGATATTGGAAGAGATTTGGTTCAGGATATTAAGTATAATATAAATACTAAGCATACGATATCTTTCTAAATGTAATTATGAAATATTCTTCTACTAACTGTAACCAGGTGTCTAGTCTGTTTTAAAATCTATGTACTTCATTGAACTCCCCTTCAAATACGTGTTCTTGTGTAAAAATAATATTTTTTAATTGTGTATCACAATGTGTAATGTTGTCCTTCCCGAAATGAGTTTTATTAAACTCATTGAATAATGTATTATGAATATTATGTTATGATTTTGTAATATATTATCTCAAATAAAAATTTAAATAAAAAAAGCGTAATTTGTTATAAGTTCAATATGTTCATCGGGAAAACCATTGGCAGGTTGGTCCTACAGGCAGGAAGATAGAATAATATAATTTATGTTGACGCTGTCTAAGACAGTCATCAGGAACATAGAAACTCACGCGCTCCAAAATAGCTGAATTCTCTATATAATCTCACAGCAGTCTGAATAAGTGAGTGGCGGCGTACGCTCTCTTCTGAGCTGCAGGAGGTGAAGTCCCAGCATGCCCAGAAGAAAATTCGTCGGATAAAGCCATGGATAGTGGCCGCACTCCCTCATGTAGAGAAATCTCTTGTTTGCGAATACGAGCTTAGACTTCTGACGTGCATAACTCTAGTAAGTGAGAGGTAAAGCTAGACTTACCTACAATATAAACTTTCATTTAATAAAAAATTTCGACAAACTTTATTAAAGTTTTTTTCTTAGATTTTCATTGACTTCGACCCACTGAAGTTTCGCGGCACGTGCGGGATACACGGTGCACATCATTTAATGTCCAGTTTATAATTTTGTGTTCAGTTTCGGTACACCGTGTATGAGAAACGATGCGCTTTATTAAAATGGCGATTATAATTTGACAAAAAGGTCAAACTTACATAATAGAGGCGTTTCACAAATCCTCGGCGGTAGTACTATTCATTAAAAATAAACAAAGGTGAATATTTTCTATTCTTTATAAAGATAGAATCAAATGAAATATAAACATAGCCCACTTTAAAGGTCATGTCGTCGTTGTCGCGAGTTATTATTTGTCGCGTCATATTTCCATGGGAAGACGCCTGAAAAACAATCTCACCTAAATTTATTTGCATCATTAGGCAGCTAATGGAAAATTCTAAGGTTTTGTTTTTTCATGATTATATTTCAAAGCGGCTTTTGTTACAAAAATATTATTAGTGTGATAACTGATGACAATAACAGTGTTACTATCAGATCTAGTATTCGTAAATGTTTTCAGAAGTGAATTGGCATAAAAGCTGACCTGTTGTGTAATTTACAGTTCCATGTCAACTCAGAATGAAACCAACTCAGAAACACCTCAGAAAGGGTAACAATTATTATAAGCAATAATTATCAGCCTGAAACACTCATCAACATTGAAAAATCTTCCGAGAAAAGAAACTTGCCGCCAACAGAAAGGTCATAAAAAGCTATGAAAAAATAATTTTAAAATAGCCGGTAACCCTAACCTAACTTAACCTATTTAACTATTTTTTTTATATTTTTTTATCATCACTCTTAATGACCTTTCTGAGGTGCTTCTGAGTTGGTTTCATTCTGAGTTGTCCGGTCACCGTAATTTACAGTGTTTCACAATGTGTCTGAGTTCCCACGCTATTTAGATTTTAGAAATGTATTATAAGTTTGTACAGCGCCCTTGAGGTGATTTTTCACAAAAACGGCGCTATATAAATCATCCAAATATTATTATTATTATTATTATTTATGGCTTTTCATCTTATCGGTAAATCCGTAATATTTTTAATCCCTTCACATCGGTAGTAGAAGAAAAAAAAAACAATATTTTACATACAGCGACGGAAATATATTGATATTAAGGTTTCAAACCCTTTATGGTGCTCGAAAAATATTGATATTAAGGTTTCAAACCCTTTATGGTGCTCGAAAAATATTGATATTAAGGTTTCAAACCCTTTATGGTGCTCGAAAAATATTGATATTAAGGTTTCAAACCCTTTATGGTGCTCGAAAAATATTGATATTAAGGTTTCAAACCCTTTATGGTGCTCGAAAAATATTGATATTAAGGTTTCAAACCCTTTATGGTGCTCGAAAAATATTGATATTAAGGTTTCAAACCCTTTATGGTGCTCGAAATATATTGATATTAAGGTTTCAAACCCTTTATGGTGCTCGAAATATATTGATATTAAGGTTTCAAACCCTTTATGGTGCTCGAAATCGGCAATAGAATTTTGATTTTAAAACACTTTTCAGAAAGTTTTTTTTGCAAATCATAAAATATCAAAATTGATTATTTTCATTAATTCCCTGCGCTTATACAGTTTATGTTAATATTAATTTAATTTGTCACGCATATTCCGTACTGATACCTACTACCTATTGCACCCGTGTCTTGTATTTTAAATTAATGTACTGGTACTAGTTGATTTTTTGAAACTATGTAAATGCAAGTGTGGCTTGATAAAAATGAATGCATTGTATCCTTAATAATTAATATAGGTACATATTACTTTTTTTTCTTAGATTTATCTTACATTTATACTGTTATTCTTCATGTTGTTGTACTATTTATATATTATGTCTCATGTTGTACCGTATATGTGTAAATAAATAAATAGATGCTTAAAATTATTATATACATTATACGTACATGGTTTTCACAAACTAGTTGTATAAGCGGGAAACTGGGAAATCTGCATCACATAGAAAACCCAAAAAAAATCCAAATTATTTTTTTCAATTTAGTTTTAATTTTTATATTTAATTAGAAAGAGTACCGAGACGATTTACAAAAATACCAAGAGCTTTGAAAGACCGCTAATATGAAGATACTCGTAGACTCCAGAAACTAGGATTACCAACGTTAAAATAAAGAAGAGAAAAAAAGAATGCCTTGATTGAGATTTTCTTAATTTTATCTGGACATTAAGTTGCCCTGGTATCAAGGAAATATTCACCACCAACGAAAATATAAACCTCCGAGGACACTCACAAAAAATTAACATAGACCTTTTGCATCAAATCCTAGGAAACACGTCTAAGCGCTCTCCTCACGACAGACAGCGCTAGTTCGCTCAACTCCACCCTCTTTGCAGTCACTGCCGCAGTCACTACATGCAGTGTCGTGTGTTGGCCGCTTAGGCAAATAGAGTAGTGGAAGCATTGAACAAACTTCCACAACATGTCATCGAAGCAACTAATAGAAAGCTCTTTTGGATTCTTATTTGGATAGGAAAAAGGACTAACTTATTTTAAAATTTAAAACATCTCAATTAACTGAAATCAGAAATCTGCAGAATGCTACCGGTTCATTAAATGATAACCAGCAGTTAAAAACCCACTCTGCAGGTTTTTGCTGCCAGGCTCTGCGGGCGGCTTTTGGTTCGGCTTCACCCAGTTTGAGTGTTGGTGACCATTTTATAAATCCGATAGGAACTGGTTCCAAAAATAGCCGGTTCCTCGAATCCACTGTGATCCAGTGACAGCTAGTCACCGGGACAAAGTAACCGCGACAGGCAGTGTAATATATAGACGCGAGGTAGAAACCACAACTGCCAGTTACAATAATAATCATATTATCGTCAATCTTTCCACATCTAGAGAGATCATGAGTTACAAAACAGGTAGTACTTACGCCTGCTAGGGGATGCTAATCACGCGATCTGTTAACGGAAGTTGCGCCTTCTGTTGGCGCTGCTTTAACCGTTCAATTACAAAAGTAGATTTGTATACAAACTCCACGAACGAAAACGGTTATTCGTGCGGCGCGGAGTCAGAGTTGCCGTCTTAGTCGGATGCTTAAATTTCAACCGTACAGTCTCTGGTCTATTAATACTGTTCGATAATCATAATTTAAGCACTTTGGTTTTTTGATCTGTTTTTTTTTCTCCTTTTTTGCACACTTTAGGATTAAGAACCTATTGGAGACGGGTCTACACTTAATTACACAGTTGAAAGCAACCCCGTAACGGTCGATTTAAAAAGAATTGATCTCATAAATTCAAAATGACTAAAAAACGATAACTCAAATCACAACAAGTTTTACCACATAACCGACTCCAAATGTGATGTAAATTCACCAGTTCATAGATTCACGTGAGTTTCCGGACATCGTGTATAAAATATCGTTTAATTAAAAATTCTAATGAAAATTACAATATTCTATGTATAATATATCCTGATATTAATTTGTATCGACCTCATGCTAAAGGTGCATCGTGATTTCAAATGTCATGGTGTTCGTTTTATTTTTTTGGGTTATTGAATTTTAAATCTTAACTGACATTTTATGATTTCGTCCGTCGGTGCCTATTAAAAGATGACCTTTAAAATAGTTCGCATGCCTGACATTTGATGGGATCAGCAGTGAATTTAAAAAATATTTTTTTAAACGGTGAATACCTGCAATTTGCTATGTCAGTAAAGTATTCGTTAAAAAGCATTTGAAACTTAAATATATGTGGAAATAAAAACTTGTTTAGGTTTCTTTGAGTTTTTGAGGTACCAGATTTTAATATTATTAATAGTTTGATTATACATACAAAATCATGATAAAAAGTCTCAAAAGTTAGTCACTACAGGGCATAACCAAGACTGACGACCTCTGTAGCGCAGTGGTAAACTAATTTGACTTAGTGTTGGATATTTGCGGGTATGATTCAGAACGCAATAATTTAACTGTTAACATTTTTTTCATGAAATTTAGATGTCTAAGTGTTGTAGCCTTATTAATATATATGCTTTTACGATTGCGGAAAGAAACATTAACAATTATCAAAAAAACCCTTATGAAATTTATCAATTTAGCGATTCTTATTGGCGAATACCACATTTTTTTCTTCTAAACGTATTCGAACTTCCAACATGTCATTCGATTATAAAAATGTTTCGGAATCGAGTATTTCGGGTGTTTCGATTATGTCCGCAAATGGTGGAGATTTAAATTTGTCCATAGATATTATGCACCTTTTAAAAGTGAGGTAGTAAACAAACAAATTCGGAGACGCCGTTTTTGAAAATCATGAAGTAAAACTTGGAGTTCCACAAGTATCTGTTTTGGGACCACTGCTTTTTATGTTATAAATAAATAACAGCTTTGGCATATATTTAGAATTAATTTTAAAGAAAGTCCGTTCACAACATTAAATAATCAATTGAATATTATGAAAAACCTAATTCTATTTAAATTCTTAATTCTATTAGTCTCATACCTTAGCTCCTGGTCTATATTTGAGTATGATCTTCATCCCCAGCCTCGAATGCAAGGAATTGGGTAGAGCGAACTGCAGTTTGTCCTTGTAGGCAGACGACAGTCTCTCGAACGGGTGGCGTACGATCAGGAACGTCGTGGAGGTGTTCTGCGCCTCTTTCAGATCCTGCACTGATGGCCTGGGATAGCGCCGCCGGGCCAGGACTAGCGGCACCTCCCTGCTACGCTCCAGGAAGCGTGTGGAGTAGTTGGCCATCAGGTTGAAGTTGTACATCCAGGAGGAGGAGGCGGCTTTGAAGACGTTGCACCTGGAGATTAGATAAATACTTATTTCATTGCCCGCAGTTAAAACCCAAAATTTGGTTGAGTACCTTACGTTGTATTGTTTCTACTTCTTCATTAATGTCCCGATGGTTGTGAATTGTGGCTAGCTTCATCAGGTTATCTAGCGTGGATCTATCGATATAGGTTTTATCGAAAATGTCGGTAACTTGTCATCGCTCCCGAGCATGACTGCAGGCCGTTAACAAACAAACAGTTCATAACGACTAAGGGTTCCTAATTTATCTGATGTAAACTGTTAGTTGTTCGTTAGCGGCCTCGTGTGCTTGGGAGCGATGACAAGTTACCGACATTTTCGATAAAACCTATATCGATCGTACCCAGGTAATTTGTGGCAACACATATGGCTCTACCAAGATACTCCATTGTCGAAGATTATTTATACTAGGTGCATATGTTTACAATGAGGCGTGTGGAGACGCAGAATAAATGCGGACTAAGTTCAGACCAAAATATAAATTTTAAAAATCTCTATGGTACAAATAAAAGTATAAAGGGTGTAGCTTACAGGCATCCTATTTCTTATGATAGCTTTACACTCCTAAGTAAAATTTACAGCTTACGAAATTTTTTAATAAGTTATTCACAGGAGCGTTTACACATGTGTCCAACTTATGGTAATTAATGCTCACGCAAGTTGTTCGGAAGTTTAACTACATGAGTTCTCATGGGGACTGCTACACGTGTAATTTTATTAACCGTAAGTTTTCTTCCTGTCAACAACGATTTGCTGCTGTCAAATTTACGCGATTTTGTAGACGAAGGGGCCCAAATAAAGTGTTGGAATCAGTTGGAATAGAAGTTGGCTTGATTCTGCACATGTTTTTGTTCCGTTAACGGCGTAAATTAATCGAGTTTTTTTTTAAATTTATCCGAATGACAACTATATTACAGTTATATGACACCTACCGACTTTGAATTCAAATACGTAATGTTATGAACAGAAGCATTGAGATTAGAAAGTATTGGACCGATAATTAGATAGAAGGGGATTCTCCTTTCAGAAAGCTTTTTTCACCTGAAAAATAAATTATATCTCTTTGGTTTTTGGAATCAGAAAAGTTTCTTGCCGTTTACGTTCGTTTTCGTGGGAAGTTTTATCTAGTTTTATTTGAGTTTTATCTAGTTTTATTTTCATATAGTTTATAAGGTAGGTAAATTATCCACTTAACGAGAGATTATAAGGTAGGTAACTATCCACTTAACGAGAGATTATAAGGTAGGTAATTATCCGCTTAACCTAATTAGATTTTAGTTAAAAATAATAAAAAAGGAAAAAAATCCTTCGAAAACAACTTTTTTAAATTTTTAACATATCGCATCGGCGCATTTTGGTATAATGTTTTTAATTAACTTTTTAGAATAAAGTTTTTCAACAACCTTCCGATTGAAATAAAAAAAACCAAAGACATCAATAAACTGAAACTCAAACTGAAGCTACACTTCATCGGGAATAATTAACTTAAAAATTACCTGTTTTTCTCTTTTTTTCTATGTATTATCAATCTATATTCATCTCTATTTTATTTAGATTTTTCGAATTTCACTTAAGTGCATAATATTTTAGTATGTAACCTATCCCATGTATGTACACCTACACTTATAGATAATCCAGAAGTTTCAATTGTTCCCATTATATACTTACCTATTGCATAATGTTATTCTATTTCTGTTATAATTAGTGTAACTCGCTCATCAAGCACAAGAACTAGTTTCTTCTTTGGTGAGATTGCAATTTTAAATAATTTGTGTACCGATATGTAATTTATATAAAACCACTGTACTATATATCTATATTAAAAAAAATTTTTAAAAAAAATACTTTAACTTATCAAAATGATTTGAAGACTGGAAGTTCGCACGGACGCGATTAGACCTATCAAAAACCGTACGAACAACTTCAGTAACTTGCTATAAATTACGGTACGTGACTTTTGGTGTCGTTTACCCAATAAACAGTGAGTAAAAAAATAAATAATTATATAATGTGGTTTTCACGAATACAGATAAACGGAATTTGTGATTTTTCTGAGGCTTCTCTTTTAGATAATAAAATCAACTTTGGCGTTTAATGAATTTCTTCAAAACACTATTCCAGAATCCTGCCTGTGTAGGTACTCGACGCAACCATCTTTACGAGAAGAATGTGAAAAATGATCTTTAGTTGGTTAGTTTTGATTAAGAACAGCTAGGCGCACTAATAAGATACTTCAACGTTTTGCTCGCCAATCGAACATGGAAAAGCTCATGGTCACTAGCAAAGTGGAAGGCAGAAGGGAGATGCGATGGTGCACCGATGCGTTGAACTGATCAAAGCATGTAAAATTAATTACTCGGAACTAAATGTCGACAAGTGCAAAATTATGTCCTTCTACAGTGCTAAAAAACCGATTGTTTTCGAACAAACTAAATAATAGTTACAATAAAACACATATAAATTTGTTTTATTGTAAATTATGGCCAGCCACAAAGTTAATGCTTTTTACAAATATGTAAATAATAGTTGCTTATCAACTGTTCCATCCATAAAATACCTTGGTATCTTTCTAGATGGCAAGCTTTCTTTTCGAGAACACATAAATGAGATTTTGAATAAATCTCTCAAACTACTTGGTTTCATCGTAGGAATCACTTCTGACTTCAAAAACATAGATGCCCTAAGAACTCTTTACTGCTCCTTGGTTCGCCCTCATCTTGAATGTGCTTGTGTTATTTGGTCTCTTTATGCTGTCCATATTCGTCATATTGAGTCCGTTCAACATCGGTTCCTAAAAGGGATTGCTAGGAGGCTAGAATTAGAACGAGGCAATTACTCGTATGATGAAATTGAATTAACTCTAAACATTTCTCCTTTAGAAGAACGACGGAAAAAATCTGTTCTCATTTGTTTCTTCAAAATTATCAACTTTATTATTGATTCACCTACATTACTACAACTCATCCCATTCAATATACTTTCCCGTAGACTCAGAAATAATGAATTGCTCTCCCTCAATCATAACCCGACTAATTATAGATATAATTCATCACTGTTCAGAATGTGTTGACTGGTCAACTCAAGTCAAGATCTTGATTTTTTTGGTGTAAACCTAAATGATTTTTTTCGGTCACTAAACAATTGAAGATATTTTATTTTTAATTTAGCGATTTGACTTGTCACTTCTATTATTATCAATTCTATTTTCTTATGTTTATCTCTGTTTTGTCTTTGCTTCTACATCCTCTATACCATAATTTATATACCATAATTTATTCTTACAATTTTTTTCTAAATTTCGTGTTATTTTATTGTACATTGGAAGTCCGAATAAGACGTCCGGAACATCGGTGTCCGATAGTGCAGGTGTCTTCACATAGTGCAGGACCGTGTTGAGTGGTCGCCTTGATGAGAGCCATGTTCATCTGAGAAATTAGAGTTGGGGACATGGTCCTCAGAATTTAGACAACGATTCAAAAATAAGTTTCGGTTTTGGGAAGATTAACCTGTTATATTAGTTTAATCTTGATATGTCTTGTTTCATCCTTACCAAATGAGATGGTACTGCCTGTTGATGAGGTACTCCCAGGCGTTGGGACTGGAGATCCCCCGAGGTAAGTTGTTACACTCCCTCTCCAAGTACTTTCTCCTATTCTCCATCCTTGTCTCGGCGGCTTCCATCTCCACTGGAGTCAGCTCCCTTCTGATGACGTCATTCACGCCGCCGTCAGCTGCCCGCTTGTACACGTAGCTGTCATTGTCGCCTATGTCCTGGAACAAAAAAGTTACATTAGTTAATGTTTGTAAGATTGTCTTATTATTATGCACATGTACTGTTTTTTGTCTTTTTCTCTATTTCATTATTAGAGAACAAGAAATCTTAAATATATGCACGCATGCTTTAAAATAGTGGAAACTATATGCCAACAGCTTCACATGATAATTTATTGTTAATTGTTTTTGTGTTCAATTCGTAAAACTAGGTTTAATTAAAAAAATAAATAAATAAATTTAATAATGTTATTATTATTAAATTCTTTAGTTATATTATTTATAAGTTGTTTAGTTATATTATTAATAAGTTCTGCAAGTATTTTAGTTTTTATTTTTGTTACAGCTGTTTCAGCTTACAAAGCCACAAGACAGTTTGAAAATAGCCTTGTAACTTTTAAACCGAAAAAGCTGTAACAAAAATAAAAACTAAAATGCTTGCAGAACTTGACAATAACATTATTAAATTTAATACACATTAAATTTAAAAAAAAAATCATTGAATATGTGTAGTTCTAATAAACATTTGTGATATAAGTTTTAAGATTTTCACGGCCAAAAGCATTTTCGTTATTTGTTTTTGGGGTGTTATGCCGTGTTGCGCTACCTCCTTCTTTAGCCAACGTTTCGGACATCGTTGCAGTGTCCATCATCAGGGCAGATCCGGCAGATCTACCGGATCTGCCGAATCTGCCCTGATGATGGACAGATCCGGTAGATCTGCCGGATCTGCCCTTACGATGGACACTGCAACGATGTCCGAAACGTTGGCTAAAGAAGGAGGTAGCGCAACACGGCATAACACCCCAAAAACAAATAACGAAAACATTTGTGATATTTATTTTATTCCAACTTAAGACGTTGCCAAAAAACCGTTTTTCGATGATTTCTGAGAATATTCTTTGCTTGCTGTCGAATTACAATTGTAAACACTAATAACAGAACTACATAATGAATATACGAACGATCTTATTTAAAGAAAAAAATATTAATTTTTAAGCACCATTTAATGGTGGTCTCTCTCCAGGAAAGAAATTCCTCCACTCTAAAATGAGTTGCAAACAAACAAAAAACAGCTTCTTTATCCGCTACGACGGTAAACGAACCCGCAACTAAGTGCTTCCGTTCAAGGAGATACTTACAAGATACTCGATCCTCGTGCGCGTATTATACGCGCTGATCGTATGTACCCCCCGTACTATTTTACGGTGGCTGTCGGTTTCCAATCAGTATCACGATACCGACAGTGCTGATCGCGCGCGACGCTCGCATAATTTGTGTCTGATAATAATAATTCGTTTGACGTTTGACAGAAATGGAACATGAAAGTAATGTTAGATTTGTTCTGAAAGTGGAAAAAATGCATGTTTATATAACCATACGTTACCACAATACGTAAGAAAAGTTTTAGTGGAGAAGACATGGTTGATGTTGGAAAAAAAGTCATATGACATCGCTTGATTGCGTGTCAACTCCACGGCTGCACGTGAAAAATGATCAAGTTCAGTATATTTCGGATAGCGCCGTGTACGGAGACTAGCATTAAAAAGTGGTGTATCAGCAGGGTACTTGTGGTTTCGTCACAATTACGTAGATTGTAAGTATCTCCATGAACGGAGGGCCTAATCTAAAACTCAAACGGTGACGGTTTTCTTTAAAGTGATGTGTGAACTCTATTAAACAATATTAGAAATTAAGACACAAACCCGTGTGCGCAGCGACTATAAGATATGTTAGCGGAACGTACCCATACTACGTGACCCGTTCAGGGGGGGGAGGGGATCTTCAAAATATCACGCTTGGTCACAATGAGGGGCGGGGGGCTTTGGTTTTTATTACGTAGTCAATTTAGAAATCTAAATTTTGACATAAGTTTTATCTTGATAATATTTTTTCCACTTGTAATTATAGATATGTATGCACTCTTGCCGTCAAGCAACAAGCGCGCCGTATTTATAAAGACAAATAATATTTTTTAAACCTTTTGTTAGCAAGAAATGATTCAAAACCATATTTATGAATTACTACGTGGAAACTGTAGGGGGAGGGGGGGTCTTGGAATATACTGCACGTGGTCACCGAGGGGGGAGGGGGGGTTAAAAATTGCAAAAAGTGGGTCACGTAGTACGGATACGTTCCATAACATCAAATTTGTACGGAATAGTATTTTGCAAGAATCAATCGATTTTTTGTGTTCAAGTGATTATTGTGTTTAAGTTGTTATTAATATGATTTAATTGCTGAAGATGTTATTTTTTATATAATGAAACGAACAATATTTGCGTAAATTTTGATTTTCCTAATTAAAACAACTTTTTTTAACCTGCGACATTTATATTTACGCCAGTAGCGGTCCGCGACTTTTCAATGTGCTAGAGAGTGATAAAACTGAAGAATACGACTTTTCTTGAAAAATTTCAATTAAAAAAAAGTGTTTTAAGCTACATCAACATCAATAAGATCGTATTTTTCTACTTACCACCCTAGCTCAATGAAATGTCACGGAACCTATGTGTTGGTTACTTAATAAATGGTGTCCGGGGCGCCCGAACCCACACTCGCCTCCCAAATTGAAATCCCAAAAAGACAGGCAACGAACCGCCACTGAGTTGAAATGATCGCTTATATGCCACGTAGGCGGAGGTCTACTCTTCTTCTTCTTACGGTGGAGGAGAGCTGGTGAAGGTCTATTTAAAACCCTACATATTAAGGAAGAACAGTTGTAAAAGGGAAAATAAAAACAACGAAATGGAGACCTCTCCCGGTGTAACACACGGTAGGCCGTTTTCTCTTGATTACGTTTTTATGTTACCCCTCGTCAGTACACAAACTTCTTTCTCTCTCTCTACCTGAGAGAGAGAGAGTAAGGCAAGTGCGGAGAAAGCTTAAAAACGCAAGGGCAGGAAATCGTGCTCATTCTCTCACGAAACAATACATGAAAAAACTATTCGAGAAATAATATTGATTTTTTTTACATTAACTCCACACAGGAGGCCCTGAGAAAAATTACTTCCCTCAGGGCCTATGTCATCTTTGAAGATGCTGTGTGGAGGGTCTTTTTGAGGAAAGGAAGGAGTGAACACGGGTCTTGAAGAGGCCCATGTTGTAGGAGGGAGGAAACACAGAGGCCGGCAAATTGTTCCACAGCCGAGCCGTTGAACTCAAGAACGAGTCATAGAAACGACCCGTTCTCATGTGACTAATGTCAACCGTGTACAAGTGTTTCCCGACTATGCATCGGTGCCGAGGGGATCAATGACGCTAGTTCCTCGGAGCATCTTCCATTGTAATACCGGTAGAACAAGGACAGCATTCCCACCTGACGCCTATGCTCTAACAATTGCAGTCCGTCTGTTAAGATGGGAGAATCTATCAAACGGACGGCCCGTTTCTGCACAGTCAAGGTTTTTTTTTTAAATTTAGGTATTTTGGAGCTCCAGACCAGAGGTGGCTGCCAAATTCAACCGTGGGGCGCACTTGCGATTTGTACAGGGTTAGCAGTTGGGTACTATTAAAGTATCTGCGGGCCCTGTACAGTACGACCAGTTTCTGGGAGGCTAACTTAACTCTGGTTTCGATGGAGCCCCCGTACCTGAGCTGGTCACTTAGAGTTACACCAAGCATATGGATGCATATGGAGGTCCTGTTCGGAAGGTTGCTTCCGTTGAAGCAGACTAGTTTTTCATTTCGATCCCTTTTAGACGTTATCAAACATGATTGGGTCTTTGAAACATTAAATTCGACGAGGTTATTCTTATAATCCCACTGGCTTCGGAATGTTGAGATTCTCGTGTTGTGTAGTCGTATAAAAAACAAGAAAACAGTGGCGATTTTATGATATCTCTCTTCAAAGGCACTTTACAAAGCCAGAAATCAACATAAACTGTAGTTAAATTACCTCTATTCACGATTTTGATTATGGGTGCTAACGAAAACTGTTATATGTATTAAAACCGATATCGCAGGCTATACCAACTCGTACAAGTACAAAATGGCCCATATTTGCACAACAACGCAAACAAAATATCATAATGTTATGAAATTCAGTGCCTACAACGGGCTATCTATGAAATAAGGGTTTTAGGTTAAGGGTGGTATTTATTTAGGTTAATTTAAAGCCTTAATTATGTCTTGTATCTGTGGATTTTTAGAAATAACTGTTTTCTATGATAAAACAGTTTTTAAATTTGTATCTATTTTTGTACATGCAGTTTACAGAGGTTTACACTATAATAAATATTAATACCAATAACATATAAAAAATATTAATGATCAGTAACTTTAAGTAAATGGGCTAGTAGAAGTATTTTGTGAACACCTCACTAGGAGATCTGTGCTGAGATGTTCGCAAGTTCCCGTTTAATCACCGGAGGCCATATTTGTCCCAGCTCACACAGGTTTCATAGGAATCGTTGTGTCTCTCTTACTATCATAGTATGAAGTATGATCTAAACGGTATTGGAAAGAGAAAATAACACGCCTTATATTGAAATCTAAAAGTTAACCACAAAATAATTAAAATGTACACCTTTATGAACCAATGTTTCCGACTGCAATTTAAAAAACAAAAATAAGAAACATTGTGGATGTTTTAAGAATTATTTTTACACGAAACGACAAAAAAGTGAGGTGGCAAGCAGTAATGTGTATAATTCATTTTTCTAATGAAATATGTGTAATTTTTTTTCGTTATCTTAGTAATCTTGGTTAGATAAAACTTAAGACGTAATTACTACGTAATCACTTTATATAAAATACTTTAATCCCTAACCAAACATAACCAAACTATAAAATAAATAAACATGTTTTTCAAGAATTTACCAACTATTCATATGTACATATATAAACCTTAGATGTATTTTTTTTCCTTCTAAATAATCAATGTGCAACTACCATTATAATGTAAAAAAAAAAAAAAAAACTAACTTTCTACTACAACACATAAATACCTGTACTTGTCACACTTAATCATAAACACGTAAACCAATTATCAATTTGGGAGGCGGGAATGGGTACCGCCGCCCCGGGAACCTTTATTGGATAACCAACACCTCTGCCATAGGTCACCCCAAGTGGTTCGCTACGTTTGGTGATTTAGCAGGGGTGCCCGGGTTTGTCTAGGTCTTGGAGGCGGATGATCAGGACATACTGAACCCCCATCCTACCCACCCCTTAAAACCTTTTCCTTCCCAGAACTCTCCTCTCCTTCTTTTCCTTAAAAAAACCCTCCACACAGCATCCTCAAAGATGACACAGGCCCTGACGGAAATTATTTTCCTCAGGGCCTCCTGTGTGGAGTTCATATATAAAAAAAAAAAAACACCTCAGCACAGGTTCTCCTAGTGAGGTGTTCACGAAACATACAATATTACCAACCAACAGTTTAACCTTCTCAAAACCAACCTTACACCCAACATAATGAAATGTATTGTTAATATGTAAAAAAAAATCATAAAATTAAACGTTTAAACACATTATTGGGGAAATTTCTTTGGAAAGCTAAAAAGTTAACCTGATTGTGTGAAGCTGCAAACATGAACTCTGTCGTGTTCCATTAGTTCCTGCCTATAAAATAGATTGATTCTTACCATTTCCTGTAGATTTCTATGGGTTATTCTATTGTCATCACAGTTTGAAAATGCCTTCGGTGTACGCAAACAGCTGTCACGAGTAAAAATAAACTTTATACGACCACCGGCTAGTGTTTTGGTAAAAACCTGCCTTTAAATAAACTGTACAATACACATTGTACACATACAATACGTAAAGTGCGTCGGCGAGGGCTGTTTTTTTACACTAGGGCAGTTGGACGTCGGTTTAATTTACTGTTTTTTTAAACTATTAATTTTTTGGCACGGAAAAAGTGCTGTGAATCCGCAGAAAAAAGGAGGCTTTAAAAGAAGGTTGTGGGGCGTACAATTTATGGGCAAATTGTCCGTTGTTGTCCCGGAATTAACCGTGATAAAAGGTTTTTGTTTTCAGCTAAATTTAAGGCCAACCGCTCTGAATTGGGAAGACATTTTAATAGAACGGATCCGAAAACCGAAAGCGGATATACAGTCCGCCATATTGAGTTTAAATATAATTAAAATGTATTTTTGCCCTATGGTACATTGTTTGAATTAACACAATTGATGATTTACAAGTTAGGTTATGTATAAGGCAAGGAAAGAGACGTTTAAATGGTTTGAATGTTGTGTAAAACTGATGAACGGAGAAAGGAGCTTCAGGAAAATATCTCCAAGGGACGCCTGAGGAAGTCATGGCACGACAAGTCAATCAGGTATGACCTTGAACACCTCCGTGCTCGAGGGGCAAGGTTCTCGATCCGGGGGTCGCGAGTTCAAATCCTGGCGTGCACAGATAAATTTTATTAGATTGATTTGTGTTTTTACAATTTAATCATTTAAAATAATGTAAGATATGTTTGCGTTCCGGAGTGGAAGATACGTACCCCAATTAGGAATTCCATACTCACTGGCTCCAGACGGGAGCAGTTGGGACTATTGTTAATTTTATTTGTATTGTAATTTGTTAAAGTTGCTGTATTTAATTAATTTTTGAAAACCTACCTAAAATAATATTGTTACAGTCGTAATTAATCTCGTCCTCATTAAAATTGACCAACTCTGTGTTTCCTCCTTCCTACAACATGGGTCTCTTCAAGACCAATGTTCATTCCTTCCTCTCCTCAAAAAGACCCTCCACACAGCATCCCAGATGACATAGGCCCTGAGGGAAATTATTTTCCTCAGGGCCTCCTGTGTGGAGTTAATTTAAAAAAAAAAAAAAAAAACTCACCCTTGTAAAATGTCCTCCACAGTATGGTAAGCTCTAGCTTGGGGGAGATTATACATAAATAATGTAAAATCATGCAATGTCCAGTGTGTTAACTGTAATGTCCTCCGCGTGCAAAGCCGTATCTTCTCCAAGCATAAACTTTCTAATTAAAGTGTGTTTATCGGAAGTGACCTGCCAGGTAAGTATGTTTCTGTATCCATTTGTAAATAGTAAAATTAGTTAGAACCTAAGCATTCCTAATAAATTGTACAGCGCCCTTGAGGTGATTTTTCACAAAAACGGCGCTTTATAAACTATCCAATTATTATTATTATATAAATTCTCTTATACAATAAAACCATTAAATAAAATAATAATAAATATCGTGTGCTTAGACAGGGTTTTGGATGGTCAAACCTCTGCGTTTACCCCACCAATACATATATTTTTTTAAATATAACTTTACATTTTTTCTGAAAAGTTTTATAATAAATAATTGCCTAAGTTGCCTCCAAAATCATGAAACACTAAAATCTTTAATGACCTATATCTTACAATTTAAAGCAAAAATAAATAAAGTAGCTCACATCCTGACTAGATATTTGATATACCTTTTGATTACAAAAATAATTTTTCAGTTTAGTTGGGTATGTTTATCTCAAATCCAAATACAAGATTTGTAAAATGATCACTAAAAAGTCACGAGCAATCCAAGGAAAAAGTTTTAAATTAGTCTGTCGCTCGAGTGGTTAAGCTTATGACATCCCCATTTGGGGTACGTTGTGAGGACGAAGGAGATGGGGAAGGGGAAGGTTAGGAAGTAGTTGGCTATTTACAGATCTAGTCTCCAAACAAGCCTTTTCAAGCAACGTTTATTTCCTGGATGGTCTTTACCAGGGCGATACTGAAAATATGGCCCACTCTGGAATGTGCCGCAAATATACTATAAATGTTAAGAGCATCAAGATCAACATATTTGGCGTTTCACTCCTCTTACCACCCCTTCAACTCTTTTAATTGTATTCTTCTACGAAGACACGAAATCATTTGGTAATTGGCCCTAAAAAGACCCTCCACACAGCAACCCCAAAAATGACACATGCCCCGAGGGGAATTGTTTCCCTCCTGGGATTATTATTGGCCGACACGCTGTTCCCCCGCAGGGGTGGGCAGAGAGAATGGACCCCCAAACAACTCGGTCTAGGTCTCACACTTCTTGCTTTTTTCACATTCATACATCGTCTCATACATACTGTTATGTTATTCTGACTCTTGATATGGCACGACTGAAGAATTTGGTTTACTTGATCATGCCATGAGTTCCTCCGGTACTTTGGAAAAATGGTAAATTTAGCAAATAGGTATTTTTTTGTAATGCAGCCGCGACTTTGATATGTGTAGTTTCGTTCGGTACCGGTATAACAAAATATAAACTGCGAGATTATCAGTATTATATTATTTAAGGTACCACTCCGGTGGTGATCCAAAGGTAAAGAGAACTTCTGACACGCAAACTCGCCTTTTGTATACTTCGCTAGCTGGTTCCCGGCGTGCGTTGCAATGCCATATTCAAAGAAATAAATTGTTTCTCCGCGCATGTCCTTTCCCGTGAGTCCTCTACCCTCCCGCGTTTCCCTTCCACCTTCCCCGCTCACTCTCCCCTCTCCCGCTTCCCCGTCCCGCAAACCACCCTCCCGCGTTCCGTATATTCAGTCCCAGTACATTCAGTTTTCAAACAGCTCGCGTGCCACCTATTACAATTTTTTATTCAAATTTTCTATTTTCATATATTACAAATATTCATTTTTATATTTTATAAGAACAATCAATCAAATTTGGTACCTAACATAGGTAGGTACCTATTTAAAATATCAATAATTTAAAAAATCCATAGACAATTCTTTTAATACAAAAAACAGCTGCCTGCTAAATTCATTTCATTAAACGCGCGAACTGTCGTACGTGCGAAGTTAAAATAGTCGTTAATTTTTCTGAAATTTTTCAATTTTCTGCGCAATTTTCTTAATTTTTTTTCCGTAGAAACCTTCTACAAATTATTAGAAAACTTGAAATAAAGATGAATGTAATAGGTAAAGTCGTTCTGAAGTTATGGCGTGACCAAAGAAAACGGGGATTCATTTTTATATATGCATATAGATTCGCGTGGTTCATTCAAATCAAATATACGTTCACTTGTTATTCGAAAGAATTCCGGTCTACGTCCATTACAATTTATAAATTGGTACATTTGAATATTGGTTTTGGTGTCTAATATGTAATTGATTAATTATCAGGTTACATCAATAAAACACACACCGTTTAAATAAGTATTCTGAGTTGATTTTTACAAACCACGTTTACAAGATGATCTTACACCTTTTTATTCTACTTAGTTTTAACACCGTCTCGGTCTACCTGAGTTTCTGAAGGAACTGTTTGTTCCACTTGCGAATTAGAATAAAGGAAGATACAAAGAATCTCATTGTATTTATAAACGAAGGGTTTTAAAGAACTAATACTAAAACAACAACAAAAACATAACTGTTTGTGTATTAGAAACAAATAATAACAATGCTAAATGTTCAAGGGTTGCTGAACACTTGAGATTCCTAAATAGTGTAGGTTTTTCAGAATTCGCAACCCACCTAATAGATAAAGGTAGATGTACTACATAGAAATGGGATAGGTCTACGACTTAATAATCTAGAAGCTCTTGAAATAAATGAAAAAAATTAATTAAAAATAAATAATGCCAATTTACTAAAAATAAACAGTTAGATTTGTCCAATTGCCCCATTTTTAATATGTTTCCCTTGCACCTTTCACTTCCCCTCCCTCTTAGTTACCCCCCCCCTCGCCCCCATCAAAGTTGATGTTCTCTCTCCCTCTTCTACTTTTCATTTAAATACTCCGTAATCCTGTATTTTATTTAATATATTTTATTCACCCTGAGGAAGGTTCAGGTCGATCCGAAACCGGTTGATTAAAAAAATACAATGTTTTATTATCGTTATTATAATAACAATACACCTCATTACCGACTGAGAGAGAGAGAGAATTAAAATATCTTAACTGACAGTAGGTTTCAGCTAAGTACCGAACCTAATGTTTTTTAATTCCACAGAGGGCAATGGTAGTTGTTTATAAGCATATTGCTTTTTGAACAATAATATTTCTACAAACAATAAACCGTAAACTTTTGGTCAAAAAGCTATATTTTTAAAAGTATCTAACTTTGGCAACCCGCCATACTGCCAGTATTGCCTCTGGTGTATTTCACTCCGCCCAACAATGTACGTTTGTAGGATAGTTGGAAGAGTTGGCGGGGAAGTTTTATTTCCCGTTTTTCCATTACGCCGTAAAGCCTGCATTATTTGCCACCCCATCCTCCCCACCCTACGTATACGCCTCCACTGTTATGCGCTACCCGAAACCGCGTGCCACCCGATACCACGTGCCACCCGATACCACGTGTCACCCGATACAACGTGCCGCCCATCAGACGCGGACCGACAGATAACGCTTTTCAGCAAAAATTGTTTTTATTTTTTTATTAATACCGCACAAGAGTCCCAAGTGCTCCCAACCATCTGGAGGCTATGGTATCCCCGCTTGGCTGAAGGTGGTGGAGAGTGGAAGGATGTGGGAAGTACCTGACTATTGAGATCTGGTCACCAAAGATTGTCAAAGCCATTTCAAGCAACGTTTCAATTATAATTGGTGGTCTTTCGCCAGGGCTATACTGAGAGTATCTTCCGGTCTGCCACGTGCTAGATTACAAATAAGCAGGTTATGAATAATCTGGCAATATTTGAATACTTCTTACTATCATCGTTATAAGCGGAAATTTTGTTTGTGAAATGATGAAGGTCTTCGCTGGCAGATTGACTCCACGACGCAAAAAGCACGGTGTAAAACGCCCATAACACACAGTGGTCTTATTATATTCATTACACTGTTACTGTTAATAAAGTAGAAAATCTGTATGCTGAAGCCACTCTCTAACAGTGAGCTCTGATGTTATGACATTTGCATAACTATTAATATCTTATGAGATAGTTACATTACGTCTATCAGTAGTTATACAGCGCTTTTAAATATTTTAAAACATACAAAGACGAAGTTTTTTTTTCTTCTAGTCATTTATATTTTGGCAGCATCAATTTGCTTCTTCATACTTACCCATTACCAATGGGATAGCCAAGGTGTGTCAGCGAAAATGCAATATACAGGTTGAGGTTCACAGACTCTATGTTTATTGAATATTATTTATACATCGGATACAAAGCATGACACGACAAAATTGTTTCAGAAGGATTTTTAGGAAATGGCGAGAATGCCTGCGAACGGCAGCGAGCGACTCAAGAGGGCCCGCAAGCGCTGTCAGATGTCAGGGATACCCTTATACAAAAATAATTTATATGGCTGTAAAATGGATTCGTTGTCATTCTCTATTATATCGGGTACGGCCGGCGTAGTGCAGCGGTAAGGCGCTTGACTAGCATTCCGAAGGTCGCGGGATCAAATCCCGGCGTGGCAAATAAATTTTATTTGATTAATTTGTGTATTTCACAATTTATTCATTTAAAATAATATATAGTATATTTGCGGCACGTTCCAGAGTGGAAGATACTCTCAGTATCGCCCTGGTGTAAGACCACCATTCAGAATTGAAACGTTGCTTGAAATGGCTTCTGCCGTGTTTGGTGACCAGATCTGAATAACCAGGTACTTCCCCACCTTCCTCTTCCCTGTCTCCTTCCCCTCCCCACTACCTTCAGCCTCACAACCTACACCAATGGGGATGCCATAGTCCCACTGGCTCCAGACGGGAGCAGTTGGGACTCTTGTGCGGTGTTCATGTAAAAAAAAAAAAAAAAAAGCAGGGCAATCAAAATAGTTTTTAAATTATATAATTTCCCAACGTAAAGACTTAGCGTATTTCAATTATCCAAATAAAATTATTTTAGTACTTGAAAGCGCGTTTATAAGGACTATGCTAAAGGTAAACACCGTCTAATGATGTTTATTAAAACTTCACTTCTGTAAAATCGTTTGAAGTTTATCTTTCTTTTTGAAAACTTTTTGATGTTGGCGTGTTTATAGCTATTTTACGTTTTAAACGGTTTCTCACTCTCTTCAAATGGGTCCAAAAATCTATGGGCGGACACATTGTTTCTTCTAGACCAGCAGAAATTATAGAATTAAAGTTAATTACTCCTTGCGGTGGTGGTTAAAATTGGTGGTGGTTAAAATGGCGGTGGTTAAAATTGCTTCCCAATAAATCCAGAATAAAGCCAAAAATCGTCAAAATTTGTATGGTCCAATCAGAATTTCTGGTACAAAATTTGTTATATTATTCAATAAATAACAAATGTGGAAAGAACTTATATACTCTTACTGAAGAATCTTATTGACGTATGATTTAAAGAAATATCTACGTAAGTTTTAAAATATTTAAAAAAATATCTGCCTACGGCCTTTAGGTGATCGTTTTACAAACACTAGCTTTTTTGTTTCAAACAGTAGCGGAGGATGCTAGCGTATTAATTTTTTAATTTCTCTCCCCGCCGAGCCGCGCGCCGCCCCTGTGTCACTTACCGCCCGGTTGTCTCTGTATGTTGCCCCCCCAGTATGTGCGCCCGGGTGCTATCGCAGTACGGGGGCGGTACATTTATACTGCAATGCAGTCCTCCCTTAAGCCCCGTCTAAACTTTCCGCGGACTCTTAAAGTGCGGCGCAGGCGAGATTTCTGATTTATGGCACGCGGAGGAGAAATATTGTTACACTCAGATATTACGAATTTGAAGAATGGCGGCCTTTTGAATTATCCATATTTTCTTTCGGAGGATAAGCATTTCTTTTGTTGCGGTATAAATTTTCACCTTCCTCCTCACTAATGGCTTATTCTACGTACATTGTTAACCTTTATATGAGCACGTATTATAAAATCGCGTGTTCGTGTAAGGGTTACTGACTTATCCTTTTGTTGGAAATGGCGTGTTTCCTCAAGGCATTTTCATGTTTTTTTCTTAACTTCAATTGAAAATAAATTGAGCTATAAGTTAAATATATTTATTTTGTTGTTTGAATCGTATCAACGACCTCGCATTGGGCACAGTCATGGGTAGGACATGTTTTTAGAATTTCGTATCTAGGGATAAAGTTGCGTACGCGAAATGTAGTGCAAATACACAAACATCTCACCACCCCACACCTCAAAATATTTGTATTAATACAAAACCTTTTATAGTAATTTATTTTTTTAATATCAACAATGTAAATATGCTGTAATCAATAATTGCTTGTCACAGTTAAATTCAAACATAAGAAAATGCGAGAAATAATCTATCTATGTATAAATAAAAATGAATCGCCGAAATGTATGTACGCGCATACTTCCCAACGACTGCAGCAAATTGGATAATTCTTTTTTTTGTGTTCGTTATTGTCAGGACAAGGTTTGTATAAAACTACTGATGAGATCTGGCATTATGAAATGTGTATGAAAAAAATAGGTGACACCCGATCTTTTTGAAAACTGAAAGTACCAGGACTGAAAGTATGGAATGCGGGAGGGGGGGGCGGGGAACCCGGGAGGAGTGGGGGGGTCGCGGGACAGGGGAAGGGGGGAGAGGGAAGGTGGAGGAGGCGGAGTGGGAACGCAAGAGGGGAAGGAGACGCGGGAGAGGAAGGGGGGGCAAGAGGGGAACAGGACGAATGGGAAAGGATACGCAGGGAGAAACAATTTCTTTATTAAATGGCGGAAAAAAAGCTTTCCGGGAACCAGCTAGTAAATAATAAAAATAAGTACAAAGACAGTGGAAATATGAATACAAGCTCTAGAAGTAGGTTCATAAAAGTACGAGATACAAGTAAGTAAAATTAAGAGTTAGGACAAATAATATATTTTGTGAGGTGGCGGGACATTTAAGTATTTGTATTACACCTTATATGAGATACTTGACACGTATATAATATTTGTACAAACGTACCAGAGTGGTAGATGCCTACTAAAAATAACCATTCAGAATCGTAACATTGAAATGGCTTTAGCAGTGTTTGATAAGCAGTTGTGAACAGCCAGGTAATTCCCAACCTTCCTGTCCCCATCTCCTTCTCATCCCCACTACCTTCAACCTCACAGCATACTACAATTGGGTATGGCAAATTCCCACGGACTCCACAGTTGGGAGCATTAAGTATCCTTGTTCACATAAAAAAATATATTGCAAGGAAAGGAAAATTTGTTTCCAAAATTGTAAGAACTAATTAATTAATAAAAGTTTCTTAATTTTCCGTTATCTCATTTAAGGAACAAATATCGTACGTATTCGTCATAACAACGTTCACACAACCACGTCCCAAATTGTAAACAAATTTAGGAGTCGTGCGTTTTATATTAGCGAAATGTGCCCAACGTACACAATAAAATTAATAATAACTAAGCCTTTAACAAAGTACGCCATCGCATTGATACGAGTACAACGACCAAGTGGAAGTCTGCTTCGCAGTTCCCGCCAGATTGTTTTCTCGCCGTTTGTGAAATCCCCACCCCAATAATCCTGCTATATCACTAATCAGTTCCTAGTTCCTACTCCTCCAGTGGAAGTAATGATTTCAGCGATGTTAGCAACTCTCATATGAAAATTTGAAACAGTAAATCAAAAGAAGATTCGGACGCCACTAGGAATTAAACCCAGGACCTTAGCCTTACAGGGGCTCTGTTTTAATCATTAATCTAATTCGACACTATCCCCCTCGGTCACTTCGAATGAACTACCAACTTTATCTTAATTTTCTTCAAGATAACCCGAACTAAATGCTATATATATGGTGTCTTGGATACATTTATTTTAATGTGCGACATCTATTGACTTTTCCACAAGTCTACGATTAATATTTTTAATACAATATATTTTTTATTTTGTCTTCAATGATTAAATATTACAATTTGAGATTTTATTCATGAAGTATTCCAAAAAAGGGAAGTAATAATAGTAAGATTCCTACCAATAAAATATTAATTAACTAACCAACCATCACGCCGATTCCCACGGGTAGGCAATAGATTGTCACATAACAATATCTCGGCACAGGCACCTGATTTCATTCACATTCAAACAGCTCATACATACTCCTGACTCTCGCATTACCAGATCAAAGTATTTGATTCACTTGATCGTGCCATGTCTTCCCTGGGCGTCTCCGATTTTTTCTGCGCTTATTTCCGCGTTATGTGTGCATCCGTTCTACATGCCCAAACTATCTAATCATCTCTTTCTTAATCTTATCCATTACTCTTACATCATCCACATTCACATTTTTAACACGGTCATGCACTTCATTTGTCCTTCCTCTGCCAATTTCATGCCTCACTGTTGGGTTGGTATTAGCATTCCATTGTGGACTACTAGCTGTCTCGCCTTCCCCTTCCCTGTAATCCCGCCACATCCCTAAATCAGTTTCCACCGTTTCCAACAAAATAAGTGTTTACTAATATTGTTTCTGCTCTCGTGGAAATTGTTTTCGTGCTGGTTCCTTGGCTAAGGAGGGGTTGAAGAAATCCACTTACCGCGGGTAAGCTGGGAGAATAATCACTGTCAATAAAAGCAGATCAACAAATGGGGAAAATGAAAATCTGGCTTTATTATTTCTTTTATTGCTCAGGCTCAGTCCAATATGGCTTATCATAATGCACCAATGGTCGATAAGACAGGTTTGGAAAACAAATGTAGGTATATATGATTGGTTAACAAACTTGTCTTACCCACAATATAATTATAATTATTGAGATTAGTAGTGGTAAAGTCATAGATTCTCTGAAAAAAATTACTGTAGATGGCAGTATAATGAAACAATATTTTTTAGATTAGCTCATGTTTGGCCCTAAATAAGTTTTATTTAGCAATGAATGACGTATCTGGTTCTCTCCCACGTATAAAGAAAAATAGGTTTTTTGTCTATATTCATAATATTTAATAGCAATGACAATGGTTCTCTCCCACGCGTATAGAAAAAGAGGTTTATTATCTCTAGGCATAATATTTAATAGCAATGACATATCTGGTTCTCATCCATGCATATATTATAGGAAAAGAGGTTTGCTGTCTGTATATGCCTTATATTTAATAGCAAAGACGTATCTGGTTCCCACCCACGCTTGTAGAAATAGAGTTTTATTGACTGTAGGCATAATATTTAATAGGAATGGCATATCTGGTCTACCCACGCATATAGAAAAAAAGGTTTACTGTCTATAGGCATAATATTTAATAATAACATAATATTTAATAATAACAATGACCATATCTGGTGCCCACCCACGCATATAGAAAAATAGGTTTTTTGTCAATAGGCATAATATTTAATAGAAATGACATATCTGGTTCTCACCCACGCATATAGAATAAGAGGTGTATTGTCTAGTCTATAGGAATAATATTTAATATCAATGACATATCTGGTTCTCACCTACGCATATAGAATAAGAGGTTTATTGTCTAGCCTATAGGGATAATATTTAATAGCAATGACATATCTGTTTCTCGCCCACGCATGTAGAAAAAGAGGTTTATTGTCTATAGGAATAATATTTAATAGCAATGACATATCTGGTTCTCACCTATGCATATAGAATAAGAGGTTTATTGTCTAGTCTATAGGGATAATATTTAATAGCAATGACATGTCTGTTTCTCACCGACGCATATAGAAAAAGAGTTTATTGTCTATAGGAATTATATTTAATAGCAATGACATATCTGGTTCTCATCCAAGCATATATTGCATACAGAAAAAGAAGTTTTTTGTCTGTTGGCATAATTTGTCGGGTTTTATCGAATTAAGTTAATGAACCGAATGCTTACAAATGATTAATTTATGAAAATGAATAATTTACAAAAATGTAAATTGAATAGGTCTCAATGGCAGAGTTGGTTTCTAAACAGCCTCTACTTCGTTCTGTGGTAACAAAAATCACTTGCTTACATATGAAGATGTGAATTTATTAGTTTTAAAGTTTTGTTTGAATTTATTTTATTGCATTATATTATTACCGGAGTATCCCTGACAATCGTGTTCAATTTATCAACAAATTATCTATTGTCACTGAAACAACACAGAAATGGGTTTCTCGCCGTTGAGTTCATTTATTATTATTTTTTTATATATATTTTTTTGAAAGTTAATTTCTTTAGCACCGTTGTGATTTGAAACTTGATGAAACGAAAAAGCGACACCGAAAAGGGACAAACATCCACATCTATAGGATTTAGCCTATGAGATAGCAATACAATATTTATTTATTTCACGGGTACTTGGTTCCGATATAATACGACAAGTCTCATTTGGTCTATTGGTATAAAGCGCCTGACGAACCTTAGCGGCCAGACATTCAGTGGATCAAGGATCAAATCCTACGAAATCAAAAAAAAAATGTAAAATCAATATCTGTGGTGCATCGTAAAAGCTTCCGCCTTGTAGACACAGATGGCGGTGAAATCATCTATCGGTAGATTCCGCTAGATGGCAGGCAGCGTAGTGCCTAAGTTCTCCGGCAGGGGATCGGAGAAGCTCAGAGGGGGTGTTTCAGTAATCACTCGCCAGAACCATTATAGCTAGCTTCTAGTTTTTTTTCTTTACATGAGCTCCACACAGGAGGCTCTGAGGAAAAAAATTCCCTCAGGGCCTATGTCATCTTTTGGGATGCTGTGTGGAGGGTTATTTAAGGAAAGGAAGGAGAGGAGAGTTCTGGGAAGGAAAAGGGTTTAAGGGGTGAGTAGGAATCTGGGGTTAAATGTGTCCTGGTCATCCGCCTCCAAGACCTAGACAAACCTCGCCCCATGAACCCGGGCACCCCTGCTAAATCACCAAGCGTAGCGAACCACTTGGGGTGACCTATGGCAGAGGTCAGAGAGAGTTAGGTAGACTACCACAGTCCCAATTGTATACGCGAAGTATAGAATGAAACCAGATAACAAGAATCTATTTATTCTAAGAAGTTATCTCCATCCAAGTGTGTTGGAGAATCTGCTAGTGTGTCTTCAAATAACAGAACACTACAATATCCAATCTTCAAACCATTTCAAAATAAACAGACAAATAAAACACAAAGGAAAGCTACACCTAGCGACTCCGAAGAAGAAAACACAAATACTAATAAGATGACCAAATGTGTAGGAAAAGGTGTGGTGGAATTCGACAATAAAAATACGGAAAAAATCATCCTTCACATAAAAATTGATAAAAGAAAGCGCTTCGTAGTCCCACTCTTGCCTACTTTAGTTTTCACTTCTACCGCGTGTGAATTGCACACCCTCATTTTTTTATGAATTGAAGATTTATTATGTCGTTACATATTGTTATTTAAACATATATTAAAATAAAAAATAAAATAAAACTTCACACTAAAAAATATTCAATTATTTTATATATATTTGTTATATTTTATATTTAGATTATTTTATGTCGATAATCTTTTGTATTTTTTATTTAAGTTTTTCTTTTATAGTTTGTATTTTTATTTAAGGTTTTCTTTTGTACTTTGTATTTTTATTTACTTTAATCTTTATTAATATATGTAATGATAGATACTGCTACCCGGCTCAGAACAGATATTGTCTAGTGAGTCGGGTAGCGCACATATCTGTAAATAAATATTGATGTTAATAAACGCCCGGGATACCGGCAACTTAAAAAAAATAAATTATTGTTTAGCAAATAATGTTGTTTTAGGGATAAGAATTGAGAAAGTGAACATCCAGTCCAGATTAATTTTAAATTATTTTAATTAATTTCAAATTCGCTGTCGAAGTTCAAGTGCAATAACCAGATGCACGTTTTCTACAATAACATCAAATTAAATAAAAAAAATTTGAACAATGGGTTCTCAAAACTTTCTATGCTATTGCGGCAAAGATTATCTTTATACATCCCCACACTGCAATGCAAAATAGCAGCAGTCCAATTTAAATAATATTTAGCTCTAGACTGAAACACTGCCAACTTTTCCACGAGTACTTGCTGGTTCGTTCTCTGACCGAGAGCTCACAATTCCCGTAAAAACAAGTAATTAGAAAAATGTTTTCAGTGTCGAGAGGTCCTTAATAATTGGCCTTTAGAGGGGAATGTAAAAAAATCCTGCGCCAAAGACCGTAATAATTGTATGATGAAAAACTTGAATTATCAATTTTTCTTTTTCCCTTGGAAAAATGTTTGTACAGTCAAATTGTCTATACAATTGAGAGCGATGGGATCGTTTAAACGGCAACATACAGGAGTTAACTTTAAAACGGCACTAAATTATTGTTAATTTCCGAAAGGGGATGATTCTATTAGTGACCGACCGAAGGTTGGGTTTCGGCAAAAAAAACACCAGTTTCGGCATCACTTTCGGTTTCGGCAGATAATCTGCCAAACCTTTGGCCGCACCGAAACCCCGCGTTCGTGAATTATCGCGCATCGTTCGGCTGACTTCGGGTGAGTTCGTGGCTCGAGTGTCACCCGCCATCATAAGCTGAGTTCGCTTCAGCCGGTTAAAATATTCAATTAATGAGGTCCTTCCTTTATAATTAAGTGTTGATTATTGACAAATTTTTGCTCCAAGGAGTAGTTAACATATTTGTTAATTTTTGTTTGTTTTACAGATATTTACAAAATAAATAATTATTTTTTCACTCTTCAATTATTGTTTTTTGTTTCATTTAACACGTGTAATAAAAATGTTGTGATTGTAAACGCAATTAAAATACTCAATTAATAAGGTCCTTCCTTTATAACGTAAGTGTTGTTTATTGACAAATTTTTGTTCCAAGAAGTAGTTAACATGTTTTGTTAATTTTTGTTTGTTCAATTAATTATTATTCTTTTTATTTCATTTAACACCTGTTAACTGTCTGTATAAGTGTAAAAAATAACCCAAATAGATTAATTAGTACAATAGATTTTTAACATTACTAAAAAAGTTTCGGATTCGGTTTCGGCCGACACTGAGACAGATACCGAAGATTCGGTTTCGGTTTCGGTAGAAATTCCTTTTTCGGTCGGACACTAGATTCTATACCATATCCCAAGGAAATTCAATTTGTTGTTTTTTTCACTTGTCGATATAATTGCGTGAAAAAGTTTTTATTTTATTTAATTTTTAATGTGCTTTATGCATAGACATCAGAATTCAATAGACCAGAAGATACAGACGAGGGGGTAAAACCAAACTATGGGGGGCGAAGAGAGGAAGATGACTGTGATTCGTTAAAAAATCAATCTGACAGTATATAGGCATCTCGCATTACAATATCACCATTTAGTTCTTAAAAGCAAAATCTGCTTTGAATGAATAGACCTTTTTACGTGGGAGCGCGAATTGCTTGCCACGTTAATAACATATTTGCTAAGGCCAAATGCTCGCCCCAAAAAGATTCGCCCCAATACACATAGCAATATTTTGTTGCCGTGTTTAGTTAAAACACGTTTACAAATGTTTCATAATTTACTTACCCCTGTAACCAGCGACGAGCACACTGGAGAACCGCCCACATTCGCTATGTGCACATTGATATGTAGGTATATTGTATAGCACAAGCTACCGTTTGGGCGAGTTATTTCGTTAAATGTATGGATCTTAGCTTCGCGCTGGTCACGGCAAGAATGATGACGTCACACATTTTAGATTCAAGCGAGTCTCTATCCCCTCTCCATGGAGCGAGCCGGTTCCAAGGAGGAGCTCCAGCCGGCTCCATGGGGAGGGGGAAATAATACGTTTTTATCACTTAGGGCAGGTCCAGATATATTTAATGTGGCTTTATGACATTATGCAAATTGGGAGGCGGGTATGGGTACTGCCGCCCCAGGAACCATTTATTGGATAACCAACACCTCTGCCATAGGTCACCCCAAATGATTCACTACGTTTGGTGACTTACAGGCTTCATGAGATAGGTTTGTCTGGCGTGGCGGGCCGGATCGAAAGACTGGTTGAGGGAGGCCTTTTGACCTCGCCAACCACTCTCTCTTGACCCATCGGCTTGCACCGCAATTCGAGGAATGGAATCATACGTCTGTCACTTCTGGACACACTGTCTCCCAGATTCCTACACACCCTTCATACCTTTTTCCTTCTCAGAACTTCCTATCCTTTCATTAAAAAGACCCTTTATACTTATACAGCATCATTATTAACCCCCGACGCAAAAAGAGGGGTTTTCTAAGATTGACGTGTGTGTCTGTCTGTGGCATCGCAGCTCCTAAACGAATGGACCGATTACGATGCAGTTTTTTTGTTTGCAAGCTGACGTGATCGAGATGGTTCTTAGCTACAATCTACAATTCATGAAAATCTGTTCTCAGCTCTTTTTTGTTTCCGGGGTTACTTAAAATTTTGAAAATTTTTATTCCCAAATCCGATGTTATTTTATTTTTTATTTTTTTTACATGAGCTCCATACAGGAGGCCCTGAGAAAAATAATTTCCCTCAGGATCTATGTCATCTTTGGGGATGCTGTGTGGAGGGTTTTTTTTAAGGAAAGGAAGGAGAGGAGAGTTCTGGGAAAGAAAAGGGTTTAAGGGGTGGGTAGGAATCTGGGGTTCAGTGGGTCCTGGTCATACGCCTCCAAGACCTAGACCAACCTCACCCCATGAACCCGGGCACCCTGCTAAATCACCAAACGTAGCGAACCACTTGGGGTGACCTATGGCAGAGGTGTTGGTTATCCAATAAAGGTTCCCGGGGCGGCGGTACCCATTCCCGCCTCCCAAATTGCCATGTTAATTTAAAAACTCTAGAAATTGAATAATAAGTGATCCTTTTTATTACATTTTTCGAAATTGGTGACACACTTTAATATTTTGTATGCCTCTTTATTGCTGTTGTCATCGCGAAATCTGAGTTTCCTCTAAAGAAGGTTCAGATTACCGTACTTGAAAATGTTGAATGAATAAATCAGGTAAATTGGGTAAACCTACCCCATTCGCCAATGGGGTAGGAAGAAGTACTAATTATTGGAAGGAGAGAAGCAATATCTGAGGGAGAATTGGTAGGAACGAATGGCACATGGTGCCCCGAACTCATTTTAGCGTCATAATCTACAGATGATATTACTGCATCTGGCCATACATTCTGGGTTTTATTGTCCGGTATGGAGACTGTTCGTTTGTAATAAATTTTGTGTTTAAATAATATTAGTTTTGTCGATTTCAAATATTGATTAGGGTTACAGTCATTATTAATTTGGCGTTTTAGATAGCAATTACTCTACTAAATGATAGGATTATAGTTTTACAAAGAAAACAAATCAATAAAATAAAATTGGTACCATGTTTATTTTTAACCTTCTTCCTGCTATTAAAATAAGTTATCATTTCCGGGAAAAAAATTACATTTACCCCCTCCGAATTTTCGAGAATATTAGCTTTTGGTGTCTTAAACGAAATGACATTTTACGAAAACTTTTAGTTATAACCGCTTCACAATTAAAGCTCTATAAATGAAACATTTCTGAACGTAGCCGAATAGTAAAAACTGTTTTAGATAGGTTACAAAATAAGCTTTCGAATTATTATATTACAAATAAATATTAATATTTGTAAATATTAAAATTTAGAATGCAAACATTAAAAAAATGTGAAAATAACTCACGTGATGTTTTTATGTGAAAACGGTACTAAAATCACAGATTATGTAAGCAACAATACTTATTCTATTTTATAAATGTGTAATAAACACTTTTGTAACCTCACTTTTTTATCATTTCATATAAAAATATTTAATAGAAATTAACGATGTCGGGCGCCCGTCGGAAATTTGGCGGGATAAATTATGTGTCAGACTGCGCGTCTGACAGAATGTTCTTTTTATGTATTTCTATGAACAACTTGAATAGAGATGTGCAGCATGATTCACTATCGACCTTTCACTTTTTATTTTACGGATGTAACTAAAACAATAACGGAGTTATAACGGTTTCTATGGAGACACACGCGCTGACGTGTAAACACGCTTATTGTACTTGACTGCATTTTTAACGCATATATCTGCTTACGTTGCGGAGGGGTTACAAAAGGTGATAATATTTTGGAACCTAATCGTACTCGCAACCTATCCCTTATCAATGTTATCATAATAGAAAACGTAACCGTATACACGACACTTTGTAATCATTATAGAAAACGTTGTCATGTTCTCTCTCTCTCTCTCTCTCTCTCCCAACTACTCAGTTGCGGCGTGTAATGGAAAAATACTATTTTTGTTTTTAATTGAAATAAAAATAGCCTACCTAACATAAACGGACAGCAAAATGACATCTACATTTTTTACTCCAAATATGCTAATGAATCGCTGGTTAAAATCCTTCGGGTACATGATGTTACACGCCATATGTATCATATACGTGATGTTAAAGATTAATTTGTGTGTTTTAATATCATATAGATACTTACGTAAAAACTGTCGAAAAATTATTTACACGCGTAATAAAATATTTAAAAAAAAAAATTCAAAATTCAATTACACTTGAAATAAAATTTGAAAATAATTAACCAAATATTGTAGGTTCCTGCCCACGCGAGTTAAAGTTGAGTGTACGAGTAGGTATCACATATTTCTTATAGCAGAAATAAAATAATCTAGAAAAATAAAAACATAAAATAAAACGCATTGCAGATCTTGTAATATGAAAAACGTGGGCCTTGTTTTTACGTGCCTATTGAAATATTCATGTCGCACGGAATATTCCCCACGTGAAGTTATGAATGAAACCCCCAAAAATGTATTTTTTTATAGCGTGGGTCTACCGACCGGCAAACCGCACACGTGCATTTGACGTATGAAATTCCAGTAGTTATAATTCTCTCCAAGTGTAATTTCATCGATGTGCAATAATTCCGTCCTTGTGTAATTCTGGCACTGTAATATTGGTCCGTAATAATCTCGCCTGTGTATTATCTTCATGTAAACCAGGGTTTCCCAACCAGTGGTCCGCGAGAAGCTAGAAGATGGTCCGCGAGTCAATAAGGCTGAAGTCACACGGTTCACTCGGATGAAGGTTTACTAGATGAAATGTTCCATTCTCGTTTCACCGCGTGTTTAGACGGTTTCTTCGAAAGAAGAGTTCACTCGACATTCTCGCTACGAAGTCGTCGAGCGTAGTCGCGGCGCGCATTGGAATTCGTTTGGAAGTCGTCGAAATAAATGAAATATTTATTAACGTATCCAAAAACTTAAAAACTAAAAACTGTTTTGGAAAGGTGATGAAATATGCTTCCAAAATTTATTATTAGAAATAACCACGTAATTTTTTAAATACAATAATTTTTAATGTAAACTTTTAAAAGTTTAAAAATGGCTCTCCTTGCGTTTATTCTAACTAAAATTACTGGTAACAAAAAAAAAATAAAAACACACACTTATTTTGTTAGACAAATAAATTATAAACGTTTCTGTCACTTCACTTTTTTGTCGTTGCATATGAAAATAATTCATACAAGTTCAAAAATAAACGTACAAGTGGTCCCGGGTCAGAAAAAGGTTGGGAACCAGTCATGTAAACGGTAGAATGATATTTCAGATTTTTTTTGCGATTTTAACTAAAATCTTGGTTCACAATGTTTTTACTTTATATTTGACATATTATTGAACAGGCCACTTGCATTTTTCTACTAAGATTACGAAAATGTTACTGAAAATTTACTTATAGTTTTAAAAAAAATAATAAATCCGTTTTTTAGGCCATGACGTTAATATTCAGGCCGATAATATTCAATTAATTTTGTAAAATTCCACACAGACTTTTTTTTATATGGCAACACTTTGATTTCCGACGAATTTTTGAATTTGGCACTTAAAATTCACTAGCTTATTGTTTGTACTCTGCGAACTTACTGTTTGGTTTGACGTTTTGACAGATTTTTTTTTTTTTTTTACATTAACACCACACAGGAGGCCCTGAGGAAAATAATTTCCCTCAGGGCCTACGTCATCTTTGTAGATGCTGTGTGGAGGGTCTTTTTGAGGAAAGGAAGGAGTGAACATGGGTCTAGGAGGGAGGAAACACAGAGGCCGGCAAATCGTTCCACAGCCGAGCCGTTGAACTCAAGAACGAGCCATAGAAACGACCCGTTCTCACGTGAGTAATGTCAACCGTGTACAAATGTTGGGCGCGTGTTTGGCGTGTTTCCCGACTTTGCACCGGTGCCGAGGGGATCAATGGTGCTAGTTCCTCGGAGCATCTTCCATTGTAATACCGGTAGAACAAGGACAGCATTCCTAGCTGACGCCTATTAAGATAAGTCCGTCTGTTAAGATGGGAGAATCTATCAAACGGACCGCCCGTTTCTGCACAGAGTCAAGGTTTGTTTTTAGGTATTTTGGAGCTCCAGACCAGAGGTGGCTGCCAAATTCAACCGTGGGGTGCACTTGCGATTTGTACAGGGTTAGCAGTTGGGTACTATTAAAGTATCTGCGGGCCCTGTACAGTACGCCCAGTTTCTGAGAGGCTAACCTAACTCTGGTTTCGATGGAGCCCCCGTACCTGAGCTGGTCACTTAGAGTTACACCAAGCATATGGATGGAGGTCATGTTCGGAAGGTTGCTTCCGTTGAAGGAGACTAGATTTTCATTTCGACCCCTTTTAGACGTTATCAAACATGATTGGGTCTTTGAAACATTAAATTCGACGAGGTTATTCTTACCCCAACAGAAAACACTCTCGAGGTAACCGTCCATTCTTTGCTTCAAAGCCCTCCGAGCTATTGGAGTTTGTGTGCCCTTTGGGGGCTTGTCAAACAAAAAGCTATCATGGACTGTACTGTCATCCGCGTAAGAATGAATCGGTGCACATGACAAGAGGTCATTGATGTGCAACAGAAACAAAGTCGGTGACAGAACCGATCCCTGTGTAACGCCAGCATTTATCGAATGCGAAGAAGAGGTGAAACCGTCAGCAACCGCCCGAATCGACCTCTCCCTCAAAAAGTCGGCAATCCACTTACACAAGGTTGCGGGAAGTCCGTAAGAAGGCAGTTTGTTGACAAGCCCTCGGTGCCAAACCCGGTCAAAGGCCTTGGAAATATCCAGTGCAACCGTTTGGGTCTCACCAAAACGTTCCAGGCATTGCCCCCAAACATGCGTCACGTACGCGAGAAGATCACCGCACGAGCGGTTCCGCCGGAATCCGTATTGACGGTCGTTAATAATTTTGTTCTTCTCGAGGTATGTGAGCAGTTTGTCGTTGATCACACGTTCCATTACCTTAGACAGAACTGATGTGATCGCTATGGGGCGGTAGGTGGCTGGGTTGGAGCGGTCACCCTTCTTTGGAATAGGGTGAATGATGGGGTGATAGGGTGATGTTACGAAGTGAACATCGTACATATTATGCCTTCTGTAGCTGTCTTAAAAGCGTAACAAAATCAAATAATTTACAAGTAGAAGTTTATTACATTGGATTTAGTCATATATGTATAGATGTTGAACATTATAATGATTAATGATCAATAAGATGGATCAAGGAAAAAAATATATTTATGAGATGTAATATTTTTGGTATACCTCGTTATTCTCCTCTGCCATTCGTGTGGAATACGTCGTTTTTTTTTTTTAAATGAATTTCGGCTAAGTATGTAATTATTGTTTGTTTCACACCCAAAAAATTATGTTCCGTCTTTCCGGTTTATAAAAAATGGACCGATTTATCGGAATGAAAATTTCAAAAATTTTCAAAAATACGTTTAAAAAATATATATATACGGAATGTCTTAGAATATTTGCCTAAACCGTAAAAAAAATTAAAAAATGTGATTCAAGTGGCCTATTATTTTGTTTATAGGTAATCATGAAATTTTAATTTTTCACGACTTGACTCAAGCATCATCAGAGTACAAACTTAGATGTTAAATTAATATTTGAAGAATTTGACTGTCCTAAAACGGGATTTTCTCCTAGTTGAACAGTCAAAACATTTTACAAATTATCGATTTTCGCGCCCAAAAGTATTTTGTTATTTATTTTTGGTGTGTTATGCCGTGTTGCGCTACATCTTTCTTTAGCCAACGTTTCGGACAGCGTTACAGTGTCCATCATCAGGGAATATGTGTGATTGTACAAATGTATAACATAGTAACCATAAAGTTGATTTCCCGAAAATTGGCCACCATAAATTACATTTATTATAAAATTATATTTTTTTGCTCATTTTTACCAATTTCAAACCTAAAATCGACTTAAAAATACCTTTAGTAATAAGTTGACAGGGATATCAAACGATTTTATTTATAGACGAATAGTTTTTCCGTTGATGTCTTTGAATGAAAATATTTTTTATACGGTTCCATGACAACTCAGAATCATGCAATTTCAACACCCCTTTGAAAAGTCATCAAAAGTTATATGTTTTTTTTTAAAAGCCCATAACTTAACTTAACGTACCCATGTTACGTGACCCGTTTGGGGGAGGGGGACCTTCAAAATACCACGCTTGGTCAAAATGGGGGGCGGGGGGCTTAGGTTTTTATCACGTAGTCCATCTAGAAATCTTTTAATATTTTTTCCACAACTTTTTAATATTTTTTCCACTTGTAATTATAGGTATGCCTGCACTCTTGCCGTCACGCAGCATGCGCCGTGCTAGTAAAGACATATAAGCCAAATATATATTTTTAAACTTTTTGTTAGCAAGAAATGATTCAAAACCATATTTATGATTTACTACGTGAAAACTGTAGGAGGGGGGGGGGGTATTGAAATATACTACACGTGGTCACCAAGGGGGAGGGGGGGGGGGGGGTTAAAAATTGTAAAAAGTGGGTCACGTAGTATGGGTCCGTTCCCTAACCTATGTAACCAATTTTTTTCATCAATTTTAATGACTTTTTTGTGTTATTCGATGGAACATCTTCTCTGCACACCCCCTCGGAACACTTAGTAATATTTTGTGTAAGTAGGCATACCTTTTTTCTCTAAACCGAATGCATATTGTATATAAGTATGCTGGGGGATCAACTGTCGGGGGATCAGCTGTCGTGGAACCAAAATAATACCTGGATTCAGTTCAAAACAAAAGTTCAGTTTAATACAAATACTATTTCGTTAGAATTTTGGAAATATTCCATCCGACCGGTTTCATTCGTCAATAACTCCGCGTGATTTTACTCACTTAGCCATTTCTCAGGAAAATCTACGTCCCGATATGTTTTTATCAAGTTGATCTAAATTACACCGTACATGCTAACGTCTCATTTATCTTCCAAGAGAATCCCCGGAGCGCATCAGTACGAAGCAGGGTATGCATCTTTGGTTTACCAGAAAGTTTTTTTTACCTGTATTTCCGTAAATTTAATGTAAAGTTAAATTATTGTTTTTCGTATTCCCCTCAGTAGGTGTCCCAGTAGGTGCCCCAGGGTCGGTTCCCCTGGGGACCTATTGGTTCATCATTTTTAGTGTTCTGTCATCTAACATTATTTCAAATCCACCTAACAATCGTCTTCGTCCAATCCCGCCAAGAATTTTGTGGCTTGCTTCTAAAACGGCTATGTTAGTTTTTCGATATATTTTTTTGCGATTTCTACTCGAAATTGGGACATTTTTCAAATTCTAAAAAATAAAAATGTAATCTTAGGGAGCCTTATGGGATGTTTACTAAAAAGACGCGTTTCTTAAAATTAAAACTTGCTAAAAAGACCAATTTCTGGATACGCCTTGTGAAATAATAATACAATAACATGATATCAAAAGTGAACGTTTTCAATTGCGAGCTGAATAAATATAAAAAGTCCATAAAACAGTGTTTTTCTGACATGTCACGAGTAACTTTTCCGTTGTTGTTTATATAATTCTGTTACGAATTTCATTCGTCTTCTTATGAATTATAATATTGTCGTTTCTGTTTTATACTATTCTGTTCCTTTCTTAACACAAGGAGTAAATATATTTTTGGTGTAATATAAAAAGTGATCAAATTTAACTCTTGATTTCCCAAAGATTAATTGACTGACCGTTGCGAACTCTATGACTCTACCGCTTAACATTTCAGTGTTCGATCAATCCTATTAAGATGGTAGCCGTCTGTGATAGTATTTTTTTATTCCGTTAGAGCGCATGGCATTTCGAGCTGTCAAGCCGGACTAATCAACACTTCGCGAAGTCTACTTTTCACAGAGCTAATAGTAAATGAAAAAATTAAAAACTGACATTTGCGTTTTAAAGTCCGCTAAAGCCATCAGAAGTTGGTTTTATAAGAAGTTTCAGAAGTGAAAGCCATCAGAAGTTGAAAACAAAACAATTCGGCGTTCTTTTTCAGTTTTTAACGCGATAGTCGTAAGTTGTAAGCCATAAGCCGCCTTGTCAGATGCCAACTAGAACATAACTCTTTGTTATGGTCTCCCTTTTACAAAATTCATTCCGATAGCATTAAAAAGATTCAACATAAGTTCCTAAGGTATATAAACTATTAATTGCATATTCCTGTACAAAACATTGATTATAATTACCTACATAATAAAATGTCCCTATTAAAACTTTTAGAAAGAAGAATAAACACAGGTTTAATACTATCACATAAAATACTGCATTACAAAATTGACTGTCCTAAATTGCTTCAATTAATCAACATCCATATAACCAAAAGATCTTGCCGACATTTACTACCCTTTTTCTGTAACAACACCAGGTCACTGTCTTACCAAAATTCCCCGATTCCGAGACTTCACAGTCTTGGAAATAAATATTCTGATCTGGGAGATATCTATATTTCACCTTAAAAATAACCAGACACAAATAGACGTGTATAATTTTATCAATTTTTGTATATATTGAATATCTATTTATGTGTTACTTCTTATCATTTTTACCAATGTATTTTATTTTATTATATGCTTTTGTTGTAAATTTTTAAAAATTGTATTGTATTTTATTTATTGTTTTAGTTTTGAAGTATTTAAAATAACTGTGTAACTTATAAACCACAACTTATAAACTAGAACATAAAAGCCCATTAGGGCGTATAATAACTGAATAAATATTGAAAAACAACACTTTATCAATCTTACAATTTTATTATCGGTTAAAACGGTAATTAATTCATATAAATATCTTTACCGGTTTACCGGTAATAGAATTTCTCGGTAAGTTCGCATTCCCTAGTACGTACAAAGACAATATATAATAAGGCATACAGCAGAGGCGGCCCGTGACAAAATTTGCCGATAGTGCATTTCACAAAAAATGGTAACATTATTACGGGAAAATATATTTAATTGATTCACAGATTTGCGAAAACCAACATCAAGTTGTAATCGTATACCTGTCAACTCGATCTAACAAACTAAATTGCATTACGTTATGTGTTTGTACTGGGAGTATGAATGTTCATTAACTTTTCGGTAAAATAAAGGCTATCGTTTACTCAACTTTCACTTCACAATTTATCATCAACCACGAAAAAAAATGTGTTCAAGCGATCACATTCACATAGCCAAGATGCTTTCGAATATTTAATACTTTGTTTAAAAAACTCTATTCATAGTGTTTTTTTCCCTTAACCTTACTTGTATTATATTTAGCAAAGGTTTTGGAGAGCCATTATTTTTCAAAAACAATTTATTCTCAAATGAAATTCGGTTGCTTTTGAAAAAATCGACGTTAATCGCAATGTTTTCATTACCACTCATTTTTAAATAAGTTTTTTACAGAGCAAAACTAGCGAAAACCATTAAAAATGTGTCAATAGTGATCAGTGATCTGCCAAATGTTTGATTTCGCCGCCCCGGTGCGATGGTAGAGCTAATACATAACATTGTCAATTAGTTGAAAATTCGTTATTCCTAACTACATAAGTCATTCCAAACGTTCGGTAACATATAACGCATGTTAAAGGTTTTGTCATAAACCAGAATGCTTCTGCGCATGTGCGCCGCTAGTGCACGAGCGTGTCATATATCTTCCCTTATGTCTTGCCCTTAGACTGTCCCAGTAGAAATATCACTTCATGTGACGTCACGTCTCGGCACAACGGAAGATGCACGCATTGCTTTTTCGTATGCGCCGATGCGAGTTTAGTACGGAATCTAATACGAAAGTTAATTGGTAAGGATATTATAACGAATTAGCGGGAATTCTTCGTGAATGAATGTTACAAATTTATACTTTTACACGTTTGTTGATGTTTGTACGAATTTACACTTTTGACGTTGGCAGTGCATTGCACAAATGCACCAAGGCAGGGGCCGCCACTGGCATACAGTAAGATAGAGTGGTGCGATGTTTGCAAGCCGTTTAAAGCTATTAGCGCCTTGGAACAATATTGTATTTTTACACGCTCCCTATAAACGGAGACTGGTGATTAACACGATATCGATAGATGGAGGCAAAATACGAGTAGTTCGTAATTGACATGCAAAACGTACATAAGATCTTTAAAAAATAAAGCAGAGCTGGTGTTAATGCCCTGAAGTATTCAGATTACAAATACAAAAAGTTGAAAACGATCATTCATGGCCAATGCCTTTTACAGTAATATGCGGTTTTGAAATACGATAATTTTTGTGCATTCTTTAGTTGAACTAGAAGAAAATTGATTAAGAGCGTTTAACCAGCCAGCGGCTGAAAATCCTCATTTCGTCGAAAGTTGTTTTTACGATCGTGCAGGGCGGTTACAATGAGAAAGATTAATTATTCTCCGTACCAGCTTTTTGAAATTATAACCCAATATCGATTTTATTTCATTCCAAATTTGCTTTAATTTATACCTACATCAAAAAATGCTGAAAGGCGTGATGATAAAACTATTAAAATAATGTAGTTTTTGTAATTATTTTTTGATTATAAGTATTTATCATTTTTCAATAATGTTTAAGTTCAATAAGAATGTTAAAAAAATCTGAAATATATTAGTTTGTAAGTACGCAAATAAATACACAAACGGACCAATTTTCGTCAAGAAACACATGTTTGTATATATTTTTTTATGATTTTGTTTAAACTAAAATTAAAATTCTAAAACATGATTATATGATTTGAAATGGGTGTGGTATAATTCAAAATCTTTTTTCAAAATTTAAAAAATCTGCCAACGACCTATGGTATAAACTAAAATACTAAAAATAAACATTTTTTCTCAAAATTTAAAATATGCGAATGCTAGATAAAAGAACAGTCTTTCGAAATCCATTTATAATTTTTTGTGGAAAAGAGACAATACGTCTAAAATCTGATTTAAAAATGACATATTTCTGATTTTCTCTGGTAGAATTGTGAAGTACGATAATTTTTGTGCATTCTTTTAGTTGAACTAGAAGAAAATTGATTAAATGTAAACATAAATCAGAGTTATTTAGTAAGCATAAATTAAAATTTTTAAATGTGAATATCGCACAACAGCTTCCAACCGCTTGGAGCCAGTGAGATTATGGCATCCCCGTTTGGGGCATGCTCTAAGGTAGTAGTGGTATTGGAAGATGATGGTGGAAAAGTACCTGAGTAATCAGATCTGGCCACCAAACACCGCTAAAGCAATTTCAAGTTCATTTCATTTTCAATTTGGGAGGCGGTTATGGGTACTGCCGCCCCGGGAACCATTTATTGGATAACCAACACCCCTGCTATACTTCACCCCAAGTGGCTTGCTAGGTTTGGTGACTTAGCAGGGGTGCCCGGGTTCACGGGTGAGTTTTGCCTGGAACTTGGTGGCGGATGATTTTGTCCATCTACTGCGTGGCGGGCCGGATCGGAAGAGGCCGGGTGAGGTACACCTTTTGACCTCTCCAGCCGGACTCTCTCGACCCATCGCCTTGCACCACAGTGGAAGGGATGGATTTATAAGTTCGTCACTCCTGAACACATTGACCCACAAATACCTACCCAACCCTAATACCTTTTTTTCCTTCCCAGAACTTCCTCTCCTTTTTTTTCCTTCTTTTTTTCCTTCCCTGTCCCTTCCCATTCCTCTCCCTCGTCTCCTTCCCCTCTCGCGTTACCACTCCGCCTCCTCCGCCTTCCCTCTCCCCACTCCACTCCCCCCATTCACCTGTCCCGCGAACCTTCATCCCGAGTTCCCCTCCACCCTCCCAGGTTCCCCTCCCCTACCCGAGTTCCCCTCATCCATCCCCCCTCCCGCATTCCATACATTCAGTCCCGGTACATTCAGTTTTCAAACAGCTCGCCACCTATTGCAATTTTTTTATACAAATTTCATAATGCCAGAGCTCACCAGTAGTTTTATACAAACCTTGTCCTTACAATAACAAACACAAAAAAAAAGAATTATCCAATTTGGTGCAGTCGTTCGGAAGTTATGCGCGTACATACATTTCGGCGATTCATTTTTATTTATATAGATAGATAGATAGATGGAAGATAGATAGATTTATGCTAGACTAGGGCATGTTATTCCTCGAAACATCATTAAATGTTGAAATATGAATATAAGGTTGCATGAAATGGATGCTGTATGGAAGATAGAGTTTTCACCACATAATAATAATTTCAACAGTTTGCTCGGCAAATTTATACTTGTGTACAGTGCCTATTATTATTCAAACTACAGTTACGGTTGAACATTGAACAACAATATAGTGTAGAGATTTTCACGGCCAAAATTAACATCGTGATTATTTTTTGGGTTATTGTAATGAACCGGATGCCCATTTGTGATTATCCAGTTTTCTTTTACGGTGATCTCAATACTTGGCGTGGAGAAACAATAATACTCTGTTTTACCCTCCACACAGCATCCCAGATGACATAGGCCCTGAGGGAAATTATTTTCCTCAAGGCCTCCTGTGTGGAGTTAATGTAAAAAAAAGGTAATCTTACGTATGTTTATTGAGAGCTATGTACAATGTTTCTTTTAGATATGCAAAGAGAATGAATGGACAACAATCATACCCTATTATGCATTGCATATGCTATCTCACTCATAAACGCATGTCTCTTTCATACCCTAAGACATACGTTCACCACAATTATTACGCCATGTTCTTCCTCCCACTTTAGCCAAAGTTACAAGACAGAGCTACTGTGTTCCTCATCAATTATCAGGGTAGATGTGCAGATTGTAGTGAAGTGTGTGTTTTATGAAAGCAGAAGTGATACTCTTAGGAACGGTATTTCAGGTGGTTTTCGGCGTTTGGTTTTGGTGTAGTTGTCAAACACCGGATACCAATAAATATTAAACTTAGCCCGTTTCTATTAATATTAATGGGGTTTTTGTGGATTTCAATTGGCTCCGTAATTAGGCGTGCTCGATGCGTTTTGGATCTTCCCAAGACTTCAGTAACAAAGCCGAAGTAATAACCGGTTTTAATTAAGTGGCCTGCAATTGCCGATTTGTCCGGATGGTTGAGTTTACAGGCTTACAGTTCGAGCGGCTTGCCCGTATATAATAACTCTGTACCTTAGGATAAGCCACGCAAGTCCATAGCAATTGTTATGGACTTACGTGGTTTAACCTTTAAGGTACAGAACTAGGCGCTTGACCCTAGACTTTATAAATAAGCCGATTTTTTTAAATAAATGTTATTAGTAGACAATTTGGGAGGCGGGCATGGATATACCATACCATTTATTGGATAACCAACACCTCTGCCATAGGTCACCCCAAGAGTTTCGCTACGTTTGGTGACTTAGGGGCCATTCATTTATTACGTAAGACGATTTAGGGGGGGAGGGGGGTCGAACATGTCTTATTTTTTCTTACAAGGGGTTGGGAGGGAGTCTCGATAGTTCTTACGTAAGATCAAAAAAATGCGCAAAATTAAAATTATACTATATATTTAAAAAGTGCAGGCAACCGCGCGAATGCCGAGGTTCCCTCGTATGCGTATAGGTAAACGATTTCCATTTCCATGGCAACGGACCCGCGCAAACAAACGTGTATTCACCTTTTCTTTTAGATTCTTACGTAATAAATATTAAACAGGGGGGGGGGGGGTCGGCCTATTCCTATTTTTTCATATATTAGGGGGGAGGGGGTCGAAAACTAGCAAAATTCGTTTTACATAATATATGAATGGCCCCTTAGCAGAGGTGCCCGGGTTCATGGGGTGAGGTTTATCCGGGTATTGTTGAGGGTTAGACTGGTTGAGGGTGACCTTTGGACCTCTCCAAGACATCGCCTTGATCGCTGTGGGAGGGATAGATTCATGCGTCCTTCACTCATGGAGACATTGACCCTCAGATTTTGATCACCCCTCATACCATTTTCTTTCCCTGAACTTCCCCTCCGTCCTAAAAAGTACCCTCCTCACGGCATTCTCAAAGATAGCATAGGCCCTGAAAAGAATTATTTTCATTAATTTTTAACTTAATGGTAGCAGCATATAGAAATATGCGTTAAGAAAATGAAGACAATGTTGATATTTCTTGGTAGTCGAAGTATGATGCAGTTAAATTAACCGAATCGGATAGGGACCCATTAGCTCAGTTGTTAGAGCCGAGCCGCGACAAGGCAAAGATCCTGGGTTCATGTACTAGATGTGACCGTATCTTTTTCAGATTTTTGATTGAGTTTCGCTAATATTTTCCTCATTTAATTACGAATTATTTTCCTAAAGGGCCTGCCGTGTTGAGCTAATATAAAAAAAAGTTCTCTTTAAAATTTAAGATAAACATGAAATTATTTTATATAACTCGGACATTACATTACCAATATGACAAGTTATATAGAATCAGATGCATATGTAGATCAATCACATGACCTTCTTTAGAGGTCATGCATGTTGTAATTGTTCCACTCATCAAGCCGCTCCCGAGGTCCAGTTGCGAGTTGAAAGTTGACCCGAATAGGCAACGGTCATTGATAGATTGACGGTCTGTTGGCGGTGGCTGGGAATAGACGCATTGATTGGACACTAATAGACAAGCATTAAAAAATCATATTTCTGATTGACAATCAAAAATAATGCCTCGTGATTCAAGTTGCCAAGAAATATTAAAATCCATTATTTTTCAAGATTTTTGTAAACAGAATAAGACTAAAGCATGTTATATATGCACATGTTTTATTTTTAGGCGTCTACCTAACTACATTTAGGACTATTTTATTAACTATTTTTCAAGTTTATTTAGGGTTTCTATAGGCTTCTGATTATCTTGCCCAGTTGGAGCATGTTGTGAGGCTGAACGGAGTGGGAAGGGGTGGGAGAAGAGGTAGGTTAGGAAGACAACTGTGTAAAATTACATAGTTCTGTAAATTCAAAAATCTTTTTTTATATCTAAAAATTAACACTATTTCTCTAAACATCGTACAAATTGATATGAGTAATTCGTCATAAATACCTTATCAAACTAATTCGGATAAATTTGTTCTAAATTCAATAGGCCACTTGCATCACATTTAAAAAAAAAAATTCCGGTTTAGACAAATATTCCAAGACATTCCGTTTTTTTTTAATCGTATTTTTGAAACCCTGGGGATTTTTTAAAAATTTCAATCCGAAAAATCAGACTATTTTTTATAAACCGGAAAGACGGGACATAATTTTATAGGTGCGAAAAAACGATAATTACATAGCCGAAAATCATTAAAAAAAAAACGTTTTCTACACGAATGGCACAGGAGAATAACGAGGCATACCAAAAATATTACATCTCATAAATATTTTTTTCCTTGATCCATCTTATTGATCATAAATCATTATAATGTACAACGTATGTATTACTAAATCCAATGTAATATACTTGTACTTGTAAATTATAATAAAAATATTATAAAATTTGATTTTGTTAAAATCAGCACCATAACCATTATACCTCTAAAACACGTACCGACTTCTAAAATGTACGGGGTTCTCTTCAGAACATCTGTCAAAAAGTCACACCAAATGATAAGTTCGCAGAGAACATACAATAAATCTTGTGAACGAATTCAAAAATTGGCCTGGAATCAAAGTGATGCCATATTAAAAAAATAAATCAGTGTGGAATTTTACAATATTAATAGGAATATTTTCGGAGACGGGTCGTTTTCATGTAGTGATGTCACGAGCCCAAATAATGGATTTATTTATTTAAAAATAAAAAACTGTACATTTCTACAAAATTTTACTAACATTTTCGCAATCTTAATAAAAAGATCTATCCACACGATTTTTTCCAAGTCGTTATGAATTCAATGCAAGTGGCCTATTGCCCACTGTCGTGGGATCATACATGTATTTGAATACGAAATATAATGAAAAAGGAACATTATAGAAGTGAAAACTTCTTCAGCACCGTTGTGATTTGAAACTCGATGAAACGGAAGCGAGCGACACAAAAAGAGACAAACACATACATCCGTAGGATTTAGCCTGCGAGATGAGATAGCACTAAATACGATAAATCCACGGTCCCACGCAAGTCTCCCACCATAAAGCGCCTGACGAACCTTAGCGGCCAGACATTCAGTGGACCAATGGTCGAATCGTAGAAACAAACACATACATCTATAGGATTTAGCCTGCGAGAGAATGAGATACCAATAAAATATTTATTTATTTCACGGGTACTCGGTTCCAATATAATACGATAAATCCACGGTCCCACGCAAGTCTCCTTAAGTCTTGCGCCCGATGAACCTTAGCGCCCAGACATTCAGTGGACTCGAATCCTACGAAATCCTAGAAAGCTACATCTAGCGATTCAGAAGAAGAAAACACATACTGATAACACGACCAAATGTATAGGAAAAGGTGCACTGGAATTCGACGACAAAAAATATGGAAAAAGTGCTTGTCTACTTTAGTTTTCTGAAGGTTTCATTTCTACCGCCTGTGAATTGCACACTCTGATTTTTTTTTGTCTAAACATCGTAAAGTTGATAATTTATTTATTATTTATTAACGCTCAATTGGGCTTTTACATTAAAAATTTACAATTAAAAATTTTACAATTAAAAATTTACAATTAATATTTGTACCAAACATAAAAATTTACAATTAATATTTGTACCAAACATAAAAAATTACAATTAATATTTGTACCAAACATAAAAACTTACAATTAATATTTGTACCAAACATAAAAATTTACAATTAATATTTGTACCAAACATAAAAATTTACAATTAATATTTGTACCAAACATAAAAATTAATGCATTTTAGATAATAACAATTGACATAAAACTAAATGTAATGTATAAAAGCTGGAATGTGGGTATATGTGTGTTACAAACAATAAAATAAACTAAGCTTTGTGCTATGCATAAAAATCTTGTCTAAACGTTAGTTTATAAATTAAAAAATAATAATTAATATTTAACAAGTTTAAGTATTTCCCCAATAAATGCAGACATAATTTGTCTCGACGCCACCTAGCGAGGGATTTAACACTGACAATGTCTTTCTCGCAAAAATAAAGTTGGTTGTTTTCAGGTGGGAAAAAATATAACAAATAAAATAAATTATGATGTACTCGTAATGTATCGAATATTAAAAGAGAAGATTTTTATAAAGAGAAAAAGCTTACAATGTATGAAATAAAAATTAAATATTACAACGTATGCAACAGTATGTTGGTTCTAAATGCAATTGCTCAAAGATTCGAACTCGTAGATTCCTTTGAATACAAAACATATATATCTCTAAACTTTAGTTTAAAAGGGTAACAATTATTATAAGTAATAATTATTAGCCTGAAACACTCATCTACATTGAAAAAATCTTCCGAGAAAAGATACATGCCGCCGACGGGACTCGAACCCGCGTCCTTCTGATTTCCGGTCAACTGCTTTGCTTTTATCCACTGAGCTACGTCGTCGCTTATCTCCTACCCGCCAAATAATTCAATACAAACTAGTTTTTCATTCAACAATTACTGCTTATTATGTATATTTATTTTCTCGGGAAATTTATTCAATGTAGATGAGTGTTTCAGGCTAATAATTATTACTTATAATAATTGCTACCCTTTGTGCTATGCATAAAAATCTTGTCTTAAACATTGGTTTATCAATTAAAAATAATAATTAATATTTGACGAGTTAAAGTATTTCACCAAAAAATGTAGACATAATTTGTCTGGACGCCACCTTGTGGGAGATTTAGCACTTTCAATGCCTTTCTCATATAAAATAAAGTTGGTTGTTTGCAGGTGGAAAAATGTAATATGCAGTAATTGTTGAATGAAACACTAGTATATATTGAATTATTTGGCGGGTAGGAGATAATTATTTGGCGGGTAGGACGTAGCTCAGTGGATAAGAGCAGTTGACCGGAAATCAGAAGGACGCGGGTTCGAGTCCCGTCGGCGGCATGTATCTTTTCTCGGGAGATTTTTTCAATATAGATGAGTGTTTCAGGCTAATAATTATTACTTATAATAATTGTTACCCTTTGTGCTAAGCATTAAAATCTTGTCTTAAACGTTGGTTTATCAATTAAATATGATAATTTTGTTTGAAGATTGATCACATGGCGTATGCTATATTATGTTGTTTCTGAATTAAATTGCTTACTGTCATAGGTTCATAAATTAAATTGAGTATAGAACATTATATCTCTAAACGTCGTGTACATCAATAACACATCATTGGTACCTTAATAAACGCCATTCACACCGCACCAAAGACAGCGATCCCGCGGTAAAGGGCCCCACAGACAGGAAATTTCGCAGTCAATTTCCTTCGCTAACTTCCGGCAAAACGTATAACCCAACACTATCTGTCCGGGAGTTCTTCTCAAGTAGGTCGTTGCGATAAAGGCGGCTTTAAAGTACCTACGAGTACCAACAGATTTTTTTTCACGAAAGCCTTAACTGCGGCGTACTCTCAGTTTGGCGTTTTATTTTAGTATTTTGTTAACACAATATAGCTAAAACACATTTTTAAGGACGTATTCACTCTCGAGTCGATTGCATAATCAGTAGAAGATATATTTTAAAATTTTATTTATTAAATGGAGGAATCTAAAAATGGAGAAGAATATAAATAAATACTCTTAAAAAAAAACTATTTAAACTTAAGTTGTTAGAACAAAATTAAAAATATTACTACTATACTACACAACTTTATATAATACTAGCTTTTTCCCGCGGCTTCGCTCGCACGGTGTAAGGGGGGTTCCCATTAAAAATATGACTACTATACTACACTACTTTATATAATACTAGCTTTTTCCCGCGGCTTCGCTCGCACGGTGTAAGGGGGGTTCCCATTAAAAATATGACTACTATACTACACTACTTTATATAATACTAGCTTTTTCCCGCGGCTTCGCTCGCACGGTGTAAGGGGGGTTCCCACTCCGCCTCCTCCCCCTCCTCCCTCCCCCTCCCCTCCCCTCCCCTCCCCCATCTCTTCCTCCCTCCCGCTTTCCATATATTCAATCCCAGTACATTCAGTTTTTAAACAGCCCGCGTGCCAACTTTTACAATTTTTATTCAAATTTCCATTTTTCGTGTATATTAAATTTGGTACTTAACATAGGTACCTATTTAAAATATCTAAAAATTTTGATTCGATTCAAACTATTAGGGGAGTACCTACTTCAAATTAATTTATCAACTTAAAGATTTTCAAAAATAAAATCCTGATTTATCAATCATCATTGTTTTGCAAAATGTCATTCTCAAACACGCAAACTGTCAAACGTGCGATAGTCGTTAGGTTTTCAGAAATTATCCAATTTTCTGCGCAATTTTCTTAATTTTTCTCTCCGTAAGAACCATCCTCGTACTTCAAGGAATATTCTAAAAAAAGAATTAGCGAAATCGGTTCAGCTGCTCTCGAGATTTGCGCTTAGCAACAAATTCAGCGATTTATTTTTACATATGAGAAATACTATTATAATATATACTCTGTACTTTAGTTTAGAAAGCGAAATATTATATTTCTTTTAACATAATATTAATAATAATAAAAAAGTCATTACACACTTAGGGGCTATTCATTTATTACGTAAGACGATTTAGGGGGGGAGGGGGTCGACTATGTCTTATTTTTTCTTATAAGGGGGTGGGAGGGAGTCTCGATAGTTCTTACGTAAGATCACAAAAATGCGCAAAGTTAAATAATAATAATAATAGTTATTTAATAGTACCTTTGTAAGTACAAATAAACATTTCTAAAATTTGTAGTACCTATCATAGTACCTTGAAACTACCATAGTACCTTAAAAAATAAACATCAAAACAAATCAAACGTATATTCATTTTTTCCTTTAGATTCTTACGTAATAAATATTAAACAGGGGGGGAGAGAGTCGGCCTATTCTTATTTTTTTCTTATAATAGGGTCGAAAACTAGCAAAATTCGTCTTACGTAATAAATGAATGGCCCCTTATGTAAATACTAAAATTAACATTGTATTTTTTCTGTTAAATATTCTACTAACCCCCTGTGCATCGTGCAGCAGTGTATTTTCCTATAAAATTAGATCAAGACAAGGTGGTTGGTTCCCGCATTTAGCGTGTATCCGCTTCCCGACATCAATCCTCGCTAACGAGGTGACATTCATCTGCCCCCCTTCGCGCTGGAGCACGGGGAATGACAGGGGGTGGTGACTGGTGACTGGCGGGGGACCTGCTTTGCACAGTACCTACTCTTTCTCATCTCAACTCATCCGTCTCATAAAGGAGTCTCTCAGGAGTTGACAGCATAACGTAACACAGGAACAACATCAAACCCTATTACAATTAAATATTCAGTATAAGAATTTGTTATTTACGGCAGGCCTGTGCGTTGGAGTTCTACCTGAGGTACCACAGTTCAAATCCCGGCCGCAAAAATAAAAAATAAATGGTCACTTCTACAGATTAATTCACCTAAAAGTTTTATTTTTTTATATTAAATGATAAAATACACTTTGTAATACTAACCCCACTTTTTTATTATGAATATTTAACAACCGACCGGATTTCGCTTAGCTCAAGCTTCGGGCTTATTACTTATATTAACTAAAGCTAATTATGTACATACACACATACATGTATATAAGAAAATAAAACAATTAGTGAAAGAGATGGAAATAGAAAAGAAATTACTTATTGGTGACAGAAAGAGAACCCTTGAATAGTGGCTATATATCGGAAAATTTTCATAACTTTTGCAATTGTTTATTTATTTATTAATATATCTGCCAATCCAATGGATAAGCTATCAATAGGGTGGTGAAATACCCCCTAAATTAAAAAAAATTCACAGATATGAAATCTGTTTTCTGAAGGAGCAAAAAGTCTCGAATGGTCGTTAACATTTTTGGGTCTTGAATTTCAAAGTAAACTCAATTATTTTTAACTTCGTAGCACCATTTTTTCATTATCGGCTATGGCGCTTTGGAATATCCATTTATGCATGAAAATAAGAGAAAGATAAGCTGCATGAAATTTGCTCAGTTTTTTGCTATCCAGAAATTCTAGGTCAACGAAACTATTTACAGTTCCAAAAATTCATTCCATCTCTCAACGTTATTTCCATCATGACCCATTGAGCTTTAAAATCGAACAGTATTAATACAGTAGCGTCTGCGTGGTTGAATTTCAGAACCCAGCTATGAGTGCTTGTTGGACGCCACGCCATACGCGCCGCGCCACAAATAACATCTGTGTACGTGTAATTTCACACAAAGCTACGGTTATAATTCGGTTTCGAATTCAGGAATTCGACACGAGATGTCGCTACTTCCGTCAGTAGGTCGGACGAGGACGTCTCCTCCCTAGGTATAACTGCTACGAATTTGTGAATATGTGGTATCTCTCCGGATATGAAAAGATTGGCGGTAATACATGTTGTATCAAGTGGCTATATATATTACATATGACGTCATTGCTCTGTCTCGGTTACTTTGTCCCGGTGACTGGCTACAGTGGATCCGAGAAACGGGCGGTTTGGGTTTAAAACTGGGCGAAGCCGAACCAAAAGCCGCCCCGTAGCAGTAAAAACCTGCGGAGCGGGTTTTTAACAGCAGTGTAGATTAATTTGTCAAAAACTACTAGAAAGACAAGAAAATTAATACATTTAATAAATAAAATTTTAAAATATATCTTCTACTGATTATGAAATCGACTCGAGGCCAATGCTTCTCTTGCCACTTTCAGTCTTGACAGTATTATTTGTGTACAATTTATTATGTTGTCTAGTGTAATGTTCGTGTACTTGAGACGTTTTTATAAACATTTTGTATTTTGTAGATTAATAGGCATATGTTATATTATAAAAGGCATATGTATAGTTTTTTTGTGGGAGGGTTATAATTGAAGAGTTTAACTTTTTACCTTTTTTTAAACTTCAATATTTGATTGGTCCTGTCTACTTGTAGATTATCCTCAAAATTATAACTATATTTCTTAACTTCATGCCCACAAAGCACTTTTTTAGGGTGAATTGACTATTTCAAAAAAATTAATTTAGAAGGTAATTTTTTTTAGTCTTAGCGCATTTCAGTGGTGCATGGTAAAAAAACTACCAACTTGAAGCGGAAACGGAACGTAAATTACGTAAAATTTAAATAAAGACAAAGGCTAAATAGATGAGTTTTTTTCTTTTTTTATATCAGCTCTACACAGTAGGATCTGAAGAAAATAATTCCCCTCGGGTCCTATATCATCTTTGGGAATGCTGATGGAGGGTATTTTTAGAAAAGGAAAGAGAGGAAGTTCTGGGAAAGAAAAGGTTATGAGGAGTGGGCAGCAATCTGGGGTCAGTGTGTCCAGGAGTAACGGAGGTATAAATCTATTTCCACTGGGATACAAGGCGGTGTTCCGACAGAGTCCTGCTAGAGCAGGGTTTCCCAACCAGTGGTCCGCAAGAGGGTAGAAGATGGTCCGCCGGTCAATAAACGAGCCAGAGCGCGGGTGGTCCCTGGTCGAGAAGTCTAAATTGAAAAAATCAGGACAATATTCGGTTTATCATCATTGTACCTTGTGGTCAGTGGCCATTATGGTATTCCGTTTCGCCCCACCCCATCCTACCCCGTTCTACCCCCACCATTGTGGTAAATATTCTACTAGAACCCGTCCCACTCTATCCCATTCCGCCCCCTCCGTTGTGGTAAATATTCTGCTAGAACCCGTCCCACTCTATCCCATTCCGCCCCCTCCGTTGTGGTAAATATTCTGCTAGAACCCGTCCTATCCTATCCCATTACGCCCCTCCCGCTGTGCTATCTATCCCGGGTGCCACCTAAGCTAGCCTACGCCACTGACCACAAGCATACGTATAGACCCATTAAAGTTGATCCGTCCGTTAATACGCCACTGCTTGTGGTCCCTGTCGAAAATATAAACGTACAAGTAGTGGTCCCGGGTCAGAAAAAGGTTCGGAACCACTGTGCTAGAGAGATTAAAATTCTCCCTCAACCAGTCCTCCCGATGCGACCAGCCACGCAGTTAGTGGGCAGACGCATCCGCCGCCAAGACCCGGAAACTCACCCCTGCAAAGTCACCAAACGTAGCGATCCACTTGAGGTGACCTGTGTCAGAGGTATTGGTTATCCAATAAATGGTTCCCGGGGCGGTGATACCCATACCCGTTAAGGACTTCCTTGCGTTAGTCAATTAATGACTCCAAACGAAAACTTTTTAACATTTCGATTTTGTAAACATTTGAAAAGCCCAAAAGTAAAAAAACGGAACATAAAATTGTAGCGGAGAATTTTTTTCCGACCAATTTCGTTTTTATTTTACGTTTTTTGTTTACTAACTAGCAAACAACCAGTTTTAGTATTGCAATTTATAAAAATGAATTTTCCAGTCCTCCCACTTGACATTCAGTGAAAACATTGTAATTCCGGACAAACAGAAAAGCTCAAATTGCCATAGTGAATGGCATTTTTTTTTCTGCGGCCTCGACAAAAATGTTGGCTCTTCTCGGTAAAATTCAACTTCAAATTGAAATCTCCGACGCGAAAGTTTTTTAGGACACGTCAATCACTTTTTATCGGCGGAATATTCAGTCGTGTACACGGATCTGCGTAAAAATTCATCGGAACTAGAAAATAACACACGAATTGCGATATTGATGGAAATATGAATTTCAAGGACACTAGTCCGAGTTGTATATTCATCGATAAAAATTTAAAAAAAATTGCTGTTCTTCACAAAATGTGAAAGTTTGAAGTTCTTCAAAAAATATCGAGGATTATTCAATTTTTAAAGCGATTTTCTCAGGCTAATTTGTTCGCTTTTTGGGAACAGCTCATATAGGTCTCATAGAAATCGTTGTATCCCCTTCACTCTCACGGTGAGAAATATGATCTAATGTGAGAAAGAGAAAATAACATCTCATATTAATATTATAAACCCGAAAGTTTGTACGGATGTACGTGTGTTTGTTACACTTTCACGCAAAAACTACTGAATCGATTTAAATGAAACTTAACAATAATATAGCTTATACATCAGAATAACATATAGGCTATAATTTATAAAGCTAGATAGGAAGGGGACGCGGGAGGGGAAATGGGACGCACGGGAAAGGTGATTTCAGGGAGAAACAATGCATTTCTTTGAATATGGCATTGCAACGCATGCCGGGAACCAGTCAGTGCTTTGTAATCGAATCTAGAAGTTAACCACAGAAAAATTAAATCGTGTACCTCCAAAATTTTCGAAATTTTGAGAATTTTTTTAATTGTTTTTAATTTATGAAACGACACAAAAGTAAGTACACAATAACGTTTTACATGAATGTCTGATAAAACATGGTGTATTTTTTATTTTTTTTGGTTATCAGTTATTTTAGTTAGAAAAAAGCGTTCGGTGAGCCATTTTTATATGCTTGCATTCTAAATTTGAATATTTTAAAAATTATACGTTTATTTCTAATGATGATATTTGAAAGCGTATTTCATCACCTTTCACAAACATTTTTTAGTTTTCGGATGCATTCAGAGATATTCATTTTATTTGGATTTTGATCTGACCTTCCGAAAAAATATGTCAGAGGTCTGAGGGGTTAAGCGTTATTAGATATCCATTTCCAACATATCAATATTTACTTTTTTGTCAAAATATCGGCTATTCTTTCAATTTTTTCGCTGAAATAAATGTATACGAGCCGCAATTTATAAAATTTTACTTTGTTTTAATCAATGTATTATTTAGTTTGTAATAATAACTCCTTTCTTAATCTTTATATATAAAAATCTCGTGTCACGGTGTTTGTGTTCGCACTTCTCCGAAATGGATTGACCGATTTTTATGAATTTTTTATGTATATTTGGTAGGTATGAGAATAGGTTTTAAAGTATATTTCATACCGCTAGGTGATTAGGGTGTCCCTACCCAGAAAAAAAAAACAATTTTTTTGACAAAAATTTAGCATAAAACAATACCTATAACCCCAAATTTTAACCCTCCTACCCCCCCCCCCTCCCATTTTTTAATCGCGATTTTAGTATTTTTTTATGAAAAATTTTAACCGTCTTTCGTATTTCATACAGAACGAAATTATTTATGTTGATGAATGACATATGGCGCTACGTCCGCCTCATCGCACTTTCATTCACGAGAAGCGTCGCGTCATTTTGATATTTCATTCGGCATCATGTTCTCGCGTGGGCAAACCAACAAGCTTATTTGATTGGCTACAGATGGACTGACAAAAAAATATCGTACACTCAATTGCTCCTCGAAATTCATATTGATTTTCTTTATTTCATTTTCCTACTTTAGTTAGCGTTATTTTTATTTTTATCGGCGTTCATCGTCTACAGCGCTCTATTCCTCTTTCTATCATAGATCCCATCCCCACACACTTACAATACATTCATTATTTTTTATTTAACAACCAAAATATTCACTAGAAATAATTTATATGACAGAACAGCGTTTGTCGGGTCAGCTAGCATATTAATAATAACTGATTTTTCTAAATAAATGATGTTCGTTTCCATTAATTAAGGCTTACGTAAGCATGATAAGTAAGATTAAGAAAGGGACCCTCAGATGGTTTGGGCATGTAGAGCGAATGAAAGAAGAAAATAGCGTGAGAAGAATATATGACGCAAATGTGAATGGAAGAAGAAGTCGGGGACGCCCGAGGAAGACATGGCACGATCAACTGATTGAGATACCTGAGTCGGGCCATGTCAAAAGTCAGAATAATAGAATAGTATGTATGAGACGATGTATGAATGTGAGTGAGGCAAAGAGTGTGTGCCAAGAACGAGTTGTTTGGCGATGTCCTCTCTGCCTACACCTGCAGCGAAACGGCGTAATGGTTAGTTAGTTAGTTAGTTAGTTAATTCGTAAAACAGGTACTGTAGCAACGCAATAATTCCCGACTAAAAATAAAAATTATCGAGGGTCCATAACGTTGTAGTTTAATTATTTTGACTCGTTAAACTTTGCATTTCGTCCGTCTGTAAATTTGTTTGTGTGTTCCGTGTTCCGTCAATTCTGTCAAGATGGTAGCTGTGTTTGATAGTACCTTTTTATTCCGTTCAAGAACTACTAGTGTAATTATTTCTACGAATTAAAAAATGTTCGCAAAGGGAAAAATAATTATTTATTAATAATTATTTTATTGTAAGGAGATAAAAATAATGCGAATTTATAAGAAGATTAACTTTAGAAAAGGTACACATTCCGATGAATATTCGATTTCGCATGCTATTCAACTGGAACGTTAAATATTATTACAGTGTTTATTTTTTACTCCAAAATATCAGTGATTCTGTCAATTTCGTCACTGAAATAAAGGGATTGGTTTGATGCTGTATATTTTTTGCGCAGATTTTTTATTCGTCCTTAATAAGGGATTGTTTTTGATTTACCGGAAATCGCCGTACCTTTTCCGCTTTGAACGTAATCGGATGACATGAACGGTGTGCCAAAGCCGTTTACAGGATGGTCCGAAAGAGATAACCGGTTATTACCTTCAGTATATACATAGGTCAGAAGTCAGATGCCAGAAGGATCGGGAAAAGAGACGGAATTTGAATTCAAGATTCCGAACTGGTCGGAACCCTTCATTGAAGAGTTCATAAAAAAGGCCACTTGCATCACATTTTTTAATTTTTTTTTTGGTTTCGACAAATATTCTAAGACATTCTGTATTTTTATATCGTATTTTTGAAACCCTGGCGATTTTTTGAAAATTTCAATCCGAAAAATTGGACCATTTTTTATAAACCGGAAAGACGGGACATAATTTTATGGGTGCGATAAAACAGAATTACATAGCCGGAATCGTTTAAAAAAACGACGTATCCCACACGAATGACACGGGAAAATAACGAGACATACCAAAAATATTACATCTCATAATTATTTTTTTCCTTGATTCATCTTATTGATCATTAATCATTATAATGTTCAATGTCTATGGCGGTTATCGACTTTGTTGTATGTGAATTTTTTTTTTTCAAAATTTCAACTTTTTGTATGAAGATCTTCAGGATTCTTTCAGTCAAGGGAAAGTCAATAGCTTCATACAAAAAGTTGAAATTTAAAAAAAAAAAAAGTGTTCAACTACAACATCAATATAATGTATTTTTCAATCTTAGCACTCTAGCTCACTGAAAACTCACGGACCGCCACTGGTCTATATATGACTAAATCCAATGTAACAAACTTGTAGGTACTTGCAAATTACAATTATAATAGTATATTTAAAAATTTATTTTGTTATAATCAGCACCATTACCATTACGCTTCTAAGACAGGCATAATACGTACGATGTTAACTTCGTAACATCTGTCAAAACGTCTCACCAAACGATAAGTTCGCAAACAAACAATAAAGCTAGTGAATTTTAAGTGTCAAATTTAAAAAATCTCTGGAAATCAAAGTGTGGCAAAATAAAAAAAAAACCGTGTGGAATTTTACAAAATTTATTGAATATTATAGGAGACAGAACGTTTTCATGTAGTGACGTCACGAGCCCAAAAAACGGATTTATTTAAATTTATTTATTAATAAATTATTTATTCATTTAAAAAAAAAATCTATTTTTTTTTTGTAATTTTCGTAATCTTAAAAGAAAAATCTATCTACACGATTTTTTCCCAGTCATTAAGAAACCCATGCAAGTGGCCTATTGAATTGGTTTTTGGTAGTTCGAAAAATTTAAAGTATTTTATTACTAATCCTTTTGGCACCGCTTACAAAAGTAACCTTTCTATATCCAGAAGATATTAAAATTGTCAGCATAAATATCGATCGTTTAGCTGATTAGTCAGACATCTTCAAATACTAAGTTTTGAGATAGTCAGGAAAGGGGCCATTCATTTATTACGTAAGACGATTTAGGGGGGGAAGGGGGTCGATCGTGTCCTATTTTTTCTTACAAGGGGGTGGGAGGGAGTCTCGATAGTTCTTACGAAAGATCACAAAAATGCGCAAAGTTAAAATTATACTTTGAAAAAGCGCGGGCAACCGCGCGAGTGCCGAGGTTTGCTCGGATGCGTATAGGTAAACGATTTACATTTCCATGGCAACGGACCCGCGCAAACTAACATTAAAACAAACCAAACGTATATACATTTTTTCCTTTAGATTCTTACGTAATAAATATTAAACAAGGGGGAGGGGGTCGGCCTATTCTTATTTTTTCTTATAATAGGGGGGGAGGGGGTCGAAAACTAGCAAAATTCGTCTTACGTAATAAATGAATGGCCCCAAAGCAACATTTGAATGTTTACCACAAATCAAATATTATTTACACGTGTCTGTGTTTTACATATTATATATGCTTAAAATAATACAGGGAAGATAACGGTCCCGCACATTTTATGAAATTTTGAAATATCCTACTAGTGACCCAGAATACATCAAAAATTTTTTTAATTCACTGCAAGTTTTTCTACGTTATATTGATTTGGTGGTGTTTTGGAGTAATCCGAGTAACATAGATATAGTCAACTCAAATTTCGATTTTTCGGAGATGTTTGACCAATCAACTGGACCATCGATATGTTAAAGTAATCAATATTCTTGCTTGTCGTTGGAGATCTGCAGTCATATTTGGGAACGATTTTTTTTTTTTTTTTTTTATTATAGCGACTATATACAAAAATTTTACATACAAAATGAAATGTGAAATTAAGTACAAAATATTGTATTTCTTAGTCCTCCTCACTAGGGGGTCCTGTGCCAATGGGCAATGATGATACAACAATGCGAAATTATAATAATGTTACAAAATTTAAATATGTTGATAATTAAACTGAATTATATATATATACCTATATATGTTACAGTAAACTCGTTTTTAGTTATAACGCGTTTTCTCTAGTTAAAACTAGTTTTTACCAACTGCTTTTGTTAAAACTGAAATTCGGATTAAAAATACAGATACTGTTTATTCAAATATTTAGTAACTGTTAATTAAAAACCTAACCTAACCTAACCTGATCTGGCTTAATCTAACCCAATCTAACCTAACCTAACCTGATGTCACTCGACCAATCAGAATAGAGCACGATGAGCTTTGACATCGGTTGAAACTGAATCATTTCGAGAAAACGCGTTTTGTCTAGTTAGAACTAGTTTTCACTGATATTCAGCAGTTAATTCTAGTTGTAACAATGGCATTTAGTGAAAACTAATTTATACTAGAGAAAACGCGTTGTAACTAAGAACGGGTTTTAACTGTAACATATATAACACGTTTACAAGAATTTACCAATTTAGGAATAACATGCTGCCTAATAATCTGCATACTACTATTATAACCATGAAAATGTTTACAATTATCCTTCGAGAAGTTGCCGACATTTTAGGCTTCCCAAAACTAAACTTTCGTGCACACAAAACACTGTGTTTTATAAAGGACAGAAACTGAATATATTAACATATAAATAAAGAAATAACGAACATAATAATAACACATCCCCCATACACACGAGGCTAGCTTTATTATGGTAGTACATCTCATACAGGGTGTACCAGCACGTACCCGAAAGATTTAACCAGCGATACCTGAGCATATTTAAAATGTAGCCGTCATTTTGCTGTCCGATAATATTTTTTTCAATTAAAAACAATCACCGAATCATCAAACAGTATTAATAGCCTAGCAATTGTACGGTTGAAATTTAAGAATCCGGCTAAGAATACAACTCTGAGACCGCGCCTTACGCAAAACCGTTTTCGTACGCGGAGTTTGTATACAAATCTATTTTGTGATAAAACCTTATTAAACCAATGCCAAAAGATCGCGCCACTTACGTTAACAGCTATCGTGAGAAGTATCGCCTGGCAGGCGTAAGAACAATTGGATTTATAATTTTGTGAATCTCTCCGGATATGGAGAGATTGATGATAATATGATTTTTGTTGTAACTGGCAGTTGTGAATAATAATACCACGCGTCTATATATATATATATATATGACGTCATTACCTGTCGCGGTTACTTTGTCCCGGTGACTAGCTGTCACTGGATCCCAGTGGATCCGAGAAACGGGCTGTTTTTGGAACCAGCTCCTATCTGATTTATAAAATGGTCACCAACACTCATACCGGGCGAAGTCGAACCAAAAGCCGCTCGCAGGGCCTAGAACCGAGGAAAGGGTTTTTATCTGTTACTAAACATATTAATCCATTACCGTCGCAACTTATTAGTCGGTTATAGCCAAGCGGGTCACGTGATAAGCCCACCGTCTCTTTCCAGCAGCACAGTAACACACGAAACAGCGCAATTGTTATTTTCTTTTATTTTTCTTTTCTTCTCAACTTTATTGCCTATCTATAAAGAAGATTATCTGTGGCGGATGGGCGGACATAGTTGGGAGGGGGGGGGGGGGGGGGGGGCATATCTACAGTATTTCGAGATTGATGAAATTTTGCACACTTGACCTTCAGAACAAGAAGCAACTGGGCAACTATTGTAATATAGTTATTTATGTTGGTATTAAATGCTCAACGCATGATGATGACATTTTGTAAATGGATTGATGACCTTAATTTTATTTTGCTTCTATAAATGTTACATATGTATTAAATCCTTAACACTGTTAAATATTCGTAGTAAACAATAAATAAATAAATTATACCGTGTTTGTATGCTTCCGTTCATGCTGCCTTCCGCATTAGCAGAGGCGACCGGGCCAACCGGGGCTAAGCCACATAAATTATGCACGAAAAACATGGATTAATCAAATATTCATCGGCAAGCCCGCAATCTCCAGGCAAATAAGGCATGCGGGCGATACGAATCCGTTTGTCCAACAAATTGGGGAAATTGGGGTAAATCTATAATTTATGAACGAGTTTGGCCGTTGCTAATCCCAGAGGTGAAATTAGTTGGGTAATTCCATGCCAACGCCACCTGATCTCTCATTTTCACAATTTCCCCTGTCCACCGCCACTTTCGGGGGTCACTTCGAACTTACGACACTGTTTACAGGTTGAATAAATTATCCAAAATTAATAGAATACGCCTCCGCTCGTGGAGAAACTGAAAAGAAACCAGTTCTCAACCCAATTGCAATCAATTTCCTTAACAAAATCGATATTTTTCTGATCTGACAAGTCAAACTTGACAGTTCGTGAGCCGCTATCATGGCAATCTGTCAAAAATACAACTGAAAGCAATGCAACTGAAAAACTAGCACTGCTGCTCGCCGCGGCAGTGGAGATTCAGTTGCATTGATGACAGGTTGCTATGGTAGCGGCTTACGAATTGTCAAGTTTTGATATATCAGATCAGGAAAATATCGATTTTGTTAAGGAGCATTGCTTACGAAACATATTGGTTTTTTAAACAATAAATGTGGTTAAAACTAAGTATTCTATTAATTTTTAACTAAAATGGTGCCACAAAAAGTTAACTGTATTTGAAGAAGAATAAGTTATAAATTAGGCACTATCGAATGATATATTGTAAGTTTGTTTGTTTATCTACAGTAAAATGACAACCGGTGTAGGCATAACTGTGCCTTTGTCAGGCAAAAAGCAAAAAAAAAATAGTAATTGGTAACCGTCTTGTTATAAAGTGGTTCAGTTCGAGTCGCAGTTGCGACCATTATCTTTTTTAATTTTTCTGTGTCTTTTTCTCTTTCATAATATGTTCCTTTAGATTATTAATATAATCTTCTTCTTCAATCATATATTACATTGATGGGAATAACCTTCAAAAGTTATAAAAAGATAATTAATTTTTTTTATCTATCTATCTATCTAGGAGTATATATCTATCTTCTATCTATATATCTATATATATATAATTAAAAAATAATCGCCGAAATGTAAGTACGCTCATAACTTTCGACCGACAGCACCAAATTGGATAAGCCTTTTTTTGTTTTCGTTATTGTCATGACAAGGTTTGTATAAAACAACTGGTGAGCTCTGGCATTATGAAATTATGAATGCGGGAGGAGGGAGGGGAAGGTAGGGGGTTCGCGTTGGGGGAAGGGGAGGGGGGGAGGGGTTGGAACCATGGAGGGGAAGGGGAACCTGGGAGGGGGAGGGGAATTCGTGAGGCGGGTTCGCGGTCGGGGAAGGGAGGGAGTGGAGTGGGGAGAGCAAAGGTGGAGGAGGCGGTGTGGGAACGCGAGAGGGGAAGGGGACGTGGGAGAGGTAGGGGAACGGGATAAATGGGAAAGTACACGCAGGGAGAAACAATTTATTTATTAAATGGCCAAGCAACGCATGTCGGGTACCAGGTACCAGCTAGTTTATAATAAACTTGACGATACATACGATGTTTTTGTACTATTTTCATCTGCGAGCACTACCGATATCTAGTTCCATAAAAATGATCACGGGAGGAGAAAATAACGTTTTCAATAAATATTTTTTCAGGAGAGTGTGTAGGTGTCTACCCACCTCTATTTTATATTTTAATATACCGAAAAATTTTACTTCCTGAGATGGATATTAGTTCCTCTAATGAGATTTTATAAATAGAATTGAATCATTAATCTTATTAATTAAATGTTTTGTCTTTGCCTCTTACTATTTAATTAATAATGTTCAAAATATATGTTCTTAATCCCAACGAAATGTCTATTGGTATTCTTGTTATCATGAAAATCTAGATAAATCTGAACTTCCCAGCTTGGAAGAAATCATGTATTTTTATGTTGCTTATGGTGATGAGAATACATTAAAATATCTGCGAGCAGTATGAAAACCACCTCAACACAGGCCAGGACACTTAATCAAGTCGACCTCTTATTCCTATAAGATCCTTCCACATCATTATGTAGGCGTAAATTTCAAGTACTTACTTACACTGCCCGAATTTCACGGAGAGATAATTTTACCTACTTACTAGAACTACGCCAATAGAAAAATCTGCTTTTTAATATGTAAAAATTTACGAGTGTACTAATTATCTATATATATTATAAAACTCAAAATATGCTTGCTTGGGTGTAGGTATATATATTTATGAGTAGGCATATGAGATTTCTATGTAGGTATTGCATGTTAAGCATAGGAAATGTTTGAAACTTTTAAATTACCTTCTTTAAACCCCCGCAAAGGTTTCTTACCACATTAACAATACATCTGAAAAGTTTTTTAATCATCACAAAACTCTTGCGAAACTGTCAAAAATGTTAAAATTTGAGTATGACTTTGTGCAAAATAATGATTGTTAAATCAAAATAAGAATTTCGAAACTCTTTAAATTAATTAATTTATTTGAAATACTCGCCTAATACTTTGAATCGAATCGAGAATATTATATATATTTTTTAAATAGGTACCAAATTTGATTTATTATTCTTATAGTATTCAAAAATGAATATTTGTAATATATGAATACTTGATGAAAATTTGAATAAAAAAATTGTAAAAGGTGGCACGCGAGCTGTTTGAAAACTGTATGTACTGGGACTGAATAAATGGAACGCGGGAATGTAAGTCAACCATAATTATTTTAAGCCATTCTTTCATTTCATTTAAATATTTAAAAATCTTAAAGGAATGGAGGATCTTATAAGAGGCTGATTTGTGTTAGTGTCCTGGCCTGGGTTGAGATGGTTTTGGTAGTACGAAATTCGAAACCCTCAAAAGGCTCAACGTTCCTGAAGAGGCTCTGAAAGAGAGTGGATCGAATATTTTTCGCAGTAAAAACGTTCAGTTTTCATTTCGAGTTTAACGATAATTCATTTTTAATTTCCACTTTTGATGCCTACTGAATTTTGTAAATTTCACCGTGGAATGAAAAAATCATAAATTTGACTGGAAACCTGAATTTTTTTAATGATTTTAATTAACTTCATTAAAAAAAATCATTATTTTTTATTTGAAAGGTATAAAATATTTTACGGGTATTATAATGTAAGTATCTGTGGCTGAAGGCGTAGATTTTGTTTTCATAAAAATCTAGATCAAAATTTTATACAAATCTAAATCAGTTTATTCCGAGATTGAAATTTTACACACTTGACCTTCAAAACAGGAAGAAAGTCTTACATGAGATTTAAAAAAAAAACAACCCATTTAATTTTACCCTCTTGAGCAGAATTTTGGTACTTGGTGAAAGTTTGAAACACTTGACTTTTTTTTCAATTATTTCTGGCTTTCACCCTTCAAGGGTATTCTAAGCCATCATTTAAAATTACAGAGAAGGGAAAGGTGAATTTATATATCAATTTTATTTAAATGTACAAATTTCAGAATTATATGGAAGATTGGAGTAGAGTTCAGATTTAAAAGAGATGAGATGTTGAATGGAGGGGAGGCAATTTTAGATAACGCTTGGTAGAAGAGAGGATATTTATTTAGAGAGGGACAACCAAAAAATATGTGATCTAAAGTTCCCACATCTAGACCACAGAACGTACACTCTGGGAAGTCAAGGACGTGAATTTTAAAAAGGTGAGAAGAAACGGAACAATGTCCGATTCTCATTCGAATAAGTAAGGAAATTTCTTTTTTGGAAAAATGGGGGAATTTTTGAAACCACCGTTTTGATGGGATAGTCCTCTGTATTGAGGCGTAGCGGGCACCAAGTCAAAGTATGTTACTGTCTACGTCTGATTTTGAAAAAAAAACTGTGTGTAAAGCCGAACAACGCCGGGAACTTTAGCTAGTAAGTTATCCAAATTCGAATTACCTTTGTAAAGAATAATTCAGACAAGTGATAAATTAGGTACCCATCTGTAATATATTATTTTGACAGAAAATTATTTTATGGCACTACACAGGGTGTAACAGCACATACCCGAAGGTTTTTAACCAGCGATTCCTGAGCCTATAAAATGTGTACGTCATCTTGAAGTCTTATAAAAAAAATTTCAATTAAAAACCATAAAAATATTTTTCCATCCCGCGTCGTAACTGAGCAGTCAGGTATAGCCTAGCAGGTCACGTGATAGTCCATCTCACATAATCAAATAATATGATTTCACATTTAGAATTTCTCCCTTTTTTCACATTTAGACTTTTAAGTTAGTTCGACACGAATCTTTATACATAAAAATCAAATTATGCTGGCTTATAAATATATACAAATAGGCATATTGGAAATGTTTGAAACTTTCAAAATACCTTCTCTCCACTTCAGCGAAGGTTTCTGGATTATTATAATCAGATGACAATACATCTGAAAAGTTTTTTAATCGTTGTAAAAAAATCTCTTGCAAAACTGTCAAAAAAGTTACAATTTGAGAATGACTTTTTGCAAAACTTCGATTGTTTAATCAAATCAAATTTTCGAATAAACTCTTTAAATTAATTAATTTATTAAAGTACTAAGTAAGAATTAAAGGCATTTTAAATAAATACCTGTGTTAGGTACAAAATTTGATGGATTGTTCTTATAATATACAAAAATGATTATATTAATAAAAAAAATTGCGATAGGTGCACGCGAGCTGTTTGAAAACTGAATGTACTGGGAATGAATATATGGAGAGCGGGAGGGGGGTTGGCGGGACGGGGGAACGGGATAGGGGAGAGGGAAAGCAGGGAAGGTGGAGGGGTACGCGTGAGGGGATGGGGACATGGGTGGGGAAGGGGAACGGGACGATTGGGAAAGGACACGCAGGGAGAAACAATTTCTTTATTAAGTGGCATTGCAACGCATGCTGGAAAATCGCTAGTTAGTTAAATTTTTCACACAATTTTATTTGTTTGTGCTGTGAATTTTCCAGAAGCTTCTAAGATACTTTTTCCTCGAGTTTTTGGAACCTATTTGTCTAGGATTTTGTTTATATAAAACAAATAATGACGTATTCATATTGGGAGAAGAGTGGTTGTTGAAATAGGATAAATGGTCCGGTATTGTATTACCATTGGCTAAGAAACCTTTGGAGTATGCGACCGTCTCAAAACACGTAACACTTTGTATACTTAGTTTGTATATATATAGATATATACTTATTTATGTATACCGTGTTTCAGGGTGGTACCAGATCGGTATTTTAAATCACTGTTTTCGATTAATCTTTTCTACGAATCAGTTTACATTATTTATAAAAAAATATACTTTGAATGCACTGAATTTTTTCCTACCGTTTCCATTGAGTAGAATTAAAATTATAATATTAGGTCCTTACATTTGAAATTGGCGTTTTGTATGGGAGGAACATAAAGTCGATTTTTTTTTTAATATAATATATTTATTTAATCAAAGTATGTACCATTGCTATCTATGCACTTTTGCCATCTCATAGGTAGTTCATCGATCCCTTTACTTAAAGAACCATTCGGACGGGAATCAATAAAATCTTTGAAGGCGGTTTGGACTGCCCCATCGGAGTTGATTTTTTTCCCTTGTAAGAAGTTATCCAAATTTCGAAAAAAATGGTAATCTGTTGGGGCAAGGTCCGGAGAGTACGGTGGATGTCCAGTTGAAGCTCCTCTAATTTGGTAGTCGTCTGTTGTGCAGTGTGTGGTCTAGCGTTGTCATGAAGCAGCAGTGGCCTAGAGCGATTAACCAGCCTCGGTTGTTTAGCAGCTAGCTTTTCCATCATGGTTTGCAGTTGCTGACAATAGACATCCTCCGTAATCGTCTGGCCAGATTTAAGAAAGCTGTAGTGAATAACACAAAAAAAAAGAAAACCCAACTGTGTTTTCTTTTGCGGCACCGTCGCGTCGCCATACACATCATTAATCCTTCGAGCCGTTTCTGCAGCACCGGTGCCACGGTGGAACTCGTACTCGTAAATAACGCAATATTTCAAGTTTTCCATTTTGTAAACTACATAAGTGGTGCAAAGAAAAAAAACAATTAAGGAAAAAACAAATGAATTATAATTTTCGAAACTCAAATACATGAGTAAATAGTTGTATAAATTTGAATTTGGAATTCCTAACCAAAGAGAAGATGTGAGCGTTGCTCACGAAACATGTTGGTTTTGTAAACAATAAAAGTGGTAAAAACAAAGTATTTTCTTAATTTCAATTAAAGAGAAGATATTTGAGATCAAAGTTGCCAGTACGGCAAAACGCCAATTTTATAAGTAAGGACCTAATATATTATTATAATGGAATTCCACCAAGAATTGTCAGTTACAAAAATAGAAATATTAAAATTGTTAAGTACTTTATGAAAAATGTAAGCGTAAACTACTAAATGGTAATTAGTCGCTATTTTTCGTTTCATCGGGTTTCAAATCACAACGGTTCTAAAAAAGTTTTTACTTCAATAAATACTTTACAGGGCAATGGTAATTAGTTTACATGCATATTGCTTTTTAAACAAGGATTTTTTTTCTAGAATATTGTGAATAATCACTTCCTGAAGTATCGATACACTTAACCACGGTGTTTATATATACATTCAACTTATTATTATTATGTACATTATGGTTATCAGAGTAAGTTTCGCTAAAACGGTCCTTAATAAAACAAACTTAACTTTAATCGAACCGGGTTGAAAACCCATAAGTCGAAGTTCACACTCGTGCAAAATAAACCAAAGTTTTAGTTCTGCAAATTAGTCCCTTGTAAAAGCTGTACCCAATTTCGTTTCAAAGTTTGAACACCCTTGTTTTAAGCACGCCGCACTAACTAGCCAAATATTATATATAAAGGTGCTATACAGGGTGCTACGAATTCATCAAATTAAAATTATTTTTCTAATCCACTGAGGGGATACATTGATAGTGGTGTGATGGGTTTGACGGTATTCCCGAAATAATCTCAATTTTTTATTTATTTCTGGTGAACATTTTTAAATATCGAAATTCTTTCATGATCACATATTCAACTTCGTTGATAAGATCCACACAGGCGACCCTAAAGAAAAAAATTTCTTCACGGCCTATGTCATCTTTGGTGATGCTGTCTGGAGGGTATTTCTTAGAGAAAGGAAGTAGGGGAAGTTCTGGGTGTTTAGGAACGTAAGGTTCAATACGTTCAGCAGTGACAGATGTATGAATCCATCTCTCCCACTGCGGTGTAAATTTATGGATCGAGAGAGTCTGACTGGATAGGTAAAAGGTCTCCCTCAACCAGTCTCTCAGTGGGTGGGCAATCACATCCGCGCCAAGTCCTAGAAAAACCTCACCCAATGAACCCGGGCACCCCTGCAAAGTCACCAAACAAAGCAAACCACTTGAGGTGACCTATAGCAAGGATGTTGTTTATCCAATAAATGATTCAACATAAATCGCACTTCTAGGAATTATATTATTCACGGTCTTAATCGGACTGGCAGGCAACTCTAGGATCTTACGATGGGGTTCAAGTTTATTTATTGATTATTTATTTATTTTCGGACAAATAGTCCATTAACAATATAACAAAAAAGAATTAAAAAAAATATATAATATATACAATAGAATAAAAAAGAGATGACAATGAAAGGAGAGTACACATAAATGAAGAGCATTGACAATATACAATATAAAAGTACGTATAGAAGATAACTACAAGTAGCTTGAAGATGGATTTAGAAGGCTTTAAAAATTACACATTGCGCATCGACTGTCTTTTAGGCTTACACCAAAAAATTCAATACTTTTACTTGCGTTGACAAGTCTCGACATTCTGAATAAAGGAGAATGATATCCATAATTGATTGAGGAACAGCAATTCATTATTTCGGAGTCTACGGAATGATATGTTAAACTGGATGAGTTGTAACTATGCAGGTTTGTCAGTAATACTATTGATAATTTTGAATATGCAAATTAGATCAGAATCCTTACTACGTTTTTCTAAAGAAGAAGTTTTTAAAGTTTGTTCGATTTTATCATACGAGTACTCGCATCTTCCAAGTCCTAACCTCCAAGCAATTCCTCGTAGGAAGCAATGTTATATGGATTCCATGTGACAAATGTGGTCAGCATAGAAAGGAGACCAAATGATACTAGCATATTCAAGGTGAGGGCGAACCAGCGAACAGTAAAGAGTTTTAAGTGGACTTATATGTTTAAAGTCATACGTAATTCTATGAATGAAGCCGAGTAGTTTAAGTGATTTGTTTACGATTTTATTAATGTGATTGCGGAAAGAAAGTTTACAGTCTAGGTCTAGAGTGACCCCAAGGTCCTTGATAGATGTGACAGTAGAGAGACAAACATTATTTAGTTTATAATCAAACTGAATAGGTTTTTTGGTTCTATGAAAGGACAAAATTTTGCATTTATCAACATTAAGTTCCATGCAGTTAATTTTGCACAAATCATTAAATGAATCAATATCTAGTTGAAAAACAGTCAAGGTGGGATTTAATTATCTTAAGAATCTTATTATCATCAAAAAATATTCAGAAACGTGAGAAAAAACTTTAGTGATACGAGTAGTTCACAAAGATGAGAAAGTGGCAATTAATATGTTCTTAATTCAATATTTAATATTATCTACTACTGACGAAATGCCAACAAATCATTTGGAAGTTGAAACTATTTTGTAACATATTTTCAAAATGGCTTGGCCTATGGAAACTGTTCATTCGAAATTAAAATATTAAATATTTCCTTTTTTAATAATAAACTAGCTGACCCGTCGAACTTCGTACCGCCTCAGAATCAATAGCTGTTGAATTAAATTCAGTTTTTTTATTAAGTTAAAAATTACGCAATAAAGCAATTATCAATGCGCAACTGTCCGTGTTTTGTTTTTGTCATTATCAGAGATGGCGTTGTGTACGGATTTATATTTTTGTGATTTTCTTACTTTTACAATTACTTACGGGAATTCGGGAGGCGGATACGGGTGCCGCCGCCCCGGGAACCATTTATTGAATAACCAACACCTCTGCCATAGATCACCCCAAGTGGTTCGCTACATTTGGTGATTTCGCAGGGGTGCCCGGGTTCATGAGGTGACTTATGTCCGGGTCTTGGCAGTTGATGCGCCTGCCCACCTGCTGCGTGGTGGGCCGGATCGAGAGAGACTGGTTGAGGGAGGCCTTTTGACCTTTCCAGCCGGACTCTCTCGACCCATTGCCTTGCACTACAGTTGGAGGGATGGATTCATACGTCCGTCACTCCCGGACACACTGACCCCCAGATTCCTACCCACCCCTCATACCTTTTTCCTTCCCAGAACTTTCTATCCTTCCCATTCCTTAAAAAGATCCTCCACACAGCATCCCCTAAGATGATATAGGTCCTGAGAGAAATTATTTTCCTCAGGGCCTCCTGTGTGGAGCTCATGTAAAAAAATGCGTTTCATTTCAGAGATTTATTATAATTATTGTATTTTTCCTTTGGAGGTGTGCAGACATACGTTCACCATTTGTCTCATTTTCGACTATTGACATTGAGTGTGTAAGAAAGAAGGGCAGCATTATATGATTAAAAACAAATGCACAACAATCAACGCATTGACATTTGACGTTTTTGAATGCTTGGAATTCATGCACAGTTCAATATTATACCCCTCACAATATTGCTGCAGTCCTTTCAAAATAGGAGAATTCGTTCCATACAAAATGTATGGGGAAAATAATTTTCTTTATAACTATTTATTTCGTTAAATTTTGTGATGTTTTAATAGTTATTATCCTATCCGGGGCGGAGACAAATCCAACAAATCAAAGATCATCAAAATCAGCCCAGCTGGTCTCGAGTTATAAATAGTGTAACTAACCCGATTTTGTTTTAAGATAAAAAACATTTTCGTTTTGTCATTAACAAAATCATACCGTCAACAAATAAACTAGAAATGTTTTGAATTAAACATGAATCTTTTCAATTAATTATACTAATTATGTACATTTTACTTGTATTACTATAAATATGTACTTGAAAACAAAGTACATTTTTCTCTAAAATTAGCATTAATTATGAAAAATCGACTACCCAATTTTCAATTTTTGCGTTTAGTGACGATGAATAAATCCTTGATTTTCCTAGAGCATAATATAATGTTAAATTTTTTGTAAAAACATCGTTATGTGCTGTGTGTAGTTATGAGAGACCAATTAAAAAAAAGTTCGTGTAGGCAGTTAATCTTCTATCCACGTGTATATGTATGAATAAATACAATGAAAAGTGTTTGCGGATTGGTTTTCCGATGAAATTTTGCACACTTTGCCTTCAAAGCAGGAGGAAGGTCACTGTCTATAGAGACTTCGATAAACCACCCCTAAACAACCCCATGCCTCCCTTGTCGAGGGGCAAGGATCTCGAATAGCAATCCTAAGGTCGCGTAAAAAAAAATATACAAGGTGTCCTGGGGTAAAGTGCATGAACTTCGGGAGGTGATTCTACATGATGATAGGAGTAAAAAATATTAACAACTTTTTCCGAAATTCCAACATTTTTTTCCCGTACAAAAATACGTACCTACTAAAAATCCTTAGTGTGAGGTACGATCTTACTTGCTGAGAGCCTGCCGGGCGATTGTGATTGGCCCGTATCGTAACAGCGGAAAATAATAAATCTGGCCGCACACGCCGGATGAATTTTATCGTTTTACCTCAAAACTACCCCTAAAAGTTGGAATTTCGAAAAAAGTTATTCATCTTTTTTATTTGTACTATTTGTAGAATCACCTCCCGAAGATAACTTTACCCCCGGACATCCTGTATAGTATAATTGCTGCACATTTCAGAGCGTAAGATATTCTTAGTATTGCCCTGGTGCAAGACCACCATTCAGAATTGAAATGTTACGTATTTCAAATGATTTTAGCCGTGTTTGGTGACCAGATCTGAATATCCAGTTACTTTCCCACTTTCCTCTTCCCATCCTCAGTACATTCAGCCTCACATTTTAACCCAATTGGTAATGCCATAAATCGCATTGGTTCTAAACGGAAATAGTTCGCATCTCTTGTGCCATATTCACTTTTTAAAAAAACCCTCCTTTCCCACCTGTAGCCGAATTTTGTTACTTCTTGGTGACATTTTACACGTTTTAAATAAAAGAAAATTACTGTCCACCTACGATTTCGAAAAACTAGGGCAAGTGGTAGGCAAGCATAGTTTTAAATAGTTGACAAAAATATGTAATCTAGAAATTATTCGCCCGTGTACCTACCATAATCGTACATTATGTACAGCCGGCAAAACCATTTTGTTAAAACAAAGTTGGTGTTGCAATTATGTTTTAAATTGAACTCAATTATTAATTCTTGTCATGAGATTTCTGTCCTTGGATTTATGAATACTTTATAGCGTGATTGTGTTTTTTAACAAGTCGGACAGAGTGGTAATGACCATGGCTCCGGACATATAGGTCACCTATTCAAAAGTTGCGATTGAAATTGATTAAACCATGTATCTGTTTTCTAAAACAATTGTGCTGAATTATTGCTTTTATATTCTATGAAGGAATTAGAAGTTTTGACCCACTGACTAGATAATACACATCAGAAATGCCTTAATTTAGATTTGAATGGAAACCTATGTCGCCAATGACTTAAGGCCCAGTAGTAAAGGTTCAAAAAGAAGAAAGGGAGGTATGTAAATACGAATATTAAAGAGAGCGCGCTAATAATAAAACGATAATAATTAAATGAAAATTGTGAAAATGTTAAATAAAACACGACTCTTTTTTAGTTTTTGGGGTGTTATGCCGTGTTACGCTACCTCCTTCTTTAGCCGACGTTTCGGACAGCGTTGCAGTGTCCATCATCAGGGCAGATCCGGTATCGCTTCCAAGTAAATAAGCACACATTTCACCACTAAAAATTACACATCTACCGGATTTGCACTGATGATGGACACTGCAACGCTGTCTGAAACGTTGGCTAAAGTAGGAGGTAGCGCAACACGGCATAACACCCCAAAAACTAATAACGAAAATAATTTTGGCCGTGAAAATCTTAAAACACGACTCGTTTAAAATATACCAAAAATCTTAAGTAGCATTTAAACAAAACACTTTGATTTTTTTCGTATACTCGTACATAACTAATCAATTGACATACCAACAGAGGAGCTGGAGGAAACTGACGTCTTGGAAATCACACTTTCACATACCTGTAACAAACAAAAAAAGGCTTTATTATCATACTATATCTAAACAAATACATATATACGTATTATTGGAGGCACTAAAGTCTATCTTTACATAGTATAAAATGAAGTCGCTCTCGCTGTATGTGCGCTTAGATCTTTTAAACTACGCAACCGATTATCATGTATTTTTCACCAATAGATAGAGTGATTCATGAGGAAGGTTTTTAGGTATATAATTTGTCAAGGTTTTAAGTAAATTGGTTGAAATACATAATATAAGTGGCAGCGGGCAGCGGGCAGCGGGCTGATAAATGGACGGTGAGGATTTGATTTAACAGATGGCGTTGGTTATAAAAGTTTCGTTAGGCACAGCAACGTGTGGCCGGGTCTGCTAGTAATATATAACACTTTCTTTAAAACAATGAACAACAGCCACAATGATCGTACACGTGTACTTACCTGTAATATTTATTTTTATTTAATAAATCAATAAAATCATTAACTATCATGTACTAACCCCGCCCGGTAAAATTTATAGAATCACTCTCCAGATATTATAGAGAAATGTGGTTCCGATCCTTATAATAATTTCTAAAACCTGGTTAATTGTTTACCACCCATTTTATCGGTGTAATTTTTGTTTCTAAATAAAAAAATAAAAAAGGGTAGGATGGTATTGACTATTTTATAAGTGTATGAGAATTACCTCTTTTAAATAGGTACCCTTATTTAATATTCTAGCTTTTAACGCCGAAGAGAATCCGGTGAATTAATATATACAGACATCAAGCGCAACCCGCAAAACTGCAACCTTTTTATCTCGGGTTCTATTACGCAGAGGATTCGGCCGGTAGCGTGTCATACCTTCCATGAGATATTTAACTGCGCCAGCGTTAAAAGCATCGCTTCGGTCTCATTCATACCTTTTTTAATGGAGCTTCGTTGCCGTATTGCCGTAGGTAGTCCGCTGTGTGCTTTTAAAACGAAAGCTTAAATTATTCGCATACGGTCACCCTGGACACAGGGCACAAAGTAGCGTGAAAAGCTCGCAAATTTTTCACGCTCGTAGTTCATATGCCAAGTTCATCTACCTACGAGAGCTACCCAATTCAAACACTCGCTTGCAATAGATACGCAGTATTCTTTTATGTAATAATACTTGTAATTATTAATTAAAAAGTATAAATATAAAATATTAATATGTACTAGCAGTTAAAAACCCGCTCAGCAGGTTTTTGCTGCTAGGCCCTGGTTCTGGCTTTTAGTTCGGCTTCGCCCAGTTTGAGTGTTGGTGACCTTTTTATAAATCCGATAGAACTGATTCTAAAAATGGCCGGTTCCTTGGATCCACTGGGATTCAGCGACAGCTAGTCACCGGGACAAAGTAATCGCGACAGGCAATTACGTCATATATATATATATAGACTATGGACTCGTGGTATTATTATTCACAAGTGCCACTTACAATAATAATCATATCGTCGTGAATCTCTCCATATCCGGAGAGATTCACAAAATTACAAATCCAGTAGTACCTACTTACGCCTGCCAGGCGATGCTCCTCACGCTAGCTGTTAATGTAAGTGGCGCCATCTTTCGGCATTGCTATAATTCGGTTCTATTACAAAAGTAGATTTGTATACAAACTCCACATACGAAAACGGTTTTGCGTAAGGCGCGGCATCAGAGTTGCATTCTTAGCCGGATTCTTCAATTTCAATCGTACAGTCTCTAGGCTATTAATATTGTTTGATGATGATTCAAAGGGTTTTTTGTAGGAAGACATGAGACGATAACGATAAGGTGAACCAATTGCTTGAGCCGGCCACGTTAAAGGCCTGTTCAGATTGAGCACATAAATACGACGACATAAAAGATCATAGCATGCCAAATATCGCTCTCCATACAATCCCTTCAGACCGTTCACACCTAAGCGCTTTATGCGCATATCAACCATAGACAATGCACATCTTATGCCGTAACCGCTCCTGAGGTGATATGCCAACAGTTAAGCGCCCCCCACTCCGACGTAAACAGGAGAGGGGGTCATTTTAATTACGGAGCTGCCTAGACCGGTGGATGACAGATCTCAAGTTGATAGATTCAGTACAAAAAATGCGCACTCCGTGGCCGCTCGCTAATTCATCTGACCCCCTCTCCTACCATAGGAAGAAATATTTAATAGCGTCGTGTGAACGGTACGAAACATAAAGCGGACTACAGACCTTCAGTTTTGACTGTACAGTTTATCTGTACAGTCGAACTGTACAGATAAATCGTTAGGTGTGTAGGACCAAAGTTGAACTGTACAGTTCAACTGAGATCTAATCAAAATACGAATAGATAAATCTGTACAGTTAAAACTGACAGTGTGTAGTCGAAAACTGTACAGTTTCGTCGGTTTTGTCGCAATTTCTTTTAATACACTCATTAAATTAATACAATTTTCTCTTTTAATTCAAATAATTCATTTAATTTTAATTTCTCTTTTATTTTTCTTTTAATATACTCAGTTTCATCTTTATACATCTTTAGCCCTGTAACGGCTAAAGGGTCGTCTATGGAGGCCATTGTTGATAAAAACTGAAAGATCTCGCAGTTTTACTTGAATGTGTGTAGGCTGTATGGACCTACGATTTATCTGTACAGTTCGACTGTACAGTTAAACTGTACAGTTAAAACTGAAGGTCTGTAGCCCGCTTAAAGCTGTACAGTTCGACTGTAGAGTTAAACTGTACAGTTAAAACTGAAGGTCTATAGCCCGCTTAAGCACTCGCGGTTCAACAGATATCTGCTCGCGGTTGTATTCGATGTCTGAACAGGCTTTAAACCTCGGAATAACAGAAAGATATGTAAGAGACGATTTAAATGAAGCAAGCAGTGTGTGTCAAGATCGTGTTGTTTGGCTGTCTATCCTCTCTGCCCACGTTAGTTGGTCGTCACAGAAATCTGTGACTCCGTAGAAGAATACCATAAAATACTCATGGCTAGTCAAGTTAGTAAGTTTATAGTATAAATAAAAATAATAAATCCTTTAATAATATTGTTCTACCACGTCGGAAAGCTAAGTCGCTTATTTATATATTTCGTTTGGACAAATAGTTTGCTGAAAGGATATTCTTGTTTTTCTCAGTCGAAAAATAAACTTTTGTTTTTAATGTGAATACCACGCGTTTATTTACGGCGCCTCTGGGGGATGATGAGGAAATAATGGCGGAGAATGAGGGGTGAAAGAGGATGGTTAAAAAGTACCTAGATATTCACTTTTAGCTTGTTGACCTTCGTGGCAGAGTGGTGTGCTCCTTGACTCGGGACCACTAGGGATGCAACGATACATCGGAAAACCGATAAATATCGATATATCGACCCCTAAAAATATCGATATCGATGATACGCCGATATCAATATATCAATATCGAAAACTCAATATATCGTATCGAAATATCAAAAAAAAATCTTTTTTCGAAGGCAGAAGCCACTATAACTCAAAGAAGAACCCAGCTACAAGGAAGCAGACTGTCAAAGTTACTATTTAATACATAGTTAATTAATAAATAGTCACGATTACAATATACTGGAATTATTTTAATTTTAATAAATTTATGAAAAAAAAACACATATATATATACCTGACAAAATTTTATGATTATTCACAGATAAGTATAAAAAAATATATACATTCGATTACATAATCGATAAACGCTTGATAAAACTACATTAGATTTCTATAAGCTTTTAAAAAAAGTTGAAATATCGATATATCGGCCTAATTGACCGATATATCAATATCGACTTAATTCGATATAAATCGATATTTAAAAAAAACCTTGCATCCCTAGGGACCACTAAACGAAGCACGCGGATTCTAATATCGTGTGCACTAAGAGTCTTGTGTGCAAACAATTGCATTTTAAATGCTTTTTAGGTAATATTCATAGAGGGCTTCGACTTTACACCTTGTTCTAATGTTTTAATTTTAATTTTTTTACCCGGTACCGCCTATCATGATTAGAGCATGCAATACGCTGATTTACACGCTGTTTTTCAGCACCGCAAAAGTGTGATTAGAAGTGCGAATTTCGCAGTATTAAAAATTCACAAATTCCCTACAGCGAACTAACATTTGTTTGTAGTCTTTCTCAGTCTCAGTCGCAACTACTCGCAAGTCAGACAAGTGAGTGACTAATCTGTCCTATTTAATTGTTTACTACGTGAAAGCGTGAAAAAATAATTATTTTGACTAATATATTTACGTATTATACTCGTATCCGTGTATCAAACTTTTTTTTGTTGTAAAAAATGAATACTACAATTAATGGTACTGCATTCAAAGATTTTAAAAATTCTAATATAGTGTAGAAACATTTTTTACGATCCACAGATCGTCAATCAGCGAAGTGTAAACTCTGTCCAGTTATTATTAAAACTAGTGGACGATCAACAAGCGGACTGCATACTCGTATTGGAGCTAAAAATGTTAACTCCGACGAGATGTCAGAAGAGGTTGATTTTTTTTTTTTTTTTTTTTTTACATTAACTCCACACAGGAGGCTCTGAGGAAAATAATTTCCCTCAGGGCCTATGTCATCTGGGATGCTGTGTGGAGGGTCTTTTTGAGGAGAGGAAGGAATGAACATTGGTCTTGAAGAGACCCATGTTGTAGGAAGGAGGAAACACAGAGGCCGGCAAATCATTCCACAGCCGAGCTGTTGAACATAAGAACGAGTCGAAGAAACGACCCGTTCTCATGTGACTAATGTGAACTGTGTACAAATGTTGGGCACGCGTTTGGCGTGTTTCCCGACTATGCACCGGTGCCGAAGGGATCAATGATGCTAGTTCCTCGGAGCATCTTCCATTGTAATACCGGTAGAACAAGGATAGCATTCCCACCCGACGCCTGTGCTCTAAAGATTGCAATCCGTCTGTTAAGATGGGAGAATCTATCAAACGGACCGCCCGTTTCTGCACAGAGTCGAGGGTATTTTTCAGGTATTTTGGAGCTCCAGACCAGAGGTGGCTGCCAAATTCAACCGTGGGGCGCACTTGCGATTTGTACAGGGTTAGAAGTTGTGTACTTTTAAAGTATCTGCGGGCCTTGTACAGTACGCCCAGTTTTTGGGAGGCTAACTTTACTCTGGCTTCGATGGAGCCCCCATACCTGAGCTGGTCACTTAGGGTTACACCAAGCAAATCAATGGAGGGCCTGTTCGGAAGATTGCTTCCGTTGAAAGAGACTAGATTTTCATTGCGATCCCTTTTAGACGTAATCAGACAAGATTGGGTCTTTGAAACATTAAATTCAACGAGATTATTTTTACCCCAAGAAAAAACACTCTCGAGGTAACCGTCCATTCTTTGCTTCAAAGCCTTACGAGCTGTTGGAGTTTGTGAGCCCTTTGGGGGCTTGTCAAACAAACAATTGATTGTCCTAGTGCAACACCAACTACGAGCCGACAGCCAATCTACCGAGGTGGTAGCTACAACCTTAATTGACGAAGATGACCACATCGAAAAACTACAATCACTGGCAAAAAAAGCAAGATATCACACTATTTCAAAAAAACTGAATCTCTTTCTATGAAAGTGTCCCGTATGGTGACAAAAATGAAGTTTTCGTAAGATCACAAGATATACGGTCTTTGTTACTAATTTCGCAATATCACAAATTTTGCGGTATTACATGTCCAATACCGCAATATCGCGGTATTGAATATATACTGCGGTATTGGACGCTCTAATCATGATCTACACCGACCTTGAAATGGCTTAAAATTAGTGTGAAAAGAAATTATGATGAGTCGGGTATTTCCCAACTTTTCATGCCCTCTCACAATATTTTCATGATGGAAGTCTCAAAAATAAAAATATTACTGGCTAAAATCTATTTAAGCCATTTCAAACAACTTTTTCATTCTAAATATTGGTCTCTTACTAGTGCGATATTGAAAATTTCTCCCAATCTGCAATGAATCCCAATACATAAGTTTTTATTTCTTTGTGTAACTCATATACGATCATATTTTAAACTAGCGCAGACCCCTGAAAAATCAGGGGTTAGTCTAAATTCTTCACAAATCAGTTCAAATTTTTAAAAATATAATTAAAAAAATATTGTATTGTAGGTGGGTACTACTATATCTGGCAATGCTAATCATGCAAGCTGTTAACGTAAGTGGCGCCATCTTTAGGCATTGCTTTAATGCGGTTCTATTACAAAAGTACATTTGTATACAAACTCCACGTACGAAAACGGTTTCGTGCAAGGCGCGGCGTCAGAGTTGCATTCTAGCCGGATTTTTTAAATTTCAACCGAACAATCGCAAACCTATTAATACTGATTGATTTTTAAAAAAATGTGCTAACCGTGAATCAATAAGACAAGTTCCTTAACCAAGTCTTTACTGACGTAGTCGTCATAAATAAAAATATCGTTTTTCAAAACATTTCCAGCTTTCCGAAATCGTGATAACATTAAATCCGCAAATCGAGTTAGGAAACGTTTACCCCTTGGGAGACAGCGCAACTTATATAAAAAAAACGCTTAACGTAAACACTGGGACGCTTAGTTCATATCGTAAAATCATTTTTCGTTTTCCATGCAAAATAAAACTACAAAGACACATCACAGTGTCCCAAGTTTAACGTTCCGATACTGGGTTAGTGCCTTTGAAACAGAATTCACTAGTCAGCTCCAGAACCTCTGCAACCTCTCTCGACGACCTCCGTAGTCCAGTGGGTAAGACTCTTGACTCACAATCCGGAGGTCGCGGGTTCGAACCCGGCATGCGCAAATAAATTTTATTTGATTAATTTGTGTTATTTCACAATTAATTCATTTAAAATAATATATAGTATATTTGCGGCATGTTCCAGAGTGGAGGATACTATCAGTATCGCCCTGGTGTAAGACCACCATTCAGAATTGAAACGTTGCTTGAAAATGGCTTTAGCCGTGTTTGGTGACCAGATCTGAATAGCCAGGTACTTCCCAACCTTCCTCTTCCCCACCTCCTTCCCCTCCCCACTACCTTCAGCCTCACAACATACCCCAATTGGGGATGCCATAGTCTCACTGGATCCAGACGGGAGCAGTTGAGATTCTTGTGCTGTATTCACTGTAAAAAAAAAAAGTGAGACCAATCGAATTAAATAAATTGAGCATATTCTCGTAAAAATAGTTTAACCGAGTTAAGTATCATTGCGCCAAGGTTTTGACTATTGACAGGTTCAAAGGCCGCCAAGAGAAAATAAAAATGACAACATATGTAAATATCATTGATATTATTTATTTTTGGGATGTTATGCCGTGTTGCGCTACCTCCTTCTTTAGCGAACGTTACATCAGAAAACTTTCGAGCATATAAACTTATCCACCCTGACAAATCGGCACTCGCCGAGCATTTAATTGTAACCGGCCATTACTTGATGTCCTGGGAAGACCCAAAACTCATAGAGCACGCCTAATTACGGAGCTAATGCAAATTCACAAAAATTCTCAATAGTTCTTGGTATCCGGTAATTGACGGCTACACCAAAGCTAAACGCAGAAAACCATTTTGAATTGTACTTTAATTATTCGTAGAGGAGGGGAGCTGGTATCGCATCTACATACATATGCACACACTTCACCAATGTCAATTACACATCTCCCCTGATGATGGACAGTGTAACGCTGTCCGAAACATTGGCTAAAGAAGGAAGTAGGGCAACAGGACGTAACACCCCAAAAACAAATAACGAAAATACTTTTGGCCGTAAAAATCTAAAATCATATCTTGATGTAATTTGCACAAAGTAATTATAAAATGTGTAGACAGATTAATAAAATACGCTAACATTTATCCATATTTTAAAAAGCATTTTATGAGATTCTTCTGCTCAAAATCTGTGTATTGTATCTACTCAACTCAATTTTTTTCCTGTATTTTTATTTTATTTATTTTTATTATCATTTAAAAGATTTTTAAAATTGCTAACGATTATTTTTACCAGTCTCAGAATAGACATCTTTTAGTGAGGCGGGTAACGTATATGCATTACGTATAATATAATGTTAATAAATACCAGGGTTCCGGCTGTAAAAAAATCATATTCACAAAAATATATTTAATATCAAAGTAATATTATATTAAAATTGAAATTAAAACACTTTTTAACTTATTTCCACTTATTTACAATAAGTTAAAAAGTGTTTTAATTTCAATTTTAATACAATATAATTCCACCACGTATAACAGAACAATAAATAAACTCATAAAGTAATAAAATGAAACAATGCAACTTTGTATAAACCACTTATAAAATGTGCAAATCCGACCGGTTTCGGAACAAACGTTCCTTCGTCAGGGAAAGCTTATACTAATTTGACAGTTTAGAACTATGTTTTATTAGGGTAGGGGTGGAGCCGTTGTTAGTTAATAATGTAGATTGGGTGGGTAGGTATTAGTGTAGAGTGGGTGGGTAGGGGAACAAATCCATGATTGGGCTATATGACAATATTTTTTGTTTGTTGATAATAGATTCATTATTTTTAAGGGATTTTTTAATTTCCAAAGCTTCTAAGTTATCTAAACGTTTTCCTTTATGATTAATATGAAGAATATTTATCCCTGTATTTTTTTCAAAACTATGGTTATTTTCAATGATATGGTTAGCGAACTCAGAAAAATTATTATTATTAAGACACCTTAAATGTTCTTTGATTCTGATTTCAAAATTACGAGTTGTTTTTCCAATATAAAATGAGGGACAATCATTGCATTTGAGTTTATATATTCCGGAATTTATTATATCAAAGAACATTTAAGGTAACATTTAAAATTTAATTTATTTACATTATTTTCGTGAACATTTATTACATAAAGAACTTAATTCAAGATTTCAACACCCCTGATCTTTACTCTTAGCTTCTATGAAATTGTAGCGCTCTTGACGTGATTTTTCACATAAACGGCGCTCTACAAATTATTAAATTATTATTATTATTTGAGAATCTCATTCGAATATCAAGTTGGGACCGATTTGAATATCCCAGCCTGATTGGGGTGGTTTTGATAGAACCAGAACCTCGACTGAAAATCAAAGGTACATTACGCTACTGAGTTCGGAAAGGAACTTTCGAGTTTGAAAAAACATACCTGTAATGCTTCGATTCGGTCAATATATTTTTTGCTGATTCATTTTTCACTGGTAAATGACAATCTTGCGTTTTCTACATCAATGGTTACCGCGGTGTAAGTTGAATTGCGAGTCTGGGGAGGCAGTAAAGCGGAAGTAGAAGCCTTCGATGTTATTATTTCCGCCAAAGCAAGTTTCCGTTTTGCGGGTCCTGTATTTCTGTCAAAGGGAAATGTGGATATGAAACACGTACATCACACTTTTCCACGACATTGCTCAAACATCAGAGGCGGCGTGGGGCGTTTCACTTTTATTACTAATCTACGTGAAGCTCGACTGGGAAAAAATGCTGATAAATCTATAAATGCTTCTATAAAACAGTTTGAAAAATGATTTTAAAAAGGGTTTTACAAAGGGCACACCAGTGAGACATTTTTTCAAGATTGTTTGGAACTCCCACTCGCTGTCCCCTCTTATTTAGTGCCCTTGAGGTGATTTTTCACAAAAACGGCGCTTTATAAATTATTAAAAAAAAAATACAAGAACAACATGTCAACCTACCAGAGACCAGATGGGAAAATAATTCACCGACTCCAGATATTTTCATATCAGAGGGTTCGGCTCTGTGGAATTCCTAATTGAACCTATAAATCCTACTGATCCCTCAATATAAATATTTAAAAAATCTTTTGTAATCCTACATGTATTTAAAATTACCGATTTTTGCATTTTTATATATAAATTCTTTGACAAATCTAATACGCCTAAATTTTGAATCAGAGACCTAGGTATAATGCCAGTAGCCGAAATAACAAATGGTAATATTTTTATAGTCCGAGAATGCCAAATTCTTTTAATCTCATTTCCTAAAACTGTGTATTTTCTAATTTTTTCAGAAACAGTTTTTTGAATATTACAGGAATTTGGAATAGCTACATCAATGTTATAAGTAATTTTTTTTAATTTTGTCATGTAAAACTATATCAGGTCTATTATGACTAATTGTTCTGTCTGTTAGTATAGTTTTATCATAATATATTTTATAAAATTCATTTTCTATAAATGAATTTTGTTCATATTCATAATATGGTACTATATTACGGCAGTCAATCAAGTTATGTTTAATTACCAAACTTTGGTGGATTATTTTTAAAACCTGATTGTGCCTAAATGTATACTCGGACGGCGCTAATATAGAACATCCCGATATAATATGTTCTATAGTTTCCGGAAAAGCCAAACATTTTCTACATAAATCATCAATTTGATTTATATCTTTGATTATATGCTTCCTATAATTTTTAGTATTAATGACTCTATCTTGAATGGCAAGCATAAATCCTTCTATTTCTGCGCTCAACTCTCCAATACTCAACCATTTGTTTGACGAAAGTTTGTCAACATACGTTTGGTTGAGATAATTGAAGTGTTTTGCATGAATAATTTTATTTGACCAGGAATCTAATAATTCCTGGTTAGTATTTATAAGAATGTTGGCATAATTAATTATTATTATTATTATTATAAAACGCACCAGATTTAAATGTCCGGGTTTAATTTTCCCCACAGGAAAAACTAAACCCTTTCACACATTTCCCAAATGATCATCTGGTCAATCCACGTTATGCAATTGCACTATATAAATATTATAATTACAAAATAATACAAGAACAACATGTCAACCTACCAGAGACCAGATGGGAAAATAATTCACCGACTCCAGATATTTTCATATCAGAGGGATCGGCTCTGTGGAATTCCTAATTGAACCTATAAATCCTACTGATCCCTCAATATAAGTATTTAAAAAATCTTTTGTAATCCTACATGTATTTAAAATTACCAATTTTTGCATTTTTATATATAAATTCTTTGACAAATCTAATTCGCCTAAATTTTGAATCAGAGACCTAGGTATAATGCCAGTAGCCGAAATAACAAATGGTAATATTTTTATAGTCCGAGAATGCCAAATTCTTTTAATCTCATTTCCTAAATCTGTGTATTTTCTAATTTTTTCAGAAACAGTTTTTTGAATATTACAGGAATTTGGAATAGCTACATCAATGATATAAGTAATTTTTTTAATTTTGTCATGTAAAACTATATCAGGTCTATTATGACTAATTGTTCTGTCTGTTAGTATAGTTTTATCATAATATATTTTATAAAATTCATTTTCTATAAATGAATTTTGTTCATATTCATAATATGGTACTATATTACGGCAGTCAATCAAGTTATGTTTAATTACCAAACTTTGGTGAATTATTTTTAAAACCTGATTGTGCCTAAATGTATACTCGGACGGCGCTAATATAGAACATCCCGATATAATATGTTCTATAGTTTCCGGAAAAGCCAAACATTTTCTACATAAATCATCAATTTGATTTATATCTTTGATTATATGCTTCCTATAATTTTTAGTATTAATGACTCTATCTTGAATGGCAAGCATAAATCCGATATAAAGCAATAAAATTAATTATTATTATTATTATTATTTCACAAATTCCTCTATGTACTGGGTACGTAACGTTACGACGTTTTTCAATTTAGATTCGCGATTCAATTCTTTTACTTTTTTTTGTTTCATTTTCCAGTCTTCTAACAAAAACAAAATTACAATTAAATTTTATTATTTTTGATCCATCCAGTAACACTGTGGACCGGTTTCGGAAGATGTATTACATATATATTTGTGCCTTGACGAATGTCATACAGAGTAATAGTATTACTTTCGTCCTGATGAAGGCACAGTGGAAATGAGTTTGGTGGTGCTATTCAAAGTATATATATTTTTTAATTTGTCAGTCGATCCGTACATCCGTCCTAATTTTAAAACGATTTCCTTAAAAATCCAATGCACACTAATATAATATTTTTTATAATATGCTAATTCGCTTTAAATTGTATTTGGGGTTGTCCCCGAAATTATCATAAGTTACCCCAGCCGAGTTTAGAAAAAACCTCCGCTAATTTGTATCCGGGACTGTACAAAAAGAACCGCAGGACAGAAAAGGGTATCTTTTGTCTTGTACAATTAAAAGTTAGTTTCAAGGATTAAGGATTCTCTGGATTATTTAATTATTTAAAAGCCAGATCCTGACCCGCTATTTTAATTAACGAAAGTACTCCGATTATTCTTACACAAGACATTTAATTTCTCGACGGTCTTACTCTTGGCGGGCTGGTGATATTAATCTTGCCGTATGTTTCCGTCAGACAGAACCGCCCCAGCACGGTTTGCTAGGGCGGGGGCGGGAAGGGCGGGTCACTTCCACTGAGCCATCTTCCCCATTCCAATGTCCCGCCCGCAGAGAGAGAAGTAGGGTAAATCTAGTAATAAAAGCCTCCGCAGCAAAAAGGGTATGCCTCGCTTGTTTACGTGAAGTTATATAACTTGACATTGAGTTTATTTTAATTCATACCGAGTTGAATATGGACACATGTCATTTTTAATAATGGTCCTTCGAGGCGGATCCGGGCCACCAAGTTTACATTAGTCACAGCACTCTAATATTTATCGGATCTTTATTGGGAATCGGTCTATTTCGTATTCTCATGTTATGCTGATGTGGTCATTAAACATAATAATATTATTTTCTATCTTACTTACATTTGACATCTTCGACTCAAGGTAGAAAGTTGGTTGTTGTTGTTTTTTTAAATTTATTTAATCCTGGAAAAATGGAATAATATCTTTAATGAAATAATATAATCAAAGATATTTTAACATTAATTAAAAAAACATCAAGGAAGCGCAAAAGTTTATCAATGTATATACGTATTTATACATATATTTTTTTGTTATCTCGGAGTTAGGCAGATCTTTTTGAATACCATTACAATTCAATTTAGTGCTTCACATGTTACATAAATTCATTCATAAATATCTCTTTGGACTTTTCACCGGTCTAAAGTATTTAATTGATTTCATCGTTCCATGCCCTTTCTAGAGAGTCATGAAACTTTTTTTCTTCACCTTTATCCATATCCCCTTTCATAGTCTATCTATGTGTCCACCCCATTAAGTTTCCCTTTTTAATCTATTCCACATTCTATTATTATTCATCTCCTCATCTGCAATTCGGTCAAACGTGGTTTTACCAAAAATTCACCACTTCTATTGCATTAATTCTACTTTTACCCCCGCCTCACTGAATATTAAATTACGTGTTTCCTGCCCTTAGTGATTCTTCAGGGGTTGTTTATTCAATATGAAATATGAACGTATCATTTCAAGTTAACGTATTAATATTATATACGGTTACCCAAAAACATGTGGTCCTTCGAGCCGGATAGTCCTTAAGGAAATATCACATTATACGGTTATAACGTCGGCGTCGCTACACGTCGTGTCATATCGTCGACGCCGGTTACCCACATCACGTTTGTATACGTGCTTAATGTTGACGCATGTCCTCGGCATGATGTGTCGTTAAGCCCTGCTCTTGACGTGTACCCATTTCTGACACGCGTTTATTGCATCTCTTTCTGACGAGCTTTATTAGCGTGTCGTTGAAACGCATATTTTATCCCTTCATACAACAAAGTCTCCTGGTAGTAAAACACGGTTGCTTGTTCTTTTGCTTCTTACATTTGAAATTTATATTACTAAGCTTTTTTTCAATACATTAAATTGAAACTTCTTAAGCACCGTTGTGATTTGAAACTCGATGAAACGGAAACGACACTAAAAAGAGACAAACACATATATCTAGCCTGCGAGAGAATGAGAAAGGATGAAATCTTTCCGCATTGGCCGCATTGATTATGAACTTATTTTCAAGGCTCCTATTGGTTGAGATTGTTTGGGTGAAGGTTTCACTTCTACGACTAATCGGTCTCCTGTTTGTGTGGTGCTTTGTAGCTTCCCCACTCTTGTATAACTTTAGTTTTCTTAAGGTTTCACTTCTACCGCGTGTGAAGAGCACACTCTGATTTTTTTTGGAATGCCAAATATTGGACCACCTGACCGATCCAGAGGTTCCGATCTATTCCCCTCTGACGTGACAAGATGAAAAACCATTGTAAGATAATTTGAAATGAAACGCGTGACAGTCCTGTTCATTGCAATACTAATTGTGTAATAATGGAGATTTTGTTGTACTTTTAATAATGTTACTGAAAACAGTAAGGTAACAATTTTTGGAACAGAACTATTCAGATAATATTTGCCTTGCACTTCAAAAAATGTATATTTTGCTTAAAATATCGGCATTGAACATTCAAATTTTCAAATGTGCATTCAAAATATCTGCATTGCACATCAAAAAGTCTGTTAATGTTTATTCAATTGTTAAATTTGCACTTTCCGGTCTACTGCATTAATCGTCCAAAACACGATAAAACCAGGAAGTAGTACTTCGCGTAAAACACCTTTGATGTTTTATTTTATTTATTTCTACATATTGTTTCGACACTACCCAGGGAACACAGTAAAGATTCATTTATTATTATTTGATCAAATATTTTATCAACGATGGCTTTATAAAAAAAATATATAATAAAATGATTTTTTACAACAACAAAAACGCGAGTGTGTGATGTACCTACTCAAAAACATTGGTTTTCGATTATTACATTTTATTTAATAATTTTATGAATTTGGGTATTTTGCGTATCTTTAAAATTAGTTTGTAGTAAATGACATTTTTATTGTCCGTATTTATTTAATACCTATTTAATGGATAATAGTGACATAGTGAAACTCGGTGTTGTTACTAAACTAACCAACCATCTTGGCGTTCTGTAGGGATAGGCAGAGAGGTTGGATGTCCAAACAACTCATTATTAGCACACTCCCTGCTTTATTCACTTTCATATAACGCCTCGTACGTACCTTTCTGGTATTCTGACCCCTTGACATGGCCGGAGCACTTGATTTACGTGATTGCGTTACGTTTTCCGCTCTTCTTGCGCAACCAACTTGCGCATCCCTTTCTTAATCTTACTTGTTACGCTTACAATCACGGTTTGTATGATTTCTGAATCTCCACAGGGTTTTGCCACATATGCACCTCAGGGATCTCGTTTCTATATTTTTTCTATTCAGTCTACTTTCATCCTTCGCCTGTCAGTTCCTTGTCACACTGTCATATAAAATGTTATAAGTATACCTAGTAAAATAATAAGATAGAAGAAAAATAATTCCCCTCAGGGTGTGTGTCATCTTTAGGAATGCTGTTTAGAGGGTCTTTTTAGGAAAGGAAAGAGAGGAAGTTCTGGGAAGGAAACGGGTATTAGGGGTGTGTAGGAATCTGGGGGTCAGTGTGTCCATGAGTGACGGACGAATGAATCCATTCGAAGAAAATAATTCACCTCAGGGCCTGTGTCATCTTTGGGAATGCTGTTTGGAGGGTCTTTTTAGGAAAGGAAAGAGGGGAAGTTCTGGGAAGGAAATGGATATTAGGGGTGAGTAGGAATCTGGGGGTCAGTGTGTCCAGGAGTGTCGGACGTATGAATCCATCCGAGGAAAATAATTCCCACTGCGTTGCAAGGCGATGTTCCGAGAGAGTACGGCTGGATAAGTCAAAGGGACTCCCTCAACCACTCTCCCAATCCGGCTTGCCATGGGTGGTGGGCAGATGCATTTACCGCCATGACCTGGACAAACCTCACCCCATGAATCCGGGCACCCCTGCTAAGTCACCAAACCTAGCGAACCACTTGGGGTGACCTATGGCAGAGGGTTTGGTTCCCGAGGCGGCGGTACCCATACGCACCTCCCAAATTAAATGTAAATTGTAAATATAATATATAAATCGATTTCACAACTTTGGTAACTATTTTGTAAATTTAGCTGATGTTTTTAGTACGTCTCTATTATAGCTTCACCTTTTAAATACTTGAGCAGTGCAGTAGCAATTTTAATGAGACCACTGCATATTATATTTTTTGTTATTGTTTTTCTTCATCATTGATTTAATAAACTTAATTAAACTTTGTAGTAAAGTGTATTATTTTTTTTCTCTTGTATTGTTTATTTATATAATCAATCTCCTAATTACTTATTTTCTTTCTTTCGATATTTTATATAATCTGTAATATGACTATCAATATTTATCTTTATGTAGATGGCACTTGTGCCGTTAAGGGGCCATCCATAAATTACGCCACACCTTAATGGGAGGAGGGGGGGGGGGGGGTCAAAATTGCAAAAAATGTGACGTCAACGGGGGTCTCACAATGGCGACGATGTGTGACAGGGACGGGAGGGGGGGGGGGGGGGGTCAAAAATCATGAAATTCGTGTGACGTAATTTATGGATGGCCCCTAATCTATCCATCTATCTTTCTATCTATCTTCTACATACATATTATAACCAATATGTATATATAATTATGTCATTTTATAACCAAATGTAATATGAAAATAATAAAATAAATAAAATAAATAAAATATATATATATATATATATATATATATATATATATATATATATATATATATATATATATATATATATATATATATATATATGTGTATGTATATATATATAAATAAAAATGAATCGCCAAAATGTATGTACGCGCATAACTTTCGAACGATTGCACCAAATTAAATAATATTTGTTTTTGTGTTCGTTATTGTCAGGACAAGGTTTGTATAAAACTACTGGTGAGCTCTGGCATTATGAAATTTGTATTAAAAAATTGCAATAGGTGGCACGCGAGCTGTTCGAAAATTGAATGTACTGGGAATGAATGCATGGAATGCGGAAAGAGGGAGAGGAACTCGGGTAGGGGGTTCGCGGGAGGAGGGGGAAGGGGAACCATTGAAGGGGGAAGGGAAACTGGGAGGAGTGAGGGGAACCTGGGAAGGGGGGAGATAGAAGGTGGAGGAGGCGGAGTGGGACCGTGAGAGGGGAAGGGGACGTGGGAGAAGAAGGGGAAAGGGATGAATGGGAAAGGACACGCAGGGAGAAACAATTTAATTATTAAATGGCATAGCAACGCATGCCGGGTACCAGCTAGTTCTTAATAAAGAAGATAAAATGTAAAGTTTTTAATAAGCCTAAAAAAAAAAATATTTATGTGAATTTTTTACCTTTTTTCGAGAGCCCCTTTATACCAACTCAGCCCCGTCAGGCCCGTCTCTAGGCCTTTAATAGTGCTGTTATCAAACACCAATTTGACACAACACCCCCCACTTTGAGCTAAAGCCTTGGGTGCTCCAAATGGAGCATCCTTTATCGTCCGCTCTTTACCTTTTTCTCATTGCGCTGTGCTTTGTTCAGAGGGCTTTTTCAAATGCCATTTGAAATAGGTCTTTTTAAGTTTAATTCCGACAGTTATGAAGTGTTTTCAAGTGTCAATTAGGGTTTTTATGATATCGAATGGCACACTTGTTTCACTAAATAGATCTTTTCGAAATGGTGCAGCTGTCCTTCTTACAACTCCGCGCAGGACACCCCAAGCTTTCCATCAGGTCATGTCATTTATGGGGATGCTTCCTTAGTAAGATACCTCAACATCGCCCTGGTAAAAGCCAACCATTCAAATTCAAAAAATTGTTTTGTAAATCGCCAACATCACCCCGGTGAAAGACTACCATTCAAAAGCAAAACGTCGTTTTGTAAATCGCCAACATCACCCCGGTGAAAGTCTACCATTCAAAATCAAAACGTCGTTTTGTAAATCGCCAACATCACCCCGGTAAAAGACTACCATTCAAAATCAAAACGTCGTTTTGTAAATCGCCAACATCACCACGGTGAAAGACTACCATTCAAAATCAAAACGTCGTTTTGTAAATCGCCAACATCACCACGGTGAAAGACTACCATTCAAAATCAAAACGTCGTTTTGTAAATCGCCAACATCACCACGGTGAAAGACTACCATTCAAAATCAAAACGTCGTTTTGTAAATCGCCAACATCACCACGGTGAAAGACTACCATTCAAAATCAAAACGTCGTTTTGTAAATCGCCAATATCACCCCGGTGAAAGACCACCATTCAAAATCCAAACGTTGTTTTTTTTTTTTTTTACATGAGCTCCACACAGGAGGCCCTGAGGAACATAATTTCCCTCAGGGCCTTTGTCATCTTTATGCTCACCTATGATGCTGTGTGGAGGGTTTTTTTAAGGAAAGGAAAAGGGTTTAAGGGATGGGTAGGAATCTTGGGTTCAATATGTCCTGGTCATCCGCCTCCAAGACCTAGACAAACCTCAAACGTTTTGTAATGAGGCGTTATCTTAAATAATAATCCACAAAAAATCACACTTCGCCATTAGGTAGTTGGCACAACCTAACGGCTCACTTGATACAGCGATCTGTCTCATGTGTAGGGTACACAAGAGACCGATCGCGTATCATGTGATCCTTTACGACGTGTCGCAGGGTGATCAGTGGTGACGTTTGATATTTTTTTTGTTAATTGAAAAAAAATTCGAACAGCAAAATAACATCTACGTTTTTTCTCCAAGTATGCCCAGGAATCGCTGATTAAAATCAAATTTGTTAATTTTTTATCAAAATCAAAATCGCTCAGAGATGAATATTGTTTATCGATTTCCTAGTTTAAAAAAAAGCTGAAACAATATTTTGACTTCTCGTCTACATTGGTCACTGTTTCAACAATGTAAAGCACCTGAATAGTGAACGTTATATATATATGGTACTTTCAGAAGAGTTATTCTCTATCTACTGTGGGATCGTTATCGAGATAACGGACGTGAGGTTTATGTGATTTTTACATATTTACTGTGACATATTTTTGGTTTAGGTAGTTTTAAGCACGAATTCCCGCAAGTATGCATGATTATTTATTCATTTGATGTACGTTGTACATAGAAAAAGCAAATAAATCACACAAATCTGACAGATCCCTCCACACAGAATCTTTAAAAATGACATAGGTCCTGAGGGAAGTTATTTTCCTCAGGGCCTCCTGTGTGGAGTTAATGTAAAAAAGGAGATCACGTCCGTTATCTCGATAACGATCCCACAAAAGATTGAGAATAACTCTTCTGGTACCTAAATCAAATTACCAAAAACTGACGTGGGACTTCTAGCATTAACTCCCAGATATATTAACTCTACCCAGAAGGTTTAGGAGCCTATGTCATCGTTGGGGATGGTGTGTGAAGGTATATGTCATGATTCTTAAAAGGATGCATATAAATATCAATTTTGATGAGATGTCTTCTGCAAACTTAGCCCCTACAATCACTTGTAGATATCACGATCATTCAGTAAATGCATTATTCCATTGCTCACGTTTCGAGTGCCAATAAGGACTCTCACCAGAGCCGTAGAAATAACCAATCTAGGTAGATTTATGAATAGGGAGAAAACAAGACAAAGGTATACGCAATTACCTTCACAATCTCCCACAGGCAACAAGGCTAATGAATGAGCATTGCAAATCCAATATAACCGATTTTTGTTCGCCGATAATAAGGTTCGACGATTTAAAGATTGCTGCTGGTTTCGCATCGCAGTCCAAACCTAGACCTCAAAAAGCTTATGAAGAATAAGAAAAAGCTATTACCAACTTTGAAATGAATCCATTCTCCCAATGTTGTTTAAGAAAAATCCTATCTATTATTCACAAGTGGGAGATATTTAACCGACTAAAAACTTCTCATTTGAACGAAATTGGTGTTTGCAGAACTGTCGTGAAAATAATTTCTCCCAAATTCAGTGCAGATTAAGTTTTACATTTACTCCGAGTTTCGGTTGAGAAAGTTTGAAGTTATTTAAAAGCTAGAGCCGAAAAACCTCTAACCTGCGTTGCAAATATATTATATCCAAAGGAAAATGCGCCAAGATTTTACAGAAAAGGCAATTTTTAGGAAATTCCCCCCTTTGCTTTATTTCGTTATCTGTGCCAAAATACACATTCTGGCAGTGGGAAATCGTGTGGAAAGCACTATCAAATGATTTTTTATTATTTATGTGTACGCTTATCCTAGTAAAAAAGAAGGAATTTATCCTGTAAAAGTGTAAAATATGCATTTAATGGTAGGGCATGTATTATTTGCTGCAAGTCAAAAAAGAAGCCCCATTTCTCGTGAAATTATTATTCTATTGCTTTTTAATGTCAGCATGGTTATGTGCGCTGCGCAATACATATACGGAATACCGAATACTCAAGTAAATACACAAATATGTACCTACCTGATAAATAAATAAAAATAGAGTACCGCAATAAATATTAAGATAAATTAGCAAAAATAATTGAAAGGGCATATAATAATAGCGGAATCGCGATTTACCAAGAACTAATAAAGTTTTCCAACAGAACAAATTGTATTTTGTTTGTGAGAGTTCTCGAAAAATTGTATTATGGTTTGTGGCTTGAAGAATTTTTTTTTTTTTTTTTTAATTATTTATTAACCAAGAATAACATTTCAATATATACAATATACCTACATATACATATATATATATAAAAAAATTTGGTATATACCACCTCACTAGGCTGAGCCTGTTCTGAGGTGGCAGGAATTTAATTTAATTTTGATATCTTAATCTTGGAAGATAAAAAATATAATTTTAATTTAAATAGATAAATGGAATAAAAGAAAAAAATATAAAGAAATGAAAAAAAGATATGAGATAAATAGATGAAAATAGTTAAGGAGAAAAGAGAAAAAATACAGGCGTTGAGTGTGTTGTTTGATCAAGTTATCTGCACGCAGTATGCAATACCCTTGTTTACTACCCACGTATGAATTTTGCGTTTTAGATTTTTTGTCACTAGAATATCTTTTATATCTTTTTCAATCAAATTAAAACATTTTGGAGCCAAATTGTGATAATGTCTTTGTCCAAATGTAGTATTTGTCTTCGGAGTCATGTGTTGATGTCTATGTCTTGTGTCGTAATTGTGTTGTGCAGTATGATGGTTTAGTTTGTCTTTTTGGTAATGTATAGATATAATTTTGATGTACAGTTGGTGTATGTTCAATACAGCAAAGTCTTTAAATAACTGTATTGTCGAGAATCTAAAAGGTTTTTTAGTAATAACTTTAATTAAGGCCTTTTGCGCTTTGTCGAGAGGGTCCATATTAGTCTTCGCAGCACCACCCCAACCAATCATACCGTGGGTGATAATTGATTGTCCTAATGCGTAGTATATAGTTTTTAAAGTCTTCACTGGCATTATGTTTCGAATGTTCTTAAAAAAATATATAAGTTTCCTTACTTTACCCGCTGTTTTATTTATTTGTTCTGTCCATCTAAAATAGTTGTCAATGTAAATGCCTAAATATTTGATTATCTGAGTCCGTGTTAGCGGGTTGCACAGGCAGTTTTTTTTAGATGTGCAGTCGTGTATAGTTAGGTTTTCATTGAGTCTTGGTTGTCGTCTGGGATCTATACTAAATGTCATGTATTTTGTTTTGTCTATATTTAGTGTTAGCAGGTTATTGTCGAGCCAATTTTTAATCCGGTTGATTCCTTCGGCAGCTTTTTTGTATACATTTGTCCAGGAATCAGAAGCGAAAATGAGAACAGTGTCATCCGCAAAGCAGATAATGTCTCCGCTAATATCTAACTGACACAGGCAATTGATGTAAAGTAAAAATAGTATGGGTCCTAATGTACTTCCTTGGGGAACACCGTAAGTTATGTATCTGTTTTGGCTTGTTACGTTGCCTAAATTTAGTGCGTGGCTGCGATCAGTTATATATGATTTGAACCAGTTATATGCAGAGTTTTTAATACCTATGTTATCTAATTTTTTAAGGAGAATTTTATGGGACACTGTATCAAAAGCTTTACTTAGATCTAGAAAAACCGCAATACAGCTTTTTTTTTGGTCAACATTTTTTATAATGGTTTCTGTCACTTTTAATATTGCATTCTGTACTCCCATATTCTTTCGAAAACCGTACTGATTTTCTGATAGAATCTTATGGTTGTCTAGATAGTCTACCAGTTGGATTTTCACAAGATTTTCGAGTACTTTTGTGAGAACATTTAAAAGTGATATTGGCCTATAGTTGGAGGGATTATTTTTATCTCCGGATTTGTAAATTGGTACTATGTTTGCACTTTTAAAATGGCTGGGGAATATACCGCTAGTAATACTCAGATTACAGATGTAGGTGAAGGGTAGGGCTATTTGGTGTTTTATTTCTTTTATTAGTTTAGTGTCAAGTTTGTCAGGTCCAGTCGCACAGTCGTTTCTCAGTTTATTTATGTGATGCATTATGTCTTTGGTTTGGAAAGTTTTTACTCTAAATGTATTGTTATCTTGTGCATTAGTGATAAATTTATTAGCAAGTGTATCTTCGTCAGTGTTCGTTTTCTTTAGTAGTGTTTGGGCTAATGTTTGACCAATTTCTGCAAAGTAATTATTTAATGTGTTGGCAATATCAGTCTGATCAGTTATTACTGTATCATTAACATCTATTTGTTGGAATTGTGCTGCTGGTTTTCTATTTACATTATTTATTTCCTTTACTGCGTTCCATAATACTTTCGGGTCATCTTTGTTTTCTTCAATTTTTCGTTTATAATATTCTTCTTTTGTCTGTTTCACTATTGATCGGCAGATATTTCTATATTTTTTGTAATAGTTTTGAAGCCTTATATTATTCGGTGAGTTTGAAGACTGTTTGTGAAGTTTGTCACGCTTATGTAAGCATTTAACCAGGTTGTCATTAATCCAAGGTTTAATTTTTCTATTTTTGTGCACCAATTTTCGTAAGGTTGTGTATTTTGTCACAGTCGTATTTATTTTTTCAGTAAAATTCATCATTGCAGTGTTAACATCTGTTTCATTTAAAATATTAGCCCAGGATATGGATTCAAGAGATGATCTAATAGCGTCATAATCTGTGTATTTTATTTGCATTTTCTTTTGTTGATTGTCTTTCTTCGCGTCATTTTTCTTGGAAAACGCGAGCATTGTAGCAAAGTGGTCAGTTACTGTCGTATTTATTATGGTTGCAGAGATATTAGATTTTGTCCTGACATAAATATGATCTATACAGGTTTGAGATATAGGTGTCACTCTTGTAGGTAAGTTGACGGCGGATCGAAGACCATAACTTGCAAGAAGACATTCATAGTCGTCAGCTTGGTGGTGCCTATCTCCAATTATATTGATATTGAGGTCTCCAGCTATGATACAGTTCGTGAATTTATTAAGCCTCTGAAGATTTTCGTTCAACGAGTTTAGGAACTGCGATATATTAGTATATGATGGAGACCGATAGATGGCGGTTATAACAACAGAATCAAGACATTGTATGGTGACACTGTTTGCTTCAAGTATTGCAGTTGGAATTTTTGAACCAAAAATAGAGTTTTTTGTGTACACTATCACTCCATCACTACGATTTTTGTGATGTTTTGATGAGAAAACATCGTAGCCTTGCATGCTGGGCGCAATAAAATCGTCATTAATCCAGCATTCGGTGAGAATGATAACATCAAACTTAATTTTTATTTGTTCTAAAGCAACCAATAAATTATCGAAGTTTTTGGTGACACTTCTGATGTTTTGGTTCAGTATTTTCAAACAATAATTGCCCGTAAAATGTTTGGTTACTTGTGAAGCATCGAGAATGTTATATGTTTCTATGTGATTAATATTTTGAATTTCTTCTTCGAAATGTTCGTATTTGTCGTCAAGTTCCTCATTTTCCATAGTCGGTTCTTTGCTGGGCTCTCTCTTCCATTTTTTGTCGGTAAGGGCACTGTCGACTGTTTGCTTTATGCGAGTAAACGTCTTTATTGCTAGAAGTTTTACTACAATTCCAGCACTTTGTTGCTAAATCATCGTCCTTTTTTGGGCACACCATCGATTTGTGCTCGCCAGCGCAGTGGAGACACCTGTCTTTTAAAGCGTTGCAGTTTGGTGAGGAATGCCCGAATCCCATGCACTTGAAGCATTGGATTAGAGATAATAAATCTTCCACGTGCACCCTCATGTATCCGATGTTTATTCGGCCGAGACGGAGTAGTACATTTCTAGTAGTACTGTCAACTATTAGCACTATGTTTCTTAACTGTTCGTTCCGGTTTTTAGTGATTCGAAGAATCTTGATGCTGTCTTCAGGTTTTCGGCCCTGGATTGTTTCGAAGATGAGATCGTTTTGTTGAATGATCATGTGGACAATTTCTTCGTCTTTATATTCGTTAGCCACTCCTTTGAGGATAACTGTGGGTCGGAGGAGCTTACCATCTTGAGCTTTTAGTGATCCTGTGGTTGCCTTTGAAATTACTGTTAGGATCTTCTCGGCATCTGTCTTTTTAGGGCAGGTAATTATGACCCTGTTATTTTTGGCCTTTGTCATTCCACTGACACCCACTCTGAGGTCGGCTGGCTAGATAATTGCATTACGGTTTGTGACTTGAAGTATTCTGGCTGCGATAAAGTACATTTCTATAACATAAAACAGAGGTTTTTAATTGCCATTTTCACAATTGGGACTGATTTGTCCAGAGTTTTGAGAGATTTTTCACTGGGCTGCATTAGTATTATTTATTAACCGGTCAGTAACAGATTTTTACAAGAACTCGTTTATGACTTTTAAATTAAACCTAAACAGATGATAAATATTAACTATTCGAGTTGGTTATTTAATTATTTCTCTACAGTCGAGAATATCCCCAATCAAGAGCTTTAGATAAGGTTAATTTCTTTTTCATTACATTCCATACGTCATCAAAGGTAGGTAAAGTCAGCATAACACTCAACAAAACAGTAGCGTTAGATATATCTGCCTCCACTCCGCTAATGTCTCCTTTGTCCTGTAAAAATACGATATTTTCAATCCGACGCATTTAGCAGACGTCTTCCCTTAAACGCCTTCCCCTCGCGGAAAGCTGCGCTTAATGACAAAACTCTTAACGATGATTTAAAAGCTTTCTTCGTCTTGGCGCACTGAAGAGATAATTCGATAGAGTTGTGTTTTGGGCGTGTCTGTATGCCCAAAGTAAGTTCAGTTTATCCTTACTTTTGGTAAAATCGATAAAATATAATTTTAGGTTTTCTTGTACTGAAGAAATAAACCGATAAAACTGTCCTTTGAATGTGTCTAGTTTATATGAAGTATGGTGAGTTTTATCCAATTCCTGTTGAAATTGATAAAGCATTTTCAAATATTGAATTTCTTTCTTGAACATATGATCAATTTTATTTCCCTGTCTGTGGCCTAGAACCAAAACCTTCTAGATTACAGGGTTCCGCGCGTTTTCATCCCACGACAAAATATCCCCGACAAAATATCCTAGAGACAAAACATCCCTTAACAAAATATATACTAAAACCTTACCTAATCTAACCTAACCTAACAAAAAATGGGACAATCATAATACAGACATCCTTTAAAGACAATAAGTTTTTGTTAAAATATAGTAAAATGGCACAAAAATAATACAAATATCCTGAAAGGCAATAAATTATTGTTCAAAAATAGTTATCAGAAAGAATTCAGCCTAGTGGATATACATTTTATCCTTGGGATATTATGTCGCGGGATATTTTGTCGGAGGACATTTTGTCGGTGATATTTTGTCGGGAGATGGAAACGCGCATGAGGATCTAAGAGTGATCTATGTGGTATAGCTATGAGTCGAAAGGGTCTTAATGTAAATTGGTGACGTCAGTTTTCCTTCAAATCAGTATCTACATATTGTCACACATTGTTGTTATTTTATGACAGCAGTATGGACAATTTTATCTGAATTCGGGTGAAATTGATGGATATTTTTCAAATATTAAAATTCTTTCTCGAACATGTGATGAATTGCATTGATCAACAGTGAAAATTAGGAAATATCGTAGCTTCCCACTTTAATTTAAAAAGAAAATATCAATTACTTATAAAACGGACACGTCTACGACATCTATCGGATTAGAGTAAAGTGAATTCATATTTACGGTAGGGATCTATAATTAGACAAAGTGAGACGAGTATTGATGAAAGGATCACAGATGGTATCAACAAATAATCAGGGACAGGGACTCCCGGTATAATTTAGGCCGTGATATATTGACAGCCAATTGAATTACAGCAAAAACGATTAAAAACCGAGTTAGCCTATCAACGGGAAGAGGGCCGAACCCATTTTTAGAACAAAGGAACGACCTTTGGACTTAGCAATTAGTAATGTGATTAATGAGTTTGATGTTCCCACCAAACCGAGAGGTGAATAAACTCCATGGGAAGAAATAATCTGTTCAGGGACAAAAGAACGATGACCCCAAGAAATGTTTTGGTTAACCGGTACATTCCAGGGATCAGAAACCCTAGTTCTCGAACGCATTAAAACATATCAGGTGCGAAAAAAAAGGATACACGTAAACACGATGCTAAAGTTTAAGTGAAAGATTGCAAAGCAAGTGACGAAAACGTATTGTAAGATGTTAGGGAGATTTTCATCTATAATACGATTGTTTGTGACGACCGGAGATGATCGATTCGAGGGAAAACGTGCTAAAGGAAATGGAAATGTTGAGAAAACAATGGAAAATTATTGTTACCAATTCTAGACGGAGCTAGGATATTACGATGAAAGATTTAGGGAGGAAACGTCAAAAAAATGAGAGTTTTAAAGAATAGGCGAGGGTACATTTCAGATGTCTAGAGCGGTAACAAGTGTTAGAGAAGAAGATAGAGTGCAGTACGGAGGGGAGTGGAAAATGCTGAAAACATTGCGATAGAAAAACTCAGGAAAAGGAGTCATTTTACGTAATTAAAATGGAGTTTATAGATTAGCATAGTACGCGATTGCAGATAAAGATGAGGCATTACAATGGTTGCCGATTTCAGATGTATTTTGTTGTGATAAACAAGGAATATTCGAACATGGAAATTGTTTAGATAAGAACGATTAGCCGTTAAAAAGGTAATAAAAATTATCATGGGTCTTATGAGATATTTATATTAAAGAATTCTCATAAAAGTTAACGACACTGAAATAAAAAAGGATTTATTGCCAGGTGGGTACAAGAACTAATGTATACAGCTGTCAAGACATATGGTTTATGGGATTTTTCGTAAGAACGGGACAAAATTTGGGGGACGATCTCTATGAAGCGATAAAAATGACAGGAATTTAAGGGCCGAAGTGGGGGTATCTCCTATAAAAATGTTAAAAATGATATATTTATTAATAACAAATAGAAAATGAAATTTTCCAAGAGGCAGCAAACATCAAAAGACGATATGGTTATATCAGGGAAGTACGGGGAAGTGAGGGGAAAGGAGATACGACAGAGAAAAACAAAGGAAATCTTAGATTAACGGTGAATAAAATAAATACGGCTTGAAATATAAAAATCTATAGAGATATGAACAATAGCGTAAGAATAAATAAGGAAATTCATGGAAAGAGTGTCGTGAATAAAAGAAAATTCGAAAAAAAAATGGAAAATTCAAATATACGACGTAAATAGAGAAAATTCGGTTTTAAATGGAAAGGTTCATATAGAATACAGAAAAACTCGAGGAAAAATAATAAAATAAAAATGAACAATTTGCGAGAAAGACTTCGACATGAAGATATCTCTGATAGGCGAATTTGGGGACAGATTTGGAACATATGGTAGATGCCGTACGCACGGACATGTTACGGAATATATGAAAATAGAACTTTAAAATTATTAAATTCAAGCTAGTTTTGTATGAACAACAGGACAAAGGAAGTTGGGCCATTAAACATGGATCTTACTAATCCGGATCTTGTAAGTATGGGAGTACGAGACAGAATTGAAAGTATCAAACGCAAAACGTACAAAGAGACCGCATTCGACAATAGTGGAGAGGTTTCAAGAAATTACGAGTTGATAGTAATTAGATTGGTTTATTACAGGAGATTCAGATACGATCTTTTGGACCTGAGAGGGGTATAAAAGTCTAGACAAATGCCAGTTGAGGACAGTTTACGTCGTGGTCGAAAAGGTTGTAACTTCGCGGAACGTGACGAAACGGTGGGTGACTTAAAGTGGAAAAATTCTAAGGGATAATTATTTTGATACTTAGAAAAATTTTCACATTCTAGTCAGTGATCTACAAAAAAAAAAATACTTTGCAGTTAGAGTCAGTGAAAAATAACAATAAAGCCAACGCATTATTTACTTGTGAAAAATAAAAGTGCTCGTGATAAATACAATTTGTTTTAGTGGAAAATTCGGATTTTATAATCACTTAATATCGTATTTTTAAACTTAGAAATTTCGCGTTTAATATTAGTGCAATAAATAACTGAAGTGATGTGATAATTTAGCGTGAAGGAGTTATAATTAAATACGTGTGTTCAATCTAAGTGAAAGTGTTCTAACAAATAATAAATATTTAAATTAATTATCTTAAATAATAATAATAAAACAAAAATAATATCTTATTAATACATAAAATTTCGGAGGGATAAAAATTTAATTTAACAACAATTTACCATCTCTAAATTAATCGTGAAGTAACTATCATTTAAAGTGTTATCTAACCACCGAGTTTTGAAATAAAATACAGTTTAGAACGATAGAGTTCATACATCATTTTAATTAATTAGATTAAATGAAAAAAAAAAAATTGAAGTCAAAAAGATTTAATTAAATTTAGGAAAATAAAAAATTAATTTAGGAAAATCGCAGCAAGGTTACCGTGTATTCCCGGTCGGAAAAACCTTGGTAGGGGTAAGTCTTTTCCGTTATAAAATTTTACAGATTCCACGGAGAAGGCGGAACGCAGCAAACATTGGTATTTGGATTAATTATTTGACCAAGATATTACTCTCTTAATATGTGATATGTAACTATATTAAAATATTGTAAGTATAATAAGTATATTTTATATATTTATATATGTATGTATATCAACATATATATGTAATTTATTGTTCCCAAGAAAAATCTTAATCAAAAAAAAAAAAAAAAATAAACACTTATATAAAAAGAGGAAAAGGGTATCGATTCCTACCTCTGAATTCATCAATAACTATTGAAAGGAGTTATGTGTGATAAATTTACAAATCAATATTTTATATTTAATTTTATGTATGTATTAATATGATTTCAGAAAATCCAGAGCATTTGAAATAAGTTATGATATTAGAAAATATTCCAATCATAATATAATTATACATATTAATATTATAAATTATTATTGAGACAAAGTATATATAAATGAATAAATATGTATACGTAATCGGGTATCAGACTAGACAATTGCGCTAAGTACGTCATTATCAAACAAAGAAAAAATTTTAGAGTCATCTCACACGTCTCCGGAATGTCTAAAGTAAACATACCTCATAAGCTTGAATCTAGGTCACGAGGCCATCGAGAATGTTTACAAAGCTCAAATTGTTTACAAAATATATCGGTCACTGGGTCACTAGTTCGAATACAGTAAAAAGAAAAGAAAATGACCTTGATTAATGGATATCGTACTTAGGTATTAACTTCTAGGAACGGGATAAAATTATTATATTGCGCAATTATTAAATAAAAAAAAAAAAAAAAGGAATTAAACACTATTTTTAATTTGAACGTGTAGAGGTAGCTACAGACTTAAGCAATTGAAAATTAACAGATTTATTATAGCAGTTCAAAAGGGTGTATTGAAGATTTACATGAAACATTTGAAAATCACGGGATAGCTTAATAGGGTGTATTGAAGATTTAACATGAAACAGTTGAAAGATCACGGGATAGCTTAATAAGGGGTAATGAGGATTTACATGCTTCAATTGAGAATCACGGGATAGCAAGAATTTATCAAAAGTTGAACATTGGAGGGGAGGGAAAGAAAAAAAAAAAAAATACAGTTCAACCAACAGAAGGCAGTGTTCGCTTCTGTAACAAGGACCATTAATCAAACCATAGAGATGGCGGATCTCTCAAACAAAACCGTCAACAAAACCAAACAAAAGCTTGGAGTTATGGCGAATCTCCAGAACACATCGCCAGATAAGATCTTATTGTACTAGTATATATTTATATGTCACCCACTATTCTTATGTATCTATTCGGTATCAATCTGAAAATTTCACAGAATTGATGGGCGAGATCCGAGCTCGGGATGCGTTGCAAGTAGTTTCGCATTGCGAGTTATAAACCTTCCCAAAACGTATGTTTACATATATATCTTTTTATGTACTGTTCATTGAATGAAACGAACTCACTTACAATTAGTGCTTTAGGCCTGTCGGGTCACTCTCGTCTCATTTCTTGAACGTGGAGGGAGGATTCACGACCCGTAACTCCACACAAACCCGTGAGTATATGATTGCATATAGGACGAAACCGGTTCGCCCTAAGTAAATAGTAAACTTTGGAGGAGTAGGAATTTGGAGGTATCTGGGCTTGGGGGAAGACCTGAAGGCAGTGCATGATGGCGAAGGAAGGTCAATTGGGACGCGATAACTTAGGTATCAATCAATTGAACCGTGCCAAAAGACTGTGCGAATTTTGGGTTAACTTCTGATCACCCTGCTTACTTGATGGAGGCTGGAGCCAAATTTTGCCAGAAAAAGGGTTATTCTGAGTTCGTCAAATATGCAATTAACTAATTACATTAACCTACTAAATCCATCCTTATATGTACCTTATAGCAGCTGAATCTAAACGGAGGGGCGCCCAGCAGATACGAGTTACAATCATAATCAAATTTACTAACATTTAACCATTTGAGTTATATTTAATTATCTGTTCAATTAGTCATGTGTAGTTTCGATTAGTATTGCTTATTCAAGAATTCATTAGGATGTAGAGAATCATAATAAACGTCAAAGGGAAGTTAGTTCATTTAGAGAAATACTTAAGGTTAAATTTGCAAGAGAGAGACCAATACAGTTTTGAAATTCAACACTCTGTTTAGAATCAAGAGGGTTACCACAAACTTTAAAGTAATTAAAATCCTATATCATAAATCAAAAAATTACACAACGTTTGATGGAGTTTAATTACAACCTAAATACGAAAATATTTACGTTCAAAGTCGTAAATAACGTATTTATTAGTTAAGTACATATATCGCTAAAGGTATGTAGTACAAGGGAGCTTTAAGTAGCTTTCTGTAGTTATCAGAGGAAATAAGGGTCCAATTTTATAAAGGCTTGTGTGACGTAGGGGAGGAATTTTCCATCCCTACCACACATATGCAAAGCCTTAAGAATTTAAATATCGATCAGAGCCAAGAGAAAAGGCGAGAATATTACAACTGTCTTGCCGATGAAAGGAGAGTTAAATAAGATGAAAAGACGAAACATTACGACTGGTGCCAAGTGCCCAGGAGTAAATAAAATAAAGACAAATATAAGAGAGGAAGAAAAGACAAACATCACAACTGCACAGCCGTGACAGGAGATCAGAGTTTTACAAGTTGTTTTAGAAAAAAAAAAAAAAAAAAAAAAAAAACTTTTATTGGTCAATCTATTGCAAAAAAAAAAAAAAAAAAAAAAAATAATAATAATAAGTAGGACGTTATGTTAAATGAAGTGATAATAAAAATAAAATAAAAATCAGAACAGTGCGCCGTTAAATAAACACGGAAAAAATATATAAATAAATAAATAAACAATACATTTAAATAAAAAAAAAATAAAAAAATAAAAAAAAAAAGTGTTAACGAATAAACTCTACATGTTTTAAAATAATTTATAAAAGTGTCGATAAAGTTTAAATCAAGTGACCATGAATTTGTTGATTGCTTATGAGATTATAAATATCGTAACAAAGAATGTAGGTCAGATACAAGCGTAAACAGTTTATTCAAGGCAGGCCATAATTTAACAGAATAATGGTATTGACATTCCTGAATCCAGAATGTTAATGACCGTAATGTAAACAATCTGATACGAGATACCGCGGTGTTTTGATAACAAAACATCGAAAAATTTTGAAGTAGGTGACATCGGGGGTAACGCGCATCGCTTTAAGAGATTGTAGAATAAACAAACTCGAAAATGATATCAACACTCGGTTACGGAAAAAATAAACAGACTTTACAGATAAAAACGGGGGAACTTACCTACATAAAGTGACCCTTTGTTTATAGTTAATGTTGTGGGTTTGTATGTGAGGATTATCACATAAAAAGTCATAACATAAAAGATAAGGAACATAAAATAAAAATAACATAAAATATTTGATTGGGGATAGTGTCGAGTTGAGAGCTTTAATATCACAGACGAATGTTTTATAGGTATATACCTATTTAAGGGAACATTTGATCATTCGGACCAAAAAAAAGGAGGGGATTTGACGAAATAACATCAAGATAGGTACTGCGAACTCTAAACAGATTTTGCGAAAATATCGTAGGTATTGCGGAACTTGAAGGAATGGTTGGCATTCTAAACAATGAGTAATTATTGGTTGAACGAAAATCACGGGATATTCATTAACATTGGAGTAACAATATTCATTCCGTTTTTTTTTTGCAATTACCTACATTTAATTGAAATGAAGAGTGATGGTAGAGTTGATCTAATTTGGGTTACAATCATCATGCAAACAAATATAAATAATTGAAAATATTGTGTTTTATAGGGGGACAGGTTCCAAAAAAAAAATATAAAAAAAAAAAAAAAAAAAAATAAATTATAAATATATATAGGTATATTTATAATAAATAGTTGGTATTGAGTTAAATTCATTAAAAATTTTAAACAAAAAATGGCGGAAAAAAGGAAAGTGGATGCGACGGAATTAGAAGCTAAAGAAATACCGTCGGGAGATGAATTACGGGAGATATTTAGACGTTCAAAGAGGTCTAAGTTACGAGTCGAGGATATGATAGAAGTCGTTCAGCCAGAGGGGGAGACCGACACAAAATCGGAGGAACAGGGCGAAAATAAGCGAGAGTGTGAAGAGAGACTCACACATGATATGTTACAGGAAAAACCCGAGGAAAAGGAACAAGAAAAGTTAACGAAGTAAAAGGAAAAATAAAAAATACAGAAAAACGAGAAAATTGAAAAAAAGAAAAAATAAGTAAATAAATAGAATAAGGAAGGCAACATAATTTACATAAGGTAATTTAGGAAATTAAAATAGAGATTATAAGGTTGTCGCTTAATAAGATAAAAATATAAACATTAACCAGGCGACACTCGGAAAATAAAGAAAATGGTTGGGAAACGTGGAACAAGTAGGCGAGCCCAGGCTTTAGTGACAGCAATCGGGGAAAATGTCACAACCGAGACTTCAACAATAAACATAGGAGATATAACTACAATAATTCAGGCAGCTTTGGCACCGCTCGTCAATAAGATGCAAGAACTCGAGAAACAATTGGAAAGCCCAGCAACAGTGGCGGTGATAGGAGAGGATAATGCGCCGAAAAGCGTTCTCCAAGTAGTGGAAATGTTACCACAGCAGGAACGACCATCATTCTCCGGTGGAAATCAAAATCCCATTAGTTTCCTGGAAGATTTAAAAGAATACACTAGAAAAGTGAAACGAACGGATCCTTTAGTCGTCGTACGGGAAAATTTGAAAGGGGAAGCTAAATCGTGGGCAAAATTGTACAATAAACGATGGGAGACTATGTTAGATTTCGAACGAGATTTTTTAGCTACCTATTGGGGAGACATAAAGAAAAATGAAGTTCGCCGTCGTCTTGCAGAAGGGGTATATGATGCCAAGAAAAATATATCCATGCTCACTCATTTCGCAAACTATTGGGAGCTAGCGAAGGCTTTAAAGATTACTGACACACCGTTGGGCATAGTTGACGAAATTATGAGACATTATCCGAAGGAAATTCAATCGCTATGGTTTTCGGGGCAATCAGGAGATGAGATTGTCGCCGCTGAGTTTCTACGAAAACTAGATACAATGGTATGTACACCAGAAGAACGGAACATGAAGAAGAGGAGTGGGGAGGAATCCAGCAAGAAGGACAAATACCGTGACCGTTACCGCGCCATAAAAAGGAGGATACACGCAATTGAAAGTGTGGGCGAAAACGCTAGTTGCAGCAAGTGCACCGAAGTTAACAGTTCACCAAAAGAAAATTCTACAATAACTACAGCCGGGAAGGAGCTAGTGGTCGCAGCCAATTCGGGAGATAAAAGGAGATTATAGCGCTTTACATTTAGCTAGATATTACACAAGTAATAAGAAACAAAAATCAGGTTTACAGTTAGTGGAAATCAACGGATAGAGTGCGAAGTTTACAAATATTTGTAAATGTTAATAAATAAATAAACGATTGAGAAATACAAATAAAAATATGTTAGGGTACATTATAATTGGGGAGGGGGAAGAAAGAAAATTACTAAAATATTAGATTATCAGATTGCTTGCGAGGGGCGGATCGTCGTCAAGTCTTTGAGGGTGAGTGGACAAGTTCTTAATAAGCGACAATCATATTCAATTATTGAAATAGAGTAAGGCAAATAAATTCGTTAATTTTGATTTTCTAGTTGAAAAAAAAAAAATTGACCTTTTTATGTGTTAATGAAAAAAAAAAAAAAAAAAAAAAAAAAAAGGTTAGATAAGTAAGAACACTCGAAGGAGAGAATTAGAGATATTATATGGCACACAAAAGGGACATTTTGAAAAATAAACAATGCCTAGGAATTTTTTTTTGAAATATTGAAATAAGAAAGTTTATCTATAGATATAGGGTAGGCATTAAGTATAGAGATAAAAAGGTAACATTTGAATTAAGGTATAAATATTTTAGATTTCGAAAAAAAAAAAAAGGAAAAAAGGAACGCTGAACCAATTTGAGGATAATAAAGAACATTTATAAAAATTTAAATATTAGAGTGGACAACACTTAGGCTAGAACAACTTTGGATGAATTAAGAAATTATAATTAGAAATTAAGAATTATAAAATAAAGTTTAAATAAATAAAGAAAAAAAAAAAAATGCTGGAAAATTTATATGAAACATGTATACCACTGATTGTCGGATTGGGTGAGGTCGTGCGAAAACACACATTTCACAAAAATTATTCATACTTACAAAACAAAAAAAAAACAATTAATTGCACACCAAGAGACCACCCGCTTTTCAGTTGTTCGAAAGGCCGCGAGATTGTAAACAATCTTTACTTAAATCATTGTAAGGGAGGTCTTAGTCCAATTTGGTTGGGGACCACCAAAACACGCGAGTCGAGGGGCGTGTTCCAGCAAAAAGAAATTAATTTTGAATCTATCAAAATTAAAGAAAATTTCATAAAGTAAAATCTACGCGAAAAGAAAATAAAGAATACAATGAGATTCAAATTCAAGATTGTTAACAATCCGAACAGAATGAGGAGGGGGAGATAGGAAGTAATAGGATACGGAAAAGAGATAGGGGATAACAGAATGAGGAGGGGGAGATAGGAAGTAATAGGATACGGAAAAGAGATAGGGGATAACAGAATGAGGAGGGGGAGATAGGAAGTAATAGGATACGGAAAAGAGATAGGGGATAACAAAATGAGGAGGGGGAGATAGGAAGTAATAGGATACGGAAAAGAGATAGGGGATAACAAAATGAGGAGGGGGAGATAGGTAGTAATATGACACGGAGTAGAGATAGGGGATAACCAAATGAGGAGGGGAAGATAGCTAGTCTAAATTTGAACACAATTTCGGTGTCTAACGAAAAAAAAAAAAAAAAAAAAAAAAAAAAAAAAAAAAAAAAAAAAAAAAAAAAAAAAAAAAAAAAAAAAAAAAAAAGAAGAGGACATTAAAATAAAATACAACGTTAGCCACAGCAAATTGAGTTCAGAGGAGGGAACTGTGATGAATTGCATTGATCAACAGTGAAAATTAGGAAATATCGTAGCTTCCCACTTTAATTTAAAAAGAAAATATCAATTACTTATAAAACGGACACGTCTACGACATCTATCGGATTAGAGTAAAGTGAATTCATATTTACGGTAGGGATCTATAATTAGACAAAGTGAGACGAGTATTGATGAAAGGATCACAGATGGTATCAACAAATAATCAGGGACAGGGACTCCCGGTATAATTTAGGCCGTGATATATTGACAGCCAATTGAATTACAGCAAAAACGATTAAAAACCGAGTTAGCCTATCAACGGGAAGAGGGCCGAACCCATTTTTAGAACAAAGGAACGACCTTTGGACTTAGCAATTAGTAATGTGATTAATGAGTTTGATGTTCCCACCAAACCGAGAGGTGAATAAACTCCATGGGAAGAAATAATCTGTTCAGGGACAAAAGAACGATGACCCCAAGAAATGTTTTGGTTAACCGGTACATTCCAGGGATCAGAAACCCTAGTTCTCGAACGCATTAAAACATATCAGGTGCGAAAAAAAAGGATACACGTAAACACGATGCTAAAGTTTAAGTGAAAGATTGCAAAGCAAGTGACGAAAACGTATTGTAAGATGTTAGGGAGATTTTCATCTATAATACGATTGTTTGTGACGACCGGAGATGATCGATTCGAGGGAAAACGTGCTAAAGGAAATGGAAATGTTGAGAAAACAATGGAAAATTATTGTTACCAATTCTAGACGGAGCTAGGATATTACGATGAAAGATTTAGGGAGGAAACGTCAAAAAAATGAGAGTTTTAAAGAATAGGCGAGGGTACATTTCAGATGTCTAGAGCGGTAACAAGTGTTAGAGAAGAAGATAGAGTGCAGTACGGAGGGGAGTGGAAAATGCTGAAAACATTGCGATAGAAAAACTCAGGAAAAGGAGTCATTTTACGTAATTAAAATGGAGTTTATAGATTAGCATAGTACGCGATTGCAGATAAAGATGAGGCATTACAATGGTTGCCGATTTCAGATGTATTTTGTTGTGATAAACAAGGAATATTCGAACATGGAAATTGTTTAGATAAGAACGATTAGCCGTTAAAAAGGTAATAAAAATTATCATGGGTCTTATGAGATATTTATATTAAAGAATTCTCATAAAAGTTAACGACACTGAAATAAAAAAGGATTTATTGCCAGGTGGGTACAAGAACTAATGTATACAGCTGTCAAGACATATGGTTTATGGGATTTTTCGTAAGAACGGGACAAAATTTGGGGGACGATCTCTATGAAGCGATAAAAATGACAGGAATTTAAGGGCCGAAGTGGGGGTATCTCCTATAAAAATGTTAAAAATGATATATTTATTAATAACAAATAGAAAATGAAATTTTCCAAGAGGCAGCAAACATCAAAAGACGATATGGTTATATCAGGGAAGTACGGGGAAGTGAGGGGAAAGGAGATACGACAGAGAAAAACAAAGGAAATCTTAGATTAACGGTGAATAAAATAAATACGGCTTGAAATATAAAAATCTATAGAGATATGAACAATAGCGTAAGAATAAATAAGGAAATTCATGGAAAGAGTGTCGTGAATAAAAGAAAATTCGAAAAAAAAATGGAAAATTCAAATATACGACGTAAATAGAGAAAATTCGGTTTTAAATGGAAAGGTTCATATAGAATACAGAAAAACTCGAGGAAAAATAATAAAATAAAAATGAACAATTTGCGAGAAAGACTTCGACATGAAGATATCTCTGATAGGCGAATTTGGGGACAGATTTGGAACATATGGTAGATGCCGTACGCACGGACATGTTACGGAATATATGAAAATAGAACTTTAAAATTATTAAATTCAAGCTAGTTTTGTATGAACAACAGGACAAAGGAAGTTGGGCCATTAAACATGGATCTTACTAAATCCGGATCTTGTAAGTATGGGAGTACGAGACAGAATTGAAAGTATCAAACGCAAAACGTACAAAGAGACCGCATTCGACAATAGTGGAGAGGTTTCAAGAAATTACGAGTTGATAGTAATTAGATTGGTTTATTACAGGAGATTCAGATACGATCTTTTGGACCTGAGAGGGGTATAAAAGTCTAGACAAATGCCAGTTGAGGACAGTTTACGTCGTGGTCGAAAAGGTTGTAACTTCGCGGAACGTGACGAAACGGTGGGTGACTTAAAGTGGAAAAATTCTAAGGGATAATTATTTTGATACTTAGAAAAATTTTCACATTCTAGTCAGTGATCTACAAAAAAAAAAATACTTTGCAGTTAGAGTCAGTGAAAAATAACAATAAAGCCAACGCATTATTTACTTGTGAAAAATAAAAGTGCTCGTGATAAATACAATTTGTTTTAGTGGAAAATTCGGATTTTATAATCACTTAATATCGTATTTTTAAACTTAGAAATTTCGCGTTTAATATTAGTGCAATAAATAACTGAAGTGATGTGATAATTTAGAGTGAAGGAGTTATAATTAAATACGTGTGTTCAATCTAAGTGAAAGTGTTCTAACAAATAATAAATATTTAAATTAATTATCTTAAATAATAATAATAAAACAAAAATAATATCTTATTAATACATAAAATTTCGGAGGGATAAAAATTTAATTTAACAACAATTTACCATCTCTAAATTAATCGTGAAGTAACTATCATTTAAAGTGTTATCTAACCACCGAGTTTTGAAATAAAATACAGTTTAGAACGATAGAGTTCATACATCATTTTAATTAATTAGATTAAATGAAAAAAAAAAAATTGAAGTCAAAAAGATTTAATTAAATTTAGGAAAATCAAAAATTAATTTAGGAAAATCGCAGCAAGGTTACCGTGTATTCCCGGTCGGAAAAACCTTGGTAGGGGTAAGTCTTTTCCGTTATAAAATTTTACAGATTCCACGGAGAAGGCGGAACGCAGCAAACATTGGTATTTGGATTAATTATTTGACCAAGATATTACTCTCTTAATATGTGATATGTAACTATATTAAAATATTGTAAGTATAATAAGTATATTTTATATATTTATATATGTATGTATATCAACATATATATGTAATTTATTGTTCCCAAGAAAAATCTTAATCAAAAAAAAAAAAAAAAATAAACACTTATATAAAAAGAGGAAAAGGGTATCGATTCCTACCTCTGAATTCATCAATAACTATTGAAAGGAGTTATGTGTGATAAATTTACAAATCAATATTTTATATTTAATTTTATGTATGTATTAATATGATTTCAGAAAATCCAGAGCATTTGAAATAAGTTATGATATTAGAAAATATTCCAATCATAATATAATTATACATATTAATATTATAAATTATTATTGAGACAAAGTATATATAAATGAATAAATATGTATACGTAATCGGGTATCAGACTAGACAATTGCGCTAAGTACGTCATTATCAAACAAAGAAAAAATTTTAGAGTCATCTCACACGTCTCCGGAATGTCTAAAGTAAACATACCTCATAAGCTTGAATCTAGGTCACGAGGCCATCGAGAATGTTTACAAAGCTCAAATTGTTTACAAAATATATCGGTCACTGGGTCACTAGTTCGAATACAGTAAAAAGAAAAGAAAATGACCTTGATTAATGGATATCGTACTTAGGTATTAACTTCTAGGAACGGGATAAAATTATTATATTGCGCAATTATTAAATAAAAAAAAAAAAAAAAGGAATTAAACACTATTTTTAATTTGAACGTGTAGAGGTAGCTACAGACTTAAGCAATTGAAAATTAACAGATTTATTATAGCAGTTCAAAAGGGTGTATTGAAGATTTACATGAAACATTTGAAAATCACGGGATAGCTTAATAGGGTGTATTGAAGATTTAACATGAAACAGTTGAAAGATCACGGGATAGCTTAATAAGGGGTAATGAGGATTTACATGCTTCAATTGAGAATCACGGGATAGCAAGAATTTATCAAAAGTTGAACATTGGAGGGGAGGGAAAGAAAAAAAAAAAAATACAGTTCAACCAACAGAAGGCAGTGTTCGCTTCTGTAACAAGGACCATTAATCAAACCATAGAGATGGCGGATCTCTCAAACAAAACCGTCAACAAAACCAAACAAAAGCTTGGAGTTATGGCGAATCTCCAGAACACATCGCCAGATAAGATCTTATTGTACTAGTATATATTTATATGTCACCCACTATTCTTATGTATCTATTCGGTATCAATCTGAAAATTTCACAGAATTGATGGGCGAGATCCGAGCTCGGGATGCGTTGCAAGTAGTTTCGCATTGCGAGTTATAAACCTTCCCAAAACGTATGTTTACATATATATCTTTTTATGTACTGTTCATTGAATGAAACGAACTCACTTACAATTAGTGCTTTAGGCCTGTCGGGTCACTCTCGTCTCATTTCTTGAACGTGGAGGGAGGATTCACGACCCGTAACTCCACACAAACCCGTGAGTATATGATTGCATATAGGACGAAACCGGTTCGCCCTAAGTAAATAGTAAACTTTGGAGGAGTAGGAATTTGGAGGTATCTGGGCTTGGGGGAAGACCTGAAGGCAGTGCATGATGGCGAAGGAAGGTCAATTGGGACGCGATAACTTAGGTATCAATCAATTGAACCGTGCCAAAAGACTGTGCGAATTTTGGGTTAACTTCTGATCACCCTGCTTACTTGATGGAGGCTGGAGCCAAATTTTGCCAGAAAAAGGGTTATTCTGAGTTCGTCAAATATGCAATTAACTAATTACATTAACCTACTAAATCCATCCTTATATGTACCTTATAGCAGCTGAATCTAAACGGAGGGGCGCCCAGCAGATACGAGTTACAATCATAATCAAATTTACTAACATTTAACCATTTGAGTTATATTTAATTATCTGTTCAATTAGTCATGTGTAGTTTCGATTAGTATTGCTTATTCAAGAATTCATTAGGATGTAGAGAATCATAATAAACGTCAAAGGGAAGTTAGTTCATTTAGAGAAATACTTAAGGTTAAATTTGCAAGAGAGAGACCAATACAGTTTTGAAATTCAACACTCTGTTTAGAATCAAGAGGGTTACCACAAACTTTAAAGTAATTAAAATCCTATATCATAAATCAAAAAATTACACAACGTTTGATGGAGTTTAATTACAACCTAAATACGAAAATATTTACGTTCAAAGTCGTAAATAACGTATTTATTAGTTAAGTACATATATCGCTAAAGGTATGTAGTACAAGGGAGCTTTAAGTAGCTTTCTGTAGTTATCAGAGGAAATAAGGGTCCAATTTTATAAAGGCTTGTGTGACGTAGGGGAGGAATTTTCCATCCCTACCACACATATGCAAAGCCTTAAGAATTTAAATATCGATCAGAGCCAAGAGAAAAGGCGAGAATATTACAACTGTCTTGCCGATGAAAGGAGAGTTAAATAAGATGAAAAGACGAAACATTACGACTGGTGCCAAGTGCCCAGGAGTAAATAAAATAAAGACAAATATAAGAGAGGAAGAAAAGACAAACATCACAAACAGCCGTTCAATAATTTCAATGACCTGTCTAAGGTAAATCATATAATAAACAGAATATACTTCCATATATTTTTTGTTCAGTGTATGGGGGCTTAAGGGTCTGTCGCACTGCTACGACCACTGGATATTTATTTCAATAATCACTATGGGGTTTTGGTATATGTTATAATTTCTCGTTATCATTTACTTTTTACCTCTGTGGTTTAATAATAAATTGTGCATTCTAATCTGTTTCACATCGTTCTCATTTTTGTTGTCAATAACAACCCATTATACCACAACACGTACTAATTACTGCGTACCTTCGAGATTCGTTCAACATAAATGTAGCTTCGTTTATTAAAAAAATAGAGTCTTTGCGAGAGTCCTTTAAGAGTAACTATTTGTTTCTTATATCAAGGTGGGAAAACGGTTGGATCACCTCAAATGCTACGGCCACTGCTGACTATGGGGCGTAGCGGCGTGTGCGAAATTGCTTTGTCACGTATTCTTTACAATTTTTCAGGTTCTAGAGCTGTGATTTCCAAAACGGGCGATATTGCCCCCTTGGGTGCGCTAAAATATTTCTGTGGGCGGTGGTGACCTCAAGGGCAACAGGGGCGGCGATAGCGATCAGAAGGTTCTTGAATACACTGACCTCCATGGTAGCAAGAATCATACATCAACATGTATGATTATACCGTTTATAATTATTATTGTTTTTTGAAGTAAAACTTCTTTACGCACTCTTGACTTGGGGAGTAAGCTGGTGAATGCGTGACGAGAGCGTTACGAAAAGTGTGATCGGGCGAGGCGAACGGTCGGGCCTTTACGCACGTTTGACTTTGGGAGTAAGCTGGTGAATGCGTGACGAGAGCGTTATGAAAAGTGTGATCGGGCGAGGCGAACGGTCGGGCAAAGCGAACGGAAGTTGAGAGGGAGATATAAGTTAGTGAAGTTTTACTTCAGTCGTGAGGTCTCAAGCACACTCGTATTTTTTTAATGAAAATATGTGTAAACCTTCCCAGGATACGAATAATATTTGAAAATCTCCTACTTACATAATTGTAAGCGGAAATTGTTGCTTTTACAATGATGAAGGACTTAGTTAACAGAGAAAGGAATCCGTGATGCCCGGGTAGAGCCTCGACTATTTTGACAGCACGATCAACAACCAACCGCTCTTTCTGTTTCAATATGCTTTGATTTCCAAGGACACGCAAACAATTTTTCCTACATCCGATCGATTTGAAGACGTTACGGGAAACAACGTCTTACAAAACATCTTGAAACAGAAATCTTTACATTACGTTTCGTTTAGTATAAAATGGAAAACAATTTATTTTTATTTATTTTTTATTTAATATAGATATATAGTACAGTGGTTTTCTATAAATTACATATCGGTACACAAATTATTTAAAATTGCAATCTCACCAAAGAAGAAACTAGTTCTTGTGCTTGATGAGCGAGTTACACTAATTATAACAGAAATAGAATAACATTATGCAATAGGTAAGTATATAATGGGAACAATTGAAACTTCTGGATTATCTATAAGTGTGGGTGTACATACATGGGATACGGTTACATACTAAAATATTGTGCACTTAAGTGAAATTCGAAAAATCTAAATAAAATAGAGATGAATATAGATTGATAATACATAGAAAGAAAGAGAAAAACAGTAAATTATTAAGTTAATTATTCCCGATGAAGTGTAGCTTATGTTTGAGTTTCAGTTTATTGATGTCTTTGGTTTTTTTATTTCAATCGGAAGGTTTTTGAAAAACTTTATTCCTAAATAGATATAATTATTTTGCATTAGTTTGGTATTAAATTTTGGTATTTTGAAGTTGTCTTCATATCTTTTTGATTGATGGGTTTCAAATTTTTTGATGATATTATCTTTGTAAATTTGGATAGTTGCATTTTTCTTGAAGATATTCTCTACTCGAGGCACCGTGAAATCGGCGAAAAGCGTTTCTGTTGGATAAGTGGAGGGTTTCTTTAGGATTACTTTAATGATTAGCTTCTGGATCACTTTGATCGAAGTTAGAATATTGTTGTATGACCCCCCCCCCCATCCAATAATTCCATATTGAATTAATGACTGGATACTATGCATAGTACAACAGTACAACATATATACAACAATAATACTTCAAAGTGACAACTGTCTGTTTTGTTTACTCCCGCAAAATTAATAAAAAAATACATAAAAAGTGACAGAAATCATTGAATAAGTGCACTAACTGCTGCTAGTATTTTAGTTCTGTGTTTTAAGTGTCTTATGTACAGTCAAAACCATAAGGTTTTACTCCCATTATACAAAACAAAATCAAAACTAACCAAGCCAAAGAAAAAGTGATATTGTTTATAAATACAATTCAAATTAAATAACTGTTATTTATCCACTCAATATAATAATTTTTCTCTAATAATGGATAAACAAACAAGAAGCAAAAATACAAACCAGAGTGATCTGAAGCTGAAATCTTTACTCCCAGAACATAAAGAGATTCTTGACATTGTCTTAACAGCTGTCAACAATAAATTTGAAGAAATGAAAAAAGAATTCTTCAAGAAAATGGACGAAGAAAATGCTGAATCTCGAAACTCACGTAATTTCATTAGTAACCAATATGATGATATAAATATTAAAATAGAAAATATTACCAAGCTGGTATCTGAAGTTGAGATGCTTCGGAGAGAAGTAAATGATAAAAACAAGATTATAAAAAGCTTTGAAGTTAGAATCGCGGAACTAGAACAAGCCTCGAAAGAAGATTGCATAGAAATATGTGGAATCCCACAATCAAATGAGGAGCAGCCAGTCTCACTAGTACAACAGGTGGCTGCGGCAGCTGGGATGGTGATTCAGCTACACGACCTGAAGGAGGTGAAACGTATCCAGGACAGACGACCAGGAGCCTACCCGAGAATCCAAGTTAAATTCCACGATAACAACAAACGAGACCAAATATTAAAAATGCGGAAGAATATCGACGCTAAAACCGTGACAACCCTGGGCAGCGAAAAAATCTACATAGGAGAAATCATTTGTCCATACTTTAAAGAACTACTCTGGAAAACTAAACAGAAAGCAAAAGAAACTAAGTATATGTATGTCTGGTTTAGGGAAAATAAAATACTGGTCCGTAAATCACCAAATGAAAAAATAATCTATGTTAAGCATTCAGACGATCTAAATAAACTTATCTAGACGGTACATGGCACTCGCACCACCGGTTGTCAGTTATCTAAAAAGTCAATAAGTACTATAATACTACCAATTATCTAAAAATAGTTTCAACCGATGGTTACGGGTGTCAAACTGTTCTTAAACTTGATATGTAAAAATGGATGCTAAAACTAACTATAGAACCTCAAATTCTAAATTCTATAAAAAAATTGTACAAAATAACCTATTCTCTCTTCAAATTGCACTATTCTTAATTCTCTTAATTATTGTAGTTATTTTAAATAATTTAGTACCGATAACATTTATCCAAATCATTAATCGAACTGATCTATTATCTATATTTCCTAAATCTATCTATTTTCATTTATTCAATTTAATTTTAATTCTTTTAATACTTATATTATACACTTTTATCATATATTATATTATACACCTCTATTACACTTTTATTATAAACTTATATTATACAATTTTACTCGATAAAAATAATTTACTTTGTTCAATTAGAAAAGCTTATTCAATCTACAAACAATATTTAACTAAAATTGTAAATCATATTGATCATTTAATTATATTTTCTATACTTATCTATATTAACTTACTACACTTAATTTTACTTATTTTAATTCTTAAAATTTTGCAATTATGTGATTCCCCTAAAATTCTCATTTCTCAAATTAACTTTCATGATCTTATTTACACCTATTTATCTAAATTACCTTTTTATACCAAGTATTTTACATTCAAATGTTATTATACTACATGTATTTATTACCCAAATTATTTTAATTATTTTAACATCAAATTTTATTGTTCTAAATGTTTTTACTACCCAAATTATTTTAACTACTTTACCAACAAATCTTATTGTTCAAATTGTTTTTATTACCTAAATTATTTTATTTATTTTAACAACAAATTTTATTGCTCAATTTGTTTTTTTACTCCAAACTATTATAATCGTTTCTTATATTTTGAAAATCGTAATATTTCAATTTTATTTGTCATCTTAGTATTTATTCTCCTAATCGTTTCAGTACCTTCACTTATTTCAACCAACTTCATCCATAAATTTTTAATGTCTTATTATAAGCCTTCCAATCACTCTAAGTATGCAATCCTTTTAAAATTTTCAATTTCTACATTTCTATTTATTCCTATATCTAATGAAATTATTTTTCCTTTTATAAAACATATAATCTATCATTTACATTCCCTAAATTTATCTTTGTTCATTGACTCAATTTAATTTTAATTAATTTAATGCTTATATTACACACTTACACAAATACTCACCAACATGGCTGAAAACATGGAACATATAGACTCGGACAACCAACACTACTGTATAAGTACAAATGACATTAATCTATGGACCAATATCACAAAAGAAAAAAATAAAATCAAAATATTGCACCAAAACATCAGATCGATTAATAAAAATTTTGATGAATTCACTATGTACCTAGAACAACTAGATAATAACTTCGATATAATTGTGCTGACAGAATGCTGGTTGAATGAAAAATATATTCCAAAAACAATTGAACACTACAACACACACCACACAAAAAAACACAAAAATCAAAATGATGGCATAGTCGTATACACTAATGATAAAATAAACACATTCATCCAAGAAATACATATCGTAGACTCCAACTGCATACAAATAACATATGAAAAAGAAACGTGTATTCTTGCAATGTACAGATCTCCATCCAAAAACAATATTACAAATTTCCTAACTGCATTTAATAATACATTAAATGATCTCAACAAATACAAAAATATCATCGTCATTGGAGACCTAAACATAAACACTCTACAAAACGGACACCCACAAAACTTAGAATACCTAACAATATTAGCACAGCATGGACTGGAGCCAACGATAAATGTTCCAACACGAGTCACACACAACACAAAAAGTTGTATAGATCATATAATGATCAAAACAAAACTAAAAACCAAAACCATAGTACTTGAAAGCACTATTACAGATCACTACATGAATATGATAGCAATAGATACCGAAAACACAAAACCTAACCAACATAAAATATTCACAAAAAAAATAATTGACTACACAAACTTAAAAGAAAAACTCAAAAAAATAGACTGGAGTACAATATACCAAATAGAGAAGGTCGAAGAGGCCTGGGACAAATTTACAACAATTTTAGCGCAAGAAATAAATAATAACACTACTCTAAAACAAGTAAAACTTACGCACAAAGCAAAAAAAATTAAACTATGGATAACGCAGGGAATATTAAACTGTATTCGTAAACGAGACAGAATTCACAAACAAATTAAACATACGCCATATGACATACAACAACTTAATTACTACAAAAGATATAGAAACATCTGCACGAAAATTATTAGAGTAGCTAAGGAGTTGTATTTTAGAGAAAAACTTAAAAAAGAAGAAAACAATAACCCAAAGGAAATATGGAAAATATTAAAAGAAGTTACATACACACAAAAATTCAAACAAGAAAATACAATCGAACATCTAAAAATGCAAATAACTAACTATAGACCTATCACTTTGTTAAACTCGCTTTCAAAAATTTTCGAAAGAGTAATAAAAAACCAAATTATAATATACCTGGAAGAAAATAAATTAATCTCGGAAAAACAATATGGATTTAGAGAAAAAATAGGCACAAAAGAAGCTTTGGCGTGTACAATAGACTATATACATAGCAATTTAGATCAAGGGTATAAATGCATAGCGATATACCTAGATTTAGCTAAAGCTTTCGATTCAATCTGCCACCAAACGCTTTTTAAAAAATTAGAAAACATAGGCATCAAAGGCAAGGAACTCCAACTATTAAAAAGTTATATGAGTAACAGAACACAGCAAGTAAAAATTAACAACCATATTAGCAAGCCACTGCCAATTACATATGGAGTTCCACAAGGAAGCATACTAGGGCCCGTTCTTTTCACTATTTACATTAATGAACTTTGCAGCATGAAAATAGACGGTGAAATAGTTAGTTATGCAGACGACACAGTTTTACTCTTTAAATCTAAGGATTGGAAAAATGCATACAACATAGCGAATTTAGGAATCATGCGAGTGAAATCATGGCTAGACTCAAACATACTTACACTGAACATATCGAAAACAAAATTCACAACGTACAGTATAAATAGCACAGGACAGCCAAAAAATAACACAAACACCATAAAAATACACGAATGTTTAAACACCAACATTTGCGTTTGCCCTCCTCTAGAAAAAAAAGAACAAATAAAGTATCTAGGAATCATAATTGACCATAACCTTAGATGGACACATCACATCCAACAAGTCACAAATAAACTCCTCAAAACGATACACATTTTCCTAAACATAAGAAACATATACAAAATACAACAAATGAAAACAATATATTTTGCTCTATGTCAGTCTATAATAGAATATGGAATAATTGCTTGGGGAGGAGCAACAAACTCAGCTATCGAACACCTGGAAATTGCGCAGAAAGCGATCTTAAAGGTAATACTTAAAAAACATAGACTTACTGATACAGACCAAATATTCAACCGTTGTGACGTACTAGACATACGACAATTATATGTTAAATCGCTACTAAATTACATTTTTGACCAAAAAAACAACCTTCAACAAACACAAAATATCACAAACAGACCAGTTAGACAAGCATACAAAGAAAACTTAAAAACTCCGACGGTAAATACAAGCTTTGGACAAAGACATTACCAATATCACGCTATAAAAGCATTCAACAGTCTAACACTTGAAAATAAAATTGAGGAAAACAAAAATAAATTCCGACACAAAATTACAAAATGGATTAAAGACCAAAATAGACAATACTACCAAAATATCATAGCATAAAATAACAAAACATATAAGTAACACACAAAACCAATATAAAACACAATCACCCACAAACACACAACACGTATTAAAAATATCGTTTTTAACCTTATATAGTATTATTTATTCTTAATTTTACGTTAATTCTAAATCTCTAATTTTTAAGTTTAATTTGTCTTAATCGTATGTTTTTTATTTACTTTTTTCCTTTCTTTCACCAATATTATGTATATATATATTTATATGTATTGTGTATAATTTTGTATATGAAATGGAGGCCTCAGCACGGGTAAACCACCCAGTGAGGCCAACATCATTGAATTATGTAAAAAATGTAAATAATATTGCATCAAATAAATAAATAAATAAATAGTATACTCTTTTTAGATTGTTGAGTTTTAAAATATTTCTTAATCTTATGAATATATACAGGGTGTTAAGGGACGTACTTGACTTACTTTAACCAGTGATTCCTGACATTATTTGGAGTAAAAAATGTAAATGAAATTTTGGTCTCCGGTGACTTTTTTTGACGATTTTTTTTTTTTTTCAAAAATTTTTTCTTCAAAATCAAACAAAAAAAAAATTCTTCCGCATGTCATCATTGGTCACTCAGCCGGGTGTCCGACGAACCCCTTACCCCGCCTCCAGCTGTTTAACAACTACCATTTTTTTATGTTTTTGTAGAAAAAAAAAAAAAAACATCAAAAATGTCACCGGAGACCAAAATTTCATTTACTTTTTTTTACTCCAAATAATGTCAGGAATCACTGGTTAAAGTAAGTCAAGTACGTCCCTTAACACCCTGTATATACATTTTCTGATACGCTTAACCAATTCGCAGATATGGCTCTTCCACTTCATAGGTTGTTCTATTATCACTCCGAGATATTTAATTTCTGATACTGATTTCAATGTTGAACAGCCTTGGATACATGTTATTTTATTACATTTGTTATTATGGATAATTATTTTAGTGTTGGGGATTGTTTTTAGTGTATGTAGTATGTTTTGTTAGTTTTGTTTATTCAATGAGAGAAGATTTGTGTCAAACCAACGTTTTAAGGTGTTCATGCTATTATTTGCTTGTTCGTTTGCTCTATTCCAGTCGATCCCATTCACTATGATAGCTGTGTCGTCGGAATATGATATTATGTCTGCGTTAAGTGGTAGTTTAAAAATATCGTTTACATAAATTATAAATAGTAGGGGGCCAAGAACTGTGCCTTGAGGTATCCCGAAATTACTTGTTAGTGGTAGACTTAGGGAGTTGTTTATCGTGACTACTTGTTGTCGTTCAAATAAATAGCTTTTTATCCATTTTAGAGCTTTATCGTTTATTCTAACATAGTTAAATTTTTTAATAAGTTTATCATGAGAAATACCATCGAAAGCTTTTTTAAGATCTATGAAGATTCCGAGGCATTTCAAAGATTTGTCTAGTGTGTTCTGAATAATGTTCGATAATTTGGCAATCGAGTCTTGAGTACTTCTATTTTTCATAAATCCATATTGGTTGTCGTGAATTATGTTATTTTTGTTAATAAATGCAGTCAATCTTTTTTTGATGATTTTTTCAAAGATTTTGGCAATGTTTGAGATCAGCGATATTCGACAATAATTAGTCACTTCTTCTGGGTTGCCAGATTTATGGATTGGAGTGTTGATGGTTTGTTTATATATCGTTGGAAATATTCCGCTTTGAATACTAATGTTGATTAAATGTGTTAATGGTTTTGAAATATGTTTTTTTGATAGTTTTCAGTGTTTCGACAGTAACTCCGTCGAAACCTGGTGCTGATCTTCCCCTCATGCTTTTAATGATTTGTTTAATTTCCTGGGCTGAAGTAAGGGGAAAAATGTCAATTTTGTTTAAGATATTGACGTTAATGCTCTGTTCGTCATTAGACGGTATTTTTTTGTATTTGATTTGCAAGGTTTTTGCCTACATTTGCAAAAAAGTTGTTAAATATGTTAGCGGCAGCTGATGTATTTTCTTCGCTAATAAATATAATTCTTAATAGTTCTTAATTGTTTTAAAGAGGGCAAACATTGTGATACAGTGCAAGTTCACAATTTCCTCGAAATCGAGAAAATTAAAATAAGCGACCGAATTTTCCTGGAAAGGGGGAAGAGGGCGCTAAAGAATAATATCTTTGAAAAGAGGGCGGTGTGCCAAGTAAGTTTGGGAAACTCTGTTCTGGAAGTTTCATTTGCATATCTGTTAATCTCCGTGGAATAAAGTGATTCATCTTTTTGGTACCCTACTAAACTTTGATAAAATAAAATATAAATAAAGTTAAATGAGAACAGAGGCGAAAGAGGCTCACCAGAGAGTTTTGTTTATACGGCTATGAATTGGGAGAGATTGAGGTAGTTTATTTATTATTTTATTAAATTTTTTGTTATATTTTATTGATTTTCCCCACTTACTACTAGCATGGATCATGTTGTAGCTAGTAGTCGACGAATTCATTTTGCGTAAGATAAAAATAAAAATTAAATTGAATTGTGTGATATTTTTAGATAGTAAAATATTAAACCAAGAAAGCAGTGGTGCGATTTCTTACTTTTTAACCCTTTGGAAGGCAGTGGTAGAGTTATATTATCTTTTTCAAACGCGCTGAAACAATATCCTTACCACAAAATGTCACAATGTGCTACTGCAGACACCATAGATATTATCAATAGTCAAAAAGTGTAAGCTGTGTTAAAACAACTTTCTGTTTTGTACTCTGGGTTAGATTCACGTGGTAATTTTGCGAGATTGTTATGTTTTGAGGGAAGTTGTTTTGAAAATTATTTAATAATTTGTACGGTTTTTGAAATGATTTCTCAGCGAAATGTATCTACCTAAAAGTTGTTTTTTTCAATATCATTCTAATACAATATTAAAATATAGGTACCTACAGGTCCAAACCAAAATAAGAGTAGTATAGAAAGACTCCGGGTTCAGTACAACAACGCCTTCCGCATTATGTTTGGTCTCCCCAGATATTGCAGCGCTTCCCAGATGTTCACGGAGGGGCGAGTTCCCGGCTATGCAGCCCTTATTAGATCCAGGGTGGCAGGAAAGTGGGAAAGGATATGCAGCTCTGGTAATATCCAAGTCATGGAAGCCCGCCTCAGTCCACCATCCAGCATTGATGCACACTGGAGAAAAATACTGGCTCCTAATGTTGTCAGAGAATTTTCAAAGCCAATAATTATTCCTATTTTCTTATATCTTTTATTATTTCTTATCACCTTTGTTTCATGCATTTATAATCATATTTACCTGCTTTTCTTATTTATTTTTTCTCTTCAAATATTTTGTATATTATGTATTATAACCCTTATGGAATGTGTGGGATTGCACTATTCTCCCCACATACCGGAATAAACATTTATTATTATTATTATTAAACTAAGCTCTGGGAGATTCTTTACCACATCATTTTTCAAAAAGGGGTAAAAAGTACTTAATTGCTGCCTCTATCAGGCCGTCCAAAGCTTTAAGTCCATCCGCTAATTCAGTGATTCCCGACCTTTTTTTGTCCATGATATTTATTTGTTCTCACAGTGACCACAAGATACAATAATCATCTCTTCTTGGACTTCTTCAGCTACCTCTCCAACACTAATACCAAAAGGGCAACGAATCAGCTTTTGGATACCTTCAGATTCGGTTTCGTAGTAAAATAAACGAATTTTTCGCTGACCACATTTTAGATCTCGCGGACCACCTATTCACCTATGATCCACGGACCACCGGTTGGGAACCACACCACTAATTAATAGATGCCGGTCTTAACGACGAGAACAATTTTCTTTGATTAGATTTCCTTCCAATTGTGAGTTGTTGAACAATAATCACGAACTCTCTTTTGCCTCAGGTTATTTTTGATCCATTTTATCATTTTAATTAATATTATTTTAACGCAAGAAGTCCCCGATTACTCACACGCAATTACATGTACGTATGTGAGAATTTTCAATTTCACGACAACTTTATTGGAGTTTTTATTTTTAAAATAGACATTGTATTTCAATTATAATAAAGCGAAATGAAGTGAACCCTAAAGAAATCATTGATTACCTAAGGAACGTTAATACATCAACAAGAATTCAATTAATTTGGGAGGCGGGAATGGGTACCGCCACCCCGGGAACCTTTATTGGATGACCAACGCCTCTGCCATAGGCCACCCCAAGTGGTTCGCTACGTTTTGTGATTTAGCAAGGGTGCCCGGGTTCATGAGGTGAGGTTTGTTTAGGTTTTGGAGGCGGATGACTAGGACACACTGAACCCCAGATTCCTACTTCCCAGAACTCTCCTCTCTTTCCTTTCCTTAAAGAGGCCCTCCACACAGCATCCCCAAAGATGACTCAGGGCCTGAGGGAAATTATTTTCTTCAGGGCCTCCTGTGTGGATTTCACGTAAAAAAAAAAATGTTCTCAGAATTTTATTTTCTTATTATGTTTAAATTTGTCCCTTTCATTTTGTAAAACAGTGGTGTGCAGTTCACAAGGCTGAAAAGCTGTGTCTGCCCCAAGAAAAACTAGCCATAAAAATAAATCAAAAGATATTTTTAAAAAATCGGCATTTTTCTGTAAAAAACAAATTTGTTCATGAATTTAGTAAGTAACTTGTACGTTCATTTAATCAGTTGGACACAACAATTAGCCGTAAAAAGTAATAAAATTATAATTTTTCAATAATTTGTGAACCCGAACTTGAAAAGAAAAAGAAAAAAAAAAGAAAAGAAAAATAACCGATAAAGCTACATATACTCTGGACATTGTTGTACAATGAAAACCTATAGATAAAATGATAGAAGAATCTGCAAACAACAACTTGGTGACAATATAAACAAATATAAAGTTTTTCAATATTCACAAATTCCCTTTGTGGCGTCATTTTTAATTATATGAAAACAAATTATTTTTTTACTCCTTTTTTATCAAAATAATCAACATATTTCAAAACTAAAGGTTTCTTGTTATTCAACCTTTTTTTTTAACATATTGATATTTTGATTAAGGTGATGCAATAGTCAAGGAAGAAAGCGAAATCGGAAATCACGCCCCTTTATGGGAGGAGTTTAAAAATACTTGAGAAAAAGCTTTTGGAAAGGTTGGAAAAGATTTTTGTGAATTTTTTTTTACGTGTTGATTTCGTAAAGGCCTGTAAAAAATATTAACTCTTTTTTACGCATTGTTTTTTTGTAATAAAACGGGAAATTTAAAATTGATTTCTCGAAACCAAGCGACGCGGAGCTTAACGTCTATTCCACGCTCCGGCCGGGGCCCGACTGACACAAGATGGGTGTGGCAAGTCAGTAGTTCTTGGGTGGACGGCATAAGGTTCACATTGAAAATCCAAAATTGTCGACTGCCGCCGTATAGATTGATGTCAAAATTAACAACGCGAAAATGCATATTGTATTTTATCTTGTGATGTTCGGGCGTAAATATCATCTTTTTTTGCGATTGTTATAAAAGAAACTGAATTTGCTTCATTAAACAATAAAACCATATTCGAAAGGGGGTTTATAAGTAGGAGAGTTTGCACTTGAAGGTGATTTTTTATAGACCTAATACTTTATTTTTTCTAGGCTTATTAAATGACAGATATTTTTAAGGGCCAAGATATTATGTTCTACACGCAGTATTTAATTTAAGTATCTATAATACTTCTAAGCGATCATATTTTCAAAAAAAAAACACATGAATTTGTATGATTTTGCATTATTTAGTATGGCTTCATCTTAAAAAAGTGATGTGTTCAAAGTAATTTGTTTTCATATAAAAAAAATATAAAGTTATTTAACTGATAGTCCTAGTTTATTTTGATGGAAAAGGGTTCATACCATAACTTCATGATTCACCATAACTGTGGGTGAGTGTGTAAGTTTATATATACTCGTATATGCTCGCGGTGCCTTGCAGAGCCGCCTCGACGGTTATAGAAGCTGTGGGAAGACCGGCGTGTTTTCTTCGCGAGTTCCGAAGCTTCCAGGCTGTAATGCGCTCGGCCTGTATACACTTATCCACCCTTAGAGTAACAATTACTCCAAGTATACACCGCAAGACTCGAATTATCCAGGTTGCGCTATTTGCAACCCGTACTAAAGGTAGCGTGTTACTACATAATCTATGAAACCTGAAAAGCGACTTACACGAGTAAGGTTCAGGAAGTTGATTATGGATCTAACTATAGCCAACTTCCGATATAAAGGAAACAGAATAATGTACATAATGTTTTCGTGGCTACCAGAAGCATTGTTTGAAAATGTGCCAAAAATCTAATATAATAATAATAAAAATAGTTTATTCCAGAATCTATGCTGGGGTGGTGCAACGCAATATATTCCATATTTTTAAAATAGCACAAATAAATTGTACAAATAATAAGCAAAAATGAAAAGTTTATAACAATACATAAGTAAAATAAAAAAAAAAACGAAAAAGGATGAAAAATAAGAAAAAATGAAACTGAAAAATATTAAACAAAAAATGAATGCAAGCACCGTTCAGGGAGGATATTTCATCGTCTCACATCTCCACAAGGGGAGACTCCATTCAGGCAGTCATGGCAGTAATGATTGCATTCTTCGATTGGCGTTGTCTGCGCCATAAGCTTCCCATGTGGTGGCGGAGAAGTGCTGCACTCGTCCTTCCGGGAATATTTCCCTAGCGCTGCACATTTTGAACACACACTGAACATTTTACCTTGGTTGGCGGAATAGCTGGCGATACGCATTATTGTAAGCGACTTTTAGCTCAATCATGCCATTGTGATTCAGTATTGAGCTAAAAGTTGAATTTATATTATTATTATCCACTGCACACAGTTCTGACGTGTACAGCGATGTGGAATATGTTGAATAGTTTTATTTTTAATTTGGACTGTGAAAACGCCTTACAGCGTACCTCATCTTGCGGATATCGCTCTCCTTTGTCTTTCTATATCTTCAATGTCTTTCAGGTCGTCAGTGATGATATGTCCCAGGTACATCACACTATGACTAACTTCCATTTTCCTTCCGTCTAGCCATACTGAGGGTGTTGGCATGAGTTCGTTGCATATTCCTGCTACCATGTCTCTTACAGCTCTTTTTACAGTATGCGGAGTAATGCTAACAGCGGTAATAACAAGTATTACTCCCCTTTGGTTTTCAAAATAAAATTTATATTCAGAGATTTTTGTGCTGCTTCTTTAACCGCCATTGAAAAAGGAAGTTACCAAATTCATTGGCGATATTTTCCTTTCCTCTTACTCCATTAACACAGAGAGGAGTTGTCAATTCTGAAGAGGTTTTTTTCCAAAATTTATGGAAATTTTTACTAGTGAGGTGGCAATACCATCCATTCGCTGTTGAATTTCTGTCTGTTGACATTTTTTCAGAGCTATTTCTTCCTGTCTTCGGCAACCGATCCTGAGCAACCATGTGATTCCTTCCGGGAAAGTTTGTATTTTTTTCGATTCGTGTTATCAAATGAGTGGTGGAGGCAGCACTGCGCAATACTTCTACAACGTTTTTTTTTTCACAGGGAGTTTATTTGATTTTCTTGTTATTTTGTCGTTAATTTTTCTAATTGGGAGAAATCTAGAATTATGTTAAGAAATTTATTGCTGATAGTTTCATTATTTTAACATTAGATTTCGGATTCCATCTAGATCTAGAAGGATGAAAACATGTTATCATTACACGATTCCACAAAGGCTAGTAAATTATGTAAAAGGCACAAATTGAAGGTTGATATTTGTGATCAGACCACACTGCATCATATTGAACATCTGCCCTGGTTATAGTATTTTCCAGTGCTTTTGCGAAGACACAGTGGTCTAACCAACATGTGGTGGTATAGGCAACATTCACACATATCATTTTGTTTTCCTTCTAGATTTCTTTCTTTTCATCGTATCGCATCATTACGTGTATGAACCATCCATATTAAGCGCACCCTAATATCGAGGCACGGGCGGGATCAGACATTCGGAGCTTTCACATCATTAATTTCTTTGAAAGATCCTAAATCGAATAATATGAGGCCTGCTCCAGCGATTTATCGGATTGTTTTTGCACGCGAGCTTCGGCACGTTTCTGCCTCCATTATCTGTTCCCATTTGTGCGCCGCTAGGACGCTGATATGGTATTACCTAGATAAGACCTGCAAACAATTTTACGATGTCGGTATCATTGACACATCTCCAGTTTGACGCTGACAAATGATGCAAAGATAATCATAATTAGTGCTTTTTTCCTTTTTTTGTTATTTATACTTCGTATGTGGATTAGATCTTTCTGTTCTTTATGTCACCACGACTTGTTCACAGCAGAACAGATTTTCTAGCACATTACAACATGACAAGTGCTATTGAACGAAATTTATATAGATGTATTTAATTACTCTTTATTTAAAACTAGCTGACCCGGTGAACTTCGTACCGCCTCTGAATCAATAACTGTTCTGTTAACTTATTAGCTGAATTATTTATTTTTATTTTTTTATTATGTTAAATTACACAACGAAGCAATTATGGCGAGATGGCGTTGTGTACGGATTTATAATTTTTATGATTTCCTTACTTTTCCACTTTCTTACGGGAATTGCGTTTCATTTTCTTTATACTTACATGTGATGGAGATTTATTATAATTATTGTATTTTTCCTTTGGAGGGGTGAAGACATACGTACACCCATTGTCCCTTTTTAGACTATTGACATTTAGTGTGTAACAAAGAGGGACAGCATTTTATGTTTAAGAACAAAAGCAAAATAATAAGCGCATTGACATTTGACGTTTTTGAATTTTTGAAATTCATCACAATATTCCCGCAGCTCTTTCAAAAGACGAGTATTCGTTCCATACAAAATGTATGAAGAAAAGAATTTTCATAATTATTTTTTCGTGAATTTTTCCGAGGTTTTAATACCTATTCTGCTATTCGGGCCGGAGATAAATCCAACAAATCAAAGATCATAAAAATCGGTCTAGCCGTTCTCGAGTTATAAATGGTGTAACTACCCCGAATTTGTTTTATATATTACTAGCAGACCCGGCCACGCGTTACTGTGGCTAAGGAAACACAACGCCATTACCCAAACTTAATAAAATCCACACCACCCGCTTGCCAGCTGCCCGCTGCCTGAATTGAATATTTGAATTTCTTGGCTTTTCTCCACTATAATAAGCATGTATTATACATATAAACCTTCCCCTTGAATCACTCTATTGGTGAAAACCGCATGAAAATCTGTTTCGTAGTTTAAAAGATCTATGCACAGGTACATTTTTTTATACTATGTAATGCAATTCGTGCGATCGCCACTAATTATACAATGCTTGCAATGCAACACTGGATATTTGAAAAGGGAGAATCAAATACCTACTTACTCTAGGACATCTATTTTCCAATTTCTTCCGTAGAACGAATTTCAAAAGTGACTATAGTACGGCCCGCCAGCCGTTTTAAATCACACAAAAATATGTTTTCTTTAAAATTTTCGGCTTTTCTCTGATAAAATTTACATGTATTATACATATAAACATTCCTCTTCAATCACTCTATCTATTGGTGAAAACCGTATGAAAATCCGTTGCGTAGTTTAAAAGATTAAAGCGCACATACATTTTGAGCGACTTCATTTTATATTATGTAATGATGAAGATTTTTTCTGTACCTGTATTTTGTTTTTCTTATTAGGTAGATACCGGATTTATTTTGTTATGTCGTATTTAGAATAATTCTGCAAGTACATAACATATACATGTATTTTGCAAAGTTATACTTCAATGTACCTTCTTATTTTTTTGAAAATACATTATTGTTTTCTGCAAAGGTATATTTCAATGAACCGTCCTATTTCCAAGATACATTCTTGGTTTCTGCAAAGGTATATTTCAATGAACCATCCTATTTCCAAGATACATTCTTGGTTTCTGCAAAGGTATATTTCAATGAACCTTCCTATTTCCAAGATACATTCTTGGTTTCTGCAAAGGTATATTTCAATGAACCTTCCTATTTCCAAGATACATTCTTGGTTTCTGCAAAGGTATATTTCAATGAACCTTCCTATTTCCAAGATACATTCTTGGTTTCTGCAAAGGTTTATTTCAATGAACCTTCCTATTTCCAAGATACATTCTTGGTTTCTGCAAAGGTATATTTCAATGAACCTTCCTATTTCCAAGATACATTTTTGGTTTCTGCAAAGGTGTATTTCAATGAACCTTCCTATTTCCAAAATACATTTTTGGTTTCTGCAAAGGTATATTTCAATGAACCTTCCTATTTCCAAAATACATTCTTGGTTTCTGCAAAGGTATATTTCAATGAACCTTCCTATTTCCAAAATACATTTTTGATGTAAGCAAAGGTATATTTTAATAATAATATTCCAAATTATATTTTGGTTGTATGTGGGTTTTACCGGCACATCACTTTCAATTAGAATTAATTGTTTCACAGAATAAATTTTTCCTTTGATTTTCTATTTACGGCGGCGAATGTTTGCGAAAACGAACTAATGTATCTTTTCCCATTGATGTTTAAAGCAAAATTCCGTGAAGAAGCAAATAAGTGTTTTCGTGTTCGTTAAGAACCATACCATTTTCTTAGGTTTTTTGTTGTTGTACAAGCAAAACGTCTTTGTAGATTTATCAATTTTGTGTTGGATCTTTTTCAACAATATTGGTTATTTTGGTTATTTGTTTTTGGGGTGTTATGCCGTGTTGCGCTACCTCCTCTTTAGCCAACGTTTCGGACAGCGTTACAGTGTCCATCATCAGGGCAGATGTGTGATGATGGACACTGTAACGCTGTCCGAAACGTTGGCTAAAGGAGGAGGTAGCGCAACACGGCATAACACCCCATAAACAAATAACCATAATACTTTTGGCCGTGAAAATCTTTAAAAAATATATATATATTTAAACAAAAATATATATACATATTATTGGTTATTATTCGACATTCGCGAGCATTAACCAGTTTTCTCGACTGGAGTCCGAAAATCAACTTGCCCAGGCTGTTTTGTTTCTAACTGGGGGGGAAACGATTTTTAAATTTTCATTTTAAGATCAGAATTGTTTATTTGAACAAAATTCTGTCTAGCCAACAATACCCATATTTATAACAGTTTTTTAACAGAACATTATTTTTAATGTCTATTTCAAAATTTGGTGTGATTTGTTGAGAATTCAGACTGTTCCCATTTTTATTTCTATTTTTCCTCAAAATATTTATATATACTAGCTGACCCGACACACGTTGTTCTGCCATATAAATTATTTCTAGTGAATATTTTGGTTGCTAAATAAAAAATAACGAATGAATTGTAAGTGTGTGGGGATGGGATCTATGACAGAAAGAGGAATGGAACGCTGTAGACGATGACCGCAGATAAAAGCAAAAAAACACCAACTAAAGTAGGAAAATGAAATAAAGAAAATCAATATGAATTTCGAAAAGCAATTGAGTGAACAATATTTTTTGTCAGTCCGTCTTTAGCTAACACAAATAAGCTCGATGGTTTGCCCACGCGAGAGCATGATGCCGAATGAAATATCAAAATGACGCGACGCTTCTCGTGAATGTCTTGCGCATGTGTGGATGAAAGTTCGATGTGGCTGACTTACGGCCATCTGTCATTCAACAACATAAATAAATTCGTTTTGTTTGAAATACGAAAGACGATTAAATTTGTTCTTAAAAAATACTAATATGTGGGGTTAGGAGGGTTAAAATTTGGAGTTACAGGTATTTTTTGATGCCAAATAATTTATTTATTTTTTAAATTGTCAAAAAAATAGATTTTTTTTCTGGATAGGGACACCTTAATCACCTAGCGGAATGAAATATACTTTAAAACCTATTCTCATACCTACCAAATATACATTAAAAAAATTTGAGGAGTGCGACCACAAACACCGTGACACGAGATTTTTATGTATATAAGATTTTTTTTCTGAATTTTGCATCTAATTTTATTTATATTTTAATTTATATATAAGTTTTAATTTATATATTTGTAAAGAATAAAATGAGTTCTTAACACTAACAGCCTTACTAAATAAATAAAAAACTTTTCACTGCCGATAACCTGTGTTATTCCAATAACATAAATAAACCCCGTGTACACTAAAACAAGTTTTATTACCAATAAGCTTTCTTGCGTGGTCACGCTGTTAAAATGCATTGAAGAACTGACAACGTTGTATATGGTTTTAATTTACTATGAAAAAATGTTGTTTTAATTCTTCTCCGCAAGGGGCATTATTGGCGAGCCTGTGCATTAGTCCTCAACAGCTTGGTGTGTTTATGGCGGGATGTCAAAAATTTTGTTAGTACCTAAATGTTGTGATTTTACTAAATAATTTCTATTGTAGTGACGAATTTACTCTTCTATTCACATAATTGATATATTTACCGTGTTATTTGTGTGGTTTACATCAGTTTAATCAAGTTATTGTACAAACGCCGTACTTTCAAAGTTGAACTGTCAGAATATTGTTTTATAGGCTACTTAAAAGATAAAATTCACATTTTAAGATCTTTATTTTAAGAGAATTTCTTAGAAGTGATAATTTTTTATAATATTAATATCTAATACATGTGTTCGTAAACGTATCAAAGAAATTAACGTCTTTAGATGCAAGAAATCGGTTTTAAATGTCGGTATTATTTCTAAGTTATTTTTTGGCAATAAAAAAACTTTGAAATTTTTTATTATTTTTCTATTGTATGCACGAGGAAAAAGTGAGGTGATAATTTCCTTCCAAATTTATTACATAAAAGGACTGTTTTGGTAAGAATTTTTTTCCATTTTTTTCCGAGTTTGAATCTTAAAATATGGCAGTTTTTGAAAACTAAATTTTATTTCAAATACACAAATCTAAAAGGTAATTTTATCTAGTTTTCATAAATGGTATTTGTTTTTACGACACCTTCAAAAATAAGAAATATATAGAACATTCAAAATACTTTGGATAAATTATAAATTTCGTTCAGACATCATTAATAAAACAGAGATAAACTACCCTCTCAGGCTGTGTAAACCATGTGTATTTTTTTCCATGAACAATTTTTTAATTAGTAATGTTTTCACATCCGCGGCCGTTTGTCAATTGAATAAAGTTTTCACGGGGTTTTTTAGTAAGGCTGTTATCTTTATTATTAGTTTCTGTATTTCAAAATTTGAATTTGAATTTTTATTTTTCTTTAAAAGATGATTTTTTTTCCTTATTTTTCACTTAGTTTTATGTATTTCTTAATTTTTATTTAGTACCCATGTTTATTATCTGTTTCTATAGAATAGTATTTTCTAATTCCTATTTAAAATATTAAATGTATGACTACTACAACACGGGCTAGCCTAGTGTCGTAGCCAAAAAACCCAAAAATCTGCAACAAATAAAATTTTATGAAATTAAAAAAAAAAAAAAAAAAAAAAAATGTACTATGTTTAGACGACCCACTACGTGAAAAAATTGGTTCAATTTTTTACCTTCAACCTTCCAACGCTCTAACGCCGAACGACCGGAAACTAAAGAATCACTACACACGCGTGATAAAATACGAAGTACTCTCTTATGACTTCCGTGATTTAGTAATTAATTAAATCAGTTTTGTAAAAGGAATATGTAATTTATCCAACCTGAATTTTAAAATTTCAATACATCTACGTAATAAATTAGATGCGCTCTAGTATATATGCCCGTGGGAATTATGAATTTTCCACAAATGCTACTTTATGGAAAATTTGCTCTTGATTCCCTATTCAGACCACCACTTTTTGATCTCACAAGTGTCAGAAAAAATCAGTCGGTTGGGCGTCATAGAGCCCGAGATTTAGTGCCTCCGTTCACGGACATACTTACAAGCTACTCGATTCTCGTGCGCGTATCATACGCGCCGATCGTAAGTACCCCCCGTACGATTAGCTGGTGCCCATTCACGGCGCAACGCGGTGGCCGTCGGCTTCCAATTTCCAATCAGTATCACGATACCGACAGTGCTGATCGCACGCGACAGTCGCATCATTTTTGTCTGATACTTATTCGTTTGACGTTTGACAGAAATGGCTTCGGAACATGAAAGTAATGTTAGATTTGTTCTGGAAGTGGAAAAAAGGCATGTTTACATAACTATACTTTACCAGAATACGTAAGAAACGATTTAGTGGAGAAGGCATGGATTGATGTTGGAAAAAAAGTCATATGACATCGCATGACAGCGTGTTCACTCCACGGCTGCACGTGAAAACTGACCAAGTTCAGTACATTTCGGATAGCGCCGTGTACGGAGACTAGCATTAAAAAGTGGTATATGAGCAGGGTACTTGTGGTTTCGTCACAATTACGTAGATTGTAAATTTCTCCATGAACGGAGGGCCTTAGTTACTCCGTATATGACGCTACTTACAAGCTACTCGATCCTCGTGAACGTATCATACGCGCCGATCGTAAGTACCCCCCGTACGATTTTGCTGGTGCCCGTACACGGCGCTAACGGCGCTACCGCGCTGTCGGTTTCAAACCAGTTTCACGCAACCGGCTGTGTTGATCGCATGCAACGCGTTGCATCATGTGTGTCCGATACTTTTTCGTTTGACGTTTGATAGAAATGGCGTCGGAACATGAAAGTAATGTTAGATTTGTTCTGGAAGTGGAAAAAAATGCTTGTTTATATAACTATACTTTACCAGAACACGTAAGAAAGGATTTAGTGGAAAAGGCATGGATTGATGTTGGAAAAAAAGTCATGACATCGTTTGACATCGTGTTAATTCCACGACTGCACAAGAGAAATGATCAAGTTCAGTATATTTCGGGTAGCGCCGTGTACGGAAACCAGTATTAAAGAGTGGTATATCTGCAGGGTACTTGTGGTTTCGTCACAATCATGTAGTAAGTATCTCCATGAACGGAGGGCCATAGACTATGAAAGTTCTAAAGACTTTTTTCCCGACATGGATTAATTTACCGATGTATTTAGCCATTTATAAAGTTTATCATACCGATATTGCTTAGTTATACCTAGATACGGCTCTGCAAAGGCAAACCTTGTGCGTTCTTTTTCAGTGGACAGACCGTGTCAACTTTTGGTTGGTTTGTATATAGTATCAATCATTGATTTTGGCAGCCGTGAGTAAAGAATTATGATTATTGAATTTTTATGTCAGGCGGGAGACTTGATTTAACTCGTAAAAAGTATCGCTATGGCAATCAACAATACACATTTCTTTTTATTGAGTTCAAATCAAATCAAATCAAATCAAAAAATATTTATTGTAAAATAAAAATTACAAAAGGTGTAGCTTATGGGTAGACCCCATTTCTTCCAGCTAACCACATTTATTTATTTACAATGTTTATATAATATTATTTGTTTTATTATAGTTACAATGTTTATACAGATAAAATAACAATATTCCAATGGAAAAAAAAAATACAAATATATATACCAATAAAAATAGGCGTTTCATTTACGTGAGGTATTCACTCAACGTGTAGTGACATTTATTAACAAGGAAAGTGTTTAGCGACGATTTGAATTTGTGTGTATCTTGTATTTGTTTAATGTTATGTGGAAGGTTGTTATATACTTTAATGGCCATGTAGTATGGTCCTTTTTGGAATGTTGTTTTGTTTGCTTTTGGTATTAATAGGTTTTCTGTGAGCCTTGTAGCGTATTTATGTGTTGAGTTTTTTAGTGGGAACTTGTCTGTAGATGATCGCACTAACATGCATAACTCCATTATATATATGTCTGTGACTGTTAGAATTTTCAGATTTTTAAACATAGGTCTACATGAATCTAAACGACCGGATTTTGTAATTTTTCTTATGCATCTCTTTTGTATGATGAAGACATCTTTGGCGTTTACCGAGTTTCCCCAAAAAATAATCAATCGAATACCTTTTGTTGTTTTATTTTACAGAGTTGATATTTTGATATCGTGGGCTACCTGGGCTAGTAACTAGTAATCAACATCGAGATATCGTGTAATCGAAAAAATGTTTCATGCTTAATAAAATGTCATAAATCATTACGCTTTATCTAAAAAAATCATCCGATTGCTTTAATATAAATTGAGGGCTATAATAGCAAATTTAAAATTCCGAAAGTATACTTTTAAATAATTACTTTGAAGGTAATATCACGGTGTCCGGAAACTCGTAGTACAAGCGGAATACTAGTGAATCTACATCACATTAGGAGTTGATTTTTTGGTATAATTATTATTTTTTATGGGTTTCTGTGACAAAATTTGTATTGATTGAATAATTTGAGGTTTCGTTTTCGACTAAATCGAGTTGGAATTTTTTGGTGTCTGGGGGGCTTAATATCAAGGTTTAGCCACGTCGTGAAGTGTCTGGCGGCAGATCGTGAAGTGCCTGAGGCGCATCATGATCTGCCTGATTTTACGATCGGCCTGCGACATATACACCAATACCTACATCTAAACCTAAGTTTGTGTTGTTTGGGTCAACTAAAATGGCGCGACCTATAGGTATTATACTAAACTACGAGTAGTAGTAGTTCTGCGAATAGTATACTTCGCTTAATAGAGATTCCTCCGACTTGACAGCCCATGCGCTCTGGTAGAATAAAAACCTCCCCGCTCCCTATATCCTCAGGGTATGTTACCCTAATTGGGAATAACATAGTCCCACTGGCTCCAGACGGGTGCAGTTGGAACTCTTGTGCGGTATTCACATAAAAAAACGAGTGTGCTTTAGACCACACGACTGAAGTAAAACTTCAGTAACTTATATCTCCCTCTCAACTTCCGTTCGCCTCGCCCGACCGTTCGTCTCGCCCGATCACACTTTTCGTAACGCTCTCGTCACGCATTCACCAGCTTACTCCCCAAGTCAAGCGTGCGTAAAGAAGTTTTACTTAAAAAAAAACGGATTGCAATCTTTGGAGCACAGGCGTTGGGTGGGAATGCTGTCTTTATTCTATCGGTTTTTCAATGGAAGAAGCTCCGAAGAATTTTGTTCGGCACCGGTCGGGAAACACACCAAACGCGTGATCAACATTTGTACACATTTGACATTTGTCACATGATAATCGTTCTTGATTTCATCAGCACATATGTGGAACGATTTGGCCCCTATGATTCCCCTCCCCTGTGTCCAGGTTACCTCTTCTTTTCTACAAAAAGACCCTCCACACAGCATCTAATTTAATGTAACAATAAAGTAATTTAAAATAAAACAATAACTTTGTAAACACCACTTTTATTGTTTATACTTTATGCCGACCGGATTATTAAGATTGTTTCCCATTGATAAAGAACATGCCCGTTCCCTTCCCAATTCTCCATCTACACCTTTGCCTTTTTCCTCCTTAACTTGAGGAGCCCAACCCATTTTGTTAAATCATATATCTATAACACACATATGTAACTTAATGATAGTAGAGTATTATACTGCCCCGAAGAAGCTACGGTTGTAGCGAAACCCGGTCGGCATAAAGTATAAAAAATAAAAGTGGTGTTTACAAAGTTATTGTTTTATTTTAAATTAATAATGTCACATCACAAAGTATCCGCTTCATATGAACAAAAAAAATAACAATAAAGTATTTGAAAGTCCGCCATGGGCAGAAACTTACGCAACTTATCATCCTCCTTTTCTGAAAACGATGGCATTATTTTCTGTAACTGAAATATAATATTACGAAAAGGGGATACACCCTAGCGGCCAAAATTCTCAAAGTCGTAAGAAAATAAATTATCTTTGCGGACGGAAGCGTCGACATTGTTTCTGGGAAAATAATTTCGGGAATAATATTTCTAAGGAAGAGGCTATGAATAACGGCGAGCGTGATGTTTGTATTATTCATTGTTGCTGTCCGAGTGAGATTGTACACTGCGCAGACTGTACACGTACAGTACTGCGGTGTCCGGTGCTAGTTATACAATCTTCCAGATTACAGATTTATTAAGAATTCCCGCTTGTCTAATTTTAAATAACGGGAATATGGTAAACATTTAAATGCAAAGAAAAAGCTTGGTGTTCTATCTTTCTAAAACTGTTTGTATCTTAATATGTCCTAACATAGGTAATAGAAAAGAAGATATAAGGAGTTTTATGATGAACGTGAGATTTGGTGGCAGATATGGCACAACGTGACGCAACAACAATTATTGATCTTCCATGGCGAGTGCAAGTGGTTAAGAGGAACATATGCGCGGCTCATTTCTGCCCGTTTCATACAAATCTTTGATTTGGATTTGAGATCAAAATACCCAACCAAACTGAAAAATTATTTTTGTTATCAAAAGGTACATCAAATATCTAGTCAGGACGTGAGCTACTTTATTTATTTTTGTTTTAAATTATAAGATACAGGCCATTAAAGATTTTAGTGTTTCATGATTTTGGAGGCAAGTTAGGCAATTATTTGTGAGTAAAAGAAAAACATGAAAAAAATAATTTTACTATATTTATTTTAAAAATAAAATGAAAAATTGAATAAAAAATAAAAAAAATTCTAAAAATGCATTTTTGGGGTAGTAATTTTAATATATAAACAACTATTTTTTTATTCCGCCGTAAATAGGTCATTTGTATTTTTAATTTACATCCATCAAAATGATTTTTTTTATGAATTTTTATTTTTTATTTTATATTTCATCATATTTATATGATAAATATAGTAAAATAATTTTTTTATTGTTTTTCATTCACTCACAAATAATTCCCCAAATCGCTTCTAAATCCAGAAATATTAAAACTTTTAATGACCTATATCTTATAATTTAAAGCAAAAATAAATAAAGTAGCTCACATCCTGACTAGATATTTGATATACCTTTTGATTACAAAAATAATTTTTCAGTTTAGTTGGGTATGTTTATCTCAAATCCAAATATAAGATTTGTATGAAACGGGCAGAAATGGGCCGCGTATGCGTTCTCCTTAAAGGCGATTGGTTTATGGTAAACATTTAAATGCAAAGAGAAAGCTTGGTGCTCTATAAGTGTAGGTATGTTCACAGAATTATAAATTGACGTAAAATTACTGCCTCAACACAGGCTAGCCTAGTGAGGCAGGTTACGAGAAACCTACGTTTATAATTATAAATCTCTATTCTTTAAGTACCTACTGTTTATATGTATATTGTTTTCCATTATTAACTTTTGTACTTATGCAACCTTTAAACTATTGTATACTTTTTTTTGTAATTATAAATCTTAAAATTTTTGTTCAATAAAGATATATATTATTATTATTATTATCTTTCTAGAACTGTTTGTATCATAATATGTGTGACCATAATAAAAAAGAAGATAAAACGAGTTTTATGGGGACCTGAGAACTTGTCATTTCGTGGCAGATATGGCACAACGTGACACAACAGCAATTATTGATTTTTCACTGCGAATGCTATTGGTATATGGTACACATTTAAATGCAAAGAGAAAGCTTGGTATTCTATCTTTCTAAAACTGTTTGTATCATAATATATCTGACGTATATATATGAGAACGTGAGAACTTGTCATTTGGTGGCAGATATGTACAACGTGACTCAAAAGCAATTATTGATCTTTCATGGCGAATGCTTTGTTAACATTTAAATGCAAAGAGAAAGCTTGGTGCTCTATCTTCCTAAAACTGTTTGTAAATATATATTATTATTATTATAATCATATGTCGGACCATAATATAAAAGAAGATATAACGAGTTTCATGGGAACCTGAGAACTTGTAATTTCGTGGCAGATATGGCACAACGTGACTCAACAGGAATTATTGATTTTTTATGGCGAATGCGGGTGGTTAAAGGCGATTGGTGTATGGTAAACATTAAATGCAAATGAAAAGCTTGGTGTTCTCTCTTTATAAAGCTGTTTACGCCATAATATATCTGACCATAGTAGGAAAGAAGATAAAACGAGTTTTATGGGGATGGGAACCTGAGAACTTGTCATTTGGTGGCAGATATGGTGCAACGTGACTCAACAGAAATTATTGATGTTTCGTGGTGAATACAAGTGGTTAAAGGCGACTGGCGGCTTAACGACCAAATCTATCGGTTCAAAGATTTAAGCTATAAATCGCCAACAAGTTAATGTAACACGCAGCTATGACACACAAACAACAATATTTTTCTATTGATTTCTGAGTTTTATTTTCTTATTTACATCCTCTAATTACCTTGCAAGGAGCATATTAATATTTCACCTTATTTGGTTTATTATGTGTTTTGGTCAAGTCTTGTTGCGTTACCCGATATCTATACATAGGTGCGTTGGAGTTTTAGTAAAAATTAAAATAATTGCTTTCCTCCTGAAATCATAATAATGCAATTTTTGCAAAATGATTCTGGTAAAGATGTGTTTGAACTACGACTTATAAACTGAATTTAAAAATTCTTACAAACGTTTATTTACATCCCCACGGGAGTCCCCAAAAATATATTCCCTCAGGACCTCTTTCATCTTTGGGGGTTCAGTTTGGAGAATCTTTTTGAGGTAAGAATGAATTGAATATCGGTCTTCAACGGACTCATGTCGCAGGAAGGAGAAAACACAGAGGCCGTAATATCTTTCCACAACCGAGCTGTACTAATAAAAAACGAGTTGTAGAAAAGATCTGTCCTTTCGGTCGCGCGTTTGGCGTGTTTCCCAACTTTGCACCGGTTGAAGAGAAGAGTTATCGTATTTTTTTTACGAAATACAAAATTATATCATTTGTGCTAGTAATCAACAAAACTTATGCGATTAAAGAAAATGGTTGGCACAGTTGAAATACTAGTCTTTAAACTTGGAGCTATAACCTTTACAGAATACACAACGTTAGTTTCAGCATAATATTTCGATGTTAATTTCCTTAAAAGTGACCTTTTTCCAATTTACGCTATTTTTCATAGCGATAAGTTATTCGTAAAAGATTGAATAATATTATGTAATTTTCACCTGTTTCTATGAATGAATTTTGAATTTTTGCCCTTAATGCTAAAGGGGTATTATGAATAAATTATGCAAAAATAAATTAAAACGCTTTTTTCTAAAAATGTTTTTCGGTTAAAAGCGATCAATGGCCATAAAAATTATTTAATCAGTTGAAATTAAGTTTATTTTCTCAAAGCGTAGATTTTTTACACAAATTCAATTACGTAAAATGCTTTGTATGGTAAAAAATATCAAAAAACAAGTTACTTACTTATATATCAAATTTTTAAAAATTGAAAAAAAATTCGTTACTCTTAAGTCATGAATCGTTTGAATGAATCGATGATGCGTGTTTAAGGGCCTTTAACCAGCCAGCGGCCGAGAATACAAATTTTGTCGAAAGATGTTCTTACGATCGTACAGGGCGGTTCCAATGAGAAAGATTAATTATTCTTGATCCGTACCAGCTTTTTAAGATTATAACTCAACATCAATATTATTTCATTCAAAATTTGCTTTAATTTATACCTACATCCAAAAATGATGTAAGGCGTGATGATAAAACTATTAAAATTATGTACTTTTTGTAATAAGTATTTATAATTTTTCAATGATGTCTAAGTAAAATAAGAATGTAAAAAAATCTTAAATATATTAATTTGTAAGACCGTAAATAAACTGAAGTATTTTCGTCACAAAACACGTGCGTGGATTTTTTTTTATTAATTTATTTAAACTAAAATTAAAATTCTGAAACATAGCTTTCCCAGATAATTTATTGATTTATTTTACTGCATGATTATATGACTTGAAATGTGTGTTGTATAATACAAAATCTTGTTTTAAAATTTAATAAATCTGCCAACGACCTATGGTATAACCTTATTATACTAAAAATTAGTTTATCAAATATAAGTGGATAAACAGGTCTTCAAAACACGCGCGATTTTTCGAGCACGATGGCGTAGCCGAGTGCTCGAAATAAAGCAAGTGTTTTAAAGACCAGTTATCCACGAATACTTTACGCTATTTTTTTTTATTGGTACACTTTGAAAACATAAATATTGATATTATTATTAAAAATTTGAAAATAAGAACTATTAATGAATTCGTGATGTGACATCACAATATCTTGTTGTCATGGAAATGAAAAACACAAACATTAATTTGCGATCTGTCACATAAGATTAATAGTTGACATCTCAGTTTTTACTAGTTATTGTGTGTTGTAAAATGAGTTCTAACATTGCTAATTTAAATACCAAAGCAGAATCGCGGTTAATACCTGAAAAATCCAAAGACGTTTATAAAAAAGAATAAGAAAGGTTCATAACATGGATGGAGGAGCAAAACGTAGTAGATGTAGATGAACGAGTTGCGCTTGCTTACCTTCAGAAAATTTCGGAACAGTACAAAGCATTGACTATGTGGGCCATACATTCGAAATTGCAATGTCTGTTGAGGATAAATAAAGGGGTTGATTTAAAATCATTTGTGAAAGTGCATGCATTCATGAAGGCAATTAGCAAGGATGACGTTGCTAAGAAGGCGTATGTATTCAAAGTGTTTGTTTTATTTGACGTTTAAAATATTCCTGTCAGATTTATAGTTAAAAGTTGACATTTAGACTTCACATTTTGTTAATTTGTTGATGTTGCCATGGTAACTTTAAAAAACGCGCGTTCCATAAAGTGCGATTTAAACACGCTAGAGCGTACTTTAAATGAGTAAAAAAGGGCACCAATAAAAAAAAAAAATATTTTTTCTCAAAATTTAAAACATTCTTTTACTAGATAGAAGAACAATCTTTCCAAATCAATTTATAATTTTTTGTGGAAAAGAACTAATACATTTGATTTAAAAATGACATATTTCCGGTTTTCTCTGTTAATTCCCTCGTAATGATTAAAAAAATCGAAATACACAAAACGACTAGGATTAATTTTAAAATCATAAATTTCGGTTAATTTCACGGCGTATTATCGCGAGGGTAATCTGGTGATTTACGTATGAACTTTCTCGCCCCATGAATATAAAATTTATTTTGAAAGTTGGCATCGCGTGCCGCGCGTTATCTGCTGAATCCATTAAACTTAAAATCTCAACTAATAAATCTTTGACTAGGAAATTTATTTGGTTCAACATACTTTCTGCTTTATAATCTTGGGCACTAGTACCACGTCTCGGCCGCCGGTTATATGAATCGCGTGTCAGAAGCAATCTTCCCTCGACCGACCCACCCCCGCCCCCCACCCTCTGGGCCAGGGGTGGATAAACATCGTCAGTGTACATTTTTACATGTGTTTGATGTTTCTCAAGAAAGGAGTTTTTTCGCTGTTTATGGTACAAAATAAATTTGTGACTAGACATGGGATCATTCATAATATCTGTACCATAGAAGCAAGTCCAAAATTTGAAGAAATGAGTTTTTGACGCAGACTTGAAGTAAATTATCTGATTTATCAGTGGCACAAAGATACACAGGTCCTATTATGAAGAAAAAAAGGATTTTCAAAAATGTGTACGGATGCAACCTTTGATGCAACAACTATCTTAGAAGCAAAAAGATGTACATGGACTTGCATCTTTGTGATTTAGTTGCATTTTGAGTATTATGATTCAAATCAGGATGCAAATGGATTTGACTTCCTCCCGTCGCCAGCTACTGCGCTTTCTATGGAAGTAAATTTTTTTAAACATTGATCCTTTCATAATACACCACATGTATTTATGTACATACATATCAGCTACCTTACTTATTTTTGTTTATTTTCCAGGCAACTTTTAGCAGTTATTGGAAACATTTCTACCAATTTTATAATTTTTTTTATATAATTGTACTTAAATATTGTTACCTACACTTACTAGACTTCATTTCAATATAACTATCTTCCATTGGTCACCATGATACAGGCAGCTGCCAAGTATGGTGACCTAATGTATCTTCTCAAGTAAATGTATTAATCATGTAACATGTACTTATAAATAAATAAATAAAATATTTCACTTCATTTTGAAGCAGAAGGACTCAAGTCCGTGTTTTTGTTTGACTCAAGTCAGCGTTTTTTTAAACAATATTTTTAAAAGCTTTAAATATAAAATATTTAGTTTTATTTGCTCGTGTTTAAAACAAAACTAATTGATTTAATAATTATTTCTTTTGTTATCCTAAGAAGTTATGAAACCATAGTTACAAAAAAATTGTGTTTTGACTCTCCTGAACTTTACCTTTTTGGACTTGCATCCGTATTCTTCTCGGGTACAGATATAATATAATAATTGGATAATTTGTAAGGCCTCGCTTTTGTGGAAAATCACTTCAATATTTTACAGTTTCCTCAGCATAAGACAAAAATTTCCAATTTAAACAGTGCCTATTTTGAATAATAATATGACTGTATTATGCATTAATAATGAAAGGGAGGTTCAAAATATGCACGTCCAAAAAGGTTGAAATATGATTTTCGCAAAATAATATGTATTACAATATAATATACAGGATGTTAAGGGACGTAATGTAACGTAGTGCTTTAACCAGTGATTCCTGACATTATTTGGAGTAAAAAATGTGAACGAAATTTTGGTCTCCGGTGACTTTTTGATGAAATTTTTTTTTAAATTTTTTTCTTCAAAACCAAACAAAAAAAACTTCCACACGTCGTCAAAGGTCACTTAGCGGAGTATTTTTTTGTCGTTTAATCGTGATTTTTTTTTAATAATTTTAAATATATATATTTTTTTTATAGTTATACCTCACAAGAGTAGCAGCTGCTCCCGTGTGGAGCCAGTAAGACTACGGCATCCCCAAGTGGGGTATGAAGGTAGTGGGGAGTGAGAGGAGAAGGGGAAGAGGAAGGTGGGGGAATACCTGGCTATTCAGATCTGGTCACCAAACACGGCTAACGCCATTTCAAGCAACGTTTCATTTCTGAATGGTGGTATTGCACCAGGGCGATACTGAGAGTATCTTCCACTCTGGAATGAGCCGCAAATATAGGTACTATACATTATTTTAAATGAATTAATTGTGAAATAACACAAATTATTCAAATAAAATTTATTTGCCCACGCCGGGATTCGATCCCGCTACCTTCGGATTGCGAGTCAAAAGCCTTCTAGACCACGCCGGCCGTCAAATGCGCTCAAACAAAATACACTTCATTCCCCCCTTCAATGGGAAGACTCAATTGTCAATCGCTTCAACTGCCGCGGTAAACGATCAAATAGAAATTGTCAAAGGCGTAGATTAACGTAACTGGAGGCCCATCTTTCGGGTTCACAAACCAGCACGTTTGTCATTTTATCTTCACTAGAAATTAATCAACTAAGCGGTCACGATCTATAATTGCTGAAATATCTCTGTAAATATACTAAACAAATAGTTCGTATTCAAGGTATTCCTCCACGACACATTTATGCATTGGATTAAACAATTACAACATATAAATATTTACTGAGTGTACGGCACCGGAGCGCAAGGAAGTTTTTAGCATGCTAGTGACGTAGCTAAACCTGTCGTATGGACTTTGTGAAAGATATAGACTAAACCCCCTGATGACAGTTGATACTAGAGATGAAACGGATATCCGGTAACTATCCGGTATCCAGCCTATCCGGCCTAAATTTACCATCCGGCCGGATACCGGATTTACAAAAACTACGACAATTTCCTATAATAAAATTCAATACATTAATCTTTGTGAGGTAAATATCAATAAAGTGGCTTATAATTATGACGGCTTTTATTTAAAGTCGAAAAAGTTACAAAAAAGCCATAAGGCCTTCCAAAAAACTAAAAATTTTCTTCTGATATATTCACTCTAATGATAAATGCATAAATAGTAAATATCTAAACTAAAAACTTTTAGTAAAAACTTACAAAAACCTCGCAGAGTAGCGACAACTTAAATTAACATGATTATCTAATCACAATCACCATTATAGTTAACTAAAAATCGTTAAAAACACAGAGATTATTGAAATAATTAAATACTGACATTGAAGCACCATAATATACCTCTTGTTCTTCTTCTTATCAAATAGAATATTTTGAATTAATATCCGGCCGCCGGATATCTGGCCATCCGGCCTCGCAGCTCGCCGGATATCCGGTATCCGGCTAAACAACTATCCGTTTCATCCCTAGTTGATACACATCATCTTGAACCCCCTAGTGTGCCAAGAAATCCGGCTTATACCTAAATACCGGCTAGAATAAAGAATATAACACTGGAAGATTTAGCTCGCGGTCTGTCTCTCTTACACTTAACGCAAATTGTATATCGCCATCCCATTTAAATTTCGTAATAATGATGAAACACAGTTTTGTGTGGAATAATTGAACCATGAACACTCCCCCAAGGCACTTCTTGTGTTATTCTTTATTCTATGCAACCATGGTTGCCACTGACCTGACCACATTTTCATTAGTTTCAGTAATGGACCACCTTCCATAGTTCCACTTTGTGTAGTTCGCATGTGGTACCTTTGCCACCCCTGATCTGTGGTTGGTTTCCTGGCGTAGATTTGTTAGGGGTCGGTCGGTCGGTCTGAAAGAAGCCAAGGGGCCCCACAATCGATCCCTACGGACACCCTTAGAAACGCTTTTGGTTGTGTTGTCGGATAAATTTTCTTAAAAACAAACTTCAGCCGTAAAAAACTTTACCTAAGTACAGAAGATTTTAGAAAATCTGATCTAGGAAAAATATTTTACATCGGGAATTATCCAATTTTCATAAAGTAGGTACCTACTAGCGCAGACCTGTGAAAATCACGGGAATATTTACAATTAAACTTGACACATTACAACACCTGGTTAGGCAGCACAATACTTTGTTTTTTTGATCTCGAGAATAAATTAAAAATATTTATATCACAAAGTGGTTGTTTGGTAGTCTCTATATGCTTTCAGGGATACTAAAATGTACTTTTCCGGTTTGAACCGCGAATAAACCACCACAGACCACAGATGTCGTTGAAGTGTCCCTTTGAATACGAATGTGAATTATTCAAATGTTATTGTGGCATGAAAAAACGGAACTGCCAAGTGATTGTAATTTTGAATCATTGTGGATTTTACTCTCTCCGAATCAACTTAATAACCTAATCGGTGTCTATCACAAGATATTAAATTGTGCTATGATTCTTACTTGGACTGGAAAACATTTAAAGGGCCGCCTATGCAGCAGACTTCACTCAATAAGATTGGTCTCTTCGATGTACATTTAGATCTGCTGATTGCCATTTTGTTGATATATTTTACATCCGAGTACAATAAATTTATTAGTCAATTTATTAGAGTATTTATGCCCAGCGAGTTTGGGGTTATTTATACACCCCAGCCTCACATATTATGATTCAACACCTTTTTAACTTTTATAACACACGCGTGGTTCCATCGAATTAAAATTTCATCGTTGGTAAACTATTGAAGTGTTAAAGAACAAAAAGAATGATTCGAAGGACGATATCACTTCTTATTTTAAAGGTTATAGTTGCACTCAAACTACTAACACGGATAGGTGTGCTTATAATTTTGTAACACCTTTGTAGGTACAGGAAAGGAGGTATAATCCATAATCCCTAACATCAACTTCTGCCGCTGATAAATAATAACAACAAATTAAGGATAGTTGACAGATTGGGACACACCGTGTATGGAAAACCAATCTAACCGAATCGATGTATGCACGCTGAACTGCATCACCATCTTGCGCAGAAAAGAGGAACAATCAATACGTTGGTGACTCGAGCGACCAGCATATCCAAAGAACCTAAAATCGGGTCGGAACTAGAGATAACATTAACAGAATATTATTTTAAAAGCAAAGAATCGAAAGTCGGATTTGAACTAGCGATAATATTATTTTTTTAGACCCGAGGACATTAAATAAATTAGATAATAGTACAAAAATCTTCAATCTTGGTTAGATCATGATAATTGACAAGTTTTTTTTTTATTTAGTAACTATATAATATTTTTTACATTTTTATATGAAACATGTTAGTTAGATGTATATATAAAATATATTCGTAGTCCTCCTCACTAGGAGATCCTGTGCTGAGGGGGACTATGCTTTGGATAAGTTTTTCAGCGACTTCTATGGTTTAACTTCATTGATTGGATAAGGTTTTCCAGAAACTTCTATGATGTTTTAAGTATACTAGTAAGTTCATTTTCCGATAGATTCTTAAGCCAACATTTAATGTCCTTAATGTAGCTATTTTTTATTTTTATTTGTTTGATACTAAGTGGGAGGTTATATAACTTTACTGCTAAAAATGCAGAACTTCTTTGACCAAATGAAGAGTTACACTTTGGTATATTAAGTATGTCTGTTTGTTTGGCTCTGGTTTTATGAGCGTGTGAGGTGTCTGCCTCTGAATCATTTTTGTGGTGTTTTTGGCATAGATTTTCTGTATGCTTGGAACATCAAACTGTTTAAAAATTTCTGCTGTTGACGTCCTTATGGGGACCTTTAGAATGGTCTTTATAATGCAATTCTGAGTTATCTTAAGTTGTTTTAAGTGATTAGATGCTGCTGAGCCCCATCCTATTACTCCATATTCCAATCGAGAGTGGCATAAAGCATAATATACTCTCTTTAGATCCCTCATCGACAAGATGTTTCTTAATTTTTTGAAGAAGTAGATGAGTTTTGTTAGCTTTTTTGAGGTAAGATAAGAGATAAAAAGGTAAAATAAGAGATTCACCAAATTATTTTTTGATAGATTTGTCAAACATAAACAAAATAAATTCACGTTTTATCCGAATAATCTCACCATTTAGTTGGGTTGAGGGTGGTTTTGAAGCAGAGGGGATGAATCGCAACAGAATTTTGTGTTTTCATTCACATTCATACATAGTTTCATACCTACATACATTTCTATATACTGACTCTTGACATTCCTCAGAATAGGTTAGGCGCTGTGTTGCGGAGTGCGAAATATTTTACAATTCGCAACATTAAAAAAATCAGACCTTCGAATTTTAACATAGAGGCAAAACAATTATTATAGTGCCTATATAGCCAATGAATTAACCTGTATTTTACCGTTTATCTCGTATTTGTAGGATCTATAAAAAAAATGTTTAAAAAAATCGTAAAGTTTATAACCGCGCGAATCCTGCGTGTTTGTTACTTTAAAACTGCCGTGATAGGTACATATTCGAGTCAACATAGAATATTTACGATTTTTGTAGGTTGTCTGTGGTATACTTTATAATGAAAGGTGCATATCTATGGAAAAACGACTTAATTTTAAACGTAAACGGCTGATCAGAAAATCTGCGTGAAAAAATATTTTTAAAATTTATTTTTAACATCGTTCTAAAATATTCTACGAAGTTCTCATATGCAAAATCTACGGTCATAATAGATAAAGCCTTTCAATAGCTTCGTTTTAAGTCCAAAATAACAAACTTGGGCTTTAAAAATTTTTTTTTTGTAAATTTGCCTAATCCAGAGATAATGAGCTTTTTTATCCGAAAAGCAATCGGATACATTTAAAATGGCGTCAATATATGGCGAAATTCGCTCCAGCGGATTAAGTTTTTCTTATTTAATAAATCAAAACCAAATTTCTTCTGTAATCGTATGAACTGTAATACGTACTCAATACGTAGGTATTTATGTAACAACTTACAAATCTTGATAACAAACGATAAAAATTAACGTAAGATTTTTTTTTTCAAACAAAAGAATAATGTCCAAAGAAATGTCACCATCTCAATGACAATTTCTTTTACAAACTTGCTTCAAACCGGTAGGAACCTTAATATTGATTATTCCTATTTGGCAGCTCTTAGTAAAACTCTGGCAGGGTAAAAAGTTAGTATCCAAGAAGACCTTGAACCGGAAGCCGAACGTAACGAACAATTTTAAACACACAGATAAAATACCAAATAGTCGAATTAAATCAAGACTTAGTTACGCTGAGTCTATAATAATATTATGGTTCGCTATTGGACTGATAAGGGGTAAAATTTCAATCAGGTTAAAATTAAAAAAATTGAATTAATGAACAGGAATAACAAAGCATTTTGATTATAAATTGGATAAAAGAAATTTGTTCAAAACACTAAATTATTTTATGAAAATTAGTAGGCATTTTATTACATTATGTAAGAATTGGTTGAAAGCGTTTTTCCGCCCACATCGCGTGAGAGCCCAAAGGAATTATTATTTTTCAAATTACGGGAGTTATTTTAGTATAATAGTGGAGTAATTGAGGGAGCAATCGCTTCTTGGAACTAAATGAACTGATTTATCCACTGGTAGTAATTATTTTGTTTTTGTTGTCAGACCTTTTTAGATTACTTGGTGGGAGTTTAAAATATTTGAAAGCCGCAGAACCACTGATATAAAGTAATAAAAAAATGTATGGTCAATGAGAGATAAAAAAATTACACCATGTTTTATTATGTATGCGATGACATTTAAATTTTTAACGTTTAAAATTACATCATACGACTCATTTACAGAGCAGACTTATAAATAATAATGACCTATTTTGAGTACTTATATTAATATCTTGTAATTTATTACTCTGCGCTAGAACCCAACAGCTCCTGAGCTTGTAAGTATATAGTGTTAGAATGAAGAGTGAGGTGCGTACTAATCGCAAATACATTCAAATCTAAATTGCACATCGCAGTGTTGAAAAGTATACTCAGTTATTATACAACAATCGTATATATTCCTGAGGAACAAACGTCTAAAATTATCCCTTTATACTTTATACTTCGGCACTGATTTTTCTATGTAATAAAAAGTTACACATTTTAGATATTAATTTCTAAATAAACTTTATTCCCCAAGGATTAATTTGTTACACCCAAAGTGCTTGGGTACATAATTGTACGACGTAAAATTCTAACCTAAGAGCTTATTTTATATTTAATACAAAATGTATAGGTTCTAGGTTGGATCTAAAAATTTATATAATATAGAAAGTGAAATTCAGCCTAATTAATCACGTTTTGAAAGTATACAATGTTAGAACGCAGTGTATACTTTCAAAGAATTTATTTCTTAATGCTTCTGAAATCTTACAGCGTTAGTACATTATAAGTTCGTTATGAGCATTTATAAATTCAAAATACGCACTAATTGAGGATAGGAAGCATATGTGATTAGTACGCTCAAATAGTGTGCATATCTTCTAAATTATTTATTTATTTATGCTTCAGAAACCGTACAGGGCTAGGGTAATGCGCGTTTTCGTCCCGCTACAAAACATCCCCGACAAAATATGTTAAAAAATAGTAAAATGGGACAAAAATTATACAGATAACTTAATTTATTTATTTATTTACGCATTTTTTCGGGGCTTTTACATATGAAATTTATAAATTACGCTGTGTAATTACACAATAAAATATAATGACTATATATATTTCTTTTACAAAGAAGTATACAGTATTTATTTTACACAACTGAACTACCTCAGTAACAGTATTTTGTATTTGTTTAAATATAAATTGAAGATGTCCACTGACTTGGTATAATTATTTACCTCCATTAGTATATAAAGACTGTTATTTCCGAAGCCACTGTTCCAACTAAAATAGATATTAACCCAGATGCCTTCTTAACGTTTTTTCGGGAAAAAATTGAAGCCATTCGTGCCTCCACATCTCACGCCCCTCCACCAATATTTACTATAAATTCTAAAGGAAATTTGTCTTCCTTCAAACTCACAACGCTGGAAGAAGTAAAAAAATTAATTTCAAGTTCGCCAAATAAGCAGTGCAGTCTTGACCCTATACCAACATGGTTACTAAAAAAATGTGTCATTGTCTTAGCCCCGTTCCTAGTTCATCTTTTTAATAAATCTCTGAGCACAGGTGACTTCCCTGAACCTCTAAAGTCTGCCGTCGTTACGCCGATACTAAAAAAATCACAACTTGACCCCGATAACTTAGGTAATTATCGACCTGTTTCAAATTTACCTTTCCTATCAAAAATCCTGGAGAAAATTGCTGCTGCACAAATAACCAGTCATTTGAATTCAAATAGATTATTCACTAATCGTCAATCCGCATATAGAAGGTTTCACTCAACAGAAACCGGAATCCTTCGTATGCTGTCAGATATAACTTTGGCCATAGAGTCAGGTAAGTTAGCACTTATCTCACTCTTAGACATGAGTGCAGCGTTTGACACGATTGATCATGACTTTCTCATTAAGAGATTGGAGAGAACATTTGGTTTGAGTTCCGATATTAAAAATTGGCTGGTGTCATATATATCCAATCGCTTACAAGCCGTTAAGGTTGGAAATAAGCTCTCTAACTTCGCAACACTTTCTTCAGGGGTACCCCAAGGATCCGTTTTAGGCCCACTTCTTTTCATCCTTTTTACAAATGATGTCGCCAAAATAATCGAGTCATTTGGTCTCCTGTCCCACTGCTACGCTGACGATCAGCAAGTTTATTTTTACTGCTCTCCAAACGAAATCAACAGTCTCAAAATCCGCATAGCTGAATGCCTAGAAGCAATAACTCGTTGGATGTCTTCAAACAAGCTGAAGCTGAATCCATCTAAGACTGAGTTTCTATCGGCGGCCACAAACAAACGCCAACATTTCATAGACAATACACCTATTTCCATTTCCGGCAACGATATTATTCCAAAGACAACAGTCAAACTTCTTGGCGTTAATTTAGATTCAGACTTTTCGTTAAAAAGTCAAATAAATAGGACAGTAAGCACCGGTTTTTTTCACCTAAGACAACTCAAGTCAGTTCGAAGAAACCTTCCTACAGAGGCGACAAAACTATTAATTAACTCTTACGTAGTCTCGCGGCTCGATTACTGTAACGGCATCTACGCTAGTCTTCCCAAATATCAAATTGACAAACTTCAATCCGTGTTTAATGCAGCGGCAAGGCTCATAACTGGGGTTTCTAAATATTCACATATTTCAGAACACCTTCGTAACCTTCACTGGCTCAAGTGCCCTGAGAGAATCCAGTACAAATTGTGCTGGATGGTTTTTAAATCAATTTACGAAATGGCCCCACCTTACATCTCCGAATTATGCGTCCCGGAAAATACCGGTCCGAGACAATTAACCCTTAGATCAGCAACTTCATCTGCTAAAGGCAGACTAATAGAACCTAAACGAAAGCCAAATACTATGTTTGGAGATCGTGCTTTCGGAGTATCTGGGCCTAAGGCTTGGAATAGACTCCCTCCGGAATTAAGATGCATAACAAGCCCAACAGAGTTTAGGTCCAAACTAAAAACCTTCCTCTTTGGGCTCTCATACCCGTAATTTAAATATACCTATTTGAGAGTATCATACTTGTATTGTCTATGATATGTCTTAATCACACTTTCCTTACTGAATTAAAATTACTCGATTCCTTACACATCAATCTGTCTCTTGACGAATCACATTTAGAAAGATCAAATCCTTATAGGTACTACTGCACCACCCACCTTTACATGTTGCTTTTACTTTCCAAAATACACTCGTCAAAGAATACATTACATATTAATATTAAAATATTTTTCAGGATTAAATAACATGTGTTCACAATAATGTCCTCTGCGTGCGAACTCTATCTAAATTTCTTTAAATGGACAATATACAGTGTTAATTTCAAGCGACCTCCCAGGTAAGTATGGTCCTGTTTTCATTAAATTTTAGGCAGCATCGCGTTCATTGGTCAAAATATTGTACACATATTTTCGTATCGGTGATCAATGAACCGATGTATGCAATTTTTAGCCATAAGTTGTTTATAATTGTTTGCCTAGCTTGTAGTTTTTAGATTTTAGAAATGGATTATAAGTTTGTACAGCGCCCTTGAGGTGATTTTTCACAAAAACGGCGCTATATAAATCATCCAAATATTATTATTTATTATTATTATTCTGGGCAAAGAGGAATACATTATGATAGTTCCAGAATATCTGCACTGAAATAAATCCTGACTTCTAGTACTACGTAGTGGAATCCGAAAGTTTTTCAATTCAAGCAATACAATAATTTATTGTCTTTACAGGATGTCTATATTATTTTTGTCCCATTTTTTTTTGTTAGGTTAGGTTAGCTTTTAGTAGATATATTTTGTTGGGGTATGTTTTGTCCGTAGGATATTTTGTCGCGGAACCCAGGCCTAGTGCACTTCCGGGTGCGTTTTAGCTTTGTATACTTTCAAAATACGTTCCGGAGCCACTGCAACTATGAAATCTTCAATTGGTGTACGCTGTGAAGGTTGAATCTAGTGGGAAGGAAAGGATGTGGAGAAGAGGAAGGTTGGGAAGTGTTGAATTTACCGGCCTCTGTGTTTCCTCCCACCTACAAGACCCACGTTCATTCCCTCCTCTCCTCAAAAAGACCCTCCACACAGCATCTTTAAATGCGTCCTGAGGGTTTTTTTTCCTGTGTGTAGAAAAAAAAAGAAAATCGTCCAAATCTAGTGTGAATGACCGAGAGTGAACTCACGACAAAAGTCTCATTATAGAACATTTCAGCGTCTGAAAAATGTTTTTTATGCGATATTGTGGCTAGGCAACTACGAGAAAATGGAAAGAAAGGGGCTTAGGTATTTTTTGCAAGGTTCACCTAGCGCTTTCTACGTCATGACCGAGGCCGCTAATTACTTAGGGTATTTTGCCTCCATTATGTAAGGAATTCGCAATCATCAACATTCCGCCGTAATTTCAATTTGTATGGCCCTCTATTCACTCTTCAGACCAATTCATGGAGAAAATCTTTACAAAACAATCTCTTTTTGTACGAAACGCAAAAACTGGGCGAAGTTCGAGCAAAGTGACTTTGCCTTTAAAACTCTTAACTTTTAATTTCTCGAGAAATCCGGCGAATAAATAATCGAAAAATGAAAAATTCGGTGGTTAATTCTGAAAGCGAAAATCTCAATTTGCGATGAATGGGTTATGGTTTAAAACTCGGAAGGGTCAAGCACTAAAAAGGTTCTGTTTTTTAAAGCATTCATGGTTTTTTAAAACCATTTTTTTACATTAGCTCCACACAGGAGGCTTGAGGAAAAAATTCTCTCAGGACCTATGTCATTTTTGCTGTGTGGGGGGTCTTTTTAGGGAAAGGAAGTTTATTTATTTATTTGTAAGAAACAAACAGCTTTCACATAATTACAGTGATAATATACAATATAAAGTGAACTGAAGTCAAGCTACGGAAGTTTCTTATGCTAAAGTTAATTGGCAAAGAAGTTTTATCATCTTAAAATTAATTTAGGGTTATAGGAAGGGTAGAGGAAGAGGAATATTGGAAAAGGATAGGAGATGCTCCTGATACATTCCATACTCTCATATTAATGATCGATCGTACGCGTTACTTCATATCGGTATTTCTTTAAGTTATTACTAAAAATGTCAATTCTGTGAAATTTTGTATTATATTGTGCACATACACGAGGAATTGGGGAATTTATTCTAATATTTGTTCTACACGAGGGCAAATAAAATAAATCGGTTAGTCGGGTTGATCTTGACGGAATATGAAAATTTATTAAATTGGTGAGCCCTGGTGAATCCAGGCTATTATTTAGAATTTTAAACAATAGGATTTGATCGAAAATTAGACGTCGCATTTGGAAGGAGTTGAAATTGTGAAATTTAATGGATTCGGTATAATTTGAGAAGTGTAAGTTAAGTTTATAATTTATGTGTTAAAAAAATTTTGTTTGAATTCTTTCTATTCTTTCAAAATGGGCTGGGTAAAAAGGAGTCCAGATCGGTGTACAGTGTTCCAAGTGGGGGCGAATATATGAAGTGTAAAGGGAATATAGAGTGTTTATGTTTCGGAAGGGTTTTGCTACACGAATTATAAATCCCAGCATTTTATTGGCTTTATTAATGACTTCATCAGTGTGTTGGATAAAGTTTAATTTAACATCCAGTGTTACTCCAAGGTCCCTGACGTAGTCTACTTCGTTGATATGTGTGCCGTTCAATGTATATACAAAGGAAATTTTATTTTTATTACGTGTAAACGTCAATTTATTGCATTTTGAGATGTTAATAACAAGTTTATTCGATCCACAATAGACAAAAAGACGATTGAGGTCCTCTTGAAGTTTAATGCAGTCATTGATTGATTTAATAACTAGGTATATTTTTTTATCATCTGCATATGCTAGGTAATTAGCATGTAAAAAACATTTGTGAATATCATAAATATATACATTAAATAATAATGGCCCTAAATGAGAACCTTGAGGTACGCCGGAGGGCACGGTGAAGAAGCTGGACTTAGTTCCCTCAACTGAAACACATTGAAGTACTCCGAAGGTATTAAGTGAGCTACCGAAGTAAGTCACCATGGATGCCTAATTGATTTAATTTTTTAATTAGAATGAAATGGTTTACCTTATCGAATGCCTTAGAGTAATCGGTGTAGATTACATCTACTTGGTTTCTCTCGTCCATATTACTCGTTAAATATTTCATGAAATTTACCAAATTTGTTAGTATCTACCGATCTTTTTTGTAAAAATCTGTGTTGTTGGTTTTGTATAATGCGAGTAATTGTCGGATAAATTTGATCATAGACAATTTTCTCAAAGAGTTACATATTTGCGCACGAATTACTAAATACTGTAAGAATTGAGATTGGGCGGTAATTTACAATGTAGTTTTTTGAACCTGTTTTATGAATGGGTAGATAATAGCTTCTTTAAATTTTGTAGGAAATTTTCCTGATTTTAGTGACAACCTAAATATGTTAGTTAAAGGGCATGAAAGATTTTTGGCACATTTACTAGGAAGGAAAGAAGTCTGAGGGTGGGGAGGAATCTGGGGGGCAATGTGTCTAGGAGTGACGGAATTATGAATCCATCCTTCCCACTGCGGTGCAAGGTGATGGGTCTAGCTGGATAGCTCTAGGTAAGGTCTCCCTCAATCAATATCTCCCGATCCGGCGCGCTACGCGCAGTATGTAGGCAAACGCATTGGCCACCAAGACCTAGACAAACCTCACCCCATGAACCCGAGCACCCCCGCTAAGTTACCAGACACAGCGAACCACATGGGGTGTCCTATAGCAGGAGCGTTGGTTATCCAATAAATGGTTCCCGGGGAGGCTGTATCCATACCCGCCTCCCAAATTGAAACAATTAAAGGCAAAATACTACAAACCAACAATTTTTCTCCATATCTATGTAGTCCTGTGGTCTATGCTCAATCTACTGTGTAGGTAATTTTTGCGTGAGTTGACGAACATCTTACGAATATTTTTCTTTATTTCTATATTTGAGCCACGTTCCAGGGTGGAAGATACTTTTTAACATCGCCATGATCTAAGAACACCATTCAGAATTGGAACGTTGCTTGAGAGCCGTGTTTGGTGATCCTCGAGGGGTAATTCTCTCGACTAGCAATTCGGAGGTCGCGGGTTCAAATTGTAGTGTGCGCAAATATGTATTTTTAATTAATTTGTATTATTTCACGATTTAAATTAAAATTAAATTAAAGGCTGTTTGTTTTGTTTTTTAAATACTGAACGTCTATTAATGGCGTTAAAACCAGGCAACTTTAACCGATTTTTTTTAGAGTCCTAACTCCTATAATAATCAACTTATTAAAAAAAGGAAAACCTACCAACACGTTAGTGGTCGGTATCTATATTATACTAGCTGGTACCCGGCATGCGGTGCGATGCCATTCAAAGAAATAAATTGTTTCTCCCTGCATGTCCTTTCTCATGCGCCCCCGTTCCCCTCGCGCGTCCCTTTCGCCTCCTGCGTTCCCCTTCCACCTTCCCTGCCTTCCCCCTCCCTCGTCACCCTTCCCGCGAACCCCACCGCCTCTATTACCCTCCCCCTCCTGCCAACCCTCCCTGCCGCTAAAATATATGAAATACACACATTTTCAAACCACTCGCGCACCTCCTGTAGTAATTTTTTTATACAAATTTCATAACGCCAGAACTTACACTCTTCTGCTAAAATGCAATATTCTGTAAAAATTTTGAGTAAATCAATCGATTACTTTCCGAGATTTGTGGACACAAAAAATAAACAGAACCCAAATTTTTATATACATAGATTAAAAAAATATTTGCAGTAGCGTCAAAATTCAGAAAGGAAATTGAGAAATACGTTTGTACCGACAAAACGCCGCCCGGTTTCCTCTTAATACTGTCAGATTCTATTTAGATACGCGGATGCAGACGGTGCTACCGGATATTGGACGATGTCAGTCTGATGATAAGCCTCAAGGAATAGTTGTGAAAAAAAAATGCCCTTTGGTGACCAGAATTCACTTCCAAAAACTTAATTTCCACTGTTTTGGGTGTCTTCATCCCCCGACAAAATATCCACGACAAAATATTCTACGGGCAAAACATCCCCCACAAAATATCTACTAAAACCTTACCTAACCTAACCCAACCTAATCTAACCTAACCTAATCTAATCTAACCTAACCCAACCTAACCTAATCTAACCTAACCTACAAAAAAAGAATTCAGCGTAGTGGAGATACATTTTGTCCTTGGGATTATGTCGAGGGATATTTTGTCGGTGGATATTTTGTCCTAACCTAACCTAACCCAACCTTACCAAATCTAATCTAACCTAACCCAACAAAAAAAAAGAATTCCGCATAGTGGAGATACATTTTGTCCTTGGGATATTTTGTCGGAGGATATTTTTTCGGGGATATTTTGTCAGGACATGAAAACGCTCGATACCAATTTACACACCTATGCACGTGTAAATACAAAATTTAAGAATTTGAAACTGACCACGTGATAAAGAATTTCCCCGAAGGAGCAATAAGTACCTATAAAATATGGATGGGATACCATTTAGAGTAAAAACGTACATCTGATAGTAAAGGAACATATATTATGAAAATGTTTTAACTGATAATATTATTTAAATGAAATTCTCTGGTAAACGAGTCAAACTTTTTTACAAATATGCGCGAATTCTTTGTTTCATTTTCCGTTCCGAACTTCAGGCAAAAATTTCTAAACCTACTCACTTCAACCTCGTTATAAAGTTGGACATGTTTACGAAAACATCGTATTTTGTTTTTTCCCTCCCAATTAGTTACACGCTTTTACAAATTTTTCATAATTGGCTGCGCGGGTGTACTAAAACCAGTAATTTGATATGTTTTACTTTTACTATTTACAGTAGTTTGCAATGCGATACTTTTCCAAAATAGCTGCAGAATTTCATAAAATTTCTCAATATTTATGCCCGAGCCAAGCCAGTTTTTCAATACAGGATAGCAAGCCAGTTTGCCGACGTCCTATCCTGGCTTTATTATGCAATCTATTTAACCTTGTTCACGTGTTAAACCTGCACTTTGTCCACTTTATAACCGTCTTCAGACGTGATATAGGCGTCCTCTTGAAATCTTAGATTAAATTAAAAAGTGAAGATTGGCTAAATGAGACCACGCGCGTATTTTCACTGTACTAGGTACAGTGGACATGCTTAAGGGCCCGCAACCCGAATTTCTACCGATTTCTTACATATCTCTCTTAAACAGGGTAAGTTTTAAAGCTCTTGAAAAAATTTATGTTATTCTTGAAGATAATATCTAGACATTGCCCGCGCCGAAACGCAAATTATATAAAATTCCCTTGATAGAAAAAAATCGCAAAGTATGCTCCAAAAATTATTATAAACACGTTTCTTTAAGTTATTTTACAAGTTTTATGTATGAAAAAATTCGCAGTACATCTTTAAATGCTGTTTAAGACAATGCCCGCGAGATTTTTGCTCTATTTTAACGAACATGTTTTATTAAAGATTTTCGCAATTTTCGCATCGATTTTGCCGCTGTAAACGTTAGCGCTCTCCTCTAACATTCGTAATATCGTATCTCTCCATCTTCTACTTTTCGAACCCGGTTGCAGAGCCTTAAGATTTACTTGGCCAATAAGTCGGCTGACAAACAGTCGTCAGCTGCCACAACACTCTAGGATCATTTTTTGTTGAAAAAGTGCTCTTGAGAAGTGCAGAAATCATTCGTGTGCAAAAAACAAATATCATGAAGTTTCTTTCCAGTCGTATAAACACACATATCGCATTATTACAATAAATACAATTATGCACAAGGCATTTTTAGCTTCTCGATAATTGTAAGGGTCAAAATAAAATGAAATGAGATAGCGAACGTAGGAATAAAAAGTATACAAAGGAAAATCGGCTGTAGGTCGTCTCATACAACGCTCCGTATTCGTCTTGGTATAAGCAACCAAGCGTGTCTTGTCGATAATAAATAATATATTATGATACATGATAAGCCTTGCGAGCGGCTTTTGGTTCGGCTTCGCCCACTTAGTGTTGGTGATCATTTTGTAAATCCAGTAGGAACTAGTTCCAAAATTAGCTCGTTCCTCGTATCCACTGTCAACGTGTCAACCAGTGATGGCTAGTCCCCGCGAAAAATAACCGGGACGGGCGATGACGTCATATGTAATATACAGCCGCTTGATACAATTGAGTATTACCGTCAACTTTCGAAATCCGGGAGATACTCCACTTTCTCCAGGTTAACAAATTCGTAGAACTTACACCTAGGAAAGGCACGACCCTATGCGTCTTGCTGACGAAAGTGGCGACATCTCGTGACGAATTCTTGAATTAGAATCCGAATTACAACGGTAACTTTGTCTGAAAATTCACGTACACGGATGTTTATATGATGCGACGGGTAAGGCGCGGCGGCAGACATGCGTTCGAAGCCGGTTTCTTAAATTTTACTACGCATCTGTTACGGTATTAATAAATTCGATGATGCAGAATGTAGTATTCGCCGCAATTTTAATTAATTATATGATTAACGATATTTTATTTCTTTCATACTCTTTTAATGTCTATCTTTGTCATACGTGAACAACGGTTGAATTAAGAATTTACTGGGATCGTTAGGGTGTTTGTTACTTACTTGGTTGAATTTTGTAAAACAATACGTGCCTATTTGTATTGTAATGTCATTACTTGACATCAACTTATTAGGCGTAGCGTTAACAGTGTTTCAAGTTTCGAAGAATTAGCTTAAGCTCAACATAAACCTTTATTTGTACCAAATATGTAGCAACTCCTTATGTAAAGTCCTGGAAGACGAAGGGAGCAAACAAAATATAAGATTCCCTAAGAGCCCACTCAAACACAACATATCAAATAGCTGGAAATAAATTAATCGATAAAATATTAGGTAGCAGATCGGTGGTAGCAGCTCGTTTTTGTGAACACGATGTATTATGTAGCTCTCGCACCGAATAATCATCAATTTTCATCAAAATTGTGGAAAAAGTGCGTGTGCTTTTGACGTTTGCCGAGGGAAGCGAAAAGTGGCGCGTAGAGTGGTGAGGAAGCTGAGGGGAGGGGAGGATTAGTAGAGGTCGCTCACGATACTTCCGAGGGACAGGAGGGAGCGATGGTGGTAGCGTAGAAGGAACCCTACATCACGTGTAGGTACTTAGTTACTTACTAGATGTCAGGGGAGTTCGACAGGCGTAAGGTACACTCATCTCAACGGACCAATGGCGCAAATAAATAAATAATAATAAAAAAACTTTAATCTGTGAAGGAGCTTAGGAGAAAAATAATATATATGACGTGAAAATAAATGATTAAAGTTGTAGTAAGGGATTCCCGAGGGAGACACGGCACTATCAAATGGATCAAATACTTCGGTCGGAGTCAGAGTAACAAAAGAGTATGTTAGAGACAACATGGAATAAAGGTAAGGTCATACTGGGCCCAAGTGCACAATATTCGTAAGGCATTAAGATATCTGGACAACTTACAATCCGATATGATTTTAGATTTTCACGGCAAAAGTATTTATTTTTTATTTTTGGGGTATAATGCTGTGCGCTACGTCTCTTAGCCAACGTTTCTGACAGCGTTTCAGTGTCCGTTATCAGGGCAGATGTGTGCAGATTCGACAACTCTCAACTGTGTACAAAGAGCAAGTACCGTGTGCCATGACTTATCTGTATGGCGATCCATCCTCGGTAATGGTTAGTTTACCAGTTTGTGAATCTATGTATCATCATCATCCTACTAATATTATAAAGGTGAAAGTTTGTATGGATGCATGTTTGTTACTCTTTCACGCAAAAACTACTGAATAGATTTTAAAAATTCATTCACTAAAAGAAAGCTACATTATTTGCGAGATCTATAGGTCATATATATTGGTAAGCTCTGGCGTTATGAATAATCTCTGGCGTTATGAAATTATTTATCATACATTTTCTGTCGCTAACAAAATAGATTTATTGCAAACTCCAATTGTCGCCTTGGAAACGATGTTTTTTTTTTAATTAGGTTACTATGGACATCCCTTTGATGTTAAAATTCAAATATGTATAAAATACTAATTCCTACTTTACTGAACGGATTTTACTGAAACTTTACAATAATATAAACATATAGGCTATAGCTCAGAGCTCTGGCATTACGAAATTTGTATGAAAAAATTGCAATAGGTGCACGATTAGTAAGATATCTATAATTCTTTAATCGATTCAAATTATTAGGGAAGTAGGTACTTGAAATAAATTCGCTAATTGAAATATTTTCTAAAATAGAATTTTTATTTAAGAATCTTTGTTTTGCAAAATGTCATTCTCAAATTTTGACATTTTATATCACAACAATTAATGATTAATTGGATAGACAGGTATCACATTTTTTAAGTATAAAACTGCTGTAGGTACTTGGATTTTTTGGTAGAATATAAAACGAAGAATTTTAATTGGTCGTTATAAATTATCTCTAAAAATGAATCACCGAAATGTACATAAACGCATAAATTTACGAAATGTACATAAATACATATACCCGAGCGACTGAACCAAATTGGATAATTCTTTTTTTTGTTCGTTTTTTGTATAAAACTACGGGAATGAATGTGTGGAATGCGAGAGGAGAGAGGGGGGGAGGGAAGGAAGGGGAAAGGGGAAGTATGGAGGAGGGTGTGGGGAGGGGTTGAAGGTGGGGGAAGGGGGTTAATGGGGGGAGTGGTGTGGGGAGAGGGAAGGTGGAGTGGGGTGGGAGAGGTGGGAGGGAAGTAAGGGGTAGGGGTTGAGGGGAGGGGTGGGTGGAGGGATAGGGGGAGGGGGTTGATGGGGGGAGTGGAGTGGAGAGAGGGAAGGTAGAGGAGGTGGAGTGATGTGGGAGAGGTGGGTGGGAAGGAAGGGGAAGGGGGAGGGGTGATGGAAGGTGGGGGGAGGTGGAGTGGGAGGGGTATGGGGTGGGGAAGGGGTCGGTGGAGAAGGAGGGGGAGGTAGAGGGGGGTTGATGGATTAGTGGAGTGGGGAGAGGGAATGTGGAGGGGGGAGGAGTGTGGGGAGGGGTGGGTGGAGGGAGGAGGGAGGTTGATGGGGGGAGTGGAGTGGGGGGAGGGTTGTTTGGAGGGGGAGGGGGGTTGATGGGGGGAGTGGATTCGGGAGAGGAAAGGTGTAGGAGGCGGAGTGGGAAACCCCTAATACCATACGAGCGAAGCCCCGGGAAAAAGCTAGTAAAGTATAAAATGAAGTCGCTCAAAATGTATGTGCGCGTTAATCTTTTAAACTACGCAACGGATTTTCATACGGTTTTCACCAATAGATAGAGTGATTGAAGAGGAATGTTTATATATAATACATGTAAATTATATTAGAGAAAAGCCGAGAAATTCAAAGAAAACATATTTTTGTGCGATTTAAAACGGCTGGCGGGACGTACTGTTGTCACTTTTGAAATTCGTTCTACGGAAGAAATTGGAAAATAGATGTCCTAGAGTAAGTAGGTATTTGATTTTCCCTTTTCAAATATCCAGTGTTGCATTGCAAGCATTGTATAATTAGTGGCGAGTTAATTAGTTTATATGTATAATACATGCTTATTATAGTAGAGAAAAGCCGATAAATTCAAATATTCAATTCAGGTAGCGGGCAGCAGGCAGCTGACAAGCGGGTGGTGTGGATTTTATAAAGGTTGGGTAATGGCGTTGTGTTTCGTTAGCCACAGCAACGTGTGGCCGGGTCTGCTAGTTATAATATAAAATAAGTTTTGACTTATTGAGTTGGTTAAAAAATTTTCTATCACACGTGGACACGGTCGCAACGGATACGTTCTCCGTCTGGTCTGTGCGGTACTGACGGAACGAGACGGACTGAGTATCACGCGATGCGCTAGGCTGTACACAGCGGCGACGAGTAATGGTATTTTTGTTATTGTTTTTAATTGAAAAAAAAATTACTAGGCAGCAAAATGATATTTTTACTCCAAATATACCAAGGAATCGCTTGTTAAAGTATGTCGGGTACGTGTTGATAAAAAATAAGCGATTATGATGATCATTGGTTATTTGGGTTATTGTTCATTGAGGTTAATATTTGGATTGTAAAACAATTGTAAAATAATCATTGTGCGACAAAAAATCATCTGCCTAGTTAACTTTTCCATTATTGAGAACAACATTTCCCTCTTATGATAAGAGTTATTAGGAGGAATACCAAAATCGGCAAGTTAGTTTATGCAAACTTGGAATGTTGTCTTTGAAAAAATAATGCAAAACAAGCCTAATGGAATAACCAACGATGCGATGGTTGTAATCAAAAGCCACGTCAAAGGGCGATAGGTACGGAAAAAAGTCAGTAACAATAAATAAATATCTAAAAAGTGTCTCCCGTTGCTAACAAATATCAAATATCCTGGTGTCAGGACAATTCTCTTGACGTTATAAAGTATCTTGGGTGTGCATTCTCCAAGAGATTCTCGAGAAAAACCCTCCAAAAGTATTCTCATTGTTGAAGACTTTTTTATGCGTAAGGTGTCCGGATGGTCGTCGAAAAAGCGATTTTACATTTATTATTATAAAATAATAATAGTTGATTACAATTGGATAATTTCTATAGCGCCGTTTTTGTGACAAATTTAACTTCTCAGGCTGTCTAATTATTATTTTTTTTTTAAATCATTTCACCTGAAAAAGCTTATAAATTATACTTAAGTTTAATTTAGAAATACTAGGTTTAGATTTTCAATACTTATTTACATTTAAAAAAAAAATTTAACAACCCATCACATTTTGAACTTAATTTTAAAGCTGTGTGCAAGTTCTATTCAAGTTCTGGTATTATATCATTATAGGCTAATTGCTTCATGAAACTGAAACAATAACAGAACTTGAACTGAAACTGAAAGTTAACTTCAGGAATTGTTCAAATTTTTTGACACAACACATTCCTTAGATATTTAAAGTATCGCGGGCTGTGAACGGTTTCGTTTTAAAAAAAAGGAAGAGTGACTGTGGCGGACGTGACTTTGATTTTTTTTTGGTTGACAAATCTGCAATTTTATTTCGGGATTGATGATATTTTGGACACAACCTTTAAAATAAGAGGAAGCTCACTGCCTACTGTTGAATTAGAAAAACTCTTATGTAGAGCCCGTTCAACGCCGGGGTTTTCAGCTAGTCTATCTACCAGTGGCGGTGATTGATTTTTTTATTTTCAAAATGAAGATTTTCAGAATTCTTACTGTTTGGGATTGCGCCGCATCCACATTTCAGTATATCTTTATAAAAAATGTTGACATTTTGAACAAAAAAATCATTTTCAGCTACAACAACATCAATAACGTCGTATTTTTAAATCTTAGCGCTCTAGCTCACTGAAAACTCACAGACCGCAACTGCTATATATCTGTAGAAAGAAAAGTATCTGTGGCGGGGGATTAATTTTAATTTTGCATTAGGTACATTGAGCGCCCTTAAGGTGATTTTTCACAAATACAAATAATCCAAATATAATTTTTCTTATTACGTTATATTTCAAAAGTAACTGGAGCAATACTTTTTCAGCAATAGGTTTTATCAGCAACAAATTTAATGTTCCCACTGTTGCCTCGTAGAAAAATGTAGCATCATGAAAAACTGACGTATTCAGAGATCTATATTATGATATCATTAAAAACAAAAATATTTTAAAACACAGCCCTACAGCTTAGGTTTCTAATTTTTTTTATGAGAACGTCGCACACGAGTCCCAACTGCTCCCGTCTGGAGCCAGTGAGACTAAGCCATCCCCAATTGGGATATGTTTTGAGGCTGAAGTTAGTGGGAATTGAAAAAGAATGGTGGGGAAGTACATGGCTGTTCAGATATGGCCACTAAACACGGCGAAAGCCATTTCAAGCAAAGTTTCGATTCTGAGAGGGCGATACAGAGAGTATCTACTATTATCCCTATTTTTATGTTACCTATTTCAGAATAATTATTCCACGGGCTGCTACTTCTATTTATCTTTTGTATAATGTCAATGTAAGTACTTGCATACTGCTTACTAAACCCGTATGCATGGACATTGGAGGGTCTAGAGTCGTTCAAATGAATGTAGCTTCGTTCAATAAATAAGTAGAGTTTTGACGTGTGCGGTGAAGGAGGAAACCATATGTTTCCTTATAACGCCCGAATTCTTTTTAATTATATTTCCTTATAATTCTGAATTCTTTAAAATGTGTTCACATAACCTTTACGCGTAAACACAATTCTATTCCGACTCAATATTTTATCGACGGTTCTAAACTCCAGGAAGTCGCAACCATTCGGGACCTAGGCGTATTATTTGATAAAAAATTTACTTTCACACCTCATATCGACAATATCATTTCTAGATCTATGAAAATGCTAGGATTTATCAAACGAAACAGTAAACATTTTAAAAATAACGCTGTACAATTCCTTCACCCGCAACGTGTTGGAGTACGCAAGTGCTGTATGGAGTCCAACCTACAAAGTTCATATTCAGCGAATAGAGCAGGTTCAAAAACATTCTATGTACCTGGCATATTCCGACAGGCGAGCTCGATCACTTCCTCACTACACTGATAGACTAAAATTCTACAATATACGCACCCTTGAACAGGGAAGACTAAATAATACAGATCTAAATTTTCTATTCAAAATTGTAAATGGTTTAATAAACTGTCCTTTTCTACTTCATCAAATCAGGTTCAATGTTCCTAGAATTGGTTCACGACTGTTAAATTATGTTCCGTTAAATATTAAAAAATATCGAACTAAGCTGGGGTATGACTCAGCTTTATCGAGAATGTGCCGTAATTTCAATGAGGCTTATAAAAAACATTCGATTAATTTGACAATGTCAACATTGGCCAACTTCAAATCAAATCTTAACAAGCTTTAAAGCTCCCTATTACGTTGTTCTATAAACTTATGAACCTATAAACTCATTGTTCTAAAAACTTGTTCCTTGTAAAACTTGTTAATTCTTATTTTGTAATGTATAGTATGTGTTTGTGTGAATGAATGTAATGTATATGTAAGTGTTATATTATCAAAATATTTAACATGTTACCAATTAATATAAAAAATTGCGATTCTACAAATAAATTCAGATATATGCTGAAACAATGGCTGCTAAATAGAGATAGTTTATATAAATTCATATGTGTTAATTGTTATAATCTGTATGGTTATAGTAATAATATTATGTAATGTTTAAATTGTACCTGAACATTAACATCCTGTTGACAAACTGCTTTATTGCGGTTTAACGGGATTGTACTGAAAACCAATAAAAAAAAAATAAAATTAAAAAAATGCTGTGTTTGTCTTTAATTAGTGATAGCATCAACCATGTTCAGTGTAATTTTATCTGTGAAAGCTTTGATGTAAATCACTGTTGACAAACCTAATGTTGGTGGGTTCCCCTCCAATCACTCTGGAATGTGGCGCAAACGAATAAATTATAAAATAACACAATTGATTAAAAATAAATCTTGTACAGGCTACGATTTACACCCGCGAACTGCAGATTTTTAGCCAGGTATAGTAGTAGAGCTCGTCGAATCTTTTATCTTCATTTATCCATCAGTTCCCGGACACCGTACACATGCAAGGCTCTCACGTCGAACACTAGAGTGTATCGTGTGAATGGAAGAGGAATGAAAGGCCTCTTTATGGGGTGTTTCTTTCCTTTCTCCTCCCGAGATTGCGTATACCTCCTTTGACTTCCTGTCTAAGGATTCCTTATTTCTAGCCACTTCCATTTCTTGCCATTTCGTAGCACGTCTTCCCTTCTAACCTCTCCAACCAGCGATTTAAATTTATGAGATTGGCATAAATAATAATTTTTATTCATTGAATAAGAACAATATAACCACGTACACACAGATTTTCATTATAATCGTTATCCTTTCTTATTTGCATACTCTATAAAGTACTTACTTCGACTTTATATATTTTATAATTATATCATTTTTATATTCTTTCATGTATTGCTTTATATGTTCTATACCTCCGTACCAGTGGGTAAGACTCTTGCCTCACAATCCGGAGGTCGCGGGTTCGAACCCGGCATGCGCAAATAAATTTTATTTGATTAATTTGTGTTATTTCACAATTAATTCATTTAAAATAATATATAATGCGGCATGTTCCAGAGTGGAAGATACTATTAGTATCGCCCTGGTGTAAGACCACCATTCAGAATTGAAACGTTGCTTGAAAATGGCTTTAGCCGTGTTTGGTAACCAGGTCTGAATAGCCAGGTACTTCCCAACCTTCCTCTTCCCCACCTCCTTCCCCTCCCCACTACCGTCAGCCTCACAACATACCCCAATTGGGGATGCCATAGTCTCACTGGCTCCAGACGGGAGCAGTTGAGATTCTTGTGCGGTATTCACTGTAAAAAAAAAAAAAATACTTTTCATATTATTTTTATATTCTACTACATTCTTCCATACTCTTTTATACTCTATAGTCATTTATTGTTTCCATACTCTTTAGTCATTTACATTCTTTTATATTCATTTGTATTCTTTAAATTTCTTTAATATTATTTTATATAATACGTTTATTTATATATTTTTATTTTATTTTTTTATATTCTCGCACATTTCTTTATATTGCGTCTGTTAATATACTGTATACGAAAATCGACTATCACAACACAGGCATGTGCCTAAAAAATCCCCAATTTATGTAACGAACAATTCAAAGAATAAAGAAACACAAAAAAAAAACATAAAAAAGAAAATAATAAAACTAATAAATATAAACGAAAATATGAAAAAGAACAAGTCACAGAAAAATAAAAAGGTTACCTTTGCAACTGCGAACCCAGGATCTCTTGTCTTACCAGGATAAACGCCTTGATCAACTCGGCCATTGGAACCCCTTATTTTTAAGCCATTTTTGTCGATCTCGTGTTTAAAATTCAGAATTTTTCCCATATTTTTGGCTGCGACCTATTTAAAATGATCACAAAGTTCTAAATAATTGGTTTATTACTGGATGTGATTTTAAATTTTCACGGCCAAAGGTGTGAAAATTTGTTGAAAAAGTGTTCGATTTGTGTGAAGTGATTTGTGTGAAATCTGTGTTCGATTACAGCCTCAAATGCAACTGGCAAAATGGACTGCAATTACGCGAAACTAAATTAGTTTATTTGAAGTTGGAGGATTATACATGTATGGCAAAGACTATGGATAACAAGGAACTAGCAAAACCAAGCACTTACCAAATTAGAAGTCGAACACAACACATAACAACTCAACCAGTTGCTACAAATGACATAAGTCGTCTCACCCAATGCACTGGGTTTTATTGTTCCCTGCTTTCTTCATCAAGGTGACATGGTTTGGGAGGGTAGGATGGATAAATAACATTCCGGTAGGAACTACGCACATTTATCATTTCAAAAATAAGCATTTATCGTTATTTATTTTTGGGGTTTTAAACCGTGTTATTGGCTAAAGGAGGTAGCTTAAGAGAATATGTCACTGAGAAACAGTAAATGTCTTGCCTACGCCTACTTAGCGAAAGTCCTGCTAGCAGTTCTGCAAATCGGATTGTGAGTAGACCATAATAAGTAAAAGAAGAGGACTGGACTTGGAGAAGCAGATTTCTTGATATGAATTTTTCGGATTTGCCTACCAACACCGAGGCACCCAACACAGTTCCACCAGCCACCAATAAATGGACAGTTGACCAAATAATATAATGTAGTTCGCTTTTCGGAACAAATCATATAGGTCTCATAGAAATCGCTATGCTAACTATCATGGTTAGAAATATGATCTAAACCTAAACGGTGTTAGAAAGAGAAAACACCACGCTTTATGTTCAAAAGCCACGAAACCACAAAATAAAATGCACACCTTTAAGTGAACAAAATTTCCGACCGCAATTCGAAAAAAATGAACCGACCAAAAAGTGAGTTACCTACATATAACGTTCATAATACATTTGCCTAATAAATTATGTGTGATTTTTAAATTTTTTTCGTTATCAGTTATCAGTAATTTCGTTACAAAAAACATAAGGTGAGCAATTTAAAAAAAAAAATTATGTTTGTATTAAAAATTTTTGGGTTTCAAAAATTATGTCTATTTCGAATAAAAAAAAAATGAAGCTTATTTTATCAACTCTCCAAAACAGTTTTAGAAATATTCTATTTATCTGCCTTCTGACAAAACGGGCCCTAGGCCTGAGGGGTTAATTGTATATATATATACATATATATATATCATTGTGTTATTGTTATTATTTATATTACGTTACCACCTTAACACGGGCGTTTTTAGTTTGGGGTATTTTAATAATAATAAAGAAAAAATAACATCACGAATTAATACTTCGATTAGCTTTTTTATTTTTGAGGGCCCCTCTAGTGTTTCCCATGTCAATTTTTCACCCCCACCTCTTTGCCCCGAGAACCTCTCTGGCCAACATCCGCCCCGGGACGAGACACGAGACACGAGACGCGAGCCATCGCTGGGATATTTTTTACATTCATTATTATATCCAGTTGAGTTCACTCAATCAGCCTTCTTATCTGCCACAATTCTCTTAAATTATTAGCGCAGACACGTGAAAAATCAATGGATAGTCTGAATTTTAGATTCTTGAAAAATCAGTTCCAAGTTTTTTTTTTTCATTTTATGTGAATACCTCACAAGAGTCCCGGCTGCTCCCGTCTGGAACCAGTGCGACTTCGTCATCCCCTATTGGGGTATATTGTGAGGCTGAAGGTGGGGAGGGGAAGGAGGTAGGAAGAGGAAGGCGGGAAGTACCTGGCTATTCAGATCTGGTCACCAAACACGGCTAAAGCCATTTCAAACAACTTTCAATTCTGAATGGTGTTCTTACACCAGGGCGATACTGAGAATATCTTCCACTATGGAACATGCCGCAAATATACCATTTATTATTTTAAACATTGACGTTGGTTGAAGATTTTAAACAAATGTATTGTGAAATATCACAATTTAATCAAATAAAATTTTCGATCCCGAGACTTTCAGATTTCGAGTCAAGAGCCTTACCCGTCGACCACGGAGGCCGGCGATTATAGGTAGGTACTTTGTCGCTTGTGTGAATTATTCACACATCTAATTCCAATTTTGAAATTAGCGCTCTAATTCTATGCAACATTCAGATTTCACGCGGCATTAACGAACGCATGCACATTGCAGTGCACTGATAATCGAATTAAGCATATTGTATGCACGACAGAATCATTGATAACAATAGTACAAGATTCCTTGTTTTAATTGTCTTAACATTTGGGAAGATAGGTATACTACCAGATTAAGGTTATTAAATACGAGTACATCTACTGTTTTAGTAATTACATTCAACAGCATTATACCTTTTGTCATATAATGCTGTACTAAAACTTTAATCTATTCGTGTATAAGGCCAAGTTAAATTTTGTAGGTCCCAAAGACTAATGGATTGGACAGTGTACAATGGACATGAAGAAAGAAATCCAGATGTTAGGACGCTGAAATTTATGACAGTACTAGCTGTTTCCCGACATGCGTTGCAATGCCATATTCAAAGAAATACATAGTTTCTCACTGAATCATCTTTCCGTGCGTCCCCGTTCCCCTCCAGCGTCTCCTTCCCAGCAAGCTTTATAAATTATAGCCCATATGTTATTCTGCTATATTATTGTAAAGTTTCATTAAAATCCATTCAGTAGTTTTTGCGTGAAAGGGTAACAAAAACATATACATTCATACAAACTTTCGTGTTTATAATATTACTAGTTTTTGCCCTCGGCTTCGCCTAGTATTAGGGGGGTTCCCACTCCGCCTCCTCCACCTTCCATATCCCCCCCCCTCCCCCCCCCCCTCCCCCCACCATTCCTCCACCCTCCAACCCCCCAATGGGATTGCGATATACGATGTCCAACAAATATAAGAGAGACAGAGCGCGTGCTAAATGGGCTAGAACCAAAGAGTACTAAGTCAGTGGCAACATTAATTTCCATTTAAATCTACAATATTATGTTTTTCTTTGTACATGTACGATTTAACACTATTTTAATTACCATCGATAACACTACAACAATTATTATAGAGATTAACACTGAAGTACCTACTAGTGCGTAGGTACAGTCTATTTCTGAAATAATTTGCTTTGTTGGACATTCACTGAGGATCGTTTGTAACATTGACAGTTGTGCTGAATGTATTATGGGTTCCATACGACATATACCGTTTTCATACATTTTGTATTCTGCACAGTACACCTGTCCATTCACACCCTTATACGGCTTTTCAATAAATTCTTAATTCAATAAAGAACTAACTCTTCCCAATGATGCAATGGATTTTATTCCTTACCGCAATTATTGTAGAAACCAATTTTCATTGAAGTCATTTTACCCTATGCGATAAAATTGATGGAAATTTATAGAATTTCATTATTTATATAGAATCCACCAGCTTAACCTCGTGTAGAAAAGTGATAAATCGACACTAATTATTTATAATGTATTTCCGCATATGTATGCACTACGTCACTAATATCTTTGCGAAACGTCACTGAAAAACAGTCTTTTATCTTTCTTTCGCCTACTTATTGTTTTTAGAGAAAAGTTTTTTGGATATTCGAACAATGTGGTTCTTTTGGGTCTGTAACTCCCGTTCAATGAATTCTAGAACTTTTGTTTTGAATTTAATAGGCCACTTGCATGGATTTCATAACGACTTCGAAAAAATCGTGTGATTAAATCTTTTTACTAAGATTACGAAAATGTTAGAAATTTCTTTTAGAAATGTACGGTTTTTTTATTATTAAATAAATAAATCCATTGTTTGGACTCGTGACGTCACTACATGAAAATGTCCCGTCTCCGAAAATGTTCCTATTAATTTTGTAAAATTCCACACTGTTTTTTTTTTATGGCCCTTTTGAATTTGACATTTAACGTTCACTAGATTTATGGTTTGTTCTCTGCGAACTTATCATTTGGTTTGACTTTTTGACAGATGTTATGAAGAAAACCCCGTACATTTTAGATGTCGGTACGTGTTTTAGAGGTATAATGGTTATGGTGCTGATTTTAACAAAATCAATTTTTATAATATTCTTATTATTATTATAATTTACAAGTACAAGTACCATTGGATTTAGTAATATAGACGTTGTACATTATAATGATTTATGAACAATAAGATGGATCAAGGAAAAAATATTTATGAGATGTAATATTTTTGGTATGCCTCGTTATTCTCCTGTGCCATTCGTGTGGAAAACGTTGTTTTTTTCAAAATGATTTCCGGCTATGTAATTATCGTTTTTTCGCACCTATAAAATTATGTCCCGTCTTTCCGGTTTATAAAAAATGGTCTGATTTTTCGGATTGAAATTTTCAAAAAATCCCCAGGGTTTCAAATATACGATTAAAAAAAAATACAGAATGTCTTAGAATATTTGCCTAAACCGGAATTTTTTTTTAAAAATGAGATGCAAGGGCCTATTGTTTGTTTGAAGAATTCCATAAATTACCTACCGATTATCTGCTGATACTATAATAATTTTACCAAGAATTATTTTAATCATCATTTTCAAAATTTGTTGAGAAAATAAAATATTTTTACTTTTTTGCTCCCAATTTGACCTCCAACACTCCCAACGTTCTAACGCGCCGAAACACTAGAAGCTACTGAATCCGGTCCCCGCGCACTGCTAATAGATAATAGTGGAACATGTTCCGGTGAAATAATATTTCCTCTATGTTATTTTTCACGGGTCTGCGCATGTTATATAAGTTAACTTTTTTAATTTTTTACTTCAATATTCTTTGCTGACGTTGATTAACAACATAGATGCATTTCTCGCTGAAAGCAAGTAATGCATCTATGTTCGTATCAATTTGCACTGCGATGCCCTTAATTATTATTCTGTTGTACCTCTGGAACCAAAATGTTACATAAAAATGGTATTGCAAATAGGTTACAAAAATTAAGATGCTTCAAGACCAATGTTCATTCTTTCCTCCCCTCAAAAAGACCCTCAACACAGCATCTCAGATGACATAGGCCTTGAGGGAAATTATTTTCCTCAGGACCTCCTGTGTGGAGTTAAAGTAAAAAAAGTCATCGAAATTAAGAAAACTGTCAGTAATAACTCAAACATAATAGTTAATAAAAAAATAAATATATCTGATGGTCTCATATTCAATTTATTCGGTTAATCTCCACTGTAGCTATTTCCTCCTCCCCTTCTATAATAATGTCCTATAATAATGTCTCCCTCTTTTCTATTTGTATCTTTTTTTCTCAATGTATTATTTTCCATGTGTGATTTCTGACATTATTTGGAGTAAAAAATGTGCAGAAAATGTGCCCAGTTTATTATATTAAATTGTTTGACGGAGGGAATTCTATTTCAATATATTATATGTATTAGGTATTCAGTCCACATTTTGCTAATGCTGACTTGAATAGGAAATAATTGTGCAATTTGTCGACGTTTATCCTTGACATTTAGTACTTATCAGAAGTAGAATTATTACCGGCATTTGAAGTAGAATAGATACATTATAATATACTATATATATTTTTTTATTATTTTCAATATTACATTGCAGGAAGCCTCGAGGCTTCATAATATGTTATCTTCGGGAATGCTGTGCTGAGTGTACTTTTTATATAAGTGATTCCTTCGGCATCGGTGTACAGTCGGGAAACACACCAAACGCGCGCCCATCACTTGTCTACGACTCGTTCTTAAGTTCAAACCCTCGGCTGCTTAATTAAATTGGAATTGGAGCATTTGTGTCTTCGAATGGCGTTATTATGACAAATATTCAGTTTGTTTCCTGCTAATTTTTGGGACATTATCATTAATGACTTATATAGCGCCGTTTTTGTGAAAATTCACCTCAATCATCTGCAAAAAGCATAGTCTTGAGAATACTGTTCATTTCTTGAATCGTTAGATAATTCATGACAATTTGATGAATAGCAGTGGGTTAAGGACAGATCCTTGGTGTCCTCCACCTTAAATTGGAAATTTTGGTGATGTCCCTGATTTGCATCTTACTTGTGTATCTACGTTAGTATACATATCTTGTATGGAGAGCACATATCCTTCTGGTACTGGTAATTAGTTAATAACAATAAAAATTAACCTTGAATAACGATACTGATAACAAAAATATTGTTATTATGTATAAAATCGTTAAGTATTGATGCATAAATAATTTTCTAATCAATATTCAACCAATGTCTAACGACGTAATTGTTGTTTAAAATTTGAATGGACTATAATCTTTATTTTGTCCGTAACTTATATGGCGAAAATGTGCTATTACTCCTTGTTTGGTGTTGATTTTAGTATATTCGCATCTATGAATAAACTTTTCGTTTATAATGAGTTTGAAATATTGTTTAATTGTCATAGGTTTCAGTATTGCGTCACCTCGGTAAGGTTCTAGTTCTAACTTCACTTGTTCTGAGATATGAGGTGTCAGAGTTTGCAAAAACGATTTCTTATAATCTGTTTAAGTACCAATTTCTGATTTTGAGTTTGAATCTTGTGTGAAGTATTTTAATTGAAAGTATATTAAAGGAAAATCCTACTATACTATTATTATTATATATCCTACTAATATTATAAAGGCGAAAGTTTGTATGGATGTATGTTTGTTACTCTTTCACGCAAAAACTGCTGAATGGATTTTAAAAATTCTTTCACTAATAGAAAGCTACATTATTTGCGAGTTCTATAGGCTGTTGATATATATTGGTAAGCTCTGGCGTTATGAATAATCTCTTGGTTGATGCAGGGAGTGGTGTGAGGAGAGGGAATGTTGAGAGGTAGGGGGTGAGGGGAGGGGTGGATGGAGGGATAGGGGGAGGGGGTTGATGGGGGGAGTGAAGTGGAGAGAGGGAAGGTGGAGGAGGCGGAATGGGAAATCCCTAATACCATGCGAGCGAAGCCGCGGGAAAAAGCTAGTATATATTATTATAAAGGCGAAAGTTTGTATGGATGTATGTTTGTTACTCTTTCATGCAAAAACTACTGAATGGAATTTAAAAAATTTTTCACTAATAGAAAGCTACATTATTTGCGAGATCTATAGGCTATACATTTTGGTAAGCTCTGGCGTTATGAATTATCTCTGGCGTTATGAAATTATTTATCATACGTTTTCTGTCCCTAAAAAAATCGATTTATTGCAAACGTCAGAAAAAAAAACAATTGTCGCCTTAGAAACGATGTTTTTTTTTTTAAATTAGGCAATTCACCCTAAAGAGAGTGCTTTGTTGGTATCTCTAAAAATGAATCTCCGAAATGTATGTATGCGCATAAACCCGAACGACTGCACCAAATTGGATAATTCTTTTTTTTGTTCGTTATTTTTGTATAAAACTACCGTCGAGTGTTATGAAATTTGTATAAAAAATTATAATAGGTTGGACGCGAGCAGTTTGAAAACTGAATGTATCGGGAATGAATGTGTGGAATGCGAGAGGTGAGAGGGGGGAGGGGGGAGGGGGTGTTGGGAGGGTGTCAGTGGAGGGGAAAGGGGAAGGGGAAGAGGGTGGGGGGAGGGGTTAGGGGAGGGAGAGGGGGGAGGGAAGGAATGGGAAAGGGGAAGGATGGAGGAGGGTGTGGGAAGGGGTAGGGGGTGAGGGGGAAGGGGTTGATGGGGGGAGTGGTGTGGGGAGAGGGAATGTGGAGGGATAGGGGGTGAGGGGAGGGGGTTGAAGGGGGAGGGGAGTAGAGAGAGGGAAGGTGGAGGAGGCGGGGTGGGGTGGGAGAGGTGAGAGGGAAGGGAGGGGGAGGGGTGGAGGAAGGTGGGGGAGGTGGAGTGGGGAGGGGTGGGTTGAGGGTGGTTAATGGAGGGAGTGGAGTGGTGGGAGGGGTGGGTGGAGTGGAAGGGGGGGTTGATGGGGGGGGAGTGGAGCGGGAAGAGGTAAGGTGGAGGAGGCGGAGTGGGAAACCCCTAATACCATGCGAGCGAAGCCGCGGGAAAAAGCTAGTATTTAAATAAACGTATACTTAGCATTTTAGAACATACCTAAACTTACAAATAAAACCATATGCAACCAGCTAGGGCACAATAATTCATTGCATAAGGTTCCAATTACATTTCCCGAATGCAATTCCAAGCTAGAGCCCCGTCCTATTTAAATATTTTCCAATTATTATAAGAAATAATTATCAGCCTGAAACACATGCTATGCATAAAAATCTTATCTTAAACGTTGGTTTGTCAATTAAAAATAATAATAAATATTTTCCATAAAAAAAAAATAGATTACGAAGATTCGTCTTTGCAAACTTTGAAACTCGGTACATGATAAGGCGACGTTAGAACCCTATCCAACCAAAGTGACGAAGTATAATGCCCCTCATAACAACGATCAACTTTCAGATACAAACAGAATAGGGAGTGTAAGTGATATTAGAACCTCATAAAATAAATGATTAATAAAATGCTTGGTGTTAGAAGTTTGTCATACAGACAAGACCCGGGATCCAACACCTCTGCCGTAGGTTCACTCCAAGTGGTTTCCTATTTTCGGTGACTTAGTTGCGCCAGCTACCTACTGCGTGTCGGGTCGGATCGGGAGAGACTGGTTGAGGGAGACCTTTTGATTTCTCCAGCAGAACTCTCTCGGAACATCGCATTTGCACCTCATTGGGAGGGATGGATTCATATGTCTGTCACTCCTGGACACACTGATCCCCTTCTCAGGATTTCCTCTCCTTAAAAAGACCCCCCAGGGTCCCCAAAAATGACATAGGCCCTGAAGGAAATAAATTTTTTCAGGGCCTAATGTAAAAAAAAATCACCCGTATCATTTGACAGTTGAAATTTTTTACTAAAAGGTTGTTAATTTATCGTGACTCCACTATCTAGATAATCTCATCGTTAGGCCCTCCGTTCACGGAGATACTTACAAACTACGTGATTGTGATGGTGATTGTGACACAACCACAAGTACTGTACCACTGCAGATATACTGCTCTTTAATGCTGGTTTCCGTACAAGGCGCTATCCTAAATATACTGAACTTGATCATAAGATCAAAGTATAGTTATATAAACACGCATTTTTTTCCACTTCCAGAATCAATCTAATATTACTTACATGTTCAGATGCCATTTCTGTGAAACGTCAAACGAATAGTAGCAGACACGAATGATCGTCGGTAGCGTGAAACTGACTTCAAACCGACAGCCGCCGTGTAGCGTCGTGTACGAACACTAGCAAAATCGTACGGAGGGTACTCACGAGCGGCGCGCATGCTACGCGCGTGTGGCTTGAGTAGCTTGTAAGTAGCGTCATGTACGGAGGCATTTAACATCGTTAACAAAATTATTGGGTGCTCTTTAGTGATATGCAACAGATTTAAACTTAAGTTCATATATTTTTGAATGAAACTATAACTTTGTGGTTATCCATTATAGATTAATGAAACAATTCTACTTCGTTTGAACCACTTATATAATGAGTAAATCCGACCGGTTTCAGAACAAACGTTCCTTCTTCAGGGCAAGCGTATGCTAATAAGTAAGTTAATTAAGTTCGTATACTTGAATGACTTCAATGTTTGATTTATCCTGTTCCCTTTTAGATTATCCTCAAAATTATAACTATCTTTCTTAACTTTATCGGCACAAAGCACTCTTTTTAGGGTGAATTGCCTATTTAAAAAAAAAGATTCAAAGCGGTGCCACACGCGCAGATAAAAGATAAAAGATCATCGCACGCCAAATAACACTCTCCATACAATCCCATCAGACCCGTCACACCTAAGCGGTTTATACGCAGATCGACCATAGACAATACAGATCTTACGCCGTAATCGCTCCTGAGGCGATAGACGAAAAGTTATGCAACCCCCTCTCCGCCGAAAACAGGAGAGGGGTCATTTTAATTACGGAGCTGCCTAAACGGGCAAATGACAGCTGTCAAGTTGATAGATTCAGTACAAAGAAATGGCATTTGGTGGCAGCTATGTAATTCACCTGGCCCCCTCTCCTACCATAGGAAGAAATATTATTGATAGCGTCGTTTTATGGTACAACACATAAGCGCTCGCGGTTCAACGGACATCTGTTTGCGCTTTTATCTGCGCTTGTGGCACTTACATTAAACTTGATTCAGATTGTCACAGTAATGGCTAATAGGCCAAAAAACAATCATCAAAAATGCCCAGGGTAATTATTTATGAATTCAGTTTAGAAAAATAAAATCGACATTTCGTCGTGACAAACAGCTGACCAAACCACAAGTAAAATGTGACAGTGTTGCCATCGTACGGAGTTTTTTTTGCTTTGGCTTAGTGCTATAATTTTCAAAATATTATGAAATTAGATATTAACTATTAATTGGTCTCCGGAAACAAAATAAAATTCAAATTACTTCTATACAGGGTGTCCGGGGGTAAAGTGCATTAGCTTTGGGAGGTGATTCTACAAGATGGTAGTAGTAAAAAAGATTAACAACTTTTTCCGAAATTTCAACATTTTTTTTCCATGCAAAAAGACGAACCTACTAAAAATCCTTAGTGTGAGGTACAATCTTACTTGCTGAGAGCCTGCCGGGCATGATTGTGGCAACATTGCATGGTTGTGATTGGTCCGTATCCTAACAGCGGAAAATAATAAAGCTGGCTGCACACGCCGGTCTAATTTTTAACTTTTTACCACAAAACTACCACTAAAAGTTGGAATTTCGGAAAAAGTCATACTTCTTTTTTACTTATAATATCATGTAGAATCACCTCCCGAAGTTAATGCACTTAACCCCCGGACACCCTGTATTTCTGTAACACTTTTTCTAAAAACTTGTTAACCTTCCAAAAATGGGTTGTCAACTCTTGTAAGGGACCATTAATTTTATGACCTTTTAAAATAAAGAGCCTTCCAAACGTGACGTCTTCCCCACGCTAGGCGTGCTTTTTCCCGTGTTCATATTTTTACTATGTTTTAAGAGAATCTTTCCCCGTGTTTAAAGTACCTACGCAGTAAAACTGTTCAGACCCCCATAAAACAGCTAAAAAACAATTTTACACAATCACGAAGGTGCTCGACTCTCTGGCCATCCTGTAGCAAGGGCCTACAGCATCCAGAGATTAGAACCATTCACTGAACGGAAAACCAATAGATGTGTAATCTACGCAGATTTGAAAGAAAACTGATATCGCCAAGAATTTTTTCCTAGGCCCGCCAGCAATGGAATTGATTATCAATTTACCTAGTAGAATTTAGAACATCGGGCTCACGGACACGCCCTAACACGCTTCTATCGTTGTATCTCTTCACTTATTTCACACATTAGTGTCACTGGGTCGCAGTCTATTGTTAGTTCTGGCCTAGCTCAATCAAAACCCTCTGCATAAAAGGCCAAGTCATCAATAGCCAAGATGGCCGTCGATCTTTTTAAAATAAAGTATCTATAATTTAGCCCTTAAGGAAGGCTTTACAAACATAATACAGTACACTCAATACTTTTCACGTTACAAAGATAATACAGAAACGTATCAGTCATATTCACAACTAATTATTTTGCTTTTGAATATATCGACACGGAGAGATTTTGAATAGATCGAGAAGCAGTGGTTTTGAATTTATCGAGACGAAGAGGTTTTTAATCTTTCGAGACGGAGACGTTTTAAATACTCGTTCATCGAGACGAAGAGGTTTTGAATATATCTAGACGGTGAGTTTTTGAACTGATCGAGAGATTTTGAATATATCGAGACAGAGAGGTTTTGAATTTATCGAGATGGAGAGGTTTTGAACTTATTGGGACGGAGAGGTTTTGAATATATCGAGACAGAAAGGTTTTGAATATATCGAGACGGAGGTTTTGAATTTACCGAGACGGAGAGTTGAATTTATCGAGATGGAGAGGTTTTGAATATATCGAGATGGAGAGGTTTTGAATATATCGTGACTGAGAGGTTTTTAATTTATAGCGGGATGGAGAGCTTTTACCGCTAGGGACGCTGCTAGTAGGCTGGCCTTACATACAGACGGCTTTACCCAGGCACACTAGGTACTAATGCGAAAAAGGTGGAGTCGACTTTAAATTATACCTTCACCGTACGGCAGGTGTTTTTACTTATTTATGTGATGACCACAGAATCCCAACTGCCTGGTCTCAGTGGAACTTTGGTACTTAGTTTGGTACTAAGGGGGAAGATAGTTAGAGATGAGTTGTCTAATTTAAAATAAACTTTTAATAATAACGACATTAACTTGTTCTGAAAAGTCGACGAAATCTGAAAAAATCATAGCACGCCGTTATCATTTTTTTGCAATTCTCCATCGGCAAGCTTGGGAAAAGTTTCATAGGTTCAATCCAAAGCTTTCCATTAGTTTTTTTTTATTAAGTATCGCCCCGATGAAAAGCAACTTCTGTTACTTGTACGTATCGTGTAGAATCATCTCCCAAAGCTAGGGCGCTTTGTCTTACTTAACATCTTCAGTAATTAACATAAATAAATAAACAAACATTTACCTATTATTCTTGCAAAATAAATAATTTTTTGTACAAATTGGTGTTAACGAATCTCATAGTCGCTGCGCACTCGTGCATTGGAGGACCCACCACTTACCCGCCCTGGTATAGGTAACAGATGGTTACCCCTTCAAGGCTCTTGCAAGGACTCTAATTTTTTTGGTAAAAACGACTCTACATTTGAAAACGAAACTAAACCTCCAATGTCCCTGCATACGTTGTTGATAAGCAGCATGCAAGTGCTTAGCAGGAAATACAGATACAATATGTGTTAGTATGACAAAATATAGACAAGACAGTGGGACAGGTTGGTTCACGAGGTGGCAAGCGCTGGGTGATTGTATCCAGCGTATCCTACAAGCACCTGTTTGGGAGGAAGACACAGTAGATAAGTAATAAGGGCATGGCAAACGGTTGGGAGTCCTCTCCAATCGATTGGCAGTCCCAGCAAGAATGCGCATGACGTTCGGTCTAGTCGTGAACCACACTCAGCTTCCGCGCCCCTTAGCCGGTTCCTCGGTGATGCCTCAAAGAAAAGTAAATGGGAGATTGGGGGGAAATACCCGACGACCCTAAGGAATTCAGCGTCGAGTAGCCGGAGGCAAGGCGAAGGAGAGCCGAGGTCGCCCCCCCAAACCTAAAGCCTGCACATGTTGCTGGGGGTGGCGCAATTGATTTTAGAGGGCACCGTGCCATCGTCAACCGACTCCTGTTGATGCAAGGACGAGGTCTAGCGCACCCCCAGAAGGGGAAAAAGAAACATAACAAAATAGATAGATGCAGTTCAGTTCAGCCTTCTGAGCGAAGCAAAGTAGCATTGTGAGACTAAAAAGAAAAAGAGAACAAAGAAACCAAAACAAACTAAAAAAACAAAGTCGAGTATGTTAGTTGTATCAATAGTGTTCCTTGGAATATGAAGCTGGAAAAAAAATAAAATCACACAAAAATGATGGAAAATAATGAAAATAATAAACAGGTATCTCGATAAAACATCGTCTAGCATAGCTTGGTTAAATCTAAAAGAAACCATGTGAAAAGAAATAAAATAGGCATAAAAAAGATAGTCACACAAAAATAAAAGAAATAGGAAAAAAAAATGTATACAATAGAATAAGATAAAGGTACCAAAGATAGATATGATATAACAAAAAAAATGCAGATATAAAACATAAAACATAAAATTCTTGCAGTAGATGTAATAAAGTAAAGGGAATGTCCGTGGATTCAAGAGCAGATACACCTGGCAACTACATGATTTTACAGCTAGTCAGCGACTCTAAGATCAGGCCATCTCTCAACCCAGACTTTCGTAAATTTCCTCAAACACTCAAAGTTCACCTTATTCGAAACGAGATCCGCGTTCCAAGCTGGTCTCGTAGTAACTTGCAAGCCATCGAGCATTTCCTCTCTGGCATCCGTCAAAATCTCGCAGTGCCACAGAATGTGCTCGGCTGTTTGATCAGTATTACCGCAAGCGCAGTTAGGATGGGGTGATAGAGAGAGACTATGACGCAGAGAGCGCACTCGTGCAGTAAATATATTCCTAATAAAGGTTTTGCACACTTGCACGGTTTACCGCTGAAACGCCACGAGAAAAGCCTACGAAATGGTAATTTAGCTGTTTAGTGACCAGATCTAAGCAGCCAGGGAAAAACTCTGCCTCATCTCCTTTCCCTCACGATTTCCTTCAGCCTCACAATTCCCCAATTGGGGATTCCAAAGTCCCATTGCCTCCGGATAGATAAAAAAATATATGAGTAGGTATATACAGGGTGTCCGGGGGTAAAGTGCATTAAGTTCGGAAGGTGATTCTACATGATGGTAGGAGTAAAAAAGATTAATAACTTTTTCCAAAATTCCAACATTTCTTTTCCCATACAAAAAGACGTACCTACCAACTAAAAATCCTTAGTGTGAGGTTCAATTTTACTTGCTGAGAGCCTGCCGGGCGCCCGACTCGATTGTGATTGGCCCGTATCGTAACAGCGGAAAATAATAAATCTGGCCGCACACGCCGGACTAATTTTATCTTTTTACCTCAAAACTACCCTTAAAAACTGGAATTTCGAAAAAAGTTATTGATCTTTTTTACTTGAACCATCATGTACCTAGAATCACCTCCCGAAGTTAATGCACTTTACCCCCGGACGCCCTGTATTTCTTACCCAAATACACACCACCACCACGACGAAAATCAAGTCTCTGCCAAAAACTAAATGCAGTAAGCGTTCAAAAAGAAGAAGTTATGTTATACAAGGTATGGTAGAAAATCGGAATTTGCCATAAAGATAAAAACAGCGTGACACTTGCGTTTAATGACGACCAAATGCGTAAACACTTACCTAATAGGTACATACGTATGTAACTAATATATACACATTAGTACGAACTGAAAAGACACGTCAAACGAAAAAGATAACGAAAATAAGTTAAAAAAAGAATAATTTTTTGCCATATCTATTTTTGCAATACCACTTTGAATAATTAATTGAGAATTTTTCTTTTCGGTATAAACCTACTATTAGATTTTTTTCTTCCCGTTTGTATTGTATTCAAATTGGACATATTATGTAACGAAAACCATAGTCAATACGCAGGACACGTGAAAGTCTCACTGATAACTAGATTGATTGATATTTTCGATTGACGGATATGACAAAATATTTGGGTTTTTAAACCGCATAAAGGAGTCTGCCCACTACACCGTTCCATACCATGACCGTACTATGAACGTATCAGCCACGAAATAAACACGCTACGCCCTACTATGCCCACTAGAACGTGCTAACACCGTATTATACACGTACGTAACGGGTATAGTGACCGTATGATACCCGTATACACCGCGGTTAGTGTTCGTACCATCCCCGTTCAATAGGTGTACGGTGCCCGTTATATCATTTCGCCTGTGTTTTCGCATCGGACTGACGCGTCAGGAGAAGCATAGTGTCATATCATTAAAATACCTGGATATAAACACGAAAAATGAACACAAATCACGAACTGACAACGCGGTTAGAACACCGTCGCGTGCCATGCATAGAGCGGACCGGCACCTGCAAAATATTGTCATCGAGAATTCTCCGTCAGTCCGGTCATGATATGCCACGGTGTTGGTCGGTGACGGAACGGGCTAGTGGGCAGCGTTTCATACTGATCGATACAAAGAATATTTTTTTGCATGCGCCGCTACGCTTACGGTCATGGTATGAAACGGTGTAGTGGGCAGAGACCTTTAGGTCTCCTTTTTGGTTTTAATTTAATAATTTAGTTAATGGAGTAATAATATTAGCGAGGAGCATTGATGTATTTAGATTGCTTTATGTACTCATTTGAGTGCTCCCACCCACGGAAATATTTTGTAAAAGGCGAAAGGGTTATTTATGTGCATGTTTGGGTATGTTTTAAAGTGGTACGTATAGGTACATCCTATTTGAATAATTTCATTTAAAATATGTTCAAAAACACTTTATAAAAGATTCAACCTCAAAATCAGAAATTTGTAATTGGATTATAAACGAGCAATAGCTGATTTGACATTTATACACAAAATTTTAAATAATAACATTGACTGTGCTGAACTTCTTTCCCATGTTAATTTTAACATACCCTTAAGATGTACACGCCATACAGAATTATTCCACACGTTTAATTACAAGACAAATGCAGCAAGTAATTCGCCAATCAATCGTGCTTTTCATATGTTCAATAATATTGGTCTAAATTCTAACATCGACATTTTCTCCGATTCACTGTCTAAACTTGAAAAGAGAGTCATGTCAATGATATAATTTTTTCAAAGCACATACATACATACATGCATACATACATACATAAACACACACACACACACACACCCTCACACACACACACACACACACACACCTTCCCACTACGCATGTCACCCGGTAATTACTTAATATCTAAATAAGACACTATAAAGAAACACATCATGGGTACCCACCATGAAATATACTTAATAATTGGAAACTAGCTGTTAAAAACCCGCTCCGCAGGTTTTTAGTGCTAGGCCCTGCGGGCGGCCTTTGGTTCGGTTTTCGCCCAGTTAGTGTTGGTGACCATTTTATAGATCCAATACGAACTGATTCCAAAAACAGCCCGTTCCTCGGATTCACTGTAGCTAGTCACTGGGACAAAGTAACCGAGAAAGGAGAAAGAGCAATGACGTCATATGTAATATATAGCCACTTGATACAACATGTATTACCGTCAATCTTTTCATATCCAGAGAGATACCACATATTCACAAATTCGTAGCAGTTATAATAGTTAGGGGTAAGGCGTCCCCGTCCGACCTGCTGACGGAAGTAGCGATATCTTGCGTCGAATTCTTGAATTAATTCGAAACCGAATTATAACAGTAGTTTTGTGTGAAATTCCACGTACACAGATGTTATTTGTGGCGCGGCGCGTGGCGTCCGACATGCGTCATGCGTTCGTAGCTGGGTTCTGAAATTCAACCACGCAGACGCTACGGTATTAATACTGTTCGATTGTTTTCACCACTGTAAATAATGTACTGTTTGTTTCTGTTTATAAATAAAAATATAAATCTTCTTTGCAAACTTTGACACCTCATACCTCCGAATAAGATAGAGTGAAGTTAGAACCGTGTCCAAATGAAGTGACGAAAAGATAACACAAAATATACAGAATCACCCTTCTGTTCAGTGTATTTTATGCCTGAAAATAAATGCTTATTTTCTTGCTTAAGTCAAGAAACCTATTATTTCCTCCTTTCCCCCCTCGAACGTTGTATTATTACCATGATCACTTTGCATTAATTCCTCCTCTATCGATGATTGATGCTGCTTCTACTGCGATTGCTTCTCCTTCCTCTTTTTCTTCTAGACTTGCTGGCACCGCGCCAGAGCCGCAGAGGACTCAAACACTATTCTTATTGGTGTTACCATGTAAACTGGAACAGGTAAAATATCCACTGGAGTAGCAAGACCCCGATCAATACTGCGACACTTTAAATAACTGTGTTTCGTAGAAATCGCCTTTTTGCTTGTTAGTGACTTCAAATATATTTCTCGGTAATAATTAATAAATTGTCGCAGTTGTATCTAAAAAGTTCCGTCAAACTTTTTGGTTAGATTCAAGATATTATTTGGTTCAAAGAACTTTAGATCCAAATTTGGTATATAGTTGTGAATAATGAATACTTGAAGCAGGTGGATGAGTTTGTGTATCGGGGTAGTATGTTTACGAGAGATGGGAAGGCTGAAAGGGATATTAAAAGATGGGTGAACGCCGGTAACTCCATTAATGGAGGAGTGAATGCCGTTGGCGCTATTAAAAAAATGTCAAAAGAAGCGAGGCTAGCAGTCCACAATGGAGTCCTGATACCTACCCTGATGTATGGCAGAGGCATGGAACTGGCAGAGGAAGGATGAAAGTAAACTGAATGCTGTTGAAATGAGATCCCCAAGGCGTACATATGTGTGGTCAAACCATGTATGATCGTGTGAGGAATATGGATATCCGCAAATAATGTAAGACTGATGTAAGCGTAATGAGTAAGATTAAGAAAGGGAAAATCAAATGGTTTGGGCATGTAGAGCGAATGGACGAAGAATGTAGTGTAAGAAGAATATATGACGCAACTATGAATGGTAGAAGAAGTCGGGGACGCCCGAGGAAGACATGGCACGACCAATTGAATCAGATACTTAAGTCTGGGCATGCCAAAAGTCAGAATAATAGAAGAGTATCTTTGAGACGATGTATGAATTTGAGTGAGACAAAGAGTGTGTGCCAAGACCGAGTTGTTTGGATGTCCGTCCTCTCTGCCTACCCCTGCGGGAAATGTGATATTTATTTAGATAGTTTGTTTAGAAGTTATTTACCGGCTTTCTAATGAGTATAGAATGGGCCAGGGTTTTCTTAAATTGAAAAAAATATTCGCCGATGAAAAAGCGAATTTCGCTTTTTCTCCGCTAACGCAATTTTAAAAGCTCTATTAGTCCTCCCTGAATGTGTTTCTTTCTTTCGTTCTCGTGCTTTATTTAAATAAGAGATGTCCCGGTTCCTGGCTACAGCCCTACAGCGCCTACGGATTGGAGATTTTTTGTTCAGTTTTATGTAGCGTTGCCCCGGAGAAATCATCAAGCGCCGTGAATCCAATTCACTCTGCTCCGGAGGTGTTGCGTGGCAGGGTTTGCAAATGAAAAACACAAGATATATGATGTAGAACTATTATACAGAATTAAACACGGTGTCCGGAAACTAGTGGCATAAGCGGGAAACTGATAGATCTAAACAATTTGGAGTCGATTTTGTGGTATAACTTTTTTTGATTTGAGTTTTCATTTTCGATTAAATCGAGTATGAAGCTGAAATTTTTAAGTTTAAAAAAACATCGGTCGTTAGGGTTTACTGTCAGCTGCTTATTGTCTATTAAAATATGTCTTATTTTACGGATTTATCGATATAAACGACAATTTTATGAAAGTTCCAAGTCAAGGATCACTTTATTTTATTTTATTTTTATTTTTATTTATTGGGGAAAATCAACAGATGTTTTACACTTATAATAATAACTTTAACAACACACATACTATCCAATAACAGATTTTCACATAAGTAATTAAAATTATAATTAAAAAGTAAAAAAAAAAGTAAGGGTCCTGTACCCGTGAGAAGCTAATAAAATTATATCCTTGAAAATTGTATCCTTGAAAATTGTAAAAAAAAGATATAAAAACACATTATAAACTATAATATAAACTAATAATCTGGTTCTTCCACCAATTCTTCAATTACTTGGAAAACAGCTAATTTGCATCTGGAACAGTGAGCTCTGACGTCGTACAATTTGCACAATTTTTCTGTCCAGTATTTTTAGGTTTAAGCTACTATTTTCAGTTCACAATTCAATTTCTACCATATCATTTCTCAAGTTAACAGTCAAACGTAAAATCCCAATTTACCACCGCCCCGGGAACCATTTTTTGGATAACCAAAACCCCTGCCATAGGTCACCCCAAGTGGTTCGCTAAGTTTGGTGACTTAGCAAGAGTGTCAGGATCACAGGGCGAGGTTTTCCAACTTACTATGTGGCAGACCGGATCGGGAGAGACTGCTTGAGAGAGATCTGTAACCTCCTGCCAGAGTCTCTTGACCTATGCACCGCAGTGGGAGGGTGGATTTATAGGTACGTCACTCGTGGACACATTGACCCCAGATTCCTACTCACCTCTCACACCTTTTTCCTTCCCAGAACTTGCTCTTCTTCTTTTCCATAAAAAAAAGACCCTCCACATATCAAACCCAAAGATGACGTAGGCTCTGAGGGTTTTTACATGCATAATTTTTGTACAAAACAAATCGAAAATAGAGTGTTGAAACTCGGGTGAGGTCGGACAATTCTCTAGGTTTAATACTCTACAAATTACATATTATTAATCATCAGTATGAACATGCAAGTTAGAGATTTATCTTTTACCTGACTCTATTAATACTTCACTACACATTTCCTCGAACTGATCGCACAGATAATTCGTATCCCGTTCGTTCCACTTTACTGATATATTATGTTAAGAGGTCCGCTCTCGCCTTAAAGAATATATAATTTTTTAATATTTTTTATTGATAAACTAACGTTGAAGACAAGATTTTTATGCATAGCACAAAGGGTAATAATTTTTATAAGCAATAATTATCAGCCTGAAACACTCATCTACATTGAAAAATCTTCCGAGAAAAGATACATTCCGCCAAGGGGACTCGAACCCGTAATTGTTGAATGAAAACTGTAATTGATGAAAGAACCGAGTAATTATGAATGAAACACTAGTATATATTGAATTATTTGGCGGGTATTAGATACGCAGTTGTGGTAGAGCACCTGCAATCAGAAGGACACGGGTTCGAGTCCCGTTGGCGGCATGTCTTTTCTCGGAAGATTTTTCAATGTAGATGAGTGTTTCAGGCTGATAATAATTATTGCTTATAATAATTGTTATATAAATTTTCATTTTCAACGTAATGAGTAAAACCTCAATTTATAATATTTAATTAAATGAAGACAATATTAGCGAAACTCAATCGCAAATCTGAAAACTCAAAATCAGAAAAGGATACGGTCACATCTAGGACACGAACTCAGGACCTACGCTTCCGATTCGGTTATATTTAGGTAACTACGAGTATATCATACTTCGGCTAAGAACTACTAACATTATCTTCATTTTCTTAACGCATATTTTTATATATGACCGAAGATAAAGCTCTGCCCCTGCAAAGCGTAGGACCTGGGTTCATGTCCCAGATGTTACCGTATCTTTTACTGATTTTTCTGCTTTCAGATTTTCGATTGAGTTTCGCTAATATTGTTTTCATTTAATTAAATACATTTATTTATTTATTTCTATATGCCCAAATGTGTTTTTATATGTTATAGAGATATGGGTATAAATAATTTGCTCATACTAACAGTAATGGGTGTTTTACACGATGCTTTTTGTCACACCGATCCCCATATGGAATCTTTACTTTTCACGAATATTAAAAAAAAAAATGATATCGTAGTCTCAACTGCTCCCAATCGTTTGGAGTCAGTGAGACTAATTCATTCCCAATTGGGGTATGTTTTGAGGTTGAAGGTTGAAGGAGAGGGGGAGGAGACGGGGAAGAGCAAGGTGGGAATATATCTGGTGTATTATAAGAACAATCAATCAAAACTAATACCTAACATAGGTACCTATTTAAAATATCTATAATTTAAAAAATCCATAGACAATTAATTCTATGTTACAAAAAACTGAAATTATCCAATTTTTTAAATTTTTCTTTCCATAAGAACCGTCTACAAAGTATTAGAAAACTTAAAAAAAAGATGAATGAAATAAGTAAAGTCATTCTGAAGTTATGGCGTGACCAAGAGAAACAGAGATTCATTTTTATATGTATAGATATGTACCAATACATAAATGTGTAGATTGTGGCGAAGTACGTGTAGAAATTGTTCCATGTTGCGTGCGTTAATCCTCTTAGAACTGCTATTTTAGTATGATAATTAATGTGGTTTTCGGCGTTTATTTTTGGTGTAGCCATCAGATGGCTATATAAAAGTTTCTGAGTGGTGGTCTTTCACTAGAGCTGCAGTGAGAGTATCTACTACTGTCAAAATAATCATAATCTCCGATTTATTTGGTCCAAGTATTTTGGAATTTTTTGGCACCAATTTTCAGTTTTTAAGTAGTTATTGGTTGAAGCAAAAAGGGAGTCCCTTAATAGAGATCTGTTGCGGTTCTCCCTCTCCGACTACCTGCAGAGAATTATGATGCTAAGTGGGTCACAGATAAGGGTTATTTTTGCTCTACTTAAGGCGAGGTTTTTTTTTTCTTTTTATATGAATATCTCACAAGAGTCTCAGCTGCTCGTATCTGGAGCCAGTGAGTCTATTGCATCCCCAAATTGGGGTATGTCGTGAGGCTGAAAGTAGTGGGGAAAGGAAGGAGATGGGGAAGAGGGAGGTAGGGAAGTACCTGGCTATTCAGATCTGGTCACCAAACACTTCTAAAGCCATTTCAAGCAACGTTTCAATTCTGATTGGTCTTACACCAGGGTGATTCTGAGAGTATCTTCCTCTCTAGAACGTGCGGCTAATATACTATATATTATTTTTAATGAATTAATCTTGAAATGACACAAATTAATCAAATAAAATTTATTTGCCCACGCCGGGATTCGATCCCGCGACCTTTGGATTGCGAGTCAAGAGCTTTACCCTTAGACCACGCAGGTCGTGCCTTATATTATTTTAAATTATTAAATTAAATTGTGAAATAATACATATTAATCATACAATTTTTTATCGTGTAAACTGTCATAAAAAACATATTTAATGTACAAAGGTAGTTTTAAAACTTATTGTGGCTTTATTTTTTACGAGTATATAAAAAATATTTATTATAAAATTTGAAAACCTTGACAAATATTTTTCAAATGCTAAATTTTGTTTCATGGAATTATTTAATTTTTTCTGGAGCGTTTATCGTAAACTTTTAAATGCAAATACAAAGCGTGGTGTTATCTCTTTGTAACACCTCTTACATAATATATCTCGCCATAACACAAAATAAGAGCATTACTTGTCAGGCTGGGATAAATATTTCTACAAAATACTCCAGGGATTAAACAGAATTTTGGATCGACTTTAGTATGTGAAAGGCAAGAAAGGATTAACCACTCTGACCCGTAAGCCTATTTACGCGACAATATAACAATAGCAGTCAAGTACAATAATCGCGTTTTAACGCTAACGCGTGTGTTCCCACAGAAGTCGTTATAACTCTGGTATTGTTCTAGTGACAACCTTAAAACAAAAAGTAGAAGATCCATATTGAATTAAGCTTCACATTTATATTCAAAGTTGTCCATAGAAGTATATAAAAAAGACATATTTTGTAGAAACAGTTTTCACCCGCCAAATCACCTACGCGCCGTTAGACATTGTTATTTTTTTTAAATATTCTTGTATGAAATGGTAAAAGATAGGTGAAAAAATTGTTTGTTATACATTTATACAAAAGAATAAGTGTTATTTTTACATAATCCGTGTTTTCACAAAAAAAACATCACGTGAGTCATTTTTACAATTTTTTTAGGTTTGCTTTCTAAATTTTAACATTTAATATTTATTTGTAATATAACAATTTGAAACCTTATTTCATAACGTTTCAAAAACAGTTTTTAGTATTCGGCTACGTTAATAATAATAATATATTATATTTAATAATATATTTATTCAATCCAAATGAAATTGGCAACATTATAACTAAAAAAGTACATGTTCAATGTAGTTTACAAATAGATTACATCAATCAGTACAAAAAATGAACAAATAGAAAGTAATGTAACAACGGTTACACAGAAGTAGCATAATTATACAACATTTTCAGTTGTGCATAGCCTCACTAGGTGAACCTGTATTGAGGCAGAATTTTTTGTAAATTGTTTCTCGCAATTTTATAAATGGTTCAAAATGTTTAATTTATAAAGCTTTATTGTGAAACGGAAATAACACAAAGTTTTTATAGATCTGACAGTTCGTTTAAGACAAAAAACTTGCATAATCGCAAAATACCTGAGTGGTTAAAGATTTCATCAAAAGTTACTAAGGGGTCGTTTCTTGGAGTTCAGCCAGTTCGATTTTGAGTTTCTTTTTTCTTATGTGTTCCCAATGGGCAGTAGTTTATCATTGGTTTGATTCCGAAGCGGCTCCGGTCCATTTGGCGTATTGACAGTCGATGAAATGTATTAGATTGGTTTGGTTCGGTAACAAATGGCCACATAACAAATGAATTAATCATGGAGCTTAATCTAGTATTAGATTCGTGTATCACGCTCCAGGGTATGCTATTAAATGCCGTGCTTTGTAAATCATCTATTCGATCAATGACTGAGCCCTTGCTCGGAATAATGTTGTATCCAACTTGTTGAAAAATGGAAAAAAAAACGAAAGTTATGTTTCATAACATTTAATATTTAAAATACAATTCTTAAGAATTTTAAATGAACAGTCGCGAAGAATGGTAATTAAAATAGAATTCATGCTGAATTAGTGGAAAAATGTTGTATATAAAAATTTCACATAACGTTATTCCACAATTTTTTTAAAAAGAAAACTTCTTTAGCACCGTTGTGATTTGAAACTCGATGAAAAGAAAAAGCGAAACTAAAAAGAGACAAACATGGACATCTATAGAATTTATCCTGTGAGATAATGAGATAGAATAATCAGTCTCTAAGTGAGGTGCTTCGTAATCTCTCCACTTTCGTCTACTTTAGTTTTCTGAAGGTTTCAATTCTACCGCGTGTGAACTGCACACTTGTATTTTTTTACTCGTTGTTCCGTAGAGAAAGCAACATGTTCTTCAAACATATGTACACATGTCATTGATGTATTTGAGCTTGAAAAGCAAACAAAAACTATATATATATATAGTTTTATATGTATATATATTTTTTTTGTTAGCTCCACACAGGAAGCCCTGAGGAAAATAATTACCATCACGGCGTATGTCATCTTAGAGGATCTGTGTGGAGGGTTTTTTAAGGAAAGACAGGAGAGGAGATTCTGGGGAGGAAATAGATATGAGGAGTGGGTAGGAATCTGGAGTCGGTGTGTCAGGAGTGACGGATGTACGAATCCATCCCTCCAACCGGGGTGCAAGGTGATGGATCTGTGCCCACCACACAGCCGGCAGGCTTAGAAGCATCGGCCGCCATGAAGTGAACAAATCTCACCCCATGAACCCTGGCACCCCTGCTAATGAGTAAATGAAACTATTTACTTTAGAGATATTGTCATGAGATCAACCTACGTATATTATTCCACAAACCTGTTTCAACGGCTAAAAAGCTGGCTTAATAATTTTTTTTCTGGACAAATATTACTTAGACTATGGTTTTCACCATTTATTCCCATGAATTAAACCATGCTCCGTGATTTCGATTAACGGCTTTATACAGTACATCCACAAACCAACTTTTAAAATGCTGCCTAAGGCCTAAAAAAATTAATTACTATAATTCCTACCTTAACAGATACATATTAATATTCCCAACATTATTCTATCAATAAGTCAACATTGGTGGTTTTGTTCAATACAACATTATTCCGGACAGGGCTCCTATAAACGGTGTTTGGTATAGAGCAGGATTTCCCAACTAGTGGTCCGCAAGGGGCTAGAAGATGGTCCGCGATGGTCCGCCGGTCAATAAGCGAGCCAGTGTCCCTGGTCGAGAAGTCTGAAAAGCGGGACAATATTCAGTTTATCATTATTATACCTTGTGGTCAGTGGCCATTATGGTATTCCGTTTCGCCCCACCCCATCCTACCCCATTTCTACCCCCCTCCGTTGTGGTAAATATGTCTCGGGTGCTAGCTGGTTTAACTACTGGCTTAGGCTAGCATGGGTGGCACCTGGGACGTATAGGGCGGATGCCGTGGTTATCCGCCCTACCCCCCCCCCCATTAAAGTTGACATACACAAATTTCGACTTCATAAAAAATTGGTCCGTCCTGGGGGTGGAGGGGGGGGGGGGCGTCCCGGGTCAGAAAATGGTTGGGAACCACTGGTATAGAGGCAATTATACTTTAAATTAACTTATCTCTCGATCATCAATCCGATTAGTTTCGAAAAAAACTTTCTTTGGAAATTAAAAAATATAAATTGATAAAAAAAATTGTCTCTAAGTACCCACATACACCACAAAAAAATTCCCACAAGTTTATCAAATTTTTTAACCACTCAGGTATTTTACCATTGTGCAAGTTTTTGTCTTAAACGACCTGTCAGAATTATAAGAACTTTGTGTTATTTCCGCTTCGCAGTTATAAATAATTATAAGCTCTATAAACGAAATATTTCTGAACGTAGCCGAATACTAAAAACTGTTTTTGAAAGATTATAAACTGTTTTTGAAAGATTACCTATGAAATAAGTTTTCAAATTGGATTATTATCTACAAATAAATATGTATTAACAGTTGTAAATATTAAAATTTAGAATGCAACATAAAAAAAATATGTGAAAATGACTCAATTGAGGTCTTTATGTGAAAACGGTACTTAAATCACGGATTATGTAAAAAAAAAACACTTTATATCGTATGAATGTATAATAAATAATTGTCACCTCCCCTTTTTACCATTTCATACAAGAATATTTAATAAAAAATAACAATTTCTAACCGCGCGTAGGCGATTTGGCGGGTAAAAATGTTTCTACAAAATAAGTCTTTTTTATATATTTTTATGGACAACTTTGAATAGAGATGTGAAGTTTGATTTAATATGGATCTTCTACTTTTTGTTTTAGGGTTATCACTAGAACAATAACGGAATTATAACGATTCTGTGGGAACACACGCGTTAGCTTGAAAACAAGCTAATTGTACTTGACTGCTATTGTTATTGTTATATTGTCGTTTAAACAAGCTTAGGGGTCGGAGTGGTTAAAGTAAAAAAAGGACTCGCTGTAAAACTTTCCGAATATTGAAAATCTATGATCTCATACTGTCTTATACACTTGATTTCCCTTTCTCGCTAGTAACAATAAATCGACGTAAGCAGGACAAAAAACTGTTTCTCGTTTAGAGTGGACATCATTGTCCGAAGTGTACATACATGACGTGCACCGTCATAAATTTTGTGTTGTTTGAGTTATTCAGTAATTGCACCACCTATAGGTACATAATACTACATACTTGAGTAGTTTCGATGAATGATTCCATTTTTATTAAAAAGATAAGATTCTGAAATATTATTATATCATTTGATAATCAGTACCTAGTTGTATCTTGTTCTCTCAAAAAAAAATTTTTTATATATTTTTTTTTCTATTTGTCTTTTGTGTATTTTTTTACATTAGCTCAAAACAGGAGGCCGTGAGGAAAAACATTCCCTCAAATCTTATATAATCTTTGGGAAAGCCATGTGGTGGGTCTTTTTAGGGAAAGTAAAGAGAGGATGTTCTGGGAAGGAAAAGGTATGAGGAGTGTGTTAACGTGCCCAGGAGTGACGAACGTATGAATCCACCCCTCCACTGCGGTGTAAGGCGATGTGTTGACGTCGAGAGAGTCCGGCTGGAGAGGTCTAGGTTAGGTCTTCCTCAACCAATCGAACCCGGGCATCGATACAAGGCAAACATACAATGAGTATAGAAAATCAAAAAGCGATAAATAGTTACCTGATGTGCTGACAGATGCCTCAGAGAGTGTCCTCTCCTCGGGTCGGTGGCTAGCAGCAATAGCAGCAAGGGAAGAGCCGCAAGCGAAGCGGCAAGGGCCAGGCAGCGCTTGGGGGCGACGCAGCTCCTCCTCGGTCTCCGGGGCTGACCCCCGGCCGGTCTGATCACCAGCCTACGGTGCCCCATTATCCCGGATAACTTCTTCCTTATAGGGCCCTGTCTTAGAGATTCCAGACGCAAGCTGGAACTCATAATTGATACAAATGGGAACTCTTCACTTTGTCTCTTCTCACTTGTATATCGTTTTTATACGAGTCCGATTTAAATGCACCAATGTTTCACCAAAGTGCACTAAATTATTTTTATTTTGTTTAATAACACTTCTTCTATTTACTTTATTATTACAATTATTATTATTGAATGCCCTAGTTTTTCTACTGCAATAGTCTTCCACAAATAGAACAAGTTTTTTGGATTCTACTTTGTACGTCTTTCAAGGTATTATGTATTTGATTTCGTATACGGAGCTTTGAACGAATTGCATTTTAGTTTAACCTAGCACTGAGAGAAAAAGTTTCCACTTTATCTTAGCGACCAACTTATACAGCTTATTAGATTTATTTGATTCAAAAACAGTCCAGTGAATCTTATTTTATCATACTTTGCACTCCTTTAATTGCTCTCAGGTTTCTTTTACAATTCAATCTTTTCAATATTTATCTGTTTATGCCATTGGCAATCGCAATCTTCTTCTTTTTTTATAGAAAATATCACTTTGACTATCACTTTTCTGCAATCTTGTCTCCCAATACTGTTTCTTTCCATAGTGTTCCGTTTGATTGATGGTGTGCTGCTTCAATTGCTATAATTTATTCCTCCTCAATCACAACCTCGCTCTTCTCGTCTATAGTTGAAACAAGCGTCTAAGTGACAAGATCTACACAGGTATCGCCCTGTTGAACATCGTCAGGTAAGTGATTAGTGATTAGACTGTATGCACTACTCCGAACGATTTTATTATTATGGCTCGGACTTTTTCCTTCAATCTTACGCTATCAAAATGGAAGACTTTGCAGGACTAAGCTTTACTAGTTAGCTACGTAATTTTTTTTTGATAATGCGATTATGGAAAATGTTAGGCCTCTTGATTGATAAAATTTATCGGTAGGAAAAACCCAAACCTGAAATAAAATAAATCGAATGAAATATTTTTCAATTTAGTTATTAAATCAATGTAACACATAGACATCAGAATTCAATGAAACACTAAAAGTTTATAAACAAAACCAGGACCGTTCCGAAAGGACATATCGAAGGTATGCATATCGACGGTCCCGAAGAACAATGTAGATATGCTAAAAATTGAAAATCGTTTTGTTGGCTTTATTTAGTTTCCTTTTGATGATTTTTAAGTCTGGATTTAAGGAGTTTTGAATGAAATGAAACGAAATGTCTTCGTAAATACGTTTTCCTTTCATACTATATTTCTTTATCTCAAAAATAGTAACAATGCAGAAACGAAACTTTAAACAACGCTACTGCAAAACTACACAATTGAACATTCGACTCTGTTTATCTAGTAAAAAACTATCTAGTAAAACTGCAATCACTATCTACAAATCACATTTTAACCATTGCTCAACTATCCTTTTTCCATGTAACGAACGAGATCAAAATAAGTTTCAAATTCTCCAAAACAGGGCAATGAGAATAATACTTTTGATATTTATACATCGTATTCAAGATAATAAACAACATTTTACCAAAATACTTATCAATTAAAATTATATTCAACAAGGACATTCACAGACATAACACAAGGACGTGCAAGGAAATCAGGTTTCAAAAAAAGACACGGCGAATACGCAGAACAGTTTACTGTACAAAGGAATGAAGTTATATAACACGCTACCAGAAGCATTAAAGTCCGCACCAATTAGAAAGTTCAAGATGTGTAGGGGCTACATAAAATTTAGTTTGCAATATGAAATATTATAATTAATTAGAAAATTTGTAAACTTAAATGTGCAAATTACTAAAATAAATGTTGTAGAAAGGGGAAAACACAGAGGCTGGCAAATCGTTCCACAGCCGAGCTGTTGAACAAAAGAACGAGTCGAATAAGCGATTTGTTCTCATGTGACAAATGTCAACCGTGTACGGCACGCGTTTGGCGTTTTTCCCAATTATGCACCGGTGCCGAAGGGATCAATGACGCTAGTTCCTGGGAGCATCTTCCATTGAAATACTGGTAGAACAAGGATAGGATTCCTACCCGACGCCTGTGCTCTAAAGATAGCAATCCGTCTGTTAAGATGGGAGAATCTATCAAACGCACCACCCGTTTCTGTATAGAGTCGAGGGTATTTTTCAGGTATTTTGGAGCTCCAGACCAGAGGTGTTAGCTGACTATCTAAAATTATTTCTTATAATAAGAAATATTGAGGACTGCCTGCGCCTTCAAGCTGATGTTGACAACATTTCAGAATGGAGTCAACGAAACCAGCTTCGTTTCAATGTCTTGAAATACGTAGTTCTGACTTTTACCAGAGCATTTAGTCTCACCTACCACCTGTACACTATGCTCGGTCATAATCTCAAACGAGTATCAAATATAAAGGATCTTGGGATTATGTATGAAATTAAATTGACATTTCGTCCTTGTATCGAAGGAGTGTGTCAGTCGGCCTTAAAAATATTAGGGTTTGTTCTCCGAACCGTCAAGAGGTTTTCGGGATACCCGTGCTCTGAAGATTTTATACTTCTCCCTGGTCCGCAGTAGGCTGGAGAGTGGTTCGCTTATCTGGAATCCTCATGAGATAGGGTGCTCCTCATGAGAGAGGGTTCAAAAAAAGTTTCTAAGATTTCTCTACACGAGGGAGTACGGCCACCACCTCAGCTCTACGACGAACTTTTTTCTGGGCATGCTGGGAGTTCACTCCCTGCAGCTCAGAAGAGAAGGGTATGAAGCGACCTACTTATTCAAACTGCTGCGAGGCTATATTGAGAACTCAGCCATTTTGGAGCGCGTGAGTCTCTATGTTCCAGATGACTATCTTAGACATCATAGATTATTCTATCATCCTGCCTGTAGGACTAACCTGCCAATGGTCTTCCCGGTAGGGAGGAGTATATTGCTCCTGAACTAAATCTCCTCCGAGATTGATATATTTGGCGTCAGTGAGGGTAGATTCAAAAGGAAAATTCTTTTGATTCTTGAAAGAGTCTCTCCACATTGGCTAAATCTACACAACCGCCTGAATTTTTTGTTGAGATTGCCATATTTCTTGAAATTTCTTTTATGTAAAATGTTTGAAAACAATTTTTTGTACAATATTTTTATGGCGTTATTTCTTACAAGTAATAAACTCAAATTTGTAATGGTGTAAAAAACTAACATATTTTTTTATTATTATTATTATATCCCATCTTGCCCCATCCCATTAGCCCCCCCCCCCCCCCCCCCGCCCACCCCGTTGTGGTAAATATAATCGTGACTGACCACGGTTACTGTTTCAGATTCACGAGTTAGGGGGCGTTAGAAAAAAATAATATTCTGAAAGGGGGCGATGGGAAAAAAAGGTTGAGAATCTATGCATTAGATGAACAACTTTGCACTCCGAATTTCAAAGTTTGCCGACCGCTGGGACGAGGTTACAATGTCTGCTTCGTGGTACTTAAATGTTATTATTATTTGTCGAGTTTTATTTTTATAGTATTACTAGTTATCCTTCATAAATTAAAGTTCTTAACTAATCTCATAAAACTATTTTTGCAGTCACCAAGTCTCTAAATGCTGATATAAAAGAATTGTCAATTGTATGTAATATTGGCTTATATGTCATTGCGACTAAATTATAATACAGTTGGATTATTTTGTAATAAAGAACAATAAATAAAAACAAAACGAATTATGTGTTAATGTACAAAGTTCGATGCTTACAAGCTTTCATTTTAACGCTTTGAAATGTGTAATGTTTCGAAGTTTGTGAGTTAGAAATGCCTTATTTTTACGCATGCAAAGTTGGGTTCTCCTAATGCGGAAATCAGACAGTTCACACGAGTGAATGTTCACTCGAGTGAATGTTCGTTTTTGTTTCATTCCGCGTTCATGTGGAACTATAGAAATCAATATTCACCCGTACATTCCTGCTACAATATCGTCGAATGAAGTCGTGCGCGTTAGTATTCGATGATTTGAGACAGTTTGATCGAAGAATTAACTAAAAAAGCAAAGAAAACACTAACGGTGGTGTTTGCGGCCATGGATTTTAACGAGAAACGTGTTGGGAGCTACATAGTAACACTTTTGAGAGAATTAGCGGAACACGATCCTGAATCATATTTTAATAATCTTCGCATGAATAAAAGTCCAACAACCATCTCCATCATTAGGCCGTTTTTTAAACGATTTGGCTGGCACAATTAAATTTTAAAAAGCAATGTAGGTAATTTCGTCTTACGAACCTATTTTTTTGTTGCAATAACACAATTTTATTTTTACTATTTTTATTAGGAACATAACACCCACAGATAAATAATCTTACATTTATTTAAAAAAAATTGTTATAACCCATCATGATCACGCATAAATAATATATTTAATAATTATTAACTGCATAATTATATAGATAGGTACTAGAAGAATAAAATAAACATGTATAAAAGATAGCGATCTATCTTTACATTCTCTTAGTTTATGATTCCAAAGTCGCTGGTAGTTTTAAAAGTTCTCTAAAAAGAGCTGGGTGTTCCTCAACACCGTTTCGACGTTTTGCGTTTGATATGATGACGTTCTTTCAGTACAAGACTCTAGTATAGGACGAAACGAACGAGCCCGCCAAACGTTCATTTTGTGTTCACTCCGTGTTCAGAAGTTTCATATTGCTTTCATTCCGCGCGCGAGTGATAGATGCTGAATGCCAATATCCAACACCGGTTCACTAATGAATTCATTCGGCAAGTTAGTTTCATTTCTTTTTCATATGTTTCACTCCTAGTGAAAGAGGCAATTGAAAGACAGAAATTAACGAAAAGTGAACCGTCTGATCTCCTGATTATCTCATTTTCTTCAAAAAGCGGGATCCAATGCAAGATACATTTTACTTGATAAGAGGAACAGTTGCACGGCCTTTTTTTTACAAAACTTTATTTTGGATTCGGGGCCGAAATACTTAAATAATATAGTTTTTTTAAAGCGAAAGGAAGATAGCAAACAATAAGTATTTACTACACTATTTTGTGTTTCAAATTATGAAATGCAGGCTTTTGAAGAAGTCGATTTTTCATGATTTTTGAGGCAACTTTGGCAACAACGATGTTATTTTCTACTTACAGTCTATGCAATAAAATAAGTTTATTTAAAAATAGCTAACCTAGTAATGTTCATTAATATCGAAGATAACTGTAATCCATCCTCCGGTTAGCAAACGGAGCAACTGTCAAATAATAATGTCAAATGTCATTCGACTGCGTGAAACAACGGCGTTATTTCTTACTATACCTGTATGATTTTTCCCTGTCAGGTAACGGACTACGGTTTAATATATAAAACCGTCGACGGTAACGCATTGCGTTAATACTAACTGTTATGGGAATTGCAACGAGAGTTTATGCGGACATAGTGTAGGTATTGTTTCCCCTTTTTAAACTTTTGACCTCAGAACAGAAAATTCTTGACAAAAAAATCACTTTTAAAATAATAAAAAGAACACGCTATAGAACTTTTTAAATAACGGTACAAAGCTATTGGAATATTCAAATTTGATCGCCGTATACACACTTATTCATTTTTGCTAAAAAATAATAAATAGGTGCGAGAAAGACAAAAACCTGTTTCTCAGTGACGTTTGGCGAGGACATCTCTGTCGGTAATGTGCAATCCTACATAAGTTGGTCGCCTCAATTCTAATTGTGCGACCAATACCTTGTTTTTTTTAACACCACAGGTTAATTTTTTCGCTTTTTGGAACAACTCATAGAAATCGTTGTATCTCCCTTACTATCATAGTGAAAAATATGATCTAAACGGTGCTAGAAAGAGAAAACACCACGCTTTATATTCAAATCTAAAAATTAACCACAAAATAATTAATATGTATACTTTTATGAAACCAAAGTTTCCGACCGCAATTTAAAAAACAAAATGAAACATTAGGAATTTTTTATTAATTATTTTTACATGGAACGATAAAAAAGTGCGATGACAGTAACGTTTTTAATACATTTGTCTAATAATATAGGTTTGTGGTTTTATTTTTTTTGTCTTATTGGTAATTATAGTAAGAAAAAACGTAAAGTGATCCATTTGACCGATTTGAATGATTTCGGAGGAAATTTTTGTTTTGATTTATTAAATAAGAGAATTAGAAAAGAGAAAATTAGAAACATGCTTTTTTAGGTGACCGGACAACTCAGAATGAAATCAACTCAGAACCTCTTCAGAAAAGTCATTAAAAGTGATGATAAAAAAATTGGTTACGTTACGTTAGGTTACGGTTTTTATTTTTAAATTATTTTTTTCATAGCTTTTCAAAGAGGTGTTGAGTTGACTTGATTCTGAGTTGGCATGATACCACTTTTTGATGCGAGGTCTATTGTTCACAGAAATAACAAAATTAATATAATGACCTTCCTTTGGTTTGTTATAAAATACAATGCATATCCCGTATGCAATGCAACATGTACTGTGCACAAACCACTACAGTTTCATACCATTCACCGCGGCCCCCCATGCATTATGTGTGTACTAAAGTGATAGGATAAACGGTAGAGACATTGATAAATGTTGCAACAGAATGAGCCATGCGGTAATAAAATGGACAAATTTGGTTATTTCTTTCGAAAACTAGACTTCATCAGGAACCTCCCCACTTACCTCTCCCCTGTCTCTTGCCCTTTACCACTCCCTTCACAACATACAACAAACTAGAGATGGGTAAGTTCTGCATTTTGCCGGAAGCCTTCGAAACGTGCTTCCTTTTAAAAGTAATCGAGTTCTAGGAGCAGTTCCCGGGTCCGAGTTCTTGGGTGTGGACTGGGTGCTGTTGCGGCTACTGGGACGCACGGATTCGGAGCCAGATCTTGGAGCCGGAACCTGCATCTGACTCGCGACTGGCTCGGACCGCGTAAACAGGGACGCCGGTGGAAGACTCTGGCTCCGACTCGGAGTTCCGGGTTTGGTTTCGAGTTCTGGAACGGGTTCTCTGGGTTCAACCGGGAGTAGTTTATTTGAAAAAGGAGTGGGAGTAGGTACCGCTTCCCGGGATGAACCAGAGTTCAAGAGCCCACTCCAGCTGAACCTACACATCGCTACAACAAACACCGACTTCGGGCATTCGCGACTCACGTGCGGTATTCAAATAAAAAAAAAAATGTAGTAATAGAAGATGAAATCAAAAATACGTCTCATGGCAACAAAATGGATTTCTTATTCACAAGTGTGGTTATTTTGAAATCTAGACTGATTCATTTTCAGTAGCGTATATTTTGCTATCGATGTTATTTTAACTAGAGCGTTTTGCATTTCGTCTGTCCGTAAATTTTTTCGTGCGTTCCGTTTCCGAAATGTTTATTTAAACTTTTATATTTGAATTTTTTCAGTATTATGTGTGTATTACCGGAAGCAAGTTTGATAAAATAATATCTCGGTGACATTTCTTTGGATTTTTGTAGGCAGAAGAAAGCGGAGAGGGGAAGGAGATGGGGAATAAGAAGGTCTGTCGAAGTATTTCAACCAACAACCTTTCGATTCTAATAATAATAATGGGTTAATTTTTACAACGCCACTTTTGTGAAATATCACCCCAAACGCGCCGTTATTTGTTTATATACGTTCATTAAGACAAATGATTCAATACATTACGATTCAATTTACAGGTACATTAAATTAAATTATTACATGGTTATAATACCTATTACCTACTTATGTAAGTCCGTAGAATATCAGTAGGTAATTTCGCCTGAGATGAGAACGGTTCTTAAAACTTTAACAAATGAATGTTGAGTAATACCTTCCTTTTATTTATTATATTTTTTTTTTAAATTTTGGTTATCTTCAATATTTGGCTCCTAAGAGCATTTCTTACTGTTTACTTGTCATACTTTTTTTGTATTTATAACTTTTGTACTTTATATTATTTGCAAAGGTAACTTATAGTTTATATTATTTCCTGCCTTTCAACTTTTTATCTTAACTTTTTACTTTTACATCATACTTTATATTTTATAGTTTACACTTTTACTTTATACTTTCATTTTATACATCATAATTCTATTTACTACTCATTACCTTAACTCCTTTCTTTTACCCTTTGTTTTTATATTTAACTTTACGTTTATATGTCACTTTCTTATGTTATTGTATTATAATATATATAAATATAATTATGTCAATGGCACATGTTGTGCCGTATGTTTTGAAATAAATAAATACTAATAAAAAGGATAAAAGTGTGTGGAGAGAAGGTGTTGTTTAGGTAATGTGTAGGCGTGTGGGGTCCATCTGTTGTACTCCATATCATTGCTGGAGGTGATAAAGGAATGACAACAGTTTACACTAGTTTGACGCTAATGGCGGTAAAATGACCGAGGGGTATTCCCGGAAGCATTCTACGAGGTAATAACGGTAAAAGAGGCACATCTGAATGCCTACCTGCATTTACAATTTCCTGTTGCAATAATCGATTAGTGTGTCTTCAATTTACATACATTATTTAATTTTATGGGTTTTGTTGTAAATATCATACTCTGAGGTTAAGGTGATGCACTACTAAGTAATGCAAAATCATGTGTTTATCGTTTGAAAATTGGAACGCTGAGAAATATTTTAAATGCTTTAATTAATTACTGCGAGTAGAAACACATATTTGCCTTTGAAATAATCGAGATTTTTTTTGATTGGTATTTTATAAGCCAGAAAAAAATAATGCTTCAGTTCTATAGAAAATAATTTTCAGTTAAAAATCGCCATTTAGGAACACCTTTTCGGTTATAGTTTTATTGTATTTTGTGGAAAAAAAAATTCTTTAGAAAATGATTGCAACACATTTAAATATTGTTCCCTGAACATCGCAAAATAACATAAAACACGGTTTTTCGCAATGTTTTTTTCTTGAATAAATCAAAACTCATTTATCACCGGCCGTTGTTGTCTTTAATAAATCAAAACAACAAAGTATTTTTTTTTACATTAACTTAACAGGAGGCTTTGAGGAAAATAATTTCCCTCAGGGCCTATGTCATGTGTGTGGAGAGTCTTTTTGAGGAGAGGAAGGAATGAACCCATATTGTAGGAAGGATGAAACACAGAGGCCGGCAAATCATTCCACAGCCGAGCTGTTGAGCACAAGAACCAGTCGAAGAAGCGACCTATTCTCATGTGGCAAACGTCAACCGTGTACAAATATTGGGCACGCGTTTGGCGTGTTTCTCAACTACGCACCAGTGGCGAAGGGATCAATGACGCTAATTCCTCGGAGCATCTTACATTGTAATACCGGTAGAACAAGGATAGCATTCCCACCCGATGCCTGTCCTCTAAAGATTGCAATCCTTCTGTTAAGATGGGAGAATCTATCAAACGGACCGCCCGTTTCTGCACAGAGTCGAAGGTACTTTTCAGGTATTTTGGAGCTCCAGACCAGAGGTGGCTGCCAAATTCAACCGTGGGGCGCACTTGTCAGCCATGGGGCGCACTTGTCAACCGTGGGGCGCACCTGTCTGGTGTTAAAAAGTCTGGTGTTAAACGGGAATTTAAATCTTAATTAAACTCTAATAAGATTAATTTGTATTATTTCACAATTTATCCATTTACGATATTATATTTATACACTTGTTATATTTGTGGCACGTTCCCGAGTGTGTAAATACTTTCAATATCGCCCCGGTGAAAGGCCACCCAATTATTATCGAAAATTTGCTTGAAATGTGTTTAGACGTGTTTGGCGATCGGGTCTGAATAGCCAGGTAGTTCCGCTCCTTTCTCTCCACATCTCATTCTCCTCCCCACTACCTTCAGCCTCGTAATATACCCCAATTGGGGATGCCATAAAGATACTGGCTCCAGGCGGTTGGGAGCAATTGCGGAACTCTTGTGCAGTACTCACAAAAAACCGATCGATGCGTGGTCTTTGGCGTGTCCGTGTGCCCTAAGAAAGCCCAAGTTAATCTTACTTGAGAAATCGATAAACCATCTTCTTTCTGTTAAATTCTTTCCTGAATAAATAATTTCGATTTGAGAGGCGGGCACGGGTACCCCCGTCCCGAGAAGCTTTTATTGAATAATCAAAACTTCAACCGTTGGTCACCCCAAATGGTTCGCTACGTTTGGCGACTTATCAGGGCAACCCGGGTGTGGTGAAGATTGACTGTGGATGCGTATGCCCACCTACTGTGTGGTGGGACGGACCATCGGGACTATCTCGTCCCATCGTCTTGCACCGCAGTGGACGGAATGAATTCAAACGTCCGTCACTCCTGGATACACTGAACCCCAGATTCCTACCCACGCCTCATTCCTTTTTCCTTACCAGATCTTCCTCTCCTTCCTTTCCTTAAAACTCTTCACCCACCATAATCGAAGATGACATAGGTCTGACACTGTTTGGAGTTAATGTAAAAAAAAAATTGTCTCCACTTCTCCTCCTCTACCTTCCCTCTCTTCACTCTACTCCCCCCCTTCCCCGTCCCGCGAACCCCCTCCCGACTTCCCCTCCCCCACCCGTATTCACCTCCCCCCTCCCGCGGATTTTTCCCCCGAGCACCCCTCCCCCCTCCCGAGTTCCAATCCGTCCTCCCAGGTTCTCCTCTGCCTTCGGCATCCCGCAAACCCCCTTTCCCGAGTTCCCCTCCTGCGTGTCCTTTTCCATTCGTCCCGTTCATTTCCTCATCCCCATCTACTTACTATGCCCATTCTATCTTCTAAAAAAATGGTCACGTACATTGCGGTAATTGAAAAGTTATTTAGACGGATACAGTATTAATCCTTATTAACTTAAATACGTTAGATACCCCAAACATTTCATGCAAATTATTATAATCTTTCACACCATCTCTACGTATTATAAATTAAAGTCCTTCGCGGCATCTGTCTGACTCTTCGCGATAAACTCAAAGACGGCGGTGGTTATAAAGGTTAGATAACCATCCAGTAGATGACGTTGTGTTTTATTAGTCCCAGCAACGCGTGGCCGGGTCAGCTAGTATTTATTAAAGCAAAGTTTGAGTGAAATAAAATCGATATTGAGTCATAGAATACATGAGAATAATCAATCTTTCTCATCGGTACCTAACTTTGTATGTTTAGTTGTTGTTAAGAATAATAACATTCTCGTTAACTCTTCTGATTAATTTAATTTTTTGTTGAATGTCACAAAATGTTATTTTTTCACAATAACCAGACATACTGGTTATTGGATATGATTTTAGATTATCACGGCCAAAAGTATTTTATTGGGATGTTATGCTGTGTTGCGCTACCTCCTTCTTTAGCCAACGTTTCGGACGTTCTCAATTATTGTAAACTGTTGTCATTTATTATATCGATTGCTGTCAATTGTTATGAATAATTGTAAACTTTTGTCATGTATTGTCGATTGCTGTCAATTGTTACTTAGAAATCTAAACTCTTGTAATTTATTGTCAATTGTTGTAAATTATTGAAAACTCTCGTCATTTATTATTATTATTATCGATCGTTGTCGAAATGTTGTTGAAGGTTGTTAGATGTTGTTAAATGTTTTTAAATGTTGCTGATTGCTGAATCGTGATTGGTGGTAGTGCAATACCAACTTGATGAAAATGTACTGCAACAGTACATTTTCATCTTGTGGATGCTTGTAACAAACGTTCGCATTACAGCGACTGCACCGAGGTAATTACAGAATTTTGGTCTTGAGAGCGAGATTTTTATCCGCATTGTGCGCGCGTGATCAATTTGCATGAAATTAGTATACAGAGCGCAAGTTTCCCGCATCCTGCACTTGCACACAAGGACTAGCTATAAAGGCATGCCACCGAGAGCCCTGTAGCAGTCTCTCTTTCAGTTACAAGCGTCGTTCATAAGAAAGAGGGAGAGGTAACAATTAACAACGGAGATATCAGCGGAATGACCGCATCTCGCGGCAGATCTGCATTCAAGAGCACGGATGTTGTCAAATGGGACGATCCTATTATCATCATTGCAACTCTCTCACACACACACACACAATCACGCAATCGCCATTTCGAAGCTATAAATAATCTGAATACATCACACGTAATCGTCAGGATACCGTGTTTAGTGCACAACAGTGTCAGGGATGGTATTCCCAACTACACGTCATTCAGAAACTAGTAGTACAAACGGGAAACGGGTAAATCAACATCTCACAAAGAACCCCCAAAAATCGCTTTTTTTAATGGAACAGTTTAATTTGTTTTATGAGATTTTGGAGCCCAATCTACGCTTTGACGCATTTAACAGCTGATAGTAACCTTAAAAATTACATATTTTTACTTGATGTACTTATAAAATATGATGTGATAACACAAAATAAACACCAAACGTGATGTAGATTTACCAGTTTCCCGCTTGTATCGTTAGTTTCTGGACTCCATATACTCGTATATAGGATGTTAAGGGCTTAAGACGCCGTTAGGCGAATTTCTACCGATTTCTTGCAAACCTCCCTTAAACATTTGAAGTTTTTATGCTCTTAAAAAATATATGTTATTTTTTAAGATAATATCTAGACATTCGTCGCGCCGAAACACAAATTATATAAAATTCCCTCGATAGAAAAAAATGCAAAGTATGTTCCAAAAATTATTATAAACACGTTTGTTTCAGTTATTTTATAAGTTATATGTGTGAAAAAATTCACAGTGTTTCTTTAAATGCTGTTTAAGAAAACCCTTGCGAGATTTTCGCTCTATTTTAAACGAGTCGTGTTTTATTAAACATTTTCACAATTTTCGCATCGATTTTGTCACTTTAAATACTAGCGCTCTCCTCTAACATTCGTAATTTAATATCTCTCCATCTTCTCTTTTTGGTGCGCGGTTGTGGGGACTTAATTTGACCAGTGATTCCTGAAATTATTTCGAGTAAATTTGTGAATGAATGGTGTCCGGTAACTTTTTGATGTTTTTTTTTGTTTCAACTTAAATCATGAAAAATCGGCGAGTATTGAAAAATTAGGGTCGAGGCGAGAGGATGGGCGGTTACTTGGCTGCGGGACCAATGATGTAATATAGAAAAAAAATGTTGTTTGGTTTTTGAAGAAAATTTTTTGAAAAAAAACACAATTTTTAATATTTTTTTTTACTACATATATTGTCAGAAACCACTGGTTAAAGTAAGTCAAGTACGTTTCTTATCACCCTGTACTACCAATAAGTAAGCACGGCTCGTCGTAAAAACCTGCGAAATTCTTATTTTACTTTGTATTTTACCTTTACCCTTTGAAATACTATAGCAGAGTGTTCAGTTTGAACTAAGAGGTGGCAGCATAAACTCCATCGTTGCATAAGCATCATCTTCCCCTTTTGATGATGGTAGTAGGAAAATTTCAAATATTGATAGGTTATTTCGCGAATTTTAGTATTTCTTAAAAAATATATATTTATGGTAGTAAGTACTTATAGATATAAAGATGATATTGTTTATAATATGAACAATATCAGGTTATATGAAGGTTTTTTAAAAATTATTTCCACACAGGAAGCTTTGAGGAAAATAATGTCCCTCAGAGCCTATGTCATCTTTGGGGACGCTGTGTGGAGGATGTTCTATGTCCGGATGTTGTGATGTTGATTGTTATGTTTGCTAAACACTTTTGTGAGAGAGCTGATATGACACCATGGCGGCACTGAGGGTATTTTCCACTCTGGAACGTGCCTCGAATATATTATGTATTATTTTTATTTAATAAATTGTGAGGTATCCCAAATTAACTAAATAAAATATTCTTGTGCACGCCGGGATTTGAACCCGCGACCTCCGGATTGCTAGTCGAGAGCCTTACCCTTCGACAATTCGAAATCCTTTCTTCAACAGACAATCAATTTCAATGGCCTGACTTGGGCCTAGAATTATAAGGGCCTTCTATGAGTAAAAGGGTCTGGTGCAAATTGGCGACATCAGTTCTTTTAAATCGGTAATACAATTTTGAAAATATAATTTGACAACTGCTTCAATAAGGAACTCCAGTGAAAAATATTATGGCTTTAAAAAAATATGTTCATATAGACCAAGAAACGCTGATTCTGAATATATAAGTTTTATTTCATAATATTAAACGCAGAGTTTTTAAAAAAATATTAAAAAGTGCATTTTTAAACCTCTTCGGAAAACACAGCGTTAAGTTGGCATTACTGAAATGGTTAACGGTGACGTCACTCTTAACTTGTCACCTGGTGATAGTGTGTATTGTATTGACATTTGAAATGACTTGAAGTGCACACGTACCTATGCAATTCAACATTTCGTGTTTTTGGTTTATTTTCATACTGTTTATAGAGATTTAGATAAATAATAGTTATTGTGTTTATTGAAACATAATTTAGGCCCTCAACAATTTACGAAAAGGGCTATATTTGCGGACAATCTGCAATAAATTTTGTCTATCTGAGGTTAAAGTCGTCCTATTTTGGCATTTGGTTATGTATTTTCAAATTGTTTTTAGTATAGGGCTTTTTATACAAGTTGTTACACACTCGTCATGATCAGTGTATTATAAATACCAGTGTTTCTGTATGTATTATACAAAAACAATGCACCTACAAAGGAACGCCTGACACAAAACACGACGTCACATGTATTTGCAATGAAAGAGATGATTTATTGTTTGTATATTGCACTTTGATTAAATACAATAACAGTAGCGGTGAAATGTGGACATTTTACCAATGTTTTTCTATATTAAAAGCAGTTAATCTTGAATAAAAAACACACCTCACACCTGAAAGTCATTACAAAGCATTCTGCCATGACCGCCATGATCAGTGTTGCCAGCCGTGTCTTGTAAAAAGTCACCTAAAATATATAAAAAAGTAACCTTTTTGTGTGAAAAATAACCTTTCGTATTTTTTCCAGTGGAATGGTAAAAAGTTGATAGAATACATGAGGATATAAATAAACCAATCATCATGAGGAGCTCAGTATTAAAGTGGGACATAAGCCATTTGGATTATTTTTGAGTAGAGCGAGTTTTTTGTTTTGTATATACCGGTATGAAAAATCTGATATTTTTTTCTACCTGCATAACCTTGCCGGCGTAATTAGCGGGTACTCAAAATGCAAAAAGTCAGATTGAGCGATCAATCAGATTTGTCGAGTGAGCGAGAAGCTATGGTTAATTTGTAATTTACACATTTTTTTTTTTTTTTTTTAGTTTATTGAGGTAACAAACAGTAATACATATTTTAATAATAAAGTAACATATTACATGGTTGCATTAACCAGCGAAGTTTCCGGTAAAATTTATAATATATACAATAAAAACATAGATTAAAACATTAAAGAAAACATAAAGTGATAGAAAAAAAAAAAAAAAAATATATATATATATATATATATATATATATATATATATATATATATATATATATATATATATATATATATATGTACATAACAGAAATGAAAAAAAAAACATACAAATTATAAAGCAAAATAAATTATGTAAATTATAAAGGATTTATAAATAATCCAAATATTACTATTATAATAAAAAGAAGGAAAACAATCATAATGAGAATGAAAAAAAATAATAATAACATGCAGCAGGGGTTAAGAGTTCGTAATTAACAATTTGTTTAAATTTTTTCTATTACTGATTTAATAAATTGGCCTGAGGACAAATGAAAAATATCAGAGTCGTAAAAGATATCATTGAATTTTGTGCACGTCCTTCAGAGAAATGAATGTTGTGTGTAATTTGTTTTTGAGTGTGGGATGTGGAATAGTTGGTTTGATCTTGTGTTTCTTATTGGACAGTGGAAATTAATGTTTTCTAGAAGACAGTTGTTGTCAACAACGTTGTTAATGATTTTGAATAAAAATTTTTGGTCGGATATATTTCTTCTATCTTCTAAAGTTGATAAATTATGGAATGTTAATGAGTCTTTTAGGTTTTCTGATGTTCGAAAAGATTTAAAGTCTAGGTGTTTCAATGTCTTTTTTTGAATTCTTTCTAACCTTTCAATATTTACTTTGTATTGCGGATTCCATATGACTGATCCGAATTCTAATATTGAGCGAAAGGTGTTCCTCTTTCACAATAGTGTGAAAGAGAAAGAAGTAAAGTTTTGCAATAAGTGTATAGTCCATGATTTAGCAAGCCGTTAGCCAACACGAAAAAAAAAACAAAAGAGCATTCCGTTTGACGTTGGTTCTGAAAAATCACCTAAAAGTAACCTTTTGAGTAGTGTAACCTGAAAGAAACCTTTCAGAGTAAAAAATCACCTAAAAGGTTACAAAAGTAACCTTCTGGCAACGCTGGCCATGATTCTTCATTCAAACAGGGATGTTCTGCCCAAAAAAATTATTTCCCTAGATTTCGAAGTGAAATTTCCCTAGAATTTCACATTTACGCAATTACCTACGTAGCCACCCGATTGTGTAACACTAATCCTTTTATATGTTAATTAATATGATAATTAATTGGAAAGATATCGGAACTTGGTAAATATACTAATAATACCGTGATTTTCCAAATAAAACACTTTTTGCTACGTGAAGTAATAATTTAAAAGTACGAATACACTCACCACTGAATTAGAAACTGAATTCCAAATAAAAAAAAACACTTTGCAAAATAAAAATCATAAGCAACCCGCCGCTCATTTGTACCAAGCGTGGTATTTTGAAGACCCCCCCCCCCGAACGTGTCACGTAGTATGGGTACGTTCCATAATATCATTTTGAGTTGTCAGTGTTAAAAATAACATTGCATGTAAGTACATGAACAATAATTAAGATTCATAGGAATTCCAAAAAATATATATACGTATATATATATAAATATTACCAGTAATATTGTCATATGTAATAAAAATTTTGCCAGAGTTCGAAATTTCCCTAGATTTTGTCCTGATTTCCCTTATCCCTAAAAAATATTTTTCTCCCCTAGATCTAGGGAAATTTCCCTCGACATGACATCACTGATTCAAAATGACAACTTAAAAAGTAAAAAACTATGGGTGGGTGAAGACCACCATAGATACGGTGCGTTTCTGAGAGTTTTTAAAAATTAAAACTTTGACAATTATTTTAACTATTAAAACTAACTATAAAAATAAAAATAAAAATGCAGTTATTTAAGTTTGAAGGTCTTTATTCATTAAAAAAAATAAAAAAATTGGACTGGAGTTCTCTATTGTCGACTTTTTTTTCGATTTGTAAAAGTCAAGGGGGAATTATTTTTTTTTATTTTCTTTTGCCATTTTGAAGATCGTTTTCATGGGCAAGGAAAACTAAGGGAATGCAGCCCTTACCTTGTTCACTATGTTGTGAGTGATTGAAAACATGCAACTGTTGTGTGGAACATTGGCTTCTGTTGGCCTCGTAATCTAATTAGTATTTATCGGAAGCTTAGCGTTACGTTATGACACGTTCATTAGGTATACAACGCAAAATAGCGCAAAATTCGTCTCGTTTTTATTTTATTTGAAAGAAATCGCTGGATACGCTTATACGAATATTTTAAAGAAAAACCCTTTTGATTCACCTTAGGTACTATAAAATAACTATTTGGGGCTATGGAAAATACTGCATTCAAAATTTTAACTTTTTTTTTACATGAACTCCACACAGGAGGCCCAGAAGAAAATAATTTCCCTCAGGGCCTATGTCATCTTTGGGGATGCTGTGTGGGGTTTTTTTTAGGAAAGTTAGGAGAGGAGAGTTCTGGGAAGGAAAAGGGTTTAAGGGGTGGGTAGATCTGGGATTCAGTGTGTCCTGGTCATCCGACTCCAAGACCTAGACAAACCTCACCCCATGAATCCGCTAAATCACCAAACGTAGCGAACCACTTGGGGTGACCTATGGCAGAGGTGTACAGTATATTGTATAGTTGTATAGTTATATAGGTGTATAGTATATTGAAAATTTGCTTTCTTCGTATGAGATTAACGGCCATTTACAATAATTTTTGCCATTTTTAAACGACTTCGAAAAGGAGAAGGTTGTCAATTCGACTGAATTTTTTTTTTTATGTTTGTTACCTCAGAACTTTCGACTGAGTGGACCGATATTGATGATTCTTTTTTTATTTGAAAGGTGGTGCTTCCTGTGTGGTCCAATTTTAATTTGGTCCAGTTCTGACAACGGCATCCATGAGAAAATCTAGGTACGTTGATAAAGTAAGTTGATTATTAAGTCGTAAAAGTAAGTTGATTATTAAGTTGTAGAAGAATACAAAATTATTTTTTTACTTTTTAGTGCATTTTTTGAAGTCGTTTTTTTGTTTTGTTTAAATTTTTGTTTATTTATTCAATTGGTCGCTTGACTTGATTTTATGTAATCCTCTAAAACAAGCTATTATTGCGTACAAAGAATAATCAGTAATTGTTTGACATGTTTCCGTGACTACAACTTTAAACATCATAAAGTTTTTAACGGCAAAAGTAGGCAGATAACCCTGAAACTTACATGTAAACATACATAACATATGTAAATATTAATGCATCCATGTTTTATGGCTCAAAACAAATAAAACGTGTATGTATGTGTATTAGGGCAGTGGCGTTCGCACCGGGTTCCACCCGTCAGGAGGTGACACTCGACCGTGGAAAAAAATTTACGAAAGATATTGCCACCAAAGTATTATATACATGAACACGGTCTCCTATTTTCTTTCATATGTTCCCCGTGGAGAATTTTGTGTCTAGGTCTTTTTGTAGGCGAACATAGCCTATATTTGTGGAGAAATCTGAAATTCTCTAGAAACCCCGCCCCCCCCCCCCCCAGGATGGACCAATTTTATAAAGACGAAATCGGGAATTTTTTTTTTCTCAAGTCAACTTTAATATGGGGGGGGGGGGGACATCCGCCCCGGGTGCTACCCACGCTAGCTACGCCACTGTATTGTGTATACACGAGTTTTTAACTCTCGTCAAGGTAAATATGTCTAGTTTATGACTTGAAATGTATATTATCATGTTAATTTAGGTACCTTTACGATTGTAATAAATACATTTAAAAAAAAGAAAAGTTATCTTAAATGGAAGGTGTAAGCAATTTTTTTACCCCGCATTTTTTTTGCCAGGAAGTGTGGCCTTTTGAGGTCCTTTATCGAGGGCATACTGGGTTCCTAAAATGTTTATTTAATTGAAAATGGATGGTTAAAGGGGTGTTTAGATGGATTGGACATGTAGAGCGTATGAACGAAGAAAGTTAAAAGAATCTTCATTTTGGAAAGCGGGTATGGGTACCGCCGCGCAGGGTAATTATTTGGATAGCCAACACCTCTCACATAGGTCACCCCAAGTGGTTCGCCACGTTTGGTAACTTAGAAGGGGTTCCCGGGTTCATGGGGTGAGGTTTGTCCGGATCTTGGCGGCGGATGCGTCTGCGAGAATGATTGAGGGAGTCCCTTTGACTTAGCCTTAGACTAGCACTCCTGCTAAGTAACCAAACGTAGCGAACCACTTGGTGTGACCTATGGCAGAGGTATTGGTTAGGGGCCGTTCTAGTATTACGTAGCGCACTTTTGGGGGGGTCTTGTAAAACGTTACTGTGCGTTACCGGGGCGGGAGGGAGGGTTCGAACAACGCGTTACGTAACATGTTTTTTTTTCAATTTAAATAAAAAACTAGGGAATTAAAATCTTCCAAGTTGGCAATCCTTTTCGTTTATGTTGTTCGGGGAAATTTTATTTCATTTTAAGCGACTTTCCAGTACTTTGCGCTATTTAATTGTGAGTTTTAGGTAAAAATAGTCACTTGGGTGTTACGTAACGTTTAGGTGGGGGGGGGGGTATTGGAAAACGCCACGGCGCGTATGTCGGGGAGGGGGGGGTCAAAAATCTTCAAAATTTGCGTTACGTATTACTTGAACGCTGCCTTATCCAATAAATGGTTCCTGGGGCGACGGTACCCATACCCGCCTCCTAAAGCGTAATATTAGCATATTTTTATTGCCTGCTATCTTGCCTGTTGAAAATGTTTTTTTAAATCTGAAACCGATGCGGAAAAGTGTAAAATACATGGGTAAACAAAGCGATCATTATTTGCTCAGTTCTTACCAGTGTAATTCGACCGAAATTAAGATACAGAGATATGGTTTGGAATAAGGTCAGAGTATAGTATTTATGTATCAGATAATAATGTGTAACATTGAAGACTACGCTATAAGATAATTCTCAACTAAAAGAAAGTCAGTCGTACATCGCGGTTCAGAGGGTAAAATTTTCAAATGGGTATCTTCAATTCAAGGTTGAAGTTTTGAATCACATACTTTTAAGGTTAGTTTCTACTCAGTCAGTGATTTAAATTCAATGTATTATGTACTCGATTGCGGAGGCGTCTACTAATATCTACAGGAATTCCAAAAACTGAACAAATCGGACTAACATCTACAACTCAAACTGTTGACTAATATCTATGAGAACCAAAGTGAGGACGAATATCTACAGCTCAAACTGCTGACTAATATCTATGAGAACCAAAGTGTGGACGAATATCTACAGCACTGGCAGAGGTTGGATTTGCAATTATGTATAGCATATTGGAATAACGTAATATTGCTTGTGCAGTTTAAAAAACTTAATTTATGTATGTATGTATGTAAAAATCCCTAATATCGGACTATTGGACACATTTAGCTGATTATTAAGGATTTGGGTTTTTGTTTTAACAGCTTTCTTTATGTCGAGTGCTTCTAAATTATTTTATCTGTTAGCATGACCATTTATTTCTATGTCAGTTAGGTTAGGTTTTCCGCACAACCTCTTGCTCAGCTGCCCTCTGTAGATATTAGTCCCACCTACGCTCCATAGATATTAGTAAGGGTCGACCGAGACAGGTTTTTCGTTCTCGGCCGAGACCTAGAATAAATTAAAGTCTCGGCCGAGGCCGAGAGCCGAGACCGAGAATAGATAAATTGAGAAAAAAATGAAAATGCGTTATTTTTGCATAGTTTAGCAACAATAAAAATTATACCTACTTAGTGAACACATTTAAATCGAAAAAACACACCCTAACAAACCCAATCTGTGAATCAATTGCCACATTCATCAAAACACATCGATTAGTTGATTTATATGTTCATTGCTGTTTTTGGCAGTTTATTATAAACTAAGTTCCAAGAAAAATAGCAACAAACATAAAAATCAGCGAATCGATGTGTTCTGGTGAATGTGGCCACTGAATCTAAAAAATCTTCGTACCAGCTTTCCAACATACGTATAAAATAATACGTAATGTTCTTGATATTCACTTAACTAGTTTATGTAGTTATTCTAGCTAGTAATTATAATTTATCACCAATCACACTCGACAGCTCTCTCACGCACTGACACCAAGTGACGAATGTGGACGAGCGCGGTAGATTTGAATCCCATTATCCTATACCGTACCTACTTACAACGGTCTCGGTTATGGCCGAGAACCGAGGAGTTCTCGGTAGAATTTGTAGCCGAGAATGCCGAGACCGAGACCGAGACCGAGATCTCGGTCGACCCTTAGATATTAGTCACCACTGGGACCGTCATAGATATTTGTCCGACCTTAGCTCTGTATATATTAGTCCTCACTCTGAAGTTCATAGATATTAGTCCAACATATGAGCTGTAGATATTCGTCCGACATACAGGCTGTAGATATTAGTATCAGGCCCCCTAGCATGGTCGATCGATATAGGTTTTATCGAAAATGTCGGTAACTTGCCATCGCTCCCGAGCACGACTGCAGGCCGCTAACGAATAAACAACAGTTTATGTCAAATACATTAGGAACCCCTAGTCATTGCAAACTATTGTTTGTTCGTTAGCGGTCTATAGTCGTGCTCGGGAGCCATCGCAAGTTACCGACATTTTCGATAAAACCTATATCGAACGACCATGCTAGGACCCCTGGAGTCCTCGTATACCACCCAGTCAATGATTTAAATCAAGCATATTACGTATGCATGAGTCAATGATTTAAATCCAATATATTAAACTGCCTTTCAACTTTTTATCTTAACTTTTTACTTTTACTTTATACTTTCATTTTATACATCATAATTCTATTTACTACTCATTACCTCAACTTCTTTCTTTTACCTTTTGTTTTTATATTTAACTTTACATTTATATGTCACTTTCTTATGTTATTGTATTATAATATATATATAAATATAATTATATCAATGGCACATGTTGTGCCGTATGTTTTGAAATAAATAAATAAATATTATGTGTACAGAGTAATTATTTTTTCAATTAATAAACTAATGTTTAAGACAAGATTTTTATGCATAGCACAAAGGGTAACAATTATTATAAGTAATGATTATTAGCCTGAAACACTCTTCTACATTGAATAAATCTCCCGAGAAAAGCCTTTCTCGTATAAAATAAAGTTGGTTGTTTGCAGGTGGAAAAATGAAATAAGCAGTAATTGTTGAATGAAACAATAGTATATATTGAATTATTTGGCGAGCAGGAGATAAGCCGACGTAGCTCAGTGGATAAGAGCAGTTGACCGGAAATCAGAAGGACGGGGGCTCGAGTCCCGTCGGCGGCATGTATCTTTTCTCGGGAGATTTTTTCAATGTACTAGCAGACTCGGCCATACGTTGCTGTGGCCAACGAAACCTTTATCAGGCCCGTCAGCCCGTTGCCCGCTGCCGCTTGGCCAGTTATATTATATATTTCATCCAATTTACACAAAACCTTGACAAATTATATACATAAAAATCTTCCTCATGAATCACTCTATCTATTGGTGAAAACCGCATGAAAATCCGTTGCGTAGTCTAAAAGACTTCATTTTATACTTAGTAAAGGTAAAGATGTATTCAGTCAACGATTTAAATTGATTATGAACAGTCAATGATTTAAATCCAGTATATTATTTATTTTGTTTTATTTTATTAGGGAGACCATCAGTTTACTTTAATTCTTCAAAAATTTGGCATTTTTTTAAGATGGTCAAAATATTTTCGCAATAGGTAAAATGCAAATTTTTAGAATATTTCTGAGCACATTCAAAAACCAAAAACTGTTTTAGAAAGGTGATGAAATACGCTTTCCAATTATAGAATTCAAAATAAACATATTTTTTTATTATAAAAATTTTGCATACAAACATAAAAAAGTTTTCAAAATGGCTCACCTTACTTTTTTTTCCAACTGTTACTGATAATAAAAAAAATAAAAATACAAATTTTATTAGACAAATGTACAACAAAAACATATTGTAACCTCACTTTTTTGTCGCTCTATGAAAAAATAATTTATAAAAAATTCCCGAAGTTTCAAATTTTGTTTTCAATTTGCGATTCAAAACTTTGTGTACGTAAAAGTGTACATTTTACTTTTTAGGTGGCTATTTTTTAGATTGGAATATAAAGCGTGATGTTTCTCCTTTCTAATACCGATTAGAACATATTTCTAACTATGATAGTAAGGGAGTTACAGCGTTTTATATGATACCTATGTGCGCTGGGACAAATATGATCTCCTGTGATTAAACGGGTTAAAATAAAGGATAATTATGTCTAAGTTACATTAATCATACCATTTAAAGATTGTCACTCGGATAAGTAGTATATGTGAGTGAATTAAGGGATTTGAAAGATGATAATTAGGAAATATTGTGTTACAAATTGTTTAAACGGTAATAGGGAGAGGTAAGGATTGGAGGTAGGATTAAGGGGGTAACTGATCATAGAACGGTGGTAGTATTGAGTATTTATGGATGTTATAAAATAAAGTTTAGAGAGATCGCATGTGTGACTTTGAGGATTGTGGTGCAGAATAAAAAAATTGTCAAATCGTGTATTGTGTGTATTAAAAGTGTGTAAATGAAAGAGTTTTGCTTTGAATTGGTGTAAATTATGTATTCTACTCAGTTAACCCTTCAGAGTAATTTGTTTGCTTTTCGGAACAACTCATATAGGTCTCATAGAAATCGTTGTCTCCCTTATTAACGTAGTGAGAAATATGATCTAAATGGTATCGGAAAGAAAAAAACAAACTCTAAATTAAAATTTTAAAAATAATCACTAAATAATTAAAATGTACACCTTTATGAAACCGAAGTTTCCGACCGCAATTTGAAAAAAAAAAATTAAACTGTGAATTTAAAAAAAAAAAAATAGTGAGATTATGATAACGTTTTTAATACAAAAAAATGTGTGTTCTTATTTTTTTTCCTTATCAGTAATTTTAATTAGAAAAACCGTTAGTTGAGCGATTTTAAATTTGCATTCAATAATTTTTTTATTTAAAAAATTACATAGTTATTCCTAATAATAAAAGTTGAAAGCATCTTTCATCACATTTCAAATACTGTTCTCAAATATTTCATTTATTTGGATTTTAATGCAAAGCGAAAATATTCTGTCTTACTGACAATATGGTCGAGGCCTAAGGAGTTAATGATTTGCATCCAATGTATTTATTATGTATCCATTTGAATAAAAAATAAGTACGTGTTGGTACAATACCAGAAACTTTACTTGATAATTGAACTTTTAAGTTAACGCTTAACAACGGTGCACATTATAAATAAATTACAAAAATATTAATGCGTTCTTCAAAAATACGTACACACCTATTTAAATAACAACTGAAGAAATAAAATAAATGCTCACTGGATTTCAAATCTATTTTTCGTAGAAAATTATTCAAGTAAAAAAACATATGTGTAACGTTACGTCAAAGTGAAAAATATTTTATTGTTACGTGAAACCAAATTTTTGACTCATAAAATTAAAAATATAATTATAAATGTCTATTAAGGATCGGTTTGTTATGAAATACATAAAATTAACGCATGCATCATTAATAAACATGTGTCATACTCGCTTAATTAATTTGTCATAACATCATTTTTATAAGTAAACAAAATAGTTTAAAATTGTTCAAAAAAATTTATTTACTAATTGATTGTGATGAATGGTTATGTCAGATCTGTTAAGATATTCAAAATTCAATTTTCATGCGCATGACATACAAAAAGAAAAACATTGAAAATATTTTTGTAATTTCGCATTTAATGCAATAATAAAGCATGCTTTTTTGAATATAATCAATTATTGTGGTATAGATTTTGGTTTTATTTACCTATCAGCGAGATGAACAGTCACTATTATTTTTAATTACTCGTAGAGAAATGAACGTATGCGTTACGGGATCGTGCGGTACACGCGCGTTCGGCCTCGCCGGTACGAGGCCACTGCCACAGGCGCCGGCACATCCGTTCTGTGCGGCGGCCGGGGCCGGACTAAAGGCGGAAAATTCTCAAAGCCTATCCGCTGCTACTTTCCAACCCCCACTACAAAAGTAACAAACCATCAGTACTGAATAAATACATTGTTCATATTCTTCTTTTGTTCCTTTTTGCGAGGTGTCTTAAGGAAACGGGTGAGTTGCGCGCGCGGGCGGTCGATTGCTGATCCGCGTCGTGGGCGCCACCGCCACCCCGCGGAAATTTTCCGAAGTTTCTCGGAAGAAAAGCTCGCGCGGTGTTCTACGTTCGAAATTTGAATTTTTTATGGTTTCTTCCTTTGAAATACGCGCCTTTATGCTGCGATGTGTGATTAATGATTTATCGTCGCGAGAAGAGCAGATTTCTATTATGCTCTTTAGCGGGTAATTGAATTTCCCTGCTAAAATATTTGGTCTATTCTTTCAATAATAATAATAATGATTTGTTACGTAGTATATTATGAATAAGATTTATATATTTAAAAAATTATTTTCTTCTCTTCCAATAGAAAATTATTTGGCCTCCATTCGAAAAATCAAAGATAAATATAATAATTAGGTAATAATATTTTTTGTAATTGATAAATTAATAAGATAAAGACAGTAACGCTTGCGTGGTTTGGACACTGTGGATGGACGGATAAAAGAATGACAGTAATTAATGGTGAATGAAATAAAACAAATTAAAATAGGGACACCTAGAAAGGCTGGTAATATATTTCCTAATGCTTGTGTTCAGTGAATCAGATACTTGAGTCGGGTCATGTCAAAAGTCAGAATAATAGAAGAGAATGTATGAGACGATGTATGAATGTGAGTGAGGCAAAGAGTGTGTGCCAAGACCGAGTTGTTTGGCGGTCCGTCCTCTCTGCCTACCCCTGCGGGAAAACGGCGTGATGGTTAGTTAGTTTTTTTTTTGTGTTCAGGAAAAAAATGCTCTTTAACATGAAAAAATCTGTATGTATAAATGTATAAAAATGAAAATAAAATGTTTAAATTAAGGATGGACGTGTGTACCGGTGGCGGTCTATAAGTTTTCATTGAGCTAGAGTGCTGATATTGAAAAATACGACGTTATTGATGTTGTTGTAGCTGAAAACGATGATTTTTTTTTTTTTCAAAATTTCAACTTTTTATATGAAGACATACTGTGTTTGGGGATGCGGCGCATCCCCAAACTGAAAGAATCAAACACAAATATCGACATACTTACTCAAATTTACCATTATTTTCTGAATAATATTTTAACGTACCTGAATAATATTTTTATGTACCATATTTTTATATCTAAGGATCTTCGCGTAGGAGATATTGCATATATTTTTCTATCCCTTCTGTTTATCTATAATGTACAAACTCATTCTTTTTCTATTCCTGTAACATGCACTTAGTCACGTATTGTTTATTAATCGCAGTCCATCAGACCGACATACGTCACCTGTAAACGTTTATCTTTTTTACGTAGTACGTAGTACGTTTATCTTTTTTTATATAAAAACCGTGTTTCAGTATCATATACTAATCTCCCATAGAGCTACCCATAGAACATCCATTACTAAACCCATCTGGATACAGAACATTAACTTAAATAAACAGAGAAAAAATTAAATGAATAGGTATTAAAACGAACTAACAATGATTAGGTACATTTTATAATTATATACACATACTTCGACTACAATAATACGGGCATGTGCCCAGTGTGGCAGTCGAAAAACTTGAAAAACTGTATACTTAAAAAGTATATATGTTTATATGTTTATGAATAAAGAATAATAAAAAATAAAAAATGCTTTTAACATAAGAATATAAGAAAACAATCTGTTACTAGGCAATGAGTATGCGAAGGAAATCGTGGCGAGACAGATTTGAATGACGTTCCATTCTCTCTGGCCACACGAGTGAAGGCGTGATATTTAGATACAGCGCCCTTGAGCTGATTTTTTCCGTAAACGGCGCTGTACAAATTATCCTACTATTATTATTATTACTATAATACCGATTTTTTTTAAATTAACCCCTGCACGAAAATAATTTCCATTAGGGCCTACGTCATATTTGGGGATGCTGTGTGGAGGGTCTTTTTAAGGAAAGAAAGGAAGGAGAAGTTCTGGAAAGGAAAGGGTATGAGGGGTGGGTAGGAGTCTAGGGGCCAGTGTGTCCAGAAGTGACATATGACTCCATCCCTCGCGCTGCGCTGCAAGACCATCGATAGGTCGAGAGAGTCCAAAGGAAGGTCAAAGGGTCTCCCCAAACCAACCTCACCCTCGTCCTTCCTGCCACATATTTAGTTTAACAAACATTTTTAACATATTTAATTCGCTTTAAAATTAAGCCTAGCTGTGTAACGTATCAAAAACATATATCATTATTTTCTTGAACAATATTTAATAAACTATAAAATTTTCTGTAACCTATCTCACTATATTCTCTCCATAAAATCTCATAAATTCGTCATAGACATATATATATTTTAACATTAGCTCCACATAGGAGCCATTTTTCTTCCAATCCAGACCTCCCCCCCCCCCTTGGTGAGATAAATTTTGGCCACTTCGTGTATTTTATAGACGTATGACTTTTGCTGGACTACCAGATATATATCTACCAGAGATATGTTACCCCTGGACTAAGACAGATTCACTTTAGTATTATGGAAGCGATGAATCCGTGAGCTCTCAATTTCAAGTGATTAATTTTGTGTTATTTTTTTTGTTACAGGTTACAATGGAAAATACATCGTCTACTATACTTCAATTCATTAAAAAACTTCTCCCTGAGTCGTATGTAAATGATATAACATCATTTTGCATTATACCAGACATTTATTTTGATATAAACAAACCTGACATCGTCATAACCACTAAAAACAGCGAGTTTATCCAATTTAAAAATCGCCAAATTATCAGGTCACTTTTGCTAGAACCACGCGTAAAAATAAAAGAAATAATTCTACACTATAGAAAAAGTAACTCTAAAATTGTGTTTTTACTCATAAGCGAACAGAAAGTTCACATAGTTCAAGAAAATGAAGATGAACTGATTGTTTTAAGTGTGATTTCTGATGTGAGTAAAGTGGAATTGGACGATGAGATTTCATCGGGAGATGTTCAGATTAGAATGTGGCTATTTGATGATGCTATACCTGTGGTATTAAATAATGAATATAAGGTTAATGATGATGAACACTTCGGAGGTGATGTGGGAGATGAATCAAGAGATGAAAGATTTGTTTCTTTGGTAAAGAGCAAGCTGTCAGAAGCAAAACTGAACACGGCGTACAGCGTCCAACTTCTGCAAGAGAAGAGAAAGTTCAGACAGGAGATAATGTTTTTATCGGAAGAAGGGGCGAGATACACAGAAGAAGAAACACAGGTACGAATCTACAATATTATGTTCCTACCTATTTTAAACAAGTGACAAAAATGACATCATTTTTTTATCCAAAATTATTGAATATCCATGTGGAATCTTCCCTTTTGGCCACAATCAAAATCAATATCAATCACAGTCTGCTTAGAATCGCCGAAACTTTCCATATTCGTTTTCAAATAATTAATAATATTGTGCGAATGATCTTGTGTATATTTAAATATAAGATCTACTGTAGTGGCAATATTCCGGCCATTGTTAGTATAGCCCTCAGAACTTTACTAAATTTCTGTTTTTATTTTACCCAAATTTTATTGTCTCTTATTTTTATTTGATTTATTCTTACAAATTGTTGTTTGTACACCATTAATATTGGTATTTTTTATTTCTTTGTACTTTCTTCTGTCTGTTGTGCACAATAGGAAATAAAGATTTTCTGCCCTTCTTCGGTAGATCTTCACTTTTCATATAATTACTCACTAAATTATATAATATTCAAATATAATAAAATATGCAGGGTACTGCTTGCTAGCAACATTAATTATACAGGGTGGGGCAGAGTGGAGTTACTAGTTTCAAAAAATCACTGAAGGTCCCCCAGGCCGAGCAAAAGGGCGGGGCGGGTGCCGTTAAGTCGGGGAAATGATGCCGTTTATTTTAGTGACCATGCCGTGGTCAGGTAAGTACCGGGGTTTTATTGTGGAGATGTTCTTTAAAAACGGGGAAAGTGTTGTGGCTACGCCTGGAGCTTTCAGGGTCCGGTTCGAGTTAAATCGTGATGACAGTGTTCCTGATCCCAAAAACTATCCGGAAATGGATCAGTAAGGTGGACAGGAACAGCAGATCCTAAAATACCAATAAAGTTGGGCGACCTAAAAGTGTGCAAACACCTGAAAACATCGCGGTGGTAAGAGCGTCAATTGAAGAGTTTCCAACCCGAGCAGCGCGGAAACATGCCGCTGCGCTTGGAATATCGTCCAGAATTATAAGGCAAATCTCATACTCAGACCCTTCATCTGTACCCCTACAAGATGATGCGTACACGGGAATTGAGCCCACAAGATTTTGTGAAACGTAGAGATGTTTGCATTGCAATCGTAACTGCTGTATTCCTCGGCGCTGTTTTTCGCGACGTAGGATTAACCATTACCGTTATTGAGTTTATTCATCTCACTATTGTGAGATGTTCGAGAAACTTAGGCGTCCCAAAATGAAAGAGTATGGCGAGGAACCCGACACAGAAGGCTTCTGTTTCAACATGATGAAGGCATGGTCCATGGCATCCATCGTTCATACGAAATTTTGCAAAAGCTCTTTTCAGGTCACATGATTTCTTTGAGGGGGATATTCCATGGCCCCCTCGCTCTCCCGATTTGACCCCGAGTGACTTTTTTCTGTGAGGATACGTCAAAGCTGAGGTAAACAAACTTCGACCTCGAACCCTTGAAGCTCTGAACGAGGCGATTGAGGACGTTATCGCTGGAATTCCGCAAGATATGCTGGGAAAAGTGGCCGAAAACTTCTTAGAAAGGCTCAATATGCGTATTGCTCGCTAAGGCCGCCACGCCAGACGATATCATTTTCAAAACAATCTGAAAAAAACGGCATCATTTCCCCAACCTAACGGCACCCGCCTCGCCGCTCTGCTCGGTCTGGGGGGCTTTCAGTGATTTTTTGAAACTAGTAACTCCACTCTGCCCCACCCTGTATAATCATGTACCTGCTATATTTACATTTTCTTATCTCCATGTGAAATCTTGTATAACGTATGCAATCTTCTAAGGAAATTTATCAAATAATAAAAACAATATGTAAATATTTAATATCACAACAAAACGTATTTGCATGTATGTGTACATATATGCATACATCTTTATCTTGTTATATATATATATATATATATATATATATATATATATATATATATATTTTTTTTTTACATGAGCTCTACACAGGAGGCCCTGAGGAAAATAATTTCCCTCAGGGCCTATGTCATCTTTGAGGATGCTGTGTGGAGGGTTTTTTTTAAGGAAAGGAAGCAGAGGAGAGTTCTGGGAAGGAAAAGGGTTTAAGGGGTGGGTAGAAATCTGGGGTTCAGTATGTCATGGTCATCCGCCTCCAAGACCTAGACAAACCTCACCCCATGAACCCGGGCACCCCTGCTAAATCACCAAACGTAGCGAACCACTTGGGGTGACCTATGGTCGAGGTGTTGGTTATCCAATAAAGGTTCCCGGGGCGGTGGTACCCATTCCCGCCTCCAAAATTGTAAACATACGTATCTTTGTTGATACATATCTTTTTAATAAATAACATTCCGAGACGAGTAAAAGAAAACAATGTACATAAATGAAAATAAAATAAACGCCCGAGTTGCTGGCACTGAAATTGAATTGAATCTGTCCGATATTTGGTTGATATTTCAGACTTTTTCCAAAAGCTTCCTGCCCGAAGCCAGTGGGAATGTGGTATCCCCAATTGGTGTTTATTTAAGGCTGAAGGGAGTGGGGGGAGAAAGAAATAATAAGGAAAAGGAAGGTTGGGAAGTACCTGACTATTTATATCTCTATATATTATATATTTATATTTATAACTAATGTTATTTCAAGCAACAAAACTTTTCGATTCTAAAATAATTGTGGTCTTCCACTTCTGTTTTAAGGATGCTGAGAAAATGGATAAACTCTGTGCAGGAGAAGTTTGGCAAAGGATTTACTGTGGAAAGTGGGTCATAGGCCTGCCCTTGACAAATGTTTCGGACGGGTAAGTAATTTCTGTATGCAGTTATCGATAACTGGAATTAACACAGTAGGTACTCTCAATACAGCATGTTTCAAACTTGTTATTCGACCTCCTAAAATATAATGATTCCACTCAAAGTTCGTAGAAAATGCTTTTAACAAAGTCAGCACATCGGGGGGATAGAGCGGTGATTGGATAAAAATTCGCGACTGAAAGCTTGCAGTCCATGATCCACTGGGAAAATGGAATTAACTGCAATACAAGTGGCAGTCTTTAACTTCCAGCTACGTCACGCTTTCGAAATTTCGAAAGTGGCTCGACGAGTTTTTTTTCGAAAAAGGCCCGTATGACCTAACCTTGTTAGAAGCATTTTATACGATCCTTGGATTCCTTGTACTATTACCGACGACCTCCGTAGTCCAGTGGGTAAGACTCTTGACTCACAATCCGGAGGTCGCGGGTTTGAACCCGGCATGCGCAAATAAATTTTATTTAAATAAAATGAAACAATGCAACTTTGTATAAACCACTTATAAAATGTGCAAATCCGACCGGTTTCGGAACAAACGTTCCTTCGTCAGGGAAAGCTTATACTAATTTGACAGTTTAGAATAATGTTTTATTAGGGTAGGGGTGGAGCCGTTGTTAGTTAATAATGTAGATTGGGTGGGTAGGTATTAGTGTATTAATTTTATTTGATTAATTTGTGTTATTTCACAATTAATTCATTTAAAATAATATATAGTATATTTGCGGCATGTTCCAGAGTGGAAGATACTATTAGTATCGCCCTGGTGTAAGACCACCATTCAGAATTGAAACGTTGCTTGAAAATGGCTTTAGCCGTGTTTGGTGACCAGATGTGAATAGCCAGGTACTTCCCAACCTTCCTCTTCCCCACCTCCTTCCCCTCCCCACTACCTTCAGCCTCACAACATACCCCAATTGGGGATGCCATAGTCTCACTGGCTCCAGACGGGAGCAGTTGAGATTCTTGTGCGGTATTCACTGTAAAAAAAAAATTCTAACTTTTAGATAAACTGTAAAAACTTTTCTATTACATAGTCAAATTCGAACAAGTTTTAGTATACAATCCATTGTTTGTCCCTTTTCGCTAAATCCAATAAGTAGTAGCGATGTGTAGGTTCAGTTGGAGTGGGCTTTTGAACTCGGGTTCTTCGCGGGAAGCGGATCTTATTTCTACTCCTTTTTCAAATCGACTACTCCCAGAGTCGGGAGCAGGTCATAAGTAGGTGTAAACAAGACAGATTGGTGTTTCTGGGAGATGTGTATGTTGCAAGCTCCAATACACACAATTATAAGAAAGTTTTTAGATGAATGTTGTATGTAAAAGGATATATTTTTTGCATATAATTATAAACCCATCAGAGTTCGCCTGTCGAGGCTAATAATAATTTCACAATTGAATAAAACTAACACAAATAAAAAACGACCATGATCAAACAGTTAACCAAAATAATATAAATATTAAAAATAACAATCATAAATGGAGGATATTTATAGAAAAAATAATATACGAACTAACAACAAAGTCTTGAGAGATGAAACACAAGTTTATTGTTTACTATGTCATTAGTTCATACAATTTTCAATAATGGATTCATACTTATGTTTGAGAAAAATATAAGTAAAAAATAACACTAAATAGCAAATAACATTAAATAGCCAACATAAGCGCCTACATATTAACCCGTCAGGCTAATTTGTTCGCTGTAAGGAACAACTCATATAGGTCTCATAGAAATCGTTGTCACCCTTTTTTTTTTTAAGAGCGAAGACGGTTTACATATATATAGTTCCCGTGAGCACTTAGGCCATAGGCCCATTGTGCTATCACCTATTTTACCTAATTCCTTTGACAGTAACCCAGCCCCTTTTATAAAGTTCACCAGGATTGTCATTGGAAATGAAGCTATATCTTCTGGTTCGACAAAGTGTCTTCCCAGGTCTCATGTCTCCTCTTCACTCCTCCTTGGTTTCCTGAAGGCCCCACGAGGAAAGAGGGCTTCATCTCTCCTCTCCACTCCTTAGTTCCCCGAAGGCTCCGCGACGGAGAGTCCACCTCCCCTTGGTTCCCTAAAGGTCCCACAAGGGAAGAGTCCACTCCAGCTTGGTTCCCTGAGGGCCCCAGGAAGGAAGAGAACTTCATCTCTCCTCCTTGGTTCCTTAAAGGCCCCACAGAGGAAGTGTTCACCAAGACGGCCTCATTTCTCCTCTTCACTCCTACATGGTTCCTCGAAGGCCCCACATGGGAAGAGGACGTCATCGCTCCACTTAATTCCCCCTTGGTTCCCCAAAGGCCCCGCGATGGAAGAGTGCCCTTCCCCTTGGTTCCCTGAAGGCCCCACAAGGGAAGAGTTCAAGTAGGTGGCCTCAGCTCTCCTCTCCATGGCTTCTCCTCTTGGTTCCTCCTACAGGCCCCAGGAAGGAAGTCCACAGAGGTGGCCTCAGCACTCCTAGGTTCCCAAAAGGCCCCTAGTTTTCGAATGGTCTAAATTTTTTTTCCCACAAGTGACCAGGGAAATAGAAGGTCCGCTCCAGCAGAGCCCCGAGTGCTGGCGTAAGGTCTAAATACTCCGAGATGCGACCTTGTTTCTCGGAGGCACCGTTCGTGACACTGTTCCCCAGGACATTCAGCCTGAGCGCGGTAGCTCACACCTTGGCTTGGGATGGCTATTGTAGGTTTGTGTTTCCACTCCCTGAACGATGGGTTCGCCACACTCCCCACGCTGCAGTTGTCTCCCTTACTATTATAGAAACATGATCTAAACGGCGTTATAAAGACAAAACATCACCCTTTATATTCAAATCTAAAAGTTAACCATACAAGAGATAAAATGTACACATTTATGAAACCAAAGGTTCAGACCGCAACATAAAAAAAAATTATGAAGCTGAGGGAATTTTTAATTAATTATTTTTACAAAAGTGAGGTGAGATAATAAAAGACTAAAAGACCTGTGCCACAGATAAAAGATCATGTGGCTTGGTGTATTTCGGCATATCGCTCGCCGTACATTCCCAATGGCAATATATGGCGAGCGTTATGCTGAAATAGGCCAAGCCAAACGATCTTTGATCTGTCATAGCTGTGCGTGGCACAGGTCTAAAGTGAGGTGAAGATAACGTTTGTAATACACTTGTCTAATAAAATATATGCTTGTTTTTATTTTTTTCGGTATCAGTAATTTTAGTTAGAAAAAAATAAGGTGAGCCATTTTTAAAACCTTTTTTATGTTTGCATTCAAAATTTTTATATTTAAAAAATTACAAGTTTATTTCGAACAAAAAAATTTAAGATTTATAACTACAAAAACAAAAAGTACATCATAAGTACAGTAAAAGTACAGTTTAAAAGTTGCATTAGTACAAAAGTTAATAACAGAAAACAAAATACATATATACACTAGGTACTTAAAGAATAGAGATTTATAATTATAAATTTAGGTTTCTCGTACCTGCCTCACTAGGCTAGCCTGTGTTGAGGCAGTAATTTTACGTCAATTTATTATACTGTGAACATACCTACACTTATATTAGAATAAAATCACACAATAGAATGGTTGCATTAATAATAACAACAGTACACCGGTAAACGCTCTATCATTATTTTTTATCCAAATTTTTATGTTTAAAAAAAAAAAAATTGTGAATCACATTTTTTTATACTAATTGGAAGAATTTTGTAAAGTCTTGTTGCAAGGTATCTGAAGCTTCGTTGACCAAAAGTAGTATGAGTTATGGGAATTTGTAATAAATCTTTGTTATTGTTTCGAGTACAGCGAGTATTTAATCTTTTTTCGTAGTATTTATGTATATTTGTGTATAGATGAGTGAGGATTGTTTTTGCACATATCTGCCGAACGTCGAAACACATTCATAATATTGAAGATTAAGTTCGAGTCTGTAATTAGAGGTAGTCATTTTATAATAGTTTTCTGAGCCTTTATGATTGGGTCTAGTGCTGATGCAGTACCGCCTCCCCATGCTATGATACCATAATCAATAATAGATTGACAGACTGCAAAATAAATCATTTTCAAGTGTTGTAAGTCGAGAAAGTTTCGTATCGTTCTGAAAAGGTGCATGGTTATTGGTTATTACCTTTCATAAAGAGGTTTTAGTTTTCGGATAACTTCAGTAATATTCCATTTATTTGGATTTCATTGAGCGGAAATATTTCGACCATCTGACAAAATATGCCCGAGGCTAGAGGGGTTAAGAGCACACCTTACTTTGAATGCAACAAATAAATCTAATACATACTATAAAGTGAAGTATCAAATAATTTTTAAATAGATGCAAACGATGAAATAAATCAATTAAAAATAATATACAACGAGATAGTGTGAATTCTTGACAAAAACAATCGATAGTTTCACTTTGGAAAATGACAATTTAAATAATTTTTTGTTAACAATATTATATTATAGGTACATACTTTATCGCTTTTCTGAATTCTTCACACCATCAGTTCCAATTTTGGAAATGACCTATCAATATTATATGAAAATCTCCTAATACCGTCATTACAAATGGAAGATTTTGCTTTTGTAATGACGGAGAACTTAGCCAGCCGAGGAATTGAACTCTCGACATCTTGGTGGGAACCCGATGCATTTGTCGACTCAGCTACGACATTGAATGATACACTATTTTTAAAGTAAAACTTCTTTACGCACGCTCGACTTGGGGGTAAGCTGGTGAATGCGTTACGAAAAGTGGTGATTGTTACGAAAAATGTCATGCGAACGGTGATCGATTGCTAGGCGAACGGTCGGGCCTTTGTGCACGCTTGGGGAGTGATAAGGATAAGGATGGTCACCCCATGGTCATATTTCACCCCAATGTCATATTTCACCCCTAGGTCATAGGTCACCCCGTTCGCTACGTTTGGTAACTTAGCAGGGATACCTTGGTTCATTGGGCGAGGTTTGTCTTGTAGTTTTACTTCAGTCTTGTGGTCTAAAACACACTCGTTTTTTTTTTAAATTTTATATTTATTCTACACTATTCTTTCCACTCTCGGATTGCGATGTTTCTGGTTTCTTTGGGGGAACGACCTTTCCCATTTCGTAGTACCCATCTATAGAATAGTCAAATATTTCAAAATCATTCCTGAAAAAAAGATAAAATATCATATTATTATTAAATCGATGTTGTGTTACGTCAAGAAGTATTAACAATATCACGGCTAAATACCCGTTCGACTAGACAGTATTAGACAGTTACTTGTAAAGCTGGTGGAGTTGTGAGATCTGGTCAACCGTTAGTTGGGAAAAGTGGTCCTTGACTAGTTCAGCCGTGTTTTTGCCTTTGTTCGCTTTCTTCTCTTCTCCGGCATTCCGCCGGTGGGGGGCCAGGACATTTGACAAACCTGCTCTCTGCACCAAGAATTTTTCGTCCTCCTGTAAAATATAACTCATATTGCAACACCAGACGGAAACTAGTCTGAAAAACGACCGTTCAATTTATTCATCTTCTCTATTCGTTGCTTCATTGCTTACGATCGGGACACTCTCTCCAATTGTCCCGATGAACCAGAGTTCCCCACTTCCTGCGGTCTGGTGCTGCATTGATAACACTATAAGCTTCCCCAGGTTTGATTTGTAAGTTTGATCAGCAATATGTTCAAAGATTCTTAGGATACTTTGGAGATAGGCAGTTTTCTGTCTACCTCTTCCAGAATGGATAGTTTAGTGCGACTGGCTGTACATGGAATACCGAGAGTTTTTCATCAGCACAATATGCATCCGTTATCTATCTTAGCATTTCGCTGGCTCTATGTCTCTCTTTCGAGTTCTTACCATCTTTGAATTCGTTATTGCCATCATGAAGTCCAGTAGAATCATTTTAAAGAGATTCATGCTTGTGTGGTGGGTAATTTAGTATGAGCAATTTGTTATTCTCAATTGCACTGAATTCTAGATTCAAAAGCAATTTGAAGGTGATAAAAACGACTAAACGCTAAAGCTGTAAAAACGGCAATGGCAAAAATAACAAGAATCAAAATAATGGTAAGAATAAATACTAATGGAAAGAATGAATACCATTGGCAGTAATAAATACCGTTGGCAATAATAAATACCAAGAAAGGAAATACCAAGTTATTAGCTTGCCTCAAATGTCTCAAATTTGATGATGACATCAAAGTCGAACTGGCAAGGGGTGCAGAAGGGGGTGTAGGGCGCCCAGTGTATATCCAGGCTCCTGTTGATCTGCACCTCTGCCAGGATGAACCTCACGAACTCCTCGAAGCTCGGCCACAGTTGGTGTAGGAAGTTTTCTTCAGACTGCAAACACGCATTTCTTATATGTCCCAACTATTATTTAAACTTTATTGAGGGCGCACACAATACTACGAGTATATTGACAGGCGGTTGGTTTTAACGGTTTTGGGTGGGTGAAAGTGCTGTTAGTTGCAAAGCCTTCGTTGGGCTGAATTGGTTGTTTCTCAAGGATGAAAATACATATCGGCGATCATTAAAAACTTTATAATGTTATATAGGTACCTACCTACTGTTTGTTTTAAAACATCAGATATTGTTGGTTGTTATGATGATTTACCACTCTTCTTAATCTTGGAAATTAGAAGTACAGATGAGCTTAAATATTACAAGTAACCACAAAATATTTTTATCTGACCCGTTATTAAATTTGTTTCCTTTGTAAATTAGGCCCTATTACACTCCCTCCCTCTGTTATAGAGATTCCTCCGAATGGCGCATGGTTTAAAGATTTTTTTTAAAACGGTGTAGGCACACATTTTTACCCAGATGTCCTGGAATTTAGGTACCCATTTGTTTCGTTAATTCATGGTAAATAAAAATATTGAGATTTATCAAATTTAGTTCTACGAGCCGGATACGACTTGCCCTAATTCAGAAGGTGGATTTATTAACAACTAGTTGGGTACCGGCATGACCTTTCTCGTGCGTTCCCGTTCTCCTCCCGCATCCCCTACCCTTTAAAAAAAGATGAACGAAATAGGTAAAGTCGTTCTGTTATGGCGTGACCAAGAGAAACAGGGATTCATATATATATATATATATAGATTAAGTTCAAGCCATTAAACGATATATAAGTAAGGAAAAAGCTAAAGAGATTTAGCCTGTCCAAGTTGAGAGTGGCAGATACAGCCTAAACCTAAGTCATGATGATCTCCTCGGCGAGGTCGGCGTACGTGCCGCAGGGCGGACCGCTGAGCAACTCGTCGCGGTAGGCGAAGGACAGACGGTCGAATGCTAGGCACACCTACCTTAAAGGTTTTCTTGTCGCGGTGCGTCATGATGATCTCCTCGGCGAGGTCGGCGTACATGCCGCAGGGCGGACCGCTGGGCAACTCGTCGCGGTAGGCAGAGGACAGATGCTCGAATGTTAGGCACACCTACCTTAAAGGTTTTCTTGTCGCGGTGCGTCATGATGATCTCCTCGGCGAGGTCGGCGTACATGCCGCAGGGCGGACCGCTGAGCAACTTGTCGCGGTAGGCGGAGGACAGACGCTCGAACGGGTGGCGGACTATTATGAAGGCCACGCTGTCAGGCGAGCTGTTCAACAGATTTCAAATGAATAACACCGTTTCCATAGTTCACTCTAATTTATATATCAAACTTTCAAGTTCAAAGCTTAAAATTTAAAGCTCCAAGCTTAAAGCTCGAAGCTTGAAATTCAAAGCTTAAAACTCAAAAGAAAAAGGGCGTAGCTAAGAAGGCTAAAAGCTCAAAGTTCAAAGTTTTAAGCTAAAATACGAAGCTTAATCAAACTTTAAAAGCCTTAAAGCTCAAAATTAAAAGTACGAAGCTCTTAGCACAAAATTCGCTTGCGCGTCATGTCATGACGAATACCCTGTATTCGCCTGATTAAATTCTAAATTAAAAACTAATTTTACGTTAAAAGAATATAGATATTAGCTACTTTTTCGCTTGACTGAATTGTCCAAACAAACACTTTCAATTTTGAAAATGACGACACTTAAATTTAAAATCAAATCCAGTTCTAGAGATCATTGAATCGAAATTACGGCCACAACCGAAATTATTATTTCTACTAATAATATTTTTTCCGAAAGAATCGAGGAAACATTATCATAGCAACGTTCCTTCTGATACTGCAGGGATTAAACTCAGTATCTCTCTCTAGACTAGAGCCTGTTACCGCATAGCAATATTGCATCAGATGAAACGTTGTCGAAATGTTGATAATCACATATTTAACCTGTGAGCTTGAATAAGAGTTTGTGCATCAGGGCGAGGGTAGATTTCCCTGGCCAGCGCCTGGGGCGTGTTGCTCCTGGCAGCCTGGTTGTGCGAATATCCGCCCAGAATGTTGAAGTTATACATCCAGGTCGAGGAGGCCGCTTTGAACACGTTGCACCTGTACATTCATTTTTTTATTAAGACATACACAGTACATTATGATACAAGTGATAAGGTATATTAAATTATACATGGTTGTAGTATCTATTACTTAGGTCCATGGAATATCTTAATCTTAACTAATAAATAAATAGTTTTGTTTGTTAGCAAGGAATCGTGAAAAATATCTTAAATGCGGTAATTTTTCATATTGGGTACATGTGATTGCGCAAGTAATTGGTGAGTTATTTGCTGCATTAGTGTTGTTGGCTTCTACGTGAAGAAGCGTAGTGTGTCTGATATGCCTCGTTGGAACATTTAAACTAATGACTATTAATTTAATCAGGAAAAATACGTGCAGCAGGATGAAAATCGTTAACACTAAAAAATCTGTAACAATTATTATAAGTAATAATTATTAGCCTGAAACACTCATCTACATTGAAAAAATCTCCCAATACATGCCGCCGACGGGACTCGAACCCGCGTCCTTCTGATTTCCGGTCAACTGCTCTTATCCACTGAGCTACGTCGGCTTAGATCCTACCCGCCAAATAATTCAATATGTACTAGTGTTTCAAATGTGTGCCAGAAAAGGGCCAATAGATTGAATTTAGGTTGGGTTGTATAAGCCCGCCTCAGAACAGACATCGGTGAGGCGGTAACGAACTGGCCTGTAGTATATGCTTAGAGTAACATTATAGTAGGTATATGCTAATAAACGCCTGGGTTTGCCGGCAGTGAATTAAAAGTCGTCAAAGCAAATTAGAAAGAAAAACAAATAAGCCAAGCAAAAATAGATCAAAGTGGAATAGGCCATGAACCTTATTATTATTAAACCGTGCGTCAAATATCACCTACATTGTTCACCTACGGCTAATCGCTTGTACACAGCGGCGACCGCAATGTTTCTACCCACACACCAAACATTGCGTAGCCGCTTTTATAGTAAATGCATTTTGGTTATGGCTCGGTGACAGTTGACACTCTTCTTTGTCATATCTTCCTTTATTTCAGTTCTGGGTCGATCGATCATTTTATACTACCCGGGTTGATTACGATCCACTGATGAAGTGATCAGGTAATTTAAAAAAAATGCCAATGGATAGATCGATGCGTCGCACCCGCGCCACCCCGCGTGGACGTAGTATTTTACCTAGTTCCATGTCGCGTATTTATGCGTAGTTTTGTTTTTAATTACCATATGAGATTGTAGTGTTCATTGATCAGGAATTCCCATCCATTTGGTTGACCTGTCCTGTCTATTCCCAGCAGGTCACACGCATCCTTGGCCGCCTGTCTCCTTTCCTTCATTCTCTGGGTTAGTCGTGTCATCTCGCTCGCATTCAAGCGGCTAAACTGATTAACCTCCTCCAATATCTCCACTGAATCCTCAATATCTAGGCCGAACTGGAAATAAAGAACGGGGAAAATAAAACTAAAATTTTTTCAAAGAACGTAAAAACTTTGAACATTGGAAAACTTTTATTACACAGAAGCATAGACTTACAAATTGATAGACTAACATGAAATCTGTCATCATCATTTCGACGAACTGGAGGCAAACCACCAAAGAGCGCGCATTGAAATAACCAGACCCTGCGCAGAAAAGTAAAGTGCGCTAAAGTAGGGCAAAGGTTTGCAGCGCAGTCCATTGGGACTTTTCTGATGTTCTGATCAATAATTTATTTCGGTATCTATTATTAAAAGAAAATAAATCAAAATAATAAGGCCGTTGAAAGGTCCCGCGGACATAAACGGAAAGATAGATTAGTAGCGATCGATGCTGTATAAATTTTTGTTCTACTAGTATTTGTGAATTTTTTTAATTGGTATCCTTGTTAATAGTGGAGGATAGTTAGGCAGAACTAAACTTGAGTTAGGTGGGTAATTTATAGCACATTTGTAAAAGTGTCTAACTAAATAGTGTAACCAAATATAAAATTTTTGGAAGCAAGCCCGAACTTTTATTTACCCGATTTGGGATTTGTTGTTAAGTATTTACGCAGCCAGTTGCGCGTTATTGTAAAAAGGACTATTAATTCTTAAGCAGATTTTATTTTCGAGGATCGAATGGTGATATTACGATGCGAGTTTCCTGTATGTCAGATTAATTTATTAACAAATCACTGAAAGGGGGACGGTCACGCCTCCTACCGTGCCTCACGCAAATTGGTTTGTTTCCCTCTCCCTGATGGGCGGGTCTATTAATTTGAATGTCTGTGCACAGACAAGCGACAGAAAGAAACGGATCTATTTTCCGCATACAATTCTTGGGTTCAGTGAAAATAATGTTAGATAATATCTTAGCATAATCGATCCAGAATCTAGAACAGGCGTGCCAAACCTGCGGCCCAAAATGAAGTTTTCAGCTTTCTACTTTTTGGATTTTGATATACATATAAAACAAGAAAAATCGTTGTCGTGAATTTATCACATTTATATTATATTTTGTGTAATTAGAATTTTCTTGTTATTTGACCTCGGACTATCGATGGGGGTTTTGTTTTATTACTTGGAAAGTGCCAGGTGCATAGCTATACTAGGAATTTATTCTCGCAATTAATTCCAACCATTATATTTTTTCCACACATTTCTCAGAAGTTCGAATGCAACTGACCTGATTTTAATTTTAAGTGGAGGGTGGGTGCAAAGGGCAAACCTAGGAGTGTGTACAGTGGAGAGCGAAAGTTTATACCTTCTTGCATTATTGGTATTCATGTATGTATACCTTAACAATTTTCTAATCCATTTTCCTATCAGCATTTCGTGACATTTTTAAAGAAAACAATATCTGTGATTTCTTTGTTGGCAATCTTTTTAGAAAAGGTTATATTTTAGTTAATGCTCTGTCCTTAAACCGATCATGCTCTTCTTAGCTCTATTGAAATGAAAATAACTTGTAGGTATTAGTTTAATAATGTCCGTCTCTTTAAAATTATAAATAAATATTAGTATCGTAAGTTAGGTTTGCTACCGTTCTGTCTTGACGTGGGATCACAATCGTAATTTAGAATTATTGACATTTTCAACTCACCATACCGTCGAGATATTCTTCGTCATAGGTGACGTCGAGGAGTTCTTGGTCGTGTCTGACTCGGTGGACGATGGCGATGAGGAGCAGTATTATCATGCAGCTAACCGACACACACATGGTAAACATGAACCTGTCCACTGGGAACTTACCCGTGTATTTGCTGTACACAAGGAGCATTTTGCTGTGCACTTTTCTTCGTAGGGTGTCCTTGAAAAGAGTGGAGGATAATTAGACAGGACCTGAATGTTTATTTTTAAACTAACTGAACTAAGTGAGGTGGGTAATTTATATCACATTTGTAAAGGTGTCTAACAAATAGTGTAGCAAAATTGTGTGTGATTATGAAATTCAAATGGAATGGCGATCTACGATTTCAGACAAGTGTAAAAGAGACAGGCCGCTTGCTAAATGGTCTAGATCCAAAAGTCCTAAGTCAGTGGCACATTTTTTTCTCACATTTAAATTTGTACCGAAGGTACTTATAGTGTTATATTCTTCATTCTATAACGCAGCATTACAGCTGAATAGTGTTTTTGTCTAAGAGATATTTATTGTTTTTAACATTGTAAGTAGGTTCTTCAATTTTCCACGCTCCCGCATTTGTGATTTTTTAAAATTGGTGTGCAAATAACACAGCATGGGTAAAAATATCTGATGTGTAAGAAGAAAAAAAATGTTAAAAAAAAACCCTGGGGTGTAAAACAGAACGGGGTATGTTAAAATAAACCATCGGGCGTGCAAAAAAATTCACCAAAAGTTGAGTTTGACAAAGCTTTGAATTAGTTTAAAATGTTCTTACAGACTATGTTTTCCACTAAAGAAGATTTATTTATGGTTTTGGTGATTAGTTTGTAGAACTCCATACTACCTAGTGTTGAGAAAATTCCCGGGAATTTATTTTGGGAAATATTCCCGAAACGAGGAACATTGCGGTCATTTTCTTCTAAATTGTGAAATACCCCCGAGCTTGTCTCCTACAACGAATTTTCATGTTGTGTCATATTAATTAGAGCAAGTTAGGATTTTTTGAATATTTTAATATTTTTGAATATTTTTAATTTTTAATATTTTATACAACAATTTTTGTATATAATTTTTTTTAATGTTTACAATGACTGGCGCAGCAGTATAAAAATATACCTACCTACTGCAGCACTCTCATTGACGTCAGTGAGGCGTCATGATACACGATTGTACGTTTTACCGAAGTTAATTTTGAAAGCTCATAAGTTTTGGAGAAAGTTAACAACGACAGTTATATATAATATATTTTTATCGACATAAAACTAAAATGGGACCCAACCTCATTTAGAATAAACATAAAATTTTTTTCGCGTATTTAGAAAATTTCTGCAGAGTGTATGGGATATATCTGACTTATTAATCAGTAATTCCTGAATTTATTTAGAGTAAAAATTGTAAATGAAATTTTGGTCTCCGGTGACATTTTTGAAGTTTTTTGTTTGTTTTTAACTTAAAAGATAAAACATCGGTAGGTATTGGACAGTAAGGGTCAGGTCAGGGTAAGGGCTTGAGCGGTTACCCGACTGAGTGACCAGCGATGTCATACGAAATAAATATTTTGCAGGGTTTTGAAGAAAAAAATTAAAAAAACAAAAAACACACCTCAAAAAGACACCGGAGACCAAAATTTCATTTGCATTTTTTACTTCAAATAATGCCAGGTATCACTGGTCAAAGTTAGTCAAGTACGTCCTTTAACACCCTTTATATTAGGTCGGGTGCACGTTACTACAGGTACAACCTATTTTTTATATTTTAATTTGAAATAAATCGATTAAAAAAAAACCCTTTATTATTATTTGTGTATTAATTTCTCTTAACAGCTGTTTGGGCGTTTTGAAAGCTAATTTCAACTGTAAATCTGACAATATTACCTATTTAATTAAATCTGGGAACATCGAAATCCCAGTCAAATGTTTGTACAAACTTGCATTTTAAAATTCTCTTACCAGACATGCAATGAATAACTTCCAAAAGCCTGAAAGAAAAACAGTTACACATATCACGTTTGGTTATTTGGTAGGGCCTTTAACCAGCCAGTGGCCGAAAATCCACATTTGGTCGAAAGATGTTCTTACGATCGTACAGGGCGGTTCCAATGAGAAAGATTAATTATTCTCCGTACCAGCTTTTTAAAATTATAATTCAATATCGATTTTATTTCATTCCAAATTTGCTTTAATTTATACCTACATCCAAAATGCTGAAAGGCGTGTAGATAAAACTATTAAAATTATGTACTTTTTGTAATTATTTTTTGATCACAAGTATTTATCTTTTTTCAATAACATCTAAGCAAAATAATACTGTAAAAAAAAAACTTTAATATTAGGTCCTTACATATGAAATTGGCGTTCTGCCGTACTTGCAACTTTGATCTCAAATATCTTCTCTTTGGTTAGGAATTCCAAATTCAAATTTATACAGCTATTTACTCGTGTATTTGTGTTTTGAAAATTATAATTCATTTGTTTTTTCCTTAATCGTTTTTTTTCTTTGCGTCACTTAGTTTACAAAATAGAAAACTTGAAATATCGCGTTATTTACGAGTACGAGTTCCACCGTGGCACCAGTGCTGCAGAAACGGCTCGAAGGATTAATGATGTGTATGGCGACGGTGCCGCAAAAGAAAACACAGTGCGTTTTTGGTTCCGACGTTTTCGTTCTGGAAATTTCGACCTGCAGAACAAGCCCCGTGGACGGCCGGAGACCAAAATTGATAATGAAGAATTGAAGGCTAATGTGGAAGCGGACCCATCGCAAACCACGTCCGAGTTAGCTGCAGGCTGCGGTGTTAGTGATAAAACCGTTTTAATCCACTTGAAGCAAATTGGGAAGGTGAAAAAGCTTGAAAGATGGGTACCTCACGAATTGAGTGAAGCAAATCAACAAACGCGCGTTGACCGCTTGACCACACACTGCACAACAGACGGCTACCAAATTAGAGGAGCTTCAATTGGAATGTCTAAGACATCCACCGTACTCTCCGGACCTTGCCCCAACAGATCACCATTTTTTTCGAAAATTGGATAACTTCTTGCAAGGGAAAAAATTCAACTCCGATGGGGCAGTCCAAACCGCCTTCAAAGATTTTATTGATTCCCGTCCGAATGTTTTTTTTAGTAAAGGGATCGATGAACTACCTATGAGATGGCAAAAGTGCATAGATAGCAATGCACGATTAAATAAATATATTATATTTAAAAAAATCGAATTTATGTTCCTCCCATACAAAACGCCAATTTCATATGTAAGGACCTATATTAATTTGTAAGACCGTAAATAGATATACAAAATAGAGAAATTTTCGTCATAAATAAGTGTTCGGATATTTTTTTTATGATTTGATTTGAACTTAAATTAAAATTTTGAAACATAAGTTTACTAGATAACGTATTGATTTACAATAATATATGATTATATGGTATGAAATATGTCTTGTAAAATAAGATTTTTCGTTTGAAAATTTAACAAATCAGCCAACGACCTATGGTATAACCCTTATTTTACTAAAAATGAACATTTTTTATCAAAATTTAAACCATGCGTTTACTAGATAAAATAACAATCATTCGAAATCAATTTATAATTTTTTGTGGAAAAAAGTCAATACGTCTAAAATTTGATTTAAAAATGACATATTTCCGGTTTTCTCTGGTTATACCCTTTTAAATAACCGGCGGTCGTCGGAAGTTTTCCCGACTAAAACTAAAATGATGTCACATTTTCTGAATCATCTGCATTTCCTCAAGCCAGATGGAACCAGTCCAATTTTTTTATTATTATCATTTGACACAGAAAGGTGCCGTGATTAATATTCATTAGGAGTATGTAAGTATTCTAAACTTGCAAGGTGAAGGAATCCCGTTTTCATTTCACTACTTTCTAAATACGCAAATAAATATATTTTTTAAATCATGTAATATATATGTTCAACTTTATATAGCGCCGTTTTGTGATAATATATTATAATAGTAATTGAGCCATTTCCCGGAATAATTTTGTATAATGAATAATATCCAACAAAACTATCAATGTTGAGTTATTGATGGAATAATGTTGGGCATATTAATACGCATCTTTTAAGGTAGGAATTATTGCAAAATTAAATGAATTTTTTTTTAGGCCTGTGGCAGCCTTTTAATGTTTGGTTGTGGAAGAATGTTGTATAACATTATCAAAATCACGGCGCAACTGTTAATTTATGGGAATAAATGAAGAAAACGAACGTCTTATGGCTTCAACTAGAAAGTATTCAAGAAGCTGAAGAATGCAGGAAAGTAGAATTTGTCCAGAAAAAAACATTATTGAGCCTGCTTTTTAGCCGTTGAAACAGTTTTGTTGAATAATGTTGTATTTTGATCTCAAGAGAATATCTAGAACGCAAGTGGTTTCATTTATTTATATCGTTTTTTTTTTGCTTTTTAAGCTCAAAAATATCAATGACATGTGTACATTTATGTTAGAAGAGTATGTTGCTTTAATCTGTAAGGTGCGAATAGTAAAAAAAAAAGTTTTGTGGAATAACGTTGTATGTGGAAGTGTTAATGTAGGTACCTACAACATTATTCCACAAATTCAGCGTAAATTCTAGTAATAAAGTCTAATTTAATTGCCTTTCTAGACGTCTTTTCAATTAAAACTCTTATGAATTGTATGTTTTATGTATTTTAAATAAAAAAATGTTGAAACATAACTGGTTTCGTTTTATTTTTATTTTTCTCGGAACTAGAATATTGTTGGATAAAACATTCTTCCGGGAAAGGGCTCAATTGTTGATAGATTTTTCTAAAAAAGTGTATACTTAAATTAGTTTTAAAGTTGTTCAAAATGATGTACTTTTCCTAACCCTGAACCAAATGGCAGGTAATAGGCCACTTGCATCAAGTATTTTGATTTTATGCAAGCCCTTGCGCGGCCGATTACCATTTGTCCACGGCCCATTACTGGGCCGCGGCCCATAGGTTGGGGACCACTGGTCTATATTACTAAATCAAATGTCATATACTTGTACTTGTAAATTATAATAATAATAAGAATATTATAAAATTTGATTTTGTTAAAATCCGCACCATTGTCATTATACCTCTAAAACACGTACGGACAACGTAAAATGTACGGGGTTCTCTTCATAACATCTGTCAAAAAATCAAACTAAATGATACGTTCGCAGAGAACAAACAATAAATCTAGTGAACGTTAAATGTCAAATTCAAAAATTCGCCTGAAATCAAAGTGATGCCATATAAAAAAAAATCAGTGTGTGAATTTTCATGTAGTGACGTCATGAGCACAAATAATGGATTTATTTAATTTAAAAAAAAAAAACTGTACATTTCAAAAAATTTTTACTAAAATTATCGTAATCTTACTAAAAAAAATCTATCCACACGATTTTTCGTGTGGATAGTTTTTTGTTGTTATGAAGTCCATTCAAGTGGCCTATTCCAAAAATGTGGACCCAACGCGTTGAATGCTGTCCCAAAACTTCGCGACATTCATATGAATCAATATCGTAGGAAGGATTAAATCCTAGCATTTAATATGACATAAAATTACACTTAATTTATTTTCAAAATTTTATCACATACCTTTGTCCACATCACAATAATTACATTTTTTTCTTAAGAATAACCTACCACTATGTACTAATGCAAATTATAAATTGCCTCAATTTTTAAAAAAAATATGATTTTCAATAATTATCATTATTAAACACAATTCAATTCCGATTTTCGAACAACGATTAACAAAACAAAAATTACAAAAAACACGATTGTTCTTTCCCAAAAATGTAGGTTATGAGACCGAAACACATTAGGTATATTGTATCACACTATAGAAAAGAACATTGTTTCCACATGCTCCGTAAAGTTTCCCAATGAACCACTGTGTAACTGTGTACTTTATAAACACTTGCACTCAGACCAAACACTTTTCAGTGTGTACCTACTAATTGAAATTAAATAACGTTACAATATATATATATATATGTATCGAGTGCAGTTTACACGCGGTAGAAGCGAAACTTTACCAAAATAATCTCAACCAATGAAGAACCAAGGAACCTTGAAAAGTGAGGTCATAATCAAAGCGGTCAATGAGCGCAGCCAATAGGAGCCTTGATATGAGTTTGACGCTTCGCAGGTGCTGTTATGCGTCATTTTCGTTTCATCCGAATTCCAAATCACAACGAGGCTATAGAAGTTTCACTTCAAAAAAATTTACGTGAAAAATAAAATTATTTTTGTAAGTTGCATCAAACCTCATCAAACTTAGGTCAAGTCATGCTGTATGCTATTCATGTCACTAAATTAGGGTGGACCCGAACAACACGCATTTTTGGGTTTGGTGCGCACAAACTTAAATGCCGACCTGATTTTGATACGATCCATTCTTGCGTAGGTACTTTCTTTACTATGACCGTAAGCAATAGAGAAAGATGCGTAAAGTATACGTGAGGCAGAGAAAGGCGAGGCATGCCGTTTTTCGTACCTATTTTCACCTATTGCGACGATTTCTCTTATCAACGTTAGGTCGGCATTAACGTTTGGCGGGCACTATAATCATCCCTCGGACATTGGTGTCCCGCGAAACGTCACTGAAAAACAGCATTTTGTCTTCCTTACTTGAGTGTAGGTATACGATAATCGAATTTGAGTTTTTCTTTTTATTATAATACTAGTGAGACTCGTAAAAAATCCCGAATACTCTGAATTCTCGGCAAATGAGTTCGAATTTTGAAAATGGCAATAAAATAATTTTCTGTTAAAAATATTATATTACAGGTGGGTAGGTAGGTACTTTAACGCTTGTCTAATTCTTCCAACGAACACTTGTAATTTTGAAAATTATGACACTTAAATTCAAAGTAAAAGTTCTAGAGTTCAGAGAACCGGAGTAACAGACAGAGACAGTCACAACCGAAATTAGTGCTTTTAATTGAAAAAAAAACGAGTGTGCTTTAGACCACACGACTGAAGTAAAACTTCTTTAGCTCCATATATATTATAGGAAGAGAGAAATAAAATCTGCTCTCTCTTGCTCCTACAGTGTGATCCAGACAATAGCCTGCACTGTGTCTTAGATATACGAAACGTAACTGGCTATGAGAGAAAGAAAATGTGTGCTCGCACCTCTTTCTCTTGCCCCTACAGTAATATACGAAACGTAACTATCTCTCTTTCTATCTTCACTAACCTATATCTCCCTCTCAACTACCGTTTGCCTCGCTTTTCGTAACGCTCTCGTCACGCGTTCACTAGCTTACTCCCCAAGTCGAGCGTGCGTAAAGAAGTTTTACGTCAAATTTTTTTTTCAGCTACACACAAAACCATATCTTTATTTCTTCTTCCATTAATGTCACAACTCACATTTGCGTACCTGTTTGCCACAAACAGACATATTCTACGTTTGTCGTGGACAACACTCCTAAACTCCCAGCGGTCCCGTGCTGCGAGGAGAGTCAAGGATTCCGGACACCAGTGATACTTGGTCACCCCAGTGCATTGGTGACTTTTCTTTGTTTCTTCTGTCAAAACACTTTGCCAGTGACTGCGAGTTTCTCCAAGTTGAAGTCCTCAGTTTGGCGATCAACATGTTCAAAGTATCTTCAAAAACATTGTAGGGAGAGAGTTGATGGCCTATTGTGGATGCCTAACTCTTCCAGAATAAATATGTTAGTAGGTACGCCTAGCTGTCCATGGAATACTGAACATTTTCTCCAGCACCACGTTTCAGTATTACCACAACTTATGGAAGTATGGGGAAAATCAACACCCAGACCAGTCTTATCTTGCTGGTATTCGCTATGCCTCTATTACACTATTAAAATATGTTGGTGCTGATAAAGCTGATTTCGAAGTTACCCACTTAATAATTGCCCCGCGATTAGTGACCGATCGAAGGTTCGGCTTCGATTTCGGCAAAAAAATCTAGTTTCGGCATCAGTTTTGGTTTCTGCGTTCGTGAATTATCGCGCGTCGTTCGGCTGACTTCGGGTGAGTTCGTGGCTCGTGTGTCACCCGCCATCATCAGCCGAGTTCGCCGGCCGGTCCAGCGTGATTGTGATCGTAAACGCAATTAAAATTAAAATACTCAATTAATGAGGTCCTTCATTTAGAATGAAAGTGTTGATTATTGACAAATATTTGCTCCAAGAAGTAGTTAACATGTTTTGTTAATTTTTATAATTTTTGTTTGTTTTATAGCAGTAAATAAAAAAATAAAAAAATATGTTTTTTCACATACTCAATGTTTTTTTTTTGTGTATACTGTTCGTATTAACGTTTAACCCGTGTTAACTGTCAGTAATTACCGTAAGTAACTACTAACTAGTAATTACTGTCAGTAACTACCGGTATTACAATGGAAGATGCTCCGAGGAACTAGCGTCATTGATCCCTTCGGCACCGGTGCATAGTCGGGAAACACGCCAACTGCGTGCCCAACATTTGTACACGGTTGACATTTGTCACATGAGAACGGGTCGCTTCTTCGAATCGTTCTTGTGTTCAACAGATCGGCTATGGAATGATTTGCCGGCCTCTGTGTTTCCTCCTTCCTACAACATGGGTCTCTTCAAGACCAATGTTCATTCCTTCCTCTCCTCAAAAGTACTCACCACACAGCATCTTAGGTCACATAGGCCCTGAGGGAAATTATTTTCCTCAGGGCCTCCTGTGTGGAGTTAATGTAAAAAAAAGTTTAAAAATAAGACAAATTTCAGTAAACAACCGATTTTTAACATGTCTAAAAAAATTAGACAGATACCGAAGATTCGGTTTTGGTGGAAAGTCCTGTTTCGGTCTGACACTAATTTTAGTACGCTTAGCCGTCCATGGAATCCGGAAAATTTTCTTCAGCACCACATTTCAGTTCATAGAAATATGAGGAACATCAGCACCCAGACCAGTCTCATGTTGCTGGTATCGCTAGGCCAGTTTAGGTATACCATTTAAATATTTTTGTGGCTGGGTGAGGAAATAAAGTATGGTTCTGTGTGTAATTCGAAAACGCTGATTTCGAAGTTACTTACTTGTGGTAATAATTGCCCCGTAATTAATATGTATAATATAATATACTTAACATATCTTTTATAATAATTTTTTTTAACGATATAAAGTGTATTAAACTGTTATATTTTGCCTATGTTAGAAGTCAACTTGAGTACAATTCTCCCGTCTGGAATCCACATTATAGTATACATGTACAAGCTGTTGAAAGAATACAAAACAAATTCTCAGGTCTTCTAAATTTTAAAATGGGTATTCCAGCAATTATGTTGAACTACAACACTATTTTAAATGATATGAATATGCTCAAATTGTCCGACAGAAGAATTTTCACTGACTTGGTATTTCTGTATAAAATTCTAAATGATTTAGTTGATAGTCCGGTATTGCTAGAATTGATAAGCTTCCGGATTCCACTACATAATACTAGAAGTCAGGATTTATTTCAGTGCAGAAATTCTGGGACTAACTACCATATGTATTCCCCTTTGCCAAGAATACTAATGGAGGGAAACAATTATACCAAGTCAGTAGACATCTTCAATCTATGTTTAAACAAATATAAAATATTGTTACTGAGACAGTTCAGTTATGTACAATGAATGCTGTATATTTCTTATTAGTCATATGTAATGTTTGAAAAGCCCCGAAAAATGGCGTTAATAAATAAATAAATAAATAAAATATTAAATTTCCGTAACACTAAAGTGTTAGGATTATGTTTGGATTGTGTCTGAGCAAATCTATTTTCTGTCATTGCACCTTTTGTATGTTCACCTGTGTAAATTCATGCCAAATTTGAATGATATTTATTTTGTATTTGATGATATTCATTATCATGTATCAAAGTATCGCAGCCAGAGTTAATACCAACACAGTGCCTACTTACACAGATGCATTGCGTGCATTCTGCGAGTTCAAACTTATTGCCCAGGTTTTATTCTGCTTAAGTGTTGGGAAAAGCTGACGGGGTGACAAAATTTCATCACTCTCGTAATTAAACTGTAGATTTGTAAAAACCAAATTTACAGACATTTTTCTTTATACCCCGTATTTGTACGCTCATACCGCGAAACTTTGGGGACTGATAAACTTTGCAAAAAATGTTTAAAAATACATTTATAATAATTATTTCTTCCCACTCGGTCAGTTGTTTAAGATTTGAAATGTGAGGATGGCCATTTTGTTATCCGAACACGTGCATTACTCGCATTACTTTTTCAGAACTGTTTATATTACATACATATATTGTTTTGTTTGTTTTTCTTTTTATTATGGTCTCATATTTTTATGTCGTTATTTTATTGGTCAATGATATGACTATCTCTAACACTGTTATATATGAACTTGTAATGACTGTTTATAACGCTAACAAATAAAATAAAAAGTAGACGCTACTGGAAAATTTTTGTAATTAGACCCAGGCTACACGAGTGGTTCTCCCGCCGCGGGAAACCGCTCGAGAAACCGCACACTACCGATCAACAACTCTCTCGCATGAAATGATGCGATCGCGGGAAACCGCTTGTGTAGTATGAACGTGGCGGTTACCGCTGCATGCGGCGGTTGAATTTCTCCCGCCTGTAAACAGCGAGCAGCCGCGGCGGGAGAACCGCTCTTGTAGAATTCATCATACAACGTTCATAGTAAATTGTGTGTACTGCGGTTTACCGGCGGTTTCCCGCGGCGGGAGAACCGCTCGTGTAGCCTGGGCCTTAGAATTGCTTTGTTTAAAAAACTTTATTAGTTTTTTAAGTAAAACTTCTTTACGCACGCTTGACTTGGGAAGTAAGCTGGTGAATGCGTGACGAGAGCGTTACGAAAAGCGAGGCGAACGGTAGTTGAGAGGGAGATATAAGTTAGTGAAGATAGAAATAGAGAGAGTTACGTTTCGTATATCTAAGACACAGTGTAGGCCTATTGTCTGTATCACACTGTAGGAGCAAGAGAGAGCAGTGCGCGCGCACATTTTCTTTCTCTCTTCCTATCATATAGATGGAGCTAAAGAAGTTTTACTTCAGTCGTGTGGTCTAAAGCACACTCATTTTTTTTTCTTATAGATTATCACGAATAACCAACCAACCAACCCTCAAAGTTTTGCGGTGTGAACATGGAACACGATGTATAATGCAGCGTATACATTTGCGAACATAAGCGCGAGCCAAGCCACGAATTATGGGAAAGGAACGAAGCAACCGCAAGCGGCGTTTCGCGCCGTTTGCATCGTTATTTTCCCGAAATTCGTAGTTCGGCTTGCGTGAATATACGTACACGTAGCCTCATTGGATTTCACCACCGACTAAACTGAAGGCATAATCAAAATAAATGCACTCTGGCCACGTCCATGTGCCCGAAATAAGCTCAATTTTTCCTTAATTTTTATGAAATTGGTTAAAAAAAACGAAATTGTTTGTCGAACAAATAATCAACATCCACACAGCTTCCCCAAAGATGACATACATGACATGCCTCCTGTGTTGAACTGATGTAAAAAAAAATCCTTTGGTCAACCTGAGGATTGTTAGGGGGCATACATTAATTACGTGAGCAGTCTTTTGTCCAATTTAGACTCCCCCCCCTCCCCTTGGTGAGATTAAGTGAGATTTGGTGAGATCCCCCTTCCCCTCACGTGAGATCAGTGGTGTATTTGGGGTGGGTGGCCCTCACCGTGTCCCACCCTAACCTATTGCGCCCCCCCCCCCCCATTGATGTAAATATAATCGCGACAATACGCTGAAAAAATATTCAAGATAATATTTACCTCAACGGAGGGGGCATAATGAGATAGGATGGTGCGGGATGGGATAGGGTAGTATGGGTTTTTTTCTGTCACGTCATTAGACTTTTCAGCGAACAAAATTTGAGAGACTTCAAAAGAAGTGAAACAATTTAATATATGTTTTATTATCTCTACAATAATATGCGAGTATATTCTTTTAAAGATGACATGAGATTTTTATTGACCCCCCCTCATTTTGAGCTCACGTAATTAATATATGCCCCCTTAGTCGTAAGGACTTGTACAGCGTGTTAAGGGACGTACTAGACTTACTTTAACCAGTGATTAAAAAAATAACATTTTTGATGTTTTTTTCCTACAAAAACATAAAAAATAGTAGACATTCGACTGTTGGACACTCGGCTGAATGTCTATTGACGACACGGTAAGAAATTTGTTTTTGTTTGAATTTAAAGAAAAAAAATGTCGTCAAAAAATTCACCGGAGACCAAAATTTCATTTATGTTTGTTTTTTACTCCAAATAAAGTCAGGAATCACTGGAAAAGTAAGTTAAATACAACCTGTATATATCAATATGGGTACCGCCACCCTGGGGAACTTTGTGGTTACCTAACACTCTGCCGCAGGTCACCCTAAGAGGTTAACTACCTTTGGTGACTTAGTAGGGGCACCCGGGTTCATAGGGTGAGGTTTGTTAGGGTCTTGGAGGTGGATGCATTTGCCCACCAATAGAGAACTCCAGTCTAATTTTTTTTATTGAATAATGACCTTCTAACTTGAATAACTGCATATACACCCACAAAAGTGTAGGCAAACGATATCAGCTGTTCAATTGCGGCCATTTTGATTTGGCCGTGGAGTAGTAGGTAGCATTATGATATAGTATATTTATACGATTTTTTCCTACAGCTTCAAGTTTTTCAATATTTTAATAATAGAGATAAACTAACAGAGATACCTGTATTTTTGATACTGAATTATTTAGGCCTATATAATGTTTCAATAAACACAACAACGAAATCTCTATAAACAGTATGTAAATTAACGAATAAATTAATACGATGGCTTGTGTCGTTCCTACATTCCCATACATTTCCCATACAATGGCTTTACGGTGATGTCACGACACGAGGAGCAGTGACGTCACCACTAAACATTTTAATAATGCCAACTTGACGGCGTATTTTTACAATCCGATTAAAAATGCACTTTCTAATAATTTTTTAAAAACTCTGTGTTTAATATTATTAAATAAAACTTATATATTCAGAAACAGCGTTTATTAGTCTATATGAACATATTTTTTTAAAGCCATAATATTTTTCACTGGAGTTCCTTATTGCGGGGCAAACCGGATTGGGATAGACTGGTTGAGGGAGACTTTTTGTCCTCTCCAGCAGGACCATCTAAGAATCATCATAATAATCATCATCACCACCTTGCACTGCAGTGGGAGGGATGGATTCATACGTCCATCATTCCTGGACACACTGACCCCCAGATTGCTACCCACCCCTCAAACCTCTTTTCTTCCTGGAACTCCCCTCCACATAATCTCTCAAGGATGACACGCCCTGAGGAGAATTATTTTCCTCAGGGCCTAGTGTGTGGAGCTAATGTAAATATATATCCTTAATAATATTATAAATGTGAAAGTGCATATGTTTGTTACGCTTTCACGCCTAAACCACTTAATCGATTTTAAAAATTCTTTCACCATTAGAAAGCTACATTATCAGCGAGTAACAAAGGCTGTATATAATGGTAAGCTCTGGCATTATGAAATTTGTACAAATGAAAATGCATGTATTTCATATATTATAGTGGCAGGGAGGAAAGGCAGGGGGAAGGTGGGGTTCGCGGAGAGGGAAGAGACGAGGGAAAGGGAAGGCGGGGAAGATGGAAGGGAACAGGAACGCAGGGAGAATCAATTTATTTCTTTGAATGGCATTTCAACGTCTGCCAGGTACCAGCTGGTATATAAATATATGTATATACAGTCTATCAAATAAGAGTAGAAAACATAGGACTGCGCCACTGTCGTCCAAATGGCAATACTAGAAATATAATCATGGTGTTAATTTAAAGCTGTGTAACTAGGGTTGCCAGCTCCCGTTTTATGTATTAGAGGATTTGATACGATTAAATAAAGGACATAGGATGAAAATAAAGGACATCAATAAATAAAATCCTGTTATGGTATCAGTAGCGACATTTATTAATAAAATGAAAAAACAATGTTAATACGCAATGTAACGTAGTTTGTTGTTAATTGAAGCCAAGTAAGTAGTACCACCTTAATTAGTCTTTTTGCGTTTAAAAGTATACTTCGTATTACTTTTGGCTGCTCTAAGAGCTTCTTCGTTTTCTATAATGAAATTATAAAATTGTTTGCATTTCATGTTGACGTTCGAGTTTACTTGTAGTTCTGCTTTTACAGTGTCAATATGTAACTTATTTCGGTTTTTGGTCCACGTATTCGTACACAAGGAAAAAATCCTTTCGGCTTGGGCGTTAGAAACTGGGATGGAAAATAGTATTGTATTATTTTTAGCAGATTCTTGTATTCATCCGTAGATTTGAGAGTCTGAATCCAATTTTCAAGAACACTTTCACACTTCTTAACGTCTATAATTTTCGTCAGGAGAGGAGCTTTAATATACAGAAACCACGCTGATTCATTTTTTTCCAAAAAGGACAAAGTATAGTCCTCTATTGAAGATTTCAAATTAGAGGACAAGATCAATTTTTGGGTCTGAAATACAGAACATCCTTTAAAATAAAGGACTTCTGGCAACCCTGTGTGTAACCTACATTTTAATTAAAAATTAAAAAGGCATAAAAGTGAACAAAATATTTTTTCATTCCACTGATCTCAAAATTAGAATTGCGTATAGGTATATTATTATTATATGTTTACAATTTTACGTCAACATAATGAAGAATAACAATATTGTAATAAAATATAAAGCACACTTTAGAAATTGCTCACATTTATTTAATATTAGCTTAAGTACCTACTAGTGTTATCCAGGCTTTAGATCATGTCTCGAATTTTAGATCTGAATATATTTAACTCATTCAGATCTAAAAGAAGTGTAACTAAACTAACCATTAATAATTCTTCCTTTCTACCTACTGTTAAATTCAAATTTATGTTAAATTAAATGGAAGCCAATCACTTTGTAAAACACAATTTAATCAAATATATGTCATTAAGTAGGTACCTTAACAACAGTGCTTCCTCCATTTTTTGTTTTTGTTTTTAGGAATAAAAAAATGTATTTTTAAATGTGTATACGGTGTTCTGTATTTTCAGTGTGATTGCACTTTAAAATAATATTTGACAGGTAAATTGGTGTTGCCAGCCTACAAATTTTGTAGTTCTATTTTTAATATTTTCTACTCTTATTTGACAGACTCTATGTATAAATTAGCGACAACCGTTTGGTTAAATCTGTACGCTACAGCAATATAAATGTTTTTTTTTCCAGATCAATAACTGACATAGAGCTGTTGATGAAAAGTGAAGAATCGACCATACTTTCATACAGCACTCACCTATACCAATCAGCTGATTGCCCACCATACTGGGTCACCAAAGAAAGGACAGCTGTTGCGCCTGGATCCTCCTTCACCTTGGTGGCTATTGCAGAGGAGCCCCAGTTTGTGAGTTCCCCTCGGGTGGCACTGAAGGCATCTTTAAGGTATAAATACAAAGAAGCAAGGCTTTGCCTGCCATTGCCAACAATAGAAGCAAGTGCAGCCGTCCTGGTGAACAATGCAATGCATCCAGTATTGCGACAGGATGAACAATTTGGTGAGAAATAGTAATTTTTTTTCAAAACTAAACAAACTATTATTTTATTTCATCTTCACAGTCTAGGCCTATCTGAGGACTAAGGTTTTGAAGGTCTCATGCAAATTGGCAACATTACAGCCGCAGTCGTCGTCACGACTTTTTCAAGATACCACACAGCAGAACATTTGTCAACAACAGCACAGTCTCGTCCTAGTGAGGTTATAAAATTGAATTGTAAACATAAAACCTACCATGTAAAGAAACAAATAAATATGTTCTACCACAGTCAATTTATTAAATTACTCTTTAAATAACCTTAAAACTTTTGTTAAAGGTACCTGTCTTCCAATATTATAATAAGAAATCTTATATTCTGTAAATGGACGATGATTAATTAATCTCTTAAATGCCAGCACATCCATAAGGATACATTAAAAAAATCATTTCACTGAATATAACTAACTTTTCTGGGTATGTGTGGTGAATTGAATACTATTTTTATAAATACGAGGGCTGTCTGTAAAATAAGGTCTCCAAGGTGCTGCGGTCGTGAGGAACGATTTTATGCGCAATCCAGCAAAACTAGTGTGTAGCCTGGTTTCCCTTTGTCAAATCCCCACCACAATGTACCCTGTGTGACGCTTAGTCTCGGTGTGGCAGCCGTCCGCGATGGAGCTTCCACTCGCCGCACCCGCCAGGTGTGAGTTACGATCAGTAATTCGTTTTTAAACTTTGCTTCGGCGAATCTGAATGACGCCACTGGGATTGTTCCTTTGTCTCTGGTGTCGTGTAGTGTATCCAGGTCTGGTCCCCAGTCACAATTGAGTCCAAGAATTCTTCGCCATCGATGTCGTAGCACTCGAGAAATTCGCGGGCTGCTTCAACCTGTTGTTGTTTGTGATCTTCGGTGAACATTTTGGGACCCACCTTAGGCAGACCTTGTGGTCTCCCAAATGTTCTATCAAAATCTTGTCAATAGTGGTCTTACTAATATCAGGGATCATATCACAGAGCTCCCGAACCGTCACTCGTCGATTTGCTTTCATTGTTTTTTCCACTTTTGCAATTTTTTTGTCTGAAACCAATGGCCGTCCGCCACGCTTTTAAATTTTCTCTGCACCATTTGCGCACTCATACACTGTTTTCTGTACACTTTAAATAGCTGAGAATGAATTTCTACCGGGGTTTCGTTCTTTGCACAAAAAACTAATTATAGAGTGTAATTCACACCTGGTGGGTGCGGCGAGGGGAAGCTCCGTCGTGGACGTCTGCCACGCCGAGGCTAAGTATCGCAGAGAGTGCAGCGTGGTGGGGATTTGGCGTAAGGAAACCAGGCTACACGCCAGTGTTGCTGGATCTCGCGTTAAATTGTTCCTTCCGACCGCAGCACCTTGAAGACCTTATTTTACAGACAGCCCTCGTATAATATAAGCACATTATCTAAGACAGTACAATTTACAAAATTATAATTTTGCAAAAAACAAGTTAGTTATTACGAAAATCAGATGGCGCACGGTGATTTTGCAGCGGCATATTTTTAGATGAAAAACTAAAAAAAGGGTTAAATCAGTAGGTATAAATCAAGGGAATTATCTGGATAAAATGTGTGGAAAGTTTCCTGGTGAAAGATCACCACTCAGAATGGAAACATTGTTTGAAAGGCAATAGCCATGATCAGACCTGAATAATCACATTCTTCCCAACCTTCCTCTTCTTCCTTCGCTTCCCCTCCCCTCTCTATTCAGCCCCACAACACGACACTGCCCACAGATAGTTGAGACTCTTGTGCGGTATTCACATTAAGGTGTTTGATGTAATATCATCAAATTTAATTTATTTCAGGTCCAACAGATGCCCTAGCCATACTTTCCACTGGTATCAAAACTGAATTGGAGATTTACTTGTCATCCGACAATCTTCAGGAATTCTTCACTGAGAAACTTAAATTCAACCTCAGTGTTTTGGACGACAATGCAGTCCTCAGGCATTGCAGCTCACCACTGCATGCGTTACACGGAATGACCTTGTATGTTTCCAAAGATGAAGAGAATTCAAAGATTGATAAAGTTATTGTGCTCTCGAGGTAAGTCCTATAAAAATAAAATTAATTACTTTAATTCTTTTACCCAATGCATTTAGGTATCGAACCCATCATACAGACTCATGTACCCCCATTTAAATCTCGTGGATCCTCAAATTTATTTATCGTTCGCGTTATCAGCAAGTCGAAATCGATCCCTGGGATCCATACAGACCACTTTAGGAATCTGTGTTCGCTTAAAATGAGTCACTTTGTTGGAAATCAATATTTTGAACGGTATTCTTTCCAGAACTGAGAATCAAGTCTTGCTGCTGATAAACCTCATCTATGACTTGTTTCCCTCGAGATGTGTCATAGTACCTTCTGGATATGCTGTCAGAGAGAAAGCAAACAAGAAAATGACCTTCAATCCAACGGCTGCAGAGAAAATGGAGACAAGTCAGGATTTTTTTACTTCAGGCGGTAATGGAAACAGCCATTTGTTGGATTATGCTTCCGTTATTAATCAACAGATGTCAGCCGTGTCCCAACATTTGGAGAAATGTTTGGAAGCAATGTCGGAAGCTAATGCCAAAAAAATGTCTTCTAAAGAGGACACTTCTATGAACATAGATGTCATGGCATTAGGGGAGGACAGATACAACGATTTGTGGAACCTTTTGATTGAGAATATGATTGTGCGCAATGATTTGTTGAATAAGATGTCAACTGATTAATAAATAAAATACATACAGAAGAAACTTAGTTTATCTTCTCACACTATTTATAAGTTGCAGGTACCTATTTTTTCTGTCCCTCTAAAATTTCTCAAATGCAACATTTCAAATAAGTCAACAATTTTAACAAAATTTTACACCGTAAATTTCTAGGTAAGGAAAACTCTGAATTAAAAAAAATAATTAAATACGTAAGTAGATAGGTACTTTATTTTACAAAAGTTAAAAAATAAAATTTATTTGACTAGACAGTTATTTCAGTCTTTGGGACATTAAGGAACAAAAAATAAATTACATTGCAATTCTAAAGAGAAATAAACATTAAAATAAATAATAATTATCATAAAATAAATCAGTCCACTTCTTTAGACCTGGTTATATCCTAGTATATAATATAATATTCCTAGTCATTTTTCATTAAATCAGGGGTGGGGAACACCATCTGTGGGCCGCAGATGGGTTTTCAAGTGAAGGGACGGGAAGGGTTTACGTTCTGAACACAAAACAGGTTTTAACTACCCCTGCTTTTAATGTAACTTTTTCTTGCTACCTACCTTCCATCTGTGGTGATCTTACATTCAGTTGGTGGTAAACTCACCACAAAAAATGTTTCATTGAATGTTAAATGTTGGAATTGCGCAAACAATGTTCCCATAATTCATTACAAAAGTGTATAGATGAGTATAGTAGTCCCAGAGAGAGGCTGTACCTGACATCATTGACGACTGTCATAAAATGCTTACATAAAATTCTTACTTTTCACACGTCTTGCATGAAAACTAAAAAGACAGAAAATACTAGAATGGTGACATCACCTAAGACCTCTCTCTGGAACTATGTACTACAGTTCCCTCACCTACCAAGAAGAGCCAAACTTTTTGAGGTATGGATTAAAAATAATTAGGTAGGTAAAAAATAATAGTTTAAGGTTAGGTTCAGTTGGTGTTCATAACAAGGCAAACTCCTTGTAAGATCCAGTGACTGTCGTGCTCCTTGGTCCACAGGTTAGATTCAAACACCAGTCCTACTCCCATTGCATTTCTTCTCAGAGAAGTTGTGTAAACTGGGGTCTTTAGAGTATTCTGAAATACACACAATTATTAAAATAATACTATAAATTATTCCTAGAACACATACAGCGGACCCTCGACTTACGACATTTTGCCGATATAACAACTTTAGATTTATGCAAATCTCAAAAATCCCATATATTTGTTTCACATAGCATCCGCCCTAATCTCCTACATACAATGCACGAACTCTATAGATAACTTGACGTTTAGATAACTGGAGGTTCATATCATTGACCATTTAGACTACTATGGCTCCGAGTACAAGTTATTAAGATTTTGGATAAATTCAGATCACCGTGGGTAAAGTGATATAGAGACCTGCAAGTTGAGTTTGTGTGACTCCTTGGGCTCGATGTAGATGATGGGCAACTCCGTGACAAGGACCTTGGGGTGTGACCTCTTGAGGCAGCCCTCCTGCAGGTCCCAGCGGGCGCCCTCCAGGAACAGGCCGCACACATAGCAGCCCTGAAGTACAATAATTGAGGGTATAATTAGTGTGTTACAGCAGGATGAAGAAATAGCTATAAAAATAAAGTGGTAATGGTACGCACGGTGACAGGTCTTTCTTCCACCTCATCAGGGTCCACAAACTTGGTGACTCGGGTGAACTGCGTGGAGCGATCTAGCGGCCACGTGTAAAGGCGGCATGCCATCTGCACGTGCGCTGTGAGGTAAGCCTCGGGGATGTGGAGACCTGACAGCCACATAACCAGTGGTTCTTCTTTGGTGGCCTAGAAATGATACATCGAATAGTATTACTAAGCTTGCGTCTGCGTGGTTGAATTTCAGAACCCGGCTTCAAGTGCATGTCTGATGCCACGCCAAATGTGTCGCGCCACAAATAACATCTGTGTACATGGAATTTCAAACAAAGTCATCATTGTAATTCGGTTTCGAATTCAAGAATTCGTCACAAGATGTCGCCACTTCCATCAGCAGGTTGGATGGGAACGTGTCCCCTCTAGGTATAACTGCTACGAATTTATGAATATGTGGTATCTGTCCGGATAAGGAAAGATTGACGGTAATACATAGTTGTATCAAACGGCTATATATTACATATGACGTTGTCATTGCCTGCCTCGGTTACTTTGTCCCGGTGACTAGCTACACTGGATGACAGTGGATCTGAGGAACGGGCTATTTTTTAAACCAGTTCCTATTGGATTTATAAAATGGTCACCAACACTAACTGGGCGAAGCCGGACCAATAGCGCTCCCGCAGGGCCTAGCAGCAAAAATCTGCAGAGCGGGTTTTTATCTGCTAGTTCCATTTTAATGTCTTAAATTCTGTGAACCATTAAAATCTGTTGAAGGTTTGCGAAATATCAATGGATTTGACAATTTCTCATAGCCTCTTCTAAAGTGAAATAACACTCCTTTATTCGGTATGGCTCGATATTGTAAATTTTCAGAGGACAATCTTTAGAAGAATCTTTGAAGCCATATAAGAAAATGGAGTCTGGTGGACAAAGCACACTAAAAACTAAACCAAAGTATTTGAAGAGGTGACAATAACATAAATAAATAAAAGTTGGATCAGTTCTGCTGAGCAGGATGTGGAAGATATCCCACCACCAAAGAGACTTCTTTATAAAATGCCTGCAAAAGGATATTTTTGAATAAGAAACTGGAAGGTTGTAGTGCAGATGATATTGACTCTGAGTACGGGTCTACGTATATCAAATAACTACTGCAAGATTGGGGTTTTAAAGAATTGGAAATGAGTACATATCCATAAATCCATGTAGTGTTAGGAAAATAATTATTTTCCTAACTAAAAAAAAAGGTTTTAATTTATATCAATTATTGATTCCTTTTAGGCTTGTTAAAGTACTGATAGGTTAGCTGGCCAGTGAATAATATATTCCTTGTCTTGGTTTAGTTCTGTTTATTGGCAATAGGGTGCCAAGTTTCGTTTTCCTGCCACTTCTTAATTGATCACCAGATTAAGTATATAATCTTTCCATTGGGGGCGGCGAAGTTCAACCGATTCGTCAAAGTTTGGATTTTCTATAAACTGTGAAATGTATTTATAACGGATGAATAATTAGTGCAACAGATCGATGATGATCTTTCTTATTGTGATTAATAATTTCGGGAGATTCTGAGTAATTCCCTATTCAAACAATGGCGACCGTTATGTCCGACCTTGTCCAAACGTAATCGTAGATTAATTATGATATCTGCATAAATCTGCAATTGAAAAAGTGTAATACACCACCTTTTAGCCTCAGTGCATCTTTATATGCTGTTAAATCTCGACTTTCGAATAAACCGGTTAAATATCAATCACATGGAGAAAATGGTCGACTCTTTAATTTCGAGCATCAGTTATACAGAGACGGATGGGACTCTTGGATTACTATATATACTTTGCAGGCTCGCAAACCTCCGGTCCGATGCAGGAACCCGAATCGCAGCCATAGCTAGTTGTGCCGAGCTATTCTCTGAACGATATTGCGCGAGATCTCCTGTCAGATTTGTGTGATTTTCGAAGGCTGTTATTTGCTTTTTCTACGGGAGATCTCGCGCGATATCGATCTCGTTCCCACAAAAAAATTGACAATAGCTCAGTTTTCCAATGTCTTTTTTTACAATATATTTCATTCTCAAAATCCTCTCTTTTATCTAGATTTCTAACTATCATTCCAATGTGAAAAACAGTGCCCACACCCAACGGCGCCCGGTTTTATATACCAAGGCTAGCCTTTAGTGTAAAATTACCAACAATTCAACTACCAAGACCTATTCTTTCACAAATACACTTACAAACGACATCACGTCATTTTCTCACAATGTTAACAGTAGTAAGAAGAAAATACTTGTGTATAATCTTCAACTTTCTACCAATCACTCCATGCCATAATTATTCAACATTGAGACAAGCAGAAAAGGCAACTTAGTTCATTCAGTTGAGTTAGTTCAGACCAAAATACGAGTTTATCAAAAGAATAAAACAAACAAAAAAGCACCAGGAAAGTCAGTTGGATAGTAGGTAAAATTAAATAGTAGGTAAAATTACATTTCTACTCACCCACAAACCATACTGTGTAGCTCTCCTCATGAAGTGTTCCATCCACCCGCCAAGATTCTTGCAAGAGGCTGGAGCTAGCTTCTTCCACTCCATGGGCAGCTGGCCATTGAAGAGTGAGTAGGCAATGTTGTCCAGAACTGCGTCCATGCCGATCTCACCGGCCAGAGCCTTGCGCAGCAGAGAGAGAGTTTTTGACATCTTGTTGATTAGATTGTTGTACCTGGTTTTTAAAGATCCTTTAAATAGTATTATAATAAATAATAACACATAACCTAGAAGACATCATTGAGGGATACTTTACTCATCTCACAGCTCTTGAGTTATTTTACCTTTCTAATTCTTGTAGAAGTACGATGAATGATGGGGTGATGGACATCTCAAACTGTTTCCTCACTCTCCAAATTTCAAATTCGTTTGGCATCTTGCTCAATATGTCACTGGCAACATTGTCTATGAATTCTTCCCTGCTAATCCCACCTCCCACGGCCCCTAAAAAAAGATTTAAAAATGCAAGTTTACAGTAGAATAACATGATAATAAAAGAAGGTCCAGAAGGGTTCCTTGTGGGGTATCTGATTATTTTCATTGTTTTTTCTGCGAACTTATTAATACTGATGCATTGTATATTATGTATTGCTAAAAACCTGTCTGGGGTTGAAGTTCAATAAGGTGACCCCAAATATCTTTCACAGCTTGAGTGTAGTATCCAATTTCTGCATTGGGGTGAAGGCCAAATACTTCTGGAGAATTGGCTAGTGGAAGGTGGTCAATTTCCTCTGAAAAGTATTGTACAACAGAATAGTCAATAATAGTTGATGGAATTGAAAAATAATTGTTTTTAGATCACTAGCAGAGTTAAAGCGATGGCTAAAATTACCTATGTACTCATCTCTAGTACAATCTGGGGGAATAAAGTATTTAACAGATTCGTCACGGTAGAAGAAGAAAGGCTGGAAGGCATCAAACAGGAAATCTCCAAAGTACTCTTCCATATACGTCTTAACAATGCGACGGTCATAGTCATCAATCACACGACCACCATACATCACCTGGAAGATAACCAAGATGATGAGACACAGACAAGAGGTTATACAGGCTCTAACTTTAAGTACTTATAATCAAGTGGTTCATACCTCTCCAAACAGGTACTTCAGTGTGGCCCAAGGGATTGGACCAGCCGAAGATAAACACTTGTTTAGATAACACTCTAGAATCTGTAGACAGACAGTGAAGTCAGATTCACTGAAGTCATAGCAAATGTTCCAGCCCATCTTGTCGTATTTACGCCTCTCCTATAGTGAAATACCAAATGTTTATATATTATATACAATATTATAAAAAAACACTGATACATGGAAGAGAGAGAGAGAGTGATACAATAGTGCGTAGTAACTTGTTCCTTTAAGTCACGCAGCTTCACTATTATATCTTGTGACAGAGATTTAAATGATTATCTACAATAAAACACATATAAATTTGTTGTAGACCACTTTTATTTTATAAACACTCTACCGGTTTCAGAAGCACCCTTCCTTCGTCAGGAGAATATTATAACTAAACTATGATACAGAATGTTGACAGATATACAAATTTTAGGTGTTTGAGTGGTAGGTAAGCAAAGGGGTGGGGTAATTGCGGGATTTCCGGAAAGAACAGAGCGGTTAATAATTGGAAAAATATTTAGAATGGGACTGAAAGATAAATTAATTTGGTTATTCAAAATGCTAGCATTTATTTAGGGATTTTCTGATTTCTAGGGCTTCTAAATTATCTAATTTTTTGCTTTTATTATTACGGTGAAGAATTTTAACCCCTGTGTCCTTATTAAAAGTGTGATCTGTGGAAATTAGGTGATTAGCAAACTCTGAAAAATTATTATTATGTAAGCATCTTAACCCCTCCGAATTTTCGCGAATATGCACTTGAGATGTCTCAAACGAAATGACATTTTACGAAAACTTTTAGTTATAACCGCTTCACAATTAAAGCTCTATAAATGAAACATTTCTGAACGTAGCCGAATAGTAAAAACTGTTTTAGACAGGTTACAAAATAAGCTTTCGAATTATTATATTACAAATAAATATTAAAATTTAGCATGCAAACATTAAAAATAGGTAAAAATGACTCACGTGATGTTTTTTATGTGAAAACGGTACTAAAATCACAGATTATGTAAACAACAATACTTATTCTATTGTATATATGTATAATATACACTTTTGTCACCTTACTTTTTTATCATTTCATATAAAAATATTTAATAAAAATTAAAAATGTCGAGCGCGGACAAATTTGCGCAGGTAAATACTTTTGTCAACTACGCGACTGACAGCTGATTCCTGTTATGTATTTCTATAGACAACTTGATAGAGATGTACAGCTTGATCTACTATCGACCTTTTACTTTTTGGTTTAGGGATGTAACTAAAACAATAACGGAGTTAGAACGATTTCTATGGAAACACACGCGCTAACGTATAAACACGCTTATTGTACTTGACTGCTGTCCTATTTCTAACGCTTATATCTGCTTATGTTGCGGAGGGGTTAAATTTTCTGTGATTCTAATATTTATATTTCTAGTTGTCTTCCCTATGTAGAACGAAGGACAATCATTGCAACATAGTTGGTAAATGCCTGAGTGGCTTAATTTATGGTCTCTATCTTTAGTGTTTTTTAGTAATTTACCTAAATTGTTATCAGTATAGAAAGCGGGCTTAATGTGGGCAGGCAAGTTTTTTGTATTAAGTGAGGAAAAGTTGGATATATATAAGATTCTGCGCCATTGAACGGGATTTATTATTTTATTATTATTTTCAGGCATATCAAATAAGGTGAATATAGAAGGCGTACCTGCGTTCTATATTGATAACAATTTAGGTAAATTACTAAAAAACACTAAAGATAGAGACCATAAATTAAGCCACTCAGGCATTTACCAACTGTGTTGCAATGATTGTCCTTCGTTCTACATAGGTAAGACAACTAGAAATATAAATATCAGAATCACAGAACATTTAAGATGCTTAAATAATAATAATTTTTCAGAGTTTGCTAATCACCTAATTTCCACAGATCACACTTTTAATAAGGACACAGGGGTTATAATTCTTCACCGTAATAATAAAAGCAAAAAATTAGATAATTTAGAAGCCCTAGAAATCAGAAAATCCCTAAATAATAATGCTAGTATTTTGAATAACCAAATTAATTTATCTTTCAGTCCCATTCTAAATATTTTTCCAATTATTAACCGCTCTGTTCTTTCCGGAAATCCCGCAATTACCCCACCCCTTTACTTACCTGCCACTCAAACACCTAAAATTTGTATATCTGTCAATATTCTTTATCATAGTTTAGTTATAATATTCTCCTGACGAAGGAAGGGTGCTTCTGAAACCGGTAGAGTGTTTATAAAATAAAAGTGGTCTACAACAAATTTATATGTGTTTTATTGTAAATTATGGCGAGCCACATAGTTAATGCTTTTTACAAATATGTAAATGATTATCTTTTTAGAGGTGAAATAAAAATAATATTTACCTGGACCACAGCATGGAAGAAGCCCAAGACGTAGACCAGACTCTTGAACATAGGGTGCAAGCAGTTCTCTAAGAGGTTGGGGGGTATCTTGAAATAGGTGTTGCGTAAGTTCAGCTTCAAGCCATTGGGTGGTTCTGTCACCACTGGAAGAATTAAGAAAGAGTAATTTGTATGTAATTAGGAAGTGACATAATATGTGTTACTGTATTTGGTTTGGGAAACATACCCTTGAGAGACCTCTGCAGAATGCCTATGGGGAAGGCAGGCGTGGGGTCCGTGGTCAGCCACAAGCGGAACTCCGGGTGAGGCTTCATGGCCGCCATCTTCTCCAGCTCCTTCTCCAGTTCCATCAGGAAACTCACCAAAAGGTGGCAGTTCTGTAGCATAAGCCACTGCCCACGCGATATGGCCGTTTCCAGAAGGTTTACTGCAAGCTGAATATTACACAATAAGTATAAACCAATTACCGTAATGGTGTCAGATATACATATTTAACTCTTGTAGAGTAGTGTATTTTGAAATACATACTCAAAAAACGCTGTTAGGGTCTCCAAAAACATTTTCTAAATTGGAAAGCCTTTGGAAAGGGATTAAATTCTATTTCTAAATCCCAATCGGGAATGTTATAGTCTCAATAGCTCCTGACGGGAGCAGTTAGAACTTTTACATAAAAAAATCAATAAATTAGGAGCTTGGATGATTCTAGCAGATAAACTCGATTTTGTCAAATAGTGGTGTGGACGCTTTCTGCATAACTACGTCCCTATGGCTTCCATACTAGGAGATTTCCTAGTTTTGTGAGACTAGGAAGGAAGCAAGGGGGGAAATGGAGGCATTCGGGTAGAGAAATGTTGGGAATTACCAAACTATTAAATGCAGGGGCGTGCGTGCAGTCCATAGAGGCTGTAAAGCTGTTTACGTCCCACGAAAGAAGATGAATAATATGTAAATTATGATAAATATTTTATGAAAAAAATGTTGTTATTTTTGAACATTCAAATTTCCTAGGGACAAGCACAGCTTTATGGCACTTAAGGAGCGCACGCCAGAGTTCAGAACTGGTTATAACAAAATTATAGCCATTTCATGCAACGTTTCGATACTGAAAGTTTCACTCTAGAATGAAATGAAAATATTGTACAAAATGAAGTGTTACACGATGGTTGTAATAATATTATGGTTATACTTGGTCGACGGAATTAACTCAAGCCAGTAGATGTATTTGTATGGAAAAAAATTGTAAGATAATATTTTTATTCTGAATTTGATATGTGGGATCGAAGAAAATTTCGTAAAATTCTAAAGAAAACTTATCAGATCAGTGCCAAGCTAAGACACGACATAAAGATTAGACAGAGTGGAATGTAACACATAAGGGATGAAAGGAGACAGTATGAGACCAGCAGAAGTGGAAGCATATATTAGAGGCTCTACAAGGTTGCAGTGTTCACAGTCTTGGATGGTAATTTGAAGTGTGCCTAAAATTATAGATAGATACGTGGGGTATCTGCGATAGGAGAGATGTGGTTGCCCACCAAATATATTTGTCAATGATGTTGTGATTACGCAAGTAAGAGTGTTTTCAAAATCACCCATTTATGGATCACACAACATATGAAATATTTGGTACCTTTTCCTGTCCTTGTCCCAGGGACAGGTACTTGAACTTGCCACCACCAAACCCGTGGTGGTCAGCCAGCTTCATGAGGTCGCTGGTGGGGTCGGAGCCAGCTGACAGGATGAACACCACCGGAGTGCCGGGGGTGGTCTGCTCGAAGATGCCCTCCAAGCTGTGGAACCGACACCAATACACATGCGTTAGGGGGGCTTTTGGAAGAGAACCACCTTACATTTATTATAGCTGGGTTTTAAACTATATCCTAAAATTAAGATTACAGCTAGATCAGGTAAGCAGGCAAAATTCAGGGTCTCAACAAGTTCTTCGTATAACCCCAATTTCTAAAGTATGAGGAATCCGAAAGGGCTTAGCTTGTTCATCTTGTCTTGTTTATTTTTTTGGTGATATGCCGTGTTGCGTTACCTACTTCTTTAGCTAACTTTTCGAACAGCGTTACATTGTTCATCATCAGGACAGATGACAAATCTGATGACACACTGTCCGAAACGTTGGCTAAAGAGGTAGCGCATAACACCCCAAAAATAAATAATGATTATGACAATGTTATTTAACCTTTTTACACACATGGACTGGCAAAAACAGGAGAATAATTTTGTCGACAGCTAAGACAGAAATAAAAAAAACAATTTAGAGATCAAATCATGTAGATAAGTCAGTGGTTGCTGACCTCACGACCGGAGGTGTGATGAACTCTTCGCCCATAGTGACGGTGATGTAGTTGCTGATGGCACGGAAGACACGGTCCACGCGGAAGCAGCGCAGTAGCATGAGAGAGCCAAATGGGCGGAGTTTGCCCGTGTAGCCGCACGGATAGTCAATGGACTCGGGGGCATCATTATCAAACCACTGGAAATGAAGCATTATCCATGAATTAAGCAATTAAAATTCACTATCATTAAATTAAGTTTTGGCAAACTGTCCTAGCACACCATTTGTAAAGATGTTTTTATTTAAAATTACCTTTTTCCATTCTGAAGTTGATCTTGACATGTCATCGGGTAAAGCTTTGTATTCTTCTCCAAAGTCAGAACTTAATTTCATCACATCCTCCCAACCCTGAAAACAATATGAAAATAGATTTGAAGGAAGATGTTACAAAAGTAGCTTAGACTTTGAGATGTTTATAGACAATGGCAACCTGTCTTTCAACCATCAATATTTTTGTAATTTAACAGTTTCCTTTGTCTTCCAACTTCATTAAAAAAAAGTAAACTAACCTGGGAAGATAGCCAAGGGGCGGGACACGCTCTGGCCGACTTCTCCAAAGAGACCGAGCCTTTGATGAAGAAGTCCACTTCAGTCTGAGCTACAGAGTCTCGGCTTTGTTCCAGTTTTATGGTCATTTGGAAGGAGAACAGCAACTTGTGCCGCTCGAATATGCCTGCAAATAGATATTATGTAATCATCGTAGCATTTTGTAGAAAATTTGTAAAACTAAAATGCTTCATTGGGCAAGCCACGAAACGATGGAAGATAGCTGACGACCAGAGAGACTTAAGTTTAAGTAGTGCAAGATCACTACAAAATGTATTTAACAAGGTTCGGCATACAGGCGCTTTTCTAACTAGAGATAGTTGGTACCAGAAATAGGTTGTCACTGCGGTTCCAGTTACCAGAGAACAATGTGAAACAGGTTCTTTATTCATTTACTTTTGGAATTGGTTTGTCAAAAGAAAAAAATATATGGGAGGGTGACTAGAGTGATTCTGCTTAAAATTTAACCGGTTCCTTAGTTTAAAAAAAAAGGTTTTCTACAATGTTTCTAATATTTAAATTTTTTTACAAATATACCACAAAGAACTGGTTCCATATGACAGGGACAGGAATATCGACCATCTCTAGCCGAAACAAAAGGCAACATGACATTTGGTCATTTTCTACATGTAAAGGAACCAAAATCCATCATCAATAAACTGATAATACTCTGGTCGATTTTAATTATTTCCTTCTTGAACTTTCATTCTTCGAGACATTATTTGTCAGACAACAATTATCCTGATATTCATCATTGCATAAGGAGCTAATAACCTCGAATTTACACCATCAATGTGGAAGTAACAAGGGAAAACTTTCAGGGATTATTTCCCTTTCAATCCGAATACTAGTTTTAATAAATAATAATGAATATAATTACAAAGGTATTACGTACAAATAAATCATTAGTAAATGGAATCATTTGTAATGCATACATAGTCGCTCGACGCCGTTAACTTGTATTGCAGTAAATTCAAATCTCTCTCTCTCTCGCTTTTAAAAAGATTTATGAAAAAAAAATGCTGGATTTTAGCAAAGGTCAAGATGTATTCTACTTGCAGTATTTAATTAAAGTGATTTCTAAGTGATATTAACCAACAGTCCGATTTTAAAGTTATTTCCTTTTTCCCTATGTAACCCCCACCCCCACCCGCCCGTGACTCCGCCTCCTAATTTTCCACCAACCAGTATCTGATGTTCTCTCCCTCTCTTATACGCTCTCTCTTTCTTTTGTGTCTACCTTAGAATCTTAACTCTGTACTGTAATTTAGTTTATATGTTTATTGTCCTGAAGAAGGTTGAGTTCAACCGAAACCGGTCGATAAATATAAATAAAAATAAAGTGGTTTTTTGAACAAAGTACTTGTATCATTCTTTAAAAAATATGATTTTAAATTACATCACCTTAATGATTGTATTATATGCAAATGATCTACCAAACTATTTCACTGCTAACTAAGACGACTGATTGCAAAATTCAAATGTTACCTGTACATCCATAGTCATAGACATTCTTCGTCAGCATATTGATGATATTCCTCAGCCTCTTGTTCAGTATGACGTTGGGCATGGCCTTCTTGAGGGAGTAGGCGAATACCTCGAGGTAGGCAGACAGGGAGTACTGGTACATGGTGTTGACAGTAGCCATGTCGGACAGCACGAAGAACAGGATGGCTCCGCGTTTGGCCACGGGGCGGTAGCCGTCTCGGAGGCTGTCAATATCGGCGCCAGTCGCCATTGCTAGTGTCAGCTTTTCTAGTACCTGGAACAAGGATTAGAAATGGTAAAAAATTATTAAGAATACTGCTGTAGTAGGCAGGGTAACCAATTAGACATATTGCTAAGCATTGACATTAACTACTGGAGTGATTTTTGCCATATATTCCCGCCATTTTAAATGTCTCCGATTGCTTTTCACATAAAAAAGGCAATTATCTGCTCGATTAGGCAATTTATTAAAAAAAAAATTTGTTTATCCCACGTTTGTTATTTTGGTCTTTAAACGAAGCTATTCAAATGCTTTATCTATTATCACCATAGATGTCGCAATCCGAACTTTGTAGACTATTTTATAACAATGTTAAAAATAAATTTCTAAAATATTTTTTTTCATGGAGAATATCTGATCAGCTGTTTACGGTTAAAATTAAGTCTTTTTTCCATAGATATGCATCTTTCATTATCAAACCACGGACAATATACAGAAATCGAAAATATTCTATGTTGACTCGAATAAGTACCTCTCATGGCATTTTCAAATTAAAAAAAACATGCAGGATTCGCGCGGTTATAAACTTTTAAGATTTTTAATTATTATTTTTTTAAATCCTACAAATATGAGATAAACGGTAAAATACAGGTTAATTCATTGGTTATACAGCACCATAATAAGTTTTTATGCCTCCATGTTAAAATTCGAAGGTATGATTTTTTTTATGTTGGCGAAAAATTTAAAAAATGATCTTCTGAAAACCTCGAGCAAAAAAAAAAAAAAGGAAGAAAAAGTTTTAAAATGCGCTGCTGCTCCTGTGGTTAAAGAACCACAGATAAGGAATAGTAAAATGTTCTTTTTAGGAATATAAAGCTATGTGCATTCACTACTATGGTCAAATGAGTAGTAGAGTTATGACTCGAGTAGCCGAGGACAGAGCCATTGAGAAAGTATGTAAATCAACCCCTTCTAACAGCAGGTCTTTAGGCGGACCATGACAATGCTTCGTGGAGAAAATGCTGACTGATCTGGAGAGACTGGGAGACGAGGGTTCCTGGGAGCAAAGATTGTTTTTTGCTTGTGCACATATTATGTGTAACTCAAAGAATATCATATTATGGCATTCTTTGTGTTTCAAAGTTTGTGTGATAAAACAAATTGTGATCATAATGGTGTGACTGTTGGAAATCGAGTATGAAAAATTAATTGGAATGACGAAATACAGATAAATCACGGAAACTCACCTCCCCGGCCTTCAGCTTGGTGTTTTCCAAAGTGTCGATGAGGTCTACATTGTCCAGCATGTTCCCAGTAGAGGAAGACAGCTCCCTCAGTAGAGAGTCCTCCAGCTGCTTGAGCAGACTCTTGTTAGCTGAGGTCTCCTTGATGAGTGACTCTCGCTGTTCCTCTAGATCCGACCTTTCTGCTCGTACCACCACACTGAGGAGCTGGTCTTCTAGACCCTGGAACCATCAGAATATAAAATATTGAGTAACCTTGCATAATGTGGTACTAGAGATCTGGGTCTACAAACTATGCAAAACAAACAAAAGTGAAGGTAGAAAAGTAGAATGAGAATAAAGTGATTATATTTTTGTAATGCTCACCGTTAAAGTGACCATGTAGTTAATGACAATAGCCTTGGCATACACGGCAGGATTTAGATCTGGATTGGCCAGTTTGGTGGTCAGATAGAGCCTGAAGTTGGGGTCATAGTCCACCTCCTTGCTGCCCAGCATTATAAACTTGCGGCCACTTTCAACTGCAAATAGAAACCAATCGTAGTGAAAAACAGTTTGATGAAAAAATCGAAAAACTAAGTTACACGCAAACCATTTTAAAGGGCTCACGTTTGAATGTATTTAAGACAACCGATAGTGGTTCAAACTGGTTCGAAATCATAGAATATCGAATTATTGGAACATATGCACCGTAATCAGCTAGTTGGGAACCCTTGCCTTAAGTGCTCATAGGAGCTCTGCATATCAACTACAAATCAATAATAAAAATTAATAAAGGATAAGAAGAGCATCAGATTTCATTTCAGATACCTTTTACATTTTTCTCCAGAAGATTATCCATAACCGGATCGATGTAGCTGGTGACATCTTGGAACAAGACAGGTATTCCGTACTTTATGGCCATCTCCAGGTGTTTCAGAAAGTCGGAATCATTGAATGTCAACACCTGGAATTAAGCCGTTGGGTACATTAAAACTAAAACATTAGGTAGCTTGATATGTCATTTAAGTATGCCACAAACGCTACACATTCCGGATACAATGTTGCTAGAGAGTAGAACTTTGGAGAATAACCTTGATATTATTTTTCTCCTCTTTCTTCTTGATCCAGTTGAGGGCCTGAGTTTGTGGGTCGATGCACAGAGGGAAATGTGAAGAGCGGACTGTAAGGATACCATTCTGTATGGAGAGCTCGTCTGGAGGCAGTCCCTCTGAATTCCACCTGAACAACAAAAACTGGTTAGAATCTCGCAGTAATAACTCTTAATGATTGCATCATTTCTTTAGCAACATTTTGAAGACAAAATCACCTCAAGAGTGCATGACAACTTAATTTATTATATAACCAACACCCCACCACTTGACTTATAAGTAACTGGCAAATAAGTAGATTTCAAATTTAGTTGATTGAAAGGGTTATAAGTGTATTTTGATGGGTGGTTGTGTTGTGAGATCATCACTGAAGAGAAATTATGTCTTACTTCGGGTGAAATTTAATTAATCAATCATTTTCAAATATTGAATTTCTTTCTTGAATAGATAATCAGTTTCATCGACATGTCTGAAGCCTAGGAGTCCAAAGGTCTTATTTAAATTGGTGACAATCGAATTTTAGATTACAATTCTAGGGAGTAGCTGTTCAGTGGTGCTAATGTATTGCAAAATAGCTCACCCACTGATCTCGACGTCGTCCGTGAGATTTGCCTCGATGCGGTATGGATCGGTAAGCGGAATGCCTCGCTTGTGGATATCAGTGCACCAGTCCTCGTACAGCATGCGCATGCGGAACTCGTAGGAGAAGGGGCCCGTGTAGGTCAGGAAGGCCGAGGATACCAGGCAGTTGCCCACCAGGCGGGTGCGTTCCTCGTGGAGCCCCTTCAGCTCTTCCATCCATCTGGAATAGAAGACATAATCAGTTGGTATATAATACCGGATTCAGGATCCATGGGCAGCTAATCACAAAATGGATTTTGTGATTGGCTGGTCTGCTCACAATGCATCCTAAGAATCTTTGAACATGCCGCTCACCAAACTGAGAACTTGAGCCTGGAGAAGCTCATGGTCACTGCCAAAGTGAAAAAAAATCGCAGAGGGTCACCAGGAACAGCTGTTTGGCCTTTTTCATAAAAAACTTAAATTTGGATTTCAGGTCAAAATACCCAACCAAAGGAATAATTATTTTTTTTTTTAAATCAAAGGATATGGCAAAAATGTCTTATTCATAGTTAATAGTAAATTTTAAAATAATAGAGAACTCCAGTCCAATTTTTAATTTTTTTTAATGAATAATGACCTTCTGACTTAAATAACTGCGTATTTTTTTTTTTTAGTGTTTGTTTAGTTAAAATAATTTTCAAAGTTTTAATTTTTCAAGATCCCCCGAAAAACACCGCACGTATAGTGAATCGTGTGACGTCATCACTCCTGAAAAGTTTTTCAACAGGTGTTAAATTTGTATGACAGTTATACGGAAGATAGTATGGTACTATTCGATAAGTTAAAACATTATTTAGGTGGAATTATTTATTTATTTATTATAATATTATATTTATTATGTTATTATATTTTTCAATATTATTACGGGAGAGTGGTATAGAAATTGTTTGAAATTATTATTTTTTTAGCTTTTAAAATCGATACTATCTCAAACAGAGCATCACCTGCACACTGCAAAAATTGTAGGCTAATAAGATACAGGCGATACAGCGCCTACCAGCTGATCGACGAGGGCTATTTTGAATTCGAAGTTCGTAGAGAAGTGAGTCGTTCGCGAACGAGTCGGCTCAGTGACCCGGATCTTCATACGGATCCGTAAGATCCGGTTCCGTAAGAGCGATCTTCAAAGCTACGAACACACTTGCTCGCGGTTCGCGGATCTTTGTGAACGAGTGAGCGGGTAGCAATTGCTACTAGGTAGCATGCTCTTTGGCTTCTAATGAGCAAGTGTGTCCATAGCTTAATTCAGTCATTCAATTGAGCCGATTCACTGAACCGGATCTTTTCATTCTCGTTCAACTGAGCCGCTTTGCCCGTCTCTAGATAGCATTTTGATGTAGCATATTATACAATTTTTTCTGCAGTTTAAAGTTTTTCAATATTTTAAATAATAGAGATAAACTAATAGAGATACCTCTATTATTGATAATGAATTATTTAGGCTTAAATATTGTTTCAATAAACACAACAACTAAATCTCTATAAACAGTATGAAATAACGAATAAAATGAAATGTCGTTAATACTGATGGTTTGTGTCATACTTACACAATCAAAGTTTCAATACCTACAATGACTGGTGACGCGTGACGTCAGCACTAACCATTCAGTAATACCAACTTTACAGTGTGTTTTGACGAGAGGTTTAAAAATGCACTTTTTAATAATTTTTTAAGAATTAATATTATGAAATAAAACTTATATATTCAGAATCAGCGTTCATTGGTCTGTATGAACATATTTTTTTAAAGTCATAATATTTTTCACTGGAGTTCATTATATCACTCACAAAAAATTGTCAAAGTTGATTTTAAAAACATGAAAAATAAATTTCTTTAACGGCCTTTATTTTATAATTTAAAACACTAATAAATAAAGTAACACACATCCTTACTAGGTATTTTTTAAATCTTTTGAAAAAAAATTATATTTAGTTTGGTCAAGTTTGGCCTCAAAATACAAATTTAAGTTTTGTATAAATTTATGTATGTAAGTAACAAGGCCTGACTGCATAGCATACAAGATGAGTGTGTTTGTTGAATTGACCTGATGCTCTCGGATCCCAGGCCGCCCATGAGCTTGTCTGCGGCCACCAGCCTCCTCATCATGAGGTCTGTCTCCTCCTGTAGCGCCAGGCGCGCTCGCATGGCGTTATCAAACTTCTCCGTCAGGGTGTTCAGCTGGGCCTCTATCTTGGCTATCTGGTTGTTCAGGTTGCTGAGGTAAGCCATGGCCTAAACACAATAATATAGAAATGAAAGACGATTAATTTTTAAAATACTCAATTTCAGTAAAATTCTAAACAGAGTGTTAAGGGACGTATTTGACTTAATTTAACCAGTAATTCCTGATATTTTTTGGGGTAAAAAATGTAAATGAAATTTTGGTCTCCCATGACATTTTTGGTGTTTTTTTTTCTACAAAAACATAAAAAAATAGTAGGTGTTGAACAGTTGGGGGTGGGGTAAGAAGTTGGGCGGTGTCCAGTGACGACAAATGGAAGAATTTTTTGTTTTTTTTGATTATGTAGAAAAAAATTTCGAAAAAAAAAAATTATCAAAAAAGTCACCGGAGACCAAAATTTCATTTACTTTTTTACTCCAAATAATGTCAGGAATCACTGGTTAAAATAAGTCAACTACGTCCCTTAAAATCCTGTATATTTTAGGAACTTAAAACTCATAATAATAAGATTTTGAAAGAAAAGCACCCATTAGTAGGCCTCTGTGTTTCCTCCTTCCTACAACATGAGCCTCTTCAAGACCAATGTTCATTCCTTCCTCTCCTCAAAAAGATCCTACACACAGCATCTCAGATGACATAGGCCCTGAAGGAAATTATTTTCCACAGGGCCTCCTGCGTGGAGTTAATGTTAAAAAAAAAGTAGAATATATTAGTTAGTTACTAAAAAATAGTTTACCGGGACTTTTAAAGTGAAAACTTCTTTATCACCGTTGTGATTTTAAACTTGATGAAATAAAAAATAGTGACAGGAAAAAGAGACAAACACATACGTGTATAGGATTTAGCCAGCGAGAGAATGAGATAAGTATAATTGGTCTCCTCATTGTGCGGTGCTTCGTAGCCTCCCCACTGTATTTTACTTTAGTTTTCTGAAGGTTTCACTTCTACCATGTGTAAATTGCACACTCTGTTTTCTTTCCTTTTTTCGGCAATTAAATGGTTAAAAAAAACCTTCATGAGCCAAACAGCTGATATTAACTCCCACAGCCACTAAATAATTCTACCGAATGTGAATTGCACACTCTGATTTCTTTGTCTTATTTTGTAAATTTCTTTATGAAATTTAAAAAAAAACACCGGTATAGCCAGACCGGTCAGTGGCTAAATTAGCATCGCTTCTAGTTCTCACCCAGGCATCTGAGCTCAATTTCATGGCTGGCTAAGTCCTGCATTACGACACAAGCATCATTTTCCGCTTTATGACATTTTCAAATATTGTTCGTAACCCGGAAATATTTGTCCTAATATTTAGTACGCAGTGTTAAAATCAAAAGAAGTAGGTAATAATAATCTTACCACATTGAAATCTCTTTCGAGTTGTTCGACCTTGTCCTGTTTGGGCTTGACGTCCTTGTAGACGGCGCAGTATCCCAGCACGGCGTACACAAACTTGAGCAGCCCGAAGCCTGCCTTGCTCACCGTCTCCATAGTCTCCAGTTTCTTGGAGGTCTGCAGTCATACATACATTAGCTGTACAGAGCTGCTCACTAAACATAGGCAATTAGTAGAGTCGACAAAATCAAGATTCATTAAACTTCGTTGGGCGGAATTTGGAGCTGGTTCGCAGATAACTGACCATCAGAGACTTTTCTTTAACCTTTACATAGCTGAAGATAAAAATCACGTATAACCCTTGATCACAACAGCCTCCATAGTCAAGGGATAAGGTTCTCAACTCGCAATCCGGAGGTCACCGGTTCAAAACCCGGCATGCGCAAGTAGATATTATTTGACTAATTTGTATCATTTCACAATTTATTAACTTAAAATAACATGTAGTATATTTGCGTCACCTACCAGAGTAGAAGATACTCTCAGTATAGCCCTGTTGTAAGAGCACCATTCAAAATTGAAAAGTTGCTTGAAACGGCTTTAGCCTTGTTTGGTGACCAGATTTGAATAGATAGGTACTTCCCCACCTTCCCCTTCCCCTCCAAACTAGCTTCAGTCTCACAACATACTCCGATTGGAAATGCCATAGTCTCACTGGCTCTAGATGGTTGGGAATGGTTGAGATGTAAAAAATAAAAAAAAAACTTAAAGGGGGGTCAGTAGGAACCCCATATATACCACGGAGCGATTGTTCCTGATATTCCTTTTGGCCTTTCCAATAATACTCAGATATTAATTTAAAATGGACATCGCCCATCTTCGCCTAGCAGTCAATCAATAATTAATGCAAAACAATAAAACAGACAATACAAAATCGAGCTTAACTCAAATTCATATAATTGTGTTCCCCGTGCGTTGGTCGCCAGTGTAAAGGTACGCACTTGGCGTCAGTGTAAAGAAGGCGCCCTTGTAAAATGTAATGTTAGGTTAGGTTCCACGCGAAGGACGTGGAATCAATGCTTTCTACCACGGTTAGTTCTCAGCGGCATGAAAGTTGAAATTCCTTCAGGTGTGAGTCCCCTAGTGACTCTTAGTTCTGTTTTGTTCTAACTTAGTTGAAAATTAAAATTTACTGTCAAACTATTGAAATTAGATATGAGCGCATCAGCAGAATGCTGCCTGCTCATTATATACTAATAATAATAAAAAAGGTTGACGGATATTGCAAATAAGAAAAAGAAGGCGTTAACCCCTCAGCAACGTAAGCAGATATATGCGTTAAAAATACGACAGCAGTCAAGTACAATAAGCGTGTTTACACGTCAGCGCGTGTGTCTCCATAGAAACCATTATAACTCCGTTATTGTTTTAGTTACATCCGTAAAATAAAAAGTGAAAGATCGATAGTGAATTATGCTGCACATCTCTATTCAAGTTGTCCATAGAAATACATAAAAAGAACATTCTGTCAGACGCGCAGTCTGACATATAATTTATCCCGCCAAATTTCCTGCGGGCACCCGACATTGTTAATTTCTATTAAATATTTTTATATGAAATGATAAAAAAGTGAGGTGACAAAAGTGTTTATTACACATTTATACAATAGAATACGTATTGTTGTTTGCATAATCTGTGATTTTAGTACCGTTTTCACATAAAAACATCACGTGAGTCATTTTTACCTATTTTTAATGTTTGCGTTCTAAATTTTAATATTTACAAATTTTAATATTTATTTGTAATATAATAATTCGAAAGCTTATTTTGTAACCTGTCTAAAATAGTTTTTACTATTCGGCTACGTTCAGAAATGTTTCATTTATAGTGCTTATTTATTTTGTGAAGCGGTTATAACTAAAAGTTTTCGTAAAATGTCATTTCGTTTAAGACACCAAAAGCTAATATTCTCGAAAATTCGGAGGGGAGACATACCATTTATTGGAAACAAGCAATACGCCGGGCACATAGTATAGCAATACATACATGATGCAATAGTAAGAGTTATGCACAACAATCCTATCTTCGGGCAAATCTCTCTCAACTCTGACCCTAGTGATGGGGATGCGACATAATTAGCAGTAAAGGCACGATAAAGGGGTTCTTGGTTGGCCTCACATGGAAGCGGCTGCGTGGTCATCTTGGGTTTGTGATATCGGCAACCATAGCGGTTATCGCTGGTGGCCTGGATAGTACAGAATCGGCTCAATCACAGGCTCCACAATCGGGGCACGCCGTAACTGTTCTTGAAATGAGAAATCGCCATGTTGGTCTCACGCGTCGTTGTTCCCAAGCACGCGAAACACACTGAGGCAGAACAAGGGTCTTGCCGTGAGCGCTCTCGAATTTGAATGCTCAACGGATTTCTCGTCCGTTGGCTTCGCCTCGGGGTTCGTAATAAAAGTGTCCGCTGTGCTTCAGTGCGCGGGACAGGTTGCGCACCGAGGCGTCGGATTCTTCTTGCGGGAAATTTTAATGTGGTAGGGTATTCTGTTACGTAACAAGCCCTTTCCAGTTGAATGCATATTTTACGACCATACTCACGAATTGTGTGTGCCAGAGGAGGGGAGAATAATTTCATCGCCATTGGAAAAATATTATTTATATCTTAAAAAATAGTAAATAGGATAATTTTCTTTAAATGCAGACAGACTACCGAATAGTTTTTCCAGGATCACATAAATTATAGAGAATGTGATGTAAAAAACTACTTAGATGTCGCACAAAACTCTCGTTTGGGGGAAGTTTATTATCCCCCTCCAGTGGGGGAGGGTTAACAAGCCTGCAAAACAAAGGAGTATTGGAAGATCTAAATTAATGTAGCTGGACGGTGCAGAGGTAGACAAAATTAGGCATAAAGAACCGGAGAAAAATGGCAGGAGCCAAGAGAGGTGTTGAACCAAATTCGTGAATTGTATCTAGCAACACTCTCGCATCCCTACCTTGAGATGATCCTTGACCTTCTTGACCTGATTCTGTGTGATCAGGTTACAGTTCATTTCCTGCAGTTTGCGCAGGAAGCTGGGGTCACTCATCATACCCTTGGCCGACTTCCAGCTGACCTCCTTGAGGCCCCAGATGATGGCCACGCACTCGCAGACCACCTGCACAGCCTCAGGGGGAGTGGCAAAGGACCTAAGAAACAAATTGCACCACTTCAGCAGTGAATAACATTCCCCCCTGTTGCCCTTCTAATTCTATTTTTACAATATTATGTACTATTAATTACAACTTATTGATACGGTAATTTAATTTAATGCAATCATCTCTTGTCAAATGTCCAATTTTCAAGCGTGGAGCTTGGTGCAACTATCTTGAACTCTTCACCCAGAATTCATTAGAATGTTAACAGCTCTCAGAAGATCTGTTTGCAACACAAGTGAATAATCTAGGTAATTTAATTTAATGCAATCATCTCTTGTCAAATGTCCAATCTTCAAGCGTGGAGCTTGGTGCAACTATCTTGAACTCTTCACCCAGAATTCATTAGAATGTTAACAGCTCTCAGAAGATCTGTTTGCAACACAAGTGAATAATCTAGGTAATTTAATTTAATGCAATCATCTCTTGTCAAATGTCCAATCTTCAAGCGTGGAGCTTGGTGCAACTATCTTGAACTCTTCACCCAGAATTCATTAGAATGTTAACAGCTCTCAGAAGATCTGTTTGCAACACAAGTGAATAATCTATGTAAGTAGTATGAATAAACTGAGTTAAGTGTTAAATTATTTTACATAGTTGAGTTTTTACCTGATTTCAGTGATGTCTGATTTATCCAGATCTTCAAGAGCAAGTCGGGCGGCCTCCAAGGCGGGCAGAGCTGAAGACAAGGCTTCCTCAGCTTCAGCCTTCTCCACAGCGATGATCTTGTTTTGCTCCTCAATCTCAAAACTCTTTGTAGATGCGACTGATTTCTTTTCCATTGCCACCTCCGTTGCTGGGAACCAGAAAATATTAATTATTTAAATACGAAAAGCAGTTTCGGAAGGCCTCAGGCTTCGAGAATCCTTCTTAATCCTGGTAAGGTCAGCTCATGTTAAGGTAAGTTTATGGCCCAGAATATCAATTGCTCTTTAACCCATTCCATGTAAGCCGCCATAATTTAGGGCTCCCGAAAGTATGTTTTTTATTTTTACGCAAAAAGTAGTATGCATTGACGTCTTTTGGTGTTTTTGAGTAGCGTAAAATTAATCAATATACCAAGACCAGTTAACACCAAAATTAATTCAATTGCTGTGGTCAGTTTCAGTCAAAATAATTTCAGGTGGGATGGATTAAACTCGCTAAGATGCATAAGTTCGTCAAGATGCTCTCAACTAAAAACCCTGATAAGACAAGCTGTCTGATACTATTACCAAAAAATACTGAAATACCAGCCCAATCGTTGCCTTAGCTCGTATTTGTCCAACAGACCATTAGAAAATTTTACAGGAGGAGAAGGTTTTCTTTCATTATTCCAATGAAACATTATGATAGGTGTAAGATAAAGCCATTTCCGTAAAGGTAAGGAGTCTCATTATTTTAAATAATTCTTAGTTAAGTGATTAACTATAATTTTTTATACCTCATTTTTAAGTTTAAAGTGGAGATTGAACAAAAACTAAAATGGTCTGTTGGCAAATAAGAACTGAGGCGACGCAATGTTAGATAAGGTCAACTTTAAGATAGATTGTTTTAGGTAGGGCAAGGTCGGATTAAGACACCGCAAGGTTACAGAATAAAGCAATACCTGCAGATATTTCCACCAGCAACTTCTCGCAGTTCTCAGTTTGCTCGGCAACAATAACTTTCTGCACCTCCAGCTTGGCATTGAGGCTACCCAGCTCTACGTTGGCTTCCGCAATCTTGGAAAGACCTCCGTCAAGACGCTCGCACTGAAATTATCACTTTCACCAGGTACTGTTTTAATTTGAAGGGTTTTAGGTTATGTGGGAGTTTTTTACAAACCTTAAAATCTGATATTTCAACAGTCCGATATCTGAATTTGGTATCTCCTGAGATTTAGTTCCTTAAGAAGAAGTAATGCAAAATCATGTGTTTTCGGGTTGAAAATTTGACACTTACAATTTGTCAAATAAGAGTAGAAAATATATGAGGGCGCCACTGTTGATCAAATGGCAATACTAAACACATAACTCATGGTGTTAAAGTAAAGCTGTGTAACCTACATTTTTATAAAAAATTAAAAAGGCACAATAGTGGAAAAAATATTTTTTCATTGCAGTATAGATACTCGCCGATCTCAAAATTAAAATTGCATATAGGTATATTATTATTACACCTTTGAAAATTTGTGTTAACATAATGAAGAATAACTATAATGTAATAAAATATAAAGCACAGTTTAGAAATTGCTCATATTTATTTAATACTAGATAAAGTACCTAGCGTTGCCTGGGCTTTAGATCATGTCTCTAATTTTAGATCTGAATATATTTAACTCATTCAGATCTAAAAGTAGTATAACTAAACTCACCATTGGTGATTCTTCCTTTCTATCTATTGTTAAATTCAAATTTATGTTAAATTAAATTAAAGCAAATCGCTTTAAAAATCACCTTTTAATCAAATTTATGTCATGAAGAAAAATGTTTTTTTTTTTAAATGTGGTTTACTGTGTTCTATACATTCAGTGTCATTGCACTTCAAAAAAATATTTGACGGTTAAATTGGTGTTGCCAGTCTACAAATTTAGTAGTTCCAGTTTTTTATATTTACTACTCTTATTTGACAGACTATAATTAATGCTTTAATTAAATACTGCAAGTAGAACACATTTTGGCCTTTGAAATAATTCAGCATTTTTTTTAGATAAGTCGTTTTAGAAAACCATAAAAATATTAAGTATCAGGACTATAACTGATTTAAAGTGTAAAATCTCCTGCTTACAAACCCTTTTCCAGATATGGTTAATGTGGTTAAGTTTTTAGAAAATATGGTTAAGTTTTTTAGAAAATGATCAGAAAATATTTTAATATTTGTGCCTGACATGCTTTTTAGCTAGTACATGCAAGAATTTCAACCTCATCGTCATCTACATAAGAACCTTGTGATTTTGCCAGATTCTACTCTGCGGTGCATCGCCTTAACCTTTTAAGTCTTGGGCATTTTTCAATTTAAAAACCTAAGCAATTAAGTATGTTTCACAAATTATAAAACGTGAATCGTTGAGTTCCAATATCCTCCCTAAAGAATTATGGTAAAAAATTAGATGTGAATGCCGTCTGACGTGGTTTCTCACAAGGAATGCAATGCCGTTGTTATTATTTCCAAAAGTCTTCTAGTTTCTTTATAAATCGGGTTTAAATATGGGCCTGAGATCCAAAATACTTCGTAATTGAGACAGCCAATCAGAAGTTGGTATTTCGAAAGATCATGCTAACGTGAAAAAAAAATAACTGGAATAATGAAAACTCATCAGTCTACACGTTTTTCTTGATTTACTTGAAAATAAGAAAATCCATTAGGGAGGGTTTTGGAACTCAACGATTCACATCAAAGTTTTATGTGACAGATCGATGTCTGTAAGGAGTTAAGTGCGTTGAGACTAAAAGAATTAAACATTTCATCGCTAATATTATAAGAGTTGATTATCACGATGTGAGAAACAGAGTGCATGTTTACCAAAGCGACAATGAAGAGGTCTTTCTCCTCCAGAAGTTTGACATAGCATGAGATGAAGTCGATGTAGTGTTTGGGGGTCACATAGTTCATTCTTCTCAACTGGAGTTTGAATTCCAGCGTGTAGGTCGTGACCGAGGCATGGACATGCACCACGTGGTCCACTATGTTCTGCAGACAGCGCTCTGGAATATAAGTGACCTGAAATCAAGAAAAAATACATCCTTATATCCTACGTGGCAAATCAAATTTTATTCATTTTAGGTGACCGGCTCTCTACGTAACAACTACGGGCAAATAACAACTAAATATATATGTACGATAACATACATGTATTAGGTGCCAAGCGCCCCCATTATTGTTCGGATCGAAATGTATCACCGCGAATGTGATTCCTCATTAGTGGAATTATGATTATCGGATTTGTATAGTGTATCGTATCAAATCATCTAACGAAGGCCTGTGGTGAAATACATAATGCAAAGCTGACAAAAGGGTCTCTCATCCATCACAAGAAACATTGTGAGGAAAAAATCTAAGTACCGTGTGTTTTACCGTGCATTTGGTAGGTAGATTTAACGCGTCGAGGCCTATAAGCTTTACGTGTACAGAGTGGCCCTCCAGTGCCAATCTAACCCATGTCCGTTATCGTACAATATGTATGTATATATAGTGTAGGTCTGGTCATCTTGTTCCTTTTTCATAAGCCTTTTAACGACTCTCTTAAATGTCAAATCTTGGGGGCTCTCACCCCTTCAAACACGGTTTCTTTTACCCAACCAAGGATGCCAACCGATGATACATATTGGAATTCCGACGAGCAATTGTTAGTCATATTACTCCAAATAATCTTTATCTGTATATTTCAGAATAACCATCTCTATTTCTGTTTAGAATAAAACAGAATGGTAACAAAGCAGAATAATAATAGGTTAGGTTTGTTTATTCTTTTCTTCGATGTTTGGTTGTATCATGGAATCATTGAAAATGTACACAATATATTATTCGGAGGTGTTGAACTAAACTAAAGAGAGCCCATCAAGTGAACGATTTGACAAAACAATAAGTGCTTATTTACATCAGATAGGAATATATTGGCCACGGCGTGCAAGGCCTGTCGAGGCCACGGGTAGATCCAGTCGATGGTAGTGTTGTTGACCAGACCGGGGAAGGAGCGGCAGCGGTTCCTCAGCACGTCTCCTGAGGGGGACATTGACAGGATCACATGCAGGTTGCTGGCACACTCGTTGCAGAAGTATTGCCATATTGAGTCCCTAAAACACATACACACACATAAACAATATTATAAAAGAGAGCAAATTCATCGTGCTATTTATTTTTTTAAAGAAAGACATACTTTCCTGGGCTCTAACCTGACAATATTTGAATTCCTCCTAGTGCCATCATTATAAGCCAAAAATGTTGATTGTGAAATGTTGGAGGATGGAGGACTTAGCTTTAGCAGAGGAATTGAATCCGGTTCCATGCCAACTCAGAATCAACTCAACTCAACACCTCTTTGAAAAGTCAGTAAAAGCTATGAAAATATATTGAAAAATAGCCTATTACCTAACCTAACGTAAACTTTTTAACAAATTAAATTTTTTTCATAATTTTTAATGACTTATCAAAGGAGGTGTTGAGTTGAGTTCATTCTGAGTTGTCTGGTCACCATGAAATTCATAATGCCTAGGCAATAGACACTGGCGGCCGGCGTTCTAGATGTCGGACCTGCAACAACTCGGCTACTAATTGGTCAAATCTATTTACTCTCAGTATCGTTACAGTGAAAGACCACCATTCTGAAAAGAAACTTGAAATGGCTTTAACCAAAGCTTTAGGCTTTTGGCGACCAGATCTGAATAGGAAGGCACATCCCGATCTTCTTCTCCCCCATCTGCCTCCTCCCAACTTCTTTCATTTTCACAACATGTCTGAATTAGGGGTGCCATAGTCTCACTGGGTTCAGGCAGTTGTTGGGAAAAAACACTACAATTAGGTCATAGAAAAAAATCACTCTACCTCCCAGCAGAGTAGCCAGCCTCAGTAGCGGCGCCCCTCACCGAGCTGATGATACCGTCCTTTTCCTCGTCAGTGAACAAAGCTGGGATCATTCCGATCATTAGGATGTTGTTCACCAGCTCCAGGAAACCTTCCTCTACAACCTGAACATGGTAAAAAATCAATTTAAGTCAACTCTGTGCCCTTTCAAATTCAAAATATTGTACATCATAACCTAACCTAACAAGGATGAAAACGAACAAAAAAAAATTAAAAGTTCGAATATAAATAAACCAAGTCAATCAAAACCTCAAACGAGAAAGAACTGTAGACTAGTTGCGACTAGTTAAAGAGATTACATTGTGTATGTAAATTGGATATTATTGGAACCTGTGAATGTGAGAATATGAATCCAGTCTTCTTCCTGTCCACACCGAGCTGGTTGTAAAGGCGTTTCATGTCTTCCTTGAAAGTGGTTTCATTGTACCCGCGGGCCAGGGCTATCTCAAATGTTTGGCAACCTAAACAGACAATTATTATTAAAACATTTAAATAGACTAATCAAAAATATAGGAGATTCTTCAAAGATCATTGGATAAAGAGAGAAAAATATGAAAATCTGATGAAGTAAGAAAAAAAAGAGGGCGGATGAAAAATAATTTCTCAGCCAAGCTCTTCAAGAGCTGCTTTTAGTAGTCTCCTCGCAAATTAAATAATTGATCCTAGGTGCCTCTGCTAATTTTTCCTTGGTTAAAAGTTTAAAAGTTTTCGGCCTCTGTGTTTCCTCCTTCCTACAACATGGGTCTCTTCAAGACCAATGTTCATTCCTTCCTCTCCTCAAAAAGACCCTCCACACAGCATCCCAGATGACATAGGCCCTGAGCGAAATTATTTTCCTCAGGGCCTCCTGCGTGGAGTTAACGTAAAAAAAAAAAACGAAACAAAAGAAGTTTTCCAGTTTTTTTTTGAAAATTTTTTTTTTTAAATAATCGGAGACGGTTTACATATATATAGTTCCCGTGAGCACTTAGGCCATAGACCCATTGTACTATCTCCCATTTAACCTCATTCCTTTGACAGTAACCCAGCCCCTTTTATAAAGTTCACCAGGATTGTCATTGGAAATGAAGCTATATCTTCTGGTTTGACGATGTGTCTTCCCAGGTCTCATTTCCCCTCTTCACTCCTCTTTGGTTCCCTGAAGGCCCCACGACGGAAGAGGGCTTCATCTCTCCTCTCCACCCCTTAGTTCCCCGAAGGCTCCACAATGGAGAGTCCACCTCCCCTTGGTTCCCTAAAGGCCCCACAAGGGAAGAGTCTACTCCACCTTGGTTCCCTGAGGGCCCAGGAGGGAAGAGAACTTCATCTCTCCTCCTTGGTTCCTTAAAGGCCCCACAGAGGAAGAGTTCACCAAGATGGCCTCATTTCTCCTCTTCACTCCTACATGGTTCCTCGAAGACCCCACATGGGAAGAGGACATCATCTCTCCACTTCACTCCTCCTTGGTTCCATAAAGGCCCCGCGCTGGAAGGGTGCCCTTCCCCTTGGTTCCTTGAAGGCCCCACAAGGGAAGAGTTCATGGAGGTGGCCTCAGCTCACCTCTCCACGGTTTCTTCTCTTGGTTCCTCTTACGGCCCCAGGAAGGAAATCCACAGAGGTGGCCACAGAACTCCTAGGTTCCCAAAAGGCCCCTAGTTTTCGAATGGTCCAATTTTTTTGTCCCACAAGTTACCAGGGAAATAGAAGTTCAACTCCAGCAGAGCCCTGAGTGCTGGAGTGGGGTTTAAATACTCCAAGATGCGACCTTGTTTCTCGGAGGCACCGTTCGTGACGCTGTTACCTGAGCACGGTAGCTCACACCTTGGCTTGGGATGGCTATTGCAGGTTTGTGTTTCCACTCTCTGTGCGATGGGTTCGCCACACTCCCTACGCTAAAGCTTCTGCAGTTAATATTAAGTTGGAATTTATTGAAGTGAAAACTTCTTTGGCACCGTTGAGATTTGAAACTCGATGAAACGAAAAAGCGACACTAAAAAGAGACCAACACATACATCTGTAGGATTTAGCCTGTGAGAGAATGAGATAGAATAATCGGTCTCCTCTTTGTGCGGTGCTTCGTAGACTCTTGTCTACTTTAGTTTTCTGAAGGTTTCATTTATACCACATGTGAACTACACACAGATATTTTATTTTTTTGTATCCTCTTTAGTCAAATTACCTTTGTATAAATACTCCAAGAAAAGCATGTTGTGTCCATTCCACAATTTTCAACTTCATTCTTCAAAAATGTTAGTTTAATTTATTATCAGTAATAAGGTTAATAGGTTAGGTGACACATGTTAGGTTAGGTTACGCTAGTTAAGCACCTGCAGCAAAAGCAGACAGCTTGATGACGGACTGCTTGCCACTGCTGCCGACGCCCACCACCAGCAGGTGGCCGCGATCCATCCTCAGCACCCGGTGCACCCTCGTCAGGTGTTCCAGACAGTCCTCAAACAGCACCAGGGGCATTTTGTTACCGCGCTCGTTGTACTCTTCCAAGATCTGAAAATGACAAGTATATAATTTATACTCAACCAGACTTGACTGGCATTAACTAAGAGCACGTCTGTTTTGTAATATGCCCATTGGGTTGGAAAAACTTCTACCCTCAGAGTACTGCAAACTCCAGAGGAGAGCAGGAAACAGCTTTCCTACAAGTCCAAACCATTCTTAATCTGGTTCATTGGGTTTATATTGGTAGAATATTATAATTAGTAGAATAATACTCATTGCCATTGCGCCGGTATTGCATTTGTATTGTTTTTTATTTTAAAGAAAGATAAACATTCCCAGGTTACGAATAATCCAACAATGTTTCAAAATCTCCTGTGATGGTGTTGTGATGGAGGACTTGCCAGCCGAAGAATCGAATAGTTAGATCCAAACGCGTTGTGATGCCAACTCAGCCACTGATCGGTCAGTTTTTTCTGAGAGACTGCGCCCAAATTATTCAGAAGTTTAGTTCAACTCATAAAAGCAAATTACATCTGACTGATAGTTAATATTATTTTGCAATGTATTCTGCCAGAAATGAAGTTTCGAAAACCAGGTAATTCAATAGAAGATATTACCAAGATAAAGGCGGAATAAGTAAATTTCTATAAGAGTATGGTAATAATAAGTTATACCTCTTGAAACAGTGAGAAGATAGCCTCATAGTCCAACATATCTTCGTAGAAGCGTGGCTCATCTTCATTGAGGGCGTTCCGATAGTCTCCGAAGAGCAGCGGATCCCGGAGAATGTATTCCTCGGTGGTCAGCTCCCTCGGCGCTTCTTCTCCCTCCTCTTCTTCTTCGTCTTCATCTTCCTCATCTTCTCCAGCAGTATCCTCAACTGGTAAGGGGGCGCCAGAAGGGATTTCACCTGGTTCTGAAAGTTTTCAATTTTACGGTAATTAGTTAAATACTCGGGTAAATATAGAAAAGTTTAGAATAAAAAGGTAAATATTCACCGCCCTCCCCCTCCTCCTCTGTGACTAGGGGAACATCTTCTTCTATTATCTTCTCGACAGGAAAGTGTTTGGCTATCTGCACTGCTATGTGACCTCTCATCAGAGCTTGATCCTACAAACAAAACAATATTTTATTTTTATTTATTACATTTAAACTAGATTCACTTCATGTGGTTTAAAGTTTGGTTTCCTGCGACTGAAAACATGAACATTTGCTTACACATTACTATAAACATTGCCAATGGGGGCATGTTCTTGCACATTTTTGTACGTGTATGCAGTAAGGCCACACTCCCATTGCCAATGTTTATGGTAATGTGAAGCAAATGTTCATGTTTTCGATCGGAGGAGATCCGACTTAATATAAACGTAGGTATATTTTTAATTTCACTAGCTATATTTATGGATTCCTTTGTAAGCAATTCCACATTTTTGTTGTCCTTTTTTTTAGTCTGACATAAGGAGTTTTTATTATTTTTATTTTTATTTTTTTTTACAGTGAATACCGCACAAGAATCTCAACTGCTCCCGTCTGGAGCCAGTGAGACTATGGCATCCCCAAATGGGGTATGTTGTGAGGCTGGAGGTAGTGGGGAGGGGAAGGAGGTGGGGCAGAGGAAGGTTGGGAAGTACCTGGCTATTCAGATCTGGTCACCAAACATGGCTAAAGCCATTTTCAAGCAACGTTTCAATTCTGAATGGTGGTCTTACACCAGGGCGATACTGATAGTATCTTCCACTCTGGAACATGCCGCAAATATACTATATATTATTTTAAATGAATTAATTGTGAAATAACACAAATTAATCAAATAAAATTTATTTGCGCATGCCGGGTTCGAACCCGCGACCTCCGGATTGTGAGTCAAGAGTCTTACCCACTGGACTACGGAGGTCGTCAAAAAAGTGTGTTTGTGTAAGTCTTTATTGTAAAGTAGTTTGTCTCTAAAGTAAGTTGGTAGTAAATTGTAAAAATTTTGAAGATAAAATTTTTAAAATTATAGAAAATTCATTGTAAAACCACTCAAGTGAATTTTGGCATATTATGGGTATTTTGTTATTAGTTTTTGGGGTATTATGCCGTGTTGCACTACCTCCTTCTTTAGCCAACGTTTCGGACAGCGTTGCAGTGTCCATCATCAGGGCAGATGTGTATCAGGGCAGATGTCTCACACACATCTGTCCTGATGATGGACACTGCAACGCTGTCCGAAACGTTGGCTAAAGAAGGAGGTAGCGCAACACGGTATAATACCCCAAAAACTAATAAAAAAATAATTTTTGGCCGTGAAAATCTAAAATCATATTATGGGTAGTTTGCAAAACGTCTTGAGCGATTGATTGCCACATTATGTCAAATTAATCTACCTTTCGTAAAATATTTTTTTTAATTTTTTCAAACTTTCCCACGATCCACAGTTTGCATTATTAGAAAGATAATATAATTTTTGTTAATTTCATTTTTTTAAAAAGAAAACAAACATTCCCGGGTTACAAATAATCCGACAATATTTGAAAATTTCCTACTACCACTTGGTTGCTTGGGTCATGATGGAGGACTTAGCCGGCCGAGAAATCGAACACGGGACGCCACATTAAAAAAATCATACCTTCGAAATTTAACATCGAGACATAAAAACTTATTATAGTGCTATACAGCCAATGAATTAACCTGTATTTTACCGTTTATCACATATTTGTAGGATTTATAAAAAATATATAAAAAGATCGTAAAGTTCATAACCGCGCGAATCCCGAGTGATTGTTACTTTGAAACTGCCGTGAGAGGTAGTTGACTCGAGTCAACATAGAATATTTTCGATTTCTGTATATTATCTGTGGTATACTTGATAATGAAATTTACATATCTATAGAAAAAGACTTAATTTTAATAATTAAAAGCTGATTAGAAATTGTGCATGAAAAAAATATTTTCAAAATTTATTTTTAACATCGTTATAAAATAGTCTACCAAGTTCGGATTTGCACCATCTTTGGTCAAAATAGATTTACGAATGCGGGCTTGTTAAAATGACATATTTGTTTTATTAAATTTTTATTACTTAAATATTATATACCAGTGTATTCGTAATTAGATTATCTATCTAGTAAGTGTATTTTCAACACACGTGAGTTAAAAAGAAAAAATTGGCTTTTTTCATTACCTTTTTTTAACAGAAATGAATCAGAGACAATGAATCTTTCTAATATAATACCAGTTCTTTGTGGTAAATGTATTAAATATTGATTATTAGTCCGATACACCCCACAAGAACAATAACCGTAATACACTAATGAGGTATTACATTCGACGGCGATAAATTTCGATATGAACAGTACAGTGAACAATTTGGGAGGCGGGAATGGGTACCGCCGCCCCGGGAACCTTTATTGGATAACCAACACCTCTGCCATAGGTCACCCCAAGTGGTTCGCTATGTTTGGTGATTTAGCAGAGGTGCCCGGGCTCATGGGGTGAGGCTTGTCTAGGTCTTGGAGGCGGATGACCAGGACACACTGAACCGCAGATTCCTACCCACCCCTTAAACCCTCTTCCTTCCCAGAACTCTCCTCTCCTTCCTTTTCTTAAAAAAACCCCCACACAGCATCCCTAAAGATGACATAGGCCCTGAGGAAAATTATTTTCCAGGGCCTCCTGTGTGGAGTAGATGTAAAAAAAAAAAATAGACAAACTTGACATGAGCGATCCGAATATCACCAACGATAACTTAAAACTGATATTTATTTATTTATTTAATATTAGTTTCAATAGCAAGGTTTGTACATGTATGTATAATGTATAGTGCGCACTTGAAGTGAAATATCACAAAACTGCGCTATATAAATACTACGTTATTATTATTATTATTATTATAATAAGTATAGATTCTTTTTTTTTTCACAGACCTCCTCACTAGGATTTCCTGTTCTGAGGTGGCCTATAGTTTTTATAAATATTTGTATTTGGTTATGGATTGTCTTTATATCGTCTTCATGATGTTTGTAATTTTATTATCACTTTGATCTCTCAGCCATGTTTATACTTTTGTTTTAAATATATTCATTTCCTTTATATTTTTGATTTGATCTGGTAGAGCATTGTATAATTTCATAGCATGGAATTTATTATTTCTCTGTCCAAAAGATGTGTTCAAACTGGGAGTAACCAGGATGTTATTGCTTACTGCCCTGGTTGAGTATTTATGTTGGGCAGTGTGGAGTATACATATATGTTTTTTTTTTCAGTTTAAATAAAATATTTTCTGAATAAAGTTTCTGTACATTGAAGACTTGAAAGTTATTAAATATTTCTTCCGTCGGAGTTCTAAGCGGAACTTTCAGTATTGAATTATTGTCTTTAGCAGAAAGCGTAGTAGGTACCAAAATGTGCGCATCCAATAGTATAGTTGGATACGGGCCGGCACTTGGTGAACAGAAAAAACACATCGATAACCACTTGGCGTTACAATGCAATATTTATGTATCTGTGATTATCAAGTAGACCTTACACAACATACTAAAACAGAAGATATTTAATGTTGATCCGAATCAGTACGTCGCACCGCAATTTCAAAGGAACTAACACGCAGAATTTGCGCATTTATAAAGCTTATTATTTTAGAACAAATTTTTTTAAAATTTCCGAAAATATGGGATAAACGGTCAAATATATGCTTGCCCAAGCAGCGCTACCCAAACCCAGGTTAAAATATTACAGGTATTATAAATTGAAAAGTGTGTCTACATCAACATTGATGAGGCGATCGCAGATGACTCTGCAGAACTCATTCCTCCACCCGCGCGCCATCAGCTTGACCTCGTCAAAGTACTTGGGGTGCGTGAGGGTCATGCCGGCCGTGATGCGCGAGAGGTCGCGCAGATTGAAGATGTAGTGGAACTTGGAGGGGGTGGGCGGCAGGTCAATAATTATTATCTAGAGAAAAATAAAGAAAGTTTCTCTGATTATTTGGTTATGTAATTATTATTGGGATAGTTTTTCACAATAACCAACATGGCAAAATTATTATTTTTCTTGCATAATTTTTTGTATATATATTTTATATTTTGATAGAAAGCAGTCACTTCGTGGTTTGACATATTGAATGAAATAAAACAATAACTTTGTTTTTTAACCACGATTTATTTAATTTTTATAATACCGACCGGTTTCGCTTTACTCAAGCATCTTCAGGGTATAAAATTAAACTGATCAAAAATACACATTAGTGTGTATTGTGTATTTTTGTATTGTAATTTATTTTATTTTTTATGTATTGTAATTTTATACCCTAGATGCGTGAGTAAAGCGAAACCGGTTGGTATTATAAAAATTAAATAAATTGTGGTTAAAAAACAAAATTATTGTTTTATTTCATTCAATATATTTTATAAATATCTCCAAAGTTTGCACTGGCAGATGGGGCTTTTAGTACAGTCCACATGTGTTGATAAATCAGCTTTCTGAGGCTATAGGAGTACATATTTCACCACCTCTCAGTAAACTGATGAGTAACACTTGCCAAGTAACTTTTTTATTTTAATTTTTCTTTATTCATTGCTTTGAATGGTTACATCATTTGTGGATTTTTCCACCACCATGCTAGGCTCTGGCCCGTGTTATACTTTAATCAAAGGGTTAATATTTACTTAACCCGTAGGGGCCAAACCCCTGCATTTGCAGTGTTGAAGAATCGTGCCCGCACTGCAATTGCAGTGTCAAACTTGTACATTTAATTTACTTTCGGATAAAAAAAATCGAGTGCATTTTACACGCGGGAGAAGCGAAACTTTACAAAAACAATCTCAACCAATACTTGTAAAGTGAGGTCATAATCAAAGCGACCAATGAGCGCCGCAGACCTCACATCATTTCCGTTTCATGTGTCAACCAATAGAAGCCTTTAAAAGTGACATCATAATCAAGTCGACCAATGAGTGCAGTCGATGCGTCGCTGGTACAGTAATCGACATTTCTGTTTCATCCGAAATCCAAGTCACAGCGGCGCTAAAGAAGTTTCACTTCAAAAATCTTTTTATTTATTGAAGTTTTTTGTCAGTCAGTTGGAAATCATCAGCCAGTGGTGGAGAAACAGTTAATACATAAACGCTACTCAGTAAGTTGCGCTAATTGGCAGTTTACTCAGAGGAGAGAAAACTCCCCTAGGAGATCAAAATATATTGTTTCAGTTCGTAAAATAAATTATTAATTTATTAATTATTATGCATTACCATTACTGACCCTTGCTATGAAATGGCTGTCGGTCTACTATGACTTATGAAAAGGACTATTTATAAATATTGTTAAAAGAATAGTAAAGTAGAAAACCTTGTACAAATCCAGTGTCATCTGAATCAGCTTTGGTGCGATGGCTTGCACCTCGGGGCAGAAAGCCTCAAAGTGCCCCTTCAGCACGGAGAGGTAGATGTGTGTCAGGGTGGCCTCAGAGGGAAAGGCCAGATTATAAACCGAAAACTTTGAGATAAAACGTGGATCCACCTAAGACGGAAGATGTAAACCGTTACAAATGATTTTTATATTAGTTAAGGAAGAAAATTACGATTTTTTTTATAATTATGTCCTGTTTAATCATTAAGGCGGTCTCTTAATGTGGCTCGCTTGCCGGCATCCGGTTAAAAAAAATCCTTGATTTTTTTTTAAATGCGATTTTAACTCTTAAGTATAAATAAACTAAGTGAAAGACAAGCTCAGAATCGCTTGCGCCAATATCAATCTGGTAGCTGTTTATTTGATCATTCTAGCTGCTCTGAATGCTTTCAAATTAATGTTCTATGACAAAATAATATTTTACATTTTCAAAAGAGTATCAAAGTCATTATTTCTTTGAAAACTCCTTTGAATTGTTTTTTTCATGTTGGGTACGTATTCAGGTATATGTAGAAATAATAAAGTCACTTCATATTTGTATAAATATATATTTTTGAAAATCATTTCCAAAATAGCCGTTATTTTACTTAGTTAGCTATTCTGGAAAAAAATTCTTACACCCGGCACAAATCTTGCATATCCGATAGATTAGGCCAGCCAACAAGACGGTAAAATATTTGAATAACGGAAGAGATAACTGGAATTCATCAGATTCTGAATCCTATTCTAAAATACCTGTAAAGAATAAGATACAATATGACTGTACCTCATTTCGTCCCCCACCAGCTTTGCCCATAGCTGCCAGATATCCAATGTCTCTTAAATTTTTCCAATTCAAGTCTTTGCCTCTATCGTAAAAACCACATCTTTCAAGCAGCAGTTTCAAAAGAGCAATAGGCTGTTGAGTACCATAAGTGTCCACCTAAAATTACATAAAATTATATAACCGTTATATAATATATTTTTAGTAAAACTATAGTTAAAAAATAAACATTCCCGATCTATTGAGATAACAGGCATGCGTAGCACTTTATGTCAATTATACATTTTCTAACAATTGCATATTCCATAGACCCTACATTGACAGTCAACATTGACTCGAAAAAACGTATTTTAAACAACACTGTTTATTAGTCAATATTTCCGAGCAACACAATTAAATTTGACAGTTGTTGTCTTAACTAAAATATCCTTAGTTCACTGAGCCTGCAAAAAATTGGTGCAGAAATCAAAATGTACCTAAATGCTGCTTTTTAATGAACGGGGACTGATTTGAACTTCGAACGGAGTATCGTCAGTTGTTCATAATATCACGGGTAATGGCTAAAGTCTATTGGTCAAAACATAATAAACATATGCCTAAATTTTCTAGTATCTCTGTATCAGTATCTCTGTAGTCCTCTCCAGAGATATTATATTTTATTAATACTGGGCCAGTATCTCCAGTACTGTTCTGTATTGATTAACCACTCGGACCCATAAGCTTGTTTGCATGATAATATAACATTTCCAGTCATATGAATGATGTATGAGGCTTACCTGACTTATTAAAAGACTTAAAGGTTCTTTGAGATGACAGTGACTGTTTATTGTTGTTTCATACTTTACATATATAGTTTAAGAGGACACATGACCTAACAACTGGGACGCTAATTGTTGTTTGGTAGGCTGCTGCGAAATAATGATATCATGTGACCCGAGGGCCTATAGACAACACAACTGATCATAACTACTTATGAAATATTACAAATACATACAGTGTTGCAAGAGATAAACAAAATAAATGTTTGACAAAAGTTGGGTCAATAGATCATTTTCTATGACGACCCACTGGCGAAGTGATCAGGTTAAGATTAGGTACCCGATCTATGAGCAAACCACTTCAATAAAATTATAGAAACATTCTTTTGTGGCTTGTTGTTTTCTTGTAGGTTTTTGGTTTCAAAAGGGCGCCAAACTCAGCGTGCCCATGGCCCACTTCACGGCTCAAAACAGCCATGAGTATAGGATTGTTTTATTACCTGTGGCATATTCATGTCATCAATAAAAATCAGGAGCTTTTTCCCGATAGGAGGACCATAAATATCCTTGGTCCTCTTTTCAATGGAAGACTCTATATTACGTTGGACGTCCATTGAAGAAGTTCGAGATGAGAAGTTCAACTGTGATAGTAACTGAGAAAACAAATACATAATACATTTTAATAAATTTGAAGCCCTATTAGAAAGTTAATAATGGATGAAATAATTTAATGTGAAAAATTGCTTACATATTTATCAGAATCCAATCCCCTCAAAAAATTGGTAATGATGGCAGTTTTTGATGTACCCGTATCGCCAGCTAAAAGAAGAGGACGTTTTGCCTGGAAAGCGATAGTGAAAAACATTTTTAAAATCTGAGAATACAAACAAAAAATCGCCACAACAGGGGGGACAAGGCAATGGATTAAGGAAAATAGAGCTCTTCAAGATTTGTATGGCAGGGTAAGTAGCTCTAGATAAATATATATATTTTTTTTATACAGTGATACCTCACAAGAGTCTCAGCTGCTCCCGTCTGGAGCCAGTGAGACTACGGCATCCCCAATTGGGGTATGTTGTGAGGGTGAAGGTAGTGGGGACGGGAAGGAGATATGGAAGAGGAAGGCGGGGAAGTACCTGGCTATTCAGATCTGGTCACCAAACACGGCTAAAGCCATTTCAAGCAACGTTTCAATTCTGAATGGTGGTCTTACACCAGGGCGATACTGAGAGTATCTTCCACTCTGGAACGTGCCGCAAATATACTATATATATTATTTTTAAATGAATAAATTGTGAAATAACACAAATATGACACTATAGAGTTAACACAAATAAAATATGACACTATAGAATTGACGCGAACGCAGTACACACATAGAAGCATCGCTTGGTACAGCAATGCTTGTTATTTATCTTTCAAACTTGTTATTCGGTTTCAGAAATAAAAATTCTACAGAAAAAAGAATTGTACTTACAAATAATAAAAAGAGCAAATAAATATTGTAAATCGGAACTGTATACGTACGCACCAATACACGCAATCCAAAGTTTGTGTTGTTTGGGTTAACTTTACACAACCCTTTACCTGTTCATAGAGAGTAGAAGACGATTTATTTACCCACTCGAGTGAGAGCTACCCAATTTTAGGTAGATGGTTTTTATATATTAAAATGAATTGTAAATTTTTAAAATTTAAAATTTTTATTTAATAAAACTTTAAAATATGGGATAAACGTTAAAATCAAGGTGGATTCATTGAATTTAAACCGCAGTAAGCAGTTCTTATATTTCCATGTTAATATTTGGAGGGATGCTATTAATTGAATCGAATGGCCGAATCGAAAACCGAACACAGGGAAATTTCATAATTTCTTAATCGTAACTAATAAATGTAGGTGTGAGTAATAATCACAATAAAAAATAATAAATAGGAAGAAAGTGTGTGGAGTAATGAAGATAATTTTGAAATCAAAAATTATAATAAATTGTTTTTGTTTTATTTTTATTTTAACTTTATGAGTAAAACCTCAAATTGTAACATTTAATTAAATGAAGACAATATAAGCGAAACTCAATCGAAAATCTGGAAACAGAAAAATCAGAAAAAGATATTGATACCTCTGGGACTTGAACCCAGGACCTCTTGCTTTCCGGGCAAACGCGCTAACCACTGCGCCACGGTGCCGATACATATCGGCACCGTGCCCGGAAAGCAAGAGGTCCTGGGTTCAAGTCCCAGAGGTGTCAATATCTTTTTCTGATTTTTCTGTTTCCAGATTTTCGATTGAGTTTCGCTTATATTGTCTTCATTTAATTAAATGTTACAAATTGTTTTTGTGTTTAATTTGAAGAATCCATTTAATTATTTAAAAGTTTAATTTAAATCAAATTTAATAATGTCATTATTAAGTTCTGCAAGTATTTTAGCTTTTTTATATTATTGTGACAGCTGTTTTGGCTAACAAAGCCATTTTCAAACAGTTTTATTAAATTTGAATTATATTAAATAAATAAAAATAAAAATTTAAAAAAATATTGCAATATTTACGAATTATTGACTAAATAAAAGTTTAATGATAAAATGAAGTGTAAGGAGGGGTTGTTTAAATTTTTTTTAACCATTCCTCAAATATTTGAAGTTAATTTTCACATTCTATGAAAGTTTTATTTAAGTTCTGTGATTATTTCATTGTTATGAAGCAACTATCCTATATTGATATAATAACAGAACTTACACAGAATGTGAAAATTAACTTCAAATATTTGATTAATTATTAAATTTTATTGAAACAACCCACCCTAACTAGTTTTAAAATAGTTTAAATAATGCTAACTTTCTTTAATAAATTAGTTCGGTTTGTTAGCAGAATCATGAAAAAAGTATAGTAATTTTTCAATGCGGACATACATATGTTATGATAATGCAAGTAATTGGTGAGTTATTTGCTGCATTAGAGTTGTTGGCTTCTATACGAAGAAGCATAGTGTGACCAGTAGCGTAGCAAGGGGGGGGGGGGGGGGGCGGACCGCCCGGGTGCCACCCAATGGGGGGGTGACACTACACCCGACGGGAGATGACACCCGATCGTAGAAAAAAAAGTTACAAAGGATATTCCAAAGGATATCCCAGTTTGTCAAACTTCTTATGGGCAAAGAAGTTTTAAATATAATGAAACAAAGCTGTTCAATTCTCTACCTCCTGAAATTAGAAACACGCAAACCAAAAGTACATTTAAAAGTAAAATCATTGATCACCTCAAATAAACATATCCATCACAAGTATTTAATAACAGACTTACCTTTATACCTACTATGTGTATATATGTAACCATGTACCTACTGCAAACTTCTTTTTATATATATATGTAACATACTTGAATTGTATATTTAAAGAAAAAAAAATTATATTAACCTGCCATTTTCATAATATTACTACAAAATCTTAGATAACCACTCTGTAAATTGCCATCTCAACACAGGCGTTTCACACCTAGTGAGATGGGCAATATATAAAATAAAAATACTTTAATAAAAAAAAAATATATATATTGTTACAAAAATATTGAATACGGTGTTATTTATATTTTCGTAGCTCTATGGAATGTCCCGAAATGTGGAGAATTTTGTACCTGACGGTCTTTTTATAGACGAAAATAAAATAGTTTTACCTACCAATAAAACTTATATTATGTACCTAACCTCATTTAAAACCTATATTGAGAGAAGCATTCTCAAATCCCCTTTCGCGTGGCCTTCCCCGATCTTTTTTAGTACCTTGTGGCTGTCAAGTGGTCACCAGATGCTAAACAAAAGTATCTACATACATCTAACTTTTGTTTATGGCATTTTTTTCTCATTAGTTCTCACCAGGCAGTGATTGCCTAGGTTTTAAATGAGGATAGGTACATAATATAAGTTTTATTGGTAGGTAAAACTATTTTATTATGTATCCTGAACCGTCATTTAAAACCTATATTGAGATCTGTTTGTTATCGACTGGTGACCACTAACGCTAATGTGATGATATTAAAATATGTTAAACACTGGAATACCTACTCATGTGTTACAGTGGGTGGAATAGAGAAGTCACAGACAATGCCCTATTTACCTCTAGAGAAGTGTTAACTTCTCTTCTATAGAATTTGGCAAAGGTGTCCCGGCTCCTCCAGTTCCCTCGAGCCAGGATGTCATCCAGTCTAAAATTATCCAGCCAGTTAAGTGATGCCACTGCTGCCCGTACGCTTCCCGGTGCAGCTGTGGTCTTAGCTTCTTCTAGAATCGTTTTGACCCAACGGGCAATGGCTGTTCTTGAAGCTGCCTTAACTGCTCCTGATGTAGTGATGAAGAGTTCTGTTAAATTCTGCTTTGTTTCTGTCTTCTGTCCGTTCTTTGGAGATTTCAACCAGTTCCTTAATCCAGTATGTTTGGTCTATATTTGGTTGATTGCCATTTAACAGCCTAACAACCTGACTGTTGGTACGTAGCGGAGTCTGTTTTGGAACCGAAAACTGGCCATAACGAGACCCCTTCCTCATCTATGGATAATTTGTCTGGTGAACACTGTAACAAGGTCAGGTCATGCCCTCTTCGTCCCGAAGCTAATAAAAGTAAAGTCGCTGCCCTGCTTGATGTTTCAAAGAGATTCAACTTTTTGGGTGGGTTAGCTTCTAACCAGGTCAACACCACTAAAGGATCCCAGATAGGAGATTCAGCCAATTTAGGATGCTGCGGCTTTGAGTACTTGTCTGACTAGAGGATGTGAACTTCGGTTTCCTTCTTCAGGGCTACTGAAAGTTGTTACTACCGATTTATGAAGTCGAACTGTGCTGAGAGAGAGACTATCTTCTAGACTAAGATCTGTTAAAAATCGTGCTAGGTCGCTTCCTGTAGGGACATTCGGGTTTACCCCATGATTTAATGCCCCCTTTGCCACCTAAGTCAAGCCGGTTTGTATGTTTTAAGGGTGGACTCTCTCCAACCCGACTTTAAAAAATCTTTCTGTTTGTCCGACCAATCTGTTAATGACTGACTCTACCCCGGCACTTCCACACCTCCAAAATGAAATCCTCTACTTGTGGTGGGGGTTTCAAGGTTCTGGTGTCCATCAGCACTTCTATCAGTTTCAATATGGTGAATGGAGGACTCGCTGCTCGATTTTTTAAGTCTGGTCTCCAGAATACCTTCTTCCATCTCGGGGCTACAATCAAGTATAGGTCCTTGACCCGGTTTAGGTGTGCTAGAACTCTCGGCATAAGGCACGGCGGGGGGAACACCCAAACTAGAGGAAAATCCCACTCTTGAGTCCAAGCATTGACAAATTTTGCCTCTTTGTCGAATGCATTGAGGGACACATAATTTTCTACGACGTGGGCTGTCTCTGATGCATACAGATCAATAGTTGGCGCCCCCCATTTTGCAAAAACTAATTTTGTTGCAGCCGGTAAAAGATGCCATTTCGGAGGTTCATGTTTTCAGGAGAGTTGATCTGCTACCTCGTTGAACCTTCCCGGTAAGTAGTGGGCAGACAGTAAAATGTGATACGTGTCTGCCATTTGAAGGACTTGACGAGTCGCTTCGAGCAATGTCTCGGATCGTGTGTCGCCTTCGTTGCGAAGGTATGCGACCACCGATTTGTTGTCTGACTGGGTAAGAAGACCCGAGTCTGACAGCTCTGGCCCGTGAGGAGTAAGTGCTGCCAGCACGGCGAGCATTTCCTTGACATTGCTGTGGAGTGGTTGTTGTGTTTGGGACCAAGCTCCATTCAACCTGAGGTCGTTTAGCTGCGCGCCCCATTCCCAGTCCGAGGCATCGGTCGTGAGGTTGTGGCGAATTCCCGGTAAGTAGTGGGCAGACAGTGAAATGTGATACGTGTCTGCCATTTGAAGGACTTGACGAGTCACTTCGAGCAATGCCTTGGATTGTTTGTCGCCTTCGTTGCGAAGGTATGCGACCACTGATTTGTTGTCTGACTGGGTAAGAAGACCCGAGTCTGACAGCTCTGGCCCGTGAGGAGTAAGTGCTGCCAGCACGGCGAGCATTTCTTTGACATTGCTGTGTAGTGGTTGTTGTGTTTGGGACCAAGCTCCATTCAACCTGAGGTCGTCTAGCTGCGTGGGTTTGAATGCAGGTAGCTTGCTCGTAACATGCGAAGGTTAAGCCTGCCTCTACGAATGGCGAAACTAGCAAAATTGAGGGTACCCAAGAGGCCCTGGGCCTGCTCAAGTGACCATCTACCTAGATTAATGTATTGTTTCAGTAACTTTGTTATTTTCACTCTTTTATCTTGCGGGAGATCTTTTAAATCAGCCCTTGAATTCCACATAATTACCAGATATTCAATTTTCTGAACTGGACTTGGAGTGGATTTAAGGAATTGTATTATCCACCCCAGAGTTAGTAACATTGAAATAGTTTCAAATTTATGAATTTTCAATATATTAATATACTATCAAAAAACTCTCTAAGTAGACAAATATTCTGAGACCTTTATCTCTTAATTTTTGCGCTATCCAATTGGTAAGATAAGTAAAAACCTTTGGAGCAGATAATAGTCCAAAGGTAAAGGCAAACATCTCATTTGAAGTAATTCTCCTTAAAAATGAGTCTCAAGAAACGGCGATGGTTCCACTTTAACCATCCAGTCCCCCGGTTGAATAAATGGTGCAATCTTATTAAATGCCGGTAGCTTGCGACTGGCACACTCCCTAAATTTGCCTATAGTTAAAAAATTGTTCAAGCGACGAAGGTTGAAAACCGGTCTAAATGACCCGTCTTGCTTCGGTATGAGAAACATCCGTGACAGAAATGAAGGAGATATTGAAGGCGATGCCAATATCTTTTCCTTTTTCATTTTGTCTAGTCATTTCTTTTGTGATATGAGTTTTATAAGTGGAACTTACCGTGTCTGCCAGTATACTTAGCATGGATTTCTGACGGAAGGGTAGCTTGTACCCTCGCAACATCGTTAACAGCGTCGGTGGGGCTCCTAAATCATCCTAATTGCTTAGGAACTGTCCTAACTGTCCCCCCTGAAACCCTCTCTGGATAGTCAGACTATCCTTGTTGCCAAAATTGGCCTGGTTGGTCCTCTCTTCCTCCTCTGGACTCATGTTAGTTGGTTCGCTCACCACGCAAGGCTTTGCTATCTCGAAACGTCCTGCCTTCCCGAAAGGGCCTGCTGTCGCGAAAAGGCTTCCTCGCTGGCCCTTTATACTTGGGCAGCTGCGTGCTGGTTGATGGTTGAGGGGCGAAGCTCGAAATTGGGAGGCATTTATCCAGCCCTCCCATTCGCTTAATCTGAGATTCCAATTTGCTTGGGTCAAAAAGATAACCCGCTGCCGGAGGAATATTTTTAACCGCTTCCCGTACATACTGACTCTTTACTTCATTGAGGATTGCGTCCCTGTGATGCTGGATCGCGTTTGCTCTCTTTCCGCAGACCATCTACAGAACATCTGTAATCACTGCCTGCTACTCTGTATCCGGAGTCCTTCCTCTACTCTCCAGTTCACAGTTCCTGCAGAGATTTTCTGAGGCACTCATTCTGCAGAAAGAGGGAATGGCTCAATGCCCCACAGAATTTATGTAGGATTAACGAGACCAAACCCTAGAGAAGTTGATGCACCACTCTCCCCGTGCATCTTCCGATCTTCTGAGTCATGCTCGTATTAATTCATGGACAAGCCGCCGCATTTTTATGCACAGATTACGGAAATTATACTTCATTTCAACAATTATTACAAGAAACAACTATTTACGAACATAAAATAGGTTATTAGGTTCTTAGTTTAGGTAAATGGAGTAATTAATGCTTTTTTGGTTTGAAACGAAACTTCGCAATTGTCATTTTCAAATTTTATGCCTATTTAGTATTTAAAGTGTAGCGGCATGCGGCGGCTTGTCCATACATTACCAAGCTCGTTTTTGAAGCCATAAAGTTTTGAATAAATGAGCTTATATATGGCTTATATGCTTCACTTGGGCCGAAAGATGATCGATCTTTTTTCGCCAATTTCGGCAACTTTCACTTCGACTCTTTTGGTAAAATCACTTTATTTATTGTCCCAGATGTGTCAATATCTTTTTCTGATTTTTCTGTTTTCAGATTTTCGATTGAGTTTCGCTTATATTGTCTTCATTTAATTAAAATATTACTTTATTTATTTCCTATACTGTCATCTCTACCAAATCGGATGAGGAAATTTCGGACCCGCTCATTGTTTCAAACACAACAAAACACATGTCAATCACAACACAAGATACAAACAAAGAAAACAGACAAAGAAACAAAGGACCCAAAATGCAGACAATCTTTGTTGTGTTCACCACATATATTGTCATTTATCGGTCTTAAACTCTGTTTTTAATTTTAAAATACTTCGAACAGCCTCGCTGTTATAACATAGAGTATGATTTTGAAATAATTCTTGCTTTTTTGGGGAAAACGTTATAAATTCGGAGCTACTACAAAACGAAAATGCCAGCGACGGAATTTAATACGCTAATGAGAAAAAAATGCCATAAACAAAAGTTAGATGTATGTAGATACTTTTGTTTAGCATCTGGTGACCACTTGACAGCCACAAGGTACTAAAAAAGATCGGGGAAGGCCACGCGAAAGGGGATTTGAGAATGCTTCTCTCAATAGAAGGATAGAATGCCTAGTGAGGCAGGTTATGAGAAACCTAAATTTATAATTATAAATCTCTGTTCTTTAATTACCTACTGTATATATGTATTTTGTTTTTTGATATTAACTTTCGTACGTATGCAACTTTTAAACTGTACTTTTACTGTACTTATGATGTACTTTTTGTTTTTGTAGTTATAAATCTTCATTTTTTTTTTGTTCAATAAAGATATATTATTATTATTATTATTATTAATATAGGTTTTAAATGACGGTTCAGGATACATAATAGCTTATTTCTAAAATTCTCTAGCCACCCCCCCCCCAATTTTCTACACATTTGTGAAGTCGAAATTGGGGGGGTGTGTGACACCACGTTATCCGCCCCGGGTGCCACCCATGCTAGCTACGCCACTGAGTGTGACTGGTGCACCTCGCTGGAACATTTAAACCAATTACGGATAGTAATTCAGGACTATCTCTTTTATTATTTAACAGATTGTGTAGTGTTGATAATATGTGTAGTGATTGCTCGAGTAATTGGTGAGTTATTTGCTGCATTAGCATTATTGGCTGTTGTTGTGTTGGATGATTGTGAATAGAGTGTACAGAGTGACTCACCGCCTCCATGAGGTTGATGGCCCACGTGATGTGCAGAGTGTCCACGGTGGGCACCAGGATCTCCGAGAAGTTCCGGGAGCGGTCGTGGATGTACTTGGGCACCAGCCACTCCCAAGCGTCCCAGCATTTGTTCTTCACATCCAGGCAGTACTCATAAAGAGTGTGAAAAGTGCGAGGTAAATGTTCTAGAACCAAAACACGTATTATTACCGTTAAAATTACTATAAAAGTCGCTAACTGTGACCATCGAATGATTTGCTGGGTTGTATTTCCTCCCTCCAACACGTTTCATCCCTCCCATAATCTCTCGGGTCTAGATAATGTAATTTCGTGTTAGTTACAAAATCTGTCACAATAGAGAATTATTTTGATATATTTCAAATTTGTGAATGTATGTATACATCACTAGCTGAAGTCCCCGGTGTTGCACGGTTATAGAGTTTTTGGAAATCAAATGTAGAAAATGACCTTTCTCTTGTTTTGAAGGTCAAGTTTGCAAAATTTCCCCTCAGAATAAAATTACTTATACAATAAAATCAAATCCACACTGCCCGTCACATACAATCTTCTTTATATAAACAGATTATGGCAAATTTTTCAAAGCAAAGAGAAACCTTGGTGTTCTCTATTTGTGAAACTTTATATATTGGATGTCTGACCACCATAGAAGACATAACGAGTTTTATGAGGACTTGAGGATGTGTCATTTGGTGACAGATATAGCACAATGTGACTAAATGGCTTTTATTACAGCAATAAATGACCTGACTGGTTAAGATCCAGAAGAGCGAATTTATATCTTTTGTGGGATCTTTATGAAATAACGGACGTGATTTGCTGTCAGATTTGTGTGATTTTCTATGGCTGTTATTTGTTTTTTTACAGGCTGTTAGTCAGGTTTCAGTTGTGAGCTATGTCACATATATTAGTTTAGATCCTTTTAAACACAAATTTCTACTAATAGAAAATCACACAAATCTGACAGGAGATCACGTCTGTTATCTCATAACGATCCCACAAAAGATATTGAATCGCTCTTCTGGTCTCTTAAAAACTCATGCCAACTTTCAAAATGGAAGACAGGAAAAGCAAAGGGAGATCATTGCCGATACGTTGGACTGATCAAATACCATAGGCGTCTGGAAAGTTGATGTTCACGGCTTTCCTTGGAGCACATTTTGAGGAGTGGAGGGGCCTTGTTCCCCAGGAGACTTATGATGGGGTTCATGATCCTTGGCAACGACGCAGCAATACAAGAAAAAGAATATTGAAAAAAAAAAATAACAATAATGTTCAACGGCTCACTGGTTGTTGCCTTCTTTTCTGGGTGATCGTCCACAACCATCATTGGACAGTTCTTTTTAACAAAGTTGTCAAAATCCGCTTTGTTCTCTTCCAGAATAGATGCTCCCAGGGAGTTATACATTGACTGAAACAAAAAACAAATTATTTAAATTATTTAAAAAATACATATTGCTGTGTCTTGGCTGCGAAATGTTCGAGAGTGGACCGGAATTAGAAGTGTGGAGGAGCTATTCCAGGCAGCGCAAGATAGAGATGCATTTACCAGAGTGCTCGGCAATGTCGAGGGGGGGGGGGGGGTCGACTGATAGGGCACACGAAGAAGAAGAATATTGCTGTATTTTTAATTAATATTTTTAATTATGGTATTTTTATCACAATAGTGTAAGAATAGGCGTGGAAAGTTATAACTCACAATAATGAAGACACAGTTGACAATATCCTCGGTGTATTTTTCTTCGGGATCTTCCAAGGCAGGAATTAATCCATCAATCATATAACACAATTGGACCACCTGAAACAGTGAATGTAAATAATAATTATGGTTTTGGAATGGAGTTGTAGTGACATGCTAATTAGAACATTAAAAATTTGGTACATGTACAAGCGGTTAAAGAAGTTTAATTTTTTAATGACGGCTTTATGTGTTACGATCACGGGATTTATACATGTGTTTGGAATCTAGCGGTACAAACTTTTTTCAAATGGAGAAATTCGTTATTATTAAAAAAAAATCTTTTTTCCTATTATAGGTAACTAAAGGGTTAAAAAAAGTTTTGAAAACGGTTCTACACTTCAACGCATTTTAAAAGATTGATATAAAATAGTAATAGGGAAGACAACGATTTAATGCAACAAAACGCTTTATCCAATCTTCTTTCCATATCTTGATACATAAAAATGAATGTTTCTCTGTTTGTCCCTTATGGGTTCCTAAACCATTCGTTCGATTGCGATGAAACTTTGGTGACTTGTTGTGCGCATGCTTGCGAAGGTTTCTATGTACACGGTGTCCGGAAACTCGTAGTACAAGTGGGAAACTGGTAAATTTACATCACATTCGGAGTCGAATTGTGATATAAATTTTTTGATTTGAGCTTTCGTTTTCGAGTAAATCGGGTCCGAAGTTGGAATTTTTTTGGTTAAATTTGAAAAAAAATTTCACTAGGGGGTTGATTTCAGCTGTGTAATGCCTTATGAAATGCATCGAAGGGTAAACAGAACTCAAATTTTTTTTTAACCCTTTAGTTGCCGAAAAAATGGAAAAATAGAAAAATAATAATATTAAAATCGAAATGCTCAGATCGAAAAAAATAAGTTTTTTGGGTTCTTTACGTGATGTAGATTCACCAGTTTCCCGCTAGTACTACGAGTTTCCGGACACGTTGTATAAAGGCGCGCTCTGGCATTATGAAATTATTTCCTGTACCATTCATCCACAATGCGATTAAACTTTGGTGAGTTGTTGTGTGCACATCCGCGAAGGTTTCTTTGTTCATTATTTGAGTGGCAATACAACGCTTGCCTAGCACTCGCTAGTATTTTAAAAAGAAGAGTGTCTGTGGCTTTGTTTTCTTATATAAATCTTCCGTTTTATTCCCAGGACATTTTGCACACTTGACCTTCAACACAAGAGAAAGATCACTGTCTGAGATTCCTAAAAATCACCCTATCCACTTTTCTCACCCCTTAACCTGTCGAATGTTGGATGGTATTTCGAAAAGCCACCCGCAAATTTCATAGAAATTATTTAAAAATAATTCAGAGTAGCTACAATAATCAAGTAGTACCTAGGTCAAAGATTGGCGCAAGCGATTCTGACCCTGACCTTCATACATTTTCTTTGTACATAAGGGTTAAAAACAAATTAAAAAAAAAAGCAAAGATTCTTTTGGGCCAGCCGGCGGGCTTGCGACAGATCAGAGCTTAAAGCAGAATAAATCTTGGGCAATGCTGGTTTCTTATAATTTATGATTCGGTATCCAGTCACTATTAAGTATGAAAAATAATATTGAGACAATATTTCTCCTCTGAACCTTATGTTATTTTTAGTTTTCAGTTTTTATTTCAATTATTTTTTATAACTTTATTTTTAATTAGCTTACATTTTTGAGTTAATGATGTGGAAGTATTGAAAATAATAATTAAATATCTTTATTTTTATTTTAACTTTATGAGTAAAATCTCAAATTGTAATATTTAATTAAATGAAGACAATATAAGCGAAACTCAATCGAAAATCTGAAAACAGAAAAATCAGAAAAAGATATTGACACATCTGGGACTTCGAGTCCCAGATGTGTCAATATCTTTTTCTGATTTTTCTGTTTTCAGATTTTCGATTGAGTTTCGCTTATATTGTCTTCATTTAATTAAATTAAATATCTGCTCAAAAACTATCACAAACCTATCTAATCAAATTTGAAGACAAAAAGTAGCAAACACTTCAACTGACTTCTTTTCCAACTCTAAAAAGAAAATGAAAAACTACCTTCATTTTATGTTTAGTTCTTAAATCACATAAATGTGATAAAAATTACATAATATTCATACACAGGCTTTGTTTGCCCTTGTGGGTTTTTTTGTTACGTATTACCGTGCATTTATATTTTCATAACTGTTCCAATGACACATCAAAAACTTTAATAAAAATCAAACTGAATCGCTGACGTACACTACTAGCTGATCGTCGCTAGCTGTCATTGACTCAGCACAAAACACCAGAATGTATGTGATAGCAGAATGTATTCAGTTTCAGTATTAGAGTCAAGAATAACCACAAAGAATAGTCACATAAAGGATTGCATTTAGTTGCCCTAATGTTATCTCACCAGATTGAGGGGGGTCTGCGCCACAACAGTCTTGAGCGGCGCCTGCTGCTGCAAGCCGAACATGCCAAATATGATGTAGTTGATGGCGCCGGGCACAAACTGGTCAAACAGCTGCGTGAACTGCGCGCGCTCCTCAATGTTGGGGCGCATCGCTAGCCAGCGGTCCCAATACGGCTGGAAACCCAGATTCTTAGGGTCCACATACACCATGCCAGCACGCGATACCGTGGCGGGGGAGGCATAGTTCAGATCGCCCACCTGCATGTTAAAGAATACATTACGTTTACTAATCCGGAATCAAAGGCCCATACGGTGATGCAAGTATTCTTACTGTAGAAATCGAGGGCTTAAAGTTAACCTATTATCCTCAAACCCCGCCGTCCGAGCGTGTGTGCATTGCAATGTCTTAAACTCCAACCACGCCCGGACGTCGGGTCTGAAGTTTGTCAGGTTAAAAACGAAAAATGGACAAACGCTTGACAACTGTTTTTCAAATTTTAAATGCCAAACGCTCTATAGATATTGAAGCATTCATTTTGTAGTATTGGCCGTAATTCATTCGTAAAGTTTTTTCCCTGATATTTACGAATGAATATTTGTTAGTGGCGGCGTCATTGTGTTTTATCAAAATGGTGAATAGTTCTAGACTGGGTAAGCTTGTCCAATTAGAAAGTTTGTTAGCTGAATCTGATGATGATAATCTCGGTGACCTTGTGGTTTCATCAGATCCGGAGATTGAGGATGAGGAATCTACATGAGGAGTTCAAATAAAAATAAATGCAGCCAATATTTTATCATATTGTATCAGTGATTCAATCCAGTACGGTATTTGTTAGCCGTTTTGAACAATTTGACTTAGTCAATAACTTGTCAAGCGTTTTTCCCTAAAATAATTAAACTCGTGCCATCTATGAAAGAATAGATTTTGAATTCTTTTAAGTACCTTAAAGTGAGGTGATTACATAATTGACAACAAACCTCAAACAGCAATGCGCAATAAGATGCAAGTCTGATTCTTTCCCCATTTGCCAGAGTCAGCAGTTTATTGTCGTCCATGACCGAGTTCATATTCTCTATCCACAGAGCGTCGACATCCCCGTCAAACAGCGAGTAGCGCCGCTCGTCCTGCTCTATGGGTCTGTTCATCTTGCGGAAGATGTTCGAGTAGAGGCCGTCCGTCCAGTCTCGGGTCACTGGGTCCAGGATTCCGTACAGTTCAATGACGGAACAGGCCTGGAAAAAGGATACACGAGAACTGCATCTTTTAGTTAGTTGTTTTAATAAGTTCTTTTTTAAAAATGTGACTGCAGTGCGACTGTTACATTTTCACCGTTTTAGTAATTGACGAAAAAAAATTAAGAGAATGATAATATTTTTATTTTATCTATAACAGTTCAATTTTAGATTTGCCGCTTAAACGGTGTTCATTTTTGTTCGTTATGTGGGGTTGATGACGTCATGCCGGCCAACGTTGGTAGGACCCCGGTAAACATCGGTAGCTGTATTAGTAGCCAATGGCGTTGTCTACATCATAACAACCTGTAGCAAGTTCAAACCGTTTCGGAAAGTGCTGGAATTGATTTTAAAAATGATTTAAAACTGCCAATAGGCCACTTGCATGGATTTCATAATGATTTGGAAAAAATCGTGTGGATAGTTTTTCTACCAAAATTACATAAATGTTACAAAATTTTTTTTTGGGCTCGTGACGTCACTACATGAAAATGTTCCGTCTCTGATAATAATCAAATAATTTGGAAAATTCCACACTGATTTTTTTTTACATGGCAGCATTTTGATTTCCGGGAAAATTTTGAATTTTTGAATTCACTAGCTTTTTGTTTGTAGCCTGAGAACTTATTGTTTGGTTTAACGTTTTGACAAATGTTACGAAGTGAACATCGTACAGATTATGCCTTCCGTAGCTGTTTTAGAAGCATAATGGATAAGCTTCCGTAGCTGTTTTAGAAGCATAATGGTGCTGATTTAAACAAAATCCAATTTTATAATAATTATAATTTATAAGTACAGTTTAATTACAAGTATTGAGATCGAAATTTTCAAAAAAAGCCAGGATTTCAAATATACGACAAAAAAAAATAAAAAAATTCAGAATGTCTTAGAATATTTGCCTAAACTGGATTTTTTTAAAATGTGATGCAAGTGGCCTATTCCTAACGAGTCGAATACGGCTGACGTAGGTAAGGCTACTGGCTGCTTAGATAGCTGTTGTGAAGTCACCAATGAACATAATCTTTTTGACAGCAAATCGAAAAAGGCATACCTACATATTATAAATTTAACCACTTGGACCCATAAGCTTGTTTATACGACAATGTAACATTAATAGTATGAAGCGTACCTGAATTATTAATGGCAATAAAAAAAGCAGTGAAAACACCCTATTTCCGCTCATTGTTTAATTTATCTAAAAATACCTTGGGATTGAGTATGACCATCTTGGTGGGAAGTCCCAAGTAGGCCTGGGCATCAACTAGGGCCTCAATGACCACAGTCTTCCCTCCGCCAGTAGGACCAATCAGCATGCTCGAGTGGCGCGTCATCATGGTCTCATACATCTGCACCACTTTGTCAATCTATATCCGATATCAACACATTGAGCAAAATCAATAATTTTGTCAAAAAGGATATTATGGTTAAAATTGGTAGTAATTATCATTTTAGTTACAGCCGATGATCTGAAATTAGCAAAGTCTCAAACCAATAACAGTTTTACCAAAATACGGATTTCTACTAAACAGTTCTTAAAACAGAACTTTAATAAAACTTGAATTTTAACTTTGTAATTTGATGAATTGTTCAAATTCTGTGAAACAACCCGACTTTACTGTATTTTTTATTTATTTATTAAATTACAGAAGACATTTTGTACAAAAATTTGAGTAGACCCACAAAGCTGTCATATGGCAGCTTGTCTGCAGGTTCTAACAATTTAAACATTCTTAATATAATATCTAAGAAAATATTTGTAAATACATTTATATTTTTAAGGAAACATTAGAATAGATCACATAGTAATATTAGATAATTTAACTTACAACTATAAATATATAAGATATTTCAATATACCTGCCTAATAACAAGATGTGTAGGCAGCTATATAAAGATATTCAAAGATACATGGAGTTTTCGTTCATTAACCATAGTTTTATCATTTTAGGACATAGTCTCTCATTTTTTTCAAATTTTATGTTTTTATTGATTTTATTGAAAATCACTGGTATTAGATATTCAAGAGTACGGCTTCCATATTTATTTAATATTCGAGGAGTTTTTAGGCCCTTTCCTTCTCTAAATCTTGTGGTATGTTTGTGTACAAGTAGGTGTTTGTAACGGCTTTCCCCCATATTATCCATAATAGTAGTGAACCAGTGGAGACCTTTTATTGTAAGTAGGCTCTCTGAGCCATACAGTAGTTTTAAGTTATGTCTCTGTTTGTAAATATTTGTTGTGACAATTTTTTTTATTATGGCAGTTTGTAAATTTTCAATATATTTAATGTAAGTAGTGCTTGCATGTACCCAAGTTCGAATACCATATCTAAGGATGGATTCGACCATAGAAAAATATGTGAGTTTAAGAGTACAATGAGGCAAAATAAATTTTAATTTGTATTACGGACCATTATCGCGAGATAGACCTTGAATTGCTTATTTTCGATAAAAAATCATCCTCTTTCATTTCATAACACCAAAATTCCTCACGAACAACATCTATATTTGTGTCGGTGTAATTATAAAACTCCGTCAAGTGTTAATGCATAAAGTGAATAAAATAATACAATCCGATACTATAAAATGTTTTGTATTGAATATTTGCGAGTAGCAAAGAAAGATACAACACAAAGAGCCAAAAAGCATCAGGATATATTCATATTTAAGCAGATGATCAAGAATCATTAAATCACCTGAAGATAGCAAAGAACTATTTTGTGTTCCGTATCGATGCCTGGAATCCATTATGAGAGAGAGCTAGCTCTTTCGCCCTTATAGTTTCAGTTTCGCGCGTGTTTATTCCCTATATTTGCCCTTTTTTTATTCGACTTGCCACATTTTCTCTCTGCTGGCAACACTAGTGACGCGCATCTCAGATCACGTGATGTTATTGTTTGTCATATGACGCCGTTTTTTCGCGCCGAAAGCAGTTTTCGTGTTTCGCTGTACTTAAAAAACCAATTTTGAGTCGAAAATCGAAGTTTATTCCCTGCTCTTTCAGTTTAAACATTAAATATACCGTGATAGATAGTTTTCTGAGAAATTGACTAACAGCCTTACTAAAAAAAAAACACAGCACGCCCGATAACCCGCGTTGCAGCAGCAACATGAATAAAACAAAAATACACTAAAACAAGATAACATTACTAATAAGGTTTGTTCTTAAAATATATTTTATAAGTTTGGCAACAATGTAATTTTTCATAGTGTAAGTACTAAATTGTGTGTTTTCCTTCATAACCGCCAGGTGGCGGTGCGGGCGCCTGCGCATTCGTCGTTCGGGCTGAAAGCGCGGAAAAGAAATCACTCCTCGGATGTGTGTGTAATATTATTACTTACTCAAATGTGATCGTAATTTCTAATAATATGACTAATTCAACATTATATTCGTATAATTGATATATTTACCGAGTTTTTGTGGTTTTTAATAAGTTTTAGTCAAGTTATAATAAAAATAATCATACTTTGAAAATTGCAATGTCAAAAAGTATTTTATATAAAACATGAAAATACAAATTTACATTTAAACATTTTTATTTTATGAGAATTTCATAAAAGTGGTGTTTTTTTTAAATATTAATATCTAATACATGTTTTCCTAAACGTATCAAAATAATTAACGTCTTTAAAAATGCAAGAAATATGTTATAAAAGTCAGTATCATTTTTTAGGTTAGTTTTTTGGCAATAAAAAAAACTTTGAAATTTTTTATTACTATTTTATTGTATACATGAGGAAAAAGAGAGGTGACAGTTTCGTTCCAAATTCATTATATAAAAGGTCTGTATTTTTTAAATTTTGTTTTTTTATAAATTTCTGTACACTTTCATCAAATATGTTTTGGTAAAATAAAAATTCCATTTTTTTTTCACGTTTGAATCTTAATATATGGCAATTTTTTAAAACTAAAGCGTATGTCAATTACACAAATCTAAAAGATAATTTTATCTAGTTTTCATAAATGGTATTTGTTTTTACGACACCTTCAAAAATAATAAATATATACAACATTCAAAATACTTAGGAAAAAATCCTAATTTCGTTCAAACATCATTACTAAAACAGAGATAAACTACCCTCTCAGACTGTGTAAACCGAGTGTATTTTTTCCATGAACAATTTTTTAATTAGTAATGTTTTCACATCCGCGGCCGTTTGTCAATTGAATAAAATTTTCACTGGGTTTTTTAGTAAGGCTGTAATTGTTTAGTGTGTTTTTTCGGTTGTTTACGTGTTTAAACTGTGCAACAAAATGAGTGATATCGACAACTAAGACGCTTCGCCGGTCGGAAACAATGATCAAGCACGAGTTTCTCGGAAACGCCGAATGCCGCGCGAAAGCTCTGGATCCGACACTTCGGAAGAAATGCATTACTATCGGGATCCTCGGGTAGACATCCTGATGCAACAGATGTCGGCCATGACGGACGTTTTATCTGGGAATCGGGTAGAGTTCGCGGAGAAAACGGTCTCGGACAAAGAAGACTCCGCGGGAGAGATGTGGCAAGAGGTAGAATCGGGGTTTTTAGAGATGCCCGCCAGCCTAGCCGCTCAGAAAAACGTTTTGGAGTTCTGCAATCCAAGCACATTGGTGAAGGAATCGCCGATTCCGAAGGCGGACGCAAGAAGAGTCGCAGTTATCTCGGCTCTTCAGCGTTTTGGCTCGGAGGAATGGTCGCGGTTCGCTATGCCGAAACACAGAAAGTATACACCGCCACGCCCGCCTTCGTAGAGCTGGAGGTAAATGAAGAACTAGGAGGTTTGATAAGAACAACTCCTTCGCGCCATCCCTGGACCGTTCCCTGGGAGCCCTCTCCAATGCAGTGCTATCCCAAACAGAGTCGGTCAGAGGAAACATGCAGGCACTGGTGAACTGGGCATCCGAACCAGGCACCTGCTTGACCTCTGCGACTCTGTTTGACAAGATTCAGGGGATGTTTGCCAAGTACAGTAAGACCACGGACGACGTCCTACAGATTTTATGCGGAAGGCGAACGGAATGCCTACAAAGTAGGCGAAAGGCCCTGCTAGAGGGAGTAAGGGACCCGTACATCAAGGAAGGCCTTGCCAGGATTCCTTCGAGCGCCAGTCACCTCTTTAATAAAGAGGAACTAGCAAGTTATATCGTGGCAAACGGGGGACGAGACAAGATATTCGGTAGTGCATCCTCGTCGTATATCCCCCGTCAACCTCAACCCTCTACCTCACAAGCAGCAAGACCGGTGATAGAGGCTCCACACTCCCGACCTAGGAAGCCCTTTCGACCTGCCCCTAGGCCAGAGAAAGACAGGACGTACAGGCAGCCCGCCAAAAAGCCAGAGCCCTCTCGCAAGGCGGCCAGCGATCGGGGTAGAAGGCGATGGAGGTGACTGGAGGCCGGAGCCATTCTGGGGAGGACGCCTAAAGGCATATCAGGAGGTGTGGAGAGAGCTGGGAGCATCACCGCTAATCCTGAACATTCTAAAAGGAGCAAGGATACACTTCATATCAAAACCTCCTCGGGCGCTCCCATCGGCCGAGCTGAAGCAGAATTTCAGGACAAGGTTGTCTCCAGGCATGACCGCACACATCGAAACGATGAAAGCGTCAAAAATCCTGGAGGCAGCAGACGACTCCCCAAGCTTCCTGTCAGGTATGTTCCTTACCTCCAAATCAGACCACACCCTCAGGCCCATCTTCAACCTGAAGGCCTTGAACGTCTTCATAGACTCAAAGCCCTTCAGACTCTTGTCATTTTCGGGTCCCGGAATTCCTCCAACCCGACGACTGGCTGATAAAAGTCGACCTCTCCCAGGCTTACTTCCACGTGCCAATCGCAAGATCACACCGGAAGTTCCTGCGCCTCCTGTACAACGGAGAGCTCCTTCAGATGACGTGTCTGCCCTTCGGCCTGTCATCAGCGCCAAGGATCTTCTCGCTGCTCTCAAACTGGGTAGCAGAACTACTAAGGAAAAAGGGACTCAGGATTGTAGTCTACCTAGACGACTTCTTAGTAGCAAATCAGTCCAGAAAACTTCTCACCTCCCAAGCCGTTGCTATAGTGCACACACTTCAACAGCTAGGCTGGTGCATAAACCCGGACAAGTGTGTCCTGACACCCACGCAGAAGTTGGAGTTCCTGGGTATAACATGGGACACGAGAGCAGATCAAAAGTCTCTCTCCGACCGCAAGTGCGCTGGTCTACGCCAAGCCTTGCAGGTTCCCTTGGAAGTCGGCAGTTGCTCTCCCAGGCAGGCTCTCGGTCTACTGGGAAGACTCAACTTTGCAAATTTCGTGATCCCTCGTGGTCGCTTGCATTGCCGCAGACTGCAGAGGTTCAGCCGCCGCATACAGCACCTGAAACCATCGCGGCCCGTTGCTCTGCCCAACCCAGCACGGCAGGACATACAGTGGTGGCTAGCAGCCATTGGAAGGTCAAGCCCAATGTCTCATCTTAACAAGACGAATGTCTTATTGCAGACAGACAACAAGACAGTAGTGGCTTATGTCAACAAGGAAGGGGGTACAAAATCGTTAGCCCTTCTGGAAACAACGCGGGAGCTACTGGATTTCGTAGACCAGATGGAGATATCTCTGACAGCCCAATACATTCCAGGAAGATATAACGGAATTGCGGACCGTCTCTCTCGGGGCGCACCGCTTCCAGAGTGGCATCTACTAAGTCCGGCAACGAAGGAGATATTCAAAAAATGGGGTCGCCCTCAAATAGACCTGTTCGCTTCAGCCACTGCTCACGTGGTACCAACATACGTCTCCAGAGACTCAAGCGACTGCTTAGCCTGCTTTCCCAACGCGTTCAGTCAACCTTGGGACTAAAATCTAGCTTGGGTATTCCCTCCGCCAAACCTCGTTCCGAGAGTGCTCACCCACCTAAATCAGGCAAAAGGGCATTTTCCTTCTAGTCGTCCCAAAATGGGAGAAGACTTTCTGGAGAAGCGACCTAAAACAACGAACAGACGAACCTCCCATATGCCTGCGCAACCTAGAGGGAGTCCTCATAGACACATCGACAGGACTACCCCCTCCCAGGATTCAGGATCTGGAACTAGAGGTCTGGAGAATTGCGGGTGGGAACAAGCCCTGACAACATGGAGTCAGGAAGAACGCCAACTCCTCAAGTCATCCTGGAGAGAGTCTACACCGAAGACCTACAAACCTGCGTGGGATAGGTGGCGTAAATGGGGCACTCAAAACGGTGTGGACGTCAACAATCCCCCACCAACTACGGTTGCCAGGTATCTAGCCCACCTATTTGTTCAAGGAGGCCTAGCCCCAGGGACCATTCAGGTCCACAAGTCAGCCATTGTTACCTTCTGCGGCCCAGCTCAGAATGCGAGAAAAATCAGCTCTGATTTCTTGGTAAGACACGTTCTCAAGGCAATCTCAATGGCAAGGAGGACCAAGGAGAAAGCCCCTATCTGGTATCCCAGACAAGTAATAGACTGGCTGGTCAAGAATTCCCCCGCAGAAGACTCGCTGTTTGAAGCGTCACGGAGGGCAGCAATACTCCTCGTCCTGGCGTCAGGCAGGAGAGTTCATGATTTGACACTGCTCAGAATCACCCCAGAACATTTCATCGACAAGAGGAACTCTATTACCCTGTGGCCAATTTTTGCGGCAACAACCGACACAGCCAACCATAAACAATCAGGTTGGAAACTGACGGGCTCACAAAAAGATAACATCGACCTCCTTAAATGGTTGAGAAAAGTCGTTGCCCTCTCTACAGCCAGAAGAGGTCCACTACTAAAGAACCTATTTGTGATCACATCAGCAGAAACAAAACCGGCAACGCAAACGATAATAGGGGGATGGATCAAATCAGTCCTCAGAGAAGCTGGAGTCCACGCAACCCCGGGAAGTGTACGCTCGGCTGTAGCCTCCTTAAACTGGTTGGAAGACTACCCCATAGAGGAGATTCTTGCTAGAGGGAATTGGAAGTCCGAGCACACCTTCCGGAAGTTCTACCAGAAGGAGATAGCGCACTCCAGAAGCGAGCACCTCCAGCACTCAATGGCTCCATTCTTTACTCCAGTGTAAATAGCATCACATATAACGCTAAGTTTTCAGATCACCAGGTGAGAGCAAACACATCTCATAATGGATTCCAGGCATCGATACGGAACACAAAATAGAATAATTTTACCTACCAATAAAATTTATATTTTGTTTCCATCGATGCCTGGAATCCAGGTAATCCCTACCTGGTGCATTACGAGTCATATGACAAACAATAACATCACGTGATCTGAGATGCGCGTCACTAGTGTTGCCAGCAGAGAGAAAATGTGGCAAGTCGAATAAAAAAAGGGCAAATATAGGGAATAAACACGCGCGAAACTGAAACTATAAGGGCGAAAGAGCTAGCTCTCTCTCATAATGGATTCCAGGCATCGATGGAAACAAAATATAAATTTTATTGGTAGGTAAAATTATTCTATTTAATAAGATGAAAATTCTCTTCAACAGATCCGCGATCAGCCTTATGAACAGGGGCACCTTGTCAAATATCCTTTAGTTCTTTTTGATTCAGCAACTTCATAGTTACCTGATGAGGGAGCAACACAAAGGCCTTCTCCGTGAGGACAAATTCCACAGCGGCATTGAAGTCCGGGTAGCCGACCCGGGGGCACTCCAGGCCCGGGAACAGGTCCTTGATTAGCCCCAGAAACAGGGGCACATCGTCAAACACGAACTTGGGATGGTTCATGTCACTAGAAGGAAGATTTTATTATATTTTACCAGCAAGTCTTTGGAGTTTTTCGAAATGAGATGTAGACAGTAATTTTTGTCTTATTATGAACGTCAAGTGTGCAAAATTTCTTAAAATTTCGCTAGAGGTGGAAAAAGGGGGTGGGGGTGGTTTTCTGAAATTTTGTGTAGACAGTGACCTTTTTGCTGTTTTGAAAGCCAAGTGGGTAAAATTTCATCAATTTCAGAATAAAACCGTAGATTTGATTGAAAACAAACCTGCACCTTCTTTTTATATATATAATACTAGGTGAAGTCTCCGGCGTTGCCCGAGTTTTACATAAAGTTTATTGAAATACAATGTAGATACTGACCTTCCTCTTGTTTTGAAGGTCAAGTGTGCAAAATTTAATCAGTCTCGGATTAAAAGTGAAGATTTAAATACAAATCAAATCCAGACCGACGTCTTCACAGAAACTCTTCTTTACATAAATAGAAAATAATATTTATAGATAGATAGACAGATTTTGGCGACTAAAGAAGGATACAAGAAAAGTGGCGTTCACTTTTTTATGATCGAAGGTAGGCTGTGTAGTATGGATATGAACCGTGCATTGAATATTTGAAAATGGTCATTTTATTATCATCTTCAGTTGATTATTGAGGCCAACTGAATTAACAAAACTATTAAGCTCCTTACCAAATAAAAGGAAAAATACATTTCGATCAGAAATAAGTCAAACTTAAATGCGATGTTTTAATTTATTTTTATTGTTCATTATTCGTAGGGCAGGCACAGCCTGTTAGGCCCAATGAACTGCACCCCGCAGCTGGACGGTGTGGAGTAGAATTCCGCAGTTTAGGGCATTAGAAACTAGACAAACATAGCAGGAGACTTTGAGTTCTACAATTTCAATACCGGCTATATCCGATTTTTTGACAAAATGATCGGAGTATGACATCTTGTTCACATTTTTACGAGGAACAAGATTAACCTAAAATTGAGTTTCAAAACCTCCCTTATCATAACCAAAAACCATGTTAAAACTGCGAGTGAGAAACAAAACCCGCTGTATCATTCAAGAAGTTACTATCGAAACCCGCTATATCGGAATTCAACCAATCACCAGCAGTTATTGATGGCGGGTGTAGAAACATGCCCCTCAGGTCATTTGAGTTTCAAAAGCCTCTATATTCCGTATAAATCACGAAGTGAGTATCAAAATCCGCTATATCCATTTTATTTATCCAAATTACTTAAATATTTCTAGACATACATTGAAAAATGAACACTTTTCGAATGTATTCCAATTCATTATATAAAAAAAATGCAATTTTTTATTTACGCTAGAGATGTGACAGTTTTTGCAGTTTTCTCCGAATCAGTGAAAGTTGATATAGCGGATATAGAAATTGAACGACTCATATGGTCTTTATCAACATTTAATCTCCTAGGATTGAAGAACTGGTTATGATGAAGACATATACGAAGATGACCTCGTTAGACTTTAAATAATAAGAAGAGTGAAAAAAATAGTAACAAGTGGATGCTAACCGCAAAGCCCTCATGAGCACAACGCTCTCGGCCAGGTCCGGAGTGGCCCTCTTCAGTTTCCCGGCCATCCGGAGTACGGCCGTCAGGGCTCGGAGGCCCCAATCGTAGTGGGACTGCCGCGACAGCTGTTCCTGGGCCACCTTGTAAAGCACCGTCATCTTCTTGGCCAGCACCTAAACAAGTTGGAAAATTATTAGCAGCGAGTACAGAACCATTAATGGTTATTTGACATTCTCCAGTGTGGCATGCTGAAATTCATGGTCTTTTAATATGTATTTAAATCAATGCCAAAAAAAAAAAATTAAAAATACTAATAAATTGAGTTTGCGAATTAAAGTAGGATATTATAATTTTATAAATTTACACATAGGAAACAAACATCCTGATTTGAGCACAAATTGCACTTTCCTAACATTATTTTATTTTTTTTTTTTTTTAATTTTCTTTATTCATTTTGTTTATTACAGGATTTTTTTTTACATGGTATTTCGACTACCAAGCTAGGCAAATGCCCGTATTATGGTAGTCGAGATTCATAAGATATTAAGTATATAATATTAATAATCATCCATATATATGTAGATGAAAGTACAAACATATAGCATATAGCATATCTATTATACTAGTATTAGGTACATGATCACATACAGGAAAGGTGTTAAACTAGGTGAATCTTGTATAAATAAAAATAAAATAGAATAACAAATAAAAATAAAAGTAACAAAATAATAATATTTTAAGGATAATAGAAATACAAAATAAGAATAAATATGTAAATCATCTATACAGATGAACAATGATAGTCTTTGACCCCAAAAAACAAAAGCAAGTATTCCTAAGCAGCATATGAAATGGACGAACAATGTCAAAAAATATGAAAAAAAGCATCAGCATAATATAAAGTTTTGGTTGAAAATTAATTTAGAGATAAGATTTTTTACTCTAGAAATATGAAAAAATAAGAACAGTTTTTAAGATGTAAGGCATTCTTTATAATATTTCCTTCCCCGAGTAAATAACCAGTTCTGTATATTAATGGCATAAAGATCAGCAGTTTTCGATGTCTTAATATCAATACTCAGTAAGTTGAACATTTTAGGCGCGATGTAAGAGAACTGTCGTTGGGCGAAAGCTGTTTTTGTTGGAGGAATTTTGCATTTTTGGTGTGATGAATAGCGGGTGTAAATATTTTGTTGAGTTTTGAGTGTTAAATCATTTTTCCTTAAGTGTATGAGAATTGTCTTAACGTATAATTGTCTAATGTCTAGGATTGCGAATTTTTTAAAAAGTGGCTCTGATGGGTGAGATGGGTGACATTTTAATATAATCCTTAGTAGCAGCTTTTGAATTAAGATCATGGGATATATAATTGAAGCTGCACAGCCTCCCCATCCCACGATACCGTATGTTGCTATTGATTGGAATAGTGCAAAATATATGCATCTAATTGTTTGAAGTTTCAGGATTGATCTGAGAGAGAGAAATATATAGCACAATTTGCGGAGTCTTTTTGTTGTAAAATTGACATGGTCCTCCCAACGCAGTTGGTCATCTATAACAATCCCCAGATATTTAATTTGGTCAGATTTTTTTAGGTTGGTACATGAGCAATTATTGTGGGGAGGCGTAGGGGTAATATGGTTCTGTGAGCATGAGTGAATGATAAGATTAGGACAGTTTTGGGGAGGAGTGACTTTACGTATGGAGAAAAGTAAATATTTTGTTTTGTCAACATTAAGAGTCAGAAGGTTGTCATCTAACCAATGTTTTACTTTATTTAGGCCCTTATTTGCTTTTTCCATAGTTGAGTTCCAATTTTCAGCTTCAAAGATGATTACCGTATCATCGGCAAAAGATATTATAGTTCCATCAATTCCCAAGTTACATAAAGTGTTAATATATATTAGAAAGAGAAGTGGGCCTAATACACTGCCTTGAGGCACACCGTACGTGATTGGTAAACTTGTACTTCTGTATTCTTTAGCAGAATTTACAAGAGACGATTGTGACCTATTTGTTAGATAGTTCTCAAACCATTTGAGGGGAGTACCTTTTATTCCTACCTGAAGGAGTTTCTTCAAAAGTATGCGGTGAGAGACAGTGTCAAAGGCTTTGGCTAGATCCAAGAAAACAGCGAGGGGCTTGCGGCCTTTATCAAGGTTATCAGAGATTGCTTTTGTAAAAGTTGCAATTGCATCTGCGGCACTACGATCTTTGCAGAAGCCATATTGATTTCCTGACAAAATGTCATTGTCTTCAAGAAATTTGTATAGCCTTTGCTTTACCGTTTTTTCAATTATTTTTGATATCGGACTCAGCAAGGATATTGGTCTATAGTTATTCACTGATGATCTGTCCCCTGATTTATAGATAGGAATAATTGTTGAGTGTTTTAAAGAATTTGGAAAGAGGCCAGTTTGAAAGCTTAGATTTATGATATGTTTAAGGGGCTTAGTGATGATTGGTTTGAGGTGTTTAATCAATTTAGTGGATATATTGTCGATTCCAGTTGAATGTGTGTTTTTGAGTGATGAAATAATTTCAGTGATTTCTTGTTCTGTGGTAGGAGTGAGATTAAATGGATCATAGCTAAGATTATCGATCGATATATTATTTGCAAGGTTAAATTCTGACATTCCGTTTTTATTTAAAATATTATTTGCTAAGTCTGATCCGACTGTGGAGAAGAATTTATTGAAATGATTTGCGATTTTTTCTGGATGATTTGTTGTATCTAGTGTTTGGTCTGCAATGGTTATTTTATTTATAGGTGCGGTAGTTTTGTTGGTATAGCAAATCTCTTTGACAATATTCCAGATTTGTTTATTGTCATTGGCAGCTTCCTTGATCTGTTTTCTATAGTATTCGTCTCTAACTCTACAGATTATTTTTTTACAAGCATTTCTGTATCTTTTGTAAAATAGGAGAGATTCGTGATTATTGGGATTGTTTTTACAAAATTTGTGAAGTTTATTACGCTTGTGAATACAGTGTAGAATGCCATTTGTTATCCAAGGCTTAAGTTTAATTTTGCGACTACTTTGGTTGTTCTTAGTGTTGGATGTGGAACTAATTAAGTGGTTATGTATGGTGTCGATAAGAAATTCGCACGCTATGTTTGGATCGGTGAATTTATAGAAATTTGACCAGTTTTCCTTGGAAACCAGTTTGAATAGCGTGTCATAGCAGATTTTCTTCGTGGGTATTTTAGATGTAGGTAATTTTTTAATAAAATGTGAAAGGGAGGTGATAGTAGCATAATGGTCTGTAACCGTGCATTGGTATACGAGAGATTTGGTATTCAATTTACATTTAGCAAAGACATGGTCAATGCAACTGGCGCATAATTCTGTTACCCGAGTGGGGGCCGTAATAGCTGGAATAAAACCTTGTAGAGTAAGTAAGTTCATGTACTCATTTGCTTGGGGATGCATCGTATTTATGATATTAATATTAAGGTCACCAATAACAAGTACATTTTCACAATCCCTCATACACGATAAGGATTGATTAAGTGAGTTTAAGAATGGTGTTATATTTGACTCACTCGGTGATCGGTATATAGATAATATCGTTACGCTATTTTCTATTTCGAGTTTAAGACAATTTGAATTTGTGATTGAGATTTCTTTGACAGAGTGTTGTATGTGATTTTTGATGTATATGATTACGCCATCATTTTGAGATTTATTATTCTGTGTGTTGTATTGGTTATAGTCTTTTATAGTTTTTGGAACAAAGTTATCTTTGATCCAGCATTCGGTCAGAATAAGTAAGTCAAAATCTGAATCAAGGTCTGTGAGTAGTATAATGAGTTCATTGAAATTTTTATTGATTGATCTGATATTCATGGAGAATATTTTAAGGTTAGATTGATTTAAGATTTGTCGGACTTCTGTAGCATTATTTGTTTCGGTACATGGAATCTGTGAGATATTGTCTAATACATTTGTTATGTCTTCCATTTTTTTAAATTACTAAAGTATGAACTAATAATGTGCCAAAAATGTAGTTCGGTATTGGTAACAGCAAATTAATAATATAGTAAGTAAAAAAGTATATATATATATGTAGTGTTGGTTGCAAAAGTCGTTAAAAAGTTGGTTGTTAAGTCTTCCATTTATATATTTTTTTTTTATCTTTGCGTTAATTGGTAATTGTAAAGAGGCAGTAATAGTGGTGACTTTGAAAGTAATGCAGGGATTAAGTTGTTGTAGAGACAAAGTGTGAAGATATAATTTATACCGGGTTATTTTAAAATTAGGAGTATATAAATAAGTATCGGAAGCGATGGTTAAAAGTATACGTGGAACACAGGGAATTTTAAATACAGATTTAGCGATAGAGACTGTGTTTATAGTTAAAAACAAGAAATGTTTAAGTATAGAAAGAAAAAAATATTTCCAAAAATATCTATTTCTGGCAGAACTAAAAACAGTAAAATTTGCGAAGGTAGTTTCACTCTTGATAGTACTTTTAGTTATATTATTTTGAGTGATTGTTTCAATGTTTTGAATATTGATAAAATAAATTGAACCATGGGTTTCTGTTGTAGGTAATAGTTGGGAAGGATTTTGACTGTTATTCAAAGCGATAACAATAATAGTAATAACAGTGACCTTCATAATGGTTACAGTAACATAAAAAGCAGTAAAAGTGTTCTTTGTAATAAGTGCAGTTATAAAATTCTGACATATGGAGTTAATATCAAAAATACAAAATTTATCTTTGTTAGTACTAGAACTATATGAAATGTTTAATAGAAATTTAAAAAAAGGTTTGATGATAACAATAATGTTTGTGGATAAAAATAAATTATAGTTTAGTGATGCATGAAAAAAATATTTCCAAAAGTATCTATTTTTGATAAACCCATAATTATTAGACTTTAAAAAGTAAGTTTTACTCCTGATAATAATTTGAGTAATACATGCATGTTGCACATGATAACAGTTACAGTAATATATAATAGTTGCATGTTGAATACAGATAATAATAACATGTAGAGTATTATTAAGGTAAATTGTGCCATTGGTTTTTGATGTCAGTAGTAGTAAAAATGGATTTTGACAGTTATTCAGAGCAATGACAAAAATACATAGTTCGGTGACCTTTATAATAATAGTAGATTTTTTTTTACAATTTGAATCCATTTCAAAAATACGAGATTTAAATATGTTGGTACTGAAACTACATTTATTTTTTAAGTAAATAATAGTATTGTCAGAGAATCTTATTTTTGTAGAGTTTTTTGAAAAGAAGTTAACTTTATAGTAATAATAATCTATGATTGTGGTATTATAATTTATATGGGAGAGAGAAGTAACTGATTTCATAATATTGTTGAAACTCGAGAAAGATAAATTAAAAACAAGTAGATTATCAAAATAGTATGCGAAGTAGAGTTTATAAAATGTTGGGGGTGGGCGATAAAAGATGTTTATTTTTTTCGTTGATGTGTAGAACAGGCGTCCCAATGTCTTTACGTACATACACCTTCCCGTCTCGGATCCAGGCGAATTTGAAGATGTTGTCCCGTAAAGCCTTCCGTGCAAGAAACCAGAGATGTTTAGCGCGAAATGTTAAGTGTTCGTTGATGTAAATCTGGTAGCGAGTTCCTGACATTCCTATAAGCGTAGTATTAAGTTTATTGTCTCTATTTGTAGATTTTTTGTTGAAGGCTTTGATGTCGTTAAGGAAGTTCTCACGGTCGATGGTAGTTTTAAATCTTAATATTATAGGCCTCTGTTGTTCTTTATTGGTTTTTTGGGTGACACGGTATGCTGTATCTACGCTGTTGAGTTCCGTGTTGGCATCAGTTGTTTTTTTGATGTTAAAAATGATGTTTTTTAGATTTTCTCCATTTATTTCAGGGATTCCCCTGATTTCCACGTTTTTCGCTCTATTTTCTCTCTCAATTTGTTCGAATTGACCTTCTAGTTGTTCTAAGCGATTTTCGAGGTCAGAATTTTTTTTTTCTAATTTTATGTTTGCATCTTCTAGTTCGTGTACTCGAAGTAAGATTTCTTCATATTGTTTGCTCATTACTGATATTGTGGTGAGAATTTGTGTATTTTGTTCTAGAATCAGGTTCTGTTTTGTTAGTAGTTCACTGTCGAAAGGTGAATTAGGGTTAGCGGTGGACACGACAGCTAAGCATTTTTTACACTTAATTTGAGCCCGCCGCTCTTTGCTATAGCGTCTGTATGAGCTTTCAGCCACTCCGCCACAGTGTAGATGAAAAGTCCCTTTGCATGCGGCGCACGTGAATAAGGACTCAGCAGATAGAGTAGGCTCCGCACAAGCATTACAGTTATTACAATAATCCAATACAGTTATCAGATAATAAGGCTGGTTTGGTTGATAAATAAACTAATTCAGTTAAATAATATGATTTGAGATTTAAAAGTATTATCTTAATTTATTTTTGGGGTGCTATGCAGTGTTGCAATTGTTTTTTTTTTTTACATTGGCTCCACTCAGGAGGCCCTGAGGAAAATAATTCCCCTCAGGGCCAATGTCATCTTTGGGGATGCCGTGTGGAGTGTCTTTTTAAGAAAGGAAGGAGAGGAAGTTCGGGGAAGAAAAAGGGTATTGTTCCGAGAGAGTACGGCTGGAGAAGTCAAAGGGACTCCCTCCCGATCCGGCCTGCCATGCATTGGTGGGCAGACGCTTCCGCCGCCAAGACCCGGAAAAACCTCACCCCCATGAACCCGGGCACCCCTGCTAAGTCATCAAACGTAGCGTACCACTTGGGGTGACCTATGACTGAGGTGTTGGTTATCCAATAAATGTGATTCAATTTTAATTGGTTATCCAATTTCGTACAGTTATCGGGGTTACGTTGTTATCCAGTTACGTACATGTAAAAAAGTCTAACCTTGGCTTCTAAAAATCCGTCGGAGAACAGTGATATCTGGCAAATCATCTCCAAGTCCGGTTTGATACACATCACTGGTCTGAACAACGCCTTCACAGATTCCGGGAGTTCTGTGCGACCCGCATAACCCGGATTCATGGTGATGAAAATTCCCACTTTGTCATCCATGTCGATCTCTTGACCCTCAAACTGAAAATGACAACAAAAAATAAGTCAATATGCACATGAATTTTATTTATGTTTGACAAAATATTGGAGAATGATCACATTTAATTTGGTCATTATGAGTTCAAAGAAATGAAAAGTGAAGGATGAATGAACACCAGTTTACCTATGGTGCCAATGTCCCACCATAAAAGGAAGAAATCTCATTGGGAAGACACATTGTGGAACCAGGAGACAACCTTTACAATGCTGGCCTTTTCAGTGCAATCTATCCCATTATGCTGCACATTTGGACACAATGTACCATGTGTTAGTGAATTTTTATGATTTTCAATTTGCACATGAACGACATCTGCATACGGGTGCAGGCAGAGATGCCAAAGTTAAATGGAACAGAGTTGGCCCTGTACAGACGCAGTGGAGCAGTCTGCTCCGGGCGCCGACTTGCTTAGGCGCCAATGAGCCCAAGGAACCTAACCTAACCTAACTTAACATCTATTGCAGTGCATTTGAGGTTTTTACTAGCGCCATTTGACTCAGGGCCGGCCCTGAAAGGGAATAAGGTAAAACGTGAGAAAAGTTTGATGAGCCTACAACCAGAGTGCTTAAGGGAGTTATGTAGCCCGTCTCCTTATCATTACCATCAGAAAAAAACTCTAAATACAGCTCATAATGAAATAATGTCTGTAAAGGTATCTCACCGTGAACCTCTTGAGCTTCATAAGCAGAGCGTTCCTAATGGTCTGCAGCTGCGTGGAGATAACACTCAGCACTGATACATCAATGCGATTGAACTCGTCGAAGCAGCCCCAGGCTCCGCACGGGCACAGGCCGGCCAGGATCTGTCCCACAGCGCGGAAGTCCATGCCCTCGCCGCAGTTGGTCACCACGCACAGCAGCGCCATAGCCTTGGCCAGATCTTTAGTGGTCTCCGTCTTGCCGGTTCCTGCGGGACCTGGCAATATATTATGGTATTATTATTATTAGGCATTTCATACCCATCGCTGGATGGTTTTGCAGCACCCAAAAGACTTCAAAACACCTTTTAGTTTCTATCAAACTTTTGTAATCACATGGTCGTCCACTTTCCATCAAATCGAGTGTGAATTAGTTGAGTGACCATTAAGTTGACCTTGACTAAAATGCACAAATTCATAGTGAAATGATTCTGAGTTATATTTCGCTATTTCTTCGGCTTTGGGCATATTTTTAAGTAGTTACTCAGTTTTGATTGGTTAAAGAGACTAGCAAAATCTTCAATTTTGGAATGAAAATGCATGCTTTGCAAAAATATGCAGAGCCAAAGATCTTAAAAGTGTTATTAACCTGCTGGAGCACCTCCCAGCTGCATAGTGAGGGCCTGAGTGATGGTCAGGTAGATCCTGTCTGTCAGGGGGGTCACCACCAGCCGCCCATTGAGTCCCATATATTCATAACCGTAATCAAAAGTTCCTGGAATTAAAAAAGCCAGAAATTAATACTCATATTTCAATGACGAAATTTAACAATGAAAATGCAACAAAAAATTTACACCCGTTACTCACACCTAAAATATAAAATTCTTTCAACGAACGACAGTTCTGTGGAGGTCGAACAAAGGACACGGAATCGCAGTCGGCTGGCTATTCGATTGGTACCCAAGCAACCCTGTAAACTTCAGACTACCTAACGAGAGGCTGAAGAGAAAAAAAAAGTGTGGCACTATAGGTCAGCAGATTGGTTCGGTCTGCGGGCACATTTTAATGCTTTTCCGTGGTCAGCTGTCTGTTTTCGGATTTCGGATCCCTCAAGATGTGCCCAGGAAATTGGTGAAGTCATCACATCCGCGATGGATGGCTTCATCCAATCTACTGTTAAGGAAACTGGTGTAGGCTCAAAGCCGTGGTTCAGTCGACAATGCGCTGAAGCAGTGCGACGAAAAAAAGCGGGTTACCGAGCCTACAACACATCTAGAACATCCGAAGACAGAACAGCTTACAACAAAATGGCAAAGGAAACCAAGAGAATCATAAATAGGTCAAAATTCGAGCACGACCAGCAGATCAACAGAAAGCTGACTGCATGCCCGCATGGCAGCAGGCAATTCTGGTCGCTTGCGGGCTCAATAGGTCGCAATTTCTGCAAATCCAGTCTGCCACCTCTTACCAGACCTGACGGCTCACTAGCAAACACCGCCACCGAAAAGGCTAACTTACTAGGTAAAATGTTTGCGGATAACTCAACCCCCGATGACCAAGGTGCTGTCCCGACGTCGGTTCCTCACTGCGGTTTTCGTATGAAAAAGCTGAGGATCTGGCATCGGGAAGTACTCCATGTTTTACGAGGGCTTGATGTTAATAAAGCTAGTGTAGTAGCTAAAGTAGTTAATATACCTGCCCTGGTACTGCAGAGGTGCGCTGCAGAAATAGCTCCAATTTTGACGAAGCTTTTTAAAATGTCCCTGAAGACTGGCTCTGTGCCCTCTGGTTGGAAAAAAGCGGTTATCCATCCTATTCCAAAGAAGGGTGACTGCTCCAACCCGGCCAACTACCGCCCCATAGCGATCACATCAGTTCTGTCTAAGGTGATGGAACGTGTGATCAACGACAAACTGCTCACATACCTCGAGAAGAACAAAATTATTAACGACCGTCAATACGGATTCCGGCGGAACCGCTCGTGCGGTGATCTTCTCACGTATATGACGCATGTTTGGGGGCGATGCCTGGAACGTTTCAGTGAGACCCAAACGGTTGCACTAGACATCTCCAAGGCCTTTGACCGGGTTTGGCACCGAGGACTTGTCAACAAACTGCATTCTTACGGACTTCCAGCATCCTTGTGTACGTGGATTGCTGACTTCTTGAGGGATAGGTCGATTCAGACGGTAGTCGATGGTTTCACCTCTTCCTCACACTCGATAAATGCTGGCGTCCCGCAGGGATCGGTTCTGTCTCCGACTTTGTTTTTGTTGCACATCATGACCTTTTGTCACGTTCACCAATTCACTGTTATGCGGATGACAGTACAGTTCATGATAGCTTTTTGTTTGACAAGCCCCCAAAGGGCTCACAAACTCCAACAGCTCGTAGGGCTTTGAAGCAAAGAATGGACGGTTACCTCGAGAGTGTTTTCTCTTGGGGTAAAAATAATCTCGTTGAATTTAATGTTTCAAAGACCCAATATTGTCTGATTACGTCTAAAAGGGATCGAAATGAAAATCTAGTCTCTTTCAACGGAAGCAATCTTCCGAACAGGCCCTCCATTGATATGCTTGGTGTAACCCTAAGTGACCAGCTCAGGTATGGGGGCTCCATCGAAGCCAGAGTAAAGTTAGCCTCCCAAAAGCTGGGCGTACTGTACAGGGCCCGCAGATACTTTAATAGTACACAACTGCTAACCTTGTACAAATCACAAGTACGCCCCACGGTTGAATTTGGCAGCCACCTCTGGTCTGGAGCTCCAAAATACCTGAAAAATACCTCGACTCTGTGCAGAAACGGGCGGTCCGTTTGATAGATTCTCCCATCTTAACAGACGGATTGCAATCTTTAGAGCACAGGCGTCGGGTGGGAATGCTATCCTTGTTCTACCGGTATTACAATGGAAGATGCTCCGAGGAACTAGCATCATTGATCCCTTCGGCACCGGTGCATAGTCGGGAAACACGCCAAACACGTGCCCAACATTTGTACACGGTTCACATTTGTCACATGAGAACGGGTCGTTTCTTCAAATCGTTCTTGTGTTCAACTGCCCGGCTGTGGAATGATTTGCCGGCCTCTGTGTTTCCTCCTTCCTACAACATGGGTCTCTTCAAGACAAATGTTCATTCCTTCCTCTCCTCAAAAAGACCCTTCACACAGCATCCCAGATGACATAGGCCCTGAGGGAAATTATTTTCCTGAGGGCCTCCTGTGTGGAGTTAATGTAAAAAAAAAAAAACCAATTCAATCCACTTTAAGTCACAAGAACTTTCTCCGCGACGCATCAAAAATCTGCCGCTCATTCTGTTTTAAACTCCTGATCAAGACTTAGTTGCAAATCGTGTTTGTTCACCCTTCAAATTATTATTATTGTAAAATATTAAAATATAGAGGAATTGTGCATACGTTGTAAATTGTTAATAAACCTGTAAGTAATGTACCAACATACTACTTATTTGATTTACCACACACTTTAAAACACATAGTACGTCATTAATATTTAACTATAAAATATTAAAATACAGCGGGTAAGCCTCTATAATAGAGAACTCCAGTCCAATTTTTTTTATTTTTTTTAATGAATAAAGACCTTCAAACTTAAATAACTGCATTTTTATTTTTATTTTTATAGTAAGTTTTAATAGTTAAAATAATTGTCAAAGTTTTAATTTTTAAAGACTCCCAGAAACGCACCGTATCTATGGTGGTCTTCACCCACCGATAATTTTTTTACTTTTTAAGTTGTCATTTTGAATCAGTGATGTTATGTCGAGGGAAATTTCCCTAGATCTAGGGGAGAATAATATTTTTTAGGGATAAGGGAAATCAGGACAAAATCTAGGGAAATTTCGAACTCTGGCAAAAATTTTATTACATATGACAGTATTACTGGTATTATTTATATATATACGTATATATATTTTTTGGAATTCCTATGAATCTTAATTATTTTTCATGTACTTACATGCCATGTTATTTTTAACACTGACAACTCAAAATGATATTAGGGAACGTACCCATACTACGTGACACGTTCGGGGGGGGGGGGGGGGGGTCTTCAAAATACCACGCTTGGTACAAATGAGCGGCGGGTTGCTTATGATTTTTATTTTGCAAAGTGTTTTTTTTTTAAATTTGGAATTCAGTTTCTAATTCAGTGGTGAGTGTATTCGTACTTTTAAATTATTACTTCACGTAGCAAAAAGTGTTTTATTTGGAAAATCACGGTATTATTAGTATATTTACCAAGTTCCGATATCTTTCCAATTAATTATCATATTAATTAACATATAACAGGATTAGTGTTACACAATCAGGTGGCTACGTAGGTAATTGCGTAAATGTGAAATTCTAGGGAAATTTCACTTCTAACTGTTGGCAACACTGTGAAGAACCCAGAATAATCATGGCGGAATGCTTTGTAATGACTTTTAGGTGTGAGGTGTGTTTTTTATTCAAGATTAACTGCTTTTAATATAGAAAAACATTGGTAAAATGTCCACATTTCACCGCTACTGTTATTGTATTTAATCAAAGTGCAATATAAATCATCTCTTTCATTGCAAATACATGTGACATCGTGTTTTGTGTCAGGCGTTACTTTGTAGGTACATTGTTTTATGTATAATACATACAGAAACACTGGTATTTATAATACACTGATCATGACGAGTGTGTAACAACTTGTATAAAAAGCCCTATACTAAAAACAATTTGATAATACATAACCAAATAATGTCAAAATATGACACGACTTTAACCTCAAATAGACAAAATTTATTGCAGATTGTCCGCAAATATATCCCTTTTCATAAATTGTTGAGGGCCTAAATTATGTTTCAATAAACACAATAACTATTATTTATCTAAATCTCTATAAACAGTATGAAAATAAACCAAAAACACGAAATGTTGAATTGCATAGGTACGTGTGCACTTCAAGTCATTTCAAATGTCAATACAATACAATACACAGGTGACAGGTTAACTGTGACGTCACCGTTAACCATTTCAGTAATGCCAACTTAACGCTGTGTTTTGGGAAGAGGTTTAAAAATGCACTTTTTAATAATTTATTAAAAACTCTGCATTTAATATTATGAAATAAAACTTATATATTCAGAATCAGCGTTTCTTGGTCTATATGAACATATTTTTTTAAAGCCATAATATTTTTCACTGGAGTTCCTTATGGTGACCCATATAAAACACATTCCCTCTATAATTGGTGACCCCGATGAATAAATGAATTACGCAAAATAATATCTAATTTGCAATCGTGGTTAACACGAATTTAAAATAAAGTGAACCTCAAACAAGTCTCTTGGTCGGTGAGTTTGAACCAGAATCTGTGACTCTGTGAGTATCTTTTTATCATTTATCACTGCTACAATAATTTATATTATCTTGAAATATTTTAAACATTCATATCGTAAATTACGATTTATTCTTGCTTGCCAAATGTATTGTTAAAATTTGGTTGCAATAAATTATCGCCCGGTAATCAAAAATTTAAATTAATAATACCTACAACCAGTAACACAGTATTACCTACACTGTTTTCAAATAATAAATGCATGTCAACCCATAATAAAAAACTTTTTTTGCAATGGATTAAGCTTGCCTAAATTTACATTTCAGGAAATTCATCATCGAGGAACCTTCAGTCAAATACCTACTGACAGCCTGCAGCCTGTAGCTGAAATATTATCACGGATCTTTATCGTCGCACAACGGAATATATTTGAAAAAAAGTATCCTTTTTAATCTGGTATTCCTGTATAAGGTACTGTATCTCACCCCAAAATATAGTGTCCTTTTATAATTTGTATTACAGGTTTTTAAATTAAGTAGTATTTTATTGTTGCAAAATATTTTCCACTGGTATTCAGTAATCTCAATCCTCGGCAACATGTCTACCGACGAAGCAAACACCTCAAATTCCTCAAGCAAACCTCAAGATGCTCCAGAATTACATTATATTGGCGTCAAACTACCTCCCTGTTGGCTGGCTCGGGTCTCGCAGACAACGCAATTACACGCGCAATCTGGATGCAACAACTTCCGCAAAATATTCAAGCAATCCTTTCAACATTTCCGGAGGAACAACTCTCCATCATGGCAGAAAAAGCTGATAAAATCCTCGAAGTTTACAACAAACCCGAAACATGCAGTGTCGACAGCTCTCATCAAGGATTTCTCAACACTTCTACCGAGAAACTCCTCATCATGCTCCAAAAACAAATCACAGATTTAACCAGCGAAATCGAGCATCTCAAGTCGCAACACGGTCGAGGCACGCAACATCAGTCTCGCCGACAAACATTTTCTCGCCAGAAATCAGGCGACAATAATTATGTGCAAACTACTCAACTAGACGGAACTCGTCTCAACACAATGGAATTACTAACCAATATTGTTTTTTCCACAATCAATTTGGAAAGAAAGCCTACAAATTTATAGCGCCGTGCACATTCAATTCGAATAAATTCGAAAAATCACCGCCCTAATTGCGGTACTTCAAAAAATCTTCAACTACTTTGGCACAAGAATCACAATTTGAAGAATGTCGCCGTTTCCACTCACAGAAGTAACACGCTACGACAACTAGTCTAGCTAACTCTGCCCCTGTTCAACTAGAACAGGCAGAGGGCCTTGCCTCTGTTCAACTAGAACAAGCAGCCAAACCGGTTTCGCGGCAGCAACTAGCCCCCGCAAACCAATACCCCCACTGATAACTGCACATCGCAGCAGTGCTGGACACAGCATAATTTTTCAGTTCTGCACGTAACAACGTATCGTCACTTGGAGACACCAAATAAACAAACCTTGCAACTACGGCTCGACTACTTCTAGAGCAAACAACATTACACAGCTCCTGCAAAAACATGTCCAAAACCATTGCCCGTAACTGCCGACAGTAACCAGCAAACAATCGCATCGCCACGTTACTCAAGAAAGAAGAAAGAAAGAAAAAAAATTTCAACACAACAAACAACAATAATAATTCAACAAAAATTTCATTATTTATGCATTAAACCGCTTACTCGTTAATATGGAAAACTTTTGTCCAAACAGTTATATTTAGCTTTATTATTACGAAAAGTGAGTATTTATGTCGGGGGAGACCAAAAAACATGCAAAAAATATGCATTTAACATTTTAATTTTGTTAAAATTAATTCACTCTCGCGGTAACGCCATGTTTATTCATCGTTTTTATTTTAACATTTCCACAATGTTGCCAATCATAGAAATATATTTTTGCGTAAAACAAAGTGAATGCATCATTGACAAGTTTGTACCTGTATTTATAACAGTAGAACATGGAAAGAAATGTATTAAAATAATTACACAAACCCGCTAGACAAACCCTGCGTAGCCAAACAAACCATTCAAAACCTGGGATATTTTTTAAAAGTATGATGAAAAGCGAGTTTATTTTAGAGAATTTATTTTTTAAGATTGGTACTTCCGACAAATGTCATATTTGATTGTCTATTAGTTAAAAAAGGAACATTCCGTGTTATCCGTGCATCAAACTTCGACAACACGAACGTTCCGTATTATCCGTGAGGTGGACTAACTGCATATTTACCAAAATTTCTTGTACACTTCAAAAAAATTATAAAACAAACAAAACATTTTAATAGTAATTCCATCCATAACTTTACTGCAATTTAAATAACATCTTGCATTCATTTTCAAATAGTCAAATTTATTGCATTTCTAACTGGTACCTATTTTTATTATTTATTCAGCATTGCCGCTTATCGCATAATAATAATATCATATTATCAATTAACTAGCGAGCGACACAGATACTCACTTATACATAAATATTATTTACTCAAATTCAACAATAGTCAAGCAATATTATTATTACTCAGTTCAATATAAACAATGCAAGTACTTACCGCAGTCTTAATGCGCTGCGCTTGGCCAAATAGAAGTACATACCTTCCTACCTAGCATGAGTCATTAACAGTTTCTTATTTAAACAAACTTTGGCTGTTATCAATTTCAATTTCATTTCTTTTAGAAACTTTTTTAATATTATCCTTTTTATCATTTAATTTATTAAACCAAATAAGTCTGATAAAATAAATTTTCAAATTCTACAAACCTTTTAAAAAATTATAAGTTTATACTAAGTTCAATTCAAACTTTTTCATATCCATAAGCCAATATAAGAGAAAAATATATTTATTTATTTATTGTTGTTATACGCCCGTAGGGGCTTTTACATAGATTATAAAATAATATTTAAGATATCGAGGATTACACATACATAGAATTTATACCAAAAGTTATAAAAGTGAAAAAACTTTTAAGAATATACAAGTAGTTTTTAAAGAAAAAACCACTTGTATATTCTTGCGTAAAACCGTTTATTTACATTTACCATATTAGGTACATTTTTTGAATTCTCTAACAATTCACTTTCTATGCCCACAGGTCCCGACGTTGACCAACCCCCGGAGCCTTCTCACTAGGGGTTGTAATGGTGTAGGAGTCTTCGGGAAGGGGGCTGATGTGGAGGTCGAACAAAGGACACGGAATCGCAGTCGGCTGGCTATTCGATTGGTCCCCAAGCAACCAATTCAATCCACTTTAAGTCACAAGAACTTTCTCCGCGACGCATCAAAAATCTGCCACTCATTCTGTTTTAAACTCCCGGTCAAGACTTACTTGCAAATCGTGTTTGTTCGCCCTTCACATTATTATTATTGTAAAATATTAAAATATAGAGGAATTGTGCATACGTTGTAAATTGTTAATAAATCTGTAAGTAATGTACCGACATACTACTTATTTGATTTACCACACCCTTTACACACTTTAAAACACATAGTACATCATTAATATTTAACTATAAAATATTAAAATACAGCGGGTAAGCCTCTATAATTGGTGACCCACATAAAACACATTCCCTCTATAGTTCTCTTATACTGCTCCAAAAAAGTTATTAATACTAGGAAATGAAAAACTGATGAACCTTTTCAGAATTGATTATTTGTAAAGGGAAGAAACTATTTTAAGGAATGCTTTACATCCTTGAAATACGGTAATTGCTCTTATTATTTTTTTTTTACTTAATTTAAAATTTTTCTATTATTAGATAATCTCTATTTCTATTCTTTCAAAAAGTATTTTTATATGTTTTCAAGCTCTTCATTATTAATTGGATTTTAATTATTTTGTGATAACAAGTAAGTAACGGAGTAAGATTTTATTTATTTATTTAATACATGAATTATCGACAGTACATATAGTTTTTTGTGATATTTCACCCTCCATGCTAGGGATGACCCTGTGTTATGGCGGGTGAAGTTTACAGTTAGTGGATATACATTCGTTAGTATAGATTGAAATTTTTAGTAAATTAAGGAATTATTGATATATATATATATAGTTCACAGTAATCAGTCTTATACATATAATGCTGCTTAGATAGTAAATAAAGATATTTTATGTTTTGCCTGCTCTATAGTAAGAAAATGATATACTTATAGTTAGATTGGGTTACAAGAAGAAGATGGAGAAGTTAGAGAATTATTATAAAATAAGAAATTTGATGAGTTGTTAGATATAGATCATACTAAATAATCTTGTACATACATGCCGCTAATTTAGAAAATAGAGATATATTATGTTTTGTCTGAAAAGTGATTAAATCGATAGAGTGTAGAGTGAATGGGTGTTAAAATTGTAATGTATCCCATGTGTAAGGATCCATTTCGTAATTTGTTTTTTAAAGGAGTGGGGTTGACTCAACGTTTTTAAGTTTTCAGGGATAAGGTTAAAGATTTTAGGAGCTAGGAAGAAAAATTGTCTTTGAGCTGACGTGGTGTGTAGTGTAGGTACATTGTAGTGTCTGTTGGTTATTGTTCTGGTGGTGTAGTTGTGTTGTAAGAGAGTTTTGTTTTTGTATTTGAACAGGAAATGTATTAGCATAAATTTTAAATGTAGTTGCCGTATGTTTAAGACGTTATACTCGATGAGGAGTCGTTTGGAGGGGTATCTTGTCGGTCGCTTGTTAATGACACGTATTACCATTTTTTGGGCTTTTAGTAGAGGTTCGATGATAGATTGTGCACAGCCACCCCAAGTTATAATGCCGTATGCTAATAGAGATTGGCAGAGAGCGTAGTAAACAGTTTTAAGAGTTGAGGTAGTAAGGATATTTCTTAGGGTTCGGAAGACATAAGAGAGTTTGCGGATGCGTGTGGTTAGACTGGCCAAGTGCTGATCCCAACGAAGGTGTTGATCAATGATGACCCCCAGATATTTTATGTGGGTGGCGTGTTCCAAGTTTGGGCAATTACAGGAAGTGCAAGTTCTTAGACAGGAGTGAATTATTATATTCTGATTGTTGGTAGGTTGGGTTGCAGCAGAAAGACTGAAGGTTAAGAATTTTGTTTTTCCAGCATTAAGGGTTAGGAGATTATCATCTAACCATTTCTTTATCTGGCGTATGTCGTTTTGAGCTATGTCGAATGCTCCTTTCCAGGTTTTGTGTCTAGTTACCAGTACAGTGTCATCTGCAAAAGATATTAGTTTCCCGGTTATGGGAAGGTTACAGAGATTGTTGATGTAGATGAGGAACAGAATAGGGCCTAGAACACTTCCTTGTGGGACTCCGAAGTGGATTGGTAAGGGGTTACTTGTTATGTTGTTAATTTTCACAGCTTGCGATCTGTCGGTTAGGTATGATGAGAACCAGTTAAGAGTTCTACCTCGGATGCCTATTTGAGATAGTCTTTCTAGAAGTATGGGGTGGGAAACCGTGTCAAATGCTTTGGCTAAGTCTAGGAATATGGCTAGGCAGGAATCACCTTCGTCCAGGCTGTTAGTGATCTTATTCGTCAAGTCTAAGATTGCAGATTCTGTATTTAAATTATTTTGAAAGCCGAACTGATTAGGCGAGAGAAATTTCTGGGTTTCAAGATGGGAGACAAGTCTACTTTTAACAATTTTTTCAATGATTTTTGACAGGACACTTAGCAAAGAAATGGGTCTATAGTTTTCAATATTTGTTTTATCGCCACCTTTATAGATTGGGATAACTGTTGCATGTTTTAGTCGGTGTGGGAAAGAACCGCTTTTAAAGCTTAGGTTAACGATATGTTTTAACGGCATTGTAATAAAGTGAACTATGTGTTTTATTATATAAGGAGAAATATTGTCATTACCAGCAGCACTGTTTGTTTTAATGGTGAGTATTGTGTCAACTATTTCTTTATTGGAGGTAGGGGCTAGGATTAGTTCCGGGTGCAAAGAGCTCTGTTGTCTTACCCGTGAGGTTAAGAGATTTTGTGTTTTGTTTGTTGCTTTTAGAATTTTGTTGGCTAAGTTCGTGCCGATGTAACTGAAAAAATGGTTGGCATGATCAGCTAAGGTTTTTGGGTCATCATGAACTTGGATATTTTTCCCATTTATGGCGAGTGATTGCATTTTGAATGAGGTTTTATTGTTTTCTGAGATGTCATTGACTACGTTCCAGATTATTTTACTGTCATATCCCGATTCTTCAATTTTTTTTTTGTAATAGTTTTGTTTGGTTATTGTTATGAGATTATTGCAAATGTTACGATATTTTTTATAGAAGCGCAAGAGTTGAGGGTCTGGGTTGTTTACGGATTGTTTATGGAGTCTGTCTCTTTTACGTATACAGAAGATAAGGCCATTTGTAATCCATGGTTTTAGTTTATTTTTTTTTGTTCGATGCCATTATAATGGGGAAAGTAGCGTGGTTAATGTGGGCAGTTAGTGATGCAGAGAAACTTTCAAGAGCGTCGTTGACATTTTCAGAAAGCAGGGTAGATTCCCATTTTTCTTCTTCAACATACTTTATCAAATGAACCATATTAACAGTTTTATGGGAAGGATTACTGGACTTAGGGGGAGTAGATTTTGAGTTGTGTAGTTCGAGAATGGTTGAGTAATGGTCAGTTACAGTGGATTCGAATACAGCTGATTTAGCGGTTCGCTTTGATCTAACCATAATATGATCTATGCATGTCTTAGTAGTGAGGGTGACTCGTGTAGGTGTGTTGATGTGTGGTATAAGGCCATGTAGTGCCATTAGGTTTAGGTAATTTGTAGCGTGGGGGCTGGATTCATTTAGGATGTCTATATTTATGTCACCGATTATGATGAGATCCTTAGTTTTTTCATCGATATTTTTTTCGAGAGAGTAGAGAAAAGGGGTGACATTGTTGGACTTTGGGGAGCGGTATATTGCGAGTATATTTAAGTTATCGATTGAGATATTAAGACAATTTGCATGGTCGACTGAAATTTCGGATACTGCATGTTTTAGGTTAGACTTGACATAAACTATGACCCCATCGGATTGGGACCTGTGCTGAGACGTGTTGTACACAGAGTAGTTGTTTAATAATTTCGGGATGTAATTAACGTTAATCCAGCACTCTGACAGAACAATGATGTCAAATTCATTTCCTATGTCAGTAAGTTGAACAAGTAGGTTATCAAAGTTTTTGTTGAGGCTACGGATATTCATGGCAAATACTCTTAGAGCTTCTGGTTTGGAGATAAATTTTTTTAATGCATTTGTGTTGTTTGTCGTATGTGCCGTGATATTAAGAAAGTTATCAATTGGGTTAATTGGGTCCATTATGGGCATCTGTGTATGGTGGGTGTTTGAGTTCATCAACGACTGGGTAAGATAGGTTAATGTATAAGTATATTGTAAGACCAAGACATTTATTATTCGTTATGTGTCTTTGCAGGTGCATAGTGTCTTCTGTGTTTGAAAGAATAACAATAATTAGACAAGTAAAAATACATAGGAGATCTACAATCATAAAGTATATTAAGTGCATTGAAAGTATGAAATTTGTATGTATGATTATAACTTTATATATGAAGCAAGAATAGGAATCATAGCAGGTTATTAATATGATTATAAGAATGGAATGGATTACATGTATAAGTGGAATTAGACAAGTAAGGATACAATCCTTCAGCGTTGGTGTTGAAGGTATGTGGAATGCATGTAATTTGTTGTGGTTATAAACAATGAGATGCAAAAGGTTAGTTTCACTTGTGGTTATAATTATACTAATTTTGTATTTATGAATGAGGATGTTAAGATGATAGAAATTATTTGAGTAAGTGGTACCACAGGTTTTTAAAAGCGGTAGTTGTAATGAGAATTTTTTCCAATATATGTTCATAGTTATGATACAGTTCCAGAGTTCAATGACATTTATATTGATATAAGTGATAATTTTCTGATACTGAGAGTTAATAGCAATAGTAAGTAGTTTATACTTTGTTACTTCAAGATTATAAGTAAAGTTTAGGTAAGGATTGTTGTAATGGAAAAATCTTTTCAATATGTAATATTTTGAAAATATGTAAGTATTGTGGCTTCTATATGCTGTTTTTGTGAATTTGTATATAATGAAAAAGGTATAAATAAAGAAGTTTACAGTGTTGGCAAAGCTGGGAAAAAATAATTCGGGGTACGTTGGATTTAAAAAGTTACAAATACGTGTCATACTTATTATAGTAATGGATTTTATGATAGGCAAGATAGGAATAATATTATTAATTAAGATATGATTTGGGTGGATAATAAGATATAGTATATCAATACTTGGGAGTGAGTACGGCTGCATAGTGGGGAAACATAATACAAGCATATTTATTAGGTGTGGATTCTCATATGTAGAGGAAAAATTTGATATCTCTTTAGAACATATCATAATAATTAAACCTGCAGAATTATAAGTGGTACAAATAATATCAATTTTACTATAATGTGCATTAAAGAAGTAGAGTGGGTGATGAGAAAATATGATAATGAGATTTTTATTTTTCATTATACTATAATGGAGTAGCTGGTGATTAGAGTTAGAGTTAGGCATACTTTGTGTCCTTAGTCATATTATTTGGCGTTTTACTCGTGCGATATCTATGTCATTGCGGATTGTTATTACATTCGAGTCATCGGTCTGCCTGAGTAAAATACGACCTGATTTCACCCATGTATATTTGAAGTGATGATCTCTAGCAAATTTTTTTGTCTGGGCCAGTAGAAATTTGCATTTTGGAGTTATGTAAGTGTTCCGAAATGTAGATTCGATTTCTTTCCTGCGAGTATCCTAGATCTGCTGTGTTAAGCTTGTTCGAGTTGCTGTTAGTGGATTTCATATATGTTTTAATTTTGTCTAACCAGACGTCTCGTGCTTGAGTGTTTATGAATGTAGCTATAATGGATCTCGTGGTTTTATCGGATGTTTTTTGTCCCAGCCTGAAGATTTTTGTGATTTCGGTTTGCAGAGGAGTGGAAGTATTATTGTAGTTGATAATATTTGATATTTTCTTCATTATTTCCAAGTTGTTTTCAGCGGTTGTTTCGGGAACTCCTCTAATTTCGATGTTGCAGAGAAGGCTTTGGTACTCCAGTCGATCAATTTTTTCATCTTGTTTAGAGATTATATTTTGTAAGACAGCATACTGATTTTTTAGTTCGATTACTTCAGAGTTGACTTTATCATTTGATTTTTCGATGATATCTAGACGTTTTTTCATATCTTGTTGTTGGTCAGCAATGAATTGTATGGATTTGATGATTTCATTGTTCTGTAGGACGATTGCTTCATATTTATTTAGATACGAATCGAATTTTTGCTCAACAAATTTCAATACATCTGTTTTGAATGTTTGTAATTCCGATGTAAATATTTCAGAAGTTAAGATGCTGCATTTTTTGTTTTGGTTATTACCGCCATCTGTGTTTTCGGTTATGATATTTTCTGTGTTATTGGGCAGGTCACTTTCCAGTATCTGTGGTTGGGGTAGCTGTTTTGGTTGTTTGACAATAGATGTCACATCATCGTTTTTAATTGATTTATTCGATGGCTTGAGATTTTTTATCTGTGTTAAGCAGTTTTTACACTTCCACTGAGTGCTTCTAGCGCTGCGCCGAGATGTTTCAGAGATTTCCGCACAGGCGAGATGGAAGTTGCCTTCGCAGGTACAGCACGAAATACAATCTGATGGGTTTTCGATGTTTTTTCCGCAGGTAAAGCATTTTGTAAACATGGTAGAGGTTTTTTGCTTCAGGCTTTAATAAGAGGGAAACCACTTATGGTTGATATTTGTTTGAGTTATTGATGAGGAGCACCACTACCACTGTGTAAGTTTCACTTTATGTTTGTTAATGATAGCCGGTACGTTTTAGAGCAAATGACAGTTGTGGAGGTATTACGATGAGTTTTGTGCACTAAAAAATCCACTTCTAGCGATCTACGTTATGTATTTTTTAAGTACTTAAATTTTTATGCTTTGGCACTTGGTGCTTTATTTAAATCAGGTATTCATACACCTATTTATGATTATGTACTCGTTAAGAAACTTTTACTAATATTTGAATGTTTATTTTATGTATCTTTATATAATGTTATCATCTCTATATCTTTTAGTTTATACGAACATTAATTTATTATGCGCACGAAATATGTGTACATCACGGACATATGAATATATCTGGACCTGCCCTAAGTGATAAAAACGTAATATTTCCCCCTCCCCATGGAACCGGCTATAAGCTCCGCCTTGGCGCCAGCTCGCTCCATGGGGAGGGGAGAGAATCTAAAATATGTGACGTCATCATTCTTGTAGTGACCAGCGCGAAAGTAACGTCTATACGTTTTACGAAATATCACGCCAAAAACGGCAGCTTGCGCTATACATTATAGGTACATATTATATAGACATAGCGAATGTGGGCGGTTCTCCAGTATTCTCGTCGCTGGTTACAGGGGTAAGTAAATTATGAAACATTTGTAATAGTGTTTTAACTAAACACGGCAACAAAATATTGCTATGTGTATTGGGGCGAGTCTTTTTGCGGCGAGCATTTGGCCTTAGCAAATATGTTATTATCGTGGCAAGCAATTCGCGCTCCCATGTAAAAAGGTCTATTCATTCAAAGCAGATTTTGCTTTTAAGAACTAAATGGTGATATTGTAATGCGAGATGCCTATTTACTGTCAGATTGATTGTATAACGAATCACAGTCATCTTTCCCCTCTTCCCCCTTCATAGTTTGGTTTTACCCCCTCGTCTGTATCTTCTGGTCTATTGAATTCTGATGTCTATGGTGTACATTAAATTACGACTACCATAATAAGGACTTTTGCCAGTCTGGTAGTCGAAAATCATGTAAAAACTTTTGAACAAATTTTATTTTTTTTTAAATAAGAAAAAAAATGTTGGCAATGTTAACTCTTGAATGGAATAAATAATATCTTACCAGTGCATTGCTGAACAACTAAGTTGTCTAGTGATCGCATCCAATAGAATCTCAGCTGACTCTCCCACTCAAACTCCTGCCGCCCCGTTACATTGTCCCTGACAAAACCTTCTATGATGTCGCGTGCGTGGACGTCTATTGTCGTTATCGTTTTGAACTTTGTGCGGTCATTTGGAGTCAGATCTGAAAATAGTTAAATATCATTACATTAGTTTGGTTATGTTGAATACATAAATTGATTTGTATAGCAGCTTGATAAATAGAGCAGTCATCACAGTAATTTCTAACAACTGGATGTCCTCACAATAGCTTTCCCGTCTGCTATGGGTAAACCAGGTGAAATGTGTCTCCACCTGGTTGGGTGACAGGTTAAGAGGTAGGTTGAAAAAGATTTTTTATTGGAGATCTTGAAGAGATGGGCTAAGAGACACACCTTGTGAGGTGGGTTAAGAAATGGCCGAGGAAAGTATTAGTTGATGCAGGTCTTGGAGAGGCCCAGATAAAATAGTGAGTGAATGACAACTACCGATAGTTCCAACAGCAACTCGCTCTACATGTACTGTTTACAAAATAATGAGTCGGAGATAGGATTATTCTTCATATTGCCGACATGAAGCGTTCCGCTTTATCACTCTCCGATAGTATAGATTGACCGAAAACAAAAGAATATTCCCTAGTGTGGCAGCGGAATAAAGGAATGAACCAACTAATTCCAGTTAACTACAGATAAATCACACCCTTTTTGCATATAGAAAAAGAGATGTTTCTGCACACCTTCTTTTGCTTGCGCTTCAGCTGTAGGAAGGAAGGGGGGTTGGAGTTATGGTTGCTTCTGCCAACATGAACTGAAAATCTTAACCTCAAATGGAGCTGCTACATTGATATAGTACCTGTTCTGACCCGCACAACCAGTTCCGAGAGTTGCTCGTTTTGCTGTGCCAGGTGCTCCTTCATGGACCTTTTGTTCCCCTTTTTGATCCGCTCAAACGTCTCCTCAGTCTCCGCCGTCCACCATACGGCGTTGCCCACCAGACACACCATGCCCAGGTACTTCAATATCCACTCGGACCTGTTACAATTCGAAAAACATTAATAGTTTTTATTTTTTCGTATATTTGTAAAGTCATTTGTAAACCTTGCAAAGTCATTGTAGGTTTCGAAGAATTTGACATTCACCTTTCTAAAGTAACATTAATTTACCTTGGAATAATCCTGGTGTTGCCATTTGAAGAAAATAAATGCCGCACCCTCCATTTTTGTACATCTACATATTTGTTACATTGTTTAGATATGAATAAGTGAAATTGTGGATAATGAATAAGTATTAAAAATCACACACCTGGGAACCTTCCACTCTCTCCCGTAGAAGAAAATGGCCTTCTTGGTGATAAACCTGTTAGTTCTTCGCATCTCCCACAGAACCAGGTTCATCCAGTCTTCCACACGACCCTCCGTAAACACCAAGGTCCTGAACTCCATCACCTTGCCAACAAATACGTCAGTTCAACATAAATAATTACTGTAATGTCCCTTTAATATCTTTATAACATTATTCATGCTATGAATGTTAGAATGGCCGAATAGACTGTAAATAACACAACATATTATATTGAATAAATGTATTATCTACGGTGACGAAGAAGAGACATTGGAAATCCGATCAGTCTTTTATAGTTCATTCTTAATGCTAGACATTCAGTCGCACAGTCGTTACAATTACATAATAATCATTTTATAATAAAATTGTGTAATATATGATACTAGAATGTGAAAATTACATTGATGATTGAACTAACCTCATCTTCACAGGATATCATGGCTGTAGCGACAGGGCGATTCTCATTATTTACGTACAGACGTAAAGCCTTTACATTGTCAAACATCTGGAAAATTAAAACGTAAATGTACATTTATAATGTATTCTACGATGTGTTCTGTAATTTATATTTGTTCACAATTCAGAGTCCTTCAGGCCCCGTTTGGGCATCATATATGCACATCGCTATGACTACACCAGAGGCGGTTCATTGAGTTTCAAATCTTTCGAGGAAGGGAGAACCATGGTAGTTTAAACGTTAGGGCAACATCAAGGTGCTTGATTTTCAAATACAAGGACTGCAACTGATTTTGCTGCGACTCTTCAGGTGAGAGTCATGATTGAAGCAAATTTTTGCCTTCGCCTGAATGTGGAAGTATTGATATCAGCGCTTGAATATGTACAAGCATTTTATCAACCAGAGTGTCTAATTTCTGGTTACAGATTTCATGCGTCTTTAGAGTTTCAATTGGTTTCATGAAACGAAAGCAGTTTTATTCTGATTGTTCCCAGTTGAATCTGAACACTATTAATTTGGGCAAAATAAAAATGTTATCGATAAGAGACACATAATATTGGATAACAGTCTAGGATGACCTCCATCAGATTAAGTATATAATATATCTACATATTATAAATTAAAATCCCCCGCATCATCTGTCTGTCTGTTCGCGATATACTCGAAAACCACTGAACGGATTTTCATGCGGTTTTCACCAAAAGATAGAGTGTTTCGTGAGGAAGGTTTAGGTATATAATTTGTCAAGGATTTGTGTAAATTGATTGAAACATAACGATAATTGTTAGAAGTGTCGGAAAAAGTCAAGCCGCCTGGTAGCTTTCATCGAAAACGCTGCCTAATCCTTTTGGGATATAACAAAACAATGCATGATGGGATATTCCTCTTTTATAGATCTACAAAAAAGTCCGCGAAGGCATATACATATCTATCTTTTACAGACAGCTTACTATACCCATTCTATCTTCCAAAAAAATGGTCACGTACATTGCGGTAATTGAAAAGTTATTTCGACGGATACAGTATTAATCCTTATTAACTTAAATACGTTAGTTACCCCAAGCATTTCATGTACATTATTATAATCTTTCACACCATCTCTACGTATTATAAATTAAAGTCCTCAGCGGCATCTGTCTGTCTCTTCGCGATAAACTCAAAGACGGTGCTTATAAAGGTTGGATAACCATCCAGTAGATGATGTTGTGTTTTATTAGCCACAGCAACGCGTGACCGGGTCAGCTAGTTTATAATAATTATATTCTAGCTCATCTAGAACTATTCGACAGTCAACCACAATCAGGCGTTTTAACGTACATCCAGAATAATTATCTGAAACGTATGAAATGATATCATACCTTAACCATATGCTCCTGCACACAGCTGCACTCACTGCTGCCCAGGATGGAGAGCAGCTCGTCTGTAGAGATGAAGAAAAAGCGCGGGAATATCCTCCGTTTGGAGTCTAGGTAGTCGTTGAGGGACTTCTGGCACCGCTCCAGACCGTCTCCGAGACCTTTGAAGTCGTCCAGTCGGCCTGGCGCTGTGCAGCAATCCACTACGATGAGGCGCTTCGATGTATCCAGCATTATCTAAAGATATTCAAGTTACAAAATGTCTTATGTCTAAGAACAGTATTAATATACCTACAGATTAAATGGCAATTTATTATTTCTCAAGGTGGTCTTACTATGGATATATGGATAATCCAATTCGTCACTTGTCAGGTGACATGCGAGGTAAGAGGAGAAGTGGAAAGGGAAGAGAAAGGTTGGTAAATATCACCAACTAACTTACTACCAACATTCAGTATCCAGATCTGGTCATTGGTAAGTCAATTCAAGCACTTTATCGATTCTAAATGGCCGTCTCTCATCAAGACAATACTAATAGCCTCATACATTGGTACTTGAAGCAAACAAATTCTAGGCATATTTAAAATCCACTTAAAAAAAAAATTAAACTAGTATTTTTAGTCCACTTCAAGATTTGAAACCTCTAAGCTAAGGAGCTTATTAGTAATGTGAATATGGCAACACCAAAAATGTATTCCCTATAACGGCAATGAAGGAATTACTATCTCAAAATGTTTACCTTCCTAAAAGCCTTATCTATATCGTCAAACTTCTTGGCCTCCTCTGGCAGCTGCGAACGAATGTCTCCACCCACGAAGATACCCTCCAGGTAGAGCCACTTGCGCTGGGTGGCCATCCACTCCTCAATCACCTCTGCTACGGTGCTCAGGTTCTTGTCCCACCGCTGCACGATGGGCAGGAAGGGGCCTATGAACCTAGTAAGCAACAATACTCATTTTTGGTGGGTTCAAACATCTATCTATAATTGGTCAGTCTCTCCTCACAATCCCTCAAATGATGACATAATAAATCACCGATCGCCATGCAACATTTGATTTGCAGTCATTTTAATAAAACATACTAATGTCTGTTGTCTGTGCTAAGTACTAGCCCTGCGTGAAATCTGATTCGATGAACTCAGAACTCAAATTTGCTCTAAATTTAAGTTAAAAATTGGAAAAATTGATTGTGTGAAGAATTCGAACAATCAGTGAATTACTTACCTATAATATAATATTTTTAACAGAAAATAACTTCTGCCCCTTTCAAAATTGTAACTGATTTGTCAAGAATTCAGACTATTTATCCTGTGATTTTTCTATAGTTTTCTGATTTTTTTGTAGGTTTCTGATTTTTTGATAGGTCTGCGCTAGTCATAATAATAATGAGAATCATTCACAGAATGCCAAATATTTGTTAAAAAGATGAATTATTTTTACAAACACAGTACCGCATGTGTTGTGTTTATTTGAAGTGAAACTTCATTAGCCCCGTTAGTGATTTGAAATTCGGATGAAACTGAAATGCTTCACTGAGATTTATTATTTGGTGGGTCCTCGGTTCTAATATATTGCGGTACATTCGCACTTCGGAGTAAGAATCCGATAGCGCAACGGGCAAGGCGCTTGACAAGTCTTAGCGACCAGAGAGACAAACATCCAGCGAATGGATGTTCGAATCCTACGAAATCCAAAAAAAAAAAACATTATTATTTTTGTGAAATAATATCCAATCTTCAAACCACTTTAAAATAAACAGGCAAAAGAAAAGAAAGCGAAATCTAGTGACTTTTTAGTTTCACTTCTATCACGTGTGAATTGCACACTCAGATTTTTTTTTCCTCTTCTGAAATATTTGTTATATTGCATGACGATAAAGTTATATTTTGCTACAAGTTATGTAATGTGTAAATTGAAGAAACCTTTTGTTAACCCGTACAAATCAAATTAGCTCAGACATTCACCATACGCAGCTCGAATTTGACATTCTTTGATTTATCATAAAAAACTTATATTTTTATGAAACCTTGAATTTTTTATTGCAATAACATAAACATCTAGAGTCTGTCAAATAAGAGTAGAAAATATAAAAAATTGAACTACAAAATTTGTAGGCTGGCAACACTAATTTACCTGTCAAATATTCTTTTAAAGTGCACTCACACTAAAAATGCAGAACACCGTATACACATTAAAATATAAATTTTTTTGTTCCAAAAAAAAAAATTTAATTTAGGAAGCACTATTGTTAAGGTACCTACTTAATTACATAAATTTGATTAAATTGTGTTCTACAAAGTGATTGGCTTACATTTAATTTAACATAAATTTGAATTTAACAGTAGGTAGAAAGAATCATTAATGGTGAGTTTAGTTACACTACTTTTAGATCTGAATGAGTTAAATATATTCAGATCTAAAATTAGAGAAGATGAAAAATTAAGATTTAATGACCTAAAGCCTGGACAACGCTAGTAGGTACTTAAGCTAATATTAAATAAATGTGAGTTATTTCTAAAGTGTGCTTTATATTTTATAACAATATAGTTATTCTTCATTATGTAAATATAAAATTGCAAAGATATAATAATAATATACCTAAATGCAATTCTAATATGAGATCAGTGGAATTAACACCATGATTATATTTTTAGTATTGCCATTTGATCGACAGTGGCGCCCTCCTATGTTTTCTACTCTTATTTGACAGACTGTAAGTTATGAACCCATCCTATACTTAAATAATGGGCATAATAATTTATGACAACAGACAGAACATAAAAATAAATAAACAAAACCAAGGTCAGAGAGATATAAGTATGTGTCAACTAAACAACGGAAGAATGACGTAGTCAAGAATTTGGTACTTTGTTTTTTTTGTATCTGATCAAAGAAAAGATATTTAGTTTTGAAGATTTCAACAGTGATATCATTGGAATAAAGAATAAGCCACATTTTAATCCCGGGTCGAGTACCATTTGACCTATAAAAACTCTGCAAAATTATTAATTGAACCTTGGGAATCGCTCTATCTTACACATTTGTTTCAGCCTTGCCGTTGATCGATTGGCTTTCCAAATCAAATACATGTGGGGCAGTTGCGGGTAAAAAAGTTAAATTAAATTTCCAGGAAGGTTTGTGTAAGATATATACAAGAAAACTGGTTTGATTAATTAGTACACACTGTGAGGCAGCCATGCTCTGCAAGTTCATGGCGTTGTCATCCACCAGGGCGATGATCTCGTCGCATGGGTTGAGGATGAATCCCCTGTCCTCGTTGTTCTTGGTGTGCTTCGAAACCGTGAAGGCCATGGTCTCCCACACGTCTTGTATCTCCTTCACACCCCTTTCTATGGCGAGTTCCTGGAAGGCATGGTAAATAATCATTATTTCAATTTTACTTACAGAGATTAGTTTTACGTTTAGTAGAGCTAGCGAAAGGAAATGAATAGAAACCCTCGAAATGTGGTGCTTAAGAAGAATGCTCAGGATTGAAGAGCTAGGCAACAAAACAATGCAGTTCAAGACCGTGAGGAGAGGAGTCTGGTTAATCAGGTTAATTATTTTCAATTTGGGAGGCGGGTATGGGAACCGTTGCAATTTATTGGATAACCAACACCCCTGCCATAGATTACTCCAAATGATTCGTTACTTTTCATGACTTAGGAGGGGTGCCCGGGTTCATGGGGTGAGGTTTGCCTAGGTCTTGGCGATGCATGCTTTTGCCCACCTACTGCGTGGCGGGCCGGATCGTGAGAGACTGGTTAAGGGAGATCTTTTGACCCCTCCAGCCGGACTCTCCCGACCCATCGCCTTACACCGCAGTGGGAGGAATTTTTTCCCAAATTCCTGCCGACCCCTCACACCTTTTTCCTTCCCAGAACTTCCTCTCCTTCCTTTCCTTAAAAAGACTCTTCACACTCCCCAACAATGACATAGACCCTGAGAGAATTTCCTCCTCAAGGCTTCCTGTGTGGAGATAATGTTAAAAAAATGGAGTGGCGGTCATGACCCTCAAAAATGAGGTAATAGAAAAAAAAGATACTGTCATAATTGGTATAATTTAAGGTTACCGAACCTTATTAATTCAAAAAAATCAGTACTCAATTGGATAAGAACATGTTTTTGTAAGTTCTGATTAGTGGTGGAAACCCATTATAATAGAATAAGATAAAAAAAACTGCATAACCAGGTACATATGTCTTTTACCTAGTCTTTTAGTAATACTTCAAATGTACTATAATTTAACTTAACCCCTCCGCAACGTAAGAAGATATAAACCTTAAAAATAGGGCAGCAGGCAAGTACAATAAGCGTGTTTATACGTCAGCGCGTGTGTTTCCATAGAAATCGTTATAACTCCGTTATTGTTTTAGTTACATCCCTAAAACAAAAAGTCAAAGGTCGATAGTAGATCAAGCTGCACATTTCTATCAAGTTGTCTATGGAAATACATAACAGGAATCAGCTGTCAATCGTGTAGTTGACAAAAATATTTACCCGCGCAAATTTGCTACCGGCAGCTCCACCGCGCTCCACATTTTAAATTTTTATTAAATATTTTTATATGAAATGATAAAAAAGTGAGGTGACAAAAGTGTTTATTACACATATATACAATAGAATAAGTATTGTTGTTTGCATAATCTGTGATTTTAGTACCGTTTTTACATAAAAACATCACGTGAGTCATTTTTACCCATTTTTAATGTTTGCGTTCTAAATTTTAATATTTACAAATGCTAATATTTATTTGTAATATAATAATTTGAAAGCCTATTTTGTAACCTTTCTATAACAGTTTTTACTATTCGGCTACGTTCAGAAATGTTTCATTTATAGAGCTTTAATTGAGAAGCGGTTATAACTAAAAGTTTTCGTAAAATGTCATTTCGTTTAAGACACCAAAAGCTAATATTCTCGAAAATTCGGAGGGGTTAAATAATACAAATATCAAATAATAATAATCAAAATACTTTTAATTTAACTTCATAATGTATTTTATTTATTTATTTAGACTCTCGTTGGGTTTTTACTTATATATTATACAAGCGGGAAACTGGTGAATCTACATCACGTAGAGAACCCAAAAAACTTTTTTTTTTCGATTTGAGCATTTCGATTTTAATATTATTTTTTTTCTATTTTTCTTAAACTAAAGGGTTAAAAAAACTTTTGAGCCCGGTTTACCCTTCGATGCATTTTATAAGACATTACACAGCTGAAATCAACCCCCTAGCGAACAATTTTTTCAAATTTAACCAAAAAAATTAAAACTACGGACCCGATTTATTCGAAAACGATAGTTCAAATCAAAAAAGTTATATCACAAATCGACTCCAAATGTGATGTAGATTTACCAGTTCCCGCTTGTACTACGAGTTTCCGGACACCGTGTATATTAGATTACAGATATGCCAAAAAATACCTAAAAAACATAATACAAAAATCGTTAACTGATTGGATTATTTCGTATCAAATACAAAGCTGCACGTGTATTTGCTTTTTAAAGGAAGAAATTTTATGCATCAGCAGGGCAAGTTAATTACCTTTATGGCATGATTGACGATTGTTTCAGCAATCTCCTGATATTTATGCAGCTCCATAGCAAACATGTTGTCCAGAGTGAATCTGTCAGGAGACATGTCGAACTGTTGTCCTGGTGAAAAATAAACATCCAAATCCGTTAGTTAATTGATCACTGAAATAATTAACAATGCATCTCCGTCGAAATTTCTCCCTCTTTCTGGGATCACGGTAATGACGCATGTAATGGGACAAAATGTTAGGGTGGAGCTCTCAGTGACAGCCATTTTTTAATTTTTTATTTAATATAACATAATGGTATCAATTACATGTTTATATACAAGAAATAAAGTTTTTCTATTAGAATACATTAAATAATAATACGTATTACACCCTTTTTAAGAGCAGAGCTCGAGTTAAAAAGGCGGATAAACGCAGGTTAACCACAGTTTAGCAAAGGGAAAATATGAATATATTTTTTTTTATATATATTAAACAAAAAATAGATAATTAACAGTAAATAAGAAAAAAAAATATAAATATATTTTTTTAAACTAAATAATAGATAAGAAATACAATTGACTGAAGAGGAGGAGAAAAAGAGAAAGGAAAAAAATAATGAGTGAAAAAGGATATCTAATATTATAATTGAGTTGTTGTGTTGATATGTAATAATTATTGAAAGAATAGTTACCTGTCTTTGTCATGAGTTCATTCCAATGGCGCTCCCTCATGGCTTCATTCTTCAGTGACACCATGAGGGGTATAATGTTTTTGAATTGTTTCATCTGCGTGTCGAGCACCTGCCCTTGCGGCATAGTCCTCACCACTTTCGGTAGCTTCCTAAAAATATTTAAATGTTATTTAAAAATAGTCAAAAGACATCTTCACTTTACAGCAGTGATTCCCAAAGTGGTCCAGGTGGACCCCCAGGGGTCCACGGGAGACTCGACGGAGGTCTACGTTGGCGTGATTAAAAAATGGGGGTTCACGAGATGTAAGTGGGGGTCCAGGAAAATTTATCTGGTTTCGGTGATAGTAAAGAACAAAAAAATTGACTTGACTTTACCTATCAATGTAAGCAGATACAAGGTGGCGCAAAATTAATCACCCTATCGGAAGATGATATAATTTTTGCATACGGCGTCGTACATCAATCATATTTGACATTTGTGAACTAGACAGCTGCAGAATACAAACAGACAAGCAATGAAGTGCTATACTCTGCAAGAGCGTGGAATAATTGTGTCGATTTAATATTTAACGCTTTTAGCGATTTTGTGTCGAAAGTCATCATGAGCGACGAGGCGCATTTCCATTTAAACGGTTACGCCAATAAGCAAAATATTCATTTCTGGGGCACTGAAAATCCGCGTGCGATGCACAAAAAGTCATTACGTCCACTCAAAGCCACTGTGTGGTGCGGCGTTAACGCGGGAGGAGTGATCGGGCCGTATTTTTTGAGGACGCCATTGGCATTACGGTTAGTGTTACTGGCGAACGCTACAGGGCCATGATAAACGACTTCTTACTTCCGGAATTGGATGAGCGGGGCTTGGTGAACATGTGGTTTCAACAAGACGGTGCAACCACGCACACAGCACGAGCCACAATGGATATTGTGAAGGAAGCATTTCTTGGTCGCGTAATCTCTCGCTTTGGTGATTTGGTATGGCCAGCAAGATCGCCCGATTTAACCATCCCAGACTTCTTTCTTTGGGGCTATTTGAAGACGTGGGTTTATGCCAACAAGCCTCAGACAATCGCAGCCCTTAAGGAGAATATTCAACAGGAATGCGAACAGTTATCACCGGAAATCTTGCGGGAAAGTCATGGAAAATGCGATAAAACGGGCACAAATGTGTATCAACACTGCCGGCAGCCACTTGACGGATATAATTTTTTTCACTTAACAGAAAAAATTTAAAAGTCCAAATAAAGATTTCTATTAAATACTCAAAATCATTTTTTTTTATTTAGTAAAAAAATTATTCAAAAACAAAATTGGATGATTAATTTTGCGCCACCCTGTACTACTCAAAAAAATTAGGGAGCAAAAAAATTCCAAATTTTTGGGTGATATTTTTGACAGGCTGTATTTCGGTGAAATTAAAAGTGTATTGAGACTTTAAAAAAGCAGTTTGAAGCTTTAAGACTCTAATTTTCAGATTTTTGGCTAAATTTTTTTAGGAGCTACGGTTCTCATGCAATCCTAACTAGTCCTGTGTCGATCGTGAATGACCTGATCGTCGAAACCCGCTCACGAGCCGCCAAAGATCGAGTGGGTTATTTATTCGTCAGCACCCGGGTCTTAAGATCCGGCGACGCACTCTCACGACCCGCGAACTACAACACATTCCCGCACCCCATGACTCAAGACACTCTCGCGACCGATCGCCGGTTGCCCATGTGGCGAGTGGCGAGATAGCGAGAACTGCGAACTGCGGTTCTGAACTACATTCGGTCGCCGCTTGCCGATCAACACACACGTGCGTGATGTAACAGTATCCTGCTTTATGCCCGTGTGTCACGTCATCGCGGGATTGTTTAGTATTTTCGATTTTTGAATATTCAACTAGACACGGAGTCGTTTTTAATTAGAGCGTATCTTGGTATTTGTTCGTTCCAGAATGCGATTTTTTCTATTTAGTAAGTAAAATAATTATTCGTAATATTTATGTTATTTTAGTTACACATAGTTTCTCCTTACCAAATAAAATTATCCCACGGTTTCTTCAAGTGAGTTCCCAAAAATGTAAAGTGTTTGCTGTCGGCGTTTTATAACCCAACCTAAGAGGAACTCCTATAATCATAAAATTCGCAATATTTGTTAAACCCAAGGTTTGAGTTGTAACTTTATTGGTGTGTCCTTTTTGGCCAACTTTTAAAGCAATTTTATTGTGGGTTTTTCGGGTCGCTTATGACTTGACCGGTCTGGGCGGCAACCGGCGCGAGAAACTCGATTATCAAGTTTCGTATTTTGTGTCGCTAAAAGAGAGGGTCTTAAGGAACCGCATGTGACGCCAGTGTGTTGTGAGCGACCCGGGTCATGTAAAATGATCGATCGACCCAGGACTAATCCTAACAGATAGCACGAAAAAAACAATTTTACAAATTTTTTGCTTTTTTTGGTCCACAAGTTTGAAAAAAATTTTTGTATTAAGTCTGTAATCATATTATTTTAATAAATGGAACACAGGAAAATACACTATTTTTGTTCTCATTTTACCACCCTGAATTTAGGATTGGAACTCAGCCACAATGAAAATTTCCATCGTTAGATCTAATTTTCACATTTTTTGACGAGTTTTGGGAATATGGTAGAAATGTAGCAGCAGGGGGTCCACCGAAACCAGTAATTTTATGAAAAAAAGTTTGGAACCTCTGCTCTACAGGCTCCTCCACTCGTACTAGTCACATAAATCAAATCTTAAAGTGCATGACCAAATATACATTTTTTATTATTGTAACAAATTGATGATTTTTTCTTTCAATTAATTGTGTTTGGTTCATACAAAGATATTCAAATAGAAAAGAGATATGCTATGGTGTCCGCGCAACTGTCGGCGGACTACGACCTAATTAGAGTAGTTTGCATACGAAAAGAATTTGTTCACTTCGTTGATTTTTTTAAGGTGTGCATTAGTATTGGTTAACAATATAGTTTGAATACGGAAAGACTTCGTTCATTTAGTTTAACGTTCGTTTGCTTTATTCGTTAATTATTGGCTCTTTTAGTTTATTTGTTAATTGGTAAACAATATCGGCGACACCCGGAAGCGCAGTCACACCTAGTGAAAACTGCAGCTAGCATATCTACTAATATTGTGACCACTTGACAGCCACAAGGTACTAAAAAAGATCGGGGAAGGCCACGCGGAAGGGGATTTGAGAATGCTTCTCTCAATATAGGTTTTAAATGAGGTTAGGTACATAATATAAGTTTTATTGGTAGGTTAAACTATTTTAATATCTTTGGGTTCATAATTATTGTGAAATATCCAAAAAAGTTTTCAGAACAACTCATGCCGGTCTCATAAATATCGTTCTGTCTCCCTTACTGGCTTTGTTAGAAATATGATCTAAATGGTGTTAGAAAGAGGTGGAGAGAATATGACCGAGCATCAAGCACCAAAGTCCCTGCTGAACTCAAGACCAATAGGGCGAAGGAGCCTGGGAAGACCAAGACTAAGATGGAGCGACAACGTCCTCAAAGACATATCTATCTTGGAGCTTCTAAACTGGAGAGAGCTGGCACAAAACCGAGATGAGTGGAGGAAGATTCTTGAGGAGGCCAAGACCCACCAGGGGTTGTAGAGCCAATAGTGATGATGATGAGGTTGTAGCCTGTAGTCTGTGGTGCAGTTGTCCCTTTTGCTCAGTGGTTGGGAAAGTAAAAGTGGCAGTAACAGCAACAATTTGGTTAAATACTATTGTTCAGTTCAAGATCTGCCTAATGACCATTATTGACATTGCAAGGAATGGCGCCAGCCTATTTATCGGAACTATGTGTCCGACAAAACTTAAGCGAGAGACAGCTTACTCTAAGGTCAGCAGATCTAGATGTTACTAATCATCTAATCGAACTTTCTAGGTCAAATCGAGCTGTTTACTATGATCGCTCTTTTCATATAACGGGCCCTCTCATTTGGAATAAAATTCCCTCAGCTCTTACTAATATCCAGAATTTGGCAGAATTTAAACAGGCTTTAAAAACAAAATTATTTAAAAAATCATACCATTCATGAATCCTAACATCTTTTCAATATACGTAATAATAATAAGCCATGTTCTCAAGTTTCGCGTAATTGTGTGGTTTCGGCTTCCTCATAATTGTATTTTATTTTATGTTTAATATCCGAATTAATGTCAGAATATTTCTCATTTCTGAACGCAACTGCCTTCCTGTTAGTATATTATATTTTAGTTTTAAAGTTCTTGTTTTGTCCTGTGTTACAATAGCACCGCTATTGTCTATTATTATTATTGTCCCGTGTGTGCTATGACAGCACTATCTTTGTTAATTTTGTTCTTCTGTCATTGTTTTGTAAATACTGTATATTATTTTATTATTTTCTCAATATTACTATCCGTGTGTGCTATAACAGCATATCTTTGTTAATTTTGTTCTTCTGTCATTGTTTTGTAAATACTGTATATTATTTTATTATTTTCTCAATATTATAAGGAGCACTATAGGATTATTTTTAAATTTATTATAGTTAAGCGCACTTGAAGTGAAATATCACAAAACTGCGCTATATAAATACTACGATATTATTATTATTAAAACAACACGCTTTATATTCAAATCTAAATTTTAACTACAAAATAAAGAAAATGTACACCTTTATTAAACAAAAGATAAAGGCAATTTGAAAAAAAAAATATGATTTTGGGAATTTTTTATTAATTATTTTCACATGAAACGACAAAAAGGTGAGTAGTTGATAACGTTTATAATACATTTGCTTAGTAAAATGTGTGTGAATTTTTTTTTTTGTTATCAGTAATTTTAGTTAGAAAAAACGTAAGGTGAGTCATTATTAAAACTTTATATGTTTGCATTAAAAAATTTTATATTTAAAAATTTATTTCTAAAGCGTAATTCATCTCCTTTGGATAACAGTTTTTAGTTTTCGGATGCGTTCAGAAATATTCCTTTTAACCCGTCTGCTTGTTTAGGAACAAATATATCAACACTTAATCGCGTTATACTTTCATAAGACCAAGCGACCTTACATTATAACCCAGTCAGCCCGGACCGGGGACTACAAGATCCCCAAGATCCACCTTTTTTGCGATATCTCGTTAATTAATTATACAATTTCATTAATATATTTTGTAATCCTTGAGAAAATAGCAACATTTTTTTTGCCATTTTTTGTTTTTAAATATTTAAAGCACATAACATTGAAAAAAATGTTTTTGATAAATATTAGTGCAAATCGCGGTGTCCGCTAGCATTTCGATACCATTATTTTTGTCCTTACTTTACGTTCTCGAGTCATGTTTTTTTTTTCAGTCTAACTTACCCGGATGGCCACCCGGGTCAGACCGTAATACATTTGTGAAGGAGCGAGACAGTTATACTGTTTGTACATTCTGCCAGTTATACCTACGCTGCAATTATCTTTCAACAGTCTCGGTCAGTTTCGACCTTTTTTCAGAAAACACGTGTTTAGTTTCTGAGGATGTGGGTGGTTTGGTATATTTATGCTGAGGTTGTTAAACTTTTGTTACGTTTCCGATACTATTATTTATGATAACTTTTTTTGTACATACAAATATTATCTGTAGGTACGCTCCTTTAAAGCTTTCTTCGTCGTATTACTTAAAATTTGGGATGGGTAAAAATTTGGCAGACGGGTATGGGTACTGCAGCCCGGGAACCATTTATTGGATAACCAACACCCCTGCCGTAGGTCACCCCAAGTAGTAAGGTTCTCTACGTTTGGTGGCTTAGCAGGGGTGCCGGGTTCATGGGATGAGGTTTTTCTAGGTCTTATGTACCTTTTATAGTTTGAATAATAAAATATTTTAACAAAAAAACAATTTTAGTGCACAGTAAAAGACAAAACACCTATAAAATGCACTTTGAAAATAATCCGGAGGGTATTAGGAAAAACCATACTAATCAACTGCTAAAAATAAGTATAAAAACAATAGTATTATATAAAAATGTAACAAAACCCATAGGACTCAGTAAACCAAATGCAATGCTTACCATCCCCCAGAAGGAAATAATCGAAGGAATGATGAAAAAATGTAACAAAGCCGCAACGCCCACAATAAAACTAAATAAATCATAAATGTTCAATATTGCAGAGAACCAATGATGCCCTGCAATAATTTAGTTCAAATTTTATTAGTCTTAACAATCCTTTAAAAGTCTATTCCTTTTTACTACCCGAGTACAACATTGCATATTAAAAGGGGACAAGCTTTTTAAAGATTACATGAATTGAAAATTACGCTTCACATATTTATATCATTATTAGTTTGTTTTAATTTTAATACATTTTAATCTACTTTTTTATTGGTCGTTTTTTCATGGGAGCACTTTACCGCTCCAAACAGTTGTGTGTCGATTTCGGCTTCCTTCAGAATGGAGATAGTATAATAGACTTTTGCGTGTTTTTTTTTATTGAACATAACAATGTGCATATTATTATACAATGTTTACAATTATATTACAATGTTTCTGGTCTAGGAATGTAATTTCTAAGTCTCATAAATATATTTTCATTTGACAAGTTCACAAGTATACAGGCTAGCTGAAATCTCTGAATGTGAAATAATTTTTTTAAAGAATATTTGCAAAAGTTACCTATCTATGTAAAGAAATTATCGTTGTTATGTTAACAATACTTTCTTTTTAAATTTATCGAAATACTTGTAAGTTTAAATAAAATATAAAGAACAATCAAAACTGCAACTGTTTACAAATTATTGTTATTTAAAAATATATCCCACTGTTTAGAAAGTGCTGGCTAGCTATAGCTTCAGTGGCTATTACAGCTCCGGTCACATTCCTCGTCAAGCCAGATGGTTGACATGACGTCACTTAGAACACATAATATTTTACGATTTATACAAATACGAGCGGGGGCTTGTGATCCCCCGGTTAGGTGCATGCGGAATTTTTGGATGGGGAAGGTTAAAAGCTATATATCTCGCTTCCTCTCATGCAAACATATGTATTTTTCTTTTAACCAGAAAGAGAACGAATAAATGCTTCTTTTTGTCTTTGAAATATGAAAGCTATCTTGCATAGATATTTTAAAATCTCGATCCAAAGTGACGATTTCAGAATTTATACGCGAAATCGAGGCTTCCAGATTGTGAGGTGCGAATATATTGAACCAAGCAGTCGGGTTAATTGGTTTTTGTTGCAAAGCGGAAATATTCGACCTTCGACCGAACCTAAGAAAATATTTCTTCATTCTAATAAAAGCCTTTATGCATCTGATAATTTTTTTGCTATTATTCTTGAACTACATCAGTGGCCTCTGTCCGCCATTTGATTATAAAATATCTAGCATTTTCTCACCTGAAATCCTTCAAAAAGTTCTCGATTCCGTCGATGAGCTCCTGCGGGTCCAGGTTAACCCAGAGGGTCTTGGACCAGTTATCGCGGGCGTCCCTTTGGCGCTTAAAGAGGTCGTACACCTGGATCAGGCCGGTGTAATCCGACTTGGCGCGCCCAAACAGCGAGAAGTCCGCCAGCGGGTTGTCAAACAGCTGCTCGGCCTGGCATAACACCACGCGGCGCGCTTCTAAGTCCTCTATTTCTTTGCCGTATACCTGGAAAGTACGTCAAATTATTATCTACTTAAGACATTCCCAGGTTACGAATAACCTGACAATGTATGAATTCCTCCTGCTTTCACAATTTATTTTAAGTGTAAAATGTTGCTTGTAGATGAATGTCTTAGCTAGCGGAGGAATTGAATCCACAATTTTTGTTATTTATTTTTGGGGTGTTATGCCATGTTGCGCTACCTTCTCTTTTAGCCGGCTATGTTTCGGACAGTGTTACAGTGTCCATCATCAGGGCAGATGTGTAAATGTTAGTGGTGACATGTGTGCTTAAGTACTAAGAAACAATACCGTGTTGCCAGCTCCACTCCACTACGAGCTGGCATTACAGTATACTTAAAGATGGTTTTCTGCATTTAGCTTTGGTGTAGCCGTCAATTAGCCGTAAAATATGGATTTAATATTATTAATATGGTTGAAGAGTAAAGTAGACTATCATTACTGTTCGCGCATTATATATGGGATTGGTTAGGTATGCATTCGCAGACTTGGTAGATAGCAAATGTCAAAATCTTGAAATTATCCCACCTACCTAATATTCCCATCCTAAATGTCACCATGAAAAAAGCCAATTGTTACAAGAAAAAATACCCAACTTTGGAGAGGTGACAGTGTGCTTTGAAGCTCAGTGTAAATTAACATCTCAGACAGGGCGCGTATATCATAACATCTTTTTATAAGAATATTACGATTAGGAAATTTAAATATAACATTGTGAAGTGTACACCACAACCTGGAGATCAGTGAGGCCCCATCTGCAATGGTGAGTCCTATTTTCCTTTTTCAAATCTGGGCTATCTTATTTTCCAAAAGCCCAGATCTGAACCATCGACTGACTATCCATCAGGTTTTGCGAGCGTATGCATATTTAATCGTCCCTATAACTTAGCGATCAAGTAGTTTCGGGACTGGTCCTTCGGGAGTTGCATAGGGCTTTGCTCACAGTACTTATTATGGATACGGCCGGGTTAATATATTTACAGAGTTTGAAAGCACAGGAAACCATAATTGCTGAGTTATTCTGTAGTCAGATAGTGGCCTCCAGACCATTAACATGGTATGCAAATTTGGATTCATGGCAGGTCTATTTATTCTGATTTAAGTGAATAATATAAAGTATAAAGTCTATTTCCTGAAATAACAAAACTCTTAAATGATGCAACTATTTCCATCCTTGTGTTAGTCAGAAAAAAAAGTTATATCATATGATTTTTTTTAATTTTTACGCTGGTGTACAGTATACGTAGGTTTAGTCTTATTACTTGAAATGGCTTTAGCCATGTTTGGTGACTAGATCTGAATAGTCAGGCACATTTTCCACACTCTAGTGCAAGGCGATGGGTCAAGAGAGTCAGGTTGGAGAGATCAAAAGGTCTCCCTTTACCGGTCTCTCCTGATCCGGCCCACCATGCATTAGGCGGGCAAAGGCATCCTCCGCCAAGTCCTAGACAAACCTCACCCCGTAAACACGTTCATCAAATGTAGCGAACCACTTGGGATAACCTATGGCAGGGGTGTTGGTTATCCAATAATTGGTTCCCGGGGCGGCGGTAAACATATCCGCCTCCTAAATCTTAAGTAGATATTGCACATATAAGTATGTCATATTTTGATATTCGTGAGTATTCATTCAGAATTGTAACGTTATTTAAAATGGCTTTAGCCGTGTTTGATGATTAGATCTGAATAGCCAGCAACATTTTCCACATCTCCTTCCCCTCCCCACTACCTTCAGCATCACACCACACCAAAATTGGGGATGCCATAGTCTCACAGGGGGCAGTTGGGACTCTTGTGTTATATTCAGATTTAAAAGTTATATTATATGCAAGTAGGAATCTTTAGCCTTTTGTTGCTAAGCTGACTGCAAGTATAAGTATGTCGTATTTTGTGATTGCCGCATGCTACTTCGGAGAGTCGAAATTATTAGTAAAAATATTTTTACAGCAGATTTTCACTCAAGATGCCTTCAGATATAACTTTATCGACTTTGGTTGTACGGCTGTATATCCTCTTTGCATACTTACTCGAAGAAAACATCTTCTAAACTTTCGGCCGGACAAATTGTCGCCAGACCAACTGTCGGCCGGACGAACTGTCGGCAGGACGAACTGTCGGCTGGACCAACAGTCACCAGACCAACTGTCGCCGGACCAACTGTCATGGAACCGTAAAAAATGTATATATCTTTCCATGAACAATTTTTTTAATTAGTAATGTTTTCATATACACGCTCGTTTATTAATTGAATAAAATTTTCAGAGTTTTTAAGTAAGATTGTTAATGTTCCTAGAATCTTTAGTGTTTTTTTGCACGTATAAGTATGTCATATTTTGTGATTGCCGCATGCTACTTCGGAGAGTCGAAATTATTAGTAAAAATATTTTTACAGCGGATTTTCACCCAAGATGCCTTCAGATATAAGTATATCGACTTTGGTTGTACGGCCATATATCCTTTTTGCATACTTACGTGAAGAAAACATCTTCTATACTTTTGGCCGGACCAATTGTCGCCGGACCAACTGTCAGCCGGACGAACTGTCGGCTGGACGAACTGTCGGCCGGACCAACTGTCGCCGGACCAACTGTCGCCGGACCAACTGTCGCTGGACTAACTGTCATGGACCCGTAAATAATGTATATTTGTTTCCATGAACAATTTTATAAATAGTAATGTTTTCACATACACGCTCTTTTTAGTAAGGTTTTTAGTAAGGTTGTTAATGTTCCTAACTTGAAAAAATTGTATTAAAAAAATATCCTGCTTTATCGATTTAAAAATACACACATGTTTGAAGAACAAATAAGCACTAGAGCCTTAAGAGAGTCACATGAAAAACATTTTAACATCCCGGTTTGTCAAACCTCTTATGGGCAAAGAGGTTTTAAATATAATGCTACAAAACTATTCAATTCTCTACCTACTGACATTAGAAACACGCTAAACAAAAGTTTATTTAAGCCGTCTAATCACAGGAGACCCAAGTTGTCCCAAAACATCATATGCCGTTATAATAACAGGAGACCCAGATTGTCCCAGAGCGAACGTGCATTATTAAAAGTTAGATATCTCTCTTTCTGTCATGCGAATATTTGTGATTTCTTTTATGGTAGAAACGGAATGAAATAATGCTTCTTATTGTCTTAGAATTATATGAGCTAGGTTGTTCAGATATTTTACAAACCCGATCAAAAGTGACGGTTTAATTTTGCGCCAATTTGTGACGTATCACACATTTAATTTTAAAATAAAATTGTATGAAAGTGATAAAAAAAGAGGTGACCGTTTTATTACAAATTTTGTTTAGAAAAGGAATCTGTATTTAAAATTTTGGATTTATTCTATTTTAATTACTTTAATTCAAATATTCGCAGGTGTGCATTTTTTAGCCAATTTACATTTCTAATATTAAAATTTTAATATTTAGAAACAAAAATGTTGATTTCTAATAAACACATCGGAAAGATTATTTTATCTACATTTTAGAACAATTTTTGTTTTTGCAAAAGCGTTTAAAAAAAAACAATAAATAGGAACATTTAAAATGCATGTGATGAACCAGGAATTTTGCGCGCAAACCTTGACAGGCAAAAGTGGACAGAAAATTATTTTCTTATTATTCGAAGGGTTAAAAGTAAAATCATTGACTACCTCCAATAAACGTCTATCACAAGTAATTAATAACATATTTCCATTTATGCCTACTCTATATATATATATATGTACACTATTTACTTCATGTATTTTCATTTGACTAAGTTTCACTTTCCTTTTTTATTATCATTTATTTTGAAGCACTCAAATTGAAATTAAATTACTTCAAAATTATTTTGTCTTAATCTTCAACTAATTTTATAATAAGCTACTAATTTTAGAATTGTATAATGTACAAAAAATACTGATTTTATTTTATTTTTATAACCGTCATTGTCATATTATGTAAACAAAAATATAGGTAACAACCACTGTGTAAATTGCCATCTCAACACAGGCTTTTCACACCTAGTGAGATGGGCAATACATCATTACAATAATCAAATGTAATATTAAAATAATGAAATAAAAAAATTAAAAAAATTAAAAAAAACTCCTGATCTTACTTCCAAAACTTGCATGTGACTGTCTATAGATGACTAGTTACTAATGCAGATGTGCATTTTTACTTTTATTGAACTAGTCGCTGTACAGAAACAACGAGTTTTGACCATTTGATTGAACAAATGCTTTACCTCCATCAGTTCAATCCCTTGAGTCATCTTTTCTCCAATAGCGCCGGGCCCCTGCGTATCAAACTTCTCCACAAATTGTTCCAGGATGTTGAGAAACTCTCCAATCTCGTTGATTGTTATCTTGGAGAACTTTTCCTTGGTCTTCTCCAACTTTCCAGATCGGAATATGGAAGACTTGTACAGAGTGCCCCAATCCTTTTCCAGTTTCAGTGCCAACTCCAAATCCTCCGCATTACACTGTCGGAAAACAAAACATTTAACCATTCAAAAAAGTAATATCGCTGAGAATGAACCAGATCGTAGACGAATCAGGCAGCTACTTAATGGACAGTACACTCAATGAGGGAACTTGTAAGACTACAAATGGGACACTGGCGCCTCAGGAGATAGATGAAGCTTTTGGGAGTGGAAAACAACAATCGATGCAGGAAGATTGATGAAGAAACTCCAATTCATCTATGGTGCAAATGTTCCATAATGTTAGGAACAAGGCTCAGCTATCTGGGAAGACACATTGTGGAACTAGAAGACATTTTATTTTTATTTTATTTTTTGTTATTATTAAGTTAAAATAAATATAATATTTCGCTTTCTTAACTTAAGAGGAATATAAACGCTAGAAATATTTCGAATCTCATGCCTGCAAAATTTTAAAATCGAGCGTCTTTTTGCACGAGGCTAGCAAGCGAAAAAGTGGTTTTTAATTATTTTGTGCATAATTTTATATGAACGAAAAAAAGTTAGAACATGGAAAACCTCAAAAATAGTCTTAGCCATAAAGGGGTATTTTTTATAAATTGTTTCTTGTATTAATTACTTCATAGTAAAGTCATGAAAAAACATTTTTTTTGGTGGTTTACGCTTATATTTTTTTGTTACGTAAATAATACTATTTTATTGTAATTCCAATACATAGTTTTAAAAGCTAATAAAAACTTCGATTTATCGGTAGCATATTTTTTGATGTTCATACTGTAAGCCGATTCGTTGTAAAGATTAATCAAAATAGTATCTAAATAGGATTTCACGTATATATTCATCTTAAGTACAGAGCATATTATATAGTATAGTAGTAATATTTTTAATTTTGTTCTAACGTCTTGAGTAAAATAGGTTTTTTTAAAGATTTTTATATTCTTTTCCGTTTTTAGGTTTAACATAGCAAAATATCCAATGACAACGCTGGTGAACTTTCTCAAATGGATCGGGTCACTGTCAAAGGATTGATGTAAAATGGGTTGTAGTTCAATGGGCCCATAGCCCGAGTGCTCATGGGTGCTATGTAAACTGCCTCTATTTTATTAATAAAAATATTTTTGTAACTATCAAGGATCAGTTTTTCTTAATTTTAATAGAATGATTCAATTTTCTACAATACAATTACCTCAATGTTGTGCATCTTCAGCAAGTGGAATGTCTCCTGCATAGACTTGTACATGACTTCTGAGCTGATGGTCATCTTCTGAACTTGTGTCACCGTCGACATAACCAGTTTGAAGTCTTCTAGACCCTTGATGTTGAGGTTTATGTTTGCACGCATTCTCTGCAAATAAAACAATAATAAATAATTTATTGAAAGAGTGTGCTGTCACTTATCATGTCCAATGTGGGTTTACCCTAAATTGAATGTCCGTGAAGAGTGAAGCGAAGAAAATATAGCCGTTACTGTTAACTAGTCAATCGATTTAGTCAAAATAGACCACCTCTGTGGCTGAGTGGCTAAGCTACACAACTCCAAATCCAGAGAACGGGATTAAAATTCCACATGCGCAGATAAAATTTATTATACAATTGGAACTGTCAGGTGACATTGGCGGCAGATTTAAACTGAGAATTACATACGAATATTGGTAAGATACGTCGATTTGGCTGCAAAATGGTAATGTTTATCTCACTTTATAGGTTTTAAATAAAGCTAAGTACATAATATAATTTTATTGTAAGGTAAAACTTTTTCATTATTTGTTTAGCAATGTCCCATATTTGCATCACGTTCCACAGTGTAAGATCATCCCACTAAAATAACACAATTCAGAACTGAAACCTTTTCAGTGGACCTTGATCAATTTGAATAGCCAGGTACGTTCCAACCTTCCTCTGCTCCATCACCTCCCCCTTTAACCTCATAAGATGCCACATTAGAGTGCCGTAGTAATCCCACTGGCTCTGGACTGTTTGGAATGATTTAATAAAGCGCATTCTTCCCACATTTAAAAAAAAACCCTTTGGCAAACATACAGTAATCTCTTCATCAAACTCCAGCATATTGTCCTTGGTGCTCTGGGCCAGGCAAGCTCCGAGGGTGTTCTTCCAATCGTTGGCCTGCTCCTGGATATGGGCTATGATGGGCCGCAGGTTGACCCGGATGGGCCCCACGTCCACAAACTTGACGTGTTCATCCAGGTCCTCGACAATGTTCTCGAAGAATGTGAACTTTTCATCGTAGCTCACCAGCTGTGAGTGCTTGACGGTGAATTTCTCACAGGTCGGCTGCTTCTCAATGGACCAAAGGGATTTGTACTTCAACCATCTGGAATATTAATGGGACATGATAAATAATTTAAAACATTTCTAGATGAAACTTAATATTATTTCATTATATGAAGAACCCTGGGTTCGAGTCCGAGAGGAGCCACTATCTTTTTCTGTCTCCAGATTTTCGATTTAGTTTCGCTAATATTGTCTTCATTTAATTAAATATTACAATTTGAGGTTTTACTCATAAAGTTAAAAATAAATAAAATTATTTATCTTTTTGCAATTGTAAATAAAATACTTAGGGGGGTAAATGAAACTAATCCATAATGAATGGTATTTTATGTTGTGAGAGTGGATTTATGTGTTTGTGTCAAAGAATGACTGGCGAAGGACCTTGATTTTGTGTACTATCACTGCTTAAAAATGATAAAAATACATGTTGCATAGAAAGGAGAGGACTCACCGGAAAAGGATAATAACTTGTAGGCTGGCAATGCACTTGTATGCTCCTTTCCCATCCAACAGGAACAAAACAGTAATAGTCGTGAGGTTCGTTTATTTTGATAGTACACAGCGGAGTTATTTATAGCGGATTAACCGAGAGCGGAAGCACAATATGGCTATACGCGGAGGGAGTTTATTGCAGACTGAATAATATTGTGGGTAAGATTGACGGGTAGGGAATAGGTAGGACAAAGGACTTGCAACAATAATTAATACCAATCTCAAGCAGTGACAGTATGTATGCGTGCTGTGTAGGTATGTGTGTGTGTGGGTATATGTATGGGCGTAACCACATAATGTATTCATATATGATGCTAGTAAAAACATTTAAAAAAAAATTTTTTTTTCACATTATGCTTTGTATAGAATATAATATTGTACTTGAATTCCTTTCTGGTTAGAATCAAGTTTTATATGGACAATACAATTTATTCATATTGATGTTTCATATGGACGAGGGCTGTCTGTAAAATAAGGTCTTCAAGGAGCTGCGGTCGCGAGGAACGATTTTATGCGCTATCCGGCAACACTGGCGGGTAGCCTGGTTCCCCCACGCCATATGCCCACCGCACTGCACTCTCTGTGATGCTTATCGGCATGGCAGCCACTTACGATGGAGCTTCCGCTCGCCACACCCACCAGGTGGAAATTACGCTCTGTAATTCGTGTTTTGGGTGCAAAGAACAATATACTGGTAGACATTCATTCAGTCTCTAATTATGTCTCTTATTTTGCCTCTCTTTAATTGTTGAGTAAACTTAGATTTTTTTAAAATTCTATCAGCCTTACTAAAAAACCCAGTGAAAATTTTATTCAATTGACAAACGGCCGCGGATGTGAAACATTACTAATTAAAAAATTGTTCATGGAAAAAAATACACATGGTTTACACAGCCTGAGAGGGTAGTTTATCTCTGTTTTATTAATGATGTCTGAACGAAATTTGGAATTTTTCAAAAGTATTTTGAATGTTCTATATATTTCTTATTTTTGAAGGTGTCGTAAAAACAAATACCATTTATGAAAACTAGATAAAATTACCTTTTAGATTTGTGTATTTGAAATACACTTCAGTTTTCAAAAACTGCCATATTTTAAGATTCAAACTCGGAAAAAAGTGGAAAAAAATTTCTTACCAAAACATTTTTGACCAAAATGTAGAGAAATTAAAAAAAAAATCAAAATTTCAAAAACACAGTTCTTTTATGTAATAAATTTGGAAGGAAACTATCACCTCACTTTTTCCTCGTGCATACAATAAAAAAATAATAAAAAATTTCAAAGTTTTTTTTATTGCCAAAAAAATAGCTTAGAAATAATACCAACATTTAAAACAGATTTCTTGCATCTCTAAAGACGTTAATTTCTTTGATACATTTACGAACACATGTATTAGATATTAATATTATAAAAAATTATCACTTTTAAGAAATTCTCTTAAAATGTAAATTTTATCTTTCCTATAAAACAATATTAAAATGTAATATTAATACGTAACCTATAAAACAATATTCTGACAGTTCAACTTTGAAAGTACGGCGTTTGTACAATAACTTGATTAAACTTATGTCATCCACACAAATAACATGGTAAATTTATCAATTATGTGAATAGAAGAGTAAATTCGTCACTACAATAGAAATTATTAAATAAAATCACAACATTTAGGTACTAACAAAATTTTCGACATCCCGCCATAACACACCAAGCTGTTTTTTCGAGGACTAGTTTCGTTGAGGACTAATGCACAGGCGCGCCAATAATGCCCCTTGCGGAGAAGAATTAAAACAACATTTTTTCCTAGTAAATTAAAACCATATACAACGTTGTCAGATCTTCAATGCATTTTAACAGCGTGACCACGTAATAAAATGTGTTTTAGTGTACACGGGGTTTATTTATATTATTGCAATAACACAGGTTATCAGCCGTGAAAAGTTTTTTTTTAGTAAGGCTGTTTATGTCTAACTGTTTTTGTTTTATTTTATCTAATTTTTATTTTAACTGTTCCAAAATTAATCATTGTATTATTTGGCTAATTGATTGTACATAAATGTTTACTTTATCTTATTTGTGTAATTAACTGAGTTTTTATAACTGGGTTGTTCTCACATGTGTGTGAACAACCTGTAAAAACGCAGTTAAAATAAATGAATAAATAAAGTGTATAGAAAACAGTGAATGAACGCAAAAGCTTGGTTTAGAAGGTCTCATCCCCAGTCACAATTGAATCCAAGAATTCCTCACTCAAGGAATTCGGGGTCCTTCAACACATTGTTGTTTGTTATCTTTGGTGAGCATTTTTGGGACCCACCTTGCGCAGAACTTGTGGTATCCCAAATTTTCTGTCAAAATCTTGTCAATAGTGATCTTACTGATATGACCATATTACCAGAGCTCCAAAAAAAAACAATTACAGAGCATTATTCATACCTAGCGGGTGCGGCGAGCAGAAGCTCAATCGTGAACGGCTGCCATGACGAGACTAAACATCACAGAGAGTTCAGCGTGGTGGGCATTTGGCGTGGGGGAACCAGGTTACATGCCAGCATTGCCGGATTGCGTAAAATCATTCCTTGCGACCGCAGCACTTTGGAGACCTTATTTTACCTCATACATTCACAAACAAACAAATCACCTTAATGAAACTAAACTTGGTGCCATATATGAATGCGTAGATTATAAGTTGTGTTTCGTTTATCCATTTTTATCTTACATTAAGAATCCAAATGTTGAGAAAATTTAGAAAACAATTCCAAAGACTGGGCCTATTACAGGGATGCCAGGAGGCTCCTTCTCAAGCTATGGAAGGGTCAATGTCAAGAAAGGCAAGGATTGGGAATGGTCCCCAATCCCAATAGGATAATGGGAAAAAGATGAAGATGATGATAAGAAATGTTAGAGTTAGTAGAAAGGAGTTAACAATTTATGTATTGACAAAGCTTGTTTTAAAGCTCATAAGAAATGTGCTATTAAATAATACCAAGAAATAAAAAAGACATTATTAAGCAGATAAATATTAACTTTTGCACATATGCATTGACTTCCGTTGTGATACGGTAGGCCGTATCCTGCAGCAGGGTGACGTAGTCTGCAATGTCCTGTACGAACATCGCGTCATCCAGGAAGCTGAAGATCTTGAAGTCGTTCGTGTCCCCGATCTTCTGCGGCGGGCACGGCAAACACATGCCCCGCATCCACCGCGAAAATGAATTCAGCCTGCAAACGTACATTTTTATTAATTTCCTGTATAAAATCACTGGAAAATTGAAAAAATTAACATTATCTTGGGAAAATCTCAAAGCATTGAACAATTTGAGTCGATCTATACTTTCAGCAGTAATGTTTTTCCACATTTTGAAATTTGGAAGAGTGGCAACGAAAGTAAAAATAAAATCAGATAACTTTAGTTGATTAAGGGCCGGTTTTATAAACGTCTGTTCGTTACGCTTGATACCATTTTTGGTTTACCGCCACAAATATTTGGTCTACCGCCCGATTTTGCCGTTTTATAAACGTTCGTTAGGCTATCGGTGGGTTAAGTTTCGGTTTATGCTTAACTGACTGATTTTGACCAGTTAAACGGATAACGATCCATTTTGTTGCTTGTCGGCGCTCAAATGTTATTTGACAGCTGTCAGTAGTAGTTGGTTGTTGCCCGACGATCGCTTATTTTAAAGAGACAGTATTATATTATTTGCATTTGTGACATGGATTATTCATCGAGCAGTGAAAGTGAGGATGGGCGTTTGGCAATACTTGAAGATGACACGCCATCGTCGTCATCTAATAGCAGTAGCAGGGAAGACGAAGCTGCGGGAGGACGGAGACATCTACGTGTTTTTATGCATAGACCGGATTATTTTAATTATGATGCGGACATCGATTTTCAAATGAGATTTCGGTTGTCGAAGAGAACCGTGGCTTAAATTTTAAATATAATTGAAGCTCAATTAGTGCCGGCGACACGTCGAAACCAGCCAGTTACGCCCGCACAGCAGTTGTCACTGACACTATGATTCTACGCTTTGGGATCAATGCTGCAAGCTGCTGGCGACTTCACGGGAGTCTCCAAGTCGACAGAGTGCATCATTGTATGGAGAGTTACTAAAATAATAGCCTCCTTGAGAAAAAATTACATAACCATGAATAGTGACACAGTTCAGGACTTCTGCATAAATAACAATCAACTTTGACAGCTAAAGTAATACCCATAGATAAAAACAATATCAGAGACATTAATTGGCCAAAAACATTGCCAGTAAAAAAAACTTTAGGACTAAACCTAACCGATGACCGCTAGTAATGCAAATTTGTTTATAGTATGTAAAATAAAATAACGATCGGATAGCGGTCCGTTAACGAAAAATGGTTCGTTACTTAACAGAAATTTGGTACTTCGTTTATAAAACCGGCCCTAAGGATTAAGGGTTTTTTTCAGTGACCATTGTGTGCAGTTTGATTTTATCATTTAATTATTTAAAACACTTTTTTATCGTAGGCTATGAACCCATCTCATAATAAAATTATGGTAATAATTTATGATAAGAAACAGAATATGAAATAAAAAAAAAATAAACCAATGCCAGAGAGATATAGATAATTATTGACTAAATGGTGGGAGATCAATTTTCGGAGGTGGGTATCGGAACCGCCGCCCCGGGAATCCTTTATTGGATAACCAACACCCCTGCCATAGGTGACCCCAAGTGGTTTGCTAAGTTTGGTGCCCCTGTTCTTGGGGTGAGGTTTGGCTCGATCTCGGTGGCAAATGGGTTTGCTTACCTTCTGCGTGGCAGGCCGGATCGGGAGAGACTGCTTGAGGAAGACATAATCTAGACCTCTCCAGCTGGATTCTAACAATACACCGCCTTGCAATGCAGTGGGAGGGATGGATTCATACGTCTCTCACTCCTGGGCACATTGACCCCCAGATTCCTACCCACCCCTCATACCTTTTTCCTTCCCAGAACTTCCTCTCCTTCCTTTCCCTTAAAAGATCCTCCACACAGCATCCCCAAAGATGACATAGGCCCTGAGGGAATTTTTTTTCTCCTGTGTGGAGCTATTGTAAAAAAAAAGATCTGCGCCGTTGAGAATTGTGGACACACATTTTAAACCCGCTTGAGTACCATTCGACCTGCAAAATTTTGATTTGGTAAAAATTTTATCAGAGCATTATGCCACTATGTAGTTCTATCATTGGGAATGGAATATGTCTGGGGAGCGGTTTTTACAAAGTGACACAATGATAAATTAAATATTTAACCTGTTGATGAAATTTTTCACACTTCGTATGATGATGTAATAGACCTCCAGAGGTGATGGGCTCATGGATACTTCCGGCACGGCTAGTACTGCGTCCACTTGGAATGTGCACACATTGTTGTTCAAGTTGTCATTGAAGTCTTTCATGTTCTTGATGCAGAAACTGGAAACACAGAATGCAAAAACAACAGGATTTGTAACAAATTTAATTAACTGCTCACATACCTCGAGAAGAACAAAATTATTAATGACTGTCAATACAGATTCCGGCAGAACCGCTTGTACGGCGATCTTCTCGCGTATGGACATTTCTAAGGCCTATGACTGGGTTTTTCACCGAGAACTTGTCAACAAACTGCCTTCTTACAGACTTCCCGTATCCTTGTGTACGTGGATTGCCGACTTTTTGAGAGAGAGGTCGATTCAGACGATATAGCCGATGGCTTCACTCTTCCTCACACTCGATAAATGCTGGCGTCACACAAGGATCGGTTCTGTCTCCGGCTCTATTTTTGTTGCACATCAATGACCTTTTGACATGTGCACCAATTCACTGTTACGCGGATGGCAGTACAGTCTGTTAGTTTTTTGCTTGACAAGCCCCAAAGGGCTCACAAACTCCAACAGCTCGGAGGCCTTTGAAGCAAAGAATGGACGGTTACCTCGAGAATGTTTTCTCTTGGGGTAAAAATAATCTCGTTGAATTTAATGTTTCAAAGATTCAATCATGTCTAAAAGGGATCAAAATGAAAATCTAGTCTCCTTCAACGGAAGCAATCTTCCGAACAAGCCCTCCATTAATATGCTTCTTGTAACTCTAAGTGACCAGCACAGATATGGGGCTCCATCGAAGCCAGAGTTAAGTTAGCCTTTCAAAAACTTTAATAGTATACAACTGCTAACCCTGTACAAATCACAAGTGCACCCCACGGTTGAATTTGGCAGCCACCTCTGGTCTGGAGCTCCAAAATACCTGAAAAATATCCTCGACTCTGTGCAGAAACGGGCAGTTCATTCGATAGATTCTCTCATCTTAACAGACGGATTGCAAACTTTAGAGCACAGGTGTCGGGTGGGAATGCTATCCTTGTTCTACCGGTATTGCATTTGTATCGGAAGATGCTCTGAGGAATTTCACAACAAATAAACCAAACTATCGCAAAGTTCGTGGAGCAAACAAAAACAAGTGAATCAAGTGCTGACACGACTATGAGCGCGGATGCAGCCAAACTGAAAGTTCGGTCGGACACTAGATAGCAAACATAGACTTACCACTGAAAGCACCATTGTAACCGTACTTCCCATCTCCTTGCCACTCCCTTCAGCCTCTCAACATACTCCCACTGTCTCCGGAAGTATGTTGGAATGACAGATATGAAAGAAAGAGGGGTCACAACAGAACTCTCGGTGGTAGGATTACACATGTGCAACTATAGTGAATGTACAATGTCAACTCACGAGATAAGGGTTTCGAAGGTGGCTTGCTCCCAGTAGCTGTAGAAGGGGGTCATGTCAGGGCAGCGCGCCGTGTTGGTGCCGTGCACTATGTACTCCAGCTTCACGAGGACGGGCCCGATGGTGTCGTAGATGGCGCTCATGCGCCCCACGTGCTTCTTACGATATTCCTCCAGCTCCCAGAAGAATTCCTACACAACAAACAATCACTTCATTAACACATTATTTGCAGAAGACTCTTAAACGCATATTTTTCATAATGTTGGTGAAGAGTGAGAGATGCCTAAGAGCAGTTTTTGTATTAACGTACTATTGTTAGACGGTTAGGCGAATAACGCAAAGACGTGTTGTTATTCTGTGAAGTAAAAATTAGGCGCAAACTCTCGTGAGACATGTACTAGGTACCCGGCAAATGGAAGAATACGGCCAGGTGGCAGATTGCACTTGAAATAGCGATAACATTTTGTTTTTATCTTTAGATGTCTTTATGGATGTACCATTACATAAAGGGAACTGTTTCCAATGATATCATACTTTCAAACAATATCTTATATATAAAAATGAATCGCTAAATGTGTTGCAAAGCGCAAATCTCGAGAGCAGCTGAACCGATTTCGCTAATTCTTTTTTCAGAATATTCCTTGAAATACGAGGATGGTTCTTACGGAGAGAAAAATCAAGAAAATTGTGCAGAAAATTGAATAATTTCAGAAAACCTAAAGACTATCGCACGTTTGACAGTTCGCGTGTTTGAGAATGACATTTTGCAAAACAATGATTGTTAAATCAGGATTCTATTTTTGAAAATCTTTAAGTTGATAAATTTATTTAAAGTAGGTACTCCCCTAATAGTTTGAATCGAATCAAGAATTTTAGATATTTTAAATAGGTACCTGTGTTAGGTACCAAATTTAATATACAGTCTGTCAAAAAAGAGTAGAAAATATAAAAACTGGAACTACCAAATTTGTAGACTGGCAACACCAATTTAACTGTCAAATATTTTTTTGAAGTGCAATGACACTGAATGTATAGAACACAGTAAACAACATTAAAAAAAAAAAATTTTTCATGACATAAATTTGATTAAAAGGTGATTTATAAAGCGATTTGCTTTAATTTAATTTAACATAAATTTGAATTTAACAATAGATAGAAAGGAAGAATCACTAATGGTGAGTTTAGTTATACTACTTTTAGATCTGAATGAGTTAAATATATTCAGATCTAAAATTAGAGACATGATCTAAAGCCCAGGCAACGCTAGGTACTTTATCTAGTATTCAATAAATATGAGCAATTTCTAAACTGTGCTTTATATTTTATTACATTATAGTTATTCTTCATTATGTTAACACAAAATTTCAAAGGTATAATAATAATATACCTATATGCAATTCTAATTTTAAGATCGGCGAGTATCTATACTGCAATGAAAAAATATTTTTCCACTATTATGCCTTTTTAATTTTTTATAAAAATGTAGGTTACACAGCTTTACTTTAACACCATGAGTTATGTGTTTAGTATTGCCATTTGATCAACAGTGGCGCCCTCATATATTTTCTACTCTTATTGACAAACGGTACATGAAAAATGGAAATTTAAATTGTAAAAGCTGGCACGCAGGCTGTTTATTGAGCTGCAGGCAGGATTGGGATTGAATATATGGAACGTGGGAGGAGGGTTGGAGGGACGAGGGAGCGGGAAAGGAAAGAGAGAAGGCGGGGAAGGTGGAAGGGGAACCAGGGAGGGGAAGGGGAACCTGGGAGGGGGGAGGGGGACCTGGGGGGGGGGAGGGGAACTCGAAAGGGGGGTTCGCGGGACGGGGGAAGGGGGGGGAGTGGAGTGGGAAGAGGGAAGGTGAAGGTGATGGAGTGGGAACGCGAGAGGGGAAGAGGACGCAGGAGAAGAAGGGGAGGCGGAAGGGGAACGGGACGATTGGGAAAGGACACTCGGGGAGAAACAATTTATTTATTAAATGGCGTAGCAACGCATGCCGGGACCAGCTAGTTAGTAATATATATTATGTTGAACATGCATAAAATGCCTAATAATTAGGCATTTTAATATAATAATAAATAATAATAATAAAGTGGAATTGAAACAAAGTTATTTTATTGCGTTTATTAAATAAAATCTTTTATTACATCTTATTACAAATTTTTACATTTTTGTTTAGAAAATTATGTAATTAAAGGTCAAATTTTGAAAAACTGCACTTTTCGGGTATTGTTTAATAATTATTATTATTTCTTAATCCAACCGGTTTCGGTTCATCCTGAACCTTCCTTAGGGGTGAATAAAAATATACAGGGGTGAATATAAATATAACAATATACACAATTGAAACAAAGTTATTTTTTTGTGTTTATTACAATTATGTATTCCCACATTTGTTTTGCTACATGTGAAGACTTTATTTAACTTAAGACACTGAAAATTTTATTTAAATATGATCCATACTTCAGAAGTTACAGCTATTTTATGAGAAATGTTATTGCACATAGGTTCTGAAAAAATCAACCGCTTTTTAGAGGGAATCGATAAAAAAAACCAGCCACATGCATTGTGTTAATGCGGAACATAAGAATAAAAAATAAAGCATTGGATAAGGAAAATTATATCAAAAAAGCTATGCCTACTTTATACATTATGTTTTATTTTTTACGCACCAGATTTAAATGTCCGGGTTTAATTTTCCCCACAGGAAAAACTAAACCCTTTCACTCACTTCCCAAATGATCATCTGGTCAATCCACGTTATGCAATTGCACTATATGTATAATAATTACAAAACAATACAAGAACAACATGTCAACCTACCAGAGACCAGATGGGAAAATAATTCACCGACTCCAGATATTTTCATATCAGAGGGTTCGGCTCTGTGGAATTCCTAATTGAACCTATAAATCCTACTGATCCCTCAATATAAATATTTAAAAAATCTTTTGTAATCCTACATGTATTTAAAATTACCGATTTTTGCATTTTTATATATAAATTCTTTGACAAATCTAATATGCCTAAATTTTGAATTAGAGACCTAGGTATAATGCCAGTAGCCGAAATAACAAATGGTAATATTTTTATAGTCCGAGAATGCCAAATTCTTTTAATCTCATTTCCTAAATCTGTGTATTTTCTAATTTTTTCAGAAACAGTTTTTTGAATATTACAGGAATTTGGAATAGCTACATCAATGATATAAGTTATTTTTTTAATTTTGTCATGTAAAACTATATCAGGTCTATTATGACTAATTATTCTGTCTGTTAGTATAGTTTTATCATAATATATTTTATAAAATTCATTTTCTAAAAATGAATTTGGTTCATGTTCATAATATGGTACTATATTACGGCAGTCAATCAAGTTATGTTTAATTACCAAACTTTGGTGGATTATTTTTAAAACCTGATTGTGCCTAAATGTATACTCGGACGGCGCTAATATAGAACATCCCGATATAATATGTTCTATAGTTTCCGGAAAAGCCAAACATTTTCTACATAAATCATCAATTTGATTTATATCTTTGATTATATGCTTCCTATAATTTTTAGTATTAATGACTCTATCTTGAATGGCAAGCATAAATCCTTCTATTTCTGCGCTCAACTCTCCAATACTCAACCATTTGTTTGACGAAAGTTTGTCAACATACGTTTGGTTGAGATAATTGAAGTGTTTTGCATGAATAATTTTATTTGACCAGGAATCTAATAATTCCTGGTTAGTATTTATAAGAATGTTGGCATTCTCGTCATATAAATTTAAAGGTGTAATGTTTCTATCTGCCTTGCAAATTATTTTGTACATTTCTGAGCTATTAGCTTTCCTATGGAAAAAATTTCTAAGCATTTCTACCTGATTGTGTTTCAAAGATGTTATTTTGACTACACCTCTACCTCCTAAATTTCTAGGTAAATTAATTCGTTCTATAGCTGAATTTGGATGATGGCAATTAAACTTTGTTAACATAGTTCTAATTAATCGTTCTAAACTATCTAAATCTGTATAGGACCATTTAATTATGCCAAATGAGTACTTTAATAAAGGTATTGCCCAAGTATTTATTGCTTTTACTAAATTTTTAGCAGATAGATTGCATTTTAAAAAATTTCTGTTCCTAGTTTGAAATTTCATCCTAATATCATTTTTAATACTAGTGTGATCCTATTCGATTGCGGGTATCCTAAATATTTATAAACCTCATCCCCTTTCATACTTTTAATTTTGAAATTTCTAAATATACCCTCGTCTCCATCTACAATTTTGCCTTTCTCTATATGGATCGTTTTACATTTATCTAAACCAAAAGTCATTTTAATATCATCTGAAAAAATTTTAACTACCTTAATCATTTTCTCTAAATTTGATTCAGAATTTGAAAATAATTTTATATCATCCATATATAATAGATGTGAAACTATACTACTCTCTCTTGTATTACCCTTAATTTTTATTCCAAACTTGCTTTTAATTAACATTTTAGACATAGGATTCAATGCTGCAAAACCAAAGAGGACTCAATGAGTCTCCTTGAAAAATCCCTCTTTTTATTGAAATGCCCGGTACTACTATTTTCTTACCTTTTAAATTTACTAGTAAATCTGTATTCCAAAAGGACATAATATTTTTCAAAAAGCTAATTATAATTGGGTTAACTTTATATATTTTTAATATTTTGATTAGCCACGAGTGCGGGACACTATCAAAAGCTTTTTGATAATCTATATAACAAGTATGTAAATTACGCTTTTGATTTTGAATTTGTTTTAAAATTACAGAAACAATAACTAATTGTTCTTTACATCCCATATGTTTTCTGCGACAACCTTTTTGTTGTTCAGATAAAATATTTTTTTCACCCAAATGAGTATATATTAAATCTGTCAAGCAAGAGGTTAAAATTTTGTATATTGTCGGTAGACATGTAATGGGTCTATATATTGAGAGGGATTATTAATATTTTCGCTTTTAGGTAACATATAAGTAATGCCCTTAGTTAGAAAATTAGGAAAATTTTGAGGTTGTTTGACAAGTTTTGAAAGATTTTTTGCAAAAAGAGGATGTAAAGTAGTTAGACGTTTGTACCAAAAATTATGTATCCAATCGCAACCCGTGGCTTTCCAATTATGAGTATTTTTTATAATTTTGCCTAACAATTCAACCGATATATCAGAAAAACTCATTTGTTCAATGTCTGAACAATTGAGTTCTTCATTTTCTATCCATGAAACTGCCTCATTATGTTTTATATCTTTACTCCAAATGTTTGTCCAAAAATTCAAAAATCCAGGATTTAATAATAATTATAAGATTTTTTTTTTTTTTTTTTTTAAACTTTATTTATATTTCTTTGTACATAAAATGTATAATAGCAAATAGTATATAATAACATAATGTATAATAACAAATAGTAACTACAAGAAATGAAAACCCACTAAGGCACTGCCTGAGTGTGGGTAATATTAAAACAAAGTACCCAAAGTATAAAATAGACTTAAAAAACATATAAAATATAAAGATAGTATAAAAAGTTAGTATTACATAGGTAGAATAAGTGAAAGGGGTTTTTTTTCAGCTATTATAAAAATATAGAAAAAAACATACTGATTTTTTTTTTTAGTTATTATAAAAAAATAAACAAAAAACATATTGTACTACAGTTTAGAAAGTTACAGAAAGTGAGTTGTAGAAGGATGGATAAATTTATAGAAAAAGCGTTTCAATATCTACATTATTCAACCATAATTTTACCTCTCTTACATATTTTATCATTTTATTTATCATTTGAGTTTGTAGTGGTAGAAGGTTAAATGTACGAAGACCAATGAAACTGCTATGTGTCTGCAACAATTTAGTATTGGTTTGTGGGGTGTAAAATATATTATTTATTCTTTTGCTCGTTCTGTTTTCATTAATTTAGAAATTATTTTTGTTTTTAAAAACATATTTCAAAGTTTGTAATATAAATAACTTACGTATATTACATATTTTAGTTTCTTTGTATAGTAAGTTGGTCGAGAATGTTTTATTTTTGTTATATATGACTTTAATTATGTGTGTTTGAATTATTTGTAGAGGCTTCATAAATGTATCAAGTGCACCACCCCATCCTATAATGCCATAAGTGATTGATGATTGCACCAGGGAAAAGTAAATCATTTTCAATGTTTAGTACTTCCTTAAGTCTATAAAATATGTAGGTCAGATATCTATAATTTAGAAGTGATTTGATTAATATGTGATTTCCAATTAAGATTTATATCTATTGATACTCCTAAATATTTTATATTTTCGACATTAGTGAGTTCATTGCACATGAAGCACATTTCTTGATTGCAACTAGTATTATGGATTCTAATTTTAAGGTTGTATTTAGGTTTATTTTTAATGGTTTTATAAAATGGCAAGTAAAATGTTTTGCTATAGTTTAAAACGAGTTTGTTGTATTTTAGCCATGTTGAAACCATTGAAATACAATCAGTTGCTTTCGAAAAAGTTTCTTTCCAATGATTACCATCTACTATTATTGCCGTGTCGTCTGCGTAAGAAACAATTTTACCAGGGATTACAAAATTACATAAATCATTAATATAAATTAAGAATAAAATCGGGCCAAGCACAGTTCCCTGTGGAACTTCATTTTTTATCTTTGACTCTGAACTATAATTATTCCCAATTTTTATTTTTTGTGTTCTGTCTGTAAGATAGTTAGAGAGTAGTTTTAGTGTGTCTTTTTTGAAGCTTAGTTGATTTATTTTTGTAATGAGTAAATTATGATTTACGGTGTCGAAAGCTTTTCTTAAATCTAGAAATATGGCAAGACATTTCTTTTTTTTATCGATAGATGAGTATATCTTTTTAGTCAATTCACATATCGTATCCTCGGTGCTTAGGTCTTTACGAAAGCCGTATTGGTTTTTCGATAGAATTTTATATTTTTCTAAGTGTTCAATGACTCTAAACTTGATGCATTTTTCGAATATTTTCGAGAGGTTTGAAACAAGAGATATTGGTCTATAATTGTCTAATTTATTCGTATCTCCAGATTTATGAATAGGTATAATAGTGGAGATTTTAAATTGCTCTGGAAAATGACTATTTTTGAGGCATATATTAAAAATATGTTGCAATGGAGTTAAGACATGTTGTTTTATTTTTTTTAACGTATCACAAGATAATCCATCATTTCCCTTAGAGTTGGACGGTTTTAGGTTATCAATATATTTTTCAATTTCATTAAAAGTAACAGGAGAAAAATATTCTGTAGAGTTAATTGAATCATTATTTGAATCTAATTGAGGAGATGTCTCCATATAAGCATCATTAACATTAATGCCGGATGATTCAAGTACTACGTCTACTACATTTGTAAAATAGTTATTAAAACTTTCTGCAATAGTCGATTTGTTAGTTATTATTTCATTATTTATTATAACCTCGTTTACAATATTTGAAGACATACTTTTTTTGTTGGCAATTTCATTTATAATATTCCAAGTTTTTTTAGTATTATTTTTAGCATTTTCAATTTGTATACTATAGTATTTCTTTTTGCAGTTTCGTATCAGCCTATTGAGTAAGTTACGATACATTAGATATTTTGTTTTCAGATACGGCATTGTTCTGAGATTATTCTTTTTGCAATCTATTTGATATTTAAACATTTCTCTATATAATTTATCTCTTTGTTTAATTGATATAATTAATCCAACTATTATCCAAGGCTTAATTTATTTATATTTATTGTTAGTGACTACTATTTTACTTTCACTTTTTAGAGTATGATCTCTCAGAGTTTTACAGAAATTCTCTAGTGCGAGATGTGGATTTTCTATTGATATCACATTTTCCCAGTTTTCTAACCTAAGTAAAGAGTTTAGAGCCGTGGTCGTCAAAGTGCGGCCCGCGGGCGATATCTGTGCGGCCCGCACAAATATTTGCCGCTTTCTTTTAATATACATTTAAAAAAAATCTTTCTTTACTTTTTCATGTACTTCGTGGGATTGCACTAAACCCACCAGAATAAACACTTATTATTATTATTATGGCAACAATTTTAGTAGACAATGATTACCAAAACTAATTTTTCTTACGAAGAACTAAATGTAAGTATGCGCGGTGGGAATACGGATATAAGAAGATCAAATGAGCGGGTAGCGTGAAGGGAAGTCCCCGCAACCCCGCCGCGCCGCCCGCTCGCTGCCCCCGCGCCCCGCCTCCGCTCTGGCTGGCCGAATCGGCCACGCGTTTCATTCATGCATAACGCATTAATTAACGCACAGTGCCGTAATCTTGTGTCCTTGTTACCTAGTAAAATACTCGCGAAGTTTTCTTTAATATAATGGCGGGTGTATCATCAAAAAGTGCTATTAAAAGGAAGATATGCGATGAAAATAAATGTTTTCAAGAAAAATGGGAAGAAGAATTTCATTTCATAAGTGGACATAAGGAAGGTACTGCTTTTTGTTTAATATGCCGCGAAACTGTCGTGGGAATTAAACGATACAATATATTCCGCCACTACACAAGTAAACATAATGCATTTACAGAAACCTTTCCATTGGGATCGAATGAGAGGAAGAATAAAGTTTCTCATTTGAAGTTGTCAATTCGTCGTCAACAAAATATTATGACCACAGCAGTCGGTCAAAATGAGGCTGTTACAAAAGCATCTTTCCAAGTTTTTAATATTCTTGCGAATAAGATGAAACCCTTCACTGATGCTGAATTAATAAAGGAGTGTATATTAACTGTTTCTCAGACTCTGTTCCAAAATTTCTCAAATAATAACCAAATAATGGCGGAAGTAAAAAAGCTTGCGCTTTCTGAATCAACCTGTCGCCGCCGCGTTGAAGATATTTCAAAACACATGTTTGAGGCGATAATTGACAAATTGAAAAACTGCAAATACTTCAGTCTTGCTTGTGATTCCAGTACCGATATAACTTCCATGGCTCAGTGCTCATTGTTTGTGCGGTACTGCACAATGGACGGGATCATAGAAGAAGACTTCTTACTCTTCTTAGCCGTCATAACCATGAAGGGTCATACGAGAGGTTGTGATTTTATGGTTGCTCTGAAAGAATTTGTGGAAAAACACGGTATTCCTGTAAATAAGTTGATATCAGTGTGCACTGATGGTTGTCCGTCAATGGTAGGTGCAAACAATGGTTTGATTGCCTTAATGAAGAAGGAATGGAGTTTACCAAATTTGCTGCCCATTCACTGCTTGCTGCATCAAGAAACTTTGGCGTGTCAAATTTCGAATAGCAAATTGAAGGATGTAATGAATACGGTCATAAGTATTATAAATTTCTTGTATTTCTTGGGCATTAACTATGTAACAATTTCTAGACATTTTGTTTTTTGAAGAGTTTTATTAAGTGTACATTTGTTACTTAAATTAAATTTTTCCGCGACCGGTTTCGATACAACCGTATCATTCACGAGCAGAATTAAAACTTTTAGAAAAGAAAAACTTTTAAAAAGTTTTAATTCTGCTCGTGAATGATACGGTTGTATCGAAACCGGTCGCGGAAAAATTTAATTTAAGTAACAAATGTACATTTAATAAAACTCTTCAAAAAACAAAATTATAAATTTCATTCGCGCTCGTGAACTTAATCATCGAAAATTTAAAGAACTACTTGAAGAATTGCAAGCTGATTATGGCGATGTTGTCCTACATACTGCCGTCAAATGGTTAAGCAAAGGAAAAGTTCTAGAACGGTTCTTCCATTTAAAAACAGAAATAATTTTATTCCTACAACAAAGTGGTAAAGAATATCCTCAACTCCATAACGATGAATGGTGGGCACTGACGGCTTTTTTGGCCGATATTACTGTGAAATTCAACAATCTAAATTTAGAGTTGCAAGGACATAATAAGATAATCGGACAAATGACTAATGAAATACTCGCATTTGAAGTCAAACTGCAATTATATATATATGAGCTCGAAGCAAGAGACTTTTCCAATTTTCCAACTGTTGCTGCTCTTCAATCCGACATGACTATTACCGATAGTAGCTCTCAAGATATGGTATCCTATTTGAAGGAATATTTAGAAGAAATTAAAAAAAGATTTAATGATGTCAGAACTATTAAGAACTGTTTTATTCTTGTAGAAAACCCTTGGCACTATGAAAACGAGGACATGAAATTATTCTACCAGTTGGGTTTTCTGAAAACAAATTTGATGAACGAAATCATTGAATTAAAATTCGATACAGTACTAAAAGCTTATTTCATTGGATGCCATGAAAAGCAGGAGTACGTTGAATTCTGGAGAAATGTGCCTAGCAACCTTAAATGTTTACAAGACTGCGCACAATTTATTTTGACGATTTTTCCTTCGACATATCTCTGTGAAGCTTCATTTTCAAAAATTAGCTTTTTGAAAAACAAAAACCGCAATCGCCTTTCCTCTCACCTAGAAGACGCAATGAGGATTGCATGCAGTCCCAAGAACGCCAACATAGACGAAATAATGAAAAAAATACAACATCATAATACCTAAAATACACGATGATTTAAATTAACTTAAATAATATTTTGTAGTTCTAATAAAAATCTTGAAAACACAATTTTTTTCATTTTACATGTAGATATCCAAATAAATATACAAAAAATCTAGAATAAAAAAAAACATAACCCCTTCATGTTGCCAGAGGGAGCCCACACATCACCCCCCCCCCCCCCCCCCCCCCACCCGCCAACCAAATTCCCAGAAGTGTGCGGCCCGCGTCCTGCCTCACATTGTCCAATGTGGCCCTTGACCAGAAAAGTGTGACGACCGCTGGTTTAGAGTTTCATAATCAATGTCTACTTTTTCTAGATTTTCAGAATTTCGGTTTAGAGAAGTATTTTTGAAATGGTGTCCAGAATTGAAGAGATGATATTAACCGTCTTGTGCGACTTGACAAATATGTGGTCTAAACATGCCGAGTGACTTAAGGTTACTCTTGTTGGTGAGTTAATATATGATATATGTCCAGAGCTTGATAAACAATCAAGATACTCATTTTGACAATTTTTCATTTGTATTATTATCATTAATATTTATATTAATGTCTCCTGTCACAATGGAAAAAGTGAAATTGTTTCTATCAAGTTTACTAACAAAAGATTTTAATTCTTTTACAAATAAAAAATCATTTAATGAAGGGGATCTATAAATGGATAGTATGTGATATTTATAGTTGTTTTGACAAAAAGTTACTTTTATTGCATTGGCTGTTTTAAATGCAATAAATTCAGCGGCAACATTTTTCAGAGTATTATGACAAAAGACAGTAACTCCATCATGACCAGTATGCTTACAGGCAGATGAAATTGTTATATATTCTGGTAAGTTATATGGAATTTCTTTCATAAAATTGTGATATCTCACATCAAATACAATTTAAGCTGGGGTTCATTCATAAAAGAAGTCCGTAGAGACCGTAAAACTGTTTTGTCCCAAAAAAGATGAAAGAATATAAATTCCAAAAATTTAATGGAAAAGGGTTATCAGAAAAGGTAGTCTTTAATATATAATAATAAGCAAAACATATTGTTGTAAAGCTTTTGACTGCTATGCACTTTCGGGAAAACATATTGCTGAATATTTAGTGACACCTCTTCACTCTCAAATTATAATTGATTGGATTGTGGCTGCATTTACCCATTACACCAAACCAACCACCATAACCAACAACTGGTAATGTTAAAGTTACCAATACTGTTACAGTTAATTATAGTTACCACAACCATTACTGTTATCACTTCTGTTACCACTGACATTACCAATCCCATTAACACTACAGTTACTGCTACCATTACAGTAAGGATACAAAGAGAAACATTTAACAAGAGAATAATGCAATCCAGAAACAGTGGAATAATGATTTAGGTCACCTTGCAAGGATATCTCAGTGTATCGTCCAGCTTTCCAGTTTTAGGATCAATCTCAGGATCCGGCACCAGCAGAGGGAACAAATTGAACTTTCCCATTTCGTCTACCTTGTCTCCAATATCTGTGTTTATCATCCCAATGTGAACATGCATACACACCAAGGTATTCATTTCTAAAAAATAAAAAAAATCTTAGAGAAACAAATATTATTTTCATTTGCACTGCTCACTACTTTCGCATCACACCACCTCACCATCTCACCAACTAGAGTGGAAGATACTCTCATCATCGCCCGGTGGAAGACCAAAATTTCAGCATTGAAACATTGCTTGAAATGGCTCACAATGGAAGCAGTTTCATTTAAAATACACGCTAGCTCATAGTTTGACAAGGCTACTCACTGATTTGACAGTTGTTGATGAAGGTAGAGATGTCCAGCGAGGACCAGGAGATGCGCTCCAGGCCGGGCTGCAGGCGCTGCTCCACCACGTTGAGGTGGCTGCGCAGCAGCTGCTGCATCGAGGGGCCCATGTCGTCCTGCATGTTGTTGTACTGGCTAATCACGCCGTTCAACAGCTCGAGCTCGTAGTATAGCCGGTCCTTCTGCATGGCGCACTCTTTAATGGGGTCCGGCAGGCAGAACCCTACAAATAATGAAAATTTACTTATGAGCTTATATAATGATCTGAGGAATGTCTATAATAACAAATCTTAGTGCTCATACACACTTAGCGACACATGGACTAGTTCAGACTATTGTGTTTGTATGTGATCATTAGTAGGCGGCCATGCGGAGGCTATTACAGTGCCATAGGGAAGACAAAACTTAATTTTTAAACATGCAAAAAATGTGTAGATAAGATACCTATTAAATACTTATTTTTAAATTACTTCACAGTTTTAGCATGCGAGAAGTTGAGTATGTTGTCAGCAATAAAAGTTTATTGACTTATAATTAGGGATGTTATGGATACGAAATTTCGGATCTGGATATGGATACGGATGTAGGAATAATATTATACCGGTTTCGGATAAGGTTACGGATATGAAATTATTTGGGATTATCCGCTGGTTTTGGATAATTTCGGTTACGGATATTTAGTCCAGACAAAATAGACATTCCAGTTTGCATTAATTCCCAACAAGCTGGATTTTTGTATAGGTCTTAAATACATCATTACAAGTTCAATGCGATAATATTCATTACAAATTACATTTAAATATAGTAAATTATTTCACGCGACAAGCGTAAAATATGCGAAATCAACCTACGTTTATCAAATCATCTCTTTCAGACGCATAATATTCAACATGCTCTCTCTCCCTCATGGCACTGACCCAAATTGTCTTTTATCCTTGAACCCGAAAACTTTTTATGGGACATATTGCCATCTCGTTTATTGTGTGGTGCGTAAAGAGACAGAAGATATGATATTGGGGCATTTCATAATTTGACCCAGCCAATCATAGTGCGTGGGAAAGAAAGCTTCCATTTAAGATGTTAGACGTCACTGCTTGCCGCTGCCTGCTATCTCGCGGTGCATTTCAAATGTAATACCAGTTGTTTTGATTTGCTTAATATTTCATATTAATATTATGTTTTACTGTTATCTTATAATTTTGGAAGGTTTTTGACCAATTGTCCTGAGGGAAGGACCGCCAATGACCGGCGTCAGTTAGGAATGCTGTCCGTGTTCTACCAGTATTTCAATGGGAGATGCTCCGAGGAACTAGCATCTGTGATCCCTTCGGCACTGTTGCATAATTGGGAAACACACCAATCCGGCACCCAAAATTTGTGCATGGTTGACATTTGTGTCGCATGAGAATAGGTCATTTCTACAGCTTGTTCAAGTTCTTGAGTTCTTGAGCTCAGCCTCAAGTTTCCTCCCTTCTTCAACATAGATCTCTTCAAGACCCCTCTTCTCCCCAAAAAAACCATCCACACAACATCCATAATATACTTAAGCTCTGCTTGGTGAGTCCAAATTGAATCAAAACGGTGTCTCAGGACGCCAACTACATAGGTGACAATTATACAACTGAAGGAAGTTACAAAAGAAAGGCGGGAAATTCAAGATATAGCAGCAGATACGACAGGCGCTGGCGAGAAATGAGCGCGATATCTCACATTATATATTCTGGATACGCAACGACACACATAACAACTTTTATTAGTTACACTTACAGCCACGTGTTATCAAAAGTAACATTATTATAGACGCCTCTTACCTAAAAACTCCATGATCTCTGCTTCAGCTATAGCTTGAAACATTCCTTTCTTGAAGCTAGGAGTGTATTTGAGGTTATAATCGAACATCAAACGTCCTTCGATTACATCATGCCACAGCAAGGGTTGCAATTGCACCTGAATAACATAAATAACTACATAAGTCACACTGTCTATTTCATGGGAATTACATATTCTAGCCAGTGGTCTGACAAACCTTATTTCCCCCTCGCACATCTTGGGAGCTCGGCAAATCTTTGACTTTGGCGTTTGATCTGTTTAATTTCTTCTTTTCAAGTAAACCTATAAAGATAATATAAATTGATTTATATAATTACATTTATATAAAGATACAGTGAAATCTCCATCAATCGTAGCTTGAATCATCGGTCCCCCGCGTATGTAGTTTATTTCTTCCAGTCCTAAAGTAGTTTTATACAAAACTTGCAAAATTTACTCGATCGGTTGCTGCCGGTGGCCGCTTCTGATATTAGTTGTCGCTGGACATTAAAAAACAGTGCGCATCCTGTTATCCTTTTATTTTCTAGTTTTCGAGCATTTCAAAAAAGTGCGTACTCTTCAAGGAAAATTAAAAATTGTCAAAGTGGAAAAAATCTCACTAAATAATGCATTGACGTATCCAAGCATTTAGGAATTGCAGCATTTTTATTTAAATACATTAATTTATACGTGAAATATGTATCTTTTTTTAGAATATTAAATATTTTAGTATGAACATGGCTTTTTTGTACATATTCCCTCCTTAAATTGAATTAGTCCTCCAAAAACCATAATATTCATCCTCCAAAAACGATAGAGGTTTCACTATACAGGGTGCCCGGGAGTAAAGTGCATTAATCCCCGACAGAAGCATTAAGGTCTGTTATATATATTTTATAGCCCGAAGGTCATTTTGTGGGCTGTAATATCAGCTAGGGGGTCATTGGCCCATACTTCATTGAAAATGAAAGAGGAGTTGCTATGGCAGTGAAATCTGAGTATTATTGTCGGATGCTTCAGGAATTCTTGGTCCCAGCTCTTCAAGAATTTGAAGGCCACAATTCCAGAAGCTGGTTTCAGCAAGACCGCGCCACCTTTCACACTGCTAAACTGTCCATGGACCGTTTGAAGGAGATGTTCCCCGGGAAACTCATTTCACTAGGAGGAGACATTGAGTGGCCCCCACGGAGCCCGGATCTCAGCCCGTGTGATTATTTTTGTAGGGATACTTAAAATCGAGATTCCATAAAGACAATCCAACAATAATAAATCAGTTAAAACAAAACATTGTACGGGAAATTAATGCCATCCCACAGGCAACTTGTCAATGTGTTTTTGAGAATATTCGAATCCGCCTTAGGCAATGTCAACAAGCTGATGGAGCTCACTTGGATAATATTATAATTTGTAAAACTTAGATATCATTAAAATTTCCATTTATTGTAGTTTTTGAAAATATAAATAAAACATATCCAAGTTCTATTTTTTTAATTTTTTTTAATTGAAACTAGGTATAAGGTTAAGGGCCACCCTGAATATAGTGTGTATGTGGTTGTGAATGTATATGTGCGACTGTGTGTATGTGCGACTGTGTGTATGTACACCAATTGTAAAGGAAAGATAATTAGGTTCACCACGGAGGGTGCAAATGTAATGTAAGTGTAATGTAATTTATAAAGCAGAGCAAAGACAACAGCTCAGGATTATGGGACTTAATAGTTTTCTGTCAAGTAGGTAAGGAAATCAGTAAATAAAAAAAGGATGAACTTTATAAAACTATATTGTAGCAATAAAAAAAACAAACATGGGAGTGCAAATTTATACCAATGAAAGTAATAATAGGAATACAAAACATAAACATACCAGATGGACTCCTGGACATGCTAAGCTAACTAAACGAAGCCGAATATTGTAGGAAAACACCGGATGACGAACGAAAACTTGGATCATAGAAACAATCCCGGGACGGGACTTCCAGCCTCATCAACCGGGAACAGCGCGGAATCCGGGGAGCCTAGGTCTTCCTTCTATTCGGTAAGAAGGCCGCTACATCTCCAAGGAGCGGCTCCAGCCTCAGGCTGTCTCAACAATCTCCATCCGAAGGCACGTGGCCCAACCAGTCTCCAAGTCTCAAGAATTTCGGAAGATCTTTCAGCAATCCGTGACTTCGCGACGCGGGGTCATAAAGGCATATTATACTAGCCACAAAACCGGATCAATCACTTTAATCTTTCAGTCTAAAAACATTTCTACAGATGGCCAACCGCCAACATCGGTAAAAGTGGGATTCACACATCATCCACTAAAATACTGACGTACACGAACTACTCATGTTACGAAAAAACATCCCGCACCCTTTTTAAGATAAAATGAACTTGGATTCACATGATTTTAAGTAATTAAAACACCATCATGGTGAGTCACTAATAAAAAAAACATATATCAGGTAAAACTTCACTACACTAATGTAATACTGACTTTAACATCAGTTTGTGGAGTGCTATTACAAAGTAGGCTATAATTTTGGACAATACTTTTATAGATGGTGTAGTGAGCTCTATATAAAAAAATTCATTCAAACGTAATTATTATTTTCAATAATATATCAGTGTAAAACAAAATGAAGTGTATTAATATTACACAGCTATGAATTCTGTTGTTAGCTAGAGAGCGAAATATTTATTTTTCTTCAACTAAAATAAATAATTTAAAAAAGGTTAGGATGCGTTAGTTTTGATACAGTTATCGCATAGGAAAAAGAGCTGACATACTTCTTCGACGTGCTTGCTGCTGAAGCTGGTATACGTCCTCCGGCTGTACGGAAGTATCGGACATCCTTGCTAATTTCCTTCTCTCCGCAGCGTACTGTTCTCCTGCTTCTGTTAAATGTACGGATGACGGTCTTTCGGGCTTTTCTACAAAAATAAAAATGTATTACCTAGAAACAAAAAATATTTACTTTTGAATTGCTGGTTCGCGAATCACTAATTCGAAAATAGACTATCATTATTTTTTATTATTCGGAATTCAATTCTCATTACAAAAATCTTACCTCTAAATATTAATATGAAACATAGGAACTGATTACTGTTGTTTAAAGCTGTGTACACAAATAGCTATAAAATATAAAAGATCATCACACACCAAATAACGCTCTCCATACAATCCCTTCAGACCATTCACACCAAGTGGTTTATGCGCAGATCAACCATAGCCAATACACATCTTATGCCGTAACCGCTCCTGAGGTGATATACGAAAAGTTATGCGCCCCCTTCTCCGTCGAAAACAGGAGAGGGGGTCATTTTAATTACGTAGCTGTCTAAACCGGTGGATGACAGATGTCAAGTTGACAGATTCAGTACAAAGAAATGTGCTTTCCGTGGCCGCTCCCTAATTCATCTGACCCCCTCTCCTACCATAGGAAGAAATATTTGATAGCGTTGTGTGGCGGTACAAAACATAAGCGCTCGCCGTTCAACAGATATCTGCTCGCAGTTTTATATCTATGTATGTACACAGCTTAAATCCAATGAATTTTACTAGATTTCACCATATTTCCTGTATTTATAAGTTTCATAAAATTAAAAAAAATCACTATACATATTTGTAATTCATTAAAATAACCTACCCAAATTTGGGAAGCTATCAAACGAGAGGTTAAAACCCATCTGCTTGGTTCAATATATTCACACCTCATAATCTGGAAGCCTGGATTTCGCTGGTAAATTCTGAAACCATCACTTTGGATCGAGATTGCAAAATATCTATGCAAGATAGCTTTCAGATTTCAAAGACAATAAGAAGCATTATTTAGTTCTCTTTCTGGTAAAAAAAAATATACATACATATTTGCATGAGAGGAAGAGAGATATTTAGCTTTTAAAATGTAAGGTCGTTCGGGACGTTTTTGGTCTTATGAAAGTATAACGCGATTACATGTTTTGGGATGTATTTATTCCTAAACAAGCAGACGGGTTAAGTATGTATTAGTTTCACTAGCTCCAAGCAGTTTGAACTTTGGTGCAGGTAACATAAAAATTCCGTGAAATGAATGTTTAAAGTAATAAAACATTTCTCAGAGTGATAAATACTCTCAGTATCATCCTGGTTTATGATGACATGGTTTGAAATGATCTGAACAGCCAGGTACTGCCTAGCTTTCCTCTGTCATATTTCCTGCTCCTTCCCAAACTCTTCAGCCTCCCAACATACCCCAGTTGAGGAAGCCATATGCTGGCATCTGGCTCCGATCTTCGGGAGCAGTTGAACTTTGGCATCTGGGTGCACTGCTGAGTGCGGTAACTATTCACATCTTAATATATAAAACAAAGTTGGTTTAGTAACACTATTTATAACTCGAGATCGGCTGCACCGATTTTGATGATCTTTGATTTGTTGGATTTGTCTCCGCCCCGGATAACAGAATAACTATTAAAACATCGCAAAAATTCACGAAAAAGAAAGTTATGAAGAAAATTTATATTTTCATACATTTTGTATGGAACGAATTCTCATATTTTGAAAGAACTGCAGCAATATTGTAATAGGTATAATATTTAATTGTGCGTGAATTCCAAAAATTCAAAAACGTCAAATGTCAATGCGCTGGTTGTTTTCTTTTGTTCAATCATATAATGCTGCCCCTCTTTCGTACACACTAAATGTCAATAGTCGAAAATGAGACATACGGTGAACGTATGTCTCTGCACCCCTCCACTCTAAGCTCCACTCAGGATCTATGTCATCTTAGGGGATGCTGTGTGGAGGGTCTTTTTAAGGAAGGGTAGGATAGGAAGTTCTGGAAAGGAAAAAGGCATGAGGAGTGGGTAGGAATCTGGAGGTCAGTGTATCCGGGAGTGAATCCATCCCTCCAACTGCGGTGCAAGGCCATTGCCTTGACCGGAATTAACCTTTTACCCTCAACCAGTCTCTCTCGATCCGACCCGCCATGCAGCAAATGGGCAGACGCATCCGCCGCCAAGACCCGCACAAAAGTCACCCCATGAACCCGGGCATCTCTGCTAAATCACCAAACGTAGCGAATCACTTGGGGTGACCTATGGTAGAGGTGTTGGTTATCCAATAAATGGTTCCCGGGGCGGCGGCACCCGTACCCGCTTCCTTTCAAAAATTCCCGTAAGTAAGTGGAAAAGTAAGAAAATCACAAAAATATAAATCCATTCACAATGCCATCTATGATACTGACAAAAACAAAAAAAAAGACAGTTGGGCATCGATAATAATTGCTTAATTGTGTAATTTTTAACTTAATAAAAAAAACTTAATTTAATTTAACAGTTATTGATTCTGAGGCGGTACGAAGTTCGTCGGGTCAGCTAGTAATAAAATAAAAAATAATAATAAATTGATCTTAAAATGCAAGAGCTGGATGCAATAACAACTTAGACAAACTGTTTTTGTTCCTATTGTCTTTTTGGTATCTCCAATCCCTTCTTTACTTACTTCGGCAAGTTTTACACAGATGGAGCTACTGTGTTCGAATACTAGTTACAAGAAAATATTATGCACTTCAAAAAACTTTGAAAGTTTTTTGAAATTTTATCTCCAATCCCTTCTTTTACCTACTATGAAAATTTTACATTTGCAAGTTTTACACAGATGGAGCTACTGTGTTTGAATACTAGTTACAAGTGAATATTATGCATTTCAAAAAACATTGAAAGTTTTTTACTCAAAATTACAATTTTAGTCTCCAAGTTGTGATTTTATTCAGTTTTCAATTTACCTTCCACAACGGGTTTCTTAAACACAACTTTAAGTATTTTCCTCTGCATTCCGCTTTTAACAATCTGCAAAGCTTCCTTCAGCCATGCGTTGTAGGTTGCGTCTTCATAGGCCTTCATCTCCTTCATGAGAGTGGTGAACATGGCAAAGGATTTCTCTTTCTGCTCTGATCCATCGAGTTCTTTGGTCTACAAATTAATATAAATATAACAACAAAAAATAGTTTTTTTTTACATAAGCTCCACACAGGAGGCCCTGAGGAAAATAATTTCCATCAGGGCCTATGTCATCTTTGGGGATGCTGTGTGGAGGATTTTTTTAAGGAAAGGAAGGAGAGGAGAGTTCTGGGAAGGAAAAGGGTTTAAGGGGTGGGTAGGAATCTGGGGTTCTGTGTGTCTTGGTCATCCGCTTCCAAGACCTAGACAAACCACACCCAATGAACCTGGGCACCCCTGCTAAATCACCAAACGTAGCGAACCACTTGGGGTGACTTATGGCAGAGGTGTTAATTGTCCAATAAAGGATCCCGGGGGGCGGTACCCATTCCCGCCTCCCAAGTTGTAGGACAGATTTGAGAAAATGTTAAAAAAAGCATGATAGAAATAATATAGAATAATTGTACACAGAGTTTCAAGAAATTCAGTAAGGTTCTGATGGCTATCACTAAATATGTCTGGAATCTCACCACTAGAGTGGGTGTTATATTTATATTAAACACATTCACACAAGAGATTGAAAGAAGGTTAAGGTAAAACATAACATACGTTATTATTCACAGATGGCGCCAATTAAATTATTTTAGGTTTTTAATACTTTTTGTACGTTTTGCTTTAAAATCTTGATGTGAATTTATCTTGTTTGCACCCGTATATAGTCAATACGAATATAAATAAATAATTTGTCAATAAGCAAACCCAAATCTTTCAAGAAAGGCTGAAAAATACAACATTGGATTGAATCACTGATACAAAAATGCATTTTTCAGCCTCTTGAAAGATTTGGGATTTTTTATGGACAAAACTGTTTATTTATATTCATATTAGATATGTACGGGCTCAAACAATTAATTTACCATAATATTTTAAAGTGTAACATGCAAAAAGTATTAAAAACCTAAAATAATTTAATTGGTGTCATCTGTGAATGCGTAGATTTATTTATTTATTTTATTTATTTATAAAATACATGTTACATATATTAGACATTTAAGTAGATTAGATTTATTAAATCACCATACTAGGCGGCTGCCTGTTTCATGGTGATCAATTAAAGATAGTTTCTTTTTAGTGAAGTCTAGTGTAAACACATGGTACTAGTATGTAATGATGTTGAAAATTGGTAAAGTTATAATAAAAAATAGAAAAGAGAAAAAGAAGTGCGTAAAATAAACAAGTAAATAAAATAAACCTGTAAATATATGGTACTAGTATGTAGTGATGTTGAAAATTGTTAAAGTTATAATAAAGAATAGAAAAAAGAAAAAGAAGTGCGTAAGAATAAGATTATGAAAATATACATATCAATATTAAAAATTTTATATGTGTGCGTGAGTACGTGCATGTATATACAGGTGCACACATTCATATACACACAAACATACATACACACACACACAGATTATAGCGTAAGTGACGTTTAACCTTAAGTTGGTTCTTTGGAAAGGAATACGGAAAGTTTCTGTGCATACTTATTGCACTGTATGTACTTTGATCGAATTTGAACACTCGACAATGAGTTACAGTTTTCAATTCCACTAGAATTTTATTTTCTGGTGTCCAATAACATGTTTAAAACATGCTGAATGCAAGCAACACGTCTGTGTGAGTCGAACTGTGTTCGCATCAACATTTGCAGCGATATCTACAATCCCTATATCCCTTTATCCACTCGAGCAATGGAGATTTCCGTGTTTTCCGTTTTCGATTCGGCCAATCAATTTAATAATAATATTTGGATGATTTGTGTAGAGCCATTTTTATGAAAAATCACCTCAAGGCGCTGAATTTAGTTGATTCATACCTCCAAATATTAATTCGCAGATATGTGAACAATTAATCCACTTACATTTCACCGTCTATGGGGGCGTTCAAGTATTATGTAACGCAATTTTTAAAGATTTTTGACCCCCCTACCCCCCCATGTAACGCGCCGTAACCTTTTTCCATACCCTCCCCCCTCTCCCTAAGCGTTACGTAACGCCCAAGTGACAATTTTTACCTGAAAGTCACTATTAAGTTGCGCAAAGTACTGGAAAGTTGCTTAAATACTTTTTTTCTTGTTTTAATCGAGTTTGCGGTAATAAATAAAACAAGAGATTTCGAGAACGAAAAGGATTGCCAACTTGGAAGATTTTAATTTCCTAGTTTTTTATCTAAATAAAGGAAAACATGTTACGTAACGCGTTGTTGAAACCACCCCCCCAAGTGCATTACGTAATACTTGAATGGCCCCTGTCCCATATTTTCAGGTTTTATATAAAAAAATATTTAATCTAAATGTTTAATTTATAAAAATCATCTAAGCGAAAAAAAGTTAAAATGATAACCCATTAAATGATGCAAAAATAATAATATTTTACCTGTCTGAATATGTTATAGCTTTTCCTTAGTTTATTGGATAAGATTCTGCACCAGAATATGGCTCCAGATTTTGGAGGATGGTTATATAGGAGTGGGGGATCGTCGCGCTTGTTCTGTGAAATAAAAGAACACGTCACATATTATACATACATTAATATCTTTTATAAGTATCATACCCCAATAATATAACACATGAGCTTTGTCCCGGTAGGCCAGGTTAAGTAACTTACGTGAAAGAGGTTGCCAATCTGTTCAATTTCATTGGCAAACTGGTGCATGACCAGATCATACTTTGTCAGAAGCAGCTCATGGAGAGATTTAAGAGTCTTCAGCTTCACAAATCTTAGAAGCATCTCCAGGGCTTCTTCAGATGACCTAAACAAATTATTAAGTGATATCAATATTCACAACAGGCAGCCCCCAAATACTGATTCACTTATAAGGATAAGTCTGGCATTATTAGTACGTGCCAAACTTAAATGCCGACCCGAGCTTGATACGATCCATTCTCGTGCAGGTACAGTAACTTTACTGACTTTACAATGAGCAAAAGAGAAAGATGCGTAAAACATATTGTGCAACAGAGAAAAGCTTGGGCAGGATGGCATTCCGCTTTTCGGACCCAGTACCGGATTATCCCTAAGGCAGAGTAGGCAACTGCCTAGGGGCCCCGCATCGGCTAGGGGCCCCGCGTCCCGAGAAAAACTGACTTGCTTCAATTAGTGAGCAACGAAGTTTCGGAAAAAGTCAGTTTTCAAGATGTTTTCATTTTTTTTATTAGAAACATTTACAGGTTAATAACATTAGGTACACGCATTAAAGAAAACAAGAAATTATAATAATAATTAGCTTATAATCCAATAAGTAACTAATGTTCATATCATGCACAAACAATAAATAAAAAGTCTGTAATTAAAACAAATATATAATCATAGTTGTATTTTAATTTAACTTTCCTTCTTTTTGTTGCAACATTACTTAGTATCTGAAGTGATTGAAGGTGCCGTGTGTGGTTTATATTGGCATTTGTTTTGTTTTATTTCTAATTATATGTTTAAAATATAAATGTTGTACAAGCTTCAGTATGCACTACCTGTCTGCTTGCTAAAATTCTTTGGGAAAGGTTGTCTGGATCACTTTAGTGACAAGACGGATCTTTTTATTAATTTTTTTAACAATATATATTTTTGTTTCTACATATGTATGTGTCCTTTTATGTGCAATAAAGGGTTATTGTATTGCATTCGTTTTCTTTATTAAATGGGGTGATGGCATACCTTTTGTAACGCAGTAAAAGAACAGATTAATTACGAATAAAATTACGTTTTGGTAGAAAAAAGAAAAAAAAAATTGGAAGTTAGAGAAGGGTAAAGTGCAGTGGCGGACTAAACCCGTCAGAAGCCCCGGGAGGCAAAGTTGAATGAACCGCCCCTCCCCTTAGTGAATTTGATGTAATTTTACAAGTTTTTTATTCAGTTCACACGGGCCTCTAAACGCCACCATGTTCCCTTGATCAAATCCTAAACAAGGCTTTAAGGCCACTGCAAAAAAATATATTTTTAATTCATTTTCTGAAAGATGCATTTGTTAATAATGCTCTCACTATTTGAGGAAATTGATAGAGATACAGCATTTTATATGAAACCGTTTTCAACAGTTTGTATGTTGAATTATCCTCAGCAAAACTTTGAAAGCGTTTTTCTCGAAAGTTTTTTAACACGTTTTTCAACCTGGTTGACAACATATTAAAAAAAACAACTATACATTCGATTTGCATGCACCAAGTAACGTAATATGTTTTCCTAGGTAGTCAGAGGGAGTCTTTATTCGTTTTTTTTTTGGCTGCATTTTGAAGTGAAAAACGCAATTTTCGCTAAAAAATTTCGGTGAATTTGTTATTATAAAATGATTAAAAAAACTCATCGCATCGGTCAAGTCAAGTCAAGTCAATTTTCTGAATGTTTTACATTCAGAAAAAAACAAAGTTTTAAAACCTTACCTACCCCTCCCCCCCCTTAAAGTTTTGTTAAGGATTTGATCAAGGGAACTAGGAGGCGTTTGGAGGCCCCTTCAACCCCCCCCCCCCGCCCTCCCCCCCCCCCTCCACCCCCCGTTAGTTCACCATTGGTAAGGGGGGCCCCGAGACGTACGTTGCCTAGGGGCCCCGACATGGTTAATCCGGCCCTGTTCGGACCTTGAACTCACCTACCGCGACGATTTCAGTAACAACGTCAGGTCAGCATTAAAGATTGGCGCTTACTACATTCACATAAATTTTTTCTGTTTACAACATGATATAATATTTGAATTGGAATTTGAGTTGGTTTTTTTTTTAAAATTAGGTCCACATTATTATGCTGATATCATCTGTGGGGATGCGGAGTGGAGGGTCGTTTTAGGAAAGGAAGGAGAGGAAGTTCTGAGAAGGAAAAGGGTATTAAGGGTTTATGTCAACAGGTTAGAAAGAGTTCAGGAGCGATTTCTCAAATTCCTCAATTTTAAACCATTCAATGTATACAACTCTTACGATGAAATCGAGAACCATTTTCGAATCACGAAACTGCTCAACAGGAGGCTTGTCTCTGATAAGATGCTCCTGCACAAAATTATTAACTCGAAAGTTGACTGCCCGGAGTTGCTAAATAAAATAAATTTCCACGCGCCGACTCGATATAGCAGACAAAATACCCTTTTCTACATTGATAGATGCAACACCAATTCCAACGAAAATGAATTTATGCAAAGGACATGTAACTACTATAACATTAAATTTGCACGTTTAGAAACTACGTGACCAATTTTTTGCAATTTTTAACCCCTCCCCCCCCCACTCCCCTCCCCGGTGACCAAAAACCTAAGCAACCCGCCGCTCATTTGTATGGCGCGTGACATTTTGAAGACCCCCCCCCCCCCCTAAACGTGTCACGTAGTATGGGTACCTTCCCTAAGTTACTTTTATGTTTGTTATGTATAAAACATAGGTTAATTGTCGTTTTAAGTTAGAACTGGAGTCTATGAGGCGGCACGATAGCATTGTCTATTGTTTTTCATCCTGGCAACACCAGAGAGGAGCGGAAATGGGATGGTGGCACTTCCCCGGCGGGCGAAAGGCCCGCCGGAGGTCGAGTCGGGCATTCGAGATAATCGGGGAATATGAAGTGCATCGGTGCCAAATCATAGATTCGAGAAGTTCCCGTAAAGTTCGGGCGGTTATTATAGTGCCGTTACAAGTTTATTTGAGTTCCCGTTATGGTTTCGACCCCGCGAGTCGCGCTCCGGAAAAAAATGTTGTGTTCACACATGGCCGAATTGTATTTTGTTTAGGAATAGGAAATTTCAATCTGGACAGTAAACGCCCCTGCCTTTAGTCCCAGAAACACCGTGGGCTAGTATGATTTCCGGCCAATATAATGTTCTACCCGATCTCCGCCAGGAAATCTCCTGGTGTATCAATTCACCATACACGTGCGTGACTCTGTCTATTTGCAATCAACGCCAGCTTACTTCACTGTGGGACGTGGAGTAGCCTTATTTGCTCGCGCCAGAGTATTTGCTCATGCTGCAGAGGACATCATTTGCAATCAGCGCCAGCTTACTTCACCGTGGGTCGTGGAGTGGCCTTATTTGCTCGCGCCAGAGTATTTGCTCATGCTGCAGAGGACATCATTTGCAATCAGCGCCAGCTTACTTCACCGTGGGTCGTGGAGTGGCCTTATTTGCTCGCGCCAGAGTATTCGCTCATGCTGCAGATGCCAGAGGATTCCTGCCGCCAATATAGTCAGCTCGCATCACCGTGGGACGTGGGCCGTTGCACCAACCTTAGTCACCGGGTGGATCCCTCATCGTCTAAACGACCGCGTTAATAGTCAGATTACTTTAGCTTTAGTTTTCGGTAATGGTCTGTGGGGGTAAGTTCTTTCCTATCTGTACTATTACATGCAATATTTGAAATAAACCTATACGGTTAGTCCATTTATAATTAACCTTATTTTATTTACAAAACTTGGTAATTCCTGCCTATGCCTGACATCTTAGAACATAATTCCCCGCTCTGGGAGGGGGGGAACTCTGCTCTACCGCTGTGCTGGTCGATTTGGCGGGTCTGATTCTGAGGATTCCTCGGGATCAGATCCTGGCGCGTCCGGTGCTAACCGGCAAAGCCATTTCGACCACTCACCATAATTAAATCCCTTTAATAAATAGCCAACTATTGGCTATTCAATTGACCCTAACATGTTTCTAAAAACCTATCTGTGAACATTAATAATTGGTCTTTTTATTGTTATCCTCTTATGTATATTATGTTATTAAGACTGTTTATGTTCCTTAAATAAATAAATAAATGGTGGGTAGGAATCTGGGGGTCAGTGTGTCCAGGAGTGATGGACGTATGAGTCTATCCCTCCCACTGCAGTGCAAGACAATGTTCCATGAAAGTAAGAGAAGTCAAAGGGACTCCCTCAGCCATTCTCTCCTGATCTGGTCTGCCATGCAGCTGGTGGGCAGACATATCCGCCGCCAAGACCCGGACAAACTTCACCCCATGAACCCGGGCACCTCTGCTAAGTCACCAAAAAAGCGAACCACTTGGGGAGACTTATGGCAGAAGTGTTGGTTATCCAATAAATGGTTTCCGGTGCGGCGGTACCCATACCCACCTCCCAAATTGAAAATTGATTGGTGTCATTCGGATAAAATTAAAGAGCCGCGATTGATCGACATTTCTTTAAATTCTACCGTTAATGGATCGAAAGCGCATGGAGAATTTTTTCAAGGAAAGTTGCTTAAATTATGACAACAGCAAATCATTGGTACAGTACCAGAGAGACCAGACGAAACAAAAAAACAATTAAGTTTTAAAATACATGACAACTAATAACTAACCTTATTTTTTACGGGTTGAATATTGTTTAGTTTCAAATTCATTATTCTAAAAATAGTTTCTCTTTCATTATTGGATAAAATTAATTATTATTGATATTATTTCCGACATTGGGTGATTTTTTTCCCTAAATTGTCTTCCCTAATTGTCTCTGCCTTTCCTTGCGTAGAAATGACACGATGAGTTAGTAAAAAAAAAAACACTAATATATAATAAATAAACTAGCCTCAGATTTTCAAAGCACTCGTCTATAAACTTCTGAGCCTCTTTCTCCAGATGAGCCGACTCCTTGTCGACGTCACCCATGATCACGTCCCAATTCTCCTTATTGTCGGGGATATAGAGACTGAAGTCCACTGTGCGGATGGGGATTATGAGCTGATTCACTCGGTCTATGACTCCGTCTATCCGCTGCTGGTCTCGGATGATGGACTTCAACTCGGCGCCCAAGATTTTCTTGAATTGAATCAGAATCTGAAAGTAGAGTTACGCCAATGAGAACCTGTGTCACACGATATGTATTGTGGGATGTGTCAAAGTAGGGTCTTTAAAAGTACTTGATCGGCATGCAATACCGCAATTGGGATGTAAAATAAATTGCTCGGGAGAAAGAAAAAAAACCACCTCAAGTGTGTGATATTACCCTTGGAAATCACTTAAATATCGAGTGTGTTACGAAGCACGCTAGAAGGAACATGACTTCATTGCGGAATCTACAATTTTAGTTCATAAATAAGTAATAAACAAGCCACCTTACGGAACGCCAACGAGCGCATCACAACAAGACCGCTGCACACAGTTTTGCCCACAACGGGAAGCTACTTGGAGTGTGCGCGGCCAACAAGGCCTTTTTTCGCCCTCAGAAGCCCGCCGACCCCCGCAAGCGCTGCACAAAGGGACACGTTGTTTCCGAACGGTCGCAATTACCGCGGTTTTTACCGTTGGCCACGTTGGGACCAAAGCACTCTCGCCTCGCTGTTAATGGTTTCGGCCCGTGGATATTGTTTTAAATAGCCTAAATGTTTGTTTGCGTCAGTTATTGTTCGGGCGCAAACCACGGCAGCCGCCATTTGGGTTGGCCGAGCTGACGACACGAGAGGAGACCCTGCACGCTGACCCCTGGAGGATTTATGTGAGTTTCCAGTACATTACTTTAAAGTGCCTCCCTGTGTAAATACGTGTTTGCCCGACCCGCGAAAACGGCGGCCGGAGACAGAGAGAGATTTAAGCTTAGAAACCCAGTTAGGAATTGAATAACCCTGTACTCTCCTTGTATTATGTCGTTGGAGAATAAATGATGTCATATGCCTACATTACTTTAAAGTGCCTCCCTGTGTAAATACGTGTTTGCCCGACCCGCGAAAACGGCGGCCGGAGACAGAGAGAGATTTAAGCTTAGAAACCCAGCTAGGAATTGAATAACCCTGCACTCTCCTTGTGTTATGTCGTTGGAGAATAAATGATGTCATATGCCTAACTTTGTTGTTTGAATGGAGTGACTGACCCTAGCCAATTACAGCATAGAGCTTAATTTGAACTAACGACCATGGAGAGAGTAGTGCCGCCTCGGCTGAGCTAGTCCCGGAAAGTCTTGGAAGGTTTTTAAAGGTGAGTTCCTGGCATTTGGATGCCACCATGTTTTGTTACATAAAAAATAATGTAACAAGTGAATTATCTGTGTATGGATACTTTTGGTTTGAAGTTTGTTAACATTCAACATCTTTATATTGGTAGCATTGAAATGTTTACCTTTGCTCAGTTGGTGATACTGAGGATCTGCACAGAGGGTTTCACTAGGCAGCACTGGCCTTGAGCTCTTCATTCTTTGAGCAGCCACAGGTGACCTTGGCCACCGTCCCTGTGGTGGGTCGACGTAATCACATAGTAATAGTTCGCCATTATTTTAACAACATGTGAAGATTGATAAATCCGCGCCCATCAGCGGCATCCATTATTGAAGACCATCAGGACAATCATTAAAATCCTGGATCAGCAGTGGAGTACCATGGGAGCACATTATTTCTGCTGGATTAAAACCACATCCAGCATCTGCAGACGCAGACATCACAAGACCTTCCGACTACACCTGGAGCCAGAGGTGCTCGCAGAGATGCGGCCGAAGATCGCTGACCTTGGCCATCATCAACATAGTCGGCTGGCTGGCAACCGCCCTGGAACGGGACGTCTCTGGTAAACCGCGGGACTGGAGGCCTGTTCGTCGCTCCAGCCTGCCGTTCAGCACATGTCAGCAGCGGAGGGAGCTGACCGCACATCTCCGAAGGCAGCAAGCAGCAGCATGGATCGCCTACATATGGCATTCACCCATTCATCAACTTCTCAAGATTAAACGGTACTAACGCTCTATAATATGCACATTCAGATTTAGTCTAGCCCTGATTGTTTTTTTGTACTTATAAATAAATTAATTTAACTGTCTCAAAGTACTAAACTCTTTTATTAAATAACCTATCCTCATACAAAGTATTTTATAGCCGCCTGCTTAAGGTCCACGCCTGAGATAGAAATTCTCCAGTAATAATCACACTTGTCTCTAGCTCTCCATTTATTATATTCCTAATATTTTAGCTTCCAATGTGAAAGCTAAATATTTTCATAACAGTTTTTACCCTGTCGCCTTACCCTGTATGTAAACTGTTGGCAGTATGTCGGACGGTCTGACGGACCGCCTTCCTCCGCAGAGAATCAAGTAGGTTTTGGAAGTATTTTGAGGCTCCAGCCCACAGGTGGTTCCCAAATTAAATTATTTGACGTACTTGAGATTTGTACCAGGTTAGCATCTGGTGACTATTGAAGAATCTGCTAGCCCTATAAAGAGGCCTAGTGCCCCATTGGAATAAGCCCAATATTCACCATTCTGTGGATGAACATACTTGGAAAAATTGACAACGAATCGAATGGAATGAGAAAGAACGAGAAATTGCCACATTCTAGTATGTATTGCATGCTGAATGACAATTTAATTTATTTTCAGTCCGAAATAACAAAGCTACGTCGGGCATGCACATAATGTTGGAGTTTTACCTACCATTAAAACTCTTATTATGTTGTCTTGCTTATCCAGAATACATAATGTGAGATATCAGCCCTATTTCCCGCCAGCGTCGGTCATATCCATTGCTTTATCTTGAATTTCCCGCTATTCCTCTGCAACTCCCTTCAGCTGTCAATTGTCGCCGTGCAGTTGGCATCTTGAGATGCCATGTTAATTCAATTTTGGCGTTGTTTCGCCCACGTCCGGTCGTAAATTTTTTTGTTTGTAATTGTTTTAACGAAAATAATATCTGTTGCTACCCACAAATTCCGTAATTTTATGAAAAAATTAGTTCAAGTGATTAGTGCAAACATTTTTGACAGATTAGCGTATTCCTACTACCTACGCTATATAAATCTGCGTCGCTTGTTCTCGAAAACGGAAGGACGCCGCGCCGATTAGCAATCGCTTCTCGGCCTGTTGGCTAAGATAAGTGTATTATGTATCCTGAACCGTCATTTAAAACCTATTTAGTATATGCCGAATATCTCTGCTTACCTCATCAGAGATATCCGGGTACTCTAAATAAATGGTCACGGAATTTAGTTTGTAAATCATAACACTGATTGGTAGAGTTATATTTTATTTGGTAACAGAGGTGAGATAATACAAAGATTCTATCCGCGACAATAATTTGCGTATTAAAAATAGTTTACTAGCGAGAGGAACGTTCAAGACGGAATGGTCTCGAAATTTCTTCCACTCGCGAGCTCAGTTCCGCTGTCTGCGCATTCTGTTGCGCAGCCAAGTGTTGCTAGCGTCAAGATGACATTTTACTCAAAATACAATGATAATCGCGGTGCCTACATACCTCCTCCCCAGCATTTTATGCGACAAACGCACATATGTTAAAAAACTTAAAATTAAACAAAATGTTTCTAAAAAAAAAATAATCAAGTGGGCTTGACAAACAATGCTGACTAAAGCAGCCTAGTTTGAGTGTAATAAACACTTACTGTAAAAGTGATAAGTATTGTAATTAAATAATAATTATTAATTAATTAATAAATTTTTATAAGTCTCATAAGCTACGGAAAGGGGAAACCACATCGTGCTAATACAAAAATGTAACCTGTTGGCTAAGTTAAATTACTTCAAATCTATTAAAGATGAGTGACGTGTGTCTTCATTATAATCATACAACTAGGGATAAAAATTAATAAGTGAAAATTTTACACAACTTATAAGTCAATATTACTTCAAATCTATTTAAGATGAGTGACAAGTATCTACATTATAAACATGTAACCAGAAATAAAAAATAAATATGTGAAAACTTCACACAACTTATAAGTCAAGAAAGAAAATACATAATGGGTATCACACTTCGTAGAGATAAGGAAAGGGGCAACCACGTCATATCTATATGAGGTATGATATTCACTGCATAAGTAGAATGGTATCATATACTTGAGTACTTTAAAATTAATAAAGTTCATTTTTTATGTATAGAACATCAGGAAACGAATATAAATATATAAAAATATCAAACCTATATAAAAATAAGGTGAACCATATTAAGAAATATGTTTAGACATCTGTCCCGTAAATCGTGGGATATCATAATGAAAAGTTGTAACCTATGCAGATCAAAATTTATGTGTAACTAAAATTACATACATACATCATACATTAACTAGTATGGAATACTACACGCAATAGTTGGTATTATAATTAGGTCATGCATTTAAGTGCATCTAAAATTACATCATGCCTTTATTAGCATGGGAAAACGAATGCAATATAGCTTGTATTATTTTTAAATCATACATCTAATATTATATACATCATGCATTTATTAGCATGGAATAAAGAATACAATAGTTTGTATTATTTTTAGATCATATTATTTATGTTCATCTAACGTTACATACATCATGCATTAATTAGCATGGGATAAAGAATACATCTCAAGGAAAATCTTGGAAAGTTACTTCATGTTATAACATGGTATATCATTTTATGATAATAGTTGAAAAGATTTTTCCTATTTACATTTTGAAAAAAGGTTGAAAATATTTTTCATGTTTTGACATTTTTATAAAAATAATTAATAATTAATTATACAAAATTTTTTAATGCTTTAACAGGTGTACATGGGTGGTCTACGTCATACATTTATAAGTACGGAAAGAGCAGTACAAAATTTACCTATAAATACATGATAACAATATGCTTCACGTTTTGACAGGTGTGGGAAAGGTAAGCAGTCATCACACACCTATCAAAATATGGTAATATAATAAGGAAATGGAGAAGGCAGTTCATTGTACCTTCTACACATATGTGAATTTTCATACTGAAAACGTATGGCAAAACTACATCATTTTTTCCCAGGTATTGTGGAATGATACATCACATACCTACAAAAACATGGAAAACACTCATCACACTTTTGTAAGTGTATGGAAAAATACATCATGCACTTAAAAAAGCGTGGAAAAAAACGAAACGACACATATTACATGGTATTTTGCTATGTATAAATATACATGTTGACATCATGTTCTATGAACATGAGATTTTTTAAAAACAACCCTTCCTTAAGACAGGATTATTGAATATATCAATTATGACGATGGTTAAACAAACCTAGAGTTCAATTTCTACCAAAAATTGTAGTCTCTAATTATTTCCATTATATAGTGAAATCATGTTCTATGAACATGGAGATTTAAAAATAACCCTTCCTTAAGACAAGGTTATCAAATATGTAAAAGAATAACATAGTTAAATAAACTTAGAGTTCCAACTTCCATCAAAAGTTGATGTCTCTAGTTATTTGTAGTTACAGTAATCTTTAAAAAATATACTACCAAAATTTATGTCAATAATGTGGATTTACTAATGAGATATATCTGTGAATCGAATTTGGGAGTATATAGTGATTTTATATCGGAAAAAAAATTTATATGGAAAAACTATGTCTCTGTCAGCCTTTTTTCTAAAGGGCCTGGTACCTGTCTGGAAAATGCACTCTTCTACCGGACCTTGTAGTAGTAATTTTGTCCGGGGTCTGTTCTGCGACAGGTTCTTCGATATTCAACTTCTCTTCGGAAGGAACGAAGGCTGGTTTCAAGCGATCAATAGAGACGCGCTTTGGTTTTCCATTGATGATAATGACGTATGTCTTTTCGTTACGTTCTTCCACTTTGTAAGGTCCATCGTAAGGGAGTTGAAGCGATTTTCGTGCGGAATCAGTTCTCAGAAAAACGTGAGTAGAAGAAGGTAGGTCCTTATGTATGAAAAACTTTCCTGAACCGTGATTACTGGCAGGAGTAGATTTTATATTTTCAAATCTTCTTTGTAGTCGACCGACGTAAGTATCTGGCTCTTCGCGAGGCGTAGGAGTGAAGAAATCACATGGTAACCTCAGCGTTCTACCATAGGTAAGTTCAGCAGGCGAGCATTTTAAATCATCACGAACTGTTGACCTCAATCCAAGTAGTATAATAGGGAGAGTCTCCAACCAGTTCGGGTCGCCGTTAGCCATAAGTGCCGACTTGAGGGTTCTATGCCACCTTTCTATCATGCCATTAGCTTGAGGGTGGTAGGCGGTTGTCCGCGTATGCTTGATTCCGAATTTTTCTGTGAGTTTTTTGAAAAGACATGACTCAAACTGACGTCCCTGATCTGTCGTAATAGTTTCGGGGACACCATGCCTCGAAATCCAGTGAGTTGTCAGTGCTGTGGCGACTGTGTCTGCTGACATATTCTTTAAGGGAACTGCTTCGGGCCAGCGAGTGAATCTGTCAATCATGGTGAGCAGATATTGATAATCACTACAAGCGGGCAGGGGTCCAACCAAGTCGATGTGGACGTTCCGGAAACGGTCTTCAGGCAGAACATACGTGGCTCTTGGCGCGACTGTATGTCTGGAGATTTTGGCCTTTTGACAATTTATGCAATGTTTGACAAAGAACTTTATATCCTTCGCCATGTTGGGCCAAACAAATCTCAATTTAATACTGTTGACAGTCCCATTAATGCCTGGATGACAAACATTATGCACATTTTCTATGACCTCTTTTCTCATATTAGATGGTACGAAGGGTCTTACATGACCGGTAGAGATATCACACCACAATGAAGAATTAGTTCCAGGAATCACCAATTGACGTAGGGAGAGGGAGGAGTCCTCAAGTGCCTTAGTAATTTCGTCGTCGTGACTCTGCTCTTGTCCCATTCTCTCATAGTCAATTGCAGAAGGGCTATTTATCTCTTCAATGCGAGAAAGAGTATCTGCAACTGTATTCTGGTGTCCGGAAATATGTTTGATGTTGGTGGTAAATTGAGATATATAATCTAGTTGTCTCTCTTGACGAGGAGAACTTGAGGCACGTTTCTTGTTGAAAGCGAAAGTGATGGGCTTGTGGTCCGTGTAAATAGTAAAATTTCGACCTTCTAAGTTGCTCCTAAAATACTTTACTGCCTCGTAAACACCGGTTAATTCACGGTCAAACGTACTGTATTTACGCTGTGCCGGGGTAAATTTTATTGAAAAAAATCCTAAAGGTTGCCAAGCTGTACCTTTATTTTGTTGCAATGATGCTCCCATAGCCAGGTTGGATGCGTCCACCATAACTGCTAATTCAGCGTTTGGGTCTGGATGTGCTAACAATGCGGCAGAAGCGAGATGTCGCTTGCATTGGTTAAAATCCTCCGTTAATTCCGGGGTCCAAGTAAGGATACGTTTGTCATTCTTTTTATATCCAGAAATGCAATCAAAAAGTGTTATTTGGGCGCTGATAGTGTTGGGTAAAAATCTTCTATAATAATTGAGCATTCCCAAAAAACGTCTTAATCCTTTGGCTGTTTTGGGGAGAGGAAAATCAATAATAGTTTTCACTTTCTCTTTAATTGGAGTCATCCCTTCCGGTGAAATGGTATGACCTAGAAAATTAACAGTCGGGAGTCCAAATTGACATTTTTTAATGTTAATTACCATTCCATTATCTGCTAATCTTTTAAATAGAATATCCAAATGTTTTTTATGCTCCTCTTCATTGCTGGAGGCTATAAGGATATCATCAAGGTAAACAAAGCAAAAATCCAGATCTCTGGTTACGGCATGCATGAAACGCTGGAAGCTTTGGGCAGCGTTGGATAATCCAAATTGCATAGTCGTAAATTCAAAAAGGCCAAATGGTGTTATAATAGCCGTTTTGGGTATATCTTCTGGTTCTACAGGGATCTGGTAGTATGCCCTCAGCATATCTATTGTTGTGAAGATTTTTGCTTTTGCGAGTTTATGGGAGAAGTCCTGGAGCTGCGGAATGGGGTATTTGTCGGGAATCGTTTTGGCGTTGAGACGACGATAATCACCGCACGGTCGCCATTCCCCATTAGGCTTCTTCACCATGTGTAAAGGGCTCGCCCAGTTACTCTTGGACGGCCTGCAAATGCCTTGCTCCATAAGGTAATTAAACTCCTTTTTGGCTGCTTCTAACAGTTTTGGTGCGAGTCTGCGAGCTCGTTCGGTTACGGGTGGTCCCTTGGTCTCTATGCAGTGCGTCACTGTATGTTTCTTGCTATTTAGAGCTTGCATATTCGGTCGCGTCAGGCTTGGATATTTATTTAAAATCTCTCTGTATTTTTGTGATGAGGAAATACTGGAGATACCGGATGAGGGTCCATTGGATGTTGCGCCTCGAATCCGTAAGCCTGTAGACTGGTCTGTAAGTGTACCCTTTTTTAGGTTGACCGACAAGTTAAAATGATGGAGAAAATCAGCACCAAGTATGGCTCTATTCACATCAGCCACTATGAAACGCCATTTCATTGTTCTCCGGAGGCCGAACTTAAGTTCAATTGTCCTTGTGCCGTAGGTTCGGATGGAATTCCCATTAGGTCCGTATAAAGTTGTGGGGCACTTGTCGGAGGTTATGTAATTCTTCGCTATTTTCGATGTCTTCGGGATCACAGAAATATCTGCGCCTGTGTCCACTAAAAACTTTTGGCTTGTTTCTTGGTCATAAAGGAAGAGACGACGAGTCTGAGTAGGAATTTCGCATGTCTCTACTGTGGAATTCCTTTCGTCGTTTCTCGACCTCTTCGAGCGGAAGGTACACGGTTGTTGGCATCGGTGGGCATTTTCACCGAACTTGGCATGTAATCTGCAGTACCCATTCGGAGTTCTGTTGGGCGATCTACCGCTGGACCTGGAACGTGGTCTTCTAGCAGGATTCTGATGATTACCTTGTCGAATATTGTTGCGACGTGGGCTCTGGCTTCTGTGCTCGCTGTAGGTAGATGGACGGTCACGATTATGGACCTGCGACATCTTCAAAAGTTTCACCTCGTGGGTAAGAGCTGCGATCTGCTCTAAAAGGCCTTGCATTGACGTATCATTACGTTCGGATCTTGAAGTTCCGGGTTTAGTGTCGTGGTCAACCGCGCCACATTCTGTTGTCTGGTACACATCAACTATCTTATCGGCAGCTAGTGCTAGTTGGTTTAGGTTATTGTCCGGAAGTGCTGATAGTATAGCTTGTACATGCTGCGGAAGACGTTGGAGCCATAGTGTTTTTACGATAGCGCTCTCCGCTAGTGTTGGTCCAGCTAACTCGAGCATGTGTCGTAGAAGTCCTGTTGGTTTACGGTCTTCTAATTGCAATCCCGTCAATAATCGTGTTAACCGCTTCTGTTCGGAGTCTTGAAGTCTGTCTATCAGCGATGCCTTGAGTATGCAATATTTGTCCTTCACTGGCGGGTTCATCACTATGTAGCTAACGCATTGTAATGTTTCAGCGTCCAAGGCGGCGACTATGATGTTGTATTTAGTAAAATCTTCCTTGATGCGGGAGTTAGTAAACTGGGCCTCGGCCTGAGCGAACCATAACGCAATATTAGTTCTCCAACAGGCTGGTAACCTCACAGAAACGTGATGGACGGATGTTTCCGAAGAACAGCTCTCGTTGTTTGATTCCATGTTTGGTGTTGGATTTTCCTTGCGCAATATTTCTTCTGTTCCTATAGCTATGTCGCTTGGTTCAATGGAGGGTGTCCCTCCGGTAGATGTCATTTAAGTGCAGACAATTAAGGCGAGACAAAAATATGGAATACCCGACAGTGAAATAAACTCCTTTGTGATAATAATGGTTAAAATTGAAATTCTCAATTTTTAAATTAAAAATAAAAATCCACACTAATCCTTTTTTCTTTTCAAAATTTTTCAACAATAATTCTGATAAAAATAAGTGGGAATTATATACCTCCACTATTTATTAGTTGATTCGATAGTTGTTTAAAAAACTTTAAAAATCGTTAAAATTGCTAAAAATTTAAATTTATTAAAATTTTGTTGTATAGATAAACTCGTTTTCGATGATATTAAATAGTTTTAGATGATAAGAAAGAAACTTTAAAAATCGTAACAATATTTCAGAACATGTGCTATTTGCAACATTATTGTATTAATTTGACCTCAAGAAAAAATATGGCGTCATTGTCGTAAAAATATGTCGAACCAATTTTATCCGGCGACGATTCTCAGATGAATTCTGGCTGCTGGTCTCCCTGATGACGGATTCAGGATCCTGCGTTCTCTGGCGGAAATCTCAGGATTCACGTTCCCTGGTGATGAACTCGGGATGCCTCGTTCCCTGGTGATGATCACCTACGGTCATCACTGCGTCAATCCGTTCTCACTGAAATAGAGGGTAACACGCACTTATCATTCAGGAAGGAACAATTTATTTTAACAAAACATTTAGCGGGATAATAATGTAAAACGCACTTATTATTCTATAAAAAATGATTATGTTACTAAAACATTAGTGGGATGATGATGTTTCAATAGATAATTAGGTGTAAAACACGTGTTTGACAAGAACGTGTGACAATGCTATCGAAATAACACGGTCGTATATTTATTAAAAATTACTGGAACATTTATTTCAAAAGGGATTTTACGTTAAGTTATGCAATAAAACAATAGAATTTACTTACTTGCTGTCCAGGATTCCGGCTTGGAACGTTTCTTCCTCCCGCTAGTAAGTTAGTTCTTTAGTCGAAAGGTCACCAGTTTTAGTATATGCCGAATATCTCTGCTTACCTCATCAGAGATATCCGGGTACTCTAAATAAATGGTCACGGAATTTAGTTTGTAAATCATAACACTGATTGGTAGAGTTATATTTTATTTGGTAACAGAGGTGAGATAATACAAAGATTCTATCCGCGACAATAATTTGCGTATTAAAAATAGTTTACTAGCGAGAGGAACGTTCAAGACGGAATGGTCTCGAAATTTCTTCCACTCGCGAGCTCAGTTCCGCTGTCTGCGCATTCTGTTGCGCAGCCAAGTGTTGCTAGCGTCAAGATGACATTTTACTCAAAATACAATGATAATCGCGGTGCCTACACCTATATTGAGAGAAGCATTCTCAAATCCCCTTTCGCGTGGCCTCCCCCGATCTTTTTTAGTACCTTGTGGCTGTCAAGTGGTCACCAGATGCTAAACAAAAGTATCTACATACATCTAACTTTTGTTTATGGCATTTTTTTTTTCTCATTAGCGTATTAAATTCCGTCGCTGGCATTTTCGTTTTGTAGTAGCTCCGAATTTATAACGATTTTTCCCCAAAAAAGCAAGAATTATTTCAAAATCATACTCTATGTTATAACAGCGAGGCTGTTCGAAGTATTTTAAAATTAAAAACAGAGTTTAAGACCGATAAATGACAATATATGTGGTGAACACAACAAAGATTGTCTGCATTTTGGGTCCTTTGTTTCTTTGTCTGTTTTCTTTGTTTGTATCTTGTGTTGTGATTGACATGTGTTTTGTTGTGTTTGAAACAATGAGCGGGTCCGAAATTTCCTCATCCGATTCGGTAGAGATGACAGTATAGGAAATAAATAAAGTGATTTTACCAAAAGAGTCGAAGTGAAAGTTGCCGAAATTGGCGAAAAAAGATCGATCGACCAAGTGAAGCGTATAAGCCATATACCTATAAGCTCATTTATTCAAAACTTTATGGCTTCAAAAACGAGCTTGGTAAAGTATGGACAAGCCTCCGCATGCCGCTACACTTTAAATACTAAATAGGCATAAAATTTGAAAATGACATTTGCGAAGTTTCGTTTCAAACCAAAAAAGCATTAATTACTCCATTTACCTAAACTAAGAACCTAATAACCTATTTTATGTTCGTAAATAGTTGTTTCTTGTAATAATTGTTGAAATGAAGTATAATTTCCGTAATCTGTGCATAAAAATGCGGCGGCTTGTCCATGAATTAATACGAGCATGACTCAGAAGATCGGAAGATGCACGGGGAGAGTGGTGCATCAACTTCTCTAGGGATTGGTCTCGTTAATCCTACATAAATTCTGTGGGGCATTGAGCCATTCCCTCTTTCTGCAGAATGAGTGCCTCAGAAAATCTCTGCAGGAACTGTGAACTGGAGAGTAGAGGAAGGACTCCGGATACAGAGTAGCAGGCAGTGATTACAGATGTTCTGTAGATGGTATGCGGAAAGAGAGCAAACGCGATCCAGCATCACAGGGACGCAATCCTCAATGAAGTAAAGAGTCAGTATATACGGGAAGCGGTTAAAAATATTCCTCCAGCAGCGGGTTATCTTTTTGACCCAAGCAAATTGGAATCTCAGATTAAGCGAATGGGAGGGCTGGATAAATGCCTCCCAATTTCGAGCTTCGCCCCTCAACCATCCACCAGCACGCAGCTGCCCAAGTATAAAGGGCCAGCGAGGAAGCCTTTTCGCGACAGCAGGCCCTTTCGGGAAGGCAGGACGTTTCGCGATAGCAAAGCCTTCCGTGGTGAGCGAACCAACTAACATGAGTCCAGAGGAGGAAGAGAGGACCAACCAGGCCAATTTTGGCAACAAGGATAGTCTGACTATCCAGAGAGGATTTCAGGGGGGACAGTTAGGACAGTTCCTAAGCAATTAGGATGATTTAGGAGCCCCACCGACGCTGTTAACGATGTTGCGAGGGTACAAGCTACCCTTCCGTCAGAAATCCATGCTAAGTATACTGGCAGACACGGTAAGTTCCACTTATAAAACTCATATCACAAAAGAAATGACGCGACAAATAGACAAAATGAAAAAGGAAACGATATTGGCATCGCCTTCAATATCTCCTTCACTTCTGTCACGGATGTTTCTCATACCGAAGCAAGACGGGTCATTTAGACCGGTTTTCAACCTTCGTCGCTTGAACAATTTTTTAACTATAGGCAAATTTAGGGAGTGTGCCAGTCGCAAGCTACCGGCATTTAATAAGATTGCACCATTTATTCAACCGGGGGACTGGATGGTTAAAGTGGAACCATCGCCGTTTCTTGAGACTCATTTTTAAGGAGAATTACTTCAAATGAGATGTTTGCCTTTACCTTTGGGCTATTATCTGCTCCAAAGGTTTTTACTTATCTTACCAATTGGATAGCGCAAAAATTAAGAGATAAAGGTCTCAGAATATTTGTCTACTTAGAGAATTTTTTGATAGTATATTAATATATTGAAAATTCATAAATTTGAAACTATTTCAATGTTACTAACTCTGGGGTGGATAATACAATTCCTTAAATCCACTCCAAGTCCAGTTCAGAAAATTGAATATCTGGGAATTATGTGGAATTCAAGGGCTGATAAAAGATAAAAGAGTGAAAATAACAAAGTTACTGAAACAATACATTAATCTAGGTAGATGGTCACATGAGCAGGCCCAGGGCCTCTTGGGTACCCTCAATTTTGCTAGTTTCGCCATTCGTAGAGGCAGGCTTAACCTTCGCATGTTACAAGCAAGCTACTTGCATTCAAACCCACGCAGCTAGACGACCTCAGGTTGAATGGAGCTTGGTCCCAAACACAACAACCACTACACAGCAATGTCAAAGAAATGTTCGCCGTGCTTGCAGCACTTACTCCTCACGGGCCAGAGCTGTCAGACTCGGGTCTTCTTACCCAGTCAGACAACAAATCAGTGGTCGCATACCTTCGCAACGAAGGCGACAAACGATCCAAGGCATTGCTCGAAGCGACTCGTCAAGTCCTTCAAATGGCAGACACGTATCACATTTCACTGTCTGCCCACTACTTACCGGGAATTCGCCACAACCTCACGACCGATGCTTCGGACTGGGAATGGGGCGCGCAGCTAAACGACCTCAGGTTGAATGGAGCTTGGTCCCAAACACAACAACCACTCCACAGCAATGTCAAGGAAATGCTCGCCGTGCTGGCAGCACTTACTCCTCACGGGCCAGAGCTGTCAGACTCGGGTCTTCTTACCCAGTCAGACAACAAATCGGTGGTCGCATACCTTCGCAACGAAGGCGACACACGATCCAAGACATTGCTCGAAGCGACTCGTCAAGTCCTTCAAATGGCAGACACGTATCACATTTTACTGTCTGCCCACTACTTACCGGGAAGGTTCAACGAGGTAGCAGATCAACTCTCCTGAAAACATGAACCTCCGAAATGGCATCCTTTACCGGCTGCAACAAAATTAGTTTTTGCAAAATGGGGGGCGCCAACTATTGATCTGTATGCATCAGAGACAGCCCACGTCGTAGAAGATTATGTGTCCCTCAATGCATTCGACAAAGAGGCAAAATTTGTCAATGCTTGGACTCAAGAGTGGGATTTTCCTCTAGTTTGGGTGTTCCCCCCGCCGTGCCTTATGCCGAGAGTTCTAGCACACCTAAACCGGGTCAAGGACCTATACTTGATTGTAGCCCCGAGATGGAAGAAGGTATTCTGGAGACCAGACTTAAAAAATCGAGCAGCGAGTCCTCCATTCACCATATTGAAACTGATAGAAGTGCTGATAGACACCAGAACCTTGAAACCCCCACCACAAGTAGAGGATTTCATTTTGGAGGTGTGGAAGTGCCGGGGTAGAGTCAGTCATTAACAGATTGGTCGGACAAACAGAAAGATTTTTTAAAGTCGAGTTGGAGAGAGTCCACCCTTAAAACATACAAACCGGCTTGGCTTAGGTGGCAAAGGGGGCATTAAATCATGGGGTAAACTCGAATGTCCCTACAGGAAGCGACCTAGCACGATTTTTAACAGATCTTAGTCTAGAAGATAGTTTCTCTCCCAGCACAGTTCGACTTCATAAATCGGTAGTAACAACTTTCAGTAGCCCTGAAGAAGGAAACCGAAGTTCACATCCTCTAGTCAGACAAGTACTCAAAGCCGCAGCATTAAGACATCCTAAATTGGCTAAATCTCCTATCTGGGATCCTTTCGTGGTGTTGACCTGGTTAGAAGCTAACCCACCCAAAAAGTTGAATCTCTTTGAAACATCAAGCAGGGCAGCGACTTTACTTTTATTAGCTTCGGGATGAAGAGGGCATGACCTGACCTTGTTACAGTGTTCACCAGACAAATTATCCATAGATAAGGAAGGGGTCTCGTTATGGCCAGTTTTCGGTTCCAAAACAGACTCCGCTACGTACCAACAGTCAGGTTGGAGGCTGTTAAATGGCAATCAACCAAATATAGACCAAAAATACTGGATTAAGGAACTGGTTGAAATCTCCAAAGAACGGACAGAAGACAGAAACAAAGCAAAATTTAACAGAACTCTTCATCACTACATCAGGAGCAGTTAAGGCAGCTTCAAGAACAGCCATTGCCCGTTGGGTCAAAACGATTCTAGAAGAAGCTAAGACCACAGCTGCACTGGGAAGCGTACGGGCAGCAGTGGCATCATTTAACTGGCTGGATAATTTTAGACTGGATGACATCCTGGCTCGAGGGAACTGGAGGAGCCGGGACACCTTTGCCAAATTCTATAGAAGAGAAGTTAACACTTCTCTAGAGGTAAATAGGGCATTGTCTGTGACTTCTCTATTCCACCCACTGTAACACATGAGTAGGTATTCCAGTGTTTAACATATTTTAATATCATCACATTAGCGTTAGTGGTCACCAGTCGATAACAAACAGATCTCAATATAGGTTTTAAATGACGGTTCAGGATACATAATAAAATAGTTTTACCTACCAATAAAACTTATATTATGTTCGGGGCTTGCTCCACTCCTGTCGCGGGTTGGCCCGGCCGGCATTGCAATGCCGCTGGGATCGACTCATTTATATCCATACTAAAGATAAATTAAGCTGAATGTATTGTCTTACATAATTACCTGATTTATGGATCAATTGTAGGCACATTTAACCATTTTTCCACCTTTGGAATTTAGGTAATCGATTTTTTGAATGAAATATGACCATCGGCGATGTCATATTATAATACTCAAATTACAAATCACAAATCACAAATCAAATTACAAAGTAGAAATCATGACATTCATGTTCGTTTGATAATCGTTTGACGCAATTTGATGTAGTTAGACCTATCTATAATTCAGCTTTATTTATAAAAGTTTGGTCCTGCTTTTGACAGTTTCAAGCATGTTTCAAACTCGGGCGAGTGGGCCAATGTCCACTATGCATCTGCTTTAGGAATATTTGGCTGATCCAGGCTTCAAGGAGCTGGAGGTAAACTGCGAGGTGCTGGCATTTGTCACCGCCTCACCAATATTTACGGCCATGGAAAAGATGCTGGCATTGCATGCCTCATTGAAGCAGAGAGTGCTTTCAACAGGCTCTCCAAAAAACTTATCAAATGGGAAAGTAGTTCAGAAGGTTCCCTGTCAGGTCTTTACAGGAACAATGGACAGCTGTAAGATTGGAGTGGAACGGAGGCTCTTCAGCAGAATTCCTCCTTCTACCACTCATCCTTTTGGGGAAGAAGCACTTTCTGCCCAGTTGCAGAAACTAGGTGGTGTAGCAAAGTGCTTTAGTCCAGTGCGCCTACCTCAGGGTAGCCACTCGGCGCACAACCGCCCTTCATCTAAGGAGGTTGTTGCCTTTCCCCCAAGCAGACATCAAAGGAAAAGATGGCATTTCCCTTGTTTCCCCGGCGGGCATACCACGGGTGAAACCCCCAATATTCCTCCCGTATGAGGGGTAAGGGGAGGGAACAGAAGCGTGGCGCGAGGGGGCAGACCTCTCGTGGCCGCTTCAACAGGTGTCGCGCACAACCACCCTTCAACATCTAAGGAGGTTGTTGCCTTCCCCCCAAGCAAACATCAAAGGAAAATATGGCATTTCCCTCGTTTCCCCGGCGGGCAGACCACGGGCGAAACCCCCAATATTCCTCCTGTACGAGGGGTAAGGGGAGGGAACAGAAGCATGGCGCGAGGGGGCAGACCTCTCGTGGCCGCTTCAACAGGTGACTATCAACCATTTCGGGCGGGTCAACTACACTACAGGATTATTGGAGAGAATGGCAGGCCTTAGATGTCCCAGAGACCATCTTACATATGATAAGAGGATACCGCATACCATTCATCCAAGAGCCCTCGTTGATAAGTCCAAGCCAAGCTTCCGCAAGGAGGTTCAAAACGAAAGTAATCCCGGAAATGACAATGATGAGAGATGGTACATGGAAAGAGCTGACGACAATGCCACCTTCCTATCAACACTTTTTCTGGTTCAAACGAGCGAAGGCTCGAAACAGTCGATCTTCAATATAAAAGCTATCACAAATTGGATTGCAGAAATCCTGCGTAGACAGGCTATCAGGATCATTGTGTACCTAGACGACTTTCTCCTGGCTCATCAGACCAGAAAGATCCTCAGTCAAGCTTGAGAAACTCTTTAATTGTTAGAGCGGTTAGGTTGGTCGGTAAATTTCCAAAAGTGTGTCCGTCAGCCAGCACAGTCAGTGGAATATCTTGGAATTGTGTAGAACCCCCATCTGAAACAGAAGTCCTTAAACAAATACAGACGCCAAGGTCATTGGAACTCACTTCAGAGATCCGTGACAAAAGGAAGATGGACTCTGAAAGGAGCTCAGAATATTCTCGGAAAGTTGAATTTTGCTACCTTTGTGGTCCCCAGAGGTCGACTTCATACTCGGCTGATACAATTACAGTTAATGCTGAAGCTGACCCCTCAGCAAAAGTCTCTGATAAAGAAGGAGGTCTTGTCAGACATGAAATGGTGGATGATCAACTTAGATCATGTTTCAACTCTTCATTTTCCCAGCCCAACACATTCTCTGACTACGGATGCGGCAGATCACGGCCGGGAGCCCTGATCGACTATGTACCTCTGTTGGGTTGTTGGACAGACAGTTAGAGGGGGGGATATTGCAACATGAAGGAGATGACAGCAATCTTAAATGCCTTAACGTCGCTGACTCAGAATTTGAGAAGTTCAGAACAGGACAACAGGACAGTCGTAGCCTACTTGAGGAACAAGGGGGGCACCAAGTCGATGGGTCTCCTTCATCTGACATTTCAGATTCTTGCGCTTTTGGACAAGCACAGAATCTCTTTACAAGTGCAGTATTTGCCGGGACGCTACAATGGCCTCGCGGATCATCTATCTCGAGGGATGACATTACCAGAATGGCACCTTCTACCCCCAGCGGTAAGAGCTATTTTTCACAAGTGGGGCAGTCCAGTAGTGGATCTATTCGCTCCCTCGAGGGCTCACTTCGTGGATCAGTATGTCTCGATAGATTCCCACAACAAGAGAGCAATGCTTCACAATGTGTTCAGCAGGAGTTGGAATTTCCCCTTGGCATGGATCTTTCCTCCCCCCTGCTTAATGCCACGAGTGCTGGCACATCTGAACAAGTCATCAGGGGTGTACCTGGTTGTAGCCCCAAATTGGCCAAAAGTGTTTTGGTTACCAGACCTAAAGAGAAGAGCCCTAGACCGACCTCACATAATACCCATGTTGGTCGACAACTTGATAGACTTATCGACAGGGCTTCATCCTCAACAGGTCCAGAAGCTCCAACTACAGGTGTGGAAGATTAGGGGTGGAGTGAAGCTTTGAACGATTGGTCACAGCAAGAAAAAAGCTCTATTGAAAAAGCTTTAGAATTGTCACCAAGCGATAACAAACACTTCTCACATTATATATTCTGGATAAGCAACGACACACATAATGTTGGAGTTTTACCTACCATTAAAACTCTTATTATGTGATTATATATTATATATGAAAACTCTTATTATGTAATTTGATTTGTGATTTGTGATTTGTAATTTGAGTATTTTAATATGACATCGCCGATGGTCATATTTCATTCAAAAAATCGATTACCTAAATTCCAAAGGTGGAAAAATGGTTAAATGTGTCTACAATTGATCCATAAATCAGGTAATTACGTAAGACAATACATTCAGCTTAATTTATCTTTAGTATGGATATAAATGGGTCGATCCCAGCGGCATTGCAATGCCGGCCGAGCCAACCTGCGACAGGAGTGGAGCAAGCCCCGAACATCCCGTCACATTCCAAAAACCAGTTTAATAAATCCTGCATTGCGGGAACTATCAGATATTAAGCTGATAGGACAGATACACTTATCTTAGCCAACAGGCCGAGAAGCGATTGCTAATCGGCGTGGCGTCCTTCCGTTTTTGAGAACAAGCGACGCAGATTTATATAGCGTAGGTAGTAGGAATACGCTAATCTGTCAAAAATGTTTGCACTAACCAGTTGCACTAATTTTTCATAAAATTACGGAATTTGCGGGTAGCAACAGATATTATTTTCGTTAAAACAATTACGAATGAAAAATTTTACAACCGGACGTGGGCGAAACAACGCCAAAATTGAATTAACACGGCATCTCAAGATGCCAACTGCACGGCGACAATTGACAGCTGAAAGGAGTTGCAGAGGAATGGCGGGAAATTCAAGATAAAGCAATGGATATGACCGACGCTGGCGGGAAATAGGGCTGATATCTCACATTATATATTCTGGATAAGCAACGACACACATAATCAAAGATAAACAATTAGTGGTGATAAAAGAATGAATAAAAATCATCAAAAAATAACCTCGGCAACTCGGGCCAGATCAGCGCAGACGCTGGCCAAGTAGTCCGTCCTCTGGAACAGTTTAACCTTGTCAAATTCCCAGCGCGGCCCCTTCACATTTTCCTCAATCTTCTTCCTGGTCAGCATGTAGTAGCTCCTCCACTTCTCCAGCATCTCCTGGCCGGCTAGAGCCAGCTCCCGAACTTCGGCGTGGGGCTTACTGAAAGAAAATTAAATTGAATTGTTGAATGGTAATCATTTTTACTAAGTACGCGCTTTTTATTTTATTTTTTTATTTATGTTTATTTAGGAAGCATACAGTTGTGTACAGTAATTGTAGATTAAATAGTGAATTTAATTTAAATCAGTTAAGTTCCATTTATAATATTTTGTTGTGGCTACTGATTATGTGATTATGTTATATTATAAGTGGTTATTAACCTTCGGCATGCCAAGATGCAAAACAAAACGTTGGGTACCATGAGGGGTGACGCTACAACCCCAGGGATTTTATTATTTAAATGCCACTTTTCCCATTAATTCATTAGTTTGATGGAAAATTACTCTTTTGGCCTACATGTTTAATGTATTTCCGTTAAAAAAATATCATTATACAGTTAATTTCATAATATAAAACCTATTCAGTTAATTTCATACAAAATCATTAATTAACAAACGCTCCGGCCACGACGGCTTTGACTAGCTTCCTAGTCGGTACTTTGGTACCTGCTGGCAGGTCAGTGTGACCGGCGGCCGACGAAGCGAATTGTAACCGGGTGGTTCCAAAATAACAAAAATAAAACTAAAAACAAACACCGATTTTTTTTAACAAAAAGGCTCTCGGATGGTAGTTTTATTTTTCCCCTCATTTTGAACGCCAGGATTCGTATTCGTATTTCGTATTTTTGCCAGTGGTGATGGCACTGAACTCCACTTCATGCCCGATTTCGAGGTCATGAAAACTTCACTAGCCGCAAATGTAGTTGTGTTTTTATCTTCTCCGATGTCTTCATCAGATTCTGACTCCTCCCGGACCTCAACGTGGTCCTCCACGTCAGAAAAATCCTCTTGATAAATTGCTTCAAAATCCGTATCATTATCATTATCCCTTTCACTAATGTCACTGTCATCTTCGAGAAATTTTAATAATTCTTCAACAGTTAGACCCCTTCTTGTCATTATGGACACAGTTATTGAAAGGCAATATCACAAGAATGGAACGATATACTAAAAAAACCGCACTTCAAACTTTTTAATATTCAAATTATTTTTTTACCGTCCGTTGTAGTGTTTCGGCACGCACTGTAGCTAAACCCCAATAAACACAGCTGGTTGGGTCAGCCAGACCGGCGACGCCCTAGGTGGCCTAGGTAAAGGACCCTATGTCGTTACACCCTTATGCAGTTTTCGATGTAGTGCGTGGGAACGAGATGCCGTAAATTGCTGAGGTGCGAGTAGAACAGGGAACCATATCCATAAGCGAACTAATGCGGAAGAGAGATGGAGCATTTCTCATAGTTTATTTTGTTGTAGATGTGGTTCCAGCGAGCAAGAAATATCATACAAGGCAAGGAATGATACCTACACAGTAACAAAATATTTTTTTACGCTTTAATCTAGGACAATTTTATATTTTTTTTAATGACCGAATATGTGTTTATCGGTTTTGCAGGAATACAAAAAATATCGAAATCGTAAGGTCTCTATTAAAAATTCTACATGGAGAATAGTAAATTTAGAAATTATGGGAACCCCTGTCAGCAACGGGAGGGTTAAACAATTATAGTAGGTATATAGTGTAAGCACGTTGTAAAAATTGTTAAAAAGAAGGTAATAATCAATACAGAAATATAGTTTCATGTGGTTGTTTAAAATAATATAAAGTAAAAAGTTATTAACCTTTTCCCTGCGTTGAACTACTCCATTTTTTCAATACCCATACGCGGTTCATGTACATATATGTCATATTTCAAATACCTATCCATCCAATTTTATGTCAAATTACAGCATATTATGGCATGATTTATCATACTATATAAACAGATGAGATTATTATCTACAATTTGAAACCAAATTGTCGTCTGTAAACACTCCTAGATGATTATAAAAACAAAAACATTAAATTCCATACAAAAACGTCCCCTTGTTATCTTAAAGACGGCGCCATTTATCCGCGTGCTTGTACTCAGGACACTGCGTTGATAGACACAAGTGGTACCTCAATCACTTATTATTATTAATTCGTATAAACAAGTTCTAAAACTTCTGATGACACTAAAATTAATAAAATTTTTATGTAAATTCAAAATCACAGTTTCACAACATAAACAAACGTGTGTGAATATGCACGATCTCGACAATAAATGTTATCGACGCTTGTCCAATTTGGTCAGTCGGAATCGAATGCATGCGCATGCGCGAACTACTAGCGCCATCTGTGGAGTAAATTGTGAACTATACACTTAAAGGCACGAGGACACATTCACTTGATTATAGATGTTTTTTACGAAATACAATTTTACTTTCGAAATATGCCTGAAGATGTCAGCATCGTGATAGTTACACGAATGTCCTAGCGAGCGGGAAAAAATACTGTGACATAGTAGCGCTGTGATATCGGCAGTCGAAGTTAGCGTAACAAGGGCTGATACGGGCGCGTGTGAGGCATGGCTTTTGCCGTATCAACTGTTGTTACGATCGGGTGGAAAAAGTTAAAAAGAAAATAATAAACAAGAAATAATAGTTTTTTTTTTTTTTTTTTTTTTTTTTTTTTTTTTTTTTATTTTAACTTTATGAGTAAAACCTATTATATTGTCTTCATTTAATTAAAGAAATAATAGTTTTCACTTAAGGGTCGGGTTTGGAAAACATCGCTCCGCATTAGCAGTAGCATCCGCGTCTCGTAGCAGCAATACTAGAAAATTATATACGGGTAGTTAGAAAAATGTGTAAAGTTACTAGTGATTAAATTTTTTTTACTGTTATCTTACAAATTCTATAAGTTATACATACTGCAACTTTAGTTAAAACGCTGAAAAAGGCCTTCGCGATTATCTCTCCTGAACCTGTTGTAAACATTTTTACCAAAAATCCTTCCGTAATCTCAGAGTAAACACTACGTTAAAACACGCTATTAAATTAAAAACACTTCAGTGTATCTAGATTTTTATTGTAATTCGCCTAAACTTTCTGAATTTTTCAACTATTCTCCGCCATACAAAAATGTATGGCAAAATATTACGCCGCGCGATGTCTTATATAACGGTTGAATTTCACAGAATTTATTCAGTTGTGAGCTAGCGGTCAAGGCGACAGCACGCATATTTTTTTCGCAGCAATTTTGTTCGCTGTTTATTCGATTTTTGAAGGAATCATTGAGGAGATAGGTGTTACAGTAACCGGGTAAGTAGAAATAAAATATATTTATTATTATCTAATAAATTATTTTTAACTTGATTTACAGTTTTACATATTTTATTATTATTTTTTTTTTAAACTTCAGGTACCTTCAAAATGGGTAAAAATAAAGGAATTCTTGCTTACCGTGCCATAAAAAATAGACCCTCCCACTGGAAGAATAGGAGAATAAGGTAATAAAGTCAAAATTTCATTTTTTTACTGATTTCTATCAAGGGTAGTTTGAAGGTGGACTGAAGTCATTTTGCTTTTTGACATCTAAAAATTTCGGCACCCATCTTGAATTTATCTGTAGTTATCTACCGATTTGGTTCAATATCAGAATTCGGGCGTTTAGAAGTGCACTGAACTCGGATCTAATGTCAAAATGCAAAATTTCGGCATCCATCTTGAATTTCTCGTGTTCTCTACCGATCTGGTTCAAAATCAGTATTAGGGAGTATTGGCGAGCACTGAACTCGGATCTAATGTCCAAATGCAACATTTCGGCATCCATCTTGAATTTCTCTAGTTATCTACCTTTTTGATTCAAAATCAGGATTAGGGCGTTTGGACGTGCACTGAACTCGGATCTTATGTCAAAATGCAACATTTCGGCATCCATCTTGAATTTCTCTAGTTATCTACCGATTTGGTTCAATATCAGCATTCGGGCGTTTGGAAGTGCACTGAAATCGTATCTAATGTCAAAATGCAACATTTCGGCATCCATCTTGAATTTCTCTAGTTATCTACCGATTTGGTTCAATATCAGCATTCGGGCGTTTGGAAGTGCACTGAAATCGGATCTAATGTCAAAATGCAACATTTCGGCATCCATCTTGAATTTCTTTAGTTATCTACCGATTTGGTTCAAAATCAGGATTAGGGCGTTTGGACGTGCACTGAACTCGGATCTAATGTCAAAATGCAAAATTTCGGCATCCATCTTGAATATCTTAAGTACTTTGACGATTTGGTTCAAAATCAGGTTAAAGGAGTTTGGGGTTCAACGAACTTAATATCAAAATTTAATATAACAAAATTTAACAAAATTTAATTTCAAAATGCATAATTTCGACGACCATTTTGAGTTCTCTACCGATTCCGTTCAAATTGTCACTAAGTTTTATTGAAAACAACGACTGTCAGATCCATTGATAAATCGAATGAATTTCGATGTTGGGTAAATTCTGGGTCGTATTATTACAAATAAATTTATTTTATATGTTTTTTTAGAAAAGCAGCAGAAGCAATATAAATGACGTCGTTATAACAGAAACTATCAGTTAACATGTAAGTTTTTTAAATAAACATAAGCGGCCTGAGTAATGGCCTTCCATATAAACTTTTTGCTATAATGAATGATCTACCACACTCTTTGTGAATGTTTAGAATTAATAAATAATATTTGGATGATTTATATAGCGCCGTTTTTGTGAAAAATCAGCTCAAGGGCGCTGTATGAATTATCGATAATAGACCGGGAGAAAGGATGATGTCATTACAAAATGACAGTCTTGTGAATAAATGAGGGGCTAACACTTATCACTCTGTATTGATTTGTATTTTTTTATTAATAAGTTTACATTACAAATGTATAGTCTAATGTCCTCCACGCTAGGAATTCACCTGTGTTGTGGAGGACATTTTTCAATTGTAAAATTATATAATAGTAAACAAGTATATAATAGTAACTTTGTTATTTTTGGATAATGCTGTGAAATAACTATAATAATTGTTGGTAATAATTAATTTATTTTGAACTTACATATAACATTTGCAATTTTACCTGTAACACGCACAACACGAGTTACAGCGTGTTTTATACAAAGAAAAAAAAACTTGTCAATAGCCTTCTATAAAAAAACAGAGTGGAAGATACTTTATGTATCGCCCTGGTGTAAGACCACTATTCAGAATTGAAAAGCTGCTTGAAATGGCTTTAGCCGTGTGTGGTGACCAAATCTGAATAGCCAGGTACTTCCCCTATATTATTCCCCTCCCACCTTATTCAGCCTCACAACATACCCCAATCACTGGCCCCAGGCGATTGATAACAGTTGGGACTTTGTAAGTTACATAAAAATAAAAATAAAACATTTAGTTAGATAAGTTTTAAGATTTTCACGGCCAAAAGCATTTTCGTTATTTGTTTTTGGGGTGTTATGCCGTGTTGCGCTACCTCCTTCTTTAGCCAACGTTTCGGACATCGTTGCAGTGTCCATCATCAGGGCAGATCCGGCAGACACATCTACCGGATCTGCCGGATCTGCCCTGATGATGGACACTGCAACGATGTCCGAAACGTTGGCTAAAGAAGGAGGTAGCGCAACACGGCATAACACCCCAAAAACAAATAACGAAAAAACATTTAGTTGTTTTATAAAAATTTGTCTGAACTTCTTTATATTTTTTACTGTCTTTTTTCTAAATGTGCTTCGTTCTACTTTATGTATATCAAAGATAAATTGTAAAATATATTCTTTCTTACTACGTATTAAAAAAAAAAACTGTATGCATATAAATAAACTTTCAAAAACAAAACTACCTGTTTTTTAATTTCTAAGGCACAGAGTAAAAACTGGTTGTCGTAACTTATTCACACCCATTATTTTCTGGTAAAATTATAAAAAAATTAATAACATTATACAAACCATATATGAACCAGAAATTTTTTCCACATCAAAACACCATTAGATTCTATGTCACATTGAGTCAAAAACTAAGACGTCTGTAAAGGTCCAGGGACTAAAAAAAGTCTATGTATCCTTGCCCTTGCATAATATGATTTATAGTCTGTCAAGCTGTATCAATTATGTTAGAAATAAATTAAAATTACACAAAGCAAGTGTATTTTTATTTCGTATTTTATCAAAATGCTGAGCAGCCGTGCCTGAATCTAACCGAAATACACAGTAGATCGCGGCGGCCGAGCTTGTTTGCAACTACCAAAAATACCTAACTGCAGTGAATGGGCAGTTTGACCCAGGCGCAAATGTCTCTATGAGCTATCCACGCTATTCCACCATATGATTCTTAGTATGTTAAGCTGTATCCATTATTATAGTAGGAACTAAATTTTATAAGGCAAGTGTATTTTTATTTCCTAAGTCCGTAGTGTCTAGTATACCCACATCTCCTCTAGTCAAACGCAGGCGGCCGGCTGCGGCCGTGTTTGTCTACAAGTACAAGAAATACCTAACTGCAGTGTCAGCGCGGTTTGATACCCGACCCTTAAGTACATTGTAAGGTTAGTTTGATTTTAAACAATTTAAAGGTACAATGGAAAATGCCAATATCTCTTAGGGCATTATAAATTTTGCAGATACGCCCGAGCAAGGAATTTTGTGCGTATTTCGATTTAAAATGTTGTATATGAAATAAGGTATTCGACCTGGTATTGCGTTCTGTGCAACGAAATGCAATCTTTTATAACAAGGCTGGCGAGTCAATGAGGCAGTTCACAATTTTGTACAGAAACAGTATGTCAAAAATTTTCCTCCGTTTGTGAAGAGCGATAGAGTTACACTGATGATTTTCAAAACAATACGACAGGTGTTTCAAAAATTTTGTTTGTATGTTTTCAACTCGGTTTATATAAGTTTGGTATTGAGGATTTCAAATGACAGATGCAAATTCGAGATGAGATCTTACATACACCATATATATAGTAGTTCAAGTGTAAAATGTTTATTGAATGGTTTTGTGACGCGAAGAATAAAGCCCAGTAATTTGTAGGCTTTTTCTAAGATGTGTTCAACATGATCTTTAAATAGGAATTTAGAGTCAAGTAATACTCCAAGGTCTCTGATTTTTTCTACTCGTTGAAGGGGAACATGGTTCAGATGGTAAGTATGGCTGATTGGGTGACGTTTATATGAAAATGTTATTGCATTACATTTATTTATGTTTAGAAATAATTGGTTTTCTTTGCAATATTCATTAAATCTATTGGGTGGGGCCGCCTGTTTCAACAGATATGTGTTCGGAACATAAATAAAAACAATGACCCGTCTTTCATTTTTTTTCACTACGAGGTTTTTTGTGTCTCCTGCAAAATTTGACATTGGTGGTTAAGCATTCTACGAATTAATGCGACGATATATGTATGTATTCATGTATGTAGGTGCATATATGTGTGTGTGTGTATGTGTGTGTGTATGTTTATGTGTATTTGGATGTATGCACCTGTATATACATGCACGTGTGCACGCACACATATAAAAATAAATATAAAATTTAAAATATTGATATGTATATTTTTGTAATCTTATCCTTACGCACTTCTTTTTCTCTTTTCTATTTTTTATAATAACTTTACCAATTTTCAACATCATTACATACTAGTACCATATGTTTACACTAGACTTCACTCAAAGTAACTATCCTTCAATGGTCACCATGAAACAGGCAGCCGCCTAATATGGTGATTTAATGTATCTAATCTACATAAATGTCTAATATATGTAACATGTATTTTATAAATAAATAGTATTAAAAAGTAGGCTCCATTGAAATACTGAAATAAAAAATATTACATTTCGCCAAGTAAAATTTTTCAAAAGCAAACACTCACTCAAATACCGTGGCCACATTCAGATATTTCTCAATCTTCGAGCACAGACACCAGGCGATCTTCTCAAAAAGCGGTACCATGGTCTCGTCCCTGCAGTAGTACTTGGACAGCATCCACAGCATGTTCAGGCCATCCATCAGCGGTGGGATGCTGTCAGAGATTGTCTTCAGATTGGAACCCTCAGACACTATCTGCAATGGAAGGTATCGAAGTACCAATTAGTTACATAGATAGATTCATTGGGCCAATGGCGTGCAGTACATTACAGCTGAAAAGCTGTCTAGACTAGGAAGATCTTCGAGCTATCAACAAATATTAAAAGATAATAGAAAAATACAAAATTTTGTAAATTTCTAAAAATGAACAATCTGAATTTTTTGCAGTAAAAGGTATATAACAAACTGTCACACAGCATCAAACAAATTAAATTTAAAAATAACTACATTAACCCATTGCCTCCGAATTGTTAAGCTAAAAAATTGTCCTTCACATCCGAATTAATTTTGCACCAAACATTTTAAATCTTTAGTGGTGTACTAAATCTAATATAACTTTCGAACTACATGTTTAATCGTAATATATTTTTTTAATTTACTTGTGCAATGGAATCAAGGTATTATGTAAAAAAATATTTTGTGTTTTAACCCCTCCGCAACGTAAGCAGATATAAGCGTTAGAAATAGGACAGCAGTCAAGTACAATAAGCATGTTTATACATCAGCACGTGTGTTTCCCTAGAAATCGTTCTAACTCTGTTATTGTTTTAATTACATCCCTAAAACAAAAAGTAAAAGGTCGATAGTAGATCAAGCTGCACATCCCTATCAAGTTGTCTATGGAAATACATAACAGGAATCAGCTGTCAGTCGTGTAGTTGACAAAAATATTTACCTGCGCAAATTTGCTACGGGCGGCTCCACCGCGCTCCACATTTTAAATTTTTATTAAATATTTTTATATGAAATGATAAAAAAAAGTGAGGTCACAAAAGTATTTATTACACATATATACAATAGAATAAGTATTGTTGTTTACATAATCTGTGATTTTAGTACCTTTTTCACATAAAAACATCACGTGAGTCATTTTTACCTATTTTTAATGTTTGCGTTCTAAATATTAATATTTACAAATGCTAATATTTATTTGTAATATAATAATTTGAAAGCCTATTTTGTATCCTTTCTAAAACAGTTTTTACTATTCGGCTACGTTCAGAAATGTTTCATTTATAGAGCTTTAATTGTGAAGCGGTAATAAGAAAAAGTTTTCGTAAAATGTCATTTAGTTAGAGACACCAAAAGCGAATATTCTTGAAAATTCGGAGGGGTTTTAAAATATAATTATTACGGGATTAAATCTGGATATAAAAATGACTTTAAAAAAAAATAATATTTTATTTTTTTATTTCGATGAAAAAAAATTGTACATTGGTCAATTTTATTGGCACAATTATTTTTTAACGTTTATATATACTTTAACTAAAAACATAATTTTGTGTGATAGTCCTCTAAGCAATCAGGGACGTGGAGGGTTACTTTCAAGACTCGCCATTTTGCACAACTCTCAATGACGCAGTTATCTAACAAAAATTGATTTGTAAATATTAGGTAAAAAACTTTAGGTTTTATTGCTAACACTGTGAAATGAATGCTTAAATATCTATAGTGCGTTTGGCATTTAAAATTTAAAAAACAGATGTTACGCGGATGTCCGTTGTTGGTTTAAAGTTGACATACAGTGAAACCCTCTTAAGAAGTTTTCCAAGGGACCAGAATAAACAAACTTCTTAAGCAGAAAAACCTTATATGTGGGAAAAATTGGGTCAATTTTGAGCCGAGGGACTGAAAAAACCATACTTCTTAAGAGGGTTTCACTCTATTTCAGAACCGCCAGGCTAGTGTGGTTGGAGTTTATGACATACCATTGTACTTCCGCAAGGGTGGCGGGGTTTGAGGCCAATGGGTTAAGGACATTAAATCTTGGCTTAAGGAACTATCGGAAAAAGAACTTACTAGTATATTAAAAACATCATCAGAGAAATCTAAAAACGTATCATCTTAGAAGTCTCTGAAAAACCATACCATCTCTGAAAACTTATCCAAAACGCAGTCCCCCTCAGCACAGGATTTTCTAGTGACTACAAATATAATCTACATCTATATATATTTAACACATATCATATATATATATTTAACACATATCTTCTCTATAAATGTAAAAACTAAAATAAAGTAACTAAATAAAAAAAATATAAATAACTAATTATAAAAAGTTGTTCGTCACAACAATCAGCGGATAATTTGTGTGATAATTTACAATTTGGGAGGCGGGATTGGGTACCGCCGCCCCAGGAACCTTTATTGGATAACCAACACCTCTGCCATGGGTCACCCCAAGTGGTTCGCTACGTTTGGTGATTTAGCAGGGGTGCCCGGGTTCATGGGGTGAGGTTTGTCTAGGTATTGGAGGCGGATGACTAGGACACACTGAACCCCAGATTCCTACCCACCCCTTAAACCCTTTTTCTTCTCAGAACTCTTCCTTTCCCCCAAAACCCCTCCACACAGCATCCCCAAAGATGACATAGGCCCTGAGGGAAATTATTTTCCTCAGGGCCTCCTGGGTGGAGCTCATGTAAAAAAAAAAAATAATAATAATAACGACAATGCAATGACTCGTTACAAATATCAATGCACAATAATTTTTTTTTTTTTATTTATTATAAAGACAAAGTAATACAATATGACAGGAAAAATATATAAATATTTTACAGAAAAAAGAAAAGTCCCAATAAACTACTTTTTAGTAGTTTGTCAATGGGTGCTTTTACTTTGAAGATATAAATAAACTTATTTTACTTTATTTTGCAGTTAGAATTTTTGTGTTAGTGTCTAATACAATTTTTTTCTTTCGGCGAGCCAATTTTTCAACATAATATTTGTTTTACCATTTGTACATTTTTTAATTTCAGCAGGTAACATATTTAATAAATTTGGTATCATGTAATCCAGTGTTCTTTGCCCATATTTGTTTAAGTGCTTAGGTACAATTAGTCCTTCATTTTGCATAAAATGGGTATTGTTAGTGTGGTCCAGTTTTTGTATGTATATAGATAGGGCTATTCATATGCTGAGATATAATTTTATACCACAGAATTGCTCTTACTGAGAGAATTTTGAGATTCTGGTAAAAGTACGGAACGTTATGTCCTTGTTTGTATAAACTCCATACTTGAGTTCATTCCCAAACTTGACAAACTACTCCTTACCCCCGTCACATAGCTTTGGCAATAGCATGAGTGAGTGATGTGGCCGGGTGTGTCCAGCTTTAATTGTAAAATATTATATTTGTGGCAGTTTTCAGAGTGGTATCTACTCTCATTATCATCCTGGTGAAAGATCATAATTCAGAATCTAATTTGCTTAAAATGGCTTTTGCAAATTTGGTCCCAATTGGGGTTGCCATAATTCCATTGGCTAGTAGTAGCAGGGATACTTGTAAATAAATAAATTACCTTAAAATATCGCATGAGCGTGGCTAAGAAATTGAAGTTGTCCCGGACGCCCTTGAAGCGTTTTTTGAGCCTCTTAAAGTGATTGAGGTGGTTGTTCAGCTTGGGCGAGTCGGCGAGCTCTAGCACCTCCAGGATCCTCCTGACGGGCGGCGCCTCCAGTTGCTGTGTCAACTGGAACAGCTTGGTGTGCTGCATCTTCCAGAACTCGCACTCGTCCACCGGCGTTTCCGCAATCATATACTGAAATAACATACAAATTTATAAACACTAATTTAGCAAGTAATTTAAATTGTGTAGGAGCTCTTCAGGCCGCTGAAGAATTCAATTCAACTCTATTATTTTTTAAAAATTACAAAACTTCAATTTGAAATCATGCATTCTATCAAAATCATGTTCAGAAATCATACTTTATATTACTGACGTATGTTTTGGTGTAATTTCTCATTGCTATTTTCAGGTGTAGTTAGTTTAAACGTGTTTTCATTAAATTTTAGGCAGCATCGCGTTCATTGGTCAAAATATTGTACACATATTTTCGTATCGGTGATCAATGAACCGATGTATGCAATTTTTAGCCATAAGTTGTTTATAATTGTTTGCCTAGCTTGAATTTTTTTAGATTTTAGAAATGTATTATAAGTTTGTACAGCGCCCTTGAGGTGATTTTTCACAAAAACGGCGCTATATAAATCATCCAAACATTATTATTATTATTATTTTTATTATTATTACCTACTGTTCGTTTTCACATTATATGTTGTGTACTGTGTTTTTACTACTGGATAATAATTAGTGTTCAACCAAAACAGGACTTTCTACCGAAACCGAATCTTCGGTATCTGTCTCAGATTCGGCCGAAACCGAAACGTGAAACTTTTTTAGACATCTTAAAAATCTATTGTTTACCGAAAACTTACAGAGTGTTAATACGTGTTAAATGAAATAACAATAAAAAAAAAAACAATAATTGAAGTACAGTTTGGCAATTAAGTGTAGAAAATAAATGATGGCGCTGCGATCGTTTTCTAGTTTTAAATGGCAACACCAAGATGGCTCATAAGACAATGAATTTATGTTTTAAAAAAACACTTCTGCCAAAAAGCATATTTCACAGCGTATTTGTATTTTTAAAAAATTTGCACAAAAAACTATAATTTAATAGAAGTAAAATAAAACAAAACAAGTTTTAAGTGGGCGTTTATTTCGATATAAAAGCGTAGGTACTTAAAAATTTAAGTCTATTAATTCAACATCCGACATGTAATTATTGTCTTTGTCCTCGTGTGATTCTTCTTCTTCCGTAACTTCAGCTTCATCTAAACGCAGTTCATCGATATCATCATATATAGTACTGCCTTGTGCAAAATATTCTGCCTCAATTTTCATCACGTGTTTGCAACAATTTTCCAATCATCAGCACTTATGCTATTACATATTATTATTATTATGCCCATTTTCCATTTTCCCGGTGTTTCAAATTTTCCATCTGCCTTTTCCCCTTGCTTGACGATTCGTCTTACCGTTGATTCAGATTTACCTGTGTGTGAAAAACATCATTAAAATTATTATTATAGAAGGTAGTTTTTAAAACACACACTAGATAATATTCACTTAGAAAGAAAGAAAGAGAAAATGAGAAAAAAGTAGCTTTTCTATGAGTTTAAAGAAGTTGCATATTATTATTTTTTTATTGAGTTATTCCCTTTTTCCTGTGGCCGCATATTAACTGTCAAATCGAAGTGTCAAATTCTGATTTTTTAACATAACCTCAAATCAGATTGTAATGGTTATTATCGCTCGAAAATTGGCATAAATCTTGTAATTTTAATGAAATTTATTAAACAAACTACACTACGTACCAGTCATTTCTGCAGTTCGTTTGAAAACATCTTCTAAATCAGACAGAAGCTTCTTCGCGTGATACTCGGTTAGGCAGCGTTGAAAAACGCAGAATATAACCCCTCTTGCATCACTATGTAATGGTTTATTCATTTTAATTAAATTCAGGCAAACAATGAATAAAAATATTATCAAGTCAGCGATCTTCTACTCAGATTTAAGACAATAAATCAACCGTAACATGCGATAACATGACAGCCATAGGAAACGTCATATAATTAGGTGCTGCCATAGTAATGAAAACGTTTAGTTCCAATTTATTTAATTTCTACACTTTATTGCCAAACTATATGTGAAATAAAATAATTTTTAAATTTTCATTACTGCTATAAAACAAACAAAAATTATAAAAATTAACAAAACATGTTAACTGCTTCTTGGAACAAAAATTTGTTAATAATCAATACTTACATTGTAAAGGAAGGACCTCATTATTGAGTGTTTTAATTTTAACTGCGTTTACAATCACATCATTCTTATTACATGTGTTAAATGAAATAAAAAAACAATAATTGAAGCATGTAAAAAAAATAATTAATTATTTTATTGATATTACTGCAATAAAAAAAAAACAAAAATTAACAAAGACGTTAACTACTTCTTGATAACAAAACTAAACAATTATGCGCGAGAAATAATACATAAACTCACAATACAATCTCGCCGGTCCGGCCGGCAGACTCAGCTGATGATGGTGGGTGATACACCAACTTTCTCGAAGTCAGCCGAACGACGCGCGATCGTTCACGAATGCAGAGTTTCGGTTTCGGCAGATTTTCTGCAGGTTTTCTGCCCAAACCGAAACTGATGCCGAAACTAGATTTTTTTGCCGAAACCGAACCTTCGGTCGGTCACTAATAATAATATTGAACTCATTCTGATTCTTTTACTCCAGTTAACTAAAAACTACCACAAGTCCAATAAACTACCAAAAGAAGCACGTGGGGCGTAAGAGCGGCATTGCATATGCCTACTTTATCAATTTTAGTAAAAAGGAGACAACAAATGTAGTTGATCGTATTTGAATATTCAAAAAGTTATTAGTTAATCGAAAAGTTTTTTTTATATTAAAAACGAACATCGAAATTTTGTTTTCTGAAGTCGAATAACAAGTGCTGTAAGCAAGTAATTCAACTGTCATACCAAAACATAAACCACTCTGTATTAGTCAAATAGATAATTCTGCTAATAGTTGTATACCTTAACGTCGCTTTCTTCAACGATGGTAGTAAGGTGTACATTCCATTCGTGCACGCCTATTTCCAAATGTTCCACGACTTCTGGAAGCTTGCTCAGCTTTCTGACGGAAAGTTTCCCTTCGGTGAGTTCTGGAATTGCAGGCATTGGTAGATGGAGCTCGCCCTCCAGATGTTCAATTGACCTAGAAATAAATAACATTTTATTTTATGTTAGCGATTAATTATTTGCATCACATTTTATCACAGATCAAAAGCGGTTAAAACCATAGTAATGCAAAAAAAATGGGTGCATGTTTTTAGTGTTCTTCTTTTGATGCATGGGGGGTCAGAGGGGAACATCAACATCTTCTTGCTAGTATCAGGAATCGTTCTGCATCATCAATCATCAATTCCGTCAGGAAATGAATGGAGTGGCCATATTCGTTGACCAATTGTTCGGTGATGGCCACGCGAAAGGGGATTTGAAAATGCTTCTCTCAATATAGGTTTTAAATGAGGTTAGGTACATAATATAAGTTTTATTGGTAGGTAAAACTATTTTATTATGGACACAATGCTGTGGGAGCATCTTATCCTATTGTTTTTTTTTTCTTACATTTTCCACACAGGAGGCCCTGAGGGGAATTATTTTCCTCAGCACCTATATCATCATTGGGGATGCTGTGTGGAGGGTCTTTTTAGGAAAGGAAGGAGAGGAAAATTGTATTAGGGGTGTGTAGGAATCTGGGGGTTAATGTGTCCAGGAGTAACGGACGTATGAATCCATCTCTCCCATTGCGATGCAAGGCGACGTTCCGAGAGAGTACGGCTGGAGAAGTCAAAGGGACTCTCTTAACCATTCTCTTCTAATCCAGCCTGCCATGCAGCAGGTGGGAAGACGCATCCGCCGCCAAGACACGGACAAACCTCACCCCATGAACCCGGGCACCCATGCTAAATCACCAAAAATAGCGATTGTGGCTCATTTGTGATTGGTGGCTCATTTGTGACAAAGAATGATACATACGTATTTAAAAAAATATTTTTTTTTTTTTTTTAATTATTTATTAACCAAGATAAGCACAAATACATTTTTTTTTTTTTTACAGTTTGAAGTGTAATACATATTTTTTGTTTTTGGTAAACACCACCTCACTAGGCTGAGCCTGTTCCGAGGTGGCAGGAATTTAGTCAAATTTTGATTACTTAATCTTGTAAGAAAAGAATAAGATAAAATTTTTTATTTATACATGAAAAGATAAACAGAATGAAAGAAAAAGAAAATGAAAAAAGTTGAGAAACATAAAAAATATTCAACAATAAATAAGAAATATAAGGGAACGTACCCATACTACGTGACCAACTTTTTGCAATTTTTAACCCCCCCCCGGTGACCAAAAACCTAAGCAACCCGCCGCTCATTTGTATGGAGCGTGACATTTTGAAGACCCCCCCCCCCCCTAAACGTGTCACGTAGTATGGGTACGTTCCCTAAAATGATTATATACTTAAGAATACTAAGAAATTTAGAAATAATAACAAATATTTGAGAGGAAAAGAGAAAGATATAATTTAGTGTGTTGTTATATGGTATAAATTATCTGCCCGCAGTATACATCTCCTTTGTTGAATATCCACGTATGAGTTTTGTGTTTCAGATTAGCATTTTTAGTCACATGAATATCTTTAATATCTTTTTCAATTAAATTAAATAATTTTGGAGCCAAATTACGGCAATGTCTTTTTCCATAGGTAGTATTTGTCTTTGGAGTCATGTATTGGTGTCTGTGTCTTGTGTCGTAATTGTGTTGTGCAGTATGATGGTTTAGTTTGTCCTGTTGGTAATGTATAGTTATAATTTTTATGTACAGTTGTTGTATGTTCAATACAGCAAAGTCTTTAAATAACTGTATTGTCGGGAATCTATAAGGTTTTTTTTGTAATAACTTTAATTAAGGCTTTTTGTGCTTTGTCGAGAGGGTTTAATCTAGTACTTAAATAATCTTTTTTAATGGTAGATAGTGTGTTTATCCACTTGTTTGATAGCTACCCAAATTTAGGTAGATGATTTTTATAAATTAAAATGAATTATAAAATTAATGATTTTTTGAATTTATGTTTCTACAAAACCTAAAAATAATGGATAAACGGTGAAACGGTGGATTCGTTGGCTTTTATGTATTTTCCGTATTAACATTTGGAGGTACAATATTAATTAAATCGAATGGCCAAATCGAACCGAAGACCCGGAAATCATCACTCGAATGTCTATACTTCTTCATTTAATATATATATTTTTTTAAAGAAAGACAAACATTCCCTGGTTACGAATAATCTGACAATATTTGAAAATCTCCTACTACCACCACAATAAGTGGAAAATGTTGCATGTGTCTTAATGAAGGACCTAGCCAGCCGAGGAATCGAACACGCGACGCCTGGGTGCGATGCCAACTCAGCCACACACCGGTCAAAAATATTACGTGAACGAGAGTAGTATTAGAAATCTTGGATACCCCTGTTAGCAAAGGAAAGGTTAAAACTGTTAAAAAACTTACCATTCTATGCTTCCGATGAGATCGAACAAATCATCTGCTAATTCTTTAGAGGTTTGCGGGGTCTGTAAGAAGAAAAAAAAATTGTTCAATAAACGTCATTTTTTTAATATCTATCTACAGTTGAAGACTTTTTACCATCTGTGTTTCCGATTTATCCAGATCAACATCATCTAATTTTTCTGGAGTCAAATGAAGTTGGCCCTTAGCTTTAATTCTGAAACAAATATTTCAAATCAGATTTAAATTGGGTAACTTCTCAAAATTTATAAAGTAAATAAAAGCTGGTAGGAGAAAGTTAGGTTAGGTTAGGCTTTGTGAGTTAGTCAAAGTAGAGTTAATATTGGGTAAGGTGATGTGGGTTTAAGTTAGGTTAGGTGAAATGCTAGGCTGCATTAAGGTGGTTGTTTGAAATAGGGTTAATTTAGGATGAGGTCTTGTGATTTTTAAGTTAGCTTAGGTTTACGTTTATGAAAGAGAGTGTTAGGTTAGGTTAGGTTAAAGTGGGTTCATTGGTTATGGTAGAATTAATTTAGGTTAGCTTATGGTAGTTTAAGTTATGTTTTTACACTAACCCCACACAGGGGTCTAGGGAAATTAATTTCCCTCAGGACCTGTGTCATCTTTGGAGACGGTGTGTGGATGGTCTTTTTAAGGAAATGAAAGAAAGGAAGTTCTGGGAAGGAAAAAGGTATGAGGGGTGGGTAGGAGTCTAGGGGTCAGTGTATCCAGGAGTGAGGGACGTCTGAAACTATTCGTCTTGCTGCTGTGCAAAGCAACGAGTCGAGAGAGTCCAGCTCTAGAGTTCAAAGAGTCACCCTCAACCAACCTCTCCTGATCCGACCCGCCACGGAGCTGATGAGCAGGCGCATCCACAGCCAAAACCTGGACAAACCTCATCTCAAGAACCTGTGCGCTAACAGCTAAGTCATCATAATAGTATATTTGCGGCATGTTCCAGAGTGGAAGATACTATCAGTATCGCCCTGGTGTAAGACCACCATTCAGAATTGAAACGTTGCTTGAAAATGGCTTTAGCCGTGTTTGGTGACCAGATCTGAATAGCCAGGTACTTCCCAACCTTCCTCTTCCCCACCTCCTTCCCCTCCCCACTACCTTCAGCTCACAACATACCCCAAATGGGGATGCCATAGTCTCAGACAGGAGCAGTTGAGACTCTTGTGCGGCATTCACTGTAAAAAAAAAAAAAAATCAAACATAGCGATCCACTTGGGGTGAACTATGCAGACGTCTCGGTTATCCAATAAATGGATACCGGGGTGGCGGCACCCATAACCGCCTCCCAAATTGACATGCATTTATTTTGTAAAAAGTAACTGGTTTCTAAGAATTTGCCTAATTACTATGACCTAAAACTAATAAGTAGGTAAAGGGGAGAGGAAGAGGAATAATATAGGATAAGGATGCATTACATAGGGGGCGTTCAAGTATTACGTATGTATTTTTGAAGATTTTTGACCCTCCCTCCCCCCCATGTAACGCGCCGTAACGTTTTTCTGACCCCCCCTGCCCGTCCCTAAACGTTACGTAACACCCAAGTGACAATTTTTACTTAAAAGTCACAATTAAGTTGCAAAAAGTACTGGAAAGTCGCTTAAATATCTTATAATAATAATAATATTTGGATGACCTATTTGGATAAAATCACCTCAAGGGCGTTGTAAATTTGCATATTTCGTGTTTAAAACACTAACAAATACTGATAACGAAAATAAAATAAAAATGACGTACAATACAACCGTAAAACATAAACAAAAAGGGTTGCCAACTTGCGAGAACAAAATAAAACATACGTACAATACAATCGAGGGATTCCCCGTAAAACAAAGACGAAAAGGGTTGCCAACTTGGAAAATTTTAAATCCCTAGTTTTTTATTTAAATAAAAAAAAAAAACATTTTTAGGTAACGCGTTGTTCGAACCCCCCTCCCGCTCCGGTAACGCACAGTAACGTTTTACAAGACCCCCCCCCCCTCCCCTTGTGCATTAATTTATGAATTCTGAATTTATGAATGCATATTACTTCGGTTCAATATTTCTGAAGGTTTGCTTAGAATTAACGAAATGATGCCATTTTAAAATTCAGAATTTCCTATTGAAAACATTGTGAAATTTTTAGTTAAATTAAGTTATGTTCGCAAAAAGTATTATCATCGTGATGAATAATAACCTGGATTCTGCGATTAGGTGGCGTGCGGTCACGGACAGAAAGCGGTAGTGCGACACGTGGTGGTAATTGAGCTCCGACACCTGCCCCACTACGGCAGACGATTGGACATCTTCTGTTGCTATAGCATGAGGACTCTCGCCTGTGGCCACCTTCGCCTTTATTAGGTGGGGACCCATAGATGTGATGTAGGCCTGAAATGTTTAATATGAAAATATTAAAAATTAATAAAAAACCACCACATAATATTCTCAGGCGGAGCTCATATGCAGCTCATCAAGAAGCATTCCAATGGAATGAACTGGAACTAGATAGGATACATTATATTAAAGATTTTGTATTAAGTACATACACCGAAGATTAAGAAACATAAGATTTGTTTTGTATTCATGCATCAATAAATATATGGAATCGAAATAAAAGTACGGGTTAGTATATGAAATTTATTCACCTATCTTATTCAGTGGAAAATATCATCTTAAAAAATAATTATAAATTGAGCCCTTGCCCGAAAAATGTCATATTCAACAATATTCTCGTTCCGGGAAAAATGGAAAAAACGAAACCAGTTTCATATCATTTAATTTTTAAAATACAATAAACATACAATTCTTGAGTTCTAAATGGAAAGTAGTGAAAAAAGGCAATTAAAATAGAATTTATTGCTAGAAATTATGCTGAATTATGTTTATATTCAGCATAATTTATGTTTTTATTACATTTTTTTTAAATTACGCAGTAAATATGCAGTTAGTCCACCTCACGGATAATACGGAACGTTCGTGTTGTCGAAGTTTGATGCACGGATAATACGGAATGTTCCTTTTTTAACTAATAGACAATCAAATATGACATTTGTCGGAAGTACCGATCTTATAAAATAAATTCTCAAATATAAACCCGCATTTCATCATACTTTTAAAAAACATCCCAGGTTTTGAATGGTTTGTTGGCAAAGCAGGGTGTGTCTAGCGGGTTTGTGTAATTATTTTAATACATTTCTTTCCATGTTCTACTGTTATAAATACAGGTACAAACTTGTCAATGATGCATTCACTTTGCTTTACGCAAAAATATTTTTTCTATGATTGGCAGCATTGGTGAATTGTCTATGAAATGTTAAAATAAAAAACATGGCGTTACCGTGTGAGTTAATTAATTTTATCAAAATTAAAATGTTTAATGAATATTTTTTGCATGTTTTTTGGTCTCCCCCGACATAAATACTCACTTTTCGTAATAATAAAGCTAAATCTAACTGTTTGGATAAAAAGTATTCCGTATTAAAGAGTAAGCGGTTTAATGCATAAATAATAATTACGCGAATATGATCAGTAAATCTACAATTTACCCCATTTGAAGATATCAGCAGTAAGAATGGTCCACCGTTTTCACATTCCCCTTAAAATGCCTCCTTAAAAAAACATATTTTGAATTTGCTTTTGAACAATTTATTTTTTGAAAAAAATCTTTTTCTACCAATGCGATGACAGTTCAGATGCAGTGTTACAAGTTTAGAAATTATTTGAAAGTTTCGGTGATAAACTCCTCATTTGAGCTGATTTTTTTCCCCCATGTTTTCATGTTGGGGAACGGAAATAAGTTACAGGGAGCCAGATCGGGCGAATACGGTGGGTGCGGCAGCAATTTACAGCGCAATTCATGCAATTTTGCAATGGGTGAATGTATTGGTGAGTTATCCGCTTGTTGTCCATCGTGACCAAACGTGGCAGCCATCGGGGCAGCACCTTTCTCACACTATCAGGTAAAGTATTAATTGCCGTTGCCTACGGCCTCTGCTACTTCGCGCACTTTAGTTCGGCGACCAGCAAGAACCATGTCTTGGACCTTTTCAACCATTTACTCTGCAACCACGTCTTCCGGGTGGCCTGGTCACTCCTCTTCAAAAACAGATGTCGACCACGTTAAAATTTGTTGAACCAATATCCCACGGTTGTCGCAGATGGTTGTGGGAAAGGTACCGCAAATCTGTTTTAATTATTATCTACAATATTTCTAGGCTGGCATGACCAGCGCCTAGCTCACTAGCGCCACCAGATGTCAGAGATTGCAAAAAGCAGAACCGTTCCGTTTCAAATCCTTGCCGCTGTCTTTAAATTATAATTTTTTCTGATAAAGTATGGTCGTCGACATTTATATATTTATATTACAAAAGAAATAAAGTTAATCTATTTCTAAACATGACTGTTTTCATTAACAAATAATCCCGTGACCTTCATAGAGGATGAGAAGTAACCTTTTCTTTATGGTGAAGGTTCCCCAGAGACAGCATCCAACTTTGCTTTTATAAGTTTGGATGTTTTTCCATCTAAAAATAAAATAAATGCTTGAAATGGCTTTAGCCGTGTTTGGTGACCAGATCTGAATAGCCAGGTACTTCCCCACCTTTCCATTCCTCATCTCTTTCCTCTCCCCACTGCCTTCAGCCTCACAATATACCCCAATGGGGTATTTCTACTTTTTTTTTATTGCTTAAAAAAATTAAGAAATAATTATGATGATTACAGCATTTTTATTTTATTTTTATGTTGACGAATAAATTTTCTACAGCGAATCAATGTTTCCCATTTTTGAATTACGTGGACGCTTACTGACAGTGTTCATTTATGCTGGCCCAGCTGAGCGACGCTTGTAACGTCACATTCCGATTTTCAAACCGTTAGCCGTTTTGATTTTGTCAGTTTTAGACTGTTTTTAAAATCAATAATATTGAATTAAAACATATAAAACAAACATTTTTAGTAGGATGATTAAAATCAGAAAAATGATCTTTAAATATTCCGTACATTTTCAACAGAATTCCTCATTTGAGGAAATACCCCATTGGGGATGCCATAGTCTCACTGGCTCCAGTGGTTGCGACTCTTGTGAGGTATTCACATAAAAAAAATATAAAAAAGGCATTTCCAATTAGCAAATTTATACAAAATTAAGCCGTCAAAAGGGCAAAACAAAGCATATAAAATCATTTGCGAGTCTAATAATATATTTGGATATTTCTATTAGTGTCAATTATTGCTTGATACTTGTTTACCTGTGTCCAGCGCATGCGTTGCACACCTCTCAGAGTCAGGACAAGCCTATTCACATTCATACATCATTTACTTTTCTGTTATTCTGACACACTAGATTCTGGACACTGTACATTCAAATTGCTATCCTGTATAACCACTAGAGTGTTCTGTCATATAATCAATCATACAAATGCGCGAATTCCGTGTATTATTTACTTTCAAATTTCGGTATGTGGGATCTCCTTGGAGCAATATTAAATACATATTACGACTTCTGTATGTTGTCTACGACCTAGTTGGCAATCAAATCAAAGACCAACACATGACCAATGATTTGTAAAAAAAAATATTTCTATAATTTCAGTTTGCGGAATATCAAAAACCAATAATTCAGAAGAGATGCTACACATCTCTTATTAAAGTCCGAAACTACTTAGTTAGCTTTGTGATTAATCGAAGATTCCAAAGCACGGGAACTTTTGAAATAATTCTAATAAATGTTTTAAAATATGTCTTCAAATAGATACGATTTTAGATTTTCACGGCCAAAAATTATTTTGTTATTAGTTTTTGGGGTATTATGCCGTGTTGCGCTACCTCCTTCTTTAGCCAACGTTTCGGACAGCGTTGCAGTGTCCATCATCAGGGCAGATGTGTAATAGTTAGGGGTGATGTTAGTACTTATCTACTTAGGAGCGATACCGTGTCGCCAGCTCCACTCCTCTACGAGCTGGCGCTACAATATACTTCAACATGTTTTTTGCGTTTAGCCTTGATGTAACCGTCAATTACCGGATACCAAGAACTATTGAGTTTAGCTCCGTCGTCTCTATTAATATTTATAGGATTTTTGTGTATTTCAATTGCCTCCGTAATCAGGCGTGCTCTATGAGTTTTCGGTCTTCCCAGGACTTCAGGAACAAATCCAAAGTAATGGCCGGTTTCAATTAAATGCTCGGCGATTGCCGATTTGTCAGGGTGGCCAAGTTTACATGCTCGAAAATGTTCCGATATCCTTTTGGAGATCGTCCGCCCTGTCTGGCCCACATAGACCTTATCGCATCCGGAACAGCTGAGTTTATATACTCCATCTGTTTCCAGAGGAAACTTGGTCTTTGCAGGCCTCAAAAAGTCTCGTATTTTTGTCGTGGTTCCGAAGACAGTCTTGATGCTTTCTTTTTTCAATAGCCTGGCAATTCTGTCTGTCACATTGTGAACGTAAGGCAGGAAAGCGCAGCCCTTTGACTCTTGTTCAATTCTGTCTTCGTTTGGTGCAGATTTGGCTCTTATGATTTGAATTGTCTGCCGTACTGGGTAACCGTTACGCTCCAGGTGCATCGGTCAGTTTTGTAAGTTCTGCTCCGATTTTTGTTTCTTCACATATTCTGGTCGCTCGGGTCACTAATGTATGGATAAGTCCTCTTTTCTGTGCTGGGTGGTGATGGGAATCAGCATGTAGATACCGATTTGTATGAGTTGGTTTTCTATACACTGTGTGTCCTAGACTACCATCTTCTTTTCGCATCACCTCCACATCTAGAAAAGGTAGGATCTTAGAGTCATTTTCCAGCTCCATTGTGAACTTAATTTTAACGTGGAGTGAGTTGAGATGGTCCAGAAATTCGTTCAGTTTCTCTGTTCCATGAGGCCAGATGGCAAAGACATCGTCGACATACCGCCACCATACTTTAGGAACAGCTGAAGCCGTGTCGAGTGACAAGATACCTGTGGAATCTATCGTATGTGGTGTAGAAACAGCACTACATACAATGATGAAAGTCCACAAAATGTTAGAGTCGCAAGCAGAGAACATACGACAAGAGACTTGCCATATTTTGAAAAGGGCTGAAATACCCCGCCCAAATACAACAAAGGGAGAGTTTGCGGCCCTAAAAGAATTGCGCGCCAATGAGGATATCTTGGTTCTGCCAGCCGACAAAGGAAATGCCACTGTCGTGATTAATATGGTGGACTACATTAAAAAGATGGAAGACCTCTTGTGCGATGCCGGCACCTATAAGAAAATTAAAAACAATCCCACTAACAAAATTGACCTAAAGACAATGGAGTTAGTAAAAGATTCCAGTATCAGGAAAGAGGATCGATCTGGGCTTTTTGTAAAAGCCTCCAGAACTCCTGCCCTGTACGGTCTTCCGAAAATTCATAAAAAGGATATCCCGATGAGATCGTCAGTGCTATTGGTGCACCGACGTTCAAACTTTCTCAATACCTCTCAAGATTATTGCAGATGCAAACTGGGAAAACTGAATCTTGGGTTAAGGATTCCACAGATCTGATCAGTAAGCTTAAGAAGGTTAAGACTGAGAAAGGAGATATTTTGGTCAGTTTTGACGTTGTGTCCCTTTTCATGAATGTGCCTCTGGAAGACTCCATGACAATGCTCAGAGAGATCTACGAGGAAGACATTTGTAAACTTTTTGAACACTGCCTTAAAACGGGATATTTTGCATTCCAGGGTGAACTTTTTGAACAAGTGGAAGGAGTTGCGATGGGCAGTCCGTTGTCACCAGTACTCGCCAACTTCTTTATGGAGAAGTTTGAGGAAGTGGCACTCGACACAGCTTCAGCTGTTCCTAAAGTATGGTGGCGGTATGTCGACGCTGTCCGAAACGTTGGCTAAAGAAGGAGGTAGCGCAACACGGCATAATACCCCAAAAACTAATAACAAAATGTCTTCAAATAGGTTCCATTTAGGCCAACAGACGCTTGCGTGTGTTTGCAAATTGACCAAAATCTGGCCAAAAACGCTCCGGCAGATCTGTCGTTTTATAGTGATGATCTGATTTGATAATAGTGATCACGTTACCTTTTGAAGAACCAAGGACGAGGCCCTCAGAAACCGAGCCTGGCACGAGCCTACGGTGAAGAACTCAGGCATCTTGAGGCGGGCGGCCATCTCTGACTTGACAGTGGGTACCGGCGCCTCGGAGAGCCGAATGATGTACGTGAACTTGGTGTCCGGTTCCACCCCCAATATCGGGATCTCTCCAAAGTGGCCAACCAGTGAGGGCAGCTTCATCATGAGGGGGACGTATTTCTGAAGAAGGAAAGAAGGATAATCAATGTTAAAAAGGTAATGAAAGTGAAATGGGTTACACAGCACACTGCAGGGTTGGGGTTACACACAAATGCTTTATTTCAGATGGTATGAAAGGGTTGCACAATGCAAAACGCAGTTAACCTCAATGTACGATCCTGAAATGTTTTAAAATTATCTTATTTATTTATTCATTTACGGTACAAGTTTTTTGTTTATAACCAGCTGAAGTTCCCGGCATTGCCCAGACTTTGGATAAATGATTTCTAAATTAAATGTAGACTTTGACCTTCCATGTGTTTTCAAGATCAAGTGTGCAAAGTTTCATCAATATCGGAATAAAACCGTTGTTTTGTAAAAAATCAAATCCCACCTGCGACGAGACTCTGACACTCTCCTTTATATAAAAGAAGTACACAACAGACAGAGGGTTAATATAAAAAGATCCAAAGAAGAAAGAATACGTAAGAATAAAAAAATAAGATTAAAAACAACATTTAAAAAAAGAGATGAAAAAGTTTGGACCGAGTAAAAGTAAAAACAAAAGATTCGAGAAATTTAATAAAGTTCTGAGAGATATGAATAAATATGTTTGGTATCTTGCCACTACGGTTGATGTAACATAGTCATTCGCACAAGAGGTTGGGAGAAGTTGGTTCTTTGAGAGAAGAGCTTACCATGACAGTGTACCACTCCACCGTTCCGTCCACTTCTGGGTCAAGATCAGTTGGGGCTGAAAAAAGATAAAATATATGTAAATGCCGTAAAAACGCAGAGCGGTAGATCCTCTCTCAGAAACCCCGCCAACAAAGCTTGAAATTTTCATTCAAGATATAGTATCAAGAATATTTCCATTTGATGTTTCTTGGACACTAAATGATGACAAAGGATAAAGAAATAAATAATTCATCAACTAAATCTAAAACTTCAATAATATTGTTGTCAAAATCTGGAGGATTATTAATTCATTAGAATCGTCTTCAATGCATTATTGAACTTCCGATTCATCACTTGGCTTTTCAATTTGGGAGGGGGGATTGGGTACCGCCGCCCCGGAAACCTTTATTGGATAACCAACACCTCTGCCATAGGTCACCCCAAGTGGTTCGCTACGTTTGGAGATTTAGCAGGGGTGCCCGGGATCATGGGGTGAGGTTCGTCTAGGTATTGGAGGCGGATGACCAGGACACACCGAACCCCAGATTCCTACCCATCCCTTAAACCCTTTTCCTTCCCAGAACTCTCCTCGCCTTCCTTTCCTCAAAAAAAAACCCTCCACACAGCATCCCCAAAGAAGACTTAGGCCCTGAGGGAAATTATTTTCCTCAGGGCCTCCTTTGTGGAGCTCAAGTAAAAAAAAAAAAAAAAAAAAATCAGAATCACTATGACTCTCCATCTGAATGAAAATTGACGAGCAAAAGATTAATAACAACCAAAACAGAAATTCGAAAAACAGTTGAAACTTTTGTATACAAGGTAATTTTTTTTTTTTTTTAATGACAATATAAGAAAAGCAAAATTACAAAATAAGTTAAAAAAAAAGTTAAGTGGTTTGTTTACAGTCCTCCTCACTCCTCACTAGGTATTCCTGTTCCGAGGCGGACTGTATGTTGCTGAATTGGTGTAGATTTTTATTTCCTCGTCTTCTAGTTTCTTGATTTTCACAAAATAACAATAAATAAAATAAAAGCATTTATGTTTGTTGTCTGCAGGTTGTATTGGAGTTACTTCATAATTTTAATGATTTCCTCATCTTCCTGTTTACTTAACCATAATTTGATATCTTTTTTGTATTACATATGTTGATATATCTTCACAAATAAAGGTGCTCGTATGTAATATTTCAATCACAATTTATGAATATTTGATTCTTACCTTAAAATGTGTAGACTCCAATAAGGAACTCCAGTGAAAAATATTACGGCTTCAAAAATATATGTTCATATAGACCAGGGGTCGGCAAAGAGCGGCTCTTTGGCCCCTCAAGTGCGGCTTTGAAATACAATTGCTGGATTTAAAAAACAAGGAAATAATGAGCTCTAAATTTGTGTTGATTTGAAAATATTGAGGAAGAACAAATCTGAGCTTAGTTCACAACACAAGTGGTTTGCTTTGAAAGACCTGGAGAAGGAAAACATGATCATTTTCAACGCCGGGAATAATATTCCTGACTCTTTTTATGATCAGCTGAAAAAATTTGCGTTTGCTGTTCTTTCTCTTTTCGGTTCAACATATTTTATTTTTATTTTATTTTTTATTAGTTTTTATATACAACACAAGTAACATAACCATGAGTAATTAAACATGCAATATTGATTAAAAAACTGTAAAAACTCATATATGTATACAATATATAACCTTAAAAAAGTTTTAAAAATTAAAAATTAGAATACAGATATATACGTGCATAAATAAAAAAATAATAATATTTATACATATAAAATAAAAATAAATTTAAAAAAAACTGTCAATTAAGTATTGTTAATCAACTGCCAATGCGACTCTAGGTAGCCAAACTATTTAAGATATCATTGTTTAGTCTATTTTTGAATTTATTATAGTCAGGTTCCAATCTCAGTTCCACTGCCAGTTGATTAAACCACATCACTCATGTAGTAGTGTTGTGCAAAACTGGTATGCATTAATGGCGTACTTAAGTGACCGACTGTGTTTTGCCATTGCTCTCTACACGTACCATGGTGTGGTGCGACTTCTTAGAATAGTCTGTGTATTTGAAGCAGCGTATTTTTTATATATGTATTTTTTAGAGGTGGGACATGAAAGTCTTGAGGTTGGGAGGTTGAATAATCTGATGGTTTCCTAGTAATAATTTTGAGTAATTTGAAGTTTAAAGTTTCCTAGTAATATTCATGTGAACTATCTTTTTCAATCATGAACTTTATCAACGGTTAATTGAGTAGTCGTCTTATTGATGAGAACCTGGATTCATGTTAAAATGAACAATAACAACATACAAACCTGACTTACTCAAACTTTCCAAGGAGATGCAAGGACATGGTTCGCATTAAGCGTTTGTCAGTCATTGTCATGATGTAAATTAATATATGAATTCCTGTGTATTATTTTTAATCAATGAACAAAATCTTTATTAAGTATGAAATCAAGTTTTCTTTAGCGTACCCATAATTTAATGAAGTGCTAAAATTATATAAATGTTAGCTAAATAATAAACAAATTTGGCTCTCAAATATTTTTGGATCGTTGTAATGCGATAGCCGGCGTAGTCCAGCGGTAAGGCTCTAGACTAGCACTCCGAAGGTCGCGGGATCGAATCCCGGCGTGACAAATAAATTTTATTTGATTAATTTGTGTTATTTCACAATTTATTCATTTAAAATAATATATAGTACATTTGCGGCAAGTTCCAGAGTGGAAGATACTCTCAGTATCGCCCTGGTGTAAGACCACCATTCAGAATTGAAATGTTGCTTGAAATGGCTTCAGCCGTGTTTGGTGACCAGATCTGAATAGCCAGGCACTTCCCCACCTTCCTCTTCCCTATCTCCTTTCCCTCCCCACTACCTTCAGCCTCACAACATACCCCAATTGGGGATGTCGTAGTCCCACTGGCTCCAGACGGGAGTAGTTGCGACTCTTGTGCGGTATTCATACAATTTTATTTTTATTTTTTTTATTTACATATTTGGCTGTTTGGCTAATAAGTTTGCCGACCCCTTATATAGACCAATAAAAGCTGATTCTGAATATATAAGTTTATTAAATTTACGATAAGCCGCCGCACTTTTAATATGCACAGATTTCGGAAAGTACACTATTTTTAAACTTAGTTACCGCAAAAAACATCGGTTTCAGTCAGGACTGGTGGAAAAATATGCATTTAAATTAACATTTCATAAACAAAAAATTTTGTACGCAATTTCTCGTTATGGCTAACGTTTCGTATTACTTTATTTTGCATTCTGAACAACTTCCACTATTTACAGGGTACTAATCGATAAATATTAAAAAAAGATTGCTATATGGCAAAAATCATACATATTCTAGGAAGGTACTAACTAAAGTTACCGTACAAATTTTCAAAATAATTTATGGATAAGCCGCCACACTTTTAATAGGCACAGATTTTGGAAAGTACACTATTTTTAAACTTAGCTACCGCAAAAAACATCGGTTTTTGGAGATCGCTGGCAACGGTTAATATGCACTTTTTAAAAAAAAACTTTTTGATTCACCTTAATTACATTAAAAGGCAACTATTTGCATTGGGGGAAGTGGAAAATATTTCATTCTAAATTTTGATTACGTAAAATTAGCTTTCGTCTTGTGAGATTGTACGCCAGAATCACAAACCATGTTACACAAACCTAGCGTAGCCGCTAAACTACTTGAAAACTGGGATGTTTTTCTTGCCTTGACGCGAGTAGGCATTATAAAGGGGCACTTTCTTTTGTATCACAAACCATGTTACACAAACCTAGCGTAGCCGCTAAACTACTTGAAAACTGGGATGTTTTTCTTGCCTTGGCGAGCAGGCGGTATAAAGGGGGCACTTTCTTTAATGAGTGCAAATTATTTTACTATGAATTTGTTTTGTATGGTTGGCACTACTGATATACGTCACTATGTGGTTTCTATGGACAAGATTCAATATGGCGTCGGTGTCAAAACGGAAAATTACGTGAATAAAAGTTTTTACGAATATAAATTTAAATGCACGGTTTTCCGCCATTCTCGACTGAAACAGAAGGTTTTTTGTGGTAATTAAGTTTAGGGGTAGTTAATTTTTTTTAAATATATGCCTATTAAAAGTGTAGTGGCATGCGGCGTCTAGTCGTAAATTTACCATAAGTTTTATTAAATAATATTTAAAAGGGCTGATTTTTTTTTAAATTAATAAAAAGTCCATTTTTAATCGGGTCATTGAAACACACCGTCAAGTTGGTATTATTAAAATGTTTAGTGGTGACGTCACTGCTCACCAAAATTTTCAAGTCATTGTATTGGAATGTATGACACAAGCAATCTTATTAACAACATTTCGTTTATTTGCGTACTGTTTATATAGATTTAGTTGTTGTGTTTATTGAAACATTATTTAGGCCTAAATAATTCAGTTTCAAAAATAGAGGAATATCTAGTAGGTTATCTCTATAATTTAAAATATTAAAAAACTACTGTACAAAAAATCGTAATGCTACCTAGTCGCACGGCCAATCGTCCAAACTTCGAATTCCAAAATGGCGGACGAAGAACAGCTGATCCGACGTTGCATCTCCCACACGCACACTTTGGAGCGACCGAGTCCCGCGCCACCGCGCACCAGTTCACTGTGAAATTTATTTAGGTGGCCTGAAGTAGCTCCGAAGTGTGCGTGTGGGAGATGCTTTTTTTGGTTTCCGCAATATTGGTTACGATCCGTGAAGCTAAAAAAATAATAATTTCAAACAATTTTTGGATCACTCTCCCGTAATTATATTGAAAAATATAATCTAATATAATACAATAAATAAAAAATAATTACACCTAATTAATGTTATTACTTATCGAATAGTATCATAGCTTCTTCCATATAACTGTCATACAAAATGACAACACCTGTTGAAAATAAAAATAAATTTTGGTGAGTGATGACGTCACACGATTCACTATACATGCGGTGGTTTTCGGGATATCTTGAAAAATTTAAACTTTGACAATTATTTTAACTATTAAAACTAACTCTAAAAATAAAATAAAATATGCAATTATTGTTAGAGAGTCATTATTCATTAAAAAAAATTTAAAAAATCGGACTGGAGTTCCTCATTTACGAACACTTTCAAAGCAGAACCATAAATAAACCAATCATAGCAGAACTATCTGTCATCTATCAGAAGTCATAGATTGAGAGATGTCAGAAGTCAGGAGTGAGAAGATTCAGAAAATACCTTTAGTTTATTTTTTTTACATTTAAATGACACCGACTCCAAAAATAACAATCGTACCTACATATTGATAAGTAGAAAAAGTAAGTTGATTATTAAGTTGCAGAAGAATAAGAAATATTTTTTTACTTTTTAGTGCATTTTTTGAAATCATTTTTTGTTTTGTTAAAATTTTTGTTTATTTTTTGATTTTTCGCTAATCTGAAGTACACTAACTAATTTGTCTGAATACGGGTAGAACTACTAAACATGCTACTCATATGAGACAGACGTTACTTGACCATAACAACATTAAGGTAGGTGACTCAAAGATCCAGATAGCCTTTAAAAGATTCGGCCAAGTATCGTTAATTTGCTCCTAAGAATTGAAAAGTTCCGTTACTTTGTCATGGATTCCATAATCAGAACCTAACCAAACTCTCATCAAACTACCTTTGAAGTACATCCTTTCCAATAAAAAAAAGAATCATCGAAATCGGTTGGCGTGATATTGAGTCATTCGTCCATTTGTCGCGCACATGCTTAATGCAAATTAAAGACTTATATGGTTTTCTCATGGATGGCATTGTCATAACTGGACCAGATTGAAATGGAACCACACGGGAAGCACTAGCTTTCAAATAAAAAAAGAATCATCAATATCGGTTCACCCAGTCGAAAGTTCTGAGGTAACAAACATTAAAAAAAAAGTTGTTTAAAAAGACTACAGTTGACTGAAAATCATGACCAAGGGGGTGCCCCAGTGGAGGCAACCCAGAGATAGAAACGGAAAGAGGTGAACCGACTGTGTGGCAGAGGATTGGAGCAGGATGCGAAGAACCAAGGACTGAAGACGAAGCTAAACTAAAACAACGGTATGTGGTATCATGAGGTGTTCATTCACTTGATTGAATTATGTGACACTACCCAGTGAATAAAAATAAAATATCATGAACACTCACGCTTTGGTAGAGAAGGCTCGCTCGCTTCTTTTTCCACTTCTATAGACTCGATTGATTCAGTAGGAGCAAATGATAAATCGGTTGAGTCTTGAATAATCATGTTCAGTATATCGGTGATGGTGGCTTCAACTACAGCTTCAGGGTCAACATCTTCAACATCTCCTTCTTCTTCTTCTCCTTCACCAGCGTCACCCGCTCCCGTCTCTTCAGCTGATGCAGATAGCTCGGCAACTGATTGGCCTTCTTCTGTTTCTAAAGGCTGTTCAGAGTCTCCGACAGCTGGGCCGATGGAAGGGTCACTGGGTGGAGCTAGGAGAAGAAAAATAATCATTCATTCATTTAAATATAATGTAAATTAGATTTACATTCGTTGTTTGGATGTTAGCTACTGCTTGCCAAAAAAGCAGGGAAGCTGTACTAGTCCCAGCGAGAAATTGTAAGTGACATCACCGTTCTAGCATCTGTCTTTTTCGTTTTCAAAGAAGACGCATGAGAAGGAAGGGGACAAACTTCGATGACATCCGTTAGAGCTCTTGCTGGGACTAGTTGAGCACCAAAATAAGAATGAGGAACCAAAACGTTTTTCCTTTCATTTCTATGTGTATTTGAAAACCTATATTTTATTTTATGTAGGTATGTGTATTTGAAAACCTATATTATATTTTTTTTTCTATTTGTGTAATTATTATATAGTATCAGTCAGGTCATAAATTGAAAGAAAATCTTGAGTCAAGAAGTGGTTTTGGAGTGGGAGTTTTGTTGTATGGTGACAAAAAAATTATAAGATCATCAGTACAACAGGTACCCAGAAACTGATAAAAGATTACCATCACAGGATTAACGAAAAATAAGCAAAATTAAATGGAATACCCAGGCCTAAAGTAGAGAATATTGAAAGGACATGAAGAGACCCAAGAATGGGAATAAGATGAATCATTTATTTAATCTTCAGATTAATAAAGAATAGCAGTAAAGAATACCTGGAGAGGGAGCTTCCACTGCAGCCTGCACAGCTCCTTCTTCCGCTCCTTCTTCCTTCACTGCTTCTTCAACCACCACAGTATCTGGATCTTCTTTTTCTTCTGGTCTCGGAGCATCCTCTAATAAAAACATAAATTTTAGTTCAGTATTACTTATAACTTGTAATACATCGCATTTATATATCCGCGTCCATCCATGTCCATTATGATCCTGTTGTTTATTTCTAAACCGATTTCAGCAAAGCATTCGACTGTATTGTCAAAAAAGCTTCAGATTTTTGAAAAACTAGGGATTTCTATACGTGCTTTTGGTGTTTAACAGTTACTTAAGAAATAGGTGATTGGCTGTTAAAATTGACAGCTTAACTTCATATAAATTCATCGCTACCAGCGATGTTCCCCAAGGGCCACATTTGGGACCAATTTTATTTTTCATTCATGAATGATGTTCTTACTATTTTCAATGACTAATACTATAAAATATTTGCACATTTTTATTGCAGGTAAATAGGATACTAGATTAATCAGGTTGTTCTCACCATCCACCTTCTTTCCTTTTCCAGCTTTGCCTTTCTTCTTCTTGGACGGAGGGGGTGGTGGGGGAGGAGGCACAATTCCTGGAAAAATATGCCGACATTAAATAATGTGCAAGTTATGTATGTAGTGTGAGAAATCCGTGATACCCTTGCAAGAAGAACTGGTAACCTGGAGAAACTAGTTCTGGCAGCAGGGATTAAGGGATGCAGAAGAATAGGGTAGTCTTCAACAATCAGAGAGACCAGGTCAAAACTCTTTAACTGCCACCTCAGAGGTATTGGCAAACTGAGCCAACGTTAAAGGAGGAGCCTCGTCAAGACAATTAATACATAAACATGTAAGTAAAGCGCTAAACACTTTTAAGGAATATGTAATCAATCGGTGTACAAACACGTCAGGTTCCGACCCCAACAATTGTGGCAGGTTCAATCCTCTGCTTGCCAAGTCCTCCATTATTGCACAAGAATTATTTTCCTACTACGATGATGGTAGTAATGCTTCAGTCGCATCTGCGCCCGATGCTTCATATGTTTTGACACTAAAAATGTTATTGCGATAAAGCCGATCGGCTATCATCACGAACATTCGTGCTGCGTGTGGTGAAACGCGCGGGAGGCGATAACGGGCGATAACGCAATTCACATCCCCCTTAAAGAATGCAGTGTTTAAGTCACATCCCTAGAGCTTTATCGCGATGACTTTTTTAGTGTCAAAATGTACGAAGCATCGGGAAATAAGAGCAAAAGAGGAATTCAAATAATGTTAACAATAAATTTTTTCAAATAATGTGGAGGTATTTATTATCTTACTCCATTCAGGCACAGCTTTTTCAACTTGAATCAACTTATCGTGGTAGATCTTGTGTACATTGAAGACCAGTTTCTCCAGAGGGGCATTTGATCCGATGAGGGGCTCGTTGAGAAAGGTGTTGAGTTTCTCCTGGAGTTCTCCATCATTGGCCTCCAGCATCTCATCGAAGAGTTCTCCGTGGTCGAACCCGTAGAAACTCAACACCCTTTCCTTCAACCATTTTACCCTGTAGTCCATTTTGAAGCTAAAATATTAATAAATCAAAGAAATTACGTCATAATAAAAATTATTTCAAATCTTGCATGGAAACAGTCTATAGGTTTGCATGGCTACAAGCTACAACTACTGATACTATCTTCACACAGCTTTTTGGATAAGTATTGCAGATTTTATGGTGTCACGACATCTGTCACCAAGACCAAGAGTTCTGCCATAACCACTCATTCTGTTGCATGCATCATTCATGAGACAGAAGGAGACGTTACAACGGATCCATCAGTGGTGTGGCTTAATGACATTAAAATTGAAACTAGCAAATAATAATACCATCCTCATTCTCTTTTTAACCCTGTGTGACGCACAGGCACCAGTAAAATACACGTAAACAGAGAAAATACAAAAGTTCTAAGAGCATCCAATAACAATTATTTGGGTGTTGCTTATGAGTGGTAAATCTTTTTTATTTATTCAACCAATCTTATGTACGAAGGTAAATTGTAAATAATACTTACATTTTTAATAATATTTCCTATCTATTTATGAATATTTTAACTTGGTTCACATTTTTATTTCATTTTCCTGTTATCACTTGATGTTAGTGAAATAAAACAAACAAATGTCAGTCCGTTGCATAAATAAACCAATCCCGTCCGTTGCTATGTTGAAATTCGGTTGTTAATATTTTTATTTTAAGCATATAAGCCATTGCATAAATAAACCAGTCAGCCATTGTAGCGCGCGGTATTTGGTCCGACGCACGGATCCGAATACTGTCTCCCTCACACGCATAGCCGCATTACTTGTCGGGAAAACCGATGGCACGAGAGATTTTTCAATATTTAATGGTTTTTGCGCGTTTTCGAAGTCGCCTACGACTATAACTGTACAAACAAAAAAAAGTTAAACCCAAAGAATGATAGTTACATTCACGTTCTATCCAACACAATGTAATTATTTATTAACAAAAAATATTTTTCTTACTTTATAACTGTTTGAAAAATAGCTGTTTTCAACAAATCTCAATCGACCTGCAAATATTTTTCTTATGTGGTCATATACAAGACGGAAAAAAAGAAAAAATATATTTTTAGATAGAAATTATATGCCCCCTATTTTTGCTTTTTTTAATTAAAGAGCCTTTTTAACTAAGTAACTATGTGATATTATTTAAAAAAACTGCGTAAATCAGTCAACTTTAAAATCGTTTTAGTGTACGAAAAAACAGGTTAGTTAATAAAATTAAAATATCATCAAATAAAACAGTTTTTTAAGTATCTCAATTTAAAAATATATATATATTAAAATCCAATTATTTATTAGGTTTGAATGGTTTGAATCAATTTCCTTATCATATAAAAGAACGAATCTCAATGTGTTGTTTCAGTGCTCGGCACTGCTAGGACAGGCCCGAAGAGGAACGGTTGTTCGTCACCTAAGAGTATGGATATTAGAGAGACGGCATGTAAAGTGCGCCCACCCTCCCAAAGTATGCCTTTTCAAAAATTTTACCTAACGGTTTTTAGATGGCTGACATTGGCTTTTACACCTCGGTCGCGCATAGAGCTCCCAGAAAAACGTTCATAAAACATAGAAAAATGGTCCACCACGCCGTAAACTTGTGTAAAAGTAGTTCTATGAAGACCTTTAAGAAGAAAGACGGTCTTACCTTTCACAGGAAAGTGTTTAAACATAGCTTAAATATACATTTTATAATTTTCGGCGTGTTCATTTCAACCGCCATCGCCATGGGCCCGATGTTATCACGTGAACTCCGACTGCCGATGGGCCGAATCAGTCAACTTAAATTATAATAATTAAAAATTACCAAAAAACTTTTATGTTTTTATTAATCATAACGCACAAATATAAAGTTGTGATTTACACATGTCATAGGTATGTGTTTTTTTATCATTTTGCTTATTAATTTTTAAACATTTTTACTTTGTCTTTTTTGCACTGTTATTTTTAGTTTTTTTTTTCCTACTAATTTAACACTCCTTTTAAATATGTTTACAATGTTAATTCAAAGTTTATAATCACTGTATTGTCATGTAAAAGTCACATTGACATGCCCTCGTGGTCGAGGGGTAAAGCTCTTGACTAGCAATCCGGAGGTCGCGGGTTCAAATCCCGGTGCGCGCAGATAAATTTTATTCGATTGATCTGTGTTTTCAAAATTTAATAATTAAAAATAATATAAGTTAGGTACATTTCCGGCCGTATTGCCGCTTCCTTTAAATCGGGACACGAACCCAAGAACTTCGGCTTTCCGGGCCCGCAACTCTGCCAACTGAGTTAATGTGTCCCTATCCGATTCGGTCATTTTTAACTGTATCATACTTTGACTAAGAACTACCGAAATTATCTTCATTTTCTTGACGCGTATTTAATTGGCTGCTATCTACATGTATGATTGCAAGATTCAAACCCGAACTAAATGCTATCTAGAAAGGGCCTGGATATATTTTTAACCATTTTATTTTTAATATACGACATCTTTTGACTTTTCTGCAAGTCTAGGATATATTTTATTTTTAACTTTGTCAGTAAAACCTTCCAGTTATGCCCATATTTTTTTCAGATTTTTTTTGTTTACAGATTTTCTATTGAGTTTCGTTAATATTGTCTTCATTTAATTTATCTTTTAAATAAGTAAACCCTGAGGAAGTGAGCATTGCTCACGAAATATGCCGGTTTTTTATAAACAATAAAAGTGGTTAAAAGTAAGTAAACTATTAATTTTGAAAAAGAAATTCGTTCAGCAAATAATACACAACGGGTAATTATATTTTGTGCCTAAAATATGAAAAAAAAAACTGACAAAAGTTTTTTTTTATTAAAAAATAAATTAAATAATGTTAATCCCATTACCAGTTCGGCCCTTTTCTGTAGAACGCTCACCCTGCCCCCGCGCGCTGGGCGGTAACCCCGTTTCTATCCCCTCTTCACGCCGGTCAAAAATGGAGATAGCTACACAGGTTTTGACGGTTTAGTACGTTCTGAAATGCCTATACCGCTTCCATGCAATCCTAGTTCCATGTTCGTCACGCTACTTTAAGCAATTTAAGTAAAAGCTGAATCACCCAAAAGATCAGTCATTTACTAGACCTGAATACATTGTCGGAATTATTAAATGGCCCTTTTTACAATTTCTTCCTTAATTTATTCTCCACAATATTCGCACGAGCGAGCTCTGTCGGCGCTGTTCAGGGATATTCAAAGTTAACATTTAATATTATATGTTTATGATAATTAAATAATGTTTTTGATAATTAAATAAATGTATATGATAATTAAATAAATGTTTCCGAGATTTACTAAGAACGTATAATATGATATGCAAAATATCCGTTCGATGCAAATAACTATTTTTGAAAAATCTTAATGAAATGTCATTAAATTATTCTCGTAAAATTAATCACCCTCGTTTTGTTTACGTTTAGATATCTTTATTTATAAAATATTTCTTTCATTTCTAGTTTTGTCATTTTCGGTAAGGCTCTCGACTGGCATGCTCTTCAAGTTCAGCATGCGCAAGTAAATTTTATTTGATTGGTTTGTGTTATTTCACAATTTGATCATTTAAAAATATTATAAGGTATACTCGTATTTGCGGCACGTTGCAGATTGGAAGATAGTCTCAGTATCGCCCTCGTAAAAGACCACCATTCAGAATAAAAACTTTGCTTTAAATGGCTTGAGCCGTGTTTGGTGACTAGATGTGAATAGTCAAGCTGTCTTATCTGACAGTAACCACGTAGCAACTTTAATCTTTTTTCAAATTTAACCTTAAAAATTTCAAACTCTATTTACTCGAAAACGAAGGTTTTTTTTGGTTTGAGCTTTATATACAGGGTGTTAAGGGACGTACTTGACTTACTTTAACCAGTGATTCCTGACATTATTTGGAGTAAAAAATTTAAATGAAATTTTGGTCTCCGGTGACATTTTTTTTTTCTACAAAAACATAAAAAATGGTATATGTTGGACAGTTGGAGGCGGGGTAAGGGGTTGGTCGGATTCTCGGCTGAGTTACCAGTGACGAAGTGCGGAAGAAAATATTTTTGTTTGATTTTGATGAAAAAATTTTGAAAAAAAATGTGTCAAAAAAGTCACCGGAGACCAAAATTTCATTAACATTTTTTACTCCAAATAATGTCAGAAATCACTGGTTAAAGTAAGTCAAGTACGTCCCTTAATACCCTGTATATGTGCAGTCCTAGTGCTGCATATATACATTTTGCATTGTACCCTTAAGGGCCGGTATATCAGTCTTTGCTAAGGAGCACATTCCTCGCTCAACTTAAACCGACCAAATCGGCCGCTTAAGCCGCAGAATAGTTCCTTTGCTAGACGCTGTGGCGCTATTGGCAGTAACACATAACACATTTGTCATCTGTCAGATTTCACATTGCTTCAATTTCGATCTACTACGTGCGGACGCGATAAATTACATTGGAGGAATGAGTTTACCTATCAGCATGGAATTCGAACTTTCTTCGAGTGATGACGATTTAGACATCGTTAATTTCGTCGAACGTTTAAACAGGTCACGCAAAGTGCGAGTATATAGAAACAGGGCTGATCACTTCATCGCGTGGGATGAAATCGAGTTCCATAACAGGTTTCGTCTCTCCAAGAGGGTAGTAAATTGCTTGTTAGATTTGATAAGGGATGATATCCAATCTAAAACAAACTGGTAAGTGAAAATGCTTTTTAAAAGGAATAAAAAAGAAGCAAACAATGCAAGTACCTATCTACATAGTGTCTTTGTTTTGATGATTTCAGGAATAAAGCACTCACTCCAGAGCAACAGATCCTCTTAACAATCAGATACCTTGCATCTGGCTCCATGCTGATTGCTGTGGGGGACTTTCTCGGAGTTCATAAAACCATCGCAAGCAAACACATTTGGATGGTTTTGCAATCAATTGCACGCTTAACCTTTCCCTTACTGTGCTAAAAAAATACGCGCGCTCCGGTGCTGTGTAATCAATTCACGTGTTAAAATCATCGATTTTATATCGGAAATATATGAACATTCATAGCTAATCGCTTTTGTTTTTCGTAATTTGTGTTACAAGTGATAATAATTGTAATTTAATTGCTGAAAACATGAAAAAAACATCGACCGTTGCTCAAAAAACGGGCGAGGAGACCATCTCAAAGGATTGCCCGCGAACGACCGAGGCGCTGGGCGCTGGGCTGCTACCCAATACATATATACAGGTATGTATGTTTAGCTACTACGCGGTCGTAGGTATCGACGGTCGAAACACAACACGGCGGTCTCTGTTTCTCATGTTCCCGTATAGCAAAGTAGAGCGAGACGTCACATAGCGTGTCATCTTCCCCCGCACACTCTTCGCGTATCACGGTCCACACTGGCACACGGTTGATTCTATTTGTGGTTTATTCCTGATATTTAACAAAATATCTCTGATTTTGAATTAAATTTGCTAATTATTTAAAATATTATTTTTTAATTTAGTGTGTAAATGTATAACGGAGGAATACCTAAAATCTGAACCCAGAATTCATTATATTTATAGAGATATAAAAGTTATTAGAAGCAATGTGTAGTATTTACGCAGTACAGACCAGGAAAGGTTAAGAACAACTTTCATTACGTTAAAAAATGATCCTGAAAGTTTGGAAGAGAAACAAAGAGGGTTTTTCGCAATTGCACGCTTCCCCAAAGTGATTGGAGCTCTCGATTGCACGCATGTGCGGGTACAGTCCCCTGGTAAGTTAAACCAAGTGCTTGTTGCAATACCAACAGATATGTCAACCCCTTTGTTTACCTTATTCGAGTTATAAATGTACAGAATAATCATTAGTGAATCATTATTTTAGGTGGGCGCAGCGCCGAGATTTATCGGAACCGAAAAGGTTTCTTTTCCATCAATGTACAAGCTGTTTGTGATGCTAATCTTACATTCACCGATATAGTTTCGAGGTGGCAAGGGTCGGCCCATGATTCTACCATTTTTAATAATTCCAAAATACAGGCCAAGTTTCGAAACGGCTTCTTTGGCAACTGTATTTTGTTGGGAGATGGAGGGTATTATTGCGTCACTCCCATTCAAAATCCAGAGGGAGAAATTGAAAATATCTTCAATGAAGCCCAAATAAGAACACGAAGTACCATTGAGCGAGCATTTGGTGTTTGGAAGAGGTGGTTTCCAGTACTTTCGCTAGGAGTGAGGCTCCATATAATGAAGGTACAATGCCTTGTTGTAGCCTCCGCAATTTTGCACAATATTGCAATCGGCTGCAATGAGCTCGAACCACCTCCGTTAACACGTGAAATGGAAGAAGCTCTAGCATTTTGTGACAATGTTCACGTCGTCAATGCAGTAGGTGTGGGTAGGCAAGAAAGAAATTTTAAAATCAAACTAACCGTACAATGTACTTGAATGAAAACTATTATTTCTTGATTATTATTTTCTTTTTAATAACTTTTTACTTAACACTATGTACTATTATTTTAAATAACTACTTGAAACTATTATTTCCGTATTGATTATTATCACTTTTTGATATTTTTTACAACGTGCTTACAACGTATACCTACTTTAATTGTTTGATAACCACTTGATTCATAACCACATAATTAACCACAACTAAATATTATAAATGTACCTTAACTGGTCTAAATTATGTTCACTATTTAATGTAAAATTACCTTATACACAACTGTACGCTTCTTAAATAAACATAAATAAATAAAATATATGTATTGTATTAAAATCAATATATTTTATATGTATGCAGCACTAGGACTGCATATATACAGGGTTTTAAGGGACGTACGTGACTTACCTTAACCATTGATTCCTGGCATTATTAGGAGTAAAAAATGTAAATGAAATTTTCGTCTACAGTGACATGTTTAATAGTTTTTTCTACAAAAACATAAAAAATGTAGGTGTTGGACAGTTAGAGATGGGGTGAGGGGTCGGTCGGCTACTCGGCTGGGTGACCAAAAAATTGTTTGATTTTGAGGAAAATAAGTTTTGAAAAAAAAGTCACCGGAGACCAAAATTTCATTTACATTTTTTATTCCAAATAATGCCAGGAATAACTGGTTAAAATACGTCAAGTACGCCCAATAATACCCTGATTACATAATATTGTATTATACTCGTAATATACACATTTTGTAGTAGGCATACACATTTTGTAGTAATAAAAATTCTTGGTGCATAATCGTCTAATCAACCGTTATTATCAATTTTGTTAAGTTTTCAAATAAAACAATTACAAAAAGAGTTTTTTTCTTTGCGATGATATTAATAACAAAAATAATTATCGATTCATTAAAGTAACCTTAATTTGCCTTTGTTTAATAACCGAAAAATACACTTTTGTAGTGTTTAAATAGAGAATTTGTGTTGAAAAAGTAATAATTTACATCGGAAAAATTATCATTTTTTCACATTCTGCAAAATTTAAAATAAAACTGCTTTTATACCCCTGATATCACCGAATGCCCGCTGAAATGAGTTTTATGGTAAAGTCGACGCCCTAGAGCTTGACGGGAGGAGGAAATCTGGGAATTAGATTACAAGTAGCGTTGTGAAATTATGTACAACTTTAAATCAGAATACCGAAGTTAAAATATGTAAAAAAAAACTACACGGGCGACGATGCCGACGATACAGCAAACTAATTTCACCGGATTTGAAAATACTCGTAGGCCTGCTAGGGTCTTAACCCAACTAAGAGACCACGGGTCATCTGTTGAGGTTAAGCTATTATTAGCTAAGTGTTTAGCGAGAACGTTAGTGAACATTGTTTAAACTTTGTGCTACTTTTACTTTTACTTTGTGCTACAACTTTCCTGTACTCTGTTTTTTACTATAAGCTGTGAACCCTGTATATAAGAGAAATAAACTGACCAACGTTGAAAGACTATTTTCTTATAAATACCCTGCCACACCATAAGATTTACTAAAAACGGTACTTCATCTTACCTTTTGTTGCCAAATTAGCATGTGTAACATTTTAATTGTTTACCTGTACAAAAAAAGTCATTTGTAATTATTTTGATATACCGGTCTTCCCCCTTGCGGGGTAAGATCGGCAAAGTGTTCTCAAAGTGTTTTGGAAACAAGATATGAAAAAATATTTTTTTGAAATGCCCACTTAGTAGAAAATTATAAATCACTCCAAAAAAAAAAATATATATGTATGTTATGATTAAGGTTTTCACGGATGTAAGATGTAGAACAATTTTCTCGGTTTACCCGCGTAACGTAGTCCTTAAAAGGACTTTTTAACTCCTGACGTTTCGGACAGATCACACTGTCCATCTTCAGAGGCCTTATGTCTTGAGTTTTTGTCTCCAACTGATAGCTTAGTCTAGAACGAAGTACCCGGGTTGCAGGTGATTGATGGTGGAGGGGGTGGGGGGCGGGGACAGATAAAATCAGTCGAATCCTCAAAAGTAATAAAATCAAAACTATTTATAAATCAGAAAATAAAATCTCGTCTCTATTAAGAAGTACGAAGGACCACATTCCACTTGAGTCACATGGTATTTATAAAATACCTTGTGGGGCATGTATATATATAATAAGCATATGAGGTATGAGAGCGAAAATAGCACACTTGTCTTGCCGATGACCAGGAGAATTATATATATATATGAATATGAAAAGAAGGCGTAAAAAGAAGAATTATCACACTCTCGACAGGCCAAATACATCGTCCGTAACCATGTGAGTCGGTCGATGACCCCATGCATTTTTTTTTGCTTTTAAACCATAGATCCCTTTTTTGTTATTTTTCCATTTATTTAGTAGCGCATTCCTTTGCGCAGGAAAACCTAAAAACATTTTTGGGAAAAAAAATTTTTAAGCTGATCTCCGATACACTCGTGGGAGATCCAACGCACTTTTTTATGCTCCGAAAGCGAAAACTTCTTCCTTTCAGACTGCGCCATTAAACAGAGCAATTAACGATTCTGCATTGAGCATCGACATCTTCAATGTTACCTATAGAAAGTTCAGTAACTATCTTTTGACATACGTCTGAACATAGTTAAACTGCCCCCTTGGACTTTTTTTCTCTTAAATTTTGTAATCTTCTCCGTAATAATTGGGTGTATAACTGTTTTATAGAGAACCTGAAAAAATAAATAAAATAAAATAAAATAAAAAATATAATTCATGTATTTAAGTAGATAAGAAGGATAGTAATTTTGGGGTCTTCCTTCGGCCCCAGTTGGCTGCGGGACAGTTAATGTGTTGATCTCAAATAAACCTCCAAATTATTAATATAACGTAGTATTATTTATTATTATTCTTATTGTTTAAAAATTGGTTCACTTAAAAATAGGGTGTATCACAGACATACATTATGTTTATGAACATTGTAACAGTAAATATAGTTTATGAATCTAGGGTTAAAGAAAGGGAATTCCTCGGTTGTGTCAAAGAATAAGTAATGAAAAGTTCCGTTCTCATTTCAATCGATCCGAATCGTAAGTACGACAAAATATGAAATGAGATGGTTCAATTTTTTACAAGATATCATTATTATTTATTGTGAAATTATGCCGCCCGTTAAAAGTGCCGCCCACTACGCTATGCCACTGACTCTGGAACGTGCCATTATTTTAAATTATTAAATTGTGAAAACACAAATCAATCAAATAAAATTTGAAGGGAAACTCCACTTAGCGGAATTTGAAATCGCAACCACCGGATCGCTAGTCAAGAGCCCTGCCTTTCGACCACGGAGGCCATTTTTTAAATTTATCTTACAATAATTAATGTTCTGCTTTGTTTAAATCTATTCTTTAAAAATATTTTTTAATTAATTAATTTAATTAAAAACAAGCAATAAACAGCATGAAATTCAAATAAATTTGGTTAGTAAATACCGTATTACTAGCGCAGAAAGGTGAACAATAACAGCATATTATAATTTAACAATTGTAGAGCTGAAAGTGTTTACACAAAATATTTGCCTCTCATTAGGTTTGGGGCCGTTCAAGTATTACGTAACGCACTTGGGGGGGGTCTTGTGAAACGTTACTGTGCGTTACGAGGGGGGGAGGGGGGTTCGAACAACTCGTTTCGTAACATGTTTTTCTATAATTAGATAAAAAAAACTAGGGACTTAAAATCTTCTAAGTTGGCAACCCCTTTCGTTCTCGAAATCTCTTGTTTTATTTACTACCGCAAACGCGATTTAAATAAGAAAAAGGTATTCCAGTACTTTACGCAATTTAATTGTGACTTTCAGGTAAAAATTGTCAATTGGGCGTTACATAACGTTTAGGGAGGGAGGGGGGGGGGGCACGGAAAAACGTTACGGCGCGTTACATGGGGGGGAGGGGGGTCAAAAAATCTTCAAAAATTGAGTTACGTAATATTTGAACGCCCCCTTATTGCCTTTCAAAAGAAATTTACCTTTCGAATGTTAGTAAGCTTGAAAAATTATGACACCTGTCAAACATATAAAGAAAAGATAGAGACATTATTTCAAAAAAATTATAATGTATTTGTAAAATAATGCTCGTCCTACTTTATCGCTTATCTGGACATGATTTATAGTTATCAGTTCTAAATTTGAAAATTAAATACGTTGAACTTGAACAATCTTAAAGCATTACGTAGGGATGGGCATCACTTCACACCACACCCGTGCACCGACAGTTGAAATTAGTAATTTTAATCATGTATTTTTACAATACACGGTTGCGAATGTGTTAAAATATTATTGCCATGACAGCCGGCTTCTTGGATTTGGAGGGGAAGTTAGAATACGTACCATTAGGGATGTTGATAATCCAGGGTTAAAATCATAGATGTATATGTGTATGTGCTTGTAAATAATTTTTTTTTTATTTATTATTATTACCATTTCAACAGCTATGCTAACAATCCACGACTATTTTAGGTTTTAATTGGTTATTTCATTTTTATTTTATTCTTTCTCTTCTCTTTTTTTTCTTTTGCTGTGCTAAACAAATAACAGTTAGGTACTATGTTTTAACCATTTTTTATTATTTTATTTTATATTCTTTCTCTTCTTTTAATTTCCTCTTTTTATCCACATGTTCATACCCATAATTATTTGACTGTCCTAAAACGGGATAATACTCCTAGTTGGGCAGTCAAAATTTAATAAATTATGTATATAAATGTATATTTCTGTGCTAAATAAATAAACAAATAAAAAAAAAATTATATACGTCTATGGTTAAAATGTATTCACAAACTCACAAGACATTCTCTATGCACCTTGGTGATAGCGCCGTTTACACGCACACTTCGGAGCGACCGAGTCCCGCGCCACTTCAGGCCGCCGCGCAGAAAAGTAAAGACCGATAGGTTTACAGCGCAGTTCACTGTGAGACTTTTCTGCGCGGCGGCCTGAAGTGGCGCGGGACTCGGTCGCTCCGAAGTGTGCGTGTAAACGGCGCTATTATAAAGCGTCGATGACACAGGGAGAGTTTACAAGCTACTATCTGGGAAATTCACTATCTGTTAGTAAACTCGCCCAGTGTCACCGTGTTACCTACTAACTAGCAGTGACTAGCAGATTGTTGACAATCTACGAAAAAAAGTTGAAAGGTCGTCAACTTTACTCGCCTACACGCTTGCTCGTGGTTGGTTTATTTATGTTTCCAACATGGCTTCCGATAAACAGCTGATTTCGACTCTCAAACATCTGAAGAATTAGTTCACGCAGGTGTCGTTATTCTTGTTACTGGTGCTAGCAGCAACCTCAGTTTCCTACGCTTCTGAGCGAGTGGACAATTTAAGTGTCATCATGACAATCTCACTCGCCGATTTACCCGCTTTTAAACTTAGTAGATAGTAGCTTGTAAACTCGCCCTGTGTCGTCGACGCTTAACTAACCGAAAAGAGAAAAAAAAAACTTTTGAATAAAATACTTTTTTTTGGTATGGCTCATCGTATTCTCACCACCAAAAAAGAATAATAATTGACGTGATAAATTTTTAGGTACTGTTCCGTATTGCGTTTCAGAAAGCCTCGCAGTGACATTTATTATTTAAACCCTAGTGATGGATATAGGCACTGTAAGGCGGCTTCTCATTCATTGGCCGGTAAAAAATTCTCAAAAATCGAGTGCTGTGACGCAGAGAAGTAGTTTCGCTACTGGGTGTTATGTATGGTTCATGCCGATTCTTTACCTTTCCCTTAGCTTTACCGACCAGGGGTGGGTGGTTTGGTATATTTATGGACCAGGGGATCTTCTTCTTCTTTAAATTAAATGGCTTTTCACCCCAATGGAGTGTTCTGGCCAGTGTCAAGTAGAGAGTGTGCTAGTTTTTGTATTTGTGAGTGTGTAGGTTAATATTTATTTACCAGAACAAGTACATAACATAAATATATAATATTCAATTCACTAAACACACTAAATACAAATAAATAATAATAAAAAAAAAAAATATATATATATAAGTATATAAATTATAATATATACACACATATATACGCACATACATACACACATATATACACATACATACATACATACATATACATGTATGAATAATTCGGTAGGTAAATTTACAAGTTGTTGCCATTAACTTTAATAAAATAAGAAATGATTTTATATACACGTTTGTCAATAGAGGATAACAAAAATGTCATGTCATAGGGGGGCAATATACCTGTATTGATCAGATCAGGGATGAAATTTTTATAATTATTATTTATAGGGCAACTGAAAAATATATGGTTGAGGTCCTCCTCTTCAAGACGACACTCACACATGGCAGAATTCTTGTCAGGTGAACATTGTGGCAGCAATGTCCTATTCGCATACGGCAAATGGAAGAAGTTGAAAATTTGTTCAAAGAGAGCCCAGAAAACCACGGTTTTGAAGGAATCGTGGGCTGCAATTTGTAAAAATGATTACCCTTTGTTTTACTTGACTCATTCCAATGATTCTGCCATGTGGAGATCATGTTTTCTTTCAGTTTGATTAGAAGGTCGTCGGGGTTTAAGAAATTGTACAAAAACTCTCCGGAATAGATGGCATCTTTCGCTTATAAATCGGCCTTTTCATTACCGCAGTGGCTAGGTATCCAAGCCAACGCGATCTCTCTGCCAGAGATAGCTAACTTATGTAATAAAGTGCGGATTCCAATACACAAATCATCTTCCGGGTAGTGGAAAGGGGAGGAGTTTAATTTTTGAAGTGCACTCAGGGAATCGGAGAGAATTAAAAATTTTCCAATTTGAATACTTTCAATATATTTTAAGGATTTTAAAATAGCTATGCATTCAGCTGTGAAAATTGAGGCTTCTTTATGAATTTTTATTTTTTTATTGATTTGGTCTCTTGGGCAGTGGAACGCCGCTCCCACATGGCTAGATAAGGGAGATTTAGAACCATCTGTATAAATAGTTTTCCAGCCGGTCCATTTCGAGTTTAAAATGTGGATAAATTTACTTGGAGCTTCGTGGTTGCCAGGAAAGCCAAGTGAAAAAATAATATTAGGTTTGAGCGAATGAATTTGAAAGGAATTTATATATAATGGAAGTCTGTCGTGGGGATTTAAAATAGGTTTATATGCATTGTAAGTATGGAGGCTTTTGACGAGAAGTGGGATTGTTTTGTTCCTCCAATATGGAAGTGATCTAACTTGAGTAGAGAGAGCAGCAATTTTGTCCATCAGTGGGTGATTAGACAGTCTGAAACATTTAAATAAGAACTTGTCTGCCAAGAACTGTCTTCTGAAATGGAGAGGAGGGTCAACAGCCTCCACCTGCAAAGCGTTAATTGGGGAGGATCGCATGGCTCCGATAATTAATCTTAGGCTTTGAGATTGGATACGGTCTAACCTTGTAAGGTTTTTTTAGAGGTGGGCTCAATGAGGAATGACGCGTAATCCAAATGGCTTCTAACATATGCATTATAAAACAATTTTTGCGAGCATGGATGACTTCCCCACCAGACCCTTGACACGGCGCGCAGGGCGTTAAGGCCAGCTTGACTTTTGTTAATAATAAGATTTACGTAAGAGTTCCACGTTAGCTTAGAGTCTAGTATGACTCCCAGAAATTTTATCTGAGCCTGGACGGGGAGGATTATGTTATCGATTCGGATTGAAATGCACGGGGCAACACGTTTCCTAGAGAAGCCGATAACATTGCTTTTGGTTGGAGAAATTTCCAGGCCGTGATTTGTTAGAAAAATGCAAAGATTTTTCATGCTAAGGTTGATCATTTCCTCCAGAAAAGCAATAATTCGTCCTGATATATAGATAAAAAAATCATCTGCATACTGAAGAATTTTACATGATGGATGGATACTCTGATGCAGGTCAGAGGTGTAAATATTAAAAAGGATAGGACTAAGGACGGATCACTGAGGCAAACCCTTGTTTACCGTTCTCAACAGAGAAGGGGAATTCGGAACCTGGATTTGAATTTTTCTGGTAAGACGAAGGTTGATTATGAAACTGGCAAGCTTACGGGGGATGCCGATTTGTAATAATTTTCTCTGTAGAACGTTTAATAAAACATTGTCAAAAGCTCCTGTAATATCTACGCAAACACCGACAAGAATATTTTTTTCAGCTAGGACCATTTGTATATCAGAAGTGAGAATTGAAATGCTTTCAGTTGTACTTTTTGTTTTTCGAAATCCAAACTGTGAGCTGGGAAGAATTTTCTCACTTTCAACATACCAGTCTAGTCGTCTTTTTATTAAATGTTCTGCAATTTTAACTAAAGAAGAAGAAAGAGCAATGGGTCTGTACGAAAGACCAGAACTGGGGTCCTTTTGGGGTTTCAGAATGGGTATAATTAATTGGGTTTTCCAGGAGGTTGGAATTTTACCTGTGTCAAACATCAAATTTAAAAGTGTAAGAAAATAATTATGTGTAGCAACATCACAGTTTTTAATGAGGCTATACGGAATAGCATCTTCGCCCGAAGCTGAGTCTCTAAGGTCGTTTAAAACCTCTCTTAGTTCAAATAAATTGAAGTGTGAGTCTATCCACCCCCGCGTACGAAACGAGTATGTGAATTCCGTTTCATTCCAGTTACTCGCAGTCGGAGGAGCTAATTTATCGGCAAATTCCTTCACCCACTCTGAAGAGAGTGGATGAGCTACGGGTGGGACGTAAGAACCTCTGAATCGGCGGATTGAATTCCAAACAGCTGAGAGTGGAGTGTCGGGAGATAAGGAAGAACAAAAGTTTTTCCATCCTTGCCTTTTTTTATTTTTGAGCAATCGCTTGGTCTTAGCTTCAATCTTTTTGAAGTTCAGGAAATTCTCAAGGGTCATGTTCAAAGAATATATTTTAGCATACCTCTTCCTGGATTATATTGCGTCTGCACATTCATTATCCCACCACGGGGCTGGGGGAGGTTTTCCTTTATTGCCAGGTAATTTGATAGGAATGCATGTCTCTGCAGCCGCGATGATTGATGAAACTAGCAACTCGTAACATTCCGTGACATTATCTTTAGTCGGAGAGGGCAGACTAAGCATGGAGAGCTTTATGAGCTTTGAAAAATCAGTCCAGTTGGCCTTCGAGGTTACAAATCTCGGTTTACGATTACGAAACGTGAAAGCCTTGTTGGTATGGAGCATGTTGGAGGATTCTATGAGGATTGGGTAGTGATCACTCCCGTGCGGGTCCTCCAGAACTTCCAGAACAAGGATCCGGCTATGTTAGAGTTGCAAATGGTAAGGTCGACCACGCTGGGTCGTTGACCTGGAACCTGAACTCGGGTAGGGGAACCATCATTCATAATGCAAAGATCAAGATCGTCAAGAAGGTCAACAATGTTTCTTCCTAATCTGTCGCAAGACACAGAGCCCCATAATCCGTGGTGAGCATTAAAGTCTCCCAGAACAAGGAAAGGTGGTTCGATCTTAGAAAGCATTGCTTGAAGAATTGATTTAGAGGGTTTATTAGAAGGGGATATATACAGGGAAAGGATTGTAGTGCCAAAAACCTTTGCGACCGTCACCTGAAAAGGGCAACCGGCTGGCTTAACATCTACTGGGGAAAAGGGTAGGGATGTTTTAATGAGAAGAGCGGAGCCACCCTTCCCATCTTGGCGGTCGTCACGAAGACAGTGGAATCCTCGAACTCTGAAATGAGAGTCCGGTTCAAGCCACGTCTCAGAGACGGCAGCCACTGCAATGGAGAGTGAGTTTAATGTGTGTAAGATGTCTACTGATTTGTTTCGGAGACTATGGCAATTCCACTGAAGAATCCTCATCAGAGGGGCCATTTCTAGAGATATTTATAATCTGTGCAATCTGTTTGGCAACGTGGGACGGTATTTGTATATTGTTTTTATTTAAAGTCTGAAGGATGTGTAAAAATGAGGTGATAAGTGTAGAATTAAGATCGTTAATGTTATGTGGGTCTGCGTTAACAGGTGACTTGAGTATTGTTCTATCAGAGTTGGGAGGGAGTTGTCCATTGGGGAACCATAACAAGGATTCGTGACTAGTGGCATTTTTTTTTGGGAGAACTCGGGGTTTACTGACCTTTAAAACTGTTTTCTTCGTTGATGAAGAAGAAGATTGATGAGGGGAGGAAATATTTTTGGATGCAGTTTCAGCATAAGAAATGACAGCCTTATTGAACATTTTGGATGCTTCCGCATCCGAAATGTTCTTTACAGCCATTGTATGTTTGATGTTGCGTTGCCTTGACATTTCAGGGCAAATTTTGCTGGTCGCCAAGTGGTTTCCTGAGCAGTTTAAGCACTTATAATTTTCCTCCGTTGTATTACAGCTATCGCCACTATGAGACGAAGTGCACTTATAGCATCGAGGTTCTGATCTGCAGAGGGTCTTCGTATGTCCAAACCTACAGCACTTATAGCACTGCACAGTTGGAAACACGTAGAGATCCACTGGTAGGGAGACGTGGAACATGGTGACATTTTGAGGGAGATCTTTGGAGTCAAATGTGGGGACAACAGACTGAGAGGGTCTCCATTCTATGGCGTTTCCAGTGTTAAAACGATAATTTAGTCTGCGAGCTTTAATGACCTTTCCGTAACCCTGGGGAACCTTAATATTCTCCAAGATGTCCTCTGTCGTCCAGTGTGGAGGAATCCCCTTAGTGACTCCAAGTTTAGTAACCTGGTAAGAAGGAATGAATACGTTATAGGAGTTTTCCTTGGCAACCGTGGATTTAACAAAATTATTGGCTTCAGTCGCTGTCTTAAACTCGACGGAAAGACGGTTACGACCAGCCGACTTAACTCCATTCCAGACAGGACTGATTTTATTTTTGTGGAGAAAGTGACCAAAGTCAATGTCATACAATGTTGTTGAACCTCCTTCCTTTGTAATTTTAGTGATATGTGTAATGTATGGTGGCCTGTCTAAATTGCTGTAAATTCGTGAGGGTGTAGGGCCTGGTGTCGGTTTGGGGGCAGGAGTAGTGGGACTAGCAGTGGGCGTTGCAATCGGCGAGTTGAGTGGCTAGATAGAAGGGGACTGCTGATTGGGCGAAAGAATACCATTGTCTACAAAGCTTTTATTTTTATCAAGGGCAGGAATTTTGTGGGGTACTTTTTCAGAATCTGTACTGGAATTTCGCACAAGCTTTAAATTTTTCCGTTTTTTAGTCGTTATTGTGATGAAGTCTGAGGGTTCTGGAATATCGGTGGCAACCGTGACCGTTGACCGTCTTACCCAACGTAAATAGTTATTTCTAAAGGAAATGTTACTTCAATAATTTGGGCGTATTTAGAGTGAGCGGAGTAAGGAAATTTTACCATAAATATTATTATGCATTCATGATGCTTATATATACTTATTATTTCCTCATGTTGGCGAAACATTTTCTTTCTAATTCATTTGTTTATATTATTTGAAAATGATCACTTCTCCGGGAATATTAATATCTTTTGATTTCTCTAAATTAAAGGAATGAAGGATTATCTTCCAGTAAAATATCTTTCACTTACCTTATTTCTCCATATACTGTTCTCAAAGATTTCTCATAAAACGTTATTTTGCATAAATATAAAAAAGTCAAATAATATTTTGCAATTCATAAAATAAAACAAACAGATAAAATTACATAATATTTTTATTATAAAAAAATACACCTAATACTTTATGTAAACTTAAATAATATTATTTACTGATAATAAATAGCTTAAAATTCACTATAAATATTTACTTACTGTTCTTATAAGGAATTATATCACTAAAATCTCTACTGACAGAAAAATTAATTAGATAGGTACAATGTTTGTGTATACAAAAATATAAAAATATTGTTATTTGTGTCAACATAAACTTGCTTCAATATCTTAGTTGAATTTTTATTCAAAAAATGTTTCCTTTCTTTAATTTTAGGAAGACTATTTATCGGTGCTGTTTTTTAAAAATACATAATTGATCTGCATTGCTATTAATTATTGAGAAAAATAATTGCATGAGCTTCTGTATAAACTAATATGTAAAAGTACATTAAAGTTGCATTCCAGTGTAATAAGTACTAATGAAATTAAAGAATGTGAACCCACATCAATCAGTCTGCTAAAAACGAAGACAAAACTAATGCAAAATCAGCTTTTTCCTACCAACTTTAAAGTATTAATGTCAAAAGCACTAAAATGGACCCAATTTCCTTCTATCCACTTTCCTCCATGAGTAGTGAATTTATAGGAATAATGGTAGGTATTAAATACTTTATAAAATATATTATTAGTGGCTTTGATTGCACAAAATCTCTCCTTTACTTGTCTCTGTACAATATTCCTACCTTTGGAATAAGAAAATAAAAAGGGCGTTGAATTATTTGAAAAATTTATTACTAACTATCTTTGACTAGGGATTTGGATCTTGCTTTCGCTAAAAGTTAAATGGAATACTTGGTTTTATTTTAGGATATCCGAGGTTTTCAATATGAAGATTTTGCTGATGAAACATTTGCACAGGACCTGTTGGCCCCAGACCCAATCTAGAATTGTCATAGCTGATTTGGGGAGCAGAAAAGGATGGGGTGTATAAGTTTCCGGTTCCAAATCCATTTGCTGTTCTTACCTGGGTGTCAAAATTAGCCGTTTGGAAGCCATGATTGTTTGCGTGAGAATTTTGGAAATTGTTGAACTTTGCTCCTTGTGATGGTGCTATACCTGTGAAACCATCTGATGTAAACGCAACCGTTCTTTGCTGGTAAGGAGCAAGATACGCCTTGCCTAAGTTGAGACTTCCCGAAACCGCCGACAGATAGTCTCGCCTCTCATGATCTGAGTCAATTGCAAATCCGAGAGCTGGTACAAACTCCACTCTGGTATATCCAGCATTGTTCACTAGTTCAGGAATAGCTGTGTGAACATTGTTTTGTTGGCTACTTAATCTGACATCAGACTTCAATGGATAAATAGGCTGTAATGTTTGATGATTGTGAACAGATTGTTGGTGGGACCTGTGCGATTGGAATGAACTTTGTTTTTGTTGAGAATTTTTGATTGTTTGAACAGTTGTACTTGTTGGTGGTAAAGTTTGAGTACTTTGTTGGTATTGATTTGTTTGTTGGTTATATCCTTGCGCTATATTTTTGTGTTTAACGTTCTGACCTTGTGCAGAGTACTGTGTGTTTTGAGTGTTAGAGCTTGGTAAGACATAGTTATTTTGAGTGTGTTGGAATGAGTTTGAAACTGCAGGCTGTTGATTAAAAGAGTTGGTTTTTGTAACCTGAACTTGGTTTGCTTGTTTGTATTCATTGGTGTTAAGTCTTGTGTTCTGTTGTTGTTGTCTTTGACTGTAAGTTTGTTCTGTGGGCCGTAGTTGGTGTACAATAAAAGCTGGTTGTTTGACAGCAGTTAAAGTTGTTCCTTTATTAGTTGGTCCTGAAAATTGTGAGTTGTCTATAATTCTATCACCCAAATGTGTTCCTTGTGCTCTTATAATTTGAACATCACTAGATGTTGGAAATGTGGTTTGTGTTGAAGTTAATGAGGAAGAGGACGTTTTTTTGTGTTGTACATTGTGTTGAGCGGATTTCATGAAAGGCGACGGAATATTAGAACCACCAAACTGTTTCTGGATACTTAGAAGTTGTTGGTATTTACTCTGAACGGGAACGCTGTTTTGCCCTACATTTCCTCCACTTTTGATTGTTGATTCATAGTTATATTGTTGTTGGGGAAGTGTGTGGGTGGAAGTATAACTGTTAAATTTGGATATCAGCTGCGGAGGGTCATTTTGTGTTGTCTTGTAGATTGTCGTAGTGTAGTTGGCTCCTCCAAAGGTTTTCTGTTCAGTGCTTGTTTGCTGTGAAAAAGTGCTTTGCTTATAGTTATTGGATATCGTTGAATCTTTTTGTTGCACTTGTTGTCCAAAGTTGTTACCATTTCCAGTCTGTCCTTGTATTTTGGATACCTGCAAGTGTTGCGTGGTAACTGTCGGACCTTTGGTAGCAGTAAAAGTAGTAAACTGTGATTGTCGGTTACTGATTGAAGCAGGTGCACTGTCTTTTAAACTTTCTCCATTCTTTGATACCAGCGTTGATCCTCCTTTTATATTGGTATTTACTTGTCCAAGGTGCTGAGTGTATTGATGGTTAGTCTCAGGAGTATATTGGACTTGAGAAGTCTGTTGAAGATTTTCCTGACTACCTGTGGTAGAGTATCTATTTGTCTGTTGCTGAGTGGTACGCACAATATTTTGGTTATAACCTGTATTTGAGTTTTGCCCGCTGACTTGTTTCTGAGCACTGATTTCTTGTTTATACTGTTTTTCTGCAGGGTAATTGTTGTTGATATTTTGTTGAGAATATCTTGTTGTTTCTGGGCCAATGTTCTTATTATCATTGGCTGTATATTCTGTATTGCTGTTGTATTGTCCCTGTGCTTGTGGGAGGTTTGATGTGATTTGTTTGTACCCAGACACTTGGAACTGTTGGGGTATGTTTTGTATATTCTGTGAGGATTGCACATAGAAGCCAGTAGTGACTGGGCCAGTCGTCTGTTTATCGACAGCTATCGCATTATATTCCCCTGTAATAGGAGTGTGACTTTGCGTTGAGTAGGTTGAAGTAGCACCTCCGTTGAACACTTTTTTCTCTGTTTCTGTGATTTGGTAGTGCTGAGTTGAAACTTGTGGAGCAACTGAGTGCGTACCAGAAAAGCTGGTGTGCTGAGATACTTGTTGAACAGGAGCAACCGCATTTTGGTTAGTTTGAACATTCTGGAAACTATCGTACTGATTATAATTGGCTCCAGCAGGTACATTGCTTTGAACCTGTTGAACATATTGAGTAGTTTTCACGTTTTCATCATTCGCTGTCACAGTGGATTGAACTTGTCCATTTAATTCTCCATTTTGTTGATATTGTTCATCGCCATTGATGATACCATGATTCAGCTGTGCACTTCCTACATTAGATTGTGGCCTATATTGGAAGCGTGTATTGGGTGGTCTCCCAAACTGCTGGTTCACACTGTAGAATTCTCCCTGATTCTCTTCATCTGTGATTGTAGTTGGTGACACTCCTGATGTAATACGATATTGGTCATAATTTTCATCCTCGATTTCTTGGGGGTTTTTGCCACCAGCAGTAGGTGTTATTTGACTATTTATTTGATCTCTAGAGTCAACAATGGTGCTTTTGTATGCATTGAACTGATCACTGTTTTGAATTTTGGCATTATGTCCCTGGTTTCCAGTAACAAAAGCAGCGGTATCTTTGTTAAATTTAGAGCTGTATAGATTGCCGGTTATTTTTTGGCTGTAGTTGTCAATGCCGGTTGTTTGTTTATTCTGATTGAAGGTATTAACATTTTCATTTCCAGATTTCGAATATTCAGTATTAGTAGTTTGAACATTCTGTTGTTGGTTTCCTCCACTATTTTGTTGGAAGGTGTTCAATTCGTTATTCTTCTGGAATCCTTGAGAATTAAAAGAGTTTTGCTGTTTGAACTGACTGTAGGTTCCCTGGGTGCTTTTGAGAGCCGATGTCTGTTTTTGGAAGCTTTCGCTATCTTGTTGGAAAAGTGCGCTCTGCCTTTGGTACTGTTCCTCTCCCCCGACCAGAGAATCCTGCAGGTTAGAAAAGTTGGTCTTTGTGAGAAATTTTTGCATGATATTTTGCATGAATGGTTCCTTCAACATGCTCTGTATTTGGCCACTGCCATTGCGGTTGATATTAGTATATGAGATGAATGAGTTAGCTCCTAACGCTGCTTGTTTGAGCGCTGATGTTGTGGTGTTATGAAGATGAACCAGGTACGAAAGGAAGTCTTTGGGGACGCACAGTTCTAAAATATTTTCTTGGTCGGTGTTTCCTTGTGGAAAAATATGAGCGGAGAAAACTGTAACTAGGTTTGTTTCATTATTAAGTTTTTTAACCGTATCGGAGGAAGTGATATTGTTGTCTTTAAAGTTATAATTAGTTGAGTCTATGGAGTTTATTTGATTCTGGTTAATGTTTTCCTTTTGATTTCTTGGTACAAAACCCAACTTTTTATCGTTTAGGTAGCTGAATGTTGGGTTTGGGTTAAATGATTGGTTTTGCACATTGTTATTGACATCCCCTTTTTGAATTTGGTTTTTGTTTACTTTTTTAAGATGTTGATTTGAATACATGCCATTTTCACTGTATTGGTTTGCCTGATATTGAGGCAAATCACCGTATGTGATTTTGGTTATGTTAGGCGAATGGTCAATCTTATTTTGTATTCCATGGTATGATACTCGTTGACCATTAACTACTTGTTTGAGAAAATTCATATCATATCTACCAACTTGAGGTGAGTTAATGCCATCATTATTATTCTGAGCGATTAATGATTCTGTTAGTGAATTCTCCTGAACCTGGTTATTCCGCAAACCATTACGAGAAGCACCCTTTTGAGGTTTTAATAGAAATACTACAAAAGGTATCGTTCGAGCGGGTGACAATGATTGCTGATTGGAGAGAGTATTATTGGATGATTCAATGAATGATGAAGAGTTATTGTTAGATGAACTGTAAGCTTGTTGTTGATCGGATGATTGAAGTTGGTTAAACCCGTCTTGATAGTTTTGACTTACCAATTTGGAATCGTCTTCAATTGCTGGTATGTTTATCGGAATATTCACAATAAACCGCTGTGGTTCGGCCGCCTGTTCTTGCCCTTGCGGAACTGTCAGCGTATATTGCTTATCGAATTGCGACGGATAAGTGTACTGTTGTTTGGTGATTTTAATCGCTTGCTGCGTATTAGTGTTGTACGGTGTCTGCAAATTTAGTTCCTCAGTTTGTTGAACGGTTTGTAAGGTCGTGTCAGTTTGACCGGCATAATTATTTGATACGAATCCAGTATATTGATTTATAATTGGTTTTTGTTCAAAACTTGTATCACTGGTGTATGACTCTTTGGTGGAGATACCATGCTCGAATGTTCTGATGTCGATATTGGGTGGACTACCTTCATCCAGTATTTCCTGTCCTTGGTTGGAATAGTCAAACATAGCCATCATATCGTCTGGTGGGTTGTAGACTTGCATGACTGAAGTTATGACTGGATAATCTTGAGGTAAAGGATTCTGCACAGGATATGTGATCATTTTCTGGATGTCGTTCATCATTTTTGGTCCCGGATTGAACGTCATGTGAGCTGGTGCTGTCAGCTTTTCCGAGTCCAGTCCACTGCATCGAACGTTCATCCACCAGTCGCAGACCAGGACTTGTTGGTTGAAGAGGGTTCCATTGGGACATAGGAAGGAGTAGTGGCCTCCGGGTGCATTGCTTGCACACACCCTGAACACCTGGCATCTGGCCTCTTCGTCCGCATAATATCCTGAAATAAGAGATAGTGATGAATTAAAAAAAAAAACACCATTTTTCATGAATGATTTTGTTAGGATTAGCCATGTTTGTGCAGTTCATTATTGTCTTTGGGTAATACAGTTTTCTACCCAATATACTCTTATCTGTTATCTCGGTGTACCTACTCATTTTAACTGTTACTAAAATTATTTTATTTTATTATGTGAAAACCACCCAAGGTTTCCAAATGCTCCAAACCGCTTGGAGCCAGTGAGACCATAGCATCCTCAATTGGGGAATATTGCGAGGCTGAATATAGTGGGGATAGAAAGGGGATGGGGAAGATAGAACTGGTTGTTCAGATCTAGTCACTAACAAGGCTAAAGCCATTTCAAGCAACATTTCAATTCTGAATGGTGGTCTTACACCAGGACTCCAGTAGACATAGAGCATAAAACATTCATAATCATAGACAAGAAGAAATTAGAATTATTAATGAAAGTAAAAAGAGTGGATACTTGAAAATCAATCTCTCATTGCCAGATATCTAAATTTATTTGCAAATTTTCTTTTTACAATGTTTTTTAAAGCTGCTCGCAGCAGTATCATGGTTTTGAAATTTATCTTGAATTTTGGAAAGGCAAAAGTTCATCGAATTGTTCCTCTGAAATTCGTAAATGATTTAAACATCCTTCAGTATGTTCTATATTTTAATTCCGTCTCTCTCAAAATAGTATTAGATGCACCCAATTCAATTCTTCTCAGAATCTATTTCTTACCCAAGTACAACTTTTTTGTGCCTTTTCAACTACATATTCTTAAGTTTGTTCTGCAAAATGTTAGAAATTATACAGATCCGCATATAAATAACTCCAGTTGACACCATCTTGATCAACAAAATTGGTTCGATTTAAGTTGAAACGTATCTACGAAATCTAAAATTTTTGTCGTTCAATAAAAGTTGGTTAACTAAAACTGAAAAGTCTGAATGGGGCCAGTTGAAGAATTGGTTGAAAAGTTGAGATGGAGAAGAAGCTGTCTATTCAAATGTAATATGTATTACCGTCAACCTTCCCCTGACACGTGAAAGAGGTACTGGGTATGGTGTATAACACGGGATAGTCCAGCTCGGGCTCGCCGGGCACGGAGAGGCGGATGTCCCAGCTGGCCGGATCGTCGCTCCTGGTACTGCCGCTGCCAACGGAGTACTGGCCATTGCTGCGTCTGTGTTGGTGCTGGTGCTGACCGGCCGCATAGCCCACTACCAGCAGTGTCAGGAACCAAACTGCAAGGAGAGAATTTCATTAGGACATGTTTGATTCAGTTAAATGACGAAACAGAACATTGAAGAAAGAAAAAAATAACAAACCCTACCTAACCAATTTTATAAAAGTTAAATAAATTAATAAAAGTTATATAAATTTGTATTGATTATATAAATTAGGTGTAATAATATTATATAAATTATAAGTTATTTAAATTAATGTTAACAATAATATCTGTGGAACCTTAGAAAAGTGGCCGATTTCCTTAGTATAGGTAATTGACAATTGTTCTTGTATAAAATAAGTGTATCACAGAATAACTAAAAGACCCCTTAGTATCCCATAGATCAGGAGTTCCCAACCAGGGGGGCGTAGAGAAATGTCAGGGGGGGCGTAATAGGTACGTTTTTAACGCGTAGGTAAATTAACTGTTCCGAATTGCCATTCAATCGCTGCTATACAAGTTTCGACAAGTCACAACACGACATGTGATGCGCACCCCCGCCCCATCTTCCCGCTTGAATCCATCTTTCACTCACTCCTTAGTTAATATAAAAAAATTGTGTTTCTTATTTTTGTTGAAAATTAATTAAGGGGGGCATGAAAATATATTTTTTTGGTTCGGGGAGGCTCGGTGAAATAAAGGTTGGGAAACCCCGCCATCGATTATCATCATTAAAAGATGAAAGAAATATATCTGACTAATTTTTTTAATTTAAAATCATCAACAACGCTTTTGATAATGACTAACAACTAGAAAAGATAAATTTCCACTGACCAGTACGAAATATATGATCAAACCAAAGATATTAAAATACAAAAGAGATATGCTACGATGTCCGCGCGACTGTCGGCGGACTCCTATCTAATGGGAGTAGTTTGCATACAAAAAGAATTCGTTCATTTCGTTGATTTTTTTAAGGTGTGCAGTAGTATTAGTTAACAATATAGTTTGAATACGGAAAGAATTCGTTAATTTAGTTTAACATTCTTTTAGTTTATTCGTTAATTATTCCTGGCGACACCAGGAAACACAGTCCCAAAACTGCTGATAGCACAGCTCTTATATTAATATAAGAGATGTGCTATTAATGCTATTATTCTATTTAGTGCCTATAAATACTGTTAACAACTTTTTTTGACAAGTCCCTTTGTTTACATCTTTTTTATTCTAAATAATCCTATCTAAATATTAATAAAGCCAGATGGGCTCTAAACGTCTTTTTTCCGACCTTCATGTGTTAATTAGGATTTAATAATGACGGGTGAGTATTTTCGTGCGATTGCCGAATCATCAAAAACTATTTTTGGTTGTTTGGTGATTGTTAATGTGAAAGATTCCTACACAATGAATTCAGATTTAATGCCATTTTCAAAATATTAGCTGATCGTTCAGACAAGCGAAATTAAAGTACGTAGTTACCTACCTATATATAATTATTAAAACTACTAGAAAGTTTGTCAAATAAGAGTAGAAAATATGAAAAAACTAGCTGGTACCCGGCATGCGTTGCTATGCCATTTAATAAAGAAATGGTTTCTCCCTGCGTGTCCTTTCAAATTCGTCCCGTTTCCATTCCGCCTCCCCTATCTCTCCCACGTCTCCTTTCCCTCTCGCGTTCCCACTCCATCTACTCCACCTTCCTTCCCCCTACTCCACTCCACTCTTCCCCAATCCCGCGAACCCCCCTCCCGTGTCCCCCGTCCCCCCATCCCCCCTCCCTCTCTCCCCCTTCTCCACCTCCCTTCTTCCCCCTCCCCACTCCCGCAATCCATACATTCAGTTTTCAAACAGCTTCCGTGCCACTTATTGCATTTTTTAATACAAATTTCATAATGCCAGAGCTCACCAGTAGTTTTATACAAACCTTGTCCTGACAATGACGAACACAAAAAAAAAATTATACAATTTGGTGCAGTCGTTCGGAAGTTATGCGCGTACATACATTTCGGCGATTCATTTTTATTTATACAGATTGAACTACAAAATTTGTAGGCTGGCAACACTAATTTACCTGTCAAATATTATTTTAAAGTGCAATCACACTAAAAATGTAGAACACCGTATACACATTTAAAAATACATTTTTTTGTTCCTAAAAAAAAAATTTAATTGTGGAAGCACTGTTGTTAAGGTACCTACTTAATGACATAAATTTGATTAAATTGTATTCCATTATTGGATTGGCTTCCATTTAATTTAGCATAAATTTGAATTTAACAGTAGGTAGAAAGGAAGAATCATTAATGGTGAGTTTAGTTACACTACTTTTAGATCTGAATGAGTTAAATACATATATTCAGATCTAAAATTATAGACATGACTAAAGCCTGGACAATGCCAGTAGGTACTCAAGCTAATATTACATAATTGTGAGCAATTTCTAAGGTGTGCTTTATATTTTATTACAATTTCGTTATTCTTCATTACGTTAACATAACATTGTAAAGATGTAATAATAATATACTTATATGCAATTCTAATTTGAGATCAGTGGAATGAAAAAATATTTTTTTTCACTTTTATGCCTTTTTAATTTTGAATTAAAATGTAGGTTACACAGCTTTAGATTAACACCATGCTTATATTTTTAGTATTGCCATTTGAACTACAGTGGCGCCCTCCTATGTTTTCTACTATTATTTGGCAGACTTGTATCTTTACATACCTATTATTATTAAAAAATATGTACCCATGATTGTTTATTTGATATACGTGTTTGTTTAGTTTAATGTTTTGTTTTTACGTGGCAGGTCGACTCAAATAAACGCACTTTTAGTTTTAATTTAATTGAACTTATTTATTTGTTTATATTTTAAGTTATAATTAGCAGTGGCGGTCCGTGACTTTACAGTGAGCTAGATTAAAAAATACGCCACTGTTGATACTATTTTAGCTGAAATTTATTTTTTTCAAAATTTCAATTTTTTGTATGAATGCTAGTTTGCGATGGCTCCATTGGGTACCTATTATGTTTTTAATTTGATTATTATGATTTTTCTTTTTATATATAATAACTAGCAGACCCAGCCACACGTTGCTGTGGCTAACGAAACACAACGCCATTACCCAACCTTTATAAAATCCACACCACCCGCTTGCCAGGTGCCCGCTGCCCGCTGAATATTTGAATTTATCGACTTTTCTCTACTATAATAAGCATATTTTTATACATATAAACCTTCATCTTGAATCACTCTATCTATTGGTGAAAACCGCATGAATATCCGTTGCGTAGTTTAAAAGATCTGTGCGCACATACATTTTGAGCGACTTCATCAAATAAAATAATTCAAATCAAATACCTACTTACTCTAGGACACAAAAATATGTTTTTTTAAAATTTCTCGGCTTTTCTCTAATATAATTTACATGTATTATCCATATAAACATTCCTCTTCAATCACTCTTATCTATTGGTGAAAACCGTATGAAAATCCGTTGCGTAGTTTAAAAGATTAACGCGCACATACATTTTGAGCGACTTCATTTTATACTATGTAATGATGATAATGATTGTACATATTCCAAGCAATAAGGCGGACTAGTAAAGTATCAACTTCATACGAACAATGATATTTATTTATGTATAAATTAGTGTTCTAACGTAAATATTGTGGTTTCTAATTAAAGTTGTAACCCAAATAAGGGGGCATACATTAACAGTTTCTCTTCCAATCTAGACCCCCCCCCCCCCTTGGTGAGTTAAATGTGGGCCATTTCGTATATTCTTTTCAAGTAACATAATATTTTGCTGGACCCTCCCCCCCTTTTAGAGCTCACGTAATTAATGTATGCCTCCTAACGATTTTTTATTTTTTTATTTCATCATTTTTGCAAAGCAACTCATTACAAATTATTCAAGATTAAAAAAAAACAGTAAATAAATTATGTGATTCATCTCCGTGAAATTTGAGGTCAGTGCAATTAAAATTGAATAAAATGTTCATTTTTCTTCCAGTATGTAAACATAATAACTTTATTTGAACTACTAGCAGACCCGGCCACACGTTGCTGTGGCTAACGAAACACAACGCCATTACCCAACCTTTATAAAATCCACACCACCCGCTTGCCAGCTGCCCGCTGCCCGCTGCCTGAATTGAATATTTGAATTTCTCGACTTTTCTCTACTATAATAAGCATGTTTTTATAAATATAAACCTTCCTCTTGAATCACTCTATCTATTGGTGAAAACCGCATGAATATCCGTTGCGTAGTTTAAAAGATCTATGCGCACATACATTTTGAGCGACTTCATCAAATAAAATAATTCAAATCAAATAGGTACCTACTTACTCTAGGACAGGGCTTCCCTAACTGTGAGTCGCGACGCCCCGGGGCGCCGTGGTATCATCCCAGGGGCGTCGCGCGTCGTGAGGCAATCTTTATAGCGTCTCCCACACGCACACTTCGGAGCGACCGAGTCACGCGCCACTTATTGATCAAGAATATCGTTCCATCGGCACTGCAGCGTTGAGGGTTTTATTACCGTTTGCGACATCATAATTTGTGCGAGACAGGTTTCTCTGCAGTTGCAGTAATTAAGAACAAGTACAGATCGAAAATGAATTTGGAGGCAGAGACGAGAGTGGTAATTTCGAAATTTCAACCTCGTTTTGAGAAAATATGCGCAGAAAAGCAAGCACATCCTTCTCATTGATACCAAAGAAAAAACGGTGTGGTTCCTTTTTTTGTCTTTTTTGTGTGCTTCCATTTTTGTTTTCATGTTGTGGTCTTTATTTTCTAATAAAAAATTTAGATACTATTTGGAGTTTTTCTGACAAACTATTTTCTGTTATTAGGGAACGTACCCATACTACGTGACCCGTTCAGGGGGGGGGGGGGGGGCTTCAAAATACCACGCTTGGTACAAATGAGCGGTGGGGGCTCAGATTTTTAGATTTTTAGTCAACGGGGGGGGGGGGGGGGGAGGGTCGCAAAAATATGGCAACTTCCCAAGGGCGCCACAGTTGAAATAAGTTTGGGAAGCCCTGCTCTAGGACATCTATTTTCCAATTTCTTCCTTGAACGAATTTCAAAAGTGACTATAGTACGGGCCGCCAGCCGTTTTAAATCACACAAAAATATGTTTTCTTTAAATTTCTCGGCTTTTCTCTAATATAATTTACATGTATTATACATATAAAAATTCCTCTTTAATCACTCTATCTATTGGTGAAAACCTTATTAAAATCCGTTGCGTAGTTTAAAAGATTAACGCGCACATACATTTTGAGCGACTTCATTTTATACTATGATGATGAAAGTACATGTATTAATTATATTTGTGTTAATCTCTTAACCGAAACAAAGTAGTACATTATCTTAATGACCTTGTTGCCAGTCGAACGGCACTCGGCAGATGACATCCGCGGTTACCTCGCCAAGTTACGCGGAAACCGGTTGGCATTCATTTCGTTGAAATATCAATAAAAATATATACCGTCGATAAATTTCTTCTGGCCTTTAGTTTTGTTTTCTCTTTCACTCTCGATTTTTCTCCTCGTGATATATGGTCGTGATTAATATGAGAACATGTGTTTTTCGGAATGCTTTTAATAATATTATGTAAATCCGAATGCATAGCCTACACCAGCGGTCGCCAATAGGCCACATGCATGGATTTCACAATGACTTGGAAAAAATCGTGTGGAATGATTTTTCTACTAAGATTACGAAAATGTTACTAAAATTTTTTAGAAATTTATGGTTTTTTATTTTTATTTTTAAATAAATAAATCCGTTATTTGGGCTCATGACGTCACTCCATGAAAATGTTCCGTCTCCGATAATATTCAATTAATTTTATAAAATTCCACACTGATTTTTTCTTTATATGGCAACACTTTGATTTTCGGCGAATTTTTGCAGATGCTACGAAGAGAACCCCGTACATATTATGCTGTTTGACATTTTGACAGATGTTATGAAGAGAACCCCGTACATAATATGCCTTCTGTACCTGTCTTAGAAGTATAATGGTAATGGTGCTGATTTTAACAAAAACAAATTGTATAAGGGGTTGTCCATTAATCACGTGATGTTTTTTACCAACTTTTTAACCTTTAATTTTGTTGTTAGGTTAAGTTAGGTTAGTTAGGTTAGGTTTTAGTATATGTTTTGTCCATTGGATATTTTGTCGAGGGATGTTTTGTCCGTAGGATAGTTTTCGGGGATATTTTGTCGGGGTATTTTGTCGCAGGATGAAAAGTTGCGGAACCCTGCGGGCCAGACGGGAACTCTTCGCGGGTCAGATCTGGCCCGCGGGCCGCCTGTTGCCAATCACCGGTCTACATACTAAACACTACATACTACATTCTATATACTATGGACCAGCATGTCCAATCGATTATTTGACTTGAGACCTGAATCAACCGAAGGTGTTAATAAAATTACAAAATTAATAAAATACGGGTGAGATATTATACTCGTAGTATGCCCGTCTCGTTAGGAAATACGGCTCCGAGAACAGGCGCAGTTTACAATACAATATTACAAGATTACAATCAAAATAAAAGCCAATCTAAATTGTAGTCAACATAATGTTGTAATCAAAATAAAAGACAATCTTATTTGTAGTCAATACAATGTTGTAATCAAAATAAAAGATAATCTAAATTGCATTTAACACAACGTTGTAATAAAAATAAAAGACATTCTTATTTGTAGTCAATACAATGTTGTAATCCAAATTAAAGACAATCTTATTTGTAGTCAACAAAATTTTGTAATCAAAATAAAAGACAATCTAAATTGTAGTCAATATAATGTCGTAATCAAAATAAAAGACAATCTAAATTGTAGGCAACACAATGCTGTAATCAAAATTAATGACAATCTAAATTGTAGGCAACACAACGTTGTAATCAAAATAAAAGACAATCTAAATTGTAGGCAACACAATGTTGTAATCAAAATTAAAGACAATCTAAATTGTAGGCAACACAATGTTGTAATCAAAATAAAATACAATCTAAATTGTAGGCAACAATGTTGTAATCAAAATACAAGACAATCTAAATTGTAGGCAACACAATGTTGTAATCAAAATTAAAGACAATCTAAATTGTAGGCAACACAATGTTATAATCAAAATAAAAGGCAATCGACATTGTACCAAAAATCGATGATGTTTGATCTGTCTTGGCTGCTGATCCAAGATTTGGATTTAATTTTTGATAATTTTTTTGTAATTTATACTCTGTCCAATGGCCAGTGAAATATCCTTTGGCCAAATATGTTAGCGAAAAAGATACGTAAGAGATTGTGCCTTTTGGATACAGGGCTGGCCCTGTGCAGGCGCAATTGGAGCAAGTCGGCTCCGGGCGCCGACTTGTCAAGGAGCCAAGGTGCTGATAATGCCTAACACTTAAGGCTCTGCAACCGGGCCCGAAAAGAAGAAGATGAAGAGATACGAAATTACGAATGTTAGAGGAGAGTGCTAACATTTACAGCGACAAAATCGATGCGAAAATTGTGAAAATGTTTAATAAAACACGACTCGTTTAAAATAGAGCAAAAATCTCGCGGGCATTATCTTAAACAGCATTTAAAGAAACACTGTGAATTTTTTCATACATATAACTTGTAAAATAACTGAAACAAACGTGTTAATAATAATTTTTGGAGCATACTTTGGGATTTTTTTTATCGAGGGAATTTTATATAATTTGCGTTTCGGCGCCGGCAAAGTGTAGATATTATCTTCAAGAATAAGATGTATTTTTTTAAGAGCTTTAAAACTTACCGTGTTTAAGGTAAATATGTAATAAATCGGTACAAATCCGGGTTGACAGCGCCCTTGAGGTTTTTACTAGCGCTAGGCGCCGTTTGACCCGGAGCCGGTCGTGTTTGGACATAGTATAGTGAGCAGTTTGAATATTGTCAATCTATTCGATTCAATCTTTTTTCCTTTTCGGTAATATAACTTATCTATCCTGAATGGTGGTCTTTCTTTTGATTTGTATTCCAAAAACTCGTTTAAATTTTAAAATTCATAATTTGCCCTCGCCGTGTTGTGAACCCACGACCTCTCTGTCCGGACCTAGGAAGCTTACCGCTCTGCCGCGGAGGTCGTTCATAATATGTACTTTTACTGTATTTTTATTATGTACCGTAAAATGGGGCTAAGAGACACCGATGGGTGAATAGAAACAAATCTCGCGGAATAAGTTTCAATCCAAGTATTTGAAATGGATGTAGGTGAATTATCAACAACCATATCTTTTTTCAAATCTATTATCAATACTGAAGAATGATAAAACTGCACAGAAGAGTAAAAAAAAACCGCTATCAATCAGTGACACGCTTACGTGGAATTTGTGTTCTCAATAAACTTTTGTAAAAAACAGTAGTAAACTGGTTAAGACTTATATAAAAAAAATACTCCGACACTTGTTCCCAAGTTATAAATTAATTATTTGACTAATTAGTATTTTGCGTGTTTCGAAATATGCCAAGGTATTATAAACCTATCCAATTTGCATAATATTTTGAAATATATTATTAAATATTTAGCTATTTTTAAATAAATTATTTGGTAAGTATTATTTTTAACCTTTTCTCCATTTTTAAAATGTTTACAAATTATCGAGCAGGTAATTCATGATACAAAATTAAAAAAAAAAAACTAAACAATCTTTATATATGTATATACCATATATTTTTTTGTGAATCGTTATTATTTTGATATTAAACATTTCATTTAAAAAAAAATTAATACATTTATACATTAGTACTACGACAAGTTAATTTTCTGATCAGCACCAAAACCACTTTTTACGCTGTTGTGCAAAAAATACGCAGACTTTTTTTTTTTTTACATGAATACCGCACAAGAGTCCCAACTGCTCCCGTCTAGAGCCAGTGGGACTATGGCATCCCCAATTGGGGTATGTTGTGAGGCTGAAGGTAGTGGGGAGGGGAAGGAGATAGGGAAGAGGAAGGTGGGGAAGTACCTGGCTATTCAGATCTGGTCACCAAACACGGCAGAAGCCATTTCAAGCAACGTTTCAATTCTGAATGGTGGTCTTACACCAGGGCGATACTGAGAGTATCTTCCACTCTGGCCACAATGAACACATTAAAAAATGTTTCTATTATAAAATGGTGTTTTAATATCCATAGAGGCAAACCCTACGACTAGTTGAAAGTTTACCCGAACTCTTGTCAAAATCTGGTTTAGGTAAAACACTTTTATTTAAAACTAAAATATTAAATAAACTAGCTCAAAGGCTTTAAATTTGTACCACGAAATATTCCACATTTTGATTCAATTAAATATCTCAGCTTGAACCGTCCTTGAAATTATTGTAAATATACAAAAGAATAAAAAAATCTTTTTCCCAACGGATAAAAGTTTATCTATCACTAGCTGACCCGACAAACATTGTTCTGACATATAAATTATTTGTAGTGAATGTTTTGGTTGTTAAATAAAAAATAACGAATGAATTGTAAGTGTGTGGGGATGAGATCTATGACAGAAAGAGGAATGGAGCACTGTAGACGATGAAAACAAAAAAAACACCAACTAAAGTAGGAAAATGAAATAAAGAAAATCAATATGAATTTCGACGAGCAATTGAGTGTATATTTTTGTCAGTCCGTCTTTGGCCAACACAAATAAGCTCGATGGTTGACCACGCGAGAACATGATGCTTCTCGTGAATGTCTTGCGCGTGTGCTTCGTTCTCTTTCAAATAGGAAAGACGGTTAAATTTGTTCATACAAAAATACTAAAATCGCGATTAAAAAATGGGAGGGTGGGGGTGGGATGCTTAAAATTTAGGGTTATAGGTATTTTTTGATGACAAAAAAAAATTATCAAAAAAAAGAAAAAAATTCTGGATAGGGACACCCTAATCACCTAGCGGAATGAAATATACTTTAAAACCTATTCTCATACCTACCAAATATACATAAAAAATATCATAAAAATCGGTCCAGCCGTTTCAGAGGAGTGGAACACAAACACAGTGACACGAGATTTTTATATATAAGATTTATCTTATTTAAACTGCTGTAGGTATTTCTGAAAAAAACGGCATTTTTCAATTTACGAGACGGTCTTGTTCCAGGCTATTCCCTCCAACTTAAGGATGAATAGAAAACATGCATATTTTTTAACGATTTCTCCACACATATTATTAAAATTGTTAATGTTTCCATTCCACATTAAACTGTTGATTGTGACAAAAAATATTCATGCTTTTTAAAGTAGTAAAACTATGTAAAACTGCCATTAAACGCGCTACTCGCCATTCGATTTAAAGCACTGCTTGCAGGGTCGTTGCAAATCGGATGGTTTTTAGGCAAAACCGCCAGCCGAATCCCCTTGAGAGGCCGTCGGAATAGTAATAATTCGGTTGGGGGTTCTGCATGCAGTCCTGCAAGCGCTGCAAGCAATCGGATGGTGACTAGCGAGTTTTAGAACCGCTATTACAACTGCCGATGTGTTTGTATTCACCCTGTTTTACGATGTCAAAACTATGCACGAGTATGAATGGAATGCCGTGTAAACATGTTTACAACAAAAACGATATTGAACTGAAATCGATACGATATAGGGAAGACGCAGGTCACGGATGTGACTCGTATTACAACACCACAATAGGTTTAATGAGATATGAAACTTACCGTTAACTGGGGATACTTTGACCCGGAATAAACTGTTTTTTGCTGATTCTTCGTAATAGGTATTCTGTATTATTATTTTTTTTATTAGCAATTTTTTTTGATACATGGGAATAGGTACATACATAATAACATAACATATAAGAGAGTAATAAAAAAATACCACAAAGGCCTGTGCTATATGTGTGTATATTTCTTTAATTACTTTGGATATAAACTAGGCGTGGGCGTTATTTAACGTAACTAGTTACAATAACTAGTTACACGGTATGAAACGGAAATAACTAGTTTCGATAAAATTACAAGTAGTTATTTTTGTAAATGCGTTATTGTTGGTGTTGGATGTGATGTGAGTAACTGAGTACTGAGTAGTTTCGCCGCGTTTCACGTTTCCACTTTTTGAATTTAAAGTAAAATAATTTAGTTTGTTTTAGATCGTTGTTGTACTTGTGTATAATTATGAATACTTTCTTGTAAATATTAACGTTTATGTTATTTTAGTGTTTTATGTACATTTAATGTAACGTTTCTTTGTTATTATGTCAATATAATTAGTGTGGATCGTAATAAGTCTAAATAAAGTGTAAATATAGTGAAGTATAAAAAAAAAACTTATAAAAATAATTAAACATAAATACATTTAATCCAGTCAGTCCTAGGTCTGAATAAAGTGTGAAGGGAAGTTAATTTAATATATATTGATTTCACTGTATAGCTACAAACACTTAGATACAATAGTAACTAGATAGTGATTTAATTTATTTTCGTTTCGTGTGTAACTGTATAGTTGGTGGAGGTATACAGTTTCGTGTGTAACTGTAGCCGAATGAAAATAACTAGTTACAAAAATAACCTGTTTTGAAACAGGTTACGCCGACCAAGAAACTAGTTTCGTTACGTTTCTTGAAAGCGACGTAACGACCCACGTCTAATATAAACTGAAATTAAAAAAAAACAGTATTTGAAGAGTGTAGGTACGTAGAATTATATGTATATTTAAAAAAAAGCTTTACATTCCGTGACATAGTAGGTCGCGTTAGGTTATATTATCACGCTCAAAATTTTTATCCAATATCAAAACAATCATTGAAGTGAGGTAAAAAGTTAGCTGGGTAATTAAGTAGAGGGGGGAATATAATAGAAAAAATTTTAAGAAAAATAAAAAAAACGCGTTTATTTTGCCTATATATCACTTAAGATACCTATATGTTGAATACTTTTGTAATATAAAGTTAGTGCATATTTTGCCTTGAGGAAGGTACGGTTGTTCCGAAACCGGTCGACATTAATGTAAAAAATGCAGTGCCTTAAAACGTAGAAATATTGTTACGTTTAAAAATGAACGGATTTAAAGTCTAACGGATATGTGGAATAATTTACGCAATGTCGATAAGCTTCACACAGGAGGTCTCGAGGAAAATAATTTCCCTACGGGAATGTGTCATCTTTGGGTATGCTGTGTAAAGGATATTTTTGGTGGAGGGAGGAGTGGAAGTTCTGAAGGAAAAAGGTATGAGGGGTGGGTAGGAATCTTGGAATCAATGTGTCCAGGAGTGACGGTCGTATGAATCTACACCTCCTACTGCGGTTCTAGGCGATGTTCCGAGAGATTCTTGCTGGACAGGTCAAAAGGACTCCTTCAACCAGTATCTGAATTGGTCTGCCCCACAGTTGGTGGGCAGACGCCTCCGCAGCAAAGATCTTGTAAGAACACACTCTTTATGTTACTTATCCACCATTCCAATTAGGTACCTTTCTTTTTGATTGTATTGAAATTAAAATGTATTTTACCTTAAACATTCATGTAACAACTATGATTATATACATGTAAGTACCCCTACACTCTACGTCTGTCTCGACACAGGTATATCCTAGCGAGAAAGGCATCGAAAAATCGCACGTAAATAAAATGTATACATTAAATGAAGACAATATAAACGAAGATCAATCGAAAATCTGGAAACAGAAAAATCAGAAAAAGATATTGACACCTCTGGGACTTGAACCCAGGACCTCTTGCTTTCCGGGCAAACGCGCTAACCACTGCGCCACGGTGCCGATGGCTAACCACGTTAGCGCGTTTGCCCGGAAAGCAAGAGGTCCTGGGTTCAAGTCCCAGAGGTGTCAATATCTTTTTCTGATTTTTCTGTTTCCAGATTTTCGATTGATCTTCGCTTATATTGTCTTCATTTAATTAAATATTACAATTTGAGGTTTTACTCATAAAGTTAAAATAAAAAAAAAATGTATACAGATAAATAAATAAATAAAAAAGACCCGGACAACCTTACCCCCTTGAACCCGGGCACCCCTGTTAAGTCACCAAACGTAGCAAACCACTTGGGGTGACATATGGCAGAGGTGTTGGTTTTCCAATAAATTGTTACCGGGATGGCGCGCAGTACCCATATCCGCCTCCCAAATTGATGGACCAGAGTATCCCCGGTCTACGGTTTATTGATTGATTACCCCTTCGGATCACCTTTAACGTGGATAATCCAGTTGTCTGATTACGATCGTTGTTCGGATATTACGAGATTACCTTTTATATGGCATAATAACATGATTCTTTTCCGTTACAAGTTGCCTTTTGGCAATTAGACGCATCCGTGTACTAAAATAAACCTGTTGGCGATCGTGCTCAATTCGGGCACGAACTTAGACGAAAATACATCCTATCCACGGACATATGAATATATCTGGACCTGCCCTAAGTGATAAAAACGTAATATTTCCCCCTCCCCATGGAACCGGCTATAAGCTCCGCCTTGGCGCCAGCTCGCTCCATGGGGAGGGGAGAGAATCTAAAATATGTGACGTCATCATTCTTGTGGTGACCAGCGCGAAAGTAACGTCTATACGTTTTACGAAATATCACGCCAAAAACGGCAGCTTGCGCTAACATTATAGGTACATATTATATAGACATAGCGAATGTGGGCGGTTCTCCAGTGTTTTCGTCGCTGGTTACAGGGGTAAGTAAATTATGAAACATTTGTAATAGTGTTTTAACTAAACACGGCAACAAAATATTGCTATGTGTATTGGGGCGAGTCTTTTTGCGGCGAACATTTGGCCTTAGCAAATATGTTATTATCGTGGCAAGCAATTCGCGCTCCCATGTAAAAAGGTCTATTCATTCAAAGCAGATTTTGCTTTTAAGAACTAAATGGTGATATTGTAATGCGAGATGCCTATTTACTGTCAGATTGATTGTATAACGAATCACAGTCATCTTTCCCCACTTCCCCCTTCATAGTTTGGTTTTACCCCCTCGTCTGTATCTTCTGGTCTATTGAATTCTGATGTCTATGATCCTATCTCTTTGAGAGCGATAACTCATAACACAGTTGATATTAAGAGAAACTTGCGACAATGTGATGTTGTGAATCTTAGAATGAACTATATCAATGAGCTTTCCTTTCCTAACCTATCTGAGAGTATCAATCTACCAGGGTGGCAGGTAATCTCAGTACATAACACCCCGGTGAAAGACCACCGCTCAGAATCAAAACTTTTGATTGGAAAAAACAACCATCGACCACTTGCTTTTATAAACATCTATTTTTCTTTTCTTATCATTTCTCATTTACTGTACTTAAATTTGTAATCTTCTCTACAAATGTATTCGAATTTGAGTACAACCGTTTGCGGAGACCATGAAATAAATAAATGCCCATTCTTCAGCCTCAGAACAGTAGTTAGGGATGCCAAAATCTCACCGGCTCCGGACAGGTTGAATTCTTTTGCGGTATTCACATATAAAAAGCTAATTCGTTAATTAAAAACATTCTTCGCAAAATTATCAAATAAAATTGGTTAGATCGAGATGTCTAAAATTTCGGGTTCCTCAATGGTCGTCAAGGTGACGCGGATAATTTCGGGTTCCTCAATGGTTGTCAAGGTGATGCGGATAATTTCGGGTTCCTCAATGGTCGTCAAGGTGACGAGGATAATTTCGGGTTCCTCAATGGTCCTCAAGGTGTCGCGGATTCGCATTATTTTCCGATTATTTATTATCAGGTCAGGTATAAAATATTGTCAGGTTATTCACAACCTAAAAATAATTAACCGTTGTATTTTTTATTCCCTTTTTTATGAGTTCAAATTTATAATATTTAATCATTGAAGAGGTCTGGGTTCGAGTCCCAGTTGCGACCATTGTCTTTTTTCTGTTTTCTGTGTCTTGTTCTCTTTCATATTTTCGTTTAGATTATTATTGTTATTCTTCAATGATATATAACGTTGATGGGAATAACCTTCCAAAGTTATAAAAGAGTTTTTCTTATAAATATTTTTATTTGAGAGTTCTTATATTGTCTTCAATGATTAAATATTACAATTTGAGGTTATATTCGAGTTATTTCAAAAACAAAAAATAAAAACAATTCATCAGTTCATTTTTGACACATTAGGTAAACTTAGAAATATTGAAAAAAAAATATTCGTTTCTACTTCGACACAATATCATTTCCAATTTTAAAAAAACCATCATGTCACCGTATTATACTCGGTTGAGACGGGCACAGGTGCTGGTTATTTATAAAAAAATGTTATGTCCTCGCAAGAGTCCCAGCTGCTCCAGTCTGTAGCCAGTGAAACTATGGCATCCCTAATTGGGGTATGTTGTGAGGCTGAAGAATAAGGAAGGGGAAGGAGATGGGGAAGAGAAAGGTGAGTAAGAAAATAATTGAAAAAGTGAAAGTGAGTATTAATAAGTTTTTTAAAAAAATTACAGCGTTTTAATTATCAATGAACCTGTCAAGGTTATAAAATTTCGATTTAGTCCGGTAAAACCATCTTACACAATTTTCTGAATAACTAAGTTTGTGGCCTCCAATGAAATGTATTATTTTAATGATATTTTATTGCTACCGGAACACCTTTAAGAAATAGAGGTAACGGGTAATATTACAGTGGGATTTTATAATAAGTAATTACCTAATTAGTCGTGATATTTTGCACCCAAAACATTTCGTGTTTTTTTCGATGATCGAGGACGAAAGGAGGCAATTCGTTAAATAATGACATGTATAAAAAATCCCGTGTCGCGGTGTTTGTGGTCGCATTCCTATTTGGTAGGTATGATAATAGGTTTTAAAGTATATTTTATACCGCTAGGTGATTACGGTGTCCCTATCAAGAAAAAATAATCATTTTTTTGACAATTTTTTTTTTTATTTGGCATCAAAAAATATCTATAATCCCAAATCTTAACCCTCCCATTTTTTAATGGCGATTTAAGTATTTCAAACAGAACGAAATTATTTATGTTGTTGAATGACAGATCGCGCTAAGTCCGCCTCATCGAACTTTCATCCACACATGCGCAAGACATTCATGAAAAGCGTCGCGTCAATTTGATATTTCATTCGGCATCATGTTCTCGCGTGGGCAAACCATCGAGCTTATTTGTGTTGGCTAAAGACGGACTGACACTCAATTGCTCTTCGAAAATCATATTGATTTTCTTCATTTCTTTTTCCTACTTTAGTTGGTGGTTTTTTTGTTTTCATCGGTGGTCATCTTCTACTGCCCTCCATTCCCTTTTCTGTCATAGATCCCATCCCCACACACTTACAATACATTCGTTATTTTTTATTTAACAACCAAAATATTCACTAGACATAATTTATATGGCAGAACAACGTGTGTCGGATCAGCTAGTATAATATAAAATGTAAACAATTTATTAACCAACGATCTTTATTTTTAAAAAGAATCTACAAGTTTTTTGCAGATTATTACGGTAGTATCTTTGCTTGTTTTTAAGCCAAATAGAATAGTGTTTGTTTGACAGCAAAGTGTGGAATTCGATGCGGACACCTTCCGTGTTGCGTTAATAAATTTATGGCCTTTGAATATTTCATTAAATGGCCTTAAACAAAAAGTGTCTTTTTTATAATATCCTGGATTTGATCGAATACATTGTAAATTAAGCTATAATGTGAAGTGTAGATATCCGGATTAATCACATGAGTTTTTTGATCTGGTGACGCACATATTTGTTGTGGTCAGCCAATTCGACAACTTCTGACGAGTCAAGATGACCTCCCATGGTTTTTCCCTCGCACTGTTCAGTCACCCAAATTTTTCTCTCATAACACTTCTTCGTCCCGCAGACGCCTAAAAACCTCTTTTGCGATCAGATTTCTTCCGTCCATGAATATTGTAATAATAAGTTAGTATGCCTTCTCGACCAGAAATAAAATTTTCTGTTTGGCTTCGAATATTTAAATGATTCTTGTTTTGCAGAATTATTATTCTTCAGAATAAAAATGTATTTTTATCATGTAATACTAATAAGTACAGTTTGTCAAATAAGAGTAGAAAACATACGAGGGCGCCATTGTTGTTCAAATGGCAATATTAAAAATATAACTATATATATATTTCTTCAAAAATCTAAGAAACGTGCTAAATAAAAAGGATATGAAAAAGGTCTACTATGTGTTATGTCATTTTCGAATTGAATATGAAATCATAGGATGGGGATCTGCTGCAAATACGTACCTGCACAGCCTGAATACGATTCAAAAAGGAATCATAAAGACCATATTGAAAGTACCAATTAGAACGCCTTCAATTGAAATTTTCAATAACTTTGACGTACCAAATGTACAACAAATATATGCCAAAAATATATTATTGAAGCTCTTCAAAAATAATGAATCCTCTACTAGACCGTGTATGCATAACACTAGATCTAATAAAAATGATATAAAAAATATTCCAAGTTATAAAACCACATTTGGACAAAGAAACTATACATACTTTGCAACAAAACTCCATAACTTCCTTCCCCAAGACATAAAACTAATAAAAAATCCAATTGAATACAAATCAAGAATAAAAATATGGCTTAAAGAGGTCAATGAGAAAACCCTAGCGAAGACGCTAAAAACGACATAGAAGACAAATGAACTATATTTAAATAACTTTAGTCCGCCTCGGCACAGGCCCCCTAGTGACCCCCTAGTGTATTTACTACTAAGAAATACAATATTTTGTACTTAATTTCACATTGCATTTTGTATGTAATTTTTTTTTATATAGTCGCTATAATAAAAAAAAAATAAAAAAAACTAATGGTGGAAGTGTAAAGCTATGTAACCTACATTTTTGTAAAAAAATAAAAAGGCAAAAGTGATTTTTTTTTAATTACAATATAGATACCCACTGACCTCAAAATTAGAATTGCGTGAAGGTAAATATTAGCCTAACCCTTTGATTAGTGAGTTATTTTTTTGTCATCTATATCATGGGAGTGAGTTATTTTTCAAGTTAATTATTTTCTTACCTTGTTTTACTACACAAGTTAATTTCGGAGCTTTTTTGTTACTATATATAACCTTTTCTTATTGAATAAGTAAGCATTACGTAAATTTAGTTGGATAAATTCAGTGGTTCTCAACATTTTACAAATAGTGTTGCGAATTTTTTTTTTTAATAAAAAATGAAATGTATAGTACCTAATAAAAAGTCATAAAACATGATACTAAAAATAAAAATAAATTATAAATTCAGTGGTTCTCAATATTTTACAAATAAAAAGATTCAAATTTTAATTTTTTTTTATTTGCTCACATAAAAAGAAATAAACAATGTAATAAAGAGATAATACTAAAAATAAAAAAGTGGATCTATTCAGTGGTTCTCAACATTTTACAAATAGTTTTTTCAAGAAAATTAATAAAAATATGTATAAGAACAGAAATGTAGAGTAATAAAAACATAATTCTAAAAATAAAAATAAAGTATCAATTCAGTGGTTCTCCACATTTTACAAATCAAAAGTTTTCAAATTTTTAATTTTTTTATTTACTTATATAAAATTAAATATAATATGTAACAAAGGGGTAATACTAAAAATAAAAAACTGGACCTATTCAGTGGTTCTCAACATTTTACAAATAGTTTATTTTTTTTTAATAAAAATATTTATAAAAACAGAAATGTACAGTAATAAAAACATAATACTAAAAATAAAAATAAGGTATAAATTCAGTGGTTCTCAACATGTGAATAATGTTAGATTTAAATTACTAGCTAAAATATTCTTTTCGTGTGGTATTCCTCAAAACACGGATACATACATAATGGAACATTACATCCAACACACATAAATTTTGTGACCTTTCTTTGCACTGGACGAATTTTGGAATTACTGCACACAAAACATCTCCTACGTGTCCTACCTACGGTAGCAACGGTAGCGCCCTACTGTTGCTTCGCCGTATGCCCCGGGCACGATGGATTCCTGGAAGCGAACTGGAATTGATTCCTGGAACTGATCAAAAATGCTTGACGACTGCGCTTTATTTTATTTTCTTGTTTATAAATATAAAAAAACAAATTTGAAAACACTATTTGTAAAATGTTTGAGAGCCACTGGATTAGTCCACTTTTTATTTTTAGTTTTATCCCTTTATTATTGTATATTTCTTTTTATACAAGTAAAAAAATCAAAATTTTTGAAAACTTTTTATTTGTAAAATGTTGAGAGCCACTGGATTAGTCCACTTTTTTATTTTTAGTATTATCCCTTTATTATTGTACATTTCTTTCTATATAAATAAATTCATTAAAAAATTTAAAAAAAAAATATTTGTAAAATTTTTTTTTTTTTACATGAGCTCCACACAGGAGGCGCTGAGGAAAATAATTTTCCTCAGGGCCTATGTCATCTTTGGGGATGCTGTGTGGAGGGTTTTTTTAGGAAAAGGAAGGAGAGGAGAGTTCTGGGAAGGAAAAGGGTTTAAGGGGTGGGTAGAAATCTGGGGTTCAGTGTGTCTTGGTCATCCGCCTCCAAGACCTAGACAAACCTCACCCCATGAACCCGGGCACCCCTGCTAAATCACCAAATGTAGCGAACCACTTGGGGTGACCTATGGCAGAGGTGTTGGTTATCCAATAAAGGTTCCCGGGGCGGCGGTACCCATTCCCGCCTCCCAAATTGAAAAATGTTGAGAGCCACTGGATTACGTAATCTGTAACGTGAAATACGTAACAATTTTGGTAAAAACATGTGAAAATGTTTGACAAATATATTTGTATTATCTATAAATCATAATTTAATCGAAATTACAAACACGGCATAGAAAAAACTAAATAAAGTCGTGCTGCCGCACGTGTGCGACAATACTCTATTTGGATCGTCCGAGTGCTGCCGCATACGTGCGGCAATACTCCTCAAAGGGTTAAGTACCTAGCGTTGCCCGGAGTTTAGATCATGTCTCTAATTTTAGATCGGAATATATTTACTCTGAAATATATTCAGATCTAAACTCACCGTTAGTGATTCTTCCTTTCTACCTACTGTTAAATTCAAATTTCAAAGTTAAATTAAGTGAAAGCAAATCACTTTGTGAAACACAATTGAATCAAATTTATGTCATTAATAGGTACCTTAACAACAGTGCTTCTTCGATGAACAAAAATTGCTTTTTAAAATGTGGTTTGCATTGTTCTATATATTCAGTGTCAATGCTCTTTAAAATAATATTTAAAAGTTAAATTGGTGTTGCCAGCCTACAAATTTTGTAGCTCTATTTTTAATAGTTTTGGGGTAATTTAAGGTTGTACCCACCCAAACCAAAACGTGATCTGCGCATGAAAACGTGAATTCTTACACTATTTTCATAACAATACTAGAGATGCCACGAATAGTGATTTTGCCGAATACCGAATATTTCGCTAGGCTCTCGGCCGAATCTCCGAATATTTGGCAGCCGAATATTCGGTAACACTTAGTACATTTCGCAAAAAGTTTTCATGAATTTAAGATAATAAAAATCGTTTTCTTGGGAACAGCAGACCCTTACAAGTGGTGATCAGTAAACGCAAGACAGTATTGGCTAAGATTTATTTATCATCTCCCGGTAGAAGTATATAGTGAGTGGCTGTTTTCGGTAGCAGGTATAATATTTATGTGGAAAAGAGCAATCGTCTGCTATCAGCAAATACTGAAAAAATTGTTTTCATTCGACAAAACTTACCACTGATAGATTTTAAGTATTAAGTGTTCTGATTGTTTGTTAAAATAGAAATTTTTGTGAGTAATTTGTTATTTATTATGCATTTTTTTCATGATTTGCTATTCGGTATTCGGCCGAATAGTTCGCAATATCCGGCCGAATACCCGAAAAAAAGTAGCCGAATAGGCCGAATACCGAATAGTAGCCGAATATTCATGGAATCTCTAATCAATACATTTTAATAGTATATGTTATTTGATAATTGAAGATACTTCTAAATGATTTTTATTTTATTTTATTGGATATTTCTAAATGATTATCTGAATTAAAGAAATTCACTCGGCGTTGTGAATCAGTTTGAATTGATTCGTTGATTCGTTAATGTATTTTAGGCGTTATTTTTTGTAGAAGTCGATGACATTTATTTATAGGCAGTAGGTAGGTATTGTCGTTTTCGTTTTCCGTTTGGAAATGGGCCAATCCTTAAACCCGTTACTCTTTTAATTAAAATGCCATTAAATGTCATTGACGAAATAGATATGCATATTTTGTATTTTGAATGAGCGCTTTTATAATAACCGTGATGATTCACAGTTACGATATCGTGACGGTAAAAAGGCAATAAACATAAGTTCTTTATCGTTATAATGCTGTAGCTCTTTCTTACACATTAAATAATTCATTATCACATGATATCTTGTCTACGACATCTTCAATTATCTCCATAAAATAAGTGTTTTTCTTCATGAGCAATTTTTTTGTTTTATATAATTTACGTTTGTACGTTGTCTTATTAGAGGTCACAAGGAGAAATACACTAGGAAGAAATCAATAATTGGTTTTATTTTTGCTATATACTACACACACACAAACTGAACAAACGTTTCATTTTTTAATACACGTTAAAGTTTTTTTTTTACATTAGCTCCACACAGGATTCCTGTTACAAGAGGCCCTGACGAAAACTATTTCCCTCGGGGCCTATGTCATCTTCGGGGATGCTATGTGGAGGGTCTTTTTAGCAAAGGGAAAGAGAGGAAGTTCTGTGAAGGAAAAGGGTATGAGGATGTGTAGGGATCTGGGGGTCAGTGTGTCTAGGAGTGAGAGACGTGTGAATCCATTCCTCCCACTGCGGTGCGAGGCAATGGGTCGAGAAATTTCGGCTGGAGAGGTCAAAAGGTCTCCATCAACCAGTCTCTCCCGATCACGCAGCAGTTGATCAAACGCTTCCACCGCCATGACCTAGACAAATTTCACCCCATAAATCCGGGCACCCTTGCTAAGTCACGATCGTAGCGAACCACTTGGGGTGACCTACAATTACATTGGGCGGCGATACGTATACCCGCCTCTTAAATTGATTTTCGTCGTTTGTCAATTTGTTTTCAATTTGTTACAAACGAATATTATCTAAATGAATACAATTCAAAAAGGAATCATAAAGACCATAATGAAAGTACCTATTAGATCGCCTTTGATTGAAATTTTCAATAGCTTTGATGTACCAAATAAACAACAAATATAATGTGCCAAAAATATATTATTGAAGCTATTCAAAAATACTGAATCCTCTACTAGACCGCATATACATTACACTAGATCGAATAAAAATGACATAAAAATCATTCTAAGTTATAAAAACTACACTTATTTCGGAACTAAACTCCACAATATTCTTCCCCAAGACATAAAACTAATAAAAAAAATTTATGAGTACAAATCAATAATAAAAACATGGCTGAAAGAGATCAACGAAAACACTCTAATGAAGACACTAAAATGACATAGAAGACAAATAAACTATAATAAACAATTTTAGTCAGCTTCGGCACAGGAGCCCCTAGTGAGGAAGACTAAGAAAACCGAATGATTTATTTTTGGGGTATTATAACGTGTTGCGCTACCTCCTTGCTTGGTCTGCTAAGCTAAAGACAATACATAAATCACGATGAACACTATATTTTATATTATACTACAACAGTACCACCCACAAAGATTATCAAATTCTAGGCGTCACGCCAGGAATACGCGTTCCACGGTATGCGAAATTGAGCAATATTGAATAAATTACCATAATATGATCACCTTTTACTTTCAATATATCTTTTACAATGACATTATTCCCACGTGAGGGGGACCCAATACCGTTGGGCATGTTCTGAATATGTTCAGGTATAGTGTGTCCTTTTTTTACTCTGTCATTCATCATTGTATTGATGGGAGTTTATTAGATCCGCGACAGGGGAAAGAAACCCATTTTGTTTTGGGATTGGCACTTAAGATTTAAAAAAAATATTTCTTACCCATTTATTTAATATTTTTGAACCCAGGACAGTTGGTTCTACTATTGAGCTCATATAACCCTAAGATATCATAGAAAATAAAAATTAAAAATTATTTTAGAATGTGTAATAATTGCATTTATTTATACAGGATTTTTTTTCCTGCCATTCTGATTTGGAGTAAAAATGTAAATGAAATTTTGGTCTCCGTTGACTTTCCGATGACTTTTTTTTCCTTCAAAATCAAACAAAATAAATTTTCTTTCGCATGTCGTCACTGGTCACTCCGTGGAATAACCAGCCAAACTCTTACCCGTGCTTAACTGTCCAATACCTACTATTTTTTGGAAATGTTTTTGTAGAAAAAAAATGTTACCGGATATCAAAATTTCATTTACTTTTTTTACAACAAATAAAGTCAGGAATCACTGGTTAAAGTAAGTCAAGTACGTCCCTTAATAAAAAAAAACTTTTGTAAACTAACACAAAATAATCAAAGCGCAAGTCGTCTAGAATGAACAAAAATAAAGTATTATACATAATATACTAGTATCAATATAATAAATTTAAGTGAAGGCTACAAAAAAATGTTTGGTTATTAATAATATTAAATTGGATATTAACACTTTTTCTAATTTCAAAGTTATCTAATTGTAAATGCATGTGTTTATATATGTAAACTTTTAAGCCTTAATTATAAAAAAAATGATTTGTTTCGAAAATGTGATTGACAAATTCAGTATCAAACAGTATTATTACCCTTGCGTCTGCGCAAACACGCTATGCACAAATAGATACAAACGAAGTGCTGCCATCTATCACCAAACAGTATTTACCTTTAATCATGGATGTTACATTTTTGTTATACTACTATGAACGTGCAGTCTCAAGTCTCACAGACCGCTATCTTTAAAGGCCGGAATCTGTCTAGTAATAATTATAATTATTATTCAAAAACTAAGGGCCTCCTTAGTATTAAAATTTCATAATAAAACTTGACGATTAAAATTTCTAGAAGTCTTCCATGTTTAAAAAATGCTTATAAATTAATTTATTAGATTTGTTATCGAATTGACGTCAAAAGTGAATTTGAGATTATTGAATAAGTTTAACATACTTTATCTAAAAATGCATAATATAATCCGATATCATTGTATTATGTCGTGCAATTTGTAAGAACAAAATTGTCTAGCTTAACGTTGCATTTATTTTGTAAACGTTGGCAAATTTGTGATTGTAATGTGTTTATAAATTTTGTATTGCAGACATTGGAGGACCCACCACTTACCCGCCCTGGTATAGGTAACAGATGGTTACCCCTTCAAGGCTCTTGCAAGGACTCTAATTTTTTTGGTAAAAACGACTCTGCATTTGAAAACGAAACTAAACCTCCAATGTCCCTGCATACGTTGTTAATAAGCAGAATGCAAGTGCTTAGCAGGAAATACAGATACAATATCTGTTAGTATGACAAAATATAGACAAGACAGTGGGACAGGTTGGTGAAAGTCCACGAGGTGGCAAGCGCTGGGTGATTGTATCCAGCGTATCCTACAAGCACCTGTTTGGGAGGAAGACACAGTAGATAAGTAATAAGGGAATGGCAAACGGTTGGGAGTCCTCTCCAATCGATTGGCAGTCCCAGCAAGAATGCGCATGACGTTCGGTCTAGTCGTGAACCACACTCAGCTTCCGCGCCCCTTAGCCGGTTCCTCGGTGATGCCTCAAAGAAAAGTAAATGGGAGATTGGGGGGAAATACCCGACGACCCTAAGGAATTCAGCGTCGAGTAGCCGGAGGCAAGGCGAAGGAGAGCCGAGGTCGCCCCCCCAAACCTAAAGCCTGCACATGTTGCTGGGGGTGGCGCAATTGATTTTCGAGGGCACCGTGCCATCGTCAACCGACTCCTGTTGATGCAAGGACGAGGTCTAGCGCACCCCCAGAAGGGGAAAAAGAAACATAACAAAATAGATAGATGCAGTTCAGTTCAGCCTTCTGAGCGAAGCAAAGTAGCATTGTGAGACTAAAAAGAAAAAGAGAACAAAGAAACCAAAACAAACTAAAAAAATAAAGTCGAGTATGTTAGTTGTATCAATAGTGTTCCTTGGAATATGAAGCTGGAAAAAAAATAAAATCACACAAAAATGATGGAAAATAATAAACAGGTATCTCGATAAAACATCGTCTAGCATAGCTTGGTTAAATCTAAAAGAAACCATGTGAAAAGAAATAAAATAGGCATAAAAAAGATAGTCACACAAAAATAAAAGAAATAGGAAAAAAAATGTATACAATAGAATAAGATAAAGGTACCAAAGATAGATATGATATAACAAAAAAAAAATGCAGATATAAAACATAAAACATAAAATTCTTGCAGTAGATGTAATAAAGTAAAGGGAATGTCCGTGGATTCAAGAGCAGATACACCTGGCAACTACATGATTTTACAGCTAGTCAGCGACTCTAAGATCAGGCCATCTCTCAACCCAGACTTTCGTAAATTTCCTCAAACACTCAAAGTTCACCTTATTCGAAACGAGATCCGCGTTCCAAGCTGGTCTCGTAGTAACTTGCAAGCCATCGAGCATTTCCTCTCGGGCATCCGTCAAAATCTCGCAGTGCCACAGAATGTGCTCGGCTGTTTGATCAGTATTACCGCAAGCGCAGTTAGGATGGGGTGATAGAGAGAGACTATGAAGTCTCCCTCTGAACTCCCCATGACCGGACAGAAGTTGGGTCACATGATGATCCCTAGTGATGTACGCCCCTTCCATTCTGAGTTTAACTGACGGGAAGAAGGAGAAAGTCCACCTTCCCGTATTTGACCTATCCCAACGTTCCTGCCATTCTCTCAAAGTTCTTTCTCGCATCTCTCTAAGAAGTCCTGGGAGGGAAACCGCTCCACCTAGTATTAGCTCAATACCATGATGGGTTGCAGTTCTTCCTCTTGTTAGAAGCTTCTTTGTTAACACCTCCCTAATTTCAAGATCGATAGGCAAAACGCCGGCCAAAACTGGCAAAGCGTCCGAAGCGACTGTTCTGTACGCACCCGAAAGCGCCAGCAAGGGGACTCGCTGGCCTCTCTTGAGCGCCGAGAGTATGAGTGCATTCTCCAGGCGGTGCTCCCACACAGAGGCCGCATACGAGACTTGCGCCACGTAAGCCCCCCTGTATAGGAGTCGGAGCGCTGGAGAACGCAGTCCCCACTCAGCAGTAGAGATTCTTCTCAATTTCAAAAAGAGGGCCTGGGCCTTACTTGATACGCTTTTAACATGGGTCAAGAATGAGGACGTTCGATCCAAAGTGACGCCTAGGTATTTAGTGTTCTCAACGAATCGGATGTTGGTATCTCCCATTTTGATAGTATTGCAGACAGGTTGGATATCCCTGCTCTTGCGGATAATCTTTGAATCGACTATTGATTCTGTAACTCCTGAACAGAGTCATGTTTTTGTAACAAGCCATTGTGTGTATGCTACACATGTACGTAATGTGTGTAACAACGCGTACCGAGCCCCTGGCTGATAATAATAATGTTATGTCTAAACTATGCTGATTGGATATTGTCAAATCTGACATAATTTATTTGCGTACACGAATTGTATTTGCGTGTAAAATCAATGGGAAACACTACCTGTAAGAGCGTATTGTTCTCTAAAATTGTTAATACTGTTTATTGAATGCGTAAAGTGGTCTCAAATCTCAAATCAATTGTATGGAAAATTTTAATTGGTCCTTCGAGCCGGATTGTAATTGCGTAATGTAAGTAAGTAGATACTTGCGTTTTTTCACAAGTTGCGTCTCAAAGCTTATAGTGACTCCACATAGTACCTACCTACCGGGTATATAGACCCCATGCTCTTTCAAAATGCCGATTTTTTTATAGTTATACTCGTATATGGTTTTTTTGTTATGGAAAAATGTTACATACCTACTTACAGAATTATTATGAGTGGTTGAAGGGGTTTAATACTTCCAGAGGATTTATTTTGTCTTTTTACGTTTTTTAGTTAGGCTGTGTTAGGTTTGCACTTTTGACTTTTATCATGACATAATACTATCGATCGCTATTTCTGTCAAACGCTTTTATGACATATTTCACTTGAACACAAATATATGTATACATTTTCCAACGTCAATGGTCTTCTTTCTGCCCAACAAGATGGATATTATAACATGTGTTTGTTAGTTTGTACTTACATTATTCGATAAAGCCTTGTAAGTAGATAGATAGTATTCTGAGGTGATTTAAAAAAAAATTACCTACACAAATTATCCAATTACAAATAAAAAAATACTAGTCAACTGAATAAAAATACAATGTACAATGTAAAAAAATTATTAATTGGTTCTATCATCTAACGTATGAATGATCCATCATTTTTTTTAAAAACTGATAAATAGTGATAAATAACAGGTAAAACGTTTACAAATTTTGACATCAACATAATATTCCGCCTTTGATCAAAAACTATAGTGCTCAATAACATTTTGTTTCAAAAAAAGGGCAGCGCGGCCTTATTCATACAAAACTTAATTTTGTATTTGAGGTCAAAATATCCAAATAAACTGAATAATTATTTTCTCAGTGAAAATTTATATATAATATCTAGTATGGGTTTGTGCTGTTCTACTTTTATTTTTTATATTTTTTTATATGAATACCGCACAAGAGTCCCAACTGCTCCCGCACGGAGCCAGTGAGACTATGGCATCCCCAATTGGGGTACCTGTGTTATGAGGCTGAAGGTAGTGGGGAGGGGAAGGAGATAGAGAAGAGGAAGGTGGGGAAGTACCTGGCTATTCAAATCTGGTCATCAAACACGGCTAAAGCCATTTCAAGCAAAGTTTCAATTCTGAATGGTGGTCTTACACCAGGGCGATACTGAAATTATCTTCCACTCTGGATCGTGGCGCAAATATTGGTACTATACATTATTTTATATGAATAAATTGTGAAATAACACAAATTATTCAAATACAATTTATTTCGGCCGCCGAATTTTTTTTTGTACTTATTTTTTGTTTAAAATTATGACTTATTATTTTAGGTAATTAAATAATTCAATTTTGCTTTATTTTGGTGGCAACATTGGAATTTTTTGTGAATATATTATAATTAAAAAAAAATACATCTTGCCTTATCTACTATATTGATATAATAAAAAAAAGGAAAAAAAAAAAATAGTTTTTTCGGTAGGTAGTAATTTTCATTTATATTATTGACAAATTTGTGTTTCGGCATGAATTGGTCATTTGTAATTTAAATTGATGCCCATCAAAATGCTTTTTCGATCATTTTTTTATTTTATATTTCATCATATTTTTGTAATAGTGTACAATTATTATTTTTTTAAATATTTATAATTAACTGTCAAATAATTAATTTCCCGTGTTGCCTGTAAAATAAGGAAAAATTGAAATATTAAATATTTTATAATTTAAAATAACAAATAAATAAAGTATGACATATCCATACTACTAGATATTTGATAAAGCTTTTGATTACCAAAATAATTTTTCAGTTTGGTTAGGAATTTTGGCCTCAAAACCAAAATTAAGATTTGTATGTAGCGGGCCGAGCTGCCGTTTCCCAAAAAGATAACTTCTAAATCAAATATCCACAGTAGATTCATAACACCAAACGTGCACAGATGATTTTACTATACCCACAAAAAATATAAACAAATAATGACTCCACTGGCTCAAAACGATAATAATTTCTTTAAAACTAATCAGCCTTGGGATAGTCTGTTTTTACTCTTTCGGCCTTGTCGAAACGCCATTATTAACAAGTCTAGTGCCACTTGGCTCATAGTAATTTTGGCGCAGCAATTAATTAGTGTATTATTGAGCTCGTGAGATACCTAGATACACCAAAGTTCAATGCTCATAAATATATTATATTATACTAGCGAGTTCCCGGGATGCTTAAATGCCTCTTAAATAAAGAAATTGTTTCTCCCTGCTTGTCCTTTCCCTTTAATCCCCTTCCTCCTCCCCTTCCCCTTCCCTCCCACGCCCTCTTCTTCATGTACCTCCTCCACCTTCACTGCCTTCCCCCTTCCTTCTCCCCCGTCCTGCGAACCCCATCCGCGCGCGTTCCCCTACACTTACCGCCTTCATCCCTTCCACGTCCTTCTCTCACGAACCCCTTTTTTTTCTTTCTTCATTGCTTTAAATGGTTTCATCATTTGTGGATTTTTCAAATGATGAAACCATTTAAAGCCATTTAAACCATTTAAAACCATTTAAACCAGATAAAGGATTTGATCAAAAATTAGTAAGGATCGACCGAGATCTCGGCCTCGGTCTCGGCATTCTCGGCTACAAATTCTACCGAGAACTCTGTCTCGGTTCTCGGCGAAAAATCGCCGAGATTCTGGGCCATAACCGAGACCGTTATAAGTAGGTACGGTATACGTCATATAGTAGTTAAGGTATACGGTACGGCAATAGATAAATCCAACTTATGGGCAGCTCATGATTTCACAGACTTGGGAGATGAGCCAATGACCAGTGACGAAAGCACTTCAAGTGCTGTGATAGAAATAACGCTTGATAACTTTCTTAGAGAGCCAAGACTGCAAAGAAATGCAAATATTTTTGAGTTTTGGTATTCGTCATCATATCAAGTACGTAGGCCTGCAGCAAAAAAGTTTTTATTATTATTTTATACTAGTGTAGCAAGTGAACAGCTCTTTAGCAGAGCTGGTCAATTACACGACATGACGCGACGCTCTTCGAAGGGTGAAAACGCAGAAAAATGGCTTTTTATGTGCTACAACATCATGTTGTTCAATTTTGATTATCAAAAGAAATTATTATTACATTCTTAAATATACTATATAAGGCAAAAATAGCGCATTTTAATTTTTTTTCTCAATTTATCTATTCTCGGTCTCGGCCGAGAACGAAAAACCTGTTTCGGTCGACCCCTAAAAATTAGACGTCGTGTTTGGAGGGAGTTGAAATTGTGAAATTTAAGGGATTCGGTATAATTTGAGAAGGTAAGTTTAGTTTAAAGTTTGTAAGTTAAAATTTTTGTTTTTAATTCCTTCTATTCTTCCAAGGGCTTGGTAAAAATGATTCCAGATCGGTGTACAGTGTTCCAAGTGCGGGCGAATATAATATGACGTGTAAAGGGGGCATACATTAATTACGTGAACAGTTTTTCTTCCAATCTAGACCCCCCACCCTTGGTGAGATAAATTTGGGCCACTTCGTATATTCTTTTCAAGTAACATGAGATTTTGCTGGACCCCCTCCCTTTTGAGCTCAAGTAAAAAATGTATGCCCCCTAAGGGAATATGGAGTGTTTACGTTGCGGGAAGATTTTGATATACGAATTATAAATCCCAGCATTTTGTTGGCTTCATAAAGTTTAATTTAAAGATTAAGCAGGTCAATAGTACCTACATCGCACGTGATCCGCTCTCAACCAGCATGGGAGTTAATTTACTTGAACATTGAAGCGAAGGCCCGAAAACGTTATTATAGTCACAAATGGGTGACTCTCAAGTTATTCGTAACCAAAGAATGTTTGTCTTTCTTTAAAATAAAAGATTTTGTACACTTATTTTGCCCCTTTGACTGCATAATTTTACATAGGCATTTAATTGATAGTCGAGAGCGGCAATTGAAGATCATGGTCGTTCTTAGATATATTATGGTTTCTTAGGTCCATGTCGCTGCCAGACTCGGAAGGTTAAGGAAGTTAACGTTTCGGTCTTATTTACCCACGAAGAGAAAATCCGTAGAAGTGAGTTGTAGCGTGTTCGTGTACCTGAATAATGTTAGTTTTAATTTACATACAGGGTGTTAAGGGACGTACTTGACTTACTTTAACCAGTGATTCCTGACATTATTTGGAGTAAAAAATTTAATGAAATTTGGGTCTCCGGTGACATATTTGATTTTTTTTTTTTTTTTTCTACAAAAACATAAAAAAAATGGTAGTTGTTGAACAGTTGGAGGCGGGAAAAGGGGTTCGTCGGACACCTGGCTGAGTGACCAGTGACGACATGCCGAAGAATTTTTTTTTGTTTGATTTTGAAGAAAAAAATTTTGAAAAAAAAAAGTCATCAAAAAAAGTCACCGGAGACCAAAATTTCATTTACATTTTTTACTCCAAATAATGTCAGGAATCACTGGTTAAAGTAAGTCAAGTACGTCCCTTAACACCCTGTATATTCAATAATATTAATATTAAATTTATTAAAGCAGTTTATTTATAAACAAGTTTTACAGTGTTATTATTATTAAAAGTGATAGCTGTTTCGCTTTCTGCCTTCTGGTGATTTTTGTCTACGCTTGGCGGCGGATGTGATGGATAACCCACCAACTGCCGGTTGAGGAGGTCCCTTTGACCTCTCCAACCGGATTCGGAATAAATTCGGTGTTTGGGCTAAATTCCTAAAAAATAAAACTAGTTATTTTTATACTAATTTGGGGTCGGGGAATCCGAATCTGAAAGAATTAGGCGGCGGCAAGCAATATTAACTGAATTACACGACTTTAAAAAATTTTATACACATACAGGAAAATAGCCATTTTGGAAGCATTTTGATTCCTAGAAAATCAAACTAGTTATTTTTATACTCACTATGGGCCGGGGAATCCGAATCTGAAAGAATTAGGCGGCGGCAAGCAATATTAACTGACTTACACGACTTTAAAATTTTCTATACACACACACATGAAAATAATCATTTCGGAAGTATTTTGACACACGTAGTACAAAGATCATAGAAAAACAAGAAATATACAAAAACATGTGCCGGCAGTGTTACCAGCTCTCAAAAATATTTATCCCTATATCAATATGAAAATAGATAACAGCAGAAAAACATACCTTATAAATCGACCAAGCCTTCTTCGTCCGTCGTATCCTTGTCAAACTCGCTTGTCTCGAAGGGTTCCTGTCGGATACGCGGATCATATAAGAGTCCAGCTAAGCGGTAAAAGTAACTAACTAAAATAGTGATGACTACACGTAGCAAAACCCCAATAATTTCCGAAGATAAAATAAACATGGATAAAATTATTGAGTACATCGATAAAAAATTTGAAACCCTTAAAAAAGATATATTTACAAAAATTGATTTACAAACTTCCGAAACTACTAAAAGCATTGATTTTATCAGTGCTCAATACGATGAGATATTAAAAAAAATTGAGGTCTCAAATAATCTAAATCGGGTAATTCAAACAGATTTTGAGAATATTAAAAAAGACCAAACGGAAAAAAATATTATAATAAAAAAGCTTGAAATCAGGCTGTCTGATATGGAGACCCTAACAAAATCAAATAGTTTGGAAATAGCAGGAATTCCACAACAAAACCGCGAACAACCTTTGGAAATTGTAAAAAAAGTTGCTGCCGCAGCAGGAATCCACCTTCTACACACAGATATAACTGACGTCACGAGAGTCTCAGACAGACGAAATGGAGCCCCTCCAAAACTTCTTGCGATCTTTTCAGATAAAAGAAAAAGAGATTCCCTCCTTGAAAAGAAAAAAGAAATAAATTATGATGAAATAAAGGATTTGACGACATCTCCTATCTACATCGGCGAAGAATTGAGCCCGTACCATAAAGAAATATTATGGAAAACGAAACAAGTAGCCAGGGAAAAAGATTATCAATACGTTTGGTACAAACAAGGCAAAATTATGATCCGTAAAAAACAAGATGATAAAATTATCTACATAAAGCACCTATATGATATGGTAAAAATAATTTAGCAAACTATATTAAAAAAAAACATTACTAAATCCACTTAATAATTTATATTGTGAAAATGAATACCACAATAATTACTTCTGAACCAAAGGCTTTAACAACTTTAAATGATAATGAAACAATAACTACAAACAAACCAGATGAGCTGTCAACTCTTAAAAACAATTTTAATATATTAAATAAAAATATACGAAGTATCAACAAAAATTTCGATGAACTTCAAATACTAATTAAGAATCTAAAAATAAATCTAGATATAATTATCCTCACTGAATGCTGGATAAAGGATAAATATTCACCCTTGCAAATTAATAATTACACGTCATATGCAACCAATTTGAATTACACAAAAAATGATGGTGTGATAGCGTACATTAAAGATGACATTAAAACTGAAGTCAATGAAATAAAATTCCCAAATGCAAACTGTTTAAAGATCAAAGTGGGTGATGAAACCACGATATTAGCTCTGTACCGATCACCAGCTACAACTAATATTAATCAGTTTCTTGAAACGCTTTCTAATGAACTCAATCTTCTAAAAAACACAAAAAATGTCTTCCTTATCGGAGATATAAATATTGACATATTAGAAAATGGTCATCCCAATAGAACTGATTATCTACAAACACTGGCCTCCCATGGACTCCAAAGTATGATAAATAAACCTACGCGTGTAACTAATGACAACAAATCTTGCATCGATCACATGTTCAGTAAGACTATTAAATCAACCAAATCTATCATATTCACCTCTACTATAACCGACCACTATACAACAATTTTATCTATTACAAAAAAGAAAATACAAAGATCGCAGCCCTACCCAATTATCGTGCAAAAGACAGAAACCAAATGGAATGATGTAAAACAACAGTTACTCAATACAAACTGGATAAGCCTACTGGAAAACCTTGATGCAAATAATGCCTGGAGTAAATTCACTGAATATATAACATACACCATCGTATCAAATACCAAATCAATAGAAAAAAAGATTTCGCATAAAAACCAACATCTTAAGCCATGGATAACTCAAAGCGTTATAAATTGCATTAGAAAAAGAGATGAATTACATAGGAAATCTAAATTAAATCCTTGTGATATTTTTATACAACGATACTACAAAAGGTACAGAAATATTTGCAAAAATGTTATACGAACTGTAAAAGAAAATTATTATAAGAAGAAAATAGACGAATGTAACAATGACCCGCGCAAATTATGGAAGATCATTAATGAAATTACAAATGCAAAATCATCCCATTACAAGAACATGGAGGAATTAACAATTGAAAATACCCAAATCTCTTTCGCAAAGCATCCGGACAAAATTCTCGAATACGTAAACGAATTTTTTACTAATATAGGGTCACAATTAGCAAAGAAAATCAGACAACCAATAACTAGCATTTTACCAGAAGAAAAGGAAAATATGAACCAGATAGACAAATTAAAGTTAACTGATGTAACCAATACTGAAATCAGAAATGCAATTGTATCCCTTAATATTAATAAATCATCGGGAAATGACATAATCTCAAATAAAACAATAAAACAACTACAAAATGAACTGACCTTCCCATTGACATACTTGGTCAATCTGTCTATATCTACAAATGTATTCCCTTCATGCCTTAAAAAAGCTACAGTTATACCCATACATAAAAGTGGTAACAAAAAGGATATATATAACTACCGACCCATAAGTCTCTTAAGCTCTTTTTCAAAAATCTTGGAAACTGTAATGAAGAAGCAAATTGTTCAATTTCTTGAACAAAACAAATTACTATCACCATCCCAATATGGTTTTAGAGAAAATCTGAGCACCAATGATGCCATAGAAAATCTAACAAGCATGGCCATAAAAAACATAGATGATGGGAAAAAATGTTTAGCTTTATTCATAGATCTTCAAAAAGCTTTTGACACAATAGACCATAAAATATTACTAACTAAACTAAAAAAATAGGAATGGCCGAATCAACAATTAACTTATTGGAGTCATATATAACAGGGCGAGAACAACAAGTACAAATTGGCAAACAAAAGAGCAAACTTCTATCTTTAAACTATGGCGTTCCTCAAGGAAGTGTACTGGGACCGATTCTGTTCATTATCTACATCAACGATTTAACTAACCTTACCATTAAAGGAAACGTAATCAGTTTTGCTGATGATACTGTTTTATTATTTCAAGAAGAAAATTGGACTGATACATTTAATGAGGCTGAAAAAGGGCTTAGTGCACTTCAAAATTGGCTTAAAATCAACTCGCTTACCCTTAATATAAGCAAAACAAAATATATAACATTTTCAATGAACTCAAGGGGCCAACCAATAAAATCACTAGAACTAAAATTACATGAATGCCATGGAAATAATATACAATGTTACTGCCCCGTCATCGAAAAAACACAAAACATAAAATATCTCGGAGTAATAATTGACGAAAATCTTAGATGGGACCTACACATCAAAGGTATTACGGAAAAACTCACAAGCCTTATATATTTCTTCAAAAATCTAAGAAACGTGCTAAATAAAAAGGATATGAAAAAGGTCTACTATGCGTTATGTCATTCTCGAATTGAATATGGAATCATAGGATGGGGATCTGCTGCAAATACGTACCTACACAGCCTGAATACGATTCAAAAAGGAATCATAAAGACCATATTGAAAGTACCAATTAGAACGCCTTCAACTGAAATTTTCAATAACTTTGACGTACCAAATGTACAACAAATATATTCCAAAAATATATTATTGAAGCTCTTCAAAAATAATGAATCCTCTACTAGACCGTGTATGCATAACACTAGATCGAATAAAAATGATATAAAAAATATTCCAAGTTATAAAACCACATTTGGAAAAAGAAACTATACATACTTTGCAACAAAACTCCATAACATCCTCCCCCAAGACATAAAACTAATAAAAAATCCAATTGAATACAAATCAAGAATAAAAATATGGCTTAAAGAGGTCAATGAGAAAACCCTAGCGAAGACGCTAAAAACGACATAGAAGACAAATGAACTATATTTGAATAACTTTAGTCCTCCTCGGCACAGGACCCCCTAGTGAGGAGGACTAAGAAATACAATATTTTGTACTTAATTTCACATTTCATTTTGTATGTAAAATTTTTCTATACACGGTGTCCGGAAACTCGTAGTACAAGCGGAAAACTGGTGAACCTACATCACACAGAGAACCCAAATAAACATAAAGATTTTCAATTTAAGCATTTTTAAATTTAAAATTAAGAAAAAAAAAAATATTTAAAAAAATTTCGGCTATTTTAGGGTTGAAATTTTCGAAACGCGGAAATGTCATGATGACAGATGGAAGATGTTATTCTAAAATTATTTATAAGTTGCTGAATCTCTTTTCGTGTCCATAGTTTATTTATTTTCATCTTAATAATTTATTCTATAGGCATGTATGAATGTGAGTGAGGCAAAGAGTGTGTGCCAAGACCGAGTTGTTTGGTGGTCCGTCCTCTCTGCCTACCCCTGCGGGGAAACGGCGTGATGGTTAGTTAGTTATTTTAGGCATTACAATATGGTTAATTAACGTACCTATTTATTTTGTTGTGTGGCAGCTCCGTATCTTGTTGCAATGTTTTCAAATCCAAAAACACATCACAAACATTTGTCACCAATTGTTCAAATTTATCAAAATTATCATCAACGGCATTGGAGGTTGTCCACCACTTTCCCGCCCTGGTATAAATAACAGATGGTTACTCCTTCAAGGCTCTCGCAAGGACTCTAATTTTTTTGAAAGAACGAATCTACATTTAAGTTTGAACGAATCTAGACCTCCAGTGTCCCTGATTATTAGCACAGATATTTCACACATTTAATATTAGCACAGGTAGTTCACACACTTGCACAGTCATATTATTTACACAGGTACGTTGAACGAATCTAGACCTCTAGTGTCCCTGATTATTAGCACAGATATTTCACACGCACAGATAGTCCGCACAATTCACACCAAGCACAGTCATATTATTTACACAGGTACAGGTACACGTACCTACTTACAGAAACACATCACAAAAACTGTTCAAAATTATCACCATTAAATTCCAAGCACAGTTGGGCCCGTCGAATGATCGATTGTTGAACTCTTCGAATCATACCTGGGTTAATTTTTAGCTGATCAAATGCGTCGATGATACGTATTCTCAACGTATCGATATCAGGACATTCTGTCCTGTAGACTTTCCCTTTAACATAACTCCACAAAAAAAAGTCCATTGGTGTCAGATCCGGTGACCTTGCTGGCCATGCGATAGGTCCAGCACGTCCTATCCACCGACCTTCGAACTCTTCATCGAGATATCTTCGAACTTGAAGCCCAAAATGAGGTGGAGCTCCATCTTGCTGGTACCACAAATTCCTTATGGTTATCAGAGGAATATCTTCGAGAAGCTCCTGCAGCTCGTTCTGTAAGAAATGCAAATAAAGTTCTGAACTCAACCTTGCTGGAAGAAAACATGGCCCCAGCACTCTATCACCAATTAAACCCCCCCACACATTTAATGACCACCGGTGTTGAAAATGTCTTGGCCGCTTTGCATGAGGATTGACATGTGCCCACTGGTGTTCATTTCGAGAGTTGAACATGCCGTCTCGACTGAAGGTTGACTCATCTGTCCACAGAATATGTTCGATAAATGCACAATTTTGTCGTTCCATCTGAATAATCCATTCACAAAATTCTCTCCTATGGATATTATCCATGGGCAACAGCGCTTGGACACACCGGTAATGGTACGGGTGTTGTCCATCATTCTTAAGGGTATCCCAGACCACCTGGTGTCGAATATTTAATTCTCTCCCAACAGATCGAAGGCTTCGTTCTGGCTCTTGATAAAAACATGCTAATATGTTTTCTTCCAGACGAGGATTGCGAAAACCTGGTCGACCAGTATCGCCCATATTTGAACGCACATTTCCAGTTTGATGAAGACGTCTTGCTACTCCATTAATGACTCTTCGATCTGGTTGTCTCCGATGTGGAAATCTCTCCATATATTCGTTTGCTGCCATTGTTGCATTGCCATTTGAACGTCCTAGACACATTAGCATGTCATAATATTCTGCATTGGTATATTCCATCGTAATCCACTAATTAATCGCACAATAATTATTCACTTAATTTCATTCACAATTAATCACACAAGAAAATACGATCACAAAAACAGTCACAAAACACCTTGTTTTAAAGTTTGTTAAACGCTATAATTAATAACGCACTATTGTTTACGTTTGAAATAAAAATTAATAAAACACAAGAAACACACATTTGATTTTGAAACAAATCAGTTTAATTTAATTAGTATTATTATAAGTTAGGCAGATTGCGTAAGCGCGACGGCGTTTACGCTATTCGAATAAAATCAATTACAAGAACAATTCACGCCGAAACACGAAAACAAACTAAATTAGTTTCTAACTGGGCCACCTACGGGCACCTAACTGTATGCGAACTAGAGTGAACTAGCTCTGTTTCGTTTTTTAAAACGCCGTTAGAATGAGATGCATGCCTGAACTCGGCGGCACATTCCTTGCGTTGTTGAATGAATCTCGACGCGAAATATTAAAACATCCGGTCAGTAAAATAAAATTATCGCTGAACACGAATATTATTTAATAAAAATTGGCTAATTTTCGTCGCCGTTTTCGTGGAAAATCACCTCAAGGGCGCTGAAATTTAATTTCTAATTAAATAATATTAATGAGTTAAATTAGTTCATTATTGCGGACATCAAACAAAAAGAGATATACGAGTACCTACCAATTTTCGATCGTATCATATCATTACGATATCATAATATGTAATTTTAAATTCTCAGGACCAAACGTATTTTCATGGTTGACTTTTGAAGTTGTTGCGCTTTCTTCTTCTTTAACCAACGTTTCAGACAGCGTTGTAGCGTGAAAATATTTAATAAAACACGACTCGTTTAAAATAGAGCAAAAATCTCATGGAAGGCGTCTTATTTAAAGAAACATTGTGAATTTTTTCACAACTATGACTTGTAAAATAACTGACAAAAACGTATTTATAATAATTTTCGGAGCATACCTTGCGATTTTTTTCTATCGAGGGAATTTTATAATAAGCGTTTCAGCATGGAACGCGTCTAGATATTATCTTCAAAAAAACTTCAAATGTTTAAGGGAGATATGTAAGAAATCAGCAGAAATACGGGTAGCGGCGGCTTAATGTAGTATTAAATGTGTTCAAAATCATTTTATTTTATTTTATTTTTATATGAACTCCACACCGGAGGCCCTGAGGAAAATAATTCCCCTCAGGGCCTTTGTCATCTTTGGGGCCGCTGTGTGGGGGGGTATTTTAAGAAAAGGAAGAAGAGGAAGTTCTGAGAAGGAAAAGGGTATGAGGGTGGGAAGGAATCTGGTGTATCCAGGAGTGACGGACGTATGAATTCATTCTTCCCATCGCGGTGGAATATGATTAATGTATTTATAAGAAGAAGCTGTAGCACATTTAACGGATTATGCCCAAATATCGATGTGTTTAACACAAACTGATAAATTCACAGCATGCATAAAAAATAACACTCCATTGAATGCCACATGTTTAACCAATTACTTAATAACACTCCATTGAATGCCACATGTTTAACCAATTACTTAATAACACTCCATTGAATGCCACATGTTTAACCAATTACTTAATACTTCATTGATTTCTGAATTTCTCTTTTTTTATTTTTAGTTCACAACATTTTCTCTCCTACCTTTAGTAGTTCCAATTCCAATAAAATCACTTCCTGAAAGATATTATTGATATTATACATCGTATAATTTGTCGTTATTTTATTGGTCAATGACGTAAATAATGAATTTATACAGACGCTAACAAATAAAGGCAATGTTCCGAGAGAGTACGGCTGGAGAGTACGACTGGGACTCCCTCAACCACTCTCTCACGATCTCCAGCCATGCATCTGGTAGGCAGACAAATAAACGCCGCCAAGACTCGGACAAACCTCACCTCATGAACTCGGGGACAGCTGCTAAGTCACCAAACGTAGCGAACTACTTGGGGTGATCTACGACGGAGGCGTCTACTAATATCTACAGGAATTCCAAAAACTGAAAAAATCAAACTAATATCTATGAGAACCAAAGTGCGTACGAATATCTACAGCTCAAACTGCTGACTAATATCTATGAGAACCAAAGTGCGTACGAATATCTACAGCTCAATTGCTGACTAATATCTATGAGAACCAAAGTTGACGAATATCTACGGCACTGGCATAGGTTGGATATGCAATTATGTATACCATATTGGAAAACGTAATAATGCAGTTTAAAAAAAACTTTATTTATGTATGTATGTAAAAACCCCTAATATCGACCTATTGGACACATTTAGCTGATTATTAAGGATTTGGGTTTTTGTTTTAACAGCTTTCTTTATTTCGAGTGCTTCTAAATTATGTAGTCTGTTACCATAACTATTTCTATGTGAGTTAGGTTAGTTTAGTTTAGGTTGAGGTGCCGTGTATTTCGAAATAAATAAATAAATAAATATCTTTGTATTATGACCAATAAATTATGTTCAATAAATTATTGTCCTCGTAAACAGCAAAATACGTAATATTATGCAAAAACTTCATGTACTTTAAACAATTAAGCCTTTACGTAATTAGTAATTACGTAATTGAAGTAATTTAAGCTTCTCCGTACAACCTCTTGCTCAGCTGCCCTCTGTAGATATTAGTCCAACCTACGCTCTGTAGATATTAGTCAACACTAGGACCGTCATAGATATTCGTCCGATCTTAGCTCTGTAGATATTAGTCAACACTCTGAAGTTCGTAAATATTAGTCCAACATATGAGCTGTAGATATTCGTCCGACATACAGGCTGTAGATATTAGTACCTGGAGTCACCTACGGCAGAGGTGTTGGTTATCCAATAAATGGTTCCCGCGGTGGCGGTACCCATACCCGCCTTCTAAATTGATAAATTTTATTACATTATAAAAAAATAATAAAAAAACCTTGTTCAAATTGGTTCGAACACGACTGTAGTCAAATGGCGGCCATGTTTGTTGCGTTATGGTGAAGCAACCATTTTAATTTCCGTTCCCGAGGATAAAACGGTCCAAGTCCGAAATTTGAAGAAATGAGTTTTTGATGTAAACTTGAAGTAAATTATCATGTTTATCAGTGGCAGAAAGATGCAAATCCCATTATGAAGAAAAAATACGATTTTCAAAATTGCATGTGGATGCAAGTACCATGATGCAACAACTATCATAGAAGCAGAAGGGTGTACCATGGACTTTATTCCTTTTATAATACACCACATGTCATAACAAAATAGTCCACTTCATTTAGAGGCAGTAGGACTCAAGTCCATGTTTTTGTTTTTTTTTACATGAGCTCCACACAGGAGGCCCTGAGGAAAATAATTTCCCTCGGGGCCTATTTCATCTTTGGGGATGCTGTGTGGAGGGGCTTTTTAAAGGAAGGGAAGGAGAGGAGAGTTCTGGGAAGGAAAAGGGTTTAAGGGGTGGGTAGGAATCTAGGGTTCAGCATGTCCTGGTCATCCGCCTGCAAGACCTAGACAAACCTCACCCCATGAACCCGGCACCCCTGCTAAATCACCAAACGTAGCGAACCACTTGGGGTGACCTATGGCAGAGGTGTTGGTTATCCAATAAAGGTTCCCGGGGCGGCGGTACCCATTCCCGCCTCCCAAATTGAAAAGTTGACTCAAGTCAGCGTTTTTTTTTAAACAATTATTTTTAAAGGCTAGTTTAATTTGCTCCTTTTTAAAACAAAACTAAATGATTTAATAATTAGTTTTTTTCTTATCTATCATACAACATCTCCTGAACATTTACCTTTTTGGACTTGCTTCCGTATGTTTCGGGTACAGAATTTGGTTCGCAAGTTCACAGTTCAAGGCCAAGCCATTAGGATTAGTAGCTTACCCCTTCTATTGTGTTGATAGAACCGAGCGCAGAAAGGGACAGCAAATTTCGCATTGCACTTTGACTTGAAAGCGCGAAAATAATGAACAGCTGTTTTTAACCGTGAAACGACCGTACTACACGGAATAAAATTATGGATAATTTCAAAATAATGCTTTAAATCCGGATTTCTTTGTTTGTTTTCTTTTAATTAGTTTTTATTAGTTAGGTACTATGAACGTCAGTAATAATTTATAAGAATTTGACCAAAAAAAAATCAACTTCTGACTCGATTTACTCGAAAACGAAAGCTCAAATCAAAAAAAATTATACCACAAAATCGACTCCAAATGTGATGAGGATTCCCCAGTTTCCCGCTTGTACTACGAGTTTTCGGACACCTTGTATAGTCGCTATAATAAAAAAAAAAAAAAAAAAAAAAAAACATGGTTTGTGCCCCTTTATACCGCCTGCTCGCGTCCCTAACCTAACGCTAAGTTTGTGTAACATGGTTTGTGCCCCTTTATACCGCCTGCTCGCGTCACGGCAAAAAAACATCCCTGTTTTCAAGTAGTTTAGCGGCTACGCTAGGTTTGTGTAACATGGTTTGTGCCCTTTTATACTGCCTGCTCGCGTCACGGCAAAAAAACATCCCTGTTTTCGAGTAGTTTAGCGGCTACGCTAGGTTTGTGTAACATGGTTTATGCCCCTTTATACCGCCTGCTCGCGTCACGGCAAAAAAACATCCCTGTTTTCGAGTAGTTTAGCGGCTACGCTAGGTTTGTGTAACATGGTTTGTGCCCCTTTATACCGCCTGCTCGCGTCACGGCAAAAAAACATCCCTGTTTTCAAGTAGTTTAGCAGCTACGCCGGGTTTATGTAACATGGTTTGTGATACAAAAGTGAGTAAAATTTATAAAAAATAAGTACTTAAAATATAAACATGTTATTTTACGTTATTAATATTACTGCTTAATGGCAACACTTAATTTTGTGTGGTAAAAACATCTATGTTATCTTGTTTTTCTATGATCTTTGTACTACGTGTGTCAAAACACTTCCGAAATGATTATTTTCATGTGTGTGTGTATAGAAAATTTTAAAGTCGTTTAATTCAGTTAATATTGCTTGCCGCCGCCTAATTCTTTCAGATTCGGATTCCCCGGCCCATAGTTAGTATAAAAATAACTAGTTTGATTTTATAGGAATCAAAATGCTTCCAAAATGGCTATTTTCCTGTATGTGTATAAATTTTTTTAAAGTCGTTTAATTCAGTTAATATTGCTTGCCGCCGCCTAATTCTTTCAGATTCGGATTCCCCGACCCCAAATTAGTATAAAAATAACTAGTTTTATTTTTTAGGAATTTAGCCCAAACACCGAACTATGGGAGTTGTTTTACACTCTCATAATAATTACTAAATCTATTCTAATATGTAGGGTTCTGTTAAAATAAAATAAGAAGATTGGTACTCACTTGGTTTATTGACAAATAACAATTACTAAATAATAATTAACAGAGATGTTGCTTCGTGCACCTATTGTCACGGAGTGACAGGCCGTGCCGCGTCTCTCCCCACCTCGCGTCCCAATGGTGGTGGGAGTATCGACACTCCACATGCCTCCCCTCCTAGAATGATGATCATCCTTCCTGAAGTCCTCCTTGAATCCTCTAGCAGGTGGATGAAATATTGAACTGAAGAGGTAGGTATATGTACATGACGGAGAGACAGAAGAGTGTATGGAATGAAGGGCACAAATGTTCGAAGATATCTCGTGCTTAGTATGCCCATCTTTCAGGGAATCTAACTCGCCTACCCGATCGAGTTGTTCTCTCTGGTGTTTTCTCAGGAACTTTTATTGTTGTGGTCGGTTTAATAGTAGGGATTTCTTTCTCCTCCAAATCTGTTGGGAGAAAAGCAGGTTTTAGCCTATCAATACTTATGTACTTTTGGTGGCCGCGTATTTCCACCAACATTTTCTTAGAATCCCTCATCAATACTTTGAAGGGTCCTTCATATGGCGCCTGCAAGGGAGCTTTAACCGAGTCTGTTCGAATGAAAACATGAGTGCAAGTTCCCAACAAACCGTGTACAAAAGGTTTATCATGGTTATGGTTTGTAGCTGGTATGGGTTTAATATCTTTCAACATATCGGTGACCTTTCTAGCGAACGTCTCTGGATCTGTTGGTGTTGTCTCGGTGAAAAAATCTCCCGGGAGCTTAAGTGGAGTTCCGTATGTCATTTCCGCGGGTGATGTTTTTGCATCCTGTCGAACGCCAGATCTGAGGCCCAAGAGAATCAATGGAAGTCTCTCTGACCAACTACTTGTGGAAGCTACTTTTAGAGCCCCTTTTAGTGTTCGATGCCATCGCTCTATTAAGCCGTTTGCTTGCGGGTGGTACGCTGTTGTTCTTAAGTGTTTTACCCCACACAATTTCATGAGGTCTTCGAAGAGCTTACTTTCAAATTGACGTCCTTGATCTGATGTTATTGTATCGGGCACTCCAAACCTAGCTATCCAGTTCTCCATGAGAGCGAGAGCAACTGTCTCTGCCATGATATCCTTAATGGGAATCGCTTCTGGCCATCTAGTGAAACGATCTATAATGGTCAATAGGTAGTTGTTGCCACGTGATGGAGGCAAGGGTCCAACAATATCAATATGGATATTCCTAAACCTCTCCTTGGGTAACGGTAGAGTTCCAATAGGACTGTGGGTATGCCTATTTACCTTGGCCTTCTGGCATAATATGCACGTGGTGACAAACTCTTTTACGTCTTTTTGCATCTTAGGCCAAACGAATCTTTGCCTAAGTGTTTTGTAGGTAGCTCCAATGCCGGGGTGACAAATACTGTGCATGTTATCAAGTATACGGTGTCTCCAAGTCTTTGGTACAAATGGTCTTACAACTCCAGTAGACATGTCACACCAAAGTGTTGTAGGACTTCCGGGAATCTGGACACGTTCCAAACGCAGAGAAGTCTCGGTATTCATGATTGCGATGAGTTCTGGGTCATTGTTTTGGTCTAACGCCACCTCTTCATAATTGATTGGCGATGGAATTTGTATTTCGTCAATCCTTGATAATGCATCGGCTACCTGATTTTCTTTTCCGGGTGTGTAGACGATTTTGGTTGTAAATTGCGCGATAAAATCTAACTGTCGTCTTTGCCTTGGCGAATCATTATCCGCTTTTTTGGTGAGCGCAAAGCATAAGGGTTTATGATCGGTATATATGGTGACTTCTCTACCCTCAACCTGTCCTCGAAAGTACTTAATTGCTTCGTAAATGGCTGTGAGTTCTCTATCATAAGTACTGTAATTTTTTTGTGCGTTGTTGAGTTTTCGTGAAAAAAATCCGAGCGGTTTCCATTTCCTTTGCTTTTCTGTTCGTTGTTGGAGGGCTGCGCCCACAGCAAAATTTGATGCATCCACCATAATTGCGAGGTCTGATGATATTTCTGGATGTGTGAGGAGTGTAGCATTAGCCAAATCAACTTTGGTCTGGTCGAATGCCTGAATGAGCTCCTCTGTCCATTGGATTGGTTGCTTGTCTGCTTTTTTTGTATTGGCGATTATGGCGTACAACAATCGTTGGGCCTCCACAGCCTTTGGAATGAACTTTCTGTAGTAATTCAGCATACCTAAGTATCTGCGCATGTCCTTTGCTGTTTTTGGTCTTGGGAAATCTTTGATGATCTCCACTTTATCGGAAAGTGGAGTCGTTCCCTCATTTGAAATTTGGTAGCCAAGGAATTTAATACTGGATTGACCAAACGTGCTTTTCTCGGCGTTAATGATCAAACCGTGTTCCTCAAGACGTTTGAAGACTGTTTCGAGGTGCTCCATGTGTTTGTTTTCGTCCTCGGATGCAATCATAATGTCATCGATATATGCAAAACAAAAATCCAAGCCATTCAGTACTTGATTTATAACGCGTTGAAACGTCTGTGCCGCGTTACAAAGCCCAAATTGTAAATGTGTGAACTCAAAGAGACCAAATGGTGTTATGATGGCGGTCTTTGGAATATCACTCAAACCAATGGGAATTTGGTGGTATGCACGAACTAAATCTATAGTGCTAAAAATGTTGGCTTTAGACAACTTGTGAGCGAAATCGTTCAGTTGTGGAATCGGGTAACGGTCTGGAATCGTCTGAGAATTGAGCCTGCGATAATCTCCGCAGGGTCTCCAACTGCCGTCCGATTTTTGTACCATGTGCAAAGGGCTTGCCCAACAGCTTTTTGATGGTCTACATATTCCTTGTTGTACCATAAGGGCAAATTCCTTCTTTGCTGCCTCTAGCATTAGTGGTGTCATTCTTCTGGCCCTGGCTGAGGTGGGTGGTCCAGTTGTTTCAATACAGTGGGCCACAGAATGTTTAACTTCTACTTCTCGATTGAAGGGTCGTGTAATTGCAGGGTATCGCTGTAGACATTGGTGGTATTTGCTTGTATTGTTGACCGTAGATATACCCGTACTTGCATAGTGAATGCGCTGTCCCGTTGACGTTAGTCCCGTCGTTGCGTCAATGAGTCTCCCTTTCCGAAGGTCCACTAGAAGATTAAAATTTTCTAAAAAATCTGCCCCCAAAATTGCGCGCTCGACTTCGGCTATGACAAATGTCCATGGAAATGTTCTACGCAATCCGAAGTTAACCATCATTCGGCGTAGTCCGTGTGTCTTGATAGGAGTACCATTTGCCGCGTAGAGTGCCACATTTGGCTCGTGTTGTTCAAATGTTTGCGGTGTTTTGAATTTGCTGGGAATTACAGAAATCTCCGCCCCGGAATCAATCAAAAAGTTTATATTGTTTTGCCTGTCCCATATGTGCAACCTTTTTCCAATTTGCTCTATGTAAGTTGCATTGACACAGAGCTTCTTTAGTTTTCCAAACTCTTTGTCGTCGGCGGCCAATCACAGGGTGCGATGCACTTTTTCGCAAGTTTTCCGAACTTGTAATGATACCAGCATCGTTCGTAAACTTTTTTTGTTTGATGCCTGTTACGCGATGGTGATCTTGATCGCCTCTGTTTATTGATTTCCATTAGCTTTCCCTCGCTTATTTTAGTTGAGTAGGATGAACTAGGAAAACCTCCTTCTACGTGGCATATATCATTGCTGCTATAGACATCTGCCATTTTGTCGGCGATTTCTGCTAGCTTGTCTAAGTCCTGATCGGCCGATACAGTCAGTATAGCTTGCATGTTATTAGGCAGCCGTTGTAACCACAGCGTCCTGAAAAGTTCCGTTGATGATGGTGGGTCCTGCCAGTTCTTTCATCTGACGTAATAGCTGAGACGGTGTATTATCTCCAAGCTGAAGTCCGTATACGAGCTTGGCAGTTTTCTTTCTCTCGGACTCTGTAAACCTAGTCACCAATGCCGATTTTAATGTGGCATACATATCCCGTGTGGGTGGGTTCAAAACTATGTCACTAACCATGGTTAGTGTTTCACTGTCCAGGCAACTTACGATGGAGTAGTATTTTGTTGCATCGGAACTAATTCCGGCTATGATAAATTGAGCCTCAATTTGCGTTAACCACAGTTGACACTTATCCCGCCAAAAAGGCGGCATCCGAACCCCCACTCTTGCAACCTGATGACTAGAGTCCTGGTCCGTCATATCTTTATCGTTATTTTGCTGCGTGTTAGCCATTAACTCGCTTGGGCAACTTTAATTGTGTGTGTAATGGTGTGCAGTCTCAAATATAATAAATAATAAATGTATAAATTATTACGTGTAATAATAATGAATGCGTAATAATGTTATTTGAAATCGATTGACTCCGTGACGTTGTTTATTTGCATTAATCAATATTAAAGCGCCAAGTGGTACCAATTATATCTACGAATATACTAGTAATCTAGACAGAACCCTACGCAAGAAACTAATTATCAGCGATATCGAAACGCGAAAAATTGTTAAGACGGCAAATAAATAATAAATACCGGTCAATAAAAGGGAGTGGGCCTTGCGTTATGCGCTCGAATACATAAAATGCCCTTTTAAAGACACAATTGTACTAGGCTACGCTCGGCTGCTCGGGTTTCGATGTAGCGGGAACAAAATTTATTTCAGAATGTGGGTAGGTACGCGAGCAAATAATAATGCGATGTCGTAAAAAATATTAATTTCGCGTGTTTTTATCGGGGTCACCAAATTTATGGGAGTTGTTTTACACTCTCATAATAATTACTAAATCTATTCTAATATGTAGGGTTCTGTTAAAATAAAATAAGAAGATTGGTACTCACTTGGTTTATTGACAAATAACAATTACTAAATAATAATTAACAGAGATGTTGCTTGGTGCACCTATTGTCACGGAGTGACAGGCCGTGCCGCGTCTCTCCCCACCTCGCGTCCCAATGGTGGTGGGAGTATCGACACTCCACAGAACTTTAGCCCCAACTCTCATACATTTTTCTTTCCCAGAAAATACCCTCCACACATCATCTCTAAAGTTGACAGGGAAATATTCTTCGTCAGGGCCTCCTGTTTGGAGTTAACATAAATAAAATCATTTCATGGCCGGCCATGAAGTCAGATTTTTAATTTAAAAAAAAAAACTTTGTGTGCCGGAATGTAAGTTTGAAGGACCTCGGTACAAAAAAACGGAGGTATTCTACATTCTCAAACTGAATCCTTACACCCACTGCCTCACAGGCCATGACAGGATGCTCTTTTGTTTTCTATAATTGATTGAAAAAAAAATTATAAATGAAGTTATGCCGCGCAAATGTGATAACCATTTTATTTGCAGGCGCGAATTCCTCGGTCTATTAAAAAGCACTCAAGAGTTAATACAAGTTTAATTAATTTATTCATCTAGAAACAAGTGGGTATTTATTCAATTTTGGAAAATAAAATAGTGTTAAGACACGCAGGATGCGATGGATTAACTCTTTTGCATAAAACATCTAAAAAATATTATAAATACAGTTGTAAAATTCTTTTTATTGGCATTTTATTTCACATGTGCATTTGTTACTTAATTTATATTTATCTTCTACCGGTTTCGACACACGTTAAATAAAACTCTCACACGTAGCTTTAAAAGCCAGAGCACATATCTGTTGTACTGCAAGCGCTTATGTGTGGTACCGTCAAACTACGCTATAAAACATTTCTTTCAATGGTAGGAGAAGGGGTTAGTTGAATTGAGGGCCTGTTCACACAGAGCTATCAAATATAAAATATCATAGCACGCCAAATATCGCTCTCCATATAATCCCTTCAGACCGTTCACACCTAAGCGCTTTATGCACACATCAACCGTAGACAATGCACATCTTACGCCGTAACCGCTCCTGAGGCGATATGCCAACAGTTAAGCGCCCCCACTCTGACGAAAACAGGAGAGGGGGTCATTTTAATTACGGATCTGCCTAGACCGGTGGATGACAGATGTTAAGTTGATAGATTCAGTACAAAAAATGCGCCCTCCATGGCCGTTCGCCAATTCATCTGACCCCCTCTCCTACCATAGGAAGAAATATTTGATAGCGTCGTGTGAACGGTACGAAACATAAGCGCTCGCGGTTCAACAGATATCTGCTCGCGATTTTTATTCGTGTCTGAACAGGCTTTGAGGAGCTGCCGCGAAATATCATTTCTTTGTACGGGATCTGTCAACTGGACAGCTGTTATCCGCACGTTTACGCAGTTCCGTAATTAAAATGAGGGGGGTCGTATAACTTTTCACATATCGCGTTCTTCTTCTTTCGTATGGTGGGAGATCAGAGGGGGACATCTAGGTCATATCGCGTGAGCAGCGGTTACGGTTATTATGCTTAGAGCGCATCATCTGCTTAGGTTTGGGGGGCCTGTATGGGATTGTATTGCGAGAGATATTGTGCGTGTGATAATCTTTTATCATTTATAGCTGTGTGTGACGGCCCCATAAAACAAAATGTCTACAAATGGTTACATAGTTAATGCCTAAGAAATAAAAAAATCTATTTATTTGAATAACTTTTGAAGGTTAGGTATCCACTAAATTTAAGAAGAATATATTGCATATTTAAATCCAAACAAAACATGAAACAGTACGAGATACATAATAATAACTGTGAATCAAACCCCACCCTCAGACTTACTGGGACAATGCTCTAACCATTAAGCTATTGAGAACTGATTATTTTCCGTCTAAAAAATATGGGAATTAATTGAGAATAATATTGGTGATTCTATGATATATATGAGACCGACAAAATGACTGAAATTCATCAGGACTGTGTAGCTACTGACTGGACACATTGACCTTCAGATTCCTACCCAACCCATGGCTCCAAGGCTGAATTGCTCTACGGCTCTAGTTTTTATGTAGGTAAATCTTCAAGTTTCGAAAAGAATTGTGGAGGAACTATTTGCAAATGGCCATTATAGTGTCATCTGAGCCAACTGAATATTATCTATTTGTGTATAATTAGATTTTTATAATGTTAATTTTACAAATAGTTTTTCACATATCTTTTAGGATACACATCTTTTCAGCCCTTACAATCCTCACACCGTAGCTAACATGATATTAAGAAAAAAAAATACTATTCTTTTAATTGATCGATATTAATTTTTAAAAATGATTTCCATCACAGTTTGAGAGGCCTGTCTACTTGTCGGGCAGGATCTGTTAATTGATTTCAGCGGCACGTGCTGAGAGGATTATTATTTTTTTTTCAATTATTATCATATTGATAGTTACTTCCATCGGAGAAGGCGAGAATTTGTTAAGTGGTAACCATTAACCATCTGTTAACCATTCTTGGTATTTTTTTATCAAAAATACAATCGTGTTCTAGGTTCAATGCTATCCCCATCGCTTTTTAACATTTACCCTCATATTTTTATCATACACCTCACACTGGAGGCAGAAAATATGCTTATGCTGACGACATCGCGGTCACAGACCAAGTCAAAACCCTTAAAGCAAGAAGCTTAGAAGAGATCTTTAATAATTCTGACTTAAAGGCTATGGAAGAATATTTCTTCAATTGACGACTAAAGCCAAACAGCTGTGACAGCTTTCCATCATGGCAATTAAAAAACTCCGTGTTCATTTTGATGGAATTTTTTTTATCATAACCCCCATCCCCGCCATCTTGTAGTTACTTTGGACAGGAGCTGAAACTACCGGAAACAGTGAGAAAATAAACCAGAAAGCTGGCAGGAACTAGCTGGGGATTCGACGCAAACACACTCAGAACGGCATCCACTGTCCCAGTTTTCTCAACTGCTGAATACTGTGCCCCAGTATGGGCTGAAAGCGCCCACACTTCCATGGTCGACGTTCAGCGTAATGCCACATTGCAAACCATCAGCGGGACTTTAAAATCTACTCTCCTCTCTTGGCTTCATGTACATGCTAACATAACCCCGGCAAATATCAGGCGAGAGATAGCAACAACTAGGGAATACAAGAAGGCACTGCAAAAAGCGCAATACCTTTGCACGACCATACCGGTTCTCTCACCCGGTACGCCGCGCCGCGGCGCCGCTTGGAAATCCTTCTGGATGGAGTAGCAAACGCTCCCCGGATTACCTTTCACCCCAAAACATATGGAAACTGGAGTGGCAATCGGCCAACGTGGTAAATGCCCATATTGTACATGACCCCACTGAGAGACAGCCTGGATTCTGATTGCCTACTAAACTCTGGTCCGCCACCAATAGGATAAGGTGCTCCCACAGCTGCTGTACTCACATGATGCATAGACGGAGCCTTAAGATGCCGCAACCGGGCTCAAAAAGAAGAAGATGGAGAGGTATGAGATTATGAATGTTAGGGGAGCGCGCTTACATTTAAAGCGACAAAATCGACGCGAAAATTGCGAAAATGTTTATTATACTCGTTTAAAATAAAGCTCGTGGAACGTATCTTAAGTATCATTCAAAGAAACATTGTGATTTTTTCACAACAATAACTTGTAAAATAACTGAAACAAACGTGTTTAAATAACATACACTTTTTAAGGGGGATATGTAAGAAATTTTGGGGGATATGTAAGAAATCGGTAGAAATGCGTGATGTCGGGCCTTGGTTGGAATGTCGAGCTTAAGGCCCTGCAACCGTGCACTAACAGAAGAAGATGGAGAGATATGAATTTACGAATGTTAGAGGAGCGCGCTAGTATTTAAAATGACAAAATCGATGCGAAAATTGTGAAAACGTTTAATAAAACACGACTCGTTTAAAATAGCAGAGTCGGCGGTGTGTGAATGCGGTGCCGTGAGGAACACCTAACATGTAGTCAACGAATGCCCGCTCCTTTCATTCCTCGGCGGGATTGACGAGGTCTACAGTTCTACATCTGAGTCCCTAGACTGGCTCGCAGTCTCGCAGACCTAGATGTACCCTGTTTCCCCCCTCACCCCACCCCCTACCCAACAAAAGAAGGTGAATGCATCAGTACTCAATACCTACAACTTTTTTTAGGTATATTTGTTCAAAATGTTGGAACAAAATTAAAAATATTACTTCTTACTACTTTAACTTAATTAAAAAAAAAAAGGTGTGTATTTTCATATATGAAAATTGAGTCCATTTCATACAATTTTTTTTTTTACGAAACGGACCGCGCACCCTTTCCCCTTAGCCTATGCATATTTCGCTAACATCTGACTAACATTGGTGACACCAGCTCATCAGCCTTTCAATTAATAGGAAACGCAGTCCCCGAGAAATTTGAACAATACTCCCCTGAAAACTGGGGGAAAGGGACAACTGCACCTCAGGCTGTTAAAACGACAAATTCGAGGTTTTGTGTTTTTTTTTTTCATTTTTCTGCTCCAAAACTGGACCGATTTTTATTTATTTTTGTTACTAACTATATTAGAAGAAAATATTGTAAGTCTGTACGCAAGGCCGTAGCCAGAAAAAAAATTCGGGGGGTGGGGATTTGTTTGGTGGAACAGATAAATGTATATAGAAATATATATGTATTTTTATAATTACAAAATTAAATTTAGTCTTCTAGTTTTCTTTGCAGCGAACAAATCAATTACCTCCTCGGTGTCAATGTCTATTTCGGGGGGGATCAATCCCCCTTGATCCCCCCTGGCTACGGCCTTGTCTGTACGTTTTGTTTTTTTTTTTTTAAATACATTATCTAGTTTATATAGACTGTTTTTATGGCGTTCAAACCAGGCAATTTTAACGATTTTTGGAGGGCTCTTGTAAGAGCTTGTCAAAAAACGTACGCTAGTGGTCGATATCTATATTATATTAAAAAAATATTTCCAGTAGTTTCAAAATTCAGAGAGGAAAATGAGGAATACGTTTATATTAGGTACATTTTTAACATGCTATCGTTACAATTTCATCAACGTTGAAATAAACAGGCATAAAAAAACTGTTCGCGAAAAAAGTGTTTATTGATTGGGTACTTGTTTCGTTCTGTTTATTAGTAGGTAGTTGTGAATGTGATATTCACGTTTGAATTGGAATGAATTATTCGCATCCGTGTGGAATATTGATTGATATTACCTGTGTTATATTTTTAGATTACATGCTACGGATAAATAAATGAGCCAATCCGCGAGTTGGCACTATCCGCTGGATAAGGTCAATACTATTATCGTGTTGTAATAGTTCAGATGTCGCCAAGCTGCGGTTCTTCGTTTTTTTTTGGTGGAATTTTGCTGTGAATTAATGAGTTTATGTAGTTTTGAGAAATTTTGTAGTTTTAAGACATTCTAAAGTACTCAAATGGACAAAACTCTAGATCTAGACGAAGCAGGCAATCACTCAATATTGATAGGAACTCTCTGCTGGAACTGGTAGGATTACTAACGGGACACTACCGTCTCAGGAGACATGCAGCTTTTGGGAGAGGAAATCAACAATTAACAAGAAAACAAAGGAAAGATGAAGAGCATGAAGAAACCTCAATTCACCTTTGGTGCCAATGATCCGCCCTGATTGGAACAAGGCTCAGCTCTCCGGGAAGAGTGGGAAGACACACTGTGGAACCAGGAGATATTGTCGAATATTCAATGTAATTGTGAACTTTATCAAAGAAACTATCAAAGAGTGACTGGGTGACTATCAAAGGAATGAAGGTAAATGGAAGTTAGCACAATGCGCCCATGGCCTGAGTGAACTACGTAAACCGTCTCGGTTGATAAGGAACGTATTCGACTTACTTTAACCAGTGATTCCTGACATTATTTGAAGTAAAAAATTTGAAAATTTTGTGTCCGACGACGTTTCTGATGTTTTTTTCCAACTAAATAAAAAAAACAGTAGGTATTGGACAGTTAGGAGTATAGTGTGGGGCTGGTCGGTTACTCGACTGAGTGACCATTGACGGCATGCAGAAGATTAAAAAAAAGATTTTGAAGAAAAAATATTGAAAAAAGAAGGTATCTTACAGTTTCGCTTACCTTTTTTACTCCAAATAATGTCAGGAGTCATTGGTTAAAGTAAGTCAAGTACGTCCCTTAGCACCCTGTATTATATCATTTCATTTCATCATTACATAGTATAAAATGAAGTCGCTCAAAATGTATGTGCGCATAGATCTTTTAAACTACGCAACGGATTTTCATGCGGTTTTTACCAATAGATAGAGTGATTCAAGGAAGGTTTATATGTATAATACATGCATATTATAGTAGATAAAAGCCGAGAAATTCAAATATTCAATTCAGGCAGCGGGCAGCGGGCAGCTTTCAAGCGGGTGGTGTGGATTTTATAAAGGTTGGGTAATAGCGTTGTGTTTCGTTAGCCACAGCAACATGTGGCCAGGTCTGCTAGTAATTTATAAATTTGAATCTACACAAGCGTCCCCACTGCCAACTATGGAATCGTGGAACCAAAGATATTGAAATATAACGTGGAACCAAATCAACCCAAATGGGAAATGTTAGAATGAAGGGTAGAAAAATGACACTTAACACTCCAATACACGCGTGTCATCTCACAGATGACCAATTCTGTTTTTTCGTCATAAGTTTGATGAAGGGAGGGGAGCCTAGCTCGACATTCCTGCAAAATTGCGAAAAAACAATTATACTATTCACTTTTGACAAATAAGTGAGCAGTCATCTGACAGATGACACGCGTGTATTTATGTCTCACTAGGGGGCGCGTGTATTGGAGTGTTAAGGGGCAGAATCAGGCTGCAGAGAAGGTGTCTATTTAGATCTGCTCACTAAAAGCAGCCAAGAAGCCATTTCGAGCAAATTTTATGCTATCCCAGAGCACACATTGTTATCTTCCACAGAAATTAAGCACGCTTAAATGCGTATTTGAGAGCAAGTATTTTTATATCCGCCATCGCATGGCGCGGTTCATTCCTACTGAGATGAGTCCACTACATTGAGGTCGTCTCCTACAACGAATTGCACGCTTTTACAAATAATATATCATATTAATTACAGCATACTTTTTGAATTTGTTGAAAATACGGATTAGTGCCGAACAGCCGAACATATAAGACGTCAAAATGTTGATTTTTGTGACCGACCGAAAAGTTTTTGCTGGTTGTGTGAATATTTAAAAAAAATCCCTAAACGTCAAAGCGATGCAATGGCGCAGAGATTATTTTTTTACATGCGAAGTTTTTTTACATGAAATTGGGATGAAAAAAGGACGTGTTTTATTTTGGTACCGATTTTCACGCAGTTAAAATGGTGGACATTATTTGATATCTGCAGTCAGTCGTTATTTTAAGCCGGGTACATATTGCTGTAACGTAACATGCAATGTATGTATCATGCAATGTAACAGAATTCCCATAGTGTGGACGCCTTCCACAAAGTGTCGGTTTTTTGCCGAACACAAAGGGGCGCACAGTGTGCACGGAGCGTCAGTGTGGAAGGCTTCTTCGTGTCTGTACTGCAGAACGCGCGCGAACAATGGAGGACTTGTTCTCGGCAGACTGAGCTATGTTCACCGCGTGCATGCCGGAAACGGTTCACGACGAGTTTATCGAAAACGAATCCATCGAAAATCAATTCATCGAAAGCAAATTCATCGAAAACGAGTTCATCGAAAACCAATTCATCGAAAATCAATTCATCGAAAACCAATTCATCGAATGATCAATTCATCGAATCGCCAATTCATCGAAAAAATATATTTTGTTGATATTTGAGAGAAATGCCGAGCGGACCGAGAAGTTAAAAAAGCATTGGTCAACCTAAACTAACCTAACCTAACCTAATCTAACCTAACCTAACCTAAACTAACCTAACCTAACCTAACATAACCTAACCTAAATTAACCTATTTAACTAATTTTTAAATATTTTTTATCATCACTCTTAATGAGTTTCAACCTTTCTGAGTTGTTTATGAGTTGGTTTCATTATGAGTTGTCTGGTCACCGTTCCTTAGATATCCCTTTTTTGCAGTATCAGACAATCGGAAATCGAAGAGATAACCTATAAATTTTACATTGTCACTACGAAACTGACAGTTGCTAAACACATTTAACTCAATTAAACAGACCTTTTTGGGTATTTAATTTTGACAGCTCTAATATCTACAAAACAAGTTTTTCGATGAATTGGCGATTCGTTGAATTGATCATTCGATGAATTGATTTTCAATGAATTGATTTTCGATGAACTCGTTTTCGATGAATTTGCTTTCGATAAATTGATTTTCGATGAACTCGTTTTCGATGAATTTGCTTTCGATGAATTGATTTTCGATGAACTCGTCGGTTACCTTCATGTTACATAGCATGTTACGTTACAGTAATCTGTACCCGGCTTTACATAACTATCTTATGTGTAAATGTTTATGCTTATGTGTATTTTCATATTTCAGATTTTGAACGTGTTATGAATTGTGAAATTCGCATGTATTTTTGATGATTTATGGACGGCAACGGCAAATGATGGATGCTTTCACGTGATCAATGGTTATGTTCAATGTGTTGCCATTTTTTTGACGGATTTAATTATATTATTTCTCTCTATCCCATTTATTATTTCTTCTATAATTGCAACTATTTATAAAAAATAGTATAAAAATAAAATCGAGTAAAGCAAATATTTTTCTAATGGGTCCCGACACAATTTTCATATGAGTATTGGGGGGATTGGTATGAAAAAGAGCATCGTGTAAAACGCCCGTTAAGGGCCCGCAACCCGAATTTCTATCGATTTCTTAGATATCTCCCTTAAAAACGTTAAGTTAGCTCTTAAAAATATACGTATGCTATTCTTGAAGATAATATCTAGACATTGCCCGCGCCGAAATGCATATTATATAAAATTCCCTTGAAAGAAAAAAATCGCAAAGTATGCTCCAAAAATTATTATAAATACGTTTGTTTCAGTTATTTTACAAGTTATATGTATGAAAAAATTCATAGTGTTTCTTTAAATGCTGTTTAAGACAATGCCCGCGAGATTTCTGTTCTATTTTAAACGAGTCGTGTTTTACGCTATTTTCGCATTGGTTTTGTCGCTGTAAATGTTAGCGCTCTCCTCTAACATTCGTAATTTCGTATCTCTTTTTTTATTTTTTTTTTTTTTTATTGGCAATGTTTATTAAAAATACACATGAAGTTACAACAGTTACATAGTTACATAAGGTTAACAAAAAAATAAAAAAATTGCCTTTCCTCACCATAAAGAGACAATGCTCTTGTGTTTGGTGAGGGAGTTCTAGCTCAATTAGTAAATTAATGATCGTGTAAGTTAGTAATAACGGCTATTGTAAATAATAAGTAGGTTAAAAAATCTTGTATAAATTTAAAAATAAAAATCCTGAAGAGTTTAAAAAAATCATAATATAAATTTAAAAAAAAAATTATAAATGGAAGAATCATGTAAGTTAGTAACAAAAATTATTGTAATAAGTAATAAATTATTGTAATAAGTAACTACTTCTTTTCGAGCTCGATTGCTGAGCCAAGGTGATACTTAAAATAAAGATAATATGTACTCGGTCACAGATGTGTTGAATTATTTTAAGAAAAAAACACTATTTGTTATGCTTTAAAATATTATTAATTTTTGGGCCCGAATTCACGCATTACGAATATTAATCGTAATATTGATTTAATATTGTATTTGTTAGCCTTTCTTGAAAGATTTGAGTTTGTTTGTGGACAATATTATTTATTCATACTCAAATTGCTTGCAATTAATTCATCTAAATATTTTAGCACAACTTGCGTTTTGAAAAAGTGTTTTTTCCTAAAATAATAATACAACTAGCGCCATCTATGAAAGAGCAGATTATGAATTATTTTTAGGTTAGGGTGAAGGCTGTATCCGGCTAGTGATTAACTCCTTTCATTATAATTCGTTCTAAGCATGGACATATGAATTAATTTGGATGTCTATGGTTCTAAGTATTATAATGAAAGGAGGTGTTCCAGAGGCCCCATTATATCGAATACAAGTTATTTATTTCTTTTGGGAACATTAACAATCTTAATAAAGCAATATCCAGAGGAGGATGACATAAACAGACCAATTAATAATTTTCACTGATAGGTTTTTAGAAATATAAACCTAAGTATTTAATGAATGTAAATACAAAGGCAAGTTGTTTGCACATTTGAAAAAAGCGAAAACCAAGGGGAGGCCAATTTCTCCTAACTGAAATTTATCAAACAATTTCGTGTACGTGGAAAATTTGATTTGAACAGTTACTCGATTTAATTGGTTTGTCTATATTCTAGATCCTTATAAGAGTCGAAATGTCTTATATATGCAGGACTGGGCAGCATTTGAATTACTTGTAATTGAAATACGTATTACTTCCTAAAAATATATTTTGAAATTGATGATGAGGTATTTTGTATTTTGTATTTCAAATACTTATGGCTTCAAAATACATTTTCAAATACATTTAGCGACCTTAATAATGACAATGGAAAATAAACTGACATATATAATACGCAGACTAGAAACGCTAGAATCCAGAGCAATATTGGTATTATACATATATGTTAATATTTAGAGTTGGCAACACGTCCTGTTCTGTAATAGCACTGTTGTACATTTTCTATCATATTTGTATCATGCTTGTCATTGCTTTGTATTATACATTTTTGTGTCATATTATTAGATCAAGCACTATAAGAATAATTTGCCTGAATACTAGATTATTTTTAAGTTAATTACAGTAGAGCTCACTGGAAGTGAAATAACACAAAACTGCGCCATACAAATGTCGTGTTATAATAATAATAATTATTATTATCTAACACCTGGGTCGTATACCACAAAACTTTACAAGTGGAGCGGAGATGAGATGTGTCTTTTGAGCAATATGATTGGTCAATTTTTGCACGTCTCTGTTTCACTCTGCTCAACTTTGCTTCTATGGAAATGCACCCTTAGATAAGGGTACTTGTGACAATTTATTGCAACCAAGGGTTCTACCAAAACCAAATGTATTTTGTATTTTTTAATTTGTATTTGAAATAAAAAAAGGTTAAAATACTGTATTTTATATTTCGTATAAAAGACTTGAAAGAATTTTACGCGAAAAAGTATTTTGTAATTTGTATTTTAATTACAGAAAAGCATGTATTTTGCCCAGCTCTGTATATATGTAGAACAGTTTTCTTCAAATCGTCACAGATCGCACTTCTAGAGGCTCTCAATTCATTGATTTAAAGTACTCGAGGAGATTTCGATAAACGAGATGAAAAACTGTACGAATTGTTTCACTTTTGAAAATAATGTTTTTATTATCTGCCGCTAGACGTGCTGTTAGCCATTTGCATGTTGACCTTTATACAGGCGGCATTAGTTCATTAGTTTCGTTGATATTATTTTATGTGTATTTCTTAAGCCGTAACCAAGTTCACGGCATCAATGTCAAGTCGGACCAACTTTCCAAAAAAACAAATAAAAGAAAATAACACGAATTTTAAAAGGTTCTCTCGGATTATCTTCGCGAAACCCGTTCAATAAAATGGTTATTTAATTCTAATTTAAACTAGTCTTTTCAGTTGTGTAATGGGCTTTATGAGGAACGTCACTGATTTCATGCATACATACATAACAAATTTTATTAAAAAAAATATGGACGTAAGTGAGTTTTAAGATGTCGTTGATATTTGTACCGTCGACGTGTTTTATTTCACGCACCAAAACTGGATTTTTTGTTTCCAACTTTATGTTTTTTTTCGGCAAAATTAATTTGACAGTTATGAAGCTATTCGCATGCGAGGTTCGGGCTAAACAGTAATAGTCACAACACCGAAACCAATATGCTAAATAGATTACTTTCAACTTTGCATATTTTTATTAATACAACTCTAGCGGATCAAAATTCAAGTGCTTTTCATGTGGAGGTCATAACCGTGACCACTGGAGTAGGATTTAAGATAAAGGGTGTTGACGCAACTATGAATATCTACCTCCCTCCCTTCAACCTATCTTCCATACCTATCCTATCTGATAAAATGTGCCAATACTACCTATGTAGATATGACATTGTGTAACAACAACTCTTTAATTTTCACGTTCTGTGTAAATTCTATTAAAGTTTTATTTTAGTGTCCGACTGAAATAAGGCTTTCTGCCGAAACAGAAACCGAATCTTCGGTATCTGTCGCAGTTTCGGCCGAAACTGAAACTTTTTTAGACACGTCAAAAATCTTTTACTGAAATTTGGCTTATTTTTTACACTTATGCAGACAGTTAACATGTGTTTAATGAAATGAAAAAAAAAAACAATAATTAAAGTATGTGAAAAAAACACTGAAAAGAACTGATATAAACCTTTTTTTTAAAATTAACAATATCAAGTTAACTACTTCTTGGAACAAAAACTTGTCAATAATCAACACTTATTATAAAGGAAGGACCTCATTAATTGAGTATTTTAATTTTAATTGCGTTTACAATCACAACATTCTTTTTTGATTTTTTTTACATTAACTCCACACAGGAGGCCCTGAGGAAAATAATTTCCCTTAGGGCCTATGTCATCTCGTCATCTGGGATGCTGTGTGGAGGGTCTTTTTGAGAAGAGGAAGGAATGAACATTGGTCTTGAAGAGACCCATGTTGTAGGAAGGAGGAAACACAGAGGCCGGCAAATCATTCCACAGCCGAGCTGTTGAACACAAGAATGAGTCGATGAAACAACCCGTTCTCATGTGACAAATGTCAACCGTGTACAAATGTTGGGCACGCGTTTGGCGTGTTTCCCGGCTATGCACCGGTGCCTAAGGGATCAATGACGCTAGTTCCTCGGAGCATCTTCCATTGTCATACCGGTAGAACAAGGATAGCATTACACGTGTTAAATGAAATACAAAAAAAAACAATGATTGAAGTATGTGAAAAAAAAAAAATTTTTTTTTTATAAAACAAACAAAAATTATGAAATTTACAAACGTGTTAACTGTATGTAACACGTTTGTATGCGCAAGAAATGACACAAAACCTCACAACACAATCACGCCGGACCGGCCGGGGAAATCAGTTGATGATAGCGGGTGACACACGAGCCACGAACTCACCCGAAGTCAGCCGAACGATGCGCGATAATTCATGAACGCAGAGTTTCGGTGCGACCGAAGGTTCGGCCTGAAACCGAAACTGATGCCGAAACTAGATTTTTTTACCGAACATTGCCGAAACCGAAACCGAACCTTCGGCCGGGCACTAGTTATTATATCATTGTAGGCCAGTTGCTCTATAAATCTGAAATAATCACAATTTTTTTTTTTTTTAATTGCCGGCGATCCGGGCGTTTATTGAAATAACATTATCATATACATACAAGTAAGTAACCTGCCTCACTAGTCGATGTCTGTTCTGATACGGGTACATATATATGCATACATATACACATTCATACACACAGAGGTTCACATGTGTATACGAATGCATGCACATAATCATAAAAACATAAGTATATAAAATCTAGACAAAATTATTGGAAATCGTTAAAAGGTTATTGTTATAAAACCAAAACTCTGAAAAGAATTATAGGTAATTGCTAAAGGTTATCGTGGGAAGTACATAGTGTTGAAATATAAAAAGAATTTTTGAAAATTGTTTTAATTATCATGGAATGTACATATAGTATCATAAAACCAAAAACCAATAGAATTATTGGAAATTGTTAGAAGTTTATCATGGAATGTATATATATATAATTTCATAAATTCAAGAATTTCATTAATAACGTAGGAAGTAATAATAAACTTAAGATGCGTAAAACATAACCAGTATTAATAGGAAAGAATAAATCTCTATAAATGTAAATAACACATATTTGTAAATAGAGAATGAAGATTAGATAAGGATGGTATTACAAGTAACTTGAATAGAACTTTCACACAACGTGAAAACTATCTTAAAATATTTGATAAATTGTTAATTTTTTTTTGAAACAACCCATCCTAAGGTGCTGTGAGTCTGTTAAAGTAACTAGTGTCATGATCAACTGATCTCCCAGTTCTTTAATATCGACTCTGTGCAAAGATTTTTATTAAAAAAAAAAAAAAACTGTCTCTGTATCATAAACTTGTCATGTAAAAGCCCATCAGGGCGTTGAAAATTAATAAATAAAAAAAAAAATAAAAAAAAAAAAAAAAAAAAATCACCAATTTACTTTTCTCTCAGATTGGTGTCTATTTAAGTGATCCGTGCAGTTATCACCTTCTATGTTATCTCGGTCAATTTAATATCGATTCGTGCGGAGACTTGTGCATTGATCAAAACGTGATTTATCGGTGCCATAATGTCACAAGAACGTGCAGTGGGAAATTAAGATGAGTCAGATTCCTTCCCGTTGTCCCCTGTTTATCAGGCTATTCTCCTGTGTCGGTGTAACATTGAAAACCCATAATTTTGTTGATTACAGTGAATTACAGTCCGATTGATTAGCAGCCAATCAATCTGCGACTACAAAGGGGTTAAAGAAACTACATAATCAATAATAAAGTTATTAGTTGGTGCCAGTTGCCACCCTGTTTCATCCCAATTTTTTCGTTTAATTTTCCTCAACGAACTGGTTGAACTATTGTCGCAATTTTTGTAACAAGCTTGTATAGTCCTGCCTTATTATTTGTCAATCGAATGAAACTTTCAAAGCTCCAGATTTCGTGATAGAAATGATGTTGCGTTGCTGTAGAAATTCAAGAAAAGCTCTGTAATTTTCGAGTTGTGTTGCGTATATGGGTATTTGTGGTTTTTTTTCTAGTGCTTGTGATTTTTGAAATCACTTGTCGAAAAAAAAGGAAATGCTAGGTTAGGTTGCATCTCATTTTTTATTTTTTTTTTATTCACAAAAAGATACATAAATAACAATAAATTTTATACAATAATTAATTACATAATATATGTATTTGATTTACCCCCATAAATAAGCAGGGCTTGTGTGTACGGGGGGTGTTATTATATTGATTTAATTTTTTTAAATTTTTTTATTCAGATTAAATTTTCGGAATAATTTTTAAGCAATAGAGTTTTTAATTTTTTTATGTTACTGTTCATGTTTCTGATTTTTTCAGGTAGTGAATTAAAAAAATTAACTCCGAGATATTTATGATTTAACAGTCCTATTGTTTTTTTACATTTTGGAGTAGGAAGTATTGACGTTTGTCTAAGATTTCTGTTATTTTTAAAGGGTGCAACTTTATTTTGAATATAATCTTTATAAATTTGTAATGTTGCATGATAAAAGTATAATGCACTTAATTTTCTGACCTTAAATTGTTTGAATAACAGTTCTGATGAATATGAGTAGGATTTTTTTTTAAAATTGTTTTATTATTTGTTTTTGTTATATGTAAATTGTTTGTGTTTGATTTTTATATGTACCGCCCCATCCTATAATGCCATATTAAGTATATAAGTACATTAGTTGTTACATTTCGATGAGTAGCCGTAATAAACACGGTCCCTTTTATTAAATGTTAAGATAGGTACCACCTGGTAGGTATATTTGCATCACATTTACATACAAACTTATTACTTATTACATTTCGGTGAGTAACTGTAATAGACACTGTCCCTTTTATTAAATGTTAATGAAGGTACCTTGTACTATTTGCATCCCATTTACATAGTAACTTATTACATTTCGATGAGTAGCCGTAATAGAAACTGTCCCTTTTATTAAATGTTATGGTAGCTACCTTGTACTTTTGCGTTCCGTTTACGTAGTAACTTATTACATTTCGATGAGTGGCCGTAATAGATACCGTCCCTTTTATAACAATGTTATGGTAGGTAGCTGGTACTATTTGCTTCCCATTTACATAGTAACTTGTTAAATTTCGATGAGTAGCCGCGCCGCGCCGTATCTTTTATTAAACGACTAGTGGATTCCCCGACGTTGCGCGGGCTTTGCATAGAGAGTTATTCGAAACCAGATGTAAACAGTAATTTTCCTCTTAATTTGAACGTCAAGAGTGTACATCTTCAATGAGTATCAAAATCCTGGTTTAAGGGACGAGAAAAGGGGATGGGAGAGTTTAGTTTTTAGTTGATGTAGACAGGGACCTTGTTTTCTCTTAGGTCAAAACCTTGACCTTGTCTTCTCTTTTCTTGAAGGTCAAGTGTGCAAATTTTCATTAATCTAGAAACAAAACTGTAGATTTGTAAGGATTTTGGAGTTGAACCCTTAATCTTCGGATTGGTAGTCGAGAGCCTAGGCCGTCGATTTATTTGATATTAATTAAATGGTTTTAGCCGTGTTTGGTGACCAGTCAGGACATAGCCAGGAATAGCCAGGTACTTCCCCACCTTTCCATTATTCATATCTTTCTCCCCCCACTATATTTAGCCTCACAACATACCAACCACAATTGGGGATGCCATAGTCTCCCTGGATTCAGATGGGAGTTAGAACTCTTGTAAGGTATTCACAAAAAAATATTTATGTATATATAAGATATTTTTATGAAATATTGTGCAAAAATTCAATTTTATACCAATTATAATTTTGGGGGCCAACGCAAGTCGGGGTCACCATTTCTAGGATATATTGACAAAATAAACAGAAACTCACTTGGTCCTTTCATTTTCCGCATCTTCTTGTGATAACTGTAATCCTTGTTCGTTGGATAAAAACACTACTCGTAAAGCACCCACCAAGCAATCCACTGAAACAGCTCGACAAACTATCAACTTATAGTTGCAGTGAATATTACCGAAGGAAATACAATATAATAAACACGTAGATTTGAGAGAGGATAATATCGCGATTTATTTCCGGTAAAAGATCGACCCAGCGAAGCGGCGAGAAGAACACGGTAATCAGCTGGGCGAGGTGGTGGAGGCTGCTATATATACTCGAGCTGTGAGTAGAGAAGAGGTGGCAGGCTAATGTTGTCTTTAATGCCTGATCGAGGTGGGATGCAGGCAGAAGTGGTAGGCATACCCCTTCCAAGCGTTTCTACGAAGTCCGCGGTAGAAGCGCACCACGAACCCCCATTACATCGCGTTCGGATTCAAAGCTCATCTCACGATTTTAAATTATGTTTTTTTTAAAGAAGGACAAACTTTACAACCACATAGAGAAACAATACATAAGCTCCGCATAGGGAAAATAAAATCCAGACTGCTGTGCAGAAACACCAAGATATTAGTGTAATACATAAGTATAAATGTTATTTGATAATTATGTATTACGAGCACCTTTTATATTTCTTTTGTTTCCAAAATTTATCTTTTCTTTTTATTTTTCTTTTACTTACTGTTTTTCGTGTTTAATCACTTCGAATACACCTTTTCTTGTTAATTAATTGATTCCAGAACCTATTACTCCACTGTATAATTATGTAAATGCAAATTGTGAAGCTTAACTTTACTTAATACCATATGAATGATAATGTACCTACCAACCTGATATGAATATGTCAATTTGACTGTCCTAGAACGAGAGACCTTCCTAGTTGGACAGTCAAAGCTTTCTTATACTGAATGTATTTTATAAAAAATAAAATAAATAAATAAAACACTTATCAGACCAGTACTCACGTACACAGAGACTTGGGTACTAACTGAGAGGAATGTGCGAGCACTGGACGTTTTTCAAAAGAAAATTTTGAGGCGTATCTTCGGACCGGTTTTAGAAAATGGATTTTGGCGCAGACGTAGAAACGATGAGCTATATACTTTATAATGATCTAAACGTCACAAAATTTATAAAACTGTAAAGACTTGGGTGGCTAGAACATGCAGAGAGAATGACCGAGCATCAAGCACCAAAATACCTGATGAACCGATAGGACGAAGGAGCCTGGAAAGACCAAGATTAAGATGGAGCGACAACGTCATCAACGTATCTACCTTGGAGCTTCTAAACTGGAGAGACCTGGCACAAAATTGAAATGAGTGGAAGAAGAGTCTTGTGTCCCACCAGGGGTTGTAGAGCCAAGAGTGATGATGATGATGAGGGAAAAAAATCCCTTCGAGAAAGAAATTCGGGCTGGAGAGGATAAAAGACTTCCCTCAACCAGTCTATAATCAATTCCAGTTAATAATCAATTCAAAAATAATTTTTTTGTTAAAATATATAACACGATTAAGAATCAAAAGACATAAAAAGAGAGTTGTTCTAATATATATATTTTTTCTTCTTCTTAATTGTGATATTTTATATTGGATGTAGTGAATAGTGATTACACTGATTACCTTTGTGTTGCTTAACTCAAATGTTAAAATTGTTAACCTTGACACAGGCTTAGTCCCAGTGAGGTATATTATTTTATGAAAAATTATGCTTTGTACCCCCTGCGAGAAGCAAAAAATAAATTTAAGGTTTTTCGTTTGTTTCGTTAATTTGGGAGACAGGTTTGGTTACCGTCGTCCCTTGAACAATCAAGTGGTTCGCAACGTTCGCCTAGCAGGGGTGCCCGGGTTCATTAGGTATTGTGTGTTCAGGTCTTGGCGTCTGATGCGCATCCCCACTAGCTACATATGAAGAGGCCGGTGTGGTGAGAGACCTTTTGACCTCTTCAGCTGGTCTCTCTTGAAACATCGTCTTTTGAGGAAAATAGTTCCCCTCAGGGACTATGTCATCTTTGGAGATGCTGTGTGGAGGGTCTTTTTAGAAAAGGAAGGAGAGGAAGTTCTGGGAAAGAAAAGGGTATTAGGGGTGGGTAGGAATCTGGGGATCAGTGTGTTCAGGAGTGACGGATGTATGAATCCATCCCTCGCATGAGTACGGCTGGAGAAGCCAACGGGACTCCCTCAACCATTCCCCGCCGATCCGGCATGCCACGCAGCTGGTCGGCAGATGCATCCGCCGCCAAGACCCGGACAAACCTCACCCCATGAACCCATAGATTCATACGTTCGTCACTCTTGGACACACCAACCCTATATTTCTACCTACTCATGCCTTTCCTTTCCAGAACTTCCTCTCTTTCAAATTCCTAAAAAAAATCCTTCGTCCAACATCCCTAAAAGATAACAAATGCCTTGAGGGAAATTATTTTCCCCAGGGCCTCCTGTGTGGGGCTAATGTGAAAAAATTCAATTATGTAATGAAATATGTTAAGGATAAATAAAAATACCAAATGAAGTTAAATTCATAAGGTATTTGAGTTTATTTAGTGTTAATTATTAAGGTATTCAGTGTTCAAGTAATTATATGTCTAAGCTAATGCTGAATTAAACATAATCTGCTGATGAATCTCTGCTTATAAATTTGAAAATTTACCTTAATGTTTTAATATTCTTTAGTGTAACGTGACACCCAAATTCAGTATTTCTTTGCCGGTTTTTTATTTTATTGTTTTGTCTTCATCGTAACCTTGAGGTGGGCTTACATTTATATTTCTGACAGGAAATATTACTAAAATTGAATCACGGAATATTATAATTTTGTTTGTAAAATTAAATATTCCCAGTTATTCGAAACACATATTATAATTTATCCTTTCTACGACTCGTTCTTGAGATCAACAGCTCGGCTGTGGAGCGATTTGTTTCCTCCCTCCTACAACATGCTCACTCTTTCCTCTCCTCAAAAATACCCTCCACACAGTATCCCTAAAGATGACAATTTTCAATACTTTCAACCATCAATCAATACTTTCCTCAGGGCTTCCTATAGAGTTAATGTACAACAATTCACATTTTTTAAAACGTCACATACAATAATTTTCTGTTAAAGTATTATATTATACTTTAACACTTGTCGGAATTCACACAATCAGTTCCAATTTTTAAAATGACACTTATATTGAAAGAAAATTTGAGATCATTGAACCAGATTTGTCGCAGGAGATTTCACGCAGAAATAAATAACGCACGTCATACCCATGGACTACCGAAATTATTATGTTTATTATCTCGTAGTAAGGTGCTGAAAATATACGAATAATAATACAGACCCGTGAATAATCACAGGCTATTGTAATACCAATTTTGAAAAGGCCATATAACAATAATCAAAAATCTGATTATTATTTCTTCGTTAATGTCTCTACAGTTTAGGATTGTTGTAAACGGAAGTGGAGCCCTTTGTTATTTTCAAAACGAACCTTTGAAGTTTTCAAACAGCACCCCCCCGTCCCGATGAGAAAATGTTGAAAAGAAAATTTACAAAACTGGCACATTATCTTTTATGAAATGTACTATACTTGGAATTTCTCAGTTTAAAAAACCTTCATACAATTTCCTGATCCGTTTTCGGACCATTCAACACATTCCAATTTTCCTGGAAATAATTTTTCGGAATTTTTGTCTCGGATCAAAAAATTCCAAGTTTCCACATGACAAAATGAAAAGGAATATAATGGTTATAAACATATCCGGACCCATTTTCCAACTAATTTTTCGATCAAAATTTTGTCCGGTTTTTGTCAAATTTTCTCAGAAGAATTTTTTTCATAATTCTTTTATTAATATTATTTATTATTAATATTACAAAGGCGAAAGTTTGTATGGATGCATGTTTGTTACTCTTTCACGCAAAAAATAATGAATGGACTTTAAAAATTCTTTCACTAATGGAAAGCTACATTATTAGCGAGTAATATAGGCTGTACATATTGATAAGCTCTGGCGTTATGAATAAGCTCTGGCGTTATGAAATAATTTATTATACGTTTATTGTCTAGACGAAAAGCAAAGAGTTGCTCGGTAAATATAAGTAATTATTCGGCGTGCGCTGTCATTTTATAGTAATCTATACATTGTAAATACAAAACTGCGTGTGATTGACTGTCCGCGCCGGCCGCAACGGATTTTTCTATATCTTTATATGAATTAGTACAGCACTGCGTCTACTATCGGCAAATACCGGCGGTCGGTTCGGGCAACGGATTTTTCTATATAAATATATAGAAAAATCCGTTGCGTGCCGTGCGTGCGTTGCGGCCGGCGCGGACAGATGGACGTTCACCTTTAATAGGTTACACGCGAGGTGTTTGAAAAATGAATGTAACGGGTATGGAGGGGGAGGAGAAGGGGAAGGAGGGAGTGGTGGTGAGGGGGGGGGGGGGAGGGTGGGGGGGGGGGGGGGGAGGCTGGAGAGGGTGGAATGGAGAGAGGGAGGGTGGAGGAGGCTGAGTGGAAACCCCCCTAATACTATGCGAGTGAAGCCGGTTAAGCAAAAGTTATATATTTATTATTATTTTTTAATTTATAAACTAACGTTTAGACAAGATTTTTATGAATAGCACAAAGGGTAACAATTATTATAAGCAATAATTGTCAGCCTGAAACACTCATTTACATTGAAAAATCTTCCGAGAAAAGATACTTGCCGCCAACGGGACTTGAACTCGTGTCCTTCTGATTGCCGGTCGGATGCTCTGACCACTGAGCTATGGGGGCTTATCAAATACCCGCCAAATAATTCAATATATACTAGTGTTTCATGCAACAATTACTGCTTGTTATATTTTTTCCACCTGAAAACAACCAACTTTATTTTTGCGAGAAAGACATTGTTAGTGTTAAATCCCTCGCTAGGTGGCGTCGAGACAAATTATGTCTGCATTTATTGGGGAAATACTTAAACTTGTTAAATATTATGATAAGCCCCCATAGCTCAGTGGTCACAGCATCCGACCGGCAATCAGAAGGACACGGGTTCAAGTCCCGTTGGCGGCAAGTATCTTTTCTCGGAAGATTTTTCAATGTAAATGAGTGTTTCAGGCTGACAATTATTGCTTATAATAATTGTTACCCTTTGTGCTATGCATAAAAATCTTGTCTAAACGTTAGTTTATAAATTAAAAAATAATAATTAATATTTAACAAGTTTAAGTATTTCCCCAATAAATGCAGACATAATTTGTCTCGACGCCACCTAGCGAGGGATTTAACACTAACAATGTCTTTCTCGCAAAAATAAAGTTGGTTGTTTTCAGGTGGAAAAAATATAACAAGCAGTAATTGTTGAATGAAACACTAGTATATATTGAATTATTTGGCGGGTATTTGATAAGCCGCCATAGCTCAGTGGTCAGAGCATCCGACCGGCAATCAGAAGGACACGAGTTCAAGTCCCGTTGGCGGCAAGTATCTTTTCTCGGAAGATTTTTCAATGTAAATGAGTGTTTCAGGCTGACAATTATTGCTTATAATAATTATATATATTTATACATGTGAGATATTTCTACATATTTAATTTACCCAGAAACAAACATATTTTGATTTTTGTATAAATAGATATACCTATATGTGAGATGCCTATACGTTGCTAAACCATTCATCCTATTGGTTGATTGGTTGATTGCATGCCCGCGATGGTTTCTATATACAATAGAGAGTTCTGGCATTATGAAATTATGCAACCTAACCTAACCTAACTTGATTAATCCTGATTGCGATGAAACCTTGGGGATTGGATGTATTGTGCCTGCGATGGTTTCTATATATATATATAAATCAACCCCACCCGGGCGTCGCGTGTTCGATTCCTCGGCTGGCTAAGTCCTCCATCACAACACAAGCAATATTTTCGGCTTTCTGTGGTGGTAGTAGGAGATTTTCAAACATTGTTGGGTTATTCGTAACCCGAGAATGTTTGTATTTCTTTTAAAAAAAATAAAAAATGAATGAATGAATGAATGAATGAATTAATTAATGAATCAGTGAATCACCTAATACCGTAAAAGCTAGTAATAAATATTTCTAGAATCAAAAAATTTCCCGCATGAAAAATTTACAAAGTTCAAATAACAAAGTCAAAAAGATAAATGTCTAACCAAACATCTCGTTTTCCAAAGTCAAATATAAAAATTCAAAACAAAAAAATCAGCTCATGTACCCCAACTTTATGAACGACGATATTCCTTGCACGTTGTTTTTGTCTTGTTGACTTTGATGCTATTTTTGGAATCGGTTCCTTTTGGTTTTTATAAAATTCAAAAATTTTAGCTATATCTATGAACACGAAAATGTATCTAAAATGATGTACTTGTATTATATAATTGATAATCTTGAAATTTTAGAGCTCTCAAACCGATTTGGTTGAGAATTTCTATACCCCTTTGAGGAGGTTAGGGGAGACAAACTTGTTATTTTTACATTAACCCCACATTGAGGAAAATTGTCTCCCTCAGGACCTACATCATCTTTAGAGATGCTGTGCGGGGGTTAACTCGAAGGAAAGGGAGGAGAGGAAATTCTGGGAAGGAAAAAGGTGTCAGGGGGGGGGGGGGGGGGGGGGGTAGGAATCTAAAGGTCAGCATCTCCAGGATATATGAAAAATCGTAAGTGCGCCCCACGCCCCCCTGTACAAATCACAAGTGCGCCCCACGGTTGAATTTGGCAGCCACCTCTGGTCTGGAACTCCAAAATTCCTGAAAAATACCCTCGACTCTGTGCAGAAACGGGCGGTCCGTTTAATAGATTCTCCCATCTTAACAGACGGATTGCAATTTTTAGAGCACAGGCGTCGGGTGGGAATGCTATCCTCGTTCTACCGGAATTACAATGGAAGATGCTCCGAGGAACTAGCGTCATTGATCCCCTCGGCACCGGTGCATAGTCGGGAAACACGCCAAACACGCCAAACACGCGCCCAACATTTATACACGGTTGACATTAGTCATGGGTCTCTTCAAGACCAATGTTCATTCCTTCCTCTCCTCAAAAAGACCCTCCACACAGCATCTTCCAAGATGACATAGGCCCTGAGGGAATTTATTTTCCTCAGGGCCTCCTGTGTGGAGTTAATGTAAAAAAAAATAATCCATCCCTTCTTCTGCGGTGCAAGACCGGAATGACCACATGGAGAGGTTAAACCGGCTTCCCCCGGTGGGCAGATGTACTACAAATACTAAATAGGGTGGAGCCTTTAAAATATCAAATTATTGGTAGGTACTTACTGTGTCGTCTTTATGAATTCTTCACACAACTGATGAGCAAAATTGAGTACATTGAACGTCAATAATTTCACGCAGGTACATTCCACTTAACCCGAAATTAATATGTTTGAATGATAATCACATTAGATTCTACAAAAAAATATGGACACTGACGCGAGACATAGATAATTTAACATTCCCAGATATTTTATTCATATTAATCCATGAATTAGATTTCAATAAATGATTCTATATATTTGATTCCTTTTAAAAACCGCCAGATCAAGACATAATTCTGAATTTTGATGAGTCCCAAATAAGATGGATGATAAAGCGTAATATAATATACCTACGTTATAACGTATTGATAAACGAACAAGTCACTTTGGATCGCTGACTCACGAAGCTTTTAACCAAATGTTCTATTTATTACAATGATATAATCATATTTATGTATACGTGTGAGGAAAATATTGTTTAGGTCATTGACAACCCGGCGCCGACCCAAACGTCGGAGTCGTCGCCCAGAGCTATTTTCGTTTTGGCGCCTTCTGAATTTCATTTCAGGCTGACGTCGTTGATGTAATAATCGTACACTAGCAGTTAAAAACCCGCTCCGCAGGTTTTTGCTGCTTGGCCCTGCGTTCTGTTCTTAGTTTCCTGCACTGTTCACTGCGCCACCCCTGATGTAGCGGTAGCAGTGAAAGGGGAGGGGGGGGGGTTCCCTTCGACCCTCATCTCCAGTTCTCTTGCGGTCCTGATGGCTGGAGTGAGTTACTTAGTCCCCTGGGTTTTTCAGAAGTCTCTTCTCCACTATCCCACCATCTTCATAGGGGTCACGTCTGGCCACTGTGCTGCCGGGGACGGTTTGAAGGGTTTGAAGGACCACCTCCCCGTCCCACTGCTCACTGTCTATCCTCTGGACTGTCTGTGGCTTGCCAGAAGCTCTAGATGCTGTTTTTGTGTTGTACGCTGATGTGGGAACATGTTTTGAATTGCTTTTATTTGTAAATTGCTTTTACTTTCTAATGTATTCTCCTTTATATAAATGCTGTCTCTCCGTTAGCTTCAAGAACAGGAACAAACTGCCTCGGATGAGAACACTCAAAAGTTTTTGGTATGTATAAATGTATGTTGTGCTGTGTAGGGACAGTCGGGGACTTTTAGAATCATTTTAGAGTAGCTTGGTTTTAAAAACAAATGTAGAGTCTTGATGTGAGAACCGATAGAGAGACCCATCTGGTCCTTAAAACGGTTCGGGAAACTGGTGGGTGTCCTTGACTGCTTGGCCCTGCGGGTGGCTTTTGGTTGGTGACCATTTTATAAATCCGATAGGGCCTGGTTCCAAAAATCGTCATATGTAATATATAGCCGCGCGATACTGTTATTCCCAACCCTTAAGTATTACCGTCAATCTTTCCATATTCGGAGAGATAATCAAATTCTACAAATCTTTAGTTACTAATAATAAATAATATTTTGCCAAACTTTATGCATGTAGGTAATTAATATTCTAAAATTACCATCACAATCTATCATCAGAAACCAAAATAAATCGATCTGAGTTATTATTTCGATTTTTTTAATACTTGTTACTTTTTTTCGGCAACTAAAGGGTTAAAACCTTTTGGAGCCGCGTTTACGCTTCGAAGCATTTTAAAATACGTTAAACAGCAGAAATTAACCCCCAGAATTTGACCTACAAATTCATGCATCGGATTCGATTTACTCCAAAACGAAAGCTTAAATCAAAAGTAGGTAGTTACCACAAAATTATTTCCAAATGCACTTGCATTACTTCGAGTTTTCCGACACGGTTTAAAATTATTAGTCGTCCTTCCACTCACCTCAAATCTCTATTTGTTTTGTACTTTTCATTCCTCTTTAGATAATAATTTATTGTTGAGTTTTTTTAGCCAAACTTAAAAGTTTTAGGACGTTGAGAATTAATTGTGGAATTCATAGTGTCCTGACACGCGATTGTTTTTAAGTATTTATAAGACAAGTTCCTCAATATCTCTTGATTTTGGTCCTTAAAAATCAAGAATGTTCATCGAACTCCGATCCAAAGAACATACCAATACCACTTAAAATTCTTCAAATGTCTTAGAATTTATATCTGAATTTGAATATTGTGAATATTTTGTCGATAATCACATTATTTAGTGGTGCGTGTCTTTAATGGGATGGGCGTATGGATTTACAGCATACATGTAGAGAAGACTGGACTTCGATATTTTGATTTTTTAAATTATTGTGATTTTAATTTTAGTTTGTGTTAGCACTCTTACAGTCAGTAGCGGCGTTATGGTAGGGCGCGGTTGGGCGACCGCCCAGGGGGCTGGACATAATGGGGCGCCACAGGCGCCCCAGGCGCCTTTTTGTATTGCCTCGCTCTTTGAGCCAGGCCTACTTACTCGTAAATTCCCTAAATTTAGGAAAAAAAAAGTTATGATGGCAACACTAGAACTGGAACGTAGTGTACAATCCCTTTGATTGGAGCAATGCATGCAGTTCATTTTACCGGGAATCCCCTCTATCTCTTTTTAACATTTTATTTAAAAAGAGTTGGCGTTATTTTTGACGAAGCGGAAAACATCCAGCTCATTCTCATTCTTTGCATAAGTGGACGCACTTAAAACAGTTATTCCATATATTTTTTAATCAAACAAACGCAGTAATCAGACATTCCACGCTACGTTGCGATGCTCTTGTTCGTCACTCTTGGTTCCGACTGGGGAGTGCCATTTAAATGTTTTATCTAAAAAGTTGAAATATAAATAGTGTCAAGTGTAAAAGTAGGTATTTGTTATTTGATATTTTGACGGATCATTTTATTAGGTAAGTACAAATTTATTTTTACAATCTACACTAAACACTCTCTTCTACTATATTTTCTCTCTCTGCTATCTATCGATCTCTATAACATTTGTTTGTATGTTTATACGTTTGGGGCGAGGTAATCTTTGGAACTAATTATACTATATTGATGAAATTTTGATACGGAGATAATATTGATCCCGAGTAAATACATAGACTAACTACTTTAATGCGGGAAAAATCTCATTCCCACGGGAACGAGTGGATGATCGTGATTTTTTCGTCCAAATCTAAGCACTGTCGCGAAACACAAGCTTGTAAAAGTAAAACATTTCACAAATATTCTGCTGCCATGTCAATGTTACCTACATTTTTTGTTCTTCCTTCCTGTGTTTAACGCTATCCCAAATATAATGAAATTTTATTGTAATCAATTTATTTTTAGAAATTTTTCGACTTACAGAGATTTAATTTGTTGCAGATTTTATTGATTACTACTTAACTAATTAGTACAAAATGTCTGAACACGTTGATCTAATCAAAAGAAATCTGGGTCAAAATATAGAAAACAAAAAGCAGAAAAAGAAAAGGAATTAAAAAACAAAAAAAGTTCATGAATATAGTTAAATATACCATAACAAAAAATCTAAACCTGAATGTGGCATCTACATCTGGAATACAAACGAATTCATCGGTAATGGAGCCTCTGTCTGACAAGTCAGATCAGATAGATTGTGGACGAAGTTTCCCGAAGTGTGGGAATAAGTTGTGCTACAATTACAGATGCTGCTCAGGATGACTCCATTGGTGATGTATAACAAATACAAATGCTAGAGGATGATAGTACTGTTGTCCCGAATATAGCGGATCCAGCCACTTGGCCACTCATTCAAAATAACAAAATAATTGATCATATACTAACTAGTGGCCCAGTGCAAACTCACATTGATAATTATCCGAAGAATGATACAGGGCGACATTTCTCTAATTCTCATTTCATAAAAAAAACTAGCAAACAATGAATCAGTTCATTCAAGATAAAAACCTATCCGCGATCGACAATATCTCAATCTAAATTGACAAACTTGGCAACTTTTTTAATCGAAAATGAAATTGCTGAAAACATCGATTTTGATAAAACCTAATCAAATAATTTTATTAGGTTATCAATTTCTAAAAGACTATTGCGAAAGACTGGAAAAGTGAAATTTTATTAGTTTTTTTAAATAAATAATTTGTTTTTTTTTAATAAACAGTTATTTCATTATACCCATTGCCTTTTTTCGTATGGAATTGAATTGCAGTTAGGGGGCGCCGTGGAAATCTCGCCCAGGGCGCTGGTAGTGCTAAAACCGGCCCTGCTTACAGTTGAACTAAAACGGTACAGGCTAATGTAATGTTTTACAATCCTTCCTATATTATTTACTACCTACTTGCGTATCATTTTGTAACGACAAAATATTATTTATTTCGGCCCATTTTGGCTTTTACATACATATATACACTTAACAATATTTACGAAATTATACTAGTAAATAGTGCAGGAAATGACTGTTTACAACATTTGCACAAAAACAGATATAAAGCAAAAATACTATTGAATTTGATCCACACAGTATGCAGGCACAAAATATAAAAAAAATACAAAAATAGCTTCTCTCCTTCAGCCGACAAAACACCACCAATATGCTAGTCAATTCAAACAGTTTCATCAACAAATTCCCCTACTTAATGAAAAAAACTTCAATAAGGTATGCTTATATTTTAAAATTGATGAATTAAATATATCATTCATCGGAGAATTTGTTTCCAAGCTGTTGAATCCGTCGCATAGGAGTGTAATATTGGCATGTTGACTTAGAATTGCTACAATAATATGGTAGGTACTGTCTTGTGACTGACCTGCCTGGAGTATGAAAAGAGATTACATATAATAAATCAGGGGTGTCAAACATTAAATTCGTGATTTTATTCAAAGAGGTTATATCGGAAATGATTCTACGATCAGATAATTTTACTAAATTTAATGAACAAAGTAGGTTATCGTAATTTAGGCATTCACTAGGAATGCCCATTTAAAAATTTACATATCTTAAAAAATTATTTTGGATTCTTACAAGCGCATGTGAATGAACCCCATAATTTGGGGATCAGACCGTGGAATTGTATTCTATATGACTTCTTACTAGTGACATATATAATGTTTTTACAGTATTGACATTATTAAAATCACTAGATACCCTTAAGATAAATCCCAACGTTTTCAAAGCTTTATTGGTTATTATTTCTATATGCTTGATAAAGTTGAGTTTCGTGTCAAACCAAATACCTAAGTCATTAATTTCCGAGACAGATACTAACGACATATTGTTAATGGAATAATCGAAAAATATAGGATTCTTTATTCGATAAAACCTCATAATTTGACATTTGCTTGTGTTAAGTTGCAAGCGGTTATCGTGACACCATGTAATAAATCTCAACAAGTTATTTGAGAATATATGGCAATCATTAATGTTTCTGATTGCTTTGAATAATTTCAGGTCGTCTGCAAACATTAATACTTGAACATCATTGAAAATATATAACACATCATTAACAAATAATAAAAACAGGATTGGACCTAAATGTGACCCCTGTGGAACACCACTCGTAGCAGTGAATTTGTATGAAAATGTATCATCAATTTTAATTATATTAAATATTAATTTTATTTTATTAAACTTATGATTAATACAATTAAAAAAGTTTAAATCAAGTTTAATTTTAAAGCAATGTTGCTTGTTAAAATAAATTTAAATTGGTTGGATTGATTTATTTTTATTTTCCATGTTCTCCGTAAAACGGTTATTCACCAATACATTATGGAGAATATTATAAATTAGACAAAAAGTATAGCAAAACACATAAAAAGGTCAGTTTCACTACTTTGTGACATACGCACAAACTGCCTATAGGTTACGTTAAAAATGTCGATGGTCAATGCAGACTATGGTCTATTTGATAACTTATGGACTTCAGTGTTATATGCACTAAAATAAAATGAAGTAATTTCCGTAATAATCCGTTGAATCCACTGTATTCTGTAGCGATGTGTGATAGAAAAATATTATTTTTGATGTTTATAATTGACAAAAAAAAGTTCGCTGATTTCCTGACACTCTTTGTAAAAAAATATTATAGCAAAATATAATAAGTATACGTTTGCCCTGAGGAAGAAACGGTCGTTCCTAAACATGTCGGCTTTAAACAAATATACAAGTGGTTCAAACAAAGTAACATTGTTTCATTTAAATACGATAGTCTTTATATTATCCCGTAAATTGCACAACGTTACTTTACCGCGTTTTACGCCATGCTCCAGCTCTTGGAGTCGCATCTACATATATAAACACACACTTCACTACTGTCGATTACACATCAACCCTGATGATGGATATTGTAACGGTGTCCGAAACGTTGGCTAAAGACGGAGGTAGCGCAACACGGCGTAATATCCCCAAAATAAATCACGAGAATACTTTTGGCGTGAAAATCTAAAATCATTTCCAATATTAAGTGACAATAGTATACAATATGTGACAAGGAATATAATTTATTTTTATTTACGAGTCCTGCTTTAGTGACCTGTGATAAATTTTAATACAACACAAGTTACCATCAATACAATAGATATGATGCCAAGTCTCCTATAAACAAGTTAGTTAATGACTTCAATGGACCAACTATTTGATTCACGGAGGCTTTTTCAAGATATTTCCCTTCTTCACACTTTTACATCCTGGTTCAAACATAACATCCTTCCAGCTTTGGCATACAATTTATTCACGCTTCACGTTACATAATATACTTTTCTGAATAAGATTACCAGCAATGAGCTGGTTTTCATTTAATTTATTCTCTTTCATACGTACTCGTAATTTGAAACTACTTGTAAGAATAAACTAATTCTATGAAATGAATTCAATGTTTTGGATTGATTTTGTTTGTTTTCTTCATAGACATATGAATATTACTAGACCAGAACATAAAGATGAGGGGTAGATAACAACTGCAGCGGGGCGCAGAGCGGGAAGATGACGTTGGAGATATGTGATTCGTCAATTATGACAGTATATAGGCATCTCGCATTATAATATCACCATTTAGTTCTTAAAAGTAAACTCTGCTTTTGAATGAATAGACCTTTTTACATGGGAGCGCGAATTGCTCGTCGCGTAATGAACAAATTTGCGAAGTCTAAATACGGCAAAGTAAAGTTCGCCTATTTGCTGAGTCCAGTATTTTGTTGCCGTATTTAGTTAGGACACTTTTACAAATGTTTCATGATTTACTTAGCCCAGGAAACATCGACGAGCACACGCCATGTATCTCGAGTGATAATATATACTCGTATTTACACGTTTTCAAAACACAAACCATGTTTTTTTGCGGTATTATTTCGTAAATGTACCGATGAGCGCTCGACGCTGGCTCGCAGAAGAATGATGACGTCACATTTTTCACATTTTAGCCGGTTCCGATGGAACCGTATGGGGAGGGGGAAATAATACGCTTCCATCACTTAGGGCAGGTCTACTAATATTCATATGTCTATGGTTTTGTTTTTTGTTGTTTTTGTTTTCTCATTGGTTGAGAGAGATGCGTTCGTTTTTTTTTTTAATTTTATTCGCACCAATCAAAACAGTAATTATTACACTCAATGAGTTAACCCTTTTGTATCTTTCGTGTGTTTCAATAATATATTTTTGGTGGTTATGCTAGAAGTGCTTATGCAATTTTTGATAATTTGATTTGGGAACCAGAGAGTATTCTAAAGTGTCCCATATTTTAATGCTATGAAGACCTGTGTCAGGTGTTCTAGACTGATGAATTTATGAACTATCTAATGTAAAAATCAAAATATTATTTCAATTTAAGCATTAAGCCTCATATTTAAACCTACACGGATTTCAGAACTATTTCCTCTCTAACTAGAGCGATTAAAATTTCTTTTTTTATTTATTTTCCAATTGCTGGAATTACTGGCTTTGAGTGCTATTTTTTAATTGAATTTTATTTACTCGTTCAGGTGGTAGCCGTTCGTGTTTAGGTAGGTATATGTGGATTTTTGTGATAAATCTCAAATTTTTAATGATTTTGTGGTTTAAATTTTTGGACTAGTAAAATAATATATTTTTAATGCCATGTATGATTTATCATTTTAATGATAAATACACCCTCAGACACCCAATGTTCTTTTAAATGAAAGTAACGATAACTAAAAATGAATGAAGAAAAACTAAGACAAAAAAAATCCATACGATGTTATCAAAACATCATGCCAGTTTCAGATCTGAAGGAGATAAGTCTAACATAAAATGACTGATTTTCGTCATAATCTTTTTTTAATTTGTCGTTCATTTCTTCAGGTATTCTTTATAATTCCAACCAAACGGTCAAACAATCTGATTTTTTTGATGTTGAAACAAGGATACAATTTTTTTTCGAAAATTTTATATACTTGTTGTTTGTGCTATATGGTCTCCTATTTATGCTATCCATATTCTTCATATTGAGTCCGTTCAACATCGGTTCCTAAAAGGGATTGCTAGGAGGTTAGGATTAAAGCGAGGCAATTACTCGTATGCTGAAATTGAACAAACTCTAAACCTTTCTCCTTTAGAAGACCGTCGGAAAAAATTTGATCTCATTTGTTTCTTCAAAATTATTAACTGTTTAATCGATTCACCTACATTACTACAACTCATCACATTCAATATACACACCTTCTCGTAGTAGACTCAGAAATAAAGACCTGCTTTTCCTCAATCAGCACTCGACTAATTATGCTTATAACTCACCACTGTCCAAAATGTGTAGAATGGTCAACTCACGTCAAGATCTTGATTTTTTTGGTATTAGCTTAAATGATTTCTGTCGCTCTTTATAAACAATTGAAGATATTTTATATTTCACCTAATTTTTCCAAAGTCTTGACGTGACTTCCTATTTTCTTCTATTTTCTCTGTTTGTCTTTGTTTCCATGTACCATCCTCATTCTTACAATGTTAATTTCTAAATTTCGTGATACATTGTTGTAAATTGGACATAAGTCCGTCAATAAATAATGAGAGGAAGTTCTGGGAAAGAAAAATGTATGAGGGGTGGATAGGATCCGGGGTTCAGTGTGTACAGATCATCCGTCGTTAAGACCCAGACAAACCTCACCCCATGAACCCGGACACCCCTGCTAAGTCATCAACGTAGCGAACCACTTGGGGTGACCTATGGTAGAGGTGTTGGTTATTCAATAAATGGTTCTCGGGGCGGCGGTACCTATACCCGCCTCCAAAATTCTTATATGTATATTGTCGTTGGGCATGCTATTCCGTGTAACTGACATGAAACAAACGAGTGTGCTTTAGACCAAACGACTGAAGTAAAATTTTACTAACTTCTATCTCCCTTTCAACTTCCGTTCGCCTCGCCCGACCATTTGCCTCGCCGGATCGTCCTTTTTCCTCAGCTTACTCCCCAAGTCAAGCGTTCGTAAAGAAGTTTTACTTAAAAAAACGAGTGTGCTTTAGACCACACGACTGAAGTAAAACTTCACTAACTTATATCTCCCTCTCAACTTCCGTTCGCCTCGCCCGACCGTTCGCCTCGCCCGATCACACTTTTCATAACGCTCTCATCACGCATTCACCAGCTTACTCCCCAAGTCAAGCGTGTGTAAAGGCCCGACCGTTCACTTCGCCCGATCATACTTTTCGTAACGCTCTCGTCACGCATTCACCAGCTTACTCCCCAAGTCAAGCGTGCGTAAAAAAGTTTTATTTCAATAATCAAGGAGAGAGAAAAAACAAACAACACTTACATATTTTGTCAACCGCAATCCAGGCATATCCCTTGTATGTCGTGCGAGGATTGCAGAAACATTTTTATTATATACATATTAAATAGGGTATGTCCAGAGAAAACCAGAAATGTGTCAATTTTAAATCAGATTTTAGACGTATTGACTCTTTTCCACAAAAAATTACAAATTGATTTCGAAAGATTGTTCTTTTATCTAGGAAACGCATGTTTTAAATTTTGAGAAAAAATGTGTATTTTTAGTATAATAAGGTTATACCATAGGTCGTTGGCAGATTTGTTAAATTTTCAAAAAAGATTTTGTAATAAACAACACTCATTTCAAATCATATAATCATGCAGTAAAATAAATCAATACATTATCTGGGAAACGCATGTTTCAGAATTTTAATTTTAGTTTAAATAAAATCATTAAAAAATATATACGTACATGTGTATCTTGACGAAAATTGGTCCGTTTGTGTATTTATTTGCGCACTTACAAACTAATATATTTCAGATTTTTTTACATTCTTATTTAACTTAGATATTATTGAAAAATGATGAAGGCTTTTAATCAAAAAATAATTACAAAAACTACATAATTTTAATAGTTTTATCTTCACGCCTTTTAGCATTTTTGAATGTAGGTATAAATTAAAGCAAATTTTGAATGAAATAAAATCGACATTGAGTTATTATTTTAAAAAGCGGGCACGCAGAATAATTAATCTTTCTCATTGGAACCGCCCTGTACGATCGTAAGAACAACTTTCGACGAAATGTGGATTTTCGGCCGCTGGCTAGTTAAATGCTTTTAATAGTAAATAAAAAAAGAAATTTGTCGCACGGCCTGCAATGCCGCGTAAGCGACGTGAAACAAGCATGGATCGGCCCTCTACATGTAATATTGGGCCAACTTTGGATGGAGTTGGATAATCTTACGAAAATTATAAAATAATAAATTATATGAAAATCCAAACAAGTTTCTCTTTCGTATAAATGATCGTCCAATAAAATTGTATTTTATCTATGAAATGCGATCACTAAATTAAAAATCTTTTATTCAGTTGGGTAGGTACTTAAAAACATTCGTTATTCTATAGATATAATTCCGAGACTGAAAAAAAGAAGGTGCGTCCACCATAATGCTTTTAACATCTGCGACAAACCAGTTCATTGGATTTATTATGCAAAGTTTATAATAATATCCATTGACAACCTAATATCTAATGCATTCATTAACATATAAGTATTACAAATATACAATAAAGAATGAAAAAAAATAACGCAGGCCTCAAGACTTCATAGAGATGCGGTGGCAAAGCAACGGTTAGAAAAAAGTATATACATATTATATTCATCCAAATGTTTCAATTCAACTCAATTTATTCGTTTTAAAAACATTACAAAATTAACATTTCAAAGCGTTTTTAAAATAAAGAAAATATTTAAGATAAGACAAGCAGATTTAAACTAACAGCAACAACGCTTGCGTTCTAAATTGTGCTTCATTGATGTTAACCACTTACAATCAGTACAAAATTCTATGGTTAAGTTATTAGTTCAAAAACACATTTTTTCACAGAGACGAAACATATCATTGTTGTATGGGAATTTAACAATGTTACCGGTGCAGGCCCTATTATGGTACAAAATATTGATTCAGCATATGTCTGAGTCTAATTATTAGAGGAAAGTGGAACATGAACATAATACAAGGTTCACAAAGAATGAAGGAATGCTTGTCCCAAAATATAATAATAACTTTGGACGGCGAACCCTGGAATATAACGTGCCAAAAATATTTAACATGTTCCCAATTAATATAAAAAAATTGCGATTCTACAAATAGATTCAGATATATGCTGAAACAATGGTTACTAAATACAGATAGTTTATATTAATTCTTATGTGTTAATTGTGATAATCTGTATAGTTATAGTAATAATATTATGTATGTATGTTGAAATTGTAACTCAACATTAACATACTGCTATTGCGGTTTAATGGGATTGTAACTTAAAAACCAATAAAAAAAACACGGGCATGAGCCTATCATGGTGGTAGAAAAATCCACAAATGTTGTAACCATTCAGGCAATGTATAAAGAAAATGAATTTTTTTATTTATTTTTTATTGTAACATAAAAAAAAATATGAGTTGCATATAAACATGTATATGTATATTTTACAAAATATTATATAAGAGGTCGTTTTTGGTCATGTATACCTTATCAGAAAAGAGGAGCTCTAACTCAAGCAAGCCTAAATTTGACCAGATGGCTAACTTTGAGTAGGTGGCTAACTTTGTCTGTGCATTTGAAATCATGGTGCCTGAAGAAAATTTGATAAAAGAATTGGGATTGAAATGATGATCTGAAGACTCCCGCTCTTAAAAATTAGTCATGATCCAAAACTATCAGTATGTACGCTTGCTTGGTTCAAGCCTTTGCCTCATGTCCGAGCCTACAATGTACCAATGCCATCAAAGTGGCGCAAGCTAGAGGTCTAGAGTAGCAAGATCTCTCAAAATTGCCAACACATGACATAATCAGTAAATCATGCACTATTAAACGGCAGTGTATTTAATATACTATCGTAAAAGAATTCGTGCGAAAACGGTGCTAGATACACTTTCGATCTAGATAGATTGCATTTATATTATAACCAAAGAAATCGAAAAAATTCCCACACATTCGCGAAATGTATCGATTTTTCAATCTTGATAAATTTCCCGCATTAAACCACGTTCAAATAAAACAATACATGCATTATGGGTGTCAGGCAATGGCAAAACAATAATATATTATCACAATCCCTGGGTATTTAGTATTTAGACGTTATCACCTTGAGATCAGTCGGATATTAGTATGCAATTTGTATGTGATTCGATTTTTTACCTGTCGTGCGTGCGGATAAGAAAATGACAACTTTTTACTGAGCCATGCACCTTAAAATGTGAGAATTATTATTGCTAATTATTATTGCAATTATTATTGCTCCAGGAATTCAAGTTGAAACTTATATTCTTGAATAGTATGAATTCCAAAGTAACAATGTACAATTTACACCAAAGAGATTGAGATAAACATTTCGCCTAATTTGGAAATAAATATTGTTCAAACCGTATTGATCAAGTAAATAACGGATATAGGGCGTGTGCGATTAGATCTAAATCAAACAACACAAACTTAATTATTATTTTTTAATTTATAAACTAACGTTTAGACAAGATTTTTATGCATAGCACAAAGGGTAACAATTATTACAAGCAATAATTGTCAGCCTGAAACACTCATTTACATTGAAAAATCTTCCGAGAAAAGATACTTGCCGCCAACGGGACTTGAACCCGTGTCCTTCCGATTGCCGGTCGAATGCTCTGACCACTGAGCTATAGCGGCTTATCAAATACCCGCCAAATAATTCAATATATACTAATGTTTCATTCAACAATTACTGCTTGTTATATTTTTTCCACCTGAAAACAACCAACTTTATTTTTGCGAGGAAGACATTGTTAGTGTTAAATCCCTCGCTAGGTGGCGTCGAGACAAATTATGTCTGCATTTATTGGGGAAATACTTAAACTTGTTAAATATTAATTATTATTTTTTAATTTATAAACTAACATTTAGACAAGATTTTTATGCATAGCACAAAGGGTAACAATTATTACAAGCAATAATTGTCAGCCTGAAACACTCATTTACATTGAAAAATCTTCCGAGAAAAGATACTTGCCGCCAACGGGACTTGAACCCGTGTCCTTCCGATTGCCGGTCGAATGCTCTGACCACTGAGCTATGGCGGCTTATCAAATACCCGCCAAATAATTCAATATATACTAATGTTTCATTCAACAATTACTGCTTGTTATATTTTTTCCACCTGAAAACAACCAACTTTATTTTTGCGAGGAAGACATTGTTAGTATTAAATCCCTCGCTAGGTGGCGTCGAGACAAATTATGTCTGCATTTATTGGGGAAATACTTAAACTTGTTAAATATTAATTATTATTTTTTAATTTATAAACTAACGTTTAGACAAGATTTTTATGCATAGCACAAAGGGTAACAATTATTACAAGCAATAATTATCAGCCTGAAACACTCATTTACATTGAAAAATCTTCCGAGAAAAGATACTTGCCGCCAACGGGACTTGAACCCGTGTCCTTCCGATTGCCGGTCGAATGCTCTGACCACTGAGCTATGGCGGCTTATCAAATACCCGCCAAATAATTCAATATATACTAGTGTTTCATTCAACAATTATTGCTTGTTATATTTTTTCCACCTGAAAACAACCAACTTTATTTTTGCGAGGAAGACATTGTTAGTGTTAAATCCCTCGCTAGGTGGCGTCGAGACAAATTATGTCTGCATTTATTGGGGAAATACTTAAACTTGTTAAATATTAATTATTATTTTTTAATTTATAAACTAACGTTTAGACAAGATTTTTATGCATAGCACAAAGGGTAACAATTATTACAAGCAATAATTGTCAGCCTGAAACACTCATTTACATTGAAAAATCTTCCGAGAAAAGATACTTGCCGCCAACGGGACTTGAACCCGTGTCCTTCCGATTGCCGGTCGAATGCTCTGACCACTGAGCTATGGCGGCTTATCAAATACCCGCCAAATAATTCAATATATACTAGTGTTTCATTCAACAATTACTGCTTGTTATATTTTTTCCACCTGAAAACAACCAACTTTATTTTTGCGAGGAAGACATTGTTAGTGTTAAATCCCTCGCTAGGTGGCGTCGAGACAAATTATGTCTGCATTTATTGGGGAAATACTTAAACTTGTTAAATATTAATTATTATTTTTTAATTTATAAACTAACGTTTAGACAAGATTTTTATGCATAGCACAAAGGGTAACAATTATTACAAGCAATAATTGTCAGCCTGAAACACTCATTTACATTGAAAAATCTTCCGAGAAAAGATACTTGCCGCCAACGGGACTTGAACCCGTGTCCTTCCGATTGCCGGTCGAATGCTCTGACCACTGAGCTATGGCGGCTTATCAAATACCCGCCAAATAATTCAATATATACTAGTGTTTCATTCAACAATTACTGCTTGTTATATTTTTTCCACCTGAAAACAACCAACTTTATTTTTGCGAGGAAGACATTGTTAGTGTTAAATCCCTCGCTAGGTGGCGTCGAGACAAATTATGTCTGCATTTATTGGGGAAATACTTAAACTTGTTAAATATTAATTATTATTTTTTAATTTATAAACTAACGTTTAGACAAGATTTTTATGCATAGCACAAAGGGTAACAATTATTACAAGCAATAATTGTCAGCCTGAAACACTCATTTACATTGAAAAATCTTCCGAGAAAAGATACTTGCCGCCAACGGGACTTGAACCCGTGTCCTTCCGATTGCCGGTCGAATGCTCTGACCACTGAGCTATGGCGGCTTATCAAATACCCGCCAAATAATTCAATATATACTAGTGTTTCATTCAACAATTATTGCTTGTTATATTTTTTCCACCTGAAAACAACCAACTTTATTTTTGCGAGGAAGACATTGTTAGTGTTAAATCCCTCGCTAGGTGGCGTCGAGACAAATTATGTCTGCATTTATTGGGGAAATACTTAAACTTGTTAAATATTAATTATTATTTTTTAATTTATAAACTAACGTTTAGACAAGATTTTTATGCATAGCACAAAGGGTAACAATTATTACAAGCAATAATTGTCAGCCTGAAACACTCATTTACATTGAAAAATCTTCCGAGAAAAGATACTTGCCGCCAACGGGACTTGAACCCGTGTCCTTCCGATTGCCGGTCGAATGCTCTGACCACTGAGCTATGGCGGCTTATCAAATACCCGCCAAATAATTCAATATATACTAGTGTTTCATTCAACAATTACTGCTTGTTATATTTTTTCCACCTGAAAACAACCAACTTTATTTTTGCGAGGAAGACATTGTTAGTGTTAAATCCCTCGCTAGGTGGCGTCGAGACAAATTATGTCTGCATTTATTGGGGAAATACTTAAACTTGTTAAATATTAATTATTATTTTTTAATTTATAAACTAACGTTTAGACAAGATTTTTATGCATAGCACAAAGGGTAACAATTATTACAAGCAATAATTGTCAGCCTGAAACACTCATTTACATTGAAAAATCTTCCGAGAAAAGATACTTGCCGCCAACGGGACTTGAACCCGTGTCCTTCCGATTGCCGGTCGAATGCTCTGACCACTGAGCTATGGCGGCTTATCAAATACCCGCCAAATAATTCAATATATACTAGTGTTTCATTCAACAATTACTGCTTGTTATATTTTTTCCACCTGAAAACAACCAACTTTATTTTTGCGAGGAAGACATTGTTAGTGTTAAATCCCTCGCTAGGTGGCGTCGAGACAAATTATGTCTGCATTTATTGGGGAAATACTTAAACTTGTTAAATATTAATTATTATTTTTTAATTTATAAACTAACGTTTAGACAAGATTTTTATGCATAGCACAAAGGGTAACAATTATTACAAGCAATAATTGTCAGCCTGAAACACTCATTTACATTGAAAAATCTTCCGAGAAAAGATACTTGCCGCCAACGGGACTTGAACCCGTGTCCTTCCGATTGCCGGTCGAATGCTCTGACCACTGAGCTATGGCGGCTTATCAAATACCCGCCAAATAATTCAATATATACTAGTGTTTCATTCAACAATTACTGCTTGTTATATTTTTTCCACCTGAAAACAACCAACTTTATTTTTGCGAGGAAGACATTGTTAGTGTTAAATCCCTCGCTAGGTGGCGTCGAGACAAATTATGTCTGCATTTATTGGGGAAATACTTAAACTTGTTAAATATTAATTATTATTTTTTAATTTATAAACTAACGTTTAGACAAGATTTTTATGCATAGCACAAAGGGTAAGAATTATTACAAGCAATAATTGTCAGCCTGAAACACTCATTTACATTGAAAAATCTTCCGAGAAAAGATACTTGCCGCCAACGGGACTTGAACCCGTGTCCTTCCGATTGCCGGTCGAATGCTCTGACCACTGAGCTATGGCGGCTTATCAAATACCCGCCAAATAATTCAATATATACTAGTGTTTCATTCAACAATTACTGCTTGTTATATTTTTTCCACCTGAAAACAACCAACTTTATTTTTGCGAGGAAGACATTGTTAGTGTTAAATCCCTCGCTAGGTGGCGTCGAGACAAATTATGTCTGCATTTATTGGGGAAATACTTAAACTTGTTAAATATTAATTATTATTTTTTAATTTATAAACTAACGTTTAGACAAGATTTTTATGCATAGCACAAAGGGTAACAATTATTACAAGCAATAATTGTCAGCCTGAAACACTCATTTACATTGAAAAATCTTCCGAGAAAAGATACTTGCCGCCAACGGGACTTGAACCCGTGTCCTTCCGATTGCCGGTCGAATGCTCTGACCACTGAGCTATGGCGGCTTATCAAATACCCGCCAAATAATTCAATATATATATATATAATAGTTTATAAATTAAAAAATAATAATTAATATTTAACAAGTTTAAGTATTTCCCCAATAAATGCAGACATAATTTGTCTCGACGCCACCTAGCGAGGGATTTAACACTAACAATGTCTTCCTCGCAAAAATAAAGTTGGTTGTTTTCAGGTGGAAAAAATATAACAAGCAGTAATTGTTGAATGAAACACTTGTATATATTGAATTATTTGGCGGGTATTTGATAAGCCGCCATAGCTCAGTGGTCAGAGCATTCGACCGGCAATCGGAAGGACACGGGTTCAAGTCCCGTTGGCGGCAAGTATCTTTTCTCGGAAGATTTTTCAATGTAAATGAGTGTTTCAGGCTGACAATTATTGCTTGTAATAATTGTTACCCTTTGTGCTATGCATAAAAATCTTGTCTAAACGTTAGTTTATAAATTAAAAAATAATAATTAATATTTAACAAGTTTAAGTATTTCCCCAATAAATGCAGACATAATTTGTCTCGACGCCACCTAGCGAGGGATTTAATACTAACAATGTCTTCCTCGCAAAAATAAAGTTGGTTGTTTTCAGGTGGAAAAAATATAACAAGCAGTAATTGTTGAATGAAACACTAGTATATATTGAATTATTTGGCGGGTATTTGATAAGCCGCCATAGTTCAGTGGTCAGAGCATTCGACCGGCAATCGGAAGGACACGGGTTCAAGTCCCGTTGGCGGCAAGTATCTTTTCTCGGAAGATTTTTCAATGTAATTGAGTGTTTCAGGCTGACAATTATTGCTTGTAATAATTGTTACCCTTTGTGCTATGCATAAAAATCTTGTCTAAACGTTAGTTTATAAATTAAAAAATAATAATTAATATTTAACAAGTTTAAGTATTTCCCCAATAAATGCAGACATAATTTGTCTCGACGCCACCTAGCGAGGGATTTAACACTAACAATGTCTTCCTCGCAAAAATAAAGTTGTTTGTTTTCAGGTGGAAAAAATATAACAAGCAGTAATTGTTGAATGAAACACTAGTATATATTGAATTATTTGGCGGGTATTTGATAAGCCGCCATAGCTCAGTGGTCAGAGCATTCGACCGGCAATCGGAAGGACACGGGTTCAAGTCCCGTTGGCGGCAAGTATCTTTTCTCGGAAGATTTTTCAATGTAAATGAGTGTTTCAGGCTGACAATTATTGCTTGTAATAATTATTAACACAAACTTAGAATGGTATATATGAATTGTGCATAAGTTATGTTTACACTTCCGACAGTCCTATTCAAACGTCACTGAAAAACAGCATTTCGTCTTTTCCTTTAGAATGTTTTCTTCATGTTCTTTTTTTACTAGATTATTTTTTTTTTTCAAGGTCCAATAACATTTTTGGAAATATGATGTATGGTACGTTTGAGTACTGTGTTGAGTTCGGGACAATTGTTGCGATATCTATAACCAATTATAAAAATCATGCTATTTCTCCATTGGTGTCCGTCATCGCACTTATAATAATAATAATAATTTTTATTTTAGTAATTTGTACATTTAAGTTTACAAATTTCTAATTGATTATAATATTTCATATTCACTATATTTTTTCAAGTTTTATGTAGCTCCTACAATACATCTTGAACTTTCCAATTGGTATGGACTTTAAAGTTTCTGGTAGTGTGTTATACAACTTCATTCCCTTGAACAGTAGACTGTTCTGCGTATTCGCTTTGTCCTTTTTTTGTAGTCTAATTTCCTTGCACGTCCTTGTGTTATATCTGTGAATGTCTTTAATGTATAAAATTTTATTTGAGAAGTATTTTGGTAACGTGTTGTTCAATATTTTGTGGATAAATACCATCGTGTTCAAGGTCAGCATCTGTTTCACGGTCAACCAATTTAGTTCCTTTAACATTTTAATTATTTTTGAAAATCTGTTTCGTCGAAGAATTATTCTCATTGCCCTATTTTGGAGAATTTGTAACTTATTTTGTTCTCTTTCGTTACATAGGAAAAGTATACTTGAGCAGTAGTTGAAGTGTAGAGCAATAATTGAATTGTATATGTTGATTGCAGTTTTTCTAGAAATTTTTGGCCGAATTCTTCCAAAAAAAGATATCTTTTTGCCAATTTTCTTTTGGGTGTATTCAGCATGTCTATTGAAGTTCAGTTTGGAATCTAATATAACTCCTAAGTATTTCATTTCAGTAAAATTTTCAATAATTTCACCATCAATTTTAATTTTGCTTTCACTGGATGTCTTCTTGTATCCAATCACCATACATTTTGTTTTTTTTTTTGTATTTAATTTAAGCTTATTTATTTTTAGCCATCTTGATACATCATTAAGTGCATTATTTAAAATGTGTATTAGTTCTTCATAGTTATCTCCAATTAAGTATATTAGTGTATCATCGGCAAATAGTCGTACTTTGCTAGATGACGTGTAACCGTCCCATGCATAAAAAATTAAAACATGCTGTTAAAAACCCGTTCCGCAGGTTTTTTCTGCTAGGCCCTGCGGGCGGCTTTTCGATCGGCTTCGCCCAGTTTGAGTGTTGGTGACCAATTTATAAATCCGATAGGAACTGGTTCCAAAAATAGCCGGTTACTCAGATCCAGTGACAGCTAATCACCGCGATAAAGTAACCGCGACAGGCAAAAACGTCATATATAATATAGATATAGACGCGTGGTATTATTATTCATAAATGCCAGTTACAATAATAATCATATTACCATCAATCTCTCCACACCCGGAGAGTTTCACGAAATCACAAATTCAATAGTACTTACGCCTGCCAGCCCACGTTCTTCACGCTAGCTGTTAACGTAAGTGGTGGCATCTTTTGGCATTATTGGTTACTTGCTTGAATTCGGTTCCATTACAAAAGTAGCTTTTTAACCTTTAACTGCTGACGTAGGGCCTCTCAGGCCCAGCAATAATAATAATATCAAAATATTCCCCACCCCGCGCGTGACGCATACGCCGCTTCCAGTATCTTCGGATTTAGAATATAAGATACAAAAAAATCACGTCAGCAGTTTAAGATTAACAGACTTCAAGTACGAAGAAGGTTTTGCATAAGGTGCGGCGTCAGATATGTATTCGAAGTTGGGTTCTTAAATTTCAACCTTACGGACGCTAGACTATTAATAACGTCCCGTGGTCCACAAATACTATTTGTTTAGAAAATTAGACAGCAAATTGTTTGGAACCTGTGCTCTTGAGCAAAACAAAGAAGCATTGGGGACAATGTTCGAACCTAACATTAATCTGTTTTGACTGGGGCTGAACGCAAGTTTTCCATTTTTGTTTCCATCAAGTTTCGTTTTTTATTGTTAATTTAACCCTTTGCGACATCCGGTAAAAAAACACTTGTGGCGTTTTACAAAGTGTGTTTTTTCATTTAAACATTTTATATTGATTTTAATTCAACTCCGATTCTCTTTCCAGTGCTCAGACAACGAAACGTACATACCTTCATACTTCCAAATTTATATATTCAATTACCTCACACATTCATTCCTGTTATTCTATGTAAAAGTTAAAGTATTTATCTTAATTGATCGTGCCACGCTTTCCTGAACGTCCCCGATTCAAATAATCAAAATGACTACCTACCTATTTATTGGGGAAAGATTTTTATATTATGCCAAGACGTTAGCGTAGTTATTTTAAGATTTTATGAAGGTATGCGAGACATCGAATCTAACGAATATGTCATTGCTTGAAGCGCCATCCATTCAGAATGTCAAAACGACATTGCTATGGAAATTAGTATTGGCTGTCTGCTGGAAAACCATCAATTTGATTTAATGTACAAAATATATCATTATCGGAAAATTACAAGCTTGGGACATGTTTTACACGACCGGACAGGCATATTCCATTTGGATTTATTTTTTCGAAATGATTTTTGTCAACAATTAAGTTTTTCGTTGACAATTTGTGATTGCATAAAGTAAATATTTTTTTACATGAACACAACACAGGAGGCCCTGAAGAAAATAATTTCCCTCAGGGTCCATGTCTTGAAACAACGACGCTTGTTTAATCCGGAGCATCTTCTATTAAAATATCGGTAGAACAATACCGACTAATAATACTTAAGACGCCACAACCGGGCTCAAAAAGAATAAGATAGACAGATATGAAATTAAGAATGTCAGAGGAGCGCGCTACCATTAAAAGCGTAAAAATCGATGCGAAAATTGCGAAAATGTTTAATAAAACACGACTCGTTTAAAAGAGAGCAAAAATATCATGGACCGTATCTTGAGTATCATTTAAAGAAACATTGTGAATTTGATCACAACTATAACTTGTAAAGTAACTGAAAAAAACATGTGTACAATTATTTTCGGAGCATACTTTGCGATTTTTTTCTATCGAGGGAATTTTATATAATTTGCGTTTCGGCGTGGAAAGCTTCTAGATAATGTCTTCAAAAATAACATATATTTTTTTAAGAGCTTAAAAACTTCAAATGTTTAGGGGAGATGTATAAGAAATCGGCAGAAATGCGGGTAGCGGCGCCTTAATACCGAAAAGTAATATACCTACACAAAAAATCAGTAATAAAAACATGTTATAATCTATTTATAAACATTTTTTTTTAATTCATTTCGATTCGTACATTTTTAATAACGTTAGAGATGTTAGGTCTAACTCGTTATAAATGTATCGTTTAAATAATGTACCTGCGTTGCGAAAACTTGTAAATGCATTATAGGACATGAAAAACATATCGATCTTTTGACCAACTGTTTTTAGGAAGTACATGGCTTTCCCCACAGGTGAGTTCTTGAACAAATTGGTATGGCTGGTTTTAAAGTAAAGGAGGTTGTTGTGACGTCCTCTAGAGTGTAAAACGAAAGTACATTTCGTATAAATTTAAAAAAAAATCAAAAATGACCTTTGAATGCCAATTTCATTTCTTTTGCTCATTTCCATACCCAAAATAATTTTCAGAACATCTTTGTTGTATTTTTGTAGATACAGTACTGTGCGAATTAATGTGAACACTGTAATGGTACACCCCCCCCCCCCCCCCCTAATGAAAACTTTACAATATTCCTTCTTCTCGAATTTGAATTAGAAGATTTACAACAAAGATCGGTGGTGACGCTCTCTCCTCGGTCACAGAACCACTTGTGATGATGCCACCCCTTTCCTCGGGGTTTATACCCCCCCCTCCTCTCTCTCGCGCGTTCAGATCTCCGGTTGGTAGATCTTCCTCTCGTACCTACTGAATGATTCGCCAATAATGTTTGAATCATGACTCGTTTTCCCACCCCTGTGACTGAACACAGTAAAAGGTAGTTTTCCGGGAAATTCTTACAATAAACCCTTTTCTCCACGTTGTGTGATTTTTTGCTTCGGAGCACCTAGGACATCTAGGATAGGTATTTAATGTATTTCGTGGTAACTTTCGGTTCTTTTAGGTAAGGTGTGGAAGAATTTCTCTGTATCTCTTAAACGTCTGAAGGACACGTCCGGTCTAAACTATCCTGAATTAGTCCCCACTATGATCCTAATGATATACACTGCTCCAATGTTCACATAATGAGCATGGTTGCTATTACTCTCGCTAGGCTATAAATTGATCTCTCTCCATCTACGTCCTAATAAGTTTTAATGTACATACCTGGAATGTTTCATTTCAGGTAATTGGCGAATTCTCTGCACCGCTCTCCATGGCTATATCCTATACATGATCGTGATAATATGTTCTGTTGTTAGTAAACGTAAAAGTAGGATGGAAGTATAAAGACGGGATAGAGGATAGGATGGATGGTGGTGGGGAAGAAATTCTTTGCAAACTAGTACTGGCTCCTCCACTTGACCAAATTGACTAGGTGGTCAGCTCTCAGGACACGACCCCTCGACCAATGCATGATGAGGCTATACCCACGGTACCCGGAAAATCTCTTGACGATAAACCAGATACCCGGACCCCTCCATAACAAAAGAAGAACGACATGCCTTCAAACCTTTCCTGATCAACTCCAGTATCGAACACCTCCGGAACTACTTTACTGGCTCTAGAAGGGGTAATCTATTTCGTCCCTTATCAAGACTCTACTCACGGTACAAAGTGGCGTAAGCTTGTGACAGGCAGATCCTTCCTCCCACGTGACCGACCTAGCGTTACAGACCACCTCTGGAAGCCGACTTATCCCCACCCTTGTAAGAGATACGTTTGCTTCCAGGTCGATAGGATTAAAAAATGTCATGATGCTGCAGGAATCTCTCCGCAAGAAGCCATGCCCATGCCTCCATCCACACTACCTTGCCGGTAACTCGAGATGCTTTTGGCCAAGACGCCTCCGACAGCGAACCATGCCCTTTCATACAAATTGGAACCTCATTTCATACGGTCCTTCGCGCCCAATCACTCGACACCGTCCCGCGAAAGGGAATTGCTTTCAGGACCTCGCGTGACCCAATCAGTCTATGGTGAGCATCCTCCAACATGACAATGCGGAAAGACCCTTACCGGGGGACCACCAATTGTGTGTATGTGTAGCCTCGGTGTCGTCATCACATTGTTCAATCATAAAGATTTAAAAAGCGTAAATCAACAAGTAGGAATTCAGCGGAGTACCTGTTAGTTCTATTTGTTTCATATTTAATATTGTGATTCTGCTCTTCCGCTCTCTTGTCTAAAGATGTTCAGCTATTCGGGTTGCAGGTAATCGCCTTCAATTTGATATGTCGTACTCTCGGAACGCTCACCATTTGGTTGAGTGTACAACACCCCCGAGATGTACATAAGTACCTCGCTTGCTCGTTCATTTTTTTTTGTATGTGTGTGCTCCTCCGACCGCCTGGCATCAGTTGTCTGGGATAAGACGTCACTACCCTAAATGATAATAACGGTTAAACATATCCATATCGGCTCTGCAATAATATTAATTTTTATCGGCGCTGGAGCTGTTGAAATTTACTGTCCAGGGTTCGCGTTCCATTCACGTCACTCTGCAGACAAGTACCTGTAATTCGATTATAGATTTCTTGGTTCCGGTACCGGGAATCGAACCCGAGCCTCCTGGGTGTGAGCCAGGTATCTTCTACGCTGGTTCCGCACGTGTCTACCCCCTTTTGTCTAGCTCGGCATCAGTTGTCTGCCGAGAAAAGGTCAACATCTGTGAATTATGCCTAGTACCTATTCTGGGATAAATAGTTTAGCAATCTACTCGCCGCAGGCGCTCATGCAATTAACTGTTAAGGATTCGCGTTCTATTCACACCATCCTGCAATCAGTGTGGTCCTGTAATATAGATTAAAGTTATTTTGACTTACCAAGAACGTGGTTGCTAAAATCGCGACTCCCGGTCGGGTAAACGCGACTCCGCGTCTTAATCACGCGTCCTCCCTATAAAGGATCGAACTCCCTACTTGCTTTCCTTTTCACCATACAAGGTCTTAATGTAGGTACTGTAATTTTAAAACCTCCCTTTTTTCCTAAGCTGCATTTGTGGGAAGATCTTCTCTCACGTCCTGTGGCCCCTTATCAGAATATTGCTTAATTGTAACTTCTAATCCCCCCCCCCTGACTATACACGGTAACGTCGGACCTACTTCAAAAAAAAACCCTCGTTTCTAAACTGAATTTTTGCTTTCGACTGACTGTACATTTATTATCAAAACTCAAATTATTCTGGTTAAAACTCCTCAACCGAATTAACACCACTTTTCCACTATTTTTATTAAAATCATTATTTTAATCGTTGCACTGTCTTTTAGCTAAAGGATGGAAGGTTTTCTATGGGATTATTATTATGATCCGGGACCATCGTCGTTACGCAAGATAAATATTTATTGTTATATTTTTCTCTCTACATAATGAATGATACGTCGCAATTATTATTAATGTAACCAATCTATTATGTGATTACATTTTTATAAAAGTGTAGCCATGTTTACGAGTCGACTTAAAGTTGCATAGAGAAATAAATAGATCGACTTAAAAGTTACGTCCTTAACACGGGCTAGTCCAGTGGCGGATTTTTTTTTTGAAGCCTAGATTTGATAAATATTTTCTAATTTTCATTCGTCTATTGTTAATGTTTATGTTTTCTGTTGATATCCCTTTGTACTTATGTAATTTTAAAACCACTGTAAGCATTTACACTGAGTCTGTATTTTTTGTTATAATCTCGCAGATCTCGTTCAATAGAGATATATTATTATTATTATTATTAAATATGACGGGAGTCCAACACTTTAATCAAGTCTCTATTCCCAAATTTAAATGTTTATCGTGCGGCAATCGCGAATTTTAACAACGGTTATACCTTTTTTAGTAAGTAACACAACACCGAACTTCTTTATTTTACACAATAAATTACTGCTGAATTTTCACTGAAGCTAGTTTAAACTAAAGTCCCAAGTCCCCCACAACACTTTCCGTTTCGCGCGTCCAATCTTCTGTTCCCTCACCTTCCGAACTTCGCGACCAACCCTCTTAACGACTCGAAACTGTCTGTCTCTTCTTCCCTCTTTCCATCTCGTAGGTCCCATCTAAAACCTACTTCCTAACGTTTTTTACATTAATTTATCACTCATAATTTCTCGGAGTTATGCGAACTGCACTCAGCAAAAACACTTGAATTTGCACATAATTTAAAGTTCTGACAGGGCATTAATTTTTATTAGTTTCACTAATTACTTTCTTGAATCTCGTGCACGTAAAATCAAGAGATAAATTCAGCTTTAATGATATCCCATTTACAACGAACATGTTGGCCGTATCTTGATCTTGACATCCCACTCAAATATAAGTGATCGAACACATTTTTCATCTGCGTTATCTGAAAGATACAAAATCCAATCCGAAACCTTAACCTTTTTGTCACTAGCGTAACCTATTACTTGCAAAACTCGCTGATTTCAGACGTGAAGCCAATCGTTGCCGACTCCGTTCTCTTTCCTACAAAACGCGATTTATGACTCGAACGAAGTGGTTCTTTCCACTTAACATTACTATCCCCTAAAACGTGGGACAATATTTTGTACTAAATGCATCAAGAGGCATCAGAACTCGCCCTTTCCTGTGATTGATGGGACGCCCCTAATATGGTTCGATGCCTATTCTGATTTGTTGAACGCTTTCGTTACCCTAGAAGATAAATCCTTCCTCGAAAGGCCAGCCCCAATTGCTCCACATTCCTTTAATTTCGCTCTCGAATCTACCCCACAGCTGTCGGTAGTATGCTCATATTTGTTATTTAAAAAAAATTATTCGCCAGCTATCCAACAAAGCAGGTTCATCACAACACAAGTGATGAATTAGAAAAAAAAAATTCTTTATTGAGGAAAAAATACAGGGTGTTAAGGGACCTACTTGACTTACTTTAACCAGTGATTCCTGACATTATTTGGAGCGAAAAATGTAAATGAAGTTTTGGTCTCCGGTGACTTTTTTGATGACTCTTTTTTTTTCAAATTTTTTTTCTTCAAAATCAAAGAATAAAAATTTCTTCCGCGTGTCGTCACTGGTCACTCAGCCGGGAGTCCGACGAACCCCTTCCCCGCCCCCAACTGTTCAACAAATACCATTTTTTTATGTTTTTGTAAAAAAAAAAAAAAACATCAAAAATGTCGCCGGAGACCAAAATTTCATTTACATTTTTTACTCCAAATAATGTCAGGAACCACTGGTTAAAGTTAGTCAAGTACGTCCCTTAACACCCTGTATAGAGAAACAATTACAATTAAATTTTATTTAATACGAAGTGTGTCCTCCCTTAACTTTTATAGCCTCTTGTACACGGTTTGGAATAGAATCAATAGTTTGTAACAATTTTCTGATATTTCAGTGTCTCTGGACCTTATCTGAATTACTGCCTCCATCAGCTTTGTTTTTGTTGTGCAATCAATTTTTCTAAGTCTTGCTTTAACTACAGCCCACAGATTTTCAATTAGATTAAGATCCGGAGAGTTACCTGGTCATAACCTGGATAAGAGTTTTCTGGTAACAATCTTAGTGCGTTTTTACGGAGAAATATCCCTTTTCAAAAATAAGAAATAACAAAAACTTTTATTAAGTTTTACTTCTGCAAAAAAACTGTAATTCTAAAAAAATAACAAAATTTAACGCGTCTGTGGCTTGGTGTATCTTGTAACTCACTGAACACGAACACCAAATGGCCACTATTTTGACAGGAATGCGTTGCCAACTACGAAAACAAGTGAATTGTGCTAATTATCACGGGTTCACATTAATTCGCACAGTACTGTATATGTATGACAAAGTTCTAAGATTTTACAAGATTCTAACATCACTTACACTCTTTATTTCATACGACCATCTTTATTTAGTTCGTCACTTTTATTGGATAGTGTTCTAACTTCGCCTTACCATGTTGTTCTGAGGGTTCAAAGTTTGCAAAGACGGATTTTCGTAATCTATTTAACAATTTTTGGTTTTGAGGTTCAATCTTATGTAAAGTATTTTGGTTTGTCATATTTTAATGGAAAATATTTAAACAGGTCGTGGCCCCAGCTTGGATTGCATTAGGGAAATATAATTAGAACCTTACGCAATGAATTATTATGCCCTCATTAATATAGTTCTATTTGCAAGATTAGGTGTGTTCTAAAATGATGAGCATACGTCCTATTTAAATATTTTCCTTTAAAAGTTCAATTAAAATACTTGACACGAGATTTAATCGCAAAATCAGAAATTGATAACATTTGCACCTCACATCTCAGAACAAGGTATTGTGAAGTTAGAACCCTATCCACACGAGGTGACTATATTATGTAACGCCAGCTTTTGCCCCCCGGCTTCGCTCGCATAGTTTCCAGGGTTAGTAGGAGGGTTTCCACTCCGCCTCTTCCACCTTCCCTATCCCCACTCCACTCCCCCTCCCCTCCCTCTACCCTTCCTTCTTCTTAACCCCCCCCCCCTTCACCAACCCTCTCCCTCACGCACTCCCCCATCTCCTCACCCCACATACCCGTTACATTCATTTTTCAAACAGCTCGCGTGCCACTTATTACAATTTTTTTTAAATTCTTTGTGTGCCCTACCAGGTCCCCCCGACGTTGGCGATCTCTCTTGAAAATGTCTCTCTGTCTTGCGCTGCCCGGAATAGCTCCTCCACACTTCTAATGCCGGTCCACTCGTACGTTTCGCAGCCAAGACATTTGTCTCCTATCAGGCCCTCGGTGACCCTCTATCTTACCTTTCAATATTAAATGGAGCAAGTGATACTTCTCCCCTCGAAGTATATGACCCAGATATGAAATTTTCCTGATTTTTATTAATGTAAGCCGTTCTCTATCTGCACTAGCCCGCCTGAGAATTTCTGTGTTGGTGATCATGTCGGTCCATGGGGCCTTGAGCATTCTCCGATGAAGCCGCATTTCAAAAGCCTCTAACCTGTTCATGGTATTTACTTTCAATTTTTTTTTATACAAAATTCATAATGCCAGAGCTAGCAAATTTAATAGCCTATATGTTATTCTGATGTATGAGCTATATTATTGTAAAGTTTAATTAAAATCCATTCAGTAGTTTTTTTTTCAGTAGTAACAAACATACATACATCCATATATCCATACAAACTTTCGCCTTTATAATATTAGTAGGATTTTCACATAATATTATATATAGATATGATTTTAGATTTTCACGGCCAAAAGTAATTTCGTTATTTTTTTTGGGGTGCATATTTAATTGCGGACGTTATTTAATAATGTCCGCCATCTTAAACTGTACGAAACTCGGCACCAAAATGGATTACGTCCTTTTTTCATCACGCCCGTAAGTCAAGAAACACATTTTTATAAAATTATATCTGCTGCAATTCGCTGCGTAGCAGAATAGGCCTCAGAAAATACATGAATGTTTAGTATTTGAGTAAGAAATCTCGATACCCCGTTGTGCGTAGCGAAAAACTAAATGCATATACAGTTAAATGGCTCTCGATTCGGAATAAATAAACGTGAAATGTGTGTTTTAGTCCCGAAAAACCGTAAAAAATAACCGCGTCGTTAATTGAGATACATCTCGTGTTAATTGACATTATGCGCCAACCCGCTGTTAACATATTAAACCCGTGAATGCTGTGGAGTCATAAACTGTGATTCGAATTCCCGCGTTGATTTGAACACTAATTACTTCATATGATATAAGTTGGTATTTATTGTAATTTTTCTTATTGGTTGTAATAAATATATTGAATATTTGTTTTTTGGCGCCCTTCCTTATCTTTAGTGGTCTTGCTTTTTACTTATAAGTGAGAATTTATTTGATTTTATTTGATCAACAGCGGAGCGTCCATCTCAAACGGACGCAAAGATCGCACTGAAGCAGCTACCAAGCCGGATCACCGCTCGTTTTTTAGGGTAAAGTCTGAGCTATGCAGTAGCCGTATGCTCCCATATTTTTAGAAAAGTAATTTAATAATGTCCGCTTCGCTGAAAATGAGGAAAGGTCCTTGATTTTTGGACAACCTTCAAAGAAAAGTACGAGTTTTTTGAGGTCGTGTCATTTGGTGACAGATACGTAGCATGATTGGTTCATCTTTATAATATTTTATTTTATTTTCTGTGTGCTCTCATCGATGAGTGGCACAACCAATTTCGATAATGAATTTATGGATTGATAAATAATCAATTAATTACAACCAAAATCGTAAATTTGAATTATTATCAGATTTATTTGGGTACCCGCTCACGAAATAGGCCACTTGCATCACATTTTTAAAACATTTTTTCCGGTTTAGGCAAATATTCTAAGACATTCTGTATTTTTTTATCGTATTTTTGAAACCTTGGGGATTTTTTGAAAATTTCAATCCGAAAAATCAGACCATTATTTATAAACCGGAAAGACGGGAAATTATTTTATAGGTGCGAAAAAAGATAATTACATAGCCGAAAATCATTTTTAATAAAATAACGTTTTCCACACGAATGGCACAGGAGAATAACGAGGCATACCAAAAATATTATATCTATATATCTCATAAATATTTTTTTCCTTGATCCATCGTATTGATCGTAAATCATTATAATGTACAACGTCTATATTAATAAATCCAATGTAATACACTTGTACTTGTAAATTATAATAATAATAAGAATATTTTAAAATTTGATTTTGATAAAATTAGCACCATAGCCATTATACCTCTAAAACACGTACCGATATCTAAAATGTACGGGGTTCTCTTCATAAGATCTGTCAAAAAGTCAAACCAAATGATAAGTTCGCAGAGAATAAACAATAAATCTAGTGTATGAATTAAAAAAATTAGCCTGAAATCAAAGTGATGCCATATAAAAAAAATAAATCAGTGTGGAATTTTACAAAATTAATAGGAACATTTTCGGAGATGGGACATTTTCATGTAGTGACGTCACGAGCCCAAATAATGGATTTATTTATTTAAAAAAAAAAAAAAAACGGTACATTTCTTAAAAAATTTTACTAACATTTTCGTAATCGTAGTAAAAAGATCTATCCACACGATTTTTTCCAAGTCGTTATGAAATCCATGCAAGTGGCCTATTGAAATATTATGTGTTCATTAAAGGCACTTTGGAAAACTGATTTCGTAATTTCAAGGATAAAATGGTATTTTATAAATTGCATCGGGGACCATTACTATTGGATTGACAAATTTTAGAACGCCAATAAATCTAATATTCATTCAAAACTGCTTACGAATTACAGTTTCAGATGCACTCGTAATGGACTGCAAATACTAAAAACGAAACGAAACGAAGGAAAAAGTGTGTAGGAAAAACAAGGGATCCAAGGAAAATGGATAACCAATTACTTATCGCTGTGTCTCGCTGGAGCACACGACACAACCACAATATATATAGTCATATATAATTTCACCGCGATACCTCGAGATACAAAACGATATTGTACTTCCAAGATGGTAAAATTCTTTCTTTTTACTTAAAAACGATACTGTGTAGACGAAAAACACCAACAACTTGCTTCCAAGGTAGTTTATTTATTATTGTTTATTGTTTATTGGGGTATTTTAAATAGGTACATAGTTATCTATGTCCTAATACAATCCTTATACATACATACACTTAAAATAATACATCTATACCAAATCAATCACATATCCTCGCAATTTAATTTTAAATGCCTTTATGCACTCTTCCAATTTTATTTCTTCTGGTTATTCTCCAAATATCTTCAATGCCCCGTACATCAATGACTTTTGACTCTGTGTTTTTTTCCTGAAGGGGAGTCTTAGTTCATTTCTTTTCCTCGTCTCATGTGTATGTTTGCTTTGTAGTTTATCAATTTTTCTTAGGAATTCAATAGACGTATGGCCATCGATTATTTTGTAGATTAACAATATAGTATTGAAGTAAATAATTTGTTTAAATGACAAGATATTTAACTCCTTCATTGACTGAAGTGTACCTGTTTTTCTTCAATATAGTTCTCATACCTCTGTTTTGTAGAATTGTCATTTGTTTCATTAATCCGTCGTTGGCTAAGAATAGAATGCTATGTATAGTTCCAATTTATTTTTCTAAGTTGTTCTAAGTTATGTCACCATGCCAAGATTTTTTTAGTGCATTTAAAGCATTTTTAGTGCATTTAGATGACATTTGATGATTTAGATAAGATGTGTCAAAGTGGCAAACCGATGACTAAGGAACCGAAAGTCACGGGTTTAAATCACATGGGTACACATAGTGCTATAATAAATTTAACATTTCTTATGTTTGACCTTTCTTCACTTCCGATCTTTCACTCTGGAAGAACGGAAGTTTCGCACTCGTGAGATACCGACATTCAGGTTCGAAATGTTGTTTTAAACGACTTTAGCTTAACAATTATTATAAGCAGTAATTATCAGCCTGAAACACTCATCCACATTGAAAAATCTTCCGAGAAAAGATACATTTTAGTGACTAGATTTGAATAGTCAGGTGCTTCCCTAACGCTCCTTTTCCAAATATAATTCACCTAACGATTCTACGACAATTTATTCCCCGAAAGCCAATATGCAGTCAGTTTATTGAAAACTAGTGTTGCAACAGAACTCTGCTTCCGCTTCCACTACTGCAGAAGTTCCGCAAGTGTTTTCACTTCCGTTTCCGTTTCTGGTTCCGCAAACTTTATAACAGAACTCTAAACGAAGAATAATTTGCGACTGAAGATATCGAAGTGCAGCCTTCTACTTCAAAATCATCATCATCATTACAAATATGTTAAGTGTAAATGAAGACCAGGAGGAGAATTCTTCTACAACTGACGATGGTGACAATTTATTTTTAGAGATGCAGTCACACCTCCGGGATTACAAGAAAGAGAAGAGACTACCTCTCCATGAGGATCCCATTATGTGGTGGAAAGTAAATGCGCACAAATACCCTCATCTGTTGCCCATAGTTCGCCAATACTTATCAGCTCCCCCAGCAGTGTAGCCAGTGTGCAATTATTTATTGGAGCTGGTTTAATATATGAAGAATACCGAAACAGACCCAAAGGTGTAAAAGCAGCCAAATTACTTTTCATTAAATATAATTTACCTCTGTTTAATTTCGAGTACTAAAAGTACAAAATACAAATTTAATTAAACAAATCTTAAAAAATAAAATTCTTCTTTTTCTTCATAGTATTAACACTTCCGCTTCCGCTTCTGCTCCCGCTTCCGCTAAGACATACTTTTGACATCTGTTTCCGCTTCTGCTTCCGTTAAGACACTTCCGTTGCATCACTATTGAAAATACAGCATACCTACTTACACAAAATATAACTATGTGTCCCGAACGAATGTGCAGAGAGAATGTACCGCCAAATAACAAAAGTATAAAACATAATATTTTCTTCAAATGCATCAAGGATAAAACTACTTGATTTGTATAATCTACCAGCATAATGTAAATGCTCTAAAAAAACAGCTAAACTCCATTAATGGAGGACTGAATGCCGTTGGCGCTAATAAAAAAAACTGTCAAAAGAAACGAAGCTAGCAGTCCCCAATGGAGTCCTGGTACCTACCCTGATGTATGGCAGTGAGACATTGAACTGGCAGAGGAAGGATGAAAGTAAACTGAATGCTGTTGAAATGAGATCCCTGAGGCGGATGTGTGGTAAAAACATATACGATCGAGTTAGAAATGTGGATATCCGCAAAGAATGTAGGGCTGATGTAAGCATAGAAAATGGGTAAGATTAAGAAAGGGACCATCAGATGGTTTGGGCGTGTTGAGAGAATGAAAGAAGAAAATAGTGTGAGAAGAATATATAGAAGAAGAAGTCGGGGACGCCTTAGGAAGACATGGCACGATCAAGTGAATCAGATACATGAGTCGGGCCATGTCAAAAGTCAGAATAATAGAAGAGTATGTATGAATGTGAGTCAGTCAAAGAGTGTATGCCAAAATGGAGGCTAGGATTAGAGCGAGGCAATTACTCGTATGCTGAAATTGAACAAACTCTAAACCTTTCTCCTTTAGAAGACCGTCGGATAAAATCTGATCTCATTTGTTTCTTCAAAATTATTAACTGTTTAATCGACTCGCCTACATTACTACAACTCATCACATTTAATATACCTTCTCGTAGACTCAGAAATAAAGACCTGCTTTTCCTCAATCAGCACTCGACTAACTATGGTTATAACTCACCACTGTCCAGAATGTGTAGACTGGTCAACTCACGTCAAGACCTTGATTTTTTTGGTATTAGCTTAAATGATTTCTGTCGCTCTTTAAACAAATGAAGATATGTAATATTCACCCTAATTTTTGCAAGGTCTTGACGTGACTTGACACTTATTTTTCTTCTATTTTCACTGTTTGTCTTTGCTTTCATGTACCATCCGAATCCTTACATTGTTCATTTCTATACTTCGTGATACTTTGTTTTAAATTGGACGTAAGTCCGTAAATAAATAAATAAAATAAAATAAAATAAAAACCGAGTTGTTTAGCGGTCCGTCCTCTTTGCCTACCCCTGCGGGTAAACGGCGTGATGGTTAGTTAGTTAGTTATTTTTTAAGTCGGTTTTAGGCTTGAAATTGGTGAATAATGCAAAAAAATAATAATTTTAAAATAATTATAATTTAGGTAGACTCAATCAACCATTTCCCTCGCTCTCACGAAATTCCCTAAAATGAGGATATCCTTTTATTTTTTTGGGAAAAAAATAGTTTTACAGTTTCAATAGACTGCAAGCAAATGGTTTCTTTTTAATTTCGTAATTAAATCACAAAGGTGGCGTCTTAACAATGTCATTTAAAAACAGGAGAACTAGCACGAAGTCTTATAAATAAATATAAAACTTTTTGTATAAAAATAATAATTTTAATGATAAAAGCTGAGCACGAATATCACAAAAACATGCTCTGAAAAAGTTAATTGCACATGGCTAATAATTGGACTGTGAATTAACAATTTGTTAATCTTTCCTTGGATTTATTAGAAGGCAATTAATCTGCAGGTGTTGAGTGTTGTGTATTATTACCTGATATTATAAAGTGCTCTTTGTTACGATGAATTCGCACGATAAATTACGACAGTTTTAGAAAAAGGAATTTTTATGGTGATTTATTTTACAGATCTAAAAATTCATTTGAGGTGATGCACTACTAAATAATGCAAAATGGTGTGTTTTTGGTTTGAAAATTAGATGGCTTAGAAATATTTTAGATGCTTTAATTAAATACTGCGAGTAGAATATTTTTCATTAGTCTTTTTATAAGCCCAGAAAAATATAAAGTATTAGTCCTATAAATTTGCTTTAAACTTAAAAATCTCCTATTCAAAAACTTCTTTTCGGTTGTGGTTTTATTGTACAATGCGGAAAATTAAATTCTATAGAAAATGATCGCAAACCATTAAATTCTTTATGACTGAACATCTAAAAATAAAATAAAACAAGCTTTTAGCGATGTTTTTTTGTTGATAAATCAAAGTAGGCGGCTGATGTATGTTGTGTGTTGTGTTGTCCTATATCAAATATTTAGCACTTAACATTTTATCACTTTTCTTTACTTCCATGTATAGCCTCTTTTACTCACAATTTTGACGTGTGTGTCACCTTTTACTAAGAATTTCGATGCATTTTTTGTCTACGCCCTCTTTTATCTGTGGTCATCTGACAGCTTTCTTTTTTTCAGGTTATAAATTCTTTATTTCATTTTTCTTGCTAACTCGTTCTCTAAATTGCTGGAGTGCTCAGATTAGAATCAAATCTCTGTAAAATTACTATTCATCTGTATAAATTCATGTTACAACAATATCCAAGTAAATCACAAGTGTTTTTACTTACAAAAATGATACCTCGCAAATCATAACCTCTCTCTGTACGGAACCCCTTGGGTTTGGAAATGAAAGAAGTCAACAAAGGTGCTCAACTTACGCCTGACGGTAGAGTCCGGAGACTAGACCCTGAGACCCTGCGGTGTTAAAAGGGAGTTTTAACCTTATCGCCATCTGCGTTTTACACGATGTTGTGCATCGCTTTAACTTAAATTGTTACCATACTGATGCTTTTAACTGCATATTACATAGGAATAACCGACTAGCGCCACGCTTATATTAAGCCTCAATTACATTGAGCGAGTTTACAAGCTACAATCTACTAAGTTTAAAAGCGGGAGAATCGGCGAGTGAGATTGTCACGATGAGACACAAAACTGTTCACTCGCCCAGCAGCGTAGGAAACAGGTCGCTGCTACGACGCCTGCGTAAACTAATTCTGTAGATGTTTGACAGTCGAAATCAGCTGTTTATTGGCAGCCATATTGAAAACATATATTTATTTATTTATTTCAAAAACACACGGCACAACATGTGTCATTGACATAATTATATTTATATATATTAAAATACAATAACATAAGAAAGTGACATATAAATGTAAAGTTAAATATAAAAACAAAAGGTAAAAGAAAGGAGTTAAGGTAATGAGTAGTAAATAGAATTATGATGTATAAAATGAAAGTATAAAGTAAAAGTGTAAACTATAAAATATAAAGTATAATGTAAAAGTAAAAAGTTAAGATAAAAAGTTGAAAGGCAGGAAATAATATAAACTATAAGTTACCTTTGTAAATAATATAAACTATAAGTTACCTTTGTAAATAATAAAAATTACAAAAGTTATAAATATAAAAAAGTATATAAACCAATATATAAACCATACATAAACCAATCATGAGTTAGCGAGTGGCAAGTAAAGTTGACGACCTTTCAACTTTTTTCGTAGATAGCAATCTGCTGGTTAGCAAGTAACACGATGACACTGACCGAGTTTACTAACAGATAGTAGCTTGTAAACTCGCTCAGTGTCATCGATGCATTAAACCGTTTCAGATTACATGTCATTTCGTCTGACTCCGAGTAAAATACAAGGCAACCCCAAATAGCACGCCGAAAAATATTTTTAGGCAAACATTTTTTAAAGTTAATCTCCGGTACCATACTAAATCCGCTAATATTGAAAGAGATCAACTTATATGTCCCTAACGCCTATACTCGTGGGAGATCCCACACACTTTTTTATGCTCCGAAAGCGAGAACTTTTGCCCATAAGAATGCACCATTAAGCAGGGCCACTCAACTGCTTAACGACTCTGCATTGAGCATCGACATCTTCAATGTCACCTTCAGAGAATTCAGTAACTATCTCTTGACATACGTCACAACATAGTTAAACTGCCCCCATGTACTTTTAAAAAAAATTGTAATCTTCTCCATAATTTTTTAGTGTATAACTGTTTTATTGACCTGAATAAAATAAATAAATAAATCTGTATGTAAAAAAACACATTTGAAGACAAGTTCAGTAATAACATCTAATATTTCTTAAGTCTATAACTTGAAACTTGAAACAGCAGAAATGCGAATGCTTAGATGGTCGGCAGGAGTATCACTAAAAGATAAGATCAAAAGTTCACGCATTCGTGGTAGCCTGGGTGTCACAGACATAAATAGTAAGCTGGAAGAACGACAGTTGAGATGGTATGGACACATAAGACGGAGACCATCAGACCACACAGTGAGGCAGGCAATGTCTATGGAGCTTCACCGACAGTCATCCAGAGGAAGACCGAAGAACTCCTGGACGACTCAATGTTCCAAAATTCTTCAGAGAAACGGCCTGGATGAAGGCGATACCCAGAACATAAGATATTATAACCTGAGAACGAGAAGAGCCGACCCCAACAGCCTACCTAGGCAATGAGTTGGGACAGCGCAAGGAAGAAGAAGAAGATTTCTTAAAGTCTATAAAGGTGAACAATCAATATACTTATATTTTTGCTTTTCACATGTGTGCACCAACGTGTTACGAAGGCCAAATTTCGCACATCAAGCAAAACAGAGACTATCAAGTTTGGTCCATTGTCATGGCAATTGTTATATCATTGAAGATGACGGAACAATAACATAAGTTACCGATTTAGATGCAAAACGTTCCGTGGGCGACTTTACACGGTCAAGTCACATGGGAAGACAATTACTGTTTCGGAGGCTGTAGCCGCTTCCTAAACAAACTTCCAAAACGTGTATTCTTCTTTCATGTATCTGCATTTGTATAATTTAGTGTGATTTTTATATCGTCTGCAGGTGCCAGAATCAATTGAAAGATGACTTGATGTTAATAATAATAAATTATTATTTGTATAACGCGGTTTTGTGATATTTTACTTCCACTTTCTGTAACAAACATAATGATTTAGTAACTCCATTTAGTTCACGTTCTTTAAATTGCTCCCACAGCGCTCCTCACATACTGTTACAATTTCAGGTGGGTGGTTTGGTATATTTATGAATTACAGCAATTAGCTACATATAATTGTTACAGCAACTAGCTACAGCAAATAACTGCAACAACTAGCGAAAGCAACTAGTATAGGGACATCTAAAGTCCGCCTTTCACTGCGACACGTTTTTAACTGCATACAAGTGCTTCCATCAAGAACGAGGTGAGCGGAACGGACCGAACTTGTTAAAGTAGGTCCGAAAGAGACCGCTCGCGCACACCATCGCCGACTAGTTTATAGCGGACTACGCTGAAGAACTGTAGCCAATTCAGTTGCTTCGCTACGTTTTTTTCGAGATGGAGGTGTTTATTGAAGTCGTTTGCCAATTATAGTGTTTATGGGATCCGACTAGCAAAGAATGTCGCAATGTAGTCAAAAAGGATGCGGCTTGGAAAACCATCATTGAGATGAAATTGCCAGAAATAAGAAAGCTTTAAAAAAAGTAAAAAAAATCATTGTTTTTTTAAAGAAAACATTTCTTCATTGCCTACGCTTAAAAAAAATCATCCTCACTAGAATCAGTACTTGAAATCACAGAAATCTCTCTGTTCACTTCGAGACGGAGCATCAATGACTAGTTTTCAATGGAAGGGCAAAACAATTTATCATTTTTCGTTGACATCGCTCTTTGCAAACTCTTTTTTGGTGGAAGGTCAAAGTTATCTCGCTCATCTCCAACCCCGCTCAGTCGATTCTTTTCCACTCGCAGTGGAAGGCAGGCTTAATAGTTACAGCAACTACCTACAGTGGAGGTAATCCACCTCTTACCCGCCCTGGTATAAGTAACTGATGGTTACTCCTTCAAGGCTCTCGCAAGATTCTATTTTTTTTTGTTAAACGAAGCTACATTTATTTATTTTGAACGAATCTAGACCTCCAGTGTCCTTGCATACGTTGTTAGTAAGCAGTATTCAAGTGCTTAACAGGAAAAACAAAATGCAAAAAATAGGTTAGTAAGACAAAGATAAATTAAACAGAGCAAAAGAAAAACTCATTCACGAGGCTCCATGAGGCGGCATTGCATCTGTAAAAACCCGCAAGCACCTGCATAAAATAGAGAACATAAGTAATACAATAAATCTCAAATCAATTGGCAAGTACCAACAAAAAATGTGAATGGCTTTCGGTCTGACCATAAACTACTTCCGTGTCCCTTAGCCAACCACTCAGTGAAGCCTCAAAGAATGTTAACTGAATATTTGGGGTAAGCCGAAGACGAAAAGAAAATTCAGCAACTAGCTTCAGCAACTAGCTTCAGCAACTAGCTAAAGCATCTAGCTAGAGCAAATAATTACAGTAACTAGCTACAGCAACCAGCCATAGCAACTGGCTACAGCAACTAGCTAAAGCAACTAGCTGCAGTAACCAGCTACAGTAACCAGCTACAGCAACCAGCTACAACAACTGGATGCAGCTACTAACTACAGCAAATAGCTACCGCAACTAGCTACAGCAACGTTGAAAACAACACCAAAAATAAAACCATTGCCGTTCCTAAAGATCAGCCCCCAGGAACTAGTTCCAGAATTGGCTGCAACAGAGAGAAGAATCAGTCTATAGTTGAGTATTTCATATCAATTAATAATAATAATGATTTATTGTCTTCCTTTCTTAGTAACATGTAGAGGTGATGATATCCTCACTGGGATCTCCCGTGCTGATGATTTCATTTATATATTATAATTTAATTATAAGAAATTAATATGAATTAGTTAAAAACATATATCAGGAAGTATTTTTTTTAATAATTATAAAATAAATAAGATAGTGTTTTTTATAATTCAGTTCAGTAGATTCGGTTGTAGTCTGTATTTGATATCAGTATATTTTCTATATCTGATCTCCCTGTATTTAGTATCCAGCTTTTTATTTGACTTTTAAATGTTTTGTTATGTTGAGGTTTTTGAGTGAGAGTGGTATTTTATTGTAGAGTTTAATACCATAATATAAGAAGCTTTTTTGCCCAAATGTTGTGTTAGTAGTTACTTGTTGGATACGTTTTAGACCATGAGATGTAGGGTTTCTAATGTACCTACGTGTTAGTTGTTATTTTTTGGGTTTTGTGCTTATGAATGTAAATGAGTATAGTTTTAGAATATGGTTGTTTAACCGCTAGAAATATTTCGAATCTCATGCCTGCAAAATTTTAAAATCGAGCGTCTTTTTGCACGAGGCTAGTAAGCGAAAAAGCGGTTTTTATTTTTTTTGTGCATAATTTTATAAGAACGAAAAAAAGTTTGAACATGGAAAACCTCAAAAATAGTCTAAGCCATAAAGGAGTATTTAAAAAAAATTGTTTCTTGTATTATTTTATAGTTAAGTCATGAAAAAACTTTTTTTTTGTGGTTTACGCTTATAGTTTTTGTTACGTAAATAATAATTTTATTGTAATTCGAATACATAGAAAAGCTAGTAAAAGCTTCGATTTATTCGTACCATATTTTTTGATGTTCGTACTGTAAGCTGATTCGTCGCAAAGATTAATCAAAATAGTATCTAAATAAGATTTCTCGTATATATTCATCTTAATTGACATGATGTTAAGATTGTTGAAGATTTATTTATTTTGTTGACATAATTATTCTTCATACAATTGAGAATTTAGAAATCAGTGTAAATTATTTAGTTCTCTTCTGTAATACCGCTAGTTTTAAATTGGGAAACTTCTACTGATATTTGAGAACTTATATAGAGGGGGGGGAAGGAGAACTCTGTAGGGCGATGGGAACCCCGGAGTGGGGAGGGGAACCTGGTAGGGGGGAGGGGAACTCAGGAGGGGGGTTCGCGGGACGGGGGAAGGGGGGGAGTGGAGTGGGGAGGGGGAAGGTGGAGGAGGCGGAGTGGGAACGCGTGAGGGGAAGGTGAAGCGGGAGAGGAAGGGCAGGCGGGAGGGGAACGGGACGAATGGGAAAAGACACGCAGGGAGAAACAATTTCTTTATTAATTGGCATAGCAACGCATGCCGGGGACCAGCTAGTAATATTATAAACGAGAAAGTTTGTATGGATGTATGTGTGTTTGTTACTCTTTCACGCGAAAACTACTGAATGGATTTAAATGAAACTTTACAATAATATAGCTCATACATCAGAATAATATATAGGCTATATATAAACGTAAGCTCTGGCGTTATGAAATTTGTATAAATGGAAATTTGTGTATTTCATATATTTTAGCGGCACAGAGGAAAGGCAGGGGGAAGGGGAACGGGGGAGGTGGGGTTCGCGGAGAGGGAAGAACATGCAGGGAGAATCAATTTATTTCTTTGAATGTCATTGCAACGCATGCCGGGGACCAGCTTGTACCTTATAATTCTAGATACATTTGCCAATTCTTCCTTCCAGCTCACTGATGCTAGTCTCTTTCCTCTCAGTTCTATATTTCAATTAAATATGTGATTTTTTAATGACTTAAAAAGTATTTTAATACATTATAATAAACTAATGTTAAAATACTCCTGACAAACTGCAGTGAATTCGTATTAATTAACACAAATAATTACGCGCACACTTATTGATAATTAAATTATCTCCATTAATCACATTAGTTTAGTTTCGATGTAGCCATCAAGAACCGGATGCCAAGAATTATTAAGAGGATACCGGGCAGCGTCTTGTCCCTACAAACGTATTCCCCACTTTCCTCTCTGGATTTTGACAGTGGTGCAAACATTTTTTTAAATATAAAATAAATATCGACCACTAGCGTATCGGTAAGTTTTGTTTTTTTCAGTAAGTTACTTCTCATAGGAGTTAGGATCCTCCAAAAATCGTTAAAACTGCCTGGTTTGAACACCACTAACAGACGTTCAGTGTAGAAACGTAATGTATTAAAAAAAGGAAGACGTACAAACATAGAATATTTTCTTATAATAAATCTGTTAAAAAAAATGTTTTAAAAAATCGGTCCGGTTTTACAATATAAACAAGTTGAAAAATGGGGAAAATTTTTGCAACTTTTAGGGGTTGAGGGAAAGATTTCATGATGGTTAGAGCAGTGGTCCGCAAACTTATTAGTCAAAGAGCCAAATCTGTTTATTGATTTAGCAAATATTTATTATAATTTTAGCACTTTATTAATTTACGGGAAAGCTGAATTAAACCTCATTTCATACTTAATAAAGATTTTATTTGTTGACAAAAATAGTATGTAATTAAGGAATCCATAAATTTAAATCATGACAATGACTAAAGTGCCCTCCTCACCATCCAATTTCTAGTCACTTCTTGCTGGCCAGCCAAATTGGCGGTTTCCACCACACCATCCAATTTGCAGAAAGGTCTTAGCTTTTGCGCTGTGCGCACGTGTTCGGAGCGCTCGCACTGTGCGCAAACGTGTCTTGGCTCCGTCACTTTCGAAATTTCAACGTATTGGATTAGCGTTGGCTTTATTGACAACAGACAATAATGCGATTCGTAAAAGAAAATATTGGGCAAATAAATGGTTTATCGAAAGGCGTAAGTTTAGCCACATAAATATCGCAAGGGAAATGAATCCTCTTGATTTTAGGAACTTTCTGCGAATGGATTATGTTAGTTTCAGTGAGTTGCTCAATCTGGTAACACCATTAATAGAAAAACGAGAAATATTAACGCTTTACAATAAAATACAAATAAATGTAATATTTATGAACATATCCGAAAACTAAAAACTGTTTTTGAAAGGTGATAAACGACGCTTTCAAATTTTACAAATTGAAATAAAAAATACGGGTATTACAGCACGTACCCGAGGGATTTAACCAGCGATTCCTGGGCATATTTGGAGTAAAAAGTGTTGTCCGATGATATATTTTTTCTATTAATAAACAAAAAAAAATGTTTTTCGATCACATGTCGCTACTGATCCCATCACGACGGGATGTGTTTGAGCGGACTAGCGCTGTCTCGCTTGAACGAAGTGTCGCTAGAACGAGACGTAACGCTTGTCAAATGACCGCTACGCTATAAACAATCCATACTCCTGAGTACTCAGTTGCGGCGTGTGATGGAATAATATTTTATTATTTAATATTAATTTATTTTTATTTATTTGAGACAATATATTACAAAATTATTCCATACAATTTATAATACATTACTCCCAATGAGTTTGATAAAACTCGTTTCGGGAAGGACAACATTATACCTCTAAAGGAAAATTATTTTTACATAAGAACACGCAAATCAATGAATAATACATTGATTTTTAAATGGACTAGACACACTTGATACAGGTAATTGAAGAATATACAAGAGTTATAAAGGAAGACAAAAAATTGTTTTAATAGATAAAAAATGTCATCGGACAGAAAAATGATATTCACTTTTTTTACTCTAAATAAGCTCGGGGATCGCTGGTTAAAATCTCTCGGGTACGTGCTGTTCCGGTAACCGACGAGTTCATCGAAAGCAAATTCATCGAAAATGAGTTCATCGAAAATCAATTCATCGAAAGCAAATTCATCGAAAACGAGTTCATCGAAAATCAATTCATAGAAAGGAAATTCATCGAAAACGAGTTAATCGAAAATCAATTCATCGAAAGCAAATTCATCGAAAACGAGTTCGTCGAAATCAATTCATCGAAAGCAAATTCATCGAAAACGAGTTCATCGAAAATCAATTCATCGAAAGCAAATTCATCGAAAATGAGTTCATCGAAAATCAATTCATCGAAAGCAAATTCATCGAAAACGAGTTCATCGAAAATCAATTCATAGAAAGAAAATTCATCGAAAACGACTTCATCGAAAATCAATTCATCGAAAGCAAATTCATCGAAAACGAGTTCGTCGAAAATCAATTCATCGAAAGCAAATTCATCGAAAACGAGTTCATCGAAAATCAATTCATCGAAAGCAAACTCATCGAAAACGAGTTAATCAAAAATCAATTCATCGAATGATCAATTCATCGAAAAACATTTTTTTGTAGATATTGAGCTGTCAAAATTAAATACCCAAAAAGGTCTGTTTAACTGAGTTAAATGTGTTTAGCAACTGTCAGTTTCGTAGTGACAATGTAAAATTTATATGTTATCTCTTCGATTTCCCATTGTCTGATACTGCAAAAAAGGGATATCTAAGGAACGGTGACCAGACAACTCATAATGAAACCAACTCATAAACAACTCAGAAAGGTCATTAAGAGTGATGATAAAAAATATTTAAAAATTGGTTAAATCGGTTAAGTTAGGTTCGGTTAGGTTAGGTTAGTTTAGGTTGACCAATACTTTTTTAACTTCTCGGTCCGCTCGGCATTTCTCTCAAATATCAACAAAATATATTTTTTCGATTAATTGGCGATTCGATGAATTGATTTTCGATGAATTCGTTTTCGATGAACTCGTCGTGAACCGCTGTTCCACCCTGTATAATTTTTGAAAAAAAACCTTTTTTGCAGGCAAAAAGTTTAAAAATGTTCCACCTTACGTATTTTTCTAACTAAAATTACCTATAACGAAAAAAAATAAAAACAACACATTTTTATTCTGCAAATTTATTATGAACATTATCGTCCACTAACTTTTTTGTCGTTTCATGTAAAAATAATTAATTAAAAAATTCCCACAGTTAAGAAAATATTAATCCTTCTGTTGGGAATAACAGACAAAAATAATAAGAGTGATGAAAAAAAATTTTTTTTTTCTTCTTCTGAGAATTACTGTCAAAAATAATAACAAAAACTAACTAACTAACCATCACGCCGTTTCCCGCAGGGGTAGGCAACTCGGTCTCGGCACACACTCCTTGCCTCGTTCACATTCATACATCGTCTCATAGGGAGCGGGAGCGACAATTTAAATTTTCAATACCAAAATTTAAATACCTACTTAGAAATAAAATTATTAAATTTCTATATTACACATTAGAAAGATTATTTTATCTTGATTTTAGAACAATTTTTGCAAAGTGATAAAAAATAACCAATTTACAATATGTATGTGGGAATAATATCAAAATTAAAATATTTAGAAATAAAATTATTAATTTCTATCAAGTGATATCATAGGTCAATGTTTCTAATACACACATTGAAAAGATTATTTTCTCCAGATTTTAGAACCATTTTTGGTTTTTGCCAAGTGATAAAAAATAACCAATAAAGAGGTGTTTTTGAAATATAAATTGTCGCTACCGCGACTGAACCGGTATAAGTTTTGGAAATATGCGTACTGCTACAAGTCGCTGCTAACAGTGCTAACGACCGCGCGGTACGCTCTCCGAGGAGAAATGAATTAAATGACCCGTCGTAACATGTCCATTCGGGGGCGTTCCTTCTGCGGCTGGCCCCAACAGAAATTCGCAGACGGTAAAAAGTGCCCTCCTCACCATCCAATTTCTAGTCACTTCTTGCTGGCCAGCCAAATTGGCGGTTTCCACCACACCATCCAATTTGCAGAAAGGTCTTAGCTTTTGCGCTGTGCGCACGTGTTCGGAGCGCTCGCACTGTGCGCAAACGTGTCATGGCTCCGTCACTTTCGAAATTTCAACGTATTGGATTAGCGTTGGCTTTATTGACAACAGACAATAATGCGATTCGTAAAAGAAAATATTGGGCAAATAAATGGTTTATCGAAAGGCGTAAGTTTAGCCACATAAATATCGCAAGGGAAATGAATCCTCTGGATTTTAGGAACTTTCTGCGAATGGATTATGTTAGTTTCTGTGCGTTGCTCAATCTGGTAACACCATTAATAGAAAAACGAGAAATATTAACGCTTTATAATAAAATACAAATAAATGTAATATTTATGAACATATCCGAAAACTAAAAACTGTTTTTGAAAGGTGATAAACGACGCTTTCAAATTTTACAAATTGAAATAAAAAAATACGGGTGTTACAGCACGTACCCGAGGGATTTAACCAGCGATTCCTGGGCATATTTGGAGTAAAAAGTGTTGTCCGATGATATATTTTTTCTATTAATAAACAAAAAAAATGTTTTTCGATCACATGTCGCTACTGATCCCATCACGACGGGATGTGTTTGAGCGGACTAGCGCTGTCTCGCTTGAACGAAGTGTCGCTAGAACGAGACGTAACGCTTGTCAAATGACCGCTACGCTATAAACAATCTATACTCCTGAGTACTCAGTTGCGGCGTGTGATGGAATAATATTTTATTATTTAATATTAATTTATTTTTATTTATTTGAGATAATATATTACAAAAATTATTCCATACAATTTATAATACATTACTCCCAATGAGTTTGATAAAACTCGTTTCGGGAAGGACAACATTATACCTCTAAAGGAAAATTATTTTTACGTAAGAACACGCAAATCAATGAATAATACATAGATTTTTAAATGGACTAGACACACTTGATACAGGTAACTGAAGAATATACAAGAGTTACAAAGGAAGACAAAAAAATGTTTTAATAGATAAAAAATGTCATCGGACAGAAAAATGACATTCACATTTTTTACTCTTAATAAGCTCGGGAATCGCTGGTTAAAATCTCTCGGGTACGTGCTGTTCCGGTAACCGACGAGTTCATCGAAAGCAAATTCATCGAAAATGAGTTCATCGAAAATCAATTCATCGAAAGCAAATTCATCGAAAACGAGTTCATCGAAAATCAATTCATAGAAAGAAAATTCATCGAAAACGACTTCATCGAAAATCAATTCATCGAAAGCAAATTCATCGAAAACGAGTTCGTCGAAAATCAATTCATCGAAAGCAAATTCATCGAAAACGAGTTCATCGAAAATCAATTCATCGAAAGCAATTCATCGAAAACGAGTTAATCAAAAATCAATTCATCGAATGATCAATTCATCGAAAAACATTTTTTTGTAGATATTGAGCTGTCAAAATTAAATACCCAAAAAGGTCTGTTTAACTGAGTTAAATGTGTTTAGCAACTGTCAGTTTCGTAGTGACAATGTAAAATTTATATGTTATCTCTTCGATTTCCCATTGTCTGATACTGCAAAAAAGGGATATCTAAGGAACGGTGACCAGACAACTCATAATGAAACCAACTCATAAACAACTCAGAAAGGTCATTAAGAGTGATGATAAAAAATATTTAAAAATTGGTTATATCGGTTAAGTTAGGTTAGGTTAGGTTAGGTTAGTTTAGGTTGACCAATACTTTTTAACTTCTCGGTCCGCTCGGCATTTCTTTCAAATATGAACAAAATACATTTTTTCGATTAATTGGCGATTCGATGAATTGATTTTCGATGAATTCGTTTTCGATGAACTCGTCGTGAACCGCTGTTCCACCCTGTATAATTTTTGAAAAAAAAACCTTTTTTGCAGGCAAAAAGTTTAAAAATGTTCCACCTTGCGTATTTTTCTAACTAAAATTACCTATAACGAAAAAAAATTAAAACACACACATATTTTATTCTGCAAATTTATTATGAACATTATCGTCCACTAACTTTTTTTGTCGTTTCATGTAAAAATAATTAATTAAAAAATTCCCACAGTTAAGAAAATATTAATCCTTCTGTTGGGAATAACAGACAAAAATAATAACAGTGATGAAAAAAAAAAAAAATTCCTTCTTCTGAGAATTACTGTCAAAAATAATAACAAAAACTAACTAACTAACCATCATGCCGTTTCCCGCAGGGGTAGGCAACTCGGTCTCGGCACACACTCCTTGCCTCGTTCACATTCATACATCGTCTCATAGGGAGCGGGAGCGACAATTTAAATTTTCAATACCAAAATTTAAATACCTACTTAGAAATAAAATTATTAAATTTCTATAATACACATCAGAAAGATTATTTTATCTTGATTTTAGAACAAATTTTGTTTTTGCAAAGTGATAAAAATAACCAATTTACAATATGTATATGGGAATAATATCAAAATTAAAATATTTAGAAATAAAATTATTAATTTCTAATCTTCGATCAAGTGATATCATAGGTCAATGTTTCTAATACACACATTGAAAAGATTATTTTCTCCAGATTTTAGAACCATTTTTGGTTTTCCCAAGTGATAAAAAATAACCAAAATAGAGGTGTTTTTAAAATATAAATTGTCGCTACCGCGACTGAACCGGTATACGTTTTGGAAATACGCGTACACAAGTCGCTGCTAACAGTGCTAACGACCGTGCGGTACGCTCTTCGAGGAGAAATGAATTAAATGACCCGTCGTAACATGTCCATTCGGGGGCGTTCCTTCTGCGGCTGGCCCCAACAGAGAATTCGCAGACGGTAAATAATAATACGGCTGGCTGTTCGACCCAATTTTAAGGAGTGGGGGGTCCCGGCAGAAGGGAAATAATAATTCGGCTGGTGATTTTTGCCAATTCGCAGGCGGTTGTGCCTCCTCACCACACAATATGCAGTCATGACTACATTTAGTGACTACATTTAGTGTCGTGAGGAGAGCGCTTTAGAACGAACTATGTCGTTTCATTTACTTGGAAAGTTTAAAGTCAGGTTTGTATGTTGTTATTATTAATTTTAGGCACGAATCCAGGTTCTCATTAATAAGACTTCTCAATTTACTCTTGGTAAACTGAGAAGTCGTCTTATTGATGAGTCTTCATTTGCATAGAATCGTAAAGCTACAAGGAATTGATTGCATGGCAAAATTGGGCAGTTTCTAAAAAATAAATAAGCTAATATCATGTTTTCAGATCTGACAAGTGCTAAATATTGCGAGATGACAAATAACATTTTTTCGCGGTATTTTTTTCACCCTGTTGTCAGTTTTTATAACTAGGTCTTCCTCAGGCAAGTTAATCCACCAGGTTAGCTTCCTTTCATTTGAGTGTGGTGTGGCGATCACTGTGCTTTGGGAAGAACGTATTTGAGCACTTGAGCAGGGTTGAGCCGAGATTTCGGCTCAGCAGTTGATCATTAGGATTGGGCACAACGGCTGTAAGAGCTTAATATTTTATCGTTTTTTTTAAATCCAGCTATTGCATTTCAAAGAGCCGCACTTAAGGGGCCAAAGAGCCGCACGCGGCTCCGGAGCCGCACTTTGCCGACCTCTGGGTAGAGTAATAAATACTGGAAGTAGAGTAACAATTCAAAGTGAATTCAGTAGAGGGAACTAACGTAAAATGAATATTTTAACAATAAATCAGTTCAAATACGAGTTAATGTTGTCGACAACAAAAAAGTCGACAAAGAGCACGGTAAAGTTCGGCGAAGCCGTGTATTTACTACTAATTCTTATATATTACATTACTAATTTAGTATACAATTACCCATTACGTATTCCGTATATTTAATTAACTGTTCTGATAAAGTTTAATGTCTTTTTGTCAGATTGCCTTTAGCTATCCGCGTTATCTTTTGCACTTCTGAGTGCTTATCCTCCTCGGAATTTATCGTGACAACTAACCCCTGTTATATTTACATTAACACCTGTCCAGCTATCTGATAACCTATAACAGCCCATCATTCTATTTCTGAGACTCGTAAAGCCGTGATATACGATTCCGCTGGAAATATTATCCTAATAACTTCATAAATAGTTATATATTCAAATCACTAAGGCCCATAAAAGGTCATCTCGCCGTCAAATACGAAAGAAAACCGCTTTTAAATATTATATTCAACGATTTTGAAAAACATAAATTAAGAACAATTACGGACAGTGGACAGGGGCTTGCTGGGGCTTGCCGAGCCTTTATTTACAAATTTCGCGATTTACAGACTTCAAATTTTTGTAATATTACTGGCGGCTCTCCTGATATTTTGTATACTTGACACAATATACCAAATACCATAAGTATGGGAACGGTTGTGACTATTGTACGGTACCCACCTAAAAAAATGACGTAATTTTTTTATTTCATTTGATTTTATTTTTATTTTTATTTTTTCTTTTACATGAATACCGCACAAGAGTCCCAACTGCTCCGGTCTGGAGCCAGTGAGACTATGGCATCCCCGATTGGGATATGTTGTGAGGATGAAGGTAGTGGGGAGGGAAGGAGATAGGGAAGGGGAAGGTGGGGAAGTACCTGGCTATTCAGATCTGGTCACCAAACACGGCGAAAGCCACTTCAGGCAACGTTTCAATGTGGTCTTTTCAATTCTGAATGGTGGTCTTACACTAGGGCGATACTGAGAGTATCTTCCACTCTGGAACGTGCCGCAAATATACTATATATAATTTTAAAATAATAAATTGTGAAATACACAAATTAATCAAATAAAATTTATTTGCCACGCCGGGATTCGATCCCGCTACCTTCGGAATGCTAGTCAAGCGCCTTACCGCTGCACTACGCCGGCTGTCACAATTAAACGTTTTGCGTGATATTGACTAATTTAAAACTCCTTAAAAATAATGTTTCACATTTTTTTTTATTAAATTGTCTATAACAACTCGTGAGCATAATATAATTATCGATTTTAAAAATTTTCTCTATCTCTCCACATACTTTCTTAAGTTTTATTATAATTATTACTCAAACCTACATTCATTCGATTAATGGTTCTTAATCTATAATGGTTCTACAAGATTAAGAATCACTATCTTCCTTGACGAAATCGTATGGACTAGGGGTGTTAACGGATATGCGCATCCGCATCCGCAAATGCGGAACATCCGCATTAATTCAGACATCTGCCACCGCATCCGCATCCGCAGATGTGAACCTCTAATAATCCGTATCCGCGGATGTCAAAATTTTACATATCAGGAGTGTTACGGATATTCGCATCCGCGTCCGCAAATGTGGAATATCCGCATTAATTCAGACATCTGCATCTGCATTCGCATCCGTAGATGTGAACGTCTAATAATCCGCATCCGTATTCGCATCCGCGGATGTCAAAATATTTGCAATAGGTGTTACGTAATAGGTACTTTAAGGCTTGCCGCACACATCAGGTTTTTCCATCCGATTGTCTGATCAGACAAAAATCGATTGGACGGCCGGCGTGGAAAGGCGTGACATATTTTCATAAACGCCGCGTCGGCCGTCCAATTCGGTCCAACAACGGGCTTGGCCCTGGTATTATAACCAATCCGGTTTTCGAATCGATTTTTGTCTGATCAGACAATCGGATAGAAAAACCTGATGTGTGCGGCATGCCTATATACGAGTATATAAAAATTTAATATACCTACATAATATCTACCTTATCACTTGTAATAAAATGTAATCTCTATGTCGTAATAAATACATGTAATATTCCCCACCGCGAATATGTACATGTTTTTACATTAGATCCACGTAGGAGGAAAATAATTTCAAGGATAGAAAGGAGAGGAAGATCTGGGAAGAAAAAAGGTACGAGGGATGGGTAAGAATCTGGGGATCAGTGTATTCAGGAGTGACGAAGTGTAAAACCATCCCTCCCACTGCGATGCAAGGTTATGGGAAGAAAATCTTGAAAATTTGATCCTGATAATAAAATCCTGCTGGAGAGATTAAAAGGTCTCTCTCAACCAGTCTCTCAAAATCCGGCCCGCCACAAGTATGTGGGCAGACGCATCTGCTGCCAAGACCTGGACAATCATCTCCCCGTCAACACGGGCTAGTCACCAAACGTAGCGAATCACTTGGGGTGACCTATATTGTTATCCAATAAATGGTTCCTGGGCGGCGGTACCTATTCCCGCCTCACAAAAGTAATTAAGTTTAATTAACAAAAATTGATTCACAATGCTACTCGATTATCTCTTTTCCAACTCAAAGGGTGGAATAAAAAAATTTATAATATGAAATTATAACACATTATAGTATACAATAATACCGGTTGGTGATTAAATTCTTTCAAAAATAGCAAAGTATTACAGAAAGTAATTACGTAATTTTGGTAATTAGTATAAGTATTGACGGGTTACAATTAACGGCCTTTAACCACATTAACTTCCTTATTTTGTAACATTCTGTAGAACCTAATTCAAACCAGCATTTCACGGCCATTACGACAAAAATCAACTAGATTAATAAAAAGCTATACAAATTGCCACCCGCGCCATGTGGGGGAGACGACTATCGTTAATTCGAGATTATGAAGTCATAATAATAGGAGACAGTAAAAAGAAGGCAATTTATAATATAATCAATGAGAGCCTTTGTTAAATAATGTTGTTTTATAATATACTCGTATGTCAGGATTGGCAGGAGACACCAGAGTGGGAAACGTCAGACTTCTGCGTAATCAGGAAGCTGTGAAGAAATAAAAAGATTAATGGCTAGAGAAGATGCGAATTTAGAAGCTTTGTAGTTATCAGAATAGTTCTTTAATGGTATATTTTATTTTTTCTTCTGTGAGGCTTGGAAACTTGGACCATGAAACTGAAGATAGAAGCTTTTGAAATGCAATGCATTCACATAGACATCAATGGACAGATATATAATAAATCTCGTGGAGATTCATTGAATTGTCAAACTTGTGATATTATTGTATTGATATAAAAATAAGAAAATCATCATCATCATCACTCTTGGCTCTACAACCCCTGGTGGGTCTTAGCCTCCTCAAGAGTCTTCCTTCACTAATCTCGCCAGCGTAGATATATCTTTGAGGAATGTATAAAAATGAGAAAATATCTTAATCGTCATAACTCGAAGGGCAATAAATAGAAGACTACCCAACAGATGTTATAGACAGGGCCGGATTAACCATGTCGGGGGCCCCTAGGCAACGCACGTCTCGGGGCCCCCCTTACCAATGGTGGACTAACGGTGGGTGGAGGGCGGGGGGGGGGGTTGAAGGGGCATCCAAACGCCTCCTAGTTCCCTTGATCAAATCCTTAACAAAACTTTAAGGGGGGGGGGGGAGGGGTAGGTAAGGTTTTAAAACTTTATTTTTTCTGAATATAAAACATTCAGAAAATTGGCTTGACTTGACTTGACCGATGCGATGAGTTTTTTTTTATCATTTTATTATAACAAATTCACCGAAACTTTTTAGCGAAAATCGCGTTTTTCACTTCAAAATGCAGCCAAAAAAAAATCGAATAAAAACTCCCTCTGACTACCTAGGAAAACATATTACGTTACTTGGTGCATGCAAATCGAATGTATAGTTTTTTTTAATATGTTGTCAACCAGGTTGAAAAACGTGTTAAAAAACTTTCGAGAAAAACGCTTTCAAAGTTTTGCTGAGGATAATTCAACATTTATTTATTTATTTATTTATTTATTTATTTATTAATTTACGGACAACAGTCCATTAAAAACATAATAATAACACGAATAAAAAAAAAATTAAAAAAAAACAGAGATGACAGTGAAGGGAGAGCACATAAAAATTAATAGCAATGACAATATAAAATATAAAAAGTACATATAGAGACACTACAAGTCAAAGCATGAAGAAGCATTTAAATATTGCGTAACGACTGCCGAAAGTCATTTAGTTTTACACCAAAAAAATCAATGCTTTGACTTGCGTTGACAAGTCTCGACATTCTGGATAAGGGAGAATGGTATCCGTAATTAGTAGAATGTTGATTGAGGAACAGCAATTCATTATTTCGAAGCCTACGGGAAGGGATGTTAAACTGGATGAGTTGTAACAATGCAGGTGTATCTGTAATACTGTTGATAATTTTAAATATGCAAATTAGATCAGAGTCCTTTCTACGTTTTTCTAAAGAAGGCATGTTTAAAATGTGTTCAATTTCATCATATGAGTACTTGCCTCTTTCAAGACCCAACCTCCAAGCAATTCCTCTTAGGAAACGATGTTGTACGGATTCGATGTGACAAATGTGGACAGCGTAGAAAGGAGACCAAATGACACTAGCATATTCAAGGTGAGGGCGAACCAGCGAACAGTAAAGAGTTTTAAGTGTACTTATATGTTTGAAGTCAGAGGTAATTCTATGAATGAAGCCGAGTAGTTTAAGTGATTTATTTACGATATTATTTATGTGATCACGGAAAGAAAGTTTGCAGTCTAGAGTGACCCCAAGGTCCTTGATAGATGTGACAGTAGATAGACAAACACTATTTAGTTTATAATCAAACTGAATAGGTTTTTTGGTTCTATAAAAGGACAAAATTTTGCATTTATCAACATTAAGTTCCATGCAGTTAATTTTGCACCAATCGTTAAATGAATCAATATCAAGTTGAAATAGTAAACAGTCAAGGTGGGATTTAATAATCTTAAGAATCTTATTATCATCAGCAAATAGCCAGAAACGTGTGTGAGAAAAAACTTTTGTGATATCATTAATAAAAAGGTTAAAAAGAAGCGGGGCCAAATGGGCTCCTTGGGGAACGCCGGAAGTTACATCAATTTTAAAGGATTCAAAGTTATTTATTTTAACCCTTTGTTTTCTATCTGTCAAGTAAGAGTGAAAGAATGATAACAAAGGGTTTCTAATGCCTATAGCATAAAGTTTGGCCATGAGAATACGGTGATTAACTTTGTCGAAGGCTTTGGAGAAGTCAGTGTATAGAACATCAACCTGAGTGTTATCTTCTAAGGCTTTCACAATGGTACTTGTAAAGGAAAGTAAATTTGTTGTTGTAGATTTCGCCGATCTAAATCCATGCTGTTCCTCAATTAGAACACTTTTGAAAACAGGAGTAATTTTCTTTGTAATTATCGACTCAAATATCTTTGGAATATTAGATATAATTGATATCGGTCTGTAATTTCCACTATTCGACTTGTTTCCGGACTTAAAAATGGGTCGAATATATGAAATTTTCCATGAGTCAGCAAATGTTCCAGATGAAAGTGACAAGTTGTACAACATACAAATTGGGTTAGATAGTGTATATTTACATTCTTTTAGCAAGATTTCTGGAATGCCATCAGGTCCGGTACTTTTTTGTTAGAGAGATTATTTAAAGATTGGTAAACCTCCTTAAGTGTAATTTGGCAATCATTTAAGTCAATATTATGGTCATAGTTAAGTGGAGGGATGTTGCATGATGCATCAGAATATACAGAGGAGAAGTGTTTGGCAAAAAGGTTGGCGATATCATGGCCTTTAGTAGCATGAGTTTCATAATAATACATACTTGAAGGAAGATCATTATCAGTACGCTTTTGCGCAACAAATTGCCAAAATTGTTTAGGATTTTGCAGTAACTTTGTCTTTGTAACTTCTACAAAATATTTATAACATTTGGCTGATTCGATTTTGGACAGTTCCCTTAATTGAGAAAATTTATGATAAAAGCTTAAGTTCCCAGTGTCTTTAAATAATTTATGAGTCTTCTTTTTTTCAATTATTAACTGTTTAAGTTTCGTGCTAAACCAATTTGGAAACTTAGGTTGAGAGTAACACCCCTTAGGAACAAACAATTCTACAGCATGTGATACACATTTATTAAATTTAAGTACAGCGTCATTAATATCAGAATTTAAAAATAGTGTCGACCAATCAATCTGTGATAGATATTTGTTCATATTAAAATAGTCGCCGTTAAGATATTTGTAGTGATAAGAGACATTTGGTTTCAAGGAATCAAATTTGAAAAAATGTGTAATTTTAATAGAGAGAGGTGGATGATATTTATCCAAAGGTAACAAAGAGACATCAGCTTCACTTACTATGACATTTGGTATGCTAGTGAAAATCAAATCCAGGCAAGAGCTTAGATAGTGACTGGATTTACTTGAAACATATTCAAATAGGCAAACAAATTTACAATTTCAACAGCTTGTGGAGAAAGATTACTAGAAGGAGTTTTGACACCTTGATCGTCATTCAGCCACAATATTTTAGGTAAATTATAATCGCCACAAATAAATAGGGAGTCAGCGTTTCTAGACACATGTTCAATTGAAGCAGTATGCGACTTATAGACTTCTACCGAAGAGGAGGGAGGAATGTAAACACAACCAAGTACAAGCTTTTTGGTACCAAGTAGAACACACAGGAACAATTGATCAGAAACATTGGTAAATGTTTCTATAATATGGCAGGGGTATTTTTTGTTTACGCATATCATCACTCAAAACTGTTAAAAACGGTTTCATATAAAATGCTGTATCTCTATCAATTTTACCAATTTCTTCAAATAGTGAGAGCATTATTAACAAATGCATCTTTCAGAAAATGAATTAAAAATAAATTTTTTGCAGTGGCCTTAAAGCCTTGTTTAGGATTTGATCAAGGGAATATGGTGGCGTTTAGAGGCCCCCCCAGAGTCAGAGGCCCTGTGAACTGAATAAAAAACTTGTAAAATTACATCAACTTCACTAAGGGGAGGGGGGTTCATTCAACTTTGCCGCTCGGGGCTTCTGACGGGTTTAGTCCGCCACTACACTTTACCCTTCTCTAACTTCAAAATTATTTTTTTCTTTTTTCTACCAAAACGTAATTTTATTCATAAATAATCTGTTCTTTTACTGCGTTATAAAAGGTATGCCATCACCCCATTTAATAAAGAAAACGAATACAATACAATAAAATACAATAATGCTTTATTGCACATAAAAAGACACATACATATGTAGAAACAAAAATATATATTGTTAAAAAAAATAATAAAAATATCCGTCTTATCACTAAAGTGATCTCTTCCAGACAACTTTCCCAAAGAATTTTAGCCAGCAGACAGGTAGTGCATACTGAAGCTTGTACAACATTTATATTTTAAACATATAATTAGAAATAAAACAAAACAAATGCCAATATAAACCACACACGGCACCTTCAATCACTTCAGATACTAAGTAATGTTGCAACAAAAAGAAGGAAAGTTAAAGTAAAATACAACTATGATTATATATTTGTTTTAATTACAGACTTTTTATTTATTTTTTGTGCATGATTAGTTGTAAGCTAATTATTATTATAATTTATTGTTTTATTTAATGCGTGTACCTAATGTTATTAACCTGTAAATGTTTCTCATAAAAAAAATGAAAACATCTTGAAAACTGACTTTTTCCGAAACTTCGTTGCTCACTAATTGAAGCAAGTCAGTTTTTCTCGGGACGCGGGGCCCCTAGCCGGTGCGGGGCCCCTAGGCAATTGCCTACTCTGCCTTAGGGATAATCCGGTACTGGTTATAGAGGAAGATTAAGAGGAAACCTGGGCGTTGAGATATTTAAATAATTAAGTATTGTTACACCCTGAATAATGTGTAAAAAGGACTACTACACCTAATGCTGATTATTCCTCAATAAAATCGTCGGAAACAAGGTTTCCCCTGGTTTCCCTTTGTTTCCCTGTTCTCTCCTCCAAAACTGGACCGATTATTAAGATTTTTTCACCAACCGTTTTAAGAGAAAATATTACGTGTCTGTACGTTTTGCTATTTTGATATACAGGGTGTCCGGGGGTAAAGTACATTAACTTCGGGTGGTGATTCTACATGATGGTAGGAGTAAAAAAGATTAACAACTTTTTCCGAAATTCCAACTTTTTTTCCCATACAAAAAGACGTACCTACTAAAAATCCTTAGTGTGAGGTACGATCTTACTTGCTGACAGCTTGCCGGGCGCCCGATTCGATTGTGATTGGCCCGTATCGTAACAGCGGAAAATAATAAATCTGGCCGCACACGCCGGACTAATTTTATCTTTTTACCTCAAAACTACCCATAAAAGTTGGAATATCGAAAAAAGTTTCTTATGTATTTTACTTGTACTATCATGTAGAATCACCTCCAGAAGTTAATGCACTTTACCCCCGAACACCCTGTATATTATAAAAAAAATATTTGCACTTATGTCAAAATTCAGAGTGAAAATAGGACAAAACATCGCGCCGCCCTCTTTGCAAGACTGTTGGGGAAGACACCCCACGATATGACTTCGAATCAAAGAACCTAATGCAGTTCCACCCTTTTTTCGGGGCTACAGCAGCTCGAAATCAGTGAGTCGATGGCATCCCCAATATGCCACTTGCATGGACTTCATAACGACTTGGAAAAAATCGTGTGGATAGATTTTTTTACTAAGATTACGAAAATGTTAGTAAATTTTTTTAGAAATGAACAGTTTTTTTTTTTTTTAAATAAATAAATCCATTATTTGGGCTCGTGACGTCACTACATGAAAATGTCCCGTCTCCGAAAATGTTCCTCTAATTTTATAAAATTCCGCACTGATTTTTTTTTTTTATATAGCATCACTTTGATTTCACGCTAATTTTTGAATTTCACATTTAACGTTCACTTGATTTATTGTTTGTTCTCTGCGAACGTATAATTTGGTTTGATTTCTTGACAGATATGTGTAATGAAGAGAACCCCGTACATTTTACGTTGTCCGTACGTGTTTTAGAGGCATAATGATAATGGTGCGGATTTTAACAAAATCAATTTTTATAATATTCTTATTATTATTATAATTTACAAGTACAAGTATATTACATTTGATTTAGTAATATAGACGTTGAAAATTTAATGATTTATGATCAATAAGATGGATCAAGGAAAAAAATATTTATGAAATTTAATATTTTTGGTATGCCTCGTTATTCTCCTGTGTCATTCGTGTGGAAAACGTTCTTTTTTTTAAAAATGATTTTCGGCTATGTAATTAGCGTTTTTTCGCACCTATAAAATTATATCCCGTCTTTCCGGTTTATAAAAAATGGTCTGATTTTTCGGATTGAAATTTTCAAAAAATCGCCAGGTTTTCAAAAATACGATAAAAAAAATACGGAATGTCTTAGAATATTTGCCTAAACCGGATTTTTTTTTAAATGTGATGCAAGGGGCCTATTGGGGGTATTCGTGAAGAAAAAAGGGAATGAAATGGGTAGTCGAAATTCAGGATTCCATGACAGTTGATCGACCGTTACCCCCCCGACAAACTTATATACCTACAATATGCTGTCGGTTTAGGGAAAATACGGTGTATCTACTCACACAAAATATAACTAAGTGCTCCGAAGGGGTATGCAGAGAGGATATACCGTCGAATAACAAAAGTATATCTAAAACACATTTTCATTCAAATGCATCAAGAATAAACTACTTGTCTATATAATGTAGGTATTACAGGCGTATTTAAGTACTTAAAATCGGTAGATATAATTAATTAACTAAATAAATTCGTTTGATGTCCGTACCAACTTATTATTAAAAGTATTTTTTAAGCCGATTTTGGATTTCAAATTAGTAAATAATGCACAAAAAATTATAATTTTATAATATACAGGATGTTAAGGGACGTACTTGACTTACTTTAACCAGTGATTCCAGACATTATTTGGAGTAAAAAATGTAAATGAAATTTTGCTCTCCGGTGACTTTTTTGACGACTTTTTTTTTTTTTCAAAAATTTTTTCTTCAAAATCAAACAAAAAAAAATTTCTTCCGCATGTCGTCACTGGTCACTCAGCCGGGTGTTCGACAAACTCCTTACCCCGCCTTCAACTATTCAACAACTATCATTTTTTTATGTTTTTGTAGAAAAAAAAAAAAAAAAAAAACATCAAAAATGTCACCGGAGACCAAAATTACATTTACATTTTTTATTCCAAATAATGTCAGGAATCACTGGTTAAAGTAAGTCAAGTACGTCTCTTAACACCCTGTATACTAACTACCTGGCCACACGTTGTTGTAGCTAATGAAACACAACGCCGTTTTTTTTACATTAACTCCAAACAGGAGGCCTTGAGGAAAATAGTTTCCCTCAGGGCCTATGTCATCTGAGATGCTGTGTGGAGGGTCTTTTTGAGGAGAGGAAGGAATGAAGTGACCCATGTTGTAGGAAGGAGGAAACATAGAGTCCGGCAAATCGTTTCACAGCCAAGCTGTTGAACAAAAGGACGTCAACCGCGTACGGCAGGCGTTTGGCGTGTTTATGCACCGGTGTCGAAGGGGTAAATGACGCTAGTTCCTCGGATCATCTTCCATTGAAATACCGGTAGAACAAGGATAGCATTCCAAACCCGACGCCTGTGCTCTCCGTATTGCAATCCGTCTGTTAAGATGGGAGAATCTATCAAACGTACCGCCCGATTCTGCACAGAGCCGAGGGTATTTTTCAGGTATTTTGGAGTTCCAGACCAGAGGTGACTGCCAAATTCAACCGTAAGGCTCACTTGTGATTTGTACAGGGTTAGCAATTGTGTACTATTAAAGTATCTGCGGGTCCTGTACAGTACGCCAAGTTTTTGAGAGGCTAAGTTAACTTGAAATCAAAGTTGAAATCTGGGGAAATGCATGTGAAACATACATAAATGAATTACAGATAATACAAAACATGGCAATTAAAAACTATTTCACTACAAGCCCAGAACATCCACAAAAACATTATATATTGAAACAAAACTGTTAACATTAAGAAAACTATATGAATACAATACGTGTCTCCTTATTTACAAAATAAACAATAAACTCGTACATACAAACACAGAATTCATTAAAACGTCCCAAGTACACAAACACTTTACCACGACAACACGATAACATACATTTAAACACCATCCACACTAACTATGGTAAACAATCCATTGGCTACGAAGGGGGCAAATTATATAATTGCATCCCAAACCCAAAAGACATTAAAACCGAAAATAAGCTGGGTATATTTAAAAAAAAATTATTAAAGTTTATTCTTGATAAACAAAGTAACGAAATAGAATAGCGCTGTATTGTTATGTTGAATTTAGTTTAATGTGTTTAGTTATTTCTAGTTAAATGAGGGAAAATATAATTTTCTTTTTACTGGAATAAAAATGAATAAAAAAAAAACTCTGGCTTCGATGGAGCCCCCATAAATGAGCTGGTCACTAAGAGTTACACCAAGCATACCAATGGAGGGCCTGTTCGGAAGATTGCTTCCGTCGAAGAAGACTAGATTATGATACCTCTACTGAATGGTTACCAACCTTTATAACCACCGCCATCTGTAATCAAATCAAATGCACGACGCCTGCTTGCCAGCCCGCTCATTTACCGCAAACACACATTCTCCTTATATATTTCAATCAATTTACACAAAACCTTGACAAATTATATAACTAAACCTTTCTCATGAATCATTCTATCTATTGATGAAAACCGCATGAAAATCCGTTAAGTCGTTTTTGAGTTTATCGCGAACAGATAGACAGACAGTCGCGTCGGAGGACTTTAATTTATAATAACCGGGTCACCGAAATTCAGGAAGATGGGAATTTGCCAGCAATTCATTGATATGAGTGGACGGTGGGCGTTTTTTTGGATTTGGCAACATTCAGACATTTAAATGTGTACTGATAAGTCTTCAGCACAAGAAACAAATTAATGTTATAAGTTATAAATTATGATTATTTTAATGTGGCCATGTTTGTCGCACTATATAAGCAAATAAGTGAACGTGTTTTTCATCACGAACCAAGTCGGCAATTTTATTAACCACAAACGTTGATATTATGGTAATAATTATTTGTCATTAAAGCGATGAGGGAAACGGACTCCCGCCTTTCCATTGATCTTCGAAGATCGCTGAGATTAAGGCGAATCTGCATTAAAAATTAAAAGCATCTCCTAATTTACAGAGATCTACGAGCGTCAATACGGTTATGAAAATTATTGTGACATTATCAAATCGGTTTCCGACGCAAATCGTAATCCATTGATAAACAGTAATTCCTGCAGATGTTCACTATTATTTCTAAATTCATCTCCAACGACCGAAACATTAAATTTAAATAAGGATACTGACCAGTTTCTCCAAAAAGGAAAACCGCATTTGCTACTAAATAAATTAAAAAATTATTTAGTGTGAGTGTGAAGATTTGTAGAAGTTCATTTTGTTTTTATTATATTTAAAACTAGTGAGTTCCCAGCATGCGTTGCTATGCCACTTAATAAAGAAATTGTTTCTCCCTGCGTGTCCTTTCCCATTCATTCCGTTTCCCTCAAGCGTTCCCACTCCGCCTTCCCACTCACGCTCACCTCTCCCGCTTCCCCCAATCCGCGAACCCTCCTTCCGCGTTCACCTCCCCCTTCCCGCATTCCATACATTCAGTCCAGGTACGTTCATTTTTACCACCTATTGTAATTTTTTTATACAAATTTCATAATGCCAGAGCTCACTATTATATATAGAAACCATCGCGGGCAAACGCAAATCAAATCCCCAAAGTTTCATCGTAATCGGATGAATGGTTACAAACGCATAATTTCATGATGCCAGAACTCACTATTATATATAGAAACTATCGTGGGCATACGCACTTTAAATCCCCAAAGTTTTATCGCAATTGGAAGAATGGTGTCATATACTCATGTATATACCCAAGCAAGCATGTTTCGATTTTTATGTATGTAGACATTGGAGTGGTATTATATTGACTTACTAGCTGGTACCCAGCATGCGTTGCTATGCCATTTAATAAAGAAATTGTTTCTCCCTGCGTGTCCTTTCCCATTCGTCCCGTTCACCTTCCTCATTCCCATCCTCTCTGCGTCCCCTTCCCTTCTCGCGTTCCCACTCCTTCTCCTCCACCTTCCCTCTCCTCACTCTACTCCCCCCTTCCCCGTCCCGCGACCCCCCTCCCGAGTTCCCCTCCCCCTCCCGTATTCACCTCCCCCCTCCTGAGTTCCCCTCCGTCCTCCCGGGTTCCCATCCCCTCTGCATCCCGCAAACCCCCTATCTCGAGTTCCCCTCCCCTCCCCTCCCTCATCCTTCCCATCCGCCTCCCCCTCCCGCATTCCATACATTCAGTCCCGGTACATTCAGTTTTCAAACAGTTCGCGTGGCACCAATTGCATTTTTTATACAAATTTCATAATGCCAGAGCTCATCAATATATATAGAAACCTTCGCGGGCTTGCTCACACCAACTCACCAAAGTTTCATCGCAATCGAATAAACTGTTAGCAATATAAAAACCATCGCCCACATCAAATCCCCCAATTCCAAAGTTTATATGGGAAAATGAAATTGTTGTTTTTACTATCTTCCTCGCAACTTTTCCATGTTTTCTCACCGTTTAAACCTTCCCTGGATTATGACAAACATTTTAAAACCAAAATCAGCTAAATCGGCCCAGCCGTTCTCGAGTTTTAGCGAGACAAACGAACAGCAATTGATTTTTATATGTATAGTAAATTTAAATGTTGGTGATAATAATTTAGAACGATAATTGGCTAAACAAAATATCACAAAATAACGGTAAAAACATTCCAACGGTTTGGTTCTGTTTTGCCCAAGGGTTTAGAGTAGAGGTAAAGTCTGTCCTTGGGTTTGACCAAAGACATTGCAATATATTTGGGTTCGACCAAGTATTTTTGTACATAGGTACAATTTAAGAATGATAAAAATCGGAAACATATACTTGTCTTGCCTGGGAGACATACAATTTTCGCCTGCGGTGCTTTGCTTTCTGCGTTCTATATTTTTTTATTAAGAAAAAACCTTTTTAGAAAAAGAAATAAGTTGGTGGTACCACAAACTGCAAAGTTAACCGTGTCAAGTTGTACGTACCCTCAGTCGCGGACTAAGCCCATCAGGGGCCCGGGGCGGCAAAGCCGAATGAGCCCCCCCCCCCAGTTTAAGATATTGATGTAATTTTACAACCTTTTTATTCAGTTTACACGGGTCACAGGTCCTGGGGGGCCTCCAAACGCCTCTATGTTCTCTTGACCAAATCCTAAACAAGGTTTAATGGCACCAGGACACTGTAAAAAAAGGAATTTTTCTTATTTCATTTTCTGAAAGATGAACTTGTAAAGAATGCTCTCACCAAATATTTTAAAGAAATTGTCTCAGCCGAAGCGCTTGTATAATACGGCCCTGCCAGGGCCGGATTAAAGGCCGAGGCCCCTAGGCAACGCATGTCTCGGGGCCCCTTTACTCTAGGAGCTCCTAACCGATGCGGGCCCCTAGGAAATTTCCTTCACTGCCTTATGGATAATACGGCCCTGGCCGTAATGACTGGATTTTCGAACAGTTTAAGACTTAGTGCATGGTGCATGCAAATCGGATGTATAGTTTTTTAGAAGGTAAAGGTATAGTTTTGCTGAAGGATTCAACATACAAATTGTTTCAAATGGTTTCACATAAAATGCTGTATCTCCGTCAATTGTTCGAATTTCTTTAAAATATTTGGTGAGAGCATGTGCAGCAAGTGCATCTTTCAGAAAATGAACAAACATATTTTTTACAGTGTCCTGGTGCCTTTAAAGCCTTGTTTAGGATTTGATCAAAGGAACACGGAGGCCCCCCCAGGACCAGGGGCTCGGAGCTTTGTATAGCTAAAATAAAACCAATTATGGATTTCCTCCTTGTGACTTTACCTCTGATTAAACAGCATAATTAAAAATTAAAAATAATAAAGGAGTATGAGACCAAAAATTTTATAAAACAAAAGATTATATACAACTAAATTTTACATAAAACATAAAAATATCAATACATTGGTAACCGTAAGAAGTCAAGTTGTACATATAAATCAAATCATGACAGAATTATAAGTATAAAAGATAGAAACATAAGAAACATAGAGACATAAGGGAACGTACCCATACTACGTGACCTGTTCAGGGGGGGGGGGGTCTTCAAAATACCACGCTTGGTACAAATGAGCGGCGGGGGGCTTAGGTTTTTGGTCACCGGGGGGGGGGGGGTTAAAAATTTCAAAAAGTTGGTCACGTAGTATGGGTACGTTCCCTTACATATTCATGAAACATCGGAGAAATACTCTTTTACGTACCCCTTATATTTGGTAAGTTCGGAATTGAAAATGTCCACCTTGGATAATACGCTATTGTAACCATTGCATAGTCTGTCCAGACAAGAATTCTGCTTACAGTTTGTCTTGAATTGATCCACCCTGAACAGACAGAAGAGCGTGTTGTACTCGCAGGTACATTAAATTGAATTTTATTTAGCAACTCTGGGTAATGAATATTATTAACTAATTTATACAGGAATATTGCATTCATATGATGCCTTCGTACATTCAATGAATAAATTTTAAAGTATGATGCTAAAATAATTAAAACCTTATGAATGACATGTAACAAAGATATTTGAGGAATTTGTTTTGAATTGCTTCGATTTTGTTTATATGTTTATATTATGAATATGAAAATAGCGATCGTGTAAAGCGAGAAATTATGTTTTTGGAAAAAATGATCTCTATACGGAAACTAACTAACCATCACGCCGTTTCCCCGCAGGGGTAGGCAGAGAGGACGGACCGCCAAACAACTCGGTCTTGGCACACACTCTTTGCCTCACTCACATTCATACATCGTCTCATACATTCTCTACTATTATTCTGACTTTTGACATGGCACCGGGAACCGGGAAGCGTATTTACAAAACCTATACCGATTCAGTCGCGGTAACGACAATTTACATTTTAAATATACCTCTATATTGGTTATTTTTATCTCATTGCAAAAACAAAAATTGTTCTAAAATCTAGACAAAATAATCTTTCTGATGTGTTTATTAAAAATTAATAATTTTATTTCTAAATATTTAAATTTTAATATTATTCCCATATATTGTGAATACACCTCTATATTGATAATTTTTTATCACTTTGCAAAAACAAAAATTGTTCTAAAATCTAGATAAAATAATATTACCAATGTGTATATTAGAAATTAATAATTTTATTTCTAAATATTTAAATTTTGATATTGAAAATTTAAAGCGACTGAAACGCGGTATGGATTGTAAATACGCAACCGGGAACCGGGCTAAAAAAATAGTTGGTGTAAAACGGCTATAACTCCTACCAAGCTTAAAATTAACTGAAATACCGCGCCGTTGAGTTCGTGGCAAATCCAAAGCTTCTTCGAGAAGCATTAAGCTGGGTCCACACATGTTCTTTTGTCCGTTCCGTTCCTCCGTTCTGTACCTCCGTTCCGTATCAAAAACTCTGGACGCAAGTAAAAATAGCCCGTACCTCCGTAACGTCGCTGCGATCATTGGCATCATCGCGTGTTCATTCCATATTCCATTCCCTCCCAGCATGTCATCGACTGCGTAAGTGTAAGAGGATTTGACGATTGCTTGCGCGTCCTTCATTGTTATTCACAATATTATAACGAAAAAAAAAACAAAAAAGGCGACGTTGGTGAAAGTTAGAATCGTTAGAATTGGGAGTTAGATTAAGCATAACTTTGCGTTATTTGGCTACAGGAGATTCTTATACCAGCTTGCAATACACATTCAGAGTGTCCAAACAATCAATAAGCATCATAGTTCGAGAAATTATAGTTTGCTTTAAATTTTTATTAAAATAATTCCTGTTTCCGGGATCCCACAGAACTTCCCTGGCCCTATACCCATCGATAAGCTTTACAATATTTTCGTTATCCCACTGCATTTATCCTGATCCGGGTAGCGACAGAGAGAACGACCTGCGCATGCCGCGATCGCGTCCAGACTGGCGCATACCCGTATCGTATCGCCTTTGAACGGGCCTAAAGAACCGACTCTGGATGGATCGGGGCGTACCTCTACCCGTAACACCGTACCGTTCCGAACGGGCGTCCAAACTAGCGTTCTTGATCGCGACGCTGATACGGAACGGAGGAACGGAACGGACAAAAGAACATGTGTGGACCCAGCTTTAAGTGTGTTCTGGAAGAAACAACCCCCCCACGCCGATCGCTTGCTGCATGTCTGTGACTTGTAACTTTTAACTTTCACATCGCACCGCTTGTCGCATGGGCGTAGCCAGGTTTTGATTTAGGGTGGGGCAAAAAGTAAAAATTTAGAGTAGGTACCGAAAAACGTAGGTTTCTACAACGTATTCATGCTTTAGGCTATGTGAATACAAATAATAAAATGAATGGACGAAGGAAAAACCATTCTATGAAGTGCTATAAATTTTAAAACGCGACTTGGTCGTCAATTCCAAAGGTCATGCATTGGCCAGCCAGGGTGGGGAAAGGATCCACCTTGCCCCACCGTGGTTACACCCATGACTCGTCGGCTGCGATAGACGTGATTTTATTATTATTATCTATTAGGCAGGCATTATGCGGATAGCTCTGCAAAACGCAAATTATCCACTAATAATAACTTTTTTTAATCGTATTGACCAGGATGTGAAATGAAATGGATAAAACGTACAGGATGGTCAGGAAAAAAACTGCGCGTTACAATTTTGATTATTTGCTTGCTGAAAACCCTATCGAAATGCCTACGAAAAATGTTTTGAAGGAAAGTAGAAATAATTTCCTCTCGTTTACTTAACCCGGCGTCAATGACGTGAAAATAATTACGCGGTCAACGACGCCGGGTAACCGTGACCCGAATTTTATCGATGGGTTGTACCAAAATTGAAAGGGTTATCTTGATTTTGAAAATTATTTATTACTTACAAGCAGACCCGGTCACACGTTGAAACACAATGCCATTACCCAACCTTTATAAAATCCACACCACCCGCTTGCCAGCTGCCCGCTGCCTGAATTGAATATTTGAATTTCTCGGCTTTTCTCTACTACAATAAGCATGTATTATACATATAAACCTTCCTCTTGAATCACTCTATCTATTGGTGAAAACTGCATGAAAATCCGCTGCGTAGTTTAAAAGATCTATGCGCACATACATTTTGAGCGACTTCATTTTATACTATGTAATGATGATGATGATGATGATGGGCTCTTTGCTCATAAAAAAATATAAATAATACCATTATATTTTATAAATCTACTTTTTATTACCTTAGTAAGAAACACATGCAAAATCAACTATGAAAAATTAACTATAGAATTTCATTTCAACTATAGGAAATATGTACCCCTTTTAACTTGACGTGTATCTCCTTCCGCAAGCGGCGTCGCACTGAGCACGCCGGTGGTGCGGGTAGAAGGGGGTTGTATCTTGTATCTCCAGCTACTGAAGCGCTCGAGCCGAACGGTTGACGGGAAAAAAAATTGCCGTTTTAAATCGCCTCGGGTCATTATGACCCAGCGTCATCGACGCCGGGTTAAACTTATATCTAAACCAAAGATAATAGAATATGCCATGACTGACTACCGACTCGGCCAAAGATATTGAAATATAAGTAGATGTGCTATCTGCTGTTTTTACTATGTGGGTCTGCGCTTCCGGGTGTCGCCGATATTGTTTACCAATTAACAAATAAACTAAAAGAACAAATAATTAACGAATAAACCAAACGAACGTTAAACTAAATGAACGAATTCTTTCCTTATTCAAAATATATTGTTAACCAATATTAATGCACATTTTCAAAAAATCAACAAAATGAACAAATTCTTTTTGTATGAAAACTACGCTAATTAGACCGTAGTCCGGCGACAGTTGCGCGGACACCATAGCATATCTATTCTGTATTTGAATATCTTTGGACTCGGCCAACTATCAAACCTGTGCTTTACTTTAATAAGACAGGTACGCCTCATACATCATCATATATCTGGTAATGTTACATTATCGTGAAAACAAGCTTATGGGTCCAAGTAGTTAATAAATATTTATTTATTGAAAAAATCAATGCGGTATTGTGCTTTATATTTCAATTCATTAATATGAAATCATTTTGCAAAGAGCATACAAAGTGAAAAATATGTTTTTGAGAAGGTCATAGATACAATTTATTAAACCTTCAGATGAAAGGTTTTTCGGAAAACTACTAAACTAGTTAAGGATATTTAAAAACCGATAAGTTTAATATTAAAACGTCTTGTGAGCAGCGTAAGATATTTTTATTTTTATTTATTTTTTTATTCACAAAAACGTACATAAATTACAATAAATTTTATACAATAATTAATTACATAATAAATTAATTTGATTTACCCCCATAAATAAGCAGGGTTTGTGTGTATGGGGGGTGTTATTACATTGGTTTAATTTTTTTTTATTCAGTTCAAGTTTTCGATATAATTTTTAAGGTAAGTTTTCGATTATTTTATATTACTATTCATGTTTCTAATTTTTTTAGGTAATGAATTAAAAAAAATTAACTCCGAGATATTTATGATTTAGCTGTCCTATTGTTTTTTTTTACATTTTGGAGTAGGAAGTATTGACGTTTGTCTAAGATTGCTGTTATTTTTAAAGGATAGGTTATTTTTAAATAGGTTAAGTATGAACATATTTAAAGCATTATGTCATGATGAAGAGCAATATTAATCATCAGTTACCTAATAATTTCGCGCTTGCGAAAATGCGAATTTTTGTAATTTTTAGCGAAAAACGCGAATTTGCGAGAATTACATGAAATTCATAATTTTAAGATGAATATATACGTGAAATCCTATTTAGTTACTATTTTGATTAATCTTTACGACGAATCAGCTTACAGTATGAACAAAAAAAAAATTCTACGGATAAATCAAAGCTTTTACTAGCTTTTCTATGTATTGGAATTACAATTAAATTGTTATTTACGTAACAAAAAATATAAGCGAAAACCACCAAAAAAATATGTTTTTTTATGACTTAACCATGAAGGTTGGTTTTTTTATGACTTAACAAGAAACAATTTAAAAAAAATACCCCTTTATGGCTAAGACTATTTTTGAGGTTTTCGATGTTCTAACTTTTTTTCGTTCTTATAAAATTATGCACAAAATAAATAAAAACCTCTTTTTCGCTTACTTGCCTCGAGCAAAAAGACGCTCGATTTCAAAATTTTGCAGGCATAAGATTCGAAATATTTCTAGCGTTTATATTCTTCACAATTTTTTGTATTTTTCGCATGATTTTCTGATAATTTAAAATAGTAATAATAATTGTTATAATAATATATAAATATTTCTTTTTCTATGGTTTTGACAAACTTGATAGTCATAAAATGGAACATAACTAATTCAAGTCCAGATCGGCCCTTTCTTGTATTGTAAAAAGCAGGTTCCAGTCACCGTTTGGCTGCAAAATAACAAAAAAACGAAACATCACCTTTGTTGAAAAATTCTACCATTTTCGCAGAAAAAGTTGTAATATTTAAATAATGATCAATTAATCGAATGCTTTCTTCTGTTCATTTATAAATTCAATGTTTTGTTAAATAATTGTCTTTTTCATTCCATTTTCCCAACTCAGGCGTATTTTTCAATTGTATTGTGAATTCACCAACAAATGTGAAATAAGTTATAATGTTATTATTTTTACACAAGAAGAAGACTTTTAAAGAAGATCATATTTTTTAAATATTTTTAAAACACCCTACTTTTATTAATAATGAACTTCTATCGGTTCTGCTCTTTTTATCCCCTTTGTCAAATAAATTATGTATGCATCAAATAATAACATAAAATATTTCTTGTATCAACCAAAGTATGAATGCTTAAGGGGAACGGCTGCGGGGCCGTTTTCATACAAAACTTAAGTTTGAATTTGAGGCCGAAATAACCAACCAACTGAAAATCATTTTTAAAAATCAAAAGATACAGCACATATCTAGTACGGATACGTGCTACTTTATTACTCTTTGTTTTAAATTATAAAATATAGGGTATTCAAGAATTCTATTCCTCAAGATTTTGGAGGCAAATTATTCGTGAGTTAAGGTTAATTATTAAAAAAATACATTTTGCTCAATTTACTAAGATAATACGATGAAATGTAAAATTACTAGCTAATCCAGCCACGCGCTGCTGTGGCTAACAAAACACAACGCCATCTTCTGGGTGGTTACCCAACCTTTATAACCGTCGCCATCTGTTAATCTGCATACAAATCAAAACTGCCCGCTTGCCAGCCCGCTCGTTCACCACATACAAACTTTCTTCTTTATGTATTATATATTTCATCCAATTTACACAAAATCTTGACAAATTATATACCTAAACCTTTCATATGAATCACTCTACCTATTGGTGAAAACCGCATGAAAATCAGTTCAGTAGTTTTTGAGTTTATCGCGAACAGACAGACAAACAGACAGACGCGACGGAGAACTTTGATTTATAATATGTTTATAAAATTATTAGAAAAAACAACTTTGATTGGCGTAAATTCAAGTTACAAAAGACCGATTTTCTTTTGAACACAAATTTCGCGTTTCTATATCATTTAGTTATAATTAACTCACAAAAATATCCAAATTGCTCCCAAAATCATGCAAAATTTATTTTTTAATGGCCTATCCAAACTAAAGTTTGATGTGAAAGTGTTCTATACCTTTCGATTTAAAAAAATACTAATTCGATTTTTTTTTACATGAATACCACACAAGAGTCCCAACTGCTCCCCTTTGGAACCAGTGGGACTATGGCATCCCCAATTGGGGTATGTTGTGAGGCTGAAGGCAGTGGGGAGGGGAAGGAGATAGGGAAGAGGAAGGTGGGGAAGTACCTGGCTATTCAGATCTGGTCACCAAACACGGCAGAAGCCATTTCAAGCAACGTTTCAATTCTGAATGGTGGTCTTACACCAGGGCGATACTGAGAGTATCTTCCACCCTGGAACGTGCCGCAAAAATACTATATATTATTTTAAATGAATACATTGTGAAATACACAAATTAATCAAATAAAATTTATTTGCCACGCCGGGATTCGATCTCGCGAACTTCGGAATGCGAGTCAAGCGCCTTACCGCTGCACTACGCCGGTCGTCCTTGATTAGCCTCAAATCCAAAATTAAGTTTTATATTAAGTGTGATGTATCGTAAAAGCTTCCGACTTGTAGCGACAGATGGCGGTGACGTCAGCTATCGGTATAATCCGCTAGATGGCAGGCAGCGCAGTGCCTAAGCTCTCCGGCAGGGGATCGGGGAAGCGGAGAAGGTGTGTTTGAATGATCACTCGCCAGAACCAATTTAGCCAGCTCCTAGTTAGGTTGATAACCGAATTCCTTTGTATACGCGAAGTATAAATAAACGCAAATAACGAACCAGATTCTATTTATTCCTAAAGTTATCTCCATCCAAAGTGTGTTGGAGAATCTGCTAGTGTCTATCAAATAACAGAACACTACATTAAGTTCCTCTTAACTGTGTGCAAAATGCAAACATCGATCAAATAATACTTTTTTTACAATTCTGTAGGTTTTCTCTCAATAAATTATAGCCAATTATATAGACAATGAATCTCCACTCCACACTTTTAACTTTTTTTATCTCACTCAATATTTTAATCTGAATATTTATTAAACGATAAGAATTTTTATTTGTAATAAATTAACGTGGTAATTAAGTTGTTGCTATTTTATAAGCGTTTATGTAATATTTGCATACATGATGAATACGACCCACAAAACTTGTAAACAGGGATTTGACTTGAGCTTTCATATTTCTGCGTATATAAATAATTCAGACAGAACGAACGTTCACACTTGATGCTGGTTTCATGAGATCGTTTTTTAATTAATCCGTTCGTAAGTGGAACGAGCTCCCGGCATTTTTTTCTCGTTCATCTAATCGTATAAGGCGTATTTCCTTTTTCGTGTTCAATACGTATGTATAGATTGAATAACCATGGTGACATTACGCAGCCTTGCTTGACACCTTTTGTGATGTCAAACCACCCCGTAAAACCACCGTTCACCCTAACACACGCAACGCTTCCCTCGTACAGAGACGCAATTGCCTGTATGAGATTTGTATTCACTCCATACTTGGACAAAACCTTCCATAGCTTTTTCCTGTCGACTCGGTCGTATGCTTTTTGTAAATCTACAAAGGCGCAGAAAAGTTTCTGGTTTTTCGCCAGAAACTTCTCAGTAAGCATACGCAAGGAGAAAATCTGGTCCATGCATCCCTTTCCACTCATAAAGGCACCTTGCACATCCCATATTTTATCCTTTGTTTCCATTCTTACCCTTTCAATCAATATTCTTCCGTACAGCTTGCCGACTGAACTTAGCAGGCTAATAGCCCTATGATTTCCACATTCCATACGTGACCCTTTACCTTTGTATAACGGCATGATTACAGCCCTTCTCCAATCTAATGGCGTGTAACCCTCCTCTAAACACTGGTTAAAAAGTTTGCACAACCATGTGAGAATAATATGGCTATCTCCTTTAAAGTATTCGGCAGCAATATTGTCGAAACCAACAGCCTTACCATTCTTCATGCATTTTATCGATTTTTTTTATTTCATCCACGCTGATTTTGATTGAATTCACTCCGTCATCGTTCATACCCGATTCACTGCTGGCCTCACTATCACCCGGATTGCTTTCGAAAACCTCCTCAAAATATTTCATCCATCTCTCTTTTATTTCTTCCTCATTCGTCAACATTTTTCCATCTTTCGATTTTATGACTTTCCGGCTTCCGTTCTCTGAACCACTCCGGGACCTTTTGACCTCCTTCCAAAACAGTTTAATGTTTTCTTGGAAGTGTTTTGTCATTTTTATTCCCTCTTCCTCTTCCAGGCGTTTCTTTCGTTCTTTCACTCCAACACTTACTCTTTTCTTACATCCCTTATAAACTTCTCTCGCTCTATCTCTCTCTTCGCTAGAATCAGTGCCAGCCGCTATCAGACGTAACCATGCTTTCTTCTTCTCTGAGACCAGTGCTTTGATCTCGTCATCCCACCATGCGTCACCTTTCTTCCTACCTTGCGTACTTATTACAGACTGGACGCAGTTATAAAGTTGTTCGTGAACAATTTTTTCAAAAAATTTTACTGAAAATTGGTAACTTAGATATAGGACGAGAGTTCTGGACATCATTTTTAGCCCCAGACTTAAATACTGTTATGATAATAGCACACTTCCAACGATCCGGAAAGATACCTTCTTTCAATGAGGATTGAAAGAGCAATAATAAGGGCTTTGAGATTACCTTGCTACAAATTTTGATAAAGAATGCTGGAATTTTATCACTATCCGCACCCAATGAGTTAGAAATAGTATCAATTATGTTTTCTATTTTTTCTTTTGAAACTGATACCGAAGAGATGTTAACTTGATTGCTTACATGATGGTTGGTAGAGTGTACATCGGAGGTAGTGTTATAATTAAAGGTGGAGACGAAGTGCTGTGAGAACAGGTTGCGTATTGCAAAAGGATTCACAGCAGTAGTCGCCCAGTTTCATTATATGAGGTAAAAAAGAATTATTTCTTTTTCCTTTAACATAAGACCAGAAATTTTTGGGGTCACGGGATATATTAAGTTCAGCGTTTGTTATAAATTGTTTAAGACATTCCCTAGACATTTTCTTCTGCCTTGATAGAAGGATACAGAATTCATGGTAGTCTAAAGGATTGGACCCTTTAGACTACCATGAATTTTGAACACTTTATATTTTTCTTTAGTCAGTTTTATCAAAGGAACTTTAGGTACTAATATACATTAGTTCCTAAAGTTGTAGGTACCTACCACAACGATCACACATTCTAACGCCCAGTTGTTTCGCAGAAATTCAAATGTAACATTGTCATCAAATGACCATTAATCACCATATTATTTTTTGAAGTAAAACTTCTTTAGTCCCGTTGTGATTTGAAATTCGGATGTAACGGAATTGATGCGTTACAGCACCTACAAAGCATCAAACTTTAGTCGCTTTGATTATGATGTCACTTTTCATGGCTCCTATTGGTTGAGATATGAAACGGAAATGACGCTAGGTCTGCGCTCATTGACCGCTTTGATTATGACCTCACTTTTCAAGGCACCTATCCGTTGAGATTGTTTTGGTAAAGTTTCGCTTCTACCGCGTGTGAACTGCACTCGATTATTTTACATTTGAAAGGTCACGTTGAACGCTGGTTCTAGGTTCGCTTCAGCATTCTTTCAAATTTTAATAAGCCAATAAGCTTAACAACATGATAGTTATTCTCTTCTGCTGATCACAATTTGTTAAAAAGCTGAAACGGACTTAGAAGTGGCATTTAACGAGAAACTTTCAACTGTAAAAAAAAAATAAAACAGCGCTGAATGGCTGGCTAAATGGTGAATTTCTACGAAAAAATTGCACCCGATCACGGACATATGAATACATCTGGAACTGCCCTAAGTGATAAAAGCGCATTATTTCCCCCTCCCCATACCGGTTCCATGGAGCCGGCTGGGCTTACGAGAGCCTCGCTTGAATCTAAAAAATGTGACGTCATCATTCTTGTCCTGACCAGCCCCGAGATCAAATCGTACATTTTACGAAATAACACGGAAAAATGAGAGCTGGTGCTATACATGCTATACAGTGGACATAGCGAATGTGGGCGGTTCTCCGTGAGCTCGTCGCTGGTTACAGGGGTAAGTAAATTATGAAACATTTGTAAAAGTGTCTTAACAACCTCTGTGAAAATCAGCGAACTTTAATTTGCCGCATTTGGCCTTCGCAAATATGTTAATAACGTGGCGAGCAATTCGCGCTCCCATTTGAAAGGTCTATTCATTAAAAGGCAGATTTTGCTTTTAAGAACTAAATGGTGATATTATAATGCGAGTTGCCTATATACTGTCAGATTACGAATCGCAGTCATCTTTCCCCTCTTCGCCCCCCATAGTTTGGTTTTACCCCTCATCTGTATCTTCTCGTCTATTAAATTTGGATTTCTATGCGCCCGAGTATTTACCAACTAAGGAGTAATGCAACCATAGGCTCCGAAACTACTGAACCGAATTGAAAAATTCTTTCACCAATAGAAAGCTACATTATCAGCGAGTAACCTAGGCTGTATATAATGGTAAGCTTTGGCGTTATGAAATTTGTGTAAATAAAAATGTGTGTATTTCGTATATTTTAGCGGCAGGGAGGAAAAGCAGGGGGAAGGTGGGTGTGCGGGGAGGGAAGACACGTGGATAATTGAGTATTTTCATTTAATTTGCGTTTACAAGCTCAACATTTTTAAGACTAAATTTAACATTTATTGAGATCTTTTGCAGAGTTCCGGTGCGGCCGAAGGTTCGGCAGAAAATCTGCCGAAACCGAAACTGATGCCGAAACTAGATTTTTTTGCCGAAACTTGCTGAAGCCGAAACCGAAACCGAACTTTCGGTCGGTCACTAAAAATAATTAATAACTTATTTGGACTTCGTTGTTTGTCTGTCCTTATCACATGCATAATTACGTCGAAATCCGTTTATCTTTCATATCCAAAATGTTGAAAAATTCTTTCGGTTCGCGGTCTAAGGTTAAAGGGTTAATTGCTTGACGCTGGCGGTATTATTATTAGTGATTCACGGAACTACACAAGTGAACACGTCTTATCGATTTTCAGAATACTTTAGTGTCCATAAATAACTCTTAATTTCTCATCAGCGTCCAGCTTTATGGACTTGAATAATTAATTTATAAGTTTTCCGTTTCTTTAATTGAAATAAACGTTTTAAGCGAAGGCAAATAGATACAGTCCGCCGAGAAAGTGTAGAAATTTTATGAAATTGAATTGAAGTTTGTCGTTACTATGGCAACACAGAATAATATCGATTTGAGAGCAAATTATGGTCGACAAAAATGTGAGGTTATGATTAACTCCCGTGTCTAACAACATGATATTGGGGGGCATACTTTATTTACATGAGCTCAAAAGAGGGTGGGGGGTCCAGAAAAATCTCACTCTATTTGAAAAGAATATACGAAGTGGCCCAAATTTATCTCACCAAGGGGGGAGGGGGGGGGGGTCTAGATAGGAAGAAAAACTGCTCACATAATTAATGTTTGCCCCATTGGACAGAAAAATTGTATACCTAATTTAATTTTTTAAAGGCTTTGTATTTTGCTAAATTTGGGCGTTTCATCCACATAGGTTTTATTTTTTAAATTTGGTTTTAACATCTAGTACGTGATTTTTTTTAACAGGGTACTTATAAAATATTTTTAAGATGATTTTTCACCAAAACAGTATTTTCTATTTTTTTTATTTTTTTTACGTGTCTCAGCTTAATCTTACAAGAGTCTCAGCTGCTTCCACCTGGAATCACTGAGACTACGGCATCCCCAATTGGGGTATATTGTAAAGCTGAAGGTAAGTGGGGAGGGGGAGGAGACGGGGAAGAGGAAGGTAGGGAAGTACCTGGCTATTCAGATCTGGTCACCGAACACGGCTAAAGCCATTTCAAGCAACGTTTCACTTCTGAATGGTGGTCTTACGTCTTACACCAGGGCGATACTGAGAGTATCTTTCACTCTGGAACGTGCCGCGAATATACTATATATTATTTTGAATTAATTAATTGTGAAATAACACAAATAATCAAATAAATTTTATTTGCCCACGCCGCGCCGCATTCGATCCTGCGACCTTCGGATTGCGAGTCAAGAGCCTTACCCCGAGACCAAGCCGGCCGTATTAATTAAATTAGTACCGATAACATTTATCCAAATCATTAATCGAACTGATCTATTATCTATATTTCCTAAATCTATCTATTTTCATTTACTCAATATAATTTTAATTCGTTTAATACTTATATTATACACTTTTATCATATATTATATTATACACCTCTATTACACTTTTATTATAAACTTATATTATACAATTTTACTCGATAAAAATAATTTACTTTGTTGATTTAGAAAAGCTTATTCAATCTACATACAATATTTAACTAAAATTGTAAATCATATTGATCATTTAATTATATTTTCTATACTTATCTATATTAACTTACTACACTTAATTTTACTTATTTTAATTCTTAAAATTTTGCAATTATGTGATTCCCCTAAAATTCTCATTTCTCAAATTAACTTTCATGATCTTATTTACACCTATTTATCTAAATTACCTTTTTATACCAAGTATTTTACATTCAAATGTTATTATACTACATGTATTTATTACCCAAATTATTTTAATTATTTTAACATCAAATTTTGTTGCTCTAAATGTTTTTACTACCCAAATTATTTTAACTACTTTACCAACAAATCTTATTGTTCAAATTGTTTTTATTACCTAAATTATTTTATTTATTTTAACAACAAATTTTATTGCTCAATTTGTTTTTTTACTCCAAACTATTATAATCGTTTCTTATATTTTAAAAATCGTAATATTTCAATTTTATTTGTCATCTTAGTATTTATTCTCCTAATTGTTTCAGTACCTTCACTTATTTCAACCAACTTCATCCATAAATTTTTAATGTCTTATTATAAGCCTTCCAATCACTCTAAGTATGCAATCCTTTTAATATTTTCAATTTCTACATTTCTATTTATTCCTATATCTAATGAAATTATTTTTCCTTTTATAAAACATATAATCTATCATTTACATTCCCTAAATTTATCTTTGTTCATTGACTCAATTTAATTTTAATTAATTTAATGCTTATATTACACACTTACACAAATACTCACCAACATGGCTGAAAACATGGAACATATAGACTCGGACAACCAACACTACTGTATAAGTACAAACGACATTAATCTATGGACCAATATCACAAAAGAAAAAAATAAAATCAAAATATTGCACCAAAACATCAGATCGATTAATAAAAATTTTGATGAATTCACTATGTACCTAGAACAACTAGATAATAACTTCGATATAATTGTGCTGACAGAATGCTGGTTGAATGAAAAATATATTCCAAAAACAATTGAACACTACAACACACACCACACAAAAAAACACAAAAATCAAAATGATGGCATAGTCGTATACACTAATGATAAATGAACACATTCATCCAAGAAATACATATCGTAGACTCCAACTGCATACAAATAACATATGAAAAAGAAACGTGTATTCTTGCAATGTACAGATCTCCATCCAAAAACAATATTACAAATTTCCTAACTGCATTTAATAATACATTAAATGATCTCAACAAATACAAAAATATCATCGTCATTGGAGACCTAAACATAAACACTCTACAAAACGGACACCCACAAAACTTAGAATACCTAACAATATTAGCACAGCATGGACTGGAGCCAACGATAAATGTTCCAACACGAGTCACACACAACACAAAAAGTTGTATAGATCATATAATGATCAAAACAAAACTAAAAACCAAAACCATAGTACTTGAAACCACTATTACAGATCACTACATGAATATGATAGCAATAGATACCGAAAACACAAAACCTAACCAACATAAAATATTCACAAAAAAAATAATGGACTACACAAACTTAAAAGAAAAACTCAAAAAAAAAGACTGGAGTACAATATACCAAATAGAGAAGGTCGAAGAGGCCTGGGACAAATTTACAACAATTTTAGCGCAAGAAATAAATAATAACACTACTCTAAAACAAGTAAAACTTACGCACAAAGCAAAAAAAATTAAACTATGGATAACGCAGGGAATATTAAACTGTATTCGTAAACAAATTAAACATACGCCATATGACATACAACAACTTAATTACTACAAAAGATATAGAAACATCTGCACGAAAATTATTAGAGTAGCTAAGGAGTTGTATTTTAGAGAAAAACTTAAAAAAGAAGAAAACAATAACCCAAAGGAAATATGGAAAATATTAAAAGAAGTTACATACACACAAAAATTCAAACAAGAAAATACAATCGAACATCTAAACATTAACTCAAAAAAAGTAGACGCCAATACAAATAAAGAAACTATAGCAAATCATGTAAATAACTTCTTCGCAAGTATAGGAAAAGTCTTAGCAAACCGTAAAATTCTCAACACAAACACGACAACACAAACAAACAGTTCAAACATCAATACACAACCGACACAACACAGATTTGCAATAAAAACAACTTCGGAAGAGGAAATTGACAAAATAATAAACACATTAAAAAACCGTATTGCTCCTGGATTAGATGAGATAACGACGGATTGCATTTAGATAATAAAAACAGAAATTTTAAAACCCATAACACACTTAATCAATCTAAGTATAACACACTCCTGCTTCCCTAGTACTCTTAAAAAAGGACTGGTGATCCCTATTTACAAATCCGGAGACAAAATGCAAATAACTAACTATAGACCTATCACTTTGTTAAACTAGCTTTCAAAAATTTTCGAAAGAGTAATAAAAAACCAAATTATAATATACCTGGAAGAAAATAAATTAATCTCGGAAAAACAATATGGATTTAGAGAAAAAATAGGCACAAAAGACGCTTTGGCGTGTACAATAGACTATATACATAGCAATTTAGATCAAGGGTATAAATGCATAGCGATATACCTAGATTTAGCTAAAGCTTTCGATTCAATCTGCCACCAAACGCTTTTTAAAAAATTAGAAAACATAGGCATCAAAGGCAAGGAACTCCAACTATTAAAAAGTTATATGAGTAACAGAACACAGCAAGTAAAAATTAACAACCATATTAGCAAGCCACTGTCAATTACATATGGAGTTCCACAGGGAAGCATACTAGGGCCCGTTCTTTTCACTATTTACATTAATGAACTTTGCAGCATGAAAATAGACGGTGAAATAGTTTGTTATGCAGACGACACAGTTTTACTCTTTAAATCTAAGGATTGGAAAAATGCATACAACATAGCGAATTTAGGAATCACGCGAGTGAAATCATGGCTAGACTCAAACATACTTACACTGAACATATCGAAAACAAAATTCACAACGTACAGTATAAATAGCACAGGACAGCCAAAAAATAACACAAACACCATAAAAGTACACGAATGTTTAAACACCAACATTTGCGTTTGCCCTCCTCTAGAAAAAAAAGAACAAATAAAGTATCTAGGAATCATAATTGACCATAACCTTAGATGGACACATCACATCCAACAAGTCACAAATAAACTCCTCAAAACGATACACATTTTCCTAAACATAAGAAACATATACAAAATACAACAAATGAAAACAATATATTTTGCTCTATGTCAGTCTATAATAGAATATGGAATAATTGCTTGGGGAGGAGCAACAAACTCAGCTATCGAACACCTGGAAATTGCGCAGAAAACGATCTTAAAGGTAATACTTAAAAAACATAGACTTACTGATACAGACCAAATATTCAACCGTTGTGACGTACTAGACATACGACAATTATATGTTAAATCGCTACTAAATTACATTTTTGACCAAAAAAACAACCTTCAACAAACACAAAATATCACAAACAGACCAGTTAGACAAGCATACAAAGAAAACTTAAAAACTCCGACGGTAAATACAAGCTTTGGACAAAGACATTACCAATATCACGCTATAAAAGCATTCAACAGTCTAACACTTGAAAATAAAATTGAGGAAAACAAAAATAAATTCCGACACAAAATTACAAAATGGTTTAAAGACCAAAATAGACAATACTACCAAAATATCATAGCATAAAATAACAAAACATATAAGTAACACACAAAACCAATATAAAACACAATCACCCACAAACACACAACACGTATTAAAAATATCGTTATTAACCTTATATAATATTATTTATTCTTAATTTTACGTTAATTCTAAATCTCTAATTTTTAAGTTTAATTTATCTTAATCGTATGTTTTTTATTTACTTTTTTCCTTTTTTTCACCAATATTATGTAAATATATATATTTATATGTATTGTGTATAATTTTGTATATGAAATGGAGGCCTCAGCACGGGTAAACCACCCAGTGAGGCCAACATCATTGAATTATGTAAAAAATGTAAATAATATTGCATCAAATAAATAAATAAATAAATAATTGAGTTTATAATTAATTTGTCTAATAAAATATGTGTATGTTTTTTCATCATTAATTTTAGTTAGAAAAAAAAAACGTAACATATTTTAAAGTTTTCATTGAATAATAAAATTCAAATGCGTATTTTAGCACCTTTCGAAAACAATTTTTAGTTTTCGGATACTTTCACAAATATTCCATTTATTTGGATTTTATTTCAAAGCGGAACTACTAAAGCGGACAAAATACCCCCAAATTTTGAAATTTTAAATAATCACAGTATCCTGTATTTTTTCTAAGTTTTATTGACGGACTGTATCTACTGCAGACAAAATAGTAAAGTTGTCAATTTTCATTTACTTGGAAAAAATAAATATACTGACGCCAATTTTGTCGTTTTGTTTTTGATTTGTGAAATGTTAAAAAAACAGCATATTAATATGCAGTCGTTAATGTCTTCGAACATGGCACCAAGTCGTGTATTTTGTCAGGAAATTGATGATAATATCTGCGGACATTAATCATAATTGATATAAAACTACCTACAGGCAAATTAGCAGCCAATGATGGAGAATTTATAAATAATTATATTAATAATACGAAAGGATAAAACAATAACATCATCCTCCTTAAATGGCAAACCAAGGATTACTGATAAAGAATAAACTATCTCCATTCATTATTTAGTCATTTAAATGTGTGTGGGATCTCCAATATAGACTTTTCTGACAATTTTGGGAAAATTATTATCGTAACCTCGGTTATTGCGGTGTCGGCTTCCGCAGCATAATGTACACGGTGTCCGGAAACTAGTGGTACAGGCGGGAAACCAATCCAATTTTTAAAAGTAAAACTTATGTAGCCCCGATATGATTTGAAATTCGGATGAAACGGAAATGACGCATACAGCACCTGCGCCGCATCAAACTCCTATCAAGGCTCATATTGGTTGAAATATAACACTGAAATTACGCTAGGTCTGCGCTCATTGGCCGCTTTGATTATGACATCACTTTTCAAGGCTCCTTGGTTTTTCATTGGTTCTGATTGTTTTGTTAAAGTTTCTCTTTTACCAATTTACGATTTTTTTTTCAATCCAACGCATCGTTTTGATTTTTTTAAACTTTCTGCAACTATAAGGTAATTTTTTTGGAGCGGATTCCACGCCCTTGACGTATTATATTAAAAGACATTATTGTTAATATTAACATATCCAATTTTTCAGATTTGACTTTCGGATAATGAATTGAAAAATATTCCAACTTCGGATTCGATTTATTCTAAAACGAAAACTCGAATTAGATTTTAACCGGCAACGAAACCGAAGGACTTAATCCGAAGATTCCTGAAATTTGGAATTAAAAATATAGATGTCGTTTTGCTGCCTAGTGTTATTTTTTTTTTTCAATTTATAAAAATAAAAATATTCATCTAGCACCCGCTTGACTGTACCCGATTATGTGCTACCGTATAAGCACTCCGTCTCGTTCCAGCAGCACGGCAACAAACGAAAAGGCGCGTGTCCCGTGTCCCTGTCGCGGTGCGGCGTGTAGGAGTGCGATCAGTGATGTGTGATTGAAAATTATATATTTCTTGTTTTAAGGGCCCGCAACCCGGATTTGTACCGATTTATTACATATTTCCCTTAAACACGGTAAGTTTTAAAGCTCTTAAAAAAATATATGTTATTCTTGAAGATAATATCTAGACTTTGCCCGCGCCGAAACGCAAATTATATAAAATTCCCTGGATAGAAAAAAAACGCAAAGTATGCTCCAAAAATTATTATTAAAACGTTTGTTTCAGTTATTTTACAAGTTATTTGTATGAAAAAATTCACAGTTTTTCTTTGATAATGCCCGCGAGATTTTTGATCTATTTTAAACGAGTCGTGTTTTATTAAACATTTTCGCAATTTTCGCATCGATTTTGTCGCTGTAAATGTTAGCGCTCTCCTCTAACATTCGTAATTTCGTATCTCTTCATCTTCTTCTTTTCGGGCCCGGTTGCAGAGCCTTAATAGAAAAAAAAATCATCGTATTGCAAAATGACATCTACTTTTTGTATTCCAAAAGTGCATTGGAGTCACTGGTTAAAATGCTTCGGGTGCGTGATCCTGTATATATTTTTTTACGGAAGGCACAAATATTCCCGGGTTGATTTAACAATATTTGAATTGCTCCTAATTTCATAATTGTACACGAAAAAAGTGTCTTGCACAATGATGGAGGACACAGGATTGCACCCGCGACGCCAGGGTGAGAGAGCCTCAACTGGTAAAAACCTCAAAATTTGACCATTTAATGGTATGTATAATGCATTTGGCTTGTGGTTTGAAGGGGTGGTGGCCAATTAGATTCTGCTGCAGATGTGAGGTGTTGTCATGAAGACAGTGTTCTATTACCTACTTATAATAATGTGTAGTGTTGATTGAAGTTGCTTGATCTTTGTACTCAAAATACTGAATTTGAACAAATCCTCAAATTTCAAAGTTCTGTGAAAGTTCTATTCGAGTCTTGTTATTGTTTACTCACTGGCCTTTTGTTTCAAGGTTCTTGGAGAGTAATAGAATTTAAATAAGTCTTTCAAAGAACTTGAATATTAGTGTTGAAATTTGATTAAATCACTGTCCAAAGGCACAGAGGGAGCCGGATGGAAAAGTCGGATTGTATTAACAATTTTGAAAGTTTTGTGGGTTAATAGGATTTGGTTGACAAATAAATAAATAATGTAACCATGTTAATATTGGCTAAACGATAAATTTATAAACGTATCAGAAATGTAATTATTGTGAAGCTCTCTTGAAGTGAACTTCTTTATTAAAGCGGTGCCATAAAAATTACCCAGTAATAACAATGTAGCTAAAAATGCATGGTTTTAAAATAATTGTGATACCGGCATAATTTAAGTGGGAGTTTAAGGGAGTGGGAGTGTGAGATTTAAAGCTATATAATTTTAGGAATTGGGCGCTTTTATAATTACGGTGACAATGCATGGTACCGTGAAGGCAAAAAAAAAACAATAAGCATACGTTCCTTATCGCTGTAATGCTGCAGCTCTTTCAAAAGATGAGATAAACAATTTACGCAGGTCTGTTTCCTCCAAAGGAATTCATATTTTTCGTGCACCTCTCTCACACACCCCACCGTGACGTCTCTGTAGACCATTACCAATACTACTAGCTGTGACGATAATTTTGAAAGTATGGAATATAGTTACAAGGATAATATTGAAGTGTGGGACAACGGGAGGGGCGTAATGGGATAGGGTAGGACGGGTTCTAGCAGAATATTTACCACAACGGAGGGGGCGGAATGGGATAGGGTAGGACGGGTTCTAGCAGAATATTTACCACAACGGAGGGGGCGGAATGGGATAGGGTAGGACGGGTTCTAGCAGAATATTTACCACAACGGAGGGGGCGGAATGGGATAGGGTAGGACGGGTTCTAGCAGAATATTTACCACAACGGAGGGGGTGGAATGGCATAGGGTAGGACGGGTTCTAGCAGAATATTTACCACAACGGAGGGGGCGGAATGGGATAGGGTAGGACGGGTTCTAGCAGAATATTTACCACAACGGAGGGGGTAGAACGGGGTAGGATGGGGTGGGGCGAAACGGAATATCATAATGGCCACTGACCACAAGGTACAATAATGATAAACTGAATATTGTCCCGATTTTTTTTATTCAGACTTCTCGACAAGGGACCGCATGCGCGCTGGCTCGCTTATTGACCGGCGGACCATCGCGGACCATATTCTAGCCTCTTGCGGACCACTGGTTGGGAAACCCTGCTCCAAAGGAAAAAACATACAATCATATCATACACCCCCCTCACACGTATAAAGAAAATAAAACGCAATTCCCGTTGCAAAAAAGTAGTACTTTGGAGGAAACAGTCACACGAATTTTGTGTCTCACATTTTTTAATGTGTAAGAAAGAGCTGCAGCATTATAGCGATAAGGAATGTATGTTTATTGCTTTTTTTGCCTTCACGGTACCGTAACCGTGAATCGTCACGGTAACTATAAAATCGTAAAAAATTATGAAAAACAGAAAGCTATGTGCGATTGCACAAGTCCACTGAATAAATTATATACACTAGAAATACCTCTTTTGTAGATTTGAATGAAAACCATTTGAATTCTATCTTATTTGGCTTATGCTTTGTCTCTATTACACTTGCCAGACATCCTACATCGGCATCCCATTTGAATTTCATAATGCTGAACACAGTTTTTAGTTGAAAATTTAAGACCAGATTGACCATTTTTTTTTATTTATTTATTTATTTATTTTTAATTTAAATTACAGAATACATTTTGTACAAAAAATTTGAGTAGACCCACAAAGCTGTCATATGGCAGCTTGTCTGCAGGTTCTAACAATTTAAACATTCTTAATATAATATCTAAGAAAATATTTGTAAATACATTTATAGTTTTAAGGAAACATTAGAATAGATCACATAGTAATATTAGATAATTTAACTTACAACCATAAATATATAAGATATTTCAATATACCTGCCTAATAGCAAGATATGTAGGCAGCTATATTAAGATATTCAAAGATACGTGGAGTTTTCGTTCATTAACATAGTCTCTCATTTTTTTCAAATTTTATGTTTTTATTGATTTTATTGAAAATCACTGGTATTAGATATTCGAGAGTACGGCTTCCATATTTATTTAATATTCGAGGAGTTTTTAGGCCCTTTCCTTCTCTAAATCTTGTGGTATGTTTGTGTACAAGTAGGTGTTTGTAAGGGCTTTCCCCCATATTATCCATAATAGTAGTGAACCAGTGGAGACCTTTTATTGTAAGTATGCTCTCTGAGCCATACAGTAGTTTTAAGTTATGTCTCTGTTTGTAAATATTTGTTGTGACAATTTTTTTTTATTATGGCAGTTTGTAAATTTTCAATATATTTAATGTAAGTAGTGCTTGCATGTCCCCAAGTTCGAATACCATATCTAAGGATGGATTCGACCATAGAAAAATATATGAGTTTAAGAGTACAATGAGGCAAAATAAATTTTAATTTGTAAAAGTTACTAGCTAAGGATCTGAGCTGGTTACATACTTTTAGATCACGAAACACGCCCACATCGCAATTCTTGTGTTCTTCTTTATTCTATGCACGTACGCGTCCATTTTTTGTTGATGTTTTTATTTTGATTATTAAAGATCTTCTCCAGTTTTTCCGTGTGAAGGTTACGTTAGAATTATACCAGTTTTAATATTGGTTTTAATTTGGTTTAAATCTCTTTTAGAACTTTAACGTGTTTTGCGACTTTTGACCTCTCGGCCGCTAGCTCCGGTCAGCAAATATTTCACATAAGTTAGGACGGCAGACGCTTTATCGTTCACACCTCTGCACATCCGCAATCCGCGCACTTGATGGCTGTTTTGTTTAACATTTTAGACTAATTTATTACCTAAACAGTAATAAAACAATTGGCTGGAACCCGTCCGTAATAAATAATAGTTAACATTCCAATGCCGTTAAAAAAGTCATTACTGAATTGACGCCGATATTTTATTACTCCCGAATGATAATTCATTACCCATAATTCTGCGAAATATTCGCGTGTAACGTAGGTATTCAAATCACATCTTTCTTTAAACTCACTTTTAGTTCGCATATTATTTACTTTTTTATAAAAATAACTCTCTTTTTATAAAGGTTATTCCCATCATTGTAATATATCATTAAAGAAGAAGATAGCACTAATAATCTAAAAGAACATAGGTATTAAAGAGAACATGACAGAGAAAAATAAAAAAAGATAATGGTCGCAACTGAGACTCGAACCCAGAACCTCTCGTCTAATCTGGACGGAGGCCACCAAGCCGTCATGTTTGTCAATCCCATATTTAAAATTTTGGAATTAACAATATTATCTTCGACTAATTTTTCCATATTATAGGCAACTACCCTTTTCATTGGAAGCAATCATTCTAAGAACTGGTTTGTAACCCAGATAGCGACTCGGATAAATATATAAAAATTGGTCGAAGATAATATTGTTAATTCTAAAATATGAAATATGAGATTGACAAATATGACGGTTTGATGGAAGGTAGCAATGGCCGAATTGGTAGAGACGGTTAGATGATCGGGTTCGTGTCCCAGTTGCGACCATAAGCTTTTTCATTTTCCTGTGTCTTATTCCCTTTCATACGTTCATAGATTATCAACCTTATTTTTCCAACCGCCCACTTGGAGAATATTGTTTTTGGCCCCCCCCAATTTTTTTTTACTTGGGAGTAGGAGGTAGGGGGCTGGGCTCAACTGTCATGGAAAATACCTTCGTTATTATTAAATACATATATTTTTTTATGTGAATACCTCTCAAGAGTCTCAGCTGCTCCCGTCAGGAGCCAATGATACTATAGCAACCCCAATCGGGGTATGTTGTGAGGCTGAAGGTAGTGGAGAGGGGAAGCGGATGGGAAGAGGAAGGTGGGGAAGTACATGGCTGTTCAGATCTGGTCACCAAACACGGCTAAAGCCATTTCAAGCAACGTTTCAATTCTGAATGGTGGTCTTGCACCCGGGCGATACTGAGATTATCTTCTGTGGAACGTGTTGCAAATGTACTATATATTATTTTTAATTAATTAATTGTGAAATAACACTAGTGAATGCAATCTCGACTCGAGATCGCAAATTCGAGATCTCGTTAATGAAAAGAAAATATTATTTGAAAGAAAACAAAAACCTTTATTCTTTAATATTAGTTACTAAATAATTAACAGTTTTTTTTAAAGTTAAATTAACGAAAAGAAAAAATATAGCTCAAGAAGATTAGAAAGTAATTACGGGTGATTTTGAAAGTAACTTCTTAAAAAACAAAGTGTATTAAGGGTACCATCTGCTAAACGGCATCCATGTAATGACCGTTGCAAAGTACCCAGCTTCACGATCTTTTTTTTTTACCTGAGCTCCTCACAGGAGGCCCTGAGAAAATAATTTCACTCAGGGCCTATGCCATCTTTGGGGATGCTGTGTGGAGGGTTTTTTTAGGAAAGGAAGGAGAGGAGAGTTCTGGGAAGGAAAAAAGTTTAAGGGGTAAACCCGGCCACCGGTGACCTATGGCAGAGGTGTTGGTTATTCGCGCCTCCTAAATTATATATAAATTATTTTCTGGACCTTCTGGTGTAAATTGAGCCTCAATATCAATAGGTGACCGCGCCACTGACGACGACGCTCTCGTAGACGCTGACGACGTCGAAGGTACTGATAAATTATCGACAACACCCGGCTCAGTAGTACTTGATGTTCTTCCGACTCCCCCATTCAATGATTTTGTGTCAATTTTGTGGATTGGCATCAAAAATCTTTTCCCCATAATTTTTTTTCTTGAATTTTTCCGATGTTTTAATAGTTAAAAATTTTGTTAAAAATTGCAAAAAGTTGGTCACGTAGTATGGGTACGTTCCCTAACGTCCGATATCCAATAACGATCCCACGAAAGATACGAAATTCCCTACCTTCCTCTTCCCATCTCCTTCTCTTCCCCACTACCTTCTGAGACTCTTCTGAGGTATTCATATAAAAAATCTATATATATTTTTGTTAGGTTAAGTTTTAGTAGATATTTGGTTGGGATATGAAAACACGCATTAGCAACTAGCATAGTTACTAAATACAAGATAAATAAATAAATAACTTTAACAAATGCTTAGTTTTGTTGGGGCATGAGGGAACGTACCCATCCTACGTGACCAACTTTTTGCAATTTTTAACCCCCCCCCCCGGTGACCAAAAACCTAAGCAACCCGCCGCTCATTTGTATGGAGCGTGACATTTTGAAGACCCCCCCACCCTCTAAACGTGTCACGTAGTATGGGTACGTTCCCTTACTAAATACAAGATAAATAACTTTAAGAAATGCTTAGTTTTGTTGGGGCATGTAAACACGCATTAGCAACTAGCATAGTTAGGGAACGTACCCGTACTACGTGACCAACTTTTTGCAATTTTTAACCCCCCCCCCCCCCCCCCGGTGACCAAAAACCTAAGCAACCCGCCGCTCATTTGTATGGAGCGTGACATTTTGAAGACCCCCCCACCCTCTAAACGTGTCACGTAGTATGGGTACGTTCCCTTACTAAATACAAGATAAATAACTTTAAGAAATGCTTAGTTTTGTTGGGGCATGTAAACACGCATTAGCAACTAGCATAGTTAGGGAACGTACCCATACTACGTGACCAACTTTTTGCAATTTTAGACCCCCCCGCCCCCCCGGTGACCAAAAACCTAAGCAACCCCCCGCTCATTTGTATGGAGCGTGACATTTTGAAGACCCCCCCCCCCCTAAACGTGTCACGTAGTATGGGTACGTTCCCTTACTAAATACAAGATAAATAAATAAATAACTTTAAGAAATGCTTAGTTTTGAGATTCATAACCTGCAGATTGTTCTATAAACAATAATCTCAAATGTGTTGGCTGATATTCTCGCTTTTCAACCTCTGAATTCGGGGCGGAGACAAATCTAACAAATCAAAGATCATAAAAATCGGTCCAGCCGTTCTTGAATTATAAATGGTGTTAACTAACCCGACTTTGTTTTATATATTACTAGCTTTTTCCCGCGGCTTCACTCGCATGGTGTAAGGGGGGTTCCCGCGCCGCCTCCTCCACCTCCCCCCTCCACCCCTCTCACCGCCCTCCCTCTCCCCTCCCTATCTCTCCCTCCCTCCCGCTTTCCATATATTCAATCCCAGTACATTCAGTTTTTAAACAGCCCGCGTGCCACCTTTTACAATTTTTATTCAAATTTCCCATATAAAATATAAAAACCTATATAAAATATCTAAAATTCTTGATTCGATTCAAACTATTAGGGGATTGCCTACTTTAAATAAAATTATCAACTTAAAGATTTTCAAAAGTAGAAGCCTGATTTAACAATCATTGTTTTGCAAAATGTCATTCTCAAAATGGCATTCTTGTTCTGCAAAATGTCATTCGAACTGTCAAACGTGCGATAGTCGTTAGGTTTTCTGAAATTATCCAATTTTCTGCGCAATTTTCTTAATTTTTCTCTCCATAAGAACCATCCTCGTACTTCAAGGAATATTAAAAAAAAAGAATTAGCGAAATCGGTTCAGCTGCTCTCAAGATTTGCGCTTAGCAACACATTTAGCGATTCATTTTTATATATAAGAAGATTAAGATGAATAACCTTTTGCGGGTATGTTAAGTTTTTTTTTGTGTTTTCCTCAAATTTGCTTTAAGGAAATACTTTAATATGTGTTACTAATGAAGTGACCGTTTTTAGCAAATTTGTTGACGCCTCGTCGTCGATTGTATTAAATTCAGTATACGTAGTCGTAATTTATTAGTAATTATTATTGTATTTAAACTCCCATATACCGACTCCTCGTCGGTCAACAGGAATGCCCATTCAGAAATCAATTAAGATAAGCTTACCATATTATTATGGTCTGCATAACCGATATATTCTATATTTATGGGTACCTAACCAGAAACCACAATGGTTGACTTTCAGTGCGCGGCCCGTTTCTTACAAATCTTAATTTTGGATTTGAAGCCAAAATATGTTTTTCGGATTTTTCTGTTTCCAGATTTTCGATTGAGTTTCGCTTATATCGTCTTCGTTTATTTAAATATTACAATTTGAGGTTTTACTCATAAAGTTAAAATAAAAAATTTAAAAAATGTATTTGGCGTAGTAAATATAGGTATTTACGTGTTGGACAAAAGAGGTTACACGTAAGTACCCAGAGTTAAAACTTAAATAATACTTTCAACTTCAATTCATTGTAGGATATGTGGAAAATATCCTCATTTCCTACGAAGCAGTTAATTAACTCAGTGAGTCTTCCTAGAGGCAACACCGTTGCTAAGTTAGTTCTGCGCGTGGGAAGAATCGGAAGCCTTTATCCGGGAAATAGACGTCTATTTTAGCCAGAATATCTGGTATTGATAATAAACCGTTTAGAAGCTTATAAGCCATCAGCAGTAATGCGACATCTCTCCTAAAACTAAGGCTGCAGATACCCAGCATTTCCGATATAATATTATACGCTATTGGAAACTGCCATGGGTAAAAACCAAACTCTCTCATGTAGAGGAATCGAAAAATGTTATTTTGCAATACCGAGATGCCCCTATAACCGAGATCAACTCTTGAGATTGATATTTTTACTGATTATAGATATATATTTAAAAAAAATTAGCTATTCAAAAATTTGGAAAAAGCAATACGAAGTCTTATTTTTTCAACCCCAGGCTAGTCTGGGTACCTCCGCGACCGCCCCGGGAATCAGTCATTGAATAAACAAAAATTTTAACAAAACAAAAAACGACGTCAAAAAATGCACTAAAAAGTAAAAAAATAATTTCGTATTCTTCTACAACTTCATAATCAACCTACTTTTTCTACTCATCAGTATGTAGGTACGATTGTTATTTTTGGAGTCGGTGTCAGTCAAGGTAGGTTTGTAACTACATACATAGTTATAGGTGAGATGTGCTTGTGTCGCACAAGCGACTTGACGAGGCGAGAGGCGAGAGCGGGGCCTCGGCGTGAGGGGAGCTGTCAAGTGAACACGCCGGGCCGGGTACCTTTTCTGACATCGACTCCAAAAATAACAATTGTGAATCGAATTGTGAAGTGAATCTGAAGTACAATAACTAATTTGTATGAATATGGGTAGGCCTACTAATCGTGCTGCTCATATGAGACAGACATAATTTGACCACAACGACGTTAGGGTCAAATTAAGAGATTCGGCCGAGTTTCGGTAATTTGCTCGTAAGAATTGAAGAGTTCCGTTACATTGTCATGGATCCGATAATCAAAACCTAACCAAACTCTCATCAAACTACCCTTGAAGTACATCCTTTCCAATAAAAAATGAATCATCGAATCGGTTAGCGTGATATTGAGTGATTCGTCCATTTGTCGCGCACATACTCAATGCAAATTTAAGACTTGTATGGTTTTCTCATAGATGCCATTGTCAGAACTGGACCAAATTTAAATGGGACCACACGGGAAGCATTTGCTTTCAAATAAAAAAAAGAATTATCAATATCGGTTCACCCAGTCGAAAGTTCTGAGGTAACAAACATAAAAAAATTAAAAAAATACAGTCGAATTGAGAACCTCCTCCTTTTTGAAGTCGTTTAATAACCAACACCTCTTCCATAGGTCCCCCAATGGTATGCACGGGAGCCCTGATTCATGAGTAGATGTTTGTCTACGTCTTGGTGGTGAATGCGTCAGTCCACCAGCTGCGTGACGGGCCGGATCGGGAGAGGCTGGTTGAGGAAGACCCTTTGATCACTCCAGCCGGATCCATCTCCTTGCATCGCAATGGAAGGAATACATTCATACGTCCGTCACTCCTGGATTTAAACTGGAGAAGCCGAACTAAAAGCTGCCCGCAGGTCCAAAACCTGTGGAGCGAGTTTTTAACTGCTAGTTATGGCATATTCGACTACGTCTGGTAATGGAAAAGCCGTTCTATGGCGTTTAAATAAATAAATAATTATATATAAAAATGTCTCCTAGTTCCACAACTTGGCTTCCTAGGTTTGTATTATGGTGTATTCGACTATGTCTTCTAGTTCCACAACTTGGCTTCCCAGGTTTGTATTATGGAATATTCGACTATATCTCCTAGTTCCACAACTTGGCTTCCTAGGTTTGTATTATGGTGTATTCGACTATGTCTTCTAGTTCCACAACTTGGCTTCCTAGGTTTGCATTATTTTGTTTTTGTTTTTGTAACTTTATTTAGATGTAACCAAATTTTTTCATACAACTAGTATTAAAAAAAACATATAAAATACATAATAAAATAAATATAGTCATAAAATTATAACGGAAAGAATACAGTTTTAAAAAGAAATACAGTTACTCCAGTTAGAAATACAAACAATAGGGTTTAAGACATACAGTTAATACAAATAAATATAATTCATAAATTTTTCTTAATGTATGCAGCACATGTTTTACGAAAAGTGCCAAGACTTGAGGCTTCCTTTATGGAATTTGATAGGCTATTATAAAGTTTTTGACCTTTATAAAACACGCTGTTCTGTGTACACGTAAGTTTAGTTTTGGGAAGCCTGAAGTCTCGGCAACTCCTCGTAGGATAATTGCGAATATTTTCATGGTACATAATATTAGTTTGCAGATATTTAGGGAGCATGTTATTTTTAAGCTTGTACATCATTGTTAACGTATTATATATTATATGTTGTTTAGTTCTCATCATATTTAAGTTTTGTAACATAGTTTTACCTCTAGTAAAGATATAACATTTCAGAATCATCCTCATTCTCCTATTTTGTATAACCTGTAGTTTATTATTTTGGGTTTCGTTACATAAGAATAGAACACTAGAACAATAATTTAAATGAGGAGTTACAATAGAATTATATACAAGGTGCGTTGTCTTGAGATCCAAGTTATTCCTAATCCTTTTTAAGAAGCCAATTTTTTTAGCAATTTTCTTAGATATGTAATCGAAGTGTTTGTCGAATTTTAATTTATCGTCTAATATTACACCCAGGTATTTAATATTGTTAACCCTTTCTATATTTATGTTATCAATGGTTAGTATTGCATGTTCAGTTCCACCTTGACTATCAATAATCAAAAATTTAGTATTCATAACATTCAGTTTTAGTTTGTTTATGTTTAACCAAAGCGTTACATTATTTAAGTCATTTTGTATCTCTTCAATGGCATCCTGTAAATTTTTTCTGGCTATATATAACAATATATCATCAGCAAATAATTTAATGGCACAATGCTTTAAAACTTTAACAATATCATTTATATATATAATGAATAACAATGGACCTAGGACAGATCCCTGTGGAACGCCTTTGCTAGTATGACGTGGATCCGATGTTATTCCTCCATATTTTGTTACTTGCGTTCTTTCTGATAGATAATCAACAAACCAATTAATTTCTTTGCCGTTAATTCCAATATTTCATATTTTTTTTATTAATCTGTCTCTATCGATTGTTTCAAATGCCCTTTTTAAGTCTAAAAATACTGCAATAATTTTACTGTTTTTATCTCTATAATTTTTCCATTTTTGTATTACATAGTTAATAGCGGTTTCACAGGAAAATTTATTTCTAAAACCCGATTGTTGTCGAACTAATATCTGCTTTGTCTCAATATAATCAGTTAATTGCTCCTTTACAATGTATTCAAGTATTTGTTCATATTTTGGTAAGCAATTTATCGGGCGGAATTCGTCAAATTTTTTGGGGTTATCGATTTTTGGAATAGGAGTTATTACAGATGTCTTCCAAGTTTTGGGAAACACTCCAGTATTCAGAGATTCATTGATAATTTGGACCATCGATTCGCCAATAATATTAATGGAGTCTTTGATTATATTTATTGTAATACCGTCTGAAGATTCTTTCGATTTCATGTTACTTAAGACTCTTTTTAAGTATGGTAAATCTATATTTTTAAACTTAAACTCTTCATCGGTGCATACAGGCATGTCTATGTCTAGTTTGTTAACAGGACATTCTGGAATACTTTCGCTTATAAGATCTATGCTCGATATAAAGTGCTTCTTAAATTTTGTCGCTATATTCTTAAATTCTTCTTCATTTCCATCTGGGAAATCAATCGATTTTACAACTTCTTTTTGTTTGCCCTTTATGATTTCTTTTAGTGTTATCCAAAGTTTTCTTGGCTCATTCTGTTGTGTTTCTAACTTTTGTTTATAGTAATCGCACTTATGTTTTTTAATTTGTTTTGAATAAAAATTGCGAATTTTTTTATATGCATTCCATTTTTCATTGGATGGTTCCAATTTTGCCGCTTTATATGCATTATCTCTCTGTTTTTGAAGGTTATGTAACGGTATCGAATACCATCTGTTAGTATTTTTAAACTTAACCCTTCTTATCGGCATATTTTTATCGATTGCGTTCGTCAAAAATTTGACGAAATTTTCTGCTTTGTCATTTAACGAATTAGACTCAGTAATTTGTGAGATACCATTTTTTAAAGTTTCACAGAATTTAAAGTGATCATAGTTCCTTTTATCTCTGTACATAATTTCCCTTGACTCATTTTTTATTACACTCGTTTCAAGTAGTGTTATTATGTTTTCGTGGTCTGATATTTTTGGTGTATCCACAACCTTTACGTTCAAGTAAAAATGATTTGATATAACCAAATCAATAATGGTTGCTGATGCGTTTGATATTCTCGTTGGTTTTGTCACAAGTTGTTTCATTCCTAGATCATTCACTAAACTTTGGAGTCTATTACTGTAGGTATTCTTTACTTTCATATCAATATTAAAGTCACCAGCTATGTAAAACATATCTTGGTTTTTCATATTTTTAATACACCAACTTTCGAAGAAATCTAAAAATTTCGAATGGCTTTGGTTTGGTGAGTGGTATAATACAGAGTAGGTTCCTTTAATCAAGTTTTTTGTTATTTGTATTGCCAGAATCCACGTATTTTTTCCATCAAATACTTCATTTGATATTATTTTGAAAGATATACAATCTTTAATGAACATAATCACTCCTCCCGTATGATCATTGAAAATAGTTAATAGTTCCGTTATCATTATCTTTGCTTTTGTCATATATTCTAAAGACTTTACTTGGAAATCCATAGTGAATAGGTTAATATCCTTGAAATAGAATAATAAATAGATTAATAACCTTGGATGTTTATTTTTTGCGCCTGTTGGTGGGCAAAATCCGCAACACCTTCACTGGTATCCTTGGATGTTTATTTTTGCGCCTGTTGGTGGGCAAAATCCGCAACACCATCACTATTTCTAGGTAGGGTATTCAAATTGTCAAAATCACGGTTATTAGACTTCTTTCTTATAAAGAGCTTCACTTCATTAAAACAGTTCTGTACATACATGAAATTCACTCCAATACTACCGCAACACTGTTCTATCACTGTTACACGGATTTGTATTGATTGATATAACTTTTAGCACTTTATTTCGTTATTTTATACGGAGCAAATTTACACTTGACGTCTGCTGTTGGTAGGTGTAACTGTAACTGGTTATTCGATTGTACTGTAACTGATTATTATGGTGTATTCGACTATGTCTTCTAGTTCCACAACTTGGCTTCGCAGGTTTATATTATGGAATATAATTTAATTATAATGTATCAATTTAAATTATGAATTATTTAACAGGAAATTTGTGTCGATTTTGTTCAGGAGGTTGATTGCGATTGCGTCGACAACTGGTTTGTTTTCAGTTTCTCCATGAGCGGATGGCCTTAGTCGCATCCCTTGGTTATTATGTAGCCCAATTCGTGTTGTCAATAACAATTATTTAACGACCAGTTTATTAATTTAATAGCAAATACGGCCTTCGATATTCAATATCCCCCGATTAACGATTAACAATAACAATCGAAAACTATAAATGCATTAACGACAGATTTTATCTGACAAAATATACACGGATTTTCGTGTTACGAGAAGGTAATTTACGACAATTTTTAATTACTTTATTGTGCTGGTTAACATAAATATAAACTAATAAGCATAATTTATAGATGTACTAACCTTTTATGTTTTTATCCTGTTCCCTATCTGGAATATCTTTGTGAACTTTTACAAGCGGTGTGACATTAAATTTAATAATTTTAATAATCGATTCTAAAAAATACACAACATTTCATATATTTAAATATCAAAAATTCTAATTTCGATTGTAAGTCTGTCTGTGATTGCAATTCTTTTTAGTTTTCATTGCGGGAGGCGGGTATAGGTACCGCCGCTCCGGTAACCATATATTGGATAACCAACACCCCTGCAATAGGTCACCCCAAATTGTTCGCTACTTTTGGTGACTTAGAAAGAGTGCCCTTGGTTAAGGTTTGCCTAGGTGTTGATGGCGAATATGTTTGCCCACGAGACTGGTTGAGGGAGACCTAACATAGATCTCTCCACCCGGACTCTCTCGCCTACTACCGCAGTGGGAGGGATAGATTCACACGTCCGTCACTCCTGGACATATTGACCCCCAGATTCCTGCACACCCATCCTACCATTTCCTTCCCAGAACTTTGCCACCTTCCTTTCCCTGAAAAGATCCTCCACACGGCATCCTCAAATATGATATAGGCCTTGAGGGATTCTTCAGGCCTTCTGTGTGTGACCAGCGATAATACAATATTTTATAGACAATAGGCCACTTGCATCACATTTTTTAATTTTTTTTTCCGGTTTAGAGAAATATTCTAAGACATTCTGCATTTTTTTTTAAATCGTATTTTTGAAACCCTGGGGATTTTTTGAAAATTTCAATCCGAAAAATCAGACCATTTTTTATTAACCGGAAAGACGGTACATAATTTTATAGGTGCGAAAAAACGATAATTACATAGCCGAAAATCATTTTTAAAAAAGAGAACGTTTTCCACACGAATGGCACAGGAGAATAACGAGGCATACCAAAAATATTACATCTCATAAATATTTTTTTCCTTGATCCATCTTATTGATCGTAAATCATTATAATGTACAATGCATAAATTACATAATCCAATGTAATATACTTGTACTTGTAAATTGTAATAATAATAAGAATATTATAAAATTTGATTTTGTTAAAATCAGCACCATAACCATTATACCTCTAAAACACGTACCAACTTCTAAAATGTACGGGGTTCTCTTCAGAACATCTGTCAAAAAGTCGAACCAAATGATAAGTTTGCAGAGAACAAACAATAAATCTAGTGAACGAATTAAAAAATTCACCTGAAATCAAAGTGATGCCATATAAAAAAAAATAAATCAGTGTGGAATTTTACAAAATTAATAGGAACATTTTCGGAGACGGGACATTTTCATGTAGTGACGTCACGAGCCCAAATAATGGATTTATTTATTAAAAAAAAAAAACTGTACATTTCTAAAAAATTTTACTAACATTTTCGCAATCTTAATAAAAAGATCTATCCACACGATTTTTTCCAAGTCATTATGAATTCAATGCAAGTTACCTATCAAAATTGGAACATCAGTGGACTTATGGATCAAGAAAAGATATTGACGAAAAATGCTGCTGTAAATATTTGTTCGTGATCATTCTGAAGCAATTCTTTCCCTTGTTCTGATTTGTTCTTTGCATAAACTTTCAGCTTCAAAAATCCTACAATTAAATTTGGGTCTACGCTAGTGAAATAATATTCGACAAAAAAGAATCGTACAGATTAATAAGTATTAAACGTAAGATCAAGGAACTTATTTTCCATTAATTCTTATCTTAGTTAGTTTAGTTAACCTATTATTCTACTCGAATATACCAAACTATTATAGGAACTTCTGTTGCTAGGAATTAAAAGGAACGGCTGCGGTACCCCTTGCATACAAAACTTCATTTTGGATTTGAGGCCAAAATACCCAACCAAACTGAATTATTATTTTTTTACTCAAAAGTTATAATATATATCAAGTGCGGATATGTGCTTTTTTTTATTTATTTTTGTTTTTAATTATGAAGTGTAAGTAATTAAAAAAATCAGTTTTTCTTTTAAAAGTTGTGCGATAACTATTAAAAAATATATCTTGCGTTATATTGTTACCTACCTACACACATTTCGGCGATTCATTTTTATTTCACTGAAATAAAACTTCCCGCAAATATAATTATTATTAAATTTACAAAGATAATATCATCAAAAAATTTGAAACCCATCAATCAAAAAGATATGAATAAAACCTCAAAATACCAAAATTTAATACCAAACTAATGCAAAACAATTATATCTATTTAGGAATAAAGTTTTTCAACAACCTTCCGATTGAAATAAAAAAAACCAAAGACATCAATAAACTGAAACTCAAACTGAAGCTACACTTCATCGGGAATAATTAACTTAATAATTACCTGTTTTTTCTCTTTCTTTCTATGTATTATCAATCTATATTCATCTCTATTTTCTTTAGATTTTTCGAATTTCACTTAAGTGCACAATATTTTAGTATGTAACCGTATCCCATGTATGTACACCTACACTTATAGATAATCCAGAAGTTTCAATTGTTCCCATTATATCCTTACCTATTGCATAATGTTATTCTATTTCTGTTATAATTAGTGTAACTCGCTCATCAAGCACAAGAACTAGTTTCTTCTTTGGTGAGATTGCAATTTTAAATAATTTGTATATGGACATCGTTTCCAAGGCAACGATTTGTATTGCTTTTCTTCTGACGTTAGTATTGACTATCACCAATCTTGTATATAGTCATACTAACACTTATTGTATCATGATTACTAACAACGTATGCAGGGACACTGGAGGTCTAGATTCGTTCAAAATAAAATGCAGATTCGTTTATTCAAAAAAATTAGAGTCCTTGCAAGAGCCTTGAAGGAGTAACCTGTTATAATCTGTTACTTATACAAGGGCGGGTAAGTGGTGGATAACCTCCAATGACATTAGCAATAACTCGCTTTTGTTAGGAGACAGAAAACGTATAATAAATGCGATATATTCATATTTAAAATTTCATAACGCCAGATCTTACTATTTATACAGCCTATTTTACTCGCCTGTAATGTAGCTTTGTATTGGTGAAAAAAAAATTACAATCGGTTTAGTGGTTTAGCCGTGATTGCGTAACAAACATACATATTAGTACAGATTATTGATAATCGCAAGATATTTTTTCCTTAGTTTCGTTACAAATTGCCCATCAATACCCATCGAAGGTTTCAAGGTACTACATCACTAATTTTAAAATTAATTGCAGAAATTAATTATATATGTCAAAAACTTTAAACCAAGTCGGTCAACGCAAGTCCCTGTAATCAGGTTTTGTGGCGCTTACAAACGCATTGCCCATCAATTTAGAATTACATAGATTGGCCTTTGCGACACAAAATATAACAACTTTTTTTTTCATTAGCTCCCACCAAGCTTATTTCTTCAGGGCCTATGTCATCTTAGGGGATACTATGGGGAGGGACTTTTAAGAAAAGGGACGAGAGGAAGTTCTTGGAAGGAAAATGGTATAAGGGATGGGTAGAAAACTGGGGGTCAGTACATCCAAGAGCGTGGTGGACGTATTAATCCATCCCTCCAACTGCGTTGCAAGGCGGTGGGTCAAGAGAGTCCGGCCGGATAGGTCAAAAGGACTTCCTCAACATCGGCACATCCGCCGCCAAACCTTGCCCGGGTATTGGTACCGCCGCCCCGGGAACCATTTATTGAATAACCAACACCTCTGCCATAAGTGATCCGCTATGTTTGGTTAGCAAAGGTGTTCGAGTTCACGGAGTAAGGTTTATCCGGGTCTTAGCTGTAATACATCTGTCCACCAAGTGAATGGAAGGCCAGACCGGGAGGGAGACCTATTCAGCAGTGGAGGTAATCCACCTCTTACCCGCCCTGGTATAAGTAACTGATGGTTACTCCTTCAAGGCTCTCGCAAGATTCAAATTTTTTGATTAAACGAAACTACATTATTTTGAACGAATCTAGACCTCCAGTGTCCATGCATACGTTGTTAGTAAGCAGTATGCAAGTGCTTAACAGGAAAAACAAAATGCAAAAAAATAGGTTAGTAAGACAAAGATAAATTAAACAGGGCAAAAGAAAAACTCATTCATGAGACTCCATGACGCAGCATTGCATCTGTAAAAAACCTACAAGCACCTGCATAAAATAGACAACATAAGAAATACAATAAATCTCAAATCAATTGGCAAATACCAACAAAAAATGTGAATGGCTTTCGGTGTGACCATAAACTACACTTAGCTTCCGTGTCCCTTAGCCAACCACCCAGTGAAGCCTCAAAGAATGTTAACTAAATATTTGGGGTAAAATAACCGACGACTAAAAGAAAATTCAGCGTTGGGTAGTCAGAGGCAGGACAAAGGACAGTCAAGGTCGTCTGATCAAACCTCAAGCCTGCACATGTCATTGGGGAAGGCGCAGACAGATTTGAGAAGGATCTGCAAAATGTGAAATGTTTTTGTGAGCCCCCTTCGCTTCTGCTCCGCTCGAAAGAAACAAAACAAGGTTGATTCACTTGCTCAGTGAGAAAATGACAGCAGCCGGGATTAAAACAACTGTTGCTACAGGGGATGCTGATAGCACTATTGTGAGGTGTGGGTTGGATGAAGCTGCTCTACATTCAAATGTAGCAATAGTTGGGGAGGACGTGGACTTGTTAGTTCTCCTCATTGGATTGGCACCACCATCAATCAATATATATTTCATGAAGCCGGGCCATGATAATGTGGAGACCAAATTGTTTTCGGTGCGACAACTTCAACAGCTTCCAATCGCCAAAACGATTCTCCTTCTCCATAGCTTCTCCGGATGCGACACCACCTCGGCGATATATGTAAAGAGTAAAGTGGGAATCGCTAAGCTCTTCACAGAAAATCCTGGCCTCACACAAGACATTTCACCAATATTCTCTGATCCCTCAGCATCACATGAGAATATTGAACAGGCTGGCGAGAAACTTTTTTTGGCTGTATACAAAGCGCCTGCTCATCAAGACAACCTAAACAAACATCGGTACTCGGCATTTTTGAAAGCGTCAATGAAGCCCAAATCAGACATAGCCATTTGTTATGAAAATATTGACTATTTTATAACAATCGCGGTCAAGTACTGTGCTTTCCGAAATTTTACTAGTCTATGGTTTTTTTGACAGCCAAATATTCTCCGTTTTTACGAACCACTTTTCGTTGTGGCCCGCCTGGGCACGGACCGGAACGACACGTCGGTGCCATTTTTGTTGATTAAAATGTGAACATTGTCGAGCGTAATCTAATGTTACTTTCAATTTAATAAAGTATCCGAGACTGGATCTTAAACGAATGTATTCGTGAGTTCGGATTGAGTTTACGGGAAGGTGCGTGACGCAGAATCCTGGCCGGTACCGTAAATACGCTGATGGAAGCTCCCGGTGCAATGAGGGGGGTCGATTTGGTAATCGGATCTTATTAATGCCATCCTTGCTCGCCTCGTACGTGTTGGCCCATGGAAAGAAGTAGTTAAAGGCCTAGTCGGTTGGTTAACGTATTTGGGGTAATGCCCGCATTTTTGCCGAATTTTTCCGCCAAGAGCAAGTATAACCGCGCCTGGGATCACACCAGCGGAGTCCTCGAGACCGATCGGAGGACGTCGAAGGGCACACGTCTTTGCTGGATTGAGGGCCAGCACGCCTTCGCCGGATGCAGCCGTGGATCCCGGGGAGAAGGTATCTCCGTTCAACAACAGCTCAACTACGCGTTAGTTAGGTTAGCTTAGTTATCAAACGGTCTGGGGGTAAGTCGATTCCATATTACCATCTGTATACTTGTCTTATTTAAATAGAACTTCAATCGTATCTGCAAACTATGTTTAATTTCACATATCTCCTCATCCTCACGTAATTTGGTTAGTTTCAATTTGGGAGGCGGGAATGAGTACCGCCGCCCCGGGAACCTTTATTGGATAACCAACACCTCTGCCATAGGTCACCCCAAGTGGTTCGCTACGTTTGGTGACTTAGCAGGGGTGCCCGGGTTCATGGGGCGAGGTTTGTCTAGGTCTTGGAGGCGGATGACCAGGTCACACTGAACCCCAGATTCCTGCCCAACCCTTAAACCCTTTTCCTTCCCAGAACTCTCCTCTCCCTCCTTTCCTTAAAAAAACCCTCCACACAGCATCCCAAAAGATGACATAGGCCCTGAGGGAATTTTTTTTCCTCAGGGCCTCCTGTATGGAGCTCATGTAAAAAAAAAAAAAAAATGCGGTGGTAACCCCATATGCCCACCCTTGGGAAAGGTTTCTCATGCCTATCGCAGTGACAGCATACCTCGTCATTGACAAGGTTTGGCGTCCCAGTTTCCGATAGGAAACGAAGCTGTTCACTGTAATGTTTTCCTATTTAATACACCCACTTCATAAGCGGTGTAATCTACACATAGTATAATCTGTACACATAGTATAGTACATCACGGTAATGATTACCTATTTAATACACCCACTTCATAAGCGGTGTAACAGTTACCAACCACACAGCATGCCCAAGAACAGCATAGCACATTCTTCCTCCCACCAGAGGAGTTTCAAAGCAACACTCGCTCAGAGTATATCTACAAGTAATTAAATCCAGTTACATATAATTTTAAATACTGCTTTCTTATTACAAATATTCATTTGTGATGAATGCTTACCTTGGTCTCATTACTTTTTTACAGATACAACAGTGGCTAGGCAACCCCCTACCACCCATCACCACAGAAGATGGGATCCTTAACCCAGTTAACACGAACGACCCTGTGGCACCCATATCCATTTTGAACACGATCTTTTGCCGATGCACGACTGGGTGTGGGATGCGCTGTGGTTGCCGCAAAGCAGGGATTGCCTGCTCCGGTGCCTGCGGCTGCCTCGGCTCATGTATGAACGGAGCCCCCGTCGAAGACAGCATTGATGACGATGAAAGTTTAGATTTCGACGAAATTTAATGTTCAAGGTACATCCTTAAGCACTAATTATTTGATTTTTTAACAATAAGCATTTCATTTTTACCGACAAACATTTCATTTTTTTAAATTAAAACAGTTTTTTTTTTAATTTTACATTTTCCCCCCTCCCTATCTCCTTAAGCATTGATCCCAACAAAAAAGTTTATAGAACCTTTTTTGTAGAGAATTTTATCTAAATAATTTAGTACCTAAACATTTTTTCGCTATTGAAAAACTGAAAAAAGGGGCCTTTAGACCCCCCACCCTTAGCTCCACCCCCACCCCCCAGTACTTTTAGTATTTTGTTAAGGACACCTTCCCCTACAACTGTGCCAAAATTGGCTTCTTCATGAATTATTTCCCCTATTTTTTCTTCGTTGCCTGGGCTACAAGTCATGTTATAATTGACTTGACACTGTAAAATCGACTCCACAGTCTCTGGGAGCAGGCGATTTCGTTCATGAGTCCACTGGGCCGACATTAATGAAAAAACTCTTTCTACTGTGGCGTTGTGAGCAGGAATCGAAAATAAATACTCGCATAATTTCAAAAGAAGGCATTTTCTTTCCGGATTTTCAGTTTCTTTGAAAAAGTAAAGCCACTTCTCTGCAACCGAATCGACCGAATTCCATTCTTCCGAACCAAGCTTAGCCTCTAGAAAGCTCTTAAGATAATTATGTTGCTCAAAGAGATTATCGCTGAAAGTCTTCACACCATTACTATTCAGGTATAAAATAGTGTTTTCGATTTTTCCCCATTCTGGGATTTCAGATAGTATCATCCAATCGAACACTTCATATTTATCAAACGAAACAGACCACTTTTTCAGATACTCGGAAGCTGTATTATAAAACGCTACAGCTTCCTCTTCAAATCTTGAAATCAAAACTGTTGTTTCAGGAGTTGGATTCTCATTTTTAAGTTTGTTCATTTGGATTTTGGTTTGCATGCCAATAAATTTGGCAGATTTCCTTTCAATCAGGGTATTATGCGTTTCGTTTAATATTTTCTGATTGCAACTATAGAAACCTTGTTCTTTTCAACGCTTTTTATATTATTTTTTTTTTTATTTTTTTTATTTTTTTTTTATTTTTTTTTTTTATTTTTTTTTATTTTTTTTTATTTTTTTTATTTTTTTTTTTTATTTCATACAATTTTTGAAAATACACTTTTATGTTTTTTTTCTTGATTACCATACTAGGCTAATGCCCGTGTTAAGGTAATCATACATGATATAAGTTATACAGTGTATGAACTAGAACAAAATATAGGTTTGAAATAGAAATTATAAGATATTAGAAACAAGAGAAAGAAAAAAGATAAAAATATTTAAGGTAAAATATAACAAGATATATGTATACGTATGCACATACAAATACATATGCACATACATACACAAATACATATAAATAAATACAAACACACATATATACATATATATATAAATATATAAAGGATTATAAAAAAGAAAAATTTTTAAAGAAGTTAAAAATAAAATACTATATAAAATATATGTAAAAAATAAAATACTGAAATATAAACTTATAACTATATAAAATACTAAAATATAACTATATAAAATACTAAGAAGTAAGATTTAAATATGTTAATCTATAATTTTTTTTTTTTTTTTGAAAGCTAAAATTTTTACTGGAGGTTGGTCAATGTAGGTAATTAATCGTCTAGAAGAGTATATATTTAGGTTAGATTAGATTTCAGTGAAGTCAGGTTGGAAAAAGATGTGAAGTATGATATTTTATTTAGTTAATTTAATTATTTTCTTTTCTTTTAAAATGGTTAGGAAGTCATATATTCTTTAAAAAAATCTCGTCCCCTTTCGAATATCCAATTTTGAACACGAATAGTAAAAAGAGGTATGGTAATATTTGATTTTATATCGGTGCTCAATGCATTGTATATTTTGGGGGCAATGAACCAAAATTGTCGGTGAGCGAATGTGGTTCTAGTTTTTGGGACCACGCATCCCAGATTTGATGAAAAGCGGGTTTTGGCTTGATGTTGTGGAGCCACCAGTAGGTTATTTTTACGTATGTAGGATAGGCTTGTCTTAGTGAATAGTTGGCGAATATCTAAGACCTTAAATTTAGTAAATTTAGTATTATTTTGAAACAAACTCAAGTTGGAATGCAGAAAGAGGAAAAAGAGGAGATTTTCTTCCGAATCAAAAAAACTTTTGAGTGGTGTCCATAGTTTCAGGATTCTTTCAACCGCGGGCATTAATGATAACCATCTTGTTCTTGAGTGTGACAAAAGAGTCTGATGATTAATATTAACATACGAACAGAACTCTTTCAGCTTCTCCGTCCTAACAGTGTATATTGAAAAATAATTAAATATTTTGAGGACGATAACTTCGAGATCCACAGACAAGATTCCAGCAGCGGTTGATATAGTATTGTGCAGAATATGGGCTGAACATCCAATTCCTTCTATAGGTTTTTCCAAATCTTCTTTTATTTTATGAAAAACGTTGCACCGACCGCGTCTTTCAAGCCCTCAGAAGTAGTTATTATTATTGTCACCACAAAAAGCAATCAGCTTATCTAGTGGAATCTGCAATTGTCTTAAAGTGTCGAGACAATATTTGGAAATAGTGTCCGATGTTTCATCTTTTAAAGAATCAAACTTCAATAGCTTCTGTTGGATACCATCGTTTTCAGTGAAATATTGAACAAGTAAAGGAAACATCTTTTCAGCTTTGTGATTGGATGCGTCGGTGCCTATTCCATCATACGAAACTTCTTGCAGTTTTTCTTTTATTTAATGTGCCACAGAATGTGGAGCGAGAATATTTTTATCAATTGCTGTAGCCTTGGTTCTTGCTGTGGACTGTTTTGCTGCGATTTTAGAGTTGGGATACATTGTAGCATTCAGTTTTACGTTACAGTCAAGTGAACTGAAAGATTGATGATGTTTGACAACTTTATAAGCTGTCGTTAGTTCCGTCGCCGCAATAAGCAATTCTTCTTGAGTATCTTCTTTAATCATAAATCCGGATATAGGCCTAGATGTAGATACAACAGCGAACCTTTTTTGTGATTGGTCGTAGAAATGTGGTGCTTTACGTCAGCCTTACCTCCATGAGTAATTGATATAAAACTATTACACGTAACACAGAACGCTTCTTCATTCGTACGTCCTTTCTTTATAAAACTCCACTCTTTCGTATAGTCGTCCGAAAAATGGCAGTTCCTCTTTCTTACTGCTGTTATGAAGTAGTTTCTTGAATCTTTACTTTCAACCCCTGTACAATAATTTGCGCTAGGTACTAAATTCAATAGTATTTTTTGTAAGGTTTGCCACACCGAGGTGCCCATTGATTGGCCCAGATTTCGGTGGGAGGGGCCAAAGGGACGAAGCCGGAAGGCTTGGGGTTTTTGGCAGGCTTCTTCTCGTCCCAGCTTCGCTAAGAATCGGTCACGCCACCTGCGTGGTTGGCATAGATCCTTTATATCATAACAGTTTTTTAAAAACACGTGCTTAGAAATTGAAATAAATTCAGTGACGTCTTTTTGACGAGGAGCGGCCCTGCCCAGATGTAAACCGTGCGAGATAATGTACGTAAGCCTTATTTAATTATGTTATTAATTCATTCCTTTGATTGGGTTCTAAAATCATTAACTAATCCGTTCACAAAGAGGTACACGCTTTTTCCTAGTAGCGTAAAATCACCAATAAATTCTTCATAATTTAAAGCAACAAGGAATCTTTTTATTTATTATATTATAACCCTTACCTGCAATAAATGAAGCGACGATCGTTTTGAATCAAATCCGATCGAATTGAGAACACAATATCCCTGGGAAGAGCTAGCCGAGGTTTGTATTATAATTTGGTTTTGGTAAGTATTTAAATTGAACCATTGTTGTTGAGTCTTGAACATTGTGTTATTTAATTTCAAATTTGTTATAAGTTCGTAATCAGGCGGTTCGAGCCTGTCGATACGTAACACTGTCGCCTTTCAACGTGGAGCTAGATTTGGTTCATTATGATATGTCGCTTTCCTTGATTTTTTTTCATAAACTCCATGCTGTTTTTCGTGATGTATGTATAAATATGTAAATAATAATAATTTTTCCCCTTTAAATGTATAGCTAAATAAGTGATTGTGAATAGTTTTAAAAAAGTTCAAGCGTGTTTTCAAACGCCGCCATTTTGATCCACGTGTTTTTTCAACACGTGTTCGAGAAGTATTTAAAAAGTTCACGCGTGTTTTAAGGATCTGCCATCTTGTCGGCCGCATCTCCGGATTAAAAAACCATCACGTGTTTTCGACTGTTTAAATCAAGTTTTTTTGTCGTTAACAACCACCATTTTGGAAGCATCTCAAATCGCCACGTGTTTTTGACCGTTAAACCAAGTTTTTTGTCGTTAACAGCCACCATTTTGGAAGCATCTCAAATCACCACGTGTTTTTGACCGGTAAATATTTAGTCATGCCGTATTTTGAAAAGATTCGTTTTGTTTTACGCGATTCTTGAAACAAAATGGTTACCGGAAATCTCAGAATTAGATACCTCAGATTAAAATCTGCTAGCGTAGGTAAATGCATTGAAGGTACGGTATACCCGCTCAAAAAGGGAGATAGTGAAATTCGAGTAAAACCACAATTCGGAATTTAAGCCTTGCTTGAAATGGATTTAGCCATATTTGGTGCATATTGTGATCTTCTGCTAAAAAAACGGCGTTGTGGTTATTTGTTAGTTAGTTCTTTAACCCGTCTGCTTGGTTCAATATATTTGCACCTCACAAATCGGAAGCCTGGATTTTGCGCGTAAATTCTAAAACCGTCATTTTGGATTGAGATTGTAAAATATCTATGCAAGATAACTTTCATATCTCAAAGACAATAAGAAGCATTATTTCGTTCTCTTTCTGGTTAAAAGAAAAATACATATGTTTGCATGAGAAGAAGATAGATATTGAAGCTATATAGCTTTTAAAATGTAAGGTCGCTCGGGACGTTTTTGGTCTTATGAAAGTATAACGCGATTACGTGTTTTGGGATGTATTTATTCCTAAACAAGCAAATGGGTTAACAAATTTTCCTTTAGTAAGTGCCGCTCGCATAGCACGCCAATTTAAATTGTGTGACCTCAAGTTTAGTTTGCTTGACATAGGTTTTAAATATATTTGAATAATTTGAAATCGACGTAATTTACTTACCATGTTCGAGTTTAAAATTCTACAAAAACCCATCAACCGCGGTAAACGGTCGGAAGCAGGTACTCCTCCTAGGGTCGACGCTGGTCGACGGGTCCATTTTTACGACCGAGCACCGGATGAGATCTTTTGTCTTCACAAATAAACCTTTTTTCATAGGCAAAGAATTTATTTCAAATATCTGAAAGTACCTACCTAGTAGATGCGATTATTTTTAGAATAACGGCCATTAGTTTGAAACAGAAATTGACCAGTCTCAGAGTGTGTTGAGACCATATTTGAGACATATATTTTAGCGTTATTTTTCGTTGAAACGAGCTGATGATTTAGAGTGGTAAAATAGTATTTACCTATTTAAACATAGATTTTTAACAGTTAAAAAAAAAAAACGAACGCAAAAAAAAATTTAATCGAGTTCAATTCTCGTGATTTACCAGTGAGATATAATTTTTAGTGTTCAATGATACCGCCTTCCTTATGGGATATAAATACCTACCAGTTCGAATCTGGAATGATAATAATGCAACGCACTCCGACGTAATTACCTTACTTCAAAATTCAGTCGCGGGTTCGATTCCTTGCGAAATTATATATCTCCGTAACCATGCCGATCTCTCTCTCGAAGAGTAGAAACCTATTAATGATTAGATAAATATGTTTGTGCCTATGATATTTTAGGGGATACTGTGTGGAGGGCCCTTTAAGGAAAGGAAGGAGAGGAAGGAAAGAGGGATGAGGGGCGGATATAAATTTAGTGGTCAGTGTCCAGGAGTGACAGACATAGGAATTCCTTTCTCCAAATTACGGTTCGACGGCAGGTAGTCAGTCCGATTTTACCCCATATGGACTCAGGCACTCGTAGCGAACGAAACACCCAAGTGTAGCGAATCCCTTAAGAGGATTACCTATAACTGAGGCGCTGGTTATACAATAGATAGTTCCGGGGCAGCGGTACCCATGCCCGCAACAACAAATTGATACGACAACGAAGTCTATGTAACGGAAGTACGATAGCTATTTTTTAAATAGATGGATATAATCGGTATCTGTTAATATTAATGTATAGGTATTACTATTAATTAATTATTTTACGGAAAAGTGATAGTGGGTTCGATTATTACTTTTGATTTTCGAGATTTTGCTCAGGATAGAACAAGTGTCTAGATTTATTCAACTAACGGTGTAGATTGATTGCATAGAAATCAATAGATGTTAATTGAAATTAAAGTTATTATTTGAAATAATAAAGATAAGAAACGAACTTATTTACAGATATTTAATAAGTTGATAGAAGAAGATCAAGACGGAATGCAACTATAATGTTGGCCCATACCAATTAGAAAATAGTTATTCAAAGAAAATCAAGATGGAATCCATCTTAGCCAAGTGGAAAATTATTTCTTCAAATAATTTTGAAATTTATTTGTTTGAGTAGAGTTTCGCGCTAAGCGACGGACGTGAATCGTATTTTGACTGATTTATCACTCAAATGGTTTTGTAGGAACCGGAGAAATCAACGTATTGTGAAAATAAGATATGAAATTGACACCACACCCTTCCACACATACCTACACTCATCGTGCTGTTTTCGAAAGGACGCTTTTGGGATAGTGCATACACGTACATTACAATCGCTTCGGAGTAATTAACCGAATGTGATAACCACTAACATTCGCCACGCACACATACACTAACCTTGACACTGTTTTCGAAGGGGCCCATTCGAAGACAGTGTGTACACACCTTACATACACGCTACACTTGTATTTTATAACTATTCATGTACATCATTCGACATTCGTATTGTATTTCATATATAACTAGCCTCTGCTTGCTATTATTTTCACCTCTCTTTCAAGCTCGAGAATGAATGTCGTTGGTGATTAATAATTGCGATTTGATGGTTTGCTCGTTCCGGGAAAAAACTAGCTGGCGCCCCGCGGCACAGCCCGCGTAAATGAAGTGGAAAAGTCCCTGACTTCTGAATTATTATTTCATTATTATTATTTTTGTCATCATTAAAAAAATACTCTAATGCGCTGACTAAAATAATAACTTTAAATTATTGTTGTCATCATTAAAAAAAATAATATAATGCGCTGACTAATAACTTCAAATATTGCCTTAAAACGCGATATATCGACGACAATTATATTACAGTGAATGTGATAAAACCTGAGGTATTATTAAGGTGTTTTCTTGAAATGTTTGAATGGTCCTGAATTATAGGACGGTGTTTGAATGGTCCTGAATTATAGGACGGTGTTTGAATGGTCCTGAATTATAGGACGTTGGTTGAATGGTCCTGAATTATAGGATGTTGTATGAGTGATCCTGAATTGAATTGATGCAGGACGCTGTTTGGGTCTTTAAAGGACTCTGATTTTTGTTGTCTGTTTTATCATCTATTTTGTTTTAATATGTCGTTAACCAGTAATCCGTACTGTTAAAAAGTGGATACTGACTTAACTGAGCCATTACCTGTTCTTTAAAAGGGGGTTAAATGTGCTTTTTGTTCTACGATATGTCAATACATACATCACGACATCTAATGTGGAGTTACCTTACGCTTTGATCTCTTGTTGCTTATACATTACCATTCCGATAGTTTTGTTTACTCTTGGTGTTCGTACTTTTCTAATTATGTCATTTTTTTTGCTTTCATGTTGACGTTACTCATTGAGTCGTTCCCTGCTGCTGAGAATCATTACTGTTGCTGTAGACGCCCTGATGGACATCACTGCCTCGAAAGCTGAGTTTAACGGTGTTCCTGTCAGCCGCTTGGACGTGTTGATTTTGCTGTTTTTTGATATTTTGTCTAAACTTAATAACTTATCATGTGTCTGTAAACTGTACAACTTTTTGCCTAGGTTTTTTAATGCAGAATCTCTTTGTGAATGATGTTTTTTTGTAAAGTTTATTGTGGGAATTCTTTGAAGGGTTAAAGTCAAAAAACCTTCGTTACAACGGCGGTTTTTTGCTGGTGTTTTCGGGGATGTGTTATGAAGTAGTTTCTTGAATCTTTACTTTCAACCCCTGTACAATAATTTGCGCTAGGTACTAAATTCAATAGTATTTTTTGTAAGGTTTGCCACACCGAGGTGCCCATTGATTGGCCCAGATTTCGGTGGGAGGGGCCAAAGGGACGAAGCCGGAAGGCTTGGGGTTTTTGGCAGGCTTCTTCTCGTCCCAGCTTCGCTAAGAATCGGTCACGCCACCTGCGTGGTTGGCATAGATCCTTTATATCATAACAGTTTTTTAAAAACACGTGCTTAGAAATTGAAATAAATTCAGTGACGTCTTTTTGACGAGGAGCGGCCCTGCCCAGATGTAAACCGTGCGAGATAATGTACGTAAGCCTTATTTAATTATGTTATTAATTCATTCCTTTGATTGGGTTCTAAAATCATTAACTAATCCGTTCACAAAGAGGTACACGCTTTTTCCTAGTAGCGTAAAATCACCAATAAATTCTTCATAATTTAAAGCAACAAGGAATCTTTTTATTTATTATATTATAACCCTTACCTGCAATAAATGAAGCGACGATCGTTTTGAATCAAATCCGATCGAATTGAGAACACAATATCCCTGGGAAGAGCTAGCCGAGGTTTGTATTATAATTTGGTTTTGGTAAGTATTTAAATTGAACCATTGTTGTTGAGTCTTGAACATTGTGTTATTTAATTTCAAATTTGTTATAAGTTCGTAATCAGGCGGTTCGAGCCTGTCGATACGTAACACTGCAGACATTTTCGTAAATAAATGAATAAACTCACACACTACGCGGTTCAAAATCAAAACAATCCTATACGGCTGGCATTCAAAGAGCGACTAACTAGCGGCGAAGCGGTGCTCTCGTCTCTCTCTCTCCCCCCTACCACCGGCCGCCTGCGCCCGTCCAACGGCACTTCACGGCACGTACGGGCTACGGGATGCACGGAATGATTTGCATTGCGTAATTTCAATCGGGACATTTAAGGCTTTTGTCGGGATGTCGGGACAGATAGCTCAATAAAGGTGACAGTCCCGATATATCGGGACGGATGGCAACCCTACTCCTGAACATATTGATCCCCAGATTCCTACCACCCATCGTACATTTTCCTTCCCAGAACTTCCTCTCCTTCCTTTTTTAAAGAGCACAGCTGAAATATGCCCTGATAGGAATTATTTTCCTCCTGTTGAAGATAATATAAAAAAAAATAATATACCTATATGTAAATCTGGGGCCTAATGCCAGAAGTGCCTGTGTCAAATTTCTGTATCGCCCTGGGATGAAGATTGACTTTTTATGGATTTTTAGCACAAAAAATGCCTTATCCAAATTTGGACTTCTCATCAGACAGGCCACAATTTCACCATTCTAGATAAACCTGACATAGAACCACTTAATATTGCACAAAACTGATTCTTAAAGTTATGTTAAAAAAAATTAGATATCCAACTCATTTACTTTGTAAGGAATGTAATGTCATGAATGTTAAATAGCTATATATTATATTATATTATATTATATTATATTATATTATATTATATTATATTATATTATATTATATTATATTATATTATATTATATTATATTATATTATATTATATTATATTATATTATATTATATTATATTATATTATATTATATTATATTATATTATATTACGTAAACGCTTTGTAGATTTTTTAATAATATTGATATTTCAGAAAGAAATCAGCAAATTCGTACTACTAGAGTTGGCTCTGGTCTGAACTTTATGGCAATTTAAACTAAATCTTCTTTTGGTCAAAGAAATTATTTTTATCAGGCTCCACTCATATTTAATAGCCTCCCAGAACATATGAAGTCATCTAATTCCTTGAGCACTTTTAAAAAGACTGTTAAGTTATTTGTGTTAGCCGAGGATTGCCAATTGTTCTTCTCTACTTTATCCTTTCTAAATTAATATCATATTATTTTTTCTTAACTTTTTTTATATATATTTTTTTTTATATTATAACGACTATATAATTTTTTTTACATACAAAATGCAATGTGAAATTAAGTATAAAATATTGTATTTCTTAGTCCTCCTCACTAGGGGGTCCTGTGCCGAGGCGGACTAAAGTTATTTAAATATAGTTCATATAAAAATAAAACAACATTTTGTATTTAACCACGCATTTATTATTTATGTATCTACCGGTTTCACTTAGACCACGCTTCCTCAGGATAAAATAATAACTAAATATTAAGACAGAGTTATCAGTTATATATAAGTTAAGCGATAGAGGGAGAAAGAATATGACAAAAGAACATAGTTAGATAGAGACAAAATATTTTAAGGCGATACAATAGATAGTTCAAAAATATAATTCATTTGTCTTCTATGTCGTTTTTAGCGTCTTCGCTAGGGTTTTCTCATTGACCTCTTTAAGCCATATTTTTATTCTTGATTTGTATTCAATTGGATTTTTTATTAGCTTTATGTCTTGGGGAAGGATGTTATGGAGTTTTGTTGCAAAGTATGTATAGTTTCTTTGTCCAAATGTGGTTTTATAACTTGGAATATTTTTTATATAATTTTTATTCGATCTAGTGTTATGCATACACGGTCTAGTAGAGGATTCATTATTTTTGAAGAGCTTCAATAATATATTTTTGGCATATATTTGTTGTACATTTGGTACGTCAAAGTTATTGAACTGTTTTTCATCTTTCTCTTGCTAAATTAATAGCATAATATAATAATTACGTATACATTTCTCGTGTTAATTCTATTAAAATAAATATTTTTTCTAAAAATCAAACTTCAACATTGTGGTCACCCTACGTGTTTACATTGTAATGTATTATCGCCTTCAGCTTAGTAGGTACCCAATGCAAAAATAATGTTCTTCAATAACTACCTATATTATTTTTGTATTTTTTTATTAAATTTTAAAGTTGTTAACCTCAAGACAGTGAGGTTAACAACTGACCTAGGGAGGTATAAACTGAATTGTGAACATTAGACCTAGGTACCATGTAAAGAAACAAACAAATAAATAAATAAAATGGGTATTCAGGGCATTCAAATAGGGGAGGTTTTAGAGCACTTTCTGGTACCAAAACTGACAGAGGCACTTCTAGCACTAACCCCCAAATAAAATGTAGTGTTAATATAAAAACAAACTACCACCCCGTATATTGAGAGCCTATGTTGTGTTAATATAAAAACAAACTACCACCCCGTATATTGAGAGCCTATGTTGTGTGTTCTAATGTTGTGTGGTCAATGCTAATTCCTCATTGAAATTTACAATTTACCATAAAATATACAAATTCCTCAAAAGCGGTTTATGAAATCATTTTTTTCCATTTTAAATGTGAGGTAATGTGTCAAATCCTAGAAAGGTGTGATTATTATCGATAAAAAGACATTAAAAATAATATATTTTTGAAGTTTGGCATTGGATTGCAATAATATTTCCTCATATTTGCTATTAGAATATCGTTATAACATATGAATTCCGGGATGACCGTAACTTATATGAAATCAATACATTGAAAATACAGACAATTAAACAACATTGTTGAGTCACCTTAAAAATGATTTATTAATTTATAATTTGTCAGAAAACTTTGTTTTATGCACATTCAATATAAATCACATTCTGTAAAGATGATTTAATATTGATTACGACTATTCTGGAAAAGATTTTTTATTATTTTTTTATGTGAATACCGCACAAGAGCCAGTGAGACTACGGCATTCTTGTGAGGCTGGAAATAGAGGAAAGGAGGGGAAAGAGATGAGGAGGATGAAAGTGGGGAAGTGCATAATCAAATCTGTTCATCAAATACGGGTAAAGTTATTTCAAGCAACGTTTCAATTCTGAATGGCGGGCTTACACCAGAGCATACCATATTTTTTTTATATCAACACCTACAGCAACGTGTCCAGCTGCTAACCCTGTACAAATCTCAAGTACGCCCAAAAATTGAATTTGGGAGCCACCTCTGGACTGGAGCCCCACAATACTTTATAAACCAATGTGGTTCTGGGCGGTCCGACTGATTGAAAAATCGAAGTTAACATACGGATAGCCATCTCTAATCCACAGTCACAATATTGGCATGTTGAGTACATGGTACCTACAGGTATTTTATTGGAGCCTGCTCTAAGAAGCTATCAACATTGATCTCCGATGCACCGGTGCACGTTCATGGCTCGTATGTAGAACGAGCTACTGACATCTGTTTTTCTCCTTCTAATAATTCGGGCCTCTTCAAGACCCGCATTAATAAATCCCTGCCTACAGCCCCTACCATAACCCGCCTCACTACGCAGTCCAACCGGGTGGCGACATATTTGCCCTGGCTTTACACTGTACATGAGCGCTGTTGTGTGGTGTCGCATAAAAACACAATTAGCCGACCGGTTTCGAAACAACCGTTCCTTCCTCAGGGCAAAATATGTACATACATATTATATTATATTTTGCCCTGCGGAGGGAGCGGTTGTTCCGAAACCGGTCTGCGTTGATATCAAACAATATATAATTGTTCAAACAAACTAACTAATATTGTTTCACTTTTATAATTCTGCGTACACATTCGCAAACAGCGTGAGCCGAGCTACGAATTATTAGATATGAACGAAGCAACGACAAGCGGCCGTTTCGTGCCTTTGTTGTTTTTTGTCCTATCCCATAATTGGTGGTTCGCCTCGCAGTTTCGGCTCGCATTTAACGGATAGAACAAAGTAAAGTTAGAGCAACATTCACAAGCATATATAATCCCATTTATCTAACTCGATATTAAATTATGACAATCCAGTAAACTACCTATCAAAGAAAATTAATTCTAATAGCACCACTAGAATTAAAACAAAAATCATAAATAACCCAGACTGGATAACCAAAGACCTTATAAAATTAATCAATAAAATAAATAAATTACATCTGAAATTAAAAAAACAACCAAATAACACATTATCAAAAGCAGAATTAAAAAAAATAAGAAATAATATCACTACAAAAAAAAAACTAAATTTAAAACAGATGCACTATAGTAAATCTATTTAAAAATTGCGAAAATAACAGTGAAAAACTTGGAACTTAATTAATAAAATTCTTAAGAACCAATCTTATCTACACCTCAAGAAGTTTTTGTAATAAACTAATCATTAATGATTAATCAGTAACAATGTAGAGATATGCGGCCAATTTATGGCAAAGTCAAACATGATATACATGGCAAAGTCAAACACAATCCAGCCAATGAAATAACGTTAGTTCATGACAGCATTGAATCTTTACATCTTCAGCCCACTACGGAGTTAGAAATAAGTCAAATATTAAAATCTCTAAAATCAAATGCAAGTGCTGGTTACGATTCACTCAAATGTGAGACAGTGCTAAGTCTCTCCACAGAATTGGTTTCTACTTTAACAAAATTAATCAATCAATGTTTTAAAGGGAGAACTTTTCCTGATAGCTGTAAAATTGGTAGGGTGATACCAATTCAGAAAGGTGGGTCCAAAACAAATACCTCATACTACAGACCCATCTCAATCTTAGCAATTTTATCAAAAAAATTTGAAGTGTAGTTTACGAAGATTAAACAATTTTCTGTTAAAAAAATCATTCTTATATAAAAAAAACAATACCGCTTTAGGAAAAAATCAAACACTCTAGGAGCAGTAAATAACTTAATCAGTAAACTTTGAAGCGGCATTGGTGGTGGAAGCGATATTTCATCTATATTAGTTGACCTCCAAAAAGACTTTGATATATGTAGTTATCCATAACATACTTCCCAAGAAACTCAAGAAAATTGGTGTAGTTGGTCCTGCTCTTAATCTTTAATCATATCTTCGTAATGGAAAGCAATTCGTTAGCATTAACAATCAAAATAGCAACTACGTTCCAATAAACTATGGAGTTCCGCAGGGATCCATACTAGGTCCACTACCGTTCCAAATTTACACGAATGATATTTCATAATTAATTTTAAACGGTGAAATATTTTTAAATGCAGATGATACTGCAATTTTCTAGAGTGGGAAAGATTTAGATATCTTGTTAGAAAATGCACAAACAGACCTAGAAAAAATCAACAGTTGGCTCCAATCACATATTTTAACAATGAATGTTAAAAAACAGAATACGTGATCTTAAGTTCAACCCGTAAAATAATTCCTCCTCATGTACTCTTAACAATTGAAAACAACGACCGCAAATCCTGATCCAGGAAAAATATCTTGGGCACTGCATCGATCAGCATTTGACATTTAAACAGCGTATTCAAGGTATTAAAGAAAAAATCTCCCCCTTTTTAGCGATTTAGCCGGCTATCATATGTATTTGTTGCCAAATAAATTTAAAAAAGGTTTATATTATAATCCCGTGCTCACATTTAAATTATTTGATTGAAATCTGAGAAAACGCATGTGAAATATACATAAATGAATTACAGGTAATACAAAAAAAGGTAATCATAAGTCATAAGGTACTTTTTCACTACAAGACTAGAACATTCACAAAAAAATTATGTAGGGAAATAAAAATATTAACATTAAAGAAATATTAAATACAATTTGGGAGGCGGGAATGGGTACCGCCGCCCCATTGAACCCGGGAACCTTTATTGGATAACTAACACCTCTGCCATAGGTCACCCCAAGTGGTTCGCTACGTTTGGTGATTTAGCAGGGGTGTCCGAGTTCATGGGGTGAGGTTTGTCTAGGTCTTGGAGACAGATGACCAAGACACACTGAACCTCAGATTCCTACCCACTCCTTAAACCCTTTTCCTTCCCAGAACTCTCATCTCCTTCCTTTCCTTAAAAAAACCCTTCACACAGCATCCCCAAAGATGATATAGGCCCTGAGGGAAATTATTTTACTCAGGGCCTCCTGTGTGGAGCTCATGTAAAAAACAAATATGTCTCCTTATATACAAAATAAACATTAAACTCGTACACACAAATACAGAATTCATTAAAATATCCCAAGTACACAAACACTTTCCACGACAACACGATAACATAAATTTAAACACCATCCACACTTTCGTTATTTGTTTTTGGGGTGTTATGCCGTGTTGCGCTACCTCCTTCTTTAGCCAACGTTTCGGACATCGTTGCAGTGTCCATCATCAGGGCAGATCCGGCAGATCCGGCACATCTACCGGATCTGCCGGATCTGCCCTGATAATGGACACTGCAACGATGTCCGAAACGTTGGCTAAAGAAGGAGGTAGCGCAACACGGCATAACACCCCAAAAACAAATAACGAAAATGCTTTTGGCCGTGAAAATCTTAAAACTTATCTGACCATCCACACTAACTATGGAAAACAATCCATTGGCTACGAGGGGGGGCAACTTACATAATTGCCTCCCAAACGACATTAAAAACAAAAGAAAGCTGGGTAAATTTAAAAAAATATATTAATATATATATTTTTTTATGTTCTTATTTTCTATTTTTACATACAAAAAAAAAATAACCTCACTAGGACTAACAGCCTGTATTTAGGTTAACATTTATAAATTTGAGGGATTTTACATAAAGAAAATACTAAAATACACTACATTTAAAACACTAAAATATTATAATAAAGTAAGAAATAAAAAAATATCATATTAGTGACCAGATGGGTAATTTAAGCATGATTTGTAACAATATAGACCATAAATAAATCTTTAATTACTATACCCACCAAGAAACAAAGCTAGTTCAAAACATCTAGGGTGACACTCCAATTTCGGCAAATGGAACTCCAATAAAATCTATTTATTTTAAAAAAAAGCTTGTAATTCAAAAAACAAATATTATTAAAAAACAAATCTTATTATTTAAAAATTGAAATCTTATTATTTAAAAAAGGACAAGGATGAAAAATAGTATGCCAATCCTCTCTCAACACGAATATCTTAACATTCTTTTTAAATTTAGCTAATGAATTGGAAGATTTAATGTAGTCTGGCAGAATATTTAACATAAGTGGAGCTTGGTGTAAATGGTTTCTTTGGCCAAAAGATGTTTTAATATGTATTGCCATAAAGTTCATTGTTGATCCAATTCTAGTGGTATGGATTTGTTGGGTTCTTTCTGCAGATTTAGTATTGATAAAAAATCTACAAATTATTTTAGTGATGTACAGCTGTTTTATACACATAACATTAGATTCCTTGTAAAGTTGTTTAGTTGTTTAAGAATTAATTTGTGAGCAATATTTAGTGGTTCTACATTGGACTTTAGACAGGATCCCAACATACTATATTGTAAGAAAGTCGAGATTGGACTAAGGCATAATAGACAGATTTTAATTTCTCTTTATTCAATACATGACGAAGTTATTTAAAAATATAGGTAAGTCTTCTGATATTTTTGTTAACATATCAATATGGTCATTCCATCTCAAATATTTATCAATATTTACACCTAGGTACCTTATACAGTCTACTATTTCTAAAGGGTGGCAATTACATTTTTGTTTTGAAAAGTTTTAATTTTATATGTACATTTCTTACTTTAATTTTAATTTTTGCGACCGGTTTCGATACGTCTGTATCATTAACGAGCAAACTTAAAACTAACTTAAAAATACAAGTACAAAAATTAATTAGGCGGGGGTAGTGAGAGTGGGGGAATTTGGTGGAGGGGAGAACGGTGGGAGGAGTCAAAATTACATGGGAACATCGTAAGTAGAGGGGATTTACATGGTGCTATTATTTTATTAACTAAATTTTAGATTTAATTTTTTTGTTGATTTCTAAAGTTTCTAAAGCGCACAAATTAAAATAAGAATTTATATTACAATGTTTAAACTTAGTTTTTTCTTTTTTGAAGGTATGACCTGCCTCTATTAGATGGTTTGCAAACTCGGAGTAGTTATTATTACGCAAACAAAGTTCATGTTCCCTGATTCTAGTTTTAAAATTTCTAGTAGTCATTCCTACATACTGTGCATCACAATCGTTACATTCCAAAGTGTTTATCCCGTTTTTTTCAAATTTATTAGAAATATACTTGTTATTAATCAAATTTTTTATTTTAGAATTAGTATAGAAAGCTGGAGAAATATGATCTGGTAATATGCGGGAAATTTTTAAAGATAAATCGCCGGTATAAAGAAGTTTTTTTATATATTAGGTTTTTACTAGGTTTGTTATTATTATTACCACTATAAATATACTTTTTTGTTAAAAATTTTGCTTGCTTTTTATTAACTAGGCGGTTAATTATTTCAGGTTTATATCCATTATTTAGGGCTATCTGTTTTATGATGTTAATTTCATTATTATAATTATCAATGTTTAAAGGGACATTAATAGCACGATGTATCATCGAGTTGAAGGAGGCGAGTTTATGTGACAAAGGATGAAGAGAAGTAGATGGTATAACACAATCAGTGTGTGTAGGTTTTCTATATATATTAAATACACACTTATTATTATCTAAATTGATATTTAAATCTAAGAAGTTTAAATTGTTGCTATCATTATTCTTCTTCTTCTTTGCGTGCCGTATCAGGTCCCCCCGACGTTGGCGATCACTCTTGAGAATGTCTCTCTGTCTTGCGCTGCCCGGAATAGCTCCTCCACACTTCTAATGCCGGTCCACTCTCGTATATTACGCAGCCAAGACATTTGTCTCCTACCAGGCCCTCGGCGACCCTCTATCTTGCCTTTCAATATCAAATGGAGCAAGTGATACTTCTCCCCTCGAAGTATATGACCCAGATATGAAATTTTCCTGATTTTTATTAATGTAAGCAGTTCTCTATCTGCTCTAGCCCGCCTGAGAATTTCTGTGTTGGTGATCATGTCGGTCCATGGGACCTTGAGCATTCTCCGGTGAAGCCACATTTCAAAAGCCTCTAACCTGTTCATGGTATTTACTTTCAAGGTCCATGTTTCACATCCATAGAGCAAGACCGATCACACATAACATTTTAGCATTCTCTGCCTTAGTTTTAAGCTGATATTGTCATTGCAGAAGAGAGATTTCATTTTAATGAACGCAGTTCTTGCTGCTTCAATTCTGCATCTAACCTCCACATCTGGGTCAAGAGTCTCCGTGAGAATACTGCCGAGGTATCTAAATCTTTCCACCTTTTCGACATTGCAACCATTTAACAGTATCACTGATTCAGAGTGATCTAGTCGTCCAAATGTCATCCATTTAGTTTTATTGACGTTGATTGTTAGGCCCAGTTGCTCACCAGCATTATTAACAAGATTTAATAGGTCTTGGAGGTCATCGATACAGTCAGCTAGTAATACAGTATCATCTGCGTATCTTATGTTATTAATGACAACTCCGTTGATCTTCAGACCCTTATCAGTTTTACTTAGGGCTCTTTTAAGGACATAGTTGGAATAGAGATTAAACAATAGTGGCGACAGGATACAGCCTTTTCGTACTCCACGCTGAATGGCAATTGCATTAGATCTCTCATTCCCATGTCTTATTTCTGCTGTTTCGAACCAATACAGGTTTTTAATGAAATTCTGGTATTTGGTGTCAACGTTACAATCCGCAAGCATTTTCATTAGGTCAGCATGTTTTACCCTGTCAAATGCCTTTTCGTAGTCAATAAAACAGGCAAAGACTTCCTTTCCTTGTTATCATTATGTTCCAGTGTAAATTTTATATTTTGGTGAAGGTTATTAATAAACGTGAGAAAATTGTCTAATTGTCTGTTACTACCCGACCAAATTACAAACACGTCATCAACATACCTATACCATGCAAAGACATTAGATAATAGGGAAAGTCCACAATCAAATAATTTGTCCTCAAAGAAGTTCATAAATATCTCGGCAAACAATGGGAAAGCGGGATTTCCCATCGCAAGACCATTATGTTGTTTGTATAATTTATCATTAAAAGTAAAATGGTTTTGATTAATGCAAATTTCTAATAATGTGGATATTTCCTTCACAATGGTTCGATCTAAATGGGAATTATTTAAAATATTTAAAATTAAGTTTTTACATTCAATAATGGGAATGCTAGGAAACAGATGTGGTGGCAATTACAATTACAATTTTGCAGACAATTGTGAATAATTAGATTATGAGTGTCGGAAGGCTGACTTTTTGATGATTTGCTAAAAGTTACATATTTTGTTTTTGATGTATTCAAAGTTAAGATGTTTTTATTTAGCCAACTCTTTACTATTCTTAATCCTGAATCACATTTGTCAAAAGCATCTTTCCAGGTTTTACCCTCAAATATTAAAGCAGTGTCGTCTGCGAAACTAACAATGTTACCTGGAATATCTAAATCACACAAATCATTAATATAGATTAAGAACAATATTGGTCCAATTACACTACCTTGTGGAACCCCAAAAGAGATTTGTTTGCTTGTGCTTAAATTATCATTTATCTCTACTTGTTATGTTCTATCGCTAAGATAGGATTTGAACCAACTTAATGCTCTACATTGAATGCCAAGAGAAGATAATTTTTTGAGGAGTAATCCATGGGAAATCGTGTCTAATGCCTTTGATAGATCTAAGAACACAGCTAAGGCTTTGTTTCCATAATCTAGGGCACTAGTGACCTTCGACAATACCCTCAACACTGCATCACTCGTTCCTTTATTTTCTCTGAAACCAAAGTGATTGCTAGAAAGTAATTTATTTGTTTCTAAGAATGATACCAATCTCGACTTAGCCAATCTCTCTATTACTTTTGAAAGGGTGTTAAGTAAAGATATAGGTCTATAATTATTGACATCTAGTTGATCTCCACCTTTAAAAAGATGAATCACTTTAGCTTTCTTACAGTGAGAAGGAAACATCCCACTCTTGAAGCTAATATTAATAATATGAGATATGGGACCAGCTAATTCGGATACATGGAGTCACTTATAGAATCAATACCGCAGGAGAAAGACATTTTTAAATCATTTATCACTTTTGTCACTTCAGAAATGTTAGTTGGCTTAAAATCAAAATTATCCCCGGTAATGTGAAGTTCAGATTTAAAATCATTCACAAGAGAGGTCTCATTAGTTTTATTATCACTGCACAAATTGTTAGCGAAACTTGGACCAATGTCACTGAAGAAGTCATTAATATGATTAATAATTTTATTTGGACTCTCTTCCATTGAAGTAATAATATTATTAATTTTCAATTTTTTATCGTAGTTTGCTCCTTTTTAAGGTTTATAGCCTCCCTTATAATGTTCCACTGTTGTTTAATGTTACCATTGACGTCATCTAATTTTCTTCTGAAATATGCTGGTTTTGTTGTTTGTATAATTCTAGAACACCAGTTTCGATATCGCTTATAATATTCAAGCAGTTCCAAGTTATAGATTTCTCTTCTACATCTATTGTGCAATTTATCACGTGTTCTGAGGCATTTGATTAATCCGGCATTTATCCGTGGTTTTAGATGTTTCATGATATTTTTCCGTTTTTGTACTGACGTACAACTTTTCAGATGAGTTCTCAAACATTTTATGAAATTATCACTTGCCAGATTGACGTCATTTGTTGACAGAACTCTATCCCAGGATTCTTCCTTTAATTTGGTCTTCAAGAGGTTGTTGTCGACAACAAATTTAGGTTTTACATTATTATTAGCAATATTTTATAGATTTAAGCTCATAAACTTCATCAAAATTGCATAATGGTCTGTTATGCCAGTAGTAAAAGCCGCTCCCTGTGGTTTAAATTTTGATTTTTCCATAATATGATCAATGCAGCTTGATTTGTTAGGAGTTACTCTTGTTGGTGAGTTTATTATGGGCTTCATACCATGAAATGCCAGAAGTGATAGGTATTTTTGTGTTTTTATGTTCTTCAAATCTAGGGTATCAATATTTAAGTCCCCACATAAGATAATTTCCTTATTTTGCAAGGATGCAAATGCAAGAAATTCATTCAATGAGTCGAGAAAGTTGTCTATTTTAGTCTGGGATGGAGATCGATATACAGTTAATAAACACATGGTATTGGATAATTGAATTTTCAAGCAGTTTGCACTGGGAAGAGCAATTTCTTTAACAGTTACTCCATCATTTTGCAAATTGTTTATAATTGTTTTGTAGACTACGTACTCTGGAATGCTAGGCATATTAATTACACTGCTCAGCCAAGCTTCTGTAAAGACTAGTACTTCCGGACGATGATTAATGCAATCCAGCATAGAAACAGTTTCATCAAAATTCTTGCTTATACTTCTAATATTCATGCATTGTAAAGAAAATTTAGAATCTTTCAAAAAAAATTTGCAAGATAATGCATTTTCAAAAGTTATGTTAGGTTCAATATTGTCATTCATATTAATTATGTTTTCTAAAATCATCCATTGTTTTTCCAATTTAAGTGTCAGACTTTGGGAGATGATTACGACAATTTATTCAAATCATCTTCATTTTTGACGATTTGAACTCTTGAAGACAGTTCTTGGTTCTTTTCCACACAATTTTTTTTATTCCGAAACCACACAAATTGAAATTTAGCTTCTTTAGCTTTTTGTTTAGTTTTCCAAAGAAGGGTTTTGGAATATGACGATAGAACTTCTCCAATGAAGATGTTCCTGTCCTTCAATTGCTTTATACTTTTGCGTGCGTTGAAAAATTCTGATTTATTCTTGATAAACAAAATAATGATATATAATAGCGCTGTATTGAAATATTTAGATAACCTCGTGTTTAATTATTCCTAGTAAAAAAAACAGTTTAATATAATCCTTAAATGTACGAAAATATCATTCAAACGTTATCCCTTGGTATAAAACACATATTTTATTTATTTATCCTATAATAGGCACATCGCACATGAACAGTGCTTGTGTAAAAATAAAAACATATAAGCAGAAAATAAATTATGATGAGAGTGAGAAAATCTCAATTTTTTGTTTGTTTCTAATAATGTTTAAAAAAATGTACGTTATTATTAATATTGCGCCATTATGAACGCTTTTATTATTACCGTGACGATTCTCGGTTACGGTACCGTGACCGTCGTTATAAAAGCGCTCAATGAATTTCAACGTTTATTTTAGTTTGTAAGCATTTAGGCTTCCATTTCATAATCAACGAAGTTATAAGACCCTGCGTATCTAAAACCGATACCCCGGAACATAGTCTCAGAGGCGGTGTTACTAACGACAACAAAGGCATAAATCTCGTCGTCATTCTGGACTAGCATCTTGGTCAGGGCTTTGGTCACGAGGGATCCATATCCTCGTCTCTTGAACTCCTGATCTGTCTGGAGCACCCCTATGTCTCCGTATTCGTATTTCATCACCCAGGCCATCAGCCGGTGGTCGCAGGAGTATAGTCCCAGACCGAAGTTCAGGCGGAGGATGTCTGTGAGGTATTTGGGGGAACCCTCGAAGCTTTGCGGCCAAACTGCATCGATTGTAGGAACGTCTTTGGCACGCAGGTTTGACAAGTACGTGCCGCTTGGAAATCTGCAACATTTTGATGGAAAACTGAATACAAAAATACAATTATTTATAATACAAATATACATATTTTTTTTAAATGTACTCCCATAATAAGCAAATGCTTGTGTGTATGGGAGGAAGTATTATTTGTTAGGTTATTTTGATTTTTTATTTATTTAGTATATATTAAGAATAAGAGAAACATATGTGTGTATATGTATATATTTTTTTAATTATTATCTATTTTTTTTTAGTTAAGGTTTTCAGTATATTTTTTTAATTGTGTTTTGAAATTTTTGTAACTGTCCTTAAGGGATCTTATATTTTCTGGTAATTTATTAAAGAAATTTGTTCCTAAGTATTTATAGTTTTGTTGACCCAAAGTTTTTTTACAAATGGGAATTGGTAACGTGTATTTTTGCCTAAAATTTACTGTGTTTTTGAAGGGTATGGATTTGTTTAGGATATCCTCTTTGTAAACTTGTAAGGTTGAATGATACAGGAAGAGAGTATTTAATTTTCTGACTTTAAATTCTTTGAATATGAGTTCAGATGGATATAGAAATGATTTTTTTAGTATTATTTTAATTATTAGTTTTTGCGCAATGTAAAGATATTGTGTGTGAGTTTTATAGGCGCCACCCCATCCTATTATACCATATTGGATTATGGATTGACAGAGTGCGAAGTAATGGTAAATGTAGGTAATGTTTTAGTTTCTCCATTCAGGAGGCTCCAGATTATTTTCCTCAGTACTAAGGTTATCTTTGGCGTTGCTGTGGGGAGGGTTTTTTAAACTCTTGTGTGCTAACACATCCTTAAGGATATTTTCAAAAATCGTGTATCTGAATGTAAATACTTATTCTGGGGAAACAATAATAACCACATTAAAAATGTATCTGTTAAGATGGAACAATTGCAGAAACAGCTTATATTCTTGGGCTTTATTATACGCATTGCAATATCTTTCCCTGTAGCACACACACTAATTCTGCCATACTCGTACATGTCATATGTAAGGTCTCAACTCGAGTTCGTCTCAGTCATTTGGAATCCTCAATATCAAAATATTGATCGTATTGAAAATATCCAAAATAGATTTCTAAAATACCCATCGTATCGCTAGTCTTCATCGGTTTGACCGTACCACTTTATTTAAACGCGAAAAAATCCCTGAAGCTTTATTCTTATACAAAATCGTGAACTGTCTTACTGATTCATCATTACTGTTAGAAAAGATTTATTTTTTTGAAAATTATATCTACTATTTAATTTTATTGTTCTGAATAGTAATCATGGCAAATATAATTGTAATATTGTTTATTTCTTTAAATTGTTCATTTTTTCCTTTTTGTACAATCTAACGTATTGTGTAGGTGCAAATACTTCAACATTTAAAATGAAACTTTATTGGTCAACAGTCTTCCCCCTTGTGGGCGTTGGAGACTTTGAGGAGGGCAGCAGAAGGCTCAAAGAAAATCAGAGGGCGTTAGGGAACGTACCCATACTACATGACCGTTCAGGGGGGGAGGGGGATGTTAAAAATACCACGCTTGGTCACAGTGAGGGGCGGGGGCTTAGGTTTATATCACGTAGTCAATCTAGAAATATACATTTTGACATAAGTTTCAATTGATAATATTTTTCCACTTGTAATTATAGGTATGCATGCACTCCTGCCGTCACGCAGCAAGCGCCGTATTAATAAAGATAAATATAAGCCAAATCATTTTGTTAAACTTTTTGTTAGCAAGAAATGATTCAAAACCATATTTATGAATTACTACGTGAAAACTGTAGGGGGAGGGGGGTGTTGGAATATACTAGACGTGGTCACCGACGGGGGAGGGGGGGTTAAAAATTGCAAAAAGTGGGTCACGTAGTATGGGTACGTTCTCTTAAGGAAATCTGCAGAAGCGAATATTTCAACTGTACCCTGGGTTATGGTCGGTTGTTCAACGATTTCTGATACTCGTAGAATTCCCACCATCATATTTGTGTGAACGTGGATTTAGTGCTGTACTAAAAAGAGAAATCGGCTGCAAGTTACTGAACGCGGCGACTTACGGTTATTTTTAAGTGAATTCGAGACCGATATTAAGAAACTCGTCAACTTGCATCAGATTCATCCTTCACATTAAAATTCAAAGCCACATTCTAATATGATAAAGTACGAGTTTTTGTTTGAGGCGCTCAGAGGAAGAGTGGCCCAACCCACATCAGCGAAAACATCATTTGTTTTATACTTTTATCATATCTATTTAGCCACAGTGGCCCAGTTTTAGTTTTCACTGATTTCAAAGGATCTTTGATAAAGTGAAAACTAAAATTGGGCCACTGTGGCTTCATAGATATGGCAAAAATATATAACAAAATGATGTTTTGCTGATTATGAATTTTTATGGGTTGGCTAACTCTTCCGCTGAGCGCCTCATTTTATCTCATTGAAACATTTTTGATCTCAGAAATAAGATTATGGATCACACAATATCCATACAGGGTGTTAAGGAACGTACTTGACTTACTTTAACCAGTGATTCCTGACATTATTTGGAGTAAAAAATGTAAATGAAATTTTGGTCTCCGGTGACTTTTTTTGACGACTTTTTTTTTTTTTCAAAAATTTTTTCTTCAAAATCAAACAAAAGATTTTTTTTTCCACATGTCGTCACTGGTCACTCAGCCGGGTGTCCGACGAACCCCTTACCCCGCCTCCAACTGTTCAACAACCACAATTTTTTTATGTTTTTGTAGAAAAAAAAAATCATCAAAAATGTCACCGGAGACCAAAATTTCATTAAAATTTTTTACTCCAAATAATGTCAGGAATCACTGGTTAATGTAGGTAAAGTACGTCCCTTAACACCCTGTATAATAATGCATATTTAAAAATGATATTTGAAATAACTATTTTTAAGAAACGAAATAGTTTGAGAATCTGTGGTCTAGAACATAATAATGTTTGTAGTTTATCTTTGATGTACGTTTGTTACCAAAATAAACAAAAAAAACCATGATGCAAAAAAACATGCAAGCTTTTACGAAAATTTAGCGTCGGCACTGAGGTACATTAGGATTAGGAGCGGGAGCACGGTGGCATTTTAAAGGTGGTTTTAACTTACTCTATTTCATATTCCAAAGCTTCCTCTTTCGACAGTTCATAGAAATGAGTAGGTAGGTCTTTTTTGAGTTTGAAACCCAACGCCGGCAGTATGACCTCCTTAAACCACGCCACGTGGTTCGTTGGAATGCCGCAGTTGAAGTGTTGACTCCAGTCTATCCTCTTGGTCCGGATCAGAGCGTCTGTCAGCTTAGTGAGGTCATTGTGAAGTGGGTGAACCGTGAGGTAGATTGAACTGGTACCCTTAAAACAAAAATGTACATTATTTTATGATTTCGACTTAAGGTGATGCACCACGTCATTCGAAATTCGGGATCAGGCCGCTAACATCAACACCCCTTAAGTAGATGGCGATAATGTTTCAATTCCGGTTTGACACAGCCGCCTGCTTTGATTTATTCACCAAAAAACATCGCCAAAAAGCGTGTTTTATTTTATTTTGAGAAGATCAGGCACAAATATTTAAATGTTTTACGATGAGTTTCTAAAGAATTTAATTTACCGCATTATATAATAAAAAAATTTAACCCAAAAGGGGTTCGTAAGTGGGAGATTTTGAACTTTAAAGCAGTTTTTATAGGCCTGATATTTGTTTTATTTTCTGGGCAAAAAGACTAATACAAAAAACCTCTTTTTTACATCAGCTCCACACAGTAGGCCCTGAGGAAAATAATTTCCCTCAGGGCCTATATCATCTGAGATGCTGTGTGGAGAGTCTTTTATGTTAATTATTTCAAAGGCAAATATGTGTTCTACTCGCAGCGTCTGGAATATTTCAAAGCATTTTTTTGTATATCTTGGGCATTAACTATGTAACAATTCTTAGTACATTTGTGACTTACATTTTTTAATTTTTTTGCTACCGGTTTCGAAGCAATCTAATTTTCAACCCAAAATCACGCGATTTTGCATTGCTTAGTAGTAGTACAACAACGTTTCTTTTTTCCCAGGGCGTATTTCGAAAATTTGTTTCGGTTGGGTAAAAATATTTGTTATTCATACACGAACATTGTAGGAGTTATGGAAAATACTTTTCTGTGTCAAGTAGTTTGTTTTCATTTAGGAAAAAAATATATACACAGATTTATGTATTTGACTACCACAACACGGGCAATAGCCTTGTATGGTAGTTAAAAAATGGCAAAAACTGTAAAATGTAAAGATTTATGAAAAAATTAAAAAAAAAAAAAAAAAAATTAAATAAAAAAAAAAAAAGTCTTATGTCAACCGCATACCGCTAACAAAACGACAAACAACTTAACATTTAAAAGTTAAGCAGAGTGTTTTATTCTAAAATACTCAATGAAAATATTTATTGCTATTACCAATAGAAAATAAACATATTATTTTGTTTACCTAATATGAACCAGACATAATCATGGAACCAAATATTAATAATAGGTATTTTATAAAATATTATTTACCTAAACACATTGATGATAACAGGTAAGTGGGTAAATGGTGTTATATTACGAATAGATGGAGAGCGGTATATTGCTAGAATACACGTATCATTATTATACATTATTTGCATACAGCTTGCGTCAATAATGTTTATTTCAGTTACAATAGAGTTTAGGTCATTTTTTGGGTACCTGTACACGATATTTGCAAAATAGTAGTGTTGGTGGAAAACTGATGATTGTAAATGACAGAGAATAAAAAAAAAACATTTTTTCGACTTTTGCATCGTTTTTTTTACTTTTAAAGATTTTTTCCAGCAACTATTAGATTCAAAACTACGGTCATTTTAAAAGACGTTAAATAACTCACATTAATCCCGAACCGATTAATTTATTTCATATTTTGCCTAAATAATTCCAATTTCGGACTTAATTTACTCAAAAACAAAAAAACAAATAAAAACACCGCTTGTACAGTTTTCTCACTACGTGTTTTCAGACATCATGCACCAACCTGCTGCGCAAACCATTCCGATGTCAAAAAGAAAACTAAAGCACTGCTGTTGCATGCTGAATATACCCCAAAGAAAATTGGGAAAAAGATATCTTTTTTGGGAAATATTCGGCAAAAACTTTGCAATCACTATTTACAACTCAATTATTGCTCCACATTTTATCTACTGCTCGACTATTATTTTCCTGTGTAACGAACGAGAAGAGAATAAGTTTCAAATTCTCCAAAACAGGGCAATAAGAATAATACTCATACTTCGGTGAAATAGATTTTCAAAAGTAAAATTACTAAAATAAAATTAAAAAATAAAGCTAATTTCTCAATTATAATGATGTGTGTAAATAAAGTATTCTCTAACACTATGCTACTCGTCGCAGAGTCCGATTCGATAAAATTGTTAAAAAATAACAGAATTTTAAAAATTACGCATAATTGCATCCACATTGTTAGGTGATACTCCCGCTTAGAAATGTGTTTTATTTATATCAGTAACTACCTACTCTGAACTCTGTGAGAACTCGTAGATAAACTTTGATGTCAACTCTGAGGTGATGAAATTTACACAGATTTTTCTGTCTGGAACTTCACATCAGCTGACAGAGTCATTTCCACGATGAAGTATTGAGATTTAAAATAAATATTTAATTGTCAATAAAAAAGACCATGACACAGACGGACCATGGCCACGACATACAGGTATAATATTATGATTTGAAGCTTATTCTTCGATTGTCATAGAAAAAAAATGGCGAATGTCGGGCGAAACCAGGTGTGTAGGTACCTTATTCTGTCTGGTGACTATTTTGATTTTTTTTTCCATTTTTTATTCCAGAAATACAATTAAAATTTCTACATTTTGACACTGGTCCAACCCCTTGCCATACCCTAACTGTCCGATACCTACGAATTTTTTTATGTTTACAGTTGAAAAAAAAAACGTCAAAAATGTCACCGGAGACAAAATAATGTCAGGAATCACATAAAATATCACATCACATCACATGTCTCAAGTAATACCACATATTATATCATTTGGTTTTAGGTCAATATTATAATAAAAGTAAAATTGGTAATTTTGCATTCAGTCGATAAATAATAACAAGTAAGTTGCAGTGGCGGTACGTGAGGTCTGTGAGTCAGCTAGAGTGCAAGTATTAATTATTATTTTTAATTTATAAACTAACCTTTAGACAAGATTTTTATGCATAGCAAAAAGGGTAACAATTATTATAAGCAATAATTATCAGCCTGAAACACTCATCAACATTGAAAAATCTTCCGAGAAAAGATACTGGATAAATGTAGTCATAATTTGTCTCGACGCCACCTAGCGAGGGATTTAACACTTACAATGTCTCTCTCGCAAAAATAAAGTTGGTTGTTTTCAGGTGGAAAAAATATAATAAGCAGTAATTGTTGAATGAAACACTAGTATATATTGAATTATTTGGCGGGTATTTGATAAGCCCCCATAGCTCAGTGGTCAAGAGCAGCTGACCGGCAATCAGAAGGACACGGGTTCAAGTCCCGTTGGCGGCAAGTATCTTTTCTCGGAAGATTTTTCAATGTTGATGAGTGTTTCAGGCTGATAATTATTGCTTATAATAATAGAAAGCAAAATGATTTTTTTTTCAAAATTTTAAATTTTTTGTATGAAGATTTTCAGTAGTTCATACAATAAGTTGAAATTTTGAAAAAAAAATCGTTTTCAGCTACAACAACATCAATAACGTCGTATTTTTCAAACTTAGAACTCTAGCTTACTGAAAACTCATTGATTTCTTGTCTGAATTATTCTTCACATAACTAATTCCAATTATGAAAAGACATTTAAATTCAAAGCAAACTTGAGTTCATTGAACGTGAATAATTTCACGCGGTAATAACGCGCATCACACACATCCGAAGTTAATACCTATCTATGTTTGTTTGATGGGAGTAATTTTTAACAGGAAGTTAATTGTAAGTTATAAAACCATTCGAAAATTTATTTTTACACATATATTTTAACAGTAATCGAAAATATTGATTTTGTATTAATCTTCGCATTAAAAATAATAATAATAATTGTTTTCTACCTTTTCTCCAAAAAAGACGATACCATCTTTCATGACACCCCCGGGACAGCAAACTTTGAACTGGTTTCCTTCCGCTTGCTTCTTCAACCACTTCCTTCTGGTCTTTATCAAACAGTAAATGGGGGTGCTTCTTGGCCAATCACTCTTCAGTACCTTTTGCAACTCACCCCAACTTTTTTCTAAATCAATACATTCTAAAGGATCATCTTTTAAGAACATTTTTGACCGAACGTTCAAAACTTTGAAAAAAAAAACTAAATTAAAATTTGTTTATATTATTATTATGAACTTAATAATTTTGTTCTACTTTGACTCACGGTTACTATTTTAATGGTAGAAATTTGCAGATTTTCGCTAAATGCTGACGCGTGAATTATTTATTATATTGTGGATATCTTATCCGGGGTCAGAAAATTAGTTTTCTAAACACAGTTGACGATAAGAGCATAATATCTGCAATGTGCTAGTTATTAAAACTTTAATTCTATTTAAATACTTGATACTATAAATAATCTTTCGTTCATTTGGTTATTTAATAATATTTTTTTGTTAGAATAATTATTAGGGTGTAAGTTTATACAAGTTTGTAATTTTGGGAGTGGGTACAAAGTATGAAACCATTTAGATCGAGTTGTTTCGCAGAAATCCACGTGTGACAAAGTCATCAAACGGCCACTTATGGTTTGTTCGCATTGGGATAGTAGTTTAGTCGAGTAGCGACTAACTTGCTACTTGACTCGTCGAAAAGAGTTCGCATTCATTTCAAGTAGAGTTAAGCAAAGTAAATTCTCTAATTAAGCTGATTGTAATGCTCATTTTAGAAGAGGTGGAACAATAAATTAGTGAGATGAAAATAAATAAACTATGGACACTAAAAGAGATTAATAACAGCATAAATAATGAATTTTGGAGTAGCAACTTCGCTCAAACGGCGTCAATATGCGTCTACAAATGAACTCTGCTAAAACGACGGGTTTGAGCATGTCAGCGGGCAGGGACGCGTGGTGGGGATCGCTACTCGCCCGAAAAAATTTAACGAAATGGGTTGACTCTACTAAAGAGCTGAATAAACTACGCTACTAAAATTGTGGTGTTCGGACGCGATTAGTTACTAATGTACACGCTCCGCGACTAAAATACTTGCCCAACGCGAACGGCTCTTTAGCGTCGTTTAGGCCCAGGCTATATGAGCGGTTCTCCCGCCGCCGCAGCAGACACAATTTACTATGAACATTGTATGGCGCAATCTACACGAGCGGTTCTCCGCTGCGGCTGGTCGCGGTTCACAGGCGGGAGAAAATCGACCGCCACTTACATCGGTTCTCCCGCGGTGTATAACCGCCACGTTCATACTACACGAGCGGTTTCCCGCAATTGCATTATTTCGTGCGAGAAAGCATTGTTGATCGGTCGTGTGCGGATTCTCGAGCGGTTTCCCGCGGCGGGAGAACCGCTCGTGTAGCCTGGGCCTAAAGTTTTTTGGCAGTTGGATGATTGCCGTTGTATACCCATTCTAATTCCGTTTCATCTTTTGAACAAATTGTGATCAGCATTTTCAATTTATCATGTTGTTCAGGCTAACGAACGAGAGATATGAGTTTACCTATTTATTAATTTAACGCCCAGAGGGCTTTTACATGATTGGTAGTACTATTTTAACATTAGAGATAATTTTGAAACTTGAGAAAGAAATAATAAAAATAAAATTAGATAAAAAATTCACACAAGTCATAAAAATACAAGAAACAAAAACAGAAAAAGACACCGATTTGATAGGTTTACAGAAAATAAGATGTATTTAGGAATAGTGTTGGAATAAATATTTTACATGATCTACAAAACTCGCCAAATTGATATCAAATATGTCAAAATCACCTAAGTACTGATTTCCCATAGTGTTAAATCGTTGTATCGGAGAGTTAGCAATGTAGTTCCGCTTTGGAGTGCTGCAGTAGAATGGTGTGTTTTGTCTTGTTGTTACTGTGGGTATTCATAAGTTTATGAGTTTCAGGAGTTCGCAACAGTCGAACTTCGATTTTAATATTTTTAATAAAAAGGGAATTACAAGTAATCAAACACAGAGATACAATGTTGAAGTTGCCATTGCAGAGGATTATGATTCCATCTGAATTTGCATTTAATATTTAGATGCTTCTATTCTAATAATTTTTTAACCAAGATTAGATTGGATTCCAAAAGGTATTACCAACGGACCCCAGCATGCTTGGTTATCAAACACTGAAAGATATTTCAACATTTGGTTTCGTTCTACAAAAATTATCTAAAAATCAGTGGTGAGCAACATGTGCCCATTTCGTGCGGCCTATGAGCCTTTTCGTAAGGCCCACCTGGCTAAATACGGGTCTAGGTAAATTAACCGAATTGCAATCTTTCGAAATCAAATTTTCGACTTCAATTGCTCGAAATGCAATTTTACGAACTTCAAATTTTCGAAAACATGTATTTCGAACATCAATTGACCGAAACACTAGTTTTTCGAATTGATATAAGTATGTATACAGTACGTACAATAGTATTTTTATTATAGGGTGGACAAAATCAACTAACCTAACCTAACCAAAGAGTATCTCGTTAGTCATAAGTCATAAACAAAAGAAGTATATATTTTAAAAGTTGATTTACAAATTCGAAAAATGTGTCTTTCAGCCAATTGCTGTTCGAAAATATAGTCTTTCGAAAAACTGAAATTAGAACAATTGATTTCGAAAAATTGATTGAAATCGGCCGCTCAAAACAATAAGCTTTTTTTACGTTTCTGAAAACGACAGAATTTCGTGATGCGACCTTAATCGTATAAATTTTAGATTGATTGTATCATAATAAATTATTGTAAATATCACACACGTGGGTATATTGGCCATACACTGTCAGATAGGGACAGGTACTTGGATAAAAGATTGGGTGGAGGAAGGAGATGAATGTTGTTACGTCAACAGAAACAGAAATATGACTTTAGATAAAAGTCGTTGAAAAACCAAGAAAATTAACCATTAGTGCCTCCGTTCACGGAGATACTTACAAAATACTCGATCCTCGTGCGCGTATCATACGCGCCGATCGTATGTACCCCCTGTACGATTTTGCTGGTACCCGTTCGCGGCGCTACGCGGTGGCTGTCGGATTCCAATCAGTACCACGATACCTGATCGCATCATTTGTGTCCGATACTTATTCGTTTGACTTTTGACAGAAATGGCGTCGGAACATGAAAGTAATGTTAGATTTGTTCTGGAAGAGAAAAAAAATGCATGTTTACATAACTATACTTTACCAGAATACGTAAGAAACGATTTAGTGGAGAAGGCATGGATTGATGTTGGAAAAAAGTCATATGAAATCGCATGACAGCGTGTTCACTCCACGGCTGCACGTGAAAAATGACCAAGTTCAGTACATTTCGGATAGCGCCGTGTACGGAGACTAGCATTAAAAAGTGGTATATCAGCAGGGTACTTGTGGTTTCGTCGCAATTACGTAGATTGTAAGTATCTCCACGAACGGAGGGCCTTAATCTCGATTTAATCGGTCAGTGACTGAGAGGCATCGCGTTTGGGTCCCGCCCGGGCGTCATCCAATTCTTCGGCTGGATAAATCCTCCATCACAACACAAGTAATATTTTCCGCTTTCTGGGGTGGTAGTAGGAGATTTTCAAATATTGTCAGGTTATTCGTAACCCGGGAATATTTGTCTTTCTTTTAAATAAAAAAAATAAATCAATTGCTGATGTAGGTAATAGTTTCAGTTCGTGGCTTCTTCAGAATAAAAGCAAATCGCGCTCCGCGACGCAATGTACACGTACCTAACGAAAAACACTGTACACAAGTATATAAACACGTGGGTAAATCATTCATTTTATGTTGTGTACAAACCATAACCCGTTTTTTTCTGTGTGCGCCCCCGATATTGAAGCTCGTCGGCTAATTAGTGAAACTTATCTAGAATAGAAAAAAAGGAAATGGCACTGAATGGTCATTTGACGACAATGTTACATTTGACGACATTGTATGAATTTCTGCGTAACAACAACTAGGCCTAAATGTTCAATGGTATAAAATTTAATTTCATTTATGTTCAAACTGCGTAATAATCTGTGTTCGATAAAATCTTTATCATTTTCGGCGTGGGGGTTATTATTATTCCGATGACCCTGTCAGGGCGGTTGTATTATTAAATCTGGACCCAGAGGTCGCAGGTTAAATTCCGACGAGAAGATATAACTAGTTAATGTCAACATTCTGTGGGATTGTTAACATTATCCAATTTCAGAGTATCAGTAGCTCTGGAGTAAGACCACCATTCAGAAATGAAACATTGCTTGAAACGGCTTTAAGCGTGTTTGGTGACCAGATCTAAATGGCCAGGTACTTCCCACCTTCCTCTTTCCTATTTCTATCCCATCACCACAACAATAAAATTCACAACATACCCAATTGGGGATGCCATTGTCTCACTAGCTCCAGATTCTCGGCATTTGGGACTCTTGGACGGTATTCACATTAAAAATATTAACTTAATAAATTGTGAAATAACTTAAGTCAATAAAATCAAATTACCGGGATCGAACGCCAAGGATCGTAACCACTGCGCCGTGTAGGAGTGTAGGCGGTCTAATACATCTTTTAAAAAATAATTCAAATTTGTTCCTTTACTTTGTTAAGCCATCATATTACTACCAACCGATTATATCTAGTCCCTTCAGATGCTGTGTTCCGAGGTGCGATGAATGGTAGAACATTTTCTCGTCTTCTGCGAACCTCTTAGGCCATCTGCTCATTGAGAAACTGAAAAAAAAAACAGTTGGCAACGCAATCGCAATCACCCTCCTCAACAAAAATCGATATTTTTCTGATCTGACATATCAAAAGATGACAAAACTTGACAGGTCGTGATCCGCTACCAAGGCAACCTGTCAACAAGGCAACTGAAACGCGACTGCCGCGGCAATCAGAAAAATATCGATTTGGTACATAAGGTTGATTACGATTGCATCGCCAACTGGCTTTTTCAGTTTCTCCATGAGCGGATGGCCTTACAAATGAAATATTTATACCGATACTTATATGTATATGAATAAAACCGTTTCCTGCGTCTCATTCTTTTCATCCGTTTGAAGAATTCCTGTATTGCTGTGGTCGTATTTGATTACACAGAAGAAAGCTATAAAGACTTCTGTCAATCTTCGAGAGCTTCGACTCAAATGATGGTCGCCGGAGCAAGTTGCAAAACCATTACCACTTACTTCCTTTAGCCTCATTATAGTAAGTACTAACATTTGAGAATTTCGTAAATCTCATAGCGGGGGCTTTGTCCGATATCACATTAAAAGAGGGTGACCGGACAACTTAGATTGAACTCAACTTAACACCTCCTTTGAAACGTCATTAAAAGTAATGAAAAAAATAAATAAAAATTGGTTAAATAGGTTACGTTAGGTTACGGTACGGGCTATTTTTAATTTTTTTTTCGTAATTTTTAATGACTTTTCAATGAGGTATTGAGTTGAGTTGATTCTGAGTTGGCATGGAACCAAAAAAGAGTTATCCTTATTATTGAGGATTGGATAGGAAAAAACGGAGTAAAATAATATTAGGATTCTCTTTTTACAATATTTTATTTAATCTCTTTATTTTGTCATCATATTCCAACCAGTTGTAAGACCCACCGCGTTTGAACCCCAATCCCTTGAATATGCTTTCAGATGCTGTGTTCCCTGGTACAATAAATGTTAGAACATCTTCCCCGTCTTCTGCGATTCTTTTACAAATGGCCTGGATCACCAGTTTCCCGTATCCTTTCTTTCTGTTGTTTTCATCCGTCTGCAGAATTCCTACATCGCTGTATTCGTATTTGACTATCCAGGAGAGAAGTTGACCGTCTTTTTTGGAATACACCCCAAAACCATAGTTGAGACTGATACATTTGGAGATGAGTCTATCTGAACCCTGAAAACTGTGTTTCCAAAGAGAGTTTATTTTGGGAATATCTTCTTGTTTCAAAAGGGCTACGGATACATCATCAGGACACCTGAGAATAAGAAAAATAACATTATTGGCAAGCCTTAGAAATAGAGCTTTCCTTAATTCGATAATGAAGTACCTACACAGTGTTTTAGTTAGTAAATTTACCCCCCCCCCCCCCCCCTTACCGGAATTTATTTAATGTGCAAGTGTATTGACTACCTATCGAAGTGCTTTTCTTGAGAGAGGTGGAGGTCGCAATGTGCTTATGGGTTAGAAGTTGAAGCCATTTGAAATTATTAAAATATTGTGTTAAAATAGCGCCAGGCATTTAAACTATGCTATTTACGAGTGAGTATAAAGAAAAATCCCAGATTATGGATTTAGAAAGCTTTTCAGCGATGTCAGCAGAACGACTACGATTTTGAATTTCAAAATGTGACTTTCAGATTTAGAATTGGAGGATAAAGATGTTTAATAATGATTGGTGGTTCCAGATAAAGAGACAAAGCTATGGAAAACATACGTACCTACATGCTCTATTATGAGAGACGGGCATTCGATGGACCGAATCAGGCAAAATACTGTCAAGGGCCAATTTTAGGGTAGAATTTTGCAATAGTTTCTTACTTTATTTCAAAGCTTGGTGGAACTTCCTTGGGCAGTCTGTAAAAGTCTGTTGGAGTATCGTGGTGGATCTCATATCCCAAGGCGTTGAGGATATTGTTGGTAAACCACTTCTCCAACCCTTGTGGAACCCCACAAACCATTTGTCGGACCAGGGAATTCTCTTGGTGTTGAGCAGAGCAGCCCCAAGATTTTTGCAGTCATCGTGGAAGTTAAACAGGGTCAAGTAGTAGACCTTGTCTCCCTGGTGGAAGAGTCGTAGTTATTATTTTTTGAGGAAGAAGGTTTTGGTTTGAAAAAACAATTTTATCTGTGTATGAACATTTTCTAAATATATATAAATAAAACGTGTCCGGAAACTCGTAGTACAAGCGGGAAACTGGTGAATCTACATCACGTAGAGAACCCAAAAAACTTATTTTTTTCGATCTGAGCATTTCGATTTTAATATTATTTTTTTTCTATTTTTCCATTTTTTCGGCAACTAAAGGGTTAAAAAAAAACTTTGAGCCCGGTTTACCCTTCGATGCATTTTATAAGATACTAGCAGACCCGGCCACACGTTGCTGTGGCTAACGAAACACAACGCCATTACCCAACCTTTACAAAATCCCGACCACCCGCTTGCCAGCTCTCCGCTGCCCGCTGCCTGAATTGAATATTTGAATTTCTCTGCTTTTCTCTACTACAATAAGCATGTATTATACATATAAACCTTCCTCTTGAATCACTCTATCTATTGGTGAAAACCGCATGAAAATCCGTTGCTTAGTTTAAAAGATCTATGCGCACATACATTTTGAGCGACTTCATTTTATACTATGTAATGATGATTACACAGCTGAAATCAACCCCCTAGTGAAATTTTTTTTCAAATTTAAACAAAAAAATTCCAACTTCGGACCCGATTTACTCGAAAACGAAAGCTCAAATCAAAAAAGTTATATCACAAATCGACTCCGAATGTGATGTATATTTACCAGTTTCCCGCTTGTACTACGAGTTTCCGGACACCGTGTATAATTGAACTATTTGTAAAATAAATGCAGTCAAGGCTACTGATACTAGGCTTGACGTTAATTGCGTAGTTTTTTAGTATATTTTTGCACTTTGTCCATAGTGGAAGATACTACGACGTGAATCACCGTCAGTGGCTTGAAATGACTTTAGTCATAATATTTTTTTACCGTTTGATGACGAATATTTATTACTATTTTTTTGGTGTTAATACTTTCCTCACCCAAATCTAATTGCCTTACCTTCGCGTTACCTCCAATAGAGAAATGCATAAGACACATAAATATACCAATCCCATAAGACACAAAATAACAAATTATAGTGTACTGTTGAGACCATAGAAAAAATTACACTTGCGGCCTCTGTAGTGGTTGGTTGAAATTAAATAAAACTGATTTCAGAATGAGATTCTTTCCCGTTGTCGTTTAGACGACGCACCACAGATGGCTCTATTGGTATTGAAGTTAATAATTATTATTGTCGCGTATTAAGCAAATAAAAATCTGCGATTCATATTGATGTCTTTTTGAAAAAAAATAACATAAATAATATAATATAAACAGTAAAGTATTCAAATTATAAATAATTAAAATAATTATGCGCATACCACAACTCCGAAAGTGACAAGTCCATCCTTGACATTTCCTTCTGGACAACAAATGAAAAAAGCATTTTCTTTTGGCTCAATTTTCTGCCACTTCAGTCTGGTGTCAATCCAACAGTCCACCACAAAACTCTTCGGGAACTCCTCACGTAATAACCGCTTTAATTTTGGAAAATCTTCCTGGTTGATCAGATGTAGTGGATCCATTGATATAATTCGAAGAACTAATCACAAATCTACGTCAAAAGAACGTAAGACCAGTTGTATAACAAGCGACATAACTACTGGGCAAGGAACAAGGCCAAGTTAATAAACGAATTAGTGATCTTATATTTATTATTATAACATTGTCGATTTTGTTAAAAATGTTTTCTTATTGTAGAATGTAGGTAAAAACAAACTCTCACATTAAAAAGAAACACATCTGTTAGCGATAGGTACACCATATCGGTTTTTGTAATAATAAATAGTATTTAATACTCATGAGATATTTCAAAACCAGGTTCGGCCGATAGTGTCCCAAAAAGTATGGCCCAAATTTAGAGAAAAACACGAATGAAATATCTATGGTCCTAGTGTCTTACCTACATCCATGAACGAGACAGGTATCACAGACCATAAATCAGTATAAATAAAATAAAATAAAAAAAAATTGTTTGTGAGTCATATTACACGATGTCTGGAAACTCGCAGTACATTCGGGACAATTTAAAAAAAAATCGAAAATTTTTTTTTAGTTGACATGGATTTACAAATTTCCTGGTTGTACTACGAATTTCCGGACTCCGTGTCTGTTTTGTCTATTTTGTACATTAGAATACAATCAATACATTATAGAATACGAAGTGATCAAAAACTCATATAAAAATAATGTTTGTTTGTTTGTCCCTTATGCGTTCCTAAACCATTCATCCGATTGCGATGAAACCTTGGTGATTTGTTGTGAGCACGGCCGCGAATGTTTCTAAATATAGGTATATATAATAGTGAGTTCTGGCGTTATGAAATTTGCGTAAAAATTACAACAGGTGGCGCGCAAGTTGTTTGAAAAATGTGTGTATTTCATATAGCGGCAGGCAGGGAAGGAGGGAGTGGGGCGGGAAATCCGGGAGGGGAACGTAAGAGGGGGGTTTGCGGGAGAGGGGGGGCAGGGAAGGTGGAAGAGGAACGCTACAGGGGAATGCGGGGGGGTTCGCAGGACGGCGACGCGGAGGGTGGAAGACGGGGGAGGCGGAAGGGGAACGTGGTAGAAAAAGCGGACACGGGAGGGGAACGGAGACGCGTGGGAAAGGACACGCAGAGAGAAACAATTTATTTATTTATGTACATTGCAACGCATGCCGGCTACTCGCTAGTCATTAATAAATAAACAAATTGATCACAACAATAATAATATTATGAAAGGAGTATCTACCTATTCAACTTCGGAAACTATCTCTTCGAGTATATTGTTTTTTTTTTTCATTATTTGCTAGGTTCTGTATGGTTTTACCACACGGATGCCTCACAGATCTTATTTGTAATATTGCCTTTTGTGTTCTCCGATAACGCAAAAATAAACCAAACGTTTATTATATTTTACGTCCCAGAAATAAATTTATACCATCAGTAAAAGATTTTGTTTTTAATTTTTGTGCTTTGTATAAAATCGACCATAACAACACGGGCAAGTGCAAGCATGGTGATCGAAAATTCTCAACTAATGTAATAAACAATACACATAATAAGAAAAATAAATAAAAAAAGTTTAATTTGAAACTACGTCAGATCCGACGCTGGTCTTTAATCAATTAATAAACAAAATATTGCTTGAGAAATAACTGAAAATAATTAATCTCTTTACATTACATAATCATTTATATATTTATTAGTTTAGAAGTATGATAAGTATTATCAGTCAATACATAAAAATAAAAAAAATATTGCTTCAAATTTAGCAAACTTAATTTGCGGCACCATCTTAATTAAAAATTAATAAACACTTAGGCCCAATTGTTTGCAGAAATTCAGCTTTGACAAAGTCATTAAGCCCCAGCATTCCGAATTTCAACCCTTTTATAACATATTTCTCCTGAACACTTTCAGTTTTTAAGTTTCTAAAAAAATATTTATTTATTTTGAATTTCAGCCCGGCTAGGCTTTTACATGTTATTTTTTTTATTATTTGCTAGCTTTTTACCGCAGCTTCGCTCGCATGGTATTAGGGGATTCCCACTCCGCCTCCTCCACCTTTCCTCTCCCCACTCCACTCCCCCAACAACCCCCCTCCCCCCTCGCCCCTGCCCCCTCCCCCCTCCCTGCTCCCCTCTCCCCCCTCAATCTCCCCCTCCCCCCTCCCCCTCCCCCCTACTCCCACCCCCCTCCCCCCACTCCACTCCACCCATCAACCCCCCTCCCCCTTCACACACACCTCCCCCCCTCCACCTTTTCTCTCCCATTCCACTCATCCATCAACCACCCTCTCCCTCCTTCTCTTTCCCCACCGACCCCTCCCCCACCCCATTCCCCTCCCTACTCCACCTCCCCCCACCTTCCTCCACCTCTCCCCCTTCCTTCCCTCCCCCCTCTCACACTCTACTCCGCCTCCTCCACCATCCCTCTCTCCACTCCACTCCCCCCATCAAACCCCTCCACCTCTTCCTCCACCCACCCCTCTCCTCACCCCTTACCCCTCTACATTCCGTCTCCCCACACCACTCCCCCATCAAACCCCTTCCCCCCACCCCCTACCCCTCCCCACACCCTCCTCCATCCTTCCCCTTTCCCCTTCCTTACCTCCCCCCTCTCCCAAAAAATCGATTTTGTTAGGGACAGAAAACGTATGATAAATAATTTCATAACGCCAGAGCTTACCAATATATATAGCCTATAGTACTTGCAAATAATGTAGCTTTCTATTAGTGAAGGATTTTTAAAATCCATTCAGTAGTTTTTGCGTGAAAGAGTAACAAACATACATCCATACAAACTTACGCCTTTATAATATTAGTAGGATTACAAAGAACATCTAAATAAGCACAACAGAATCAAAAAACGAAATCAAAAACAAAATAGAAAATAAAATCAAAAACAAAATCTAAAACAAAAACAAAGTAAAAAACGAAGCTAAATACTCCATCATGCAAGATGGAAAATATAGTACTAGGAAAATTACTATACATTGGTAAGATAAGTCGATGCAGAGCTACGTACGTAGTTTGTTCTTTTCGTTATAAATTGGGAAATGACTTGTTTATATTTGATGAATGGTGTGTTGCATATTTCAAAAACATCTTTATAGTCATTACCCAAATGTTACGACGAACTTTTTTTCACATTTTTTTAAAAAAATTTTCCGGTTTAGGTAAATATTCTAAGACTGGCGATTTTTTGAAAATTTCGATCCGAAAAATCAGACCATTTTGTTTAAACCGGAAAGTCGGGACATAATTTTATAGGTAAGAAAAAAAGATAATTACATAGCCGTAAATCATTTTTAAAAAAAGAAAGCTTTCCACAAGGAAGGGCACAGGAGAAATAACGAGGCATACCAAAAATATTACATCTCATAAATATTTTTTTCCTTGATCCATCTTATTGATCATAAATCAATATAATGTTCAACGTCTATATTACTAAATCAAATGTAATACTTGTAAATAACAATAATAATAAGAATATTATAAAATTTGATTTTGTTAAAATCAGCACCACTACCATTATACCTCTAAACACGTACAGATATCGTAAAATGTACGGGGTTCTCTTCACAACATCTCTGTCAAAAAGTCAAACCAAATGATAAGTTCGCAGAGAACAAAAAATAAATCTAGTGAACGTTAAATGTCAAATTCAAATATTCGCCTGAAAAATTATTGCCATAAAAAAAAATAAATCAGCGTGGAATTTTATAAAATTAATAGGAACATTTTCGGAGACGGGACATTTTCATGTAGTGACGTCACGAGCCCAAATAATGGATTTATTTATTTAAAAAAAAAAAAACTGTACATTTCTAAAAAATTTTACTAACATTTTCGTAATCTTAGTAAAAAAATCTATCCACACGATTTTTTCCAAGTCGTTATGAAGTCCATGCAAGTGGCCTATTTAGTTTTTTTTCTGAATTCATTGCAAAGTTTCCGTTAAACGCCAATTCTAAGTCCGTGTCAGTTTTTGAACAAGTTGTTATCAGCAGAAGAGGACAAATATCATGTTGTTAAGTAAACTCTTTTAAAAAGGCTAACAAATATTATATTGGATTGGATTACCTATTATTAGGACCCTGGTATTAGATAATAATATTAATTATTATAATAACATGACATTTCAATAGCGCAGTTTTGTGTTATTTCACTTCAAGTGCGCTCTACTGTAATTAACTTAAAAATAATCTAGTATTCAGTCAAATTATTCTTATAGTGCTTGATCTAATACTATGACACAAAAATGTACAATTCAAAGCAATTACGGAATTCAATTATCATTATCAATTAATTATCAATTATCAATTAACTCACAATACCGCGAAACGATGAAAATAACAATTGACATGATACTTGCTTTGACGTACCTACAGTGTTGCCAACTCTAAATATTAACATAATATATTGCTCTGGATTCTAGCGGTCAGTATATGTTTCATTATCATTATTAAGGTCACTAAATGTATTTGAAAATATATTTTGAAGCCATAAGTATTTGAAATACTAATTAAAGAATACATTTTTAGGAAGTATACAAAATACGTATTTGTATTTCAAATACATACGTATTTCAAATACAAGTAATTCAAATACTGCCCAGCCCTGGTTATATGTATGGTAATCATGGAATTAAGGCCGGACCAGCGCTGAATCACTTTGAAATTTCTTTCAACGCAACTTTACATTCAAAATTACTTACCTCAACCATATAGTGACCCGACAGTTGACCCTCGGACAGTTGGCTTCCCAGAAATATAATTCTTAAAAAATTTATAATTTTTATAAATTAAATTATCAATTTCAATCCTAAAATTGACTTAAATATTAAGTTGGTATCGATATAAAATGAATTTATTTACAGTGTTGATTTTATTTACTTACGCTGGTATCTACCAGTTTATGGACAAGTAATTTAACCCTTGATGCATTTGAATGAAAATATGTATTATAGTTTTTTTATACGGTGGTACATCCTCCCTGCACACTTAGTTATTTTGTGAAAGTAGGTATACCGTATTTCCCCCCTAAACCCAAGGGCGGAACACGGGGCACGTGCCCCCCCCCCCCCCCCCCCCCCCCAGACGGTATTTTTGTGTACTGTGGAGATTCCATCACAGTACATATTTAGAAGCAAAAACTGTCGTTATTAAACTTTTAATTTTTCTATTGTTTTGACACTTTCATAAACCTTCCTAAACATACTTGAACTTGTAGAAATAAACTTGAAGTAGGATTCTTCAAGTTTATTTCTAACAGTAATTGTTATTTTTTTTACCCGTCCGCCCCTTGTGCCACCCCTAGAAAAAAATCCTAACAGAAATTGTTGATTTTTTTGCCCGTCCGCCCCTTGTGCCCCCCCAGAAAAAAATCCTGAATCCGCCCTTGACCGAATGCATATTATATGCCCCCCTCCTCTCGCAACTGTCAAGGGTCAACTGTCATGGAATCCAACCATAATAATTATATTATATATTATGTCTTTTAAAATAATTATTATCTTTCGACTTTTTTTGTGTATATATTAACAAGGCTGGAAAGAATTTTTTCTTCATTACCGCATTTTATTAGAAATGTGTATTGTTTCAAGCCGAATATTTGCCCATTACGGTGCTTTAATTTAAGCCTCAGATATCCTTAGGGTAAATAATATACGGCACTTTTAGGCTTATGAAAAAGCTTCTAAATTTCTGAAAACTGGTCATAAGTCAAAATGAGTGATATTTAATCATCTTCAATCTTGTCGTCGACAACTTCCGGCTCCGTGGGCGGCTCCCTGACGAGGCTGAGCAACTTTGTAAGCTTCATCTCCTGCAGCGTCCTCTGGTCCAGGTGTTGCTGCTTCTTGGGCGCCTTGCACATCACGCGTAGGTTGGGGGACAGTTTTACCAAGTGGACCGTTCCCCTGGGAACAACAAGCATTCATATTATCAAAACTAATAACCACTCCAACAGCATCAACACTATTGACAGCACAAACACTATCGACAGCGTCAATACTATCGACAGCGTCAATACTATCGGCAGCGTCAACAAACACTATCGACAGGGTCAATACCATCGACAGCGTCAATACTATCGGCAGCGTCAACAAACACTATCGACAGGGTCAATACCATCGACAGCGTCAATAAACATTATCGACAGCATCGACACTATTGATTGCATCCACACTATCGACAACGTCAACACTATCGTTAGCGTCAACACTATCGATAGCGTCAACAAACACTATCGAGAGTGTCAACTCTATCAACGGCGTCAACCATATCGACAGGATCGCTAATATAAACAACGTATGCAACAACATCAATAATAATATAAACTTTGATTAGCCTATAGTTTGGAAAATTGATTAAACTACGAATACGACTGTGTATTGGAAAGACGAATTGGATTAAAGACTGGATGACATAATGAACTACCGATTGGCTTTGCTATGAATTTTGGATTGTACTGTGTAAAAATTTAAACTTAAATTATTGCTTATACTATAGATTAGACAGTAAATTGTTCTATTGATTGGAGTGCTAATTGAACTTTGGGTTGTTATTTCCTTGTATACTCACTTAGAATCTCCACACAAGAGAATGGGTAGGTGATAATTGAAGTCAATCCTGGTAAGTTTCTTCAGTTTTTTCGAAACGATGTTTTGAACGCAGATTGGTTTGTATTTATTCACATTTAGATCGTACACAAATACCTGAAACCAAAATATTTTTTTAATTTGTTAGAGTTGCTGAATTCATGGATATAAAAGGATCTCAGTTCATAGTAATTCCAAAAAAAAAACAATATTTGTGTACGTTCATCACGAACAACAATATAAAGATATTTAATACCTTTCCATCAGACGTACACGCTGCAAATACAGTACTAGAGTATGGGGCCCATTTCACGTCTCCAACACTTGAACCGAGATCGAACATGAACAGAGGCTCACTGCAAAACAAGTAAATTTTCATATTTTTCATTCTCATGAAGAAATTTTAGGAAAGGATTCTAAGAAATTATGCATACATGAACATATGGGCATATTCTTTAATATTATATAGAGCACAAATAAACGTTCTTGAGGCAATCCTAAAAAGAGGTGGCTGAAGGCTAACTGCAAAAGAAGATTAGAGCAAAATTGGATATTCCCCTCATTCTGAATTTTGACGGACATACCTATAACATTCATTTCCTTTTTAAGCTCTTAATAAAAAAAATATTTAAACATAATTTCTATTCGGATGTTGGTTTTATTTTATTATAATTTTTATTTATAATTTCATAATATACGATATTCGCAAAGATGGTCCGAAAACTATAAAAAACACAACTCCTGTTCAACTTCTGTTATTCAACATGCTTCTAACTGAGTCAAGAGATTTTAGCTCTTTTTTTACATTATCTCCACACAGCAGGCCCTCAGGAAAAAAAATTCCTCAGGGTTTATTTCATCTTTGGGGATGTTTTTTAGGGAAAAAAGAAGGGGAAGATCTGGGGAAAAGGGTATGAGGGATGGGTAGGAATCTTGGAGCAACGTGTCCAGGGTTGACGGACCTACCATCCATCCTTCCCACTGCAGCTGTCGACAAGTGTCTGTCTGGAAAGGTCTAGGTTAGGTCTCCCTCAACCGTTCTCGCCAGTCTCGGCCCGAAGTAGGGGGGCAAACGAATTGGGGCATTCGCCGCCAAGACCCAGACAAACCTAAACACACCCTGTAACCCCTGCTAAGTCACCAAACGTGGCGAACTACTTGGGGAGACCTACGGAAGGGGCGTTGGTTATCCAATAAATGGTTCCCAGGGCGGTGGTACTCAAATTGTACCTTCTGCCATCCTCCCAGATCTTGACGCGCCAGTCGCCCGAGCAAGTGGCGAAGACCTTCCCGTCGTAGGAGTTGTAGTTGATGGCATGCACGGGCATGTGGTGCGCGTTAAGCACGCCCAGGAAGGCGCGCGAGTAGGCCCGGCTGCAGCGCAGGATCAGGCCCTCCTCTGTGCCCACCAGGTACACCTCCGGGTGCAAGGGGTGGGAGGTCAGGCACGTACCGCAACCTACCGATACAAAATACACAAATTATTCCAAGAACACCTCATCTCCAAAAGGTTATTTTTCTTGCGTTTCCTCCCTGGTAATATTTATCCTAGAAGTAAAATGCTTGTTGATGTAAGAACCTACCTATATCGACTTTTGTTATACGGCCGTAGATCATCTCTGCACGCTTTATCAGGGTTGAAGTAAAACATTAAAAAAACGAGTGTGCTTTAGACCACACGACTGAAGTGAAACTACAAGACAAACCTCGCCCTATGATGAGCCAGGTATCCCTGCTAAGTTACCAAACGTAGCGAACGGGGTGACCTATGACCTAGGGGTGACATATGACATTGGGGTGACCTACGACCTTGGGGTGACCTACGACCTTGGGGTGACTTACGACCTTGGGGTGACCATCCTTATCCTTATCCTTATCACTCCCCAATCAAGCGTGCGTAAAGGCCCGACCGTTCGCCTCGCCATCGATCACCGTTCGCATCGATTATCGTTCGCATCACACTTTTCGTAACACATCACCACTTTACGTAACGCATTCACCAGCTTACCCCCCCCCCCCCGTCAAGCGTGCGTAAAGAAGTTTTACTACAATAATCCTTTGCTAGATTAAGTGTCCGAGGGCAGAAGTTTAAATGTCCGGGGGTCAACTGTCCCGGAGTTCATCTTTTGGGGGAACAACTGTGAGGATATCAAGAGGTCACTGACGTAGGATATATTGTAGAAATAGGGTATATTATATCGTATGAGATATTTATGAATTTCAATGAAGTTAAGACATGTGTGTTTGGTTCATACAATAAGTAGGTTGGGTTCAAACTTCTCTACATTTTGCTTCTCCTATGGAGATGGCATCATTTTTAGCTGGTATCTATGTTTTTTGATAAAAAATCATTGTTCTCTTTTGAAAAAATCATGAGAGTATGAAGGACGAGTAGGTACCTAATAGTTTGGCATTGTCCGTGATTTTCATTCAGGAGGGCCAAGGTTCGACCCCTTGTGTATTTCTAGAATTTGTTTTTTTCTTTACTAGCAGACCCGGACACACGTTGCTGTGGCTAACGAAACACAACGCCATCTGCTGACAACGCCATTACCCAACCTTTATAACCAGCCCCATCTGTTAATTTGCATACATATCAAATCCACACCGCCCGCTTGCCAGCCCGCTCCCTTTATCCATATAAATAAAAATGAATCGCCTAAATGTATGTACGCGCATAACTTTAGAACGACTTCACCTATTTCATTAAAACTTTGAGGATTTGATGTGTACTCGTACATGCCCGCGAAGGTTTGTGTATATACTGTTGAGCTCTGGCATTATGAAATTTATATAAAAAATTGCAATAGGTGGCACGCGAGCTGTTTGAAAAAAGAATGTACAGGAACTGAATGAATGGAATGCAGGAGGGGGGAGGGGAACCCGGGTGGGGGAGGGGAACTCGGGAGGGGGGTGGGGATCTCGGGGGAATTCTTAATACAGTAAATTCCCCCTAATACCATGGAAGCGAAGCCGCGGGTAAAAGCTAGTATATTATATATTTCAACCAATTTACAGAAAACCTTGACAAATTATATACCTTAACCTTCCTCGTGAATCACTCTATCGATTGGAGAAAACCGCATGAAAATCCGTTGCGTAGTTTAAAAGATCTAAGCGCACAGTACAGACAGCGTGAGCGACTTTGCTTTATACTGTGTAAAGATGCATCAACGTGCTATGGTATTGCCTAAGCCCATCAAAACGGGTTGTCGATACGAGCAAAAGAGTTATTTAAAATATCTATCATTATCAAACAAACGAAAACGCAAATTATGAACTTTCAATACATTTAAATGATTATTACATTTAAGTGAAAAAGTCGAGAGACGGGAATTTCCATGGTCTATGACCATCTAAATGATAAAATTGTTTTGAAACAGTCAATGGATTCTTAATGAAAGCTAAAACTGGACCTCAGATGAACCATAGAAATACTAAAGTGTACCTCTGATAGGTTTCAGGTTGGGTCCAGACCCCGGCAGAAGCAACAATATGGCCGTTGCAGCCAGCAGCTCTCCTGGCAACACGGTCCAGAAGGTTACTCGACCGTCACCAGACACGGACCAAAAGCTGCATTCGCCGTCGGCCAGGTCGGGACCCCAACGGATCTGCAAGAAAGTGGTGCTGTTAGTTATCTGTTTCAACAATACAGCAAATTATTATTCATATATTGTTTTCTTTGTTTTTCTTTTTATTATGGTCTCAAATTTTTATGTCGTTATTTTATTGGTCAATGATATGACTATCTCTAACACTGTTATATATGAACTTGTAATGACTGTTTATAACGCTAACAAATAAAATAAATAAATAAATAAAATAAATTAATTACAACCATAAAACAGTAGAAACTATTTTTTTGACCATAAAGCGTCGATGACACAGGGCGAGTTTACAAGCTACTATCTATTAAGTTTAAAAGCGGGTAAATCGGCGAGTGAGATTGTCATGATGACACACAAAAGTGTAGGTCGCTGCTAGCGCCAGTAACAAGAATAACGACGCCTGCGTGAACTAATTCTTCAGATGTTTGACAGTCGAAATCAGCTGTTTATCGGAAGCCATGTTGGAAACATAAATAAACCAATCACGAGCAAGCGGAGCAAGCGTGTAGGCGAGTAAAGTTGACGACCTTTCAACTTTTTTTCGTAGATTTTCAACAATCTGCTAGCAAGTAACACGATGACACTGGGCGAGTTTACTAACAGATAGTGAATTTCCCAGATAGTAGCTTGTAAACTCGCCCTAAGTCATCGTCGCTTAACGAAGAATTTCTAAGTCAAAGTCAACGCAAATGTATACATTTTCAGTCATTTAAAAAATGATGTATGGAGCTTTGAATTGTTCAGTAAGTTCTTCTATATCTTAGTAAGAGAGTTGGTGGAGGTCTTGGTCAGGTCTTACCATGCAGGAGAGTTGATGGAGGGCAAAGTGGAATGCAGTGGTTATCCAATCAGCCCAGGACATCGGTATGGGTACCGCCGCTCCGGGAACCCTTTATTAGATAACCAACACCTCTGCCATAGTTCACCCTCACCCCAAGTGGTTCGCTACGTTTGGTGACTTAGCTGGGGTAACCGAGTTCATTGGATGAGGTTTGTCCGGGTCTTGGCTATGGATCTGCCCACCAGTTGTGTGGCAAGCCGGATCGGGAGAGACTTATTGAGGGAGACCTTTTGACCTTTCCAGCAGGACTCACTCGGAACGCCTTGCACCGCAGTGGGAGGAATCGATTCATACGAGACACTGATCCCAAGTTATAGACACTGACCCCCAGGTTACTACCATCACTTTAGCCACGAATACCTTTTCCCATCCCAGAACTTCATTCTTTCCCTTCCTTCCACACAGCATCCTCCACACTTCCCTTCCCTCCACACAGCATCCCCAGAGATGATGTCGGCCCTGAGGGGAATTATTTTCCTCAAGGCCTCCTATGTGGAGCTAATGTAAAAAAAGATCCTCACTTCCTTCTGCAGTTTTCGCAAGGCATAAGATTAATTTCTTACCTCCCATACCAAGCTGCTATGCTTAGATTCAACCGAATCACTTTTGTATTGATGGCTCTTATCATTTGCCAGTTGAGCATTGTAAACACATACGTTTCCATCATAGAGTCCTATAAAAAACAGAGTGTTGTTGTAATGCGGTAATCAACGACGTATTTTTTACGTGAAATACACATTTTACTATTACTTACCTACTACAATGAGGTAGGGAAACTTCTTGTGAATATCCAGACATATTACAGGCGAATCAGTCATCACGGCATATTCGGGAAATGATGGATTTTTTATTGTGAACAGACAGAGACACCCTTCTTTATTGCTGTGTATGAAATCCACTGTCCAAAGAAAGAGCATTTATTATTATTATTTTTTTTAATTCTTAAAGCCGGAGGCCGACAAAGACCGATTTGAATTATTTGAATATCTTTAAGGCTTTAATACTTTGAATACTTTAAATAATATCGTTATGTACATACGCGAGCCATAGGCGACTGCAAACATATCGTAGTAGTATGGGTTCCAAGCTAAAGCGGTCACGGTACTTGTGCGCATGCGTTCATAGGAAAACCTCCAAAGGGGAAGTAAGGAGCCGTCTCCTTCTCGGAACTCGTCCGAGGGGTCTTCCCAATATCTGTAGTCGTGACCTGATAACACATAAACATGCATTATTTACGAATCGAACAGCATCCATTTATAATAAATTTTATTAAAGGATAAAAACAAAGGGGCTTAGTGTCAGTTTCTTCTTTTTTATGGAAGATCTAGAGAAGTTATTAGGGGAAGGGGAGGCAAAGTGGAGAACTTAACTTCAGTGTACAGATTAATTAAGAAAATGTATATTTTTTTTAGTTTTTAAAAGTTTATTAAAACAAGAAACTTACATATTTTTGCTAATTGAAAAAAAAATAATACTAAAAGAGAACAGTTTTGGTAATGGAGACCCAGTTTTGAAAACTTGACTTTTTTCCACATTGCCCGCATAGCAGGGCAAAGTGGAAACGTGGAAAGGGTAAAGTGGAAACATATAATATAGAACAATAAAATACAAAATACGATAGCATGATTCCTCTAATGGGATTGGCAATTAAAGCAGGTAAATTTTCCATCATTGCCAATATCGACACACAGACATTAAATTGAATCCTTTCTTCAGTTGGAGTATCAAAGTAAATTTCTTTGCCAAACATGCAAAGTGTAAAATGTTGTTGTTTTGATGTGCCAGGCTGAGGTTGAAAATTAATTTTCTCTTTAACTGTTTCTCTCCGAGAAAATGGTTTCTCATCTTTCTTGCAGATTTTTTGTTTTTTTTTTAAATTTTCTTTTTCTGATCCAATTTCTCAATTTTTATTTTATTTTGTATTTTTTACTTTCTGCTCTCTTTCCTTGATAATTTTCATCTTTTTCTTCCAATTGATTTTTGAAGGGATTTTTGTTATGTTAGAGTAAACTGGACATCTCACGAGCGCGGGCAAAGTGGAAAGGTTTTCATTTTGCCCTCATATACAACTTTCCACTTTGCCCAAATGGTATGAAAGGAACAAAAAAATATATGTATCGAAAAATCGTATCAAAATATCATAAACGTATTAAAATAATGTTGGACAATACTTATATGCAATGCAATAATAAATAGCATATAACTAAATCCTTACCTTTTAATGAAAAATCAACCGTTGAAGTTTGAATGTTTTCGTAAGGAATCTGCACAAATCACTCAACATACACGTGCACCGCGCTGGGTCGCCGCAGCCGTGCTAATTTTCATCAGGGGTACAAGGGCGACATGCGACTTGCGGTAAGTCGGTGCAACGGGGAGGAAAGTCGCTATTTTTTGTTTTATGTGAACTTTCCACTTTGCCCGCCCCTTCCACTTTGCCCCCCTTTACCCTATATAAACACCGTATCCTCTTTACCGAGATTTTGTCGTCAAGTTACTTTACCTCTACCTACAGTTAAAATCATGTTTAATTTTGAAATATACCCGGTTAACGTCATACTACAAATACTGTTTATGAAAGCAGGTAAAAGATTCTTTCAGATTTTAATATTGAAAATGGTCACACGCAATAAATTTTTTTAAATTTTTATTTTAAATAAGAGAATTTTTTTACAGTTGTTTTGTCGCTTACCGATTATTTTTGGCTTGTAAACTGTAAAAATACCGCTTTATATAAAACTAAAAAAAATGAATTACACAAATATATTATAAAGATTATTATCGCAAAACTGTTAAAAAATAATTATTAAAAATTTCACAAATTTGACAAATCTTTTACAAACCTTTTTAGAATATATTACAATTATTTGGTAGTGTCTATGGTAAACTTTTAAATGCAAATACAAAGGGTGCTGTTGTCACGTTCCAAAGCTGCTTAAATCACTTATCTCAAATCACTGGCGCAAAAGGAGAAATAACAACTTTTATGAGTTCGTCTCAGTCCTTGCCGTAGGGTACACAAAAATACTCTACCGTTTTTTATGTAGCGTGTACTAAAAGACAGAAAAATACCCAAGGGTTTAAGGTAGAGTTCAGTCCAGGAAATCGGAGTCGCAGCAGCATCTTACCAATTTCATCGTAGATATTTTGGTTGACCAATCTCTCCAATACAGTCCAACCTTCTTTAATTCTCTGTTGGACCTTTTCTTCGTGCAGTTCTTTCTCCGTTTTCTCTTTCAGCTGTGGGATTTTCTTCTTTACCTAGTTTCACAAAAATAATAGTAAGAATTATGAAGCTCTCATTTTCCAGTGGCTTACTATAGAGTCATGTGCACTTTGAAGGCAAAAACAACTAATACCTTTTTAGGTTTTTCTCCTTCCCGTTCACTTTCCTTTGACTCGTAATCTTTTTGGTAGAAATCATAAATAATGGACTGTAGAGCTGTGGCAGAGAACGTGGCTCTTGGAGGTGGATATGTTTGCGTTTCTACAGACTGTAATAAAGACAAAATTATATTTATTCAGTAAATTCGGAAGTATGGAAACCTCGAAGATATGGCACAACTGAAGACTTTTGAGGGAAGCGTATTATGTCCAAAGACGAATGTCAGACGGCTTATGAATAAGAATAACATTGCTAAATAGAAAAAAGGATTTGAAAAGGAAATATTACGTGAAACTTTTTCGTAAGAAAACAATATGTATAAGGAATGACCTTACCCTACTGGGATAGCTGACAGTCAGGGCTGCCCTTTCGCAGAAGTTAAACTGGTTGGCCAACTTCTTGGCTTTTGGTACTATTTCTACCTTCTCTTCTTCGCCTTCCCCATCTAATCCTCCATCTGAATCTCCTCCTGATCCTTCAACAGTAGCCACTTCATCAACCGCATCGGCAACCGCTTCTTCCGCAGGTTCCTGACCTTCCTCTGGAATGTACCAATTATTAAAGGTTAGCTTATTAAAAAATTAATCAATTTTATTCATGACCAACTATCACAATTGTGGCATGTGTCAGGAAGCCTGGACTACTTCACAGTGGGTGACGAAATCGACTCGAAAGGAAATTGTATTAACTGTACAAGCAAAATCTGATTTGCCCAAAATATCAAAAACTCACGAAGTTTCCAGGTTAAAACAGCCTATTATAAGTTATCAATATAAATATATTACTATCCTAAGTTTATCTTACCTGGTGCCTCATCATCCCCAGCTGGTTCTTCTTCTTCTTCTTCCTCCTCTTCTTCAGTTGTTTTCTTTGCCTTTATTTTCTTTGGTCCAGAGTCATCAAGATTTACGGCACCTTTTAAATAAAACAATTGTCATTTCATTAATTTATCATGAATTTAATTTTATATGTCCTGCCATTACCTTTTGCAAAACCCCGTGGATCATATTTGCGACAGCCTTATGATGGACATGTTATAAAAATCTCGTAATTTAACTATTGGTTGGTATTTGGTGGGGAACATGTCAATGATACAAGCTATCACTGGGAACATACCATATCCTGCAGCTATCTGCGCCCTGGCCTCTTCTCCATCCTTCCTGATGGCCGTGCCCTGGTGACTGTAGAGCGCGTAGGAGATAGTCTCCTCCGGAGGCTTGTCAACAAATTCCCCGAGCGCGAAGCTGTACTCCGCCTCTTTGGTGGGCAGCTGCGGATTGATGCAGGTTAGCGTGCGGGTTATCTCTACTTTCAGTTGCTGAAAATAATAATTTTACAGACACATTTAGTTAATTTCTTCCTTTCGGGATGAGTGATGAAGACTCTCACGCAACCAAAATATAAAATTACCGTCATAAATTCTATGACTACCTAGATTTTCTTTTTACATTAGATTGTCACTCCGGTTCAATGAACTTAAATTCACTAGGGCGGATCTAGGATTTTTTTCTGGGGGGAACACAAGGGGCGGACGGGCAAAAAAATCAATAATTACTGTTAGAAATAAACTTGAAGTATCATACTTCAAGTTTATTTCTACAAGTACAAGTATGTATAGGAAGGTTTATGAAAGTGTCAAAACAATAGAAAAATTTAATGTTTAATAAAAACAGTTTTTGCTTCTAAGTTTGTACTGTGATGGAATCTCCACAGTACACAAAAATATCGTCCCCTAAATCCACCTTCGGCCTTACTAATAAAAAAAAAGTTTAACAACCGTTAAATGGTGTTTCTACTCGGTGACCGTTGAACGCTATTTCTACAACTTTACTAACAACATTTTGACGTTTTTATGCTGGCTCTATTTGATTATTTGCGCAAGAGCGACGGCCAGCTTTTTTCATACATTCGCGGGAATTTTTTTTTGTGATATGTGGGATTTTACGCGCAGTTTAGACAATTTAAGTGTCTTTATCAAAATTGGAAACAGTTGTGTAAAGAATTCAGATAAGAGAAAAAAAAACTATAATGTAATTCTTAAACGGAAAATGATTACTGTGTGTTTTCAAAATTGGAGCTCATTTGTAAAGCATTCAGACCACCTGTATTTTTTCACGGGTCCGCTCAAATATTATACTGCCTATGTGTTTGATGGGAAACATGATAACATTTTTGAATAGCTGAGTAGTGAAGTATGTATAAGAAAGAGCAGATATTTTTTAGTCCATTGTAAAAACCGCAATCCGAAACATGGCAATCCTTACCTCAAAACTCAAAACTCATTATTTCTGTTTAGGATTTTAATGGACGTACTTGATTTACTTTAAGCACAGACGGATGAATATTAGTAGACCTGCCCTAAATGAAAAAAAGCGTTTTATTTCCCCCTCCCCATACCGATTCCTTGGAACCGGCTGGGATTGAGTATGGCTTCGCGTGAATCTAAAAAATGTGACGTCATCATTCTCCTGTGAGCCAGCGTCGTGCGCTCATCGGCGCTTTTACGAAATAACACCGCAAAAGTCATGGTTTGTGTTTTGAAAACGTGTAAATATATACTATCACTCGAGATACATGGCGTGCGCTTGTCGATGTTTACGGGGTAAGTAAATTATGAAACATTTGTAAAAGTGTCCTAACTAAATACGGCAACAAAATATTGGAGACTGAAAATAAACGAACTTTACTTTGCCGTATTTAGTTCAATACGCGCGAGCAATTCGCTCTCCCATGTAAAAAGGTCTATTCATTCAAAAGCAGAGTTTACTTTTAAGAACTAAATAGTGATATTATAATGCGAGATGCCTATATACTGTCATATTGAGTTATCGATGAATCACATATCTCCAAAGTCATCTTCCCGCTCTGCGCCCGGCAGTATTTGCTTTCCCCCCTCACCTTTATGTTCTGGTCTACTAATATTCGTATGTCTATGACTTTAAGCAGTATTTCCTGACATTATTTGGAGTTAAATTGAATAATGTTACAATTAATAGTACAGTTCATTGCTATCCTACGAGAGACTGCAAAGATTTTAGGCTTCCTAAAACAAATTTATCGGGAACACAAACTAATATTTATCATGAAGGTTTTAAAATGTTTAAAGTTCCTGTAAAGTCTTGCATCTTTTCGTGGATTATGTCTCAATGTTGTGAACTCCAAATTTTAATAATAAGGTAGTAAATAATATTATAGTAATTTTATAAAAGAGTATATTAGATATAAGATGTCAAATTATATAACTAGAAAAACAGAGTGTGCGATTCACACGCGGTAGAAGTGAAACCCTCAGAAAACTAAAGTAGACAAGTGTGGGAGGCTACGAAGCACCGCGCAAAGAGGAGGCCGATTGTTCTATCTCATTCTCTCGCTGGCTAAATTCTATAGATCAGGGCTTCCCTAACTGTGAGTCGCGACGTCCTGGGGCGCCGCGGTATCATCCCAGGGGCGTCGTGAGGCAATATTAATAGGTTGGCTGTCTGTGTCGATGCAACCGATGCGGCGGGAGCGGGCGGCCAGTGCGAGACGCGGGCGCGGGCTGTCCATTGCCATTGACCGCCCTCCGCACGCGGGGAATACATACGTTGGCATCGTTTAGTCAAGCTTGTGTTTTGATAAATTATGCACGCTTTTAAGTTTCGTTTTTATATTTACTATGGCGGATAATTCTATTAAAAAAATAGAAAACGAAATGAAGGAGGGAGTAGTGACGGAACTTCAGAAAAACGGAAGAAGTATAGAAAATATGACGATCAATATTTGGATTTCGGATTTACCTACATCACCAAAGGAAATTTAGAACTTCTTTAATGTGTTGTTTGTCATAAAGTGTTGGCGGCTGAAAGTATGCTCCCTAATTAACTAAAACGCCATTTGGAAACAACTCACTGTCATCTTCAAGGTAAGCCGAGAGACTTTTTTGTTAGAAAATTGGGAGATCTGAGACGTCAGTCCACGGCTTTATTTTCAAGAGTATCGGTTCCTGCTAAAGCATTGCTCGCTTCCTACAAAGTAGCTCACCGTATTGCCAAATGTAAGAAACCGCACACGATTGCAGAGGAGTTTATTTTACCAGCAGCAGTTAATATTGTATCATTGATGATTGGAGGATCGGCTGCTAATGAAATAAAAAATTAAAACCTCTTTCAAACAATACATTTAGCCGCCGTATTCATGACATGGCAGAAGATATTAATGAGCAAATTGTGGAGAAACTTTCAGGTCTATTTGCCATTAAACTTGATGTGGCCACCGATAGTAATGACGATGCTCAATTGTAAATAGAAGAAGAAAATGTGTGTGAAGATTTGTTATTTTGTGGAAAAATATGTGAAAGTGGCAAGGCTGCTAATTTATTTAATATCTTAGATTCATATATGATCGAAATTAATATTAACTGGTAGAACTATGTGGGCGTGTGTACTGTGTACGCATGGTGCTCGAGCGATATCTGTAAAATATGGAAGACTACAAGTTCTTATCAAAACCAAGGCTCCAAATGTTAAATGGACACATTGTATCATACATAGAGAGGCCTTAGCTGCTAAAAACATTACACCTGAATTAAATGTTGTGATGGATATAATTATTAAAGTAGTAAACTATGTGAAAAAAGACCCGTAAAAGCAAGATTTTTCCAGAAGCTTTGTGACGAATTGGGTGCTGAACACACCTGTTTAATTTATTACTGCAACTCTCGCTGGTTATCCAGAGGCAATGTACTCGCACGTGTTTACGAATTACGAAATGAGTTTTACTCTTACCTACATACAGAATCAATGAGCAAAACTTTATTGAAACAGAGTTTTTAATAAAGTTGTCATAAATCTGCGACATATTTCAAAAATTAAATGATCTCAATAAGTCCTTGCAGGGAAATAATACTCCCATATTACAACTGGCAGATAAAATTACTGGGTTTCGGAAGAAGTTGCTCTTATGGAAAAGAAAATTAGAAGAAGATCAAGTAAGTTCTGACTGTTTCCCTGCTTTACAAGGCATTCTACAAGAAAAATCGACAGAAATCCTCGATCCTTCTTTAAAAATAGTATATACACAGCACTTGTCATCAAAAATATTTTCCCGAAACTCTGGAGCAATACGACTGGGTTAGAAACCATTTCCAGTCGACGTCACCATCAACACTTTCGACAGCAGAAGAAGAACAATTAAAAGAATTGTCCTGTGACTTCATCCTTAAGCTGCAATATAACAAGGACTTGCTACTTGAATTTTGGAGCTCAGTTTATCAAGAATATCGTTCCATCAGCACTGCAGCATTGAGGGTTTTATTACCGTTTGCGACATCATACTTGTGCGAGACAGGTTTCTCTGCAGTTGCAGTAATTAATAACAAGTACAGATCGAAAATAAATTTAGAGACAGAGACGAGAGTGGCAATTTCGAAACTTCAGCCTCGTTTTGAGAAACTATGCTCAGAAAAGCAACCACATCGTTCTCATTAATACCAAAGAAAAAGGGTGTGGTTGCTTTTTTATCTTTTTTGTTTGCTTTCATTTATGTTTTTATGTTGTGTTTTATATTTTCTAATAAAAATTTAGATACTATTTGGAGTTTTTCTGACAAATTATTGTTAAGCTAGAACCACAAATAGTAGGTAAATGTATGACAAGAAGGTCAGGGCGTCGTAAAAATATGGCAACTTCTTAAGGGCGTCATAGTTGAAATAAGTTTGGGAAGCCCTGCTATAGAAGTATGTTTTATTTAGTGTCGCTATTTTTCGTTTCATCGAGTTTCAAATCACAACGGTGCTAAAGAAGTTTTCACTTCAATGAAATATACTTTAAAAAATGTTAATAAAATTTTGGGCTCCGGTGCCATTTTTAACTTTTTTTTTTGTTTTTTAAATCAAAATAATAAAAAAAATCAGTAGGTATTGGACGGTTAAGGTCTGTGTGAGGGGCTGGGGCGTTACTCGGCTGAATGACCCGTGAAGACATACAGAATAAAAACATTATTTAGTTTTGAAGAAAAAAATAAAAATTTTTTGATTATTTTTTACTTCAAAACTAAATAAAAAAAAAATAATCAAAAAAAGTCACCGGAGACCAAAAATTGGTTAACACTTTTTATTCCAAATAATGTCAGGAATAATTGGTTAAAATAAGTCAAGTATATCCCTTAACACCCTGTGTATTATATAATACATGTCACGTTTAACTGGAAAAATACATAAAATAATAAGTATATAATCAGTATCTATATATGATAGATCCTCCGAGGCAAGAGTGCTGTGATACAGTTAGCTTACCGCTTCGCTGAGTTTCTCCTGGTCCACGGGCCTCATCAGCGGCCTGACCTTGAGGGCATCAGGGACCTCTTCCGCTTCTCCGGCGAGTTTCGCGGCGTTCTTCTTTTTGGCATCCTTTCACAGGCAAAACAACTATTACTTTTAAAATAAACGCATTTCACAATCTCTAAAAGCTCACAATTATTTTTTTATTCTGAAAATTTACAGCTGATTTCAATGCGCATTCCTGAGTGGAAGATACTCTCATTATCGCCTTGGTGTAAGACCAACATTGAACATCATTTTTCTTCCCAGAACTTCCTCTCCCTCCTTTCCCTAAAAATACCCTCCACACAGCATCCCCAGAGATTATGTAGATTTTTTTCCTTAGGTCCTCCTGTGTGGAGCTAATGTAAAAAAAATATATATATATACCTAGACAAATAATTGTACCCTTGTTGCTCTTGATTGAAAATATTATTTCAGAATGGAATATACTCTTTTTTTTGTTTTAATTAATCGGAGACGGTTTACATATATATAGTTCCCGTGAGCACTTAGGCCATAGACCCATTGTACTATCTCCCATTTTACCTCATTCCTTTGACAGTAACCCAGCCCCTTTTATAAAGTTCATCAGGATTGTCATTGGAAATGAAGCTATATCTTCTGTTTCGACAAAGTGTCTTTCCAGGTCTCATTTCCCCTCTTCACTCCTCCTTGGTTCCCTGAAGGCCCCACGACGGGGGAGGGCTTCATCTCTCCTCTCCACTCCTTAGTTCCCTGAAGGCTCCACGATGGAAAGTCCACCTCCCCTTGGTTCCCTAAAGACTCCACAAGGGAAGAGTCCACCAAGATGGCCTCATTTCTCCTCTTCACTCCTATATGGTTCCTCGAAGGCCCAATGGGAAGAGGACGTCATCTCTCCACTTCATTCCACATTGGTTCCTCAGAGGCCCCGCGCTGGAAGGGTGCCCTTCCCCTTGGTTCCTTGAAGGCCTCACAGGGGAAGAGTTCATGGAGGTGGCCTCAGCATGGCGGTTTCTCCTCTTGGTTCCTCCTACGGCCCAGGAAGGAAATCCACAGAGGTGGCCTCAGCACTCCTAGGTTCCCAAAAGGCCCCTAGTTTTCAAATGGTCCAATTTTTTTGTCCCACGAGTTACCAGGGAAATAGAAGGTCCACTCCAGCAGAGCCCTGAGTGCTGGAGTAAGGTCTAAATACTCCGAGATGCGACCTTGTTTCTCGGAGGCACCGTTCGTGACGCTGTTCCCCAGGACATTCAGCCTGAGCACGGTAGCTCACACCTTGGCTTGGGATGGCTATTGTAGGTTTGTGTTTTCCACTCCCTGAGCGATGGGTTCGCCACACTCCCTACGCTCCAAATATACTCTTAGTATTGCCCTGGTGTAAGACCAACATTCAGAAATGAAATGTTGCTAGAAATGGCTTTGGCTGTGACCAGATATGAGTAGCCAGATATTTTCTCACCTTCCTCATCTCTTCTCCTTTCCCTCCCCACTACCTTCAGCCTCACAACACCCCCCAATTAGGGATGACAGTCTCACTTGCTCCAGACGGGAGCAGTTAGAACTCGTATGTGATATTCACACATTTTTTTTAAACACTCATTTTTTATCTACGATATGTTTGTTTCAAAAATGTCAAATAATAACCTGCATAACTCAAAGAACAGTAATTAATAACATTCAAATTATTCAAACAATATAAAACAAAAGAAGATACAGAACAGAAAAAAATGTTTGGTTGTGATCAAGATCAAACTAAGACCAATTAATGAAAGGAAAATATGTTATCATAGTATGTAAGAATATGTTGTTTATTATTTTGTGTATTCGATTCCCAATTTTGTAAGAGAGTAAAATATTTTCGATTCGAGTGTAAGTTATGAAATTATGCTGTGAAAAAAATCATTACCATAATACGTACCCCAAAGACCCTAACTATGCAAGTATATGTTGTTTAAAAGGGTTTTCGATTCGGAATTTTGTAGTTGAGTAAAATATTTTCGATTCGAGTGTAAGTTGTATAATTGCTGTGCTTAAAAAAAGCCATATATGAACATATGTACATTACCGTAATATGTACATTACCATAGTATGTACATATTATATATGGTGCCAAAATAAATTATTTTAAATTCTGGTGGGCATTCCCGAATACTATTTATCTTCGAAGTTTCGGAGTTTTTCTACTTAAAGATTTGAGATTAATATAATCCTATAGAGATATTATAATTTATTGATTAGTGGCTTCACTTTGATAGTAAAAGCAATCGAGATTTTAGATTCCGTGCCAAATAATTTCTGTTTGTTGATTTGTATTCAACGAAACATATACATCTTCGAATACTCGATTTGTAATATGTAATAATTTCTAAGGACTGGTTGTTTCGAACAATTCATCAAATTTTGGAGTAAATTTTTAAGTTCTGTGAAAGTTCTTTTAAAGTTCCGTTTTTATTTCAGTTCTTGCAACTTGTCCATGCTGATATAAAACAGAACTTGAATAGACCTTTCCATATTTAAAAAAATATAACCTGTAGTGTAATGAATTGTTCAAATTCTGTAAAACAACTGGCCTTAAGTGTCTTGAATTCCAGATAGATTATTTAATGGATTATTTCAGATAATGTGCAATTTTTGTAATGTATTTGTAACCGACGAAATAACTAACAATCGGTGATAAAAAATTTATGATAAAATATATAACAATAAATACACACTAGTTAAAATTTATTAAAAAGTTTGTAATAAACAAAAAACTCTGACAATATAAACAACGTATAATTTTATTAGGCAGTTCTCAAAATGGGGTTGGCGTATAAGTACAAATCACTTACATTTATTATTAAAACTTATAATAGCATATCTATTAAAATACTCACGTCATCGAGATCAACGGACATTTTAACTGATATTACTCGTAGACAATAACATTAACCTTTTTAAATTAAAAAAATTAAAAACTAAATGATTTTGTAATTTTTTTGAAACACGTTCACTGAAAACGAAACAATGAGATATTTCACCGATAAAAAGGAATAAAGATAATTTGACGTTTTCGTATTATTATTTATTTTATCAGACAATGCATTAAACTCGGGGTGGCTTCGCGTCCGTCGCCAAACTGCCTTCTTGAAAACTAACTGAAATAAACCGTTTTAGTTTCAGCAAAGTTTCCTAGCGATAAGGGATGTTTACGATGGGGGTTGGGTGGGGGTGAGTTATTTGTAGCAGCTTTCTTAGTATAAATCAGTTTTTTAAATGTATCCAAGCGTTGAATTAATGGTCAGGAAACTTTAACTTGCATGTTATTTGGAAAGTGTATTGAAATTAGTTTTGGAAGTCCAGGTAACTAAGTTGTGTTATTAGACATTAGTGTGATTTTTATGATAGAGGTGGACTAATAATGCTCGTGCAAATATAATTAGGACATTGACAAAAGGACATGACACAAACATGAATTACTCAATTTTACTGTGTTTAACTGAGTTGATTTTTTACATTTTGTCACTTTTCAGCTAGTTTATTTTTTTATACCAAGGTTTGTACCCCTTTTACCTGCTTTTCCCCTTTCAACGCACGTTACCCGATCACACATTAATCTTTAATCCATGCAAAGTTAAAGTTGATTCAACATCTGTAGATTCTTTGAAATAGATCATTCTGTTATGAAATAAAAGAGATGGGAACGCGCCATTACATTAATAAGATATTTTCATTTCAAAGATATTTCCTTGGGTACGTTTCAATGAACGATCAAGAATAACAAATTAAACTCGAAATTCAACAAAGAAATAATTTTAAAATGAGTTTATATGTTTTTTTTGGTGTGGTCGCACGGCACTAGTGCAATGCAACTGAAGCTATAATAAATATATGTGTTATAATAAAAAAATCATTAGTTTCTTTTTAATATTACAATTCATTCATTATTGTAAATTAAATACGATAAATATTATTCGTTTCATTTCAACGATTTAATTAAGAAAGAAAAATTTCAAAAACGCAAGTTATGGAAATTGAAATTATGTATTTAAATAAAATAAAAATTAAATTCATCATTTATACATTTCGATTGACAGAAAAATGTGAGATCTTTCAGACTTAGGTACTCATTTAATTATGACCGGTGTAAAATAGTTCTAATGTTTTATTGGCGTTTCGAAAACCTGAAACAGAATATATATTTGTCATTTATTCAACACCATTCATTCAATTTTAGTTCCAAAATTTTCGACGAATTAATTGCATCAGTTTTATGTAGATACTTAATTTAAAAGCCCTGGAACCATTCTTTGGCGGAAAACATGAGCAATCATTCTGCTGTATTTGACATCGCTTGTAAGTTGTAAACGCTCGCTTTAACCAACTTTGTTTCAGCTGATGACTGTGAAGTTTAAAAACTAACTAATTGGGTCAACTATCTAGTGATTTGGACACGAAAATGTACCTACATATTCTACTACAGAAAACATTTCTGTCACGATTGTTCCGGCTGGTGGCATTTCTGATGTTGCTTTCCTAGAATAAAAAGCATTTGTTTTGCTATCCGTGCAAGTGCGTGGAATTGTTCACAGGGACACGGTGAAGAGACAGTTCACAGATCACGAAATAAACACATAATTGCTATGTCACATAAATAATAATGTTTTTTTAAAGTGTGAAAAATTTGCAGAACAACAAAAAGCATCATTTGAAAGCTGACTGAAACACATCGGTAGGTATTACGTAAAATGTGGTTATGAAGCACAATATCTCAGCAAGCTTTTTACGTTCAATTGTTTGATATTTTGCATTTTTGTTATTTAATTCAAATAAGTTTTTTTAAAGTTTTTTATTTTTTTATTTTCTCTTGAAAGCTGGCTGACATGGAGGTATGCAATTTTCGCTTATACTGAGTTTATTCCTCAAACCCGTAAGAACAGTTCTATTTTCATTTTTTATTCTGTGAAAACTAGTATTTCCCAGATTACCGATAGAGACCTTTTCAAATCACTGTAAGGACGCCAAAGTCGATAAAAATTACAAAAAAGTCTACTTATAGAAAAGTTTCTCGTGTGCACACTGCACACCTCCATATACCGTAATGGATTTGTATGCCTGCAACCAACGCAACTGTGTCCGCAAACAGTCGCTCGTCTGCGGGAACCCTTAAAGTGCACATTTTTCGTTTTTATTTAATACTCCACAGTTGAGATATTCGTTTGACAGATATTTTACATCATTTATTTCAGTTATATAGGTACGCATAAGGAAATTGTAGTATTTATTATGTAGATACTAAACAGAATAACTATAATCAGCCAAGAATCTAATAGCTAGACCGTGATCATGCCAAATATGATTTAGGTAGTATTAAATCAAAAGTTCAATATTTTATTAGAGCAATTTAGTATTTAGAGACTTTCGTAAAAACAAGTGTATTGCCCTGACGATGGATTTAAATTATTCAATAAAAAAAACGTTCGTGAACCGTTTTGTTGTAGTTAAAGTCACAAGGAACAGAATGTTGGTGATCTCCGCGAGGCATGCAACAGATCGGTTCAATGATAAATGCGCAACAATCCATGTCTACCTTTATTAGGTTAGGATTTTTCTTGCTATTATTTTTACCCATGCTCCTGATGTTCAATCTTGCATTACCTTTGTACTAAGCGTGTGATGAGTATTAAATATTGAAAGCGTTGATTGTGGTGATTGACTGAAATCGCTGAGCTTCGCCTAAATAAGGTTATCTGAAAATCTGTTATTTTATTGAAGCAAACTTTGATATTTATTTCATAGTTTTTGTCATAAAATATATTCGTCAATCAATTATATTAGTCAAAGAAACGCATACCCTAATAAAACACTATCGCTTTTTCCCACAAGCTATAACAAAAAATTTAATACAGGAATAATAATTTTATACAAATTTAGGATTTATTGCAAGTGCAAGCCCGCTAAGTTTACCGAAATAAAATTAGGATGCTGAACCGATTGGAAATTTTCACGTTTTTTTTTTTTATTCTCGAAAATAAATTACGAAAATAATGGTATTTTTATACTGTCGAATATATTTTCTGCAAAGATTCAAAATATGCCATTTTCGATTTTCCGCCAAAATGGCGGTTTTATTCGTGAATTCGGCGGCATTGATGTCAAGCCGGACAACGTTGGTGACAGCTGTCTTACCAGCCAGTGACGGTTTTTATGTCATAATGACGTTATAGCCAGTTTGAAACGTTTCGGAATATGCAGTTTTTCAAATCAATAATTGTGAATGAAATTATTAAAATTACACAGTTTTAGTAAAATGATTGGAATCAGAAAAATAAGCTTAAAATCTCCCGCGTATTTTTTGCGAAAATATCCCATACTTCGCCAATTGACAAATCCTCAGCACTTTCAAAAGAGGTTCCCGAAAGAGGAAGCTGGTGCCTTTTCTGAACGTGATACATCTCGTAAAGTAACAGATTTTCAGGAAACCTACAATAGGCGGGACTCGTTGAAATGCACACATTATATGGCGATCTACGCATTCTGGCAGTTTCCTTTGGGTACTTACGTTACGAAGTTTTTCCGCTAACGTGGAAGTCACTGAACGAATCGAAAATACCTGAAAGTATCCGAAATTACCGCAAATGATATAAAAATTTCCAATTATAATTATACACTGATTAACTTCGTAACTAAGGGACGTAAACAGACTATCCGACATTGACCCAAAACGCTAATGGGATAATCGCACAATCGTTGCTAATATAAAACGTAAAAAAATAAAGAAATCAATCAAAGAATTACGGTGTCTTTCAGGCACGATACATAAAATAAATATGATTATGTATTTCGTCCCAAATTACCCTTGTCGGTTTCTTTAACTAAATTTTAATGTCAAATGTGTCGTTTTCAGGACAAACCTTTATAATACACCATTATCGATCAATGATTTAAAACGCCCCGTTTCAAATTATGCTCTAAGTTTTAATCAGTTTTGTGATGTTTTTTATTCATAATTGGCAATGTCTTCGGAGGGCATAACGGTTGTTGATTACACAATAGAACTTACCGATGATTTATACCAACAAATTATATAAAAAAATCTGCTTTTGCTAAAAAATATTTTCCACTAAATATATTTTGAATTACTTGTACCTCTACTAGTGTCCCTTGTGTCTCTTTCCTCTCTTTGTATTTTATTTGTTATTTGAGAGAGCTTTTATACAATTTCATAATTTTATATTAATTGTTTTGTTTTGATTTTTTAATCCTTATTTAGATGTATGCAAATTAACGTGTCCTATGTCTAAGTAGATTTCTATACTTGTATATATCTATTTGTGTATTAACTGCGTTTTTGTAGCTGATTGTTACCACGTAAGTAAGAACATCTGTAAAAAAACCTAGTGTAAATAAATAAATACATTTACAAAAAAAAATGTCTGTGGAGATGGTAAAGGCAGGAGGTCGTAAAAAACACTGATAACAATGCATAATAAGTTTTCTAACAATGTTCAAATAAAAAATCAGTATAAAAATATTCAAAATTAAGGTGTTACTTTAAAAAAACCGTAATTTTCTCTTTGATAAAGTGCGCAAGTTTAATTATTTTAGGAAAAACTGGTTTTTACAAGTTATGCATTAAAATATTAAGATGAATTAATTGTTTGCGCGCGTACATACGCAATATGAATATGAATAAAAAGTTTTGTCCATAAACCAACTCAAATCTTTCAAGAAAGGCTAACAAATACAATATTGAATCAACGTTACACAAATTGTATACGCCGATAAAACCGTTTATTCATATTGCGTATGTATGGGCTTAAACAATGTATTCATCTTAATATTTTAAAGCATAACTTGTAAAAATAGATTTTCCCCAAAATATTAAACTCGCGCCATCTATGAAAGAGTAGGTTATGAATTAATAAGTAGCGCCTAAAATACCCTTCCAGACTCATTCTTAACATTGCAATCCTTAAGAAAAGGACGTTGGGCGCCATTGTAATCCTTAATAAATATTACATTTTAATAAGACATTCATAGTTCAAATAAAAGAATTGTGGCAACAATTAAATTATTATTTGGCAAGGTACTGTTTAATGTACAATTTATTTTATGTACTGGCAATTTTGAATGCTGGTCACACCGGAAAGACTAGATGTAGTTCCAAATACTACCGCAAAATCATTCCGTCCCGAATTGTCCTGGTGTGTACAGCTATCAGATTTAGCCCTGCAACTTTCTGATATTTAATATTGTGTCGCGATTGTGTTGGCTATTACAATAAAAAGAGAATCTATTAAAACCTTCTAATCATTTATTTAACTCCCGTGAAACATATGGAAGTGTTGATTTGGTAAGATAAACACTTCCCATAATATTATTCAATAAAAAAAAACAAAATCAGAACATCGACTCTAATAACATAAATAAAATAATATTATTCTAATATTTTAAACTCAGGGTCGTGTTTAGCCTAAAAGAAACTAAATGGTTTTAAATTATTTGAAGCAAGTAAAATCTATCAATAGCTTGTAGCATTTAAAATAGAATAAAATGTTTTTAAGAAAACTCATCACGATGTGAAAATAATTACAAGGGCGCCAGTTCAAATTGAACAGAATATTAAATGGTAAATCAATATTAATATATTATACTCAAAACTAAACGAAGTATTAACTCACAGGTCAACAGAGATCCACCAAAGTGAGTAAAGTAGTACACCGAAGTACATCCACCCTCGTCGAAACAAACGTCCAGACTCTCTGACTTCCTATTCGGAACTGTTTGAAAAATTAGCTTGCCCATAGTATGTTTTATGCAACAGAAGAATGCAGGATTCCATTTGTTCTAATTTGTCTTTCCAATTAGGAATTAAAAATCAATTCGAATTAATTTGTTGCAATCGACTTAGTGACTAGGTGCCTACTTAGCATTATAATTTCAAACTGTTACAACATGTTCCATGTTAGATCAGTTTTCAACCTGTATCCTATAAATACCTGCTATCTCTGTTACTTCCCACTTCAAGAACACATCTTATTTCTTCTTTCTGTATAATTAATTTGCTGTTGGTTTAACTTTTATTTTGGCGAAGCAGTAGAAAAAGAGAGTTTTAAGTTTAAATTAACGTAACGTACATAGCGGCTAAACAAAACAAAGCATTTTGTTTAATTTAATCTAAAGCACATCTCTAAAGTTTGTCCACGGTTATCCGCAAAGCGTAATTCTATTTTGTTTTCTTTCGCATTTTTCCTCATTTCCCCGTAATTTTTTTTTTTATGATCGCTGAATAAGTCTGCACGAATTTATCATTTAACTTGTATTACTTGTCTGAATACACCGCAACTTTTATTATACCCGTTAATATTTTACCAAATAAGCGATCGGGCCAAGTTAAACTACCAATTTTGTTTAGAAACTTCGTGTAGAATTTTAGCGTGTGACCGAAGTTTTAATAGCATATAATATTCTAAATTAATCTGGAAAATTACAAGTAGCATATTTCTCTGTATAAATAGAATAATATTCCTGTGGGACTATTCGTCGGTCTGCAATTTAAGCATTTGAAGTTAATACGGAAAGTTTATAAAGCGCCATGCGAAACTATTTGAAAAGGGCGGATATAGCGGGGCTATCGTAGAACATTATTTGTAGGGATAACAAATGGTTGGAAATAAACATCCTTCACTTTGTTTAGGTAATATACATTATATTATATTTACGGGCGAAACACGAAACGGACTCGAACGTTATTATGTTAATTTTGAAAGCTCTGCGTCTAAGTTGGGCAATAAATTAACTATAACTAATTTTAAATTAAGTGTTTGTTTGTTTTTTTAACAACTTTGTGGTATACATAATTATAATAATTACAATAAAGCAGCTTTGTTTGAATACCATTTTATTAATTAATATTTAATATATTAACCCTAGAAAGATAATCTACGTCTTTGCGACGTAAGCGAGACACAAGTATTGCTGTTTTTTTTTTTAATTTATTTCGCAAATAGGGCGCTGTCTATCTCAGTTAGCTCAGTTGCCGAGCAGAGCTTGCGCGGGCGGCTCTGTCACCACGTAAGTACAATGATTACGGAGAAATATATATCTACACCATACGTTCGAAAGATGTATTATTATCTTTTATGTAACTTTCGGACTTGATCTTATAAATGAGATTTAGCGAACAAATGTTTTTATTGTTATTATATTTAAGTTTTAACGACTGATTAGCATTTAAAATTTCATAGCGTATAATAAAAAATACGATTTAGACATAAAATTAAACATTATTTTTCATTTAAAAAAATACTTGATAGTTTATAGTTGATTTGTAAGATGTATTTTGTTATTTTTTTAATTATTTTGGTTTTATTTAAGGTACACAACAATAAACTAACTATTCAACTACCTTTGAACTGTTTATGTATGATAATGCGTCAAATATAAACTTTTAGCATTCAATACATCTTTAAAACGGACGTTTCTTTAACGGACGTCAAAATAAGATTATATTTATAGGGTTAACCAACAGGTTTCGGTTCAACCTGAACCTTCATCAGGAATGAATAAAAACGTATTAAATAAATTACAGAGTTACAGAATATTGGTAAAATAGGAGAGGGAGAGAGAATATACTGGGGGATCAAGTGGGGGACGAGGGTATGTAAGAGAGAGGAGGTAAAAGTAGGTGTGAGGAAGGGAAACATGTTTAAATAGGGCTATTTGACAAATCTAATTGTTTCGTTAATAAATAAGTTTTGGTTTTAGTTCAGGTTGAACCGAAACCGGTGGTTTAATATATTAAAGATATATAAAAAAGGGTAACCGGACAACTCAGAATGAAACCAACCCCGAAGCACCTTAAAAAGGTCATGAGTGATGATAAAAAATATTTAAAAATTGGTTAAATAGGTTAAGTTATGTTGGGTTAGGTTAGTAAATTATTTTTTTCATGTATTTTTTAATGACCTTTCTGAGATGTTTCTGAGTTGGTTTCATTCTGAGTTTGCATGGAACTATAAAAAAGTGGTATTCAAACATTATTTTATTGTAATTTTATTATACACTAGTTAAAAACCCGCTATGACATTAGCTTTGTAACAAATTTCACATACTAAAGCCTCGATGACACACGGCGAGTTACAAGCTACTATCTACTAAGTTTTAAAAGCGGGTAAATCGGCGAGTGAGATTGTCATGATGACACACAAAACTGTCCACTCGCTCAGAAGCGTAGGAAACTGAGGTCGCTTTTAGCGCCAGTAACAAGAATAACGACGCCTGCGTGTACTAATTCTTAAGATTTTCGACAGTAGAAATCAGCTGTTTATCGAAAGCCATGTTGGAAACGTAAATAAACCAATCACGATCAAGCGTGTAGTCGAGTAAAGTTGACGACCTTTCAACTTTTTTTCATAGATTGTCAACAATCTGCTAGTTGCTGCTAGTTAGCAAGTGACACGATGATACTGGGCGAGTTTACTAACAGATAGTGAATTTTCCAAATAGGGAAATTCACTATCTGTTTGCACATGGTATTTATAGACTTGGAAAAAGCATTTGACATGGTTCCCCGAAGCCTGATATGGGCGGCATTGAGAGCCCACAATGTACCAGAAGGATATGTGCTCTCCATACAAGATATGTATACAAAACTTTGAAACTCAAGTAAGATGCACATCAGGGACATCACCAAAATTTCCAATTAAAGTGGGGGTACACCAAGGATCTGTCCTCAGCCCACTGCTATTCATAATGGTCATGAATTATCTAACAAGTCAAGAAATGAACAGTATTCTCAAGACTATGCTTTTTGCAGATGATGTAGTACTGATAGCAGATAATTATTGTGACTTACAGAATAGCCTGGAAAGGTGAAGAAAGATCCTGGAGGATAATGGCCTAAAAATTAGCAGGAAAAAGACTGAATATTTGTATTTACCATTTGAAAACACAAATGCTGTAACTCCTTCGATGCAACTGGATGGAGTAACATTAGCCAACTGTGATTCATTTAAGTATCTGGGCTCACTAATCCACAGAGACGGAGGATGTGCAGCGGATGTCATCCATAGAATAGGTGTGGGATGGATTAAATTTAGATCCGTAACAGGAATATTGTGTGACTCCAAAATGCCTATAAAACTGAAAAGAAATATATACCAGACTATTGTAAGACCCGCAATAATGTATGGCTCCGAATGCTGGACTATGTACAACTCCTACACTAGGCAACTTGAAACAGCAGAAATGCGAATGCTTAGATGGTCGGCAGGAGTATCACTAAAAGATAAGATCAAAAGTTCACGCATTCGTGGTAGCCTGGGTGTCACAGACATAAATAGTAAGCTGGAAGAACGACAGTTGAGATGGTATGGACACATAAGACGGAGACCATCAGACCACACAGTGAGGCAGGCAATGTCTATGGAGCTTCATCGACAGTCATCCAGAGGAAGACCAAAGAACTCCTGGATGACTCAATGTTCCAAAATTCTTCAGAGAAACGGCCTGGATGAAGGCGATACCCAGAACAGAAGATATTACAACCTGAGAACGAGAAGAGCCGACCACAACAGCCTACCTAGGCAATGAGTTGGGACAGCGCAAAGAAGAAGAAAAGTGAATTTCACAAATAGTAGCTTGTAAACTAGCCCTGTGTCATTGACGCTTAAGAAGTCTCGTTCTTAAATTAAAACCGTACTGACGCTAGCATATTAATACTGCCAGATTGCTCGTGTTAATTGTTTAAAAAACCCGCATAATTATGCGACATTGTGGGAAAAGTTTTGTTCCAGTACCGGTGATCTCTGCTTCGATTCATGACGAAACAATAACAAATACGTACTTTTATAATAACATTAATTATAATTAACTTTTTCAAGCTAACACTTCAAACACAACATTTATAAAAACATCACAAGTATACGAACATTATACTAGAAACACAATAAATTGTACACAAATACTGTCAAGACTGAAAGTGGCAAGAAAAGTATTGGCCACGAGGGAGTTCACATATATAATGTCCTTCCAGATAACTTAAAAATGGAAAAGAATATAAAAACCTTTAAAAAAACTATTTAAACTTAAGACGTTGGAACAAAATTAAAAATATTACTACTATACTTGCACTACTATCCTTTATATGCTATGTATTATATTTCTTTTAACTTATTAATAATAAAAAAAAACTTCATTAACGACCGGCCAGTGGTTGAGTGGGCATAGCGCTTGGGTCCCACCCGGGCGTCGCGTGTTCGATTCCTCGGCTGGCTAAGTCCTCCATCACAACACAAGCAACATTTTCGGCTTTCTGTGGTGGTAGTAGGAGATTTTCAAACATTGTTGGGTTATTCGTAACCCGGGAATGTTTGTCTTTCTTTAAAAAAAATAAATATTAATTATTATTGAAAATAATATAATTCATTATCAATGACAATATATAACAGAAGAAGACACTGAAAAAAAAGATAAAGATAAAAGGTCGCGACTGAACTGGCGCGGTGTCTCTACCAAGGGAGTTCATCACCTTATGAATTCCGTCATTTTTCATCAATCTCATGCTTTCGCCGAGATTTATTAATGTACTAGCTAGTCAGTAATAATCTTCCATGTAGGGGTTAAAATGCCGACTTGCGCAAGTACATTTCTTTTGATTAATTTGTGTTATTTCACAATATATTCACTACAGTATATTTGCGACACGTCGGAGTGGAATATACCCTCAGCATCGCCCAGGTGTAAGACCACCATTCAGAATTGAAACGTTGCTTGAAATGGCTTCTGATCTGAATGGCAGGTACTTCTCCATCTTTCTCTTCCCCATCTTCCTCTCCTCCCCACCACCATCAGCATCACAACATACCCCTATTGGGGATGCCATAGTTTCACTGGCTCCAGACGGGATAATTTAGGACTCTAGTGCGGTATTCAAATAAAAAATATATATATACTTATATATATATATTGTTCAAAATATTAAATTATTTATTTATTTATTTACGCCTATTTAGGCTTTATAATTTTCAATTATGTCTGATGTATTGGCCGCCATCTTTGGCGCAAATATCTTTCAATTAGGATGCAAAATGACTCCGTAGTTCGATTGGCAGAGATGCTACATGTAGATAGAGGTTCTGAGTTCGAGTTTAAGGCGCCGTATCCCCGCTCAAAAAGAAGAAAATGGAGAGATATGTAATTACGAATGTTGGAGAGAGTGCGCTAATATTTAAAACGGTAAAATTAAACCGAAAATTGTGAAAAAACGACTCGTTTAAAATAGAGCAATAATCTCTTGAGGGCTGTCTAAAACATCATTTAATGAAACACTTTAAATTTTTTCATCCATATATAACTTGTAAATAAAAAAACAGACATGAAAATGACAACTTTCGTAGCTTACTTTGCGATTTTTTTCTATCGAGGGAATTTCATATAATTTGCGTTTCGGCGTGGAGAATGTATAGATATTATTTTCAAAAATAACATGTATATTTTTAAGAGCTTAAAAACTCCAAATGTTTAAGGGGGATATGTATGAAATCGGTAGAAATTCGAGTAGCGGCGGCTTAACTCCGGTAGTTGAAACTTATCTAATATGGATAATTCTACTTTTTATAAATCCGTTTCATCATCGATGTAGTACACAGAAATGAGGAGATTGTGAAAAAGCAAATACTGATAGACATTGTAAATTATCATCGACCAAGAAATCGGAATGTGGGGCATTCCAAAGGTTATTCAAGTTAATGAACTCATTGAACTCCCTTCAGCAAAGTAGAAAGGAATCGAATTAAAATAAATTGAACCCCTGTTACAAATGAATATCTTTAAGACCCTTATGTGTGAACAGTAGACCTCGCGTTTATAAAAGTACCTGTGTCTCTATTTTTTTTTTATTTAATAAGTCAAAACTAAAATTTCCACTGAAATCTCAAAATTCGTAAGGAGGTACTTCATTATAAATATTCAATGAAACATTTATTTAAAAAAAATAGAGGAATAAATTATACAACTTGTCTTGAATGTAATGTATGCTTTTTCTTCCTTAGTTTCATGCAATTTGTCATAATAAATGTCACCAATCACAATGATACTTATTTTGTCAAACTGTCTTCAGGCCGGTAGGTACCATAATATTGATTCTCCCGATTTGAACTCTAGTGGGATCAAAGGGTGGTATCCAACTCTACCACCATTTTGAACCGGAACCGGAACATGAAGACAAATTTCAAGAGAGATGAAACTCTCACGCCACGCTCAGTCAATAAAAACACGAAGATTATGTGCATTTGTGTACATGTCACCGTTGTTCGCTTTCTAAACAATGAAATTGAACTTATTCTGGAATTAGATTGTTTCCGAGTAGATATCATCAGTATCAGGTTGTATTTCAAGCTGCTTGAGTCTCTACCCCCAAGGTTAGGCTTTATTGGATATAAATGCTAATACAACTATTTTCTGCACACAACAATCTACTACCCAGTGATGCAAAAGTTAAAAGAACCTTTGACAATTTTAACATTATTAGTTGATTACAAAAATGACAGTTTAAAAATCGATCAAAATTTTGATTTCCCATTGCAATTTTCGTCCGCCTGCATTTGGTTTCATTTTTAATGTTATACAAATTAACGGAAACAATTGAATTTGGTTTAAAGCAAGCATGCCTGTTTTATGCCAAAAATAAATACACATGAGTGAAAACTTATTATTGATTGAATAATTTACACAACCGTTATAAAATATTATAAGTGTTGATTTTCCAAATAAAATAAAAATAGAAGGTGTGAATATTATATGTATATCGTGAATTTGATTTTTACTGCCGATAAAATGTTGCGTGTCAGCTTTGTAGGCAGACCTGTAAATTGTAAACACAAACACTTAAACAGACTTAAACACAAACACTTATTCTGATAAATAAATTTTACAAATAATATGTAAATAAACTAGTTGGAGTCCCCGGCGATGCCCGGGCTTTACACATAGTTTTCGAAATCAAATGTAGACTTCCTCTTGTTTTGAAGGTCACACGTGCAAAATTTCATCAACCTCGGCATAAAAATGTAGATTTGCATACAAATCAAATCCACACCGCCCGCTTGCCAGCCCGATCGTCCACACGGTTCATACAGACATTCTCATTTATATTTCAACAAATTTACACGAAACCTTGACAAAATATATACCTAAACCTTCCTCGTGAATTACTCTATCTATTGGTGAAAACCGCATGAAAATCTGTTCAGTAGTTTTTGAGTTTACCGAGAACAGACCGACAGACAGACGCGGTGGAGAACTTTAATTTATAATATTTATTTATTACACGTCCTAGTGGGCTTTTATTATAAACTTTATAATAAAAGCCCACTATAGTATTATACTGCCCTGAAGAAGCTACAGTGGTAGCGAAACCCGGTCGGCATAAAATATAGCAAAGAAAAGTGGTGTTTACAAAGTTATTGTTTTATTTTAAACTTTTAATTTAATTGAAGATTTAATTTTATTCAAGGGAGACGGAATTCCTACAGCGTTAGATAATATTTATTAGTAAGGTGAAATTTAAAAACATATAGGTAGAATTTGACAAATTATTTACATGAAGATGATAAAAAATACATCTCAAAGATCATGTATGATGAAAATTTAAACTTTTATCAAATATGTACAGTGTACACCTATACAATATATTTAGCAAGTAAAAATGTTGCACTTGAAAATATTTTATTTTTAATTAGAAAGAAATTTCATTGTACCGCTGAATCCTTTATTGCACAATCTAAGTCTCTACCTGTGGAACTGTGGATTTGTGGAAGTCTGTTGAACAGTGGAACGGTGTATGATGTTCCTAGTTCCGCACGCAAACAAAGCCTTATCTTCTGATAGCGAATCCAAAGCAAATCTTAATTAGAACACGAAGGATCTTATATAATTTAGACAAAAACAATATTAAATGGGATTTATGGGTCGCGGTAAATTAGAAATGTTTTATATTTCGGTAAATCAAGGCCCGATAAAGAAAAACGAAATAAATAGCTGTTCATCAAAAGTCGAATGTTGGATGGCGCATTTCTTAAAAATGTTCAGGAAGGAGGAACTAAATTATTATATTAATTGAAGACAATATTAGCGAAACTCAATCGAAAATCTGGAAACAGAAAAATATATGGGCATATCTGTGACACGAACCCAGGACTTTCGGCTTTCCGGGCCGCGAATCTCCTATTGAGCTAATGTGTCCCTATCCGATTCCGTCATTTTTAACTGTATCATACTTCGATTAAGAACTACCAACATTTCCTTCTAAAAGTATTTTTGATACTTGTTTTTGACGTGTTATGCTACCTACCTCCTTCTTTAACCAACGTTTCGGACAGCGTTAAGGTGTCTATCATAAGGGCAGATGTGGTGGAGTGTGTGTTTATGTAGGTAGAAGCGATACCGTGTGTTAAAATTTAAAAAAGTTTTATCGCTAGCATGCTCTAATAATATGAAACCAGCATTTTAAAACCTGCTCCGACTTTTGGTGCTGCTCGACTGCTGGCGACTTTTGGTTCTGCTGACCATGGTGTTGCTGACCATTTTATAAATTCGATAGGAACTGGTTCCAAAAATAGCCGGTTCTTCGGATCCAGTGACAGCCAGTCACTGGAACAAAGTAACCGCGACATGCAATGACGTCATATATAATAAATAGACGCTTGGTATTATTATTCACAACTGCCAGTTAAAATAATAATCATACTATCGTCAATCTCTCCATATCCGAAGAGATTCCCGAAATTACAAACCCAATAGTACTTACGCCTGTCAGGCGATTCTCCTCACGTATAGCTTTGTAAACAAACTCCACGTATGTAACCGGTTGCGTAAGGCGCGGCGTCAGAGTTGTATTCTTAGCCGGATTCTTAAATTTGAACCGTACAGTTGCTAGGCTATTAATAGTGTTTGATGATATAATATTTATAAATAACACGAAATTTCGTTTTAGGAGTCTACTTTAATAACTTATACGGATTGGTAAATAATTTACTGCTTATTGAATTTTGGTAAATAGAAACATGTCTTTGCGCATTTTATTATAAAAAATAGTCTATACTATCTCATCAAAGGGTATTGATAAGATGGCATATTTGAGGAGCTTTTGGTTTAATATTTTTTTAAATGAAAACCAATATTTTTTATGTTTTTATTAACATTTATGATATAAAAAAGTGTTCTATTGTTAATAACCTCATATTCACTGTTTTTTTTTTTTTTTTTTTTTTAATAAATATTTTTCTAAAAGTATGCCACCGTAGATATTCTTACCCTACAGGGGGGTCTGCATGGGGCACGCATGAGCCAAATTACGAAGCCATTTCTGTCGCTAAGTTAACTTTACTGTTAAAAATAGTCTGATCAAGCTGTTTACTTATTCGCATCAGAAATTAGCAGTAAGACTGAAATAAAATGTTTCGAATATTTTAAATAATGTGAATATTTAAATTTAAAAATGAATTAAGAGTGTATGTTTACCTCAAATATCGATATTTTGTTAGTGATTGAATAGAATTCAATTTAAAATATTTAACTTCTTCAAATTTTGCAAATTCACTTTGTGGCACCATTTTATTAATGCAATAACTAAAAACACTTTGTTTTTACCACAATAAACTTTATTAAAAAGTCGACATGTTTCGAGAACGATGTTCTCTTCATCAGAACATATAATGTACTATTGGACTTTTTAAAAAGTTTTTTCTTCTTTAAAGTTTATTCTCTTCATCAGGACATATAATGTACTAATGGACTTTTTAATAAAGTTTATTGTGGTAAAAACAAAGTGTTTTTAATTATGCATTAATAAAATATTTAAAGTTAAATTATGCTTGCCAAAAATTGTAAATTTTATATATATATTTATATTCTTCTTAAGTTAGCGCGCATCGTCGTGTGTATTAATTATCAGAGTGATGATGCGAGCTAACTGAAAATAAATATGTAAAAAATAATCAAAGAATACAATAACAGTCACCGCCATGTGCAAGCTACCATTCTATATTATAACTTGAACACTTGACTCCTCGAAATCGCCCAGGCCTCCTACTCCAGTCAGTCTCGAGGCAGTATTCGAAGGAACTTTTGAATTCGACAACACGCCCGGTCCCACCATTTATTTCTCGCATACAATGTTCGAAAGCATACATGTACATACTAATGTTTGAACTAAGAATTTACTGGAAACATAAGGGATTATTTCACCATCCTCCTGATAACTGATCCATACGATAACACCTTAAATATTAATAAATAAACAAACAAATACTCGCAGCAGATAAAAAAACTCGGCTAACTTATCCTGTGTATAGCCACTATTCAAGTTTAAGTACAAGGTAAGAAATGTAAAGTCAGATCTTCTAAATAAATAAATCGTTTTTAATTCATCGAAAATGTACGTTGTCGTATGGATAATCTATGAGGAGGATGGTGAAATACACCAGTGTTTCGTTCTCGCCACATTTAATTTGGGTTTGTGAGACAATAGCAAGTCTAGATGTATTGTGACGTCATTGGTTGTGAAAGCTTATTATACCTGGCCGATTCATGTTTAATATCCGTCGAGTTTCTACGTCATGCTATGGAACCCGGAAGCGGATTTGTTCCAACAAAGACTGTTTTTATTTAGGAAGTTTAGTTCGAACCTTTAGTTCGAAATCAAGAATAAAATTATTATTGTAACGCTCCTTTGAGCGATAACAATATCTCGTACTAAAAAAGTTGACAATAAACATTTTACGAGCTCCAAAGTAAACGCGAGGATGGTAACAAATTATTGTTAGGTCGATATTTTCATTTAATGATAAATTTAACCTATTTCTATGAAAAATATGATAATTTTAACCGTTTAACGGTCATCTAACAAATCCAATTCGTAAAATATTGTTCGTAAAATTAATTGACATGAAAATGTCAAAATCAAATAAACATTATTTCATCAAGACGTTCAAATCTTATATCATGTACTACGAACTATTAACGTGCAGAATAAAAATATACTAAATACCAACTTTAAAGCTTTTCCCTGTTTTTGCCATTTTCTCGTATTTTGTTTTTGCGATATTGCAACAAAAATTAACAATTTTAATTTCGTGACAAAAATGTTTAACTCAAATTAAACTTCCGAAGATATAAAAAATCATCGGTAACTCCGAGTTCCATCGACATTCAAATTGGGGTTGCTTGGATACAAGCTTACAGAAAATACCGCTACGAGCGCTGGCGGCGTGCTTTCATCAAAAACATGTGATAACACAGTAATTCAATAAAATGCATTTAGCAGTAGGAAACTAGGATTTCGTTTACTTAAGCACGTTTTTAATACAGGGATAGATTTCTTTATTATTTCATGATGCGTACAGATTCTTGCACTTTTCGCTAAAAAAAAAAAACAATGAGATTGACAGCTCATCTGTTGAGTTTCAAGCTTTTGAAAATTGCCGCTGTATGCGCCGGCGCGCCGCTCTCGTAGCTGTCAGATAAAATGGCGCATGGAAAATACTAGCTTTCCATAGGATTTGTGACGTTTACTGACAGCTGTTTTCCTGAAATATAATATATAAATGCAGTTTTACACTGTTTGACGGGGCAACTGTTCGTATTTTTAAGGTATTTATTAATTATATCCATCGGCATGTGTCAAAATGTGTTTACATTTGCAATAATATTTAAAAATGTTGCATTTTCCCTTCTTTGACGATGTTTTTGATTCAGCTGTGCCACCTTCCTGCAAATCCTGAAACAAACTACTGTTTATTTCATAATAATGGCATAATTAAATAAGTCACAAAGATTGCATCATACACGTTAATAACATTGTGAAAAAACCTACATACAATTGAGCGTTGTTATGATTAAAGAAATTATAATAATAATTGTTTTCATTCAAAGTCTTAAAAGTTTGTCACAATTTATCATATTGATGCTTCTAAAAATATATTATTTATGCAATAAACCGCTTACTCGTTAATACGGAAAACTTTTTATGCAAACAGTTAGATTTAGCTTTATTATTACGAAAAGTGAGTATTTATGTCGGAGGAGACCAAAAAACATGCAAAAAAATATGCATTTAACATTTTAATTTTGTTATAATTAATTGACTAGAGCGGTAACGCCATGTTTATTCATCGTTTTTATTTTAACATTTCATCAATGCTGCCAATCATAGAAAAAATATTTTTGCGTAAAACAAAGTGAATGCATCATTGACAAGTTTGTACCAGTATTTATAACAGTAGAACATGGAAAGAAATGTATTAAAATAATTACACAAACCCGCTAGACAAACCCTGCGTAGCCAAACAAACCATTCAAAACCTGGGATGTTTTTTAAAAGTATGATGAAAAGCGAGTTTATTTTAGAGAATTTATTTTATAAGATTGGTACTTCCGACAAATGTCATATTTGATTGTCTATTAGTTAAAAAAGGAACATTCCGTATTATCCGTGCATCAAATTTCGACAACACGAACGTTCCGTGTTATCCGTGAGGTGGACTAACTGCATATTTACCATTAAACCATAATTTTGTATTTTTTTAACCAATATTTGTAAACAGTAATTTTACTAACCACAAAATAACAATTTATTTCAGATAGTGCGAAGAAGGATAAAAATCTTCAATGTAGATATAAAATGGATATATTTACATAAATTAACGTGACAAGAATGGAAGATAGTGGAATCGACAGTGGCGACTGCAAACCTATTTTTGACCTAACTGCAACGGTAAGAACTAAACCAGTTGAATAATAGTATAATTTCCTCTTTTATTGATTTAATTTCCCATCCTTGGCTCATTAACGAAAAAAAAACATCAAATTCAGTCACGAATGAGGCTTTTTTAATTTGACAAGTTTTTTAATTAGTTTCGTCACGGTATACGGTATCATGCGAATATAAAAAAAATAAGTAGAACATTTTCAGTCAAACATCTGATAATGTTATTGTTGGGAGAATTACATTTCCCAAAATACGTTTGCTAGCTTCATAAATATTTACAATATTCAACATTTTTTCCATAACATTTCTTTCAACATCCTCCTCACACGGATTACATTATTTGTTTACACTAGTTTAGTAGTTTCTTTAATTATTTTTTATGAAAGTAACAAATTTGTATAATATCTAAAAATACTAAAGCTACTTTCTGACATGATCATTAGTAGCACGAGTAGCTACATAATGGCATATATGTCAATAAAATGCACGTATTTACGCATGCTACTGGATGTGGTGTGCTCTTAAAATTTGTGAATAGGTTTGCTTATGAGCATGCTAATATCGAATCGTTAAATAATTTATTTTAGTGGGTATCTCATCCGTAAATGATTTTTATAGCCATTGACATCTCGCGTATCTACTGACATATGATTACTTGCGCAAAAGTTTGGCTCTTCTAAAATTATAATTATTATTTTAATTAATTCTGATTATGGATTAAAATCGACCTTTTTATTTTCTTTTTTTTTTCATCAAAAGTTTCTTAACTAATTGCGTTGCAAGCTATGAGATTATTTTGTTAAATTCATATCGTTGTAACTGTAGGGAATGGACACTATTTTGATTACTAGTATTTTCTTGCAAAAGCTTACATTTTGGCGTAAAGCTTCCTTTTAAATAGCATGTTTGTTCAATTGTTTGCGCACTCTTCTTCATGAGTATGCTAAAAAAAAGCACGACATACACAAGCAAAAGTTGACAGTTAAAGAGCTTGCTCGTTTTAAGCATCCTCACAAGCATGCTTATTTATACCTTAATTTCGGTTGTCTGTGCGTTAGTCCTGCTTGAAATCTGGTTCAATTCAAGATTCTAGTTCAGCTCTTATTTTGATTTGAATTTTAGCGACATTTTCAAAATTGGAACTGATTGAGGTATAAAATATATATAATATTTTATACTGTCAGTATAAAATCATTAAAATTTGATGATTTACGTTAGTTATTCCTAGTGAAATTTTTACGTTCAAATAACTCAAATTTGCTTTGATTTTAAAAATTAATTCATTTTAAAAATTGGAACTGATTTTTCAGACAAGCTTGATTTACGCACCCGCCTACCTGGAAACAGAAAGCATTCATTTTTTTTAAATTAATAATAGTATATTTAAAATTTGAATTTTTTTTGTTAAAATTTTCATTGACGACGAAATAAGTTTGTTTAATAATAATATAATAACAGCAGGTATGCACTTGCGGTCCCTTTTTCGCTAATTACAATAAGTAGGCCTGAGAAAGAAAACAAAAATTTGTTACTCAGTGACGTTTCCAGTGACGGAATTTATACAAATGTACCAATACACACTCTTTGTTCGGGTCACTTATAATTGCTCGACCTATACAATGAATTTCTTCAATTAATAAACATATTCAAAAATAGATATTACGTAATATACTTGGCATACACAGACTTTAGAATAATAAATAGAACACTAACATCCGTCTTTTCACAATAACCACAAATTCAATTTGAACCTACGCTTTATTCTATAATTAAACATAAAGATTTTGATTTAGTTTTTTAGGTAAAAATCCACGACTTTACATATTTCTGTATTAACCAAAGATATTGAAATATAAGTAGATGTGCTATCTGATGTTTTTACTATGTGGGTCTGCGCTTCCGGGTGTCGCCGATATTGTTTACCAATTAACAAATAAACTAAATGAACAAATAATTAATGAATAAACCAAACGAACGTTAAACTAAATGAACGAATTCTTTCCTTATTCAAAATATCTTGTTAACCAATATTAATGCACATTTTCAAATAATCAACGAAATGAAAAATTCTTTTTGTATGAAAACTACGCTAATTAGCGCGTAGTCCGGCGACAGTTGCGCGGACACCATTGCATATCTATTCTGTATTTGAATATCTTTGGTATTAACCCTTCAAAAATTTGGCATTCTTTTCAGATGATCGAAATATTTTCACTTTACAATAAAATTCAAATATTTGGAATATTTCTGAGCACATTCAAAAACCAAAAACTGTTTTAGAAAGGTGATGAAATACGCTTTCAAATTATAGAATTCTAAATAAACATATTTTTTATTAAAAAAAATTGCATACAAACATAAAAAAAGTTTTCAAAATGGCTCAACTTAAGTGTTTTGAAACTAAAGTTACTGATAATAAAAAAATTAATAAAAACACATACATGTTTCACTAGACAAATGTACAACAAACACATATTGCAACCTCACTTTTTTGACACTCTAATGTAAAAATTATTTATAAAAAATTCCCGAAGATTCAGATTTTTTTTTCAATTTGCGATTCAAAACTCTGTGTACATAAATGTGTACATTTTACTCTTTTGGTGGCTATTTTTTAGATTGGAATATAAAGCGTGGTGTTTTTCCTTTCTAACACCGATTAGAACATATTTCTAACTATGATAGTAAGGGATTTACAGCGTTTTATATGAGATCTATGTGCGTTGGGACAAATATGGCCTCCTGTGATTAAACGGGATCGATTGAAGTCTTATTAAAACTAATTATCGAGATTGTAAAATACACTTTGATTTACTATAATATTAAGTCTTATTTTATAAAAATATTCACTGCATAACCAATCCCTGCTGTTCCCCCTTCGGCAAATGACAAACGACTGAGCTCAAACACAATAAATTTTAAATATAATAATTACCTTTGATAAGATCGATCACAATAACTTGTGGAGCATGCGACCAAACTCGACACGAAACTTGTACGTACTATTTAAATAAACCTCTAATACTAAAGTTCAATTTAATTGTATCAGTTTTTGTTTTTTTATTGTCCTTTATATCAACAAAAAACGGCCGTAGTAAAATTGGCGGGATTCTATTTCGCGCTAGCCGCGAAATCTCATACCCGGTGGAATTTCTATTAATATAATATATAATTTTCGCTACCCACAGAGTTAGCGAATTTCGCTTATATCTGAATAGTCCTGAAATGTTTACTTCTGACGGCAGTACAGCTTTTGTAGAACTTTAGCTTCCTTGTAGAAATTTTCCCCTGCTTTTTATATAGACACCTTTAACAAAAATCCTTAACCACTCACGCTATTTTGTTCGGTGTTCGGAACAATTCATATAGGTCTCATAGAATTTGTTGTGTCTCCCGTATATAGTAAGTAATGTTCAAAATATGATCTAAACGGCGTTAAAAAGAGAAAAATCAAACTTTATATTCAAATCCAAAAGTTAACCACAAAATAATTCAAATGTAAGTACACCTTTATGAATCCAAAATTACCCGCCATAATTTGAAAAAAAAAAAATTTTTAAAATTAATTTCATATAAAACGACAAAAAGTGAATAATGTAAATATGTTTTTTTTTCGTTATGAGTAATTTAAGTTAGAAAAAACGTAAAGCGAGCCATTTTTAAAACCTTTTTTGTATTTGCATTCAAAATTTTTATATTTTAATAGTGATCTGTTTATTTGAAGTTATAAAATTTGAAAGCGTATTTTATCACTTTTCAAAAACAATTTTTAGTTTTCGGATGCTTTCAGAAATACTCTAATAGGCCCAAGGCCCTAGTGGTTAATGGTAGACTATAGGGCACATTGTAAATCTGACGCAGCTGGGTATAAATTTGCAACTGGTATTGTTGATTAGCTCAAAAGGTGCCTAAAAATACATTCGTGAAAGAGTTACTAACTCTACAATCATACGATTAGCCGCATATTGAACGGATGCGTTTTTTTTTCCGTGCAAATTTAAAAATAGTTCTTTGTGTATCTAAATTAATCAATTGATTGATAATCAATAGATTCAACGTGGCTGATCTTACGCTCAGTGAGCTAAACAACATTATTGTGGAACAAAATGTGATAATTAGGGATGTATTATGTATGACGTACAACATAGTTAGCCTTGAGAAAACACAGTGGCATTTTCACGTTTAAATCATTACAACGTACTCAGTGACAGTGCTGCGCTTTCGGAATTCCCGTCTGTGGTCTGTGTCATCTTTGGGGATGCTGTGTGGGGGCTCTTTTTAAGTAAAGGAAGAAGGGAAAGTTCTGGGAAGTTAAAAAGGCATAAGAGATGAGTAGGAATCTGTGGGTTGGTGTTCAGGAGTGATAGATGTATGAATTCACTCTTCCCACTGAGGGAGAGTCCAGCTAGAGAGGGTCTGACTCCCGATCCTGACCGGCAGGCACACCTGGGTACCTCTGCTAAGTCGCCAAACGTGTGTGTGTATGCTACAACAAAATTTCACATAATTTATAAAAGTTTCATATTAATTAGAGCATGCTTTTTAAATTTTTGGAAAATACCTAATGTTGATGTTGCGGCCGGCCGAAAAGCTTGTGACATCACGGTACATGCGCCGCGGTATTGCAAGCACTGAATTTGAATTATGAATTATACTGAATGGTGACGCTTGTGACGTCACGAGACACAATTGCATTTTTTACCGAGTACACTTTGAAAGTTAATTTCACATATCGAAAAACTAATTTTACTGTTGTTTTTTTTATTTATTTAATAACCACGTAAAATAAAGTTTTTTTTTTTTTTAATTATTTCGTACAATTTTTGAAAGTACACTTTTGTGTTTTTTTTACTACCTTACTAGGCTAATGCCCGTGTTAAGGTAATCATACATGATATAAGTTATACAGTGTGAGAACTAGAACAAAATATAGGTTTGAAATAGAAATTATAAGATATTAGAAAGAAGAGAAAGAAAAAAGATAAAAATATTGTAAAATATAAGGTAAAATATAACAAGATATATGTTTACGTAAGCACATACACACATACATATGCATATACAAACACATAAATACATATACATACATACAAACATATAGATATATACATACCTACATATATAAAATTGAAAATAAACAGGATTATAAAAAATAAAATGTTTTAAAGAAGTTAAAAATAAAATACTATATAATATAAAATTCTAAGAAGTAAGATTTAAGTAAAAAGGCGTGTGGTAATAGTTGATTTTAAATCAGTGCTCAATGCATTGTATATTTTGGGGGCAATGAACCAAAATTGTCGGTGAGTTAATGTGGTTCTAGTTTTTGGGACCACGCATCCCAGGTTTGATGAAAAGCGGGTTTGGACTTGATGTTGTGGAGCCACCAGTAGGTTATTTTTGCGTATGTAGGATAGGCTTGTCTTAGTTCTTACACACTATATAGGATGTATGGGATTGCACTCACCTCCCCACATTCTGGAATAACGACCTTTATTTTATTTATTTAGTGAATAGTTGGCGAATATCCAAGACCCTAAATTTAGTAAATAGCACATTAGAGGGGTGGGTAGATTGGATTTTTAATATGATTCTCAGTATTAGTTTTTGAACTGTAATTATTGGATTAATGACGGATTCTGTGCAACCACCCCATCTCAAAATACCGTATGTTGCAATGGATTGAAAAAGGGCAAAATATACGCTTCTAAGGGTTTTTAGGTCTAAGATGGATCTAAGAGAGCAGAATATATGGCAGAGCTTACGGAGTCCTTTTACCGTATCACTTATATGTGCTTCCCAACGTAGTTGTTCATCTATGATTACTCCCAGATATTTAATTTCCTTTGAAGATTTAAGGGTAGGACACGTGCAATTAGTATTAGGTGAGGTTCCGGGTGTGGGCATATTGAGTGGACACAAGTGAATTATTGGTTTAGGGCAGTTGTTGGGAAAATCATGTTTTGGGTATGGAAAATGTCATGTATTGTGTTTTGTCGATATTAAGTGTAAGGAGATTTGTGTCAAGCCAATGTCTCACTTTTGTTAGGCCATTATTAGTTTTATTAATAACTGATTGCCATGTTTCATCATCGAAAATTAAGACTGTATCATCGGCAAATGATAATATCTTACCTCCAATATCCATGGTACATAGTGAGTTGATGTGTAAAAGAAATAGGAGTGGTCCTAGTACACTGCCTTGAGGTACACCGTAAGACATGGATAATTTTTTGCTTTTATTTATTTTGTCAGAGTGGATAAGAGTTTGTTGAGTTCGGTTTGTTAGGTAGTTTTCAAACCATGTGTAGGGTATCCCAGTTATTCCGATCTGTTGAAGTTTTTTAAGCAGTAAGGGATGGGAGACCGTATCAAATGCTTTTGAGAGATCGAGGAAAACAGCAAGCGGTTTTCGACCAAGGTCGAGATTAAAGGAAACTATTTTAGTGAGGGCGGTTATTGCATCCGAGGTACTCCTACCTTTGCGGAAGCCACATTAGTTATCCGACAATATTTTGTTTTTTTTTTATTGGTGCCCTTTTTTACTCATTTAAAGTACGCTCTAGCGTGCTTAAATCGCACTTTTTTGAACGCGCGTTTTTTAAAGTTACCATGGCAACATCAACAAATCAACAAAATGTGAAGTCTAAATGTCAACTTTTAACTATAAATCTGACAGGAATATTTTAAACGTCAAATAAAACATTACAAATGTTTCAAAAATTTTATTCAAAGTTTACATTCTTTTTTACATCGTTTACATTCTAATTATTTAAATGGATGTGAAAAGAGCAGTTCGTATTATTTGAAATATTAATACCTCCGTTTTTTAAACCGGAGGAAATGCTGTTCAAATTAATAGTATTCTCGGAAGTCAATGAGGCTGCACTTCCATTAATGGCAGTTCCAATAATGTTTGAAACATTCTTCTTATTGCTAATGCTCTCTTCCACGTAACCAGTCGCTACAGCTGCCGATTACCATCCTACTTGTCGTTGGATTTGATCAATTGTCATGCCACTATTTGCCATAATGGTAGCGGATGTACGTCGAAACGCATGTCCTGTATATTTCTCAGGATCGTTTAATTTAAGATAGCGTGCGATTTGTAAGGGGCATGATCCAAATGTATTAATACCAACCACTTGATTGGTGCACTTACCCTTATCATACCGTAAGAAAGCCCTGTCTGTACTTACATTTTGGGGTCGCAATGATAAATATTGCTTCATCAAACGCACATAATTAATTGCACCACTGTCGGCAACAGTAAAACGTCGAGCCTTCACTGTTTTAGATGGTCTGATGGTAATAAGCAATACACTTCCTTCTTCTTTGATATCATATAAGCGTAAATCGCACAATTCACATCTTCTGCAAGAGCCAAAGATTCCGCAAATGGCTACCACCTTCAAAAATAAGTACGTAAAGTCCGGTGCTTCCGTGAAAAACTTCCGCAAATCATCTTCTTTGAATACATACGCCTTCTTAGCAACGTCATCCTTGCTAATTGCCTTCATGAATGCATGCACTTTCACAAATGATTTTAAATCAACCCCTTTATTTATCCTCAATAGACATTGCAATTTCGAATGTATGGCCCACATAGTCGATGCTTTGTACTGTTCCCACATTTTCTGAAGGTAAGCAAGCACAACTCGTTCATCTACATCTACTACGTTTTGCTCCTCCATCCATGTTATGAACCTTTCATATTCTTTTTTATAAACGTCTTTGGATTTTTCAGGTATTAACCGCGATTCTGCTATGGTATTTAAATTATCAATGTTAGAACTCATTTTACAACACACAATAACTAGTAAAAACTGTGTTGTCAACTATTAATCTTATGTGACAGATTGCAAATTAATGTTTGTGTTTTTCATTTCCATTACAACAAGATATTGTGATGTCACATCACGAATTCATTAATAGTTCTTATTTCCAAATTTTTAATAATAATGTCAATATTTATGTTTTCAAAGTGTACCAATAAAAAAAATAGTGTAAAGTATTCGTGGATAACTGGTCTTTAAAACACTTGCTTTATTTCGAGCACTCGGCTACGCCGTCGTGCTCGAAAAATCGCGCGTGTTTTAAAGACCTGTTTATCCACTTATATTTTAATATACTATATCTTCAAGGAACTTGTAGAGTCTATTCTTCACCGCTTTTTCTATGATTTTAGATATTGTGCTAAGTAAAGATATCGGTCGATAGTTATTTACAGATAGTTTGTCTCCTGATTTGAATATTGGGATTATTGTGGCCTGTTTTAAGGAGTTAGGAAATACACCAGTTTTAAAGCTTAGATTGGTTGTATGTTTCAGAGGTGAGGCTATATATTTTTGGATGTGTTTGATGATTTTTGTTGAAATGTGATCTATACCTGCAGAGTTACTGTTTTTAAGAGACGAGATTAGTTCTAAAATTTCTGTGTCAGTAGTGGGAGTGAAATGGAAAGGGTTATAGCTAAGATTAATGAGGGGTATATTGTTTGCAAGATCTTTGTCCGAGACGTTGTGTCTGTCTAAAATATTTTTTGCTAAGTTTGATCCGATATTGGAGAAAAATTGATTGAAATGGTCGGAAATTTTTTCGGGGTCGGAATTGACATGTAATATTTGGTCTTCGATGTTAATCTTAACAATAGGTGTATTGGTTTTATTAATATCGGCTATATCTTTAACGATATTCCAATTTTTTTATCACCGGTAGCTTCACTGATTTGTTTATGATAGTAATCTCTTTTAACACTGTCAATTTATTTTTTTGCAGTTATTTCTATATCATTTGTAGAATAAGAGAGATGCATAATCGTGGGGATTTTTTCTACAGAAGTTATGAATCTTGTCGCTCTTTCTGATACAGTAGAGAATACCTGCAGTGATCCATGGTTTGAGTTTTGTGTCAGATCGTTTTTTTTTTACTTTTTGTGTATGATGTAGCATCGGTTAAGTGGTTACGTAAGATATTTATAAATAATTCACATGCAGAGGTGACATCGGTACAAGAATAGATAAGTTCCCAGTTTTCTTTAGAGACACGGTTTAGGAGAGTTTCATAGGAGATCTTTTCTTGGGGGAAAGTACTTTGTGGTGATTTGTGATTTTTATGCGAGAGAGAAGTGATGATTGAGTAGTGATCTGTAACAGTTGATTGATAGACAATGGATTTGGTGTCTAGTTCACTCTTAACAAATACATGATCTATACAACTGCTAGTGTTTGAGTATGATTCTCTAGTTGGTGCTGTAACGGCTGGAAAATATCCCAATAAAGTTAGTACGTTTAGGTATTCATTTACTTGAGGGTGCATTTTGTTGATTATATTCATGTTAAGATCACCAATTATAAAGGTGTTTTGGCAGTGTTCAATGTTTGATAAAATTTCATGCAGTGAATGTATGAATTTATTTTAATTTTAATTTTATTTTATTAGCGTTATAAACAGTCTGTACAAAATTCATAAATGACAGTGATAAAAATAAGTATGTCATAGACCAATAAAATAACGACAAATTTCAATTTAAAACCATAATTCAAAAATATACAATACCTACACCTGATATAAACAATAGAGAACTCCAGTCCAATTTTTTTATTTTTTTTAATGAATAAAGACCTTCAAACTTAAATAACTGCATTTTTATTTTTATTTTTATAGTTAGTTTTAATAGTTAAAATAATTGTCAAAGTTTTAATTTTTAAAGACTCCCAGAAACGCACCGTATCTATGGTGGTCTTCACCCACCGTTAGTTTTTTACTTTTTAAGTTGTCATTTTGAATCAGTGATGTCATGTCGAGGAAAATTTCCCTAGATCTAGGGGAGAAAAATATTTTTTAGGGATCAGGGAAATCAGGACAAAATCTAGGGAAATTTCGAACCCTGGCAAAATTTTTATCACATATGACAATATTACTGGTATTATTTATATATATATATATATATATATATATATATATATATATAAATAATACCAGTAATATTGTCATATGTGATAAAATTTTTGCCAGGGTTCGAAATTTCCCTAGATTTTGTCCTGATTTCCCTGATCCCTAAAAAATATTTTTCTCCCCTAGATCTAGGGAAATTTTCCTCGACATGACATCACTGATTCAAAATGACAGTATATATATATATATATATATATATATATATATATATATATATATATATATATATATATATATATATATATATATATATAGATATATACATAACACCGTCTATTTGGCGACCAGCATGGGCAAATATGCATCTAAAGTGGCGACCACCGACATTTGGCGACCGATATACGGTCGCCACTTTATTTTTCGAAATTTTTACACAGTTCATAGTACATGTCGTCACAAGCATTTTGGCAAAAATTGTCCTGGTAGCCAAATTGGGCGTGATGTGGATGATTTCGAATATTAAAGTTCCGCCATCTGTCGCTACGCAGCTAGGCGCTATGTGATATACACGGCCATGTATAATGCCCTTCATCCTACCGACATTTAGGCGACCGGTGTGACACAACATGCCGTCTTTCATTCCTAGCATTTACCCGCCACCGATGGCGTTGGCAAATGTGTTGGGAAACAACGTTGCCGGTTAATTTCAACTCCCGTTATCTCACTCCCGTGAGGTGCACGTGGCGGTGGCGTGTTTTGCGACGTTGCCGCCGCGCTTATTTAGCCTCGGTTGCCTCTAATGTTTTGCCTTTTAAAATTTTACCGTGATCAATCGTATTATCGTATACCGAGTATTAACGTACATGTGATTTGGAGTGTAGGTATTTGGCGACCGACCATTTTAGTGTCTTAATTACAATACATTATTGATTACGGTTGACTCAATGAAACGGAATAAAATAATTGAAAGAATAACAGAAATGCAATATCAAGATGATTCTTTGGAGTCATACCTACCTATGACATAGAATTCGGATAATCTGAGGTACTTGCCTTCAATTAAAAATTCTTCTTTTCGGTCATTTATACGGTCAAATTTACTTCTTTAAAATTCCCTATTCTTATTTTACAGGAGTTCACTTACTCTGACGGTGATGGTGGGATACGACCCAAATCCCATGTGTGAAACAAAAGGCGAGCTCACCAATTAATTTTAATCGAAAAAATAAAAATATTGCATGGATGATTCATCTAATCAAAACGACCCACGAACATTGTTTCCACAAAACTTCAACGTGTTGACCAAATCGAAGAAGAAAATTGATATAGAAATAACGAAAAATAAATTCAGTGCGCAGATCACAGGCCGTAGAAATGAAACCTTCAGAAAACTAAAGTAGGCAAGAGTGGGTAGGCTACGAAGCACCGCACAAAGAGGAGACCGATTATTCTATCTTAGGGGCATACATTAATTGAGCTCAAAATGGGGGGTGGGGGTCCAGTAAAACCTCACCAAATCTTGAACAGTTTTTCAGCATATTGTCGCGATCATATTTACCACAACGGGGGGGGGGGGCGTAACGGGGTAGCATTGGGCGGGATGGGATAGGGTGGGACCCCAGATACACAACTGATGTCTCGTGAGGGGAGAGGGGGGGGGGGGGCACCAAATCTCACCAAAGGGGGGGGGGGGTTAAATTGGAAAATTAACTGCTCACATTATTAATGTATGCCCCCTTATTCTCTCGCAGTCTAAATCCTATAGATGTATGTGTTTGCCTCTATTTAGTGTCGCTAATTTTCGTTTCATCGAGTGTCAAATCACAACGGTGTTAAAGATGTTTTTACTTCAAAATAGTACTGCCAGATTTTTGTTTTTATTTCGAAAAGGACTTAGGACAGGTGGTTTTAAAAATTTGAAGGAGTCATCAAAAATTAAAAATTTTAAGTTAATTTTCACGTTCTGTGTAAGTTCTATTCAAGTTCTGTTGTTATAACAATGAACTTGAATACAACTTACACAGATTGTGAAAATTAACTTCAAATATTTGAAGAATCTGTCATTTCCCGTTAATTATAATTTTAATTGTTCGAGGCGTGTTTTCAGAAACATTGTATTCGAGGAAACAACATCGAAAACAATGCGACTAAATTTAATATAAATGTTTTTGTTTTTTACTTTAGTTTCACACAGGAGGCCCTGAAGAAAATAATTACCTCAGGGTCTATGTCATCTTTGTGGACGCTGCGTATAGGAAAGGAAGGGGAGGAAGCTATGGGAAGGAAAAGGATTTTAGGGGTGGGTAAGAATCTAGGGTTCAGTTTGTCAAGGAGTGACGGACGTATGAATCCATCCCTCCCACTGCGGTGCAAGGCAATGTTCCGAGAGAGTGCGGCTGGAGAAGTTAAAGGGACTTCCTTAACCACTCTCACCCGATCCGACCTGTCGTGCTGCTGGTTGGTAGACGCATTCGCCACCAAGACCCGAACAAACCACACCCCATGAATCATTAGATGACTAAGTCGTAGGTGAAAATATTGAAATGAACCAGAACCCACCACATCAAATGCATCACAACCATATAAAAGTTTCTTAAATCCTTATCAGACAGTCGCGAGTAAACATACTACAGTAAAAAAATTTAGGGTGTGCAATTCACACGCGGTAGAAGTGAAACCTCCAGAAAAACTAAAGTAGACAAGAGCGGAAAGGCTCCGAAGAAGTGCACATATAGGAGACCGATTATACTATCTCATTCTCTTGCACGCTAAATTCTATAGGTGTATGTGTTTGACTCCTTTTATTGTCGCTATTTTTCGTTTCATCGAGTTTCAAATCAAAAACGGTGCTAAAGAAGTTTTCACTTCAAAATACAAATGTGCAGTTCACATGCAGTAGAAGTGAAACCTCAGAAAACTCTAGACAAGGGTGGGGAGACGACAACGAAGCACCGCGCGAAGAGGAGACTGAATAGCTACGAAGCACCGAACAAAGAAGAGACCGATTAGTCTATCGCATTCTCTTGCAGGCTTAATCCTATGGATGTATGTCTTTATCTCTTTTTAATGTTGCTATTTTTCGTTTTATCGAATTTCAAATCACAACGGTGCTAAAGAAGTTTACATGTACTCGAGCTTAATTTATGTACCTACATCATCTCTAAATATTTAAATTTTTAAAATTAGTAAGATATACATAATAAAAAAATGCTCGTACATCTATGGAATTTAGCCAACGAGAGAATAAGAGTATAATCGGTCTCCTCTTTGTGCGGTGCTTCGTAGCCACTCCTCCCACTGTATTCTAATTTATTTTCTGAAGGTTTCACTTTTAATTGCGTACTCGGATTTTTTAAAATTGTTTCGGATACCTATTTAGCTACCTTTTATTATATTTTTTTAATTTTTTTTTAACGTTTTATATCTTTTCATGTACATAAGAAGATGAACATTCATTAAAAGTGATAATTAAATCCTTTTTTTACTTTGGTAGAAAGCAGTCACTTTGTGGTTTGACAAAGATATTAATTGAAATAAAACAATCACTTAGTTTGTAACCACGATTCATCCATTAACCTTTTTTATACCGACCGGTTTCGCTTAACCTGCGCATCAGCGTTATTTCATTATATCTACTTTATCGCGTTGAAACCAAGCTCACGCACACTAACGAAATTCAAAACAATAAGCGCACACAAACTTAGCTGTTGCCGGCCGAATTCCCTATCCCCCCCCGCTTGACCAAGATTCCTCACACCTCACCCACACAGCTGTTATGCATTGTGGGTGTAGCCAGTAGCGTCTAGCGGGCATCTTGTGTTCGGAACTCGGAAGTGCGTGCCGTAAGCCGTGCAAATAGGTAGGTACCTATAGACTACACAATAGAGGTTCAAACTGAGGCTAACCCAAACATTAATTGAACGTAGTTATGCAGAAAGCAGCCAGGCCACAGTTTTGGCAAAAATAAGATATTGTTGTAATCCGACGGAGAAACGTCCATTCTATGTTCTATTAAAACCAGCCAGGTCGCTTTCATACAAAAATTCGTAGTAATCGCCTTCTTAAATATTTGCTGATCACGAAAACACCGTTTAACAATCTGCAGAAAGCACCCACGGCACTCATATTCAGCAGAAAACAGCCAGAGACAACTGGTCGATTTTGTCAGTGCAACTAACATTTTGTTTAAAGATAAGAGATTTGTTTTTTATTTCTATTGTTGCCGGGAAAATTCCTTCCTCCAACTTTTGATCACGAAGTGTCTTTATATTGGTGTTAGCTGTATTTAATCAAAAGATCCAACATTTTTTTCTTTTGGAACATGCTTTTTTGATATCAGTCAAAAATATCGCTCCGGAAAAATCCTCCGTCCAATTTTTTAAGTCAAATTGATAGGATAGCTATTGTTAAAATGATTTCTGCAAAGATCCAACACAATTTTCAACGGCAACCTATTTTTTTAAATTGATTTCGATTGCACGCAGATTCCACGTGACTTTTGTATGAACAGGAGCCCGCGGGGTAAGGGAAGGGATGGGGCTAGTCGCATTCGGGACTACTCTACGCGACACGCGACTACCGCGAAGTCTGCGTCTGTAAAATTAAGAGCGAATGCGGGCTGCGTTTTTTCCTTACAAACGTATTCCCCGTTTATCTCTCTGGATTTTGACCCTAGAGCAATTTTTTTTACATAATATAGATATCGACCACTAGCGTATCGGTACGTTTTGCTTTTTTTGATAATTTACTTCTTATATAAATTAGGACCTTCCAAAAATGAATAAAATTGCCTGGTTTAAATGCCGTCAAAGACGTTCAGTATACAAACTAAACAATGTATTTGAAAAAAAAGCAAAACGTACCAACATAGAATATTTTCTTCTAATACAGTTAAGGAAAAAAAATTAAAATCGGCCCAGTTTTGGAGAAGAGAAATGGGGAATACAAAACATCGATTTTGACGATTTTATTTAGGTATTTTCGGCCCGATATGCAGTTGTCCCTTTCGCTCAGTTCCCCTGAGGGAAGTGCGGAGTGGAACAGAAGACATTCGTTATAATACCTATCGACGAAATTTTTTAAATGACCGGCATAGCTCTTAACGAAGGGCATTGTTTGCATGGTTGATTGACAATGCGGCCAGTGCGATTAGCGATCCGCGATCGGTATTATTCCGGTAGTCCCAATTTTTTTTATATGTTTTACAAACTCATCTCTTGATGTAAAATCTGAGTTTTCTAACTTGGGTCACTTGAGCTTTCGCCGCCATTTTGAAAAAACCAGCCGAAATCGCGCCAAAATCTAGTTATTTCCCAAATATCTCGTTTTCACTAAAAAATTCGGCTTAAGTATTTTCACAAGTTTAGTAGAATATAAAATTACCTACAATTTTTATGCAAATAATTTTCTTCTATCTCTAATAAATATCGAGTTATGCAGTCGTAAAAATGTGTATAAGTTTATAAAACCAGGTAAATTGCTCGACTTGGTTAGGTTTTTTGTCCGTATCTCGTTTCCAGTACAATTATGTGAAAAAATTATAAATATCAATTTTGTAGAAAACAAAATTTTATAAAAGACTTAGGTATATGTTTAATGTTTTTATCGCAATTAGGTATCCAGGTTCTATTACAAAAATTAGGTCAAAAATTGAATCAGTAGAATAGTGTTTGATCTTGGCATACCTTGATTATTCGTTTTTTTAAACATTTATTGTTGAAATAACATGTAACATACGTGACAGTAATGTTGCTGTCACCTAACTTACGTGACAGCAACATTATCCATCAATATAATCACAAAATATAAATGAAATTATTAATTAAGGTACATACATGTGGTTAAAAAAAAAGTACGAGTAAAAACGGTGACTTAACGTATGCATGGACGTGGATTAACAGATGGTGTGCTGGCTATGCAAACTCTTAAAATTTCGTCAGCAATCGAGGAGTTCTCTGGGGTTTGTTTTTCATCTAGCGAGCAACATGTCGACAATCGCACTTCGCGAATAATTCGCGATTCAAAGGATATCGAAACATTTGAAACCTGGTTTGAAAGTCATGGTCCAATTCCTTATTTGAATAAACTAATGTCTTTGGGTACAGGTATAACGGGAGGTAATGATATCAACTGTCATGACGCTCAGGATATTGGTATACATATTATGCAAAATACTGAAGGTAAAAATTTTCATGAAGTTTCATACTCAAGAAAGGATAGAGTTTTATCCATCGCAGCTGTAAATTCATCCCTAAAAGTTAGGAGAACTAGAGTAGCAGCACATTTTTTGTGGGGCATGCTATTTGTTTTATCTAGATTCTAGATCAGGGTTTTCCAACCAGTGGTCCGCGGACCACTAGTGGTCCGCAAGAGGGTAGAAGGTGGTCCGCGATTGTCCGCCGGTCAATAAACGAGCCAACGCGCGGGCGGTTCCTGGTCGAGAAGTCTGAATAAAAAAAATCGGGAGAGTATTCAGTTCATCATTATTGTACCTTGTGGTCAGTGGCCATTATAGTATTCCGTTTCGCCCCACCCCATCCTTCGCAGTTCTACACCCTCCGCTGTGGTAAATATTCTGCTGGAACCCGTCCCACCCTATCCCATTCCGCCCTCTCCGTTGTGGTAAATATTCTGCTTGAACCCGTCCCACCCTATCCCATTCCGTCCCCTCCCTTATGGTAAATATTCTGCTAGAACCCGTCCTACCCTATCCCATTACGCCCCTCCCGCCGCTATCCGTCCCGGGTGCCACCCATGCTAGCCTACGCCACTGACCACAAGCAGTGGCTTAGGCTAGCATGGGTGGCACCAGGAATGGATAGGGCGGATAACGTGGAGTTACCCTTTTCCCCCGTAGTTGACAAAACACAAATTTCGAATTCAACAAGTGGTCCCGGATCAGAAAAAGGTTGGGAACCACTGTTCTAGATAGTTTAAAAATATTTATTATGATCTTATTGTGAAAAAAAATGTAGTTCTATTTCTATATTTTTTTCTATCTTCTACTTTGATAATAAAAAAATTATACCTTATTTTATTGTATTTTTGTTTTATTTTTATGGTCAGTTGGTAAATGATCTTGTTAGTTTCGAAAAGTAATATTTTTAAAGTGTAATACTTTTTTTCATATTATAATAGACTAGCTGGTACCCGGCATGCGTTGTTATGCCATTTAATAACGAAATTATTTCTCCCTTTCCCATTCGTCCCGTTCACCTTCCTCCTCCTACAATCAACTCCTTCCTCCCGCAGATCCCCCTCCCGATATCCCCTCCCCCCTCCTGAGTTCCCCTCCGCCCTCCCAGGTTCCCCTTCTGCTTTCTGCATTCCATACATTCATTCCCGATACATTCAGTATTCAAAGAGCTCGTGTGCCACTTATTGCAATTTTTTTATACAAATTTCACGATGCCAGAGCAGAGTGTCCTTTCCCATTCGCCCCGTTCCCCTTCCGCCTCCCCTTCCTCTCCCGCGTCCCCTTCCCCTCTTGCGTTCCCACTCCGCCTTTTCCGCCTTCCCTCTCCTCACTTCCCTCGCCCGCTTCCCCTATCCCTTAAACCCCCCTCCCGTACTCTTCTCCCCCCTCCCGAGTTCCCCTCCCCCCTCTCGGGGTTCCCCTCCCCACCCCTCCCGCGGACACCCTTCCCCGAGTTCCCCTCCCTTGTTCCCATCCCATCCCCTCCCTCATCCTTCACCCCTTTCCCATCCGCCACCCCCTCCCACATTCCATATATTCAGTCCCGGTACATTCAGTTTTCCAACAGTTCGCGTGGCACCAATTGCAATTTTATATACAATTTTCATAATTCCAGAGCTCATCAGTATATACAGAAACCTTTGCGGGCGTGCTCACAACAACTCACCAAAGTTTCATCGCAATCGGATGAGCGGTTAGCAATTCACAGGAAAGTACTAGCTTATACGGGAAAATGAAATTGTTGTTTTTACTATCTTCTTCGCCATTTTTCCATATTTTCTCACTGTTTAAATCTTCCCTCGACTACGACAAACATTTCAAAATCATCTAAATCGGCCCGGCCGTTCTCGAGTTTTAGCGACACAAATGAACAACAATTGATTTTTATATATGTAGATTTTGATTCAACAATAAAACGATAAAAATAAAAATTGATCCCAATTGTTGTCATTTGTAGGTACCTATAATGTCTTATAATTAATATTATTATTCAACTACAGTAAGTACACCCATTTAATTTTCGGTCACATAAAAAGGCATTATTTGTCAAAATAATTAATTGGTTAAAATAACATTGTATTATGCAAGTATTTTAAAATTAAAATGAATATAGAAGCTTTAGGTCTATTTCATTGATTTTAACAACGCTTTCGGAATTGCCTGTTTGTGTTGCTTTTTATTGAGAATTTGAGTAACGAAACAACCTCATTTACAATGCCACAATAATTAAAAAATATAGGTATTTTGAGTTAGTTTATATTGCACTTCGCATATAAACCATTAGTAAAATTATAATTCTATGGTTATTATAAACCACTTTTACAGTAATCAAAGTAATTTTTGTTTAAAACATTCATTCTTTCATTGAGGTATAATATTCAATGCTTCTGCAATTCTTCGCACTTTCGGACATCCTTTAAAACAAAAAAAAAATCAAGTCGGCTTCCCACCCCTCCCCGCCCCCGCCACGGCCGCGCTTACTTCGCTATATCCCGCGCCGATCGGCTCGCTTGCCCCCCGTGTGACTAGCCCCACCGCTTCCCTTACCCCGCGGACTCCTGTTCATACAAAAGTCACGTGGAATCTGCGTGCAATCGAAATCAATTTAAAAAAATAGGTTGCCGTTGAAAATTTAGTTGGATCTTTGCAGAAATCATTTTTACATAGCTATCCTATCAATTTGACTTAAAAAAATTGGACGGAGGATTTTTCCGGAGCGATATTTTTGACTGATATCAAAAAAGCATGTACAAAAAGAAAAAAATGTTGGATCTTTTGATTAAATAAAGCTAACACCAATATAAAGACACTTCGTGATCAAAAATTGGAGGGAGGAATTTTCCCGGCAAGAATAGAAATAAAAAAACAAATCTCTTTTTAAAAACACACTTTCCCAACAATAATATTGTTGAATTTCTATTTAATCAGGTGGATATTAATTACCTAATACTAACAAGATGTGAAGAGTTTTCTAAAGAAATACTTTTCTAGCGAGAGTTATAATTTTTTTTTTCAGTTTTTGCTAAAAATAACTAGGTAACTTCCCGTTAAATATTTTGTTGGATCTTTTGTCATTCGTCATCCCTAAATGATACTCCACGTGACTGCAAAGGTTTCATCGACGGAGGAATTTTTGCGTACCTCAAACTCTTTATTGATTGGCCTACTACCTACCCAAGCAATAGGCCACTTGCATGGATTTCATAACGACTTGGAAAAAATCGTGTGGATAGATATTTTTACCAAGTTTACGAAAATGTTAGTAAAAATTTTTAGAAATGTACAGTTTTTTTAAATTTATTTTTAAATAAATAAATCCATTATTTAGGCCCGTGACGTCACTACATGAAAATGTCCCATCGCCGAAAATGTTAATTATTATTTTTAATTTATAAACTAACGTTTAGACAAGATTTTTATGCATAGCACAAAGGGTAACAATAAAGGGATTTTTCAATGTTGATGAGTGTTTCAGGCTGATAATTATTGCTTACAATAATTGCCGAAAATGTTCCTATTAATTTTGTAAAATTCCACACTGATTTATTTTTTTTATATGGCAGCACTTTGATTTCAGGCGAATTTTTGAATTTGACATTTAACGTTCAGTAGAATTATTGTTTGTTCTCTGCGAACTTATCATTTGGTTTCTTTTTGACATATGTTATGAAGAGAACCCCGTTCATTTTACGATGTCTGCACGTGTTTAGAGGTATAATGGTAGTGGTGCTGATCTTAACAAAATCAAATTTTATAATATTCTTCTTATTATTATAATTTACAAGTACAAGTATATTTCATTGGATTTAGTAATATAGACGTTGAACATTATAATGATTTATGATCAATAAGATGGATCAAGGAAAAAAAATATTTATGAGATTTAATATTTTTGGAATGCCTCGCTATTCTCCTGTGCCCTTTCTTGTGGAACATGTTCTTTTTTTAAATGATTTTCGGCTATGTAATTATCGTTTTTTCGCACCCATAAAATTATGTCCCGACTTTCCGGTTTATAAAAAATGGTCTGATTTTTCGGATTGAAATTTTCAAAAAATCGCCAGGGTTTCAAAAATACGATAAAAAAAATGCCGAATATCTTAGAATATTTACCTAAACCGGATTTTTTTTTTAAATGCGATGCAAGTGGCCTATCCGCAAAACAATTATTTGTTCTTTGTAGCATTTTGATCTCGCCTGACTTATAGGACAGTGCAATTAGTGCAAAAAAGGGGGTCGCGATCGGAATTATTTCGGTAGCCCCAATTTTTTTATATGTTTTATACACTCATCTCCTGATGAAAAATCTGAGTTTTCGACCTTGGGTCACTTGAGCTTTCGCCGCCGTTTTGAAAAAACCTGCCGAAATCGCGACAAAATCTAGTTTTTCTCAAATATTTCGTTCCCAATGAAAATTTTGGCTAAGGTAACTTCACAAGTTTTGTAGAACATAAAATTACCTACAATTTTTATTTAAAAAAATGTCTTCTACCTCTAATAAGTATTGAGATACACAGCCGTAAAAATGTGTATAAGTTTATAAAAACAAGTAAATTGCACGACTTGGTTTGGTTTTCTGTACGTACCTCTTTTTCAGTACAGTTTTGTAGAGAATAAAATTTCTAAAACGATTTTTATGTTTTTTGTATTGTTTTTACTGATTTAAAGTATGAATAAACAAATATCGGTAGGTGAAAACATCACAATATTACCACGTCTTTAATATAGAAATAACGAAAAATAAATACAGTGCACAGTTCACATGCCGTAGAAATGAAACCTTCAAAAAACTAAAGTAGGCAAGAGTGGGTTGGCTACGAAGCACCGCACAAAGAGAAGCCCGATTATTATCTCATTCTCTCGCAGTCCTATAGATGTATGCTTTTGCCTCTTTTTAGTGTCGCTATTTTTAGTTTCATCGAGTTTCAAATCACAACGGTACTAGGCGATTTGCAGGTGCTAGAAGTTTACACTTCAAAGTACAAGTGTGCAGTTCACACGCGGTAGAAGTGAAACCTCAGAAAACTAAAGTAGACAAGAGCGAAGAAGCTACGAAGCACCGCACGAAGGGGAGATCGAATAACTACGAAGCACCGCACAATGAGGAGACCGATTAGTCTATCTAATCTCTTATACTTATCACTCAGAAGTGATAAGTAAATAAGTACTTTTTTAATTTTTTTTATTTTTTCATTCATAGTGTAATAATAAATTTTGTTAATTATTTTAAGTTTTAGATACTTACTTACTAGCGACTTGAAATTCAAATGAAACAGAAATGCGTCACGAAAATTTATTATTTTAATATAATAGTTAATTAGTTCTAATATAATAGGTACGGTAAATCCTCGCTCTCACTCAAGGCTCCCATAGTCCAGCGGCGTAAAGCGCCTCACGAATTTAGTGGCCAGACAATTCAGACCGCGTGGGTTCGAGTCTTATAAAATAAAATAAAAAACGTTTTAATTTTTGCAAAATTAATATTCAATCTTCAAACCACACAAAATGAAAATGAACCACACCAAGAAGAAACCATAATTATTAATATGATGACCCAATGTATAGCAAAAGGTGCACCAGAATTCGACGTCAAAAATATGTATAAAATCAATCTTAGTTCCATGTATAAAATCATCCTTCACTAACTAACTAACCATAACACCGTTTCTCCGCAGGGGTAGGCAGAGAGGACGGGCCGCCAAACAACTCGGTCTTGGCACACACTCCTTGCCTCGTTCACATTCATATATCGTCTCACACATCCTCTTCTATTATTTTGACTCTTGATGCAGCCCGAATCAAGTATCCGATTCACTTGGTCTTGCCATTTTTTATATTAGCTCCACTCAGAAGGCCATGAGAAAAATAATTTCCCTCAGGCCCTATGTCATCTTAGGGGATGCAGTGAGGAGGGTCTTTCAACATCATTTTACAACTCATCGTATTTCTACGTAATGTGTTTATTTATTAAATTGATAAAATTGAGCACAATCTTTAAATTAAATTATAATTGATTATCAATCTAACAATTAACAATGTATTACAGCCAAATAAACGCATTGTTCCCACCCGCCAGTTACGGCGGCTACCCGCTAGGAGCGAGGAACCGAGGTAGGTACAATGCCAAACCGCGCGCCAGAGCTAAGCGCCCCGTTATTTGAATGATGCTCGTAGTAAAAAATCCCAAAACGTCATAAACATGTCACTAAAAATCGGCTGACCGCGTGCCGCATGGCTGACCCGAAGAGCTTGGGCATTCTTCGGAAATATTCCGAAGCTTTGGTTCCAGCGGTAGTAAGGTTTGAACAAGATAATATTAAGTAATAATATTTCTCTTCTAAAATGTAACCATTAGTCAAAGGGTCAGCTATGCATCTCGTGTGACATTATCTTGTTCGAGACCTTGGGATGTACCTTTTTGACATTATTATTTGTTTGTCACCCATTGATCGAAGTTGTCACGACAATAAATGGCGATATTGGCGATCCACGTCGCAGAGTGAAATGTTTCTTGTGTGTTAATTATTATTATAGGATTATTGCGTTATTATTATTGTCTTTGGAAGGTTGAGTATTTTTAAATGGATATCACACCCACCCTTTCCACTAATCTTCTAATAGATGTAATATCAATAGTAATGGAGTGTAAAATGCTTCTAAAAATATTGATACCAGAATAATTCTATAATAATTGGATAATTACTAGAGCGCCGTTTTAGTTATGTTGCGTTGTACAATTTATTATGAGTTCCTAGGGTATATGTATTTTTATTATTTGAATTTACAAACAGATACATAAAACATACCTACTTACCTGGCAGGTCAATTCACTATATTAAACTCTAGACATCAGCATGTTTTTACACAGCACGATATTTTTACTATTACAGTTACATGATATTTTAGATACTTATAATACAAATAATGTAAAATTATGCATGATGTCTAGATTTTTTTTTAAATATAATATCAACCTTTCGTTTTTTATGAATGGCTTGGTGAACCACCTATAACTTGAGGCACCGGCCGCGCCTGGTAGGAATCAGAGGTTTAGTGTATCCAGGAGTGACGGACGTATGAGTCCATCCCTCCAATAGCTGTGCAAAGCGATGGGTCGAGAGAGTCCTGCTGAAAAGGTCGAAAGGCCTCCCTCAACCAGTCTCTCTCCGCCACGCAGTAGGTAGGCAGGCGCATCCGCTGCCAAGACCTCACCCAATGAGTTCGGGCACCCCTGCTAAGTCACCAAACGTAGTGAACCACTTGGGGGTGACCTATGGCAGAGGTGTTGGTTATCCAATAAATGGTTCCCGGGGCGGCGGTACCCATACCCGCCTCCCAAATTGAAATGCCACACGTCTTCTCGTTCATTCGCTCTACAATCCATCCGAGCGTTCCTTTCGTAATTTTACTCATTACGTTTACATTGGCCTTGCATTCTTCGCGGATCTCCACGTTTCTCCCAAGATCGTACATGGTTTTACCATACTCACGCCTCAGGAATCGCAATTCTACAGCATTCAGCCTACTTTCCTTCCTTTGCTTCCTTCCTCTTCCTTCCTCTACCAGTTCCATGCCTCACAGCCATACATGGGGGTCGGTTCCAGCACTCTATTATGGATAGCTGGCTTCGCTTCTTTGGACAGTTTTTTTGTTGGCGCCACTGGCGTTCTATCCTCCGTTAATGGAGTTACCTACATTTAACCTTGTTTCACATATCTCTATCAGCCTTCCCATCTACCGTAAACACACTTCCCAAATATACTTCACAATACATACTTCAAAAACTAATCCACCTGCTCCAAGTATTCATCATTCACAACTAAGTTTCACATTGTTTTCGTATCAAACACCACGATTTTAGACTTACTTACATTCATCATTAACTCATTCTTCATACATATTAAATTATCTGTCTAGGTACATTTAAATTAAATATCTAAGCATAGTTTTCTATGTTTTCATATTGTTTAATCGAAAAAAATCCCAAGCATTTGGGGCATGGCAAATAATCATTAAATGAGGAATGGTATTTTCTTGTAATGGGTTTTTTGTATTCCTGATAATTTTGTACATAATCTCCCGTTTTATGCAATTTAGCAGAAGACCTTTTCTTTTCTTGCCATTCATTATTGTCAGGATATTTTGAATTTCACATTCTATCTCGTGGTTTCTGAAAATATGCCTTGAGTCCTTTTCGAAATAAAAACAAAAATCCGGCAATCGACCTCTTTTGAAGTGAAAACTTTTGTAGCACCGTTGTGATTTGAAACTCGATGAAACTAAAAATAGCGACACTAAAAAGAGGCTAAAACATACATCTATAGGACTACAAGAGAATAAGATAATAATCGGGCTTCTCTTTGTGCGGTGCTTCGTAGCCTATCCACTCTTGTCTACTTTCGTTTTCTGAAGGTTTCATTTCTACGGCGTGTGAACTGCGCCCTGTATTTTTTTTGTTATTTCTTTATCAATTTTCTTCTTGGATTTGGTCAATACGTTAAAGTTTTGTGGAAACGACGAACGAAGGTCGTTTTCAGAATGGGGGTGAGGTTTGTCTAGGTCTTGGAGGCGGATGACCGGGACACACTGAACCCCAGATTCATACCCACCCTTTAAACCCCTTTCCTTAAAATAATTTTCCTCTCCTTCCTTTCCTTCAAAAGCTCTACGCACAACATACCCAAAGATGAATAATTTCCCTCAGGGTCTTCTGTGTGGAGCTCATGTAAAAAAAAAGAAAAAAAAGTACGATATTTTAAATTAGTGACTGGTTATTCGTAACCCAATAATGATTGTCTTTCTTAAAAAAAAATTCTGCCTTTATTGCACTTGTCAATTGCTACCTATCGCAATAAGGAGCCAATTTTATGCATCCCGAATAATTATTGGTAACTAAAATAACCTAGTTCCTGTTCACTCTATATATATTTTTTTCATTAGCTCCACACTGCAGGCCCTGAGGAAAACAATTTCCCTCAAGGCCTATGTCATCTTTGGGGATGTTGTGTGGAGGGAATTTTTGGGGAAAGGAAGGAGAGGAAGTTTTGGGAAAGAAAAAAGTATGAAGGGTAGTTAGGAATCTGGGGGTCAATGTGTCCAGGAGTGACAGACATATGAATCCATCCCTCCCACTGTGATATAAGGCGTGGATCGAGAGTCCGGTTGGAGAGATGAAAAGGTCTCCCTCAACCAGTCTCTCCCGATCCGGCCCGCCATGTAGTAGGTGGGCAAATGCATAGGCTGCCAAGACCTAGACACAGCTCATCCCGTGAACCCGGGCACCCCCGCTAAGACACCAAACATATCTAACCACTTGGTGTGACCTATGGCAGGGCTGTTAGTTATCTTGTAAATCGTTCCCGGGGCGGCGGTACCCACACCTGCCTCCCAAATTTTTAATTTGATTGTTGTTTTTCCTCCCAAATATAAAATGATATAATAACAGTCTACCGTTTTGACTTCTTGGGATTCTGCTTTGGTTTCCTTCAAAATAATATTTATGTAACCAATCATTATGTACCTACGATAGATAGAACGTTGGCAAATCGAGAACGAATTAAAAGGATTCTGAAAGCATCGTAATTTAAACGTACTGCATACAGGAATATACGGAGGTCGTCAAATGTTCGCAATGAACGGACGCCCTAAATATGGAATGAAGTGTGATATACGTACGATATACGCGGTTGCCAAAACGGCGGCAATATGAAAGGACGCCCAAAAGACTCTAAAGTATACGTACCTATCAAAAATTTGAATACCCTCAAAACACAATTTCTGGATAATTCTTTTACTATCACTCTTTTGTCAACCTAAAAACATGTGAACATTCACAGCAATTTTATTTAAAAACCTACCGTAAGCAGTGGTAGCCAAAAGGATGCGAAGTGAAAGGACGCCAAATCTGTAGCGGGATGTATATATATATATATATAAATATATACGTATATATATTTTTTGGAATTCCTATGAATCTTAATTATTGTTCATGTACTTACATGCAATGTTATTTTTAACACTGACAACTCAAAACGATATTATGGAACGTACCCATACTACGTGACACGTTCGGGGGGGGGGGGTCTTCAAAATACCACGCTTGGTACAAATGAGCGGCGGGTTGCTTAAGATTTTTATTTTGCAAAGTGTTTTTTTTTATTTGGAATTCAGTTTCTAATTCAGTGGTGAGTGTATTCGTACTTTTAAATTATTACTTCACGTAGCAAAAAGTGTTTTATTTGGAAAATCACGGTATTATTAGTATATTTACCAAGTTCCGATATCTTTCCAATTAATTATCATATTAATTAACATATAACAGGATTAGTGTTACACAATCGGGTGGCTACGTAGGTAATTGCGTAAATGTGAAATTCTAGGGAAATTTCACTTCGAAATCTAGGGAAATAATTTTTTTGGGCAGAACATCCCTGTTTGAATGAAGAATCATGGCCAGCGTTGCCAGAAGGTTACTTTTGTAACCTTTTAGGTGATTTTTTACTCTGAAAGGTTTCTTTCAGGTTACACTACTCAAAAGGTTACTTTTAGGTGATTTTTCAGAACAAACGTCAAACGGAATGCTCTTTTGTTTTTTTTTCGTGTTGGCTAACGGCTTGCTAAATCATGGACTATACACTTATTGCAAAACTTTACTTCTTTCTCTTTCACACTATTGTGAAAGAGGAACACGTTTCGCTCAATATTAGAATTCGGATCAGTCATATGGAATCCCCAATACAAAGTAAATATTGAAAGGTTAGAAAGAATTCAAAAAAAGATATTGAAACACCTAGACTTTAAATCCTTTCGAACATCAGAAAACCTAAAAGACTCATTAACATTCCATATTTTATCAACTTTAGAAGATAGAAGAAATATATCCGACCAAAAATTTTTATTCAAAATCATTAACAACGTTGTTGACAACAACTGTCTTCTAGAAAACATTAATTTCCACTGTCCAATAAGAAACACAAGATTAAACCAACTATTCCACATCCCACACTCAAAAACAAATTACACACAACATTCATTTCTCTGAAGGACGTGCACAAAATTCAATGATATCTTTTACTACTCTGATATTTTTCATTTGTCCTCAGGCCAATTTATTAAATCAGTAATAGAAAAAATTTAAACAAATGGTTAATTACGAACTCTTCACCCCTGCTGCATGTTATTATTTTTTTTTTCATTCTCATTATGTTTGTTTTCCTTCTTTTTATTATAATAATAATATTTGGATTATTTATATATCCTATAATATGCTTTATAATTTGTATGTTTTTTTTTCATTTCTGTTGTATATATATTTTTTTTTCTACCACTTTATGTTTTCTTTAATGTTTTAATCTATGTTTATAAAAACATAGATTAAAACATTAAAGAAAACATAAAGTGGTAGAAAAAAAATATATATACAACAGAAATGAAAAAAAAACATACAAATTATAAAGCATATTATAAAAAAAAACATACAAATTATAATATGCTTTATAATTTGTATGTTTTTTTTTCATTTCTGTTGTATATATATTTTTTTTTCTACCACTTTATGTTTTCTTTAATGTTTTAATCTATGTTTTTATATATATATTATAAATTTTACCGGAAACTTCGCTGGTTAATGCAACCATGTAATATGTTACTTTATTATTAAAATATGTATTACTGTTTGTTACCTCAATAAACTAAACTAAAAAAAAAAATGTGTAAATTACAAATTAACCATAGCTTCTCGCTCACTCGACAAATCTGATTGATCGCTCAATCTGACTTTTTGCATTTTGAGTACCCGCTATTTACGCCGGCAAGGTTATGCAGGTAGAAAAAATATCAGATTTTTCATACCGGTATATACAAAACTCGCTCTACTCAAAAATAATCCCAATGGCTTATGTCCCACTTTAATACTGAGCTCCTCATGATGATTGGTTTATTTATATCCTCATGTATTCTATCAACTTTTTACCATTCCACTGGAAAAAATACGAAAGGTTATTTTTCACACAAAAAGGTTACTTTTTTTATATATTTTAGGTGACTTTTTACAAGACACGGCTGGCAACACTGATCATGGCGGTCATGGCAGAATGCTTTGTAATGACTTCTAGGTGTGAGGTGTGTTTTTTATTCAAGATTAGCTGCTTTTAATATAGAAAAACATTGGTAAAATGTCCACATTTCACCGCTACTGTTATTGTATTTAATCAAAGTGCAATATAAAAACAATAAATCATCTCTTTCATTGCAAATACATGTGACATCGTGTTTTGTGTCAGGCGTTCCTTTGTAGGTACATTGTTTTATGTATAATACATACAGAAACACTGGTATTTATAATACACTGATCATGACGAGTGTGTAACAACTTGTATAAAAAGCCCTATACTAAAAACAATTTGAAAATACATAAGCAAATGACAAAATATGACACGACTTTAACCTCAAATGGACAAAATTTATTGCAGATTGTCCGCAAATTGTAAATTTGTGGACAATCCCTTTTCGTAAATTGTTGAGGGCCTAAATTATGTTTCAATAAACACAATAACTATTATTTATCTAAATCTCTATAAACAGTATGAAAATAAACCAAAAACACGAAATGTTGAATTGCATAGGTACGTGTGCACTTCAAGTCATTTCAAATGTCAATACAATACACACTATCACCAGGTGACAGGTTAAGAGTGACGTCACAGTTAACCATTTCAGTAATGCCAACTTAACGCTGTGTTTTGAGAAGAGGTTTAAAAATGCACTTTTTAATATTTTTTTAAAAACTCTGCGTTTAATATTATGAAATAAAACTTATATATTCAGAATCAGCGTTTCTTGGTCTCTATGAACATATTTTTTTAAAGCCATAATATTTTTCACTGGAGTTCCTTATTATGATAATATCTTCTTACTTAAATCTACAAAAAGTAATTAACTGAAAATTTTCAAGGGATTACAGTTAAATTTTGATGGATATCAATAATATATTTCAGGAAGTGATTTTATTTGAATTCGAACTGCTCAAAGTAGGAGAGAAAATATGGTGATACTAAAAATAAAAAAGAGAAATACAGAAATCAATGAAATATTAAGTTATAAGTTAAACATGTGGCATTCAATAGTGTTATTTTTTATGCATGCTGTGAATTTATCAAGGTTTGTATTAAACACATCGATATTTGGGCATAATCTGTTAAAAGTGCTACAGCTTCTTCTTACAAATACATTTTCAAGATAATTTGTCTTGCTCTTAGGGATATAAAAGGTATCTGGAGATCGAGTAACTCTTAATGGACATCTGAAATGAATATTTTGTAGTAAGTACGGGCTATCAATGAAGTTATGAATAATCTTATAGAGCATTAATAGGTCTCTGATATCTCGGCATTGATCAAGAGATTTAAGGTTTAGGGGGACAAAGTTTTTATCATTTCGCACGCAATAAGAGACATATTTCATAAACTTTTTCTGAACTCTTTCTATATTTGCTTTATATGTAGAACAATAAGGGTTCCACACTGTAGAAGCATACTACAGATGGCTTCTAACATAGGATATGTAGAGAGTCTTAAATGTTTGTGGATTTTTGAAAGCTGAACTTACTCTAAGAATAAATCCCAACATTTTCAAAGCCTTCGACGTGATATGCTCGACGTGAGATTGAAAAAAAAGCTTACTATCTAATAGAACTCCAAGATCTCTTATTACATTTACTCTGTTTAAAATATTGTTCTTAATAATGTAGGGATATAATATTGTGTGTTTCTTTCGAGAATAAGATATAACACTACATTTATCTGCATTCAAAAGAAGGCGATTTTCTAGACAATATACATTAACCAGAGAGTCAAGGTCATTCTGGAGCTCTAGACAATCCATCTTAGACTTAATGATTTTGACAATCTTTTTGTCATCCGCATATAGGTACAGTTGAGAGTTACAAATAGTTTTGTTAGCGTCATTCAAAAAAATGTTGAATAAGAGGGGGCCAAGGTGAGATCCTTGGGGAACTCCTGAGGTTACGGGGACGAAACTAGAGCAGAATCCTTGTATAGTTACAGCTTGCGTACGATTGTCGAGATAAGAGGCTAACCAACGAAGGAGGTCACCATGTATACCCATTGCTTCGACTTTCTCAATTAAGATGCTGTGTGGGATTTTATCAAAGGCTTTGGAGTAGTCTGTGTACTACATCGACTTGATATCCGTTATCCATAGCAACAAGGACTGTGAGAACAAACTCACATAGATTAGTTTCTGTTGATTTTTGGTGACAAAACCGTGTTGATTCGAAATTATGTGTGGTCGTATGCAAGGAAAAATGATATCAAAAACTATTTTTTCAAAAAGTTTACCCATTATATTTAACTTAGAGATTGGTCTTTAATTTTCAATATTATGCTTGTCTCCTTTTTTGAATATAGGCAAAATGTATGAACTTTTCCATTCCTGCGGAAAAATTCCAGAAGATAATGAAGCTTTGAATATTAGACTTAGCGGATAACATAGAACACAGGCGCAATTCTTTAAGAATACAGAGTGTATACCATCAGGCCCACTGCCTTTGGTAGGGTCTAATGATTTAAGATATTTACAAACTAATTCAGTGTTTATATTAAGATTGAGAACTGAGGTGGATTATATATTCGAGTTATAGACGAGGTGCGCGGGGCAGGGGATTCGAAGGAGGATTGGAAATGCATGTTAAATAAGTTACTTATATCTTCCCCAACCGATACATGCTGAGAGCGAAGAAAAATATTGTTAGGAATTTCAGAGTTTTTTTGCTTAGATTTAACAAAGGTCCAAAAGTGTTTGGGATCGGTATTAATATTAATTTCAGCCATATTAATAAAATTATTGTAGCACACTTTTTCCATACACTTTTGTCGTTCTCGGAGAAGAGAGAAAGTTTGATAGTCAGAGTTACGGTTATAAATTTTGTATTTTTTATGAAATTTAAGTTTATCTTTAATTACTTTTTTTAATGTGGGACTGTACCATGGAGGATACCTGGAGTCTATGTTGATTGATCTAGATGGTACATGCGCGACAATTACCTTATTTAATTCAAAATAGAATCGTGCCGTAATTGAGTCTACATTGCTGCTGTTTATAGTCATTGTCCAGTCAACGGCTGCTAAGGCGCTATTAATCTGCACATAGTCAGCGTTGTGATAGGAGCGGACCGTGCGCGAGCGCGGCGTTTGGAGGGACAGCTCGCGGGATATGCGCAGCGACACCTCCAGCGAGCGGTGGTGTGCATCCTCTGGCACTAGCGGCATGTCACACTCGATTACAGTGCACGCGCAGTTCGATGTCACCAGGTCCAGAACACGCTCGTTTACATTAAGCTGGCTGTTGAATTGATGGAAACCGGTAAAGTCTAAAAAATCAGAAATAGTTGAAGTCAGTGCATCGATTGAGGATCGATTAAGTACCAGGGAACCGTCCGCGGTTGAAGGCGGAAGCCACGGGGCATGTCGTATGTTAAAATCTCCTAATAGAAGGAATTCATCATTGGGGAAATTGGTATGCAACATAGATATAAATTCAAAAAAGTCACCTAATGATTTAATCTGCTCTGCGCCTTGCACGAAATACGAACAGTATATACGTAGTTTAGAAGCACTTGCACCAGAGTCTAGTGCAAGAGTAGCTGTAGCTGTCTCTGAACGCTTGATGGGCGGGAGGAAGGGTGAGGGGCATGTGGGTAGTTCGCGGCGTACTGCAATAAGTGAGCCACCGCCGAGTGCCTGGTCTAACGAAACATAGTCGCGATCACAACGATACACTACATACCGTTCATCAAATAATTCAGAGTCACATATGCTTGGCAAGAGTCATGTCTCAGTCAGGCATATCACGTCATAATTGGCATTCAAAACACCGGTTAGGAAAACATGGGATTTAGTTCGGAGACCTCTAACATTTTGATAATAAATATTCAAATATTTAAATAAATGAATAATAATAATAGGTTTTACTCATAAAAGTTAAAATAAAAAAAAATAAATATTCAAATCACCAATAATATACATTTGTATGGAACGTATAGGTTAAGCATAGATATACACATTAAGAGCACATACTTAATATAAGAAATTGCCAATAAAATTAATGCCACATTGTTATTATAATACCCGTAACTTGTAAAAATAAACAATAAAAATAATACAGAGTTATTGTAAGTTCCAAAACCTGACCCTATGATTATGAAGCGTATTAAAAGCACATATCTACGTAAATGAAAAATTAACAGTAAAAATGGTAATATTATGATGGTTATGTTTTGAATTTTTTTTTTATGGTAATATTTTAATATTTTGGTGGTAATATTTTGAACTTTTATACAATTTTGTTTAAATCCTCATTTTTGAGGATTGCTCTTATATGCGAGCCTTCTGTTTTCCTAATAAGGATTCTACAATTCCGGACCCAGACAAACCGATAGTGGTTAAGCTTGGCCGCTTCCTTCGTCAGGTGTAGCAGCCGTTTAGATGCGCTCGTCAGGTGGTCATTGGCGTAAACACGGGAATCACCGCCGCAACCGATGTCACTGCTGATTAAGTTTCGCTTCGATCGGATTGAGGCCAAGAAATCATCTTTTCGGTACCTCGCTTGCATCTTGATGATTATTGATTTATGTTGCCCTTTCTTAGACTCCTTCGGTGCCACCCGGGTGACAAAATCAATATCCATTTTTGGATCGAGGTCGAAATCAGTTTTTTTGGCAAGGCTGGTTATTATGTTTATTAAATTTTCATCCTTCTTCTCAGGAATGCCGACTAATTCAATATTTGAGTGGCGTGCCCACTGGTCGCGCTGCTCCATGTCTTCCTGAATGTTGGCAATGCAGGCCTTCAGGGAATCCACTTCATTTTTCAGTAGGTCGACCATCTTAAGCTTGTTCTCCAATGTTGAATATTTTGTCAATATCCTCAACTACTTTGCTACTGAAGTCTATTGAGAGTTTCACTTCACTGACCTCGTCCCGCAATTCCTTAACGGCGGCCGGCAAGTAGGAAAGCGCAGCCAGCTGGTCGCTGATCTTCATAAGTTTCTCCATAACGGAGCTGGACGAATCACCCGCTGAAGGATTGGATCTTGTTTGGCGATTTGATGTGGCCTTTATAATGTGTGGATGCGTACGTTTGGCTTGGCTACTGCAACGTTATATTTTGTGGAACAAATAATGAAAGTAATCACTGTCATTTATTATTGTTGTATGTTCCGGTAAGTATTTTGGAACTAGGATTTAGATTTTTGTTTAATGTTTTTTATAGTTAGGTGCACTCATACACACAAATAAATTATTTCAATAAATTCACCGGGAATCACTGCTGCGATTTTGCCACTTTTGAAGAAGTATGGTTCAATTTTAATTTAACTTTTTCTATTTATTTGCGGAGCATAGGTTAAGCAACTGTCAGGCAGGTAGTGTTGTTGTTGTTTGAAAAATGGGGTTATATTATGTGTGTTCATTACAATATAAGTTAAAATATAAAGAAAAGTGGTTTGTTCAAGTCCTCCTCACTAGGTAGAACTGTTCCGAGAAGGACTGTATGTAGTTGTATGGGTGCTGATCTTGATTTCCTCATCTTCTAGTTTTTGATTTTCACAAAATAAACAATAAATAATATAAAAAGTATTTATGTTTGTCGTCTGCAGGTTTCGTTGGGGTTACTTAATAATTTTAATGACTTCCTGATCTTCATATTTACTTAGCCATAATTTGATGTCTTTTTAAAACTTTTGTATCTCCATGGTGTTCTTAATTTCATTTTTTTTATTTTTTTTATTATTCATCTTTATTAGTTTTTGACTTACAATTTGTTTTATTCTATGCCTGTCTCACTAGGAGAACCTGTGTTAAGAGCAGGCGCTTAGCATGAGTAGTTTATAATAATATCACATACAAAGTACAAATAATAACACAATATTACAAGTAACAGTTAATCATCAACCTAACACTGAAAAAATAAATAGTTATAAGTTAGTTTTGATAAAATCTTTGATGTTGGATCTGTTTTGGCTGGTAATCCATTCCAGCATAATTCCAATTCCAGCATAGATTCCTTAGGTATATTAATTTTAAATTAGGTATTCCAAGAGAATCCGTGGACTATAATTTGTTATTAAACTGGACTAATCTCGTAAATTTATCAGATCGCAGAAAAATCTTTGATCTATTAATATTATACAAAATAATTCACTCGGTCCTGGATACCCCTGATTTTTTTTTTTTCATATATATCCCGTTAAACTACAGTTAAGTAGTTTGTCAACAGGAACTAATAGAATTTAATAGAACTAATAAGATTTCATTGCCCTGGTCGCGCTAACAATAGACTGACTCTACCGTTCTACTATAATAACACACATACATTATCACATTATTACTCACCAATCAGTCGATTACACATTTTGGGAAATGAATATGCTAACATCGGCGACATTTATTTCTTAAAATTAGCGCAATATAAACATGCACTCAAAAATTATTTTTCCATAGTGTAACTTATAAACGCAATATGGACATGTTGAAATGAAATGATGATATTTCTCATTGTTCATTTTTGTTATTTATTGTTGTGATACACAAAATAATTGTATGTTATTTTAAAGTTTAAAACTACTATTATGTAATGATATTATTTTTCTTACTTTTGTACTCTATTATATGTTTATTTATAAAAGGCAGTATAGCCGTTTATGTATTTAAAACAAAAAAAATAAAATAAAGTAATCCAGGACTTGATGTCAGATTTATGTTTATGATAAATTGTGTTTTGTCTAATTGCCAGTGGAAGTGTATTATATAGTTTTGTTGCAAAGTATCTAAAATTTCTTTGGCCAAAGGTTGTTTTAGCAAAAGGGATAAGTAGGAGATTATGCCCTTTGGTTCTAGTATCTCGAGCAGTTTGGACATTTTCAAAGGTAGTTCTGTGTTTGAAGAGGTATGCTAATATGTTTTAGCATAAATTTTCCTAATGTCCAAGACACAGATTCTCCTGAAGATTTCATCCGAACTGCATGTGATCGGTAGTTTTAATATAACCTTAATAATTAGTTTCTGGGCTTTAAAGATCGGGTCAATGACGGTAGCGTTTGCTCCTCCCCGGGCTATAATGCCGTATTCAATTAGAGATTGACATAGAGCATAGTAAATAGTTTTGAGTTGATTCAAGTTTAAAAAGTTGCGAGCATGTCTAAAGAAGTATACTGATTTTCTAAGCTTGTTTGCTGTAGTGATAATGTGTTCTTTCCACTTTAAATTGCTGTCAAAGATAATACCTAAGTATTTGATTTTAGTCACCCGTTCTAAGTTAGGGCAATCACAAATATTAGCATTAGTCAGGGGGCAAGCACATATTTTAATTTGATTTACTGGGATACTTAAGGATGCATTTATGCTAAACTCAATAAATTAAGTTTTTGTCACATTCATTGTTAGTGTGTTATTGTCAACTATCTTTTAACAATAGTTATGCCCCTGTTCGCTTTTAGATAGACATCATTCCAGTTACTTTATTTGAAGAGGAGACTCGTATCATCAGCGATGCTTACAATTTTTGCATTGATAGGTAGATTACACAATTCATTTATATAAATTAAGAATAAAGTGGGACCCAAAACACTTTCTTGAGGCACACCAAAACTAATTGTCAATTGATTGCTGAGACATTAATTGATTTTTACACTTTGTTTACGGTTTTTCAGGTTATTTCGAAAAATACTAAGTTCATTACCATTTATTCCAATGTTTGATAGTTTTTGTAATACTTTGGAATGCGAGATAGTATCAAATGCTTTGCACAGGTCCAAGAATATTGACATGCATTTTGATCCCTTGTCTAAGTTTTCGACTAAAAAAACTAAATTGGAAGGGCATTATGTATATAATTTTGTAGCATGGAAATTAAAGTTTTTCTGGCCAAAAGATGTATTTAATTTCGGGATGTTCAGTAGTTTTGAGGATTTCGTTCTTGTAGCGTAGGTGTGTTGGTCAGCAAGGTACCCGTATTTTTCTTTAATTTTGAGTTGTGAATTTTTTTAGTAGATATAGTTTAATAATGCTGAACACATTAAAGTTTTTAATGATTTCTTTTGATGGAGTTCTTAAGGGTAATTTTAGGATTTTTTTTATTATTACCTTATGTGTTTGACTAGCTTCGTGTCCCCATCCTATAATCCCATAATCTATGCATGATTGGCAAAGAGCATAATAGACTTTACATAGATCATTTTTATTAAGTATATTGCGTATGTTTCTAAAGTAGTACATGAGCTTTGTAAGTTTCTTTGTAATGCTATTTATGTGGGAGTCCCATCGAAGATTTTCATCGATTTAAATGCCGAGATATTTTATGTTTCTAGAATGTGTTATGATGGGGCAGTGGCATGATTGCGTTAAGTTTTTTACTTGTCAATCATGTAATTTGTGAGCATAATCCTCAGCTGGTTGTCCTCTGGCCTTTATAGAAAAAGTTAAATATTTAGTTTTGTTATCATTAAGTGTGAGTGAGTTTTGCTTGAGCCTTTTTGCAGCAGTACAATCCCGTGTTCAGCTTCTTAGTAAGTGGTTATCCAATCACTTCCATTAAATAAGAATACAGTGTCATCGCCAAAACTAATCATTTTTCCTTTGATGTGTGGTTAAATAATAATGTTCGTTAAGAGGGTATTACCAGAGAAAACCAGAAATACGTCATTTTTAAATCAGATTTTAGACATATTGACTCTTTTCCACAAAAAAATTTAAATTGATTTCGAAAGATTCACTCAAGATAAAGCACTCGCATGTTTTAAATTTTGAGAAAAGATGTTTATTTTTAGTATAATAAGGTTATACCATAGGTCGTTGGCAGATTTGCTAAATTTTCAAAAAATATTTTGTATTATACCACACCCATTTCAAATCATATAATCACGCAGTAAAATAAATCAATGCATTATCTAGGTGTCGCATGTTTTAGAATTTTAATTTTAGTTTAAATAAAATTGTAGCGCCCACTTGCGCCGAATTAATTGCGTCGCCACTGGCGCTTTACGAACACACGAGAACAATGCACACAGCGCAATGTACTGCCAGTACATCTACCTACAGCGGTTAATAATTCCGCTACTTACGCGAAAGGCCTCGAACTTGTGGCTGTGCAATACAAATGCCCGCAGAACGTTCGGGCAATATCTCCGCTTTGCGTGAATTCTCGCAACATTACCTGGTGCGCTAGCAAGCTACTCTGCCGATCGCGCTTGTATATAAAGCGACTCATTTCGGCGCTCACTCAGTCAGTCCAATCCAGTCTCCATTCATCGGTCGAGTAACACACACCGAGCAGTGATTACTATTAGTCCAGTGCCGTAACACTTTCTCCAGCCCTCGCGGGGCAACCGCCCGCGCAGTCAGCAGCAAGTGAATAACGTTTGTCCAGTGTGACTCCAGGAACATTACCAACACCTTCGAGGATTCCTTCTCCAACTACCATCCGCTGTCCGGCCCGTTCACGCCTCGACATGAGATGTCACCCCACCTATCGAATACCAAGCACGCGCTTGCTGTTTCATATAGGTGCAACCCTCATCGCCTCTCAAGGTTCCTTACTGCGTCACGTGTGTGCGCCGACTCAAAGGACACACAGCTGCCATATCCCGCCAACACGACGGTGATCGACCGCCTGGACCAAGGTCACTCCTACTCCGCCTCGGTGTAGAGCAACACGCCGGCTCCCAGAAGACCTGTGATCTTCACTGCCGTAGTCTCCTTACCATCTTCACGCATCAGCAACGCATCAGCATCACTAACGGCACCACTGTCACTCCGCTCCGCTTCGACCCTCGCTACGTAGCCACAAATAAAGACTGACTCACTACACCGACTGACGCCTTTTATTTCTCTACCCGTCTCTGCCGATCCGGCCCGCTCCCTCAAAATCATTAAAAAATATATACGTACCTGTGTTTCTTGACGAAAATTGGTCCGTTTGTATATTTATTTGCGCACTTACAAACTAATATATTTCAGTTTTTTTTTACATTCTTATTTAACTTAGACATTATTGAAAAATGATAAATACTTATAATCAAAAAATAATTACAAAAAGTACATTATTTTAATAGTTTTATCATCACGCCTTTCAGCATTTTTGGTTGTAGGTATAAATTAAAGCAAATTTGGAATGAAATAAAATCGATATTGAGTTATAATTTTAAAAAGCTGGTACATAGAATAATTTATCTTTCTCATTGTAACCGTCCTGCACGATTGTAAGAACAACTTTCGACGAAATGTGGATTTTCGGCTGCTGGCTGGTTAAACGCTCTTAAATAATGTCTTTTCATTTTTATTAAATTTAAATTAAATTTTTCCGTAAATTTGAATAGAGTTGCAGAGATTGATTATCCCATCAAAATCAGGCATAAGACAAAGAGAACATTTCTAAATTCTACGAAGGACTTGCGTGACAATGTACAATATTTCAACTTTAAAAACTATCATCAAAGTTATTTATTGTTTATTTGTGTACATTTAAACGAACTTGACACGAGAGTAATTTCCTCAAGTTTTTTTGATTTATTATTTTTAATGAAGAAACAAAAATTCCTCAATACCTAATTAAAACGGATTAAAATACTGTTATTTTAATTATGTACAATTCAAATCTATTGATCTCAGACACATGAAAACTAAGATTAGCGGGGGTATTTTAGATATGACGATGTTTGATGACTTAGCACGCGATGCACGAGTATTGGGCTAATTAAACCCCCTGCTCTTTCAGAATGGTGAATTATTGCGGGTTATTGATATTAGAAAATAATGTATTTATTGTAAAACTTTGTGGGAATGATCAGGTGCCCTATCCTTCCAGAGGGTTTTTTTTATGTGTTTATTTTGGACAAATAATTTGGGCGGAGCGTCTGGGCGGAGTAAACTGGGTGCAACGTCTCGTAGGCCCTGAGGGAAATTATTTTCCTCAGGGCCTCCTATGTGGAGCAAACGTAAAAAAAACTGTGAGCGTGAAAAATGTTGGGTGTGTCGTGATGGAGGTCTTTGCCAGCCGAGGAATAGAATTCACGACGCCTCGGTGGGACCCAAACGCGGTGCCAACTCAGTAACTGACCTGAGTATGACCCCAGGTCTGGGCAGTATTTGAATTACTTGTAATTGAAATACGTATTTGAAATACAAATACGTATTTTGCATTTATATTTCAATTACTTCCTGAAAATGTATTTTGTAATTGGTATTTCAATTACCTGCTGCTGAGGTATTTTGTAATTTGTATTTCAAATACTTATGGCTTCAAAATACATTTTCAAATACATTTAGCGATCTTAATAATGATAATGAAAAATAAACCGACATAGATAATACATAAACTAAAAACGCTAGAAGCCTGTACTATTGTCCTATTTTTCTGTGCTATAGCACTCTTACTAATGATTATTTGTAGTTCTCTTATCATTGCTTTTTAACGTACTGTACATTTTTTGTCATGCTAGTTATTATTATTGTCCTGTGCTGTAATAGCACTGTTATTGTACATTTTGTATCAAATTATATTATACTTGTCATTGCTTTGTATTATACATGTTTGTATCATTGTATTAGATCAAGCACTATAAGAATAATTTGACTGAATACTAGATTATTTTTAAGTTAATTACTTTAGAGCGCACTTGAAGTGATTTAACACAAAACTGCACTATACAAATGTCATATATGTATATAAAAATGAATCCATGGTCACGCCATAACTTCATAATGACTTTACCTATTTCATTCATTTTTTTAAAGTTTTCTAATACTTTGTAGAAGGTTCTTACGGAAAGAAAAATTAAGAAAATTACGCAGAAAATTGGATGATTTCAGAAAACTTAACGACTATTTTAACTTCGCACGTTTGACAGTTCGCCCGTTTGATGAAATTGAATTTAACAGGCAGCTGTTTTTTTTGTAACAAAAGAATTGTCATGTTAGGTACTAGATTTAATTGATTGTTCTTATAATATACAAAAATTAATATTTTTAATATATGAAAAAAGAAAATTTGAAAATTTGAATAAAAAAATTGTAATAGCTGGCACGCGAGTTGTTTGAAAACTGAATGTACTCGGACGGAATATATGGAACGCGGGAGGGGGGTTGGCGGAACGAGGGAGCGGGAGAAGGGAGAGGGTAGGCGGGGGAGGTGGAAGGGGAACGCGGGAGGGGAAGGGGATGCGGGAGGGGAACGGGGACGCACGGAAAAGGACATGGAGGGAGAAACAATTTATTTATTTGAATATGGCATTGCAACGCTTGCCAGGAACTAGCAAATGTTGTTATAATAATTTGGTATTATTATTATCTAACACCCAAGTCCTATACCACAAAACTTTACAAGTGGAGCGGAGACGATATGTGTCTTCTTAACAATATGATTGGTCAATTTTTGCACGTCTCTGTTTCACTCTGCTCAGCTTTTCTTCTATGGAAATTCACCCTTAGATAAGGGCACTTACGACAATTTATTGCATCCAAAGGTTCTACCAAAACCAAATGTAATTTGTACTTTGTAATTTGAATTTCGTATTTGAAATTAAAACATGATTAAAATACTGTATTATTTATTTTGTATTTCAAATACACGACTTGAAAGTATTTTGTATTTCGTATTTTAAATACATGCGAAAAAGTATTTTGTAATTTGTATTTTGATTACAGCAAAGCATGTATTTTGCCCAGCCCTGATTGTACCATTGTTTCCCTTGTGTCTCAGGATCGGCCATTTTGTACGAAATATGCACCGTTGTGATGAATCACATTTTTTGTTCTAATGGGGATTTCACTAAGGTCTCATCCTGTATGTTTTTTTATGTTTTGGTGATAAGGATTTGTTTTATTAGAAGTCTTCAATAATGTAAAGTGATTATTAATTACATGAAGACAATATTTATTTATTTATTTTCGGGAAATCAGCAGTTTACATTTTTCCAGTTTGTACATGTTTGTGTAGCCAAAATAAAACCAATTATGGATTTCCTCCATGTAACTTTACCTCTGATTAAACAGCATAATAACAAATTTTAAATAATAAAATTTAAAATAAAGGAGTATGAGATCAAAAATTTTATAAAACAAAATATTAAGTATATAAAACTAAAATTTACATAAAAATATCAATACATTGGCAACCATAAGAAGCCAGGTTGTACATATAAATAAAATCATAACAGAATTAAAGTATAAACGATAGAAACATAGACACATATTAGCGAAACTCAATTGAAAATCTGGAAATCTGGAATCAGAAAAAAATATTTGCACCTCTGGGCTCGAACTGGGATATTTCCAGGACCTTTCGCTTTCCAGGCAAATGCGCTAACCTCTGCAATCTTTATCCATTTTATTTAATATGCGACATCTATTGACTTTTTTGATATTTTGATATTTGAATGTGTTTTCAGCTAACTCCTAAAAGGGGAATGGGTGGTGTTCCAACTTCTAGAATAATGCAGAGGAAACTTGGACCAAGAAATAGAAATCAGGTACCTTCATTGAATATCGATTTCATAAGATACATTTCCTGTTTTGTTTATTTTTTCCGTATTATGTAGTATTATATAGTATTGAAAATGATTTTCAAATATTTCAGGAAAGTAAGAAATCTTCCGGAAGTTTGCTTCCGCTCCAGCGACTTCCTGTTCCCGGAACCAGAGAGAACCAGCCCCTCGTGGCGTGGGACACGGATGAGAGGTGACAGTTTTACAACACTTCTTTCTTCAATCACATTCATACATTATCTCATTCTTACTTTCCTTTTGTGGGTAGCTACGATATGTTACACGGTCCGGCTAAAGTATTCGACTCACAGCTTGATCGTAACGTTAATTTCCGCATCACATTTTCTCATTCATCTCCACTCAATTTGGCAGGCGGGTATGGGTACCGCCACCCCGGTAACTATTTATTAGATAACCAACACCTCTGCCACAGGTCATCCCAAGTGGTTCGCTACGTTTGGTGACTTAGCAGGGGTGCTCGGGATCATGAAGTGAGGTTTGTCCGGGTCTTGGCGGTCAGCCCATCAGCTGCATGGCAGGCCGGATCGTTAGAGAAAAGTTGAGGGAGTTCCTTTGACCTCTCCAGCCGTACTATCTCGGAATATCGCCTTGCACCGCAATGAGAGGGACGAATTCGTACCCCCCTCACTCCTGGACCCACTGATCCCCAGATTCCTACCCACCCCTCGTACCATTTTCCTTCCCAGAACTTCCTCCCCTTCATTTCCTAAAAAGACCCTCCACAGAGCATCCCCAAAGATGACGTAGGCCCTGAGAGGAATTATTTTCCTCAGGGCCTCCTGTGTGGAGCTAATGTTTTTCCTTTTTAAAACCTTTTTCATTCTGCAGCTCTATGCCCAATCATTGAAACGTACATGATTTTACCACACAAACGCCTCAGGGATCTCATTAGATCCGTAGTCCAGTGGGTAATACTCTTGACTCACAATCCGGAGGTCGCGGGTTCGAACCCGGCATGCGCAAATAAATTTTATTTGATTAATTTGTGCTATTTCACAATTAATTCAATTAAAATAATATATAGTATATTTGCGGCATGTTCCAGAGTGGAAGATACTATCAGTATCGCCCTGGTGTAAGACCACCATTCAGAATTGAAACGTTGCTTGAAAATGGCTTTAGCCGTGTTTGGCGACCAGATCTGAATAGCCAGGTACTTCCCAACCTTCCTCGTCCCCACCTCCTTCCCCTCCCCACTACCTTCAGCCTCACAACATACCCCAATTGGGGATGCCATAGTCTCACTGGCTCCAGACGGGAGCAGTTGAGATTCTTGTGCGGTATTAACTGTAAAAAAAAAAAAAAAGATCTGCTTTCGTATTCCCTCTGGCAGCTACATGCCTCGCTGGAGATGCCTGGGTTGGTTGATATCAGACCCCCATACTGGACTACTAGCCTCATTTTCTCTGACAGCTTTTTACTACCAACTACTATTACGTTCAGTCCTCCATTAGAATTTTTTTAAGAATTCCAGCTATAAACCGGTAAATCAAATACCTAGGATTCTAGGGACGGGTTGTTTAACAGAATCCCTTCTCAAGTTTGTGCTATTATCCAAGTACTGTGAAACAATCGGAACAGAACTTGAATATTAACTTTGAAATTTGATGAATGGTTCAAATTCTAAGAAACAGCCCGTTCTAAGAACATTATGGTAGTTGCATACGATTTTTTTAGAAAATTAACTACTGCTACCGACATCTACAGGTTTCAGCGATGGCTAATAATATCCACCCCAACGTTGAAAAGCTTTGTTAACGTCATACAGCGATCGTGACTTTGCTAAAATGTGGCTTTATCTTCAAAGCTCATTCATTTTTGGTTCGAATGCCTTTTGTATTATTTTTAATTTTTTTAAACTTTGTACGTATATACATGATCGGTTAGTTGGTCGAATATCCAAATCGTCTGGTTTCCACCCTGGTACCGCGGGTTCAATTCTCTGCCTGGCTAAGTCTTCATCATCGCCCAAGAAACAAATTCAACAGCAGGAATAAATATTTTGGTCGAGTTATTCGTATTCTGATATGTTTGTCTTTCCTTATTCATATTTTTAATGTAATAAAAATTACTTGCACCTTGCTTTATGCTACGCCAGTTTCTTTAAATATTTATCTCTTTATGTTAATTTTGCTCTTTATGTAAAACTCAACAAAAGCGTTGTTATAAAAAATCTACAAATTGCTATTGTTATAACTACTTAAAGCATAATATAAAGAAGAACACACTTATAGTAAATTTAATCTTTCCTTGGAATTAACGATTTTTTTATAAATTTTATTGTTATTTACCAATCCAAATCCAAATTTACCCCCTGATATCCCCTACCGATGTTATGTCTCCGTTAGATGTATAGATTTTATTTATGAATTACAACATTTTTCAAACACCAAATATAAAAATCTTCGTTTCATGAAGTCCAGAATATAATGTTTTAAGAAAGTAAATCAAGAATACTACTTCTAAACTTATAAGAAATGGAAAACTAATTTTTAAAACCTAACTTTAAAAAAATCAGAAAAAGTCATTGTCACCTCTGGGACTCGAACCCAGGACATTTGGCTTTCCGGGCCACTGCGCTAACCACTGAGCCAAGATGCGTATTTTAAAAATAAAATGGATAAAAATTTACCCAGACATTATTTAGTTCGGGTTTGAATCTTGCAATCATTCATAAAGATAGCAGCTAATAAAATGTACCAGTGAAAATGAAGATAATGTTGGTGGTTCTTAGTCGAAGTATGATGCAGTTAAAAATGACCGAATCGGATATCGACACCTTGGCGCAGTGGCCCGGAAAGCCGAAGGTACTGGTTTCGAGTCGCAGAGGTGTTTTTTATTTTTCTGATTTTTCTGCTTCCAGATTTTCGATGGAGTTTCGCTAATATTGACATCATTTAGTTAATTATAACAATTTGAGGTTTTACTCAAAAAGTTAAAAATAAACATTTTAAATTTACCAAGAAAAAAATTACAATAATCTCCCCACCAAATCGTATCGTACCGTATCTTTTGTGGGATCGTTTTTAGTAACGGACGTTATCTCCTGTCAGATTTGTGAGATTTCTACATTATTTTCTGTCACATATTTTTGTTTACATCGATTTGAACACAAATTCCCGCAAGTATGCATGATTATTTTGATGTACGTATCATTTGATGTACGTTGTAAATAGAAAAAGCAAATAACAGCCATAAAAATCACACAAATCTGACAGGAGATCCCGTCCGTTATCTAATAACGATCCCACAAAAGATACGGAATCGTTTGGCGGAACAAGCAAGTAGTATAATATTTAGAGAAAAAATCTAACAAATGTTAAAATTTTATTGAAAATATTCATAAATAAAAGCAAAGTTAATATTATTTTTTTAAATACAGTGTCTAGTTTGTGTACTGAACGTCTGTTGATGGCGTCTTTTGACAGGTCCTTACTCATATAAGAAGTTACCTATCAAAAAAAAGCAAAACGTACGGACACGCTAGTAGTCAATATAATTATATTAAAAAAATATATATTTGCACTAGTGTCAAAATCCAGAGAAGAAATTGGGGAATACGTTTATTTGGACAAAACGCAGCCCGGTTTTTCTTAATTTAGTATTTTTCTCGTACTGCTTGATGGTACATCCCTTAATTTGGCATTTTCCTTTCAGCGAGGAAGAGGTAGTCAGTTTCTTCCCTCCCCCCCGGCGCTCCCCCATGCGGCCGCCCTCCTGCACCCCGTCCCCCCAGCCGGACGGTGCGGGGGGACCCGGGGGGACGCTGAGCCCTGGAGGTGGCGACGGGAACACGGACCCCCTGGACTCCATATCCGTGGAGGAACTGTCCCTCACGGACGAGGAGGATGAAGGGGACGACTTAGAACTTGTGATCCCACCAGGAAACGACGGAGGTTCCGGCCCACTGTTGTGCTGCGGGGCTCGTTTTTGTTGCTTACTTTAATACAACTAACTAAAATAATGTCGATAGTGTGGTCATGAACCAACAACACTAAGACGCAACAACATTTAATACCTGGGGGTTTGTTGACTCTAATAACGTCTACCAGAGAAATTCGGTTCCAGCCTACTCTCAAACTTACACAATAGCTCGCTTTTTACTTTCGTTCAGTTTTCGAGGAGTCTAGAGCCGAATTTACTTTGTCGTAGAAAATACATATTAGAGAGGTAAAATGTCTCCATCAACCAGTTTCTGCCGATCCATTACGCCACGCAGTAGGTGGGCAAACGTACGTGCCGCCAATACCTAGACAAGGCACTCCCTCTAACGTCACCAAACGTAGCGAACCACTTGTGTGACATATGGCAGGGATGTTGGTTATTCAATAAATGGTCCCCGAGGCGGCGGTACCCATATCTTCTTCGCAAATTGGATAAACGCAAAGTACCTACTGATTCATATGTTTCTGACTAAATCTGTAAATGAATCTGTTTCTGACTAAATAAATAAAGTTACTAATTCATCATGTAGCCTCCTTCAAAACTGAACGAATTTGGTGTAAATTTGCGAGGAGATTTCATTCTAGTTTGCTTTGGCAGGCATTATTAGAGCCAACAACCCCCCATCAGGGGGCATACACTCATTACAGTGAGCTCAAAATGGGTGGGGAGTGAAAAACGTATATTCGATTCGAAAAAAAGTAAATGAAAAAGTTCTGAGTTTTTAAAAGAAAAAAAAATGGGAGAGACAATGTAGACAATTAACACTTGAGGGATGAGGGGGGTCCCACCGTCCCATTTAATCTCACCAAGGTGGGGGAGGAGTCTCAATTGAAGAAAAAAAGCTCAAAGTAATTAATGTATGCCCCCTTATCAAAGTATTGGGCAATAAAGTGTGGATTTGTTAACACGTACCACCGCAGATTGCATCAACCTACGCACATTCCCGCCAAACGCATAACTTTTATTAGCTTTGGTAGTCCGTGCAATTTGGTCGTAGCACGGCTATAGTCGGCGCGCTTCCATACCATATCTCTCTCCGTTTATATTATCTGTGGGATTAGTAGGTAGTTCAGTCTTTCTAACGTGATTTATAACATTTAATTTGTTTCCTCTAAATAATAAATATTTCTGACTGCTTTTGAACAGTTCATGCGTAAAATCTGGCTACCTGTAATTATTGTGAATGTCCGAGAAAATTGTCATGCGTGCATCAAACCGAAAACACATTTTGTCTGTTTTTTTCACAATAGATCTACATAGGAGGCCCTGAGGAAAAAATCCCTTGGGGCCTATGTCATCTTTGGGTATAATGTGTGCAGTTTTAGGTATGGTGTGTATAGGATTTTTAGGTATGGGTATGTTGTGTGGAGGATTATTATTTAGGTATGGGTACGATGTGTGGTATCTTTGCGTTTGGAGGATTTTTAGTTATGGGTATGATGTGTGGAGGATTATTATTTATGTATGGGTATGATATGTAGTATCCTTGGTGTGGAGGATTTTTAGGTATGGGTATGATGTGTGGAGGATTATTATTTATGTATGGGTATGATATGTAGTATCCTTGGTGTGGAGGATTTTTAGGTATGGGTATGATGTGTCGAGGATTTTTGGGGAAAGGCAAGAGAAGAAGTTCTGGGAAGGAAAAGGGTATAAATGGTTTATCTGGGGATCAATGTGTCCAGGAGTGATGGACGTATGAATCCATCCCTCCCACTGCGGTGCAAAGCGACGAGTCTAGATAGTTCGGCTTGTCCGCAGCTTGTAGGGGGAGCTGTCAGTGTTCCACGTGCGTATCGTATTCCACAAGAATAAGTCAGAGAAGCGACCAATTCTCATGAAGCTAGTTACTGTAGAATAGATGACAAACTTTACCATGACATCAAAATTCAAAGGTTTTGACCACTTTATAATTAATGTCTAGTGAGAAAGAATATAACAGACCAAAAGTGAAATTATCACCTTGTTCATTTTGTGCTTTTATTTAAAATTAAATTTTAATAATCTGTCTTTCCAATATTTTACGAGTATACAATACATGTTTTTCCGTCAAGCAACACAAAATATAAAAATACATTTTTATCATTAGGTAGGTTTTTACCTACTTACTTTCTTAAATCCAATTACACTTCCTTGGGGCGGGCGGTCGGCCAAACAACCGGCCCTAAATGTTGTACGTTAATATATAATATAAAAATGAATCGCTGAATGTGTTGCTAAGCCCATAACTTTCGAACGACTGAGCCAAATTGGATAAATCTTTTTTTTGCGTGTTCGTTATTGTCAGGACAAGGATTTTATAAAACTTCCTATGAGCTCTGGCATTATAAAATTTGTATAAAAAAATTCTATTGGTTGCACGCGAGGTTTGAAAACTGAATGTATGGAAAGCGCGAGGGAGGGAGGGGGAGGGGAACCTGGGAGAGGGGAGGGGAACTCGGGAGGGGGATTCGCGGGACGGGGGAAGGGGGGAGTGGAGAGGGGAGAGGGAAGGTGGAGGTGACGGAGTGGGAACGCGAGAGGGGAAGAGGACGCAGGATAAGGAGGGGAGGCGGAAGGGGAACGGGACGAATGGGAAAAGACACTCAGGGAGAAACAATTTCTTTATTAAATAGCGTAGCAACGCATACCGGGAACCAGCTAGCATGTAATAAAAGTATTTTGAAATGTGTTCTTTGAATTAATCCACGTTCGTAGTAGAAATGCACCTATTAACAAAAATTTTGCTTCCCTTTTTAAATGTGTACTTAAAAATATAAATATATGTAAGAAATAGAAAATGCACTAGTATTAATATTTTGTATGGTCGAGATGTGGATGAAAATTTTCGTATATGCAAGAATCATTGATTACATTTTTGGTTTAATTGAAGTAATTGTACCTGAGAGGCCATATTTCGAAATGAAACCAATTTTTAGAATGAATATCTACTATAAATTAACAAAAACAGTTAGTTCTGATTGCTTTTGACCAATGTTTAAAATTGATTCCAATGGTGACGGAATATTCACGGTACTGAATATTTTTATAAATATATTAATATAGTGCGTAAATAGTTAGCTTTTTCCAAAAAATATTCCTTGCTGCTTTGCAGATCCTTTCATAAAATTTGAAAAATAAATTTGATATCAGATGTGTGCTATCTCAATCATATTTCATGTTGTAATTGACTGAGCGTAGCCCAGTCCTATTTCAACTCGACCACTTTGGATTTGGTCTATAAATTTGTTTGTGTGTTCTTGGTCCGTTCAATCCGTCACAGTGGTAGCCGTGTTTGATGGTACCTTTTTATTCCACCAGAGCGTGCTCGTGCGCTCTCTCCGGCGCACAAGGTGTCAAATCGGAATAATCAACATTAGGCTTGTTCGATTTGATCAAGTAGTAAGTCAAGCAGCGAGTATACTTATTCCTTGACTCGCTGAAAATCTTTGGCATTACTTTCAAGTAGAGTATATTATTGCCCGCCGACCATTGCAAGATGACGGGCTGCTACACAACAAAGTAAATACGCTAATTAACCATATCGCAATGCTTAGAAGAGGTGGAAGAATAAATTAGTAAGATGAAAAAAATAAACTTTGGACACGAAAAGAGATTAATAGCAGCATAAGTAAATAATTTTAGAGTAGCATCTTCGCTCCAACACCACAACATTTCCGCGCATCTACAAAATAACTCTGCTAAAACGGCGGGTTCACGGATGTTCGTGCGAAGGGAAGCGTGGTGGAAATTCCTACTCGCCCGAAAAATAGAACGAAATGGATTAGATTTACTAATGAGCTGACTCACCCACTCTACTAAAATTGTGGTGTTCGGACACGTTTAGTTACTAACGTACTCGCAACTTGACTAAAATACTCGCCAAAATGCGAACGGCTCTTAAAGCGAAGCTTACTGTTCACATAACTACTAATAATAAATCATATTTTATGATATTCAACTTTGGATAGGAGAGGGAACTAGAAGAAGAAAATATTTTATTCAGTCCTTACGGCAACGCTTGCAGCTCGACAGCCGTTTTTTATTTATTTTTCAACTGGCTTTGAACATACATGGAGTGTATTTTAATTGCATGAATAAATATAATATTTTTTTATTTGTGTTCAACGTTCAATGTGCCGTCATGTCAAAAATAATTTTATAACAAATTTTGGTTTCACCGTTTTATTAAAAATCTTATCAGTTAAAAATATAAAGATGTACATAAATATATGACTGAGTAATACTTATCATTAAATGCATACGAGTAATTATACATTTTACGATAAGCTTTTATAGTTTTTATTGAGAAATATTTATGCAAAAAGGTAACCGTATTTTTAAAACCATTTGTCTTTTCTTAAAATATTTATGTATAAAGGTAACCATGTAATTTCTTTTACTTTGAATTAATATTTTTAATAAATCTATGTGTTTGTTGAAATATATTAAATTTGTGAATATAAAATTTGTTCTTTCATTTAACTTAAGTAATTTCCACACGACAGGGACGTATGGAGGAGCCTTGTCGATGCAATGGGTCCCCGACCCGAATAGGATAAGGGGAAGAAGATAATGATGATGATGATGATTATGAATTTCCAACAAAATATAAAATTTTCGATATTTTTATGGTGGAATAACTTATAAAGTAAAACCTCAAATTGTAATATTTAATCATTGAATATAAAATTAAAGTAATTCATATCTAAAAGCGGCGATCCCCAAGGATCACATCTAGGACCAATACTATTTTATTTTTAACTTTATGAGTAAAACCTCAAATTGAAATATTTAATTAAATGAAGACAATATTAGCGAAACTCAATCGAAAATCTGGAGACAGAAAAATCAGAAAAAGATTTTGGCACCCTGGTACTCGAACCCAGGACCTTCTGTTTTCATGGCAACAACTCTACCAACTGAGACAACAACATATATAAAGATATATGCCAATAAAATGTGCGTTAAAAAAATTAAGTTAATGTTGGTAGTTTTTAGTTGAAGTATGATACAGTTAAAAGTGACCAAATTGAATATAGATATCTTAGCTCAGTTAGTAGAGCTGTTGCCATGAAAGCAGAAGGTTTCTGGGTTCGAGTCCTAGAGGTGCCAATATATTTTTCTGATTTTTCTGTCTAAAGATTTTCGATTGAGTTTCGCTGATATTGTCTTCATTTAATTAAATACTATTTTAGTTAATATTTGTGAATTTTGTTACTATTTTTAAGGTCAATCAAGTTTCAATTTTCGCGTATAATCAAAGCCGTAAATAATATTTTTTTTATTTTCAAGTGACTTGTCCAAAGTTTTTGTGTAGCGCCAAATTAATAATAAGTTACGACGAAAGTGAACAAAAGTTTAATTATGACATCTCATGGAATAAAAAAATAACGATATATATGATTTGGCAGTGTAGTTTGATAAAAAAAACTATTTTATTAATGGAAATAACATAAAATAAAGCTTTGATACTTTTTCAGCTTTGAGTTTAATCATGAATTTACATTCAGAATATGTAGCGGGAGCGGAATAACCGGAATAGGCACCAATTTATGCTATTCACTTACTCATGATAGAAGTTATTCAAAATAACTTTAGAATGGCAATACAACAATTAAGATTACCTACTTTGTCATCACTCATCACCATAACAAGCTTAATCGATAGTGCTGTGTTAAATAAATCCTAACACCTATTTTTATTCTTCTAAAAGCCAGGTTTAGAGTCGATTTTTCGAGAATCAGCAAAGCTTGAACATACATTTTTCGGGAAATTTGAGATTGCAGCTGAAATGAACTGCCAAAATTAAATGTTTGGATAGGTACGCAGTTCATGAAGTTTATATACAATTTGAATTAAAAAAAATTATTCAATATTTATTATAATTAGTGAGCAGCATATACAAAAAAATCATACAAAAATCTTTAATGATAGTCTTATGTTATTTAGTTTAAATACATATTTACAACATATTTTAGACACTTATAAAACAATAATAAAAAATAAATTATACATAACTTAATTTTTTCATTCCTAATTTGTACATTTGCATTTAGATATGTCAATATTTGAGGAAATTTATAGGATCTGGCATACTTTAATAAAAAAGTATCATACCTTGGACTGCTAGAAGTGCGCGTATTTCATGTATCAATCAATGTAAGTTGGCTCGTTTTATTATTTATCTATAATTTGCACTGGCTTTTTAATCAATAATCAGACATAAATTATAATTAATATGGTGTGTTTATTTTATATCATGCTTTTTGTTTCTACTATCTAATCTCATTCTAAAAGTACCTACACCTAAAACGCACTAAAATAACCATGGATAATCGAAATAAAATGGATAAAGAAAATATATCTTTGATTGTTTATGAATAATTATAACCTTTGGATTTCGCAATCTGGATAATCATAGACGATTAAATGTAATATCTAGTTTTGAACGTGATCTGTTTTATAAAATTCCAGTAGAAAATATTATATTTAATGCTCTAATGAAAAACGGCCCCCTCGGAAATGAAACAATGTTTTAAATTGCTCACGAATTGTTTGTATTGTTTATTGACGAGATCTAAAATCTATCAATTCAGTACCTAATAAACCATTTTTGGAGTCGTGTCTGTCTCTCGGGATGCGCTCTCAAGCAATAACACTGATACGTGAACTTAACGCCATTTCGAAATAGATGAAAAAATCATCCTCTCCTCTGCACCAGAATTAGGAGGGAAGGAGAACGAGGAACCAGAAAGTAAAAATTCTGAAAGTCCATAATTTACAGAACAGTCGACCTCATATTACTAATATACCCTTTCATGCTTTTCATAGGAACGATAAGAGCATACACAAGTACCAAAACAACAAAGACAATTAAGCATGTGGCGGTCTCCCTCCCGTTAAAGGCCACGAAGAGTTGTGGTTTATTTATGCCGAGGATAAGCGTGACGAGTCCCATGATGATTGTCAGAGACCCGCAGATGGTGTGGACTGCTTTGACATTTGCTGGTGTTATTTTATCCCGCAGTTGTGGGCTGAAGAATGATAGGAATCCATTCACGCAGCTTAGCAACGAGAAAATCAATGCAATCAGACCTGAAATTAAAACGGACACATTAGTTGTTTTTCTAATCATCTACAAATTGTTTTGACACCGTAAATACCGTAGATATTCCAATCTATACAGAAAATAACACTGGTCCCAAATGTGATCCCCGTGGAACGCCACCGCACACAAGGCCGAAATATCAATTCGCCTTGTGTGCGGCGAAAATTTTTCGGGGCTTCTACAAACATTACATATGACTAATAAGAAATATACAGCATTCATTGTACATAACTGAACTGTCTCAGTAACAATATTTTATATTTGTTTAAACATCGATTGAAGATGTCCACTGACTTGGTTGTTTCCCTCCATTAGTATGCTTGGCAAAGAGGAATACATATGGTAGTTAGTCCCAGAATTTCTGCACTGAAATAAATGCTGACTTCTAGTATTACGTAGTGGAATCCTGAAGCTTATCAATTATAGCAATACCGGACTATCAACTAAATCATTTAGAATTTTATATAGAAATACCAAGTCAGTGAAAATTCTTCTGTCGGACAAATTGAGCATATTCATATCATTTAAAATAGTGTTGCAATAATTGCTGGAATACCCATTTTAAAATTTAGAAAACGTAAGAATTTGTTTTGTATTCTTTCAACAGCTTGTACATGTATACTATAATGTGGATTCCAGACGGGAGAATTGTACTCAAGTTAACTTCTAACATAGGCAAAATATAACAGTTTAATACACTTTATATTGCTAAAATTTTTAGTTAGCCTAGTTATAAATCCCAACATTTTTTAGCCCTTATTAGAGATTTCTGTTATATGGTTAACAAATTAAAGATTTGATTGAAAAGTGAAGCCCAAGTCTTTAATTTGTGTTAATGTCTCGAGAGTATTGTTATCAATGTTGTAATTAAAGATCACTGGATTTTTTATTCGAGAAAATCTAACTATTTGACATTTTGAGATATTTAAGTGAAGTCTATTTTCATTAGGTACACCAAATTAACAATTTGTTGACATTATCTTGAAGAATGTTTGTTCTTGAATGTCAAAAGTTTTTTGCAGAATTTTTGAAAAGGTATTTAGTAGCGTAATGGGTATTTTTTTGTCCTGATTAAAAATTGGAATGACAAGACCTTTTTATAGTAAGCTAGGAAAAATTCCTTCTTTTAGACTAAGATTAATTAAGCATATGAGTGGTTGGAGTAATTGCTGGCTTACTGTTAAAATTGTTTTGAAATCCACACCATCGGGTCCCGCAGTTGTGTTATTTTTTAGTGATTGAATTATTTTATTGGTGTCTTCTATTGTAATATTTTGTAATTTGAAGTGTCTGTTGCTATTTTCATTGCTGTTGTTAGTGGCAGTGTTTTGAGATTCCTGAATATCTTGGAGAGGCTGTGATTTTTTGATGTTTTCAGCTAGGCTAGCTCCTATACTAGTGTAGTGCTTGTTAATGTAATTGAGGATACGTGTAGGATTATCGTGGAAGTGGATTTCTTCATCATCAATAAGTAATTTTTTTTATGGTATCCTCTTTGTTCTTCTGTGAATGCGTACTTTCCCTCAAAATTGACCATACGCTTTTAGGGTCATAGTTTGCTGCTATAAGTTGGTTTCGATAATATAATTCTTTGGCTTTTCGTATTATTAGAGAACAAATATTTCTGTACCTTTTGTAGAAGAAATAAAGAGGAGTGTCGTAAGGGATCAGTTTAATTTGTTTGTGTAGTTTGTCCCTTTTTTAATACTATTTATAATGCTTTGGGTAATCCATTTTTTTAAGTCTTACTTTGCGGTGTGGGAAAGATACGTATATCGTTTTGGTATATTGGGTAATGAGAATTTGTAGATGTGTTATGAAGAAATTCCAGGCCTCTTCTGCCGAGTTAAATTTTGTAAGATGTTCCCACGTTTGTTTTTCTATACATTGATTTAGAATAACGTAATCAATTATTTTTTTTGGAGTGTTATTTTGGAAAGTTGTGTTTCTAGTTGGCGAAGTCAGGCCTATCATAGTAGTGTAGTGATCTGTGATTGTGGATTCGTATACAGCACTACATATTTGACTTTTTGATTTAACTATAAAGTGATCTATACATGATTCTGAATCTTTGGTTACTCTGGTAGGAGTGTTAATGGTGCTTATAACGCCATATTCCAGAAGCATCAGTTGGTAATCAATATTTTGAGGGTGGCCATTATGAAGTATGTTTATGTTTAGATCACCAACTATAATGATGTTTTTGTATGAAGTGAGTTTTTTTAGGTGAGAAATCAGAGCTATTATAAATGGTGTAATGTTATGTGTGGATGGTGATCTATATATGGCGAGGGCACACGTATCTGAGTCGATGATTATTTGTAGACAGTTATTATTTATTAAGTCGATTTCTGAAACAGAGACGTTTAGACTATCATGTATGTTTACAACAATCCCATCATTTTGATAATTATTTTTTAATGTGTGATACTTAGAATATTTTTTTTTTGTTTTTTTGTAAAAGTTGTTGATATTATAATTTTGAAATCTGTTTTAAAGCTGTTTAAGAGAATGTCAAGTTCGTCATAGTTATGATTTAGTGATCTTATATTTTGGTTAAGTAGTGTAAGAGAGCCTGGATTGTTAAAAATAGAATCACTTAGTTTTGTGTCATTGGTTGTATGATGTTGATGAGAACTATTCAAATTAATTGAAAGTAGATCAGCCATGATGTTTTGTAAATCAGGATAGTGTTGTTATAAGGTCTGAGTGACCTTCATTAGTTACATCATTTTTTAAAAATCATTTTCATGTTTAATTTGTACAGTTTTTTTCCCCTGGTTCTTTCCTGACTTTTTTTTAGTTCTTTCTTTTACGAATACGAATTGGAACTTTTTATCTTTTGCTGATTGCTTTGTTTTCCACAGTAATTCTTTGTAGTATGGTGTTAGCACTTCACTTATGTATATGGGAGAGTTTGAACTTAATGATTTAGCCGCGTTTTTGAAAGTTAAGAAGAAGTCCCTAGTTTTTAAGCTATGGAAGGCAGTACGGAGTTTATCCGGGGTGTCGTGTCTCCGGTCCTGTGTTGTGGTCACCAGTCGTAAGTCCTGTGGTAGTAGGGGCATTCCCAGGGAGCTGGCTAACCGAAGTACCGCTCCCACAGGTGGTTCTCCCGACTGCAACTTCACACCCGCCATCTCTAAGCTATCAGAGAGCTTCTCCTGCTCTATTTCAGCTATACGACACTCCAGAGAAGAGATTCTAATATTTATTGTTTAAAACTGTTCATTTTTAAATACTATACATAAATGTGGACTCCTTTTCTGTTATTCCTAATTTCTTTTAGAGCGGGGTCGCCTAGACTACCCGATTTAACAAAGGGGAAAGGAGGACTTATGTTTAACGTATTTATTTTAGTTATGAGAAATTTATTCGAGCATGAAAAAAAAAGTAGTGGAGGTCGGTGAAACCCTTTTGAAGTGAAACTTCTTTAGCCCCGTTTGTGATTTGGAATTCAGAAGAAACGGAAATGACGCATTACTGCACCTGCGAAGCATGAACTGCGCTCATTGGCCGCTTTGATAATGATGTCACTTTATTGGTTGAGTTACGAAACGGAAATAACGCTAGGTCTGCGCTCATTGGCCGTGAGGGAGCCGGGCCGGATCGGTAGAGACGGGACGAGAAATAAAAGGCGTTAGTCGGTGTAATGAGTCAGTCTTTATTGAGTTACGTAGCGAGGGCCGAAGCAGAGCGGCGTGACGGTGGTGCCGCGAGTGATGCTGATGCTTGCTGATGAGCGAAGAAGGTCGGAGACTACGGCGGTGAAGATCACTGGTCTTCAGGGAGCTGGCGTGTTGCTCTACACCATGGCGGTGTAGAAGTGACCTTGGTCCAGGCGGTCGATCGTCGTCGTGCTGACGAGATATGGCAGCTGTGTGTCCTTTGAGTCGGCTCACACACGCGACACAGGAAGGAACCTTGAGAGGCGATGAGGATGATCTATGGCAGCGGAACGCGATGGGTTTCAATTTTCCAGAGAACGGGTTGCATCCCAAGCAGAAAGCACGGCGGGCTTTATGTGCTGCGGACGGAGACATCTCAAATGGGCCGGACAGCGGATGGTGATTGAAGAAGGAATCCTCGACGGTGTTGGTAAAGTTCCTGGTGTCACACTGGACAAACGTTATTCACTTGTTGCGAGACGGGCAGCCCGCGTGGGCCGATATGGCGTAGCGGCACTGATCGGACTGTGTTGCTACTCGACCGATGAATGAAAACTAGACTGAGACTGAGTGAACGAGCGCCAAAATGCATCGCTTTATATACTGGCGCGATCGGCAGAGTAGCTGGGTAGCGCACCAGGTAATGTTGGGTGAATTCACGCAAAGCAGAGAAATCGCTCGAACTTTCTGCGGGCATTTGTATAGCACAGCCACGCGTTCGAGGCCTTTCGCGTAAGTGGCGGAATTATTAGCCGTTGTGGGTAGACATGTACCAGCGTGCGCAAGGTACCTTACGCTGTAGATATTTCGTAGTGAGCTTCTAGCGCGTTTGGTGGAGTCCAGTGGCGGCGCAATTAATTCGGCAAAAGTGGCCGCCATATCCGCTTTATTATGACCTCACTTTTCAAGTATTGGTTGAGTTGTTTTGGTAAAGTTTCGCTTTTACCGCGTGTAAACTACACTCTATTTTTTTATGATTCTTGCTAAAAAACAATTCAATGTATTTTTTAAAACGAAACAAATTTTCATAAAATATTTAACATTTAAACAGAACATTTTAAAGGTACAAAACTTTTACCTATTTTAGCGCCGTAATTTTCTTTGGGCGTTCTTGTGTGCGCGGTGCCGGTGGAAATTTCAGGCCTCTATAAATTATTTGATTTTTTATTTTTGCTTAAGATAATGAATTTCGCAAAAAAACTACAAGCTTAGGTACCGACTAATATATTAAAGATTCAAATATGTGTTACGCCTCGCTCTAATCAAAATTCAATATCTATATATATATATATATATAAAAATCTCGTGTCACGATGTTTGTGGTCTGTAAATGTCTGTGGTCCGAAACGGCTGGACCAATTTTTATGATTTTTTTATGTATATTTGGTATGTATGAGAAAAGGTCGTAAAGTATATTTCATACCGCTAGGTGATTAGGGTGTTCCTATCCATAGTCGGATTAGTTACACCATTTACAACCAATGGACCAATTTTTATAATCTTTGATTTGTTGGATTTGTGTACGCCCCGAAAAGCAAAATAGCTATTAAAACATCAGAAAAATTACCGAATTTTTTTTTAAATAAATTTTTTTCTTCATACATTTTGTGTGGAACGAATTCTAATTCGAAGCTGCAGCAACATTGTGATAAGTATAATATTGAATAGTGAGTGAATTCCAAAATTCAAAAACGTCAAATGTCAATCAATGCGCTGATTGTTTTGCTTCTATTCTTAAACATGTAATGCTGCCCCTCTACACAAAATGTCAACAGTCGAAAATGAGACAAACAGTGAACGCATGTCTGCACCACTCCAAAGTAAAAATACAATAATTATGATAAATCTCCCTCACACATATAAAGAAAATGAAACGTAATTCCCGGAAGTAAGTGGAAAAGTTAGAAAATCACAAAAAACATAATCCGTACGCAACTCCATCTCCGATGCTGACAAAAACAAAACACGGACAGTTGCGTCAGTTGTAATTATTAACTTTAAAAAAAAACTGAATTTAATTTAGCCAATAAGTTAAACAGTTCTGAGGCGGTACGAAGTTTGCCGGGTCAGCCATTATATTATAAAAGAATGTGTATGAAAGTGTGCGTCCCGCTAAAACTCAGAAACGAGTCCCGGTACGATCAAGGGAGTTATATGGTGTGGTAGCCCACTATCCCCCATCTATGAAGAAGGTCCCCATTTTTAACTGAACGTTTACCTTTACCTGCTTTTGAAGATACAAGGGCTGGAAGTTTCGCTCCCTAGAAATTTCTAGAACAGTGCAGAACATTCGAGAGTATTTGAGAGCATTTCACAACATTCCAGAACATCCAGGAACATTATGGAATATTGTGGAAAGTTCAGGAATAGCCTGGAACGTTCGGTAACATCCCGGAACATTCCAAATCATTGTGTAACATTCCTGAACACTCTAGAATGTTGTGGAATATTCTGGTATATTGTGGATCATTCGAAGCCTTTTTGTATGGGTGGGATTAACCATTGGAAGGGGTACAATGTTATGATATAAATAAATCCAATATTTATTTTATCACAAGAGTTAGTCAGGTACCTCATTTTAATATTAATTGTCTAGGTGAAACGTCAATTATTTTTTCGAAAGAATAGACGTCAGACGTCTGCAAAAGCATGCTGGGCACCTGTTGGATTGATGCCTAGAGAGGTGGACCGCATTCCGAGGGTCCACGTGATTTTTCTGTTTTCATATTAAATAAGAATCATTTTAAAATCATTTTAGTTATGTAGTAATATTACGTAACGTAAAGTGTTTGTCGACAGCGTGTACCGCTAATTTCGTATTTAAAATGGCGTGAAACCATAAGCGAACTGTCCTTTTAATTATCAATTTTCCTCTCGACCTAAATGGATCATTTTAGAATGTCGACCGCGTGTACCGTGGATCTGGATCTGGATCTGGTTTTATTCCGTTGAATCCTTAAGCTAAATAACTGACCGGACTAGCGACTTAGCTGTATCGTCCCACAGCGAGCGGGAAATATAATATTTCATCATCAAACTTGGAGATCCCCCGATGTACCGTCTGCCGGACTGTTTTCTTTACATGGAACGCGGCTACCTTGTCTGTGGCACTGGACCTGATCAGACATCTGTTGCCGTCGTTGCACCCAGCTCATCGCTGGAAGACAAATGTTAGACAGTAGCACCCTGGGCGGTAGGTCTTCCGTTTTGTTCTGGAGCTGAGGTTCACACATCTTACTTCGATCCTCGTTGCTATCGGTCAAGAGTAATGTTTTTATTGGATACCTAGGTAATACTGGTCGATCCTGGGGTAAGCCACCATACAATATTATCTTATGTTCCCATATTATAACTGTATTTAATTCATAAATGTAATTTGTTATTCAAATGAATACCGTTTATCATTTCTAATCCTTAGTATTGACTATAAAGTATGTATTTCCCAAGGCCCTGAGAGGATTTTGCTCTTCCCACTGCTAGCCTGGTCCACCATCGACCACATTACCTACATTATCGCTTTTATCGCAAAATCATAAATACCTACACATTACTCCGGTAATACTTTTTGCTCACCACTGTAGGTGAAAATATTAACAAAAATAATAATAATAATCATAATCAATATTGCCATTCTTCATAACAACATAAATCCTTCATAACAACATAAATCCGTCATAACAACATAAATCCTTCATAACAACATAAATCCTTCATAACAACATAAATTCCTCAGGGGTCTATCCTTGGACCACTTCTGTTTTTGATTTTCATTAACGACATTGGTTCAGTCATTACACATTCGCTGTATTTACTATTTGCAGATGACTTGAAACTATATCGCTCAATAAAAAATCTTTTTGACTGTATTCTCCTTCAACGTGACATTGAATGCGTTTCAAACTGGGCCAAAATAAATGGCTTGAACTTCAGTACACCCAAGTGCAATATCGTCTCGTATACAAGATCAAAAAAACCGCAAGTATTTGAATATACAATTAATGAAATTATTCTCCAACACCTAAACCAAATCAAAGATCTAGGAGTTATTTACGACAGCAAACTAACTTTTCACCAACACATCGATGATTTAATAAGCAGAGCATACAGGCTTCTCGGCTTCGTCATTAGAAACTCATATCCGTTTCGTAGCACAAAAACACTGACGTTATTATATAACACACTAGTCCTGAGTGTACTTGAGTCAAATTCGATCATCTGGGCCCCACACGAATTAACATACACTTTACGCATTGAAAGAGTCCATAAGAAATTTTTAAGGTTTTTATTCTCGCGGCTCTATGGACGTCACCCTTGGCTTTACCCATCGATTTATATATTAGGCATGACCAATTACCACTCCCTAGAGACACGTAGAGGTATTGCTTTGCTTAAATATTTTTTTCAACTAATGAACGGTCACTTATCTAATAATGAGATACTGGCCCAATTAAATTTTTTTGTACCAGAGTCTCACTCTCGAGGACGTCATCACAACCTCCTATATAGTAGAGCAAGCCACACTAATTTATTTATGAACTCACCTTTGGGGAGAGCTACGTGCTTTTTGAATGCGGTGGATAAAAAAATAGATTTATTTTTTGTGTCCTATAGCGCATTTGTAAGATTTTTGGCATTGCATATGCACTGCATAAATGGTACAATTATAACGTCTTAGCCTATATGCCTGTAATTGTTATAAATAAATGTTGTATAAATTATATATAAATAAATAAATACATAAATCAAAATCCGTAGTGGGCAACGTAAGCAGATATATGCGTTAAAAATACGACAGCAGTCAAGTACAATAAGCGTGTTTACACGTCAGCGCGTGTGTCTCCATAGAAACAGTTATAACTCCGTTATTGTTTTAGTTACATCCGTAAAATAAAAAGTGAAAGGTCGATAGTGAATCATGCTGCACATCTCTATTCAAGTTGTCCATAGAATAACATAAAAAGAACATTCTGTCAGACGCGCAGTCTGACACATAATTTATCCCGCCAAATTTCCTACTGGCGCCCGACGTTGTTAATTTCTATTAAATATTTTTATATGAAATGATAAAAAAGTGAGGTGACAAAAGTGTTTATTACACATTTATACAATAGAATACGTATTGTTGTTTACATAATCTGTGATTTTAGTACCGTTTTCACATAAAAACATCACGTGAGTCATTTTCACATTTTTTTAATGTTTGCATTCTAAATTTTAATATTTACAAATGTTAAAATTTATTTATAATATAATAATTCAAAAGCTTATTTTGTAACCTGTCTAAAACAGTTTTTACTATTCGGCTACGTTCAGAAATGTTTCATTTATAGAGCTTTAATTGTGAAGCGGTTATAACTAAAAGTTTTCGTAAAATGTCATTTCGTTTAAGACACCAAAAGCTAATATTCTCGAAAATTCGGAGGGGTTTTAATCTCATATCAACTCCCTGAGCGAAGCCGGGTGCCGCAGCTAGTGTCATACATAGGCAGAAAGGCTAATTGACGTAACCAGCAAATCCTCTTCTTTCGGGAAAGTCGAAAAAACAAAACAAAAATATTCAGAAAATAGTAATGGTAACCCCTATCTCGCTGATTTTTACAATGAACAACAGAATAATGTTTATGCTTCTATCAATATAATTAGATCTATGTAATTATTTTTAAAAAATGATGATTTTGGTGGTTACATCCATTCTTTTTTGTGAAAATTTTACGACTGCTTGGCTGTAACCAACAATATCTAGTTTGAGAAGCTCGGTGTGCGATTAATTTACGGAAAGGCAAAAGGGCGTAACCTCTTTTGTGTTATTTGTAGCTCCTAAAACCATGGTGTAACCCTCTTCGAAGGGAATCAGACTTATAATTAGTTGATGTAACCAAATTTAAATAAAAAAAATAAAAAATTGTAATGGGAGGTACGGCGAAATATTCTTTTAACAACCGTTTTTTTCATATCAAAGGCAATAAGTTGACAGCTCGCAACTGACATTTTTTCAGAAATAGAGTTATGCACATAATTTTTTTTAAAGCTCTATTTAAATAACGTCGTCATTATATCATTATATATCATAACTTTTTTTCATATGCATCACTTATTTTTTTTAATAGTAATAGAATAGAAGTTTTTAAAAACACAATTAAATAAAAATAATAAAAAACATATAAGAAAAAAAATTTTAAAACATATGGAAAAATTTTTTAAAAAAATTAAAAAATTGTACACCAGGCTGGTGGCCGACCGATCAAAGAACTCTTCAATGGAGTGTGATCTAGACTACAGTAATTCGTTGGTTTCATTCATGTATTTGATTTAGTCGTTGCTAGCGGGGCACGTGAAAGCACTGTGGAACGGACGGGTTTCGGAAGATTCCGTCGTTTTCCAGGCTGCCGGTCAGCAAACCTGTTTTTTTCATTTACTAATCGACCTCTATCGTATGAGATCATTCTCAATGACCATGAGCACAGATATTCACCCACGAATTTACGTCTTCACGTTCATACTGCATGGGAATGGGTACCGCCCCATGGCGGGAATGGGTACCGCCGCCCCGGGAATCTTTATTGAATAACCAACACCTCTGCCATAGGTCACCCCAAATGGTTGGCTACGTTTGGTGATTTAGCAGGGTTCCGGGGTTCATGGGGTGAGGTTTGTCTAGGTCTTGGAGGCGGGTGACCAGGACATACTGAACCCCAGATTCCTACCAACCCCTGAAAACCTTTTCCTTCCCAGAACTCTCAACTCCTTCCTTTCCTAAAAAAAAACCCTCCACACAGCATCCCCAAAGATGACATAGGCCTTGAGGGAAATTATTTTCCTCAGGGCCTCCTAAAGTAAAAAAAAAAAATCGGTCGGATGTCCACTGAACGCCGAAGCAGGATGCAATAACACGATGTTTGAGCGTGACGCATTTTCGATTAAAACAGTGTAACGTTCTCCACAAAATAAAAGTTTTCAAATCTGTGGTAGTTTTCAACTTTTAATAAAGTTTTTAAACTTACAAAATGCTGTTACTAAAAACTTTCGATACGGCACAACTTATAGGATTAATGTAACCAAATAAAACCTAAAACTTTAGTCAGCCGTTTACCGTAAGCGAAAATATTTCCTAAAACACGGAAAGGCTATTTGACGTAACCATATTATTTTTTATAGTAAATAAAAACTAAAACATTGGATACGCCCGGGTTAAAGGGAGTAACCCGCATTTTATTAAGAAAACGTAGGATTTTCCATCACTTACATCAATTTTTGGTCGGACTTCCGGGAAAAACAGTAGGTATTTTAAGGGGGTAAACTTTCAAATTTTCATAATATATAAACTTCGAGTATATAGATCGACGCAGTTTTTTTTTCTAGTAAAGTGGCATCAACAAGTGAAAATCGACAAAATGTTGGTTACGTCAATTAGCCTTTCTGCTGTCGATATATGTTTTTCAGAGCAGGTTATAATATATAATGGAAGAAATTAAAATTTTCATGTTTCCATATATTATTGAAAAGGAATTGTCATGATGCATTATTTTATGTTCAGCAAGATAAGCAAAAAATGATAACTAATCGCTAAACAAATCATTTAGTCACAAGTAATAGATTAGACTATGTATGTAATATTTTATCCATATTTACTCAAAATGAATAACCAAAATATTGGTAATGCCTTACCTACAAAAATTCGAAGAATGCCATAATGACATTCTAGAATCATCCGGAATAAAGTGCTTTTGCTGATATTTTTAAGAAGTTTCGAATAAGTAATAATGATTTATAGACACTCAATTTTAATTGTAATCTATAATTGGTTTTTAACGATAGGAAAATGCTTATTTTAAATCTGGTGTCAATTTAAAAGATCATTATGACATTGGCATTTATTTTCACTGGATAATTTTAGCTGGTTTTAAACTGAAAAAAATATGTATAACTATGCTGAAACGGGTTTTTAACTTTGACAGCAAAAGGGGATACAATTGAACTGGATTCCTCTTTCATCTACTTACATTTTGTAAAATGTTTTTTCTTATTGAATAATGCGAGATGATGGAAAAATAGCTTCCTAAAGATCCCTACAGGCTGTAAGAGAAGTGTTTGAACCTTTGGAGACTGCGGCCAAGAGAGGTGGGTTTGCAAAACAATGAGAATAAAACTAAAATCATGATGCAAACCAGAACCCCACACCGCATAATAAAAGAAAAGTGAAATTTTAAGATAATTTTAATTTCTAAGTGGTCGAAGAGTTTACCTACCTGGGCTCCATCATAACGCAGGACAATGAAGACCCAGTAAATGTAAGAAAGCGCATTACAGCCGCTAACAACACTTAATTCGCGTTGCTGCCAGTGTTCGAAATCACGAAACGTCCATAGGAAAAGCAAAATAACCTTATATAAAACAATTATTAGAACGAGCTTGGTCTATGGATGTGAGGCGGGAACACTGACATCAAAGTCAGCGGAACAGCTGGACACCTTCGAAAGAAAGGTACTTAGGGGCGGTGCGAGAGGGAGACGCATGGAGAATCCGCCACAATAATGAGCTCTATGATATTTACCAAGCTCCCAGACTCTCCATCCATTTAAGGCTCCAAATATTAAGATGGGCCGGACATGTGCACGGAATGCCAAGCACACTAGTACCGAAGAAGGTTCTAACAGGACACTGACACTTCTAGCAGACCTAGACTGAGATGAGAGGATGACGTCAGGAAGGATGCAAGAGGATTATTCCATATTGCAGATTGGAAGACGACGGTCGAGGACAGAGGGCGGTGGAGGCTTATTTTGAAGGAGCCCAAGGCTCGAAATGGGCTGTAGCGCCATTGAAGAAGAAGAAGAATATAGAAAAATAGCTCCCATAAAATACTACAACACCCCCAATGTGGTCAGAATCATTCTCTTCTTCAACAATGAACATTTGAACAAATGTACACAGTTGACATTAGTCACGTGAGAACGGGTCGTTTCTACGAGCTTTACGGTCTTTACGGTTTCTACGGTCTCTTCAAAACCCATATTCACTCCTTCCTCTCCTCAAAAAACCCTCCACACAGCATCTTCAAAGATGACGTAGACAGGGTAGGTCACGATCAATATCTTCCACAACAATGCGTGAATTCTAGAATATGTTCGGTTACAACAAGGTTTCAGCCTACCGCACACCCATTAGCAATGTCAAACTTTGCCTTACGAGCATCAAAACGTAGATTAACCAGTCTGAAAGACGATGTGACCCCAAGTAGGGTAGGTCACGATCAATATCTTCCACAACAATGCGTTGTTCAGCAGAAAGTGAATTCTGGAATATGTTCGGTTACAACAAGGTTTCAGCCTACCGCCCATCCCATTAGCAATGTCGAACTTTGCCTTACGAGCACCAAAACATAGATTAACCTGTCTTAAAGACGATGTGACCCCAGGTATGGTAGGTCACGATCAATATCTTCCACAACAATGCGTTGTTCAGCAGAAAGTGAATTCTGGAATATGTTCGGTTACAACAAGGTTTCAGCCTACCGTACATCCCATTAGCAATGTCGAACTTTGCCTTACGAGCATCAAAACGTAGATTAACCTGTCTGAAAGACGATGTGACCCCAGGTAGGGTAGGTCATGATCAATATCTTCCACAACAATGAGTTGTTCAGCAGAAAGTGAATTCTGTAATATGTTCGGTTACAACAAGATTTCAGCCTACCGCACATCCCATTAGCAATGTCGAACTTTGCCTTACGAGCATAAAAACCTAGATTAATCTCTCTGAAAGACGATGTGACCCCAGGTAGGGTAGGTCACGATCAATATCTTCCACAACAATGAGTTTTTCAGGAGAACGCGCTGGAATATGTTCGGTTACAACAAGGTTTCAGCCTACCGCACATCCCATTAGCAGTGTCACACTTTGCCCCGTGAGCGACAAAATTTAGAGTAGCTTCTATAAAATGCGATAACCCTTGTTCAGCGCACCTACCTTAGGTGCCTACCTTCTGCCGACAGACCAGCTCAGAGTGGTCAGCAGAGCGGAGGAGACTATCATCACCAGGGTTGTAGGATCTCTGAGGCGTTGGTGTGGCATCCCTGAAATAAACTCTCTCCTACGGGCCCGGGAAGCAATGAAACAATTCAGCTGCAGTAAATATCAGGTGTATTGAGTAGAATCCTTTTATATAACAACAATAGTACATAACACAGTCAAGGTTAGAACAAAGTAGCATCAATATCCTAACTATTTCAGGGGTATTTGGGCCTAATCTCTCTCTGCTTCGAGTCTCTCGGGGCGGTCATTAATTACGCGTAGAATTTAAAAGGAACACACGCAAAAGGAGGAATTAACGGTGTGGGTACTCACAGCGGCTGGTCTGCAGTCTCGAAGACACCAAGGTGAGAAGTGTTCTATTGGGGCTGGCGTCTCCCAAGGGAACTTGCTGGCGTAACTCGCCATTTCGCTACCGCGGAATCTTCCAGAACACAATGCCGGAATGGCGACGCCAGGGCGTGTGTACTTGACTGCAGGCGGAGCGGGAATGAGCTTGCCCGCCGATCTCCGGTCCGGCAGCCGCGTGGGTTGGAGTATGGGGAACGGGACGGTGGGGAGGCTTGCAATGCAGTGGCGTAGCGTGATTTTGTAGGGCGTATTCGTGCATCGTAACACCCTTAAGTGGGCACGACCAATATATAACAGTTTGTTTATTGATAGAACGTTCATACAGTTCACGCAGTAGTATTAATCTTCGCTTTATAGCCTATTTTCCCCCCTAAGACAATTCAAGTCAGTCCGAAGAAACCTTCCTTCAACGGCATCTACTGGAAAGAATTCAGTACACATTGTGCTGAATGGTGTTTAAATCAGTCGATGAAATGGCCCCACCTTACATCTCTGAACTATGCGTCCCAGAAAGTTCTGGTCCGAGGCAGTCAACCCTTAAACCAGCAATATCATCAGCTATAGGCAGACTAATGGAACCTAAACGCAGTGGTGGACTAAGCCCATCAGAGGCCCGCGGCCGCAAAGCTGAATGAGCCCCCCACCCTAGTTTAAGAAGTATGTTCCCTTGATTAAAACCTAAACAAGGCCGGGACACCTTAAAAAAATGGTCCTATTTGCATGTACCAATTCATTTACTGTTTGAAAATCCAGTCACTATGGCACCACGTAGGGATTTTTTTTATTTATGGCCTCCTTCTATTATTTTTTTTTTAACGACGATAAAATTCGCCGATTTTTTTAGATATTGATATTAAGAGATATTAGATATTTAGAAAGAGATCCATGCCAAAAACCTACCTTTTTGGCCTCTCATACCCTTAAAATAAATATGCACCTATCTGAGAGTATTATACTTGTATTGCCTGTATTATCTCTTTGTTTCGGCTGAGAGGTTATAATCTCTGGCAATTCACTTCTGCATAAATATATCGGTAGGAAAACTCACGGAAGATATAAGGGAGCAGATTCCCCTGGAATGTATTTGTTTGCTTGATGAGATCACCATCTAAGCTGCAGACTACTTTTTTTAAATTGAATTATTGTTAATGTGAATAGTTTTTGCAAGAATGCGCTGCGACAAGATGATTGCCGTAGGTTTATGCGAGTTATATAACTGGGACTGCGTCCCGCTGCGACGATTTTTAATAATCAAAACTTCGAGCACCGAATTACGAGTTGATCGAATCGTGACAGCAGGGAATCACAAGGGGAGCGGGGGAAGGAAGATATTCATTAACATAGGAAATAAATAATATTTAAATCCAAAATAAACACAAAAGCAATCCGCCGAGCGCAGCCAATATACTCGGCGCTAACACTCAATCACATTTTTCTTGTTGGATTAAAATTATTTGAATCCTTACACCTCAATCTATCTCTTATCGGGGGACGAATTACTTTTAGGAAGATACATATCCTGATCAAATTATTGAACTGCCCATCACAAAATTTTGCTTTTCTTTTTCAAAATGCGCCCACTAAAAACATATTATATATTATTATTAAAATTTATACCAAGATTAAATAACATGTTTTCCCAATTTACTCTACGTACGTAGGTAGTAATTCACCCCTCAGGCCTCGGGCCTATTTTGTCAGAATGTGAAAATATTTCCGTTTTGCAATAAAATCCAAATAAATAGAATATTCTGACCTCACGCAAAAACTATAAACTGTTTTCGAAAGGTGATGAAATACTCTTTCAAAATTTATAATTCAAAATAAACATATAAATTTCGGAAATATTTTTTTTTACTGCAAACATAAAAAGTTTTAAAAATAGTTCATCTTACATTTTCTCTAGCAAGATAGCTGATATTGAAAGAGAAAAATAAATACCCACAGACACATATTATTAGGCAAATGTTTATAAATGTCATCGTTAAAGTGGTGTTCAGACACGGCTGTAAAATATAAAAGAATACCGCACGCCAAATAACGCTCTCCATACAATCCCTTCAGACCATTCTCACCTAAGCGATTTAAGCGCAGATCAACCATAGACAATACACGTCTTATGCCGTAACCGCTCCTGAGGCGATATGACAAAAGTTAAGCGCCCCCCACTCCGACGAAAACAGGAGAGGGGGTCATTTTAATTACGGAGCTGCCTAGACCGGTGGATGACAGATGTCAAGTTGACAGATACAGCATAAAAAATGTGCATTCCGTGGCCGCTCGTTAATTCATCTGACCCCCTCTCCTATCATAGGAAGAAATATTTGATAGCGTCGTGTGAAGGGTACAAAAAATAAGCGCTCGCGGTTCAACAGATATTTGCTCGCGGTTTAAAGCCGTGTCTGAACACCCCTTTACTCACTTTTTTGTAGTTTGTGGTTTTGTCGTTTTGTCATGGGGTGGTTTTTAAATGCAACTGTTTGAATTTCACTTTTTTTGTGTGAATGAAACGGAATCTTGGAAGTGGAAATTAACACACTTCCTGACATCCGATCGAGCTGAAATTCGGCAGATAGACTCTTCGTCGATGACAATGCATTTCATATCACGCAAACACACGCGGACACATACGCATTTTTTTCTGAATTTCTAAGAAACTAAAGCATCTAACATCCCAAATAAATGTCGTTCTAACCAACTCGGGATTTGGCCCGGTTAGAGCGCGGTTGATAGTGTAGAATGGTTCGAACCTCAGGCAAACCAAAAAAAAAAGTTTCAAAAGATTTTTGAAAATAGCGTTAGTAGCGCGGTTGATTCCGATCACCGGGTAGGAAGGTTCAAAACTCTGTCAAATCAATTTTATGTTTTTAAGTTATAAAAGACATTTGAAAATAGATCTTCTGTATAAAAATAGATTGAATATAGATGATGGAAGAAGAGCGCCCGTGTTTGACTTTGTTTTTCATAAAAATCTACAGTTTCATTCCGAGATTGATTTTAATTTTTTGAATACTTGTCTTTCAAAACAATAGAAAAGCCAACCCCATACCTTTTTCACATCCCAAAGCAGAATAAAGCCTGCTAAAGGCTGCTCAGAAGGAACTCCAGATAACAGTATCTAATATAATGTAAGAAGAATTCGACTTACCGCATATTCCATGGGCAGTGTCAAACTTCGCCCCATGAGCGTCAAAGGCCAGAATAGCCCCGGTGAGAGAAGAGATTACACCCAGCAAGGCCAGTATCATGTGGACTATCCTCTTGTTCTGCCTGGTGAGTACATTGCCCATGGGACCGTCGTTGCTGAAGGACAGAATAGCCTCGACCATCAGCAGTTGGTACTGGAATGATAAATCACTGGTTATTGTATCATTTTTTAGGATTGAGCAGAATAAATCATTATGTGTTTGTCAACTCTGACATTGTTACATATGGACTATCAGCACCATTCAGATTTTGATTGATTGATTTGAATGATCCCTAATAACTTATTGCCGATTTTCAGCATGTTGTTTCTGTCAAATTGTAGTATGTTTGATTGGCCATTGTGTAAACCGAAAGGCCTAACGGGCTTAAACCACATTTTGCTTTACAGAATTTAAATAATGTTCATCAAATTTCGAAGTTAATTTTAAAATTCGGTTAATATATCAGTTTGGTGAAGCAATTGGCCGAAAATGATAAAATATCAAAAATTAACTTTGAGTTTTGACGAAATGTTCAAATTCTGTAAAACAGTTGATCGTTAAATGTTAAATTTTCATCTATCTTTAGTCACGTCTGTGTTAATTTGATGGCGTTGGCGGTTTTTTTTAATTAAAACGTTGAATATTGTTGGAAACTACCAATAATTCTTCGTCATTAAAGAGATACGTTTAAAAGATGTAAAAATTTAGTAATATCATGTGTTGTCTGGTAGGTATCCTAGGTACATTATTCACGTTAAATATGTTTACCCCTCATGTTTGTTCAATCTATTATTAATCTTTTTCTCGATAGGAAAATTTTCATTGAGCTACCAGATGTTACTCCTCAGAGTAGGTCAATTTGGAAGGGTTTACCCCAAGGCGATGTATTATCCCCCTTACTGTATAATATATACACACACGATATGCATGTCACCATTCCCCCTCAAGTAAAAGTTGTTGAGTTCTTCATCCATAGCTTTCTTCTTATCATCCAAAATCATTCCATCCGCCGTCAAATATCTTAATGAAGCCATGGATGCCCTTTGCACATGGCTCACTTTAAATGGTCTTGAACTTTCAGTACAAAAGAGTCAGTGTGTCACCTTCTCAAATCGTCATAACAACCCCCCTGTTCAAATTTTATTTAAAAACTCTCCAATCCCCAATGCTTCCGAAGTTAAATTTTTGGGAGTAACATTTGATAGGAAACTTAAATGGTCTTCCCACATTAATAATATAGTTACTAAATGTGAAAAAAATTTAAATATTATCAGATCATTGACTGGCGTTTGGTGGGGTGCACATCCTATCTGCATTAAGTTGCTCTACAATGCTCTTATTCGAAGCCATCTCGACTATGCCTGCCCACTTTTTAGTACTGCATCCAAAAATGCACTCGGTAAATTAGACAAAATTCAATCTAAGTCATTGCGAATAATAACTGGCGCGATGCAATCGTCGCCCATCAATTCCCTTCAAGTAGAATGTTCTGATCCTCCTCTTTATTAAAGGCGTCAACTTTTTGCTGACAAATTTGTTCTTAAATGTTTAAATTCTAAAAGTCATCAGGTTATTCCCAGAGTCTCGTTGTTCAACGACTCAACACATTCACATTCATCTACAATCAGAGCTCGAACTAAACCTCTCCCTTCCATCTGTAAAAATTTTCGCTCTCTCTCAGAGCTTCAAATTATCAAAAATGATCTTCTTCCTTTGTACAAATTAAAATATAGTCACGTCACCCTATCCCCAACGATTTTAGAAGGGATCGGCATCCTTAAAAGTCATTCCAATCTCCCAGCCCGTACTGTCAATAATATGTTCAATGACATTATTTCTTCTAAATGGCCCAACTCTTCTCTTTTATTTACTGATGGCTCCAAATCTCCGGACTCTCCTAACTGTGGTATTGGTATTAACGTTTACCACAATAATTCTAATGAAAGAATATTTTATTCAATTTCAAACCAATTTTCAATATTTTCTGCAGAGTGCATTGCGATTATTGAATCTCTCAAATATGTAATAAAAAATAATTTTGAACATTCTCTTGTTCTCTCTGACTCTCTCAGTTCCCTCCAAAAAATTAAAACCAGTCCTCTTCTTCATCCTGATGATCACTTTGTATGTCTTATTCGAGTATTGATAACCTTCATTCAAAGCTCTGGAAAAACTGTCACTCTGATTTGGATTCCTGGACATGTTGGCATAGTGGGTAACGATATTGCTGATTTCTTGGCAAAACAAGGAGCGTCTAACCCTTCCGTTACCCTCGTAAACCATATTCCCCTGTCTGATATTTTTTCCATCATCAAAGATAGATCCCGCAATGTTTGGACAGAGTATTGGAACATTGCTAGTCAATCCAAGGGTGCCCGTTACGCCTCAATACAAAGGACTATCCCATCAAAACCGTGGTTTCAAAAATTCCCCCATTTTTCCAAAAAAGAAATTTCCTTACTTATTCGTATGAGAATCGGACATTGTTCCGTTCCTTCTCACCTTTATAAAATTCATGTGCTTGACTCCCCAGATTGTACGTTCTGTGGTCTAGATGTGGGAACTTTAGATCACATATTTTTTGATTGTCCCTCTCTAAATAAATATCCTCTCTTCTATCAAGCGTTATCAAAAATTGCCTCTCCTCCATTCAACATCTCATCTCTTCTAAGTCTGAACTCTACTCCAATCTTCCATAAAATTCTGAAATTTGCACATTTAAATAAAATTAATATATAAATTCACCTTTCCTTTCTCTGTAATTATAAATGATGGCCTAGAACACCCTTGAAGGGTGAAAGCCAGAAATAATTGAAAAAAAAAAAAAAAAAAAAAAATGTTTACATATGAAATTATTTGCACGAAACAAACTCGTTTGCCAACAAGGGAATTACTAATCCGCGACGTCAGAAACGTTGTTAAATATTTCCTCGAAGAAGATAACACTATTTAAGGTTAGATAATCTAAAATAATCTGCAGTGTTCTGAATGAATATTTTTTGTTAAAAATCTTCTTGATTCATTCATTGCTTTCAGATTTGTGGAATATCTCGTAGCAAAATAAAATTTTGGCTCAATTGTGAACATTTTCATTTATCGAACATAATTTAGTGAAATGTTTGCTCAATGATCAATTTATCTGTTCGCTCATTGATCAATCTACTTTTTTTTTTACGTTTCTGTAAATGTTCGCGCAGTTACTTCGCAGGTTGGTTGTACTGTCAGCGGTACTAAATATCTTTTGCTCATTGATCAATCTACGTATTTGTTCATTGATCAACTTACATTTTTGAAAATATTCGCGCAGTTACTTTGCGGGTTGGTTGTACTGTCAGCGGTACTAAATATTTTCCATGTTTCTGATATTGTTAAAAATAACAGAACAAATAAATTGACTAATTGGCCAAAATTTTGTTCAATTGGACAGAAATGTGTTTCATTGAATAATAATACGAATATCCAGTAACAGTTGCACACATTCACAAATATCCACAAGCCTTTACACATATTCATAAATATCCAAAAACATTCATCTTCATTATTTATCCACAAATTTCCTATAATATTGTTGAAATGGACCAAAAATATTGTCTACAAATACCGAAAAATTTTCACAAATATCCATGATTTTTGTGGATTGAATTGATGAAATAAACATCCAACGTATATCCATATAATGTAGTTAAGTAATTAAAACAATGAGAGATGTCTAATACTGTCAAAATAAATCAAGTGCTTTTTTCTTCTCGAAAAGACGAAAGTTGAGTAAACTGGAAGAAAAAATGCAAACAAGGGGTTCCGCAACGGTGTTAAATTGTATCCCTAGACAATGGATGTACATTGTTCGCCTAGCCGAAAATCCATCGGGGTATGGTGGTATATTCGCCGAAGTTCTACAGACTAATTATATTATGTTCCACATAGAACAGGTTAAACGGGGTTCGATAAGTGATAAAATTAATGCATTTGTGAAACTTTTGTCATATATTCATCTTGGCAGTATAGATGCCCGTGCATCTCAGTCCGAGCCACTCGCAAGTCGGGAGTGGCTCCCGAGACCCGCTCCCAAGTACTTTAAAAGGAAGCACGTCTCGAAAGCCTCCGACAAAATGCAGAATCGATTCATGCAAACTTTGGCAGGATAAAAAGGTGGTATCCAGCAAGGCTATCGTCTTGAACGGGAACCGAAACGTAGCAAACAAATTTACAGACAGATGAAATATAAAATGAATCAATAATGTACATTGTAAACTTACCCCACAAACTGAGAACATCATATGAAGTTGAAAACTGCCCACTACCATTCCTGCTTGACTACCCATGGAGGCCGCGGCAAAGTTAACAATCACGAACACCACCAAACCAACAATCAGGTGCTCTATCACATTGGCCAGTAGCCTTACCGCCAACCACCAGGTGGAAGTTCCACTTGAACTCTTCTCTCCCATTTTACTAATTAATTGAAACAAATAATAGTAATATGACTGGGAACGCGGGAGCAGGTAGAGGACCAGATTTCGTCGTGGAGGGAATTTTTGGTTTAGTACATGCTGCCAGACGCCATAGCAAACCGAATGAAACTGATAACTGATAACGGTAATTAGCGCATTTTCACCTTTTCGTCGTAGAATTATTGTAGTCAAATCTAATCTCTATTAGTCACGCATTGGTACATAAATATATAAAATATAGATACTTACACATTTTTGCTCGCTGACGGCAAGAGATAAAAAATTAGCAATTTATAGTTAACTACTGGAGACATGTCGTGACTTTTTTTAAGAGTCTTACATACTAGTATTTTTATTTTAACAGCAAAGTAGAAGCTTTTAAATATACGTATTTACTCGTATTTATAACTTAACTAGCAGACCCGGTCACACGTTGCTGTGGCTAACGAAACACAACGCCATTAACCAACCTTTATAAAATCCACAACACCCGCTTGCCAGCTGCCCGCTGCCCGCTGCCTGAATTGAATATTTGAATTTCTCGGCTTTTCTCAACTATATTAAGCATGTATTATACATATAAACCTTCCTCTTGAATCACTCCATCTATTGGTGAAAACCGCATGAAAATCCGTTGCGTAGTTCAAAAGATCTATGCGCACATATATTTTGAGCGACTTTATTTTATACTATGTAATGTAATGATAGTGTCCATAAGGTGATTTTTCTCAAAATCGCGTAGGTATGTACTATTCTAAATTATCAACTACATGTTTTTGGCACCTCCTTAAAATACTCTGGAAATGTGGTAACCATTTCAATATTCTTATATTAAAGAAAAATACATCAAGAAATCCTTTTATAATAAAAGTCTACTATCAATGAACAATAAATATTTTATCTTTCAGTCCCTTCTTAGATATTATATTCCCTTTCATAGTACGTTCTACCTCCTCCCCCCCCCCCCAGCTTCTCATTAACCCCTGGTCACGCCTTCACCTCTACTACCTCAACACTATATATATTATGTTCACCCATTGTTTTGTAATGTGAAGTTTAAAAATTTTTTTAAAAATATTTTAGTCCAATATTGTGTGATCTGCTGAAATTAAATATTGTTTGAAATTAAAAATTGTGAAATCAGAACAAAACAAATGAATTTATTTAAGACTTGACTAGATAATTAAAAAAAGTCTATTACGCGCTAGTCCAGTCATTATTTCGGTATGGAATTATTGGATGGGGAGGTGCGTACAAAAAAATTTGAGAACTGTACATTTGCCCCTGATAATGTGAACATTGTTCACGAAACAAATATAAATAAACTAAGTGATTTATCTTTTTAATAAAAATAAATAATACCATCACAAAGTGAAAACATCTCAGAAAAAGTTTTCTTCGAAAAAATAAATTTTATTAGTCTTCCCGAAGATGTAAAATGATTCTGTAAGCAGAATTCTTATCTGAACAGACTATGCAATAGTTACAATAGCGTATTATTCAAGGTGGACATTTTCAATTCCGAAATTACCAAATATAAGGGGTACGTAAAAGAATATTTCTCCGATGTTTCATACTGTTGTTTAATACTGTTACTATTTGATTTATATGTACAACCTGGCTTCTTACGGTTACCAATGCATTTATATTTTTATGTTTTATGTAAATTTTAGTTTTATAAAATTTTTGGTCTCATACTATTATATTTATTATAATTTTTTTAAATTTTTTTTTACGCTCTTTGATCAGAGGTAGTCACAGGGAGGAAATCAACATTATTTTGGCTATATAAACATGTACAAACTGGAAAAATGTAAACTGTCGATTTCCCGAAAATAAATAAAATAAAATAAAACAGAATCGGTTTTATTCAGCAAAAAAGAAAAATTCATTTTTAAAAACTGAACACTTCTTACGTCATGAACAAATAGTAACTTCATTTTAAACTATGTTTATATTTTTTATTGATACCACATTCTATAGTTAAGGTACTATATTATTGTATAGGTAGGTACTATATTCTATAATATTAATTTTTACTCCTACACCAAACTCAATAACTAATTCTCTCCATTGGCGTATAAATACTTCAAAATATGAATGTTCACTATTTTTCTTATGTCATTGTTTTGTGTATTATTGTAAAAATATTATAATTTAAATAAATAAATAACAATAAAAAAATCTTTTTTCTTTTCATAAGTAAAAGTAGTTTGCCGTAGATTATTCCGAAATATTTACGTTTTTAAGATTTAATGTTGTTATTAATGTTTTATTTTATAGAATTTAAAGTATCTTTTTTTACATTAGCTCCACACAGGAGGCCTTGAGGAAAATAATTTCTCTCAGGGCCTATGTCGTCTTTGGGGATGCTCTGTAGAGGTTTTAAAGGAAAGGAAGAGAGGAGAGTTATTATTTATTATTTTATTTGTTAGCGTTATAAACAGTCATTACAAGTTCATATATAACAGTGTTAGAGATAGTCATATCATTGACCAATAAAATAACGATATAAAAATTTGAGACCATAATAAAAAGAAAAACAAACAAAACAATATTATGTATGTAATATAAACAGTTCTGAAAAAGTGCATCTACTCACTTAAATCTACAAAAAATGTATTTTCAAGGGTAATATATACTGTAACATTTTTGAAGAGGTTATTTAATGCAAACTGCTGAAATCAAAAAAGATAATGTAATGAAAATGAAGAAAAATGAAAATGAAAAAGAAAGATAAGGAATTAATGAAACAAGTTTTCCGTTGAATATTACTTTTTACGAATTTTATGAAGTTAGCAAGGTTTTTTTATTTTTTATTGGTTTTCAAGGTACAATCCCGTTAAACCGCAATAAAGCAGTTTGTCAACAGGATGTTAATGTTCAGTTACAATTTAAACATTACATAATATTATTACTATAACCATACAGATTATAACAATTAACACATATGAATTAATATAAACTATCTCTATTTAGCAGCCATTGTCTGAATTTATTTGTAGAATCGCAATTTTTTATATTAATTGGTAACATGTTAAATATTTTTGGCACGTTATATTCCAGGGTTCGCCGTCCGTAGTTATTATTATATTTTGGAACAATCATTCCTTCATTCTTCGTGAACCTTGTATTATAATCATGTTCTACTTTCCTCTTATAATTAGACTCAGACATATGCTGAATCAATATTTTGTACCATAATAAGGCCTGCACCGGTAATATTGTTAAATTCACATACAACAATGATATGTTTCGTCTCTTTGAAAAAATATGTTTTTGAACTAATAACTTAACCATAGAATTTTGTACTGATTGTAGATAGCTCAAATTAGTCTTGCAAGAGTGTCCCCAAGTTGTTAATCCATACCGTAAAGTTGATTCTGCGAGTGATAAGTAAATGAGTTTTAAAATATTCACCGGAACGAAACATTTCAGTTTGTACAGCCTACCCACTATCGCGTTCAATTTTTTATTCGTGTTAAACATGTCAATGTCTGTGCATAATCTATTGAAAGTGCTACAGCTTCTTGTTATAAACACATTTTGAAGATAATTAGCATTGCTCTTAGGAATATAAAATATGTCTGGAGATCGAGTGACTCTTATTGGACATCTGAAATTAATATTTTGTAATAGGTAAGGGCTATCAATAAAATTGTGGATTATCTCATAAAGCATTACTAGGTCTCTGATATCTCTGCGTTGATCAAGGGTTTTGAGGTTCATAGAGACATAATTTACATCATTTCGCATGCGAAACGAAACATATTTCAAAAACTTTTTCTGGACTCTTTCTATATTTGATTTATACGTAGATACGTATGAGGGTTCCATACTGTTGAAGCATACTCTAGGTGGCTCCTGACGTATGATATGTAGAGAATCTTAAATGTTTGTGGATTTTTGAAAACAGAACTTACTCTAAGTATAAATCCTAGCATTTTCAAAGCCTTAGACGTGATGTGCTCGACGTGAGATTGAAAAAGAAGCTTACTGTCTAATAGGACTCCAAGATCTCTAATTCTTCTTCTTTCGTATGGTGGGGGGTCAGAGGGAGACATCTAGGTCTGCGAGCCAGTCTAGGGCCTCAGGCGTTGCCCTGTGGACCTCATCAATCCCGCCGGGGAATGAATGGAGCGGGCATTCGTTGACCACATGTTCGGTGGTCTGCACCGCACCGCATTCACACGTCGCCGACTCTTTAAGGCCCCATCTATGCATCATATGAGCACAACGGCTATGGGAGCACCTTATCCTATTGATGGCAGTCCAGAGTTTGCGAGGCAATGAGAACCCAGGCTGTCTCTCAGTGGGGTCTTGCACGAGATGGGCGTTTTTGACGTTGGCTGATTGCCACTCAAGCTTCCACCTATCTTCTGGGGTGAGAGGTGTTCGAAGGAGTCTTTCTCCTTCCGTCCAGAAGGGTTTTCGAGACTTTAAGCGGCATGCCGGGTGAGAAACGACATCATCGTGCAAGGGTATTTCGCTTTTTTGCAGCGCCTTCTTGTATTCCCTCAGTGATTATTAAGAGGGCCTCCGACTACAAATAATTATGCCGCCACGTAAGGGGCCGAAGACCGAAAGGTCTCCCGGCCAAGGGGAAACATTAAATATCGGGGAACAATTGAAAATATTGTCCCTGAATATTGAGGGAACATCTCTCTCAAAGGTGGACTTTTTAGATCTCTAATTACATTTACCCTATTTAAAAGATTGTTTTTAATTATGTACGGATATAGTATAGTGTTTTTCTTTCGAGAATAAGATATGACGGAACATTTATCTGCATTCAAAAGAAGGCGGTTTTCTAAACAATACACATTGACCAGGGAGTTCAGGTCATCCTGGAGCTCTATACAATCCATCTTAGATTTAATGATTTTGACAATCTTTTTGTCATCCACATATAGGAACATTGACGACCTCCGTAGTCCAGTGGGTAAGACTCTAGCCTCACAATCCGGAGGTCGCGGGTTCGAACCCGGCATGCGCAAATAAATTTTATTTGATTAATTTGTGTTATTTCACAATTAATTCATTTAAAATAATATATAGTATATTTGCGTCATGTTCCAGAGTGGAAGATACTATTAGTATCGCACTGGTGTAAGACCACCATTCAGAATTGAAACGTTGCTTGAAAATGGCTTTAGCCGTGTTTGGTAACCAGATCTGAATAGCCAGGTACTTCCCAACCTTCCTCTTCCCCACCTCCTTCCCCTCCCCACTACCTTCAGCCGCACAACATACCCCAATTGGGGGTGCCATAGTCTCACTGGCTCCAGACGGGAGCAGTTGAGATTCTTGTGCGGTATTCACTGTAAAAAAAAAAAAAAAACAGCTGAGAATTACGAATAGTTTGTTAACATCGTTCATAAAAATGTTGAATAAAAGGGGGCCAAGGTAAGATCCTTGGGGAACTCCTGAGGTTACGGGGACAAAGCTAGAGCAGAACCCCAGTACAGTTACAGCTTGCGTACGATTGTCGAGATAAGAGGCTAACCAATGAAGGAGGTCACCGTGTATACCTATTGCTTCGACTTTCTCAATTAAAATGCTGTGTGGGATTTTATCAAAGGCTTTGGAATAGTCTGTGTAGACTACATCGACTTGAAAACCGTTATCCATAGCAACAAGGACTGTGTCAACAAATTCGCATAGATTAGTTTCTGTTAATTTTCTGTTCACGAAGCCGTGTTGATTCGAAATGATGTGTGGTCGTATACAAGGAAAAATGATATCGAAAACAATCTTTTCAAAAAGTTTACCCATTACATTTAATTTAGAGATCGGTCTGTAATTTTCTATGTTGTGTTTGTCGCCTTTATTGAATATAGGCACAATATATGAACTTTTCCATTCTAGTGGAAAAATACCAGAAGACAAAGAAGTTTTGAATATTAGACTTAGCGGATAACATAAAACATTAGCGCAATTCTTTAAAAATACCGGGTGTATACCATCAGGCTGTAATGGTCCGCCACTCCTGGCTTTGACACCAATTGTGATGAACCCTACCTAATTGATTTACTTTTCTAAGCTTCTACCTCGTAGTTCAAATCTCGTAGCTACGTTCATAATTCTACCCTTATGTCCTACTGATCACACCCCTAGGTATGATGGCCTGACTTAACCCCCTCCCCCTTTTCGAATTGTTTCTACCTCAGGCTCGTGATTTTCTAACCCCTTTACTTTATAATCTAGCTGAACCTACCCTATTTTCTCAAATCCCTGCGATTTTCTCGCAGTAAACAAGATCTAAGATTTTTGTTCACATTATTTCTATATTCTTCGTTGTGTATTTTTTTGTTTTAGAATTTACATCTGTTTGCATACTTAATATGCACACATATGTAGAGAAGATAATGTATTACGTGTGGTAACCCCTAGATTCTTTTAGAGAAAGTGTGAGAATTTTCCGATCTATTTAGTTATTATTATTTTAGTATATTAAACCGAGTTTGATAAACTAGCCTCACCCTTAAACCTCGTGTCTACTTGATTTCCGTAGGAATTTTGTTTGTTTATTTAATTCTTCCTATCACCGCTGATGCGTCGATAACATAAACCAACAGTTAATAAATTCAACATTTAGGTAGAGAAGTTTACCTTACCGTTGTAGGATGGTCGTATTTGAAGGTCCAGTTTTATCACTCGAAGTCCTTGTCTGCAACTTCCCCTAACATAGTGTTTTGTATTCATGGTTAGTATTCATGGTTAGTTCTCGCAAAATTGTAGAAAAGTAGGAATGGATGGACATGGATGGGTATGGGGATAATATGTTTGCTGAAAAGTCGGCTCCTCCGCTATCCAAGTGAAAACCGATGAACAACAATTACAAACCGGATTCTCCCCAGTACGTTTGCTAGGCTTGTCCTTAGATCCGAGTTTTACCCTCTTCAACGGGCGTCTCATGCTATGAAAGGGGCCCTTCACGCCAGCAGGGGGAATACCTAGTCTTCATGCCGTTTTTCTGTCTTACTCCGACTTCCGTCTCCTCCGGATTGAATTTAACTCTACTGAGTCTAGAAGGGGTATTACATGTCTTCCCTTATCATGCCTCTATCCGTTGAATGTGGCGTAAGCTTGTGACGGGCAGATCCATCCTCCCGCGTGACCGACCCAGCGTTACACTCCACCTCTGACTAGCTGACATAAAACGCACCTCGTGAGCCTTATGTTTGCTTTCAGGTTCGACAAGGACTTACGGTATGCAAATAACCTGCAGCTTTAATGCCGCGTCAGCGTACTGTCCGCATACGTCCTTCCTCTTCCCCGTATGCCCACCTCGACAATACCGCCACAAGATCAAAGCTCTCCGACCAGAAAGGTTGACACTTACATTTCCGGATAGCTCATACTCACATACAGAAGCCTTGAAGTCTAGATACGTGTGCAAATTCAGGATTTAGGACTGTATGAGTATTTGAACACCAGTAGTTTTTAAATGAGGTCACTAGTTCCTCGTGTGTTAGGTATTTAGGATTGCGGATGGTTATGGATTCCTGGATACCTACTTTTTATAAGAGAAATTTATGAAATGAGATAAATCATGTTGTCATTGAATCAATGACCTCCTGAATAATTATGATGAGCTCTTTTTGAGTTTGATACTAGTCGCGGAATTTTACTTTGCGAAATTTTGCACGCTGAATCAATGCTACCTATTGGCGATCGCCCTAGTATAATCAAGTTGTTTAGAATTGAATGAATTTAACGTCGATGTTGCTATCACATATTGAATGCAGATTTCGTCGTAAGCTATAATTGATAAACCTGCCCCTTGACATAAATGATTGGTTTTGTTTATTTGTTGATGGGATCTAGGTGACTGTGTCAATGGATGACATTGAACTCCAATCGAATTTTTAGATACACAATCGAAGGTCATATAAACATACCCTAATCATGCTGGTGAAAGGAAGCTAATAGGTATTTGTTTTTCAAGTACGCTAGGATGCCAAAATTGATTTAGTGATGCGTTTCTATCTAATTATGTGTTAAGTATTTGTTTTATTTAATGTATGTGTTAATTAATTTTAATTATTTTAATTATTTTTCCCTCATCTTATTATTGTCTTTATTTTGTAATTTTAAAATATGGGATGTATTGCTTTGCACTTCCTCTGCATACATACTGGAATAAATTATTATTATTATTATTATACAAGTATGCCAATGTAATTACCTAAAATTGATTGAGAGGTACATTTCTATTAAATCGTGTAGTACCTAATTACATTGCCCCAATAGTTAATTAACTCCGATGAACGAATGAACGATAAGGGATAGGTACATCATTTTTTACGGTTTATTTGTTTACACTTCACACAGACGACCTTCGGTATACTGACCTACTTTGGAGATTGTTTATTTCTACGGTCATTGTCCTTTTGAAACACGATTCATTGTTTAACTAATTCTTTTATATTTTATTTGTCCTAGTTTTTACCCAACCATCGGTCGTTTAAGTAGGTACTTTGCTAACCTAAGGGGTACCTGGATGACCTAATTTCAACTAAGGTATAATTTGCTTGACCTAGTTTTGAGAAATATGGGTGTTTCGGTTACGAATCAAACTGATATCTTATGTCGCCGTATCCTTATGCGCGCTTAAATAAACAATAGACCTACCTAACTAAAACAAGTACTTGTATGACCTAATTTTTAAATAGGTATTTCCTGTTTGACCTGATTTTAAGACGCACGGTTACTTCCGCATACGAAATATAGAATAAAGAGCTTCCTCAACAGTCATTCATTTCGCTCTACGCGCCTCGATCCGTTTTATATGAGTTATAATAAATTAGCGTATTTCTAAAGCAGGTATTTCCTATTTGACCTACTTTCGAGCAAGTGAGAATTGTTAGCAGTGTGTTAGTGACAAAACATTAAAGCTCCGATTGATTTTATGGTGATGCCGCTCGTTCCTTTCTTCTCTGTCTCTGTAAATAAATTATAATTGGTTAAATCTTACCAGCCTCGATCGATTACAATTTTTCAAGTCGGGAATTTTATGACAACGACATTGTGATCGAGGCTTCCCTCTTTTGTTTCCTAGCTAACGGATTCCTATCGGTCTTCTTGAGAAATGACTCTGATGAAAAAACTCTTCAAATATCTGCCTATTTAAGATTCACTTCGGTATTTCACTTAGTTTCTCAAACTCGTATTAACTATTGTTTTTATTTCATTCGATTCGAAAAATGATTTATCAAATTGAAATTCAGATGTTTTAATTTTAAAATCCGGAGTTTGGTAAATTATTATTTATTCTCAATATTTTAAAATCACTTTAGAATTAATAACCGTAGATACGCACGTTTTCTAACTGTTCGAATTATTATCACTATTGTTTAATTTAATTAGTTATTTAAATCACAATGAAATTTTAAGGCATCTTATTATAGAGACACTGTGGTAAAACCATGACTCGAGCAATTTGTTAATGTTATTAATTTCGCCGATATTAAGTAATTTAGAGTAAAATTATAGTTTAATTATTATATCACCTTTAGTTAGTTTTAAAAATAATCGCGTGGTGCGTTTTCTTTTATCCGGTATACTGTATTTATTTTAAGACACTGTATTTTTGTTTAATATTAGAAAGTCAATAACTGTATGTTGTAAAAGAAACCCGAATATTATTAAATTCTTATTTACTGACTTTAAACACTTTCATTATAAAACAAAACACCCGAACTTTCACGAAGTATTATTTTTAAGCACTTTTTCGGATTTTTTTTATTCCTCAATTTAAAAGGAGATTATATACCGAATTTATTCCTTTGCAAACACTTGTAGAAATTTCAACTTTTAATAAAGAGTTTTACGTTTGTTCCTGGACCCCGGTCTGTATCCCAACTGCCAACGGACTCTCAACAAAACTCTCAACGAACTCCCCGTTCTTTATCAAACCATGGCGTTTTAAAGACTTCTTAAAGCTCTCCTTTCGTAGGAAAATGACTTCTGATCACCCAGACCTTCATAGAAAAAAAACCAAATTCGGTTCCTCCGTATACGACCTTTTGTCAAATCTCTGATAATCTCCTATCTCATGTTTTAGACCGAAACCAGCCTAACATCTCTCTCACGTAGGAAATCACATAAATTTTCTCATTGACATGTATTTATTTAAAAATTTTATGTACTTTGGTAATAAGTCATTGTTAATGTGTTTGTAATAAAGTTTTATGGGAATTCTATATTCTAAACATTACGTTAGAGCAATGTTAATTTTTATGGCCCTTTTTAATCGCTAATGGGCCTTGTGTAAATAAAAGGCATGTTCGGATCTTCATTGTTTTTGAAAACAAAATACATGTGTGGTCGACAACCATTTCCTGCGTCCACTTTGTCAGTAGCCAAGCTCAATTATGTGATCCTTTCAACGGCACAAATGACATAAAACGACCATTTCTATTGAATAAAATCATCCGTAATTTGTCCGGTATTGTTACTTGACCCCAGACACTTAACAATACTAATTGTATTTCCTTTGAGATTGCAACATGCCCCAACGAAACCACCATCTTTTTATTAAATTTTCTTCTAAAAATCGTCTTTCTAATATCTCCGCTTCATTTAGAATTGATAACGATAATTTTCCACTATTTTATGTATATTTTTCATTTTTCCTTTCGTCAGACTACGTTAAGTATCTTTTCCTGCGATTTGCTTTAATTGTAGAGTGACCAAAATGTACTGCGGTCTTAGATATATAATTTTCTCAATCTCCTATTTGTTGTGAATGGTGTTGTCAGAACAGAGTAATCCTTATATCGGTACCTATTCAAGTAGTTTCAATTAGTTTTCTCTTGAGATATTTGGTTCTAATTACTTCGTTTCACCGTTCCATCACCATATAAATAGGGTTTTCCCCCTTTCCCAGGCTATTATCTTCAGTTTTGAAATTTTCCGAGATTCCACCCGTTTTTTGCGATCATTCCAGGTCGGTTTTAATTAAATCGTCCTCTGGGACCATTCATGTTACGTTTTCCGTGCCCTTATCGGTGATATTTATTTTCAACATTCCCGTCTAAGATTTTTTTTTGTTTCCATTTGAAACTTTTGGGGCCCAAAACCTCCAGTTTTCGATCTCGCCTTATGTAAACACGATCCGGGGTTAATAATCCTTCAACTCTTTGTCTAAAGGTTTGTTTATTATACAGTTCGTTCACCCTACGTTCCTGTGAGAATTTATTCAAGGCCACTCAATCTGATCAAAGTCCACCAGAACTCTACACGCCTCTAATCTCTCTGATTGGTTCAGATCATATTAATTGCTTTACACACTCTCTTATTGGTAGAATGTCAACTTTCTTTGTTCTCGAGACAATTATGATACGGGGCTTCCCTCGCTTCAGTCTTTATACAGATCTCTGTAATAGTTCCGAACTGCTCGGACAGATGTCGCCGAATGTACCGAATTCTCTACATAGTATTAAGGAGAAAAAAAAAATTCTTGTGGGCTTCTCGTAGGTCGAAGGTTAGCATTCATCACAAGGCCCACTGCCTTTGGTAGGATCTAATTTTTTTAAATTTTTTTTTGGAAATATTTATTAAAAATACATATGAAGTTACAACAGTTACATAGTTACATAAGGTTAACAAAAAATAAAAAAATTGCCTTTCCTCACCATAAAGAGACAATGCTCTTGTGTTTGGTGAGGGAGTTCTAGCTCAATTAGTAAATTAATGATCGTGTAAGTTAGTAATAACGGCTATTGTAAATAATAAGAAGGTTAAAAAATCTTGTATAATTTAAAAATAAAAATCCTGAAGAGTTTAAAAAAATCATAATATAAATTCAAAAATCATTATAAATGGAAGAATCATGTAAGTTAGTAACAAAAAATATTGTAATAAGTAAGTAAAGGATACGTAAGAAAGAACGCAAGATTTATACAATAGTAGACTCAGAGATTTAGAAACTAAGAAATGAAAGAAAAAAGAAGGAATAAATGATTTATAAAATAGCAGACTTTAAGATACAAAGTAAACATATTTGGGACTTTTATAGCAGTTTCAGGTAATTTTTTAATTTGGGCTTAAATTCCTGCATATTTTCGATGGTTTTTAATTTTAATGGGAGGTTGTTATAATAGATTATGCCCAGATAAAGATAGGAATTTTGGATGTGCTTAGTATTAAATTTAGGAATTTTAATTGTTTTCTGGTATCTTGCTGATGTGTTGAATTGGAAGTTACGAGTATTTAACTGTATTTCTTTGTAAATTTGAAGAATTGAATATTTTTTATAGATTTTGTCTATTATAGGCACATTGAATATTGAAAAAAGAATTTCAGTAGGAAATTTAGACGGTTTTTTAAGATTACCTTAATTATCAACCTTTGAACAATTTTGAGGGGATTTAAAATATTGTCATATGTTCCTCCCCAGCCAATAATACCATATTGCAATATAGATTGAACAGTTGCATAGTACACTCTTTTTAGGTTTTCTAAGCTAAGAATATTTGTAAGTCTAATAAATATATAAATACATTTCCTAATCCTTTTGACGAGTCCACAAATATGTGTTTTCCATTTAAAATGTTGATCTATATATACACCAAGATATTTGATTTTGGGAGTTGGACTAAGTATAGCACAATCTTGATTGCAGTTAGTTTTATTACATTTACTTTGGTGTATTATGATGTTTAAATTTGGTTCTAATTTGAATTTATTGATAGAGAATGGGATAACTTTTGTTTTTTCAGTGTTTAGAGAGAGGAGATTTTTATCGAACCAATTTTTCAATATGTTAATATCAATGTTAGCTAGATTATTAACAGTAATCCAATCCGTACCTTCGTGATTTGAAATATTTACAAACTACTTCAGTGTATATATAAACATTATTAAGATTTAGTACTGAGGTGTTTGGATTATATATTCGATTGGTAGACGAGGTGGACGGGGCGGGGGATTCAAAGGAGGATTGAAAATGTATGTTGAATAAATTACTTATAGCTTCCCCACCCGATACACGCTGGGAAATAAGAAACATATTGTTAGTTAGTTCAGAGCTTCTTTGCTTAGATTTAACAAAGGTCCAGAAGTGTTTGGGATCGGTATTGATATTAATTTCGGCCATATTAATGAAATTATCATAGCACACCTTCTCCATACGCTTTTGTTGTTCTCGGAGAAGAGAGAAAGTTTGATAGTCAGAGATGCGGTTATAAATTTTATATTTTTTGTGGAATTTAAGTTTATCTTTAATTACTTTTTTAAAGACAACACTGTACCATGGGGGGTACCTGGAATCTATGTTAACTGTTCTAGATGATACATGCGTGACAATTGCCTTATTTAATTCTGAATAGAGCGCGCCGTGACTGAGTCTACATTACTGCTGTTAAGAGTCGTTGTCCAGTCAACGGCTGCTAAGGCGCTATTAATTAATCTGCACATAGTCAGCGCTGTGATAGGAGCGGACCGTGCGCGAGCGTGGGATTTGGAGGGACGGATCGCGGGCCATGCGCAGCACCACCTCTAGCGAGCGGTGGTGTGCATCCTCCGGCACTAGCGGTGTATTGCACCCCCTTACAGTGCACATGCAACTCGAAGTCACAAGGTCGAGAACACGCTCGTTTACATTAAGCTGGTTGTTAAATTGATGGAAGCCGGTAAAGTCTAAAAAATCAGAAAGTGTTGAAGTTAGTGCATCGGTTGAGGGTCTATTAAGTACCAGGGCATCGTCTGCGGTTAAAGGCAGAAGCCATTGGGCATGTGGTATGTTGAAATCTCCTAATAGAAGGATTTCATCATCAGGGAAATTGGTATACAACGAAGATATAAATTCAAAAAAGTCACTTAAATATTGCATTACGCACCTTGGACGAAGTATGAGCAGTATATGCGTAGTTTAGAAGCACGCGCGCCAGAGCCTAATGCAAGAGTAGCTGTGGATATCTCTGCGCGCTGTACGGGTGGGAGGGAGAGTGAGGGACACGCGGGCAGTTCGCGGCGTACTGCAATCAGTGAACCACCGCCGAGCGCCTGGCCTAACAACATGTAGTCGCGATCACAACGGTACACTACATAACGTTCATCGAATAATTCACAGTCAAATATACTTGGCAGAAGCCATGTCTCAGTTAAGCATATCAGTCATAATCGGCATTAAGAATGCTGGAAAGAAACACATGCGTTTTGGTTCGGAGACCTCTAACTTTTTGATAATATATATTTAATTCACCGAGAGCATGTATTTGAATGGAACATGTAGGTCAACATATTATGTGAAAACAATAATAATAATAATAGAGTTTGTTGGACTATGGAAACGTAGCAAAGATCAGTTGAATATAATATTACAATTGACATGTTGACATTGAAAACTGTAAAATAGCATACATTTTTTAAAGATTTTATGGTGAATCTTAAATTTATATGGTTACAATAATAACGTACGTTTGCAGTGATTACAGTGGAGTAATACAATAATATTATTTTTTGTTAAGTACTTCCAGCAAAGTAAATGTTTCATTAATATGGTAGTGAGCGAGACAAGAGAGTTAAAATTATTAGAAGATATTTTGTTATACAGTGCTGAGATTAAGAGGCAATTACATGTTAAAAACAGAGATATTATGAAGAAATAAAAAATAAGAAATAAAAATGTTAAAATTTGTGTAGGTGTAAGTTTTATAAGATTATGTTTAAGTCTTCAGCCTTGAGAATCGATCTGATGTGAGAACCCTCTGATTTTTCTGGGAAGGAAAGGGGTTTAAAGGGTGGGTAGGAATCTGGGGTTCAGTGTGTCCTGGTCATCCGCCTCCAAGACCTAGACAAACCTCACCCCATGAACCCGGGCACCCCTGCTAAATCACCAAACGTAGCGAACCACTTGGGGTGACCTATGGCAGAGGTGTTGGTTATCCAATAAAGGTTCCCGGGACGGCGGTACCCATTCCCGCCTTCCAAATTGAAAATCTTTACTTTACTAAGTATATAATGAAGTCGCTCCCGCTGTATGTGCGCTAAGATCTTTTAAATTACGCAACGGATTTTCATGCGGTTTTCACTAATAGATAGAGTGATTCAAGAGGAAGGTTTATATATATAATATATGCATTAGGGTGGTGACAAGGTATAAGGTGTAAAAATATTTTCGTCCTAACGCCCGGGGGACCCCCCTAATATTTGCTATTTGTCTATAAAATAAGATTTTGAAAGTTTCAGCTCAATTGGATAATGTTAATCCGTGCCTCATCGAGATTGAATTTGAAAAAACGATTTTTTTTGCAAAAAAATCGCAGTTTTTTCCTCATAAAATGAAAACTATTTGTCCTAGAAATTTTATTCTTGTTTTTATTTTATAGGAAATGTTGCTATCTTCAAGTTTTATTCTAATCACTTTTTTGTTAAAGCGTTTATATTTGAAGATATCTATTATTTTCCAAGACCGGACATGATCCGAATCCTCAAAGTCGCCGTTAAGTCGTCTATCCCTTAAAAGGTCGGATTTGTTATAAAAGAGCTATTGCCAAGGACCCTTTCTTCAGAGAATTCTTACTTGGAGTGTCATAAACCACACCTTTCCTTTTGTGTTCCTTGTCTGGATATTCCACTCTTTCGAAAGTGTGAGGGAGAGGTCAGAGGGCTTTAGTTAACGTTTGCTTTTCAAACAGTTAACAAGTGAACATTCTGAACATTATTGAACAACGTTCTTCTAGTGAGTTTTTTCTTGTGAAGTTAGTGGGACTATGTCTTCTACAGCATTAACGAGCCATGCTCGTGCAGGTTCGAGTTCAAGGCAGAAAGAAATGGTGTATTTAATTGGCCACATGTCTCATCGAATCACTGGCAGTAAATTACCATCTAATTGTTAAGTTTTACGCAGTTTATTTTATAATAGAATAGAGCAAGTGAAATTGAACACCAGACAAGCTGCAAGACTTACAATACAGGAAGTTGTAATTTTTTGGAAGAAAGCTAAGATACCAACCAGTCACTTTAAAGATTGTGTTGTAAAGCTTGAAAAACTGTACGAAGAGTGGAGAAAACTACAAAAAACGCTAACAGATCTAAAAGCACAGCTCAAAATAAAAAAAAGTAGAAGCTTTCAAGTCAGCCCTTGGTGACCTTTTTGATATTGCTCATCAGGATGCATTAAAAAAACACTGTTGAAGAAACAAGCAGTTTTTTTACTCCAGTTTTTGATTTTTAAAAAGTTTCAGACTGGATGGTCGAAACTAGACAAGACAAAATTGAAAATAATAACAAAACTGCTATTGAAGATAAAAATATTAGACTAAGAGTATGCAATCCTAGTTCCATGATATTAGACATAAAATAGGGAATTCAGATGAAATATCGGTTTTTCTTACAGAACAATTAAAAAACCAACAGCCAAGGGATGATTACAAAGAATTAATTCAACTTTCGTTAATTGTGTTAGGTCGTACTCCCCCAAAAGACACTTTTTTCAAAGTACCTGGTGCCATTCATCACGTTAGATGGATGACAAAGGCCATTTATTGTATCAAAATGTATCTTTTCAGGGATCAATTTACATTAACAAATTTTTAAAAAAATCTATCACTGACATTTGTTTATTTTTAATAAACATTTATGTAAAAGCGTGGTTTAACGCCCCCAAACCCACTTTGGCCCCCAACAAAGTCCTACAATTTTTTAAATCTCTTGTAAAATATAGAGAAATCGATAAAGAACTTGCAGACAAGGCACTGTCTATAATGATAAATAATCTGTGGTACCTCAATTCTGAGCAAGACGCATTTTCTTTCTTCGATTTAAATTTAGAAAAAAGTTTCAAAACAAGCATGGCTGTAAAAATTCTACAATTAATTCCAATTGAAGAAAATACATGTGATGATAGGGATGTGAAAGCAAAAGTCAGTCTCCGTCAAGTGGATAATTTATTGGAAAAAGATATTAATTTTTTTGTTTCTCATCAAACTCTAAATTTTTTCAAAAGATTTGAAAGCGAAACAGAATTTTTAAATACGGATCCTGATATATGGTGTAAAAATGCACATCATTTAAAAGCAAAAAAATAGTGAACGGTTTCAAGGTTGTCAATGACACAGCTGAAAGAGGTGTAAAATTAATCCAAGACTTCAATTCCTGCTTGACAAAAGACGAAGAACAACGACAGTTTCTGTTACAAGTTGTATTGGAATGTCGAAATTTTTTTCTTGACTCTTCAAAAGCCATGTTATCTAAGCCGTTACAACCTTAATCTGACAATTAATTGTAAATGTAAATAATAATAATAATAACTTCTTGTTTTTTATACCTTTTTGCTTTTCTTTTCTCCTAAATACATCATTTTCAGTTTGGATTGTGCTGTATTTACTTTGAAAACAGTTTTAACTACACCCTTTTTATGTACCAATTGAGAAAATAAATAAAGCAAAATCTGGACAGCATATGCAATTAAATCTTGCAATATTGTTAGGTATTTTATAAAAATGAAAAAAATTTATAGAAAGCTAAAACTTCAACCTTGATGAGGCACGGGTTAACCTTATCCAATTGAGCTGAAACTTCACCAATCTCATTTCTTAGCCAATTGGCAACTTTTAGGGGGTCCCCCAAAAAAATTCCAACATTGATTTCTTGTGACCACCCTAATATGCATATTATAGCTGAGAAATTCAAAGATTCAATTCAGGCAGCTTGCAGCGGGCAGCTAGCAAACGGGCGGTGTGGATTGTGGCGTTTGTAATATAAAGGTTGGGTAATGACGTTGTGTTTCGTTACCCACAGCAACGTGTAGCCGGGTCTGCTAGTTTCATATAAATCTTTATAGGCCAGTTGCTTCATGAAACCGAAATAATTTACAGAACTTGAAAACTTTCGAGGTACTTGAACATTCATTACGAAATTTGATAAATTGTTCAAATTTTTTGAAAGTACCCGCTCATAGAATAACAAGATTTTGAAAGAAAAACACGCGTAGGTTTTGCCTTATTTTGTAATTTTTTTAGAATAAATAAAAAAAGAACAAAAGTTTTTAAATTGTATCAGCTATAAAAATGCAATCTCTCCAATATTTTATCATATTACGAGGAACTGAAAGTATTACACAAGATTTCCCAAATTGATAATTTAGGGGGTTTTTTATGGAAGGCGTAGCAAAAGAAGACGCCATAGTATGACTTTGTAATGTATGAGCACGTAACTGGTACTAGTGCAATTCCGTTGAATTGTCCAGGGTTGAAGCCTGCAGGGTAAAGATTGCACTGACGGTAGAGTGTACCAAAAGAAGAAGAAAAAATTTCACCAGAAGGGAAAAAAAATCTCCTAAAAACCATTTAATTTTTTTTTTTTACATGAGCTCCACACAGGAGGCCCTGAGGAAAATAATTTCCCGCAGGGCCTATGTCATCTTTGGGGATGCTTTTTTTAAGGAAAGGAAGGAGAGGAGAGTTCTGGGAAGGAAAAGGGTTTAAGGGGTGGGTAGGAATCTGGGGTTCAGTGTGTCTTGGTCATCCGCCTCCAAGACCTAGACAAATCCCACCCCATGAACCCGGGCACCCCTGCTAAATCACCAAACGTAGCGAACCACTTGGGGTGACCTATGGCTTTAATATTCATTTATTTTTGGCAAGAAAAAGTAACAGCACACCTTAAGTGTTTTGTCATGCAAAAAATTGTCGATAAACTTAATCAGTTTAAAATCTTGGATAAAAGAAAAAAAAATTGGTGACAATTAGGTAGGTTCGAGGCACGTCATATTTTGATTTTAAATTATCTAACGATGGTATTTTATTACGACATCCATTTATATAATAACGATCAATACCTAGATACCGTATCTATCGGACAGAAAATTCCTCGAGTCTAGACAAAGAATGTCAAGTCATCAAACATAACATGAAAAAAATACAAGTATGCAGTTCACACGCGGTAGAAGTGAAACCTTCAGAAAACTACAGTAAACAAGAGGCTCCAAAGCACTGCACAAAGAGGGATCCGGTTATTCTATCTTATTCTCTCGCAGGTCCTATGGATTGTGTTTGTCTCCTTTTAATGTCGCTTTTTCGTTTCATCAAGTTTCAAATCACAACTGTGCTAAAAAAGTTTTCACTTAAAAAATGTCACCTGAGACCAAAATTTCATTTACGTTTTTTACTCCAAATATTATCAGGAATCAAAGGTTAAATAAAGTCAAGTACTTTCCTTTTATAACATGTTTCTCTTGAATACTTAGTTTCTAAAAATATATAGATTATTCTTGAAGCTAATGTCTACACTGGCGACGCCGAAAAGGTAATAAGTATATGAAATTCGCTCGATAGAAAAAAAAAATTGCAAAATATGATCCAAAAATGACTTTTTTCTCTTATTTTACAAGTCACATGAATGAAAAAAAAAAGTGTTTCTTTAAATGCTATTTAAGACATTTCCCACAACATTTTTGCTATATTTTAAACGAGTCGTGTTTTATTAAACATTTTCACAATTTTCGCTATTATCGTTTTTAATATTAGTCCTCTCCCTCTAACATTCGTATTTATATATCTCCGCTTCTTCTTTTTGAGCGCTTAGTATCGGGCATTAACACCCTAAAAGTATCCATGAACACTGCTATAATAATTATAATAAATAAAATATTCAAAAGAGGTCACATATCTATAATCCTGATAAGATAATTAGTTTTGTGACAATCTTTTTATCTAAATCTAAAACTCTGTTTTTACAATTTCATTTAGACAAGATTGGCACGCGTTCAAAATGTAGATAATATTATTTATTTTTGTTATTCAGATTTTATCAATAACTCGTGTGCATGCAATTTTTTTTTTTAACCCTAGCTCCACACAGGAGGCACCGAGGAAAACCGTTTCCCTAAAGGGCCTATGTCATCATTGAGGACGCTGTGTGGCGGGTTTTTTTAAGGGAAAGGAAGGAAAAGAAGAAATGGGAAGGAAAAAGGTATGAGAGGTGGGTAGGAATCTGGGAGTCAGTGTGGCCAGGAGTGATGGACGTATGAATCTATTCCTCAGACTGCGGTGCAAGGCGAAGGGTTGGGAGAATCCGGCTGGAGAGGTCAAAAGGCCTTCCTCAATCAGTCTCCTTCGATCCAGCCCGCCACGCAGTGGTTGGGCAATTGTATCCGCCACCAAGACCTAGACAAACCACACCCCATGAACCCGGGCACCCCTGCTAAGTCACCAAACGTAGCGAACCACTTGGGGTGTCCTGTGGCAGGGGTGTTGGTTGTCCAATAAATGGTTCCCGGGGCGGTGGTACCCATACCCGCTCCCCAAAATGTTTTTCATTTTAATCTAATAGATCTTATTCATCGAATTTATTTATTTTTATTTGAGGCACATTCTTGAATATCCGTAGCTTTTCTTAAAAATAAATTAGTGGAAATAAATTTAGTTATAAAAGTTTTTTTAATCATTACAAGTAATCAAAACAATACATAGATAATTGTTGATAATATCACGAACACGTATATAATATTACGTTACTCTCCTTCAACGGAAGCAATCTTCCGAACAGGCCCTCCATCGATACGCTTGGTGTAACTCTAAGTGACCAGCTCAGGTACGGGGACTCCATCGAAGCCAGAGTTTAAGTTAGCCTCTCAGGAACTGGGCGTACTGTACAGGGCCCGCAGATACTTCAATAGTACACAACTGCTAACCCTGTATAAATCGCAAGTGCGTTAATTTGGCAGCCACCTTTGGTCTGGATTCCCAAAAAACCCAAAAAAAAACCTCGGTCCATTTCATAGATTATCCTAACTTAACAAATGGATTGCAATCTTTAGAACACAGGCGTCAGGTAGGAATGCTTTACTTGTTTTACGGGTATTACAATGGAAGATGCTCCGAGGAACTAGCGACATTGGCCCCGGTGTAGTCTGGAAACACACCAAACACGCGCCCAACATGTGTACACGGTTGACATTTGTCACATGAGAACGGGTCGTTTATACGACTTGTTCTTGAGTTCAACAGCTCGGCTGTGGAACTATTTACCTCACTCTGTATTTCCTCACTCCTACAACATGTTCACTCCTTCCTCTCTCAAAGAGACCCTTCACACAGCATCTTCAAAGATGACATAGGCCCCGTGTTAAATTATTTTCCTCACGACCTATATATATTTATTTATTTATTTACGCCTATTTAGGCTTTTACATACATATATATAACAATATTAACGAAATTATACCAGAAAATAGTGCAGGAAACTTCTGTTTAAAACACTTGCACAAATAAATACAAAATAAATACAAAGTAAAAGTATTTTTGAATTTGAACCACACAATATGTAGGTACAAAATATAAAAAATCCAAAATAGTTTTTTTTTTCTTTCAGCCGACAAAATACTGTTAATGTGTTAGTCAATTTAAATAGCAATAATCCCCTATTTGATGAAAAAAACTTCAATAAGGTATGCTTATATTCTTACATATTAAAATTGATGTACTAAATATATCAACAGCATCGGAGTATTTGTTTCCAAGGTGTTGAATCCGTCGCATAGGAGTGTAATATTGGCATGTTGACTTAGAATTGCTACAATAATATGGTAGATACTGTCTTGTGACTGACCTGCCTGGAGGATGAAAAGAGATTTCATATAATAAATCAGGGGTATCAAACATTGAATTAATGATTTTATACAAACAGGTTAAATCGGAAATGATTCTACGATCAGATAATTTTATTAAATTTAATGAACAAAGTACGTTATCGTAATTTAGGCATTCACTAGGAATGCCCATTTTAAAATTCACATATATTAAAAATTTATTTTTAATTCTTTCAATCGCATGTGAATGAACCTCATAATTTGGGGACCAAACCGTGGAATTGTATTCTAAATGACTCCTTACGCGTGACATATATAATGTTTTTACAGTGTGACATTATTGAAATCACTAGATACCCTTAAAATAAATTCCAACATTTTCAAAGCTTTATTGGTTATTATTTGTATATGCTTAATAAAGTTGAGTTTCGTGTCAATCCAAATACCTATAAATATATACCCACATAATGTCAAATATGAATCAATGGATAATGGGAAGGTACCTACTCAATATTAAAAAATAGTATTTTATAATATACGCGATATTATTGACCAAATAATGTAAGCATAGTTTGTTAATACATTAGCATTAAAATCTAATTCGAATAAGGTACTTAATTAATGTATTTATTTTTTATTTATTTTAAATATGTATATATGATTCTTTCCAACCTTCAAGTAACCGATGTTTGGAGATCTGAATGGCTAGGTACTTGTTAACCTTCATCATAATCACATTTTTTTCAAAATAGGAGACCCTGAGGAAAATAATTTCCCCCAGGGCCTGCGTGACGTCACATATTTTGCAATTTTACATGTAAAAATAATAGTTGATACTATTCTAAAGTTTTTGTCAACATTTAATATCGTCACGGTCATATTGTCATATTTATCACAACGGAGGGGGCGTAACGGGAAACCTCGACGGAAGGGGTGTAATGGGATACCACAACGGAGGGGGCGTAATGGGATACCACAGCGGAAAGCTGATGACCTCCCCCCCCCCATAACCCTTGTCACACTTCCCTATTCACCTCCCCCCCCTTAAAGTGTGACGTAATTTATGGATGGCCCCTCTTTGGGGATGATGTGTGGAGGATATTTTTAGGGAGAGGAAGTTCTGGGAAGGAAAGAGGTATGAGGGGTGTGTAGGAATTTAGAGGTTAGTGTATTCAGGAGTGATAGACGTATGAATCCATCTCTCTCTCGCTGCGGTGCATGACGGTGCGTCGAGAGAGATCAGCTGGAGAGCTCAAAGGGTCTCCCCGAACAGGCCTCTCCCGGACTGGCTCGCCACGCAGTTGGTAGGTAGGCGCAACCGCTGCGAAGACCTGAACACATCTCATCTATGAACCCTGGAAAACCTACTAAGTCAACAAACATAGCGAACCTGAAATTAACACCTTCCCATGTCCACTTCCTCCAGCCTCACAGCATACCTTAATATTTGGGAATGCCATAATCTCACGGGCTCCGGTCAGTCGCATGGCACTCTTGTGCGGTATTAACTAGATACAAAAATAAATTACAATAAATGAACACAATGATATCAATCACTTATCGATTTTTCACTCCGGTAAACAAGCCTTGCCGATGTGTCATCAACTTTTCGCGCGTGTGCCATATCAATTTTCGTAATCCAAAGATTACGAAATAATCATTCTAAATTTTCTGTTCATTAATATAGATAGTGACGATAGGAAACCGGTATTTTGTTTAGTACCTTTCTATGACGTACAACCAATCAAACAATCAATCTAATTGAAGGTACTTACTTAACAATAGTGTATTATGTATCTACCATCTCTAATCTTTTTAACTCTTAGTACATCTTGACAAAGATAACATTGCGGTCGAGAAAATGAGACAAATATAGTGCAAAATAAATCCCTAAATAAACTGTCTTACTAGATTCTTAGCAGTTTAAGATGAATATATACGTGAAATCCTATTTAGATACTATTTTGATTAATCTTTACGGCGAATCGGCTTACAGTATAAACATCAAAAAATATGCTACGGATAAATTGAAGCTTTTACTAGATTTTCTATGTATTGGAATTACAATAAAATTAGTATTTACGTAACAAAAAATATAAGCGTAAACTACCAAAAAAAATGTTTTTTCATGACTTAACTATGAAGTAATACAAGAAACAAATTTAAAAAAAAAAACCTATTATGGCTAAGACTATTTTTAAGGTTTTCCATGTTCTAACTTTTTTTCGTTCTTATAAAACTATGCACAAAATAAATAAAAACCACTTTTTCGCTTACTAGCCTCGTGCAAAAAGACGCTCGATTTTTAAATTTTGCAGGCATGAGATTGGAAATATTTCTAGCGTTTATATTCCTCAAAGTCAAGATTTTTTCACTATTTGACTTTACGCGCCGTGTAATATTTACGCCGCGTTTATGTTGTTTAGTAAAATTTATGCATTGCATTATGATACAAGTTATATGTATATTAAATTAAATTATTACATGGTCATAGTAGTAGCGTATAGTAAGTCCATGGAATATTAGTAGGTAAAGTCGCTTGAGATGAGAATAGCGCTTTTATTATTGTTTTTATTACTTGCTAGGGCAATCCCCATGAGTTACAGAACTCATTTTAGGACGGGGGGGTTTACAATAAACAAGTGGGAGGTAATAGTTACAATTTTACATAGGTATTATATATAAGTTTATTAAATAAGGTATTAAATATAAGTTTCACATACATACTGTAGGTATAGCTGAAAAATAAAAGACAGGTTAAGTAGAACAAACTCCAATAGAAAACAAATAAATAAAAAAAATGGTTACACAAATATGGATGATTACAAATAAATGGAAAAGAATGGGAAGGTAAAGGAAACACTACAGAATAGAACATCATGCATCTCTTTAAAAACAAACATGTGCTTTACGAAAAAAAAATAAACTTAAGGTTTACACGTAACTCCAACAAAGACATATTGCAAGTTCCAGCACTCTCTTCCACCTTTGGTCAACGTAGCTTTAGATACTTTGCCACAAAAATATTCAACATTCTCCCAGAAAACATCAAACTGAGTCAAACACAGAGAGAGTTTAAAAAATATGTTAAAATATGGATACATTCTAATGATCGAGCCTATACTGGTGCCCTCACCCAAACGCCCAGTCATTGACAGTTGCTATTGTAGTAATAACCTTGCAGTTTATGAATTGTGTAGGTATATGCAAACAATAATGTTAACTAAAATAAAGTTTTTGCTGTATGGAAACCTACTTTACACATTTATAAAAAAACCATAGATAAAATTGCGAGAAACAATTAACAAAATTTCTGCCTCAATACAGGTTCACCTAGTGAGGCAGGCAATGCACAACTAAAAATACTGTATAACTATACTACTCCTGTGTAACCTTTCTTACATTACTTTCTGTTTGTTAATTTTTCTGTACTGATTGATGTAATCTATTTGTAAACTACATTGAGTATGTAATTTTTTTTTAGTTATATTGTTGTTATTTCATTGAATAAAGATTATTAAAAAAAAAAAAAAAAAAAAAAACGTGACACCTTAAACATAGTTACAAAATATTATTTTTTATTTTGCTGGAATTTTTTATTTTGCATTTTTCTTATTTTTTTATTTATTTTGCAGGACTCTCCTGTACATATCTGGAAGTGAATTATATAGTGTGTAGGCAATATAGTTCAGAGATTTTATCCCATATTTTGTAGTGTGTATTTGAGGAACGTGGATTTTATTGCTATTTCGAGTAGCATGAGTATGGATGCAGTGGCGTAGCGTGGGTGTCAGCCGCCCGGGCGGAGGAAAATTTTGCCGCCTCCAGTTCCAATAAAAATCACGTTTATAAATTCTACTACAAATGCATATTCCTCTTTGCCTAGAATACATATGGAGGGAAATAGTTATATTAATTCAGTGGACATCTTCAAGTCACTAAACAAATACAGAATATTATTACTGAAGCAATTCAGTTATGTACAATAAACACTGTATAATTTTTACTATATTTATGTAAAAGTCCGTAAAAATGGTGTTAATAAAAAAACAAATAAATCACTTTAAACAAAATTAATACCCAAAATAAATTACGAAAAAACCTCTTTCACAGAGAAATTATAAACGCTAAGCTACAACCTACAACCCTTTGGAAGGCTGTGGTAAAATAACCACCACATTATATTTCCATCATTTGCAAACGTACTGAAGCAGTATCCTTACCACAACATGTCACAATGTGCAGCTACAGACCATAGATATTATCAACTGTTAAAAGATATATTTTTTTACATTAACTCCACGCATGTCATCTTTGGGGATGCTATGTGGAGGGTCTTTTTGGGAAAGGAAGTAGTTAAAGGTTTGGAAAGGAAAAAGGTATGAGGGGTGGTTAGGAATCTGGGGGTCAATATGTCTAGAAGTGATGGACCCATGAATCCATCCCTCCAACTGCGGTGCAAGGTGATGAATCGAGAGAGTCCTGCTGGAGAGATCAAAAGATCTCCCTCGACCAGTCTCCCTCAATCCGGCCTGCCACGCAGAAGGTGGGCAGACGCATCCGCCGCCAAAACCTGGACAAACCTCACCCCGTGAACCCGGGCACCCCTTCTAAGTCACCAAACGTAGCGAATCACTTGGGGTTACCTATCGCAGGGATGTTGGTTATCCAATTAATGGTTCCGGGGCGGCGGTACCCATATCTACATCCTAATTAAAACACTCTGGAGCGATAGATTTTAATGTTATTCTGTGTCAGTTGCACGTGAGTTTTGCATTTGTTGGAGGAAATTTCGTTAAGAATGTCTAAAAAAAATCAGGTAAATAAATATTTTTATTGAGTAATAATTTTATTAGTTTGTAGTTGATCAGTCTACTTTGTAAAAATATAAACTTTTAAAACAAACTGAAATATTGTTTATTTCAATATCATTATATTCTAAAATGTTAAAATGTGCAGGTTTTAAACGGGCTTCGTGTTCGTAAATACCCGACGAGTTATCCATTCGAGATCATTTCGGCAGCGCTCGGTAATGCCCGAAGAAGATTCATAAATACCAGACGTGTCGGACGCTAACAAGTCAGTTATATATATCTATTTCGTCCATGCCCACTACACAATCTCTTAATGTTTCTCATATACGAACAAAGTTTGAATTAAGAATTTAATTGAAACGAATGTTTAAATGAATGTGGATCGAAGTTTAAATAGGAACAAAAAATAATGTTTAGGAGTCTTTGTTTGGACATAAATGAAGGTATATATGGCATGTCTTGTAAGAGAAACACTCTCTCGTCGTGCTAAAAACGCGAAGGTCGCGGGTTCGATCCCCTCACGGGCCACACTATATCTTTTTAGATTTTTTTTCCACCTACAAAAAATAATCTATTCTCTCTCGCAATATTTAACATATATTTTTTACCACTCACAGATATCAAACAAACCATAAAAAAAAAATTATGAATGCCCTTCATCTTGCCCAAGGTAGCCCGAACAACAAAGGGGTTAATTTCTCCCTGTAACTTGCCAAAAACCAATATATAATATAGAAACGCGCTCTTTTCCTTAAACCACCACGTAGTAATCATTATATTAAATATTCTTAAGGCTCTGCAACCGGGCCTGAAAAGAAGAAGATGGAGAGATACGAAATTACGAATGTTAGAGGAGAGCGCTAACATTTACAGCGACAAAATTGATTCGAAAATTGCGAAAATGTTTTATAAAACACGACTCGTTTAAAACAGAGCAAAAATCTTGCGGGCATTATCTTAAACAGCATTTAAAAAAACACTCTGAATTTTTTCATATATATAGCTTGTAAAATAACTGAAACAAGCGTGTTAATAATAATTTTTGGAGCATACTTTGAGATTTTTTTCTATCGAAGGAATTTTATATAATTTGCGTTTCAGCGCAGGCAAAGTATAGATATTATCTTCAAGAATAACATATATTTTTTAAGAGCTTTAAAACTTACCGTGTTTAAGGGAAATATGTAATAAATCGGTACAAATCCGGGTTGCGGGCCCTTAACTTACGAGTTATATTATTTAACTTCCCGAACACGCACGAGATATTATTGTCAAAGTAACGACATCTTAGAAACATAAGAGTGTTTGTTACTTGCGATGTTTTGGGTTAACTTTGTGAGATAATAACATCTCTATTTGTATTGTTATATCATTAATCGCGTCTCTATTTCCCCTTCTGGCTGCCTGCAAAGATATCATTGTCAAGCTAAGCCGGTACCTACCTACTTCTGCTGTAAGCACGTGAAAACTTTAGATGAATTACGTCATTGTTGAAAACATCACTCCACTTTATCTTTACATGTTATCTTAATCTTTTGATTAATCTATTTGCTGACAATAGTTCAATCCACGATTATAAGCGGAATAGTGCGGTAATAATGCAAGGTACCTATACTTGATTTGATTTAATCAGCGAGATATTGAGATTAGCTAGTAAGACCACCTTCCAGAATCGAAAATTTATTTTCCGAATTGGCTTTAGCCGTGTGCATTATAATATGCGAGCCTGAGGTGTGTAAATAACCCCAGACCCTATTTGATATGAAAATCTACTTACGCGGACAAATATATCACAAAGAATGGCAATTGAAAACTCAAGGGAAAATAACAGATTCACCAACCTTGTATGCAGTCTTTTGTAGCTTGGGAGGCCGCCGTAAATTTGTCCACTTAAATTCCAGATTAGTAATTCTTTGGTGACTTGAAACATGCACAAGAGTTAGTTGTTATCGATACACAAGTAGTTAGTTTTTCACAATGACAAGAAAATTTTCCATAAAACAGACGATGTCAGTTATTCACTTGTTTAAGTACTATTTTTAAAAACTATTTCAGGTGTCTCTGTTAAATTCAAAGAGTTCCTAACTACCATTCTTGTGATAAAAATATATTTATTTAAATTTTAGAACAAACATAATAAACATATTGTAATGCCTAACCATGCTCCCCACCTTGGAAATTAGCGGAACTTAAAAAAAAAAAACAAAGTTTAAATTAAAATAAATAAAGATTAAATCCTAAGTAAAATTTTTTTTTTAATAAAATAAAAATCATGTAGCTAAGTCAACTAAGTGTTAAATAAAGAATGTCGTGGTTAAGTCCGAAATAAATGAACTTAACATAAAATAAAATAATGATAAAATTATTGCGTTGGGATGGGATATAATCAACAGGACGTTTAAAAAATCCATATCTTGTCTTTACCGTCGCAACGCGAATGATTTTATCAGTACCAGGATGAACCATTATCTGAATGAATGGTGTCATTATCTGAATACAAGCACGACACAGGGCCACGCCGAGAAATAAAACGGCTGAAAGCAGCCAGGAAAGCATTTGAAGTTAGGTCAGAGACCTACTCAAATGCTTGTAGGCCTTGGTTACAAGGCATACAAAAATTATTATTATTTATTTTATTTTAAATGCACATTTACAGTTATACATAACCAATAATAAACATACATTTTATTTTATTAAGTAATTATAGCGTTTTTGAATTGATGAATATTTAGTTTAAAAATATCTATGTCAGGGGGCAGGAAATTTAGTAAAATAATCATTTTTCCGAGCGGCATTACTAATGGTAAGTTAGTTCTGCATCTCGGAACAACAAAAGTTCTGTGTCTGCGTGCTCTTGTGAAGTTGTCGGGGACATAAAATTCAAATTTTTGTAATATATCGGGAACACAGATGTTACCGTTTAAAAGTTTATATGCTGTTGTCAGCAAAGCAGTTTTCCTTCTTTCGGCGAGGCTATTAATACCCAGCATGCCGGACAAAAAGGCTGATGGATATAACCAGGGATAATATCCGAAGTCTCTAAGATATAAATATCTCAGAAACTTCTTTTGCACTTTCTCAATCATTTGAGAAAGTGCAAAAGTATGTCAAATATATGTCCTCTCAGACGTCAAGCGTGATACGGAGGCGACCTGCGTAATCTACACCGTTGTGAACGAAAGCCTTTGCTTCTACAACAGGATATGAAGGTAAATCTACCATCTTCAGTGTAGGATGCGACGGATTTAAGCGGAAGCAGCAATTGCATTTCCGCACCTTTGCCCTAATAACGTCCTGGCATCTAATATCCAATAGCGCTGCCGTTAGATGGACATAAGAAGTCCAGGGCCTATACGAAAGTACATGACATGGAAATGATCAATAATAAGATCCACAACACAAGTCATGTTTAGGAAGTAAAACCGGATGGACATAAGAAGTCCAGGGCCTATACGAAAGTACATGACATGGAAATGATCAATAATAAGATCCACAAGACAGTCATGTTTAGGAAGTAAAACCGGACGTTTAACCTCAAATGGTAAATCCGATTTAGAAAACCGCTCCCCAATACGAGATATCCTCATCGAGAAAAACTAATAAATTTCAAAGATTTTTTGAATTGTTATGGACAATTTGCCTTTCTGGAGTGCAGCAATATCTTCTATAAAATGAACACTCTGCACGGAACGAATCATAGCCTTTTCAGCAGTCGTAAGATTGTTGACCGTTTCAGAGGAAGGTGATACCTTTTTCACGAATCGGAGGACATAAACTACCATCCTTATCCGTACGCTGAGCCAGTTCACTATGGACCGATTGTTCACGCTGAACTATTGCAGTGAGCACATTTGTTTTGTGCTCAGGCATTTCACCGGTATTTGTGAGATGAAAAGGTTTTATTGGCCATTCCGACAGTCACTAGGGTTTTCGTTACCGGCGACATGATAAAAATTCTCAGGAGAAAAATTCTCCTGACATTGAGCCACGCGATTATTAACAAACACCGACCATCGATGCGGCGACGAGTGTATCCATGAAAGTACAATGGTAGAATCTGAAAACACGTATGTCCCTGCAATAGTAAGACGTGAACGATAATTATCTTGAATCATCCGTATTAGTTTGGACATCAAGACCGCGGCACACAGCTCCAAACGAGCGAGTGTTGTCATTTTGTTGGGAGAGACCTTTAATTTTGCACAAAACAAACTCACGGTAATATTCCCAGATGGATCAGTTGTGTGTAAATATATCACACAGCCATAACCATTCAGGCTCACGTCGCAAAAAGCAACAAGATGCGGGATTTTTATCGTCGTTATTAAAGGAAATTCCTGTGTGAGTGACGAGAACCTTTGAATAACGCTCTCAGGGAGGATATCATCCCAACCAATGTTGCACAACCATAGCTCTTTAATAAGCAATTTAGCGTACAAAACGATGGGGGCGACCAAGCCGAGGACATCGAATAAGCGGGCGACTACAGAGAGTATGTTCCGCTTTGTACACTTCTCCTGAACATAAGAAGTAGTCAAGAAGAAGCTGTCATCAACTGGCTCCCACGAGAGTCCTAACACCTTAGAGGCTAACATCTGGAAGGTTTTCAAGTACAACTTAAGAATTACTAATCCATTTGACCAAATCAAAGGCACCGGACTTGAATAACGAAATTAATTCTCGAGAAAGACGTATGGCGCTGGACTCATTGCAATAGAATAGACCAGGTCGTCCATATACAATTTGGATTCTGCCACATTGGCAGCATCCGGGAAATGTAGTCTCATATCTTGGGCTAACTGACGAACAGTCCTCATCGCTAAGTATGGACTTGCCGTTAGTCCGAAAGGGACCCGATTAAGTTGAAAAGTCTGTATGAGATCGTTGTTGGAGAATCGAAATAAGATTCTCAGATATCTACGATGGTTGCTAGGAACTTCAACCTGTAAATACATTTGCTTTATGTCCGCAGTCATAGCGATGGGAAAAAGACGAAATTCAAGCAAAAGCAAAAACAAATCGGCTTGCAAATTGGGACCAGTATGCAAGACGTCATTTAATGACAGCCCTGAATGAGTTATGGCGCTAGCGTCGAGCACAATCCGAGGCATAGGTTTGTCCGGACGATTGACGGCATGATGCGGGATGTAATATCCATCATCTGTAATTTCAGACTCTGTGCCTTCTGACAGATAATTGCTATCAATATATTCACCGATAACTTTGTTATAATTCTCCTGTAAAGAAGTTGATTGTTTAAATTTTCGCTCCAAGGCAATAAATCGGCGCTGGGCGTTAGTAAGAGAATTACCCAATTCTTTCGGGTCTTTGCAGAAAGGTAAAGCAACAGAATACCTTCCATTGACAGTGCGAGCGACAGATGAAGTAAACAGATTCTCACATTCCGTCTCCTCCGGACTTAAAAATTGCATGTTAGGGATTTCTTATAACTGCCAAAATTTTTGGACTAAATCATTAAGCACATTATCAGGGTAGTCACCCATTAGCACGAAATCAAACGCAGTCGAATAAACCCTGCCCCTAAATAGATATGCGGAAATAATTGTGCCCCTAAGACGACATCCATATTTCCGGGAATGTACCGCGTCAAATCAGCGAGGAGTATGCCCTCAATATGTTGCTATGTAGTGATTAGGTAACTTGTCGGTAATGCACTCGACAACGAGCGCATACATGTTATATTTATTATTTGGGTATACGCGAGACTCACACCCGTATGCATAGTTGGTTCCCCGAGACCTCCTCCACTCGACCTTAGTCGAGGTCACCTCAAGGAAATCTTAAAAACTTCCTTGAAATCAGTATGCTCAGTTACGGCTTCACCCTCCAGTGAGGAACCTCCAGTAAGTCGAGTTGAGGTTGAGTGAAGGAATGGCGTCATTAAATTTCTTATTATTATGCTGGCAAACTGTAGAGAATGTTTAATTAAATATTTAAATATTTGTAAAGAATATATTTATGATAAAATGAAACAATGCAACTTTGTATAAACCACTTATAAAATGTGCAAATCCGACCGGTTTCGGAACAAACGTTCCTTCGTCAGGGAAAGCTTATACTATTTTGACAGTTTAGAACAATGTTTTAGTATGGTAGGGGTGGAGCCGTTGTTAGTTAATAATGTAGATTGGGTGGGTAGGTATTAGTGTAGAGTGGGTGGGTAGGGGAACAAATCCATGATTGGGCTATATGACAATCATGATTGGTCAACAAATCCATGATTGGTCATATTTGAGGGCATGATCCTGCTAGGGGCATATGTTTGTTTGATGAATACTGACATTTGTACCTGAGTCATGGATGTTTATATTTATAATGGGTTTATATTTATTATGTGTTTATATCAAAGAAAATAGTGTTTATGTAGAAGGTATATCAACCACCCAGAATCTACAAAACAAGCATGTAGTTGTTACAGTAGAACTGATGGCGCTCTGTGCACAATTTCCAAAAAAATATTTATTATTTATTTATTAATGTACATTAGTAATTAAGGGAAACTCGTTGGTACATGGCCAATCTGCTACTGTGTATATTCTCTTTTCAGGTGCAACAAATACACGTGCTCGTGTTATTACGGAAGAATTCAATCTTCGAAAAGTGCAGTATGATCAAAATAAGCGAATGGATGAAGAACTGCACAAACTGAAGGTTGCTGAACAAGAGTGGTTAGTAAAGGCAGCACAAGAAAATTACAACAAGGCTCGCCTGGAGAGAGAATGTGCCGAAGAGCTTCTCCGTTTTAACCAGGTCCAACGGGAGGCAAAAGAACTTAGGTTACAAATGTTAAAAAAAAAACTAAAAAAAATTACTTTAAAATTTTCTATATTTTGTTATTATTGTGTTCTAGATTAACAGACAAAAAAAATAAAACACAAACCATGGTTTTTAAGTTTTGAAATTTTTTAAAAAATAATTAAGTAAAATGTCTTATAATAAAGTTATTTCTAATAATGCTACCACGTTCATTTTCCTGTACCACAGGTAAGGCAATCTCTGGTTCCCTTAGTGGCTCTGGCAATTCTTCATTGGTTTGTATACTAATATTGTGCAAAACAGCACAAGAAACAATAATATTTGGCACAGTTGTGATTTTGTTTTGCAGTTTCCTACTTAGGCATGCAAATAGCCTTTTCAAAACACCATTAACCCTCTCTATGATGTTTCTTGTGCTGATGTGTGATCTATTATAACGCTGTTGTGGTGGTGTTTGAGGATTGAAAATCGGGGTAAACATGTAAGATGTTTGGGCATATCCACTGTCACCCAACAGTATACCACTATTTCTTAGGTCACCCTCTTCAAATCGCATCCTGCATCGACTGTCAGTAAATATACGCGAATCATGTACATAACCTGGCCATCTTGCCACTATGTCATATATTTCCATATGTGGGCCGCACACGATCTGAACATTTAAAGAAAAAAAATCCTTTTCTGTTCCGATAAACTTCTCCATTTTCCCTCCTTGGGTTCTTGATTTGTACATGTGTACAATATATAGTACCAACAATGCCAGGAAATCCAGCCCGTTGATAAAATTTTCTTTTAACATCTGACCTCTCGTCTACATTGGGAAATTTAATGTAGTGGCCGATTTTCAATGCAAGTATTTTAGATATTTTAGTGACTATTCGAGATGCCATAGCTTGACTCAGTTTGTGGAGATCTCCACATACAACCTGCAAACACAAACAAACAAAATCATATACGTTGTTTCATTGTGATAAAAATAGATTATTAATAGGTAGGTATACATATATTTTCATCACAATACCTAGGTAAATAAATAAAGTTGTACCTAGCCATGTGTATTCACCTGAAAGTTCCCTGTGGCATAAAATCTCACTGCTATGAGAAGCTGCAACAGAGGCGGTATTGGGAGACCTCGGTCATTGGCACTCTGTGTTAAATTCAAAAGTGGCAAGAGGTATTTATTATTACATCTTTTCTAAATCGAAATCTTCTCCGGAATTCCACATTATCAAAATATTCCAGCGGATTTTCTGCATCCCGTAAATACCGCTTTATAGGACGATATTGGTACAAATCTTCATAAAGGTAGTCGATAAAATCATGGAAATTATTCATTATGCTAATAAAACTTGAAATAACCTCAGAAATAATGTGGAAAGCGCTGTTAACAAGCTTCGAGGAGACCTCAAGGTAGATCACGACGTACCTTGAGTTTGACAGTTCACTACTCGACTCGACTGAGGAATTTTGTGGTGATTGCAAGTACTGCAAAAGCAGTGGTAGTGAACGCAACCCTTTGATTATATAAATGTTTATTTATATAATCAAAGACGCTTCTGCGATGTAAAAGACAATTGACATTCAGTTAGAATACAAGCTATTTCGGCAAGATGTCAAATATTAAACTCGGAGATTTATTAAGGTGTTTTAATGGCGAGGGCGACGTTATTCAGTGGATAACAAAAGTCGAGTTGGTTTTAAAAATTAAAGAAGTAAAGGATGTGTGCGCGATCATCCCGATGTTTCTGGGGGGACCTGCATTTGCTGTCTACAATGAGCTGAGTGCAGAGGATAAGGGCAATGGTGACGCCATCAAAAATGCGTTGATTTGTGCCTTCGCAACAAACCCGTTTGTGGCCTATGAGGAGTTCGTGAGGCGCACATGGCGTGATGAGCCGGTCGACGTCTATATGACGGACCTGAGGAGGCTGGCAAGGCTAGCGGGTGTGACGTCGGATGCTCTCCTCATGAAAGCTTTCATAGTGGGTCTGCCTTCAGTGGTATCACGTGAATTGTGAACAGCCAAAAGTAGAGACAATGCCGCTGTCAACAATCATGGAGCATGCTAGAGCTCTGATGGCAGAGTTCGTGGATCAGCCTGTCGTGGCGGTGGCTCAGGGCCGACAGAAATTTGCCGCAACATCTCCAAATGCAAGACGGCGTTGTTTTAAATGTGGTGGGCCACACATGGTCAAATTCTGTTGTGAGCAGCTGAAAAGTGGCTGTTGGAACTGTGGAAAAGATGGTCACTTGGCCAGGCACTGTGAGAAGGGAAACGGAAGCAGGAGAACTGGTGCGCCGGCAGCTCTTCTGAATCAGGACTAAAGGCGCTACCAATAATCCAAGTTGCAGTAAAGCAGGTGCGTGCACTCGTTGACTCAGGGTGTTCTCGTACAGTAGTGATGAGTGGGCTGTGTAGTGTATAAGGTCCTGGTTGTGATGTGATTGCTGTTGATGGCAGTCGTGTATTTTGTGAGGGGCGGGGTATCGCCAAGATAGTAGTGCATGGTGTGTCGCTACTGGTAGACTGTGTGGTGGTGAAAAAACTATTAAGTGCAGTCAATGTTATACTGGGCATGGACGTCATCGAAGAACTGGGTGGTGTTACGATAATGCGCGATAGGGTAGAGTTCGTAAGAAGCAGACTAGACGAGTACAGTGCGAATTGTGTCGAGTCTGGTGAAACCTCGGCAGACAGAATATCTGTTGAGAACAAGGACTTTAAAGCTACATTCAACGGAAGAAACTGGTGCGTGAGTTGGGTGTGGAGAGGTTCTCCTGCTGAATTAGAAAACACTGTAGAGTGCTATAGAAGCACTAAATTAACAGAAGCGGAGGCAGCTTTTGAAGAAGAGATTCAAAAGTGGATCTCCGAGGGCTGGTTCAGGCCATGGAAGGGAAGCTCCGGTGGTATCCTTCCTTTAATGGCTGTGATCCAAAAGAACAGGGGAAAAGTACGTCCTGTCTTGGACTATCGTGAACTCAACGAGAGTGTTCAGTGCCATACTGGTGAGGATGTAGCAGTGTGTAATGAGACACTTCGGAAGTGGAGGAAGCTACGTGAACCTCTAAAGTTGCTTGATATCTCCAATCAGCATATTTACAAGAGCACATTGAGGAAAAACTTTGGAAGTACCAACTCATCAAGTATAAAGGCAAAACATACTGCTTGACAAGATTAGGTTTTGCGTTAAAGTGTGGTCCCAAAATCATGACACGGATTGTAAACGAGGTGCTCTCGCTTGACGAAAGGGTGCGACGGGGCACAGATAGCTACATCGATGACATTATAGTGAATGAAAACATAATATCAGCTGAAGAGGTTGCGGCACACTTGCATACTTACGGTCTCGTAACTAAGCCTCCCGAGAAGCTGGAGGGCGCAAGAGTGCTCGGATTGCGTATTGAACGTGATAAGGTCGGACGTCTTATGTTCAGAAGATGCAATGACATTCCCATAATGCAAGAAGGATCGCACCTGAGTAGAAGGGAATTATTTTCGATCTGTGGCAAGCTGACTGGGCACTATCCTGTGTGTGGATGGTTAAGGACAGCCTGCAGTTTCATGAAGAGAGAGTGTCAAGGCCAGGCATGGGATGATTACGTTGGCGACAGGGCCCAACCAATGGCTGAAGAGCTTCTGGTGAGAGTGAGAATTGACGATCCTGTAAAAGGGGAGTGGCTAGTGCCTGAATCATTAGGTGATGCCAGAGTTCATTGTGATGCAAGTAATCTGGCCCTTGGAGTTACCTTGGAAATTGAGGGAAGAACTGTTGAAGACGCCGCATGGCTGCGTAAGACAACCGATGTAGCGCATATTAACATAGCGGAGCTAGATGCTGTCCTGAAGGGATCAAACCTAGCTCTCAAGTGGAATCTTCAAGTTGTGGAAATAATTACAGATTCGGCAACGGTTTTGTGCTGGGTGAGATCCACACTTACCGGGAGTAGTCGTGTAAAAGTTTCTGGCATGTCAGAGATGCTCGTCAAGCGGCGTCTGGGATTGGTGAAGGAGATTGCAGAAGAATTTGATCTCACATTGTCGATCACCCTTGTAAAGTCTTGTAAAAATAAAGCCGATGTACTTACTAGGGTCTGCAAGGCCTGGGTAAAGAGTAGCCATGACAGGAAACATCATGAAAGAGACTTACAATCTTCAGAGTATGAAGAGAGGTTGGAGATACTTGAAAAAGAAACTGGAGAGCAAACATGTGCTTTAAGCGTAGAAGCTTTACATGCTCAGCATCATTTTGGAGTAGAGCGAATGCTTCATCTTGCCCGGCTGGTTGATCCCGAGGTGAGAAGAGAGGACGTCGATAAATGCGTACGTAACTGCATACAATGCAGGACAATTAACCCACCGCCGTCAACCCATGAAGCGGGTAACCTCAATGTTGCAACAAATTGGAGTTGCTTGGCAGTTGATGTCACTCATTTCGGTAGGAAATGTTTCTTCATACTCATCGATTGCGGGCCAAGTAGATTTGCCGTGTGGCGGGAAATCGAATCAGAGAACGCAGTTTCGATTGTCAAAAATCTGGAAGAAGTGTTTCGGGAAAGAGGCCCGCCCAGTGAAGTTCTCATGGACAATAGTACTGCGTTTCGTTCCTATAGTGTTGCCGATATGTGTAAGAGATGGAATGTACGTCAAAGATTTTGCGCGGCATACCGTCCAGCAAGAAATGGTATAGTTGAACGACATCATCGAACAATAAAGAGAACTGCAGCTAGAAGTGGAAGCGATCCTCTGCAGGCAGTATTTTGGTATAATTTGGCTGCGAAGAGTCAGAAGGATGAGGGTGTTGCGCCTTCTAGCTCGGTTCACACTTATTCATGGAGGCACCCTTCTGCGCAAGTGAATATAGAAGAGGAAGTATCGACTGAGTTTGAAGTGGGCGATGTCGTTGCGGTCAAACCAGTAGACAAAAGATGCACATCACGCTGGAGGCAAGGAAGGGTGACAGGACTTAATTCAGTCAACAATATCATAGTTGATGGTGTACCAAGACATGTGCTTGACCTGCGGAAGATGCCTGACAGAGAACGAACTGAGTCTGAAGAGAGAAGCGAGGAATTGGCCGCAAGTCCCACCGTAAATCTTTTCGATGTGTTTGAAGAGGACAGTGAAGAAGAAGGAGAGACCAGTACAGAAGGACGACCCACTAGGGCGCGAAGGCCTCCGGGCTGGTTAAGTGAATTTGTACAGTGATGACGACATCAGGAGGGCGTGTGGTGATATGCAAGTACTGCAAAAGCAGTGGTAGTGAACGCAACCGTTCTGCGATGTAAAAGACAATTGACATTCAGTTAGAATACAAATTTGCTCAAGTCGAGATAGTTTTTTCAGTTCTGCATACCGAATTTATCCTTGAGGTTGAGTCGAGGTGGAGTCGAGTGGAGGAAATCTCGAGGAACCGACTATGCATATCAATGTCCAAATAAACGTAACCAAAAATTGGTCGTGATGCTGAACCAATGCCTTTGACAAAAGAATTACTTAAAGGAATTATTGGCAAATTCAGCGCCTTGCAACAACCGACCGTGATAAAATAATTTTGTGAGCCATTATCAATTAGACACCGAACAATAATTTTATTTCTATTTTTAAGTTTTGCATACACTTGAGCAGTTGATAGTAAAATTGTAGTATTGGGAGCTACTTTAGCTGACAATGAACACGGAGAGTTAACGTGCGAGGGCTCCTCTAGTTTCGCATTGCAATTACACGAAATATTTACGTTGGATGGCCCTGGCAAGGGAGGTGTAGACGGCTCGTCACTGGTAGGTATTTGAGCCGTTCGATAAACTTTTTACGTGAGTATTGGTTTTAACTCTACTACTACTCTCGAAGTGTAGGAATGTATGGTGACGTTTTTTGCATACCTTGCAAACAACCAACGATTTGCACAAATTGATCCGTGTGCAACCCGCTGAGACAATTCACACAGGCATGTTTTGATTTAATGAATTCGAATCGGGCCTGTGGCGAACTCAAACCTTTAAACTGTGAGCAAACATTAATTGAATGACCAGTATTGTTGCAAAAAATACAAACTTTCGCGGGCGGAGCCGGAACTTGGATACTCTCGTTGCTCGCGATGGACGTTTTCTAATTTTGCACGTGATGAAGCGGTAGGCGCCTTATTTATAACACCGTGATTATTGCTTATCCGTTCTAATATTTTTACTTGATCTTTCACAAATGAGATCAACTCATTGTATGCAGGAATTTCTTGAGTTCTAACTGCCATTTCAAAATTTTGTGACGTTTGGGAATCAATTTTCCTTAACGCACAGTGTAATAATATGAAGTCAGTTAAATCTTCAATATCTAACAGTTTTAAGGCCAAAACAGACGAAGAATACCTTTCAACAAATGAATCAAGACTAACAGATGTATGTCCCTTTATGTCAAGAATATTATTCAAATAATATGTGCCTAGTGCAAGTTTATCTTAATATTTCGAAACCAACAAATCCCATATAATCTTGTACGTCTCTCCGGTAGGTATGATACCCGCGGTAATCTGCAACGCGCTATGCGTTAATTTACCTACCAAATACTACACACGTTGAGAATCTGGATCTGGTGATAGGCTCTTTTCAAATCTATTGTTGAAAATATATTCGCCGTGGTCAATTTGTGTGAGAAATCATGGAGTTGAGCAATGGGGTACTTGCGGGGATTGTGCTTGCGTTTAAACGTCTGTGGTCCCCGCACGGACGCCACTCTCCAATGGGTTTTTTAACCATGTGCAATGGACTCGCCCAACTACTCTTGGACGGGCAGCAGATTCCGTGCTCCATGAGGTACCTGTTTTTTTGCAGCTTCTAGGAGGTCTGGTGCCAGCTTGCGGGCTCGTTCTGTTACGGGCGGTCCCCGTGTTTCGATCACATGTGTGACATTATGTTTTCTGACAATTGGAATTTGCATATTGGGGCGAGTTAATGACGGGTATTTATTTAATATATCCCGATACTTCTGGTTTGTAGATATCGTCGAAATACCAGATGAGGGTCCTTGTGACTTTGCTCCTTGGATCTGACGTCCCGTGGTCTGGTCCGTCAAAGTAGCATTTTTCAGGTTAACGCTCAGATTGAAGTGATGTAGTAAGTCTGCTCCAATAATCGCTCTCGATACGTCCGCGACGATGAATGTCCATTTTATGTAGTATGAGTTGTAGTTGAATGGTTCTGGTACCGTAGGTTTTTATGGCGGTTCCGTTAGCACTGTAAAGTGTGGTAGAACTTGAGTCTGAAGTGACTGAAATTTTAGTCGAGTTGTACCACCTGGAGAGGACTGAAACGTTGGCGCCTGTGTCGATCAAAAAATTTTTTCGTGTCACGAGTTCATGAACGAAGAGACGGCAAGTATTCTGGGAACGATCGCGTGACTCTACTGCAGGTTCCCTTTGGCGTTTCCCGTTTGTTGCGATTAAAAGATTTAAAAGTACATGGTTGTATGCAGTTGTATGACTTCTCCCCGAATTTTTTATGAAATCTGCAGTATTATAATGTAAAATCATGCAATGTCCAGTGTGTTAACTGTAATGTCCTCCGCGTGCAAAGCCGTATCTTCTCGAAGCATAAACTTTCTAATTAAAGTTTGTTTATCGGAAGTGACCTGCCAGGTAAGTATGTTGTTGTATCCATTTGTAAATAGTAAAATTAGTTAGAAACTAAGCATTCCTAATAAATTGTACAGCGCCCTTGAGGTGATTTTTCACAAAAACGGCGCTTTATAAATTATCCAATTATTATTATTATTCGTTTGTATTATCAAAAGTGTCATTGTTGTCCGTTCTCTCTTGTGACCCGGAGCGTTGCTGTCGGTGGGAATTTGAGTACGATGTTTGTGGATGACGCCATTCTCTGCGGGGGCTATGATTGCGCTGTTTATAAAAAAAATGTGCGGGGCTAAGACTGTTTCTGCGACTAGACTTAAGTTGTTTGACTTCTAGAGAGAGTGCAGAAATTTGTTCACGTAGGCTCTGGAGAACGGAAGTATGTCGGGATCTTCTCTGTAATTGGAATTTTTTTTACATTTTTTTATTTGTTTTTATATACATATACATGTAATATAATCATGAGTAATTATTACATTTTCAGGTTACAATCGGATTAAACTCAAATCATTAAATACTAACATACAAGATTGATTAGAAACAGTATAAAAATATATATGTATATAATATATAACCTTTACGAGAGTGTAAAGGGAAGAGAAAAAATATTTATTTTTTTAAATTAAAAAAATTTAAATTAAAAATTATAACACAAACATTATAAAGACGTACTTACATAAATCAAATGTAATAAAAAAATAAAATAATATTAAAAAAAAATAATATTAAAAAAAAAATAATTTAAAAAAAAATAATATAAAATAAATTATTGAATAAGTATTGTTAGTTAAAGGTTAATGCGGTTCTAAGTGGCTAAATTATTTAAGATATTATTGTTTAATTTATTTTTTAATTTATTGTAGTCAGATTCTAATCTCAGCTCTATTGCTAGTACTATCTCTACGTTGGTTTTTGTTTATCGCTCCGCACTCCGTCTTCTGGTAGACTTCCAGAACTTTATCGGCTGCTGACGCAAGTTGTAGTAGATTGTCGTCTGGCAGTGCGGTCAATATGGCCTGTACGTGTTGGGGGAGCCTTTGAACTCATAACGTGCGTATGATTGCACTCTCAGCCAACCCAGGACCGGCGAGCTCGTGCATCAATCGAAGTAGTCCGGATGGTTTCCTGTCGTCCAACTGTAATCCGGTTAGTAGACGGGTGAGGCGTTTTTCCTCGTTTAACCTCGTGGTGAGTGCAGTTTTTAGGGCAGAGTACTCGTCCGTTGCCGGTGGTTTGATGACGACATCGCTGACGGTTCTGAGGCTTTCGATGTCCAGGGCGGCAACAATAATGTTAAACTTCGTGGTGTCATCCTTGATTCTAGAGTTGGAGAACTGGCTTTCTGCCTGGGTAAACCAGAGTGCTATATTGTCACACCAGCAGGGAGTAGTTTAACTGATACGACGTTTATGACGGGGTCCATTTTTGTGTTAGAAGTGTTATTAACGCTGGTTCCTGAAGCTGTTTCCAATGTTGGAGTGTCCTCGAGCGGCATTTTGTCATTGTAATATGGCAAGTAATAGGCAATGGCAAAAGCAGTAGCAGTAGTAATAGATCGTGTGAACGAGAAAATAATAATAAATCTAATCCGGATCTGAAAAATTAAATTGATGGTATCCAATATTTTTACAAATCTCTTATCGTTACTTTGGAATCTTAATAATGGTTTACGATGTTATTATTCCTTTTGCGTTGAGTGATGATTGGAAATCCGTAGTGTGTAACAATATTTCTATGTACTTATGTACTACCAATGTTGGAAATGCTAAATTTCGTTAAAATGTTCGGATTAGCAATAACTAAATATATATCACTGTGAAAAGTTGAGTTTGCGTTACCTGCTGTACTCTGATCTGTGGTGGATGCTGTTGGGTCTGATGTTGGGCATCCTTGGGACTGTCTGCCAGATGATCCGCTGAATGTCTAGTCTGCGATGTTCTTAGGTCTGCGGGCGCGATCGCGTCTGTGGCTGGAAGACTCGGCATTAGCTGCTGGACCACTTGTTTATCTGAAATTGATTTTTACCGGCAATATCGAGCTTCTTCAAGACCTTTATTCCTTAAAAGCGGAGTCAGGCAAGGGGGAAATATGTCTCCAACTCTATTTAATGTGTACATTAACGACCTCTTACAAGAGTTGAACGATACACGAATCGGTTGTCATATCTGCGGACAAGGCAGTAATAACATTAATTACGCGGATGACATGGTGCTGCTTGCACCTTCGATTAAAGCGATGAGACGACTTCTGCAAATATGCGAAGAGTACGCAAACTCTCATAACTTGGTGTACAATTCTAAAAAGTCAGTCATCGTCGCTTTCAAACACAACAAGGAGCCATTGAATATTCCTCCAATATATCTAGAAGGAAACGAACTGCTTGTGGCCTCACAGGTTAAGTATCTGGGACATATCCTAACCGAAGACATGAAGGATATAGAAGATATGGAACGACAAAGAAGAGCAATTAACATACGGGCGGGAATGCTCTCAAGGCGGTTCTACCACTGTAGCGACGACGTCAGAAAATTACTCTTCAAGACATACTGCACTGCCTTGTACACATCTAAACTGTGGACGCAATACCCAGCAGCGCAATGGGACAAACTGAGGGTGTGCTACAGCAATGCATACAGGCAACTTATGCAACTACCGAGGTTCTGCAGCGCCTCCACGATGTTCACCGAAGGGAGGGTGCACTCATTCCCAGCATTACTTCGCCACCAGCTAGCCAGCTTCTGGAGCAGGACACGGAAATCAAACAACATCATTGTCGTGGCTGCATCCAGGTGGCTCAGCTCCCCACTGAATGAGCGATGGATGCAAATGATGAGGCGACCTCCCTGATGGACGATAAAAAAAAAACAATATTTATTTTTTAAATTTTAATTTCTGTTTAATTTTTGTTTAATTTTATTTTGTTTTTAATTTTGTGATTAATTATTAATTTTTATTATTTATGTTGGAATTTTATTTTCATTTTTTTGCTTTCGTTAGGTACCTAACCTAATACGCTGTCATATTTTATTTCTCTTAGATTTTTATTTACTCTGTAAAATATATTATACTATAGTTTATGTAATATGGCAGACTGGGAGTGCACTACCCTCCCAGCCCTGCTGGAATAAAAACTTAAATAAATAAAAATAAATAAAATAATATACTATCTACATAAACAAGTACTTATTGTGTTGCGGGGGAATAGGTATATTTGTGCAATACGGGATTTGGTCGACAATAATGTTATTTACTGATTTATCTTCATGTGATTCTAATGTACATACTGGACCTACTGAATTTAAATTTTAAAAAAATGAAATGTTACTCACAAGATTTGGGTGTCCAGGATTCCGCGTTCCAGCACTCGATCCTCCGTTTCGGCTGTGTTCATCATCATCCAGAGAAATTCTCGGGGTCACCAATGTTAGAAGTGTTGTTTGCCAGGGTTGAGGAGCTGGTGGAGAATGTTTGATATGTGCTCCGTCTTCTCATCAGACGAGGTAGTCCCAATACTTTACCATAAGAAATAGTCAGGCTCCTGGGGATCACGGTACTTCTAGGTCGCGATCCAGTGTTCAGTAATTATATTGGATGATGATGATAACACTTGGCTCATGTTTGAGTGATTAACATTTATTTGAGATTAAATATTTTACACGATTTAGTGTTCACGTATGAAACGGGTAGAGAGGTACAAAACGCGAGTGGCCGGCGGGGTCGAGCCGAGACGGAATAATTTGCTCGGTCATCGCCGGAGCGATCCAGAGATGTTTTCTTTGCGTGGTGGGGATGCCACACGCATAAATTAATAAAAGTGATGCCCATATACTCATAGAATTTCGCTCAGGTATCCATTTTACCGTTGAAGGAGGGAAGTTCTATTGGAAGGAGTTTGATGACTGGTACGCGAGAATCGCGGACGTTATTCTGTGACATTATTGTTGTTGCATTTTGAATTTTGTGACGTACGCGTTTCACACTACCAAACAAATCCTCAAAAGCATCCAATTGTTGATAATCCGGTTCAAATATCGGGTTTGAAATCAATTAGATATTATTAATATCATCAATAACATTTTCAAACTGGTCCCGCATCTCTTCAATTCTTCTGACTTAGACAAGAAGTTTTCATTCTGCCTTAGAGGACATAATTCAAAAAAATTCCAAGCGCAATCTGGAATTCCTCAAGGGTCTAACCTCGGACCTCTGTTGTTTCTAATACTTATAGATGACATCCAAAACTGTGTTAGGAACAGCAAATGTCTACTATTTGCTGATGACCTTAGAATTATAATGGAAATAAGCTGCCAACAAGATTGTTTTAAAATGCAAACTGATCTGGATACACTATCTGAATGGTCGTTGGCAAACAAATTAGATTTTCACACAAAGAAATGTGTCACAATGTCCTTCACTCGTTGTAAAAACATTATAGTTTACGATTATAAAATAAAGGGCGAAACGTTACCACGTGTAAAATCCGTGAAGGATCTCGGTGTCGTCTTTGATCCCGATCTGACATTCTCTTGCCATATATCGCAGCTCACTCAGTCTTGCTACAAACTTCTTGGGTTCATCATCAGGACTTGTAAGCAGTTTGATAACCAAGAAGCTATGCTGGCGTTATTCGATGGCATACTGAGAAGCAAGCTGGAGTACGCGAGCGATGTTTGGGCCCCGTACCAACAGATATGTTAGAGCAAATCCAGAAGAAATTCCTCCGGTATTTTTATATGCCGAAGCATGGAACCTATCCAAGCTTCATGCACCATATTGATTTACTTGAGGAAACTGATTCTGTGAGTCTAGAAACCAGACGGAAACAAGTCTTGCTATTCTGTCTTTCAAAATTTGGAACAATTTCATCGACAGCCCATTTCTCTTGGGATGCTATGATTTATATGTACCAGACCACTACAGCCGAAGTCGACATCATGACTTATTTAAAGTACCGAACGGCAGAACAGACGTCTTGGCAAAGCATAGCATGACGAGGGGAGTGATGCTGATAAATGAACTTGCAAACCATTTGGATGTAAGTGACTGTTCTTTATATGCCTTAAAAATATTATTGAAGAGTCATTTGCCTAAATGCTGATAGGGTAATTAAATTGTACTGTAATTGGAATTTTCTGTTGTACAATAATAATAAAAAATAAAATGAAAATAAAATAATGTTATTAATATGTTCTATATTAGCGCCGTCCGAGTATACATTTAGGCACAATCAGGTTTTAAAAATAATCCACCAAAGTTTGGTAATTAAACATAACTTGATTGACTGCCGTAATATAGTAACATATTATGAATATGAACCAAATTCATTTTTAGAAAATGAATTTTATAAAATATATTATGATAAAACTATACTAACAGACAGAACAATTAGTCATAATAGACCTGATATAGTTTTACATGACAAAATTAAAAAAAATAACTTATATCATTGATGTAGCTATTCCAAATTCCTGTAATATTCAAAAAACTGTTTCTGAAAAAATTAGAAAATACACAGATTTAGGAAATGAGATTAAAAGAATTTGGCATTCTCGGACTATAAAAATATTACCATTTGTTATTTCGGCTACTGGCATTATACCTAGGTCTCTGATTCAAAATTTAGGCGTATTAGATTTGTCAAAGAATTTATATATAAAAATGCAAAAATCGGTAATTTTAAATACATGTAGGATTACAAAATATTTTTTAAATATTTATATTGAGGGATCAGTAGGATTTATAGGTTCAATTAGGAATTCCACAGAGCCGAACCCTCTGATATGAAAATATCTGGAGTCGGTGAATTATTTTCCCATCTGGTCTCTGGTAGGTTGACATGTTGTTCTTGTTTTGTTTTGTAATTATAATACTTATATAGTGCAATTGCATAACGTGGATTGACCAGATGATCATTTGGGAAGTGTGTGAAAGGGTTTAGTTTTTCCTGTGGGGAAAATTAAACCCGGACATTTAAATCTGGTGCGTAAAATGTAATCTATTAAAATAATAATATACGAATATAATATTCATTTAATATTTAAAATTAAATTGAAAACGAAAATTTAATTTAGTCCAGCGCACTTTACCCGTCAAAAAGTAAACCAAACTAGTCGGGCACGGTGCGGCCCCGGTGCGGCCCCAGTGCAAAGCCGGTGCGGCCTCGATGCGGTCCCAGTGCGGCCCCGGAGAGGTGTTGTTGCGAGGTCGTTGCGGTAAGGTTGGGACTTTTTAATTGATCTAGTCTCTCGTCGTACGACGTTCAACACACGGACGGTACACGGTGAGGATGCGGTGCGGCCACATTTTTCTCCAGCCATAAATGTTACAAATAACTTGATTGACTAGATCTAAAGAGAACCGATCAGTGGCTGAGTGGGCATCGGATTTGGTCCCACCCGGGCATCGCGTGTTCGATTCCTTGGCTGGCTAAGTCCTCCATTACGACACAAGCAATATTTTCCGCTTAGTGTGGTGGTAGTAGGAGATTTTCAAACACTGTTGGGTTATTCGCAACCGGGAATGTTTGTCATTCTTTAAAAAAAAAAAAAAAACCTACAAACTAAAATACAACCGCACTCGTCGCACCTTCTTCGCATTTTGACAATGACGCAAGTCATGAAAAACCTTTCCGAGATGTTTCTATTATTAAAATGCTCCAATATTCTACAATAAAAATACCCTGTGGTGTACTATTATTTCTGCTAATTAACAATACTATTCTGATGATCAGGAGTTTTCAATAATACTGCGGTTCGTCAGAGATTACGAGTCGTGTTTATTACCGTATCGCATTTTTAATAAAAATCTAACTGGACTTAACGTCCGTTCTAGATGATGGTCCATGTTAATCTGACGGACGCCGCTTAGTGCCGTGCTCGCCATCAATCGAATATCTTCGTAACCGTTCGGATTTTAAACCCACATGAGCGACATTAGTTATCTCTCTCACGTAGTACAACTACCGACCCCTGTTGAGGCACGTTAAAACTACCTATACAAACAACATCTGTTGAGAGACATTGCAACTACAAACTCGAAACATATTTTAATGATTTTTAATCGGCTCCCGTGTCACATATTATTTCAGTGTGAGCAGAGATAAGTTCACATGACTTAAAATAGGAATCAGTTATTCCCCTGACTTGCATAGGTACACCATTGATGACAAGTTTATCAAACTGCTTAAAGGAATTGTTCGTAGCGAGTTGGCGCCATTATTTGAAACACTGCCATGAAATTACTTACTTTTTATTGAAACATTTTTTTAATTTGTATAGGTAAGTTTGGACAAAATATAGAAACAACATAAATAGTCTTTAGAATTTCGGCGAAATGCAGCCCCCTAAAATTGCCGTCAGGCGGCTGCCTGGGTTCCCTAAACCTTAATACGCCATCCAATGTGGTTCCAAGTTCCAACGATCATCTGTCGTGCCACATGCCCATTTGAAAATAACATAACATTAAACTTTATTAGGTACACCTACCGGGTTTCCTTTAACGATACGACAGAATCCGGAAAACAAGGAGTATAATGGAGCAAAAGTCAACAGTGTACAGATTCTGGGCATGTGTTTGCCATGAATTCTTGATTGACTAGATCTGAAGAGAACATGACTCGTACAAGGCGCAGTACTTTTTATTGAAATACCGGTGAACCAGACGTAGATAGATATCATTCCAGCTTATCGAAAATGCTTCAATGATAATACGTCCGATAAGATAAGGAAATCTAACAGACGGAAAAAGCAAGCATTTGTGTAGTATGGATTAAAGAGTCGAGGGTTCTTTTCAGGTACCAGAAGTTGATGTCAAACTCAATAGAAGGGTCCACATGTGATTTATTTATACAAGTGTGATTATGAGTCAATAATATAACATAGTATATATAAATAACACTTTTATTATTTTTTTAAGAAAGAAACATTCCCGGGATACGAATAATCTGACAATATTTGAAAATCTTCTACTACAACCACAGTAAGCAGAAATGTTGCTTGTGTTGTGATGGAGGACTTGGCCAACTGAGGAATTGAACCCAAACGCGGTGCAAACTCAGCCACTGACCGCCTTTTTTATATTGTATCTACCTGAGTAATATATTTCTTATAAGAACGGCGGTAGTGTTATTGTAGTCTCAGATAGATTGACTGCGAAAATCAGTGGACTGTAATCATAAAATTATGAGTTTTCAAAATGACACCAATATGGGAATATGTTAACAGTGGACACTGGAAGGGAATCTGACTCACAAGTCTCCACATGAATTAACTTAAAAATTTAATAAATTGTTCAAATTCCGCGAAACAACTGGCCGTTGGGGTCGTTACGTTGACTTTTCCAAATAACGCAGAAGCCTAACGCGGAAGTGGAAAGTATGAACAACTCTGTGTTTGCGGAAGCAGAACCAGAAGTCCGTTACATCACTAGGTTGCAGGTTAGATTCCCAGGCAGTTGAAAATATGCTAGCACCATATTTTTACATAAATAAGGTACCAACATTCAAAAACATTCCTCTGGATTATTATTTGGGATAGGTTACGTTGTGTATAAGATATTTAACTCCCCAAAAATTCCAGTCTACTGTCCTTCTTTCCACCAAATTCTTCCAGCCAGACATTCCTGACATTGGGAATACCAGTCCCACTAGCTTTTGGCAATTTGAGACTCTAAAAAATAGAGACAATGGAAAACCTGGTTGGAAGCAAAGAAAATTACAAGACTACAGGAAGGTTTAGGAATGAGTAGAACAAACAAAAATAATAAAATATATATTTTAATAAATTCAAACAGAGATAACGTTCTATAATATTAACACAACAAAAATAGTAATAGATACCTACAACCTGTTTTATAAATAATTCATATCATATAATTTGAATGGCTGTCACTTTCAGGAAAGTTTTTGAAGTGCATAAAATGTAAACAATTATCTGAAAAGAGATTCATAGTGATTTCAGCCAATCATTTTAATTTATTTTATTTTATCGCGTAGCTTTTTAATTAGGTAGGTACCTATGTTTAATAACAATAACTAAGAAAGAACTACAGTGAAAAATATAATAAATATAAGTTAGAAATATGGATAGGTACTATACAATATTATATATTCAGCTAGAACAATACACGTCAATTCTGAATATACATATTAGTTTGATTTTATCTGAATTATATCAAACGAATTCGTATGATTAATTGATTTTGAATTATGATTTCTAAAAAAACTGAAAGAAGATATATATAAACGCTTCTGACGTCATTAGACCCTGATCGAAAAGAAATTGTGAAACGCATGGAGAGATTGACGACTATTGTGACGTCATCTGGTTCAAAAACTCTCCACTTCAAATCGGGCTTGTTTTCACAAGGAAAATATCAAACTTTTACAAAATTTATTCTACTCTGTGAATTTGTTGAAAAAAATAATAGCATTAAAGTTATATTACAATTACTGGAGCTCATTTTAAAGAAAAAAAAATATTTATAAAAAATACCTTGTTTACGTAAGTGGTGAATAAATCTATTCGTACATAACTATTTAGTACGTAACCACATCAATTCATAATAATATCGTGATGGTGGATTGGGACTTAAATTATTAACATTAATAATATCATGTTTAATACTTTTTGTTAACTTTAAAACTAGACTGGACTATATTATTATGTTGTTTGTTTATTTTGGGTTGCATCACAGATGATGAACCCAAAAATCAAACAAAATAATACCATTAGCCATGAAAAATTTTTCGACCCTTCACGCAACGACCATCTTCTATTAAAAATACGTAATACCTACGAATTCTAAGATTCAATCGAAGAACAACTAGGTTATAAATACTAAAATAATTGATAATTGAGCTGTATTACATTTACAGAAAAATCTTTCTTTCGATTTTCCCTTATAATTTATTTCGCATTATTTGTGTTCCGTATAATAAACATTTTTATTCAATCGGTTCCCGGAGGTAGTCGAGAAATGTTTAGATATTCAGTGTTAAGTATATCAAATACAAGTTATTTTTAAAGTAAGGAATTTGATGGAATTCTATTTATGTCTAATATATTTTACGAGAATTGGTTAGAATGGCCGGAACGATTTTCAGTACAAAAATTTGTAGTCTTCTATTGGCCGAATATTAATTAAGATTAACCTAGAATTTTGTAATTCTAATTATTTGATTCGCGTAGCATTAACCTCCGAACTTAAAATATAGTAATATTTTGCAACTCCCATAGTTAGAGCTGTACGAACGACTGTCCTAGCCATAAATAATGGAAACAAGGGAGATGGACTAGGAATTGTTATTAGTATGAAGCCGCACAACGCTAGTTCTATACTACTGCAAAATTGCATCTACGAAAAGCGGCGCCCCGCCTTTCATTTCTACCTACCTTTCTTCATTGGCTCTTCCGCTTAAGTAGTCAGTGCAATTTGCACTAGTTCAGCAAAAATATTCGGCCCGCTTCCACGACATAATTCCCTCGGTTTCTATTACCTACGGTCCTAGCAAATCAACGTCTGAAGACGCTTATAATCAACCTGATAGTATTTAGGATTGGTGTTCTCAGGGTCAGGCAGGCGGTGATGCTGCTGAAGATGATGAAGGTGGTCACAACTTCCTGGGAAGTCTTCCTCAAGAACCAGTTCTTCTCGTATCCGAGGCAGAGGCAGACGATGCCGAAGACAAAAGCGATGATGGCGGTCAGGTTGTGGTAGATCTTGATGAAAATTGGCTTCTTCAGCCGCAGGAAGGTGGCAAAGTATGCTATCGGGCCGTTCAAAACGGTGATCACCAGGAATACTAGTGCTACCAGACCTAAAGCAAAGAAAAGCGTTGTTACTAATTTTATTAACTACGCCTATTATTTACCAAACTGGTTAGGTAGGTACGAGGGTTCTCGTACCACATAGGGTTCCATTTGCACTAAAAAAATCTACATATTTACTTCGTTAATATTAACATTGAATGAACAAATTAGTTTAGTTGGCATCTGTGCATTCCTTTAATTTAAGTTTTAAAGTATTAAATTAAAACATTTTGAATGGCATTAGTTTATATTCGTTATTTGTTTTGGAGGTGTTAAGCCGTGTTGCGCTACCTCCTTCTTTAGTCAACTTTTCGGACAGCGTTGCAGAGTCTATCATCAAGGCAGGTCCGGCAGATCCGGTAGATGTAAAAATCTGCCGAATTTGCCCTAATGATAGACACTGCAACGCTGTCCGAAACTTTGACTAAAGATGGAGGTAGCGCAACACGGCGTAACACCCCAAAAACAAATAACGAAAATACTTTTTTGCCGTGAAAATCTAAAAACGTATCTGGCATTGGTTTAGTTTAAAATATATTTTTAAAACTGGTAAATACATAAATAACTCGAATATTCAAAGGTTAACGCTGGCATGTCATCATGGGAGCAATTTAAAGTTTAGTTAATTAAATGAACACGCTTAAGATAACATTTGAAATCAATAGAAAATACAAAACAAAATGATAAATATTTTTACAATATGAAGAAAGACGTGAACTGGTATTGCGAAAATTTAAGACATTGTAAAAATTTTAATTGAGACTGGGCATGGCTTGGGCGTGCCTTGTGCAAACTCTTGTAATTTAAAAAGGAATGTGTACCGCCCCCCCGGGAACCTTTATCGGATAACCAACACCTCTGCCATAGGTCACCCCAAACAGTTCGCTACGTTTGATGATTTAGCAGGGGTACCCGGGTTCATGGGATGAGGTTTGTCTAGGTCTTGGAGGCGGATGACCAGGACACACTGAACCCCAGATCTTCCCACCCCTTAAACCCTTTTCCTTCCCAGAACTCTCCTCTCCTTCCTTTCCTAAAAAAAAACCTCCACACAGCATCCCCAAAGATGACATAGGCTCTGAGGGAAATTATTTTCCTCAGGGCCTCCTGTGTGGAGCTCATATAAAAAAATAATATTATTTAAATAATTAATATCACAGCTGAAGATCATTTTTAGGTTCTAAAATAATGGTTTTTTTTATTTACCAGTGATCCCATGGTTGGAAGTGAAGTGTTTGGGCTTGTTGTAGATGACGAGAGAGATGCCGGCAATGGCCAGTATGGATCCACAGCAGCCTAGCAGCGCGTGGATAGTCTTCTTGGTGGACTTCTGCAGCATGTGCGACCAGGAGTTATCTCCGGACAAGGACATTATCAACTCGGCCATGAGGAGCTGATACTGCAATTCAAATTACAAACGGTCAATAATTCAAATATTAAATATTTACTTATATCTACATTTATGTACATGCACCCTTACTGCATACGAGATATTGTAATTATAGCAATTGCGAAGCTGAAAATATTAATAAAAATAATATTTGCCTCAGGATCATTGTCTCTCAAACGAAGAAATTTAAAGTGACCGACCGAGGTTTCGGTTTCGGCAAAAAATCTAGTTTCGACATAAGTTTCAGTTTCGGCAGACAATTTGCCGCACCGAAACTCTGTGTTCGTGAATTATCGCGCGTCGTTCGGCTGACTTCGGGTGAGTTCGTGGCTCTTGTGTCACCCCCCATCATCGGCTATGCAGTTACAATATTAGAGTTTTTAATTGCGAATACTAAAGTTAATTAGCAATCTATTGATAGTATTTAATTTTTTTTAATAACTGATTTTTAAATTAAATAGTACTTAATTGTCGTACAAACTACTTACAGTAACTTTTGTTGAGACTGATAAATTTATCAAAAGAACGGTATTTGCTTTTCTTTTATTTCTTTGTTGAGACTGATAATTAATTACTAGTTATTAATCGCTACGAATTCTGTGATGGAAAGAATACACAGGTTGGGCAATGAACTAACTGATGTCGCTGACATTTTTAATTTAAATTTCGATTCATTTAAAGCCAGATTAGTCCACCACTTTTTAGATGTAAATAATGAATGAGAAATCATTTTATTTTATTACAATTTTATTTTGTTTATTGTTTTTTATTGTTCTTATTTCAAAAGCATACAACGAGTAATTAAGTAAAAATTAATGTGTTTTGATTATTTTTAATGTTTTTGTTGCTCGTAGGTATATGTACATACGATTTCAGTAACAATAGATTTTTAATAAACAAAAGATACCGAAGATTCGGTAGAAAGCTTGTTTCGGTCGGACACTAGAAATTTATTTACCTTTCGAATGTCAATAAACTTGATAAATTACTTCAAATTTTACGCATCAAACAGGAATACGCATCACATCACGCATGCACCCATGCACCGACAACCCAAATTAAATTTATTGATAAATATAGATATATTATTTTCTTTGTCATGAAAGATGTATGTAAAAAACTCAATTACTTATACAGTTTTATTTCTTATAGAATTAAAATACATATAATTTAATTTTATAATTATTTGACTAAAACAAGTAGTGACGTAAAAAACAAGAAAAAAACACCTACATATATACAAACATAACAAAGTAATTTTATTGTCTTCAATTAATTAAATATTACAATTTGAGGTTTTACTCATAAAGTTAAAAATAAAAATAAAAGTCATAGGGTTTAATAAAAAAGTTCTTTTTTATACCCTGGATTGCCGAGGTTCCCTGATTAGCTTTAATTATTTATTTTTTTATAATTATTTCGAATCATGCGTATTAATTGCATAATTTTCGTCATTATTAAAACATCCGAAAATACAATATAAACGTTAGTGATGTGGAATAAATTGAAATTAAAAATTCAACTTACCCCAACGGTCGTCAGTAATACGTGCCACTCCAAATAAGCCATGGTACTCCTGCAAGCAAGCCAAATAGTGACCACCGAAATGATAGCTATGAGGCAGTGGTTGATCGTATTGAAAATTTTCCACATTATTTCGAAGCCTATTCCTCCCTTGGCAGTAGAATTCTCACTAGAAGTTGTCTCTTGCAACTCTTCCCAGCTTTTATCTGTTTCGACGAGCATCTTGATTTATAGATAAACTATCAATTTAACTTCACTTGACACTTGAAACGAATTTAAAAATTAAAAACTGCCTTTATTTTATTTATTTAGATACGGTTAGATTTAAAAACACAAATTTCAAGTACCTCTTAAAAAGTTTGATCTTTTTTTCATATCACTTACTGAAAACTTTTGTAATTTATTATAATCACTTTATATCCAATGTATTACAATATTTTTTTGGTCTTATATAGTTTTATTCTCACGATCAGGTCTGTGACATTGGAGACAATGATCCACTAGTAGATCTATTTCAAAATTTATAGCCTTTTTGTATCTAACAAAGTACGGTCAATGTATCCAGTCTAAGCCAGTCAATATGCAGACAAATCGACACTGACAATGGGGCACATAAGTTTGGAAACATCCAAAATCAAGGTAATTTAAAATTATTGTGCGATAATTGTTTTGTTTTTTTTTTTTACTTAGCACTGAATTGAAATCTAAAGAAAAAAACTATCATCAGTGTGCATAAGATAAGCCAATAAATGAATGACAATAAAATTGATCATACGTTCAAGGATTTCACCAGAAATTATAAACAAAAAGGATATTCACATACATAACACAGGAACGTGCAATGAAATCATCCTACCAAAAAAGGACAAAGCGAATACGCAAAATAGGTTTCTGTACAAAGGGATGAGTAACTTAACCAATTCACCAATTCAAAATGTAGTGCAGTCACGTAAAGCGGGAGAAAATATAGTACCTATATATTATGTTATAATTAATTAGTAATTTGTAAGTTTTGATGTACAAATTCCTAAACTAAAATGAATTAATAAATAATTATAAAAAAATAATTATAAAAAAATGTACTTACTTTGGACATACGAACACACCTGCTGCACAATCAGTTTATGTCTTCAGTGTACCTATACAGATAATGCAATCTTACCTGATGTCAATAAAGGAATCCGTCATAATTGCATCCAAAAATATACGGCAAACCGATGATTTATGTTGATTGGATTAAGACCCTAAAAGTTTATGGATATTTAATCCTTAAAATCATTTGGAATTAGATGTACTTATTTATCAGCTAAGTGATTGCATAAATTACATGTTTCATCGATGAAAACATCGTAAAATATTTTTGGCATAGTACCCACTGGACATCTGCCAATAAAAATGTACGTGTTTCATAATCAATTTGATGGTTTGTTTATGAATTGATAAAGGTAACACACCTTTCAGATATACGAAAAATGGGAATGTTTTCCAGTTAGATCAATAATTCTTATTGATTATTTTGTACTATCGAGCATTTTGATTGTCTGCACGTCCTATGAAATCTGGCTCAATTAACACAAATTGGCTTTGAAATAAAGCGTCACTTTCAAAATTGGACCAGATTGTGTGGAGGATTCAGACAACTAGGTACCTACCAATAATATAACATTTCAACTGAAAATTATTTTAATAGTATTTTTCAAAAATTTGAATAATAATATCCCGTGATTATTCACGTGTCTGCGCTAGTATTTTGCTAAATCCGCAGACACGGTAAAGTTACAATGGAAAAAAAGCTGTTCAATTTACCTCCAGGAATGTAAACGAAGCGAAACGAAGCATACACTAGCGACCAAAACCTAAATACATATACGTTTTCTAAGACTGGGCGCTTTTACAATTACCACGGCAACGGCATGGCACGACGTGACGGCGTAGAAGGGAAGCAAAACGTCCACGCATGCCCGTTGCCATAGTAATTATGTTGAACAGTAAACTCACCTTTGTATGTCATATTAATAATATTATCAACAAAGCCCTAAAGACTCTTGGTTTTGTTTTGAGAGCTGCAAAAGATTTCAATGATTTAGACACATTTATTATGTCATATAAAACCCTTGTCAGATGCCAACTTGAATATAACTCTACGTTATGGTCTCCCTTTTACAACATTCATTCAGACAACATTGAAAAGATTCAACGGAAGTTTCTAAGGTTTATAAACTATGAATTGCATATTCCTATTTTAAACATTAATTACAATTATCTCCTGGATAAAACGTCTCTATTGAAACTTTCAGAAAGAATAATAAGCACAGATTTAATACTATTACATAAAATACTGCATTACAAAATTGATTGTTCTGAATTACTTCAATTTATCAATATCCATGTTCCCCAAAAATCATGTCGACATTTATTACCCTTCTACTTCAATAACACCAGGGCACTAGCTTATCAAAATTCTCTGTTTCCGAGACTTCACAGTCTCGGAAATAAATATTCTAATCTAGGTGATATATTTCGTCTTAAAACTAATCAGTATAAACGTTGTATATTCTATCACTTTTATTCTTCTAGGCACAAATAGATTTACATAATTTCTTCAATTTTTATTTATATTGAATATGAGACTTCTTAACATTTTTACATAATATGTATTTTTATTTTATTATTTGTTTTGTTGTTACACTGTTTTGTGTATTTTCTTTTTTAATTGTATTAAATTTTCTTCATTGTTTGTTACTCAACTTATAAATTATAATGTAAAAGCCCATCAGGGCGTGTAATAAATAAATAAATAATAAATAATTATGAAAGGGTCATTATGCAATCCATGTTTTTATCATATTAATATTTTTTTCTATCTTTTTCCATGTTTTAATATTTCTAGTTTCTATTTTAATGAAAATTTTAATTCAGTCAGCTTTCCCAGGAGCTATCGCATGGTGAAATCGATATCTTTACAGTATCGGATCGGTAAGCGTAACTTCCGATGATTTTATATAGATGACTCTAGTACGCTTTCACAATTGACAGCCAAACCGATACTGACAGGTAATAAATAATAAATCGATAAACGCTGGCAACACTGGCGGACTTCTTTACGAATTCACATCCCGAAACCACAAACGCCAATAAATTACGTAAAAATATTAATAATTTGACCACGTTGAATTGAAATACTAACCTAAATATGCATTGGCCGTCCCCATTTAATTTTTTGACATTAAAGGGAAGTTTAGTTGATAATTTCTTTGGTCATATTTCAATCGACTGAAAGATCGAACTGAATAAATTGGTCACATATTCGATGAATTATTTAAGTCTGTGGTTGCGTAGACAAACTCTTTGAATTCTAAGAGCTTCGTTAGTTGAACTCCGTTCATTAATAAGCCAGTAATTTGGCATAATAAACGATATAATCCAAATAACTGCCTTTATTGACAGTTAACCGAAACTTAAATTATACTATGGAGTCCAGGCTAAAAATTATCAATCGTCGGTCGGAACATTTCTTACCAATTGTTGACCGTGATTGCTAATATTGATAACAATGATAACTGACCATAGATGACGGATTTGGTCAATATCGTATTGATATAGGATTTTATCGATCAACCATACTAGCCCTCCTGTAGTCAGGATCCTTCAATATAATAAGTAATTTAACGAATGTATTACATACTAATGTGTACGCGTGAATTACATCATGGAAATCAGAAGGAGGAATGTTTGTTTCTGTTGGTACCTAACAGAGTTGCATTTTAATTTTTTTTTGCAATTCTTGGATAATATTTTCAATTGAATATTAAATATAAAAGTTGCAATACTTTTACAAGTACTTCGCTGTTAGTGTGGAGGGCCGTTAGTGGCCTTTATTTACAAAAGAAATTCAAGACTTTTTACCATAACTGTATTCCCAAGTATCTTGTATCGTAGATGGTGAGTAATAGATTGCAGACTTGCGATTTGTGGCACGCTCGATAATCGATCACATCTCTACGTGCATCTCCAGAAGCCTCATTGGCACTTAGATATTGATTACTGATAATAATAAATCCATATTAGATACTAGTACTTATTTATAATTAAATCAGAGCACAGTGACGCTCGGAAAAAAATCACAAAAAAAACATTTTATTTTAACTACGGACCAAATCCAGATAATAACATTTTTCACTGAATTAACCAGAATAGGTATCTACCTAAAACAAACAAATTATTTAATGTATTTGATTACAGGAGGAACAATTATGATTTGAAATTTTCACGACATGTCACGGCGAAAGGAATTGTAGGGATTAGACCTTCGACCATGTATGCCCTAGACGGCCTAGATCAGTGGGTCCTAACCTTTTTTGTCGCCGCGGCCCAGTTATTGTTTGATAATTTTACCGCGGCCCACTGGGGATTATATAGTTGAAAATATCTTCGTTACTTGGTCAGTTAGCAACAGATAATTGAAGAATTTTCTTACATTCATTAATAACCTTCACCCGAATTTTATATTTACATAAGAACAACGATAATAACAGCTTAATTTTTTTTTTTCAAAAGTATTTTGATTTTTTGCAAGCCCTTGCACGGCCCATTACCATTTGGTCCACGGCCCATTACTGGACCGCGGCCCATAGGTTGGGGACCACTGCCCTAGACCATGGGTGGCCAACCTTTTCAGCAGCCAGGCCAGATTTTAGAAATTAGATTTCCTACCGGGCCGCACAACAAAATTTCTTTGATTATTCAAAGATAACAAGAAATATATTGTTTTTTTAAGATGATATAACCAAAATGAGAATCAAACATTTTTATTAGATTAGAGTTGGGCAATACAAAAAAATAATAAAAAATAAACAAAATATAATAAATTTTAGTGAGATGTGTGATTTTGTTTGTCAGAACTAAGTGTATCAATCTTGATAACCTGTTGTTGTTGCTACAGTACGCAAACGTTTTCCAAATGCTCATCAGTGATCGTGTTCTCATTTGAGATTTAATATGCTTCATTCGACTAAAAATCTGTTCACACGTTAAGTCTTCAAATAGCGAAATCATCGATAGAGAGTGTTCGCGCCTTTATTGTTACATGTGGTTCTTTGGAAATACCTCTTGAGTGCACTCCGCCTCAACAGTTGAATTCGCCTCGCCGCAAGGGACACAAGTCCTAAGAACCGCACCGCTTTTACTTTTTAGTAATCAAACCGCAAACGGAACTCTTAAACCGCAGCTATTCGCGAGTACCATCGCCACGCGTCACCTATTCTTGCTTGTTGTTTCGCGATTAAACGTTCATTCCCAGTCGCCATTCCCTTCCAAAATCTCTCCAAACTAACATACCTACCTTTCCAGTTAACACTGAACGAAGAGGGAAGCAGTCTGGGCTAGTGCGATTAAAATATAATAAAATAGATAAGAACCGCATTCAGTCCACAACATACCGCAGCATTTGATCCCTCAATCCATTGAGAGGTAACATTTGCTACCCGCCGCAACAGAGAGCATGTTTGTAAAATGCAGGATATTTCTCCTTGTCCAAATATGTTTTGTAAAACTCTTCCAAACCAACCTGATTGAATTTCTCCTTTAACTGTGATTGGAGAAGATTGACAAGATTGTTTGTTAACACCATTATACAGGGTGTCCGGGGGTAAAGTGCATTAACTTCAGGAGGTGATTCTACACGATGGTAGAAGTAAAAAAGATTAACAACTTTTTCCGAAATTCCAATTTTTTTTTCCCGTACAAAAAGACGTACCTACTAAAAATCCTTAGTGGGAGGTACGATCTTACTTGCTGAGAGCCTACCGGGCGCCCGACTCGATTGTGAACAGCGGAAAATAATAAATCTAGCCGCACACGCCGGACTAATTTTATCTTTTTACCTCAAAACTACTCCTAAAAGTTGGAATTTCGAAAAAAGTTGTTAACCTTTTTTACTTGTACTATCACGTAGAATCACCTCCCGAAGTTAATGCACTTTACCCCCGGACACCCTGTATACCATAGAAGAACTTGTCACGATTGTCGAATCAATGTACTGAGATACTTCCATATATGAGATATGACACGAACTACGCATGTTGGAATGTTCTTGTGGTGGTTTTATGTACACTAAAAGAAAAAAAAAGTGTTCATATGCTCCGCGGGTCAGAAGTAGATACCCAGCGGGCCGCGGTTTGGCCACCCTTGCCCTAGCTAGACAATAAGGTAACAGTAATTTCGCAATAAAACTCTCCTTCGAATTCCGCCGTCTTGCATACGAATTCCCGGCAGTATACAACTGACCACCAATTTATCCTATTGTGTAATTTTTTTAACTAACACATCAACAGTTGTTCGCGTTTTGGCCGCATGAACAAAATTGACAAACTATGTGTATACAAGTGGTTTTCAAAGTGGGTAATTGGAATTTTTTTTTTCTTTATTATGACAAGCGATTCAATTTCGGAGGCGAATATGGGTACCGCCCGCGCCGCCCCGGGAACCATTTATTGGATAACCAACGCCTCTGCCATAGGTCACCCCAAGTAGTTCGCTACCTTTGGTGACTAAGCAGGGGTGCCCGGGTTAATGGAGTGATGTTTGTCGATTTTTTCCGTCGGGGGAATTTCATATAATTACCCTTTCGGCGTGGCAAATGTATAGATATTATCTTCAAAAATAAAATATGTATGTTTTAGAAATTTAAAAACTTAAAGTGTTCAAGAGAAATATGTTTTAAAACGGTAGAAATTCGGAATGCCGTGACTTAAGTTAGGTTAACTTTACCTTAATTGAAGAAGAGTGCATGTGTTCTTCGTTGAGATCTGTGTTTAATGTATTTTAATGGTTTCCGCTTTACAAAATAACAAAAAAATTCTTGAAGAAATATTCTACTTATAAATATTGTAATTCCGAACGAAAATAAACCAACACCATTTATTGGTTTGACCTTGAACGTAGTAAAAATTTTGTCTGGCAATTTTGACTAACTTTTTTGAATTAACCGCTTAAATTAAAAGTACTTTTATAAGTTCTGTTCTAAACCAAATGAAAAAATCGAGAGCATTTATTGCTATAGCCTTGCGGATATAATACTTTCACCTGCAGCGCTTTATTTTTACCCACTTTGATAGTTTTATAACAAATTTTGTTTTACAATATATAAAGTAGGTTTGCGACTCCACCGACAACAAATTTAACCAGGTAATGTTGTACATACCATCCCACCAAGGTCCGCATACAAACTAATAATGGATATATTAATAATACTTAAGACTAAAAAGGTTGATCATTACTAAAAAACAGCGGGGGGTGAATTTAAAAGCGGGTCGCGCTTTAAAAAAGTTCTAAAACTCATTATATGTATGTTGCCGGTATGTCGTGACGTTTCAAGCATTGTGGTGAGTTATAAAGTCAGAAAATTTGCTAGACAAAAATTAAGAACTTTCCTTTTTTAACGTTAATGAATGCGGTGCGTAAAAGCTATCTGTAAGGCAAATATATTATTTTATTTTGAGATAGCTGACTATATTTTCAAAAATAAAGTCCACGGCGTGTATCTTGTACAATATTCGGAAGTGTGATATTTTTGTGTTTAAAAAAAATTTACGTGGTCCGGACGGCTAACACACAAATTAGTTTCAGTGTAGACCTTGAAGACCGATAAAAGGTACAACACAAAGCACCATGCGATCTAAACGGTGCAAAACAATGCACGTACTTTTTCATAAATGGACATTGAGCCAATTTTATTTGGTTTCTGGCGTCATTGTGCATGTCACAGGGCACGTCTAGATATCATACGTCAATGGATTACACGCTTTTATAATGAATGTTTCGATTCACGGTAACGGTATCGTGACATCAGAAAAAAAACAATTAACATACGGGGGGTACCCAAAAGTAACGGGACTTTCTTTACAACTTTTAATTTTTCAATATTTTTACACCAACATTTGGTCGCCTTTAAAGTGTTTACCATTAGAGTGTATGCACTTGTCCAACCTTTTTTTCCACTAATCAAAACAATTTTGAAACCCACTGATTGGAATGTCCTTTATGTCCTTCGGCGATTTTGTTTCACTTCTTCAACAGTATGAAAACATTTCCCATTTACGTCCCTTTTCATCTTAGGGAGCAGAAAGAAGTCAGGGGACGGGTTGGGTGAATAGGGAGGGTGAACAATTTGCTTAAGTAGGTACTGTTTCACAGACGACGCGGTGTGAGCAGGTGCCTTGTCCTGGTTGAAGAACCAGTCCCCTGTGCGCCAAGAATTTGACCTTTATCGAAGATTTTTCCTGATGCTCTCTCGCAACCTCTTTAGTACCTCCTTGTAGAACATAGTCGGTTAACTGTTTGGCCTGGAGGAACAAACTCTGTGTGCACAACATCTCTGAAAAAAACCAATGAGCATTGTCTTGATGTTCGATTTCACCTGATTTTTTTTTCTGAAGAGGAGATAGAGCACTCTTCCATTGGCTTGGTTTCGGGATCGTACCCATAACACCATGACTCATCACTCATCACCGGAAAAACATCTGGATATTCTATCAGCTGATTTTTCAATTCGTGGCAGGCTTGAAGGCGATGGCTTTCCTTGATCCTAGGAGAGGAGACTTTCGCGTTTTCGCCTAAAGAAGGTTTCTTCATTTACTTAAAATTAAACTTTGGGCGAACACGTGGACCCACAGCAACGCGGCTTCGCACACTGACCGAGAAAGAGTTTCCTTACAACAACCGACCACACAAAACCCGTTCCTCCTCCACTTCTCTCCTCTACCGCCCGAGTCCCGTTAGTTTTGGGTCCTCCTACGTACGTTCCTTAACACAATAATGCTGCAGCTCTTTCAAATATGAGATACAGAATGTACGTAGGTATGCTTGCATCTCTCTCACACATCGCACCGTGACGCCTCCGTAGATCCCTACCAATATTACTATTCTTGCCGATAATTTTAAAGTATGGAATATAGTTAGAAGAATAATATTGAAGTGTGAGTGAATTCCAAAAATTCAAAAACTTCAAATGTCAATGCGCTGACGGTTTTGCTTTTGTTCTTATATATTGCAGCTCTTTCTTACACACTAAATAACAACATTCGAAAATGAGACAAATGGTGAACGAATGTCTGCACCCCCCCAAAGGAAACATACAATCATTATCACACATCTCCCTCACATGTATAAAGAAAATGAAATGCAATTCCCGTCGCAAGAAAGTAGTACTTTGGAGGAAACAGTCACACGTATTTTCTTTGTCTCACCATTATTTAATGTGCAAGAAAGGACCGCAGCATTATAGCGATAACGAACGTATACTGCTTTTTTATTGATTTGATTATCGATGAAATAAAACTACGACTAACAATTCTGAAAATCGACGGCCTCCGTGATCGATTGGTAAGGCTCTCGGATAGCGATCTGGAGGACGCGGGTTCAAATCCCGGCATGTGCAAGCAGTGGCGGCGTAGGGTAGATTGGCACCCGGGGCGGTTTTGTATTGAGCACCCCTACTTAAAATAAACCACCAAATACTAAAAATGCTTAATTAAGACTTAATTTTACTAATATATTCGATCACATTATCCTAATTTATTACCTGTCTCTTTCAGTTGATAAAATCGTAAGATTAGTTAGTCGCGCTTGGCTCATTGTGGACCTTAAGTACGATTTTAATAATTTTAACTCTGAAAAGCTTCTTTCACACGCAGCCACCAAAACACATATTACTAGCCGGCGTATTCACTATCTGCTAGTGAACTCACTCAGTGTAATTAGCTAACTAGCAGATTTTTACACAAAATTTTTAAGAGCTTTAATTTTTATTACACCCTTTTCCAATGTTAGTCCAGATTTTTATATATACTCTGATTAGCTTCTTCTAGAACTTCACACCAAAAGGAAAGATAGCATAGAAAATTGAAGTCACACAAAGCTGATATGAATGTTGATGCTGCTTCTCTTGCTTCGACGCTTTCTTTGCTGTGCTGGGATTACACATCTCGTCGAGTGTTGACACAACCATCTCAAAATTATTGTTCAGTGATTTAGCAGCGTCGTGATGAGCACTCCATATTATCTCTGATCGTTTAAAGGTCACGCCTACATTTTTCATTAGTATTTCACACCGCGCTCGATGTTATGTAGGTACGCGCGGTATAATATCAGACAATTTGGGAGGCGGGAATGGGTACCGTCGCCCCGGAAACCTTTAATGGATAACCGACACCTCTGCCATAGTCACCCCAAGTGGTTTGCTACTTTTTGTGATTTAGCGGGGGTGAGCAGGGGTGCCCGGGTTGATGGGGTGAGGTTTGACTAGGTCTTGGAGGTGGAGGTTCAGGACACACTGAACCCCAAATTCCTACCCACCCCTTAAACCCTTTTCCTTCCCAGAACACTCCTCTCCTCCCTTTCCCTAAAAAAAAACTTCCACACAGCATCCCCAAGTTGACATAGGCCCTGAGGGAAATTATTTTTTTCAGGGCCTCCTCTGTGGAGCTCATGTAAAAAAAAACTCAGGAGGCCCTGAGGAAAATAATTTTCCTCGGGGACTATGTCATCTTAGGGAATGAATGGAACATGAATTCATTATTTTAGGGAATTAGAAATTATATTCGAAAAAAAATGAAAATACAGTTGCGATGCGTTTCAAAATATGTGTTAGTATCTATGCAGGTAGCTAGGCACAAGAGTAGGTAGTTATTTAAGTTATTTTTTTAAGCTGATCTCCGGTACTGTACTGAATCCACCCATGTTGAAGGAGATTAACCTTTATGTCCCTAACGCGTATACTCGTGGGAGATCCCACGCTCTTTTTTATGATCCGAAAGCGAGAACTTCTTCCTTCCAGAATGCCCCATTAAATAGAGCAATGCAACTGCTTAACGATTCTGCATTGAGCATTGACATCTTCAATGTTACCTATAGAGAGTTCATTTCTCTTAAATTTTGTATTCTTCTCCGTAATAATTTGGTGTAAAACTGTTTTATGGAGAACCTGAAAAAATAAATATATAAATAATAAATAAATTTATTGATATGTCATTATAGAGGGAGATTTTGTGCTAATTGTGAGTTGTCGTTGTCACCCCTCGGTGAGTTGGTACTCGGGGCGGACCGCCCCCTCCGCCCCCCCTTACGCCGCCACTGTGTGCAAGTAAATTTTATTTGATTGTTTTGTATTATTTCACAATTTAATCATTTAAAAGTAATATAAGGTATGTCCCAGAGTGGAAGATACTATCGGTGTCGCTCTAATGTGAGACCACCATTCAGAAATGAAACTTGCTTGAAATGGCTTTAGCCGTGTTTGGTGACTAGATCTTAATAACCAGGTACTTTACCGATAGCGTAATTACTATGCTTTACTTTAGCGATATGGAGCAGATGGGAGGTATTCACTTTGCCAACGTTTCCGACAATCTTACAGCGTTCTCCATCAGGTTAGATGTGCGGATCAGTGATTCGCAAAGTGGTTCAGGTGGACCCCCAGGGGTCCACGGGAGACTAGACGGGGGTCTACGTTAGCGTAATAAAAAATGGGGTTCACAACCACAAGTTGTAAATGGGGGTCCACGAAAATTTATCTGGTTTCGATAGTAAAGTACAAAAATATTGGCTTTACCTATCGAAGTAGGCAGATAATACACTCCTCAAAATTAAGGGAGCAAAAAAATCCAGATTTCTCGGTGATTTTTCACAGGTGAATTTAAAAAACGCATTATGAAGCTTTAAGATTCTAATTTTCAGATTTTTGGTAAATTTTTTTAGGAGCTACGGTTCTTATGCAATCCTAACAGATTACTCGAAAAATAAATTAACAAATATTTAACTTTTTTTAGTCCATGCTCTTGAAAATTTTTTTTCAATTAGGCCGGCACATGGAACAGATAGCTTATTTGGATAAGTTTTAAGATTTTCACGGTCAAAAGCATTTTCGTTATTTGTTTTTGGGGTGTTATGCCGTGTTGCGCTACCTCCTTCTTTTAGCCAACGTTTCGGACATCGTTGCAGTGTCCATCATCAGGGCAGATCCGGTAGATGTGTCGGATCTGCCCTGATGATGTACACTGCAACGATGTCCGAAACGTTGGCTAAAGAAGGAGGTAGCGCAACACGGCATAACACCCCAAAAACAAATAACGAAGATAGCTTATTTATTTAACATTAATTACCTTTTTTAAAACCTACCTTAATTTTTGAGTAGTGAATTTTATGAACGTCAGCGACTGTTACTTGTAAAAACTTGCAAATTTGATATTTAATTCTATTAAGTCTGTAATCATATTATTTTAATAAATAGATTACAAGAATTTAAACTATTTTTCTTATTTTATTTAAACTCTGCTGCGACACAAATTTCATTACATCTATTCTTCACGTTTTTGACGAGATTTTGGAAAATGTCAGAAATGTAGCAGCAGGCGGTCAACCGAAACAAGTAAAATTTTGAAAGGGGTCTATGAGAAAAAAGTTTGGGAACCTCTGTTATAGATGAAAATCAATCGCAATACAACTATATAGATCCATCTTTCTATTTTATGTTTTCTGAAAGGTAACCATTTATTAAACTGCCCCCTACGCAGCTAATGGGTTGCTTTCCATTATCGTGTTTGTGCGATGAATAAATGCAATTAATGTTTGTGTACTTGATGTTTCAATGTTGGTAAAAACGGTTTCATCTGCTAATCTCCGATTGTTTCTTTTTTCATTTCAAAACCATCGCTGAAAATGATATCAATGCGAGGACAGCAGTGAAACTCCCGCCATATTTTTTTAATTGACTGTCTATTTTTTAAAACGATTGCGAGTTTATCCATCACCTTATTTATAATTTTTATAGAACATTTCAAATCGACATACGCACAAAACTCCTTGCTCTGGCGTGTCTGCAAATCTTGCATTGCCTTAAGAGATATTGTCATTTTCCACTGTACAATAAGGTTTCAATCAAATTAACCTTACTATGTTCTTAAATCAAAGCTATTATTTCTGTAGATATTCTTTATTTTTTCTTTTCAATCATTTTTTACTTACACTATTACTACCAAGTATAATTTTTAATGACTACTTGCTTCCTAATCTGTAACCATAGCCAAAAATTTAATGGAACATAACTCTTTTTTATTATACTCGCAATTCAATGTATAATGTTTTTATATACAACTGTTGTTTCCTAAATAAACTTCAATAAATAAATAATGATCACCTGTAAGATTAAAAAAGATTCTATCGTCAAGATTTTTTTTTAAATTATGTATCAACCAAGATAATATTACAATATACACAATATACATTTTTGGTATACACCACCTCCCTAGGCTGAGCCTGTTCTGAGGTGGCGGGAATTTAATCTAATTTTGATATCTTGATCTTGAAAGATAAAACTTTTAATATAAATTTGAATTTGAATTGATAAACAGAATGAAAGAAAAAGAAAAAGAAAAAGAAAAAGAAAAGAAAAACAAAATAGATAAGAAAAATGGAAAAAAGATGAAAGAAAGAATAATAAATAATTGAGAGGAAAAGACAATAGATACAGGCGTTGAATGGGTTGTTATATTGTAGAAGTTTTCTGCCCGCAGTATACAAGCCTTTGTTGACTATCCACGCACAATTTTTTTTAGTTTTAGATTTGCATTTGTTGTCACGTCAATATCTTTAATATCTTTTTCAATAAAATTTTTAAAATTTCGAATCAGATTATGGTAATGTCTTTGTCCATAGGTAGTAGTGGTCTTCGGAGTCATGTATTGATGTCTATGTCTAATGTCGTAATTGTGTTGTGCAGTATGATTGTTTAGTTTGGCTTTTTGGTAATGTATAGATATAATTTTGATGTACAGTTGCTGTATAATCAATACAGCAGTATTGTCGAGAATCTATAATATTTTTTTGTAATAACTTTAATTAAGGCTTTTTGCACTTTGTCGAGAGGATCGATGTTAGTTTTAGTAGCACCACCCCAACCAATCATAACGTGAGTGATAATTGATTGGACTAGTGCGTAGTATATCGTTTTTAAAGTCTTCATTGACATTATGTTTCGAATGTTTAAAAAAAAAATTTCTAACATTACCCGCTGTTTTAGTTATTTGTTCTGTTCATCTAAAATAGTTGTCAATATAACTGCCTAAGTACTTGATTATCTTATTCGAGTTAGTGGGTTGCATAGACAGTTTTTTTTAGACCTGCAATCATGTACGAGTATGATTAAGCTTTAAGGCATCGAGTATTGCTATGGTAAACGTCATGTACTTTGTTTTATCAGTTAGACAGATACATTATTAAGATAATTCTTTCTACGTTTGTTTTGTGTAATTTGACATGTTTTAATTTTATTAAAAAATATATAATTTGACCTCGACCAAAATGAATTAAACACTTTTGAATATCGCCCATCCACTGACCAAGCGTTATAAATTTTTTATTGTTTATGAGGCTGGGCTGTCAATGTATTGCCCCTATTTACCTAGATATTTAGATTATAAACCCCATTTTTCACTATCAGATTCAATAACACTTCAAACTTTTAAATAAATTACGGCCGGCGTAGTGCAGCGGCAAGGCGCTTGACTCGCATTCCGAAAGTCGCAGAATCGAATCCCGGCGTGGCAAATAAATTTTATTTGATTAATTTGTGTATTTCACAATTTATTATTTAAAATAATATATAGTATATTTGCGGCACGTTCCAGAGTGGAAGATACTCTCAGTATCGCCCTGGTGTAAGACCACCATTCAGAATTGAAACGTTGCTTGAAATGGCTTCTGCAGTGTTTGGTGACCAGATCTGAATAGTCAGGTACTTCCCCACCTTCCTCTTCCCTATCTCCTTCCCCTCCCCACTGCCTTCAGCCTCACAACGTACCCCAATTGGGGATGCCATAGTCCCACTGGCTAGAGACGGGAGCAGTTGGGACTCTTGTGCGGTATTCATGTAAAAAAAAAAAAAAAGTTTTTTATGATAGATATTTCTATATCTTAGTATGGTGGGGGAAAGTTAGTAAAGGTCAAAATGAGATGCTGAGATTGTTGCGGTATCTGGAGTCACTTGTGTCCCCGTGAAACTGGTAAAGAGGAAATTCTTATACAATGTATTCTGAAGTTCTGTGGTTTGTATTTTCATTAGAAAAGTCATCGAACCTTTTGTTCTTTTAGTGCTACGATAAGTGATTTAGTAAACTCTTGTATCATCATCATCATCATCATTACATAGTATAAAATGAAGTCGCTCAAAATGTATGTGCGCGTTAATCTTTTAAACTACGCAACGGATTTTCATACGGTTTTCACCAATAGATAGAGTGATTGATGAATGTTTATATGTATAATACATGTAAATTATATTAGAGAAAAGCCGAGAAATTCAAAGAAAACATATTTTTGTGCGATTTAAAACGGCTGGCGGGCCGTACTATAGTCACTTTTGAAATTCGTTCTACGGAATAAATTGGAAAATATATGTCCTAGAGTAAGTAGGTAGGTATTTGATTTTCCCTTTTCAAATATCGTTCGAATTGCATTACGTAGTATAAAATGAAGTCGCTCAAAATGTATGTGCGCATAGATCTTTTAAACTACGAAACAGATTTTCATGCGGTTTTCACCAATAGATAGAGTGATTCAATTAGAAGGTTTATATGTCTAATACATGCTTATTATAGTAGAGAAAAGCCGAGAAATTCAAATATTCAATTCAGGCAGCAGGCAGCGGGCAGCTAGCAAGCGGGTGGTGTGGATTTTATAAAGGTTGGGTAATGGCGTTGTGTTTCGTTAGCCGCAGCAACGTGTTGCCGGGTCTGCTAGTTTTTAATAAAACTTGATTGTAAGCGTATCTAAAGCAGCTTGACAATGGACCCAAGTCCCCACCAAACTACAAAGATGCGCGCGCAACGGCGGAAGAAAATATTCCAATTCAGTCAACTAAATTTCTACTTGGTTAACTTACTACTTAGATTCTAATTTTTAACATCTGGCTGTCTCAGTTATTTTGTTTTCCCCTAGAAAAAAATTATCTTTTTTTTATTATTTTAACTAATATTTTTATGTTTTCTGGTCAATAAAAGTGTAGTATGTTGTTCCTTGAGGATTCTTCTCCCCTCTGATCTTCCAGGAGTCACTTTTCGTCGCTGATTTCCAGATATTTAAAACCTTTTTTATTTCTGTCACTTTCCATACATTTTTTCTTTTGTAATTTTGTGAACAATGGAGGAGGACCCCCCTGGACACCCTAAAAAGCCCCCAGATCCTCCCCCTGACCCCCCAGATGGTGAAAATGTAGTATTTGCGGAGAGTGAATCTGTCATTCTGACTACCACAAAAAAAGGAAGTTTAGTCCCTCTTCCTCAATAAAACATGACTCTCCTTCTTCTTCTCAGTCTTCACCTGCTCTTCCTCAACCTCCTCCTACAAACTTTTATTCTCCTCATTCCTGTGGCCCGTTCATTGTGTACGCTCAAAAAACTGATCAAGGTAAAACTACCGACCCTCTTGAATTTGGTAAATTCCTATCAAATACCAAGAACCTTTCGATTAAGCCTGGAGGTGTAAAAGCCGAGGGTCGCTTCCGAATCTCTGTTGAATTCCTCTCAGGTTCAGCCGCCAACAACTTTATCAAAAACATATTTATTTCATCAAATTCTAAATTCAAGGCGTACATCCCAACTTCCAATGTCACTCGAATGGGCCTCGTCAGAGGTATCTCGACCGATCTGTCCATTCCAGAAATCCTGTCTTCACTTTCAACCCCCCAACATATCGGCAATCCCATAAAAGCCAGGAGGTTAAATTATAAGGACTCTTCTGAGGGCATCGTTTCCTGGAAGCCCTCCCAATCTGTCGTCATCACATTTGAAGGACAATCTCTTCCTTTCCATATTTATTTATTTTTCAACTCCTTACCAGTTGAAATGTATACTTATCCCAACACTTAATGTTACAATTGCTGTCGTTTTGGTCATACCAAAGCTGCATGCAGATCCCCTCCCAAATGTTTCAAATGTGGAGAAAACCACACGGCTGACCAATGTTCTTCTCTCTCTTCATCTAAATGTTTTAACTGCTCAGGTGCTCATTCCGCCATTAACTCTTCTTGTCCGGAACAATCTCGCCAAAAAAATATAAAAATTTCTATGGCCTCTCAGAACTTGTCTTTTCTGCAGGCTTCTAAACTATTCCCGCCTTTCTTGCTGAGGTTTTATCCAGTAACTCTTCATCCAACCCACCCGCCTCCTCCTCAACATCTTCTCGTTCAACTAAATTCACATACAAAAACCCTATGTCTAAACCGGCTCCCGGATACGATCAGCAACAACTCACTTCTCTTAAATCCCAATGGTTCACCTCTTTCAAATGCCACAAATGGGTGCGCAAATAATTATAATTCATCCTCAACAAACCATCAAAAGCTTTCTGAACAATTTTTCAAAGATAATTCTTCATTTATTCAAACTCTTATTATGCTTCTAATTGACCTAATTTCTTCTCAAACTAATCTACCGTCCAACGCTGCTTTTTTTATTTGGTGATTTTAATGCCCATTCCCCCGTCTGAGGTTCTGCTTTCTGTGATCGAGACGGTCGAAGTGTGATGGATTTCCTAGATGAATCCAACCATTTTCTTTTGAATGACGGATCTCCTACTAGAATCTCTCGCCCCAAAACAAACCCCAGTGCAGGAGATCTCTCCATATGCTCTACTAATCTGGCACCTCTCTCATCGTGGGTGGTGTCCCCCGACCCTTGCTTCAGTGATCATTTCCCGATCACCATCACTTATCAAACTTCTTTCCATTCAGACAAGTCCCATATTTCGACAAAGATTAAAACAAAACACACCAAATGGGACGAATTTAACTCACATATGGATAAGTTTATTCAAAAATTATCCTATACCGATACATTATCTGTCAAAGATGACTACGATAACTTCAAATCAATACTCGTAACTGCAATCAATAAATCAAACCCTCCCCCTAAAACCAAATCTCTCAAAAAACTCCCTCCGACACCCTGGTGGGATGAGGAATGTTCCAAAGTAGTGAGAATTCGGAAAGCTAAATCTCTTTCCTATCGTCACAATATGACTATGGAGAACTATCTCATTTACTAAAATGTCGAAGCCAATGCCAAAAGGGTATTGAGGTCAAAAAAAAGATCCGGGTGGTACAACTTCTACAGTTCAGTATCTCCGAACACTCCAATTTCGGAAGTTTGGTCTATGATTCGAAGATTTCGATCCTCCTTCAGTCCAACATCTCCTCTTCTCATTCTAAATGGATAGACGAGTTCTTGGACAAAATTGCCCCCCCTTCTGTACCTAACTTAGATGAAATAACTCCAATCCACAACACTCCTATGTCTGATCATTGGCTAGACTCTCCATTCACTTTAATTGAATTAAAAAATTGTTTATCAACAGTCAAGGACTCATCTCCAGGCAGAGATGGTATACCTTATAGCATTATCAAAAATAGTAATGATAATGTTCTAAATCACTTTTTAGGCATCTTAAATAAAATCTTCCAGACTGGCATAATACCTGATGACTGGAGTTCTCAAATAATCATCCCAATTCTAAAATTAAACAAATCACCCAATTCTGGATCCAACTTTTTGGCCAATTGCTCTTTCATCCACCCTTAGTAAAATTTATGAAAAATTAATTAAAAACCGGTTAGAATTTTTTGTCGAGAGTAATCATCTTCTCTCTCCATCCCAATTTGGATTTAGGAAAAAGAAATCTACACAAGATACAAGATAGCCTTGCCATCATCAGCACTGATATTAATTTATCCATTTCTAACAAAGAAGTATGTCTTTTAGTCTTTATAGACATAGAAGGCGCCTTTGACAATATTTCCTTCCCAATTCTTAAAAAAAATTTTAGGCCTTGGCTTACCCTTCATGTTTGTCAAATCTATTATTAGTCTTTTTCTCGATAGGAAAATTTTCATTGAGCTACCAGATGTTACTCCTCAGAGTAGGTCAATTTGGAAGGGTTTACCCCAAGGCGATGTATGATCTCCCTTACTGTATAATATATACACACACGATATGCATGTCACCAGGTAAAAGTTGTTGAGTTCGCAGATGACATAGCTTTCTTCTTATCATCCAAAATCATTCCATCCGCTGTCAAATATCTTAATGAAGCCATGGATGCCCTTTGCACATGGCTCACTTTAAATGGTCTTGAACTTTCAGTACCAAAGAGTCAGTGTGTCACCTTCTCAAATCATCATAATAACCCCCCTGTTCAAATTTTATTTAAAAACTCTCCAATCCCCAATGCTTCCGAAGTTAAATTTTTGGGAGTAACATTTGATAGGAAACTTAAATGGTCTTCCCACATTAATAATATAGTTACTTAATGTGAAAAAATTTTTAATATTATCAGATCATTGACTGGCGTTTGGTGGTGTGCACATCCTATCTGCATTAAGTTGCTCTACAATGCACTTATTCGAAGCCCTCTCGACTATGCCTGCCCACTTTTTAGTACTGCATCCAAAAATGCACTCAGTAAATTAGACAAAATTCAATCTAAGTCGTTGCGAATAATAACTGGCGCGATGCAATCGTCGCCCATCAATTCCCTTCAAGTAAAATGTTCTGATCCTCCTCTTTATTTAAGGCGTCAACTATTTGCTGACAAATTTGTTCTTAAATGTTTAAATTCTAAAAGTCATCAGGTTATTCCCAGAGTCTCGTTGTTCAACGACTCAACACATTCATCTACAATCAGAGCTCGAACTAAACCTCTCCCTGCCATCTGTAAAAATTTTCGCTCTCTCTCAGAGCTTCAAATTATCAAAAATGATCTTCTTCCCTTGTACAAATTAAAATATAGTCGCGTCACCCTATCTCCAACGATTTTAGAAGGGATCGGCATCCTTAAAAGTCATTCCAATCTCCCAGCCCGTACTGTCAATAATATGTTCAATGACATTATTTCTTCTAAATGGCCCAACTCTTCTCTTTTATTTACTGATGGCTCCAAATCTCCGGACTCTCCTAACTGTGGTATTGGTATTAACGTTTACCACAATAATTCTAATGAAAGAATATTTCATTCAATTTCAAACCAATTTTCAATATTTTCTGCCGAGTGCATTGCGATTATTGAATCTCTCAAATATATAATAAAAAAATAATTTTGAACATTCTCTTGTTCTCTCTGACTCTCTCAGTTCCCTCCAAAAACTTAAAACCAGTCCTCTTCTTCAACCTGATGATCACTTTGTATGTCTTATTCGAGTATTGATAACCTCCATTCAAAGCTCTGGAAAAACTGTCACTCTGATTTGGATTCCTGGACATGTTGGCATAGTGGGTAACGATATTGCTGATTCCTTAGCAAAACAAGGAGCGTCTAACCCTACCGTTACCCTCGTAAACCATATTCCCCTGTCTGATATTTTTTCCATCATCAAAGATAGATCCCGCAATGTTTGGACAGAGTATTGGAACATTGCTAGTCAATCCAAGGGTGCCCGTTACGCCTCAATACAAAGGACTATCCCATCAAAACCGTGGTTTCAAAAATTCCCCCATTTTTCCAAAAAAGAAATTTCCTTGCTTATTCGAATGAGAATCGGACATTGTTCTGTTCCTTCTCACCTTTTTAAAATTCATGTGCTTGACTCCCCAGATTGTACGTTCTATGGTCTAGATGTGGGAACTTTAGATCACATATTTTTTTATTGTCCCTCTCTAAATAAATATCCTCTCTTCTATCAAGCGTTATCAAAAATTGCCTCCCCTCCATTCAACATCTCATCTCTTCTAAGTCTGAACTCTACTCCAATCTTCCATAAAATTCTGAAATTTGCACATTTAAATAAAATTAATATATAAATTCGCCTTTACTTTCTCTGTAATTATAAATGATGGCCTAGAACACCCTTGAAGGATGAAAGCCAGAAATAATTGAAAAAAAAACTTACTACTTACCTCTTAATGACTTCAAATAAGGAATTACAGTCCCATTTTTTTAATTTCCTTTATCACCTTCTAACTCAATTTTTTATTAATAGTCAAAACGAATTTCAAAGTGGTGTGATTGTGATAATTTTCGGGTGGCCCCGAAATCGCACCAAATCTATCGATGTTTTTGTGACGTCACCAGTCCCAAAATTCGTGCTTTTTTTCAACAGGCACTGTATTTTGTATGTGAGTAACAGCTTCTAATGTTGCAGAACTAGGTAACCATTTCATCACTAAATGATATTACGTATATTCCGTGAATGCATTAGATTAACAATTTACAAGTTTTATAATAATCTGCATTACTACGAGAAAGTCAAATATATAATATACTCGTATATACTACGAGAAAGTCTAATATCATAATCTTAAACAGTCTGAAATTTGCCGTGATTAAACTAGTCTGCATTAAACAGAATAAAATCGTCATTTTTGACAACTACAGGCAAGCTATCTGTCTGGCCTCGAATGTAAAATAAAATAAAATAAAATACAACTACAATAAAATCTTTATACAATAAGAATAACCCGAGTTTAATCGGCTCAATTTTGAATCTCTACCTATCCATACAAAACCTGAACAAAATGTGACATCGATGTCTTACTGACTTATATAAAATATCCACTGGTGACTGTGACGTCAGTAAGAAATGTATAAACATTCAGTAGTACCAATGAAACGGGGTGTTTTTAATGTAGTTGTAATTTATTCACTTTTAAAGTGCGATTTGTAAAATCTACCTATAATAATAAACCATAAAACTTATATATTCCAAATCAGCGTTTGTTGATCCATATGAACAAATTTTTAAAGCCATAATATTTTGCACTGTTAGTGCACTTATTACCGGCTTACACTGGTTGCGTGTAACACAGGCATAAGGGCATGTTTCATAGGAATTGTAACTATTCTACTATACATAGGTACTAACACGGGCCATAACACGGGCATCAATCAGCCTAGCATGGTGGTCGAAAAATCCACAAATAATGAAACCATAATATGCAATGAATAAAGAAAAATTAAAAAAAAAGCTAAACTTGTATAATAGGTACTAACCATACTACTATATTATACTATAAGTACTAAGTACTAACGTACCACAATTTTTCACACGTAAGTATTCATCAATTGCTTTGCCGTATACCTTTTACTTGATAGATAAATTGTGAATTTTTTCGATTTTATGTGTAAACGTGTCAAATATCACATAGCACTCCACTTTTAGGTACTAGATAACATTATTTATGACATTTGAATTGCGACGACATTATTGTTTTATAGGTACTCATATATGTTTTTTTTACAATTATTTGAGTACCCCTTTCAATTGTCTCATTATAGTATTGTTTTGTTGAATACGTACGTAAATTTAGTTGTTTTTTTTTTAATTATTGTGCACTCCTTTCCTAAGCAAAGAATAATTTAAGATATTACATAAAATTGTAATCTGAGGCCATAATTAAAATAACTTCCATCTGGGGCTGTGTCACCTTTGGGGGTGCTGTGTGGAAGGTCTTTTTGAGGATGGGGAGAGGAAGGAGTGAACATGTTGTAGGAGTCAGGTAACACAGAGGCTGGAAAATCGTTCCATAGCCGAGCTTTTGATCTCAAAAATCTGGACTTAGTGAAATGTACAATTTGTTCAGAAGTATCAGTTGTTAAAAGTATTAGAATTATTTATTATTAGTGAAGAGAAGAATAGAATGGTGGGGAAATTGAACACGTAGAGGTAGAGGTATATTTTTTATAACCAATTTTAATTTCAGTTCACGTGAAAAAATCTGATACGTATGTTACTGTGAGAGCCCGTAAATTGGTAAATCTTAGGTTTGACTAGCATATCTTAGGATTTACCAACATTCGTTGGTAAATCTTGGAATTTGCCGGAAAATCTTAAGATTTACCGTAGTACAGGCTTTTACGGTAACAAATATATGTGATCTTCGCGAAGGACATCTCGTTGCAAAAAATTACAATTTCTTACTTTCAGAGCACATTTGTCATTAAAATATAAAAACCATATTGATGGCGATGGGAGAGGAAAGAGGTGCCGATACCAAATATTATATACCGGTTCTTTGCTTTGAGAGTGCTTTAAAAAACAGATAGCTTGGTTACTGAAAATAATTTGACTGAATTAATAACATGGAGTGTTCGCGCATTAATTATTTTGGAAGTTCTGCAGTTCTAAATTTCCTTAAATAAAATTCACAAATAAATTCTATCTCTAAACAAAGAAAAGTGCCAACGAGAATGTATTATTGGTAAGTATTATTGGTAAGTATTATGAGTATTATGCCGTGTTCCACTACCTCCTTCTTTAGCCAACGTTTAGGACAGCGTTAAAGTTTCCATCATCAGAGCAGATGTATAATCGAATATACTGTGTTGCATGCTTCAATACCTACTCTAAGGCAGTGGTGCTCAAACGGTCGATCGTGAGAGCTTTTTGAGTCGTTCTTGAGAAAAATTTGCCGATGTAAATAGATCTATTCACAGTTTTTGTTTTAGTTGATACTCAATTAGGCCTCAATAAGACCGCCCATTTTCATGCCTTTTTGTATATTATTTATTTGTAGCTTGTATTGTCAATGGTTGCGCATTTTTATTATTTGTTTACTCTATCCTCATCTATGGTTTATGACGTCACAAGTCCACATAGAAAAAAAAATCGTCTAATTATTGCATATTCATGGTGAAATATTGTCAAAAATTGCCCCCCTTCAAAAGCCCGAAGTTATCGATCTAGTTTCTAGCGTGTGGTTCGGTTTATTTATGAGTCAGTCAATCCGAATTGTAACTTGAAGGCGATACGAAGTTTATTAATGAATAATACAAAATGAGTGACAAGAATAGAAGTAAAACGTATCATTTTAATAACGATTGTTAGGAAGAATTCTTATTTTGTATGGTGAAGGATAAGTGCATTTGTCTCATTTGCCATGCATCAGTTGCAATACCTAAGCATGGGAACTGAGAGGCATTATAAATCCATTCATAAAAACTATGAAAAGGTTTTCCAGCCACTGACTGAATTAAGAAAACGAAAAGTATGTGATTTGATAATTTGTTTTAAAAAAGAACAAACCTTTTTCACAAGACCAGCCAAACAATCAAAAGCTGCAACGATCGCGTCACTTAAAATATCTCATATACTCGTATTGGCGAAACACAAGAAACTATTTGAAGATGGGATGGTTGTGAAGGAAGCATTTATTGAAGCGGGTGAAACTTTATTTGGAAATTTCCATATGTTAAACCGTCCATGAGTTCCAAGTAAAAAAATAGCAGGAAAACCATTTTTGTGTTTTAAGTGTAGTATCAATTAAATATCAAAAAATATCAATTTATTTGGATGTAGTATAAATTAAGGACTCGCGTGCAGACTAAGTCTTACGTTAAAACCAGTTTCATGTTCCGAATGATATGTCAAAATTCCAGTAGTGCTGACGCATTTCGAAGAAAATTGTTATAATATTTAGAGTTAAATTTTATTTCAAACCATTCTTCAAAATTAGTAATTCGTTGGAAACCCGTACGCGTGTTATGAGAGTAATAGTAATTAAAGCTGGTGACCAACAAGATTCAATCTTAATTTAAAACCCAGTTTTGAGATCAGAATGTAAAATTTCAGTTGTGGGATTCATCTGCTGACACATTTCAAAGAAAAAGATTCTCTTATTCGACGTGCAGTTATAAAATTCTAGTTGCAGACTATTTATATGCTGCCAGAATAAAGAAAAACCAATTTCATCTTCGAGTAGTTTTAATTCGCCTCACACAGATTTATTTAAACTAATTTTGTGTTCAGAATGTAAAAGTCGAGTTGTGGATTCATCTGCTGACACATTTCGAAGAAAAACATTCTCTTATTCGAAGTACAGCTATAAAATTCTAGTTACAGACTATGTATGTGAAGCCAGAATCAAAGAGAAACCATTTTCATATTCTGAATGTAGTTTTAATTCACCGCATACAGATTTAATTTAAACCAATTTTTTGTTCACAAAATAGCGATAAATTAAATAAAAAGTTGCTGATACTTCGTGTATCCAGTGAAGCTTTGCATTTGATTTGCATGCCATGTGCTGCAAAATTGTAAATCGTGTGTAACTATTATTTCGGGACACTTACGCGGAAGCGATCTTAAGTTAAAACCTGCCTTGTGTTATGAAGATGCGAAACCCTATTACATGGATCGATCGATCAGATTCTAATAATATTGAGGTAGATCTACAGCAGTTCAAGTTTGAGCACCCCTGCTCTATGGCTTAATTAAAGAATAATTAGTTAATTAAAATTGATTTTCGGCTTTTAGTTTTGGTGAATCCGTCGGTGACCGGATTCTAAGAACTATTAAGATTTGACCGTCATCTTTATTATTATATATATATAGTTTTTTTTTATTGTGAAAAGTTAATAATTACAAGTATTTTCTTTATCAGATAGATAAGACCAGCAAAGCTGTCACAAGCCAACTTGTCTGCAGGATCCACCGAATCAACATGTCCATAGTCTATCTATAACATTGTATAATTATATGTACATGAGTTATATTTAATTCGAAGTACATTTAGAGTTTTGGGAAACATTTATTTTAATTGAAGATATTTGTAAAATATATTGCTTGATTATAATACGTACGTAATATACCTTAATGTACCTAACTAAAAACAAGGAATTCAGATGTACATTAAGGTATTCAAAGGTATATGGATCGATCATTTATCACACTAATCGAATTTTTGTGGATTTCAATAGCATCTCCTACAAGGGCGGATCCAGCTTTGGCGCCAGGGGGGGTAGTCATATAGTCGTGGTCAAGTCACAAGAAGTTATAATTTAATTTTGATAATAATAGAGACAAGTAAAAAGTTGGTAGGTAATTTTGATAATAGATACAAAAAATATATAAAAAACAATTATGTTTAACAATTTTAATTAGTAATCCACCTAGTTCCTGGACCCAGCCCAGGGAGAGGTCATGACCCCCGTGACCCCCCCCCCCCCCCTGGATCTCCTATCAGGCCTACATTGGAACTCGATGCGTTTCTGATCTTTAGCGGAAGGTTTCAATCAAGTACCCGGCAATTTGCCGATTTGTCAGCATGGCCGAGTTTGCACCGAAGATATGTACTTAATTTATTTCGACACTGTCTTCGAGACAAATTACGAATTTTTACCACGACTATTAAAAACCTATCAATTATGACTGGATGGGAAAAAAATATTTGAAGAATGCTGAGACTTGATTTAAAAATGATAACATTATGTACATGCAGATAGATAAATCATATCTAATTCGGGAAAACTTATGTAATATTTGAATCGTGGAGACTACAAAGACCTAATGAAAGAAATATAAAATTACACTTTATAATTTATTAGGAACTCCAAAAATATTACGACTTATGTGACGCCGTCTAAAAATTTGATTGCTTTTTTCAGTGATGTATTTGAATACAAAGTATTGAATTAGAAAATATTTCTCTCATCATATAAATAATTTTTCATATAACTGATCAAAGCGCCCCTGACGTCATTTTACTTCTGTTCGCAACGCGCGCCATTGCATTGTAAAGTAGAGATGGGTGAGTTCTGCATTTTGCCGGAGGCCTCCAAGGCGGGTTTCCTGTTTATCCCGCTGTTTAGAAAGTGCTGGCTAGCTATGACTCCAGTGGCTATTACAGCTCCGGTCACATTCCGCGTCAAGCCAGATGGTTGACATGACGTCACTAACACACAATATTTTGCGATTTGTACAAATACGAGCGGGGGCATGCGATCCCCGGTTCGGTGCACGCGGAATTTTTGGATGCTTAGTATGGGAAAGGTTAAAAGTACTCGATTTCTAGAAGCAGGTTCCGGGTCCGAGTGGCGCGGATCGCGGACACGGGGACGCCTGTAGAAGCATTCGGATTCCGGCTGCGGGTCCGGCTCCGAGTTCCGGGTTTGGGTTCGGGTCCTGGACTGGGTTCTCATCGAGTAGTCGATTTGAAAAAGGAGTAGGAGTAGGGTCCGCTTTCCGCGAAGAACTCGCTGAACGCACACTTCGATTTTGTGGAGATCTTGAAAACTATTCTGACGTCATCTGATTCAAAATCTTTAACAAAGTAAAATGGTAAATTTAAAGAGCTGTACAATAGAGGCGCTATTGCGTACTAATATCTCATCGAAACGTGTTCCATTAGCGATAATCGGCGTGCTCATTTCGTTTTCGCAATCTTTTCCGGTCGATCGACATTAAAGCATTATTGCAAGAGTTTTGTTTAATTAAGTTGGTTTGGGAAACATACAATTGTATATAATATCATTATACTTTTAATTGTGAACACAGTTATGTTTATAAATCGTTTACAATATGTTTTGTTTTGCGTTAATGATTAGGAAGCAAGTACTCAGTTATTAAAAGACATGATAGTACACAGTAGCGGCGTTAGGGTAGGGCGCGGTTGGGCGACCGCCCAGGGCGCCGGACATAAAGGGGCGCCACAGGCGCCGCAGGCGCCCCTTTATATTTCCTCGCTCTTTGAGCCAGGCCTACTTACTCGTAAATTCCCTAAATTTAGGAAAAAAATTGTTATGGTGGCAACACTAGAACTGGAACGTAGTGTACAATCCCTTCGATCGGAGCACTGCATGCAGTTCATTTTACCGGGAATCCCCAACCATAGAGAAACACATTATCTTTCTCTTTTTAACATTTTATTTAAAAAGAGTTGGCGTTATTTTTGACGAAGCGGAACACATCCAGCTCATTCTCATTCTTTGCATAAGTGGACGCACTTAAAACAGTTATTCCAATTGTTTTAAAATCAAACAAATGCAGTAATCAGACGTTCCACGCTACGTTGCGTTGCTCTTGTTCGTCACTCTTGGTTCCGACTAGGGAGTGCCATTACTTTCATCTAAAAAGTTGAAATATATATAGTGTAAAGTGTAAAAGTAGGTATTTGTTATTTGATATTTTGACTGATCATTTTATTAGGTAAGTACAAATTTGTTTTAACAATCTATACTAAACACTCTCTTCTACTATATTTTTCTCTCTCTGCTATCTCTGATCTCTATAACATTTGTTTGTATGTTTATACGTTTGGGGCGGGGTAATCTTTGGAACTAATTATACTATATTGATGAAATTTGTATACGGAGATAATATAGATCCCGAGGAAGTATATAGATTACCTACTTTTTAATGCGGGAAAAATCTCATTCCCACGGGAACGAGTGGATGATCGTGATTTTTTCGTCCAAATCTAAGCACCGTCGCGAAACACAAGCTTGTAAAAGTAAAACATTTCACAATAATTCTGCTGCCATGTCAATGTTACCTACATTTTTTGATCTTCCTTCCCGTGTTTAAAGCTATCCCAATTATATCTAATGCGATTTTGGTCGTCCTAGCTGGATAGCGTTATTATGAAATTTTATTGTAATCAATTTATTTTTACAAATGTTTCGACTTACAGGGATTTAATTTGTTGCAGATTTTATTGATAGGGGTCATCCATAAATCACGTTAGACTCAAAAGGGGGGGGGGGGTTCGGAAAAAAACACGAAATATCACAAGGAGGGGGGGGGGATACAATGAGATATCACATGTATTTATTTTTCGTTGAACGCACGATTTCTAAACCAAATGCCAGTCAAAAACAACCTGCGGCCTTAACGTCTCTCTGGAAATTTTTATCACGATGCTTAATTTTCCAAAATTTATCAGATTATACCTGTATTTAAAGATAATTTTCTGAAATTTTCAATATACTTTATACTAAAAAAATATACGTGATTTTGGGTAGGGGGGGGGGGTAGTCCAAAACCTTATCACATATCACCAGGGGGGGGAGGGGGTTAAAAAGTTGCTAAAAAACATCACGTGATTAATGGACGACCCCTATACTACTTAACTAATTAGTACAAAATGTTTGAGCACGTTGATCCAATCAAAAGAAATCTGGGTCAAAATATAGAAAACGAAAAGCGGAAAAAGAAAAGGAATTTCAAAAAACAAAAAAGTTCATGAATACAGATAAATATATTATAACAAAAAATCAAGACCTGAATGTGGCATCGACATCTGGAATCTAAACGAATTCATCGGTAATGGAGCCTCTGTCTGACAAGTCAGATCAGATAGCTGCTGAAGAGATTGTGGACGACGTTTCCCAAAGTGAGGGAATAAGTTGTGCTACAATTACAGATGCTGCTCAGGATGACTCCATTGGTGATGTACAACAAATACAAATGCTAGATGACGTTAGTACTGTTGTCCCAAAAGTAGCGGATCCAGCCACTTGGTCACTCATTCGAAATAGCAAAATAATTTATCATATAATAACTAGTGGCCCAGTGCAAACTCACATTGATAATATCCGAAGAATGATGCAGGGCGATATTTCTCTATTTCTCATTTTATATTTATTTCTTTCATTTTCTCTGTTCTGTATTTCTTATACAAAAATTTATTAACATTTTTTTTCCAAAATATAGGTTTTTTTTGTATATATAAAATGTAATAATGTGTATATTTTATGTACCTGTCTCAATTTAAAAAAAAAAGTAAATGTCAAAAGAACCCGTTGACAAACTGATATCAATCAGTTTAACGGGACTTAATTTAAAAATGTAAAAAAAAACTGTAAATAAATAATAAAGGAATTTTATTAATAAAAAAATTTAAAAAATAACAAAAACTAGCAAACAATGAAAAAATTCATACAAGATAAAAACCTATCTGCGATCGACAATATCTCAATCTAAATTGACAAACTTGCCAACTTTGTCAATCGAAAATGAAATTGCTGAAAACATCGATTTTGATAAAACCTAATCAAAGAATTTTATTAGGTTATCAATTTCGCCGATAGAAAGACTAGAAAAGTGAAGTTTTATTAGTTTTTTAAAATAAATAGTTTGTTTTTTTTTAAACGGTTCCTTCATTATACCCATTTCCTTTTTTCGTATTGAAATGAATTGCTGTTAGGGGGCGCCGTGGAAATCTCGCCCAGGGCGCTGGTAGTGCTAAAACCGGCCCTGATAGTACATAGTGTAAGTAAAAAAATGAAAAAATAAACAATAAAGAAATAATAGTTTGGATTTGTACATTGTAAGTTAAATTTTATTTTAAACGTTTCAAGGGTACAGTGGAAAATGTCAACATCTCTTAGGGCATTGTCAGGGCTGGGCAAAATACATGCTTTGCTGTAATTAAAATACAAATTACAAAATACTTTTTCGCATGTATTTAAAATACGAAATACTTTCAAGTCGTGTATTTGAAATACAAAATACGGTATTTTTACCATTTTTTAATTTCAAATACAAAATACAAATTACAAAATACATTTGGTTTTGGTAGAATCTTTGGTTGCAATAAATTGTCGTAAGTGCCCTTATCTAAGGGTGCGTTTTCATAGAAGCAAAGTTGAGCAGAGTGAAACAGAGACGTGCAACAATTGACCAATGATATTGCTCAAACGACACATCTCGTCTCCACTCGTTTTGTGGTAAGGGAACATACCCATACTACGTGACCCACTTTTTGCAATTTTTAACCCCCCTCCCCCCTCGGTGACTACGTGTAGTATATTCCAACCCCCCCCCTACAGTTTTTACGTAGTATATCATAAATATCGATTCTTCGACTCGTTCTTATGTTCAACAGCTCGGCTGTGGAATGATTTGCCGGCCTCTGTGTTTCCTCCTTCCTACAACATGGGTCTCTTCAAGACCAATGTTCATTCCTTCCTCTCCTCAAAAAGACCCTCCACACAGCATCCCAGATGACATAGACCCTGAGGGAAATTATTTTCCTCAGGGCCTCCTGTGTGGAGTTAATGTAAAAAAAAAAAAAAAAAAATATGGTTGTGAATCATTTCTTTCTAACAAAAACTTTAAAAAAAAAAATATTTGGCTTATATTTGTCTTTATTAAAACGGCGCTTGCTGCGTGACGGCAAGAGTGCATGCATACCTATAATTACAAGTGGAAAAAATATTAAAAAGTTAGTAGAAAAAATATAAAAAGATTTCTAGATTGACTGCGTGATAAAAACCCAAGCCAAGTATTTTGAAGATCCCCCCCCCCCACTCCCTAAGGGGGCGTTCAAGTATTACGTAACGCAATTTTTGAAGATTTTTGACCCCCCCCCCCTCCCCCCATGTAACGCGCCGTAACGTTTTTCCGTGCCCTCTCCCCCCCCCCCTAAAACTTACTGTTAGATAATAATTATTATGATAACACTAGACTTAGGTGTTAGATGATAATAATTATTATTATGATAACACTAGCTGGTTCCCGACATGCGTTTCAATTCCATATTCAAAGAAATAAATTGTTTCTCCGTGTATGTCCTTTCCTGTGCGTCCCCGTTCTCCTCACGTATTCCCTAACCATCCCGCGTTCCCCTTCCACCTTCCCTGCCTACCCTCTCCCCTCTTCCCTCTCGCTCCCCATCACGCCAAACCCCCTCCCGGGTTCCATATATTCAGTCCCAGTACATTCAGTTTTCAAACAACTCGCGTGCCAGCTATTACAATTTTTTTATTCAAATTTTCATTTTTCACATATTAAAAATATTCTTTTTTTAATATTATAAGAACAATCAATCAAATCTGGTACCTAACGTAGGTACCTATTTAAAATATCTATAATTTAAAAAATCCGTAGGCAATTCTTTTGTTACAAAAAAAAAACAGCTGCCTGCTAAATTCAATTTCATCAAACGAGCGAAATGTCAAACGTGCGAAGTTAAAATTTTCGTCAAGTTTTCTGAATTTTTTCTTTCCGTAAGAACTAAGGATCTTCTACGAAGTATTAGAAAACTTTAAAAAAATGAATGAAATAGGTTAAGTCGTTCTGAAGTTATGGCATGACCAACGGAAACAAGGATTCATTTTTATGTACATAGATGACATTTGTATAGCGCAGTTTTGTGTTATTTCACTTCAAGTGCGCTCTACAGTAATTAACTTAAAAATAATCTAGTATTCAATCAAATTATTCCTATGGTGTTTCATCTAATACTATCATACAAAATGTAAAATACAAAGCAATGACAAGTATAATATAATATGATATAAAATGTACAATAACAGTGAATTATACTAGCATAGGACAATAATAATAACTACCATGAAATAAAATAAAATGTACAGTACATTACAAAGCAATGATAAGAGAACTACAAATAATCATTTGTAAGAGTGCTATAAATAGCACAGGACAATAGTACAGGATTCTAGCTTTTTGAGTCTGTATTATCAATTTCAGTTTATTTTTCATATATATCATTATTAAGATCGCTAAATGTATTTGAAAATGTATTTTGAAGCCATAAGTATTTGAAATACAAATTACAAAATACCTCAGTAGCAGGCAATTGAAATACAAATACAAAATACGTATTTGTATTTCAAATACGTATTTCAAATGCAAGTAATTCAAACACTGCCCAGCCCTGGGCATTGTAAGATTTGCAGATACACCCGAGCAAGGAGTTTTGTGCGTATTTCGATTTTAAATGTTGTATACAAAATAATAAATAAGGTATTCGATCTGGTATAGAAGTCCAGAAACTGTATGAGGAGAGGATGGGACTGCCATGGACGGAAGCCGAACAATCAGCGCAAAACGCAAAACAGGGACGAATGGAGGCGCCTTCGATGCAATGTTTCCCCGACCAGAATAGGACAAGGGGAAGAAGATGATTATGATGATCTGGTATAGAGTTTGAGGCCAAATCGGACTATGCTTAATACAACAATGCATAGACAAGTCACATAGGTACTTAGAAACATATATTGATTTATATATATATATATATACAAGATAGAAGATTTCGGTCTGTATTTTTATTTTAGGGTGATGTAGTACGACCAACCCCGTCATTCGTGGATTGAGCATGGCTAATTAAAAAAGTTTATAATATCTTATACAATATATACATATTTTCAAATGTTAGATATCCGACTGACGGGGTTTAGAAACTGTATCGCCTGATGTGAGTGCAGGCGCGCGCGTGGATATCTTGTTGATCATCTGTAGATAAATATGTTTACGTGTATCTTTTTTAACGTTGTTCAGGGAATTGCGAGCTCGCGTCTGAATTGCGGAATAGCCTATTATATTAAAGATACCTATCGGGAACAATTGTTCAATGTTCAATGAATTTTTTGAATCCTGATCTATTTTAATTTGGAAGCAAGAAGGGTAATTAAGCATTGTACCTACATGTTGCAATAATAATAATAAGTCAGATACGATTTTAGATTTTCACGGCCAAAAATTATTTTGTTATTAGTTTTTGGGGTATTGTCTTCGGAACCACGACAAAAATACGAGACTTTTTGAGGCCTGCAAAGATCAAGTTTCCTCTGGAAACAGATGGAGTATAAAAAACTCAGCTGTTCCGGATGTTATAAGGTCTATGTGGGCCAGACAGAGCGGACGATCTCCAAAAGGATATCGAAACACTTTCAAGCATGTAAACTTGGCCACCCTGACAAATTTAATTGAAACCGGCCATTACTTTGGATTTGTTCCTGAAGTCCTGGGAAGACCGAAAACTCATAGAGCATGCCTGATTACGGAGGCAATTGAAATTCTCAAAAATCCTATAAATACTAATAGAGACGACGGAGCTAAACTCAATAGTTCTTGGTATCTGGTAATTGACGGTTACATCAAGGCTAAACGCAAAAAAACATATTGAAGTATATTGTAGCGCCAGCTCGTAGAGGAGTGGAGCTGGCGACACGGTATCGCTCCTAAGTAGGTAAGTACTAACATCACCCCTAACTATTACACATCTGCCCTGATGATGGACACTGCAACGCTGTCCGAAACGTTGGCTAAATAAGGAGGTAGCGCAACACGGCATAATACCCCAAAAACTAATAACAAAATAATAATAAGTGTTTATTCCAGTATGTTGAGTATGGGAAGATAGTGCAATCCCACACATTCCATAAGGGTATATATCATAATACATACACAAATATTTGAAAGAAAAAAAAAGCAAGTGGATATGATTGTACATGAAACAAAGAGATAATGAGGTACTAATAAGAAAATAATAATATTAAGCTTTTAGAATTCTATTAGCACATTGGGAGCCAGTATTTTTCTCCAGTGTGCATCAATGCTGGATGATAGACTGAGGCGAGCTTCCATGACGAGGATGTTTCCAGAGCTGCTTATCCTTTCCCTCATTCCTGCCACCCTGGATCTAATAAGGGCTGCAAAGCCGGGAACTCGCCCCTCCGTGAACATCCGGGAAGCGCTGCAATATCTGGGGAGACCAAACATTATGCGGAAGGCGTTGTTGTACTGAAGAGCGTCCTTTTTTACAGCAGTACTGCAAAGGCGGAATCTTCTGCTGAGCATGTTTGCTTTTACACTGAGAGCTCTTCTTTGCCTATCGATGTCGTCATCGTCCATCAGATTACTAGTAATTTTGTGGCCAAGGTATTTAGTTCCTTCAGTCACCTGCAGGTTCACACCATTCAGGGTAGCTAGAGGAGCTTTTTTGGTCCTTGTCCATGTCTTATGACTAGGGTCCGGATTAATATGTAAATACATATTTTTAATTTGCATGATTTTCGGTCTCATGTGTGTTCTCTACCTAGATTATCATAGATAGATTGTGAAAAACTAATTTTTATTTTCCATATTTCATGGTTAAGTCCATATTTTATAAAAAATATCACAATCATCCACATTTTTGATTTTTATACCATAAAACATGAGTTAGTTCACAAAAATTGATATAATTTTACGTGTTTGCATTCTCGCCACCGCATTCGGCCGCGTGTGTTTCATTTCTCTCGCGCATTATTCGTCGTAATTTAATTTTTTATTCTCTTCCTCTACTCGCTTGCCTTTGACCTTTGCGTATGAAGTAAAGTATATTTTAGACAAAAATAAAGGATTTGACACCACAAAAATAATTAATAAAGTTCTGAGGGAAGTTTTGAGGGTAGTGCAGCTTTGAGGGTAGTGCAGCTTTGAGGGTAGTGCCTTGCACAATTTCGGAACTAGGCGTCTTTAAGTACGCTCCCATTACATCATGTGACGTGAAAAGATCTTTCAGCCAATATAAGGCTATATGTATTTAGACCAAATCGACAAAGTTTTAATTTCGATAATCTAAAAAAGCATGAGATTGTGTACTGCAATCAATTTAATAAGACAGATTTAGAGGAAAATGACTTCGTTTTTTTATTTGAACTACCTGAACATTTCGCTTTTTTTATAATTTTTTTAATGTAACTGTTACTGCATACTAATTTTTCACAATAAACATTGTTTAATATGAAAGATATTCTTATTTTATACTACATATTTTTTCCATATTTTACATTTTTTAGTCCATATTATATGTACATATTTTGAATTTTTTAATACATATTTATCCGAGCCCTACTTATGACCAGTAGAGCCGTTTTAGTGAGGTTATATGTATAGCATGTTTATTTCTTCAGCAAACTCTTCGCAGATCTTTAGAATAATACGTAGGCCCCTTATTGATGGTGCCATCAAGACCATGTCGTCCGCATAACTGATATTGTTCAGACACTGTCCTATAAGTACCTACCTGCGTATTTCGTTGGCATTTTTACGATTGGCCATCATCACTTCTATTATCATTTTGCCCTCGCGGGGAAAATGGGGTGATGGTTTTTGAAGTGAAAAGTTTTTTAGCACCGTTGTGATTTAAAACTCGATGAAACGAAAAATAGCGATATTAAAAGGTGACTTACACGTAGGTACATCTATAGGATTTAGTCTGCGAGAGAATGAGATATTATAATCGGTTTCCTTTTTGTGCGGTGCTTCGTAGCCTCCCCACTCTTGTCTACTTTAGTTTTCTGAAGGTTTCGCTTCTACCGCGTGTAAATTACACACTCTGTTTTTTTTAACCATATCACCACAGGAAATTCGGAAAACGTCCGGCTGGAGAAGTCAAAAATCTTTCTCATTCGGCCTCTACCGATCTACGGCGCGGCGGGCAGACACATTTGCCACCAAGACTTAGACAAAGAAAAACCGTGAGCCCAGGCACCAAGCACCAACCAGGAACCAATGCTAATTCACCAAACGTAGCAAAACACTTGGAGTGACCTATGGCAATGGTGTTGGTTTCTTCTTCTTTTTCTTGGGCTTGGATTTTTTTCTCAGGGCCTTCTGTGTGGAACTGAAAAAAATCATTTAAACCACATTTTTCTTTTTCAACATTGTTCCCCGAGACTAAACTGTTATGTAGAAATCTCGCCAGAATCACCCTCACAATATATGAACAGACCATCGCTCATGTATGGATTGATTTTATTATACCTTATTTTCAAAACAAGCAATACAAATGTTAATGCATAAATCTTAATATGTGTATTAATAGGGATGTCTCTTTCCCTTAAGCGTTCCAAAACCATTCAACCGATTGCGATGAAAATTTGGTGATTTGTTGTAAGCATGCCCGCGTTGGTTTCTGTATATAATAGTGAGCTCTGGCGTTATGAAATTATTTCCTACAGGTCAGAGGCGGATTAAATGTTGAGAGCGCCCTAGGCAAGCGCCTCATCGGCGCCCCTCTAGCTGCCGTATATCATACATTTTAACTACTACTTAGGTATACGTTTAACTAATGCAGCACCACGCGCCTTAACCCGGCTAAGTGGGAATTTTGGTATAAAATGTGTAAATCTGGGTCTCCAGCTTTCTTTAAACTATGATGATGTTATTGACAACTTTGCAAGACGAAAATGTAGAGGCAGATATTTTTAATTTTTTTTAACAACTGTCCTTGAATGTGATTAGTAGATATACCAATTTTTAAATAAATAATTGATAACTTAAATTTTTTTATTTATCAAATATTAGATTTTAAATTGTTTTATTAATTACTAGCAGACCCGGCCACACGTTGCTGTGGCTAACGAAACACAACGCCATTACCCAACCTTTATAAAATCCACACCACCCGCTTGCCAGCTGCCCGCTGCCTGAATTGAATATTTGAATTTCTCGACTTTTCTCTAATATAATAAGCATGTTTTTGTACATATAAACCTTCCTCTTGAATCACTCCATCTATTCGTGAAAACCGCATGAATATCCGTTAAGTAGTTTAAAAGATCTATGGGCACATACATTTTGAACGACTAAATAAAATAATTCAAATCAAATACCTACTTACTCTAGGACATTGATTTTCAAAGTGGGGGGCGCGCCCCCCTATGGGGGCGCCAAGCATGTACAGGGGGGCGCGAGCGGCGGTTATCACTCCGCTCGCCCGCCCGCGCCCGCGCTACCGCACGCACATCACTTCCCGCACCGAACGCGCCTAGCGAACACGTTTGTCAGAGTAGTGAGTGACAGGTTATTACTTCTATTTCGTCATGAGTTCGACGCAAAAACGCAAATATATTGATGATTATATTAAATACGGTTTTTTTTCTATGAATAAAAGTGGTATCTACCAGCCGCAGTGTGTTATTTGTTATGGGGTCGTTCATTAATCACGTGATGTTTTTTAGCAACTTTTTAACCCCTTTTCCCCCTCCTGATGATATGTGGTGAGGTTTTAGACTACCCCCCCCCCCTTGTCAAAAAATCTTTTCAAAAACATGCAAGCTCATCCGTCGCATTGACTTTTCTTATAACAAGTGTGTAAAAGCAATATTTTTATAATAAAACATCTAAAAATGTATTTTTGGACTTTATTACCTACTCTTATTTTATTTACAATTGCTTGGCGAGCCCACTTGCTTCTACTTGCTGGGCCCTGGGCCGAGGGGGGGGGGCACAGGCATATTCATTTTAAGCAGTAGGGAGGCGTGATACTTATAAGTTTGGGAACCCCTGCTCTAATTTTGAGTTGGGAGATTTTTCAACACTGTGAGTCACAAGTGGCATTTTAGTTATTTTTTTTCGAGAAGAAGAATAGTTGCAGTCAGGACATGAAAAAGGTTTTTCTCCACTGTGAGTAAACATGTGAATTTTAAATTTCTCTTCATAGTGCCTACATGGGTTACAGTCGGAACATGAAAAAGGTTTTTCTCCACTGTCGATAAATACGTGACTTTTTAGATATCCCTTTGTAGCACATGAATAGTTGCAGTCGGGACGTGATAAAGGTTTTTCCCCAATGTGGATATACAAGTGATATTTAAGACTTCCCCTTGAAGAACACGAATAGTTGCAGTCAGGACACGAAAAAGGCTTTACTCCACTATGAGTCAGCTTATGAATCATAGTGGAGGAAAGTGTTGTTCCACAGGGAAGCCTTAGGTAAATTACTTTCCTCGGGGCCTCCTCAATGGAGCTATTGTAAAGAAAGTATGTGTTGTAAAACAATATAGGTATATTATACGTAAGACAGTGTTAAATTGTGGAGATCCGGAAGGTATGCAAGGCTGATAAAAATAATAATAATTTCCAAATTTTTATAGCATTATTAGTGATAAAATCACGTCACGTGCACTTGGTGGATAGGATTAAAAGGTACAGTTATTTGGTGAGGGTATTAAAAAGAAATGATATGATGCGAAGTGAATTGTGGAAGAAGTCAAGGAAGCCAAGGAAGTCATGGCGTGATGAAGTGAATTAAATACTTAAATAAAGTTGAACCACGCCAGGAGACGGTGTACCAACAAATCATATAAAGAGCGCACGTTTGAAAGTATCTCCTACCCGCAGTATTCCTCCGGTACTGTGCAACGCAACGCAACCATGAGACGATTTATGAATTCGAATGAAGCAAGGAGTGTGTGTCGATACAGAGTTGTTTGGTGGTCTTTCCTCTCTAGTCATCACGGCATGATGTAGTTTCGTAGTTATCCAATATAATACTTCAATTCAATTCTTACAATTCAAAAGAATTTTTTTTATTGTGTGAGAAGGTGAACACTTACTTTTCGTTTTTTTTAAATCGGCGCCCCTTCGTAAGCTCGCGCCCCTAGGCACGTGCCTAGTTTGCCTTAGTGAAAATCCGCCACTGCTATAGGTATAGGTAAAACAACTTAAGTTGGAAGCTATAAAAATGCTTAGAATTGATGTATTGGTCTATCTGTGTGAACGTCAAGTGACGCCCACTAACCCGAAAAGGCTCTCTGTCTTGCTTACGCCCACTTATTGTAACTAGTTAGAAGAGAGGCAAATTTTTAAGACATTCCTTTAGGCTGCACTTACGGGGTGTCCTATTCATTCAGTTCGTAATTTGATTTAAACATACGTGCACCTAGATATCGCAAGTGAAATAATTACAAATTTTTATATTTGAAATAATAACTAACTCAATCGATGTTTATCGTCATCTGTCAGTGTCCAAATTTAAATTCAGTATATTGGAACAGTTACAATAGAACTATAAATCCCCATCTTGAAATTTTGTGTGCACAGTTTATTGTAAACCCTCATAGTTAAGTTCCGTCAAAACACCTACAATATAGGGCGTAATAAAGGTTAGTAATTTATAATTTATAAACAAATCTTTTAAAAACTGTTCTTGTTTATCGTTGTAATAGGTAATAATAACAAATTTACTTTAACGACTTATACTTTGATTAACATTTTAATTTGATTGTAATTAGATACTCTGTTATATTATATTATCGAACTCATTTGTCCTCTCCGTGATAGTTTACTGAAGTATCTGACATTATTCCATGGTTTCAGTATAAAGGGGATTGGTATATTTATGGTATAAAGTATTTCGTCTTCGGAAATTGAATTCCTTGCAGAAATTCTGACGATAAAGTAATTGGTCAAAATGCAATTGTTTTGTATATTAATTTTAGTGCGGTGCAAGTCGGTAGTATGTATTTTTGTTTAAAATCAACTTCGCTATGTATTCAACACATAAATTGCACATATATTAAAAACTCACCATTATTATTATTTGTTATATACGTATATACATATAAAACTGATTTTTTTCTCTTTATTGTATAATGCTATACTTTTTACTTACCAGCTTTATTTATATGTACCATGTGTAAAAACTATTCATGTTTTCTTTGTATTCTAAACACACCTGTATGCACTAAAACATAAAAATGTAAATGTATGTAAAAGCCCATAAGGGCGTTAATGATTAATAAATAAATAAATAAATAAATAAATAGTTTTCATTATTTTTAATTCGAATCTTTATTAGTAGTTTTACTGAGTGTTTTTAAAGGGTGCAAGAGTAATATTTATTACAACATCATGATATTCTAGGAAAAAATATAACTTTGGAAATGTGGGTAAATTATACTTCTAGTAAATATATCAAATTAACATTAGACATGCTTTGTAAAATAAATATTTCTGGTCAGAATAATAAAATTATTCTCCGAAAATCAATTAGGTATAATTTCCAACTGCCGTAATTTCCGTGAATGAGGGTCATTATCAATGGAAGTCTGTTATTTAAAGCATTCTTTTAAATGGCTAAGAATTATTAGCAATACCATTGACTTTTTTATGAATACCCTTTTGAATTCAATCCTGAGTATTATCACATTTAGTTTCAAAAAAATGACAACCTTCAGTATTTCAATAACGATGTTGTAAAACAAAAAAAAGTTTTATGTGACCGATTTCAATACGCTTTGGCTTTAAATTTTCAATTGTGAAATAATCATTAATTGTTTTTTTTAAGGCTAAAACGAAATACGCTGTATGAAATTTTTGCATCTGTGTGAGTAGATACTGTGATGAAGTCAACTTAACTTGCGAGACCTATATTGAAAAGGTTGTCATGTAAATTGTTCCTATGTTAATAACGCAGACGAATTTTTTAACGGGAGTGTTTTATTGAAGTGACCTGTATTCTTAACACCGATATAAATCCCCACCTTCCTATTACCGATTTGCTTCCCCTCCATGCAACCTCCAGCCTCACAATGTACCCCAATCGGGGGGTGCCATAACTAATAATATAGTCTCGCTGGCTCCAGGCCGTTGGGAGCAGATTGAAACTGAAATTAGAAAAGAAGATTGACTTGAAAATTGGATGGAAGTAGGTGCCTCAAATGTACTTCCTTTGACAAAATACTGATCAAGATTTTAGAAGCATACATCATCTGAGCTACGTAAATATTATCAGTATGTAAATTAAATACAATCTTATTATTTATACTAAGAAAAGATTTATTTTTGCTTATCATTCGTCTGGCAGATTTAAATCCGTGTATTTGATTATTGGGTATCTGAACTTTGATGGGAAAAATGTCAAGTCTGCGATAAAAAATGATTGGAGAACTAGATTACTATTGAAGGGACCGAACTCAGCGCAACACACTCGCTAATGGGACTCAGCTGAAGCAGGTGGACACATTCAAATACCTCGGGGTGGAATTCTCCAGCGATGGACGGCAAGGTAGAGAAATTGATCGAAGAATGAGTGCGGCATGCCGTGTGTTGCGTCCTCTCTACAGCTTAGTGGTAGGGAAAGCCGTAAATTATAAACGCGTGTGATATTTTATTAGTTGGGTAGGTTGCGTTGGATAAGACATGTTCCTGAAAAATATATATTTTTAACTGAAGGTTTAATGATCCTAGAATGTTGTTTTATGAATGGTACCTACTTATACAATCGTACAATCACAATGCCTTGCTGTTTCTTGGATAATGGATATTCAAGATTCAGATCCCCAAATAAGACCTAGCTAATAAAACGCCTAAGAGCCCGTTCACACTTCCGTTTTAAAAACGGAGGCGGGTCCCGTTTGTAAAATGAAAGCCCTAGGCCCCTGTTCACACTTCCGTTTTCAAAACGGATCCTACTCTACGAAAACAACGACCAAAACATTTTATTTGCTCATTCTTCAGTAGACGGTCGTGCGCAATGGACGTGCACAATGAATGAATTGTTGTCATGTGGTAGGTACTTATTAAAAAGAAGGAAAAAGGTGAAAACAAAATTTTGGGTACACCCAATTATAGCTGAAAGATTTTCTGTAGGAACTTTCTACAAAACGGCTACAAACTATCGTCAAAACTGAACCGTTCTCCGTGTAGTGTGAACAGCTCCATTGAAATGTATGAACCAGCGCGTTCCGTTTCGACTTTAAACTAGGCGATCTCTCCGGAAAAACATAACGGATCCGTTTTCAAGTCGGAACCGACAAGTGTGAACAGCTCAAGGGCGGATCCAGGGGGGTGTGGTCATGGGGGTCATGACTCATGACTCCCCCCCCTGGGCTGGGCCCAGGACCTAGATGGACCACTAATTAAAATTGTTAAACATAATGGTTTTATACCATTTTTTGTATCTATTATTATCAAAATTAAATTATAACTTCTTGTGACTTGACCACGACTATGTGAACCCCCCCCCCCCCTGGCGCTATGTGACCCATCCCTGGCGCCAAAGCTGGATCCGCCCTTACTAGGGCAAAAAGTGTTTTTTTTTTTTTTTTTTCTCTTATAGCCGGTTCAGACGGTTCAATTTTAGTTGATCAACTCGACAAAAGCATATTGCAATTTACACGTGTTTTTTTATTTATTTATTTATTTTGATATAATATTTTACATTTCAAATACAATTCAGCAGTGTTGGCCTCGCTGGGTAGCTCACCTGTTCCTGTGCTGAGGCCTCCATTTTACAAAAAAAAACATTTATAATGATTAAAAATAATGCTGCATAAAAAAAAAGTAAGCTAAAATTAAACTAAAAATAAACAATATTTCCTTTCAATATTAATTCAGTTGGTACCTAACTACCATTCGCGGTCCGTGACTTTTCAGCGAGCTAGGACGCTAAGATTAAAAAATACGACTTTATTGATGTTGTTGTAGCTGAAAAAGATTTTTTTTTAATTTCCGAAATTAAAGTTTTTCAGTTTGAGAGGCGATTTTCAAATTCATTTTCAGCTACAATTTTCAGGTACAACAGCAACAATAATTTCATATTTTTCAATCATAGCCCTCTAGCTCATGAAAAGTCTAGAACCGACCCTGCTATCTATATGATATATGTCTGGTAAGGTAGGTACTTGGTACCTACTGCGTACGTAAATAATATAAGTACCTATTATTCTGACGCACTTATGGATTTTCGTCTCGATCGGTTTTAATGAAAGGTGTTTTATCATGATTAGCACGGCGAAATACCGTTCAGTATCAGATATAAATTTGTAGTATTCATCTCTCTGATCAAAATTTTACATATGACTTACCACCAGCATCATCATTATGATTTGACATCATTTTTAGTATCAATGATTTGACAAATTTGTGTCTATCTGCCAATCAACGATTTTATCTACCTAATGAAATTCCATCAAGATCAGATATGATTGAGATTTTCACGGCCGAAAGGATTAACGTGATTTATTTTTGGAATTACACATCTGCCTTAAGAGGACATTACCAGAGAAAACCAGAAATATGTCATTTTCAAATCAGATTTTAGAAGTATTGACTCTTTTCCACAAAAAATTATAAATGGATTTCGAAAGATTGTTATTTTATCTGGCATTCGCATGTAATAAATTGTGAATTTTTTTTATTTTTTTTTAGTATGATAAGGTTATTCCATAGGTCGTTGGCAGATTTGTTAAATTTTCAAAAAAGATTTTGTATTATACCACACCCATTTCAAATAATATAATCATGCAGTAAAATAAATCAATACATTATCTAGCAAACGCATGTTTTAGAATTTTAATTTTAGTTTCAATAAAATCATTAAAAAATATGTACGTACATGTGTTTCTTGACGAAAATTGGTCTTTTTGTGTATTTATTTGCGCACTTACAAACTAATATATTTCAGATTTTTTTATCATTCTTATTAAATTTAGACATTATTGAAAAATGATAAATACTTATAATCAAAAAATAACTACAAAAAGTACATTATTTTAATAGTTTTATCATCACGCCTTTCAGCATTTTTGGATGAAGGTATAAATAAAATTATTATAAGCAATTATTATCAGCCTGAAACACTCATCCACATTGAAAAATCTTCCGAGAAAAGATACATGACGCCAACGGGCTCGTGAAGGGCACGGGTTCAAGTCCCGTTATAATAATTGTTACCCTTTGTGCTATGCATAAAAATCTTGTCTTAAACGTTAGTTTAACAATTAAAAATAATAAGTATAAATTAAAGCTAATTTGAATTGAAATAAATTCGATATTGAGTTATAATTTTTAAAAGCTGGTACGGAGAATAGTTAATCTTTCTCGTTGTAACCGCCCTGCACGATCGTAAGAACAACTTTCGACAAAATGTGGATTTTCGTCCGCTGGCTGGTTAAACGCTCAATGATAAAAACTGTAATGCTATCCGAAACGTTGGATAGGGAATAACACAATAAAACAATCGCAATACGGCCTAACCCCCCAAAGATTTTTTTATTTTTATTATTTTTTTTTTATTTACCATGATTGTGATGATGAATTTAAAACTTATAATTAGCGTCGGGTTGGTCTATTAGTTGTTTTATTTGGGATTTAAAAACTTTATAATTTTTTTCAGACTTGATTTTATACGGGAGAGCATTGAAAAATTTTATACCTTGATAAGCATAATGGTGTTTTTTTTTTTTTTTACAGTGAATACCGCACAAGAATCTCAACTGCTCCCGTCTGGAGCCAGTGAGACTATGGCATCCCCAATTGGGGTATGTTGTGAGGCTGAAGGTAGTGGGGAGTGGAAGGAGGTGGGGAAGAGGAAGGTTGGGAAGTACCTGGCTATTCAGATCTGGTCACTAAACACGGCTGAAGCCATTTTCAAGCAACGTTTCAATTCTGAATGGTGGTCTTACACCAGGGCGATACTGATTTATTTTATTTTATTTTTATTTTATTTTATATTTTATTAACGCCCTAGTGGGCTTTTACAAGAAAAGAAACAAATATATAATAAACAATATTAATTACATGTATTACATAAACAATAAAACAGAATAAATATGAATGCAATCGACTCGTTAGGTAAAGAATATTACAACATAAAAAAGAAATTAAATGAGATAGTACAAGTTGTACTTACAAAACACTAAAACAATTCAGCTTTAAATATTTATACATATTATTAACAATAATAATAAGACCTGACATAGAACAAAGTGTAAATAGAACTGCAAAAATATTATAAAGTAAGTATACATTTTACTGGTGAGGTTTAGATGAGAAAATATTTTATGAGAAAAACAAAAAAAAATAATAAAAGTTAATTATTAGCAGATAGAATCGAGATTAGTTGATTTTTGAAACATTCAAAACTGTCAATACTAAATATATCTATAGATTCGCAGTATTTATTCGCAAGGTTATTGTGATGTAGAGTAATTAAGTATTTCATATGGAAAGAATACGATAGATGGCGGTAAGCATGTAGCTTGCACCATAGCTCGCCAGATGGCATTGGCGTACAAGAAGGAGTCTCTGTGTCAGACTTGACGAGCTCCACTGGCAAGGCCGCAGAGATTTACCTACCCCCGAATAGTAAACAGTCGTAGCTATCCAGCTAGGTTATTCCAGTAAATAAACACTTTTATATTCAAAGAACCGTATTCAATAATTACTATCTGCCGAGGAAAGGGCAGACATAACAGTTATGGATTCTTGGTATTGGTGAGTATATAGAGTAATTAGTGTTGAGTTTATTGTTGCATTTAAAAGTATCTTTACTACGAGTTTGTCTAGCGGGTATGCTAATGCAAATTAGTTCCAACAAATTAGGGCTGTCAATTAAAGATTTTATAATTTTGTATAAAAATAATAAATCAATTAAGACTCTTCTATCTGATAATTTAAGAAGTCTGGTTTCAGCGCCTAAGTAATTATAATTTATAAATTCGATTGGTATTTTCATTTTAAAATTGATGTACCGGAAAAATTTGTTTTGTACCTTTTCCAATGATTGAGAATGAACATTGTAGTATGGTGACCATACAGAGGAATTGTATTCTAATCTGCTTCGTACTAGTGAGCAATACAGATGTTTTAATGTTAACATACTTTTAAAATTTGCCCCCATTCTCAAGATAAAACCTAGTATTCTCATTGCATCGCTTGTTATTTCATCGATGTGTACATTGAACTGTAGACTCTCGTGGAATATAACACCAAGATCACGAATCTGCGATACACGAAGAAGATTAACACCATTCATATCATAAGAAAATTTAAAAGGATTTTTACCTCTGTAAAAACTAATGATCTGGCATTTACCAATATTTAGTTGTAAATCATTGACAGAACACCACGCGCATAGTTTGTTCAGGTTTAACTGCAGAATGGCGCGATCGTCATCGTTTCTAATTGTTCTGTAAATCTTCAGATCATCAGCAAATAATAGGACTTTGACATTACTAAAAATATTAACTATATCATTTATGAATAAGCAAAATAATATCGGGCCCAAATGAGATCCCTGTGGTACCCCACTCGATGCAGCAAATGTATAAGAAGTAAACGAATCAACTTTGACCGCTAAGTACCTTCCCAATAGATAACTCTTAAACCATTCCAAAATACTCCCTCTCATTCCCAACAACTTCAGTTTTCGTAATAAGAGTCTGTGGTTAACCTTATCAAATGCCTTACTGAAATCAGTATATATGGAATCAGTTTGATGTGATGAAGTCAAGGCATAAACAACGTCATTCGTGTATAATATTAAATTGGACAGGGTTGATCTTCCTTTGATAAATCCATGTTGAAGCGGTGAGATGGTTTGATTGATTTGGGATATCAATTTGTCTAGTACCAGGCTTTCAAAGAGTTTGGGTAATGTAGACATGGTGCATATTGGCCTATAGTTTGTTACGTCGCTCTTATTTCCTTTTTTAAAAATGGGTGTCAAAAGACTAAACTTCCAAAGGTCAGGGAACACACCTGATGAGAGTGACTTTGTAAATAACTTATGTATGGGATACGATAATGTATGCATACAATTAACTAAGAATCTGGGTGGAACTTTGTCAGGTCCTGCGGATTTGCGGGAATCGAGACTCTTCAGCTTGGATATAATATCATCTATGGTTAGAGTACAATCAGATATATCAAGAGTCTCAACTAAATTAGAGCAAGAGATATTGCTATCTACATTTGCATTAACATATACACCGCTAAAGAAATCGGCGAACAGATTAACAGTTTCCTGAAGATTTTGGGATAGTTTAGAATCGAATGACATAATACTAGGTATACAAGTACCGTTTTCTTTTTGGGATTTAACATATTTCCAAAAGAAATTTGAGTCGTTCATGATAGAGCCTTCAACATCACGTATGAAAGTTTTGTAACATTCTGCAGAGAGCTTATTGCAGTCTCCCTAAGAGTATGGATATTAGAGAGACGGCATGTAAAGTGCGCCCACCCTCCCAAAGTATGCCTTTTCAAAAATTTTACCTAACGGTTTTTAGATGGCTGACATTGGCTTTTACACCTCGGTCGCGCATAGAGCTCCCAGAAAAACGTTCATAAAACATAGAAAAATGGTCCACCGCGCCGTAAACTTGTGTAAAAGTAGTTCTATGAAGACCTTTAAGAAGAAAGACGGTCTTACCTTTCACAGGAAAGTGTTTAAACATAGCTTAAATATACATTTTATAATTTTCGGCGTGTTCATTTCAACCGCCATCGCCATGGGCCCGATGTTATCACGTGAACTCCGACTGCCGATGGGCCGAATCAGTCAACTTAAATTATAATAATTAAAACATACCAAAAAACTTTTATGTTTTTATTAATCATAACGCACAAATATAAAGTTGTGATTTACACATGTCATAGGTATGTGTTTTTTATCATTTTGCTTATTAATTTTTAAACATTTTTACTTTGTCTTTTTTGCACTGTTATTTTTAGTTTTTTTTTCCTACTAATTTAACACTCCTTTTAAATATGTTTACAATGTTAATTCAAAGTTTATAATCACTGTATTGTCATGTAAAAGTCACATTGACATGCCCTCGTGGTCGAGGGGTAAAGCTCTTGACTAGCAATCCGGAGGTCGCGGGTTCAAATCCCGGTGCGCGCAGATAAATTTTATTCGATTGATCTGTGTTTTCAAAATTTAATAATTAAAAATAATATAAGTTAGGTACATTTCCGGCCGTATTGCCGCTTCCTTTAAATCGGGACACGAACCCAAGAACTTCGGCTTTCCGGGCCCGCAACTCTGCCAACTGAGTTAATGTGTCCCTATCCGATTCGGTCATTTTTAACCTTATCATACTTTGACTAAGAACTACCGACATTATCTTCATTTTCTTGACGCGTATTTAATTGGCTGCTATCTACATGTATGATTGCAAGATTCAAACCCGAACTATTATATGTATATACGACATCTATTGACTTTTCTGCAAGTCTAGGATATATTATATTTTTAACTTTGTCAGTAAAACCTTCCAGTTATGCCCATATTTTTTTCAGATTTTTTTTGTTTTCAGATTTTCTATTGAGTTTCGTTAATATTGTCTTCATTTAATTTATCTTTTAAATAAGTAAACCCTGAGGAAGTGAGCATTGCTCACGAAATATGCCGGTTTTTTATAAACAATAAAAGTGGTTAAAAGTAAGTAAACTATTAATTTTGATAAAGAAATTCGTTCAGCAAATAATACACAATGGGTAATTATATTTTGTGCCTAAAATATGAAAAAAAACTAAAAAAAAAAATTTTTATGTTAAAAAATAAATTAAATAATGTTAATCCCATTACCAGTTCGGCCCTTTTCTGTAGAACGCTCACCCTGCCCCCGCGCGCTGGGCGGTAACCCCGTTTCTATCCCCTCTTCACGCCGGCCAAAAATGGAGATAGCTACACAGGTTTTGACGGTTTAGTACGTTCTGAAATGCCTATACCGCTTCCATGCAATCCTAGTTCCATGCAGTCTCCCCTCAATTTTTGAAACACGGAATAATCGATAGCCAGGCGACTTTGTTTGAATTTCTTATGAGATATTTTTTTGAGGTATATTAAGTCAATCAGTTCTTTTGAGAACCACTTTGGGTATTGAGTTTCCCTGTAAGCCGTAAAAGGTACAAATTTTTCAATTGCAGAATTAATAATGGAGTAAAAAAATTAACGAGTGCATTGATATCAGCCTCGCTATCCAAGAATGACCAGTCAATCTGGTTGAGATAGTTGGAAATTTGTACATAGTCTGCTTTTTTGAAATTTCTAGTTTTTACTACCCTTTTTTCAATAGGAATTGGTTTGAGGTTAGACATGCATATTTCTAGTGGTGGATGGTAAACATCAACAGGTAATAGTATTTCGGTACTTCTCGCAACACAGATGTCAGACACATTTGACAATGCCAAATCTAATGTACGACCACCAATATTATGAATACTATTACACTGAGTTAGTCCTAAGAAGAGAGCCATATCTCTAATTACACAAATATTAACATTAGAACAATAATTGTCAGAATTCATATTACACCAATCGTATTGAGGCAGGTTGTAGTCACCAACTAGAAGTAATTTAGTGTTGGGGTTTTTAGCACAGATTGATTCAACCTCGTCACAGTGATTGCTGTAGCTTTGGACGTCAGAATTTGGAGGTAAATATGCACTTCCCACTATTAATTTAGCACTAGAAGTGTTCACTTTGACAAAGAGTTGCTCTATGGATGGGTACTTCGTGGATATTTTTAAGGAGCTGAAATTTTTTGAGATAGCTATGACCACTCCGCCACCTCTTGATTTGGCACTTGTTTTCGAGTTTCTATCCATACGATAAATATTAAAATTAGGGAAGCCTAATTCAGCCGAATTAATTCCTGAATCGAGCCATGTTTTCGTTAATATGAAAATATCACTGGTGATAGTTGCCGCCGAAGTCAATAGTTTGGGAAGTTTTGTACGGACCCCTCTCACATTTTGATAATAGCATTTTATTTTATTTTGCTTTAGTTTTTTGGCGTACAATCAATAATTTTGGGTATGGAGTTTATATATTTGATGGTGATATTGGTTTCACCATTGTTCTTTCTGGTCTCAAGTTGTTGGCGTAAGTCTAGAAGTTGGGTCCTCTGCAACAGCGTTTGATCACTTCTGGCCTTGACACCATTTTTCAGTTTAGCATTATTGGTCAAGATCTCACGTGCCGAGATAAAATCCTTAAATTCGACCTTAATTGGTCTAATTTTGTTTGATTTTTGTAGACCCAGTCTGTACATCTTTAACATATTAGGTATAATTTCACTGTTTACATCGCCTATTGCTGAGGTAACTTTGTCGTTGTCTATTGTTATAGCCGTGGTTTTTGATTCAGATAAACTTTCAGGAATATTGAATAGAATGATAATGAATGATAGTATCTTTCACTCTGGAACGTGCCGCAAATATACTATGTATTATTTTAAATTAATTAATTGTGAAATAATACAAATTAATCAAATAAAATTTTTTTGCGCATGCCGGGTTCGAATCCGCGACCTCCGGATTGTGAGTCAAGAGTCTTACCCACTGGACTACGGAGGTCGTCGGGAAGCACTCGTTTTAAATTAATTTAATAAATCGCTATAATCTCTCAAGACCACTTCACATGTACTTCGTCTTCCAGCGGACGTTCAAGGGTTTCCGGAAACCCTTTCTTGAAAAATAAACTAGGTTGGTACTCAAGGGCGGATCCAGCTTTGGCGCCAGGAGGGGGGGGGGGGGGTCACATAGCGCCAGGGGGGGGGGGGGTCACATAGTCGTGGTCAAGTCACTTTAATACTTAAATCTTATACAAGATGAAATGACCTTTCAACTTTTGTATTTATATTATTAATTAGCTGGTCCCGGCATGCGTTGCTATGCCATTTAATAAAGAAATTGTTTCTCCCTGAGTGCCCTTTCGCGTTCCCACTCCGCCACCTCCACCTTCCCTCTCCCCACTCCACTCCCCCCCCCCCCCCTTCCCCCGTCCCGCGAACCCCCCTCCCGAGTTCCCCTCCCCCCTCCCAGGTCCCCTTCCACCCTCTCAGGTTCCCCTCCCTAGTTCCCCTTCCACCTTCCCCGCCTTCCCTCTTCCCTTTCCAGCTCCCTCGTCTCGCCAACTCTCCTCCCGCGTTCCATATATTCCATCACAGTACATTCAGTTTTTAAACAGCCCACGTGCCACCTTTTACAATTTAAATTTCCATTTTTCAGGTATATTAAATTTGGTACCTAACACAGGTACCTATTTAAAATATCTAAAATTCTTGATTCGATTCAAACTATTAGGGGAGTACCTACTTTAAATAAATTTATCAACTTAAAGATTTTCAAAAATAGAATCCTGATTTAAACAGTCATTGTTTTGCAAAATGTCATTCTCAAACACGCGAACTGTCAAACGTGCGATAGTCGTTAGGTTTTCTGAAATTATGCAATTTTCTTAATTTTTCTCTCCGTAAGAACCATCCTCGTACTTCAAGGTATATTCTAAAAAAAGAATTAGCGAAATCGGTTCAGCTGCTCTCGATATTTGCGCTTAGCAACACATTTAGCGATTCATTTTTATATATAAAAATATACCACGTAGTGCAAAAATGTATACAATAAATTGAAATTTTGGAGCAGAATTTACACCAATTGAAAATTTATGGAGAGTAATTTGAAAAATAAATCTTTTGATTATAAAAATATACAAAATAACAAAATTTTCCAATTTAGGAAGTTTATTAAAATTTATTGAAGGTGATTCTTAAATACGTTGGTTATATAATTATTAAAAACTAGCTGGTCCCGGCATGCGCTGCTATGCCATTTAATAAAGAAATTGTTTCTCCCTGAGTGTCCTTTCCCATTCGTCCCGTTCCCCTTCCGCCTCCCCTTCTTCTCCTGCGTCCTCTTCCCCTCTCGCGTTCCCATTCCGTCACCTCCACCTTCCCTCTCACCACTCCACTCCACCCCCCCCCCCCTTCCCCCGTCCAGCGAACCCCCCTCCCGAGTTCCCCTCCCCCCTCTTAGGTCCCCCTCCCTCCTCCCAAGTTCCCCTCCCCCTCCCTCCCTCCCGCTTTCCATACATTCAGTTTTCAAACCTCGCGTGCCACCAATAGAAATTTTTTATACAAATTTCATAATGCCAGAGCTCACCGGAAGTTTTATAAAACTTTGTCCTGACAGTAACGAACAAAAAAAAAAGAATTATCCAATTAGGTGCAGTCGTTCGATAGTTACGCACTTAGCAACACATTCAGCAATTCGTTTTTATATATTTTTTTTATTTTTTTTACAGTGAATACCGCACAAGAATCTCAACTGCTCCCGTCTGGAGCCAGTGAGACTATGGCATCCCCAATTGGGGTATGTTGTGAGGCTGAAGGTAGTGGGGAGGGGAAGGAGGTGGGGAAGAGGAAGGTTGGGAAGTACCTGGCTATTCAGATCTGGTCACTAAACACGGCTAAAGCCATTTTTAAGCAACGTTTCAATTCTGAATGGTGGTCTTACACCAGGGCGATACTGATAGTATCTTCCACTCTGGAACATGCCGCAAATATACTATATATTATTTTAAATGAATTAATTGTGAAATAACACAAATTAATCAAATAAAATTTATTTGCGCATGCCGGGTTCGAACCCGCGACCTCCGGATTGTGAGTCAAGAGTCTTACCCACTGTACTACGGAGGTCGTCAAAAGAAGAAGAAGAAGATGTATTTAAAAGTGTTCCCGAAATGAGTCATGACTCTGGCATTTTTCTTATTAACAGGTAGAATTTCTAAAATATATATTTTTGTGCGTGCCTCTTCACAGGAAAGATTTATGACAAATGACGCAACAGACTCCTCTTGTTAGTTTTCTTCAAAAGGAAACTTCATTTCTCAGATATTTGAAAACCTAAAATGCTCACCTCTTTGATTTTGACCCGTATACATACATACTTCGTACTCCCTTTTTATATTAACTCCACCCAAGAGGAAAATAATTAACTACTGAGGAAAATATTTTCCCTCGGGGCTTAAGTAAATTTATTTTCTCGTTATCTGTTATAACCAACTCATTCTATTAATTGATATTATACGCGTACACTACACGACTGGTCCCTGGTAAAAGAATATAATGGAAACGCTTGCCTTGCCTCGCCTGGCATCGTCTTGCCGTTCCTCGTATCCAGTAGCGTAAGGGTGGGTGGCACCCGGGGCGGATTCACCCCCCGGAGCTTGGTGTCACCCCCCCCCCCCCCCCTGTTAAAGTTGACTTGTTTATTAATCTCGACTTCATAAAATTAGTCCATCCTGCGGGGGGGGGGGGGGGTGGCTAGAGAGTGTACAATACTTTTGTGACAATATCCTTCGTAATTTTTTTGAGTGTCACCCCCCCTGTCAGTGGCACCCGGGGGGGACCACCCCCACCGCTCCCCCCCCTCGGTACGCCACTGCTCGTATCGCCACAAGCCGTCATGACAAGCGGCCAAAGATTAAATAAATTTGGTCTTTCGATAAACGAAAGACCAGATTTATTTATCATTTTCTATCTTTTATTCAACATTTTCCGTTAACATAGTTTTTAATCATTATTTGTCAATAAAGGTAAAGCTTTCCAAGCTTCCCTCGATATTCAAATAAATTTGCTTGCTAAATAGATGAGAAATAATATAAGATTCCTTTTAATAATTACGTCTGAAATATTCTTGTGAATCTGACCAAGCAAACACGTGGAAATAAAAATACACTTTCATCAACATTGATCTATTTGAATGTCTACGAAAGTACTGAAAATGAATAAAGTTTATTTTATGGCAACATTAACATTCCTCGTACTGCTTGCAACTTGCAACATTTGCTTAAACGTCAGTGTTTGCGGCTTTCATGTGCCGAGTTTGGTTAGAATAAATAATAAAACTTGATTACATCAAGATTTTTAATCATGTTGTCACGAACAAAATGTTTGGCATCAGCCTTACTGAATAAGGTAACTTTGGTTTACCTACTGGCAAAAAGCATTGCCCTGATTCCCCTAAAATGATGATGTAGGTAATTGCACAATTGTATGGATTTATTTAATCATTTCTGCTATTTACTATTTACAGAATACTTTGAGAGCTTTAACGGCAAATAATTCAACTTTCGTCATTGCGGCTAGATATAGATCTTCAACTCCTATCAACACTGTCATCATGTTTGTTCCTCAGCAGGAGGTAAGGATGGAATTTAAAATTATTACACCTTATTCTCTTAATTTTATTCATACCCGACTGCATCTCACAACAAGCTAAATTGCAAACCATTTCATCAGATTCAAATAGCCACTCTTCATTTATAAAAATACGCTTTTAATCTTACATATATACATATGTATTATTCATTAAAAAGTATATTGTTTTTTCTCTTTCAGGCGTGGATTGTCGAAAGAATGGGAAAATTTTATCGGATATTGGAGCCCGGATTGAATATTTTATTACCAATAGTAGATCGTATCAAATATGTCCAAAGTCTCAAAGAAATAGCCATTGACGTTCCGAAGCAGGGAGCGATCACCTCTGACAATGTTACGCTCAATATCGACGGAGTTCTTTATTTAAAAATAGTCGACGCGTATCTAGGTATGCCATTGACTTAATTTTTATATAATCTTTCAACGCATTCACTTTCATTGTTTTTATGACTTATATGTTTTAATATACTCACACAATGTTTTATGTATTTGCATGATAAGACGATTCATTTTTCTTTTTTTTTTACGTAAATTGTTTCAATTTGAAATCACCTTTGGGAGATAAATTCACACATGCATAGTGACCGTACATTGCGTGCGTGTACCCCTTCAAGCAACCTCATATACCTCTTATGGTCTGGGGACCACTAATTGGGAACCATTGGCTTAGTTTACGTACCCATACTACGTGACCCGTTCAGGGGGATCTTCAAAATACCATGCTGGGTCACAATGCTGGGGGGGGGGGGCGTAGGTTTTTATCACGTAGTCAATCTAGAAATCAAAATTTTGACATAAGTTTTAACTTGATAATGTTTATTCCACTTGGAAAAAATATTATTTTCCATGTATGCTTGCACTCTTGCCATCACGCAGCAAGCGCCGTATTAATAAAGACAAATTATAAGCCAAAATATATTTTTTTAAACTTTTTGTTAGCAACAAATGATTCAAAATCATATTTATGAACTACTATGTGAAAACTGTAGGGGGAGGGGGGGGTCTTGGAATATACTACAAGTGGTCACCGAGGGGTGAGGGGGGGTTAAAAATTGCAAAAAGTGGGTCACGTAGTAAGGGTACGTTCCCTTAGATTTTAGATTGAATCATAGAATTTGTGATATTTGGTTCTCTCTCGGTAATCCGCCGCTTGATTATCCGATACTATAATCTGCTGTTATTCAAACTGTTTAATTCGCCAGTATTCATATGTCACATTCAGTAGTCCTCTGCACATATTTATAAGTTTACAAAATGGAGGCTTCTCGCAAATTTAAATACGACACCTTAAGACCTAACGCCTCAGGCCTATTTTGTCAGAAGGTCATAAAATGTCACAAAAACTGTCCAAAGACGCGAAGCTAGATGTCTATAATGGAGTACTAATACCTACCCTGATGTATGGCAGTGAGGCATGGAACCGGTAGAAGAAGGAAAGTAGACTGAATGCTATCGAAATGAGATCTCTGAGGCGTATGTGTGGTAAAACCATGTATGATCGTGTGAGAAACGTGGAGATCCGCAAAGAATGCAAGGCTGATGTAAGCGTAATGAGTAAGATCAAGAAAGGAACGCTCCGATGGTTTGGGCATGTGAGTGGGCATGTGGTTTGTGCAGAGCGAATGAACGAGGAAAGGAGTGTAAGGAGAATATATGACGCAAATGTGAATGGTAGAAGAAGTCGAGGACGCCCGAGAAAGACATGGATGGCACAACCAAGTGGATCAGACACTTGAGTCGGGCCATGTCAAGAGTCAGAATAATAGACGAGCATGTATGAGACTATGTATAAATGTGAACGAGGCAAGGAGTGTGTGCCAAGATCGAGTTGTTTGGTGGTCCGTCCTCTCTGTCTATCCCTGCGGGAAACGGCGTGATGGTTAGTTAGTTAGTTAGTTAGTCATAATATTTCCGTCTTGCATAAAATCCAAATAAACGGCATATTTGTGAACACATCTGAAAACTAAAAACTATTTTTGAAAGGTGATGAAATGTGCTTTCAAATATTATGATTCGAAATAATATAAAAAAAGTTTTAATATGACTAACTAAAATTACTGATAACAAAAAAAATAAAAACACAGATTTTATTAAGCAAATGTATTATACCCATTATACTAAAGTCAGTTTTTTTGTCATTTCATGTAAAAACAATTTTAAAAAATTCCCAAAGTTTCGTAATTTTTTTTACAAATTGCGGCCGGAAACTTCGGTTTCATAAAGGTGTACTTTTGAATTATTTTGTGGTTAACTTTTAGATTTAAAGTTTTTTTTTTTTTATTACAATCATAAAGGTACTTAAATTAACATGATAATATGATAATATATTAATATGATAATATATAACATGATAATATATTCCCCTTTTCACGAGAGTTAAAAACTCGTGTGTAAAGGGGAAAAAATAAAAATTAATAAATAACTAAAAATTATAACTTAACATTCAGTGGGAAGAAAAAAAACAAAACAAAAAATGTACATATAAAAGTGAAAAGAACTTTTTGTATATAATAATATAAAGTTAAATATTCAAAACAAATTATTTAAAATAAAGTACTAGATACACTAAAAAGTAATAGAATAAGAAAAATAAAATGTCAATTGATTCTAATTAGCTAAATTATTTATGATAGAATAGTTTATTTTATTTTTAAATTTATTATGATCAAGTTCTAACCTCAGCTCTGTCGCTAGATGATTGAACCATATTATTCCAGTGTAAGGGTGGGTTTCTTCATTTACCGAGAATGCTAAATGCAATACTATTTGTAAAAGTAAACGATCGAAATTTAAAAAATTCTTTGCATTTGACCGTTTACTTTTACAATTAGCATTCTCGGTAAATGAAGAAACCCACCGTAAGTGTAGTAATGTTGTGCTAAACTGGTATACATTAATGGAGTGCATTAGCGACCCATTGCGTTTTGTCAACTGCTTTCAACACGTAACATGGCATGGTGCGATTTCTTTTTAATATCTTTGTGTATCTGAAGGAGTGTATTTTTAATATATGTGTTTTTTAACAGTGGAACTTGAAAATCTTGGAAAAGTTGTGAGGCTGAATAATCTGGTGGTTTCTTAATTATAATTTTGATTATTAGCCTTTGAGTAATCTCCAGCTGTAAAATTGATATGTTATAAAGGGTGATGTTTTCTCTTTCTAACACCGTTCAAATCATACATATTTCTAACCACGATAGAAAAGGAGCCAAACCGATTTCCAACAATGGGGTATTTCCACAAACGAGGAATTCTGTTAAAAATGTACGAAATATTTAAAGATTATTTTTCTGATTTTAATAATCCTACTAAAAAATGTTTGATTTTTATGTTTTCATTCAATATTATTGATTTTAAAAACGATCTAAAACTGATCAAATCAAAACGGCCCATGGTTTGGAAATGGGTTTGTGACGTCACAAGTATCGCTAAGCTGAACTAGCATAAATAAACACTGTCAGTGAGCGTCCTCACTCTTGACATCACACGATAGCCACGCCCCAAAATATCATTTTTGCGGTAATTCCAAAATGGGAAACTTTAACTCTCTGTAGAAAATTTATTCGTCAACATAAAAATAAAATAAAAATGCTGTAATCATCGTAATTTTTTGCTTAATTTTTTTAAGCAATCAAAAAAACACGTGGAAATACCCCATTGTTCTGAAAAGCGAACAAAATAGCCTGAGGGTTTAACTTAAACCCAAAAATGGAAATTTTTACAAAGTGATGTTTGTTTATTATTACAAAATACCTGTTTTAATTTTTAGCATATTATCTACACGCACTATAATCCGCCTATATCCGCCTCTTTCTTTCTATACACGGCGGATTAGTAAGAGAGTACTGTACGAGTATTTTAAATATATATTTTTTTTTTAATATTTTGAATAATTATAATTTCTTTATTCCAGCATCTTACGGTGTGGAAGACCCGGAGTTTGCCATCACCCAACTGGCGCAGACCACCATGAGGAGCGAACTGGGTAAAATATCTCTGGACAAGGTGTTCCGCGAGAGAGAATCTCTCAACGTGTCCATCGTGGAGTCTATCAACAAGGCCAGCGAGGCCTGGGGCATAACGTGCTTGAGATACGAAATTAGTAAGTCATCAATAACCTTAGAATATTGATTTTTTTACGTAAATAGAGTCCCAACTGTATTCAATCTTCTAAAAACTATTCTTCAGTGCAATGTAATTACTTAAGTTTGCAGTTGTCATCAGTAAATCTATTCTAGAATGTGGTCAAATAATATGACTTGGCGAAAACGGTGCTGAGATGGATTCATGTTGAATTACTGTTGACTCATTAGTAATCATAATTTTTTTTCATCATGTATTTGAAAAACGCATTAGTGCTGTCTAATTTATGTTACCTGATAAAACTGTTTTACATAATCTTTCCATTTCAAGTACAATTTGAATAATCGTGTGTACATAATGTAGTGTTTGTGTAAAAGTTATTACAAATCAAATCCAAGTCAAATCAAATTAATACAAAAATTACAACTTTTCATAGCCCGAGTCATTTAGTTTAACTTAAAAATAAACAGCAAAATGTTTAAAATCAATGTTTTACAATTAATTTATTGGATGAATAAATAAGGTTCCTCTAAAGCAGTGGTCCCCAACCCCCGGTTCGCGGACCGGTACCGGTCAGTGGATCAAATGGTTCCAGGCCACCCAAGGCCTTGTTTAAAACTCAAAATTACGTTAAAAAAATCGAACATACCTAATGAAAAAATTAAATAATTAGTTGCCCAAATACTTGCACGAAGACGGTGCAATGCCCCTTTTGTTGATAATATCTTTAGCGACACGTCCTATAATATGGGAGACTCCCGACATATTTCGTAATGGTGTTAGTATGTCCGGTGTCTGGCGTTTCGACGTTTACACAGTAAAAACGCGAGAAACCACCGAAACAAAATTTTAATTTTATATGTCAATATATTTTCGTCAAGACGAGAAATCACCCTTTTGCTTAGTTCATTCAATATTAGCTGAGACATGTATTGTTAGAAGAGCTCCGGAAATAATAATGATAATATTATACAATTCTGCAAGGAACTCTAGGAAACATCTATGTATAAAAATCAATGTATGTTTGCTTGTATGTATGTTTGTTCCATACGCGTTGCTAAACCAATCATCCTATTGCGATGAAATTCTGGGGATTTGATGTGCGCATGCCCGCGATGGTTAATATATATAGTGGTGAGATTTTTTTTATATGAATACCGCACAAGAGTCCCAACTGCTCCCATCTGAAGCCAGTGAGATGCCCAACGGCATCCCCAATTGGGGTATGCTGTGAGGCTGAAGGTAGTGGGGAGGGGAAAGAGATCGAGAAGAGGAAGGTGGGGAAGTACCTGGCTATTCAGATCTGGCCACCAAACACGGCTAATGCCATTTCAAGCAACGTTTCAATTCTGAATGGTGGTTTTACATCAGGGCGATACTGAGAGTATCTTCCACTCTGGAACGTGCCGCAAATATACTAGGTATATATGCTTTAAGTGGCACGCGAGCCGTTTGAAAACTGAATGTATCGGGACTGAATTTATGGAATGCGGGAGGAGGGAGGGGAGTTATCAGGACGGGAGAAGCGGAAGATGGGAGTGGAGAAAGGGAAGGCAGAGTGGGAAAACGTGAGAAGAAGGGTACGAGAGAGAGGAAAGGGAACGGGACGAATGGGAAAGGACACGCAGGGAGAAACAATGTCTTTATTAAGTGACATTGCAACGCATGCCGGGAACTCGCCAGTAAGAAATAAAATATTGTACCTTTAGAAAACTTAAATTCAAAATAATAACAATTTCAATTCTCAGCGAGTTAATTCCAAGGAAAAGTTTAACAATATAATGTCGTAGAAGACGTAGAATATTTTTGGAATAAAAAAAAAAACAGCAATAAAAACGCCTATAAAAATTTGAGTGTTAATACTTATTTTGGGAGAGAGGTATGGGTGCCGCAGCCCAGGGAACCATTTATTGGATAACAAACACCTCTGCTACAGCTCACACCAAGTGGTTCGCTACGTTTAGTGACTTAGCAGGGGTGCCCGAGCTCATGGGGTGAGGTTTGTTCGGGTCTTGGCGGCGGATGCGTCTGCCCACCAATTTCATGGCAGGCCAGATTGGGAGAGACTGGTTGAGGGATACCTTTTGATTTCTCCAGTAGGGCTCTCTCGAAACATCGCCCTTCACCGCACGGGGAGGGATAGAATCATTCGTCCGTCACTCCTGGACACACTGACCCCAGATTCCAACCCACCCCTTCTACCTTTTTATTTCCCAGAACATCCTCTCCTTCCTTTCCTAAAAATACCCTCCACTCAGCATCCCCGAAGATGACATAGGCCCTGAGGAGAATTATTTTCTTCTGGGCATGTGTGGAGCTATTGTATAAAAACATAATCCTGTCCTTTGTTAATATGTCAGATTTGAAAGTCAAATAATACGTGTAACTTCACATTCAATTATTCTGTAAAGTTCCAAAATCGGCGTCTCGGAATTTACTATGTATATATATATATATATATTTGTTTTCTATACATACGACTCAGGGATCTCTTTTTACAGCTTTTTTTAACATTAGCTCCACACAGGAGGCCCTGAGGAAAATAAGGGGTCTTTTTAGGAAAGGAAGAAGAGGAAGTTCTGAAAAATAAAAGGGTAATATTGCGGATGATTAGGAATCTGTGGGTCAGTGCATCTAGGAGTGACGGATGCAAGAATCCATCCCTCCCACTGCGATGCAAGGCGATGTTCAGAGAGAGTACCTACGACTGGAGCCATCAAAGAGTTTCCCTCAACCATTCTCTCCCGATCCGGCCTGCCATGCTGCTGGTGGGCAGACGCATCCGCCACCAAGACTCGGACAAACCTCACCCCATGAACCCGGGCAACCGTGCTAAGTCACCAAACGTAGCGAACCATTTGGGATGACCTATGGCAGAAGTGTTGGTTATCCAATAAATGGTTTCCGGGGCAGTGGTACGCATACCCGCCTCGCATTCAGTCTAGGTACCTACTTTCATTCTCCTCTGCCAGTTCCCATGCCTCACTGCCATAAATACCCAGGTAGGTAGGTACCCCGATATCGTAGAAAATATTTAAAAAATAAAAGCTGAACTGCAAAAAATGATAATCTTACTACCTACCAAGTAAACACAAATACGTTGAATATGGTTCTCGATTTTTTCGGTAAAAATTAAGAGTTCTAAAACGATTCTAAAACAACGAACACCTGCATATTGTCAACAAACAAAGACATAGATACACCCATTGTTAATGTATGGCGATTGAGTTATGTATGTATTAGTTTGTCTGGCGCGATTTTACTCCTTCCCCCGGCCCGCGCAAGCTCCCCCGTACAAGCTGCCCCGTCCGGCTGGCAAATGAGTGGATGAGACAACAACAAAAAACCTAAGTAATTTTACTACAAATCTGCGCGTATCTAAATTCGGTTTTTTACACAAATAAAACTGTTTTCAGTGCAGAATAAAATTTTATCGTATACTTCATCATATTCCTGACTCAGGATGTGAGGAGTTTTTTTAAAAAATTGCATCCATATGCCCAGAAAAAAATTCCAAAGTTGCCTCCTAAATTCATGGATAAATCGTCATCTTTTGGGGCCTATATTTTATAATTTAAAGCAAAAATCGGATTCACATCCTAACTGTATACATGCCTAACTTATCATTTTAAAAAAAGAAAAAAACAATTAATTTGATATTTTAGCCGTAAATCCAAAACAAAATTTTGTATGAAACAGGCCACGCATGCGTTCCTCTAAAAGCTGGTTGAAATTGGATTTGAAGAACTGAAAGAAGCAAACGCCTAGGCAAAGAGCCTCAGTCTGCCCGCCCCTGGCCGGGATGTACTGATAGATCAGCCCTTTGAGGAAAAAAAAAAGAAAAATAACCACTCTAATTTCTGATCATGTAACTATTTCCAGGGGACATCAAACTGCCATCCAGAGTCCAGGAGGCCATGCAGATGCAGGTGGAGGCGGAGCGGAAGAAGAGGGCCACGGTCCTGGAGTCGGAGGGAGTGAGGGAGGCGGACATCAACGTGGCCGAGGGCAAGCGAAGGGCCCGGATCCTCGGCTCTGAGGCGCAGAAGCAGGAGCAGATCAACAGCGCACACGGAGAGGCGGAAGCCATGATCGCCGTGGCGGAGGCCAGAGCCAAAGGACTGGAGATTGTGGCCAGTGCTCTGAGGAGCCAGGTACTAAATACTTTATAATAAACCCAAAATGTCATATTATTTGAATTATTCCTGCACGGGGTGTTTTTCTTAGCATAATTTAAACCAGCCAAATATTATTATTATTATGTACTACCATTTATATAAGTGTAAAAATTTTATTACGTAACGCACTTAGGGGGGGGGGGGTCTTGTGAAACGTTACTGTGCGTTACGAGGGGGGAGGGGGTGTTCGAACAACGCGTTACGTAACATGTTTTTCTTTATTTAGTTAAAAAAAACTAGGGAATAAAATCTTCCAAGTTGGCAACCCTTTTCGTTCTCGAAATCTCTTGTTTTATTTATTCCCGCAAGCGCGATTAAAACAAGACAACAGGTATTTAAGAGGTTTTAAAAAAGGTTCGCCTTACGTTTTTTTCTAACTAAAATTACTGATAATGAAAAATGCACACATATTTTATTAGACCAATACCAATGTATTATAAACTTTATTGTCACCTCAATTTTTTGTTGTGTCATAAAAAAATTCATATAATTTCCTAATTTTTTTCTCAAATTGCGATCGGAAACTTTGGTATCATAAGGGTGCACTTTAGTCTGAGGGGTTAACTCCCATCTCTTTTGTGACATCAATATTACAAAACGTGTATTTGTGTAAGAATATTGGCAATATCTTAAATGTTGGGTTCGCTTCCAACCAAGGAGATTAATATAATCGGTTAGTAGTTAGGGGGCGTTAAGTATTACGTAACGCAATTTTTGAAGATTTTTGACTCCCCCCCATGTAACGCGCCGTAACGTTTTTCTGTACCCCCCCTCCCCCCCCTTAAACATTACGTAACGCCCAAGTGACAATTTTTACCTGAAAGTCACAATTAAGTACTGGAAAGTCGATTAATGTTTGCATTCAAAATTTTAATTTTTAAACAGCTGTATGTTTATTTCTAATAATAATATTTGAAAGCTTATTTCATTACCTTTCAAAAAAAAAAAATTTGTTTTTGGATACATTCAGAAATACGATATTTATTAGAATTTTATTGCCGAGTGAAAATTTTGTGATCTTCTGAAAAAGTATGCCCTACACTTGAGGGGACGTACTGACTTACTTACTTGACTTACTTTAAGCAGTAATTACTGATATTATTTGGAGTTAAAAAAATTTACAAAATTTTGGTCTCTGGTGAAATTAGTGATGTTTTTTTTTACATATTTTTATTTAATTCATTTATGGGTGAAAATACATGATATGTATAATAAACCAACAAACATAATATCAACTTGTGCCCTAATGTTTCCTACTTATATGTAGTATCTAATTAGGTTTATTTTTACTGCATTATTGAAAAGAATTTTTGACAAAGTTACTAAAAATTGAAAATAATGACCTGCAAATCCTGATTCAGGAAAAATACCTGGGGCTATGCATTGATCAACATTTGACATTCAAACAACATATACAAAGTATTAAAGACAAAATCATCCCCTTAATTAGCGTATTTAGCCGGCTATCATATCTGTTGCCAAATAAAAATTTTAAAAGTTTTTATTTTAGTTTCGTACAGTCACATTTAAATTATTTTATTGAAATCTAGGGAAATGCATGTGAAACATACATAAATGAATTACAGATAATACAAAACAAGGTAATCAAAAAACTGTTTCACTACAAGCCCAGAACATCCACGAAAACATTATATATTGAAACAAAACCATTAATATTAAGAAAACTATATGAATACAATATTTATTTATTTATTGTTTCTTTACACTGTAGGTAAAAATGTTTACAATACAATTTGTTACCTCACTAGGACAAGCCTGTGTTGAGGTTAACAATAATTATACAAGTTAACAAAATAACACAAAATTATACAGATTTTGAAAGAACAATATTGTTGTATTTCTTACAGATTGAGATTAGATTATGGGTACCTACTGGTACCTACTAAACTGATGGCGCTAGGTACTACATATGTAGACTTTTAGGGTGACCATAGTTTTGAGATCTGATTTAAAATAAAATAAAATAAAGTTTTTTTTTTTTTTAAGGATTAAGTTGTGAATAATAAATATATGTATATAATTTAACATGCTGTAGATTTGGCAAGAGGAAGATGAACAAAAACGGTTCAAACAAAAATAATATTATTTTAGCTTATTATTATAAATATGTGTCTCCTTATTTACAAAATAAACAATAAACTCGTACATACAAACACAGAATTCATTAAAACATCCCAAGTACACAAACACTTTACACGACAACACGATAACATACATTTAAACACCATTCACACTAAATATGGTAAACAATCCATTGGCTACGAAGGGGGCAAATTATATAATTGCATCCCAAACGACATTAAAAACTGAAAATAAGCTGGGTATATTTAAAAAAAAATTATTAAAGTTTATTCTTGATAAACAAAGTAACGAAATAGAATAGCGCTGTATTGTTATGTTTTTTTTTTTTTTTTTTTATAAGTTTTTATTCCAGTAAAAAAGAAAATAACATTTTCACTTACTTAACTAGAATATTACATAGATTTTACATTTCATAACCTTACATTACATTAGATTGCAATACTAACATTTACATGATATTATATTACCATACGATATTATTCACTATCACTACTTTGTTTTTTGTGAATAAACATGAACAATTTTTTTTTGAATTTGCACACACTTTTTTCGTTTTTGATATCATCTGGAAGGCAATTATATATATTGCCCCCCTCGTAATTAATTGATTGTTTACCGTAGTTAGTATGAATGGTGTTTAAACGTATGTTATCGTGTTGTCGTGTAAAATGTTTGTGTACTTGGGACGTTTTAATGAATTCTGTGTTTGTATGTATGAGTTTATTATTTATTTTGTATATAAGGACACATATATTGTACTCGTATAGTTTTCTTAATGTTAGCAGTTTTGTTTCCAAATATAATTTTTTTGTGGATGTTTTGGATTCGTAGTGAAATAGTTTTTTGATTATCTTATTTTGAATTACCTGTAATTCATTGATGTATGTTTCATACGCATTTCCCCAGATTTCAATCAGGTAATTTAGTATAATGTGTTTAGTTATTTCTAGTTAAATAAGTGAATGTAATTTTCTTTTTACTGGAATAAAAATGTATTAAAAATAATAAAAAAATAGAATATTTTTGTATTTGAATGTGCCTATCTGGATGTTTCCTGTGCCAAGATAGGCCATTAATTTGTGACCAATTATTATAATTCGCACACACCCACAGGAATCAGATGGAGATATTATGTTTATTAAGTGTGTATCTACTTAAACCACTCGGACCCATAAGCTTGTTTTCACGATAATATAACATTACCAGACATGTGTCTGACGTATGAGGCGTACCTGACTTATTTAGTATTATTACGTATTTCCTTTCAGGTTGGAAAAGAGGCGGCCACATTGTCCATTGCCGAGCAATATGTTCGAGCTTTCAAGAAACTAGCGCGCACCAACAACACACTCATCCTTCCTGCCAACGCTGGAGACATCACCAGCTTAGTGGGACAGGTAAATATTACTCCTTTTGCCTGTCATATGCAGAAATCACAGCAGTTGGGTTGCGAGCGGCCGTATCCTGTACGCAGAAGTCTCAAGTTGTCTTGCGAACACATCGATGAAAAAGTGCCGCATACAGGGACACCTGGCATTGAAATGTCACGCATTTAGAGAGTTAATGGCCCTCCACATAGAGACCAAACTCTTGTTTGAAATATTTAATTCAATTATTTTATTCCCTTTAGAAACATTACAAAATGTACAATTTTGGTGCATTTTTAAAGATATTGCTTTATCAAACATTAATAAATCAGTGTAAGTAAACAAAAAAGCAAGTAGACATAGTTATAAAAAGCAGGTTTGAGCAGTAACAAAGCTTGCTGTTTAACCCCTCCGAATTTTCGAGAATATTCACTTTTGGTGTCTCTAACAAAATGACATTTTACGAAAACTTTTTGTTATTACCGCTTCACAATTAAAGCTCTATAAATGAAACATTTCTGAACGAAGCTGAATAGTAAAAACTGTTTTAGAAAGGTTACAAAATAGGCTTTCAAATTTTTATATTACAAATAAACATTAGCATTTGTAAATATTAAAATTTAGAACGCAAACATTAAAAATAGGTAAAAATGACTCACATGATGTTTTTATGTGAAAACTGTACTAAAATCACAGATTATGTAAACAACAATACTTATTCTATTGTATATATGTGTAATAAACACTTTTGTCACCTCAGTTTTTTTATCATTTCATATAAAAATATTTAATAAAAATTTAAAATGTGGAGCGCGGTGGAGCCGCCCGTAGCAAATTTGCGCGGGTAAATATTTTTGTCAACTACACGACTGACAGCTGATTCCTGTTATGTATTTCCATAGACAACTTGATAGGGACCTTTTACTTTTTGTTTTAGGGATGTAACTAAAACAATAACGGAGTTAGAACGATTTCTATGGAAACACGCTTATTGTACTTGACTGCTGTCCTATTTCTAACGCTTATGTTACGGAGGGGTTAAACTTAGATTCATTAAATGTTATGTCAATATCCGTAGTGATTCTATTTAACAAGATAACTCTTCCAACCAGCATGACCATTGGCAAGTTTAGTGCAGGCCGGGAGATAAAATAGTCTACGACGAAAATAATTCCATATGGTTATCTTTGTGGGTGATAGAGATAACCATAGAAATTAATGCGCTTCATGATAATTGTGAACAAAACCATCCACGAATCCTGAAGCAATGTGCACATCCCTTTGGACCCGTAGATGGTTCATTCTGAATTTACCCAAGCAAAAGTCAGTAGAATAGAGCCACGGGTAGGAGACATGCTTTCTCAGGTAGAGAAATCTCTGAAATTTCTCCTGAACCTTCTCCAACCTGAGCGAATACTATGAATTTTTATTATTATTAATTAGTAGTACGAATTATACGATTTAATCAAAGATCTAAGCTAGCTAGAATAGCTTTCACCAGAAATAAAGTAGAGCTTGAGTTCAGGCACACAGTCACACCCGCAACACACTTCTTTCCGTTTATCTTAGAAATTAAGGCAGCTATGTATCTGAGATGTGAGTGTCTTCTCCCATTAATTGCCAAAATAATCACTAGGTCTGACCTGTGGAACCTTTATTGTATACATTATTTACACTGGGTGTTATGGGAGGTAATTGACTTACTTTAAACCAGTGACTCCTGACATTTTTTGGATTGAAAAATGTTAATGAAATTTTTGTATCCACTGATTTTTTGGATGACTATTTTTTTCAAGATTTTTTTCTTCAAAATCAAACAGAAAAATTTTCTTCCACATGTCATGACTGGTCACTCAGCCGAGTAACCGGCCAACTCCTCATCCCACCCCTAACTGTTCAATAATAATTTTTATTTTTTATTTTACTTGAAAAAAATAAAAATTAAAAATGTAACCGGAGACCAAACTTTCATTTACATTTTTTACTCCCAATAATGTCAGGAATAAACGGTTAACCACTCGAACTCATAAGCTTGTTTACACGACAATGTAACATTACTAGAAATACGTATGAAGTATGAGGCGTATCTGAGTTATTAAAGTAAGTCAAGCACGTCCTTTAAAACCCTGTATAATTAAATTCCCATTTTTCTCTTTCCAGGCAATGTCAATTTATTCGACAATATCCGCCAATGCTTTGAACAAAACTGCGCAAATAGAGTCTCAAGATATTGATATCAACGCCCCCTACTCCGAGTGGGGATCCGCCGCAGGAAAGAAGATTCCCCCTCCCGTCTCCACCAAGTCCATGGATGACGAGGCTGAAGAGCTTTTCTCCGATGATGAAGAACGTAGTAAACACAAGCCCAAACCTTTCGGCGACGATGATCCTAAGAAATCCTAAATAGATTCCATTTAGAATGTTATGGTGTATCATTGTTAAAGACAATATTAAGTTTACAAACGTGTTAAATGAATATATTATAATAGAAACAAAGAAAATGGGCCTTGGCCATAGACATATGAATATTACTAGACCAGAATATAAAGGTGAGGGGTAGACAACAACTACAGCGGGGCGCAGAGCGGGAAGATGACTTTGGAGATATGTGATTCGTCGATAACTCAATATGACAGTATATAGGCATCTCGCATTATAATATCATCATTTAGTTCTTAAAAGTAAACTCTGCTTTTGAATTAATAAACCTTTTTACAAGGGAGCGCAAACTGCTCGCCGCGTAATGAACAAATTTGCGAAGTCTATATACGGCAACGTAAAGTTCGCTTATTTTCAGATTCCAATATTTTGTTGCCGTATTTAGTTAGGACACTTGTACAAATGTTTCATAATTTATTTACCCCATTAAACATCGACAAGCACAGGACATGTGTCTCGAGTGATAGTATATATTTACATGTTTTCAAAACACAAACCATGTTTTTTGCAGTGTTATTTCGTAAAATGCACCGATGAGCGCTCGACGCTGGCTCGCAGAAGAATGATGACGTCACATTTTTTAGATTCACGCAAAGCCATACTCAATCCCAGCCAGTTCCAATGGAACCGGTATGGGGAGGGGGAAATAATACGCTTTTATCACTTAGGGCAGGTCTAGTAATATTCATGTGTCTATGGCCTTGATCCATTTTTAGTGTGAAATCGCGCAGGTAAAGGTTTGCCAATATTGTTCACTTATACAACTTTAATTTCGTAGCCACTTTGATAGTCCGTGCAATTTGGTTATAGCTCATGCGGCAGTCGGCATGCTTCCTTGCCATATCTCCCTTTGTTTCTATTATCTATAGTTAATTGTATTATTATATCAGACTGTTATCTATTGAAGTTTCTGACTCGGCTTCCATACAGCACTACTTTTCACCCATTTGTGTCGCATTTTTAAAAAATCTACTTGAGAATTATTTATGTATGTCCTATTGACTGGTTCACACCCAGAAATTGTGGGTTCAATCCTCTGCTAGATAAGTCTTCCGTCATTGCACAAGTTTCAATTTTAGCATTTAACCTGATCATGCGATTCATAAAGTTTCACTAAAACACATGCATTGTGTCAAAACGTATCGCATGATGGGATAGTTTGCATTAAAAAAGCCAGCATTGTGAAAATTAACTTCTCCAAATGGTAATCTGACATTAATACATTTGGTTCGTTGGATTTTTACCCTACAAAGGTAAATTTTTTTATATTAGCTCCACACAGGAGGCCCTGAGGAAAACAATTTCCTTCGGGGCTTGTCATTTTTGGGGATGCTGTGTGGAGGGTCTTTTTAGGGAAAGGAAGTTCTGGGAAGGAAAAGGGTATGAGGCAGGTATAATGGGGTCCGGCTGGAGAGGTTGAAAGGTCTCCCTCAACCAGTCTCTTCCGATCCGGCACTTCAGGCAGTAGGTGGGCAAACCTCTCCCCATGAATCCGGTCACCCCTGCTAGAACCACTCGGGTGACCTATGGCAGGGGTGTTGGTTATCCAACAAATGGTTCCCGGGACAGCGGTACCCATACCAGCCTCCCAAATTGAAAGAATGTTCAAATACTGTCAAGTTATTAGTAACTCAGAAAAGCTGTTAGAATTTCCATTGCTGATGTAAGCATTCAATTATAAAAAAAAATTGTAGAACTTTTAAATTGATTTATCAGTCCTCATACTTTAAAAATGTTTTGTTAGTAGATTTTTACTTTAAAAATTGAACAATTAATGTCAAAATTTGAGAGTTAGTTAATCCCACATTGGAAACATAAAATTTTTAAGCCCAGCTTATTAGATACTGAAACACATTGAGGTTTTTTTTTTTTTAAGTAAAAACTTCTTTAGCACCGTTGTGATTTGAAACTCAAATGAAATGAAAAATGGCGACACTGATAAGAGACAAACACATATATCTATAGGATTTAGCCGGCGAGAGAATGAGATAGTGTAGTCGGTCTCCTCTTTGTGCGTTTCTTCGTAGCCTATCAGTCTCCTCCTTGTGTGGTGCTTCATAGCCTCTTCAATCTTGTCTACTTTAGTTTTCTGAAGGTTTCACTTCTACCGCTTGTGAATTGCACACTCTGTTTTTTTTTTACTAGAACAAATTGAAACATGCTTGGAATATATTTTAAATAAACATTATCAAACATGCATTTACTTTTTGTCCAGTGTATATAAATAATGTTTTTTATGAATGCTGTTTGTATGTACTAATAATTTTATTTAATTAAATAACTGCCTTCATACAAAAACGGATAACAGATTTTCATTCCAATTTACCCTACCTTTATATCAATATTTCCACTGAACACCGACGTATAAATACTAAAAGGTTCCAAGTTTCAGTCTGCCGAGCGATTCTATATCTTTTGTAGGATCATTATTAGATAACGGATGTGATATCCTGTCAGATTTGTGTGATTTATTTGCTTTTTCTTTGTATAATGTACATTAAATGAATAAATAATCATGCATACTTACAGGTGTTTAAAACAATGGTAAATATGTAAAAATCACACAAATCTGACAGATCGGTCTGTTATCTCATAACGATCCCACAAAAGATATAGAATCGCTCTTCTGGTAGTAACCTAATATTCTCAATTTGAGAGGCAGGTATGGGTACCGCCGCTCCGGGAACCATTTATTGGATAACCAACACCTCTGCCATAAGTCACCCCAAGTCAGTGTTGCCAACTTGAAGGATTTACCGTCATATCTAGCTTATTGGAGTGTCCCGAAACGGGAGAATTTTCTGTCTAACAGGATGACGGATTTCCTGGCGGAATCGAATAAAAAAACAAAGTACATCATGTTATAGGCAAAAATAGCCTATTTTCACAGAATTCTGACTGACGATCCGTCAGGTTTTAGCAAGAACAGAAATTCAGAGTTGGCAACACTGCCCCAAGTGGCTCGCTACATTTGGTGACTTGCTCAGGTTCATGGGGTGAGGTTTGTTTAGGTCTTGGCGGCGGATGCATCTGCCCACTTACTGCGTTGCAGGCCGGATCATCTGCCCACTTACTGCGTGGCAGGCCGGATCGGGAGAGGGGGGTGATCATTTGACCTCTCTAGTAGGACTCTCTCGACCCACCACCTTGCACAGCTGTGGGAGGGATGGATTCTCTTTCACTCTTGAACCCCAGGTTCCTACCACCCCTAATACCTTTTTCCTTCCCAGAACTTCATCCCCTTCCTTTCCTTTAAAAGACCCTCCTATTTTTATTATTTTCCTCGTGGGCCTCCTGCATGGAGCTATGGTAAAAAAAAAACCTTTCTTGTGTGTCTTTTTCATATTATTTGAAGGCTGTTAATTTTCTTTCAACAATCAATAGAAAAAAATGTTCATCAGAAAACATTTAATTGGATTGGACTAGCAATAGCTACATAATGAAGAAGATAAAACTAAGGGCCTGTTGTTTCACAAAATTTGATCAATACATGTTCTATCAAAGTTCTGTTAAAGTTCTTATTATTTTAGTACTGTGAAGCAACTGGCCTGTAATGTTTTAATAACAGAACTAGAAATTTGATGAATTGATTAAATACTTGTCACATAAATAATTATGTGACTAATGCAGTTCTTGCCTATTTGGTTATTTTGTCTATGGTGTTTTTTTTTGAGACTGGTAATTTTTTGGGAAAGAGCGATTCTTTTTTGTTTATGGTCACTTCCTCCCGGGCAGCGATGGGCTAGCTGTTCGGGAATTGGTCACTCACCTGGAAGGTGTTTCAATTTCGTTAAATCATGTGGATTTAAGTTGATCTTAACTTAAAAAGGCGCGGGGTGTTTTTTACGTAACACGAGAAGTTCGTGTACGGTATTATTTTTAGTGGATATGTAAATCCCACTTTTTCCGGTGTTGGCAGTTGGCCATTTGTGGAAATGTTTTCTGGAAATGAACTTGTAAAGGGATTGGTCCTTGTGGTGGCAGAATAATATGCCTTTATGACCCCGCGTCGTGAACTCACAGATTGTTGACAGTTCTACCGAAATACGCAAGTCTTGGTGACCAGTTGGGGCCACGTGCTTTTTTTCATGGAGCTTGTTAAGATAGCCCGAAGCTAAATACACTCCTTGGAGGCGTAGCAGCCTTCTTCCTAAATAGAAGGATGACCTAGGATCTCGGGATTGCGCGACGTCCCCGGTTAAGGAGGCTGGAAGTGTCTTCTCTCTACGAAGCAAGTTCGCCGTCGTCATCCGTCGTAAAATTCGTTTAGTTAGATTAGCGTGTTCAGGAGTCCATCTGGTATGTTATTATTTTGTATTATTAAATTTGCACTCTCATGTTTGTTTTTTTTATTGCATACAATATAGTTTTTATAAAATTCATCTTCTTTTTATTTTCTGATTTCTCACCTACTTGACAGAAAAATACCTTTCCCATAATCCTGAGCTCTGGTCTCTGCTCTGCCGTATAAAATTACACTACTATTATATTGTACCAGAACATGATCCCGTTTCAGTGGCGTCCAACGTTTCATACTGTAAACAACAGGTCCTAATAAATTAAAACGAAAAATGAAACTGAACAAGGCAGAACAATAAAAAGGTAGCAGAAGGAGTCCGATTCGAGCCGCGGTCAACAGTGGTTGTGTGTACCTTACCTATTGCTTAGTGCCGTTCACCTGTTCCTGTGCCTCATACAGATAAGAGATTATTGTTACATTTTATTTAATTTTCTTTATCGTATACCTATTTGTTTACATTCCTGCTTACGGCTAATCCGTTTTTGTTTGTACAGTCAATGAAATAGACTTCATATTATTTTTTCAGTTTAATTTTTAAAAGTTAAGTTTTTTTATATAATGGAGGAAGATGAAGATAGGCCTCCCGACCCAGGGTCGATGTTAGATTTTTCTGATTCGGTTTCTAATACTAGCCAGGTTTCTATTGCGCTCCCATCTCATAAGCGACGACCATCGCATAGCCTTCACATTCCATCGAAAGTTAAATCTATACCGCCGATTCAACAAACCTCGACCTCTAACGACCTTAACACCAATAGTAACACCCAGACAAGTACTTTAACTAGCGACAATACAAAAAGTACTGACTTACTTTATCCTGCTTCCGCTTCCGGTCCTTTTATCGTTATGGTTCAGAGAACTGAACAAGGAAAACTTATTCTTCCTTTATATTTTGGAAAATTCTTATTTGACTCAAAAAATAATAACCTTGGTATTGTTAACGGTTCAATTAAACCGGAAGGGCGATATAAATTATCTATCGAGTTTAATACTGCCGCTTCCGCAAATGGATTTGTAAAAAAAATTGACTCGCTCTCACACCATAAATATAAATCGTTCATCCCGACATTTAACCTTACGAGAATGGGTCTTGTGCGAGGAATTCCCACGGAGATCCCAGAGGCTGAAATTGTTGATGCTTTGAATAATTCCCACGGAACCCCGAAAGTATTAAAAGCACGTCGACTGAACTACAAGGATTCTACTGATGGAAACACGATCTGGAAACCTTCCCAATCTGTTGTTATTACATTTGAAGGACAATCCCTACCGTCTCGTGTGTTTATTTATTATACCTCGCTTCCCGTCGAAGTTCATAAATTCCCAACTGTTCAATGCTTCAATTGCTGCCGGTTTGGACATTCAAAACCCGTATGAGAAGGTCACCCATTTGATCAATGTCCGAAATCTTTCAATGACCCCATTTGCATTAACTGTTCGGGTGCACATACCGCGGTCAGTCTAGCCTGTCCGGAATTATTAAGACAGAAGAACATAAAACATAAAATGGCTACCGACAACATTTCGTACTTCCAGGCCTCAAAGTTATTCTCTCCTGCGAAAAAATCATTCGCAGAGATGACATCGTCCTCAGCTCCTTTCCAAACAACCACCTTTTTAAATTCAACGTCATCTTCTCACAGAGAAACCATTCTCAAGCCAGTCAAACCCAACCCAAAATATACTCCTTACCTTGATAAAAAACAATTGAATAATATTTTGGCCAGCCCGAATGGGAATGCCAAATCCCAGACGCCCAATGGGTGTGCCATTAATGGTAATACTTCCCCTCCTGCTCTCCCCGAAATAATGAATAACAATTCTTTTATACAAACCTTAATTACCCTTTTAATTTCTATCCTTACAAACAACAATACTGTACCGTCCAACGCTGCCGATTACATTAAATCTTTATTATCTTGCCTCCCCAATGACTTCGAAACTGAACAAAAATCTTCAGTGGAACAGTAGAAGCCTCTTCGCTAACAAATCTGACCTAATTCAATTACTCGACGAACACGACGTTTCAGTAGCCGCCATTTCTGAAACGTGGTTAAAACCCTCCTTTCACTTAAGAATTCCAGGTTATTATTGTCTCAGACACGACAGACCGGATGGTAAAGGCGGCACGGCTCTGATAATCCATAATTCTATCCCGTTTAAACAAATTAATATTCATACTCCCTCCGACGATATCCAGATAATAGCAGCTGTCTTATCTGATATCACAATATTATCAATATATATTCCTCCCTCTACGACTTCTATTGAAAATGAATGGGCACCAATCTTAATCCAGATTTGTTCCCCTTATATGATCCTTGGAGATTTTAATGCACATTCCCCTTCTTGGGGTAGCAAAATAACAAATCATTCTGGCCGCAATCTTTTAGATTTCATTGATACCCATAACCTATGTTTTTTAAATGACGGATCTCCAACCTGATTCACCCCCCCTCATCAACGGAAAAGTGCTGTTGATTTATCTCTTTGTTCGTATTTGTTAGCATCTAAATGCTCTTGGGACATCCTAAACGATCCCCTCTCTAGTGATCATTTCCCAATTATAATCCGATTCCACCATCAATCTAACACTTATCCCCCCCCAGTTAAAAATAATCTCAAATTTAGAACAAAAGATGCGAATTGAAGCGCTTTCTCTTCTGAACTAGATAACCTTATTAATTTAACAAAATCGTCCCCGTGAGACATCAGAATGCAATGTGAGACGTTTCCCTCTATGGTTATAAATGCAGCAGAAAAATCCATCCCGAAACACAATGCGAACATTAAAATAAAACACTCTACTCCGTGGTGGGACGAGGAATGCACTCACTCCGTCAACTCTCGTAAAAAAGCAATTTCCTCTTTTCGTAAGTGTATTTCACTAGAAAAATTTTTATCAGTTAAAAAAGCCCAGGCAGAAACCAAACGAATTTTGAAAAATAAAAAACGCGCTGGATGGCGGAAGTTCTGTGAGAACCTGTCTCCGGAAACTCCCCAGTCTTCAGTTTGGTCCAGCTTAAAAAAATTCGGATCATCGTATTCTCCGCCGAGAATCAAACATATATCAGAAGAAATTCTTATAGGATTTGCGGATAAAATAGCCCCCCCATCAGTGGCCGGATGTGAAGAAATGCCTTCTATTAAGCCATATCCATCTCATTCTAACCGGCTAGATGATCCTTTCTCCATTGATGAGATGAAACGAGTAATAAGAGCCCTTTCTGACTCTGCTCCGGGTCCCGATGGAATATTTAATAGTTTCATTAAATCATTTTCTAATATGGCGGTTGAATATTTCTTATCTCTTATTAATAATATGTTTGAAACAGGACTAATTCCGGATGATTCGAAAACTCAAAAAATCATTCCCATTTTAAAACCTGGAAAAAATCCATCTGAAATTTCGTCTTATCGGCCAATTGCTCTTTCATCATGTTTGATGAAAGTAGCGGAGCGTTTGATGAAAAACAGATTAGAGTGGTTTGTTGAAAGTCAAGATATTATCTCACCAAATCAGTATGGTTTTCGGAAAAAGAAATCTACAATGGATAATTTAAGTTTGTTCACAACTGATATCCGAGTTTCTCAATCCCTAAATTCTTATACATTGGCCACATTCCTTGACCTTTCATCAGCTTGCGATGATGTTTTACTGAATTTCTCAGAAATAAAGTTGATTAGTCATAATAAAACTTATTTACATTCATAAAATTAGAGTGGTAAGAATAAATACCATATTTGATGGGGGGCATATGTCCCCCGCGCGAGCTTTCTAGTAAAATTTTGGACGCGAGCCCTCTAGTGTTAAAATAGCTGATGAAATATTTTTTTAAAAAATCGACTTTTTTATGAAGATTTTCAGGAAATCCGGTGCAGCGCACGCCAAATTGAAATTTAATGAAAATTTTTATACAAAAGACTGATTTTCACCGATTATTAAAAAAATGGCATTATTGATGTTGTAACCGAATTTTTTTTTCAGTTACAACATTAGTAATGCCTTTTGTTTTTAAATATTAGCACTCTAGCACACCTAAAAGTCATGAGCCGCCACTGGCTATGTCCCAGTAAGACAAGAGATCCTGGGTTCGATTCCCAGTTGTGACTGCTACTTTTTTTTTTTTTTTTTGGTTTTAGGCAATTCACCCTGAAAAGAAAGAGTGCTTTGTGCCGGTAATAGTTAAAGTGGATAAAAAAATGGAAAATAATAAAACAAATTAAATATTGGACTCATTTAGATCACTAAAACAAATTAAATATTGAATTCATTCAGGTTAATAAACTTACATAAAGCTGTATGAACACGATAATTGTTAAGAGATAAAGGTATGAAATGTTAAGGGGGGACTGGTGTGTGATTTTAATAAGCCGGCGGTATATGTTCTTGAAAGATGAATGGTTTTTACAGTTAAAGAAAACGTGGTCGAGGGTTTCCTCTTCCACACCGCACTGGCAGACCGGATCATCTAAAACTCTAATTCTAGACAAGTGAGATGCAATTGAACAGTGACCAATTCTCATTCTCGAAATACATGAAATGAATCGTTTTGAAAGTTTTTTACCGTGAAACCATGGCTTAGCAGGGATATGGTTTTGAATTCCAGCATAGAAAGATCCAGTTCTTATTTTGGAGACTGCCCAATTTTCTTCCCAGGCACGAGTCATGTTGGATTTAAGAATCGGGAAGACATCGGAGATAGAATTCTAAAATTTAGTGGGATAGTTCCGGAATCTGAACCAGATTTGGCGAGAAAATCGGCCATCTCATTACCCTCGATACCCAAATGGGCAGGGACCCAGGCCAATATCGTCTCAAACCCAGATTCACTTGGAGAATTGAGAAGATTTTTTATTTTACATATAATATTGTCTTCCGGATAACATAGAATATTTGACCTAATTTTAGTTAGAACACTTAGCGAATCAGTACATAGTAAGGCTTGATGAATGTTGAGAACCTGGATTTGATTTAGCGCTTTAGCCAACGTTTCGGACACACATCTACCGGATCTGCCCTGATGATGGACAATGCAACGATGTCCGAAACTTTGACTAAAGAAGGAGGTAGCGCAACACGGCATAACACCCCAAAAACAAATAACGAAAATATTAAGATTATTTTAATTATTAATTATTTCTCTGTGCCTTGTTCAGTTTCACGTTTCGTTTAGATTTATCAGTATATCTTCTTCAATGATATATTACATTGATATTGATGGGTACATAACCTTCTAAAGTTATTACAATAAAATTGAATGTTGAGTTATGAAAACTGTATTAAAATAATAAATGGGAAAAAGTGGGGATCTAACAAATGGAGGACTTAAATTGTTTTCTGACATTTCAATGCAATGATAAACATTTTAATAATAATAATTTAACAGAATAATTTAATATACAATGTTCTATAATTTGATACGTTTACATTTTAAGGAATCATCGATTTTTAATTTCTGAGATTTGCTTAATAAATTTATTCATTCTATTTATTCTCTGGACAGAGAAGAGTGTAAAAAGAATACAAGTCACGCAAGCAAAAGGAGAATGTCGATCTCTCATGGTGTGATCAAGTGAGCGGGAGATACTTGAGTGAAGTCATGTGCGCAATGTTTAGCTACTCTTATTTTTAAAATCAATAAGTCCCTATAATGAAAATTTTCTAATTGCTTCTTCACTTGGTGGAGACCCGGGTCCTCTTGTTCCAGGAGAAGTTGACTCCATAGCTCTTTGGGCGCTCGGGTTTGGCAGTCTTGGCAACGTCCACATACCACGCCCAGCCGTTCTTCTCGCAGTGGTCGATGGCCTCATCCTGGTCCTTGAAGCTCAGCTTGAGGTTGGACAGCGGGTCGCCGGAGGAGCACCAGCCCATGAGCGGATTCTCCCAGCGCTGGCGGGTGTCGAACTCCATCTCCCAGTGGCTGAGGTTGCTGGTGCCGCTCTGCATGGCGTTCTTGGCCGGCGTGAAGATGCGCACTCGGCGCCCGCGGATGTGCTCCTCCGGCACTCCTGTAATGGACGTCATGTCTTCCTGCAATGCAAAAACCAGAGTGGTAGATAATTGCCCTGGTAAACTATCACTTAGGATCAAAATGTTGCTTGAAATGGCTTTAGCCTTGCTTGGTGACCAGATTTGAATAGAAAGGTACCGCACCTTCCTCTCCCAACTACTTTCAGCCTCTTAACATATTTCAATTGGGAATGCCATAGTCCCACCGGCTCCAAACTTTTGGGAGCAGTTGGGACTCTTGTGCGGTATTCACATTAAAAAAGTACAAGATGTCTATCAATGGCGGGAAAAGAATTGCTAACCAGTATTTTTATATGAATTTGTAAATCAACCACTTTGTAAAGGTCACAAAAAATATAATATGTATGCATTAATGTGTTGTAAATCTTCCTCATCTTCTTACAATGTGGTGATTATTGTACATGCGAAACTTTAAGAATGGCGTGACGTTGATCAGAAATCGTTGCAAAATTCGAATTTGGACAGATAAGAGGCATGTCCCTGCCCATGTCTTTCTCTATCGCAAAAATGTTTTTACGCATCTTTCGCTTATCTTCATTGTAAAGTCAGTATAATAATATATCGATAATGCATCGTACCGTCTTCAGGCCGGTCTTAAAGTTTGGCGTGTACTATACTACACATTAAAAATTTCATTCATATGTATGCTTTTTTTAAATATAGCGGTTTAAAACAAGATCAATTATTCGAATGGGACCCTCACAAAGTGTGTTAACATAATTGGTAAATTTTTGAGATCGCTGGCAATCTGTGAAACGAGACCGTCCATTTTCAAACATTATTTTCAAATGTCATTTTGTTATGTTGGTATTCTTGTTACTGTACGAAAGGATGCTAGAGCAAAGCGTAGCAGACTTCATGGGAATTCTAGGTTTGTGTAACATGGTTTGTGATACAAAAGAAAGTGCCCCTTAACGCCTACTCACGTCAAGGCAAGAAAAACATCCCAGTTTTCAAGTAGTTTAGCGGCTACGCTAGGTTTGTGTAACATGGTTTGTGATTCGAAAGAAAGTGCCCCGTACCTTCAAAATCTTCTAACCGTTCGTTATACATTCAAGTGTATCAGGAATACCAACATACCAAAGTGACAGCGAATGAGCTAATAGCTAATGGTGTACAATCTCACAAGACGGAAGCTAATTTTAATTTTACGTAATCGAAATTTAGAATGAAATATTTTCCACTTCCCCCAATGCAAATAGTTGCCTTTTAATGTAATTAAGGTGAATCAAAAGGTTTTTTTTTTTTTAAGTGCATATTAACGGTTGCCAGCGATCTCCAAAAATTACCACATAATTTTATGGGTTTGTTTTTAAACCAAGAGCACATGAAATAAACTCAAAAGGAAGTTAGACTAAAATATGGATGAAATAAAATTCTCGGTAGTGCGGTTAACGTACGTTTCTTCGGACAACGATTGTAGAAGCGGCAAAAGTCTTCCTCCGTGCGATTTCCTCTGGCGAAGTGGTTGCTGTTTTAACATCTACTGTGGGTGCCTCCTTTTGATTCAAAGCTTTGAAAGGATCATCGGTAAAATTTATGCTCGAAGTCGACAGCGGGGCCACGGACCTGTCAAAAAAGTGTCATTTTTATTAGAATTCAGACGCACAAAATCTCTAGGGAAAAATGTTGATAAATTATTCATGTAGTATTTACCGCTGGGCAACTCGGGAACATAACGAATTTGAAACAATTCGCAGCATTTTAGGATCCGCGGTAAAAAGTGTTATCCAATAACTTCAATAACAAATTTTCAGGTGCAAATAGTGCAAATACGTCTATGGCGCAGTGTTGCCAACTCGAAATCTCCCATAAATAATATACTTCAATACTTCCCGCCAGTGTCGCCAACCCGTATTTTGAAAAAGACGTACAGTTTGTCAAATAAGAGTAGAAAATATATGAGGGCGCCACTGTCTATCAAATGGCAATACTAAACACATAACTCAATGGCCGGGGCACACGTACACTTCCGACCGCGTGCCTCGCCCCCAGGCTAAAGCGGCATGCGACCCTCCCGCCGAAACGCCGTGTCCGCCTGCCGGCCGACCCCTTGCGCTAAAAATTCACCCCACTTCCGCGGGCAGGCCAAAGCGTCAGTTTTGACCATAGATTATAGAAATATTATAGAAGCTCCATACAACTGTGCCCTCACGACGGTGGATGTCTATGGTGTTCGCCAAGCAGCCCGCCGAAACGCCGTGTCCGCCTGCAGGCCGAACAGGTACACTATTTTGGGTAAAAAAGTCGCCACACTTCCGCGGGCAGGCGAAATCGTTGAAGGGGTGACCTTGGGCGACCCTCGCGCGGAAGTGTACGTGTAAACTGATTTTCAAGCGTTCGGAGCGAACTGTGGTGTGTCGCGGGACATGTCGTGCAGTTCAAAAGTTTTTGCTACAGTTTTGACCATAACTAAGATGATACCTATCACATGCTTGTCAGCTGTCACCTATCAAGTTTTGACAGTTTTAGCGGCTGTGACAAATTATTTATATGAATGAAATTGTAAACCAGTATTTTAATAAAAAATGACCATATTATCAGTGAGGCTACAAGCATATTATAATTATTTTGATAATGTTTAAAAGGGTGAAGTTAATTATTTTCATAAGTTAATTATTTTCATAAGTTAATTAATTATTTTCATTAGAATGATGCCACAAAGTGAATTTACAATAAATTGTAGAATAACTTAAGTGTACTTATTTTACAGTGTTGTATAAATTCAATTACAATGTAATTCTCATCCAAGACAGAAATATTTAGCAGTTTATTATGTGTACTGGCATTATTTAGCGTTGTTTTAACAACTGTGGTAGAGAGAGGTGCATAATTTGTTAGTATGAATATAAATGAAAAATTTTGGTTACCTTATAAAACATATTTTTATTTACATACTACTTACATTAAAAAACAGAAGAAATAAACTATAGCTGTGATTACTTATAAATTAAAGATTGTCTCGGTTATGCTAGGATTTGAAAAACAGATCATACGTTGATATTTTTTTTATACTAACTCCACACAGGAGGCCCTGAGGAAAATAATTTCTAAAAGATGCTGTGTGGAAGGTCTTTTTGAGGAGAGGAAGGACTGAACATGGGTCTTGAAGAGACCCAAGTTGTAGGAGGAGGAAGCACGGATGCTCGTTCCACCGCCGAGCTGTTGAACTCAAGAACCAGTCGGAAAAATGACCCGTTCTCGTGTGAAATGTCAGGACCGGTCAGTGGCTGAGTTGGCAATCCAACACGCGTCCCACCCGGGCATCGCGTGTTCAATTCTTCGGCTGGCTAAGTCCCTCCTTCACGACACAAACAAAATTTTCGGCTGACTGTGTTGGTAGTAGGAGATTTTCAAACATTGTCAGGTTATTCGTAACTCGGGAATGTTTGACTTTCTTTAAAAAAAAAAAACATATCAACCTTGTACATAAAATATAAACTCTATTTTTTTTAAAAGAAAGACAAACATTTCCGGGTTACAAAAAACCTGACTATTTTGCTTGTGTCGTGATGGAGGACTTAGCCAGCTAAGGAATCGAACAATGGGACTCCTGGACGCGATGCCAACTCAGCCACTGGGTCGGTCATGACATTTGTCACAAGAGGAAGGGGCATTTCTCGTTCTTGAGTTCAACAGCTCGTCGGTGGACCGATTTGCCAGCCTCTGTATTTCCTCCCTACTTATCTCTTCAAGATTCCAAGCCAACTCAGTCACTGACCGGTCGTGGGAACTATGTTGGTGATGCATACAACTCAACTAGCACACTGCAATGATAACACCTCCCATATAAAAATTATAATCTTTTACTATGACGGGAACAGCACTTTCAAATAAATATACAAGGGCGGATTTAGGGGGGGGGGGGGGGGGGGGGCACGGGTGCCCCCCCAAACGGTATTTTTGTGTACTGTGGAGATTCCATCACAGTACAGAAAACTATCTTTATTAAACTTTTAATTTTTCTATTGTTTTAACACTTTCATAAACCTTCCTATACATACTTGAACTTGTTTATTTCTAACAGTAATTGTTGATTTTTTTGCCTGTCCGCCCATTGTGCCCCCCCCAGAAAAAAATCCCAGATCCACCCTTGTAAATATATGTGTAATTTAATACCCCTAAAATTATGAAAAATTGACTACTTAATGGCCTGTATGTCGTAATATAAAATACATATCGATCATTCAGTTCATTGGTCAGACAACTCCGAAAAATCGATATTTAAGTTGAGTATGCAGTTATTTGCAAAAGTGTACCCTCTATCTGGTACAATACTCAGTTTACTCATAAACACCACCAACATCTATTATAATGCACAAAAACTTGTAGTGAATTAAACAAAGTGTTGATGTTTTCTGGGTCGATAGCAGGATATTTCAAAATTTTCTTACTGATGTACCGGACCCGGACATTATGCCTCCCGGGGTTATTTTGTATTATTTTTAGTATGTAAAACACAGACAAGTGTAAATAATATTTGATTTATAGTGAACATTCAAATGTTCCTTTCCTCATTTTATCTCAAAACTTATTATTTGGAGATATCTTATTAATTAACTGGACGATCAGTATCTGTTCTAGATATATTTTACACATTTGGAAAAAAAATAATATTCAGTTTGTACGAGTATTTTGGGCTCAAATACAAATTTGTTTGAAAAAGGCTGCGCAGCCGTTCCTCTTAAGGTTAAACGTCGCGTACGTTTTAATCTACGCATTCACAGATGGCGCCAATCAATTTATTTTAGGTTTTTAATACTTCTTGCACGTTTTGCTTTAAAATATTGAGGTGAATTAATTGTTTGCAACCGTACATATTTAATATGAATAAATAGTTTTGTCCATAAACAAACTCAAATCTTTCATGAAAGGCTGAAAAATACAATATTGGATTGAGTCACCGATACAAAATTGAATTTTTCAGCCTTTCTTGAAAGATTTGGGTTTGTTTATGGACAAAACTATTTATTTATATTCATATTAAATGTGTTCGGGCGCAAACAATTAATTTACCTTAATATTTTTAATCGTAACGTGCAAAAAGTATTAATAACCTAAAATAATTTAATTGGCGCCATTTGTGAATGCATAAAAATAAATTGTAGAAGACCTTGTGTGTATTTATTTACTGTAGTTGTATCAATTCAATCACAATATAATTCTCACCAAATAAATTTCCTTAAACTTAAAGAAATATTTAACAGCTTAGTAACTGGCACTATTTAGCGTTGTTTTAACAACTGTGATAGAGAGAGGTGCGTAATTTATTAGTGTGAAGATAAATGAAATATTTTTTTATAAAACATATTTTTATTTACATACCACATTAAAAAGTAGCAGAGATAATATAGCTATCATTACTTGTAAAATTAAAGGCTGTCTTAGTCATTTTATTTTTATTAAAGCTTTTATTCCAGCAGGACTGGGAGGATAGTGCAATCCCAGTCTGCCATATTACATAAACATATATATATATATTTAATATAATAAATTAAAAATCTAAAAGAAATAAAATGTGCTTACATATTAGGTCGGTTCCTAATTGATTAATGCTATGATTTGAAATTTTTTTGCTGGAGGTGAAACAAAGGTGCACCTTTCACATTGAACCTTTGTTTGCTTTGGAACACTTTGCACCTGTGGGAAATGTTCCAGCCAATGTACCTGATACCTTCCACGGGGCGCGGGTGGGACTGGCGTACCCTTCCTGGACCACTGGAACCCGCCTCCGCAGAGATGTCCACCTCTACGACGTGCACATGTATCCAGCAATTAACCAGATTAAATACAATTCTCAGGTAGAACCGAACAGATCATATATGATTTTTTTTTTTACATTAACTCCACGCGGGAGGCCCCGAGGAAAATAATATCTAAAAGATGCTGTGTGGAGGGTCTTTTAAAGGAGAAGAAGGAGCATGAGCGTAGCCAGGTTTTGATTTAGGGTGAGTAGGTAACAACTTATTCATGTAAAATAAAACAATAATGTCACATCACAAAGTATCCGCTTCATACGAACAAAAACACTTATTCATGCTTAAGGCTTTATGAATGCAGATAATAAGAACTGAAAAAAGGAAAAACCATCCTATGAAGTGCTGTAAATTTGAAAATGCAACTCAGTGGACAATCCCGGAGCTCATGCATCAGCAGGCCAGGCATGGGGCAAACGCTCCACCTTGCCCTACCGTGCCTACGCCCATAGGAAGGAGTGACCATAGGTCTTGTAGGAGGGAGGAAACACAAAGGCCGGCAAATCATTCCACAGCTGAGCTGTCGAACTCAAGACCGAGTCGTAGAAATGGCCCGTTCTCATGTGACAAATGGATTCTAGATCACTAGTAGGATATTTCAAAATGTCATACTAATTAATAGACAGTCTCCCAGTGTTATTTTACATCATTTTAAGTATTTAAAACAGAGACAAGTGTAATTAATATTTGATTTATGGTGGACATTTGAATATATTTTCTCAAAACTTAGGGTTTGGAGATGTCTGACTAAATCAACTGGACGATCAATATCTGGACTAGATATTTCATACACATTTGAATAAAAAAATATTACACAATGTCAGTGGAGACTTTGAAATTACGGTTTGGAGGGATACCCTTTATCAACTTTCTAACTACCTTCATCATCTTGCACCGCAGTGGGAAGGATGGATTCATACGACCGTCACTCCTGGACACACTTACCCCCAGATTCCTACCCACCCCTAATACCCTTTTCCCTCCCAGAACTTCCTCTCCTAAAAAGACACTCCTCACAGCATCCCCAAAGATGAAATAGGCCCTGCGGGGAATTATTTTCCCCAGGGCCTCCTATGTGGAGCTAATGTAAAAAAAACAATGTTTTCACTCATACCGTCATACCGGGCAGTCTTCTCACCCACATTACTGTTTTTGCCCATGTACATCTCAAAATCATAGACGAGCCCACCTACCTGGCTACTGGCCACTGGCCACACTGTGACTGGCTACCGCTCGGGAGAAGGCTTTGATGCCCCACTCGTGTGGCTTATTTTTTTATGTATTGCTTCAAATTACTTCTACCTTTGAACAGTATCATGAGCTCGTCTACAGAATTGAACTCCTCAGGTTCCACCTTGACCTTATTTTCATGCGGGGTATTTGACAACGGCCTTATTTTAAATAGTTTGTCGTAACCCTGGCATCCTCTCGGAATCAACGTGTTATTGTTGTTTAAATGAAAACACAACCGCAACTTAGTGAAACGATTTCTAGGCATGACATCTGCGATAAGAGATAGCCTTTTATCGTTTACCCAGTAAAGGTGGAATGCCGGATACTTGAGGATACCCATCATGATGTGCATTCCTAGAAATCAGTTCATTTCGTTGACTGAGATGTTTACGCTAATGCTATTTTTTGTACAGAATACAAATTTGTCTGCTCAACAATATTTTTTATAGTGTTTTCATCTATGAAACATAAAAAATATTGTAGACAAACATATTCAGTGGTGGGTTTGAAAAGGTCACATCACAGTGAGAGTCAACATGCTCGTAATCTTTCTTGATCCACCGTAGATCAGCTCTCCGTCCATGGGAAGTTGAGGCTTTACTGGGCTGTCCTAGGGGTACAGTGCAGGACTCTGACTTCCCCCCCCCCCCCCCCCTGTGGCTGCTGTCTCTCTTCCAAAGTCTATAAATGAAAAAATATTACTTCATAGTTTCATTTAAAACCCAGACATGTTCATCGTTTTATAATAACATCAAACGCAATAATCGCTAGCAATAAGAAATATGTAATGATAAGTACTTGATGGATTTCTACCAATGGATCCATTCCAAGAGGCTTGGCTTGGCTCAATGCATCCCTCTGTAGGATTCTGGAAAACTTCTAAATATTCCACTGGCCAGCCCTCTTCGTCTTCTCCTCCATCTGACTCCTAGCCTCCTTCCAGTATCATGGTGATCTAATCATGTAACAAATTTCTGATGTAATATAAAAATAAGTTAGATGTAATATATAAATAAGAAATATTTAAAATAAATGAATATGGATATATTGAAATAATCAAAATAATATCAAGTAAAACAAACACCAACGACCAATGTGCCAGCTCGGGAACATGAATATTTTTTCCAAAAACAAAATTAGAAACCAATGTTTTTGAATGGAAATCATATTTATCTATTAGATTTAGATTAGACATGTAAAATAAAGTAATTATTAATTTCAACTTTATTTTTTACCTATGATGAAATCCATGTGAAATCCGAGATATGTCAGCTGTCAAGCGTCAAACAAGCGTTTCGAATTCGAAGACAGTAATATTTTGTGTTGCCAGTACGCGATTGTTATCGTTCTCAAGCTATACGCAAAATACGGGGCTATTTGTTTCATACATAAAAATGGATTGAAAAACTATTATACAGTGTAAAACATTTGATGTAAATTACTAAAATTCACAATTTGGGAAACTAAATGTAAACTACTAAGTGTTTTTTTTAAATGAAAACTTCGTCAGCACGGCAAGCTTCACAAGCCTACTTACAATCAATGCAAAAAAACAGTTTATATTCCTTTCTCAATAAATGAATTCAAAACTTACCCCAACATTAATATAATTATACACAACAAAAAAAGTAAGAAAAAAGTCTGTAATAATTCATTTACCATATTAAACCATACAACTAAAATAAAGTACCTCGGTGTAATAGAGAACTCCAGTCCATTTAAAAAAAATAAAATAATGAATAATGACCTTCTGACTTAAATAACTTCATATATTTTTTAGAGTTTGTTTTAATAGTTAAAATAATTTTCAAAGTTTTAATTTTTCAAGATCCCCCGAAAAATACCGCACTTATAGTGAATCGTAAGACGTCATCACTCCTGAAAAGTTTTTCAACAGGTGTTCATTTTGTATGACGGTTATACAGAAGAAAGTATGGTACTATTCGATAAGTTAAAACATTATTTAGGTGGAATTATTTATTTATTATATTACTAACTTTTTCCTGCGGCTTCGCGCGCATGGTGTAAGGGGGGTACCCACTTCGTCTCTTCCACCTCCCCCTTCTCACCGCCCTCCCTTCCCCCCCCCCCCCCCCCCTTCCCCCACCAATCGATGTATTGTAAACACTCGATGTATAGTAACGATTCATCGTATTGAACCGATGTATTGTTAATACTTCAATATCGAATATATATCGATGTGTTTTATTCGCAAATAATACGCAAACTATGAGATGAGACTACAAATATAAAACTTTTATTTTTTCTTTTATCAAGCTTAATTTACAGAAATCTATTTTCAATTAAATATTAAGATTAAAATATAAATAATAATTTTAAAAAATTACGGTACCTAGAGTAGGTACCTTATTAAAGTTACTTACATGGTTATATTCAAATCATTTTATTAATTTATTCATATTATTATTAAATAAAAAGACGTTGTGAACCCGTAGTCCCGTACTAAAGTTCAAAATTTCAAGAACTACATTCCTGAATTCGGGATTTCACTCACGCGACCCATGCAAACAATAAACAAATCATATCCACTCAAAAGTAGATCATATGGCGACCGCTAAAATACAATGTAAATGTTCATATACAAAATAAATGTTCGATATGGTTTTTTGAGAAAACGGTGGAGGTATAAACGACCCAAAAAACCACGCATCTGGTAACACTGAATGGCAGATAAATTAATTCTTGAATAAAATCAGTCAGCAAATAGCCATAAACAAACAAAAAAAGTCAAAGGCATCTCGCGCGGCACCCGCTCCAACCCTTACGTGTGAACGCTCAACGGGCCAAACGCTGATATGAACTGGCGAGTGACTGGAGCGTTTCGCCTGCGAGTCGATCGCGTTTACACGTACGTTTCCGCCAACGATTCGGAGCGAAGTGTGCTCAGACTCGCAGGCCAAACTCTGCGTGTAAACCCCGCTATGGTAAAGCTGTGTAACCTACATTTTTATAAAAAATTAAAAAGGCATAATAGTGGAAAAAATATTTTTTCATTGCAGTATAGATACTCGCCGATCTCAAAATTAGAATTGCATATACGCATATTATTATTATACCTTTGAAATTTTGTGTTAACATAATTAATAATAACTATAATGTAATAAAATATAAAGCACAGTTAAGAAATTGCTCATATTTATTTAATACTAGATAAAGTACCTAGCGTTGCCTGGGCTTTAGATTATATCTCTAATTTTAGATCTGAATATATTTAACTCATTCAGATCTAAAAGTAGTATAACTAAACTCACCATTAGTGATTCTTCCTTTCTATCTATTGTTAAATTCAAATTTATGTTAAATTAAATTAAAGCAAATCGCTTTATAAATCATCTTTTAATCAAATTTATGTCATGAAGAAAAAATGTTTTTTTTTATGTGGTTTACTGTGTTCTATGCATTCAGTGTCATTGCACTTCAAAAAAATATTTGACAGTTAAATTGGTGTTGCCGGTCTACAAATTTAGTAGTTCCAGTTTTTATATTTTCTACTCTTTTTTGACAGACTATAGGTCGCCGAGCGATTCCGTAATTATTGATGCTACGTCCAGACTGAAGCCAACCAAAGGTTGAAACAACTCAACTCTTGCAACTCCGAACTTGGCCCATCGTGTGGTCGCTGCGGCCAACCCTCCAACCCCGAATTCCGTACTCCAAAATGGCGGACATGAAACAGCTGTAGCTACGCTGTATCTTTTTCAGTTGCCTACAATTATTACGGACGTATAATCATATAATTATATACACGACATGTTTTCAAACAGTTGTTATACCACTCTCCGTAATAATATAGTCATTTTAATAGTACGTGGCACGGTGTGGACAGCTGCGGCAGGCTGGTTCGTGTGAGTTGGCCGTCGGGATCGCCTCGAAGGCGATCCCGGGCCAACGAGAACTCCAACCTTCCAACTCGAACTTCCAACGCACGAACACCCCTCCACACGATCGTCCAAACGTTTGAAGTTGAAACGTTGGCCGCAGTGTGGGCTTACCAGATGGTAAGCCCACACTGCGGCCAACGTTTCAACTTCAAACGTTTGGACGATCGTGGAGGGGTGTTGGTGCGTTGGAAGTTCGAGTTGGAAGGTTGGAGTTCGAGTTGGCCCGGGATCGCCTCGAACGCGATCCCGACGGCCAACTCACACGAACCAGCCTGCCGCAGCTGTCCACAGATCAAGACGCGCATGCCGCGTACTATTAAAATGACAGTATTATTACGGAGAATGGTGTAACAATTGTTTGAAAACATGTCGTGTATATAAGTATATAATTATACGTACGTAATAATGGTAGGCAATTAATAAGTTACAGCTGTCCGATGTCCGCCATTTTGGAGTTCGGAATTCGGGGTCGGAGGGTTGGCCGCAGCCACCATACAACAGCCACTTCCAACACCGGAAGGTTGACTTCAGTCTGGATGTAGCATAAGGATGTCACAACAAAAGAGAAATAGTATGAAACGAATCGCCAGGAGGAAATTCGAAATGGTCATAAATCAGCATGTACAAATATGCAGAAATTGTAAAAAAAGCAGGAATTTGTAATAAAGAAGACATCAACTGAGGAAAAAAATGTTTATTTTTTGTTATACCACTGCTTTTTTCACAGTTTGCTTAATTCTACGGAAAAGTCTTTATGTAATTGTTCAGAATCTAATCACTTCGGTGGTTAAATTAAATAAAATGTTCAGTCACTTCCCTTTGGTTGCTGATGATGGAGTCTCCGCGTAAGCACACAGTCACTAGGCACTTTAAACTTAAGTTCTATTTTTTTTCACTTGTTATTGCACAGGTAGGAAGTTGCGAAAGTCTTTGTAGTGAAAATTGGTGCAAAGTGGAAATTGCACAAATCCTTTGTCGGAATTTTCGCAGTCACTTGGTTAGGCTTCCTGGTAGAAGTTCGCGAACGTATCGGCGGTTCCTGGTAATTTCCCTGGTCGGGAACTTGCGCGGGTCGCGTGCAGTTTGGAAAGCGTTGCAAAACCCTGGCCGGGTTGCAAAAAACACTATTAATTTTTTATCCCTGGTCGGGACACTCCGTTAGCGAAGTGGAGTACCAACCCCACCCTAAGCCGGGCAAATGGTGACTGACTTCGTGGTGAAATTCTCGCTCGGGTCTTCCTTCCTGTTCTGGGGTAGATCTTCAAAACTAATTGCATCGGCGGCAGCGGCAAGGGTCAAACGAAAAGGTTTATCGCCCGTCGCTCGGCTCGGCGCGGCGATTGGGTTTTATTAGTCCTTGCCGAAAATATACTGGCTTTCCAATTTTTATTGCGGTCCAGCTTTGCTTTCGCCGCTCTGTGTTCGCCGCTAGTTTAAGCTCCTTGTGTCTACCGCCAACTTCTAAGCTAGCGACCTTATTGTAAATGGTGCACATTTGTTCAGTTCCGTGAATTTTTGACATTAAAATACCTAAAGGTATATCAATTTTACTGTATAAAAGATTTTGGATGGACCACAATGCTTTTCTTTGCTTCTTTCACAATATCAAATATCGTGAAGGAAGTGGATTCCACTTCCTTCACAATATTGGATATTGTAAATTATTCAAAATCAAAACAATAGCTCGTCAGATATAATTCCTCGTCACTCCAACACTTACTTCCTCCCTCCTCCACCTCCCCAGTTCCACGTCTTAAAAAAACATAAATTTTATCTATGGGTAGTTTCATTTGACAGCTGCAGGGGCGTAAAACTTGGCTTTAACCTTGAAACTGACAGGAGTGAACCAAATTCTTATAGATAAAGCTGAATTTTATTATAGATAGGTCTAACTTTAAACGTCAAATTGCGTCATGCGATTATCAAACGAATTTGAATTTGTGTTGTTGACATCGCCATGGGCATATTTCATTGTAAAATCGTTTACAGGAATTCCAGAGGTGGAAAAATGTTTCAAATGTGTCCGCAATTGATCCAGAAATCAGGTAATTACATGAGACATTAACATTCAGCTTAATTTATCTGTAAATCTATTTGAGGTTAAATGACATATTGATAAAATATTCTTTCAATTTTACTTTAATAAGTATAATTGTAATACGTACGTCATACATGTGTCTGTTAATGTTATATTATCGTTAACACAAGCTTATGGGTCCGAGTGGTTAATGTTTCACAAATATTGTTTCAGAAAATGTTCCAGACTTTGAATGATTTTGGAGCTTTACGTTAGGAACACCTTATAACATTGTTTGGCAGACCATAACCCCGTTAATGGCAGGTAAAATTAATAATGCTACTAATTTATATGTTCATATGAACAGAAGTGAGAATACTTTTCCCTTGTGATAAACAAAGTATGTCATCACAAGGGAAAAATACTGTATATTCTGTTCACAAACTTTGTTTAATGTGATATATTTTTTTCAGAACACATGATGCGGTTTTTACCGGAGATGGCTGAAATGGGTCCCCGATGAAGGTATAGGTACTCTGTTTAATTTCGGTTGAAAGGAAATTTAGAATATGTAGATTTTTTATTTCATTCTACAAGAACTGTACGGTGACTGCTGGAAAGGAAAATTGGATAAAACGCTATATAGATGTGACATTGAAGATGAACGTATATAAACAAACAATACAGCTATTGTTTATGTTGATCTTTAATGTCACAGCTGTATGACGCTTTAGCCATGTTTCCTTTCCATTCCTTTGTCGATATTCTTTTTCAAACCATTTTTCAATTCATCGAATTCACCGAACCAGTGTTTTTATGTGCTATTATCGATTGTCTTTCTGAAAATAAAAAGAATTTAAACATGTACCCCCGAGTTATCATTTTTCAAGCAGAAAAATGTAAATTCGTTGTAGAAAACCAATCATTATTTGAAAATGTTTTCCTTTTATAAGGAGTTCATATTTCAAGTATTTTAGGTTTTTTACTAACGCTTGAATTTTTGATTTCCTCAGGATAACAGGTTTCCATCTGACAAAGCTCCTTGCTGAGGAAATGAGCTTTAAAAATTATGTAAAGCTCATTCCCTCAGGCTTTGTCAGATGGAAGGTTGTTTTCTTGGGGAAACTAAAACATTTTTCTGCTTTCAAGCATTTTTATTTTTAAATAATTTTTTTGGCTAATGAATTAATAAAGTAGGTTCAATGCGATTATGTTGTCTATGGTGGCAAATGGCCTTGAACTTCCTCTATGTTATTAAGACAATAGTCTTTGGTGGACCATTTTATTTTTGGTTAAGTTGGTGACAGTGATGACGAAATTTCTAGTATGGAGAAGGCCCGAAGATATCGATCTAGGGATTGGTTTATTTATGGACAGCTGTCTTTTGACGTCCTCCAATGAAATTTTGGCGCCTGTTATAATCGTTTTATTATTAGAAATCTAATGAAATTCCTCGATTTTCTTGAAAAATACATAATGGATGTTTTGTGTTTTTCCACTGATATCCTTTTAGTTCAGTTTATACATTCTTAAAGGTAAGAAAACATTGTAGCATTTGACATTGCACAACATCATGTAATTTGATCTAATATTTTGCCCAAATTTATTTGCACAACATGAAATTAAGGTAAATATCGGTTCGGACTGGCCACGCTTATTACGAATAATTTTTAGAAAAAAACTTTAGATTCGCCTTAATTACTATAAAAGGAAACTTTTTGGCTTTGGGGCGGCGGAAAATAATGCATTTTAATTTTCAATTGCATAAAACCAAAATTCGCTTCGCGACCGACACAGCGAAAATCCGCGCCCGTACCTGTCACTGTGATGTTGGTATCCTTGATAAATTAACAAGAGCTAATACGACTGTAGCCGACTTCGTGGGATAATGCGCATAATTATGAAATTTGTCTAGCGGGCTTGTTTGTGTAACATGGTTTGTGATACAAAAGAAAGTGCCCCTTTATAACGCCTACTCGCGTCAAGGCAAGAAAAACATCCCAGTTTTCAAGTGGTTTAGCGGCTACGCTAGGTTTGTGTAACATGGTTTGTGATTCGCGGTATTTCATGTAGGTATCCCGCGAAGTCGGCTACAGTCGTATTAGCTCTTGTTAATACCAACATCACAGTGACAGGTACGGCCGCGGATTTTCGCTGTGTCGGATCGCGAAGAGAATTTTGGTTTTATGCAATTGAAAATTAAAATGCATTATTTTCCGCCGCCCCAAAGCCAAAAAGTTTCCTTTTATAGTAATTAAGGCGAATCTAAAGTTTTTTTCTAAAAATTATTCGTAATAAGCGTGGCCAGTCCGAACCGATAATTACCGAAATTAAAATAAATACTAAAACACTACATTTGAAATGTGTTGAAAAGGCTTTTGAGCCGAACGATAGTGTCCGAAATGAGTTGAGACAATTTGATAAAAATAGTCGATTTATTTGCATTTTGCATTGATGTTTAATTATTTTCTTACGTTTCAGCTGGTGTCACCTCCAATCATGGCTGTTTGAAAAAATTAAAACGTTCCCCCTCATCGGTGGGGGGTTCAAAAGACATTTAAATCAATTTTAGCTTTTTAATACATATATGGTGTCTATTTATCAACTTAAAATAATATAATAATAATACTTATAACTAAGATAATAATATTTTTTTTGTAAAATTTCTATTCAAAATGAGTCAGTCAAAGTTTGTATTGGAAAGTGATTGCACGAGGAAGTGTCGCTCCAAGTGTCACGGGGGGATATTGACAGCAGCCATAACCAAGAGAGGAGTGACAGACGCGGCGCTAGCCAGTTTTTTCCGCACTACTTGCTGTAACTTCCTCCGCTGCACCGATGACAAGGTACGAAACATCTGATTCAATCACAATAATACCAAATACTACATGTCTATTAAGTCAAACAGTCAAGGATTAATCTCTGCTACTTGCATTTAAAGTGAGTTTTGCATGGAATTTTTTTGCTTTATAAGCTGATATACATAGTTTGATGCATGTCAATCTTACCAAATTAACACTTCTATATGTGTCACGGGAGTTAAATGATAAGATTAATTATTAACAGAGATTTTTATTTATTTATTTATTTTATTTTATTTTTTTTTTTTTTATTATAGCGACTATATAAAATTTTTTTACATACAAAATGCAATGTGAAATTAAGTACAAAATATTGTATTTCTTAGTCCTCCTCACTAGGGGGTCCTGTGCCGAGGCGGACTAGAGTTATTTAAATATAGTTCATTTGTCTTCTATGTCATTTTTAGCATCTTCGCTAGGGTTTTCTCATTGACCTCTTTAAGTCATATTTTTATTCTTGATTTGTATTCAATTGGATTTTTTATTAGTTTTATGTCTTGGGGAAGGATGTTATTTACTTTATTTTAAATGTTGAAAACACAATGACGTGACACAAATTATATTCGGAAAGTGAACAAAATTATATTATTGACATGGTGCTCTTTTTAAACTTTTCATAATGGGAATGTTGACTAACAATCAATATTGTTGATTTTTATATGGATGTTGGCTTTCATGCCAGGGTACCAGGTTCTGAGCCTTCTTTCATTGGAGGCGGGACATTCGCACCCTAGGTAAATTGTCTGAAGATAAATGTTAGAAAGGAGGATAAAAAGAACCTTGATAATATTTGTATGTGTTACTATCTGTACAGGGCCGCACCCTTCTGCACATGGCATCCTCTCGAGGCAGACGCCACCTGGTGGAGTGGCTCTCTCGCAGTGGCTCGCTCCCCGCCACCCCCCAGGCTACCCCCTCCATAGACATCCGAGATGTGGAGTCAGGGTACACCGCCCTACACAAGAGCATCTTCTATGGACAGATACACACGGCTGTCGCATTGATGCATTTAGGTGAGCTTCTTATAGCGTTTTGGGAGGCGAAACCATTTATTGGATAACCAACACCCCTGCCATAAGTCACCCCAAGCGGTTCGCTACGTTTGGTGATTTAGCAGGGGTGGCCGGGTTCATGGGGTGAGGTATGTCTAGGTCTTGGCGGCGACTCCAGATACTAATATCTACAGCCTGTATGTCAGACGAATATCTACAGCTCATATGTTGAACTAATATCTACGAACTTCAGAGTGTTGACTAATGTCTACAGAGCTAAGGTCGGACGAATATCTATGACGGTCCCAGTGTTGACTAATATCTACAGAGCGTAGTTTGAACTAATATCTACAGAGCGTAGGCTGGACTAATCAGCTAAATGTGTCCAATAGTCCAATAGTGATTTTTACATACATACGTACATAAATTAAGTTTTTTAAACTGCATACGCAATATTACGTTATTCCAATATGCTATACATAATTGCAAATCCAACCTCTGCCAGTGCTGTAGATATTCGTCAACACTTTGGTTCTCATAGATATTAGTCAGCAGTTTGAGCTGTAGATATTCGTCAACACTTTGGTTCTCATAGATATTAGTCAACAGTTTGAGCTGTAGATATTCGTCAACACTTAGTTTCTCATAGATATTAGTTCGATTTTTTCAGTTTTTGGAATTCCTGTAGATATTAGTAGACGCCTCCTTGGCGGCGAATGCATTTGCCCACCTACAGCGGGGCAGGCCGGATCGGGAGAGATTGGCTGAAGAAGACCTAACCTAGATTTCTCCAGCTGTACTCTTTCAATCCATCGGTTTGCACTGCAGTGGTAGGGATGGATTCATAGTCCATCACTCCTGGACACATTAATACCCAGATTCCTACCCACCCCTCATACCTTTTTCCTTACCAAAACTTCTTCTCCTGCCTTTCCTTAAAATGACCCTCCACCCAGCATCCCCAAAGATGACATATGCCCTAAGGGAAATCGTTTTTCTCAGGGCCTCCTGTGTGGAGTTAATGTAAAAAAAAAGTTTGCCACTAATTTAGATAAAATAAGACCATTTATGGTAAAATGGAATAAATGTTAATTAATTGGAACCAATTGTGGTAAAATCGGGTCAATTATGATAAAATTAGACCAATTATTGTAAACAATTTTGGTAAATGGGACCAGTTTTGGCAAGTACTACTAATTTTAGTAAAATGGGTTTAGATTTGGTAAAACGGGACCAGTTTTGGCAAATCCTTTCAATTTTAGTAAAATGAGATCAGTTTTGGTAAATCCTACCAACTTTAGTAAAAAGTTAAAAAATTTTAGTAAATTGTTAAATTTTTGAGTACATACTATGTTGGTTTGGTAAATATTTTTTTCCTTTTTTGTAGGAGCCAGCCCCAATGTGATGGACAACGATGACTTCACTGCAATGGACCACGCCATGCTGGACCGCCCGCAGCGCCTAGAGCTGAACAAGCAGGTGCCCTGCGAGGTGTATGTGTGGGGCACCAACATCAACTACACCTCAGGCACTGGATCCCAACACCAGAGGAACACTCCCGAACTTCTGACCACCTTCACAAAGCAAAACATCTACATTAAACAAGTTTGTACATTTTGATAGCAGCTGCTGTTGGTAATCAATGGTAAAAGCAAATTCTGATATTCGTTCTCCCGCAACATCTTCTATGAGTCCAAATATACAGGACGACAACGTCGACACTTTAACCTTTTCCTTCCGGAAAGGAAAAAATTACACACAATCCGAAGGGGGGTCACTAGGGTCCCCCAATTTGATTTGCTTATTAACCGGTCATATGCCGGAGACGCGCCGGCGCGCGCGTCATATGTGCATGCGCGAGAAAATAATTCAAATATTTGAATAATATTGTCGACGAAAAACTTTTGGTCTGCGATTTTGACCCTTATATGTACAGAATTTGTATGAAGAACAGTGTCAGGTGGTGTTAAAAGTTTCATTCACCTTGTCACCCTGGAATATTTTTAAAACGATTTTATCCGTGACAATGCGCTGTCATAATTTGCCGCGGATTTAACGGTCGCAATAAATGCGTGTATCGCGAATAAAACGTCGTAAAACCTATTAATTTACGTAATAAATGCAAGTAATGTGGTTTTGGTAGATAGTTTATTGTGTTGTGAACGTGTTTCAGTCAATAAAATATACAATAGCTCAAAATTTATCAACAAAACATTCAATTCAAAATTCAAAGTGGTGGTTTTTTTAGAGTTTTTTCGCGAATTTCCGCGAAATGGCCTGGCCTTTGACGGGTTAAAGGGTGTTAATGATATAATTTTTTGTAATTTGTTTTGGTAATAATTAGAGGGAAGTATATTCATCATATTTCAGTAGTCATTATCAAAATAGTTTGATAAATAAAGTCCTAATTAATTTTATAATGAATTTAGACCATAACGCTTATTTTTCCATAGAAAACAGAGAAGGCGGGCCGATAGCCAACATGACTCCATGTTTCCGAATCTCGACTGGCGATTAACGATTACATCGCCTGCATCTATGGCTACTTTGTTGCACTGGGTGATCTGCAAATGATGGATATTTTTTGTTAAATTTTTTTAGCTGTTGAAAAATACTACCTATTACTAAACTATGTTTTGAAACCTATAGTATATCTAGAAATTTAATGTAGGTATTAAAGTTGATCTCCCAATTTATAATTGCTGTTGTTATATCCTTATCATAAATAATGCATTTGTTTGTATAGGCAGATATTGAGTTTATAGTTTTTACTGTTCCATTTATATATTTTTAACGGTGAATGGTTTTGTCCTGCAGAGGACATCAAATAAACGCAGTCTGGCAACTCTGTCGATGTCTGAAATAAAAACAATTTTTGGAAAATAGTAAAATAGGTTTGGTGACTTAGCAGGGGTGCCCAAGTTCATGGGGTTTGAATAGATCTTGGTGGCGGATACGTCTGCCTACCTTATGTGTGGCGGGCCGGATCGAGAGAGACTGGTTGAGGTAGGCATTATGAACTCTCCAGCTGGACTCTCTTGACTCATCCCCTCGCACCGTCGATGGAGAGATGGATTCATCACACCTGAACACACTGACCCCTAGATTCCTTCCCACCCCTCACACTTTTTTCCTTTCCAGAACTTCCTCTCCTCCGTTTCCTTAAAAATACCCTCCACACAGCAACCCCTTGAAATTATAGGGAAGCAACCCTAAGGGCAATAATTCCTCTCAGGGCCTATGTCGTCTTTGGAGATGCTGTGTGGAGAGTTTTTTTTTATGAAAAGAAGAAGAGGAAGTCCGGGGAAGGAAAGGGGTATGAGAGGTGGGTAGGAATCTGGGGGTCAGTGTGTCCAGGAGTGATGGACGGATGAATCCATCCCTCCTACTGCGGAGCAAGGCGTTATTCCGAGATAATCCTGCTGGAGATATCAAAAGGTCGCCCTCAAGATTAAGATTTTGGAGGTGGGTATGGGTACCGCCGCCCCGGGAACCATTTATTGGACAACCAACACCTCTGCGATAGGTCACCCCAAGTCGTTCGCTGCGTTTGGTGACTTAGCAGGGGTGTCCGGGTTCATTGAGGATTATCCAGGTCTTGGCGGCGGATGCATCTCTGCCCATCAGCTGCATGGCAGGCTGGATTGGGAGAGAGTGTTGAGGGAGTCCCTTTGACTTCTCCAGCCATACTCTCTTGGAACATAGCCTTTCACCACAGTGGGAGGGATAGATTCCTGGACACACCGACTCCCAGATTCCTACCTACCCTTCATCCCTTTTACTTTCCAGAACTTCATCTCCTTCCTTTCCTAAAAATACCCTTCACACAGCAACGCCAAAGATGATGTCACGGCCGATACCGCGACACGGGAATGTGACTGTAAATCCTTTTTTTTGTTTTGATGAGTAAAGACCAATAATTGTGTTTTGAAATTTGATCGTAGGAAAATAGGATATGAGAGGAAGTCTCTTACGTTTGACGGCTTCTTATGGCGCTTCAGGATCGATCCTGGCTTCCCAATATCGGCACAACACCAGGTTTTAAGACACGACACTTTGATTTGATAAAAAATGAAATCTTGCAATAATTTGTGATATTTAGACAAGCGAACTGTGACCCATGTCACTACGAAATTACAACTGCCCAAGTAGGTAATGTAAACTTGGGCGGCAATATTGTTTAATTTTTCCACATGTAGGTATTCCTGTATTCTTTTCCTGGTAGAGACTTTGAGGAAAGGAGGAAAAAAAGGAATACATGATTGATGAAGGACTTGGGGAATATGGATTAAGTTTTTTTTTTAAAGACTTTCAGAACCAAACAGATGACATGACTCTTGTGCTGAGCTATTGTAAAAAAAACAGTCTCTCCCGATCCGTCTTGCCATGTAGCTGGTGGGTGACGCATCCGCCAACAAGACCCGGATAAACCTCACCCCATGAACCCGGGCACCCCTGCTAAGTCACCAAACGTAGCAAATCACTTGGGGTAACCTATGGCAGAGGTGTTGGTTATTCAATAAATGGTTCCCGAGGCGGCGGTACCCATATCCGCCTCCCAAATTGAGAACATTGACATTATTAGTTTGAAGTAAAAAATATAAATGAAATTTGGGTCACTTTTTAAATATTTATTTTAAATAATTTGGTCCTACCTTCTACGTAAATATGGGTGACCCAACAACTCAGAATGATCTCAAATCAATACCTCCTTTGAAAAGTCATTAAAAATGAAGAAAAAAAAATATAAAAAATGGGTAAATAGGTTATGTTACGTTATGGGCATTTTTCAAAAAAAAATTTCATGACTTTTAAAGCGGTGTTGAGTTGAGTTGATTCTGAGGTGGCATGAAACCGTAATAATGATGAGTTTGAATAATGTTTTTTTCATAAACTGCACCTACTTGGTCACAATTCTGGCGTCCTATCATCTGTTCTATGTCCTATGATTTCTACCTGTCTAGCCATCCCATTCTTTGGAAACTACGAAAGCTTACAATGGTTCCATGCTCTATAAGATGTTTTCTACTTATTCATCACATTTCAATATTTCCAGGTGTGCCTGAGTAAGTTCCACTCGGTGTTTGTTGGCGCGTGCGGCCGTGTGTGGGCTTGCGGCCACGGGGAGGGCGGCCGCCTGGGCACGGCCAGCGGAGCCACGTGCGTACTACCTACTCAGCTGCAGATGCCTGAGACTTGCGTGCAGGCAGCCGTGGGCAGAGACCACACCTTACTGCTGACCGCATCAGGGATTGTGAGTTTCAGCCTAGTAACTAACGTTTTAAAGTTACACATATTTTATATACATGGTGTCCAGAAACTCATAGTACAAGCGGAAAACTGGTGAATCTACATCACTTAGAGAACCCAAAAAAACTCTTTTTGAAATTCAGATTTTGTTTTTTAATTTTTGGAACTTGACTCAGCGGTCTACTCTTTTTTTTAATAGACATCAAACTGCTGATATTATTAACCCCCTAGAATTCGATTTTGGGCTGAGGGATCAAACAAAACAAACTTCTTAAGCCGCAAAACTTTTTAAGAGGGTTTCACTGTATTCGAAATAAAGTACTTAACCACTCTGACCCGTAAGCGCGTTTACACGACAATATAACAATAGCAGTCAAGTATAATAAGCGTGTTTCCACGCTAACGTGTGTGTTCCCACAGAAATCGTTATAACTCTGTTATTGTTCTAGTGACAACCCTAAAACAAGAAGATCCATAACGAATCAATTTCAAATCAATTTCTAATCAAATTCACATCTCTATTCAAAGTTGTCCATAGAAGTATATAAAAAAGACTTATTTTGTAGAAACAGTTTTCACCCGCCAAATCGCCTACGTGCCATTAGACATTGTTAATTTTTTTATTAAATATTATTGTATGAAATAATAGTCATTTTTACATTTTTTTTATGTTTGCATTCTAAATTTTAATATTTACAACTGTTTATTTTTATTTGTAACCAGCTTTTCCCCCGCGGCTTCGCTCGCATGGTATTAGGGGGGTACCCACTCCACCTCCCCCCGCCCCCCCCCTCCCCTCACTCACCCTCTCTGCCACTCCCTCCACCTCTCCCTCCCCCCCCTCTCCCCTCCAACCCCTTGCTCTTGAGACATTAACACAAATTAAAGACTTTCAATCAAATCTTTCATTTTTTAATCACCTACTGGAAATCTCTAATAAGAATTTACAAATATTGGGTTTTATAATTTGTCTAACTAGAAATTTCAACAAAATTAAGTGTATTAAACTGTTTTTTTTTTGCTTTTGTTAGAAGTCAACATAAATACAATTCTCCCGTCTGGAACCCACATTATAATATTAATTTAAAAGGTATTGAAAGAATGCAAAATAAGTTCTTACATTTTCTAAATTTTAAAATGGGTATTGCAGCAATTACTATTAAACTGCAACACTCTGAATATGCTTAAATTGTCAGATAGAAGGATTGACACTGATTTGGTACTTCTATATAAAATTTTAAATGGTGTAGTTGATAGTCCAGAATTGCTTGCATTGTTAAGCTTTCGGATAATAGAAGTCAGGATTCATTCAAGTCTTGGATAAATACCGTTGATGCAAACACTTACTTGGTGTAATGTCACATCGACCTTATGTAACTTAAAATGTCGTTTGAATTTGTGATTCAGTAAGCACTAATTTTATATTTTGTTAATTTTATTTTATTTTTTTAATCTCTTTAAAGATATAATGTACTTATGTATATGAGTAAATTTTTTAACTGTTTTAAAAACACACAAGTATACCCACGAACTGGCGATGCCTATGTGGGATTTTTTGGTTAATCTGCTAATTTGTATTTTTTTTTCTTTTTTTTAAAATTTTTATATAAAAAAGCCTGTGTGTATTGTAAAATTACCAATGTGTCTACCAAAAAAAATATTAATAAAAAAAAATTCCGTGCAGAAATTCTGGGACTAACTACCATATGTATTCCTTTTTGCCCAGAATACTAATGGAGGGAAACAGTTATACAAAATCAGTGGACATCTTCAATTTGTCACTAAACAAATACAAAATGTTGTTACTAGGCAGTTCGGCTGTATACAATAAATACTGTATAATTTTGAATATCCACATGTACAAGCCCCTAAAAAGGGTGTTAATATATAAATAAAATAGCAGACCCGGCCACACGTTGCTGTGGCTAACGAAACACAACGCCATTACCCAACCTTTATAAAATCCACACCACCCGCTTGCTAGCTGCCCGCTGCCTGAATTGAATATTTGAATTTCTCGGCTTTTCTCTACTATAATAAGCATGTATTATACATATAAACTAATTAACTCGCCACTAATTATACAATGCTTGCAATGCAACACTGGATATTTGAAAAGGGAAAATCAAATACCTACTTACTCTAGGACATCTATTTTCCAATTTCTTCCGTAGAACGAATTTCAAAAGTGACTATAGCCAGCCGTTTTAAATCGCACAAAAATATGTTTTCTTTGAATTACTCGGCTTTTCTCTAATATAATTTACATGTATTATACATATAAACATTCCTCTTCAATCACTCTATCTATTGGTGAAAACCGTATGAAAATCCGTTGCGTAGTTTAAAAGATTAACGCGCACATACATTTTGAGCGACTTCATTTTATACTGTGTAATGATATACAATAATGGTTCAATAAAATGACTTATCTATTTTTGATTGATTTGTTTGCAGAACTTGATTTGTTTGCAGATAATGAGTTTTCAGATAATTTTAAACTTGATTTGTTTGCAGATAATTTTAAACTTGATTCGTTTGCAGATAATGAGTTTTCAGATAATTTTAAACTTTATTTGTTTGCAGATAATTTTAAACTTGATTTGTTTGCAGATAATTTTAAACTTGATTTGTTTGCAGATAATTTTGAACTTGATTTGTTTGCAGATAATGAGCTCCGGCCTCAATGTCCACCACCAGCTGGGACTTCTCCCCCCTCCCCCGAGCGTGCTGGCCCCCCGCGCCACCAAGCTGAAGCTGGCGGGGGCAAGGGGCGTGTGCGCGGCGCGTTACCACTCGGCCGCCTACAGCTCCCGGGCACTATACACGTGGGGGCTCAACGGGGGACAGCTAGGGCATCCTAAGGATGGGGAAAGGACGGTGGTCACTCCTAGAAAGGTTTGATTAAAATTGAAGTTTATTCTTTTCTTAATTTTTATGATTATGTATATGAGGCATGGAACTGGCAGAAGAAGGATGAAGGATGGAAGTAGAACCCTTTTGATTCTTAACTGCAGAATCCTTGAGCGCAGGAAGTGCCTATCAGCCATGAAACATTTGTATCAGGCATTTATGGCCGATAAGCATATTCAAAACAAATTTTCTTTTCGTGGGATTTTGCTTTGTAAAAAAATGTTTGTGGCTTATTAATCTTTTTCAATTAGCAACAAAATATACCAAAGAGTTCTTGCTTTTTATTTCGTTAAGAGCAGCCATTTTAAAATAATAATAAAGTTACCACTGCGTCATTTATCAATGCGCCTGCCTAATGCGCAATTTGTGCAGTTTTTTGTGTGTTTGTGTAAAACACTTATTCAGATTTATGAAAAATATAATAAAACTTCAAGAATATTTTTGTATTTCTATGAAATAAGTATGTGTTTTGTAACATGAAAGAAAAAACAAAACTCGATCGTCAATCATGCCAGATTTTTTACAGACAACCCTATATCATCGTATTCGCAATTAGATAGCGCTCATTTTGATATAAGATTTATTTATTTAACAAATAGGTGAAAATAACTATTGTCGATTTACCTGTTTATACCTGCCAACTCAGTAGTTATGCCAGGAAAAAAAATAGACAACCCAACGTTTGTATATTCTGTAGGCTTCATACTTTCGGTTGGTATTAAATTTATTCCTTAAACTCATGAGTGCAATATTTAATAAAAGTATTTTTCAATTTTTAATTAATCATAGTCTGGCCAGGAATTTTTTAGACAACCCACTCGAGATATATTTTCTAATATATTAAATTTGATATAAAATACTTTTCATCCATTAAACAGATGGGTGAAGGTCGTTTCTAATGCGGATCCTCTACTATAATAATAAAAATGATTTCTAATTTTAGGTCCTTCGGTTCAGCAGCAGTCAGGATGATACCAACACTATCGAGTGCGTGGCGGTCAGCGACGGAGCCACGGTGGCGGTGACCAGCAAAGGCGACGTGTACCTGCTGCATCAGTACCAATGCAAGAAGATTGCCTCACGCCAGCACAATGTCAAGAATGTGAAGGTGGTGGGTGGCGAGACGGCCGGCGGCGACAAGCTGACGGACTACCAGAAGCAGCTGTCTGTTCTGCTGCTGACCACCGTGGGCAACGTGTACCTGTGGCAGGATACAAACAATCAACTTGTTAGGTTGGCATTCATGAAGTTCTAAATCTATCTGACTAGTATGAATGCAGTTTTTTATTTATTTTTTTTATTTAATATAGATATATATACTACAGTGATTTTATATAAATTATATATTGGTACACAAATTATTTAAAATTGTAATCTCACCAAAGAAGAAGCTAGTTCTTGTGCTTGATGAGCGAGTTACACTAATTATAACAGAAATAAAATAAAATTATGCAATAGTTAAGTATATAATAGGAACAATTGAAACATCTGGATTATCTATACGTTCTGCTGAGTTGTTCTGGGCTGCAGCCTGCAGAGTGAAGATTGACCTGATGATAACCCTTTCTAATAGAAGAGTGCACCAGATTAAAAAAAAAAAAATCTTTATTTTATTATGCCGCATTACGCTTCTTCCTTCTTAAAATTTATCACGATAATAATAATAATTTGTTTTGGCCGTTAAAATCTCTAATCATATCCCTTTTTTCTAGGTGTTTTATTTCTGAGGTATGTATCTTCCTTCATGCAAACCCATTAGCACTTATTATAGATGTGAATGTTTTTCAAATTCCATCACATTTCATGACCATGAAATCAACAATCAGCGCCATTTTGTATTTTTTACAATTGAACGGTTCACGGATAATGCCGATATCAGCCAATTTTAGTTTTTCATCAAATACAATCAGCTGGAAAGACTAAAAACATAACGTGCTTGACAACTAACAGATTTTTTTCTTACATTATCCCCACACTGAAGGCCAAAAACAAATTATCTCAAGGCCTGTGTCATCTTTGGAGATACTGTGTGGAGGGTCTTTTTAGGGAAAGGAAAGAGAGGAAGTTATGGGAAGGAAAAAGGTATGTGGGGTGAGTAGGAATATGGGAGTCAATGTGTTCAGGAGTGGCGAACGTATGAATCCATCCCTCCCACTGTGGTGCAAGGTGATAGATCAAGAGAGTTCGGCTGAAGAGGTCAAAAGATCTCCCTCAACCAGTCTCTCTCAATCTGGCCCACCACACAGTAGGTGGGCAAAAGTATCAGTCGACAGGACCTAGGCAAGCCTCACCCCATGAACCCGGGCACCCCTGCTAACTCACCAAACGTAGGGAACCACGTGGAATGACCTATAGCAGGGTGTTGGTTATCCAACAAATAGTTCGCAAGGCGACAGTAACCGTACCAAATTGTTGCCAAATTTCACCCTTTAAAACGGCAGTGGAACATAGATTTAATGGTCATTTTCTGGGTTTGATTGAATCACCCCTTCCTGAAATTACCGGCACATACTTTTGCAAACATGATTAATGAAAATGTTGCTCTATTTTAGGTGCGTATTCTCCATGAGCCGCCCCGTCATTGTGATGGAGACCGCCTTTACACGCGAGGCTGTGATGATCACCACGAAGCAGGGCGAGGCCTTCCACGGCACCATCGTGCCCAAGAAGTTTCGCCAGGGCAAGACGCCCCCGCCCTCCAAGGACATTGACAAGATCCTCGCCGCCAAGTCTGAATTCAACAAATTTATTGATAAAGACGACTGCATGGTCATCAAGCTCAAAAGACTGCCCAATATTCATAGGGCTGTTGATATTTGCGGTGATGTCAAGGGAAATAACTTTGCTGTGTTACAGGTTTGTTGGTTATGTTTTAATCTATGTGTCCTATGGTTTATTGATGGCCCTTTTTTTAACATTTGAAGCATTATTTCCTCCAACTAATTTCTACTCTGTTTATTATCATGGTCCATTTATGTTCGGAAAAATTATTAACCTTGAGTTTATTAAATTCTTATCAAACAGCAAGAATCTTTCTGTAAAGACCGGAGGTGTAAAAATCAGAAACACTGAAAAAAAGCATAACAGCTGTAGACTGTAGATCAAAATGTAACGCGGAAATGGGACGAGAATTTGTACATAATGAGGGCGATTCAAATGTTATTACCACGATTATTCAAAACTAGCTGGTTCGCGGCATGCGTTGCTATGCCATTTAATATAGTTTCCCTCCCAGGTTCCCCTCCCCCCTCCCGCGAACCCCTACCCGAGTTCCCCTCCCTCTCCCCCATGCCCCTCATGCATTTCATACATTCAGTACATTCAGTTTTCAAACAGCTCGCGTGCCACCTATATTTTTTTTATACAAATTTCATAATGCCAGAGCTAACCAGTAGTTTTATACAAAACTTGTCCTGTCAATAACGAACACAAAATACAAAAGAATTATCCAATTCGGTGCAGTCGTTCGGATGTTATGCGCAAAAACGACATAGAAGACAAATGAACTATATTTAAATAACTTTAGTCCGCCTCGGCACAGGACCCCCTAGTGAGGAGGACTAAGAAATACAATATTTTGTACTTAATTTCACATTGCATTTTGTATGTAAAAAATTTTATATAGTCGCTAAAATAAAAAAAAAAATTAAAAAAAACATACATTTCGGCGATTCATTATTATTTTTATAGATAGATGGAGCTTTTTTTCCTTCAAATATAACTAATGTTGAAATTAACATTCTTGCTTAGTTTTTCATATGTATTTCAAGGTCTTTAGTGCTTTTTTTTTTTACGTCTTTATAACAAATTTTAATTAATCCGTTTACAGTCATCAATAATATCTCGTTATTTTATTTTTTAATTTTTAAAAAATTATTTTTTACATTAGCTCCACAGAGGAGGCCCTGAGAAAAATAATTCCCCCCAATACCTATATCATCTTTGGGGTTGCTGTATGGGGGATTTTTTAGCAAAGAAAGGAGAGGAAGTTCTGGGAAGGAAAATGGTATGATGGGTGGGTAGGAATCTGGAGGTCAGCATGTCCAGGAGTGGCGAACGTATGAATCCATTCCCCCCAATATGGTGCAAGGAGATGTTCCGTGAGAGTTCTGCTGGAGAAGTCAAAAGGTCTCCCTTAAATAGTCTCCTGATCTGGCCCCCCACGCAGTAGGTAAGGCAGGCGCACTTGCCACCAAGACCCGGACAAACGTCCCCCTATGAACCTGGGCACCCCTGCTAAGTGACCAAACGAATCTCTTGGGTTTACCTATGGCAGAGGTGTTGGTTATCCAATAATATCCGGGACGGCGGTACCTATACTCGCCTCCCAAATTGAAATCGTTGCTATTAATTTTTCAAAAGAAGCAAACACATTGTGACTTGACATTTTAAATAAATAAAAAGAAAACACTTTGTTTACGTCACTTTATTATTTCTTCCGTCTACCGGTTTCGGTACCTGCGTACCATCATCAGGACTGTACTAATACAGTATAGTACTAATACTATAATACTATAGTATTTTATATTCAGTCCTGATGATGGTACGGAGGTACCGAAACCGGTAGACGGAAGAAATAATAAAGTGACGTAAACAAAGTGTTTTCTTTTTATTTATTTGAAATCGTTGCTTTAACCCCTCCGAATTTTCGAGACTATTAGCTTTTGGTGTCTTAAACGAAATGACATTTTACGAAAACTTTTGGTTATAACCGCTTCACAATTAAAGCTCTATAAATGAAACATTTCTGAACGTAGCCGAATAGTAAAAACTGTTTTAGAAAGGTTACAAAATAGGCTTTCAAATTATTATATTACAAATAAATATTAGCATTTGTAAAATTAAGAACGCAAACATTAAAAATAGGTAAAAATGACTCACGTGATGTTTTTATGTGAAAACGGTACTAAAATCACAGATTATGCAAACAACAATACTTATTCTATTGTATATATGTGTAATAAACACTTTTGTCACCTCACTTTTTATCATTTCATATAAAAATATTTAATAAAAATTTAAAATGTGGAGCGCAGTGGAGCTGCCGGTAGCAAATTTGCGCGGGTAAATATTTTTGTCAACTACACGATTGACAGCTGATTCCTGTTATGTATTTCCATAGACAACTTGATAGAAATGTGCAGTTTGATCTACTATCGACCTTTGACTTTTTGTTTTAGGGATGTAACTAAAACAATAACGGAGTTATAACGATTTCTATGGAAACACACGCGCTGACGTATAAACACGCTTATTGTACTTGACTGCTGTCCTATTTTTAACGCTTATATCTGCTTACGTTGCGGAGGGGTTAATGCATATTCAAAATAGAACATTATTTGTCAATAAAATGTGAGAAGGTTGAGAGGCTGAAACAATCTAATACAACTATATAATAAACATTCTTACTTAATTTTCTTATTTTTTCGGAAAAATAAAATTACAGTTTTATTTTTATATCCTATGCCGACCATTTGTGCTTAATAGTGCCTTTTATATAACAGGTATCACCAAACAGTGGACTTCTGGATCTACCACAGATTACGTCGTCAACATTGAAAGCGGACATGACTGGCTTACTGGAAGAAGCAAGTGAATTCGATCTGCTCAACGATGTCATCTTAAAGGTTCAACATTGACAGTTTATTATCTCCCGATAAATATTCAAACACCATTGAACAGAAAATCTGTACAAATGTGATCTATACCATTTTTATAAAGATAACTCTTGTCAATATGTTTTTATAAATATAACTGATGTCAATATGATTTTATAAAGATATATGATGTTAGAATTTCACGGTCAAAAGTATTATCGTGATTTATTTTTGGAGTGCTACGCCGATATTATTTGTAATTTTTTGGCTTTGTTCCTGAAGTCCTGCGAAGACCCAAAAGGCATAGATAACACCTAATTATGGAGGCAATTGAAATTCACAAAAATCCCTTTAATTTTAATAAAGACGATAGAGCTAGGCGCAATAGTTCTTGGTATACGGTAATTGATTTCAATACCAAAATTAAATGCCGAAAACCATTTAAATCATAATGTAATGCCAGCTCTTTAAAGGATGGCAATGTATTTACACATATAAGCACTTCACCACACCAATTATGCATCTGCCCTGATGATGAACACTGTAAAGCTGTCTGTAATGTCTGCTAAACAGCGCAACACGGCATAATACCCCAAAAATAAATCAAAATACTAACTTAGACAGGACTATCGGATATCAACTTCTCCAAGCTCCAGGCAGAGAAAATAATTTACTTTTGAAAATATTCCATGTAAGGAAAAATTGAACTTGTTTAACTCTTGGAATGCCAAGCTAAAATGGCACGCGGCCTGCCGTGCGCCGGCTGACACTATTTTCCGTCGCATCTTGGATTCGTCGGCTGGCTAAGTCCTCCATCACGACACAAGCAACATTTTCCACTTATTGTGGTGGTAGTAGGAGATTTTGTCAGGTTATTCGTAACCCACGAGTGTTTGTCGTTCTTTTTTTTAAAAATAGGTACATTACCCACAACACACTTCCGTTCCTATTCAGGAATGGTCCCAGCGAAAAGCAGATTCTTGGCCCGTTTCAGCTTTTGATTAAATTGTGATTGACCTTCTTCTTCTTTGATGGTGCTATAGCCCATATCGAGCTTTGGCCTCCTGCAATACCTCCCCGACTACTCCTGTTCTCAGCGGCTGACTTCCAGTTTGGTACCTGGAGAAGCGGTGCTGCATCCCCTCTTACCTCTTCTTCCCACCTCAGTCTGGGTCTTCCCGCTTTTCTCTTTCCACCTGGGTGTCCAGTCAAAATTCTTTTTGGGACGCGTGTATCCGGCATTCTCTGTACATGCCCAGACCATCTCAACCTGAGAGGTCTCATATGGGATGAGATGCTAGGGGCCTGATATATATCATACAGTTCTTTGTTGTGCCGGATGCGCCACTGTTCGCCCTCTTTCACGGGTCCACATATTCTTCTCAGCACTTTTCTTTCAAAAGTATCCATCATTTCAGCCATCTTTACCGTCAGTGTCAGTGCCTTACATCCATATACCAATACAGTTCTAACAATGGTCTTATATATGGTTATTTTGGTTTTTCTGTGGACGCCACGTGACTTAAACACTGGCAGCAAAGAGAAGTATGTTTTGTTGGCTGCTGTGATACTCCTTCTGATTTCTGCTGGATCCTCATTGTTCTCTGTCACACTGGAGCCCAGGTAGATGAATTGGTCGACCACTTTGTTTGAGTAGTTGTCTTTAAATTGTGCACTACTTCTTAAAAAAAGTAAAAAAAACAGAATGGGGTGAACCGTCGATTTGACTGTCATCAAATGTGATGGAGCTAGAAACACCCCAACCTTAGATCATAAAACAATGTTGGAACTTTGCCTTATTTTCAGGTTGACAACCAAACATTCCCAGCTCATAAATTCGTCATATCAAATGGCAGCGAATACTTTGCTAAACTGTGTGGCCCTCAAGATTCTGAATCTGATGCAGAAAAAACTGCTGTAAACAATACGGACAGACCTGAAAAGCTAACAATTAAAGTGGACAATATTCATCCCGCTATCATGAAGCAAATATTACAGTATCTGTACACTGGCACCTGCGACCTTATTAATACCGGGCCGTGTCAAATATTAATCAAACGGGAGTCTAGTGTTGCTAAAGACGAAAATCAAAGTAATAATAATGAAGTTAGTGGAGACTTGATAATTCCCAATGCTGATGAGGTGTCTGGTAAGAAACTAATAATTAAAATAATAATTCTACGTGTATCATAGCTAAATTGTATGTGTGATGTATTGTATGTATTTATTTCGCAGCATTCGAAGCGTACAAGAAAGATAATAAAACGAAAAAAGTCAACAAAAAGACGAAACAGAATAAAACAAAATTGGAGAATGGCAACACCAACACGAATAGTAACTTTTGTGATCCTGTGAGACTTTTGCAAGAAGCTGCAAAGAAACTACAGGTCACATCGCTATACAAGACTCTATCACGATACTAGTAAGTTTTCATTCTGTTATGATCCTTTGCAATAATTTTATTTGTTTTATCATTGTTGATCTTTTTTTTTTAAAGTATTTATTTGGCTTTCACCCATTAGTGATGATCTATTGTTGATCTTGTATTTGCTAAATATTGTTTATGTGTACACCACCACGTAAACATAATCAATCTACACCAATACATTATTAGAGGGTTGAAAGTGCAGTCCATAATAGCTTTTTGTTTGACAAGCTAAGCAAAGGACTTTGAATAAAGGGATGTTTTCCTGATTGAGTTGGAACTTTGTTGATTTTAATGTTTAATTAGTTAATGTTTAACTTTTTCCACGCGATCGTAACAACAGTTGATACGGCAAAAGCCATGCCTCACACGCGCCCGTATCAGCCCTTGTTACGCTAACTTCAACTGCCGATATCACAGCGCTACTATGTCACAGTATTTTTTCCCGCTTGCTAGGACATTCGTGTAACTATCACGATGCTGACATCTTCAGGCATATTTCTAAAGTAAAATTGTATTTCGTAAAAAACATCTATAATCAAGTGAATGTGTCCTCGTGCCTTTGAGTGTATAGTTTTGCGCACGTGCATGCATTCGATTCCGACTGACCAAATTGGACAAGCGTCGATAACATTTATTGTAGAGATCGCGCGTATTTGCACACGTTTGCTTATGTTGTGAAACTGTGATTTTGAATTTACATAAAAATTTTATTAATTTTAGTGTCATCAGAAGTTTTAGAACTTGTTTATACGAATTAATAATAATAAGTGATTGAGGTACCACTTGTGTCTATCAACGCAGTGTCCTGAGTACAAGCATGCGGATAAATGGCGCCGTCTTTAAGATAACAAGGGGACGTTTTTGTATGGAATTTAATGTTTTTGTTTTTATAATCATCTAGGAGTGTTTACAGACGATGATTTGGTTTCAAATTGTAGATAATAATCTCATCTGTTTATATAGTATGATAAATCATGCCATAATATGCTGTAATTTGACATAAAATTGGATGGATAGTATTTGAAATATGACATATACATGTACCGCGTATGGGTATTGAAAAAATGGAGTAGTTCAACGCGGGGAAAAGGTTAAATAAGACCCAATTGTGTCTGATTACAACTTAAAAAGAAATAAAATGATAATCTGTCGAGTGTTCTATATCTTTTGTGGGATCGTTATGAGATAATGGACGTGATCTCCTGTCAGATTTGTGTGATTTTTATGGCTGTTATTTGATTTTTCTATATACAACGTACATTAAATGAATAATTATACTTAATGTGACAGTAAATATGTAAAAATCACACAAATCTGACAGGAGATCACGTCCATTATCTCATAACAATCCCACAAAAGATATAGAATCGCTCTTTTGGTCTTTTCAATGGAAGCAATCTTGGCAACAAGTCTTCTATTGATATTGGTGTAATCTTAAGTGACCTGCTCAGAAGGGTGATTCTGTATCTATTGTGTTATCTTTTGCGTTAAGTCAGTGTTACCAGATATCGGAAGGCGTCTATGATTTTCTATAGCTTTAACCGGTCACATGCCGTGACATTTAGCGGAAATTCGCGGAACTTCGCAAAAAAACACTAAAAAACCACTAAAAAACCACCACTTTGAATTTTGAATTGAATGTTTTGTTGATAAATTTTGAGCTATTGTATATTTTATTAACTGAAACACGTTCACAACACAACATACTATCTACCAAAACCACATTACTTGCATTTATTACGTAAATTAATAGGTTTTATGATCGTTTTATTCGCGATACACCCATTAATTGCGACCGTTAAATTCGTGGCAAATTCTGACAGCCGATTGTCATAGAAGATATCGTTTTAAAAATATTCCAGGGTGACTAGGTGAATGAAACTTGTAGCGTCTCCGAGAGTAATGACAGCGCAAGCGATTCTGACACTGTTCTCCATACAAATTGTGTACATAGAAGGGCCAAAATCGTCGACCAAAAGTTTTTTGTCGGAAGTATTATTCAAATATTTGAATTATTTTCTCGCGCATGCGCATATGACGCGCGCGCCGGCGCGTCTCCGGCCTGTCAGAGGTTAAATGGCTTGTCTATTCCTGTCACATGTTAAATTGATTAATTGCCTACTTGAAAATACTGAATTACTATTTATTACTTATTAAAACTACTTCCATATAAGCCTAATAGGCGTTCATAAATGACTATGCGTTTGTCTTATTATTATTTTGATGTTTTTGTATGCAATGACATTCGATTTGCAAATTTTTTCGCAACTGACATCCCTTAATCAGGATTATGCAGCAAAAGCGCTGTCATCTCTGACGTTAGGATAACTACTTTTAAGTGCTGGCTCGTTAGCTCATTACGGAATACCGCATTTAAGAAAACTATAAAAAAATATATTTAATGTGCGGTTACGCTGTCGCAAACAATACAGAATCACCCTTCAGGTATGGGGCTCCATCGGAGCCAGAGTTAAGTTAGTCTCTGTACGTAGCCCACAGATATGAATACGCAACCGCAGACCCTGTACAAAGTGCAAGTGTGCTCATCTGTTGAATTTGACAGCCATCTTTGATCTGGAATCCCCTAGAAACTGATAGATTCCCCTGTCGTAATATTTATGAAATTTTTATAATTTAACTAGCTGGGGTGCCGGGCTTCGCTCCGGGAGCTGATATGAGATTGAACTGATGTTCTAACCCACCTCTTTACATGTTGCTTTATATACCCCTACCAACGGGTAGCCTCACCCATACAACAAAAGGCTACGAGTGGTCCACAATGTTCCAGAACATTCCACAATATTCGAGAGTGTTCTGGAATGTTCCGCAATGATCTTGGATGTTCCAGGATGTTCCGGACTATTCACGAACATTCCTTATTTATTTTACCATTAAAAACAGTAACCTTCTTCGTGGATGGGTAATAGAGGGCTACCACCCATATAACTCCCTTGATCGTACCGGGACTCGTTTCTGAGTTTTTGCGGTACGCACATTGTACACTTTCTTTTATAATATAATATATTGATTATTATTTATTTGCAGCTATTCTAATGGGCATGTGATGATAAAAGAAGACGAAAAGAAAGCAAAGATCCCCAAGTTTGGATTTGAGCGGACGAACATGACAGAGTTATGGGACACGACCATCAAATGCCAGGACAAGTATTACATCGAGGCTCATCGCTGTATTCTGGCCGCCAGGTTGGAGTATTTCAATGGAATGTTTGCCCACAGCTGGACTGAGGTAAATATGTACCTGTACCTGCATTCATACGATTAACCGTTATTTACCTTTTTTTTTTTGATTCTACGAATTCTTTCGTAATCCTCTAACTAGGGCTTTGCAATGCCCTTTCATGTTTCTAACTAACTGGTATTACGGCTTATTCGGCCTTTTGAATGTGGCCTTTTAAGTATTGCCTTCTGAATGTGTTATTTACTTGACTGAATTTACGTTACATTAATGTCATCGTGAGGAAAAAAGTCTTTACTGGATAAAAACCTCACAACCATTATTTACCTAAAACTTGAGTGTCTTATGAAAAAAATACTAAAATCGGTTTTTTGAATTTAGAATCCATCCTTGAATCGATATTTAATCCCTTGTTTGCCGCTCGTGCACCGGTGGGTCATGAGATTTTACACGTGATTTTGACCCTTATGTATAAAGAAAGTGTATGAAGAACACGGTCAGAATCGCTTGCTCTATTATCGCCCTTTACCATAGCGAAACCTGCAATGCGCCTAGTCACTCCAAATAATTTATATTAATAATTTACCGGAGCGTGGGAATGTGCGCAGTTCTTGCGCATGCGCGGGAAAAATATGTTTATCTACGATTTTGACCCTTTGACCCTACGAATTTGTAAAGGACAGTGTCAGAATCGCTGGACACGAAGTGTCATTTCTGCCGCCGGGTGCCGCGTCGTAATTGGTGGAGCTTTCAGAGATATTCTAATCCATCTTTAGTTTAACACATTGATCGCTTTTAACATTTTGATCGATTTGCCGACAAATGCTGGAAAGGTTCATGATAAAACACATGCTGTCATATGACACATGCGTTTTGTAAAGTCAATGAAAATCTATAATAAAAAATGTTAACTTTGGGTGTGACACCATCAAGTTTAGAAGTGTTTCATTGTGTCGCAAATAGACAGGCAACGTACTATGTACAATACAAAACTTGTCCGTTGTGTCGCATCGCATCCCTGACTAAGACATGTGTATAACATACGACATATAAAGACATATGTAAGACATTTGTACAACATAACATATGTATGGTGAGAAATTATAAATAAATAGGCATGTTGTGTCATATCACATCTCCTCTAAAACAACATCAGTAGACGTGCCCGTGAATGTGTTAGACTCGTTTGGTCTCTTGAGAAATAGTGCAAAACCAATTTGTAAACAAATTATATAAATACATACCTGATAATCCTCTGACTTAGGATGATTTCTGTTTTTCAGAGTTCCACAAATGCAACAATTTCTCTTCCGATACATAGTTCCATACTGGAACCAATTATAAATTTCTTGTATACGGATGAATGCCCCGAACTTGCAAAGTCTGAAGATCTGGAATTCCTGTGCAACATGCTGGTCATTTCTGATCAACTCTTTATAACCCGTCTAAGGGAAATGTGTGAAGTAACATTCTCTACCCTGCTGACATTGAAAAATGTCCCAGAAATATTTCAACTGGCCAGCACATGCAACTGTCCACAGCTTAAAAAATGTTGCATGGAATATATCTCATTGAATCTGCCAACTTTACTTGAAACCAAAGCTTTGGAGACAGTCTCCCCAGAACTTTTGCTGCAATTGAGTGAATACTATGCGGATTTTAATCCGGCCATGTGCAGTAGGATCATCACCCCATTTTCTGAAGCTCCGTGTGATGAAGATGTCATTCTGAGTGCCACCAACTTTCCTGTAAATTTAGATGAGACCTACGAAGAAGAAACTTTTGATGAAGTCAAAAGAGACCTCACAGTCGCGGGCAGCGGAAAGAAGAAAACCAAAGTCAGAAATATCAGTTTCACTGAAAGTGAAAAAGCGAGAAAACGCAACGAGTCGGTGAGCTCTGTCGCTTCCCTCGACTTATCTAATGATAGAAATGAGGACGTAACATTGTCTCTCAGCAAAATATCTAACACTGAAGATTCTAATGTTAAAAGCAGCGGTTGGGTCAAAGTAAAGAAACCTCAAAAGGTCGTGGAGGCTCGACTCAAGGTCATCAATGCTGCCAAAGAAAATTCAAGCATCTTAGAGTGCTATCCCGAATCATTCACCAAACTTGTCAAGCGTGATCAGTTTTACGATGCGAGTTTATCGGCGAGCAGTCCTCCAGCTCAAAGCCCCATTTCGAGGAACGAAAGTTTTGGATCTCCGAGGACATCCTCATCACCAACTTCTCAATGGGATTTTGAAAGTAATCAATCGCAAGAGATTTTGAGTCGGAGTCCTCAGACAACTTTAAATGTGACAGTCGTGAACACGAAGCTGTCTCAAAAGCAAAGGAAGAAGTTGGCTTTGGAGGGCAGAGATTGTTCTTTGGCCGAGCAGTTGGATAAGCTCAACATGAAGAACACGAAGTGGGGCGGACAGATGGCAGATGTGTCGACGAGTGCGCCGGAACCAGTACGCAAAAACCCCTGGCAAAAGATAGAACAACCCGCTGCCAGTTTGACGATTCCTAAACCGAAGGAAGATAAAATTACCTTTTCTGACATTATTCAAGATGAACGAAAGCAAAAAGAGAATTTCACCAAGATGATGACAAAACCTTTAGCAATGACACAGGTAAATAAATTAATGTTTTTATATATTGTTTTTTTTTTATTTATTTTTACTTTTGTTATAGCTTTTCGGCTTAAAAGGCCATTTTCAAACTGTGGTTAAACCACTTTGAGATGACTTTAATTTAAATTAAATTTTAAAAAGTTAAATGTAGTTCTACCAATTAAACACAAAAATAATTAATCATCCCCTTTTGTATTGATCAATTTGTAGTTTTGAGAGATGTGGAAGTGTCTCTGTGCTGTACGGCTATATTAAACCGGAATATATTGGCAAAAGTCCTCCAAATGATGAACGATAGTAACAGCCAATTGCGTTAACCAAAACTGAGCGAAAATTATGCTCTGATATTATATATTATAAGATATTGAAATATAAAAGAGTGCTATCTGCAGTTTTTACTGGGTGGGACTGTGTTTCCTGGCGTCGCCAATATTGTTAACCAATACTACTGCACACCTTCAAAAACTAAACTAAGTGAATGAATTCTTTCCGTATTCAAACTATTCCCGCAGCCCGGCGACGTAGTCGCCGACTAGTCTGTAGTCCGCCGACGGTCGGGCGGCCATCATAACATATCTCTTGTATTTCAATATCTTTGATTGACACCAATATTCTGCATTTAAGTCAATTTTCAATAAGGGCGGCTCAGCTTGGTTGGTGAAAGCGGCCATTCAGCTGACTTGTAATTATCTTTGCTGCCTAACTATAGGGTGGTGCAAAACTACCGTTTTATTTTGAATCTTATTGTAATGTGTAATAAGATTCAAACCATATCTGTAGTTTTGCACCACCCTTTACTTGTGTGTTTTCTTATTTAAGATTGATTTATATATTTTCATTTCAGCTGGAAGACAAAGCTATCGAAGAACTAACCAAGTATTATGCCTCAAGAGCATCTGATGATGAAAAAATATTTGTTAAACGGGTTCAATGTTATCAGTTTGCTGCCCCACAATGGATCAACAGATCTATACTGACCTTAAACTAATACAGGGAATTAAAAGATAATATTTATTGAAACAATAAAAAAAAAATGCACCGAAAACTAAAAAGATTAGATAGATAAAGCTCAAAGTCATTGTTTGCGATTGCGCTATTTTTCATCCTTATTTATGTAATATGTATTTTTAAATACAATTTGCTTTTAAAAATAAATTAATATTGCTCTTTGATATACAGTGAAATCCTCTGAAGGGACCAGAAAAAACAAACTTCTTAAGCAGGAAAACCTTATATGGGAAAAATTGGATCAATTTTGGACCGCGGGACCCTAAAAACCAAACTTCTTAAGAGGGTTTCACTGGACCTATATTGGATATATATAGTATCTGGAAACTAGTTGTACAAGCAAGAAGCTGGTAAATCTACGTCACATTTGGAGTCAATTTTGTGATGTGTATAACTTTTTTTGATTTTAGCTTTCGTTTTCGAGTAAATCAAGTCCAAAGTTGGAGTTTATTTAGGTTAAATTAGAAGAAAATTGGTTGCTAGAGGGTTACTATCAGTTGTTTATTGACTTTAAAAATGTGACAAAGCATAGATCCAACTCCAATAGCTTATCTTAACCCTCTACTTGCCGAAAAAAGGAAGAGTTCAATAAAATATATACCAGAATGCTCAAAATGAATCTTTTCTTTCCCTCTTGTACCACTAGTTTACGGAGCGTGTATGTCAATATATCAATATCCAGTGACTAAATAAATACCCTATAAGAGGATATATAGGCATACCAATAAAACATTCTGTTCAAATAGTTATACAAAAATGGTGGCCAAGATGGCTGCTGACATACATCGTTTCCATGGCTACCTATTGGTATTTATTCAGCGTAAAAATGGTAAAAATAAGAAGATGGCTGCTGAAATGCATTGTTTCTATGGTTACCAATTGGTATTATTCAGCGGCTTGGAAACGGTTTGGCGTTGCGGCCATCTTTTCTGCCAATTTTGTATAACCGTTTGGACAGAATGTTCGATATGTATTTGAGTCAGTGTGCCAAGTCCTTATCTTAGGTATTTTGTTTAATCATTGATTATATCTGATATTTTAAACCCCCGACGCAAGGAGAGGTGTTATAAGTTTGATCGCCGTCTGTGTGTCTGTCTGTGGCACCGTAGCTCCTAAACCAATGGACCGATTATGATATGGTTTTTTTTTGTTTGAAAGCTGACTTGATCGAGATGGTTCTTAGCTACAATTCACGAAAGTATGTTCAGGCGTTTCAAGGTCATCATCTCTTTTTTGTATCGGGGGTTACTTAAAATTATGAAAATTTTACTTATTTATATAAATATCATGATATTTTTGAACCCTGATAAGTGAAAACAATTTTGTAAAATTACAAAATAAATGAAACAAAGCATGTTCGATCACAACTGCAGGCAAATTTGCAATGAGCAATGTTTTATTGTAAATATGTGGGTTTGAACTAGAGATGCCACGAATATTCGGCTACTATTCGGTATTCGGCCACTTTTTCTACTATTCTGTATTCGGCCGAATTCTGAACCATTCTGAATTCTGCGAACCATTCGGCTGAATACCGAATATCAAATCATGAAAAAAAACTAAAATATTACCCACAAAACTTTTATTTAAAATTTTTTTTTGCATATTTAGCCTAATACTTAAAATCAGGTTATAACGAATGAAACCAATTTTTCAGCATTTGTTGATAGCAAACGATTGCGCTTTTCCTCATAAATTATAACTGCTTCTGAAAAAAGCCGCTCACTATACATATACAATGCTACCGGGAGATGATAAATAAATCTTAGCAAATTCTGCTAGGATTGTTGGATACTGTTTTGCGTTTGCTGACCACCACTTTTAAACTGTTTGCGAAATGTACTAAGTGTCACTGAATATTCGGCGCTTCGGCAAAAGCCTAGCTGAATATTCGGTATTTGGCAAAATCACTATTCGTGGCATCTCTAGTTTGAACTGTCGAATGTCACGCATGTTAGATAAAAATAGAACACGGCGCGGTGGACTCGGGTTGAAATTAAAGTGCAGAAATTGAAACGCATTCGGCGCTTAAGATCTCATCCAAGGTCGAAAAGATTAATTTAAAATCTAATAAGATAAAAATTATGAATGTTTATTAAAGCTTCTACAAAATTGGGCATTATGATTGCTGCATTACCAAAACTAAGATAATACTAACATTTTTACAGCAATGTATTTTTTTGAGTATCTAGCAATAACAATTATTAAATAAATGTAAGAGTGTTACCTTCTTCTTGGTATATTTATGGCTTCTTCTTTCATTACGTACTCACACTAAACCCTATATTGTTTTATTGGGATCTTCTAAAATCAATCATTAACCACTGGAGCGATTTTGGTCGAAACCACTTTGGACCATTTTTATTTTCCTGCAATTAATAGCGGTCCAAAAAGGGACCACATTTTCCTACCATTCGTAAAACATTTATTGTAATTATTTAAAACATTTTCATGGCCAGCCATTTATTTTAAAATGAAGCTATTGAAATGCTTTATCTATTATGACCATAGATGTCGCAAATCCGAACTTCGTATACTATTTTAGAACGATGTTAAAAATAAATTTTAAAAATATTTTTTCCCGCTGAATTTTAGATCAGCTATTTACGGATCAAGTATACCTCAGACAACGTACAGAAATCGAAAATATTCTATGTTGACTCAAATAAGTACCCCTCACGGCAGTTTCAAATAAAAAAAACATGCAGGTTTCGCACAATTAAAATTTTGACGATTTTTTAATATTTTTTTTATAAATCGTACAAATATGAGATAATTGGTATAATACAGGATAATTCATTGGTTATATAGCACTATAATAAGATTTTATGTCTCCATGTTATAATTCGAAGGTATGATTTTTTTAATGTTGGTGAAAAATTAATTTATAATAAAAAATTGACCTTCTAGGAAATCTCGAGCAATCGAGGCAAATGTATTCATTTCGCGTGATCGTTCCAGTAGTTAAGATTCCAAATAATTACACATGTAACAACATAATCTCCGCATATTGTAAATAAAGTCCTCCACCGCGTGTCTGTCTGTCTGTTCGCGATAAACTCAAAACCTACTGAACAGATTTTCACACGGTTTTCACCAATAGATAGAGTGATTCATGAGGAAGGTTTAGGTATATAATATGTCAAGGTTTTGTGTAAATTGGTTGAAATATATAATATATACAGGAGAATGTCCGTATGTGTGGACGAGCAGGCGGTGTGGATTTGATTTGTACGCAAATCTACAATTTTATGCCGAGATTGATGAAATTTTGCACATGTGACCTGCAAAATAAGAGGAAGGTTACTGTCTGACTACATTTGATTTAGAAAACTCTGTGTAAAGGCCGGGCATCGCAGGTGACTTCAGCTAGTGACAAATAACAGTTTCAATACTTGGTACAGTTCATCTAATTTTAAAAATCTAATTGTTAGTACCTGGCTTTGCCTGAGATTTGAATTACATTACATAGCTTTGGCAGATAAATGGACATTTCAAAGTCTAATGGAAATGCGTGTTGAAAATGGTGATGTTGATTTTTTTTTGAAGTGAAAACTTCTTTAGGACTGTTGTGATTTTAAACTCGATGAAACTAAAAATAGCAACACTAAAAAGAACGTATATATGTATAGGATTTAGCCTGCAAGAGAACGAGATAGTATAATTGGTCTCCTCTTTGGATATGCTTCGTAGCCTCCCCACTCTTGCCTACTTTAGTTTTCTGAAGGTTTCATTTCTACCGGGTGTGAACTGCACACTTTTATTTTTGAAGTGAAAACTTATTTATCACCGTTGTGATTTGAAACTCGATGAAACGAAAAATAGAGACACTAAAAAGAGACAAAAACTGTAGGATTTAGCCTGTAGGGGAATGAGATAGTATAATCGGTCTCCTCTTTATGCGGTGCCTCGTAGCCTCCCCACTCTTGTCTACTTTAGTTTTCTGAAGGTTTCATTTCTACCACGTGTGAATTGCACACTCTATTTTTTTTTACATTAGCTCCATACAGGAGTCTAAGAGAAAAATAATTTCTCTCAAGGCCTACATCATCTTAGGGTATGCTGTGTGGAGGGTCTTTTTATGGAAATGAAAAAGGTATGAGGGGTGGGTAGGATCTGGGGGTAATGTCTCCAGGAGTGACAGAAGTCCATCCCACCAATTGCGGTGCAAGGCGATGGGCCGGAAGTCTGGGTGGAGAGTTCGAAAGGCCTCCCTCAACCAGTTTCTCTTGATCCGGCCCGCCACACAGATGCATCCGCCGCTAATACCTGGGAAAACCTCACCCCTGAACCCGGGCACCTACGCTAAGTCACCAAATTATTTTTTTAAATCAATATTATTTTAGTCACATAGTTATCTGTTTTCTTAAAATGTATTTTTGTATAGATATCTTTTTTTCTTAAATTGTATTTGTAAAAGTGTAACTGTATCTGTAAATTGTTTTTTTTTTTTTAAATATTTTCTTACTAGATGTATGAAAATAAATTGCGTACATCTAAATAAATATTCAAAAACAAACAAAACCACTTGGGGCGACCTATGGCAGAGTTGTTGGTTATCTAATAATTGATTCCAGGGACGGCAGTACCCATACCTGCCTCCCAAAATGAGTTTAAATTTAAAATTGATATTGAGTTTGAAAAGGTGCTCAAATTTCACAATTTCAATGCTCACAGTTTTTCCTTCTTTGTTCTGCCTCCCTGCTTGCGTACGTCATTTATGTGTGTTCAAATAAACTGTGTTTCAAAGTTTTTGACAAAGAAGTTATAATATATCCCGGGGTAAATACTAGAGATGAAACGGATATCTGGTAACTATCCGGCTGGATACCGGATAGTAACTCAATATCCGGCCGGATAACGGATATTCAAAAACTACGACAATTTCCTATAATAAAATACATTAATCTTTGTGAGGTAAATAGCAATAAAATGGCTTATAATTATGACAGCTTATATTTAAAGTCGAAAAAGTTACAAAAAAGCCATAAGGCCTTCCAAAAAACTAAAATTTTCTTCTGAGATATTCACTCTAATGTAATGTATACATAAAAAGTAAATATCTAAACTAAAAACTAGTAAAAACTTACAAAAACCTGGCAGAGTAGCGAAAACTTAAATTAACTAATCACAATCACCATTATAGTGAACTAAAAATCGTAAAAAACACAAGAGATTATTGAAATGATTAAATACTGACATTGAAGCACCATAATATACCTCTTGTTCTTCTTATCGAGAATATTTTCGTGATCGCTCACGAATACTCACGATGGCAACCGAAACCGCCCGAACTGATCTGATCGCGTTCGCCGCACCTGTGCGATACTAAACTTGTCACGACACGCAACGAGACAATGGGCCGAATATCCAGCCGCCGGATATCCGGCCATCTGGCCTCGCAGCTCGCCGGATATCCGGTATCCGGCCAAACAACTATCCGTTTCATCTCTAGTAAATACCACAATTAGTTTTTACAAATTACAGACAAAACTGAACCTTAATTCCTCACCCACATATGTCGTTAATGTTTCTGGGAAACAAGGACGAGGAAATAAAGGTACGGTTTTGGGCACAACTTGAAGTAGATGATTTCGGAGTTACCTGTTTGTAGTAATTACTCTGCAATATTATATTATATATATTTTAAATAAATAAAACCATTTTAAAATTAATTTTATCTTTTATTTATCTATAAACCTGTACATATTATTTTAACACATACATGTGAATCAAACTAACTACTTGAAAATAACACTTACATTAATGCAATCAGTTTCTTTGCATCGTATCCGTTTGCAGTCTATTTCAACAGCGTTTTTCTAGGACAAATTTACAATTTTCAAACTTTGATAAAAAAAAAAGATTCAGATTTACTTTGACATCATTGTAGTGTATTTGCCCCACTTATTCATTTGGTTTTAAATTTTTCTAAAGTACCTGGAAAAAATTAAATTGAATTATTACAATAATAAAAGATTGTTTTTATTTTAACTTAATGAGTAAATCCTCAAATTGTAATATTTAATTAAATTAATACAATATAAGCGAAACTAATCAAAAATCTGGAAACAGAAAAATCAGAAAAAGATATTGACACCTCTGGGACATGAACCCAGGACCTCTTGCTTTCCGGGCAAACGCGCTAACCATTAAAATAAAAATATTCATCCTAGACTTGCAGAAAAGTCAATAGATGTTGCATATTAAAATAAAATGGATAAAGATTTATCCAGACACTATCTAGAGAGCATTTAGTTCAGGTTTGAATCTTGCAATCATACATAAAGATAGTAGCCAATATTATATGCGTTAAGATAATGTGGGTGGTTCTCAGTAGAAGTATGATACAGTTAAAAAGGACCGAATTTGATATCGGCACCGTGGCGCAGTGGTTAGCGCGTTTGCCTGGAAAGCAAGGTTCATGTCCCAGATGTGTCAATATCTTTTTCTGTTTCCAGATTTTCGATTGAGTTTTGCTTATATTGTATTCATTTAATTAAATAAAAGATTGGTTGGAAGAAATTGCCGCCTGATAACATGCTCAACTTTATAATTTTATGAAATTGAATAGTGTGTGCCTATACGAAGTGTTAACAATAATAAATAAATAAATCGGAACTAATGTTTTAGCCCAAATTATTTTGAAAACTTTCAGTTTACATATTTAAAAGTAAAAATCTTATGCAAAGTTTAGTGTTATCGAAGTGAAATATGGCATTTATTAATTATAAACTTTAAAAACCATTAAAAAGATTACATAAATTTTCCAAAACGATTGTAAATTCACAAATTGTAAATATCCACAGAGGCCTGCCTCGTCCAACACAAAAGTGTAGGAACAATTACTATTGATATAATAAAATATGGATGGATATTTACCTCATACATATACTTAATATCAGCAAATCTATTCTGAAGCAGATAAATGATGAAAAAAATTATTATAAAAGTGAATTTCTCTCACCTCTACGGTTTTGTAATATATTACTTGTGGGTTATAGGGGGTGTTACAGGAGGGTATTCCTTCAATACTTGGTTGACCTGTCTAAATCCCAGTTTTCTCTCTCCGGGAACTAAGAGACCTTTCTTATCTAGCTCGCGTTTCTCACTTTCAGACTGCTTATGCAAGGAATAGCACTTCTGGAATCCGCCGACCTCTTTGGGACACAGAGCCTCATTAAATTCGTTGGCTTTCAGGCATGAAAACATAACAGCCATCTCCTCTAGGCAGGCCACCTGACTTCCTCTGCTTTCTTTGCCAGAAATTGACTTTTTAAGGGCTAGAGGTAATAGTGCAACAAATGGAACTTTGTTTTCGTTTTGCGGCAATCGAGGCCTATTCCTTAATAATACGGCACCAACCTTCATTTTGGTAGATATTCAAAATTTTCTCTAATAAATAAAAGCGAACTAAAAAATGGAGATGAACTGTCAAAAGAAAATTCTAGGTTATGTTCGTATGTTCGGATCTCGGTTGAGAAATATTTTATCTCAGAAAAATGTTGTCGTTAGAAAATAATAATTTTCCATGCTTTTGTTTTTCGCCACTAACCAACTGTCAATAAATTCTTTATCTTTGGTTTAGAAGTCACAGATAAAGCAAAAAGTCAAAAATATTTACTATTCGGGAACGTCATTTGCTTATAATCATGCGTACAGTGAATTGTATTTAATTTGTATAATATGGGTGAAATAAGTGCGCTTCGCAAAAGATTTCCTTATATATAGTGCGGTGTGTCTTGCGAAACAGCTAAAATGTTGTCAAGATTTCATCCCTTTCATGGGTCAAACATTATTCTCCGAGAAGACAACACAGTTGCGTACAGAAAAACGAGTTTCGCAAATGCTTTGACTTTCAGTGAGAAGCCTCTGTTGCCGGGAGAGATATTTCTAGTCGAGATAGAGATGAATGAGAGAGGATGGAGCGGCTACATGAGGTTGGGCCTGACGCTGATAGACCCGCAGACCGCGGCAATCGGGGACCGCGGACTGCCGCAGTACGCCCTGCCGGATCTAGCCAACATGGGCACCTCCTGGATATTCCCGATATCTAAAACTCAAAACAATGTGTTAATTGAACTAGTCAATCAAGGAAACTCGCAGAGGGTGGATAGTGATAGTAGGCAGTCTGTGTTGGGAGATGGGCATGCAGTTCGAACCCCAAGAGGCTACGTATCCAAGTTGGCCCTGAAGCCGCCCACACAGAGTGGCATGCCCCAGGACATCCTCCCCACCGATACGGGCAGTAGAATCGGAGTGTTTTTTGTGCCACTGAGGAAGCAGAGAGGTGATGAAAATGATTTGGCCGAAATGCATTTCATCATAAACGGTGAAGATCAAGGTCCCTGCACCAAAGATATCCCATACAAGAAGGGCCCGCTGCATGCTGTTGTTGATGTATACGGTACTACCAAACAAGTTAAGATTGTCCAGCTTTATGGAGGTAAGTTCGAACTTATTCCCCTGTTTAAACTATCCTTTCAGTGTTGGGTTTAGACTCGTCGGTTTATTGTTAATAATTATTGTTGTCAAGCATTTTGTCAGTCACTCAGCTAATTCCCAATAAGCTGTACAACTTTATCTACAGTACATCTAGTTCAAATTGTTTATCTCCATTATCTGATTTCGTCACGCAGCACCAACTTTGTACCAAATTTACTGCTGCATTGTAAAAATAAAAAAAATTGGTTACTTCCTTCACTGCTGATTTATTTCAGGCAATGCAAAATCATTAAATTCTACAAAATGCAGATAGCTAAGGCATAATATACCAGCTTTGTGAGTTTTAAAATTTTACAGGGGAAGCAAAAAAACTTCCCAAATTTATATTCAGATGGTCAACACACAAAGTTTGAATGAGTTTTGTGAGATAACAGTTTTGTTGCACTTAGCCAAGATTGGGCCTTTAATTTTTTTTTAATTTTTGGTGTAAAAAAATGTTTTGCTGAAATCTGGCACGCAAATTCGTTGCATCATTCGTTTTTGCAAGCGCAACTGTTATGTTATGTATATTTTTGTTGTTATTATTTTGCTTCTAATTATATAATACATCATTATTTATCTGTCTAGTGACCATGCTTTTAAATCTGCTTCCATGAGTTATAATTTTACTATAAATAAATCTAATATACTTATTGTATTGATGTTTAATTTCCTTTCAGTAAAATCCCTCCAAAACATATGCCGCGATGCAATTCTTCAGTATGTTGATATCCAGTCAGTGAAATCCCTGCCACTGCCAAAATGTATGAAAGAGTTCTTACTTCAAGCTTAGAAATATCTAAACCTCGGAGATGTCGCGAATCTTCTTCCCAAATTGACAAATGTATGTGGGAACCATTGTGATGTGCATGAAATTATATTATGTATCTATGCTAATTTTAAAGTTTATTTGTTGATCCAGAGACAAACTGAATCTCAAAATCATCAGGGTTAGTGAGTAGCTACCCAAATGGCAAATTATCCCATAGTTTACGGTCCCTAAATGAACCGAAGGGGGATATTTGCAACTCATCAACAGGAGTGTGAGAGAAGGTTTCAAATATGATTCGATATTAAATTATGTAAAAACACATAAGAAAAAGGTTATTGTTGCTATGAGGATTTCTGTTATCCAAGTATCGTATCTACTTTAACTTTTTAGATATTTTGTAAACCACATGACAGATCTGAGAACCTGCTGTGTTTACCCAATACATACATTGTGATTTGTGGATTATTAACACTATTTCAATATTTGATATCATTATCGGAAAGAATTTGCTTGTGGGAATGTAGAACTTTGAGCTAAAATGGTATTAATTTGTGAAAGAGCCGCCGCACTTTTAAGCACAGATTACGGAAATCGCACTTCATTTCAACAGTTACTACAAGAAACAACTATTTTCGTACACAAAATAGGTTATTAGGTTCTTAGTTTAGGTAAATTAAGTAATTCATGCGTATTTAGTTTGAAACAAAACTTTGCAAATGTCAAATCCATACAAAAAAACATGGCGGCAATGTAGATGTTTTATACGGGCAATTTTTAACTTTGAATGAAATCGTATTTTAATCATAGACATATGAATATTAGTAAACCTGCCCTAAGTGATAAAAGCGTATTATTTCCCTCTCCCCATACCGGTTCCTTGGAATCGGATGGGATTGAGTATGGCTTCGCGTGAATCTAAAAAATGTGACATCATCATTCTTCTGCGAGCCAGCATCGAGCGCTCATCGGTGCATTTTACGAAATAACACCGCAAAAAACATGGTTTTTTGTTTTGAAAACGTGTAAATATATACTATCACTCGAGATACATGGCGTGTGCTCGTCGATGTTTACGGGGTAAGTAAATTATGAAACATTTGTAAAAGTGTCCTAACTAAATACGGCAACAAAATATTAGAGACTGAAAATAAATGAACTTTACTTTGCCATATTTAGACTAGGCAAATTTGTTCAATACGTGGCAAGCAATTCGCGCTCCCATGTAAAAAGGTCTATTCATTCAAAAGCAGAGCTTACTTTTAAGAATAAAATGGTGGTATTATAATGCGAGATGCCTATATACTGTCAGCTTGAGTTATCGACGAATCACATATCTCCAAAGTCATCTTCTCGCTCTGCGCCCCGCTGCAGTTATTGTCTACCCCCTCACCTTTATGTTCTGGTCTACTAATGTTCATATGTCTATGATTTTAATGCATATTTTTCCGTTTATCACGACAATGTATGCCTATTTAAAGTGTAGCGGCATGCGGCGGTTCTTTCACAATTTACCCTAACCATAAATTTAAAATACCCAAATTCGGTCTCAGTGGCCGCTCTGTCTTTTTAAATTTTCTAAATACAGTTGTACAGTTCCTTAGGCAGCATCTCATACCATTGGTAAAATGAAACATTGTGTGTTTGGAACTAAATAGGACTTGACAAGCAAATTATGGCAGGTCACCGATATGTTGATTAGAGAAGGGGCCTATCTTTGTAATAGGGTTGCGGTAATAATTAATAATATATTATTAACTTACGACCTACTTCAGTTCATACCCTTGTATAATCAATTCAATTTGAAGAAATTTGTTCTTCAAATGAATGCGGAATTTTTTTCTGCACCATTTAAAAATATGTTTTAAATTTCCACATCTGAAAATGTTTGTTAAATTTCACTACATGTAAGGCGGCACCTAGACGCTACAATAACATTGTACAATATATTTTATTGTACAATAAGATTGAAAGGCACTGAGGGTGGGTTTCTTCATTTACTGAGAATGCTAAATGCAATGCTAATTGTAAAAATAAACGATTGAAATTTAAAATTTAAACGAAATTTCTATGCATTTGACCTTTACTTTTACAATTAGCATTGCATTTAGCATTCTCGGTAAACGAAGAAACCCACCATTAGAATCTAAATGATCAATTATATTGCACAATAAACGAACTGCGCAATGTTTTATTTTGTATTTTAGTATTTCAAGTAAATATTGCGCAATACTGACCCTACACAATGCAATGGAAAAATGTGGTGCAATAAAAATTAAACTCATTCTTTTGTTCAATCATTGCACAATCTTCAATATTAACCCCAAACGGTCAATAATATTGCACAATTCGTAATATTGCTTAATATAATTGATCGTCTAGGGGCCGCATTAGGAAAAATTGAGCTTACATCAGGTACATGGACCCGCCCACAATACATTTCTATCAATTTATCTCTTTAGTGGTTGTAGCTGCTGGAAATTTTACATAAAAAAAGTGAAAACAATATAATGTTTTTTAAAATAAATTTGCCATTTTAGATAATTTGAATAATGGTTTAGTTTCGTTTCCTAAATTCTTAATCTCAGAAATTCGAAAACTTCATAGGTACGCTACAGTAATTTAATAGATTTTTTTTACTCTTGAAGGAGGAGGAACCTACTCAACTGAACTTAAAATGTTGATAAGAATTCTGGTATACAACTGACAAAGCTCTTCGTCCCATGGGTTGGTAAGGGTAACGGAAGGGTACCCTGTGCAAAAAAGTCCCTAAATGGCAGCGCTGCAAACCATAGCGGACTTTACTTTTCTGCGCAGGACAGCACTCAGGTTTATGTCGATTCATTACTGGCCCTTGGGACGATGAAAATTTGATTTACTGTCTCGATCCAATAATTATGTTATGCCATTCAAATCTACATAGAAGGCACGTTTAGTATTATAAAATCATCTGTGGTAGGTACCACTGTGATGTGTGAATGAAGTTAGTTGTACAATTTTTTTTAAGCTTTATTCTGTGATGAAGATGGAGTGCTAAATTAATCAATCTATTTATTTAAAGAAGAATGTTTATGTAGCAGGCGGGCGGCGTGGATTTGATTTTAATACACTTTTATTCTGAGATTTATGAAATTTTGCATACTTGTAGAAGGTCACCGTCTATATCTAATTTCGAAAAACTCGTGTAAAGCCGGGGGACTTCAGCTAGGATTGTATAAATTAATTTGTTTCTCAAATTCAGATGTGTTTTCTTATCTGCAACAGCATATTTGAAAGCCCTGAACTGAACAAAATATCACTGTTTAAAATTAAATACACGCCATAAACATTATTTCGCTGCCGCCTGTTTAGGTTTAGTTTACGCCCTCGAAATGTTGTGTTGGTTGATGAGTCAAGAAATTAAACTGATGACTACGTCAGTATTCACGCATGTATGCTATTTCATATAAGAAACTTTTAAATTTATTAATTGTTAGCCATCAAATAAAGTGAAAGACAAAATATATTTGTTAGTCGAATGTTTGTACAGAATTTAAGTTTATGATTTAAACTGTAATTATGTGAGTAGACTGGGCATAGTTTAGAAACAGCTATAATTATAAATTATATAATTTGTGACAAATTAAGACATAAATCTGAATGATTAATAATTTTCAATTTTCACTTTTGTGCTCTGTTAGCAACAGCCACATTTTGTAATTTTGTACATTACTGTTATTTTTTTTCTGTAAATAATATGTAGGTAAGTTCTTATCTGTAAAAACTGATAATATCTTTTAAAAATTCTAGTGCAAATTATATTTGTGATTAAATCCTGCATTACTTTCACTCATTTATTTAAAATCGGATTGGTTTTACCAAGTAACGAGCACTTCATATTGGTACAATCATTTTAAATTACAATGGTTTTTAATCATTAATTCTTTGTTTAAACCTTCATTCTTTATAATATTACTTTTTATAGGCCTTTTTATTTGTATACATATTACATTAATTCAAGTTCTATCGTTTGTTTTTTTATGAAAATAATTAAGTATCTAAAGTTACGTTTGAATATGAAATAATCAAAGATAGGAAAAAATAAGTTTAAAAAAAAATCATGAACAAACACATTAATAAAATAACAGTAACCCACAAAATGACTTATTTCAAGGCAGTGTACTGCAAACTGAACTTTACATTGTCAAATGTTGGCGGACGGCAAGTCTACCAAATTACTGCTGAATAACCTGAAAATTCTTGTAGCGTGGCTCATCCCCTCCCCTCACCCATGTCGCATACCACATGCCCACCCTTCTTAACTAAAATTCGTTTATTGAAGACACATCTTGCATCTACTTTAGATACAAATTTGTCCCAATTAAACAGAATGGCGTCCCAGATAACTGAAGTAAATTAAAAGCAGTTTATTTGGTTTCTGTTCCTTGAGTTTTGTCCCAAATAACCGGTATATCAATTAACCTTAATCGACTGTAATATTATAATGGTTAAATTATATTCTTCTATGGTGTGTTGGAGAGGAGAGGTGGCACAAGCAGGATGAATTGCCACAAAGCTCGCCATCCTTGGTCAGGAAGTCTTTTAATCTTCGGCCTTTCTTGTAATAGACATTTGTTGCAGGCGATTTGGCCTGAAAACATTTTGCAACAACACTCGAGTGCAGTTATTTGGCGCAAGACTATAATCTTTACTAAGTATAAAATGGAAGTTGCTCACGCTGTATGTGTGCTTAGATCTTTTAAACTACGCAATGAATTTTCATGCCGTTTTTAACATATAGATAGAGTGATTCATGAGGAAGGTTTTTAGGTATATAGTTTGTCAAGTTTTTGCGTAAATTGGTTGCAATACATAATATATCTGACCAAGCGGCAGCGGGCAGCAGGCAGTGGGCAGCGTGTTGTGGATTTGATTAAACAGATGGCGTTAGTTATAAAGGTTTCGTTAGCCACGGCAACGTGTGGCTGGGTCTGCTAGTTTAAATATAAATGCATGCATGTCATATTATGAAATAAACAATGTAGTCATAAGCGAAAGCTTGAATGAAATCCTGAAATATATTTTATGTGAAAATGTATGGATTTCGAGTAACATTAACTAATTTATTTATTGTTGGTTCGGATACAATAAGCGCAGCTCCTCTAAGCACTCACGCCATAGGCTCCCGTTTTGCTATATGCTGATAACTTTTTCCTTTGACAGTAGAGTGGTAGATCGCACTGATCAAAGAGACCGCCATTCAGAAGCAAAATGTTGCTTGACATGAATTTAAGCAATGCTCGGATTAGTCAAATAGAAAATATTTAGGACCTTCCTTACCTTCAACCTCGCAACATATACCAATTGGGGATGCCATATTCTCACTGGCTCCAGACGGTTGGGAGCAGTTAGGAATCTTGTAATTGTTTGGCGTTGCTTCTTGGTTCTTCCAGGTGTCTGAGCCTTTTTCCAATCTCAACAGGGAGAGGGCACCCGGAATGAGACATTCCAAAATACTAATAAACGAACCAAACCCTAGATGCTTTCTATGGACCGTTCACTCACTGGTAGTACTACTAACGGGACACTGCCCCTCGGGAGACACATGCAGCTGTTGGGAATGGAAAACACCAAGAGATGCCGGAAATGTGGAGAGGATGAAGAGTCTCCAATTCACCTATGGTGCCAATGTCCCACTCTAAGTGTACAAGGGTCATCTATCTAACGGGAAGACCCGTTGTGGAACCGGGAGACAATGCCGAATATCCAATTAAAATAACCCTGGTGAAATTTACCAAGGGGACCGGGTTAATGTCAAAGGAATGGGGTAAAACGGGAGAAAGCATAATGGACCCAAGGCAAGAGTGTACATGGGAAACATCTAAGTGGTTTCCATCAGGACATTGGCATCATAAATGAATCTTCATCACATTTCCTTTAGTTATTAGTGTTTGCCATTCTCTCCAGCTGCATGCCTCCTGAGGTGGCAGTGTCATATCTCCCTTAGGATATGTGAGCACTAGCGGCTAGCCGCGTAGGCGGTCAACCGCGCGGCCAGCCGCGTTTTTATTTTAGTATGCAACCGCTCATATCCGTACGCACCCAACCGCCGAAAAATTTCATACTAAAATGAAAATGCGGCTGGCCGCGCAGTTGACCGCCTACGCGGCTAGCCGCTAGTGCGCACAAGGCCTTAGAGTGTTTCTATTCACATCAAGTAATCTGAATCATTTCGAGTTTGGACTTTCAAAAAGCACTTTGGGCCGTTTTGATTATCTTGTACAGATTGTGTGAGTGTGTAAAAACAATTATTATTGTCATCGTTTAATATTTGAAGCTTTGTGTGTGCAATAATCTTTAAGGGAAGTGTACTTCCTCAAAGCATTGGCCTCTTTCCAATTAAGTACATAATATATTGTAAACTAAGTCTATTTGTTAAAAATCTGTCTGGTCTGCTCGCGTTTCGGCTACAAATCATGTATTTCTTAGATAAACATTCCTTAAATTGAATTTGTATTGTATAAAAAATGGATTCTAATTTATGTTATGTTGTGTTAATTTTGCAATGTGATGTTTTGATTGTTTTCTTTTTATATAACATTTTACTTGTACAGAAATGAAAAGTGTTGTACAAAATTTTTGATATTAGCGCTAATTCTGTCTTGTTTACCCTAATCATGCTTATTAATTTTTAATAATTGTTGATAAAATATACACTAGATTATAAAATATATTACGTAAGATCTGGGTTAAATAAATGAAGTAAACCAAGATAATGTAAGTGGATGTAAAAAAAATAATGAATTGTAATGTTTTTATTTTTATTGAATAAAAGATTTTCTTATTAAAATATGTTTCATTTATTATCTTTGGAACACACCATTTAAACGAGGGAGAGTATAGACAATTTTCGTGTTATAAAAGTAAATATGTAGTTTCTAACGAAATCTCTGTTTGGGTGATGGAAAGGTGTAGGGAATGGTGTTAGAAGAATTCAACCCTCCGTAAAGGATTTCTGAACCGGCTTCACAATGAGCCACCCAATGATCTCTTTCTAAGATGCTTAGTTGATTGTTCCATCCCTGAAAATTTAAAATAATATTTTACCGGTTCTTGTGTGAACAGTAGACCTCCCGTCCAAAAAATATGTTTTATTTTCTCCTATTTAACCACTCGGAGCTTGTTTTCAGGATAATTTATTGTTGCCAGACATATGTATGACGTATGAGGCATAGCTGACTTATTAATAAATCAAAACCAAAATTCAAAGGTATCACCGAGGCCGGCAAATCATTCCACAGCTGAGCTGTTGACAAGGCAAGAACGAATTGTAGACGACCGTTAATTGTTAATGACCCATTCTCGTGTGTTAAATGTCAACTGTATATGTGTTTCAATTACGCTAGTTCCTCGGAGCATCTTCCATTGTAATACCGGTAAAACAAGGACGGTATTCCCACCGGCGGTCGGTTCTTTAGAGATGTGCAATAATAATAATTTTTTTGATATAAGAATATATCAAAAAAACCGCCCTTTTCTGCATTCAAGGGTTTTTTTCAGATATTTTTTAGAAGGCCAGAGATGGCTGCCAAATTCAACCGTGGGTGCACTTGCGATTTGCACAGGGTTAACAGTTGTGTATTATTAAAGTATCTGTGGGCCCTGTACAATACGCCCATTTGCTGAGAGGCTATCTTAACTCTGGCTTCGATTGAGCCCCGTACCTTACCTGATCACTTATAGTTTGTCAATGCATGCAACAAGCATGTCAATGGAGAGCTTGTTCGGAAGATTGCTTCCGTTGAAGGACACTACATTTTCATTTCGATCCCTTTTAGACATAATCAGACATGATTGGGTGATATACTAAATTCGACGAGGTTTTTCTTACCCCAAAGGAAAACACTCTTGAGGTAATCGTCCATTTTTTACTTCAAGGCCCTCTGAGCTGTTGGAGTATGAGTGCCCTTAGCCCTTAAAAATAAATCATGGACTCATGATTTAAACGTGTCTTCATGATCATGGACACATCTGCGTAACAATGAATTGGTGCACACAACAAAAAGTTATTGTTGTGCAACAAAAACAAAGTTGGAGACAGAACTGATCCCCGTAGAACGCCAGCATTTATCGAATGCGAGGAAAAGGTGAAACCATCAGCAATCATCTGAATCGACCTCTCCATCAAAAAGTCAGCAATCCACGTGCACAAGGATGCGGAATCTGTAAAAAGGCTGTTTGTTGACAAGTTCTCGATGCCAGAGGCGGTCAAAGGCCTTGGAATTGTGCAGTGCACCTATTTGGATCTCACTGAAGCGTTCCAGGCACCGCCCTCAAAATGCATCACATACGCAAGAAGATCACCGCATAAGCAGTTCTGCCGGAATACGTATTGTCGGTTGTTGTAAATTCTCGAAGTATGTAATACTAAGCAGTGACGGCTCGTGACTTTTGGGTGAGCTAGAGTGCTGATATTAAAAAAATGTCATTATTGATGTTGTTGTAGCCGAAATTTTTTTTTATTTTTTTTTGAAAATCAGTTTTTTGTATGAAAAATTTCAGGAAGTTTCAATTTGGCGGTGTGCCGCACCGATTTCCTGAAAAATCTTCATACAAAATACCGATTATTGAAAAAAAATAAAATAATAATTTTCGCATACGACAACATCCATGATGCCATTTTTTTTTATATCAGCACCCTAGCACACCCAAAAGTCACGAGCCGCCACTGATACTAAGTGTTATGTATCTAAAAAGCTTCCGGTTTTTAGACGTAAATGGCGGTGATAAGAACTGTCCGTAGATTCCGCTAGATGGCAGGAAGCTTAGTACCTAAGTTGTTCAACAGAGGGACGGGGAGCTCAGAGAGAGTGTTTTGTGTAACGCTCTCGTTAGAACCAACTTAGCCAGCTCCAAGTTAGGTAGACTAACGAGGTCCATATTGTATACGCGAAGTATTAATAAAACCAGATAAAAGATCAAGAATCTATTTATTCCCAAAAATAATCTTCATACAAAGTGTTTGGAGAATCTGTTAGTTTTGCTACTAAATTACAAAACACTACAGCTTGCGCAGCCGTACGATTTATCTGCGTTTTTATTTTGTTGTCACAAGACAACAACAATTTGCGGCCAGGAGCGAGAGGACTAAGGCAAGCGTAACTTGCAGTTTTTTTTTTCCTTCGTGGAGATGTGTCCAAGTGGTTCGCTACCTCACCCCATGAACCCGTGCCCGGGTTCATGGGGTGAGGTTTGTCTAGGTCTTGGAGGCGGATGACTAAGACACACTGAACCCCAGATTCCTAGCCACCCCTTAAACCCTTTTCCTTCCCAGAACTCTCCTCTCCTTCCTTTCCTTAAAAAAAACCCTCCATACAGCATCCCCAAAGGTGACATAGGCCCTGAGGGAAATTATTTTCTTCAGGGCCTCCTGTGTGGAGCTCATGTAAAAAAAAAAAAAAATAAGACCAGAGGAAAAAGGATCAATAACGGAATACATTTATTCACTGCCAAGGCGAGCAGTGTTTACCGGACAATTTATCACAGCCAAGGCGTGCGGTGATTATACACAAAATTCGAGGGCTATTTGAAGGAAGACTTGTTGGACAAGAGGACCAAGAAGAGATCCAAAGATAAGTAGTTGCATTTTTTTGTTGAGGAAATTGTTGCGGGTTCTTTGTTTTTATTGTGGTTATTGTAGTCTGTTTCTTTTGTGGGTATGGAGTTTTAATCATCTCGTGGGAGATTGGGCGTTATTTAAGCTTCGGCTGGAACAGTTTTTCGTAATAAATGATGAAAAAATTAACGCGGACAAAAAAAGGGCTTTTCTGTTGAATCTTTTAGAGCAAGAAACACTGTCTTTGCTGATTAATTTGTGTTTTCCACTTAAATTAACGGATGTAACTTTGATAAATTATTGGCATTTCTTGATAAACATTGTACTAAAAAACGGTTGGTGTTTTTTCGCTGCAAAACAGGATGTGGGGGAATCCGTTAGGGATTTTGCAGTTAGGTTGAGATCTTTGTCATCTTATTGTGAATTTGAGAATAAGTTAGGTTAGGTTAGGTAGTTCTTTTTGCCATTGGGTTATTATGTAGTGCCATTCCTTATCCAGAATATTCCTTAGTGAGATATGGCATCTCTTTTCTATCCGATTTCGGCCATTCTTCTCCTTTTACCTTCTTAAATATTCAAATTTCGCGCCATTTGGCACGCGAATTTGTCCCTCTGTGAATTCAATCACTGCCACCAACAGTTAGGCGAACGCGAGCGTCGACGTGACGCCATTTTCTACAATTGGCGTCTAGTTTTTATTCCGAACAGTTGTTAGTTTCAATATAAACTAAAAACTATAAAATTTCTTTCTTCTCCAATAGAATTTTACGAAATTATTAACTACGTAATGACAGATAATATTATGTATCTCGTAGCGGTTGAGATTCTCGCGTACGCGAGTGTAAATCAATATAAACTAACCGATGTTACTGCAGCAGTGCATGACTTGAGGCCACCAAAGTTTCGGGCGGCGCAATTGCTGAATTACAAAAACAAATGGGCAGCTCTAAATGCTCCCAAAGTTGTTCTGAAAATCATAGGGGATACAGAATCCTCTTCTTTACAAAGCTTCTATTATTATGCCCAACTGCCCTAATTTTAAAAATATTTGTTACAAATATTACCCCAGCAATGACAAAGGAAATAGAAATCATCCAAAAAAAAAAAAAAACTAAATATATTGGAGCCGGCAGTCGGTTTGGTTTTCTTTCCCAAATGTTCCTGGTCCAAAAAGGGACAGCAACAACAGACCTATCCTCAACCTTTTTTCTTTAATGCTGCATCGGTAAATTCCCGAATTTCTCCAACCACAAGACTGGATGACAAAAAATAGAAATATTGCGCGCATATGTCCACATCCCAGTCGCAGAATCTCACCATCATTTTCTGAGGATTTTGTACAAAGTAGTCATTGCAAATGACATGTCTTCCCCAGGGCTTGAGCAGTGCTCCACAAGCCTTTGCCAAGGTGACCAATTGGGTTGGGAAGACCTTACGCCATCAAAATGTGAGGGCCATTGTATGTATACCTGGACGATTTCCTTCTGGCCTACCAGGACAGGGAAATTCTGAAGGTCAAAACAAATCCATTTTTGAACCTACTAGGAGACCTCGGTTGGACCGTCAATTTGAAAAAAGGCATCAACCAGCAGACACAAATAGAAATGAAAGACATATCATGATGGGCACAGAAAGTAAAGGTCTTTATGCTACTACACGTCCCCGCTGTCTATCAATTCCTCTCGACCGATGATACAAGTCGATGGTGATTACGGGGAATTGGACCAGGGACAGCCGGATTGGCACAGAAACCTGAAAGAGATGTTGCTATACTAAATGCCTTGAAAAACCAGAAAAGATGTTTGAGGAGTTCTACTGTTCTAATATAGTCTATACTAGAACACCACACTACACCTTTATGGGTCAGTACAATGACCTTGCGGACCACTTGTCGCGAGGAATCCGTTTTCTGGAGTTACACCTTCTACCTCCTGCAACAGAACAGATATTTCACAAATGGGGCAGACCCACTGTGGACCTGTTTGCCTCACACGGCTCATGTGGTGGAAATATGTGTCCATAGACAGGGAAGACAAAGCGGCGATATTTCATAATGTTTTTAGCAGACCTTGGCACTTTCCTCTGGCATGAGTGTTTTGTCTAATTCCCCGAGTGTTTGCTCATCTGAACAGCTCCACAGGAAATTACCTGCTAGTAGCTCCCAAATGGACGAAAATACTACTACCAGACTTGAAACAGAGAGTATTAAGTCTTATCTTTGCTAGGAAACCATATATATCTACGCAGATACTAATAGACACCACCACAGGCTCTCACCGCAAATACTTAAACTGGAGCTGCAAGTGTGGAAAATTGGTACTCAGATGTTAGATTGCAAGGATGGTCCGATAGAGAAAGAGAGACATTGACGCGAACGCATCCTGGAGATGTGCAAAACTCCAGTGGATAACAAGCTTGTCTCCCAGTTGCAGAGACTTAATGGGGCGAACAAAGTCTTCAGGGCTTAGTTTTCGCAAACCCTAAAATTAACGAATATATGTCAGGGTAGAAAAACGAAACACGGGCAGTCATGCAAACTCAACGTGCTTCCGCAGGAAATCTGGGTTTCACCCAATTTCCATTTCAGTACCGGTGGGCAGACCCCGGTCATCATTCTGGTCATCATCAGTTCCTCCTCTGCCAGCAGAGGACGGAATTTTTGGAGACCGACAGTGCACGGGCAAACCTCACACTGTCGCCCCTGAAAAAATTGACAATCAGCCCAGGCGATTTCAGGGAGGACAATTTCTAAGTTCTTTAGAACAATGGCGTATCGCAAATGCCCCCATTTTTTAACCTAAAAATCCTCAATGGCTATCGCCATTGCGATTTTTATTCCATTTTGGTTGAGACCACCAGTGCAGACCCACTCCGGTGGGATTGAAAAATTTCGCCACAAGGCACACACCCGAAATTGACAAATCCGTTTTTACCCATGGGTCCAACTAAAGCAGCTTCTATAACAATTTGATTGGCAGATTGGTCAAGACAATACTTAATACCAATACTTATGCTGGTATTGAGGCCTCTGCGAAGAGGACCAGATCAGCAGTGGCTTCACTTCGTTGGTTTGAAAAGTTATTTATCCAATAGAGAAAATTTTTGGAAAAGGTTAATTGGCAAAGTGAAAATACCTTAGAATAATAATATAAAAAAGAAATAAAACAGTCCAATATTCAATAAAGGAGCTGGGGACTTCGTCATACCTGAAAAGGGAGCAGACCTTCAAAGGTCCTCCATTTCTAGAGTCAGAAGAAGAGACCGGTGTGAAGGCAGACCTCTAACCGGCGTTTCTACATGAAGTCACCCTCAACAAACTGCTTTAGGCCAGTCTTTCGCCATCCTTGACAATCCTGTGTAGACCAATCATTCACCTGAGGGGGACAGACCCCCAAAGTTCCTCCATCTCTGGAGTCCGAAGGATAAGCAATCGGTGTGAGGGCAGACCTCTAACTCTAACTGGCACTTCTCCTTGAAGTCATTCTTGACAAACCTGTTTAGACCAATCATTCTCTGAGGGGGGGCAGACCCCCAAAGTTCCTCCATTTCTGGAGTCGGAAGGATACGCAATCAGTGTGAGGGCAGACCTCTAACTCTAACTGGCACTTCTACTTGAAGTCATTCTTGACAAACCTGTTTAGACCAATCATTCGTCTGAGGGGGGCAGACTCCCAAAGTTCCTCCATTTCTGGAGTCAGAAGGAGAAGCAATCGGTGTGAGGGCTGACCTCCAACCGGTACTTCTAAATGAAGGTGATCACAATTGACATCAACACTGCCACCAGACGATAGCAGACAATTCTCACTAAGGAATATTCTGGATAAGGAACGGCACTACATAATATTGGAGTTTTACCTACCATTAAAACTCTTATTATTTTGCCTTCCTTATCCAGAATAATCCTCATCCCCTGTCTGGTGAGACTACAATTGAAGAAAATGGCATCGCGTCGACGCTCGCGTTCGCCTATCTGTTGGTGGCAGTGATTGAATTCACAGAGGGACAAATTCGCGTGCCGAATGGCGCGAAATTTGAATATTTAAGAAGGTAAAAGGAGAAGAATGGCCGAAATCGGATAGAAATAGAGATGCCATATCTCACTAAGGAATATTCTGGATAAGGAAGGCAACATAATAAGAGTTTTAATGGTAGGTAAAACTCCAATATTACTGGGTCGTATTAAGGACAAAATATACCTTGAGGGATTGAAATTAACACTTGAACTTGAAGAGGTAGCTAGAAGTATGTGTTGGACATTACAAATAATTCGGTAAAGTCGGAGATTAACAGCATCATGAAGGATGCTAGCAACAGGCACTTTTCGAAGGGCACTGTTACTAAAAACCACAGGTTTACCGCGAGTTCACCTGTAGGGAAGCCTCGAGTGGCTTCGAGCGGTAAATTCCCAGTACCACCGGGTGCGAAATTATCGTGCCGAATTTGTAAGAATACGGGGCATAGTACCAATTCCTGCAAACTTCGCAACGCTAGATGCTACAAATGCAATGGAGTAGGTCATCTGCAGAAATTTTGTGTTAATAAAATTAAAAATAATATGAATAGTGTCAATCCAATTGTGGAGGATTTCTGTTGTAATAATCATATGATAGCTAGAATTAAACCGTTCACAGCAGACATTTTAATAAATGACGAACATTTTAGAGCGATGGTCGATTCGGGTTCATCGTTAAGTGTAATGCAGGAAGAAATTTTTAAGCGTTTTTTCGGTGCAGTAAAATTATTGGCCGACAACCGGGTTATTTCAGGTTATGCAGGAAACGCATTAAAAGTTATTGGCAAAGTTATTTTTGACGTGAAGTACAAAAATAATAACAACAATGTTACATTCATTTTTGTGCGGGGGGTACGGAGTTTTTTTTAAATTTTTTTTTTTTTTTTATTCCAGTTAAAATAAAATTACATTTTCACTCATTTAACTAGAAAATAATTATACACAACATAAAATATACATAAAATAAATATTTCAATACAGCGCTATTCTATTTCATTATTTTGTTTATCAAGAATAAATATAAATAATTTTTTTTTTAATTTACCCAGCTTCTTTTCGTTTTTAATGTCATTTGGGAGGCAATTATATAAGTTGCCCCCATCGTAACCAATGGATTGTTTACCATAGTTAGTGTGGATGGTATTTAAATGTATGTTATCGCGTTGTTGTGTAAAGTGTTTATGTACTTGGGACGTTTTAATGAATTCTGTGTTTGTGTGTACGAGATTATTTTGTATTCTGTATATAAGGAGATATGTATTGTATTCATATAGTTTTCTTAATGTTAATAGTTTTGTTTCCAAATATAATTTTTTTGTGGATGTTCTGGGCTTGTAATTAAATAGTTTTTTGTTTACCTTGTTTTGTATTACCTGTAATTCATTTATGTGTGTTTCACATGCGTTTCCCCAGATTTCAATCAAATAATTTAAATGTGAGTGTACGAGACTAAAATATAAACCTATTTTTAATTTATTAGGCAACAGATATGATAGCCGGCTAAATACGCTAATTAAGGGGATGATTTTATCTTTAATACCTTGTATGTGTTGTTTAAATGTCAAATGCTGATCAATGCACAGCCCAAGATATTTTTCCTGGATCAGGTTTTGCAAGTCGTTGTTTTCAATTTTTAAGGGTACATGAGGAGGAATTATTTAGGATTATTTAGGAGGAGTTAATTATAGGTAGGGACTTCATGGATATTTTTGGGTTGGAAATCGCGGCGGTACAAAATACCATTAATTCGATGGATCCAGGAATGCAGTATAAGGATAAATTTATTCATGAATTTCCCGAAGTTTTTTCTCACAAGTTGGCTAAATTTAATAAATTTAAGGTGTCTTTTAAAGTGAATAAAGACAAGGGTCCAATTTATTTCAATGCTAGGCCGGTCCCATTTTCAGTAAAAAGTAAAATTGAGACAGAATTAAAGGCAATGGTTAAAGACGGAATAATTTTTCCGATTACTAGTAGCGAATTTGCTTCCCCTATAGTGCCAGTAGTTAAGAACAACGGAGACATTTGGATTTGCATGGACTTCAAACGGAGTCTCATTTGATTACTAACATTTTAAAAATATCCGTTACCCAAGATAGAAGAGGTCATTCATAAGATAAGTTCAGGTAGAATTTTCGCGAGACTGGACTTGAAACAAGCCTATTGTCAGTTAGAACTGGCAGATCACTGTAAAAAATTTACATGTATTAACACACATTTGGGATTATTTCAGTTTAATAGGTTGGTATTTGGTTTTAAATCGGCACCGGCAATTTTTGCTGGAATAATTATGAGTTGTTTGCAAGGATTAAAAGGTGTGGCATTTTATTAGATGACATTATAATTTCAGGGATTAGTGAGCGGGATCTCGCCAATAATATTTGCGCGGTATGTAATCGGTTAAGGGAGGTTATGTGTCAACACGGAGAAATGTCAATTTTTTGATAAATCAATTGATTTTTTAGGATACGTGAATTCGGAAAGGGGTATTCAACCTCAATGTGATAAGTTAGATGCTATTAAAAGAGCGCCATATCCGTCAGATGTTCATCAATTAAAATGTTTATTAGGATTCTTTAATTTCTATAGGAATTTTATTCCGAATATGTCTTCTATTGCGAACTGTTACATAATCTGTTAAAGAAAAATACGAAGTTTGAGTTCGATCAAGCATGTTTACATGCAGTGGACAAGATTAAATACCTAATGAGTAATAATAGGATACTAATTAATTACTTTCCTAACATACCTATTAAGCTTTATACAGACGTGAGCTGCTCCGGGCTTGGATTCCATATCTTTTTTATTCTATATCTTTGCAGATGGAACTTTGAGGCCATTTGAGTTTGCATCTAGAAGTTTAACTAGTGCGGGAAAAAAATACAGCATCTTGGATTTGGAAACTTGGCTATTGTTTTGGGTTAAACAAGTTTTTACTCTATTTGTACGGAAGAGAATTTACATTTTGTATAGACAACATACATGGTTAATGAGGATTTTAGGGGAAAATAAACACATACCGGTGTTAGCAGCTAATCGGTTGCAACATTACGGAATCATTTTGGCGGGATTTTCATACAAGATTGAATATGTCAAATCAGCTCACAATCATGCAGACTTTCTACCATGATTACCATTAGAAATTTCAGAGATATAGGATCCGATTTTGTATGCTACACAGAGAAGTGTGAGCACTTAAATGTAAAGTGAATTGTCTCAGCGACAGGTTCAGATCAGGAAATTCAAGAAATTTTAGGGCATCTGCGTAGCGGATGACCCAAGAGAGTTAATCGGGACAGTTTTCTATGGAAATTCTGAATTAAAAGAAATGAATTATCTATTGTCAATGATTTTTGTTTTGGCAGCATAAAATTATAATTCTGAGCTTGCTACAGAGTTAGGTTTTAGATCTGTTACACAGGTCTCATTTGGGCATTGTGAAAATGAAAGGCCTAGCCAAAGGTTATTTTTGGTGGCCATCACTAAGCAAGGACTTAGAAGAAATCGTTCAGAATTGCAACGATTGTGCAGCAGTTAGGCCGTTACCAGCTAAGAGTCATTTATCAGTTTGGCCTAATTCGGGTTCAACATGGAGTAGGCTCCATATTGACTTTTGTGGTCCGTTTTCTGGGAAAATGTTTTTAGTCATTTGTGACTCATTCCCAAAGTGGGTAGACTGCGTCGAGGTTCCGAAAGCAGAATCGGTTAATACAATCAATGAATTAAGGATAATTTTTTCAAATTTTGGTTACCCGGACTGTATTGTATCTGATAATGGAACCTTTTACTAGTCAGGAGTTCATGGATTTCTTAGAGAGTAATAATAGTGAATTTTTGACTACGCCAGTGTGTCATCCTCAAAGCAACGGGCAGGCTGAGAACTCTGTAAAAACTGTCAAAAACTTTTTGAAGAAAATTGTCGTAAATAATGTACTTCAGTCAAATCATAAAAAAAAATTGTATGAATTTTTAAGTGATTATCGGAATATACCACACGCGATGACAGGAGTCGAACCCTCGGTTCTTATGTTTGATAGGAGATTAAAATCAACCTTCAGTAGCACAATTCCTAAAAAGTTGGAAGAAAACAAAGAGACCTCAATAGAAAAATTAGCAAAGGCGAATATAGAGAAAGGTCAAGATAATCAGGTTAGGAATTTTGGAAGGGTAGGTTGTAGGATTTTTGATAGGTCAGAAGTGTTTAGCGAGGGACTTCAGACAATTGAATAAGTATTCTTGGGCTAGAGGGGTTGTTGAAAAAAGACTTGGGAAAAAACTGTATATTATTAAAGTGGTAGGTACACAAATGTTATGGAAAAGACACATAGATCAGTTGAGGAAGTGTTCGGAGAATGGGAGAAAGAAACAGCGGGTGTCCCTATCGCGTCTGATATGTCAAAATGCTGTGCAGATGAGCTGGAGATGTCACTCCTTTTGAGAGGTTTTAACCGGTGTTCTTCTGATTTCAAGTCTACAGAGGGAATCAGAAGCCCACCACAGAACCAGCCAGCACCGTGGGTGGGACGGCTCTGCCCGAGATGTCATTGTAAGTACCTCCAGGGAAAAACGCAGCTACTTAATGTGACAATATCTTTTTTGGTTTAGAGTCAGTGATATATGTATGAAATATTTAGTCTTGTGGTGTTTATGAAATATTTAGTTTTTTTTTTAGATTTATTATGATTTTTAGAGACATCTGTTTGCGTTTTGTATAGCTTCGTGTTTTAAAATATACTGTGTAATAATGAAATATTGTAGCCAGGTCTCAAGATAGCAGGGGGGAAGATGTTATGTATCTAAAAAGCTTCCGGCTTTTAACATAGATGGCGGTGATAAGAACTGTCCGTAGATTCCGCTAGATGGCAGGTAGCTTAGTACCTAAGTTGTTCAACAGAGGGACGGGGAGTTCAGAGAGGGTGTTGTGTGTAACGCTCTCATTAGAACCAATTTAGTCAGCTCCAAGTTAGGTCGACTAGTGAGGTCCATATTGTATACGCGAAGTATTAATAAAACCAGATAAAAGATCAAGAATCTATTTATTCCCAAAAGTAATCTTCATATAAAGTGTTTGGAGAATCTGTTAGTGTTACTACAAAATTACAGAACACTACTAAGGTACCGTAATACTGATGATCCTGATTTGACAGCTCATAAGAGGACCCACGATCATGCAAACTCGTTAAAAAGTTAGTATCCAATAAGGCCACCATCTTAAACCGGAACTTAACAATCAAATCAGGTAGGCGAAATGCCTAATGATTGAGTTAGAACAGTACTTCGCTGACGGTCAACGTAAACTTTAATGTTGGTGATATCTATGTTTACAACCTACTAACAGATTCATGTGCTAAGCTCGACATTCCAACCAAGCCGGAGCTTAAAAGCAACTGATATACGATACCGGAGCTTATTTGAGAGAGTGTACGAAGTTAGCGAGGGAATATTACATTGGTAAATCCACAGTATCTGATATAAAAGGTAAATTCTATTTTTATTAATTTCAAACTCAAAATTTCCGAAAATTTTGATGTAACTAGATTCCAGTAATCCGAAAATTAAATTTATAATTACAAAACTGATACGTTTTTTAGATTTTCACGGTCAAAAGTATTTTCGTTATTTGTTTTCGGAATGTTATGCCGTGTTACGCTACCTCCTGCTTTAGCCAATATTTCAGACAGCGTTGGTTAAAGAAGAAGGTAGCGTAACATGGCTTAAAACCCCAAAAATAAATAACGAAAGTTACAAAACTGTTAAAAGGCACGTTTTTTAACTGTCCGGATTACTGTATACACAAAATAATTGAATAGATACCTTTTTAGCATGTTGAACCCAATCATCGACGATTTCAACTTTCAATTTGGCACCGGCGGCCAGGCATTTTTCTAAATATACCTCCACTTTGTAATCTTTGTACAAGATGTGACGGTAATAGGCCATAAGAAGATAATATCTAGAACCAAGTGTTAAAATTAAAATATCTTATACAGGTTTATCAAGACGTAGCTTATTTAGACTAAAAATTGTAGATGGCATTTTGGTATCCACTGACATTTTTTTCAATTAAAAGTATTATTTTTTTTTTAAACAAGTCGCCACAGACAGGAACCTAATGCCAGAATGCTTGTGCCATGTGATATGCACCATCCCGTTCCCACAGCATTGGACTGTAAGGGACAGAAACATGAAACAAGTTATTTTTGGTCACATTTGAGGTATTGCAAGCCGAACGACATACATATATATTACTCATTCGAGCGATGGAGATTTCTGGGTGTTTGGTTTACGATTTGGCCATTCGATTTAATAAATATCAAAAGTTAATACGGAAACATATCGAAGCTGGAAAGGATAAATGGCTAAAGCGCCATGCAGCTGGGAAGAAAGAGTTTCGAGCTGTATATCGCTTTAGCCATTTTCCTTTCAAGCGTCGATATGAACTGCTTACTGCAGTTCGAAGACAATCAATTTGGGAGGCGGGTATGAGTACCACCGCCCAGAGAACCATTTATTGGATAGCCGATACCCCTGCCGTAGGTCAACCCAAGTGGTTTGCTAAGTTTGGTGACTTAGCAGGGATGCCCAGGTTCATGGTGGTGAGGTTTGTCTAGTTCTTGGCTGTAAATGTGTTTGCCCACCTACTGCACGGCGGGCCGGATCGGAAGAGACTGGTTGAGGCAGACCTATCCTAGACCTCTCCAGCAGGACTCTCTAGATCCATCGCCAAGCACTGCAGTGGATGATGGATTCATAAGTCCATCATTCCTGGATATATTGACTCCCAGATTCCTACCCACCCCTCGTGTCTTTTCTTTCCGAGAACTTGTTCTCCTTCCTTTCCCTAAAAAAACCCTCCACACACCGTCACCAAAGAAGACATAAGCCCTGAGGGAATTTTGTTTCCCGTAAATGTAAAAAAATAAAAATCTGCCTTGATTTCACCGTTTATTCCAAATATTATAATAGGTAGGCAGGTATTGTGTGTCTGAATTCTTCACACAATCAGGTCTGATTCTGAAAATGATGCTTAAATTCAATGCTAATCCGGGTTCCGGAGTTACGCAGGGCACAAGCAAAACTAAAATTAGAATTTTTGATGTTTGTGACACATTCCGGAGTGGTAGATAATCGTTCAGTATTGCCCTGGTGAAAGAATCACATCACTGTTCAGAATCAAAAGGTTGCTCGAAATAACTTTTTTTTTAATTTTTCTTAATCATTGCTTTGACTGGTTTGTGGATTTTTCAACCGCCATGCTAGGCTCATGCCCGTTTTGTGGTGATCGATTTAGTCATGTTTTTAGTGACCACATCCGACTAGCCAGGTACTTCTCAACCTACCTCTCCCCTATCTCTTTTCTCTCTGCACTTCTTTCAGCCTTACAACACACTAGAAGGCTCGCATGGGTGACATAATATGTCACCCAGGGTGTAATATTATTTAATAACTAATGAACGAAACGCGCTTCAGTGCTGCCCTCTCAGGTATTCCTCAAGTACGAATCATCCCACGCGTCAGTAGTGCGCCATCACTCTAGGTGCGTGGACTTTGTGCGTGGACTTGGTGCGCAACGCGTTTATAAGGTCCGTGGGTGACGCATGTCCCCCGCGCAAGCAATCGAGGAACTTTTAGAAAACGAATCACCAAATCATAGTGTGCCCTAACTGTGGTGAAGTTGCTTCTGAATTGCAATAACCCATTTGTAAACTTTACAATAAGATGATTCACTTACCAATTTAAGGTTTTGAAAAAAAATTAGAGACTGATTAATCAAAATGAGTAAAAATATGGAATTTTTTGCAGATGTTTAATTTTTGTTTATATTTCAATTCAACTTAAGCGATTGTTAAATTAAATTAATTAAATTTTGTTAAAGTATTAGTAAGAAATAAAGTTGATTAGTCATAATAAAACTTATTTGCTTTCATAAAATTAGAGTGGTAAGAATAAATCTCATATTTGATGGGGGGCATATGTCCCCCGCGCGAGCTTTCTAGTAAAATTTTGGACGCGAGCCCTCTAGTGTTAAGGATGCCACAGTACTGGCAATTGAGACTCCCAAAATAATAAAAATATATTTAAAAGGCACTTAGTTTATGGATATTTTTCATAACCTAAATATATACTCTTCTAGATGATTATTTACCTACCTTGATTAACCTCCAGTAAAAATTTTAGCTTTCATAAAATAATTTATAGATTAACATAGGTATTTAAATTTTACTTCTCAGTATTCTATATTTTATAGTATTTTATTTTTAACTTCTTTAAAACATTTTCTTTTTTATAATCCTGTGTGTGTTTGTATGTATGTATATGTATTTATGTGTATATATTTGTATTTGTGTATGTATATGCATATGTATGTGTGCATGTGCTTACGTACACATATATCTTGTTATATTGTACCTTAAATATTTTTATCTTTTTTCATTCTCTTCTTTCTAATATCTTCTAATTTCTATTTCAAACATATATTTTGTTCTAGTTCTCACACTGTATAACGGGCATTAGCCTAGTATGGTAGTCAAAAAAAAAACATAATAGTGTACTTTCAAGAATAATAAAAAAAATAAGAATCCTATTTTAATACCTTGGCTGGTGCAGTTTATTGAAACGAATCTGCTTTCTAATATTCGCATGAGATTCTTTAAGGTAATTGAGAGAGATCATGTATTCAAATTCGTTTTTGGAGTCCATCTCCAAGACCAGGGTGAGCAGCAGGCCCTCGAAGTAGCGCAGGGCCGTCTGGACATAGGCCCGTCCCTCAAACACTATATTCTTGTAATGCTGGGCCTTTTCAAACCACACCGCGGTCGTATCCCACTGTTTGGTCCTTAAACACCTATAAAAAAGAAAATATGAATTCTGGAAACTTAAAAGGTCGTAAGTGCCAGAAAAAAAGAACTTGTTTTTATTTGTGCAATAGACAGTTTGTTTTGTGTAGGTAATATTTATTTAGTGAGTAAAAATGTTGTTTTTTTTTCGTCTGGTACTTACACCCCTATAACTTTCTAGAAGGTTGTAAGTGCCAGAAAAAAGTCACTTGTTTTTATTTATGAAATGGACAGAAATTACAAAATATCTTTTTTTTTTTACGTGAGCTCCACACAGGAGGCCCCGAGGAAAATAATTTCCCCCAGGGCCTGTGTCATCTTTGAGGATGCTGTGTGGAGGGGTTTTTTAAGGAAAGGAAGGAGAGGAGAGATCTGGGAAGGAAAAGGGTTTAAGGGGTGGGTAGGAATCTGGGGTTCAGTCTGTCTTGGTCATCCGCCTCCAACACCTAGACAAACCTCACCCCATGAACCCGGGCACCCCTGCTAAATCACCAAACGTAGCAAACCACTTGGGGTGACCTATGGCAGAGGTGTTGGTTATAATAATAATATCTTTAATCACTTCTTCTAATAGTGCAAAATTATTTTGTGGTAACATTTTAAATTCAAATTAATAGATAACTTTGTATTAACCACTTAATTTGCTGACTTCAAACAATTAATTTTAATTTTAATAATATCTTTATTTGGAAAACAAACAGCTTTACAAAGATACATAAAAAAGAGTGCTAAAATAAAACAGTAAGCCTAAAAACATGTTTTCGCTGTTAAATTTTTTTATTTTTTAAGAAAAACTAAGAAAAAATAGTTAAGAGAAGCTAAATACTTAAATATGCATGATAAGAATATAGAAAAACACAATAAAGGGTAAGCTTATGATCTTATAGGAGTATAAGGATGATATGTATGTAATTAAGGAATATGTAAATATATTGCAAATTAGGAAAAGAAATCTGATAAATAATACTAAAAATATAAATATGGATGTTAAGTGGCGTGTTGTGATGCATTATATTTATCTAATAGTGTTGCTTTGAATTTGTTGAAAGCTATATTAAAGATGTCTGTGTATGTGAGGTGTGGGTTAGGATAGTGGCAGGCTCGATGTATGAATTCATTTTGTAAGTAGTTAGTGTTGGAGCGGCAGTTATAAAAAAGGGATACGTTTCTGCCATTGCGACCAGGAACTCTAATATCTATTTTTTGTAAAAGATACGAGGAAGATATCGTATTATTTTGTACAATAATAATTGATCAGAAATAATTCTCCTACAATTTAATTTCGGGATTTTAAAGAATTGACGGATATCTTCATTTGATTGGAATGCATAAAACGATCAAAAATTTATGTAGGAGAGAAATTTTTCCTAAACATATGTTATGTATCTTGGATTCCAAATTTGTGAGGCATGTTCTAGGTGTGGACGAACATAGGTATAATATAGCAAAATAAATGTATCGAGATAATAAAATAGTTTTAATGTTCGTAGTATAAATCATAACATTTGGGTGGCTTTAGTGACAATATTATTAATATGTAATTTGAATGTAAGTTTGGAATCTAAGGCAATACCCAGGTCCCGAACTGATTCTTTTCTTTTAATATCGACATTGTTTATTGAATATTTAAATATTATTTTGGTCCTACTTCGTGTAAACGATATTGAGTAACATTTATCTATATTTAGGAACAAGCAGAAAGGAACCTTTATCCAATAAAGGTTCCCAGGTCGGCGGTACCCATTCCCGCCTCCCAAATTTATTTATGTACTAATCGTTAAATTAATAAACAATGTCTTCCTTTTATTCTGGCACTTGCAGTCTTTAATGTTCGCAGTATTCGCATGTGAGATATACAGGGTGTAATATCATGCACCTGAAGGATTTTAACCAGCGATTCCTGAGCATATTTGGACTAAAAAATGGTGATGTCATTTTGCTATCCGATGATTTTCTTTCAATTAAAACAAATATTTTTCCAACACACCTCGCAACTGAGTAATCGGGAGAGTAGCGCGTATATAGCCGAGCCACTTGATAAGCATTGCCTCTCGCTCTAGCAGCATGTTAATACACAAAACAGCACCGTATTGCTTAAACCCGTCGCGATGTATAGGGATGGGATCAGTAGTGATTAAATTGAAAATAAAAATGTCATCGGACAGCAAAATGACATCAACATTTTTTACTCCAAATACGCTAAGTAATCGAAGGTTAAAATCCTTCGGGTATATGCTGTTGAACCCTGTACAATATGTACAGGCCAAATTTTACCCGCTTCAAGTTACGTCATGCTTTTAGAGTTGTTGTGAATAACACATATTTAAGGTTATGTGTATTCTTATCTCTCTCTATAAAACTATTTTAATTACTGAGAAAGAGTCTTGAATACATGTAAAGCTTATTATTTATGTTAGCTCTTTTTATTAAATTTAAAAAAAAAAAACTTTATGAGTGTGTGTTTGATTTGTAGTACCGATACCGTTCTGGTTGTGAAACCGTAACCAAATTAATTTAAAAAGAATTTTTCAAACTTACCTAACCCACAAATTAATAATAAAATGCCATCCAGGTTGGGGATCATTTTCTTTGATAATATTTTCTCCGTGCTCCAAATAAAAGTTGCAATACGAATCATAGGTTTCAAGTGTGTAACCCGCATCCAAATGAAAGTCTAAAGTCTTTGCATAGTACCACGTTTTATCTAAAAAGAGAAATAGTTAAATAGACTTTCATGAAACAGGTTCATACTATGACCGTCATATCGATTTTGACATTTAAACGGCCCTCGTTAAATGCCTAGTTACTGTGGTATTTGCTGGAAACAATATATTTTTTAAATTATATGATGCAGCACAACATCGTCTTTAAAGCTTCAACCCAAAATGAGCAATGATAACCATATTAAAGCATAAAAACTCTACTTAATCTACTTGGAGGATTTTTTAGCACCATTTTCATGCGAAAATCACCTCAAGGGCGGGAAAATCACCTCAAGGGCTACTGATTATATAGCGGATACTTATAGCTACTGATTATGTAAAGGTTTAGATTCTATATTCAAAATGAAAGAAGTACATATTTGAAAATACAAGATTTATATTAGCAGAAAAATACATCCTGGTCACTAGTAAATACAACCTTATCTCGGCTGGTTTCCAAAAATAACCTCACATTGAGAGATTGGGTCGCTAGACAACAATGGCTCCAAGATAAAAGGACCGTGCAGAAGCGTCCTCCAATTCCCAAAATCCTCCAAGAATAAACCTCCAGTATATTCCAATAATAGCGAGTGGAGAAATGATGATGAGATTGGTGAGTGGATTCGTCGTTTGTCAGTCAAGTTTGTCCCATCGCTCTCGACTGCCGCACAAGCATAAATAAACCACTCACCGCACAAGGAATGAAACTTCCTCCCATTTGAATGCCCAGGTTTTTGTGTACTGCTCGCAGGTTTGGCAACAGACGCAAAAATTCCAGGACTGGCAATCTGAGCAATGCACAATTGTCAATCCATAAACACTGAAGGTGCCAACACACTTAGACCGTATATATAGTGTGTGAAAAAGTATGCACACATCTTGTTACAAAAGCTTCATGTAACAGTATAATCTCTGCCGGTTTAAGTTTTTGATCAAATTAAGATTAGCAGTCAAGCATAACGGTCATGTTGTTATGCTCAAAAGCTGTTTGTGATCATTGATCACAATTTGATCAATGATTCGAAAATCTTCATTTAACGGGCTCCATTCAAATGTCTAAAATTCAAAATGGGGCCGAGTGCCGATTTTTATGGTATTTAAACGTGATGGAGTTTGAAGTCACAATCAGAAAAACAAATTATAATTTGTCTATTTATGCAATTCAAAATTAATAAATAGCTTGTGCTTACTGCCAAAATCTTGATCGGTCACCATGTATTTGAGTTCATTGCACAAATCCAAAGCGGTGGAGTAGAGCTTTTTGGCCACCAGCGCTCCGCACAGGGCAGTCAGCACCCGCGGCTTGTTGTACCTTGACTTGGAGTTATTCATACTCTGCAGAACTTTGAATCCCATATCTACTCCACTCTGGGCATCTACGTAGACGATTCTAGCATGAAAATATCAGCACTTTTAATATTAAACATAATAACATAATATTAAGTACAAAAATCATGTTAACAATTATTATAAGTAATAATTATTAGCCTGAAACACTCATCTACAATTAAAAAATATCCCGAGAAAAGATACATGTCGCCGATGGGACTCGAACCCGCGTCCTTCTGATTTCCGGTCAACTGCTCTGAGCACTGAGCTACGTCGGCTTATCTCCTACCCGCCAAATAATTCAATATATACTAGTGTTTCACTCAACAATTACTGCTTATTACATTTTTCCACCTGCAAACAACCAACTTTATTTTTTATACGGGAAAGACATTGTAAGTGCTAAATCTCGCACTAGGTGGCGTCGAGACAAATTATGCGTACATTTTTTGGTGAAATACTTTAACTCATCAAATATTAATTATTATTTTTAATTGATAAACTAATGTTTAAGACAAATAATAATTGTTACCCTTTGTGCTTGGCATAAAAATCTTGTCTTAAACATTAGTTTATCAATTAAAAATAATAAAAATCATGTTGTTCACTTGTCGGCTAATCACAATTTTTTTAAAACTTGCCATTCTGAGAATCGTTGTTTAATGGGGACCATTCATACATTAAAACATCAAAATGGTGCTGATCGAGAATTCGATTGGCATCAAATGTGATGAAATTTTAAAACACTTAAACCATACCCCGTTCCCTTACGAGTCAGTAAGGAATCGACATAAGCCATGTGCACTAAGAATGCAGCAATGGAAAAGAAGGAAGATGATTTTATCAGAAGCAAGTTACCATGTATGTTCCTTTCGAATGTTCTAGATCAGTGGTTCCCAAAGTGGTCCGTACAGACCCCCAGGGGTCCCCAGGATCTTTCAGGGGGTTCGTGGAAAATAAAAATTGATTTGGGGGTCCCAGAATGACGTCAGGTAGTCCGCGGCAAGGTTTTGACACATTTTTATTCATATGGAAGTTTCGTCAGGGGAGGGGCGTATTGGGATGGGAGGTTTCGCCCCACCCCATCCTACCCCGTTCTACCCCATATCCCATTCCGCCCCCTCCGTTGGCCAAAACAGTTTTGGAAAAGGGTCCATGGGCCAAAAGAGCTTGGGAACCACTGTTCTAGATAAACTAGTCCAAGTGAGAGCTTGTAATATCATCGATGTTCATCCTCTTCCTTCTCAAGCGTCTTGTTTGAAAACAAAAAAGGCAGAAGATACTAGAATGATGATGCCACATACAATCTCTCGCGGGGTCTACGATCTCCACCTGGTTTTACTATATTAAACTTTACTGTTTCATTATCATTACTGTTTTATCTTTTGTGATGAATATTAATCTCTCTTTTCCCATCTTATGTTCAAAATCTTTCATAATATTTTTTAATGAAATAATTCTTTTTCTAGGCGTAATTGATTTTATGAGGATGGGTGAAAATTCTATATTTTTCTTACTTCGTGGAGTGAATTATTGCTTATAATAATTATTATAAGCAATAATTATCAGCCTGAAACACTCATCTACATTGAAAAAATCTTCTGAGAAAAGATACATGCCGCCAACGGGACTTGAACCCATGTCCTTCTGATTGCTGGTCAGGTGCTCTACTACTGAGCTATGTCGGCTTATCTAATACCCGCCAAATAATTCTATATATACTAGTGTTTCATTCAACAATTACTGCTTATTACATTTTTCTACCTGAAAACAACCAACTTTATTTTTGTGAGAGAGGCATTGTTAGTGCTAAATCTCTTTTGTTACCCTTTGTGCTATGCACAAAAATCATGTCTTAAACGTTAGTTTATCAATTAAAAATATATACACATTTATATATTAGTTTCTTACCTGAAAAGAAATATACTGCTAAACAAGTGGGTAACAGCATTCACATCAGTAATGTCAAGGAGCAATTTATTCTTGGAGCACATTCTCATTGCACAAGCCTCTATTTTGCAACATAGCTTCACCTATTTATTTAAAAATCAACAATATTTATTTGCTTTCAAAGTTACCGACAACCTATGACAGCAACTACAATAATTTTCTTATGTTGAATATGGCAGCGAACACGGCAGCGATTTCATAATATAATACCTTCCATCTGCGGCGTGTTCACCAATATCGGACACCAATTGACAACAGTCTCCAGCATAGCGATAGGCCGAGAGAGCGCGAAAGGAATCATTCTGGTTTCAGCTTCAACCGCTCGCGAATTGCTACAGTGTTCGCTATCCACCTACTCGTAAAATAATCTCTACAATAAAATTAAATTATGTGTGTTAAATGTTGTTAACCCTAGAGTGCTCGCGCTATGAGCAATAATATTGTGCCGCCTGCGGAAATAATATTGTGTTATTTTGTACACAATGCTTTTATCAAGGTCGTGTACCCTAGTAGCTGACCCCCCGTACCTCACCTCCTGGTTTTAGAAATTAGAAGAAATTTGGTGCACGGGTGACCGCAGGAGCCAAAGGTTGTTGTCAGTGTGTCGCGTTTGGCGGCAAAATGCTCACTGTGCGACTACTCACGTAAGTAAAATTAGTGTGTCTGGTTTTTTACTTTATTTGAAATATTATTGGTATTCATAGCATATAATGTTGGTTTGATGTAAATATCGTAATAATATTGATATTAAGTTTGTTTTCATGAATTATTGGACATAAATAGTCAAATAATACGTTTTTGAAAGAAATTGTTCTGGCTATGACTAGACCACATACATATAGTTAGAAGATCCGACGTAAACACTGCAAAAATAGCTGAGAAACCAAATCGCCCGATTTGTGCCATCAGAACATAAAAATTTACGCTCAGTTAGAGAAGGTGTACGCGCAATATGTCTGTCCAAGAAAAATAGAAGGACCAAAAAAGGGTGCAATGGATGGGCAAAGTTACTGTGCAACGAACATTGTATGTACATGTGTCAGGACTGTTTCGCTGAAATACATGTCGTAGATGATGAAAATGTTTAATTTAGTTATTAAGTTAATTTTTTCTTTTTTTTATACAGGTTAAGATAAAGATGTTAAAATTCAAGAAATTTTACCTAAGATTTCCCAAGGCATTTTTTTTTGTAATACTAAGTATAAAACTTTAATAAATATTACTTTTTCTGATAGTTTATGTTTTATTCTATCATTTTTAAATAATTTAACTATTATTTACAAAAAAAATCATTTTAAGTATGGGCAGCAAAATGCTCCCTACGCGAGCACTCACGTTTCATGGAAAGGAGCAACTACTCTAGGGTTAAATAAACTAAAGTGTTCTTATTTGATTTACCATCTCAATCATTCACCTCCCATAGGGTTCTTACCTTATTAAAGCGTTTTCCTATTGTTATCATATTACCATTTGCAATACAGAGCAATGCGAAATTGGTGTTTGACTTTAGCGCGCAATTTAAAGACCAAACTGCGGCTAAATATGCATAATAAAAATTATCCACGGTCTGTAAAATAGATATAAAGAAAACATTGTATTTACAGCCTGACAAATAGTAGTAGAATACAATTGAGGATGCTATGGCTTTAATTGGCAACACCAAGATGCTTCAAAATTTAAAGGGGCATATTGTTTGCATTATCGTTGCACAGCTCTGGCAATGTCTATCTAAAATACTACTCGTTAACTTTTGCAGAATAAATTGTACAAAAAATTGTCAATTGACATTGTTCAGTAATTAATCTCTTGTTTGTACTATGTATTCTACGTAAATTAATTTTCCTTTTTATTGTATAAAAATAATCATACTATATAATATTATAAAGGCGAAAGTTTGTATGGATGTATGTTTGTTACTCTTTCACGCAAAAAATACTGAATGGATTTTAAAAATGCTTTCACTAAAAGAAAGCTACATTATTTGCGAGTACTATAGGCTATATATATTGGTAAGCTCTGGCGTTATGAATAATATCTGGCGTTATGAAATTACTTATCATTCTGGTCATGGTCATGGTCGCCTTGGAAATGACGTTTTTTTTTTTTTTTTTTTAATTAGGCAATTCACCCTAAAAAGAGTGCTTTGTTGGCGTCGTACTTAATAAGTATCTCTAAAAATGAATCACCGAGATGTATGTATGCGAATAAACCTGAACGACTACACCAAATTGGATAATTCTTTTTTTTGTTCGTTATTTTGTTTAAAACTACCGTTGAGTTCTGGCATTATGAAATTTGTATAAAAAATTATAATAGGTGGCACGCGAGCAGTTTGAAAACTGAATGTATCGAGAATGAATGTGTGGAATGCGAGAGGGGGGGGGGGGGGGTGTTGGGAGGGTGTTGGTGGAGGGTGAAAGTGAAGGGGGAGGAGGGTGGGGGGGGAGAGGGTTAGGGAGGGAGAGGGGGATGGAAGGAAGGGGAAAGGAGAAGGATGGAGGAGAGTGTGGGGAGGGATAGGGGGTGGGGGGAAGGAGGCTGATGGGGGGAGTGGATGGAGGGAGAGGGGGAGGGGGTTGATGGGGGAGTGGAGAGAGGAAAGGTGGAGGAGGCGGAGTGGGGTGGGAGAGGGGGGAGGTAAGGAAGGGGAAGGGGGGGTGGAGGAAGATGGAGGGAGGTGGTGTGGGGAGGGGTATGGGGTGGGGGAGGGGTCGGTAGAGGAGGAGGAGGGAGAGGGGCGGTTGATGGATGAGTGGAGTGGGGTGAGGGAAGGTGGAGGGGGGGAGGGGTGGGTGGAGGAAGTGGAGGGAGGGGGGTTGATGGAGGGAGTGGAGTGGGGGGAGGGATGAATGGAGGGGGATTGATGGGGGAGTGGAGTGCGGAGAGGGGTGGTGGAGGAGGCGGACTGGGAATCCCCTAATACCATGCGAGCGAAGCCGCGGGAAAAAGCTAGTACATAATAAAATTCCTAAATTGAAGGGGATAAAACATTGATGTATTATTAGTTGGTTGATGAGATGCATATATTTTTTATGACTTCAACGATTTTTTAAATGTACAGATATTGTTGGCGCAATGCCGTTATGTACGTATAGTGGCTTTGTGGAAGTTACTCTCAGTATCGCCCTGGTGTAAGACCACCATTTAGAATTGAAATGTTTGGTGACCAGATCTGAATAACCAGGTACTACTTCCTCTTCCCCATCTCATTCCCCTTCCCACTACCTTCAGGCTCACAATATACCCCAATTGGTATATTGTGAGGCTGAAGGGTATTATTAATATACCACAATATACCAAATAGTCTCACTGGCTCCAGAGGGAGCAGCTATTCTGAGGTATTTGCATAAAAAATACAGTGTGTTCAAAAATTAGTGGCACTTTCCGAAGGAAGATTATTCTATATTATTTATATCCTAGAATCAGCAAGATATTTTGTTTAGATGAGTGTTTTTAGTAAGTATTTTGAAATATAAAAATGATTAGCTGCATCAAAATAACAAAACAAAATTTGTGGAAGAGACGCAATAAACTGTTTAAAAAATGAGTTTGCCATTTTTTCCTTCAAATTCTAGTGAAGATTTGAGAGCAGAGCAGGGTACTGCCGTCAAGATTTCCATATTTTTGAGAAATTTTATTGTGTATTGCCTTGTTGTCGACATATTGCCCGGTCTTGCCAGTGAGTTTGCTTGGCTACCAATATTACAACAATATTGCCGGTCCAAATCTATTTACTTTTTGCTCCGTTTACATATGTGCGTCTATGTTCGCCACCCACCGGCTGCCAAAACCGTCATAATTTCGATTATATTAATAAACAATTAATAATTTTGCTTTCAAGTTTAGTTTAGAGTTATCGTTTTTTGTGTTGTGAAGTTATTGGCCGCCAATATTAAGACAATTATTCGGCAATAGGCAATATAAGGCAATCTCTTCTGCTTGTTTACCTGCACCATAATATTTGAACTTACTAAAGTTTGTTCCAAAATTGGTATTGCCATAGAGAAAAAAAAATCCCCTTTAAGAATTTCAGATTTTTTTTGTCAAACTATGTACTCATTAGAAGAATTAAACAACTTTATTTTAAGTATTATGTAATTTGTAATAACAAACCATAAAATATTTGAATAGATAACTCAATGTTTCTGAAACTTGGTCCAAAAAGGTGCTCTTAATTCCAGTAACCTTTCCCACAAAGAAGTTTGGTAAATAATCCAAAGCCACTTTCTGCTTAGTCCTCTCTATGAATAACTTTACAGTGACGGCGTTTCTGAAAATATTCATGGATACTGTATATTTGTATTACGATTATTCAGAAGAAAAATTTGTGCCGCACTTGGAAACTTTTGCCTTGATTTAACCCTTTAATAAGTTTATGTCTTCATGTAACTTGTTGCATTCATCCATAGAGTTAACATATTTATAAATTTTCATATCATCTGCGTAAAATAGGAAATCTGAATATCTGATAATATGTTTGATGTCATTTATATACAAATTAAATAATAGGGGACTCAGATATAGTCCTTGAGGTATAGTCAATTAATTTCTTTTATTAGAACTTTTTTTGCCATTTTTCACTTAAATTGGACTGTGTTTTTAAAAGTTTTTAGTTTAAATTATTCCCTCTGTTGCTCATTATGCTTAAATTCTTTGCATTCTTTCTTAAATTCTACATACTAATAGAGATAAGAAAAATGTGCGCTGAAGCAGCAAAAACTCTTAAACTCTGTTATCATTAGCTCGAATCAGCTGATGTAGTCGGATATCAAGCCAGACTTTTTCAGCCAATGTTCTTTTACATAAGTAAAAAATTTTTAAATTAGTAAAAGTAACAGTGGGTAGGGGTAGTTGCGTTAATTACTGAGAGAGTTTGTTACTGTTTATATTTAATAAAAACGCACAAAGAATATTAAAACTATTGCAAAGTCGGAAGTAAGTATTTAATATGTTTTGGCACCTTGTAGTAGGAAAGGGGTGTTCATATAAAGCCATGGCTTTTAATAGATATTTCTGTGCCTCGTCAAAGTCCCCGTATTCCAGTAGTGCCCGTCCTCTCAGAGAAGCAATTCGGCCAAAAACAAAGTTCATCTGCCAAGCGGTGAACTCTTTGTTGTTTTCAGGCAAATGGAAGTTCGGACTCTGGAATCCAACAAAAAAAATGTAAATAGATTATTATTTTTTCAAACATAGCAAACTTATTTTCTTAAAAAAAAAAAATTTAAAAAAAAAAATACTTTTATTGTTTAGGTAGGAACGACATGTTTCGTAAGCAATGCTCACCTTCAGGGAAGGGTTATTTTTTTTTCATAAAACCTGAAATTTTATGAATTGTTCGAATTCTGTGAAACAACCCGAAGTATTTTTTAAAGTTAAATTTAAATATTATTATCATATTTTGACCATTTAAAATTCTAGAATAAGGCCTATACTATACATAAGTTCATCTGGACAGATATTTTCACCGTCCGGTTTTCCCTGGGAGTCCCAAAATGAGAGTCTTCCAAAAACATCAAGATTCTTATTAAAAAATATATTTATTAATATATTGATGAGTCCTATAACATACACAATCATAAATTGTTTTTAGATCATATCTTTTTTTTCCAGATTTCAATGTTAAATTGCACGTAGTTGAGAATTTGATAAAAAATTGTGATTAATGTCTGGTTATTAAAGATTTTCATCTTCATAAATAATTTCATTACAATTAGTTTTATGTATATCTTATTTTCATATAAATGTATTCATACTTTTCAATTATATCTTAAAACTTAGTTTGATCAGTTTTGTTCCATGCTGCATCCTGAACAACAAAGAAGATTAATCGTGATTTCTTTTTGGGTTTTTATGCCTTGTTGCACTACCTCCTTCTTTAGCCAACCTTTCGGACAGCTTTACAGTGTCTCAGCCACCATGGCGAGTCAGAAATTGCCGAGCATTTAAATGAAACCAGCCATTACTTTGGATTTGTTCCTGAAGTCCTTAGAAGATCCAAAACACATAGAGCACACCATAGACATCCAATTTTAATAGACGAGAAGATACATTGAAGTACCCACCACTGTCCCACCCCGGTATAGGCAACTTATGGTCGCCCCTTCGGAGTTCTCGCAAGAATCTAATTTTTTTGAATAAACGGCTCTACATTTAATGTAACGAATCTAGACCTTCAATGTCCCCTCATACTGTGTTAGGTGGCGGTATGCGGGCGCGCCTACAGGACTGTACTGTAATGGTCGATCTCTACAATTCTAAAGCCCAAGATACAGATGAGGGGTAAAACTAAACTATGGGGGGACGAAGAGGGGAAAGATGACTGTGATTCGTTAAAAAATCAATCTGACAGTATATAGGCATCTCGCATTATAATATCACCATTTAGTTCTTAAAAGCAAAATCTGCTTTTGAATGAATAGAACTTTTCACATGGGAGCGCGAATTGCTCGCTACGTTATTAACATATTTGCGAAGTCTAAATACGGCAAAGTAAAGTTCGCCATTTTTCACAGACGAATATTTTGTTGCCGTATTTAGTTAAGACACTTTTACAAATGTTTCATAATTTACTTACCCCTGTAACCAGCGACGAGCACACTGGAGAACCGCCCACATTCATTATGATCGACATATTTTAGGGTATAATGTATAGCACAAGCTACCATTTTTGCTGTGTTATTTCGTAAAACGTACGATGAGAGTTCGATACTGGTAAGAATGATGATGTCACATTTTTTAGATTCAAGCGAGACTCTCGTAAGCCCAGCCGGTTCCATGGAACCGGTATGGGGAGAGGGAAATAATACGCTTTTATCACTTAGGGCAGGTCTATATATATTCATATGTCTATGGAGCACACCTAATTTCAAAAATTTTTTTTTTCTTAATTTTTTTAAAGAAAGACACATTTCCGGGTTATGAATACCCAACAATTTTAGAAAATCTCCTACTACCACCACACTAAACGGAAAATGTTGCTTGTGTCGTGATGGAGGACATAGCCATCCGAGGAATCAAACACGCGACGCCCAGCTAGGACGTCACTTGGCAAATAGAATTCAGAAAAATCCTTAAAAACATTAATATTAATAGAGACAATGGGGATAAGCTCAACAGTTCTTGGTCTCCGGTAATTGCTACACCAAAACTTAACGCAGAAAACCATTTAAATTATACTGTAATAGCAGCTCAGCTGGAAACACGGTATCGCATCTACATCCATAAGCACACACTTTACAACTATTGATTGCACAGCTGCCCTGATGATGGATACTATAATGCTATCCGAAACGTTGGCTAAAGAAGGAGGAAGCGCAACACGGCATAATACCCCAAATATTAATTATGATAATACTTTTGGCCGTGAAAATCTAAAATCATACCTGACCAAAGAAGATTGTAGGTAGAATGGAGAACCAGAAGAATTAGAAGCAACTCTATCATTTCCATTAGGACTAGAATACAATGGCTGCCATTAATCTAGTTGAAGGATAGCAATAAATAAATCTTACGTGAACCAATTTGTCAACTTCACACAATACCATCATTGCTTCTTGTATATTTTGCTCGTAAATTTTTAACTCTGAATATTCTATGTACGCTTCCAAGAGTGTTTGAGTTTTGTCTAAAAGAAATTATTTTCATTATTATTTTTACTCAATACATAAGTAGTAAAAATATATTCCTTTGAAACATTGTACCAAAGTGCAAGAGAAAAGGCAAGGCACGGTAAACCCTTACTTATTATAATAAACTGCCCAAACATTTTAATAAATAATTCAGTTTAAATAGTAAATTTATTTACAATAAAATATATTCATATAAATTTATATATTTTTAATAAATGAAATGTTATTATATTGTTTTTAACCACTTAATTAGAATGTATACAATGCGTCAATTAGTTTTGCTTATGTCTTAATTTTCTTCAGGACAGTACAGTCTGTCAAATAAGAGTAGAAAACATAGGAGGGCGCCACCGTCGTTCTAATGGCAATACTAAAAATATAATCATGGTGTTAATCTAAAGCTGTGTGACCTCCATTTTAATCAAAAATTAAAAAGGCATGAAAGTGAAAAAAATATTTTTTCATTCCACTGATCTCAAATTAGAATTGCATATAGGTCTATTATATCTTTACAATTTTATGTTAACATAATGAAGAATAAATTGAAATTGCTCACATTTATTTTTGTCGAAGCTTTAGATCATGTCTCTAATTTTAGATCTGAATATATTTAACTCATTCAGATCTAAAAGTAGTGTAACTAAACTCACAATTAATTATTCTTCCTTTCTACCTACTGTTTAATTCAAATTTTTGTTAAATTTAATGGAAGCCAATCACTTTGTAGAACACAATTTAATCAAATTTATGTCATTAAGTAGGTACCTTAACAACAGTGCTTCCTCGATTTTTTTTTTCAGAAACAAAAAAATGTGTATACGGTGTTCTGCATTTTTAGTGTGATTGCACTTTAAAATAATATTTGACAGGTAAATTGGTGTTGCCAGCCTACAAATTTTGTAGTTCAGTTTTTTATATTTTCTGCTCTTATGTGACAGACTCTATTTATTATAAAAAAAATAGTTTAATAAAAGTGTCTTGAAAGTTAGGATAAAACCGACTAAAAACAAGTTTTTTTTTAAAATTTTATGTGATACCTCACAAGAACGCCCCCGTCTATATAGATATAAAGTCAGGGAAACTAAGTCGCCATCCAGTTGGGCAGCCTTATTAGGCGGGTTTAGGTAGAGCCTGTGTAAAGGGATTTATTAATGGGGGTCTTGAAGAGGCTCGGATTATATGGAACCAGATGCCGGTAGCTTGTTCCAAATACCAGCCGACTTACACAAAAATGAGTCTAAGAAACGACCCATTCTCATGAAGCCTGTGACTGGGTGTTCCGCTCGTGTCTGTCGAGTTTCAGGCATGTGCATCGGTGCACCAGGGATCAATGCTGCTAGCTCCTTAGAGCAGGTTTCATTAAAATAGCTGTGGAAGAGACTCAGCATGCCTAAATTGAATCTATGCATTAAAGAAGACAATCGGTGTGTTAATTATTATTATTAATTTTTTTTTTACATTAACTCCACACAGGAGGCCCTGAGGAAAATAACTTCCCTCAGGGCCTATGTCATCTTTGAAGATGCTGTGTGGAGGGTCTTTTTGAGGAAAGGAAGGAGTGAACACGGATCTTGAAGGGACCCATGTTGTAGGAGGGAGGAAACACAGAGGCCGGCAAATCGTTCCACACCCGAGCCGTTGAACTCAAGAACGAGTCATAGAAATGACCCGTTCTCATGTGACTAATGTCAACCGTGTACAAATGTTGGGTGCGTGTTTGGCGTGTTTCCCGACTATGCACCGGTGCCGAGGGGATCAATGACGCTAGTTCCTCGGAGAATCTTCCATTGTAACATTGTAATACCGGTAGAACAAGGACAGCATTCCCACCTGACGCCTGTGCTCTAAAGATTGCAGTCCGTCTGTTAAGATGGGAGAATCTATCAGACGGACCGCCCGTTTCTGCACAGAGTAATGTGTTGTTTTAGGTATTTTGGAGCTCCAGACCAGAGGTGGCTGCCAAATTCAATCGTGGGGCGCACTTGCGATTTGTACAGAGTTAGTAGTTGTGTACTATTAAAGTATCTGCGGGCCCTGTACAGTACGCCCAGTTTCTGAGAGGCTAACTTCACTCTGGTTTTGATGGAGCCCCCGTATCTGAGCTGGTCACTTAGAGTTACACCAAGCATATCGATGGAGGTTCTGTTCGAAAGATTGTTTCCGTTGAAGGAATTCTCATTTCGATCCCTTTTAGACGTTATCAAATATGATTGGGTCTTTAAAACATTAAATTCGACGAGGTTATTCTTACCCCAAGAGAAAACACTCTTTGCTTCAAAGCCCTCCGAGCTATTGGAGTTTGTGTGCCCTTTGGGGGCTTGTCAAACAAAAAGCTATCATGGACTGTACTGTCATCCGCGTAACAATGAATCGGTGCACATGACAAGAGGTCATTGATGTGCAACAGAAACAAAGCCGGTGACAGAACCGATCCCTGTGGGATGCCAGCATTTATCGATTGCGAGGAAGAGGTGAAACCGTCAACAACCGCCTGAATCGACCTCTCCCTCAAAAAGTCGGCAATCCACGTACACAAGGATGCGGGAAGTCCGTAAGAAGACAGTTTGTTGACAAGCCCTCGGTGCCAAACCCGGTCAAAGGCCTTGGAAATATCCAGTGCAACTGTTTGGGTCTCACCGAAACGTTCCAGGCACCGCCCCCAAACATGTGTCACATACGCGAGAAGATCACCGCACGAGCGGTTCCGCCAGAATCCGTATTGACGGTCGTTAATAATTTTGTTTTTCTCGAGGTATGTGAGCATTTATTTTTTTTTATTAAAAAGACAAACATTCCCGGGTTACGAATAACCTGACAATATTTGAAAATCTCCTACTACCACCACAATAAGCGGAAAATGTTGCTTGTGTCGTGATGGAGGACTTAGCTAGCCAATCGGACGGACCGCCCTCCTTTGCACAGAATTGAGTAGGTTTATGAAGTATTTTGGGGCTCCAGTCCAGGGTGGCTCCCAAATTCAGGTTGACGTAAAGTATAACTCAAAAAGAGTAAATAGGCAACTTGCCGGATTTCATAATGACTTGGAAAAAATCGTGTGGATAGATTTTCTACTAAGATTACGAAAATTTTACAAATTTTTTTTAGAAATTTATATTTATATATATATATTTTTTTAAATAAATAAATCCCTTTTTTGGGCTCGTGACATCACTATGTGAAAATTTTCCATCTCTGTTAATATTCAATTAATTTTGTAAAATTCCACAATATATATCTTTTTTATACTTTGATTTCTGGTGAATTTTTGAATTTAACACTTAAAATTCACTTGTTTGTTACCTGCGAACTTATGTTCGGTTTGACGTTTTGACAGATGTTATAAAGTGAACATTGTACAGATGCTTTCCGCAGCGGCCGTCTTAGGAGCATAATGGTAATGGTGCTGATTTTAACAAAATTGAATTTTATAATAAGTATAAAAAAATAATTTTATTATAATTATAATTAACAAGTACAAGTTTATTACATTGGATTTAGTCATATACAGACGTTGAACATTATAATGATTAATGATCAATAAGATGGATCAAAAAAAATTTTATGAGATGTAATATTTTATTTTTGGTATACCTCGTTATTCTCCTGTGCCATTCATGTGGAATACGTCGGGTTTTTTTAAAATGATTTTCAGCTATGTAATTATTGTTTCTTCAGACCCATAAAATTATGCACAGTCTTTCCGATTTATAAAAAATGATCCGATTTTTCAGATTGAAAGTTTCAAAAAATCGCCAGGGTTTCAAAAATACAATAAAATTAAAAAAAAAAAATACGAAATGTCTTAGAATATTCGCCTAAACCGGAATTTAAAAAAAAAGTGATGCAAGTGGCCTATTGCATGTAAATATTACTCTTTGGGAGATATATGTAAGTAAAAAAATTGTTGCAATATTTCTTACCAGCAAGACGACAGTGTCCAATGATTTGTGTGTACATGGCGGCCAATATCATTTCACATTCACACTTTAAGAAGCTCCCCATATTTAAAATGCTTCCGTCAGAGTACTGTTCACCTTAAGAATAGGACAATAAAATCATTCTGAAATTATTCTTCAAAATGTATTTTGTGGGAACATATTAACTATTCAAGGAAGTATTAAGGCTAGTTTGTTGACTACTGTTACAAAGACCACTATTTTGTAAATTTTGACATTTGAAGGGTTCTTATTAACTGCTGATTTTCAGCCCGTTAGTGTTTGGATAATTAAGACGGTCAATATCAATAAATTGTCAATGCTTACGTCATGTAGTAATTGACAATAGTTGCTAATTGACAATAATTGCAATTGACAATAGTTGCTAATTTATTGATCATTTACAGAGGAAATTGAAGTGGTTGACAATTGCCATTCCTATAGACAGGAGAGTGAAGGGAATTTTGATTGAGCTCATTGACGCAGCGGCTTTATCATTTTGCTGTGCAATTGACAATCATCCATTTAGTTTGATTGACAATCATTCGTTTATGCCAACCTGCTGGCCACAGGCTGCCTTCGGCCCAATTGAAGATTTTTTGCGACCCAAAATGGTTTTGGATTTTGGTATTCATCCAAAAAAAGAAAAAATTGTTCTCGTAAATTTATCACATTTATGTTATATTTTGTGAAATTAGAACATTCTTGTTATTAAACCTCGGATTCTCGATGGGAGTTTTGATTTATTGCTTGTAAAGTGCCAGGTGCATGAATTTTTTTTTCCGCAGACTTCTCGAATGCAACTGACCTGATGACCTTCAATAAGTGGAAGGTGATTGCAAAGGACTCAGCATTGAAGTTCGCGATTTCACAATAACATGTTTTTGGACACCGAATTACTGATAAAAATTAACTGTAATATTCGCCATTTACCCCCCCCCCCCCCCCCCCCCCCCTCCCCGCCTGAGTGACCCATTAAGCTCAGTATTTTTTTTTGACCACCAAACGATTTGGGTTAGGTACCCCTGGTTTAGTTGTTCGTCAGGTAGTAAATACGGGGAATCAATTGAGCACTTTGAAATTCAGTTTCGTATTTCTTATAGTTATATTACATTATGTGTGTCGTTGCTTTCCAGAATATATAATGTGAGATATCAGCCCTATTCCCCGCCAGCGTCGGTCTTATCCATTGCTTTATCTTGAATTTCCCGCCATTCCTCTGCAATTCCCTTCAGCTGTCAATTGTCGCCGTGCAGTTGGCATCTTGAGATGCCGTGTTAATTCAATTTTGGCGTTGTTTCGCCCACGTCCGGTCGAAAAATTTTTCGTTCGTAATTGTTTTAACGAAAATAATATCTGTTGCTACCCGCAAATTCCGTAATTTTATGAAAAATTAGTGCAAGTGATTAGTGCAAACATTTTTGACAGATTAGCGTATTCCTACTACCTACGCTATATAAATCTGCGTCGCCCGTTCTCGAAAACGGAAGGACGCCGCGCCGATTAGCAATCGCTTCTCGGCCTGTTGGCTAAGATAAGTGTATTATCAGCTTAATATCTGATAGTTCCCGCAATACGGGACCAGTTTATTAAACTGGTTTTTTTAATGTGACGGGATGTTCGGGGCTTGCTCCACTCCTGTCACGTGTTGGCCCGGCCGGCATTGCCGCTGGGAGCGACCCATTTATATCCATACTAAAGATAAATTAAGCTGAATGTATTGTCTTACGTAATTACCTGATTTATGGATCAATTGTAGACACATTTAACCATTTTTCCACCTTTGGAATTTAAGTAATCGATTTTTTTTTTAATGAAATATGACCATCGGCGATGTCATATTAAAATACTCAAATTACAAATACGAAATCATGACATTCATGTTCGTTTGATAATCGTTTGACGCAATTTGATGTAGTTAGACTTATCTATAATTCAGCTTTATTTATAAAAGTTTGGTCCTGCTTTTGACAGTTTCAAGCATGTTACAAACTCGGGCGAGTGGGCCAATGTCCGCTATGCATCTGCTTTAAAAGAATATTTGGCTGATCCAGGCTTCAAGGAGCTGGAGGTAAACTGCGAGGTGCTGGCATTTGTCACCGCCTCACCAATATTTACGGCCATGGAAAAGATGCTGGCATTGCATGCCTCATTGAAGCAGAGAGTGCTTTCAACAGGCTCTCCAAAAAACTTATCAAATGGGAAAGCAGTTCAGAAGGTTCCCTGTCAGGTCTTTACAGGAACAATGGACAGCTGTAAGATTGGAGTGGAACGGAGGCTCTTCAGCAGAATTCCTCCTTCTACCACTCATCCTTTTGGGGAAGAAGCACTTTCTGCCCAGTTGCAGAAACTAGGTGGTGTAGCAAAGTGCTTTAGTCCAGTGCGTCTACCTCAGGGTAGCCACTCGGCGCACAACCGCCCTTCATCTAAGGAGGTTGTTGCCTTTCCCCCAAGCAGACATCAAAGGAAAGGATGGCATTTCCCTTGTTTCCCCGGCGGGCAGACCACGGGTGAAACCCCCCATATTCCTCCCGTATGAGGGGTAAGGGGAGGGAACAGAAGCGTGGCGCGAGGGGGCAGACCTCTCGTGGCCGCTTCAACAGGTGCCGCGCACAACCGCCCTTCAACATCTAAGGAGGTTGTTGCCTTCCCCCCAAGCAAACATCAAAGGAAAATATGGCATTTCCCTTGTTTCCCCGGCGGGCAGACCACGGGTGAAACCCCCCATATTCCTCCCGTATGGGGGGCAAGGGGAGGGAACAGAAGCGTGGCGCGAGGGGGCAGACCTCTCGTGGCCGCTTCAACAGGTGTCGCGCACAACCGCCCTTCAACATCTAAGGAGGTTGTTGCCTTCCGCCCAAGCAAACATCAAAGGAAAATATGGCATTTCCCTCGTTTCCCCGGCGGGCAGACCACGGGCGAAACCCCCAATATTCCTCCTGTACGAGGGGTAAGGGGAGGGAACAGAAGCATGGCGCGAGGGGGCAGACCTCCCGCTTCAACAGGTGACTATCAACCATTTCGGGCGGGTCAACTAGACTACAGGATTATTGGAGAGAGTGGCAGGCCTTAGGTGTCCCAGAGACCATCTTACATATGATAAGACGATACCGCATACCATTCATCCAAGAGCCCTCGTTGATAAGTCCAAGCCAATCTTCCGCAAGGAGGTTCAAAACGAAAGTAATCCCGGAAATGACAATGATGAGAGATGGTACATGGAAAGAGCTGACGACAATGCCACCTTCCTATCAACACTTTTTCTGGTTCAAACGAGTGAAGGCTCGAAACAGTCGATCTTCAATTTTAAAGCTATCACAAATTGGATTGCAGAAATCCTGCGTAGACAGGCTATCAGGATCATTGTGTACCTAGACGACTTTCTCCTGGCTCATCAGACCAGAGAGATCCTCAGTCAAGCTTGAGAAGCTCTTTAATTGTTAGAGCGGTTAGGTTGGTCGGTAAATTTCCAAAAGTGTGTCCGTCAGCCAGCACAGTCAGTGGAATATCTTGGAATTGTGTAGAACCCCAATCTGAAACAGAAGTCCTTAAACAAATACAGACGCCAAGGTCTTTGGAACTCACTTCAGAGATCCGTGACAAAAGGAAGATGGACTCTGAAAGGAGCTCAGAGTATTCTCGGAAAGTTGAATTTTGCTACCTTTGTGGTCCCAGAGGTCGACTTCATACTCGGCTGATACAATTACAGTTAATGCTGAAGCTGACCCCTCAGCAAAAGTCTCCGATAAAGAATGAGGTCTTGTCAGAAATGAAATGGTGGATGATCAACTTAGATCATGTTTCAACTCTTCATTTTCCCAGCCCAACACATTCTCTGACTACGGATGCGGCAGATCACGGCCGGGAGCCCTGATCGACTATGTACCTCTGTTGGGTTGTTGGACAGACAGTTAGAGGGGGGGATATTGCAACATGAAGGAGATGACAGCAATCTTAAATGCCTTAACGTCTCTGACTCAGAATTTGAGAAGTTCAGAACAGGACAGTCATAGCCTACTTAAGGAACAAGGGGTGCACCAAGACGATGGGTCTCCTTCATCTAACATTTCAGATTCTTGCGCTTTTGGACAAGCACAGAATCTCTTTACAAGTGCAGTATTTGCCGGGACGCTACAATGGCCTCGCGGATTATCTATCCTGAGGGATGACATTACCAGAATGGCACCTTCTACCCCCAGCGGTAAGAGCTGTTTTTCACAAGTTAGGGGCAGTCCAGTAGTGGATCTATTCGCTCCCTCGAGGGCTCACTTCGTGGATCAGTGTGTCTCGATAGATTCCCACGACAAGAGAGCAATGCTTCACAGCGTGTTCAGCAGGAGTTGGAATTTCCCCTTGGCATGGATCTTTCCTCCCCCCTGCTTAATTGCCACGAGTGCTGGCACATCTGAACAAATCATCAGGGGTGTACCTGGTTGTAGCCCCAAATTGGCCAAAAGTGTTTTGGTTACCAGACCTAAAGAGAAGAGCCCTAGACCGACCTCACATAATACCCATGTTGGTCGACAACTTGATAGACTTATCGACAGGACTTCATCTTGAACAGGTCCAGAAGCTCCAACTACAGGTGTGGAAGATTAGGGGTGGAGTGAAGCTTTGAACGATTGGTCACAGCAAGAAAAAAGCTCTATTGAATGCGGGTTGGCGCAAACCTAAGCTTACAACTTATCACATGGCATGGAAGAGCTGGAAGGAATGGTGCGCCATTAATAATACATGTCCTAATAACCCTTCGTGATCTCAGCTGGCACGGTTTTTTAGTATACTTAAGAGTGAGGAAAGGCAATACTATAGCACTTCACAAGTCTGTAGTGTCGGTTTTGTATGACCCCATAGGCGATTTGAGGATAAGTAATCATCCCTTGGTCAAGCAAGTGATGAGAGGTATAGGAACTTCTGCTAATAAGAAGCTTAGAGCATTTACTTGGGATCCAGGACACTTGGTGTCTTAGCTTTGTAAGAATCCTTCAAATGACCTGACTCTTTTCGAAGCATCTCGTAGATGTTCTGTTAATTTACTTCTGGCATCAGGAAGACAAGTACAGGATCTGACCTTACTACATGCATCTTCTGATAATCTTGTTGACAATGATGATCACATTGTATTATTGCCAAATTTTTTGGTTCTAAGAAGGACACCTCTACACATAGACAGTCTGGTTGGAAGCTTTACAAAGCAGAGGATCGTAATATAGATTCCATATTCTGGTTGCGAAAGCTTATGTCTTTGGGTGAGAACAGAAGACATGAAGCTGGTGTTGAATGTCTGTTTATTTCCACGTTGGGGCCTGCAAGGCCAGCCTCGAGAACTGCTATTGGTGGATGGATTAAAACAATTTTGAAGGATGCTGGGATTGATGCCTCTCCTGGGAGTTTGAGATCAGCTGCAGCTTCAAGAAGCTGGCTGGAAGAGTGTCCTATAGACACCATTTTGGAAAGAGGAAGCTGGAGTTCAGAAAACACATTCAAGAAATATAGACAAATCAGAGGTCTCAATGTTGAGGTGCTGAATCCCCCCATTCACTCTCAGTCTTTGACCAAGTTATTGCAAGCAATACAGTAATAGTCACAATTTTGGCTTTAGAATTGTCACCAAGCGATAACAAACACTTCTCACATTATATATTCTGGATAAGCAACGACACACATAATGTTGGAGTTTTACCTACCATTAAAACTCTTATTATGTTGTCTTGCTTATCCAGAATATATTTAAGCTCTGCTTGGTGAGTCCAAATTGAATTAACACGGCATCTCAAGATGCCAACTGCACGGCGACAATTGACAGCTGAAGGGAATTGCAGAGGAATGGCGGGAAATTTAAGATAAAGCAATGGATAAGACCGACGCTGGCGGGGAATAGGGCTGATATCTCACATTATATATTCTGGATAAGCAAGACAACATAATAAGAGTTTTAATGGTAGGTAAAACTCCAACATTGTGACTGTCCAGGGTTATGGAAAGTGACATCAAAAGATTATCACTATATCCGCACACTGTAGGTACCTTCTATTTCTGAAGGCGTCCACAAAGCAATTGGTGCAAAAATATTGACAGGTCGATTTGTCGATTGAAGTACCGCCAATACCACTTCAATTGAATTTGTTAATCGCGCTCAATGCGGTGGTCACCAAGTGCCGACTCTTCGAATGTTATCTAAGCTTTAGAAGCCTTTTCAGTGTTGCTAAACCTGCTGTTATTAATAATAATTACTTACTAATAATGGAGAGCCTTCTAGATTCTCGTCGTGGTATATCAGAACTTCTCTAAAAAAAAAATATTTTTTAATAAAAATTACAAATATTTGTAAAACATTGAAGAGATAGATCATTACAAGTATATTATGGGCATGTCGTGTGTGCTCAAATCTCCTTTATCGGTCAAGGCCAGGGGTCGCCAAACTTATTAGCCAAAGAGCCAATTATGTATTTTACAACGATTCGAAAAAAATTTGGGAGCCAAATCTGTTTATTAATTTTGTACGAGGGATGTTCAAATAAATAACTGTACTATGACCATAACACGCTGTGGTTTTTTTTTTGGGGGGGTTGGCAACACTGAGTGGTAGAGCGGGTATCCCGACCAGAGCGAGCATCGCAGGACCATTATAGTACGTAAACTCACGTTGTAGTGTCCAGTTTCGTGAAAGATGTCCTGATCCGCTTTTGACTCACGAAAGGAATAACACCTACAGGAAAACAGGTGAGGATTTCTGAGCTCTTTTGTGAATGGAGATGATAGTGGGTGACTCATTACACCCCTGGGAAAAAAACAGTCGTCAAAGTGGCGCCACACCCCATCTGCCAGATAATTCAAAACCACAATTTCGGGCAAAAAAATTATGGCTTCAAGTGTTTCAGGACCGAAAAGGCATCATTTTGGTCGAATTTCTGCCTCAGGTGGAGACCAACAATGCAACAATATTGAGATGCCCCAAAAAAATTCAAAAGACACAGATGTTCAAATTTAGAGCCCCACGTTTCCTTGTTTTTTAAATCCAGCAATTGTATTTCAAAGTTACCAAAGTCAAAGCCAAGGGGAGAAAATTTCAAATCGGTTATCGAAGCATTAAGAGGGTGATTAGAATGCTAAATTTGAAGAATACTAAATTCCTGAACCCTGCTGAGAAATGCTTCCCTCATATTTAAAATGGTTATTATGAAATAGTGTTTATCAATGAGGAATTAATTTCCTTGCGATGCTTCAGCAGACTCGGAAAGTGAAAAATGTTTCCCTTTCAAAATCTTGAGCAAAAAGGATACCATCGGCGCGCCATGCGCGCCTGTTCTTCGACATTTGTGCCAGAGCCGCACTTAACAGGCCAAAGAGCCGCATGCGGCTCCGGAGCCGCACTTTGCCGACCTCTGGTCTAGGCTATAGTTTAGTCGATAGAGAGTAATTTAACTTCTCCAAACACCATAAATTTAGTCAGTGGTTTAGTAGAGTGAATCCATTTTGTTCTATTTTTTCAAGCGATTGGCTTCCCCCACCTTGCGTCACTGCTCACTGTCTGAACCACTAAACAAGTCCGAACCCATTGTTTTAGTAGATTTCATTAGTAACCGCCGAAATGTTGTCTTTTTGGAGCGAAGATGCTACTCTAAAATTCTTTATTTTTTCCGCTATTAATCCATTTTCATATCCATACTTTCTTTATTTTCAACTCACAAATTTATTCTTCCACCTCTTCTAAAATATCCAATACAATTAGCATTAATTCGCCTTTTTACTTTGTTGGCGAGTTGCTTGCCACTTTACTAAACTACCAGCCTGGCCCGAAAAAACCTCAATTTAACTCTGAAATTGATTTTACTTTTTCAACCATTGAAATTTTTCCATGAGTCAATTCCATTACCTTGGGAGTCGAAAGGTCGTTTGTAATTTGGCGACATCGGTTTTCTTTCAAATCGGTACAGATCACACTTCTAGGATTTATATTAACATTGTCATATTTTTTTTATTTCATTCAGAAATCTTAAGGTGAAACTTAAAAAGATTCAAAATGTATTCTTTCACAGATTCTGCTAGTTTAATTATTTTAGGAAAACCCCTTTTTGCAAGTTATGCTTTAAAATATTAAGATAAATTAATTGTTTCTGTCTGTACATACGCCATATGGAAGTGAATAAATAGTTTTGTTGGATTGAATCACCAATACAATGTATACTTACATATTTTATACACAACAGTATTTGTATGCCTCTCTTGAAAGAATTGAGTTTATTTATGGACAAAACTTTTTATTCATATGCCGTATGCAATATAATATGAATAAAAAAGAAATATATAATATGCGCAAACAATTAATTTATATTAACATTTAAAAAAAAGGTTTTTTTTTAAATAATTAAACCAAAAGAGCAGATTATGATTTGTTTAAGTACAAATCACTTTAAAATTAAACCCTATAACTCTCATCTTTAAAAAAAGAAGAATATAAAAGAAATTATGTGTAGAAATATTGGTTAAATGCTGCCTTAGTTGATCTTACTGCAATAGATGAAGAAGGGTGAATGGGTTTCTTAAAATATTTGAAATTGAACCCGCCATCTCTTAAAAAAGATGTAACCTCTTCCGATACGTCTTCTGTAGATTTATTCATCTGCAATAAATAATAATTCATGATCAAGTCCAGTCCAATCAAAGTCAATTTTGTTACTACGTTAATATAATAAAACTTTTTTATGAAACAAAAAAAAAATAATTAAAAATCACCGCAAGTAAGTAAGAATTCAACTGCTTATCAAAATAGTATATTTTTCATGAATATGTAAAATTAAATCTCAAAGCAGTTGGACGCACCCCCCTGGATGTGGAGATTTAAAAAAATAACAACAATGAATTACATATTATTATTTACTGGCACCCACAGGGTTAATCACTAATTAAGATATAATAGAGATGTATTAAAAATATAATAATTGATTTAAGAATAATTATATCCACCAAGCATCTGTACTCAAGTAATAGAAGTAAACCATTAAAATTTATACTTGCGATTAAGGTATATTTACGCTTTATAAGACTTTACAAGGCCAAATCGAAATCAATGGTGATTGATAGAGCAAACACCTTTGTAAGAATAAATAATGCTCTCACAGACCCAGAAACGGTGAACGACTTTAAAATCTAGGCCCGTCTATAAGTGACAAAGGAGTTTGTGAAATCGAAGTGAAAAGAAGAATTGATGCCATGAGTAAAATGCAAAAGATTTGCTCAGGATTCCATGGACAGCTTGACACACAAATATCTCCATTCTGGAAGAGCTAGGCATCCACAGTAGGCTTACAACAATCTGCCAATGTATAACTTTCAACAACATATTTTAAAATAGTTTGGACACGTTGCTCGCCAAACTGAGGACTCCAACTTGGAGAAACTCATAGTCACTGGTAAAATGGAAGGCAAAAGAAGGTCACCAATGCGCTGGAGTGACCAAGTATCACTGGCATCCGGTAAATTGGTTTCCTCGGCTCTCCAAGCAGCGCAGAACCGCGACGAGTGGAGGAACCTTATCCACCATAGAAATTGGAGTTGGTATCACGATCCTCAGCAATAAAGAACCGACTTAAGAAGACTTTATAATGTCCACATTAAATATAATTTTTTCAAATGTTTAATGGGTCGATTACAAGAGGATGTATCTCTAAGCTATACCCTTTCTACTTTACATTTTATTTGTACAATAAATATTTATTAATTTGGATTAACATCCAATCGTTAAAAGCTAATTGGAATTGTTATTTTTTGATCCATCCAGTACACCTCTAATCAAGCAGGTGTCTCTTTAAAATGATTTACCTGTACATTAGCTCATACAATATATGTACATTATTTTCACTTACATCTTTCTTTACTCCCAATAGTTTATTGAAGTTCCCTCCACCACAAGCTTGGCACTTTCGAATGTTCTTTTCGAGGTAATTTATTGCACGGTTGTGAAAATCTTTCTAAATAATCAGTAAAAATATTATTTCATAATGCAAAATCCACTGTGGAACTCTTTCTAGTGCATATGACAAAATTTGTCTTTCTATCTAGTGCGTATGACAAAATTTATCATATTCATTCTAGTGTGCGTGATAAAATTTTTAATATTTATTTATTATGAATTAACGCCGATTAACGGCTTTTATTTAGGAATTGCAATAATTTGAAAGAATATACACAGTTAAGAAAAAAAAAAAATATTTGACAAAAAATTAAAAAGCACATATTGAAGTGACAGTATAAAGCAAAAATAGTAAGCTATTATAAATACAAATATGAATAAAAAGAAAACCTCATATACATGATTGTGTACAAGATATTATGAACTAAAAAATTATTATGCAAAGAAAGTAGTTGAAAAATTTAAAAATTCCAGAAATAAACATTGATGAAGAATATAAACATGCAAATGTTAGATTATAATCTAACTGAGAAGCGCTGACAAACAGCTTTAATTAAATAATGTTTGTATGTTGATAATCTTTCAATATTTATCACATCATCAACAACATATTTGTTACCAAGTGTATGCAGGCGATTTATTATGGCATATAATTCAGCATTAGATCCTGTATTATTACAATGGTAAGGTAATTTGTGACGAACTGATCTACTCGGTACATGAAAACATATTAACGAAAGAAGTTCAGGAGAGTTCAACAAGTTATTAACAATATAAAAAAAAACAAAATAAATCAGAACAAATTCTTCTTTCTTTTAATGTATCAAGTCCCAGAAGATGTAACAGGGAGAAGTAATTAATGTGACGTAAGAATTTATGTTGGACATGCTCAAGGGAATGTTCATGTGTACTATAATATGGATTCCAAATGGTGGAATTAAATTCTAGTTGGCATCTAACAAGATAAGTGTATAGTAGTTTGACAGTTTTAAAATTTTTAAGATCCTTCGAAATTCGTAAGATAAATCCCAACATTTGCATAGCTTTACTGGATATATTATTAATATGTTTAATAAAAGTTAATTTAGTGTCAAAGGTAATACCAAGATCTCTTATTTCAACAACAGATAATAAAGTGTGATCATTGAGAAAGTAAGTGAACAACAATGGTTTTTTTTTCGTGTGGAATCTCATAACTTGACATTTTTTTACATTGAGAGTTAATTTATTTTTAAAACACCAAACGGAAAAGCAATTAAGATTAGATTGCAGGGACAAACTGTCCTCAATATTATCGATAAGTCTGTATAACTTCATAACATCCGCAAACATTAAAATAAGAACATGGGTGAATATGTTAGTTACGTCGTTAATAAATAAATTAAAAAGTATAGGACCGAGATGCGAACCTTGGGGTACGCCACTGGTAGTTTCAAATGTGTAAGATAAATAATCATATAAACAGATAGTTAACTGACGCCTTAATAAGTAACTCTTAAACCAGAATAATAGGTTCCCTTTAATGCCAAGTTTCGAATGCTTGTTAATAAGTATTTTATGACGAACCTTATCAAACGCCTTACTAAAATCGGTATATATGGAATCAACTTGTTGTTTATTGGAAAGTGCATTTGAGATGAAATTTTCATATAATTTTAGGTTAGTCAAAGTTGATCTGCCAGAGACAAAGCCGTGTTGACAAGTTGTGATACATGAGTTTAAAATGAAGCTGATTTTATTAAGGATCAATTTTTCGAATAGTTTTGGTACAGACGATAGAATGCAGATAGGCCGATAGTTTCAACAACGGATTAATCACCACTTTTAAATATAGGAGTTAAGTAACTATGCTTCCATATTTGTGATTGTGATGTGTAGAGGGTGATTTGTTAAATAGTATATTAAGTGGAACGGATAAACTATCAGCACAATATTTAAGAAAAATGGAAGGAATTTTGTCAGGTCCAGAGCTTGTTTTGGGTTCAAGGGCTTTAATACCGACTATAATGTCAATATGAATTTGAGATAAGTCTAAATTTATATCCGAATTGAAGTGAGGAATTAAATAATCTGGGATATCTGGTTCATACAAGTCCTTAAAATAATCAGCAAACACGTTGACAATTTATTTAATTTTACTAGAACTATTTTGTCCATAACGCATATTACCAGAAATACCAAAACTATTTTTTTTCAATGATTTAGTGTACTTCCAAAAGTATTTTACATTGTGAATTATATTGTTCTCAACCGAATTTATGTAATTATTGTAACATGATTTTGTAATTTTTTTGCAATCCCTTCTAATATTATTAAATGACATATATATAAAAATGAATCGCTAAATGTGTTACTAAGCGCAAATCTCGAGAGCAGCTGAACCGATTTCGCTAATTCTTTTTTTAGAATATTCCTTGAAGTATGAGGATGGTTCTTACAGAGAGAAAAATTAAGAAAATTGCGCAGAAAATTGGATAATTCCAGAAAATCTAACGACTATCACACGTTTGACAGTTCGCATATTTGAGAATGACATTTTGCAAAACAATAATTGTTAAATTAGGATTCTATTTTTGAAAATTTTTAAGTTGATAAATTTATTTAAAGTAGGTACTCCCCTAATAGTTTGAATCGAATTAAGAATTTTAGTTATTTTAAATAGGTACCTATGTTAGGTACCAAATTTGATATACATGAAAAATGGAAAATTGAATAAAAATTATAAATGGTGGCACGCGGGCTGTTAAAAAACTAATGTACTGGGATTGAATATATGGAACGCGGGAGGAGGGTTGGTAGGACGAGGGAGCGGGAAAGGGAAGGCGGGGAAGGTGGAAGGGGAACGCGGGAGGGGAAGGGGACGTGTGAGGGGGGAGGGGAACTCGGGAGGGGGGTTCGTGGGACGGGGGAAGGGGGGGAGTGGAGTGGGGAGAGGGAAGGTGGAGGTGACGGAGTGGGAACGGGAGAAAAAAAGGGGAGGCGGAAGGGGAATGGGACGAATGGGAAAGGACACTCAGAAAGAAACAATTTCATTATTAAATGGCATAGCAACGCATGCCGGGACCAGCTAGTAATTATATAAAGTTCTGTTTTCTTTAAATTTTTCATGTGTTTCTTTTTTAATAGAAATTGAAACTGAACTAATTCTTTACTAAACAATATCGGATACTTTGGTATTTTATAATGAGTTAGAGGAATTGTGTCATAAATAATGCTATTCAGTTGAGTGTAAAATAATTCAACACTACAGTTGAGATCACCTTCCTTGAGAACAGACCAATCCACACAGTTATAGTCTGTCAAAAAAGAGTAGAAAATATAAAAACTGGAACTACTAAATTTGTAGACTGGCAACACCAATTTAACTGTCAAATATTTTTTGAAGTGCAATGACACTGAATGTACAAAACACAGTAAACCACATTTAAAAAAAAAAACATTTTTTCTTCATGACATAAATTTGAATAAAAGGTGATTTATAAAGCGATTTGCTTTAATTTAATTTAACATAAATTTGAATTTAACAATAGATAGAAAGGAAGAATCACTAATGGTGAGTTTAGTTATGCTACTTTTAGATCTGAATGAGTTAAATATATTCAGATCTAAAATTAGAGACATGATCTAAAGCCCAGGCAACGCTAGGTACTTTATCTAGTATTAAATAAATATGAGCAATTCTTAAACTGTGCTTTATATTTTTTTTGTGCTTTATTCTTCATTATGTTAACACAAAATTTCAAAGGTATAATAATAATATACCTATGCAATTCTAATTTTGAGATCGGCGAGTATCATCTATACTGCAATGAAAAAATATATTTTTCCAATATTAAGCCTTTTTAATTTTTTATAAAAATGTAGGTTACACAGCTTTACTTTAACACCATGAGTTATTTGTTTAGTATTGCCATTTGATCAACAGTGGCGCCCTCATATATTTTCTACTCTTATTTGACAAACTGTAAGTGCGTAGTTAATAGCCTGGTCATTAGCATTTATGAAATTACGACTATAATTTTTGATTAGGGGGACACATTCTACTGTATTGGGTACAAGTGGAGGGTGGTGCTTGTCAATCGGGTCAAAAGACTCGTAAACTTTTATATCATTTTCAGTAGAAAAAATTAAATCGAGTAAACGATTGCAACAATTCGGCACATTATTACATTGAAATAGACCTAAATAAATTGACATGTCCAAGATTTCTCTCTCACATGCCGTCACTGGTAAGTAATCCAAATCATTAAATTTCCAGTTAGGAATGTTATAATCACCACACATTATAAAATTGTGATTAGGGATTAGGGTGATTAGATTAGTAACTCAACATCTTCAAAGTGGCTTTTATATTTAGTTATATTAGAATTTGGTGGAATATACACACATCCGATGATAGTTTTCTTGATTTTATCATTTAACATTACATAAATTTGCTCAACATCACAGTTTTTATGTTTTAATAATTTCGAGGAATTTTTTTTATTAACTGCTATCAAGACACCTCCCCCTCTTGATTTGGAGCTGGTATTCTGACATCGGTCGACTCGGTAGATGAGGTGGTTAGGTAGACCGAGCTCCGCTGAGAAAATCTACATGACAAAATTTATCACATTCTGTCTCTATGACAAAATATGTCATAATCTATCTAGTGCGCATGACAATATTTGTCATATTCTATCTAGTAGGTACAACAAAAATTATCATATTCTATCTAGGCGTGTGATAAAATTTGTCACGTTCTATCTAATGCGTGTGACAAAATATATCATATACCCATTTAGTGCGTGTCACAAAATTTAACATATTCTATCTACTGCGTATGACAAAGTTTTATCTTATTCTATCTAGTGTGTATGATTATAATATTACAAGCAAACAAACAAAAAAGGTAGGTATATGTCTCGTTTATAAATATTCATATTTATAAATTAATCATATCCAAGAAATACAAAGTACTTAAGTCTAAGGAAACAACTAAATTTGGTACCGCCGCCCCGGGAACCTTTATTGGATAACCAACACCTCTGCCATAGGTCACCCCAAGTGGTTCGCTACGTTTGGTGATTTAGCAGAGGTGCCCGGGTTCATGGGGTGAGGTTTGTCTAGGTCTTGGAGGCGGATAACCAGGACATACTGAACCCCAGATTCCTACCTACCCCTTAAACCCTTTTACTTCCCAAAACTCTCCTCTCCTTCCTTTCCTTAAAAAAACCCTCCACACAGCATCCCCAAAGATGACATAGGCCCTGAGGGAAATTATTTTCCTCAGGGCCTCCTGTGTGGAGCTCATGTAAAAAAAAAAAAAAAACCCCAATGTATGATAAATATCTAGCGAAACATATTTAATTCCTTCACAAACCTTCTGATTTTCGGTCAGTAAATCATATGCGTACGTAAAGAACTTTGTATTGCAAAAGCGCATGTATCCGCACCAGGAATAGTATGGCAGATCTTCATTATCATCTAGAAAAATAATTATCAATTTAAAAAAATAATAATCTTGAATCTTATTAATTTGTGGCGGGCTGGATCGGGAGAGGTTGAAGGCAAGACTCTTTGACCTCTCCAGCCAGACTCTCTCAACCCCAATGCATGAAAGGGATGGATTCATATTTCACTGATCCTTAGATTCTTACCCATCCCTCATACCTTTTTCCTTCCCTGAACTTCCTCTCCTTCTTTCCCTTAAAAAGACCCTCCACATGGCTTCCCAAAAGATGACGTAGACTCTGAGGGAAATTATTTTTCTTAGGACCTCCTTCGTGGATTTAATGTAAAAAAAAAAATTGTGACCAGATTTCAGTAGCCAGGTACTTTCTAACCCTCTTCTTCTCTTCCCTTCCAGCCTCAAAACATACCTCAAATACAGTGTACCATAGTCCCACTGGCTCCGGAAAGTTACAGTAATCACAAAAAAGTCTCAAAGAAATAACTGCTCACAATAGAAAGTCAGATATTTACTTTTAGTACGGCGGAGTCCAATGCAGTGGCATTTTTTTTCGGTGTTGACTGTTGGCTCCATCAGGGGACGGATAAATATCCCGCTCTCTTCGTGGGTAAAATCTCCTCCGGCGCATTCCAGAAAGCCTATATCGAATAGCTTCGCAAAACCTGTTAAAATATACCAGCATTTGATACACAGAGAAGATGCAAACATGGGACTGCCAAACTTTTCCTCGAGACACTCCACAAGATGCATGTGTACCGTTCCCAACTAGCAAGAAAGTTAAAAAAATTATTTAGATGCCTAAAAAGACATTTTACATAAAAGTGATGCATGAAATCGTGACAAATGACAAAATTCAAACAAGAAATAAAAAAATGGATTATAAGTATTGGACGCCACACTATTACAAACATCTGTAAAATAAATCACACATAGACAGAAATAACTATTCACATATGATCTAACCCATATAAAATAAATGAAAATAATAGAATCCTGTCAAATTTAACTCCATAAATAGATTAGACAAAATTTACTTCTTTACTTCATCTCCTCCAACAATTATAAGATAACTTTTTTTTATTTTATTTTATTTTTTTTTTTTATTTATTTTTTTTTTTTTATTGTAATATAAAAAATATGAGTTACATATTATATACACATATATTTTACAAAATATTAAATTAAAGGTCTTTTCTGGTCATGTATACCTTATCAGAAAAGAGGGGCTCTTGTGCCTGATAAGGGAGCCACGATTCTTACTTGCGTTGTAAGTTATAATCTGTTTTGTATAAAATATTTACTTTTTACTGTAAGTTTTTTTGAAAAATTGTTTTATTTTATTTATTTGTTCTGATTGGTTGATGATGCAGCGTAATTCAGAAGGGAGGTTATTATAGTTTTTTATGGCTTGGAAAATATAATGATTTTGCATTTGAGTTGTTTTAAAATTAGGTGTAATAAAATATATTTACAATGGTTTTATTTGTATGCCTGTCTCACTAGGGTATACCTGTGTCGAGACAGGCGTACAGGTATATTAATGAATATAGTAGTTACAAGGATATTTCAGGTAAAATACATATTATGAATAGAATTAGAACAGAACGGTGATTGGAAGGGTGATAAATCTTTTAATGAGAGTTATTTTATAAATGTTGGAGATGGAGTAATGAAATAAATTCTGCCTAATCTATTTATAGGTTAAATTTGACAGGACTCTCTTTAAAAGATTTACCCACCCTTCCAATCACCTTTCTGTTTTAATTTCGATTCAAATCAATGTGTATTTTACCTTAAATACTCTTGTAACTACATATTCATTTATATACTTGTACGCCTGTCTCGACACAGGTATATCCTAGTAAGACAGGCATAAAAAAACCCAATGTACATATACTTTTTTATAGATAAATAAATAAATAAAAATAAATCATAAGTATGAGTGTGCAAAGGAAAATATCTGTATTATATCATAAATAATACTTGAATGTGATTCAATAATTTAATTCTTGTCTGTCACTCCTGGACCACCACATTTCTAACCACCCCTCATATATTTTTCCTTTCCAGAATTTCCTCGCATTACTTTCCTTAAAAGACCCTCCACATGGCATCCTCTAGGACAGCGGTCGTCACACTTTTCTGGTCAAGGGCCACATAGGACAATGTGAGGTATCACCGCGGGCTGCACAGTAATGAATTCGGGGAGGGGGGGGGGGGGGTGATGTCGTATCTTTTTTTTAGCAAGTTAAAAAAGCATTTCTTTTGTATTTAACGGCCCTCGGTATTAAAATGTTTCCAGCTCGAATTCGAATATCCAACTTGCAGCTCTTGCAGCTGGCCGGTGCGTTCCATTCAAAACCAAAACACTCACAGAGCAAAACAAATAATTATTAATTCAAGATATTGTGATTATGAAAATTATGTTAAAATATATTTTAGAATGTAATGCAATATAACGATAGCTTGATTCATGGAGGAGGTTCTCAGAAACTTAAAACATTTAATATAACTTTTTATTTGGAATTTTTTTGATACATACGTAGATGAAAAAGGTACACATAGTAAAAGGTACATATAGTAATACGTAAATAAAGAGTGACAAAAGGCTTGGCCTTTGTTCCAGCCTGGTTTCGCAGTGCGGCGGGGCACTGTTAATACTAAATTGTCTAGTTTGATTTGAGGTCACGGGTTCAAAAGCCGGCGAGGACAAAACAAATTTAATTTAATTTATATGAGTATTGTAGAATTAAAATAAAATTTATTTAGGTACATATAACGAATCTGTACTTCGTTTCAAAGTGGAAGATACATTCAGTTTCGTCCTGGTGAGAGACCATAATTCAGAATTGAATTTGCTTGAGAACGGCGTAGTTATGTTTAGTGACTAGATCTGAATAACCAGGAACTTTCCAACCCTCCTCTTCCCTATCTCTAAAAATGTGGACTACATACATTAGGAATATAAATGAAATTTCTTCTGAAGACACTTCAATGAAATAACATGTTATTGATTTCTTCGAAACAATTCCTTCTTACATGTTTTGGTTTTAGCTAAAACCAATTTTACTTTACTTCTGTTCGCTATTATGCACTTTTCTAAATACTCAGGATTTCTAATAGGCATGCAGCGATTATGTCGAGGATCAATTAATTCGGGTAACATGCAAAAATTGTAAAAGCGTTTCAGCTGTTCAACCATATTAGTCTGCCAAAATTCGGCATCCCGTAAAATTTTTTCGATTTTTATTCCGAGTTCAGTCCATACAATACACAAATATCTTTTTTTGTTACATGTAATTTGCCCTGAACCTGGTAAAACCAATTGTGAGATGTATTTACCAGCATTTCTCCATTTTTGTTTAGTTTCCAAAAGGTAATTTTTTTGGATTTTACTGCTTTACATATGAGCATGCTGCGTGCTGCGAAAGGACTTTTAATTTCAATCACAGTGTCTTCAGAAGAAATTCCATCTGGGGTCGCACCCATATATGGATACCCATCATCTATGAATAGACCACACTTTTCTATGGTAATGCGTTTTAGTTCTGCAAGCTCCTTTAGGACATCGTATTCATGTTTTTGTCGGTGTCGAATTGAAGGAATATTTGATAACGATTGCTGGTACAGTATATTTTTGATTAATGTAGCGCAACTGATATTTTGCCGCCGTTTGTACACTTTTCCAAACCACGATGCCGTAATCATATTGCGGCGCATCTCGATCCACTTTCCACTAAATGCTTGAAGGACTGTCGCCCTTTCAATTGCTTGCCTATCATTGGTTATGGTAAAAAGGCTTTCTAAAAAATCATCTTTATCTGCCTCACACGATGCTTAGTCCATATCAGGTTTTTGTGCATTGGGACCATAATGCTGATCTTTTGCTGGAGCGAGCTGCAGGGTTTTTCTTTTCTTTTTTTTTTACTTAATTTGGGAGGCGGGAATGGGTACCGCCGCCCCGGGAAACTTTATTGGATAACCAACACCTCTGCCATAGGTCACCCCAAGTGGTTCGCTACATTTGGTGATTTAGCAGGGGTGCCCGGGTTCATGGGGTTAGGTTTGTCTAGGTCCTGGACAGGATGACCAGGACACACTGAACCTCAGATTCCTACCCACCCCTTAAACCCTTTTCCTTCCCAGAACTCTCCTCTCCTTCCTTTCCTTAAAAAAACCCTCCACACAGCATCCCAAAGATGCCATAGGCCCTGAGGGAAATTATTTTCCTCAGGTCCTCCTGTGTGGAGCTCATGTAAAAAAAAACTTAAAACTTGTTGATTATTTTCTCCAATCTTTTTCATTCTAATTGCTTTATGACTTTTCCGGGGCTATTAGTGGTTGCAAATTTATGCAAAGAATAGTGTGGACGATCCACGCTTTTATATTTAAAAAATATCAAATTGTTTATTACCTAGAAACCCGAAAAAATGTTAACAATAAATTAATCCTTAATAATACTATTTCACACTACGCAGCTTCAACGGAAACTCACAGATAGATGAGAAACGCGGCACACTATTATAGTCCCTACGCGCAACGCATAGAGTGTAATATTGTTGAAACGTCGCACGGAAGTATAATAATTACGCAGAATTTCGAACTTTGAAAAAAGATTGACACGACGGACCGTAAGAAGCGTGCGTTCACGGCCACCTCTTATGCTACGTTTCCACGCTTGTCAAGTCTCGGCAAGCGTCCACAAACGCAAACGTGTAAACAGGTCGTTTGGCTTGGCTTGTGTAGGCTTACAAGAGCTTGCCGCCGATCCAGTCGGGGTCGGATCCAGCTGCAAGCTTCGGCAAATGCTCAGTGAAACTTTCGAACTGGCGGCGAATGCACGCCGTTTTTGCTCCATGCGGTCTATGATAATATTTATAACATTACGAGATATATGTATGACGTATGAGGCGTGCCAGACTTATCAAAATGTATAAGTACATAATTTTAATGCACTTATGTTATGTAATTTATTGCGACTGGATTTACCTAAAAAGTCAAAATAAATAATTAATATTTTATTGATGATTTACTATTTATTATAGTAAAAAAATATATGATTTTTGTTAAAATAACATTTTTTATAATACAAGACAATTTTATATAAGACAAGTGATCTTCGAGTTCGGGTCCCAATTGCGATCATTATTTTTGAAGCACCGTTGTGATTTGAAACTTCATGAAACGAAAAAGTGGTACTAAAAAGAGACAAAAATCTACAGGATTTAGCCTGTGAGATAATGTCTCCTCTTTGTGCGAAGCGACCTGGTACGATTTTTATGAATCTGTATCATCCACCATATTCGTGGTCGTCGAGATTTCCTTGTTTTTGTTACACTTTGCTTGTATTTCAAATAAAAGTTTGATAAATCAAACCCAATAGCCAACACAAGTTCGGCGTCCGCCATGCTCGGGTGTAGGTAGCGCACTGACGCATTCACAAGCATGTAAACGACTTCCAAATGCCAAGCGAGATTTGTGGACGCTTGGAGCTTGTGGAGGCTTGCCAAGCCTTGGCAAGCGTGGAAACATACCATTAGATGTTCATTATATAGTATTTAACGAAAATAAATTGTTAATAAAAACATTTATCTCAACAGAAAAATGTATTTATGATAGCTTAGCGTGGCTACATTATCGATATTTTGACGATTAATAACTTAGATTGTCGTTTGAATCTGAGAATTCACGATACTTCATACAACTATTGAGATCACTAGTAAGGAAGGCCCTTCTTCCTTCTTGTATTCATGATATATATTATATATTGTCAATTCTTAATAATAATACATGTAAGATGATAATATTATAAAATATTTTTTTTATGTAGATCTGTAATGGAATCTTTCAGTTCAATTTTCATCCACTTCCCGAACTACGGAAATATGTGAATTTTCACACCGTAATAAAAATGATTACAATACTTCTACTGTCCCCGAAAATCTAAAACGCCCAAAAGAGGGCGTTATCACTCACGTTGAGAACCTAAGCTGGGCGTTTTAAAATCATAATTATATACGCAAAATATTTGAAAAAAATGCAGGTTAATATAATTGAACATAAAAAAATATATATTTGTGCGGGCCGCACCAATATCTGGCGTGGGCCGCACTTTGACGACCACGGCTCTAGGATGACAGGCCCTGAGGGATTTTTTCCTCAGGGCCTTCTTGTGTGGATCTAGCGTTTAAAAAAAAGGACTATCTGTTCAGTATGCTCCGTAACACATGTTGCCATTAACGCACCTGCTGCGGCTTGTACGTCTGACTTGCACCTCATTACATTTAGTAGTAACGTCCTGCTGAAGATCTCTCCCAGAGCGGCGCTGCATTTCAACTGGAGTTTTTCAAATGGCTTCAGATTATCAAATGTCTTCAAAAATGTCACTAAAAAATTTAATTAAAATCTAAATTATAAAATAAAAACAAGCAGAATATTGGCCGGTCAAATAAATGGTACTTGATAAATGCATCGGGTTCCTAACCAGATGTCATGGGTCCAATTCCTCCGTTGGCTAAGTCCTTCAACATTGCCCAAGCATCTGCTTATAATAATGATAGTTGGAGATATTAATATTGACACGTAAAACGGAATGTTTGTCTTTCATTAAAAAAAAAAATATGTATATTATTTGTATAAAAGAGCGGAAAATTCATGTGCCGAAGCAACAAAAATTCAAAGCAATTTGAACAAAAAGGAATTCCAGTTGATTAAAAAAAATATATTCAAATATATTCAGAGAAAAATAATGTAAAATAATTAGTTGCCAATGGCTGAGTCCAGGTAAGACAGAGATCCTGGGTTCGATTTTCAGTTGCAATTAATTAATATTATATTCTTCTTCAATGATACATTGATGGATTGATACTTTAAAAGTTATTAAAAGAATGTTAATCCAATTAAATTATTTAAGGGGGATGGCTGCGCGGCCAAACTTAATTTTTCTTACAAACTTAATTTTGGATATGAGGTCAAAAACCAACCCAACAGAAATTTATTTTTTTATCAAAATTTATATAAAAATATCTATTGATTAGTGTGTTAAATTATGTAATATAGGAAATTAGAAATCAATTTTTCATGATTTTTAATAATATTTATTAAAAAAATAATTTTACTGTACTATACAAATATGGCAAAATATATATCTATATATATATAAAAATTTAGGTTCCGTATGTTTGCGTTCGCTAATCTCGAAAAGTAATCGATGGATTGACTCAAAATTTTTACAGAACATTGCATTTTAGCAGAAGAGCGTTTATACATACTTTTTATTTGGAAGTTCCAAAGAAAAAGGATAATTTTATGCGTTTTAAATTGACTTATAATTTGTCATCGTAAAAAACAGAATGACAGTTCTAGAGAGTGTTGCCATTTTATTAATTTTATTAAAAGTTACAAAAATTTATGATACCTACAATTAGGAATTAAAGAATTTAATCGGATTTAAAAGTAGAATTATATCTAACAAATTATATTACTAATTTTCACTCATTTGTTTTCTCTGTGCGTTTTAAATTTACTCATAATTGTACTGAATGTCAGTTCGTAACTTTGCAAAACCTACAAAAAATCAGATAAACAAATCGAATTATATATGACAAATTTTCAAAGGCTTAAAAAAGTGTAACTGTGACCAGTTGATTGATGTGTAAGTTTTTTCAAAGTTGATCACCATTCATGGGATGCCTCGCTCACGTTCAAACATAGGCTGTCGTACTCGAAACGCAAACGCAGATCGTCAGAGAAGATCAAACCGCACTGATAAAGAACGTTTAGACGATAATGAACATGTTCGAGATAGAATTATTCAGAGGTGAGCAGAAGAACTGGCGAATCGTCGGGAAGAAAGACTTAAAAGCTTACGAGTAGAAGTGCGACGAAGACGAGCAGCACATTCATCTCAACAACGTCAAGAAGAAATAAATCAACGCCGAAGACGAATGCAAGTGCAACTTTTGAATAACCATGCTTCTTACCATTGAATTGCTTTTTCATACGAACCAGATATTCAATACAATACCTCATGTAAATTTGTTCAAATCGGTAAAATGGATAAAGTTTGTTCACACTGGAAAGCGATGAAATTTAAAGGAGAAACTCAAGGAATGTGTTGTGCGAGCGGCAAAGTGAAGCTACCTGAAATTGATCAGCCAATTGATAAATTTGTTGCAAGGAATTACTGATGATTCAAAACATTTCCTCAAAAATATTAGAAAATACAATTCATGTTTTCAGATGACTTCATTTGGCGCTAACGTTATAACAGAAAATTTTATGCTGACGTTTAAAATTCAGGGACAAATTTACCATAAAGTTGGTCTTTGCTTCCTTTTCACAGCAATCAACATAAATTTCTACAAATATATTTGATGGGAGATCAAAATGATCAGTTGAATGCACGCTGTCAAATCTCTACTAAGGCATATTGTTGAGTCGTTGCAAAAAATGTTACATGATAACAATAATTTAATTCAAATGTTCAAAAATTCAATTGATCTCACGCCATCAGACAAGCCATAAAATTATCATTAGTGCTGATCAAACACCAGCAAGTGAGCATGTCAGACGATATAATGCGCCAAAAATTAATGAGATGGGAATTGTCATTGTTGGAGAAGAATTTCATCCTCGCGATATTGTTTTGCAACGCAGAAATGATCAACTACAAAGAATTGCTGACACTAATAGGTGCTAATCTATAATAAAGTGATATTGTAAAAGCCTGAGGTCTGAATAAATAAATAATTTAAAAAAATTTACTAATGTTTTTTTTTTCTTCCCTTATATTCTACACTACAGCATAGTAACAGCAGATATTCAATTAAGCAATGTGTCTTCTTGGAAAATGCACAGTTGCTAGACAATTTTTGTTAACTCCTCTAATAATTAAAATCAGACAAAGCCACAGCGAAGCGTGGTCGGGTTCAGCTAGTATAATATAAAAATTAAAGAATTATTAAAGAATGGGCCCAAAATTCAAATTACAAACGACCAAAATACTTTAGAAAACAAATTTGTCGGATATAAATGTATAATTTCGACCCAAAAATGTAATTTTTTACGATGTTTTATTATATATTTAAATGCTTAATTTTATATTTAAATGATTGGGCAAGAATATTTTTTTAACAATTACCATTAACTCACAAAAAATTGTCAAAGTTGCCTCTACAATTGTGAAAAAATAAATAATTATGGCCTATAATTTACAATTTAAAATGTATTTAAACTTGGGAGGCGGGAATGGGTACCGCTGCCCCGGGAACCTTTATTGGATAACCAACACCTCTGCCATAGGTCACCCCAAGTGGTTCGCTACGTTTGGTGATTTAGCAGGGGTGCCCGGGTTCATGGTTTGTCTAGGTCTTGGAGGCGAATGACCAAGACACACTGAACCCCAGATTCCTACCCACCCTTAAACTATTTTCCTTCCCAGAACTCTCCTCTCCTTCCTTTCCTTAAAAAAAACCTATGGCATCCCAAAGATGCCATAGGCCCTGAGGGAAATTATTTTCCTCAGGTCTAACATGACATAGTGGAGCTCATGTAAAAAAAAAAAAAAAAAAATTAAAAAAGTAGCAGATAATCGTAATAGACATTTGCTGTATAGTCTGTCAAAAAAGAGTAGAAAATATAAAAACTGGAACTACTAAATTTGTAGACTGGCAACACCAATTTAACTGTCAAATATTTTTTTGAAGTGCAATGACACTGAATGTATAGAACACAGTAAACCACATTTTAAAAAACATTTTTTCTTCATGACATAAATTTGAATAAAAGGTGATTTATAAAGCGATTTGCTTTAATTTAATTTAACATAAATTTGAATTTAACAATAGATAGAAAGGAAGAATCACTAATGGTGAGTTTAGTTACACTACTTTAGATCTGAATGAGTTAAATATATTCAGATCTAAAATTAAAGACATGATCTAAAGCCCAGGCAACGCTAAGTACTTTATCTAGTATTAAATAATGTAAGCAATTTCTAAACTGTGCTTATATTTTATTACATTATTCTTCATTATGTTAACACAAAATTGCAAAAGTATAATAATAATATACCTATATGCAATTCTAATTTTGAGATCAGCGGGTATCCATACTGCAATGAAAAAATATTTTTTCCACTATTATGCCTTTTTAATTTTTTATAAAAATGTAGGTTACGCAGCTTTACTTTAACACCATGAGTTATGTGTTTAGTATTGCCATTTGATCAACAGTGGCGCCCTCATATATTTTCTACTCTTATTTGACAAACTATACCTTTTGGATTAAAAAAATTATTATTCAGTTTTGTTAAGTGCTTTGGCCTCAAACCCAAAATTAAGTTTTTGTATGAAAAAGGCTGTGCCGCTGTTACTCTTAATATTTTTACTCAAATTCCTAATGGGGTATTTCCAGTTTTTTTATTGTTTAAAAAAATGAAGCAAGAAATTTCGATGATTACAGCATTTTTATTTTATTTTTATGTTGTCGCATAAATTTTCTACAGCGAATCAAAGTTTCCCATTTTTTAATTACCGCTAAAACAATATTTTAGGGCGGGGCTATCGTGTGACATCGTGAGCGTGGACGCTCACTGACAGTGTTAATTTATGCTGGCCCAGCCGAGCGGCGCTTGTGACATCACATTCCGATTTTCAAATCATGGGCCGTTTTGATTTTGTCAGTTTTAGACCGTTTTTAAAATCAATAATATTGAATGAAAACATATAAAACAAACATTTTTAATAGGATGATTAAAATCATAAAAATGATCTTTAAATATTCCATATATTTTCAACAGAATCCCTCGTTTGTGGAAATGCCCCATTGCAGCGCTCTTCTTTTTGTCAAACTATAGGTTTATTTTTAATGAATTTATCGTAAAAGACAAATCAACCGAATGTTTGTGGTTGAATATGCTCTATTTACATTTACTTTACCATTGGAAGTGACCTCCATTTGCATGCTATCAAAAGTATAAGATGGCGCCAGAATAGCCACCTGCAACATTTCAGAGTCAGTGGTGCTGGTTGACAAATCCGTGTCATAGTGCTGTAAACATAAAAATGTGTATTCATTTATTATTCAGAATAGAAATTGATTGTTCTATTTTTAGTCACAATATCTGATTAGCCGGGTAAATCTAAACGTTCCTCTTCCTAAGTCATCCCCCTCCTCATAGTTATGGCCTCAAAATATTCAATTGATTGGGAATCAGGGTGGAACAGTTGAGCGCTCTAACACCAATGATTTTTAATTTTATTTTTCATAGTAAAACCTCAAAAGAATCTCAGCTGATCCCGTCTGGAGCCAGCGAGACTATGGCATCCCCAATTGGGGTATGTTGTGAGGCTGAATGTAATGGGGTAGAGGAAGGTGAGGCAGTACCTGGCTATTCAGATCTGGTCACTAAACACGGCTAACGCCATTTCAAGCAACATTTCAATTCTGAATGGTGGTCTTACACCAGGGCGATACTGAGAGTATCTTCCACTCTGGAACGTATCGCAAATAAACTATGCATTATTTTAACCCATCTGCTTGGTTCAATATATTCGCACCTTACAATCCGGAAGCCTCGGTTTCGCACGTAAATTCTGAAACCATCACTTTGGATCGAGATTGTAAAATATCTATGCAAGATAGCTTTCATATTTCAAAGACAATAAGAAGCATTATTTCGTTCTCTTTCTGGTTAAAATAAAAATACATATGTTTGCATGAGAGGAAGAGAGATATATAGCTTTTAAATTGTAAGGTCGCTCTGGGACGTTTTTGATCTTATGAAAGTATAATGCGATTACGTGTTTTGGGATGTATTTTATTTACACGCCGGGATTCGATCCTGCGACCTTCGGATTGCGAGTCAAAAGCCTTACCTCTAGACCACGCCGGCCATCACGAATTGGCGGCATAAAGAATAACACAAGAAGTGAACGCATTTCGTAATCCAAATGTAGGTTGAATTTTGAATTGAAAACTTCCATACAAAAATTTCAAAATAGATCTACGATTTCAGGCGAGTTTACGTCTCACTTACGTGAGACGGAACGTTGGGCACTTGGGCTAAATCAAAGCCGACTGGGTGTTATCGGTTTTGGCTAAATGGAACACTTGTTTTTTATTAAAACTTTTAGGGAAGGCACTTCTAGTGTTATATGCGGGTTAAATGAAATAATTGTGAAATAACACAAATTATTTTATTTACACGCCGGGATTCGATCCTGCGACCTTCGGATTGCGAGTCAAAAGCCTTACCTCTAGACCACGCCGGCCATCACGAATTGGCGGCATAAAGTATAACACAAGAAGTGAACGCATTTCGTAATCCAAATGTAGGTTGAATTTTGAATTGAAAACTTCCATACAAAAATTTCAAAATAGATCTACGATTTCAGGCGAGTTTACGTCTCACTTACGTGAGACGGAACGTTGGGCACTTGGGCTAAATCAAAGCCGACTGGGTGTTATCGGTTTTGGCTAAATGGAACACTTGTTTTTTATTAAAACTTTTAGGGAAGGCACTTCTAGTGTTATATGCGGGTTAAATGAAATAATTGTGAAATAACACAAATTATTTTATTTACACGCCGGGATTCGATCCTGCGACCTTCGGATTACGAGTCAAAAGCCTTACCTCTAGACCACGCCGGCCATCACGAATTGGCGGCATAAAGAATAACACAAGAAGTGAACGCATTTCGTAATCCAAATGTAGGTTGAATTTTGAATTGAAAACTTCCATACAAAAATTTCAAAATAGATCTACGATTTCAGGCGAGTTTACGTCTCACTTACGTGAGACGGAACGTTGGGCAGTTGGGCTAAATCAAAGCCGACTGGGTGTTATCGGTTTTGGCTAAATGGAACACTTGTTTTTTATTAAAACTTTTAGGGAAGGCACTTCTAGTTTTATATTCTATTGCAACGACCCAGTGACAGAATGACAAGCAGAATGACACTGAAAGACTTGTCTATTGGGATTTCTTTACGTTAACCTCACACATTAGGCCTCAAGGAAATAATTTCCTTCAGGGCCTGTGGCAGCGTTAGGGATGCTGTGTGAAGGGTATTTTTAGAGAAAGGAAAACGAGTAAGGTCTGAGAAGGAAAAGGGTATGAAGGGTGGATAGGAATCTGGGGGTCAGTGTAACCAGGAGTGACGGACGTATGAATACATCCGATGCAAGGCGATGAGACAAGAGAGTCCGGCCGGAGAGGTCTAAAGTAGTCCTGGGTCGATCGTGAAAGACCTGATCGTCGAAACCCGCTCACGAGCCACCAAAGAACGAGCGAGTTATTTTTTCGTCAGCACCCGGGTCTTCCGGGACCCGTGAACCACGACACACTCCCGCAACCTACCAACTACGACACATTCCTGCACCCCGTGACTCACGGACCGATCGCCGGGTGCCCATGTGGCGAGTGGCGAGACGTGTCAGCTCCCGGAACTCTCGAACTGCAACCGCGACACACTCGGTCGCCGATTGCCGATCAACGCACACACGTGCGTGACGTAACAGTATCCTGCTTCCTGCCCGTGTGTCACGCGGGATTGTTTAGTAGATTTGATTTTTGAATATTCGACTAGACACGGAGACGTTTTTAATAAGAGCGTATCTTAGTATTGTTAATCAAAGTGCTAAGTGCTGTTTTCATAAAAACTTTTAATTTTTCGTGTGGGTGTGAATGTAATTGTGCATTGTACTAGAAACTATAAACTGGTAAAAATGTAAAATGTCTGACCTTAATAAAAAGAAATTATAATAAAGCATTACAGCTTACAGCTAATTTACTTATTTAAATTCTCAATAAAAGCTTCAGAACAACACGTTTTTTACAAGGTTTTTATATCCTTCAAAACATGATAAAACATTGTTTTTTTAACCCCTGAAGCATGCCTTTTTTAAATTTATTTCTGGGACATGACATTACTAGTTACAGGTGTGAGCTGTGAGAGAACGTTCACACAATTATAACCTGGGTTTCGTGTCGCGTATGACTTGACCGGTCTGGGCGGCGAGCGTCTACCGCGCGGCGCGCCCGTAGAAAGTAACTGGGTGATGAATAATCGAGTTTCGTATTTTGCGTCGCGAAAAGAGCGGGTCTTCGCGACCCGCTCGTGACGCCAGTGGGTTGTGAGCGACCCGGGTCGTGTAAAACGATCGATCGACCCAGGACTAGTCTAAAGGTCTCAAAAAAGGCAGATGCTTTCGCCGCCAAGACCTAGACAAACTTCACCCAATGAACCCGGGCACCCCTACTAAGTCACCAAATGTAGTGAACCACTTGGGGTGACTTATGGCAGAGGTACTTGGGATGGCTATGTGCTTTCGGAGACTGAATATTTAACAGATACAATATGGTATTTTTCCTTATTTCAGCTTTAAATACATATTATAACCAATACGGTTCCGCAACAAAACATATAACAACAAATCTAACCTATTCTTTTATCATGTTCTGTTTCATTACTTTTCTATTTTATCCAGTTACCATTGTTAGCTTTGGCGTCTGTGTAAAATACTGGATGTGGCAATGTAAACCGCCTTGGGCGCTTGAGTGGCTTTCTACGCACGCGACGTGCACAGGAGTTTGTGAGGTACTCGCGTCTATTCTGTGCACTACATTCTAATCGCAGTAAATTTGAATGTAGGGAAAGCGTGTAACCAGTGGCGGTTCTTCACAGGGGGACAATGGGGACGGTCCCCGCCAGTTACACTCAAAACCTACTAAAGGAAATAACAGTCGATGCTTTGTCTTCACCAAAATGAATGAATTCTTTAAACATAAAAGTAATTAACATTTGCAGAAATAAAATACAAATAATTATTCCGGATGATTTTAATAAGACCTTACGCGCGTACAGTGAACAATATACGGAGCACAAAACAGCGGGTCAATTTCTCAGTGCGCAGAATCTAATGCGCACTTGGGGGACGATCCGAAGTATCCCCATACTTTCCTTGCGTTGTTTCGCTATCGTATGCAACTGCGCATGCGCAGTCGTATGTAAATTCAAATACCCGCGGGGACAATTCTTTATATCCCCACAGAAACATTTGTTTGCGAAGTTTCGGGCTGGAATCGCTCGCGTTCAAATTAGTTTTAAAATAATCTTGCAAGATAAAGCTTTATTTTTATTATACTATATTGTAGCTAACTAGCTGACCCGGCGAACTTCATACCCCCTCAGAATCAATAACTGTTGTATTAATTCATTAGCTGAATTAAATTAACTTTTTTTATTAAGTTAAAAATTACATAAATGAAGCAATTATCGATCAGCAACTATTTGTGTTTTGTATCAGAGATGACCTTATGTACGAATTTATATTTTTGTGATTTTCTTACTTTTTCACTTTAGGGCCATCCATAAATTACGTCTCAAGAATTTCGTAATTTTTTTTCCTCCCCCCCCCTGTCCCTGTCACACATCGTCATATTTATGAGACCCCTCCCCCCTAGTGTGACATCTAAAAATAGTAGTTCAATTTTTTTTTACATGTGACGTCACACAGCTGATCACCACTCCATACCCCCAGTCACACTTCCTACTCCCCTCCCCCTCCTTTAAGTGTGACGTAATTTATGGATGGCCCCTTACGGGAATTACGTTTCATTTTCTTGATACGTGTGAGGGAAATTTATTATAATTATTGTATTTTTCCTTTGGAAGGGTGAAGACACACGTTAACCATTTGTCTCATTTTCGACTATTGACATTTACAGCCTTACTAAAAAAAAACCACAGCACGCCCGATAACCCGCGTTGCAGCAGCAACATGAATAAAACAAAAATACACTAAAACACGATAACATTACTAATAAGCTTTGTTCTTAAAAAATGTATTTTATAAGTTTGGCAACAATGTAATTTTTCATAGTGTAAGTACTAAATTGTGAGTTTTCCTTCATAACCGCCAGGTGGCGGTGCGGGCGCCTGCGCATTCGTCGTTCGGGCTGAAAGCGCGAAAAAAAATCACTCCTCGGATGTGTGTGTAATATTATTACTTACTCAAATGTGGTCGTAATTTCTAATAATATGACTAATTCACCATTATTTTCGTATAATTGATATATTTACCGAGTTTTTGTGGTTTTTAATAAGTTTTAGTCAAGTTATAATAAAAATAATCATACTTTGAAAATTGCAATGTCAAAAAGTATTTTATATAAAACATGAAAATACAAATTTACATTTAAACGTTTTTATTTTATGAGAATTTCATAAAAGTGGTGTTTTTTTTAAATATTAATATCTAATACATGTTTTCCTAAACTTATCAAAATAATTAACGTCTTTAAAAATGCAAGAAATATGTTATAAAAGTCAGTATCATTTTTTAGGTTAGTTTTTTGGCAATAAAAAAAACTTTGAAATTTTTTATTACTATTTTATTGTATGCACGAGGAAAAAGTGAGGTGAAGTTTCGTTCCAAATTCATTATATAAAAGGTCTTTTATTTTTTAAATTTTGTTTTTTTATAAATTTCTGTACACTTTCATCAAATAAGTTTTGGTAAAATAAAAATTCCATTTTTTTCGCGTTTGAATCTTAATATATGGCAGTTTTTTAAAACTAAAGCGTATTTCAATTACACAAATCTAAAAGATAATTTTATCTAGTTTTCATAAATGGTATTTGTTTTTACGACACCTTCAAAAATAATAAATATATACAACATTCAAAATACTTAGGAAAAAATCCAAATTTCGTTCAAACATCATTACTAAAACAGAGATAAACTACCCTCTCAGACTGTGTAAACCAAGTGTATTTTTTTCCATGAACAATTTTTTAATTAGTAATGTTTTCACATCCGCGGCCGTTTGTCAATTGAATAAAATTTTCACTGGGTTTTTTAGTAAGGCTGTTTGTGTGTAAGAAATAGACGCAGCATTGTATGTTAAAGAATAAAAGCGAAACAATCAGCGCATTGACATTTGACGTTTTTGAAATTTTTGGAATTCACGCAAACTTCAACTAACACAACATTGCTACAACTCTTTCAAAAGATGAAAATTCGTTCCATACAAAATGTATGAGGAGATGAATTTTCTTTATAACTTTCATTTTCGTAAATTTTTGCGATATTTTAATAGTTATTCTGTTATCCGGGGCGGAGACAAATCCAACAAATCAAAGATCATCAAAATCGGTCCAGCCGATCTCGAGTTATAAATAGTGTAACTAACCCGACTTTGTTTTATATGTTAAGATTGGCATATATCTATAGATATTTTATATTATTTTGTGTTTAGATATCCGACTAGCATGATTAGACCATAATTTTTTTTTTTGAGAAATTTTATATTATATTCTACGGGTGAGATTGCAGTACAGTACGTAAAAAAAATATCGATCCCCACCACTAAAGAAGTGCTCGAGCCGCCACTGCGTGTAACATAACACCATGTAAAAAATATTTCAAAACTTTTTAAGGGTATCGCTGGCATCATTATGAGAGCGTATGGGTGTTTTGGAACTCAGTATTGGGAATGTTAAAAAAATCGAACGAATGGAACTTAACAGGTTAAGAATTTGTTATTTACATTATTTTAATACAACTTTTATTTACAATGACTGTTTCCTAAATAAATAAAATATATTTACTCTGAAACTTGACTGGAACATAGACCACCCCTTCAAGTTGTCGAGGATAGTCGGTCGAGAGGCGGGAGTCAAGAGCGCCTCCTGATTAGCGCTCCCTGATTGCATATCTTCACTTATTGGCATCACTGCACCTATGGACAGTGCTTCATCTCTTGTCATCAACCTTAGGACATAACACAGTGCTATATAATAATAATAATAATGTTTTATTCCAGGATGTGGGGAGGATAGTGCAATCCCACACGTCCCATAAAGTTGTACATATTTACACAACAGATAAAGTAAAAAAAGTAAATAGAAAAGAAAAAATAAAAAACATAAGCGATAATAGAAACAAAATAAATAATCAATTATAATGTAGGACGTGGTCTGGAGTGAGCTCGGGCCCAGCGCTCGCTCAGGAGTGGCGCTTGGTGCTGGAAGGCTGCAGTCACCACTGTGTTGTCGGAAGCCATTAGCCGCATCCTGGCTCTAGTGACCCGGTGTCTCATCAGACCGGCGAATCTGTGTAGTCCTAGCTCTGTAAACATTGAAGTTGCGCTGCTGTATCTTCTGTATCCAAATATAATTCTGCAAGCATCATTATATTGGATCCGGAGTCGTTCTATTGAGCTGGTTCGGTAGTGACACCATGTTTCACATATGTATAGGCTAGTGCAAAATGCATTGAACAATGTATTTTTTACATTGTTACTGCATTTGAAGAATCTTCGGGCAATCATATTAGAGAGTATACTGATACTTCTCCCCTGTCGTTCAATATCACCATTATCTGAGAGGTCTTCAGTAATAACGTGTCCCAAGTATTTTACATTTTTAGATGTGTTTATGTTTTCCTCATTAAGTTTTACAGGGAGCATTTTCTCGGGATTTTTTCCATGGTGGAATGCGATTAGCTCCGTCTTCTTGGGATTGTACATCATGTTGGGGTCATTTGTATATTCTTCACAGATTTTTAATAATGTTCTCAACCCCTTGATCGACAGAGCTAGGAGAATCATGTCGTCCGCATAGCTTGTGTGATTTATTCATATATTATTAATACGACAGCCCGCCCTGGTGTCCAGGCGATTTGATAATTCGTCCATGTATACATTGAACAGTATTGGGGACATACACCCTTCTTGCCTTACTCCTGATCGCAAATATATCGGTTGGGAGTACGTATATGTATATACATAACAAATTTAGTCTGTACCCTCATCTGACTCGTGATTAATTGAAATTTATTATAATAAGTAAACTTAAATTTTCATCACTGAAGACATTATTTGCGAGTCTCAGTCAATTTGAAACAGAAATATCAGAAAAAAGATACAGTCGCATCTAGGATTTGAACCCAGGACCTAAGTCTTGCCGGGGTGCTGTTTTACTACTGAGCTAATGGGACTCTATGCCCTTCAGTCGTATTTAACTGTATCATACTTTAAAAAAAACTACCAAAATTATGTAACTTAATTATGTTTTTACACAGAGGACAGGTTTCAAAGAGTACCACAAAGTGTAAAGACAGTAGGTACGTTATGTATACGAAAATGGGAGATAACCTCCTTTGTATAGTGTATATGTTGCTGTCTGTCAGTAAACACATCCATTTTTGCATATTTGGTAAGAGATCGCTTGAAATTCTATCTCAATTCTGTTGAATCTAACTCAGTTCTACTAAGTACGGATATAAATTAACACTAAGCTCTGTGGACTGTGTTATGTATTTCAAAACCATCTAAAAAGAAAATTGACTTATTTTTGTTATTTGTTTTTGGGATGTTATGCCGTGTTGCGCTACCCCCTCCTTTAGCCAACGTTTCGGACAGTGTTACAGTGTCCATCATCAGGGCAGATGTGTGAATCACCCCAAAAACAAATAACTTTTTATACTTTATCATATCCAAAATTTACTTACTTTATACTTAGCTGTCCCGATTGTATGAGGATTTGTAAAAACTTTTCTATCCATCCAATAAGTCCTTGACTGTAAACTTGGACCATCCTAAGAATTTAAAATTATCATATGTTTACTCCACATTAAAAAGTTTTTTAAAAAATGTCAGTTAATGAAAAATAAAACACTCACTTTTCAAGATCAGGAGAAATGGCTTGAACACGCAGAATTTGGCACACGATGGCAGAGTGGTGCCATCTGTTGATTCCCTTCAGATTCAAGACTGTTGTGGTAGGGTTGTCCAACACGGCCATCAAAACGTCGTAGCGCATTGCCACGCGCATTTCTACAGTAATCATCAGCGCAACACAGTTACTGTTCAGAATGTAGGGTAAAAGAGCCCATGATAGTTCGTCTATGCAGTCTCCCCTGTGAATGGCTACAAGGTGAAGGTTTTGGAAGATCTGAAAGCATAAACCATATAGTAGATGATAAGGACTAAGTTGGTGCCCCAGTAGAAGTGACCCTGAGGCGAATCATGTAAGAGATGGCTAGACTAGACTATCCATGTTTATATAACTATAATTTACCGGAATATATTAGAAAGGATTTATCAGAGAAGGTGTGGATTGAGGTTGGAAAGAAAAGTCAATTTGACATCATTCCTTGGCGGCGGCGAGTGCCCTACAATTAACATTTATTTCGTTGTATGGGTTAACCTAAAATCTTCTTTTAAATCTTTTTTTATGCTCATAAAGATATAGAAGAATAAAATTACTGTCTCCGTCGCTAAAGTCACTTGACATCGTATTAATTCCACAGCTTAACTTTGATCTAATTCAGTATAATTCGTGTAGCGCTGTGTACCAAGAGTGCCATATCAGTAGCATATTAGTAGTAGTATCAGTATTACGTTACATCACAGTCACATAGCTTGTAAGTATCTTACAAGCATTGTAAGTATCTTATAATCATCACAGTCACATAGCTTGTAAGTATCTGTGTACGAGAGGGCCTTAATGAGCACGTCTTATGACGGGTAATTCGCATTACGAGCAAAATAAATTGTACTTTTGAATGTAGCTATAACTTTGTGGTTATCCGTTATAGATAAATGAAACAAAAAAAAATAAAAGTGGTTCAAACAAAGTTAAATTGTTTCATTTATTTAAAATAAATTGTAATAAAATGGCTCCCTTAACAACAGATATTTCCATTACGAGTGACATAGAAAGAGGAAGCCCCCTTTTCACATCACTCTGTTGGGCGTCGGGACTTTCCGTGCCAGTGCTACATCAGTCTGTACTTAGCCCATGTTCCGCTAGCATGTTAGTATTGTTGTGATCACACACTTTTACAAACTTGTTTACAAACATCTTTTTTGTGCAAAGTTTTATAACCCTTGCCTAAATGTCCCCGAAGAAAAAGCCCTAAGAAGAGATTAAAAATATCTAGAAATGAAATGTAAAATCATTTAATAGAGAGAACAAGGTGTGAGCGTGGCTCATGTAGCATGCACATATAATTGGTCTACATTAATGATTTTCACTATCCTCAAGAACAAGGAGAAGATTAAGGAGATACATGTTAAAAGAGAGTGACAAGAATATCTACGCAATAGGAATAATACGCAATCTACAAATAATACTCGAAAAGCAACGGTTACGTATCCTTGACGATGTTGAAAGGTGGCTTCTCATTTGGATAAATGAAAAGCAATTGTAAGGCGACACTATTAACGAAAAATTGCTTGAGAGAAGAAGAAGAAGGCGAAAGTATTTTTCGTCGAACTCTTTAAGAAGACGCCAGAATCATCAATGACCGAAAAAATAGTATTTAAAGGAAGTCATGAATGTTTCAAGAAGTTTAAAAAAAGAATTGGCATCCACACGGTTGTGAGACACAGTGAAGCAGCAAGTTCTGACACAAAGGCAGCAAAGATTTCATCGGCAACTTCAACAAGCTTGTAGTACAATACTAATAAGACATTCATATTTAAAATAAAAGAATTTTGGCAACAATTAAATTATACAGGGTGTCCGGGGGTAAAGTGCATTAACTTCGGGAGGTGATTCTACATGATGGTAGGAGTAAAAAAGATTAACAACTTTTTCTGAAATTCCAACTTTTTTTTTCCCATACAAAAAGACGTACCTACTAAAAATCCTTATGTGAGGTATGATGTTACTTGCTGAGAGCCTGCCAGGTGCCCGACTCGATTGTGATTGACCCGTATCGTAACAGCGGAAAATAATAAATCTGGCCGCACACGCCGAACTAATATTATCTTTTTACTTCAAAACTACCTCTAAATGTTTTAATTTCGAAAAAAGTTATTTATCTTTTTTACTTGTACTATCATGTAGAATCACCTCCCGAGGTTAATGCACTTTAGCCCCGGACACCCTGTAACGAGACCAGAACATGAGATTCTAATTCATAAACAAAATAATATTTAAAAAATCAGGGTCGTGTTTAGCATTAAAAAGAAACTAAATAGTTAGAAGCTAATAAAATAAATCGAAGCTTGTCGTGTTTTAAAAATAAAATCAAATGTTTTTAAAATGATGATCACGATGTTAAAATTCCTACAAGGAGGCGCAGTTCAAATTAGGCGTGAGCGTTATTTAACGTCACTAGTTACAATAACTAGCTACGCGGTATGTAACGGAAATAACTAGTTTCGATAAAATTACAAGAAGGTTGTTATTTTTGTAAATGCGTTATTCCTGTGTTGGGTGTGATGTGAGAAACTGGTTGCAGAGTAGTTTCGCCGCGTTTCACGTTTCGCCGCGTTTCGCATAGTTGCGTTTACCGGCCGGCCGAGCATACGAGATTTTGAATCGAACATTTTCGAGTAAGCGGGAGTGGGTTCCGTTTCTGGGAAGCGAGCGACCATTTTTTGAATTTAAAGTAAAATAATTCAGTTTGTTTTAGTTCGTCGATGTACTTATGTATAATTTTGAGTACTTTCGGTAAATTTTCGATCGCACTGTCAACGTTAATTACGAATAAATTTTAGAAAAAACCTTTAGATTCACCATAATACCTGTCAGTGCGATCGAAAATTTACCATACTTTCTTCTAAAAATTAACGTTTTTATGTTAATTTGGTGTTTTATGTAAATTTAATGTAACGTTTCGTTGTTATTATGTAAATATTTCACTGTATAGCTACAAACACTTAGATACTAGATAGTGCTTTAATTTATTTTCGTTTTGTGTGTAACTTTATAGTTGGTGGAGGTACACAGTTTCGTGTGTAACTGAAGCTGAATGAAAATAACTAGTTACAAAAATAACCTGTTTTGAAACAGGTTACGCCAACCAAGAAACTGGTTTCGTTACGTTTCTTGAAAACGGCATAACGACCCACGTCTAGTTCAAATTCAACACAATATTAAATGGTAAATCAATAAATTCAAAACTAACCGAAGTATTACAGCTTGTCAAATAAGAGTAGAAAATATATGAGGGCGCCACTGTTGATCAAATGGCAATACTAAACACATAACTCATGGTGTTAAAGTAAAGCTGTGTAACCTACATTTTTATAAAAAATTAAAAAGGCGTAATAGTGGAAAAAATATGTTTCATTGCAGTATAGATACTCGCCGATCTCAAAATTAGAATTGCATATAGGTATATTATTATTATACCTTTGAAATTTTGTGTTAACATAATGAAGAATAACTATAATGTAATAAAATATAAAGCACAGTTTAGAAATTGCTCATATTTATTTAATACTAGATAAAGTACCTAGCGTTGCCTGGGCTTTAGATCATGTCTCTAATTTTAGATCTGAATATATTTAACTCATTCAGATCTAAAATTAGTACAACTAAACTCACCATTAGTGATTCTTCCTTTCTATCTACTGTTAAATTCAAATTTATGTTAAATTAAATTTAGCAAATCGCTTTATAAATCACCTTTTAATCAAATTTATGTCATGAAGAAAACATGTTTTTTTTAATGTGGTTTACTGTGTTCTATACATTCAGTGTCATTGCACTTCAAAAAAAATATTTGACAGTTAAATTGGTGTTGCCAGTCTACAAATTTAGTAGTTCCAGTTTTTATATTTTCTACTCTTTTTGACAGACTATTTTTATTTTATTTTTATTTTATTTTAGTTTATTTAGGAAACAAACAGTTATACATATTTTAATAAGAAAGTAACATATTACATGATTGCATTAACCAGCGAAGTTTCCGCTACAATTTATAATATATAAACATGGATTAAAACATTAAAGAAAACATAAAGTGGTAGAAAAAAAAGAAAAAATATATATATACAACAGAAATGAAAGAAAAAAAAACACACACAAATTAAAGCATATGGGATATATAAATCATAAATCACTATAGCTCACAGGATGACGATTTCACTGAAGTATGTGTCTTCTCTCGTCGAAACAAACGTCCAGACCTCCGGAATTCCTATGTGGAACTGGTTTTAAAAAAAAGCTTGGCCGTATCGCGACGAGTATCTTTATCAACAGAAGAATGCAGTATTCCATTTGTTTTAATTTGAATTATAAATCAATTTGAAATGATGGGTATCCACCAACTTAATTACTGGGTGCTTACTTCGCATTGTAATTTCAAACTATTACATTTACTGCAACGGATTTTTAATTGTAACGTGATGGATCTCTTTGGGTTAAACGGTTCATATAACAAAATTTTAAGTATTTTTTTTAGCATGGAAAACATAATAATATTTTGCATTAATTTAATTGTTTCTTATTACTAGTTAGATTCTGGAACAAATTATGCTCGTTATGCGTGATTTCACTAAATAAGATCGTCACTAGAATAGGCCACTTGCGTGGATTTCATAACTACTTGGAAAAAATCGTGTGGATAGATCTTTTTACTAAGATTACGAAAATGTTAGTAAAAAATTTTAGAAATGTACAGTTTTTTTATTTTTAAATAAATAAATCCATTATTTGGGCTCGTGACGTCACTACACGAAAATGTCCCGTCTCCGAAAATGTTCCTATTAAGTTTGTAAAATTTCACACTGATTTATTTTTTTTATATTTTTTTATATGGCATCACTTTGATTTCACGCTAATTTTTTAATTCGTTCACTAGATTTATTGTTTGTGGTTTGCAAACTTCTCATTTGGTTTGAATTTTTGACAGATGTTATGAAGAGAACCCTGCACATTTTAGATATCAGTACGTGTTTTAGAGGTATAATGGTTATGGTGCTGGTTTTATCAAAATCAAATTTTATAATATTCTTATTATTATTATAATTTACAAGTATATTACATTGGATTTATTAATATAGACGTTGTAAATTATAATGATTTATGATTAATAAGATGGATCAAGGAAAAAAATATTTATGAGATGTAATATTTTTGGTATGCCTCGTTATTCTCCTCTGCCCTTTCTTGTGGAAAACGTTCTTTTTTTTTAAATGATTTTCGGCTATGTAATTATCGTTTTTTTGCACCTATAAAATTATGTCCCGTCTTTCCGGTTTATAAAAAATGATCTGATTTTTTGGGTTGAAATTTTCAAAAAATCCCCAGGGTTCCAAAAATACGATTAAAAAAAAAAAAAACTTAATATCTTAGAATATTTGCCTAAACCGGAAAATTTAAAAAAAAAATGTTAAGTGGCCTATTGCAGTGCTTCGTACCGTGCGTGGGCATGATTCATGATACGTGGGCATGGCATGATTCTTCAACACTGCAAATGCAGGGTTCCGATCCCTAGCGGTTAAAAGAACTAAAGATGCAATCTTACCTTTTTACTTACTGCTGTCAATACTTCTTTACAGTTGGCATCCCTCTGATTTTCCGTTGCTTCAATGTAAGAGCTGGTGGAGGGGAAGTTCACATTTAATATTTCATTGATGAAGCACAGCGCACCCCCGGAAACAGCCGCACCGACTACTTCTTGAATCCTCGCCTCGTGACTTACAGTGGTATACTGATCATAGTTGAACGATGAATACAAACCATAGTAGATGACTTTTCTTAGAATGTTGTAGGCAAGCTGTAAACAATTGAAAGTGATTGACAAAAATTCAATTGAAATATTATTAGTAAATATTATTATTAGGGGATGTTATGCTAAGAGTCTGTCCAAGAAGAAGGAAAACTAAAAAAAGGGTCTTGAAAAGATTTTCGAGTACTTTCTATATATTTTAAAGGCTGCAAATCATTTCTTAAAATACTACTACTTTAAGGGGCTCAATTTGCCCACAAAATTAATGGTTTTGGACATTTAGTGCCAGTTGTTTACTATAACACCTGTAACTTCGAAGTGGTCGAAGAGTTTATCTACCTGGGCTCCCATAACGCAGGACAACAAAGACTCAGTAGATGTAAGAAAGCGCAACACAGCCACTAACAACACTTTGCGTTGCTGCCAGTGTTCAAATCCCAAAACGACCATAGAAAAACCAAAATAACACTATACAAAAAAAATATTAGAACAGTCTTGGCCTATGGATGTGAGGCGGGAACACTGACAGCAAAGTCTGCGGAAGAGCTGGACACCTTCGAAAGAAAGGTATTTCGAAAAATCATAGGCGCGGTGTGAGAGGGAGAGGCATGGAGGATCCGCCACAATAATGAACTCTATGATATCTACCAAGCTTCCAGACTCTCCATCCATTTAAGGCTCCAAAGACCGGAGCATGGACCGGACATGTGCACCAAATGTCAAGCACACGAGTACCGAAAAAGGTTCTAACAGGATACCCAGGAGGTAAACGAAAGGCGGGCAGACCTAGGCTGAGATGCGAGGATGATGCCAGGAAGGATGCAAGAGGACTATTCCATGTTGCAGATTGGAAGACGACGGCCGAGGACAGAGGGCGGTGGAGGCTCATCTTGAAGGAGGCCGAATTGAGCTGTAGCGCCATTGAAGAAGAAGTGCCAGTTGTTTGACTGACAATTTGTTGAACAGCGCCATTTTAAATATTTTGATATTTGAAGGATCCCCATTGACCGCTGATTTTCGACCTGTCAGCATTTGGTTAATTTTCGTATTTACCTAAGTAGATGAGTATATACATTTCCAGACACCGTGTATTATATACATATATATATAATACACGGTGTCTGGAAACTCGTATCGATCGATTTATCGATATGATTCTTTATCGAATATCGATCGATTCGAAACTCGTATCGACTCGCTGGATCGGGAGAGAATGATTGAGGGAGTCCCTTCGACTTTTCCAGCAGTACTCTTTCGGAATATCGCCTTACACCGCGGCGGGAGGGATGGATTCATACGTACGTCACATCTGGACACACTGACCCCCAGATTCCTATACACCCCTAGTACCCTTTTCCTTCCTGGAACTTCTTCTTCTCCCTTTCTTAAAAAGACCCTCCACACAGCATCCCCACAGATGACATAGGTTTTGAGGGCAATTATTTTCCTCAGGGCCTCCTGTGTGGAACTAAGTAGGTAATGTAAAAAAAAATTATGATTTATTGTATTGTATGTTGTATTTTATCTATTGACAATAATTGAGTCCATAAGAGGAAAACAGCATTATTTCTTTATTTATTTACGCCCGTGGAGCATTTACATAAATCTAGTATCATAATAATAATAGAAATAGAAACAATAAAATAGAGTCTGTTAAATAAGAGTAGAAAATATAAAAAATTTAACTACTAATTTTGTAAGCTGGCAACACCAATTTAACTGTCAAATATTATTTCAAATCGCAATGACGCTGAATGTATAAAACACTGTAAATCACATTAAAAAAAACATTTTTTTGTTCTTAAAGAAAAAAAAATTAATTCAAAGGTACTGATGTAAAGGTACCTCATGATAAAATGATTTAAGCGGCCTACACACGACACTGCATGTAGTGACTGCGGCAGTGACTGCAGAGAGAATGGGTTTGAGCGAACTAGCGCTGTCTCGTTTTAGCGGCCCTTTAACAAACGAGACAGCGCTAGTTTGCTCAACTACACGCTCTCTGCAGTCACTGCCGCAGTCACTACATGCAGTGTCGTGAGGAGAGCCCATAACTGGTGTTTTATGAAGTGATTTTGCTATCATTTAATTTAACATAAATTTGAATTTAACAGTAGGTAGAAACGAAAAATCACTAATGGTAAGTTTAGTTACACTTTTTTTTTTTTTTTTTAAAGCGGAGACGGTTTACCAATGGTTCCCGTGAGTACTTAGGCCATGGGCCCATTGTACTTTCTCACATTTTATCTCAATCCTTTAACAATAACCCAGTCCCTTTAATAAAGTTCACCAGAGTTGTTATCGGATATGTGGCTAGGTCTTCTGGTTCTACAACATGTCTCCCCAGGTATCTGAGCCTAATTCCCACCAGGGCAGGACATTGGCACCATAAGTGAATTGGAGTCTCTTCATCCTCTTCAAATTTTCTACATCTACTGGTGCTTTCCACTCCCAATAGCTGCATGTGTTTCCTGAGATGGCAGTGTCCCGTTAGTAGGCCTACCAGTTCCCTCAGCGAGTTTCTGTCCATATCGAGTAGTTTCCTGGTCCGTCTGGGGTCGGGTCCGTTTATGAGTACTTTGGATTGTCTCATTCCGGGTGCCCTCTCCCATTCCTTCCAGTGCTGGGATTTGACCCACCTCTCGATATGTAATTTGGTGTGGCAAGCTGCTACTCCTACGGCCGGCTCAGATCCCGCAAGTGGTGCTTTCGCCCCTTTCCTTGCTAGTTCGTCAGCCCGCTCGTTGCCCTCAATACCCTTATGTCCTGGTACCCATATCAGGGTTATTTTATTGATGGTAGCGAGTTCTGTAAGAACGGTTTAGTTACACTACTTTTGGGGTCTGACTTAGTCAAATATATTCAGATCTAAAATTAGAGACATGATCTAAAGCCTGGACAATGCTAGTAGGTACTTAAGCTAATCAATACATATTATAAAAGAACATCCAAAAAAGCGTGCGGAACGCAAAAACTCAGAAACGAGTGCCGGTACGATCAAGAGAGTTATATGGTATGGTAGATCTTTATCCCCCCTAGGGAATAACGGTATTCGTTTTTACCTAAAGGGCTTGCTTTTGAAGATATAAGGGCTGGAAGTTCTAAGAAGACTAGAAATTTCAAGAAGAGTCTAGAAGATTCCAGAAACTTCTAGAAAATTCGATAAAACTCTGGAATGTTCTGGAAGAAGTGGAGGAGTATATCAGCGAGTCTAGAAGGTTCCGGAAGTTCAAGAAGGTTCGATAAAGCTGTAGAAAGTTCTGAAAGGTGTGGCGTAGTATGTCAGTGAGTCTAGAAGGATCTGATGGTTCCGAATGCTTTAGAAAATTGTGGATGGAGAAAGTTCTAGAAGCTTTCCGAAATAATTGGCGGTGAGTCTAGAAGATTCCGAAAGCTCTAGAAGGTTCGATAGAGCTATACAAAGTTCTGAAAAGAATGGAGGAGTGTGTCGGTGGGTCTAGAAGGTTCGATAAAGCTGTAGAAAGGTGTGGCGTAGTATGTCAGTGAGTTTAGAAGGATCTGATGGTTCCAAATGCTTTAGAAAATTGTGGATGGAGAAAGTTCTAGAAGTTTTCCGAAATAATTGGCGGTGAGTCTAGAAGATTCCGAAAGCTCTAGAAGGTTCGATAGAGCTATACAAAGTTCTGGAAGGTGTGGCGGAGTAAGTCGGTAGGTCTAGAAGGTTCCGGAAAGTTCTAGAAGGTTTGATAAAGCTGTAGGAAGTTCTAGAAGGTTCGATAGGGCTGTACAAAGTTCTGAAAGGAGTGGCGGAGTATGTCGGTGAGTCTAAAGGGTTCCAGAAACTTCTAGATAGTTCTATAAGTCTGTAAAAAGTTCTGAAAGGAGTAGAGAAGTGTGTTGGTGTGTCTAGAAGGTTCCGGAAAATTCTATAAGGTTCCATAAAGCTTTAGGAAGTCCTAGAAGGTTCGATAGGGCTGTACAAAGTTCTGGAATGAGTGGCGGAGTATGTCGGTAAGTCTAGATGATTCCGGAAAGTTCTAGAATGTTCGATGTAAGGTAAGTTGTACAAAGTTCTGAAAGGAATGGTGGAATATGTCGGTGGGTTTAGAAGTTTCCGAAATGTTCTACAAGGTTCGTAGAAAGTTCTAGAAGGTTCCGTAAGGCTGTAAAAAGTTCTGAAAGAAGTGGAGGAGTGTGTCGGTGCGTCTAGAAGGGTCCGGAAAATTCTAGAAGATTCCACAAAGCTGTAAGAAGTTCTAGAAGGTTCGATAAAGCCGTGCAAAGTTCTATAAGGAGTGGCGGAGTAAGTCGGTGAGTCTAGAAGGATCTGATGGTTGACAAATGCTTAGAAAATTGTGGATGGAGAATATTCTAGAAGCTTTCAGAAATAAATGACGGTGAGTCTAGAAGATTCCGAAAGTTCTAGAAGGTTCGATAGAGCTATAGAAAGTTCTGAAAGGAGTGGAGAAGTGTGTCGGTGTGTCTAGAAGGTTCCAGAAAATTCTAGAAGGTTTCATAAAGCTGTAGAAGTTCTAGAAGGTTCTAAAGGACTGTACAAAGTTCAGGAAGTAGTGGCGGAGTATGTCGGCGAGTCTAGATGGAAAGTTCTAGAAGGTTTGAAAAAGCTGTAGAAAGTTCTAGAAGGTTCCATAGAGAGTTCTGAAAGGAGTGGAGGAGTGTGTCGGTGTGTCTAGAGGGTCCCGGAAAATTCTTGCAGGTTCCATAAAGCTGTAGGAAGTTCTAGAAGGTTCGAAAAAGCTGTACAAAGTTCTGGAAGGAGTGACGGAATTTTCGGAAAGTTCTAGAAGGTTCGATAAAACTGTAGAAAGTTCAGGAAGGTTCTGTAAAGCTTTACAAAGTTCTGGAAGGAGTGGCGGAGTAAATCGGTGAGTCTAGAATATTACGAAAAGTTCTAGAAGGTTCGATAAAGTTGTACAAACTTCTGAAACGAATGGTGGAATATGTCGGTGGGTTTAGAAGTTTTCGGAAAGTTCTAGAAGTTTCGATAAAACTGTAGAAAGTTCTAGAAGGTTCCACAAAGCTGTAGAAAGTTCTGAGAGGAGCGGAGGAGTGTGTTGGTGTGTCTAGAAGGTCCCGATAGAAGGTTCCATTAAGCTGTAGGAAGTCCTAGAAGGTTCTATAGGGCTGTACAAAGTTCTGAAAAGAGTGGCGGAGTATGTTGATGACTATAGAAGGTTCCGAAAAGATCTAGAAGGTTCGATAAATCTATAGAAAATTCTGGAAGAAGTGGCGGAGTATGTCTGTGAGTCTAGAAGGTTCCGAAAAATTCCAGAGGATTCGATAAAGTTTCATAAGGTTCGATAAAGCTGCAAAAAGTTCTGAGGGGAGTGGCGGAATATGAAGTGAAAGTTCTAAAAGGTTTGATAGAGCTGTAGAATGTTCTGGAAGGCATTATGGAATATGTCGGTAGGTCTAGAAGGTTCCAGAAAGTTCTATAAGGTTCGATAAAGCTATAAAAAGTTCTGGAAGGAGGTACGGAACGCGTCAGTGAGTTTAGAAGGTTTCGGAAAGTTCTACAAGGTTCTGTAAAGCTGTATAAAGTTTGGAGAGGAGTGGCTTGAGTCTAGAAGTTCGAAAAGTTCTACAAAATTTGATAAAGCTGTGGAAAATTCTATAAGGATTGGCGAAGTATGTTGGTGAGTGTAGAAAGTTCCGAAATAAAGTATTTTTAATTTCGATAAAGCTCTAGAAATTTCGGGAAGGAGTGGCGGAGTACGTCGGTGAGTTTACAAAGTTCCTGAGTTCTAGACGGTTCGATAAAGCTATAAAAAGTTCTGGAAGGAATGGCGGAGTACGTCAGTGAGTCTAGAAGATTCTGAAAAGTTCTAGAAGGTTCGACAAAGCTCTAGAAAGTTCTGAAAGGAGCGATGGAGTATGTCGGTGAGTAGAAGGTTTTAGATAGTTCTGAAAGGTTACCTAATGCTCTAGGATGTTATGGAAGGAGAAAGTTCAAGAAGCTTTCAGAAATGAGTGACGGAGAGCGTCAGTGATTCTAGAAGGTTCTGGAAAGTTCTAGAAGTTTGGATAATTACATTATTAAAAAAATAATTTGCATGCCACTAAAGCTCAAAGACGAGTCCCGGTACGATAACGGGGGTTATATTGTGTGGTAGCCCTCTATCCTCCATCCATGAAGAAAGTTCCCATTCTTACCCGAAGGGCGTGCTTTTAAAGATATAAGGGCTGGAAGTTTGGCCCTGTTGAAATTTCTAGAACAGTTCAAAAAATTCCAGAGTATTCTTGAGCATTCCACTACATTCCAGAACATCTCGGAACATTCTGGAATGTTAGAGAATAGGAGGAAACTTCGGGAACATATCGGAACAGCCCAGATAATTATGGAACATTCCAGAACACTCCTGAATGTTGTGGAATGATCTGGAACATCATTCTGGAACATTTGAAGTTTTTTTTGTATGGGGCTACCCATATGGGGTATATAAAGCAAGATCCGTCGTGGATTTGAACGTCAATTCAATCTCACACCAACTCCATGAGCGATGTCGGTAGATTCAATCTCACACCCCAGTCAGAGTATTTGAGAGCATTCCACATCGTTCCAGAACATCCTGGAACCTTCTGGAAAATTGTGGAATGTTCAAGAATAGGGAATCGGGAACATCAATGTGAAATATTCCAGAACACTCTCGAATGTTTTCCGAGCGAAGCCGGGTAACCCAGCTAGTATTAAATAAATGTGAGCAATTTCTAAAGTGTGCTTTATATTTTATTACAATAACGTTATTCTTCATTATGTTAACATAAAATTGTAAAGATATCCTAATAATATACCTATATTCAATTCTAATTTTGAGATCAGTGGAATGAAAAAAAAAATGTTTCACTTTCATGCCTTTTTAATTTTTAATAAAAATGTAGGTTACACAGCTTTAGATTAACACCATGATTATATTTTTAGTTTTGCCATTTTGCCGACAGTGGCGCCCTACTATGTTTTCTACTCTTATTTTTATTTATTTTTTTTTTTTTACAGTGAATACCGCACAAGAATCTCAACTGCTCCCGTCTGGAGCCAGTGAGACTATGGCATCCCCAATTGGGGTATGTTGTGAGGCTGAAGGTAATGGGGAGGGGAAGGAGGTGAGGCAGGTTGGGAAGTACCTGGCTATTCAGATCTGGTTACTAAACACGGCTAAAGCCATTTTAAAGCAACGTTTCAATTCTGAATGGTGGTCTTACACCAGGGCGATACTGATAGTATCTTCCACTCTGGAACATGCCGCAAATATACTATATATTATTTTAAATGAATTAATTGTGAAATAACACAAATTAATCAAATAAAATTTATTTGCGTATGCCGGGTTCGAACCCGCGACCTCCGGATTGTGAGTCAAGAGTCTGTACAGTCTGTCAAGAGTTTGACAGACTGTACCAATTATTATTTTTCTTCCTTTACACTAATAGAAAGGAAGCAGAATTAAAAAGAAATAACAACAAAAACAATATTAGAAGAATAATAATAAAATTTAGATCAGAATTTTTGAAATTTCTGATATAAATTTAGGTAAGGAATAAAGGAAAATATTAACGGAACTGAATTTATTTCCAAGCTTATGTAGTTTTTGGATTGGGGAGTTAATGAAATAGTTAGTTTTAGATGGATAAACAAAGAACATTTCTGGAAGGCTCTTGTCACGATTTAGTATTCGGAATGTTATTAGTTTTGTTGTCAGGTGCGTCAAGTGATCCATTAACCAATTTGAATAAAAGAACCAAATCGCTCTTGGTTCTTCTACACGATAGGTCAGTTAAATTAAGTATTTTCATTAAGATAGGTCAGTTAAATTAAGTATTTTCATTAAGTTAACATAATTAATTTGTTCAATGGGAGTTTTAAATTAATGAAATTAATGACATTACCGCAACAGATCATTTGCAATTTGGTAGGCGGGTATGGGTACCGCCGCCCTGGGAACCATTTATTGGATGACCAACACCTCTGCCACAGGTCACCCCAAGTGGTTCGCTACGTTTGGTGACTTAGCAGGGGTGCCCGGGTTCTTGGGGTAATGTTTGTTCAAGTCTTGATGGCGGGTGCGTCGGCCCACCTTCTGCGTGGCGGGCCGGATTGGGAGATGCTGGTTGAGGGAGACCCTTTACAACCGGTTACCGCTGTCCGGGCCGCTCGGTAGTACAGGGGCCCGACCCTCAGGCTCACGACTGAGGGTGGGCTGCCCCATCAACGAGTGTAAAAACCCCGCCGCTGCTGTTGTGCCGGTTCGTGACCGGAGGGGACCCAGCAGTAGCGTTTGGGGCGCATTGGGTGACCTCTCCAGCCGGACTCTCCCTATCCATCGCCTTGCACCGCAGTGGGTGGATTGGATTCATTCGTTCGTCACTCCTGGACACTCTGATCCCCAGCTTCCTACCCACCCCTCATACCTTTTCCTTCCCAGACCTCCCTCCCCCCACACCCCATCATAAAAATATTTAAAATCATGACAAAACAAACAACAAAAATTAACATCATTACAGCGGCGAGTAGTAGGCGACCCCGGCGCAGGCCAAAAATGTTGGTGAATTACACCAACATTCGCGGCCTGCATACCAATTTAAACTCCGTCCACCACCACCTTTTTTCTCAACGTCCCAACCTACTATTCCTGTCTGAAACGCAGATAGCCGAGCCTGTAGACGCCTCCTATCTGGACTGCCCGGGCTTCACCCTCGCAAGCAAGTTCAGACCTAAAGGAGGTGTCTGTCTCTATAGTCGAGCTGACGTCAACTGTGTGCGACTGTTGAATCTGGAAAACTCCAGATTCGACGTAATGTGGGTACGCGTCAATCTTGCCAGTACGGTAAGATTCTACGCGTGTTTATACCGCTCACCGAACCTTAGCGAATCAGACACGTCCGAGCTCTTCAAACATTTAAGCGACACTATTGATGACCTCTTGCCCCGCTACCCTATGGCAGAGTTTGTGGTCCTGGGGGACTTCAATGTTCATAACGAACCTTGGTTGAAGTTCTCAGGATCAACAGACTCGGCTGGACGCCAAGCGGAATCCTTTGCCCTTTGCTACGGATTGGAGCAAATGGTTCAGGAGCCTACAAGGGTTCCTGATGTCCAGACTCACCGTTCCAATCTGTTAGACCTTTTTTTAACTACTGTGCCACACGGTTACAGTATTGAAGTCACAGCGCCTTTAGGATCGTCCGACCACTGCCTGGTGACGACATCAATCCCTGTAAACTTCAGACCACCAAACGAGAGGCTGAAGAGAAAAGTGTGGCACTATAGGTCAGCAGATTGGTTCGGTCTGCGGGCACATTTTAATGCTTTCCCATGGTCAGCTGTCTGTTTTCGGACTTCGGATCCCTCAAGATGTGCCCAGGAAATTGGTGAGGTCATCACATCCGCGATGGATGGCTTCATCCAATCTACTGTTAAGGAAACTGGTGTAGGCTCAAAGCCGTGGTTCAGTCGACAATGCGCTGAAGCAGTGCGACGAAAAAACGCGGCTTACCGAGCCTACAACACATCTAGAACATCCGAAGACAGAACAGCTTACAACAAAATGGCAAAGGAAACCAAGAGAATCATAAATAGGTCAAAATTCGAGCACGACCAGCAGATCAGCAGAAAGCTGACTGCATGCCCGCATGGCAGCAGGCAATTCTGGTCGCTTGCGGGCTCAATAGGTCGCAATTTCTGCAAATCCAGTCTGCCACCTCTTACCAGACCTGACGGCTCACTAGCAAACACCGCCACCGAAAAGGCTAACTTACTAGGTAAAATGTTTGCGGATAACTCAACCCTCGATGACCAAGGTGCTGTCCCGACGTCGGTTCCTCACTGCGGTTTTCGTATGAAAAAGCTGAGGATCCGGCATCGGGAAGTACTCCATGTTTTACGAGGGCTTGATGTTAATAAAGCTAGTGGGCCTGACGGAATACCTGCCCTGGTACTGCAAAGGTGCGCTGCAGAAATAGCTCCAATTTTGACGAAGCTTTTTAAACTGTCCCTGAAGACTGGCTCTGTGCCCTCTGGTTGGAAAAAAGCGGTTATCCATCCTATTCCAAAGAAGGGTGACCGCTCCAACCCGGCCAACTACCGCCCCATAGCGATCACATCAGTTCTGTCTAAGGTGATGGAACGTGTGATCAACGACAAACTGCTCACATACCTCGAGAAGAACAAAATTATTAACGACCGTCAATACGGATTCCGGCGGAACCGCTCGTGCGGTGATCTTCTCGCGTATGTGACGCATGTTTGGGGGCGATGCCTGGAACGTTTCGGTGAGACCCAAACGGTTGCACTGGACATATCCAAGGCCTTTGACCGGGTTTGGCACCGAGGACTTGTCAACAAACTGCATTCTTACGGACTTCCCGCATCCTTGTGTACGTGGATTGCCGACTTCTTGAGGGAGAGGTCGATTCAGACGGTAGTCGATGGTTTCACCTCTTCCTCACACTCGATAAATGCTGGCGTCCCGCAGGGATCGGTTCTGTCTCCAACTCTGTTTTTGTTGCACATCAACGACCTTTTGTCATGTGCACCAATTCACTGCTACGCGGATGACAGTACAGTTCATGATAGCTTTTTGTTTGACAAGCCCCCAAAGGGCTCACAAACTCCAACAGCTCGTAAGGCTTTGAAGCAAAGAATGGACGGTTACCTCGAGAGTGTTTTCTCTTGGGGTAAAAATAATCTCGTTGAATTTAATGTTTCAAAGACCCAATCTTGTCTGATTACGTCTAAAAGGGATCGCAATGAAAATCTAGTCTCTTTCAACGGAAGCAATCTTCCGAACAGGCCCTCCATTGATTTGCTTGGTGTAACCCTAAGTGACCAGCTCAGGTATGGAGGCTCCATCGAAGCCAGAGTAAAGTTAGCCTCCCAAAAACTGGGCGTACTGTACAGGGCCCGCAGATACTTTAAAAGTACACAACTGCTAACCCTGTACAAATCGCAAGTGCGCCCCACGGTTGAATTTGGCAGCCACCTCTGGTCTGGAGCTCCAAAATACCTGAAAAATACCCTCGACTCTGTGCAGAAACGGGCGGTCCGTTTGATAGATTCTCCCATCTTAACAGACGGATTGCAATCTTTAGAGCACAGGCGTCGGGTGGGAATGCTATCCTTGTTCTACCGGTATTACAATGGAAGATGCTCCGAGGAACTAGCATCATTGATCCCTTCGGCACCGGTGCATAGTCGGGAAACACGCCAAACGCGTGCCCAACATTTGTACACAGTTGACATTAGTCACATGAGAACGGGTCGTTTCTTCGACTCGTTCTTATGTTCAACAGCTCGGCTGTGGAATGATTTGCCGGCCTCTGTGTTTCCTCCTTCCTACAACATGGGTCTCTTCAAGACCAATGTTCATTCCTTCCTCTCCTCAAAAAGACCCTCCACACAGCATCCCAGATGACATAGGCCCTGAGGGAAATTATTTTCCTCAGGGCCTCCTGTGTGGAGTTAATGTAAAAAAAAAAAAAAAAAAAAAAAAAAAAAAAAAAAAAAAAAAAAAAAAAAAAAAAAAAAAAAAAAAAAAAGATCAAACCTTGTTATTCCAATGGGTCGATATATATATATTTCTTCTCAAACTGGTTCGTCATTTCTGAGGATCGTGACCTCCACCCCAATTTCCTTGGTGGAGAAGGTTCCTCTTCTCCTCGCGGTCCTGCGCTGCAAGGAGAGCTGCGCACGCAGATGTACCGGGTGCCAGAGATACTTGGTCACTCCTGTGCATTGGTAACCTTCCTCTGCTTCTTCTGCCAAACATTTTGCCAGTGACTATGAGTTTCTCCAAAATGGAGTCCTGAGTTTGGCAAACAACATATCCAAAGTATCTGAAGGTACGTTGTAGGCAGGTAGTTGAAAATCTTTTGTGGGTGCCTGGCTCTTCCAGAATAGACACATTTGTGCTTCTGGCTGTCCATGGATTCCTAAGCATGGCTCTTCCAGAATAGACACATTTTTGCATCTGGCTGTTCATGGATTCCTAAGCATTTGTCTCCAGCACCACATTTCAAGATCTATCCGCTTTATTTTGGCTCTAAACGTCCATGTTCCCACACCTGACAGAAATATGAGGAAAATCAGCACCCGGATGAGTCTCATCTTGGTGTTCTTCATTATGCCTCGTCACTCCATATCTTTTGCATTTTACTCACTGCGTCTTTTGAAATGCAAATGCTTCTTATCAACTTCTCTCCTTTGTCACTTACAGACGAGCCTAAGTATATAAAGTCGTTTACCGTTTCTAAGTCTGTGAGAGGATTATTTGTTCTTACATGTATACATTGAAATATGTATTCATTGAATATCAAATAAATGTAAATGTAATAAGACATTTCAATTGATAGACAAGAGGTTTATGTATTTTAAAATAAATAACACAAAGCAGCAAGGGCGGATCCAGGATTTTTTTCTGGGAGGGGCACAAGGGGCGGACGGGCAAAAAAATCAACCATTACTGTTAGAAATAAACTTGAAGTATCATACATACTACATGTTTATTTCTACAAGTGCCCCCCCCCCCCCCCCCTCCCCCCCACCCTCCTCCCTAAATCCACCTTTGCGAAAGCAGATAATATAAAACTTATCACCATAAGCCGACTTGTCTTGACTTTACCACTTTACAGAAAAAGAGTGTCACTATAGACCTTGCACTACCGTCCGTGTTTAAGATTTTAAAAAGGTTTTTGCTGTGAACATAGATGGATGTACGGTGCGCTTTGAATGGATTCGCCCTAAAACAGCGGTACTTTGATAATGCTGTTTTTCCACGTAAGGACTCAATTACTGACGCATAACTTACAGATTTATCAGTTTTGGTTAGTGCTATCTTACAGACATTTATTGATGGCGGTGTCAGTTTTATCATTTCCTCCAATAATCGCTTTTTTCCTATTGTGGCTTCACCCTAAAAATTAATAAATAATTTTTATACGGATTATGAACACATTATAATATTACAATAGTTTCTGTGTATGTAAAAATATATGATTACAACTCTTAAGCTGCGCTGAAACGCAGACCGCGCAGTGCAGTACAGTGCTGAAATGTCCCTGCAGGACAGACGTGGCCAAAATCAGTGACCCACATGTGCTGTAGTTTAGCTTGTGCCTGCTCACGCGCTAGTTGTTTGTGAAATTTTGCCTCCGCCAGACGCCTACAATTTATTATTGATTTATAGTATTTCAAAGAACAAAAAAACTATTTGGCAAAGTGATTACCAAAGCGAGATTCTCATGGGGAAATACTGCCCACCTGCGCCGCGGTTACAACTCAGCGCAGGACAGAGCAGACGAGTGTCTGCACCGCTACATATGGCGGTTCGTATTCCTTCATGCATTAAAAAATCTGCATTACCCTGCTCTACACTGAGCTGCGCGGTTTGCGTCTCAGCAAATGCCCAGCCTAATGGATTTCAGACACTTAAAACTACTTAAAGGTTTTGTTCAAACAAACCTTTGCATTCCCAAACGAGGTCCACTATTATGAAGTCTGAAGAATTACAATGTGCTGGAAATGATACAAAACTTTAGGTAGAACAACTTTATACTAATGTTACCTGTATTATAAGAATATTAGATGGAAGGTTAGAATCAGAGGAAGTTTGGACAGATACTCTGCGGTACAAAAATTTGTTTATCCACTCGATGAACTGCGCCAGTTCCTGGTCTCTGCCAACTAGTGCTTTGATGGAGTCTCTTGGCTTTAACCTGCAAAAGTTATTTCAATAATTTTCATGAAAATAATATCGGTAAAATATGAAAACATAAAAAAAAAAAATACCTATAGATTTTTAGAGTAATTCTCATAAAATCTCTTTTATAATTATTGGTTCGCCCAAAGCACTGAGCTGAGCCACTCACAACTAGCAAGAAAGATTACAAATACTTGAACACTGATGGAAAGGTCAAATCCACTATTATAATCACAAACGTCTTTGTACACTTGACTTTGCCCTTTCGATATTATTTGTCGTTATTTGCTGGTTGGGAGCGGCTCAATCCGTTGTGCGGGCATCTTGTGGACGGAACCATTGAGCTACAATTTCCTCAGTAGTCCGGATTCTCTGTTGAATGCAGATTCCACTGAAAAGATTAACCGGTAGATGGGTGCCGTGGGCGTTCCGTGCATCAGAAGTAAGCTCATTTGTATCTCACTTCAGATGAAATTTTGAAACGTTTTCAAATATTGAAATTCTTGCATGAACAGGTAATAATCAATTTCATTAGATTGTCTCTCCGTAGGCCCCCCCTACGAGTCAAAAGTTATTTTATAAACTGGCAACACATGCATTCTTTATTGTGACTTTTTTGACTTTTGATGTACTGGTATGCAGAGCTCCGGGCCAAATGAGGCCCCTTTCTCTTTCATCATGAGTTAATTAAGGTTGTAGAATAGAGATTTTAGTGTTTGTTAATTTTTATTTGCAAAGGACATGGCTGCAATATGGGGGAGAATTTTTACGGAGGAGTTGTTTGAAATGGGTTTTCTTTTTCACTACAGGGCAAGGGAACAACTGGGTGGTTACCACTATTTGAGGGGCGGGGGGAGGGGTAAGGGGGCTCTGGGGGGAGGGGGAATTTAGTGGGGTAGTGGCAGGTCGGGGGGTGGTACGTTGTGGGGTGGAGATTGCGTTGATCTGGGCGACGGTGTTGGGAAGAAATGGGGGAGGAATATTACGGAGGAGTTGTTTGAAGTTGGTTTTCTTTTTTACTACAGGGCGAGGGAACGACTGGGTGGTTACCACTATTTGAGGGGCGGGGGGAGGGGTAAGGGGGCTCTGGGGGGTGGGGGAATTTAGAGGGGTAGTGGCAAGTCGGGGGGAGGTACGTTGTGGGGTGGGGGTTGCGTTGATCTGGGCGAGGGTGTTGGGAAGAAATGGGGAGAATGAGGGGGGGCGATCGGTTAGGGGGACAGTGGGAGGGCCGTCGGTTTGGGGGGCAGAGAGGGGGCGAATGGTTTGAGGGACAGCGGAGGGGAGATTGGTGCGGGGGGCAGCGATGGGGCGATCTGTTTGGGGGACAGTGGGAGGACCGTCGGAGAGGGGGCGAACTGTTTGTGGGACAGTGGGGGAGAGATTGGTACGGGGGGCAGCGATGGGGCGATCGGTTTGAGGAGCGGTGGGGGGAAGATTGGTGCGGGGGGGAGTGAGGGGGCGATCGGTTTGGGGCGCAGCGAGGGGGAGAACTGCTAGGGGGGTGGTGAGAGGGGGGCTGGTTGGGGTGATGTTGCTTGAATCGGGCTGGGGAGGCCTGAAGGGGCAGTAGGGGGCAGTAGTTGGGGGACGGGAGTGATGTCTGCGGAGGAGCAGGTGGAAGACGTGTTCTTGGTCTTCAGGGGACATGTTGTTGTGGTCAGGATGGTTGTTGAAGAAGTTGGATAATTCAAGTGAGAGGCGATCATATTCTTCGTCTGAGGTTGGGCTGGGTGAGCGGGGGAGGGGGGAAGCCATGGTTGATGAGGTGGGGGGAGAAATTTTGAGTTAGAAAAGTTTGAAGATTGAAGAGCAAGATTTGAAGTAAAGTGATTTTACGACTTGGAGGGATCTGCACACCGAGTAAACAAAGACTTACGTGGAGGAGTGTGGCACGCTGGTGCTGGTCTGTGGTGTGGAGCTGGTCCTTGGTGTGATGCTGGACTGGTGGGTGGTTCAGTGATGGATTCGTGTCGGGGCTGTTCTTTGGCGAGCGATGAGCCCTACTTCGTCATTCGGGGGGATCAGCTCAAGCCGCAAACACGGGGATAACAAGGGGGGGACACGAAAGTTCAAATCACTGATTGTCTGAAGATGTTGTGGCGGGAGAAGGCACTGACTGTTGAGTGGCGGTTGGAAATGGCGGGAAAACGGTGGCGCGGCGATGGCGGGCGGTCGTGAGCAGAATGTTTCTTTGCGAGACACTGGGGTGAGACAGTGGAGACTGTGGTGGAAGATCCTTTACTGGGAAAGGCACTTGTGGTTTTCACGAGCTAGGCGAAACTGACGCGAGACAACGAAAAGACGTAGGCGGTGGAGAATGGCATTTTTGCCAAGCCAGAGAGGTGCGACTGTCGCGGACGGCAGTCAGACTGGGAATGGGGAATATTTTTTTTTTGGGAATTTATTGTGATATCCTTGATATATCGAAGGAAGTAATTAAGAAGTCCAGCTCTGATTTGTGACACATATTTGAACTGAACATTTTACCTAATTCTGTTAACTTTATAAACGACCCACACCCGACTCATCAGTCACAACCACAACCCCAAATTAGTAATGGCCATTTATTAAAACTTGCACACACACGTTCACGCTTTCATTCTTGCATCACCTAAGTATATTTGCGGGTTTTTTGGGGCTTGTCCAGGATATGATGGAGAGCACGAAATTAAGAGGGGAGGGGTATAGTATGCAAGGTGTTAAAGTGACTTTTTGAGTTTTTTTTTTAAATTTTACTTTAAAACCAACTAAAAAATATTCTTTCACATGTTATCACTGGTACTCATCCGAGTAACTTCACAACTCCTCACCCCGACCCTACCTGTCCAATACCTATTGATTTTTTTAATGTTTTAAGTTGAAAAAATATACATCAGAGTGTGCAATTTACATGCGGTAGAAGTGAAACCTTCAGAAAACTAAAGTAGACAAGAGTGAGGAGACTACAAAGCACTTTTTTTATCAATGTGAAGAATGATTTTTTCCATTGTTTTGCCGTCGAATTCCAGTGCACCTTTTCCTGTACATTTGATATTTGTGTTTTCTTCTTCGGAGTCGCTAGATGTCGCTTTCTTTTCTTTTGCCTGTTTATTTTGGAGTGGTTTGAAGATTGGATATTGATTTTACAAAAATAAAAACTTTTTTTGGATTTCGTAGGATTCGAACCTTGGTTTATGGCCGCCGAAGTTCGTCAGCCGCTTTATATCGCTACACTACTGGAGGCTCGTGTGGTACTGTGGATTCATTGTATTATATTAGAACCGAGATCCCGTGAATAAATAATTATTTTATTGCTAACTCATTCTCTCGCAGGCTAAATCCTATAGATGTATGCGTTTGTCTCTTTTTAGTATTGCTCGCTTCCGTTTCATCGAGTTTCAAATCACAACGGTGCTAAACAAGTTTCACTTTCCAGTTACATTTTTTACTCTAAATAATGTCGAGAATCACTGGTTAAAGTAAGTCGCTTAAATCGTATGCTTGGATAATTATGAGGAAGAAGAATAATATGTAATAAAACGATTCTTCTGGTCAATTTGATAAATTTTGTTAATGAATGCATGTAAACTCACAAACTATCTGCATCATATTCGTAAACTGGTCCTACATTGGACAGCCCTTTAAGGTGCTTGAACGGCATCAGAGTGAAGAGGTTCTCATTAAGTTTGCTCTGGAGAAACACTTCCTTGTCGCATGTTATCTTGTTAGGGTGAGCCACCATCAAACGGGCACCCTAAAAATTTAATTCAAACTATAAAATACATATATACAGGTAATTAAATTATTTATTACAAATCGACCCACCAAACTAGGCTGGGTAATTACATTATGAATAATATAATTACAATAATGGTAAAACTAATAATAATATCACAATACATCATAATAAACAAAAACAATTATTATTCAATGACTAATCAAAATATATAGAAGGACTTGCCAAACCTATCCAAATTCACACTGAACATTCTGTTAAAAGGATTATACAAAAATGGCGTTACGTTCAAATGGTTTCCATGGTTATTATTCAGTTTATATGATCTATTTATATAAAAATGAACCCCTGTTCCCTTGATCATGCCATAACTTCAGAACGACTTTACCTATTTCATTCATCTTTTTTTTTTAAGTTTTCTAATACTTGTAGAAGGTTCCTTACGGAAAGAAAAATTAAGAAAATTGCGCAGAAAATTGGATAATTTCAGAAAACTTACCAACTATTTTAACGCACATTTAACAGTTTGCGCATTTGATGAAATTGAATTTAACAGGCAGCGGTTTTTTTTTGTAACAAAAGAATTGTCTATGGATTTTTAAAATTATAGATATTTTAAATAGGTACCTATATTAGGTATAAGATTTGATTAATTATTCTTATAATACACAAAAATAAATATCTGTAATATATGAAAAATTAAAATTTGAAAAAAAAAATTGTAATAGGTGGCACGTGAGCTGTTTGAAAACTGAATGTACTGGGACTGAATATATGAAACGCGGAAGAGGGGTTGGCAGGAGGGGAGTTGGCGGGACGGGGGAGCGGGAGGGGGGAAAGGGTGGACGGGGAAGGTAGAAAAAGAACGCGGGAGGAGAAGGGGATGCGGGAGGGGAAAGGGGACACACGGGACCATGAGAAACAATTTATTTATTTGAATATATTTAACCGTTTGGACAGAAAGTTTGATTGGTATGCCAAGCTCTTAGTCATTGCAATTATTATTTAGTCATTGTAATTATTTGACATCTCCTTTTCATTATTTGGGGAGTTGTCCAGTTATTGGTGGATGACTGATTTGGGTTCCTCGGTGTTGGTAGGCAACTCCGAAAATGACATGTTGGAAAACAACAGACTCCAAGAAACCTGCTTCTCCAAATCCAGTCCTTTTCGACTTTGTGTAACTTCATATCCTTTAAGTTATTTTTAATCAATATATATTTTGTTATTGTTGAAAAAAAAATCTTTTGGTTTTTTTTGTTGACCAATTAGTTTTCTACAACTATTAAATTATAACTATATGCCAATTTTAAATTGCAGCCAGAACAACATAAATGATTCTTTAGATTGGTGTTGGCAAATTTATCATCTTTTTTGGTACCTATTCTGTCCCATTGTCCTCACCGAAAGCTTCGGGAAGCCAAAATGTTTTATTTTCAAAAGGCTATTTAGAGAAACAACTCAAAAGATATTTTTTTTGTATTACTTAGGTTTTCAACATAAGGCTTCACTTTGCAGCCAGCATGTTTGAGAAAAAAAATTTAGGTACTATGGTTTTCGCTGTTTTCTTCTGTGTATTTTGATAATAGAGAACTCCAGTCCAATTTTTTTTATTTTTTTTAATGAATAAAGACCTTCAAACTTAAATAACTGCATTTTTATTTTTATTTTTATAGTTAGTTTTAATAGTTAAAATAATTGTCAAAGTTTTAATTTTTAAAGACTCCCAGAAACGCACCGTATCTATGGTGGTCTTCATCCACCGATAGTTTTTTTACTTTTTAAGTTGTCATTTTGAATCAGTGATGTTATGTCGAGGGAAATTTCCCTAGATCTAGGGGAGAAAAATATTTTTTAGGGATAAGGGAAATCAGGACAAAATCTAGGGAAATTTCGAACTCTGGCAAAATTTTTATTACATATGACAATATTACTGGTATTATTTATATATATATACGTTTTATAAATATTTTGGAATTCCTATGAATCTTAATTATTGTTCATGTACTTACATGCAATGTTATTTTTAGCACTGACAACTCAAAATGATATTAGGGAACGTACCCATACTACGTGACACGTTCGGGGGGGGGGGGGGGGGGGTCTTCAAAATACCACGCTTGGTACAAATGAGCGGCGGGTTGCTTATGATTTTTATTTTGCAAAGTGTTTTTTTTTTAATTTGGAATTCAGTTCATGGCACGATCAAGTGATTCAGATACTTGAGTCGGGTCATGTCAAAAGTCAGAATAATAGAAGAGAATGTATGAGACGATGTATGAATGTGAGTGAGGCAAAGAGTGTGTGCCAAGACCGAGTTGTTTGGCGGTCCGTCCTCTCTGCCTACCCCTGCGGGGAAACGGCGTGATGGTTAGTTAGTTAGTTAGTTAGTCAGTTTCTAATTCAGTGGTGAGTGTTTTATTTGGAAAATCACAGTATTATTAGTATATTTACCAAGTTCCGATATCTTTCCAATTAATTATCATTATTAATTAACATATAACAGGATTAGTGTTACACAATCGGGTGGCTACGTAGGTAATTGCGTAAATGTGAAATTCTAGGGAAATTTCACTTCGAAATCTAGGGAAATAATTTTTTTGGGCAGAACATCCCTGTTTGAATGAAGAATCCAGAAGAATAATGGCGGTCATGGCGGAATGCTTTGTAATGACTTTTAGGTGTGAGGTGTGTTTTTTATTCAAGATTAACTGCTTTTAATATAGAAAAACATTGGTAAAATGTCCACATTTCACCGCTACTGTTATTGTATTTAATCAAAGTGCAATATAAAAACAATAAATCATCTCTTTCATTGCAAATACATGTGACATCGTGTTTTGTGTCAGGCGTTACTTTGTAGGTACATTGTTTTATGTATAATACATACAGAAACACTGGTATTTATAATACACTGATCATGACGAGTGTGTAACAACTTGTATAAAAAGCCCTATACTAAAAACAATTTGAAAATACATAACCAAATGTCAAAATAGGACACGACTTTAACCTCAAATAGACAAAATTTATTGCAGATTGTCCGCAAATATAGCCCTTTTCGTAAATTGTTGAGGGCCTAAATTATGTTTCAATAAACACAATAACTATTATTTATCTAAATCTCTATAAACAGTATGAAAATAAATCAAAAAAACGAAATGTTGAATTGCATAGGTACGTGTGCACTTCAAGTCATTTCAAATGTCAATACAATACAATACACTATCACCAGGTGACAGGTTAACAGTGACGTCACCGTTAACCATTTCAGTAATGCCAACTTAACGCTGTGTTTTGAGAAGAGGTTTAAAAATGCAATTTTTAATAATTTTTTAAAAACTCTGCGTTTAATATTATGAAATAAAACTTATATATTCAGAATCAGCGTTTCTTGGTCTATATGAACATATTTTTTTAAAGCCATAATATTTTTCACTGGAGTTCCTTATTAACTTGAGAAATACTGGTGAGTATCAGTTCTTTTAAAATAAGTGTGTATACTAATAAATTGTTTTCAATGAAGCCACTCGTTATATTGTGGTGGACGAAATAAAGCTCATCTATATGTATCCCAGTAAGCAGGTAAGGAACTTGTTTAGAATGTGAATATGTACATAATATAACTTTAATTTTAAAAATGCACATTTACCTTATTGACACATAATCCAATGACGGTATATTCTCTTCTCAATTTGTGACCTACAACTCCGCAGTAAGCTTGACCTGAAAGATGGTGAACAGAAAGAAATCAATAAAATCATGGTTAACCCATTGGCCACAAACCCCGGCAGCCTGCCGGGTGTGCAACTCAGGTACTTAACCACAAAACCCCAGCAGTCTGCCGGGTGTGCAACTAAGGTACTTAACCATAAACCCCGGCTAGGTAGGTTCGCCAAAAAACGGAAAATGAGCATGACAGTGACATTTTTGAATAAAATTTTAAATGCCGAGTGCTCTGTAGGTAATAAATCAAACAATTCATAGAATTGGCAATAATATGTATCTTATGTTTTTTCCTGGATATTTGTGTCCCAAGTTTTGTAAGCAGCCAGCTGACATTTAATTTCTTCAAAATTGCGAGTGGTCCTAGGCTTTTGGCAGTGACCCTGCACGTCACTGATTGCTTTGAGGACTATCATACCAAATTATTTTATTAGTAATTAGTATACGAGTAGGTATGTAAAACCCAAAAAAATTATTGTTCGATACATGAAAATTGTTTTTTTGTAACATTTTGAATAAAAATGCAAAAAAAAAACTTACGAAAAAAGAGAAGGTAAATATTTATGTCGTTATTTACACATATTTCAATATTAAAAAATATATATGTTTTTCTTTACCTAATCCAATATGTTAACAAATTAAAATAAAGTAATTCATTTGAATGTATGGTTCAAAAGTTACAATAGATTTAGTACACCAATGCAGGTTTTAATTTTTTGGTACAAAATAAATTCAGTGGTGAAGGCCAACTTTTTAGCTCATTAATTCTGTGGCCAATGAGTTAATACACACAAAAAAATTGAACAATGTATAATAGTTATAAGTTGATAATTTGTACAGCCCTGTTTTTAGCAAAATTCACTTAAATGGTACTAGTCAAATGAGATAGATAAACTAAGATTAGGTAGTTTGAACCCCCGTTACATTTTAATAATCCCCCCTTAACCATCGATTCTCGGCCCATCAGTGTTTTATCAGCTGCCGTTTTTTTATTATTTATTTAATGGCTGCTTTTATAATTCCCACAGCAACAGCAACGGCACTCGGCATCTCATTTCTTTAATGCGAGTGAGGGAGAAACACGACAATGTTTGCATTTCTCCTTTGTGGAAAGCAGACATACTTATATCATTAGTTAATGTGTAAAAAAGAGATGCATGATTGTGATAAGGAATGTAAGTTTATTGCCTTTTTTGTACCGTCGCCGTGCCATAACCGTGAGAATTATAAAAGTGCTTAATAAATGAAATTAGGATTGTTGTACATTTTGGTGCCATGCTAGGGATGTCCTCGTGATATGGCGGACGAAGATTGCTGCTTAGCTTCAAGGTACAAGTGCAGTTCTGCAGAGTTGTTCCGTGCTGTAGTCTGCTGGGTGAAGATTACCAATATATGTAAATGCCAACCTCTGGAAGTATTACCTGAAGTAATCCCAATAGATACACTATTGATTTTGTCATGTTTTTTTAGAGCAGTTCGTATCTCCACGGCACAGTTGAGGGCATACTTTTTCTCTGCCTCTTGTTTAAGTCCTCGCAATCCAAATACTATCAGAAACATCATGTCCTTATCAAACAGAGACAACTTGTTCACTGTACCATCACTGGCTCTCACCAACCTGCAAAAGTGAAATAACCAGATTATTACCTGCTTCCGAAAATAGCCGCTCACTATGTACACTGCTATCGGGAGATTTTTAAATATTTTTATTGTTAAAGTAATAAACATAGTACTATGGCAAAAACAAAATAGTGAAATATACATTTTCAAGGATTTCTATGCCAATTAAGAGATATAGCTCTTGAGCTTGGTGTGTGTGTGGTATCTTGTAGTGCGGGTAGTAAATAACATACGATAATAATATAATGTTTATTGTTGAAGAGATTAAACTGGAGAGAGCGCACAACAGCTCGTACATCCCTTTTATACATCTCCATACTCGCTGTCTCGCTCTCATGCCGTCACACTCACACACATACATCACACCCCCACACTTAAATCCTAATTACATATATATTTTACTCTCAAAATTATACAAGGCAAGTATTTAAATATTTCAACTCCAGTATATGTAATTATATTCTTGATCTTCAATCCGTGTAGCATGGGCGTTGACCTTGAGGGCGTAACCTCCCCTCCCATGGTGTAGGTGACCTGCAAAAATCAGAGGAATTAGGAATCTTGGTCATGTCCACATCCGAGAGTGGACCCAGGTCCAGCAAATCATCAGACCTGTCACTCTCCCCCCACCTAACCTTCCTCTCTAAAATCTGATCATGGTGGCGTTTCCAAATTTGTCCCGTAGACATAATTTTAACTAAATAAATCCTATTCCCCAATCTTTTAAAAATTTTCCCTAAAATCCATTTGTTATTATTACTTCTTAAATCCCTGGTTTAAACTTTAGATCCAACATCAAAGTACTTTTTAAATTTTCTTCCTCTATAATACTTTTTCTGTTTATGCTGGCTCAATAACATCTTGTTTTTAACCGTGTTGTCAATCCCTTTAAAACCTTGACTCTCAACATTATCCATTATTGGAATAATCGTATTAAAAATTGATCTAATCTTCCTACCCAACATTAACTTACTAGGCTCAATGCCCGTAGACATCGAAGTATTTCTAATATCAACTAAAAACGTTAAAAGTTTATCTTCAAAATCAGTAGGAAATTTGTTATTTACCATAATTTTTTTTTTAAAATTCTTCTCTGTTTTAACCCCATTTTCAGCTAAACCGTTAGAAACAGGATGCTGTACAGCTGAAGTCAATGATTCTATATTGTAATTATGACAAAATTCCTTAAAAACTGTTGATGTGAAAGCTGAACCATTGTCACTTACAATTTGTTCCGGGATTCCGAAAATAGAAAATAATCTTTTCAAAACTTTTATTGTACAAAACGAATCTACTTTATTTACAATATGACAGTCTATCCATTTTGTAGTTGCATCAACAATTATCAAAAAATTATGACCTCCCAAAGGCCCCATGAAGTCAATATGCAATCTACTCCAGATTAAACCATTGATTGGCCAAGGTGCCAACTCAACTTTACACGGAGTAGGTAAACATTCCATGCATCGAGCACACTGTTTCACAGTTGCTTCTATATTATTGTTCATTCCGAGCCAAAAAAAATAATTTCGAGCAAGACTTTTCGATTTTACAATCCCTAAATGCGATTGATGTAAAAAATTCAATATAATTTCCCTTAATTCCCTTGGAACTACAAATTTATTATTATAAAATAAACATGAATTATAAGTCGATAATTTATTTCTAAAATACAAGAATTTCAATAAATCATCCTTTAAAAACTTTTTATCCGGCCAACCATTAGCTACGAACTCGATAATGCTTGCTATATTTACATCATTAATCGAAAACTGCTTCATTGTTTCCGCATTTAATGTTGTTTCGGACTCGATTATATTTAAAAATTCCGATTCAATTCTATTCACGTTTAAACTATTAATATAATTTAAAAAATAATCGCTACCATCAATATCGTCGCTACAAACATCTAAATTATTATTATTATTAATCGGCATCCGTGATAAGAAATCTGCTTTGTTATTACCTGATTTAATATGCTCTATACTATATTCGAAAGTTTGTAGTATTAAAGCATAACGCTGCAACCTATTAGCGGCCAACATGGGAATTTGCTTATCCGTGTTCAAAATATGTACCAATGATTTATTGTCGCAAGCTAAAATAAATTTATTCCCGTATAAGTACTGAAAGAATTTCTTCAACCCAAAGATTATAGCACACGCTTCCTTATCCAAAATAGAGTACTTTAATTCTGTTTCTGACAATAAACGACTAGCAAATGTGATAGGTCTTTCTAAACCATTATCATATACGTGACAAATTACCGCTGCTATAGCTCTGTCACTAGCGTCCGAAATAAGTTTAATCGGTAAATTTGGATCAAAATGCACTAAAATATTGTCTGACGTCAGCAGTTTCTTAACTCGCTCAAATGCAATATTATATTCCTCAGACCATACATTTTATTCCCTTTTTTAACAAATTGTTCAATGGAGACAAAATATCTGATATATTATGTATAAAAGATCTATAGTAAGAAATAACCCCAAGTAAACTCCTAAGTTCTGAAACATTTTTCGGTACTGCCATTTGAGTAATCGCACAAATTTTATTTTCTAAGGGCATAACTCCTTTTTGCGAAATTCTAAAACCTAAATATTCTATCTCTGTTTCTAGAAAAGAACACTTATTTTCATTAATAGTTAAACCACAATCACTTAACTTGCCAAGTACTGATTCACAAATAGAAAATAATTCCTCTTTAGAATTTCCAAACAAAAGAATATCATCTAGAAATACATGAACGTTTCGAAGTCCGCCGACTACTGCCGAAATGACTTGCTCATGACTTGGCTCGTACTCAAACCGAAAGGCAAGACTTTATATGCGAATAAACCTATATGCGTACTTATCACACATAATTTCCTTGACTTCTCGTTCAACGAAATCTGTCCAAAGGCATTACGCAAATCTATTTTAGCAAAAAATTTTGCACCATTTAAAGATGAAATTAAATCTTCTTTACGAGGCAATGGGTATTTCAACTTCGCTAACATAGGGTTTAATGTGGTTTTAAAATCGGTACAAATTCTAATTGAACCGTCTTTCTTTTTTACAACAACAATCGGACTAGCCATATCACTTATCTCTACCTTTTCAATAATATCTTCACGTAATATTTTATTTAATTCCTCCTCTACCTTACCACGCAAACTAAAAGGTAACGGTCTTGGATTTAATAACTTTGGCCTGAATTCCGAATTAACTTCGATGTTAGCTTCATAACCTATAAGCCTACCCGATTTTTCTGAAAACACATGAGCATATTTTTTCTTTAAACTATCACAAAAAACTAAGCGATTATCACAATTAATCTCACTGGTATTTACCGAATTTATTCCACTCAATCCGATACCGAAAACTTGTAAAAATTTTCTACCAACAATCGTTGGTAGAAAATTACCAATCAATTACCGTTTTTAATTATTACGAACTGCGTTTTCACACTTTTATTTAAAAACAACACATTTAAATTAACTTTACCTACAATATTTAACCGCTTCCCGTCATATCCTGACAATTGAATATCGCATCTTCCCAATTCGTAGGAAACAAAATCTTTTAAATACACTTCGTAAGGAATTGCATTAATCTCTGCACCGGTGTCAACAATCGCCCGCAAAACAGTGTTACCAATCAACAAATCTACGAATATCGGCTCCGGCCCCGCGCCGTCATGTACCATGAAAACTGAATTCAACCGTTTATTTTTATTACCTACATTAATTTTACTGCTTTTACATAAATTACAAGGATGACCCGATTTATTGCATCGATTACAAAAAATATTCTTCCAGCAATCCTTTTGCAAATGATTCGTTTTTCCGCACAAAAAACATTTTTTTAATGTAACATTTACTGGTGTCTTACTACGCACTGCACTTTTAAATCTGATCGGACTATCCGACCTGGATTTACGGACATAATTACTATCCTTATGCCCAACATTTAAATTCGTATCAACTTTCTTAAAACTAACAACATGTTCCCATGAAGCTGCTAAATTTATACATTCAGAAAAAGAAGTATTGATCCTCTCAATGAACAACATATGTTTCAATTTTTCATTGAAAATTCCAATAATGAATATGTCCTTTAAACATGGTTCCAATCTCAGTTCAAAATTGCACAATAAACTAAGTCCTCTCAACCTAGCTGCGTAATCTTTAATAGATTTGTTAGCTAACTGATTACATTTGTAAAACAACTCACGCGACTCGAAAATATTTTGAATTGGTTTGCAATGTGAATCAAATAATTTACATAAATCATCAAAAGAACAAGCAGAAACCTTTTTAGGAAAACATAAATCACATAATAAAGAGAAAGTTTCTTCGGTGAGGCTATTCAGCAAAAATGCTCTTTTGCGCTCTTGTGACACAAGTTTGTCATCATGTAAAATGAGGGCCTGATCCAGTCGTTCCTTGAACAATGACCAGTCTCCCGTTCTGTAACAGAACATCCCCAAATTCTTACAAACACCCTCCATTAGGAGAAGAGCTGAAACAAAATAATCAAGACTGCTTATCTCAGCACTTCTAGAAGGCTACACTCCAAGGTCCACGTTCCACGTTCACGCCGCTCAGAGCCGTGAATCAGCGTCCCCGTCTGGCTCCGTCTCCCAACAGCTGCGGATCCAATCCCTCTCCTCCGAGGTCTTCCTTCCCAGACTGCAGCGACAGAAACCAGGTCCCGGTTTCCGGCTAATCCACAAGATGATGATCCGATCCTTGACCCGATCCTTGATCCTTGATACGATCTTGTGTACCCCGTATACACGGTGTACCCACCGACAATAATTTTGCAAACTTGTCGATCCCACACACGCGAATAATTGTGTGTGGCTGCTCCAGTTTCTTCCTTATTCTTGCGATCTTCACGCTTAATAGCGCCAGACTCTCTGCGATCCGCAATATTCTTGATTACAATCTTCCGATAATTTACAAATTACCGGCGTAAAATACGAACTACCGATGTAAAGTTCGAATTAAGTATCTTGTTTGTATTAAGTAATTATTGTAGCTCCCTGCCTATCTCAAACATTTTCTTTCTTTATCTAATTTTAACAATATTATTTCCAAATTCTTAAAAATGTAAACAATATTTCACCGGCAAACATCTTTGTAGGCGCTATCCACCACTTGAAGCAATGCTTGTGCATCCGATACATCAGTGATCACATTCATAAAGAGTATGACTACGAATCTCATCTCCGTCAAGTACTCCAAGGACTCTTCATTCTCAATGGCCTTTATGACGGGACTCAGTATAAAGCGGCACAACGGCTTTTGCAAGTTGTTCCTCATGGCGTAGCTCACACTCTGTCGAACTGCATAGAAGGTAATAATATGATTAATTGAAAGTAGTGTATTACAAAGTGTTATTTTGATTTAATATATATAATGTCACATTCCCAAGTATTTGTTTCCTTTAAAAAAAAGTTGTACGTACTATTGGTAACACTTATATTTGTGTAGGTTTTAATCATCATCTCAATGTTTGAATTGTAAAAATCTGCATCTGCCGAATCCAACATGGTGGTGTCCATTTCTGTATCTGACGTAAGGCTAGCTGGAAAGTAAACATGTAATAGAATGGTTTTAATAATAACATCGACGATCCCGAAGTACAGTGTCGGATGTATGATTTTGTAGTTTTGAAGTAGAGCTGATTAAAGTTTTGTTTCTGTATTTTTACTGTTTTCGAGATCAAGAAATATAGTGTTGTTTTGATATTTTGCATTTCATTCAAAATTCCGAAAATACAACAAAATAAACCAATAAATAAGGCAACAAAATGATTTTAAATTTTTAGCAGATCCGACATTGTTCTTTGGAATAACCCTCTCAAATGTCTTAGGGAACAAATACAGAAAAGATTCAGCTTTTAAAATGTTAAAAGAAAATTAATCTTAACTGTTAAGACTATACCAACTAATTTTTAAACGCGAAAGTATGTTTGTTTGTCCTTCTATCACGAGTCAACAGAGCGACCGATCGACTTGATTTTTTGTATAGAGATAGTTGGACATTTGGGAAGTGATATAGGCTACTTTTAATCCCAAAAAAACATTTCATTCCCATGGGAAAAACCTTGTACAGTAATTTCTCACTAATACCACAAGAGCGAAGCTGTGGGTAAAAGATAGTTGTAAACAGGGTGTAACAGCATGTACCTGAAGAATTTTAACCAGCGATTTCTAAGCATATTTAGAGCACAAAAAGTAAATGTCATTTTTCAAAATTGAAAAATATATCACCGGACAGCAAAATGACATCTACATTTTTTACTCTTAAAATCCTTCGAATATGTGCCATTAAACCCTGTATAATTATATAGTTACAACAGCGAGAATGATAACTGATTTGATTTTTACAGTTGTAAGAAAAACAATTCAAGTTAGGTATTCCCCAAGTAAATTAATCCATAAAACTGAGGTAAATACCAACTGGTAATAATCAAATAATTGGAAATTCAGTTGTGAAAGACGACATAGCAACAAAGATGGGACAATCCATAAAATTTTAATAAAATCATTTATTCCACCCATAAGAACCCCCCCCCCCCCCTCCCCTCCGCAAAATGTTGTGAATATAAACCATAGTAAGGAATAATTGTACCAATCCGAAGATGGCTTTTAATTATTTATAAAAAATTCCCAACAATGACACCGGCAACAACCAAAAATAAAATAAGTGAAAATGAGGTTAAAACTGTTTTAATATATTATTATAGGGGGCATATATTAATTACGTGAGCTCAAAAGGGGGGGGGGGGGGATCCAGCAAAACTCACGTTACTTGAAAAGAATATATGAAGTGGGCCAAATTTATCTCACCAAGGGGGGCGGAGGGGTCTAGATTGGAAGAAAAACTGCTCAAGTAATTAATGTATGCCCCCATATTATATCGTTGGCATAAGTCCAACACCGCAGAAGAACCATTTGTAAGAATGTTTATAAGGGACAAAAACTATCTAGGGATAAATACGCTCTTCCTTGAAAATATACTGGTGTTAGTTCATTCGCAGTATTGACTTCAAACGAGTACAAGCAGTCTATTGGTCAATTTCAAAATTTGAAAGCAACGGTCAATACGGATTGTACTGTTCAACTGAAAAAGATATAAACATATACATAAAAGATATTACTTATATTATGACGTATTCAGAATCGAAGTCTGTTGTTTTAGGTGTATGACCAAGTATTATGAAAGTTATTTTTGCCAGGAATTCTTCATTGCCAACTTCATTTAAGCCCTCAGGCCTCTGTCATATTCTGTCAGATGGTCAGAGTATTTCAGCTTTGCAATAAAATCCAAATAAATTAAATATTTCTGAATGAAACTAAAAAAATGTATTTGAAATGTAATGAAATATGCTTTAAAATATTATAATTAGAAATAAACACATAATTTAAAAAAAAAAATTACGACAAACATAAAAACTTTTAAAAACAGTTTTTTAACTGAAATTACTGAACAAAAAAAATAAACACTTTTTGTGTCATTTCATCTAAAAATAATTAATAAAAAAATCACAAAGTTTCAATTTTTTTTTATCAAATTGCAGGCTTTACTTTGCTTTTGCATACTTTGGTTTTATATCATGATCATTACGTATTATTTTATATTTATGTTGGAAAGCTGGTAAGTGCACAAAGATTTTTTAGATTCAGTGGCCACATTCATCAGAACACATCGATTCGCTAATTTGTATGTTCGTTGCTGTTTTTCTTAGAACTTAGTTCATAATAAACTGCCAACAACAGCAATGAATATACAAATCAACTAATCGAAGTGTTTTGATGAATGTGGCAATAAGGAACTCCAGTGAAAATTATTATGGCTTTAAAAAAATATGTTCATATAGACCAATGAACCCTGATTCTGAATATATAAGTTTTATTTCATAATATTAAATGCAGAGTTCTTAAAAAATTATTAAAAAGTGCATTTTTAAACCTCTCGTCAAAGCACAGCGTCAAGTTGGTATTATTAAATGGTTAGTACTGACGTCACGCCCCACCAGTCATTGTATTGAAATCTTTGATTATGTAAATATGACACAAGCCATCAGTATTAACAACATTTCATGTTATTCGTTATTTCATACTGTTTATAGAGATTTAGTGGTTGTGTTTATTGAAACAATATTTAAGCCTAAATAATTCAGTATCAAAAATAGAGGTATCTCTATTAGTTTATCTCTATTATTTAAAATATTGAAAAACTTTAAACTGTATGAAAAAATTGTATAATATGCCACATCATAATGCTATCATATAATGCACCTAGAGACGGGCAAAGCGGCTCGGTTGAACGAGAATGAAAAGATTCGGTTCAGTGAATCGGCTCAATTGAACGACTGAATTAAGTCACGGACACACTTGCTCATTAGAAGCCAAAGAGCATGCTACCTAGTAGCAATTGCTACCCGCTCACTCGTTCGCTAAGATCTGCGAACCGCGAGCAAGTGTTTCTGTAGCTTTGAAGATCGGTCTTACGGAACCGGATCTTACGGATCCGTATGAAGATCCGGGTCACTGAGCCGACTCGTTCGCGAACGACTCACTTCTCTACGATCTTCGATTTCAAAATGGCCGTCGTCGATCAGCTGGTCGACGCTTTATCTTATTTGAGATAGTATTGATTTTAGAAGTTAAAAAAATAATAATTTCAAACAATTTCTATACCACTCTCCCGTAATAATATTGAAAAATATAATAACATAATAAATATAATATAATAAATAAATAATTCCACCTAAATAATGTTTTAACTTATCGAATAGTACCATACTTTCTTCCGTATAACTGTCATATAAAATGAACACCTGTTGAAAAACTTTTCAGGAGTGATGACGTCACACGATTCATACACGTGCGGTGTTTTTCGGGGGATCTTGAAAAATTAAAACTTTGAAAATTATTTTAACGATTAAAACAAACTCTAAAAAAAATAAAATGCAGTTATTTAAGTCAGAAGGTAAATTCATTAAAAAAAAATTAAAAAATTAGACTGGAGTTCTCTATTGATTCCCGGATAGGGTTTGTTAGGGTGTGTTATTTCGATTTAATGTGTTTACTAAGTAGGTATAATGTTTTATTGTTTCTATTCTATGCAAAAATGGCACATTTTCATTTTTTTTCTCAATTTATCTATTCTCGGTCTTGGCCGAGAACGAAAAACCTTTCTCGGTCGACCCTTAGCGTGGTGTTTTCTCTTTGTAATATTTTTTAGATCATATTTTTCACCATGACAGTAAGGGGACATCACAGTTTCTATGAGACCTGTATGAGCTGTTCCTAAAAGCAAACAAATTAGCCTGAGGAATTAAGTGTTTTTTGGGTTACGCCACTTTCTCGGCCTCGTTAAATATTTTACATATAAGCTGAATAAGTCAACTAGTTTATTGTTCACCTGAATTTCTCATATCCAAGATGGCCGTGTCCACATGCTTCCACGTGGCCCCAATGCCCAGAATATTGGTGTGGATCCCATCGTCCGTCGGCTTGGTGATGTACTGTGCAGAATTCAAGTACTGCCAGGCGCTGGGAGACGCTATCACATCCCCGGCTTTACATAGATACTCCGCTTTCTAGGGTTAGATAACATGAAAATCTGATGAGATAAGAATACATGAAACACATACTGGAATTTTAGGTAAAGAAAATGCATTCACTGTTTTTCGAACTTCACCTATTAACCTAATAACGTCTTGTTCGCCAGCTTATCCTTAACCCGGTGTCATTGTTGCCAGGTATCTAATACCTGACAGTTTTTAAAATCCTAATATTTTCAAAACAAAATACGTGCATTATTTGTCGCTGTCAGTATCTGTGGTTGTTGACCTGTTTGAGTGTATTAGCTATTCTATTTAGTGTCACTGCGGCTACGGTGGAATTTACACGTCTGTGAAGAGCGCTCGGGTATGTTATACCCGGCCGCGTATTTCCAAAACCTATACCGGTTCAGTCGCTTTACATTTTCAATATCACAATTTAAATATTTAGAGATAAAATTATTAATTTCTAATATACATATTGCAAAGATTATTTTATCTAGATTTTAGAACAAGTTTTGTTTTTGCAAAGTGATAAAAAATTATCAATATAGAGGTGTATTTACAATATATGGGAATAATATTAAAATTCAAATATTTAGAAATAAAACTATTAATTTCTAATATACACATCAGAAAGATTATTTTATCTAGATTTTAGAACAATTTTTGTTTTTGCAATGTGATAAAAAATAACCAATATAGAGGTATATTTAAAATGTAAATTGTCACTACCCCGACTGAACCGGTATAGGTTTTGGAAATACACTACCCGGCCACAATGGACACATAACATTTATGTATACAACGTGTTTATGTATGAAACTTAGTATATATGTAATACATAAGCTTTGTTCCACATTACTCACTATTTGATTATATTATCGTGTTAAAAAAAATGTTTTGTTCCTCGATTGTGATTATTTTTTGTTTTTTAAATTTATATTCTATGTTATGTTGTAAGAAATTGATCTCAGGAGAAAAATGTTTAGTTCCTTAATTTTTAATGATTATATGCTAATTTTATAATAAGTAACCGTTTAATTTTCATAAATAACGTATAAACTACTTATTTCCTTCATATAAAATACTAATATTGACATATAGAATACTAATATGTACAATAATCTACATGGGTAAAATATACCCAGCCACATTGGCTGTGTTCTGTTTGGTTGCCACAACGGCGCCAGTTTAAGGACACTAATAAAATATTTTTTCTCTGAATATAACCAGCTCTTCTGCGGAAACTTCTTATGTTAGATAAAAACCTATATTATAAATATACAAACACATTAGGGGCCATTCATTTATTACGTAAAACCAATTTTGCTAGTTTTCGAACTCCCTCCCCTCCTATTAAAAGAAAAAAATAAAGAAAAATATAAGAATAGGCCGAACCCCTCCCCCCCTGTTTAATATTTATTACGTAAGAATCTAAAGGAAAAAATGAATACACGTTAGGTTTGTTTTAATGTTTATTTTTCAAAGTAACAATTTTTGGAAATGTTTATTTGTACTTACAAAGGTACTAATAATTTTAACTTTGCGCATTTTTGTGATCTTACATAAGAACTATCGAGACTCTCTCCCACCCCTTTGTAAGAAAAAATAAGACATGGTCGACCCTCCTCCCCACCTAAATCGTCTTATGTAATAAATGAATGACCCCTTATCTTGTAAGACGGTACAATTTACATAAACATCATATTGCAAAAAATAAGTGAGTTATTAAAAAAATAGAATCAGCCGGTGCATGGTAAAATTTTAACATCGACGATTAAGAAGTTAACCTCTCAGACAAATTTGTTCGCTATTCGAAAAATTCATGTAGGTCTCATAGAAATTGTTGTGTCTCCCTTACTATTACAGTGAGAAATATGATACAAATGATGTTAGAAAGCGAAAACACCAGGCTTTATATCAGAACATAAAAATTTACCACAAAACAAGCAAATTGTACACCTTTTTGAAACCAAAGTTACGGATCGCAATTTAAAAAAAAAAATTGTGAAATTTTGAGAATTTTTTCTTAATTATTTTTACATGGAATGACAAAAAAGTGAGGTGACCGTAAATATTTGTCTAATAAAATATTATGTGTTTTTAATTTTTTTTTATCAGTAACTTTAGTTCGAAAAAACGAAAGATGAGCCATTAAAAACTTTTTTATGTGTATTTTCGATTTATAAAATTCATCAAGCAGATCACCTTTGAAAACAGTTTTTTTTTACTTTTAGGATATTTTATATAAAATCCAAATATTTCATTTATTATTTGGATTTTATTACTAAGTGGAAATATTTTGACTCTGCTAAAATTTGTTCGAGGCCAGAGGGGTTTTAGTATGTATTTGATAGAATTTACAGAATAAAATTTTCAGAATTTTGTTCACTGGAAACCTTGGACAATTTCCCAACTACCCGTAGAGAATTTACAGATATATAAATCATTATTTGTAGTAGGTATTGCTTTTATTGGAAATTTATAAAGTTGCGATTATCACTAAACAAATTAGGTGTGAAGTAAATGAGTTTTTACCTTGACATCCCATACGGGTTGACCAACTACCGCATAGTGAGTGTTCTCTTTGTCCCCGATTAGACCAAAAAGCACCCGGCCAGCAGAAAGGGCGACTTTCACTAAAATAATTCAATGCAGATGGATTAAATATTTCAAACGTATGTAACAAAGAAAAAAAAAGTAATAAATCAAGATAATTTGAAAAAAAATTAAACACTAACATTTTTTTTCAAATGTTTCTGGCTTACTAGGTCAGCATTTCAAATTATTGAGAGAGGGAAGGTGAAGGGATGAGATGTTGAAAGGAAGGGAGGTAACTTTAGCCACTGGAGCGACCACGCGAAATAAATAAATTTGCCTTGATTGCTCGAGATTTCCCAGAAGATCATTTTTTTAATTTTTCACCAACATTAAAAAAATCATACCTTCGAATTTCAACTTATTATAGTGCTATATAGCCAAAGAATTAACCTATATTTTACCGTTTATTTCATATTTGTAGGATTTATAAAAAAAATCGTAAAGTTTATAACCGCGCGAATCCAGCATGTTGTTACTTTGAAACTGCCGTGAGGGGTACTTATTCGAGTCAACATCGAATATTTTCGATTTCTGTATGTTGTCTGTGGTATACTTGATAATGAAATGTGCATATCTATGGAAAAAGGACTTAATTTTAACCGTAAGCAGCTGATCGAAAATTCGGCCTGAAAAATTCGATTTATTGTAAAAATAATATTTTTAATATGGTCCGAAAATAGTCTACGAAATTCAGATTTGCGACATCTGTGGTTATAATAGATAAATCATTTCAATAGCTTCATTTTAAAATAATTGGCTGGCATGAAAATGTTTTAAATAATTACAATAAATTTTTTACGGACGGGAGGAAAATGTGGTCCAATTTTGGACCAATATCAATCGCAGAAAAATAAAAGTGGTCCATTTTTCGACCATAATCGCTCCAGTGGATAAGACTTGATAGAAAAGAGAATATTTGTTTAGAGAAGGACAACCATTTTTTTTTTTACATAGCTCTACACAGGAGGCCCTGAGGAAAATAATTCCCCTCAGGGCCTATTTCGTCTTTAGGAATGTTGTGTGGAGGGTCTTTTTAGGAAAGGAAGGAGAAGAAGTTCTGGGAAGGAAAAAGATATAAAGGATGGGTAGGAATCTGGTGGTCAGTGTGTTCAGGAGTGATGGACGTATGATCCATCCCTCCTACTGCTGTGCAAGGATGTTGTCACCAAACATAGCAAATCACTTGGGGTGACCTATGGTAAAGGTGTTGGTTATGCAATGAATGGTTCCCGCGGCGGCGGTACCCAAACCCGCCTCCCAAATTGAATATAAATATGTGATCTAAAGTTACCACTTCTGAATGTACAATGTCTAGCGAGCGAATTTAAAAAAGTTGAGAAGGAACGGAACAATGTCCAGTTCTCATTCCAATGAAAAATGGGGGGGTTGGTCCTTTGTATTAAGTCATAACAGGCTCCCTTGGGTAGACAAGCAATGTACCTATCTTTGAGGATGAAAAAAATATCAGATAGGGGAATTTGGTTTATGAGGTTTAACAATTAAATTTGCTCGCTAGACATTGTACATTCAGAAGTGGTAACTTTAGATCACATATTTATATTCAATTTGGGAGGCGGGTTTGGGTACCGCCGCCGCGGGAACCATTCATTGCATAACCAACACCTTTACCATAGGTCACCCCAAGTGATTTGCTATGTTTGGTGACAACATCCTTGCACAGCAGTAGGAGGGATGGATCATACGTCCATCATAGGGTTAGATGCTCCTTGTTTTGCCAAGAAAACTAATTAATTCATGTGAACCACTTCCAAATAGCAAATAAATAATTATTTTTCAAAGGAAAATAATAATAATAATCTGGTTAATATCTTGACATCATTTTTTTTTTATTTAAGTATGTTTTAAACATTGAATTTGTGTATCATCATTGGTAAATTCGTTTGCTTAACTATATAGGCGAGGAATTGGCGAGTTTGCTACATAATTAGTTTATGAAAAGTGACATTGAAACAGGTCCTTATGCATGGTGTGTCGAGTAGGTACTCTTAAATTGACTAGTATCTAAAGTTGGTCAATGTACACAATGCATTATGGTTAATGTTTGTAGAGCTCTCTATATTTATTTCAGATATCTACCTCTTAAAACAACGTCCACGTCTGTTGCAAATGTGCCGTAATCCCGCTGGATGACCAGGGCACAGTCGATGGCCGTGTGCACTGCATTGTGCATGGGCATGGTGGAGGTGCTCTTCCACATGGCGAGGAAAGCGTCTCCGGAGAACTTCAGCAGGTCGCCATCGTGCGAGAGGATCTCTTGTACCATGGCTCCGATGTACGAGTTGAGGATTTGCGTCATCTTCGATGTGCCATCTTTACCTGTCTCAGTATACTTCTCGCAGAGCTCAGTGAAACCTACAAATGATGCATTGATACACCTAACAGAAATTCCCAAGAAGTGTGATCTATAATGATTTGAAAGAAAACTGATGACACCAATTTCAAAACAGGCTGGTCAATGAAATTATTGATTTTCTGGTGAAGAAAGAAATTTGATTTGTAAAAATGGATGAAATTCACACAAAGGGGCCGTTCAAGTATTACGTAACGCACTTGGGGGGGGGGGTGGGTCTTCTGAAACGTTACTGTGGGGGGGGGAGGGGGAGTCAAAAATCTTCAAAAATTGCGTTACGTAATACTTGAACGCCCCCAAAGCAAGACGTGAATGATCTTATTTCAGGCACATCTTATTAATTATGATTTTTCTTCCATTTTTACAATCACCATGAAAAGCTGCGAAATGGTGGAGGACTAAGCATTAAACATGCAACACCTGGAAGTGAAAAGCTTTGAACCATTGGACCACAATCACTACTGAAGAATTTGGTGTAGGCACAATAAGCCAAATATCCATTTTCCTTCAGTGGTGTAATAAAGACTACGTGGAATATAGTTTTATTACTAAAAAATTTTGGGCAAAATCATACCTGATACGTCAGCAAACATCAAAGCTGCATTGTACTCCCTCACAGAGTAATCAGAAAAGTTGTAGATTATTTCATCAGGAACCAAAGAAGCAATTGTCTTTACCTTTTTATATTCAATAGTTGATATTTTGTGTTCTACATGTTGGCTTCTGATTTGACTGGAAAATATTATCAATTTTATTAATGCAATAATTAAAAACACTTTGTTTTTACCACAATAAACTTTATTAAAAAGTCGACATGTTTCGAGAACGATGTTCTCTTCATCAGGACATATAATGTACTAAACAAATGATCGAACATAGAAAGACAGGCGTGGGTAGAAAAGGAAGTAGTGGGGGAGGAGAGAGGTGGAAAAGGGAGGTGCTTAGAAGATCAACAATGGAGAGGGGGGGGGGAGAGGTGGAAAGGGGGGTGCTTAGAAGAACAAAGACAAAAAATTACAATGGAAATATGTTTAAGATAGGGTTATTCATAAAATTAATTTGATTGTTAATAATATTTAAATTTCTATTGACATTTTTCCTAATTTCTAATATTTCTAAAAGTTCTAAGTGAAAACCACTAACGTTAGTGTGTAAAATTTTAAAACCAGTATTTATATCAAATGAATGGTTAAATTGATATAAATACTGGTTTTAAATTTTTTTTTAAATTTTACACACTAACGTTAGTGGTTTTCACTTAGATCTTTTAGAAATATTAGAAATTAGGAAAAATATCAATAGAAATTTAAATGTTATTAACAATCAAATTAATTTTGTGAATAACCCTATCTTAAACATATTTCCATTGTAATTTTTTGTCTTTTTTCTTCTAAGCACCCCTCTTTCCACCTCTCCCCCCCCCCCCTCTCCCTTGTTGATCAACATCGTTCTCGAAACATGTCGACTTTTTGATAAAGTTTATTGTGGTAAAAACAAACTGTTTTTAATTATTGCTTTAATAAAATGGTGCCACAAAGTGAATTTGCAAAATTTGAAGAAACAAAAAAAAAATAATTTGAAGAAATTATCAATTTTGTTTTCGTCGCACTTTTGAATAATTTTACCAAAGGTTCATCTGATTTTCTTCAGCTCTTAATATTTTTTATCATTATTGAAGAAACAATATCAAGAAATTTCAAATAATATAATAAAATGTAAAACATTGATAGAAAAGAAAAAGATTTTTGTGTGACAAAGAATGTAAGTCAGAATGGAACAAATTTCTAATGGATTTTATTACCTTATTTTTTTTTGTAAATCCAGCCTTTTATTATCAAAATTTTTCTTTGAATTGTAATCCTGCGCAAACGATGTTGATTTTTGGTAATTCTTTGATCTAATCGACATTAAAATGTCCTCATTTTGAATATCTTTTTTATGCAAATAACGAAGTATTTTGAATTTCTTTGATTCACCTAATTTATCGCTTACCCCAAAATACCTAGACATTTTTATATAAGATATATTTCTATTCAATGTCGAGTTGAATAAGGCTATTGCCTTTCACCAAAAAAATTCAGGGAGATTTGTAAAAAATAAAGTCAATAACTTTTAGCATACAATCTTGTATTTTTATTTGAAAATCGTTTTCTGGTAGAACATTTTCACTAATTTAAATTGATTTAAGTACTTAACCAAAAAATAAAATAAATAGGTACAGTTTGGCAATTATAGTCTGTCAAAAAAGAGTAGAAAATATAAAAACTGGAACTACTAAATTTGTAGACTGGCAACACCAATTTAACTGTCAAATATTTTTTTGAAGTGCAATGACACTGAATGTACAGAACACAGTAAACCACATTTAAAAAAAAAAACATTTTTTCTTCATGACATAAATTTGATTAAAAGGTGATTTATAAAGCGATTTGCTTTAATTTAATTTAACATAAATTTGAATTTAACAATAGATAGAAAGGAAGAATCACTAATGGTGAGTTTAGTTATACTACTTTTAGATCTGAATGAGTTAAATATATTCAGATCTAAAATTAGAGACATGATCTAAAGCCCAGGCAACTCTAGGTACTTTATCTAGTATTAAATAAATATGAGCAATTTCTAAACTGTGCTTTGTATTTTATTACATTATAGTTATTCTTCATTATGTTAACACAAAATTTCAAAGGTATAATAATAATATACCTATATCCAACTCTAATTTTGAGATCGGCGAGTATCTATACTGCAATGAAAAAATATTTTTTCGATAAATAAATTAATAAAATGGTTAAAGATTTGTCCAGACACTATCTAGAGTGCATTTAGTTCGGGTTGCAATCATACATAAAGATAGTTGCCAATAATATATGCGTTAAAGAAAATGAAGATAATGTAGGTGGTTCTTAGTCGAAGTATGGTACAGTTAAACATGACCGAATTTCATATCTACACCGTGGCGCAGTGGTTAGCGCGTTTGCCCGGAAAGCAAGAGGTCCTGGAATCGAGTCCCAGAGGTGTCAATATGTTTTTCTGATTTTTCTGCTTCCAGATTTTCGATTGAGTTTCGCTTATATTGTCTTCATTTATTTTAATATTTTTTCGATTATTATGCCTTTTTAATTTTTTATAAAAATGTAGGTTACACAGCTTTACTTTAACACCATGAGTTAAGTGTTTAGTATTGCCATTTGATCAACAGTGGCGCCCTCATATATTTTCTACTCTTATTTGACGAACTGTACGTGTAGAAAATAAATGATGGCCCTGCAATCGTTTTCTAGGTTTTAAATGGCAACACCAAGATGGCTCATAAGACAATGTATGTTTTAAAAAACACTTCTGCCAAAATGCATATTTCGTAGCGTATTTGTATTTTCAAAAATTTTGCACAAAACTGACAGCGTAAAATGTACGGGGTTCTCTTCATAACATCTGTCAAAAAGTCAAACCAAATGATAAGTTCGCAGAGAACAAACCATAAATCTAGTGAACGTTAAATGTCAAATTCAAAAATTCGCCTGAAATCAAAGTGTTGACATATAAAAAAAATAAATCAGCGTGGAATTTTACAAAATTAATTTTTTCGGAGACAGGACATTTTCATGTAGTGACGTCACGGGCCCAAATAAATGATTTATTTATTTCAAAATAAAAAAAACTGAACATTTCTAAAAAATTTTACTAAGTAACATTTTCGTAATCTTAGTAAAAAAATCTATCCACACTATTTTTTCCAAGTCGTTCTGAAATCCATGCAAGTGGCCTATTCAAGCAATGCACAGGCAAACAATGAAAAAAATAATTATTAAATGAGCGATCTTCACTGTGTTCTACACGGTTTTAAGATAGTAAATCGGATGACAGCCAACAGCCATATGAAACGTCGTGGACAAAGCGAGCAATTCAGTGTTGCCATAGTAATGAAAAAAAATTGTTCCAATTTAATAAATTTCTAGACTTAATTGCCAAACTTTACAGTTTGACAACAAAACGTAGAGCTCTAATAGAGTGTAATTTAAAATTGTTCATTACCACGGTAACACTAAGAACCGGCTTGTTTCAAAAAATTTGACGGATTCATCAAATATTTTAAGTAAGAATTTGCAAATATCTGTGTAAGTTCTATTCAAGTTCTGTATTTATTTCAGTTTTATGAAGCAAAATGATATAATAATAGAACCTGAATAGAACTTTCACATTTGATGATTCCGTCAAATTTTTTGAAACAACCCGTCCTAAGTAGTGTCAAATTTGCAACAAATGTTATAGCACGCAATGTGTAACGTCTTTGATAGCACGTGGGTGGTTTGATTTATTTATGTATAGCACATTCAGATGTGAGGTGTGAGGTTATGTTTGACTCCTACATTTGGCGCACAGTCTCAGGATAGGTTGTTTCAAAAAATTTCAACATTTCATCAAATTGAAGTTAATTTTCACATTCTGTGATAGTTCTATTCAAGTTCTGTAATTATTTTAGTTTTATGAAACAATTTGCCAATAATGATGTGTAGGCTCTATTGCTGGTAGGTACTCAGCCCCGTGGGTGGTTTGGTATATTTATGTCAGCCCCCTACCTACTGGTCGGCTGCTGCTCCAGGTAATCAAAATATTGGAATAGTTACAGGCAATGATGTTACATACTATATTAGAGGAGGGGTAGAAATCTCAAAGTGGGAAGACGAGAACAAGACAATTGCACCGTTTTCGATATCTAGTACTTTAGTACTAAACTGCTACGCGTCGAGTAAGGTTGCGTCTTACCAGCACTTACCAGTAAGTAAATTACATTTTAAAAAGTGCCAAAATGCCCTCGTGTGTAATGAGAAAATGTTTCAATTACACGGCAAATAATAGTAAAGGCGAATGAATAACATTTCTTTTGTAAGTACACGCAAATTACTTAATATTATCGATTATTATAAATATTACAATTAATTTTCATGCTTCCCGCTCGCGGTTTTACACGTCATTAGGGAAAATTCAAGTCCTACTAAAGTAAAGGGTCTGGACGCGCAACAGCCAAATTTCTGTTGCTAAGTAAACTTTACTGTTTTAAAGTAGACTAATCAGCCTAAACACTTGTTTATTTGTTTGCTTGCGGTAAAACAACACATAAATCAGTAGTTCCAACAAGTATTGATGACAATCGCCACCATTTGAAAACTGTCGTTGCCCTATTGTATTTATTGTATAGCTCGACATATCAAACTCAGACAGGCAGCCGGACCTTTTATTCTAGTGGGCCTCAAGAAAAGGAGACAGCGAACGTTCCATCAAAAAGTGACAAGCAATAATACGCTGCCCGCTCATATATTCATTCATACACACACATTATTTGATTGTCTATCTTTATCACACAGGAATAAACTTTTGAACTAAGAAATGATACTGAAAATCGCTGAAAACAAAAGAGTGTTCCTTACTTTCCACATTATATTGTGAGTATATGAGACTATGGCAAGTCTATTTATTTATATAACGTCATTGGTTACAGGTTCTTTTGTTTTTGTTTTTATAATATGTTTTTTGGTTTTTCACTAGCTTGTGTTTTGGAAAAAATAAAAAGTCAGATCACAGTTTCTGGATTATAATAAAAACTTCATAATGATTAAAAAGACTGTGGAATAAATAGTATTATTTTTTATTATATTTATAAACTTCTACAGATATAATAACTGAACTTGAATAGAACTTACGCGGAATGTGAAAATTAACTTCAATTGACGAATTGTTCAAATTTTTTGAAACACCCATCACAAGTAGTGTTTTTTTTAAGTGAAAACTTCTTTAGCACCGTTGTGATTTGAAACTCGATGAAACAGAAACGAGTGACACTAAAAAGAGACAAACACATACATCTATATTATTTAGCCTGCGAGAGAATGAGATCTAAGACTAATCAGTGTACTCTTTGTGCGGTGCTTCGTAGAATAAAATCTCTACATATTATAAATTCTGCATGTGGTGGACGAGCGGGCTGGCAAGCGGGCGATGTGTATTTGATTTGTATGCAAATCTACAGTTTTATGCTAAGTTGATGAAATTTTGCACGTGTGAACTTCAAAACAAGAGGAAGGTCACTGTCTACATTTGATTTCGAAAACTTTGTGTAAAGCCCGGGCATCGCCGGGGACTTTAGCTGGTGTAAAATAATTTTTAAACTTGGTAACAATTTTATGCTTTTTCCCGCGGCTTCGCTCGCATGGTGTAAGGGGGGTTCTCCACCTCCCTCCCACCCCCCCTCTCCCTTTCTCCCTCCGCCTCCCCTGCATCAAATCACCAAAGTTTCATCGCAATCGGATGAACGGTTTAGCAATGCGTAATTTCGTGATGCCAGAGCTCACTATTGTATACAGAAACCATCGCGGGGATGCGCACATCAAATCCCCAAAGTTTCATCGCAATGGTTGAATGGTTTAGCAACGCATAGGCCCCATACATACCAACCCCCAGAAACAAACATATTTTGATTTTAATACATAATAAATAAACCCTACAATTATATTACTTGTGATACTCATTTCAGGTTTCATTTCTACCGCGTATGAACTGCGCACATGATTTTTATTTTATTTTTGATGCAATATAAATTTATGTACATTTGAATACACAATAAAACACTTTTCGGCAGAATTATTTCGCTTACCTTAGAATATAAATGGTGTCCAAAAACTAGAAGTTCAAATATTTAAAGATTGGTCGCTACAGGGTTACCATCAGCTGTTTATTGTCTTTTAAAATGCATCGAAGCAGAAACCTGGCTCCAAAAGTATTTTAAGCCCTTGGTTGCTGAAAAAATGGAAAAAAAAGTTTTCTAAACAAAAATCGAAATATGTACTCAGAATGAAAAAAAAAGTTTTTTGGATTCATTTGTGTGATGTAGATTCGCCAGTTTCCCTCTTGTTCCACTAGTTTCCAGATACTGTATATGTAATGATTATCGCCTTCCGGAAAGTGTCACTAATTTAGAAAACCATTTACTTATACATAATGTAAAAAATATTCACTTCCACCGTAATGCTGTTGAACTTTCCGCACTGGAGGGGATAATACACTACCCCAAACGAGAGTTTTGTACCATGTGACAGATTTAGATTTTCATAAATATATATTTTTTTTTATATTTTCTTTGCGACACGGTTTTCGACTAGTTCCCTTGAGCACTTAGGCCATAGGCCTATTGTGCTATATCCCATTTCGCCTCAATCCTCTTAACAATAACCCAGTCCCTTTAATAAAGTTCAACAAAGTTGTCATTGGATATGTGGCTAAGTCTTCTGGTTCTACTATGTTTCTCCCCAGGAATCTGAGCCTAGTTCCCACTAGGGCAGGACATTGGCACCATAAGTGAATTGGTGTCTCTTCATCCTCTTCACATTTTCTACATAAATCTACATCTACTGGTGCTTTCCACTCCCAATAGCTGCATGTGTCTCCTGAGATGGCAGTGTCCCATTAGTAATCCTACCAGTTCACTCAGCGAGTTTCTGTCCATATAAGTATATGCCACTTCACTTGCGCCGCCCCTTCCTTCTTAGAAGTTGCCATCTATCATAATCAATCACTTACAGGCTTGGCACTCTGAAATCTGCCACCCCTAGGCCGCAACCTGTACAGCCTATCGACAAATTCAGGACTGCTCAGGCCTCAACTATTTTGTGTCAGAGGGTCAACATATTTCGGCTTCACAATAAAATATAAATAAACGGAATATATAAAAGACGCTTTCAAATTGTATAAATCGAAATAAACAAATAATTTTTGAGAAATAAAATTTTTGCTTGCAAACATAAAAAAGTTTTAAAAATGGCTCGCCTTATGTTTTTTCTAACTAAAATTACTGATAATGGAAAAAGCTTGTTTTATTAGACAAATGTATTATAAACTTTATTGTCCCCTCAGTTTTTTGTCATCCCATGTAAAAATAATTAATATAAATTACCCAAAGTTTCATTATTTTTTCTTCAAATTGTGTATCAAAACTTTGAAGGTCTACCAGCGTGGTATTTTCTCTTTCTAACACTGTTTATATCATATTTCTCACTAAGATAGTAGGAGAGACAAAGATTTCTATGAGACCAATATGGTTGTTCCGAAAAGCAAACAAATTAGCCTGACGGGTTAATGTAGGTAATAGGCCACTTGCATCACATTTTTAAAAAAAAATCCGGTTTAGGCAAATATTCTAAGACATTCAGTATTTTTTTTTAGTCGTATTACCCTGGTGATTTTTTGAAAATTTCAATCCGAAAAATCAGACCATTTTTTATAAACCGGAAAGACGGGACATAATTCTATGGGTGCGAAAAAACGATAATTACGTAGCCGAAAATCATTTTAAAAAAAAGAACGTTTTCCACAAGAAAGGGCAGAGAAGAATAACGAGGCATACCAAAAATATTACATCTCATAAATATTTTTTTCCTTGATCCATCTTATTGATCATAAATCATTATAATGTTCAACGTCTATATTACTAAATCCAATGTAATATACTTGTAAATTATAATAATAATAAGAATATTATAAAATTGGATTTTATTAAAATCAGCAGCACTACCATTATACTTCTAAAACACGTACAGACAGCGTAAAATGTATGGGGTTCTCTTCTTAACATCTGCCAAAAAGTCAAACCAAATGATAAGTTCGCAGAGAACAAACAATAAATCTAGTGAACGTTAATGTTAAATCAAAAAATTCGCCTGAAATCAAAGTGTTGCCATATAAAAAAATAAATCAGTGTGGAATTTTACAAAATTAATAGGAATATTTTCGGTGACGGGACATTTTCGTGTAGTGACGTCACGGGCCCAAATAATGGATTTATTTATTTAAAAATAAAACTGTACATTTCTAAAAATTTTTACTAACATTTTCGTAATCTTAGTAAAACAATCTATCCAAACGATTTTTTCCAAGTCGTTATGAAATCCATGCAAGTGGCCTATTCTATAAAAACTATTCCGTACTTAATCTCTCTCTTTTTCCATTTTGCTTTACTTAATGATTTACTCTGGGGAAGACAGAAATGATGTCCGGTTAAAAGGTATGTATAAAAAAATAGTAATTAATATAATATCTGAATGTTAATGGAAGGGGCAAAACGAATACTAAGAGATATGATCACTCCGCAATATACAGGGAACTCTAGCGACCCAGTTCAGATACATAATCACGTGAAATATCTAAATAAATTAAATTATACTGTAATACAAGCTCGTATGGGATTAGAGCTGGCAACATGGTATCGCATCTACATACATAAGTACACATACACACCTGAGGATGGACACTGTAACGCTGTCCGAAACTTTGATAAAGAAGGAGGTAGCGCAACATGGCATAACACCCCAAAAATCAATATCGATAATTAAAAAATGTCTAAAACTGAATATAAGTTTGACATTTTGCAGTTTTTTGGGTTTTGACAAAGATTGGAGTTCAGAAAAAACTTTTTTCATATACAAAATACCAAAACAATCATAACTACCCCACTTGATGTAAGGTATTAAGTGCCTCCGTACACGACGCTACTTACAAGCTACTTAAGCCTCATGCGCGTAGCGCACGGGCCGTTCGTAAGTACCTGCCATACAATTTTGCTGGTGTTCGTACACGGCACTACGTGGCTGCTGTCGGTTTGAAGTCAGTTTCACACTACCGACGGTGCTAGTAGCATGCTACGCATTGCATCATTCGTGTCTACTACTATCAGTTTGACGTTTGAAAGAAATGGCATCTGAACATGAAAGTAATATTAGATTGGTTCTGGAAATGGAAAAAAATGTGTTTTTATATAACTATACTTTACCAGAATACGTAATATATGATTTAGTGGAGAAGGCATGTATTGGTGTTGGAAAAAAAGTCATTTGACAGCGCTTGACATTGTGTTAACTCCACGACTGCACGTGAAAAATGATCAAGATCAGTATATATTGGGTAGTGCCGTGTACGGAAACCAGCATTAAAGAGTGCTATATCTGCAGGGTACTTGTGGTTGTGTCACAATCACACAGTTCGTAAGTATCTCCATGAACGGTGACCGGCCAAGTCAGAATGAAACCAACTCAGAAGCACCTCAGCAAGGTCATTAAGATGATGATAAAAAAGTATTAAAAAATTGGTTAAATAGGTTACGGTTACCGGCTATTTTAAAATTATTTTTTCATAGCTTTTAACGACCTTTCTGAGGTGTTTCTGAGTTGGTTTCATTCTGAGTTGGCATGGAACTCTCCATGAACGGAGGGCCTAAGTGTTAAATTTGCTGTGTTATAAAAGTTAAAGTTACCTCCTTTTACGTATTACCGTTTAAAATAAAATAAAAGCAGTCTTTTTTTGAAAACCGATAGAGGGACCTACCGGTGTTTTTCTACACCGATCAAGTAGATATATAAAATAAAACAAATAAATCATTTCCAAATTTTACATAATAAGTAAATTTTACATAGTAAGTAAATTTTACATAGTAAGCACTAAATAATAATTTTATTAAAAATCCGTACAAACATTAAAAACCTAACAGAACAATGAAAAAAATCTAATTTATTTCTTTAACAATATTTCCATAATTTGTTCTACAGTTTTAATATTTGCTCTTCCTTTAGTTTCCGCAGAAACAAGTCCTAAAAATGCTTTTAATACTTTAGTTTTTCCTGCTTTGTAGGCTTTTACCTTGTCAGGATGCTTTTCAATGACATTCAAACAAATCTTTTCTATTTCGCTTTCGTCATTGATTTGACTCCAACCATTTAAATGGACAATTTGCAACGGCAAATTTTTGTCGCCTGTTACAAGTAAATCTATAACTTTTTTACGGGTTTGATTATTAATGTAGTTGCTTTCGACGAGATCTATAAACTGGCCGAGAGTTTCAGACGTGATTTCACAAGAATCTAGATCAGCATTGTTTTTGTTCAGAGATGTCAACAGTTCATTTATGAGGATGTTGACTATAGTTTTGGGTTTTCTCTGCTCGTTTTTGACAATGTCTTCGAAGTAATTTAACAGTTTGGGTTCGTTGACAATTTGAATGGCTTGTTCCGGAGTGAGGTGGTAATGTTCCATCATTCTTTGCCTCGTTTCTGCTGGAAGTTCTGGGATAGATTTCTGGAGAAGCGGTACGCAAACCAAATCTGGGTCCATCACTTCTGTCATATTTAACACCAAGGGAGGTAGATTTGGCTCCGGCATGTATCTGAAACAGTTAAAAGAGTATGGATTATTAAGAGTAATAATTATTTTTACAATAGGCGTTCAAACTCAAATGGGATTAAACCTAAATATAAGTTTTAATGTGACCACACAAGAGAGAAAAGAAGTACGCCATTACCACTTTGCGGAAAGTTGGAAGAATGTGGAGGAAATTCTTTAATTTTTTATTGTGAGTACCTTACAAGAGTCCCAACCAGTCCCAGTGAGACTAGGCTTCCCCAATTGGTGTATGTTGTGAGGATGAAGGTAGTGGGGAGGGGAAGGAGATGAGGAAGAGGAAGGTGGGGAAGTACCTGGTTATTCAGATCTGGTCACCAAACATGACTAAAGCCATTTCAAGTAATGTTTCAATTCTGAATGGTGGTCTTACTGCGGTGGTGGATACTAAGAAAATATTCCACTCTGGAACGTACCGCAAATGTGCCTATATATATATATACCATATTTGAATGAAAAAAATAGTGAAATAACACAAATTAATAAAAAAAAAATATTATTTGGGCGTGCCGGGATTTGAACCCGCGTCCTTGGGATTGCTAGTTGAGAGCCTTGCCTCTCGATCATGGAGGCCATCAGTAGAAATAGAGGATCAATAAGTAGCTAGTTATTCAGATCTGGTCAGTAAGCATAGCTAAGGCTATTTCACCAGGGTGATATGGCCAGTATCTTCAACTCTGAAATGAGCACAAATTTGACTTTATTTTAATTAAATAAATTCAAAGTTTAAAAATTGGATTTATTAAAAGATACTCTTCGTCTTCATTTATTAGTCTCCCGGCATCCAGCTTGAAAAACCTGCCTCCCTCAAGGGTCTTGAGATATTTCTAATTCTTGGTGACTTACACTTCCAAAGCTGGGAAGTTTTTCAAATCATTGTTCCATTTTTCTCTTCCCCTAATCTATTTGAATTCTTCCTACTTTCATTATTATAAGGGAAAATGTTGCTAGTGAAATGATGGAGGACTTAATTAGGAAAGGACAGCTCTACCAAGGCATCCATTAGAATTAGACGAATTCACCCGTCGTCCTTTGTGTTGGCCCTACATTAAAAGATCGACAAGAGAATAGGTACCTGTAATCTTGTTGAACTTCCTTGTCTCTCATTGCCAGGGTGGCCTTGAGAAGGGCGTCCCAGGTCATGGTCTGGTTGACTATAGTGCCCCCGCTCTCCAGGACTGCTACCTGCCGTGCTGCCTCGTACTTTATGGCGCCTGCCACGCCACGAACAGAACCTATATTCTTTATCTGTTCAAATAAAAACAAATATATGTATATATTTGTTATATATATATATATATATATAACTAGCTGACCCGACAAACGTTGTTCTGCCATATAAATTATTTCTAGTGAATATTTTGGTTGTTAAATAAAAAATAACAAATGTATTTTAAGTGTGTGGGGATGCGATCTATGACAGAAAGAGAAATGGAGGGCTGTAGACGATGACCGCCGATAAAAACAAAAAAACACCAACCAGCATGTATTTAAAATACGAAATACAAAATACTTTCAAGTCGTGTATTTGAAATACAAAATACAGTAGTTTAAACATTTTTTAATTTCAAATACAAAATACAAATTACAAAATACATTTGGTTTTGGTAGAACTTTTGGTTGCAATAAATTGTCGTAAGTGCCCTTAGTGTAAGGGTGCGTCTCCACAGAAACAAAGCTTAGCAGAGTGAAACAGAGACATGCAAAAATTGACCAATCATATTGCTCAAAAGACACATCTCGTCTCCGCTCCTCTTGTAAAGTTTTGTGGTATAGGACCCAAGTTCAGATAATAATTAATATTATTATTATAATATATAATAGCTGGTTCTCGGCGTAGGTTGCAACACCATATTCAAATAAAAAATTTGTGTCTCCCTGCATGTCCTTTCCCGTGCGTCCCCGTTCCCCTCCCGCATCCCCTTCTCCTCCCGCGTTCCCCTTCTACCTTCCCCGCCTACCCTCTCCCCTCTCCCGCTCGCCCATCCCGCGAACCCCCCTCCCGCATTTCATATATTCAGTCCCAGTACATTCAGTTTTCAAATAACTCGCGAGCCAGCTGTTACAATTTTTTTATTCAAATTTTCATTTTTCATATATTACAAATATTCATTTTTGTATATTAAAAGAACAATCGATCAAATCTGGCACCTAACATAGGTACCTATTTAAAATATCTATAATTTTAAAAATCCATTTTTTTTTTAAAAAAAAAACAGCTGCCCGCTAAATTCAATTTCATGAAACGTGCGAACTGTCAAACGTGCGAAGTTAAAATAGTCGTTAAGTTTTCTGAAATTATCCAATTTTCTGCATAATTTTCTCAATTTTTCTTTCCGCAATAACCTTCTACAAAGTATTAGAAAACTTTAAAAAAAAATAATGAAATAGGTAAAGTCGTTCTGAAGTTATGGCGTGACAAAGGGAAGGAAACAGGGATTCATTTGTATATATATAGATGACATTTGTATAGCACAGTTTTGTGTTATTTCACTTTAAGTGCGCTCTACAGTTAACTTAAAAACAATCTAGTATTCAGTCAAATTATTCCTATAGTGCTTGACCTAATACTATGAAACAAAAATGTACAATACAAAGCAACGACAAGTATAATATTATAATAGGATTCAAATTGTACAATAACAGTGCTATCCATAGCACAGGACAATAATAATAACTAGCTTGACATAAAAAAAGGTACAGTACACTATAAAACAATGTTAAGAGAACCTCAAATAATCATTAGTAAGAGTGCTTTACTCTTACGAATAATCATTAGTACAGGACAATAGAACAATAGTGCAGGATTCTAGCGTTTTTAGTCTATGTATTATCTATGTCAGTTTATTTTTCACTATCATTTTTGAGGTCGCTAAATGTATGTATTTGAAAATGTATTTTGAAGCCATAAGTATTTGAAATAAAAATTATAAAATACCTCAACATCAGGTAATTGAAATACCAATTACAAAATACATTTTTAGGAAGTAATTGAAATACAAATACAAAATACATATTTGTATTTCAAATACGTATTTCAATTACAAGTAATTCAAATACTGCCCAGCCCCGCCCGCAACAAATTTCGACAACACTTTTATGACAAAATGAATGATTTTCGCTGGTTTCGCGTACATTTTTAGAAGCTTGTATAACAAGTTTACGACAAGATGTGTAATTGTATTATGAAATTACTGTTAAGTGATGTTATTTTTAGATTGAAATTAGACATGAGAGGAATAGTACAGGATTCTAGCGTTTTTAGTCTATGTATTATCTATGTCAGTTCATTTTTCACTATCATTTTTGAGGTCGCTAAATGTATGTATTTGAAAATGTATTTTGAAGCCATAAGTATTTGAAATAAAAATTATAAAATACCTCAACATCAGGTAATTGAAATACCAATTACAAAATACATTTTTAGGAAGTAATTGAAATACAAATACAAAATACATATTTGTATTTCAAATATGTATTTCAATTATAAGTAATTCAAATACTGCCCAGCCCCGCCCGCAACAAATTTCGACAACACTTTTATGACAAAATGAATGATCTTCGCTGGTTTCGCGTACATTTTTAGAAGCTTGTATAACAAGTTTACATCAAGATGTGTAATTGTATTATGAAATTACTGTTAAGTGATGTTATTTTTAGATTGAAATTAGACATGAGAGGGCTAATCTATTGTTATTAGGACTATAACTAGGACTGAATGGATTTACCGGCCTGATGAGACACCGGGTCACTGGAGGCAGGATGCGGCTAATGGACTCTGACAACATGGCGATGAGCGCAACCTTCCAGCCACTCCTGAGTGAGTGCTGGGCCCGAGCTCACTCACATAATTGATTATTATATATACAGCTGTTACAATACAATACAATTAGCCCGTACATAATTGATTATTTATATATATATATTTTTTTTTTTTCATAAGAAGTCATTACTTTGTGGTTAGACATTATATTATAAAAAATAGTACAAACACTTTGTATTTAACCACGAATTTATTATTTTATATATCTCAAATGTATATATAAAATAATGAATTATATGTCAAATTGATATATAAAATAATAAATTTGTGGTTAAATACAGAGTGTTTGTTTTATTTTTTATGATTATTTATATGTTATTATTTATTTATTAATTCTTTACTTTTTTATTCTATTTTACTTGTTTCTATTAAAAATTTACTGTATTTATATCCTGGAATAAAAAAAATATTTTAGCAAATCTCCCACAGGAGAGGACACCAGGAAAAAAATTGTACAAATTGAATTATTTAATATAAGAAATACCTCGGTGCGTGTCCCAAAGCTCTCTCCGGCTAGATTGACGGACACGTTGGCATCCACCCGCAGGGCCCCTTCCTGCATGCGTCCATTGCAGCAGCCCAGCCGCATGAGGATCAACACCAACTCCCGCACCAACGAGGCTGCCTCCTCCCCATCCTAGATAGTCAATATAAGGAATAATTCACACAGTTCACATCCCATCGTAAGGAAGTGAGTCACGGAACTAGGAGAGAATGAAAGTAGGTTATTATGATAAAAAGTAGAATCTCAAACCCTTTTGCTATTAAGTAATATACTAAGTCTCCTCTATTAACAATAGATGTCAGCACAATGTTGTAGCGGTTGGCTTCACATCCCTAGCGAAGTATGCACATCTCTATGGAAGATACCGCGTGACCATTGCCCACCGCTTTACGGGCGCAGAAATTTATTATCGCCACTTTGAATTTGAGAACATTTTGCATCACATTTACCTGACGAGCGGAGAGACGATGGGGAGCCGGACTACGGAACTTCACGGGATCTACGTGTAACATAGCTTATCATTTCATTTAGCTCCCTTTTAAATATTATGGTTTATCATAAAACAATCATGTTTTCCTATTCATCTTAAAATAGGATGGCGCTCAACATCTCTCTTTGACCTCTTAGCTTGTCTTTACAATATTTCAATATGTGACATTAACTTTTGATTTTACTAAAACTTTGGCTCTTCGAGCGACGGCACGCCCTGTAAATTCTTATCGGTATATTATGACTCTAGTCTTGTAATTATATTAATAAATTAGACTTGCAACTAAGAGTTTCATTGATATTCATTAAGTCTCATGCTCTGGGTTCATATAAATACCTTCACACATGGAAATCTCAATGGTATTTAAGTATCGTTGATACATTACATTGTGCTAATTAATTACATCTATATCTTTAATAGGTTACAATGTGAATACATTTGATATTATTTATGATATACAAATTAGATATACAAATGAAAAAAAAAACACATTAAAATAATGGTAATGTCTATGATATTGGCTTTATTTAATATATAATTTTATGCCATTATTGTTTAAATATGATTTCGGGCAGATGAGCGCCTCGTCTAGCTCGAATGAAGCGCAATCGTGAAGTCCAATTTTCAACAACTTTATCGAGCAACTGGGGCCATATATCGGCAATAACATGGCGAATGTTGACTTCCAAATGGTCCAATGTCTCTGGTTTCAGGTCCATTATGTGAAATTATGCGCTCACTAAATTTTTCCCGCAATAAACTAAATAAACACAATAAAATAAATTTCCACAATTTGCAAGCGCTGTTCTGACGTCAGTCTATTCATGTTGAAATGGCAAAATGTACTGACTGCAAATCAACTGTCAAATTGACAAAAACCAAACCTCTAAAAAAACACCTTTATAAACAGTAGAATCCGGATATAACGACCCTCAAGGGGGATGGTTGTAAGGTGACAAAATTGTTTATTATACAATTATACAATAGAATAAGTGTTTTTTTTTTACATAATCTGTGATTTCAGTACCTACCGTTTTCACATAAAAACATCATGTAAGTCATTTTTACAATTTTTTTGTGTTTGCATTCTAAATTTTAATATTTACAAATGTTAATATTTATTTGTAATATAATTATTTAAAAGCTTATTTCATAACCTTTCAAAAACAGTTTTTAGTATTCGGCTACGTCCAGAAATGTTTCATTTATAGAGCTTTAATTGCATAACGGAAATAACAAAGTTTATATAAATCTGACGGTTCGTTTAAGACAAAAAACTTGCACAATCGCAAAATACCTGAGTGGTTAAGGTGTACATTTAACTTTTGTTGTGGTTAAATTTTAGATTTGAATATAAAGCGTTGTGTTTTTCCTTTCTAACACGTTTATATCGTTATATCATACCGTTTATATCATATTTCTCACTACGATAGAAAGGGACACATAACGTTTTCTAAGAGACATATATGAGTTGTTCCGAAAAGCGAAAAACTAACCTGAGAGATTATGTATTGAATAAAAAAATCATTTACAATATTGGTACCCACCTCTAAGTCTGGTTCAAATACGATTTCAATCAGTGGTGTACCAGCCCTGTTGAGGTCCACCAGGGATCGCCCCAACTCCGCGTCATGCAGAGACTTGCCGCTGTCCTGCTCAAGCTGGATCTGTTTTATGGTAGACGCCTTCGTGTAAGGCTTCAGCCCCGGCTGGAGCACCTAAAGCATTTCATCAAAAGCAAAAGATCATCAGTTGATGATAATCAGCGTGTAATAGCATTTAAAATTACCCATTTAGTAAATAGACAAGTGGGACACAATTAGGGAATGCAATCCCAGTATACCGGGATCCCGAAATACCGAGATCCCACAGACATTTTGCGGTACTAATCTCGGTCCAAAATTTTGCGGGATCCTGCTGGACTGGCGGGATTACAGAGAAGCGTAGTTCATATGGATTTCAGAGCAGCGAAATAACTTAACAGCGGTTTTATTATACTTACGTGATCCATATAAGTACGAAGAAGACAGAAGTCAATTTTTTAATGTTGATGACCCATTTAATCTACCTTCAAAAAGTGTAATACGCAAGGCAATCAAAACTATAGTCGAAAGGCTAGAGTACACGGACACGGATAACAACGCAGTAGCCACTGCTCCTGTTGACGCTGATGATCCTTACGATGATGATGACGACACTCCTCTCGCTAATCTGGATACATACGCAGCAGCAGCAGCAGCACCAATGTCACTTCAAGACGAACTCGAACTTACTTTGGTTAGTATGAAGAGTTCGAGATCAACAGCCCAACAACCTAGATCTGGCAATATGAGCAACCTTGAGGTTTTGATAAAGAAGGAAATGAATTACTTCGAGTCCGGTGGATTAAAAGGCACAAACATACCTTCAATTCACTTACAATGCGATAATGACTATTGTGCCAACCAGCGTGGAAGCTGAACGAGCTTTTTCAGCCGCTGGCTACCTTGTGTCTAATATCAGTAGCCGTTTATCAGACGACACGATTAATACTTTAACTTTTTTACGAGGCTATTTCCAAAATAATGTTTAAACTTATGATGCTTATTGTACAAGAATATTGTTTATCGTGTGAACGTTATTATTTAAATTTAAGTTGTTATGTAAATTTATGTCTTATCTTATTCTTTGCCAAAATTTATGACTTAAACTTTACCTATGTCTAACTAAAGGTATACTAATAAACCATTTAAAATGTCCCAAAGAACTTGTTTGATTAGGTATAAATTTAAAACTCTAAAAACAAGGTTGGTAGATTGAGGTATTAGGTCTTTATTATACGATTGATTATATATCTACGTCCACCCTGCTGGATCCCGCAAATACCTGGATTGACATGGGCTTGCAGGATTGCATTCCCTAGACACAATTAAATAATATTTTATTTTAGTAAGGCATATTTTATTTAAAAAACGCTTTGTTTCAGTTATTTAATAATGACTAACAACTATTTCGTAACCAAAAATGGAAAATAATGCATTTTAGGAGCTATTTCATTAAAAATAAGGATAATTTGATGTATTTTCTTCATATTTAACAAAATAATATTAAAATTAGTTTTTAAGCTATTTTTATTTATAAACTCAAACTAACAACCTGCTTTAGGTTCACAGTTTGGGTTAAATGAGAAAAGCAAAAAACAAACCTCACAACTGGCGTATCAATAACAATGGCCTCCAGGTGTACAACCGATTATATTTTTTTTATGAAATAACTATTAAAGTGCGTATTAAAATGACAATTAAAATGCGAAATACTTGTTTTGCAATGTTATCTAACTGATACAATGTGTTTTTTTTTTAACAAAATGTTCCTATTAATCATGTCTTATCTGTATATTTACTAAATAAGTAATCGCATTAGACTGACAACGCGAAAAAGATGGAAATAATGCCTACGTACTTGAAACTCTAGTTTCCCATCCTGCGCAATGGGTGCTCGCTGCTGTGTAATTTGATACCCAGCTGGAAGATCAGCATAGAAGTAGTGCTTCCTGTCAAACGTAGATACTCTATTAACGGTACAGTCAAGCGCAATAGCCGTCAACACAGCGGCTTCCACACACCGCCTGTTCAGCACGGGCAGAGTCCCCGGAATGGCAGCATCAAATGGAGAAACACAATTATTCACCAGTGCTCCAAATTCTGTCCGTGCCCCTGAGAAGAGCTTAGAATTCGATGAAATTTGAGCGTGAACTTCCAAACCTACAACAGTTTTCCATTCTTTTGCTTTTGCTAAAGAACTTTTGAGTTTCCTACCGCAAAGATTTAAATGTTTACAATAGCAAGAGTTTGAAAGACCATTTAAAATATTTTTCATCATATTGTTGATATTTAAGTTAACTGTTTTGCATGTTTTTTCTTCACAAAGAAAATGCAAAAGAAACTAAGTTTTTGATATTTTGACAGTTGCTATTATTTGACAGATGTTCGCCCAGTGTTGCCAGATGCATGGTTTTTGGGGTCATATGTCATGCACCATAGATGGCAGGGTTCTGTGTTCTGTATATAGATTAGCATCTCCCACACGCATACTTCGGAACGACCGAGTGCCGCGACACTTCAGGCCGCCGCGCAGAAAAGTCTCACAGTGAACTGCGCTGTTAACCTATCGGTCATTACTTTTCTGCGCGGCGGCCTGAAGTGGCGCGAGACTCAGTCGCTCCGAAGTGTGCGTGTGGGAGGTACTTATTGCTTATAGATATAGATACCATAGATTTGTGTAGCATATATTTATATATTATAAATCTATGTAACTATACTTATTTGTCTGTACTTGTTTGTGTATTCAAAAATATATAAAATCGAAGATGCCTGACGCAAGCATCGAGCAAACATTCTTCTTCTTTGTGTGCCGTATCAGGTCCCCCCGACGTTGGCGATCACTCTTGAGAATGTCTCTCTGTCTTGCGCTGCCCGGAATAGTTCCTCCACACTTCTAATGCCGGTCCACTCTCGTATATTACGCAGCCAAGACATTTGTCTCCTACCAGGCCCTCGGCGACCCTCTTATCTTGCCTTTCAATATCAAATGGAGCAAGTGATACTTCTCCCCTCGAAGTATATGACCCAGATATGAAATTTTCCTGATTTTTATTAATGTAAGCAGTTCTCTATCTGCTCTAGCCCGCCTGAGAATGTCTGTGTTTACAAACATTATAAACCATCAAATTGCTTGACGCAAAAAACAACGTGCTTGTTTCAAACTGATTGATCTTGTCCGAAGCCTTCCGCTAAACGGCTGAAAAACTTTGGATTCTTACTAAAAATTATGGTCTGAAGAGGAATCATTGACCAAATCTGCTCAAAGTACCATTTGTGGAAATATCCTTATTATTATGGAAAGAATTTGCAAGGCTTGGGGTCGAACATTAAAAGTAATTTTCTCTGTTTCTATGGAACCGAACTGACTGATATTATGAATTCGCAATAAAAAAATAGTCTGAAGAGTAATCATTAATAAAAAGTAGCACTTGTTGAAAAATCATTATTCTTACTGAGCGGACTGCTAGTGCGATTTTGCATGAAAGGCATTGCAGCCAAATCTAGGGTGGGGGAAATTAGTATATGCTTTTATTTTATTTTTGTATTGTTAATTCGATTATAACAGCTTATGTTTTTTTTAGGTATTTATTGAAACAGGGAATAGACAAATTGAAGCAGAATTTGACATTTTTCATGCAACTTCACCTTCAAAATGTTCTCAAATAGGGTAATTGTTTGGAACAAACGTCAACGGCTAATACGCACTTTTTTTATAAAACTTTTAGATTCTTCTTAATTACCATAAAAGACGACTATTTGCATTCGGGAGGTTGAAAATGTTACATTTTACGTAAATTGAAAATTTGCTTTCACACTGTCAAATCACTCTGTTTGCAGTTTGGAACAAACGTTAACGGTTAATACGCACTTTTTTGATAAAACTTTTAAAATTAAGATAATATACACAAGCCCGCTACACAAACCCTGCTTTGCCAGACAAACCATTCAAAAACGTAGGCTGTTTTTTAAAGTAAAGATAACATACACAATCCCGTTACATATCCGTTGACGTTTGTTCCGAACATTTACCTGAAATAGTTCCCCCTTGTCCTGTTTTCAGTAGGAGTAGGTACATGATTTCAATAGCGGGTTCAGACGATTCAATTTTAGTTGATCAACTCGATATTTGAAAGCACACTGACAAAAAATGTGAACCTTCTTTTAACAAAGTTGAACAAGTTTTTCATACTATTTTTGTGGTTCAATAAAAGTTGCTTAACTAAAATCGAAACGTCTGAACTAGAGATGGGTAAGTTTTTCGTTTTGCCGGAGGCCTTCGAGATGTGCATCCTTTTAAAAGTACCTACTTGAGTTCTTAGAGCAGGTCCGGGGAGTCACTCCCGACTCGCGAATGACTCGGACCGAGACGCTCGGGTTTGACTGGAGCCGGACCTCGGACCCAGAGCCCGCAAAAGAACTCGAACATGGGACTTGCTCCCGACTCGGACCGAGACGCACGGGTTCGAGCGGAGCCGGCGAACCCGGGACCTGCTCCCAACTCGTGATTGACATCGAGTGACCACCGAGTGACCGCTGAGTTCCGGGTTCGGGTCCGAGTACTGGACCGGGTTCTCTGGGAGTAGTTGATTGAAAACGGAGTAGGAGTATCATCCGCCTCCCACGAAGAACCCGATTTCAAGAGCACACTCCAGCTGAACCTACACATCGCTCTGAACCCGTTTTAGATAAGTGTCTCACGCAAAAATAAAAGATCGTCGCATGCACAATAACGCTCGCCATACAATCCCATACAGACCTGTCACACCTAAGCGGATGATGTGCTCGAAGCTCATAGTTATACGCCGTAATCTGCCCTAATCGCTCCTGAGGCGATATGCGAAAAGTTATGCGACCTCCTCTCCTCCGTGAAAACGGGCGGATGACAATTTTGTCAAGTTGACAGATTCAGTTCAAAGAGATGGCCTTTCGTGGCAGCGCTCTAATTCATCTGACCCCCTCTCCTACCATGGGAAGAAATATTTGATAGCGTTGTGTTGTGTACAAAACATAAGCGAGCGTTATGTCGAAATACACCAAGCCACATATTTTATAGCTGTGTGGACCACAGCGTTATATATATTTATTACAATACAATAAAATCTATGATCACAGCAGTCAGCACACAGCAAATCCGATATTTTCGAAAATGTCTATGAAAGTCAGCTGTCAAAGTGTCAAATGAATGGACTATTTTTTTCTTCTATGGATGCTCCAAGAGCCACGGCAAACGGGAAATGTTGTAAAGTGCTTTTGATATTTTTTGTGCAAATTCAATATAAACAGTTTTCTCGAAAATACTAAATTAAAAACCATATTTTAACTAATCAAACGGCCGTATGAACATTTTGATTATACCGAATCTGGACGATCGCCGAGGCTGTGATTTATGAAATACGCATTTATGTTTTTCGCTTATGGTTCATTTAGAAATTTCATAAACTCAAATTCTTTATAATTTTTCGTAGTAATAAGTTTTAAATATCTCCGACGATGACTACTTGGATCGGATGTGGCGTTTCTATAAATTGCGACGAGCCCCTTGGTTGCTATCAGGGGACGATCATAGAGGCCGATGGAAAAACAATCACTCTCACCAGAGCCTTCCGAAATGGTTTTCCTTACCCAAAGCCTCAAGTCACCTTAAAGTAAGTCATTTACATGAATTTTACTTTTATTTACTATTTTTTTGAAAATCATAATATTATTGAATATGTAGGTACATATTGTTGTAATATCGAAATGTCAAATGTACCTACAACTTCTCATAAAATGATAAATTTGTAATTATTTCTGTACTTTTCTACAATCTATCAATGTGTTATTGTTTAAAATGCTGATTTAACTTTTTACATGCATAGCACAAGAAAATAAACAAAGCATAAAGAAGGTTTGGAAAGAATTAGGTTAACTTCATCTTTAGTTTATTTGTGTCAAACATAACTAGATTCTGTAGAAATACTCAATATTATAATTTCTAAATGTGTTACATATTTTAAGATACTACCAATTTTAGCAGACAGATGACTAATACATTTATTCGTATTAAAATTGGTTAAGTTGCCGAATTCCACTGCGCGCATTCAAAAAACAAAACTAAATAACACTTGATTTCAACCAAGGTAAAATTTCCCTATGGAGTCCACGCCCAAAACACACTTTAAAAAATTAAAACAAATTGTACTAGGTAGATTACAGTTAGTAATAAGTAATTCAATAACCGGAATTGAAAAATATTGCATTTTAATGGTTATTTTGTTATCTAAAAACGCGAAATGTCATTTCTCAAGGAACGCCATGTTGTTAATTACGACAGCAAACGTCTCGCGTGATTTTTTGTGTTTATAACTGAACAAAATAATGATTAATACGCATTATTTATCATTTCCAAAGATTGCAATTCGTACTTATTATTGTCTAACTGACAGAAAGTGATTTTTTTCTTTTAAAAATGCGTATTTCATCGTCGTAATTAACATGGCGGTCCTTGAAAAAATGACATTTCGCGTTTTTAAAAGTAAAAAAAAACATTAAAACGCAATATTTTTCAATTTCAGTTACTGAATTACTTATTACTAACCATTATCTACCTAGTACAATTTGTTTTAATTTTTTAAAGTGTGTTTTGAGTGTGGACTCGATAGGGAAATATTTACCTAACTTAATTACTGTAGGAAATGACCATTTAAGTCAAGAGGGATGGAAAAACATGCACAAAATAGATTATTAGGTTCTTCGTTTTGGGTGCATATTTCCCAACCCTCAAAATTAACTTATTAGCTGCCTTACATTTCATTGCGTTGTTAACCCCTATTGGGCGGCTGGCTACATTTGCTGCCCGGATAATTCGGGCCTAGCTGACGGCTGGCTACATTCGTAGCCATGGAGCGTGAATCACTTTTATTATTATTTGTAACGCTTATTTACTGATCAAAGACGAAAGAAAAGGGATTTTTCATTAGCCTGGTAATTTGTCTATCACATACAAAAATATATTAACACTTTAACTTGAGAGTTTTTAATTTCCGAGCTGTTTTTGTAATATCTCATCTCACAGAAATCTCCTATCGGAAGATATGCCACTCACACAGTTACGTTACAGCTTGCCTGTGTACTGGTCACGCCGTCATCGCCTGTCGGTACATGCGTTTTTAGTGTGTTTGTTCATATATTAGGGTACCCATTAGTTTGGATCGTTTCGAGGCTCTGGTAACTGGAGATTGCTTATGACTTGTTGGTGTTATATTATAAACATTAAGATTTTGCGGACTTTGTAATGTTTTGTTATGTGAATTTTATTATTTATATTATTGTTTTTGATTTCAATATTACTGTTTGAACAATGGAAGAGGAAGACGTAGAACGATATGATTTTGATTCAGATTTTTATATGAGTGACGATGATGAGTATAGAGTGGACAATTTAGAGGATCCAGATGATCCTCCAGAAATAAGTGACGGTGAAATTAGGATTCTGATTTAAGAGAAATTAATCCCACGGCAGAAATAAATGGACAGAGTTTTTCGCCTGCGTGGAGAAATGGTAACAGTTTAATTTTAAAATGCTAACAGTCAACATAAAGCGACAAACATCATACCAGCGATGTTATGTTTGTAAAAACACTACGTGAGAGCCAAAAAAACGAGTTCAGACTCGTCATTGGTGTAGTGACTGTGAAGTTGCCTTATGCCCTACAAAATGTTTTAAAATGTATCAAACAATACAAAACTTTTAATTAACTTGAATATGTGTGAGTGAGAAGGGCGATTTATTATAGTGACTGAAAAAATCATTTGTTTACGTATATTCGTTGAAAAAAAAGTTTTTTTGTTATAACATTCTGTTAAAAACTACATTTATGACATACACATACACCAATAAAGTTTTACGTTAAACTATACCATTACTATTCTATGTCTGATTTACTTTTTTGTGGTAATTACAAGTTTATTTATTAGTTGACCTCTACTCAACATCTTATTGTTATTATTTTTAACTGTACATTAAACAATTGTTTGTATTACACAATTTTTTTAAAAACTGTATATCGTCAGATTGCAGAGTAATTAGAATTTTAATATATAAGTTGCAAAACTGAAAATTCATGCCATTTCCGGGGAACATTCGGCAAATGTAGCCAGCTGCCCAATAGTGGAATGAGATTGTTTCCCTTTTTTATGGATATGTATTATATTTCATTGTTGTACTTATATTTATTATTTATGCATGAATCGCTTACTAATTAATACGGAATATTTTTTATTCAAACAGTTGACTCGCATTCCGAATAACTGATATTTGTCTAGCGGGATTGTGTATGTTATCTTTACTTTAAAAAACAGCCTACGTTTTTGAACGGTTTGTCTGGCAAAGCAGGGTTTGTCTAACGGGATTGTGTATGTTATCTTTACTTACAGAACAGCCTACGTTTTTGAATGGTTTGTCGGGCAAAGCAGGGTTTGTGTAGCGGGCTTGTGTATATTATCTTTATTTTTAAAAACATCCCAGGATTTGAATGGTTTATCTCCATTTCAGTGCCTGATTAGAGGTTCGTTTACATTATATTATTAATTCTGTTTTTCATAATTAATTAAAATTAAAATGCATTATTTTCCGCCGGCCGTGATGCAAAAAGTTTCCTTTTATAGTGATTAAGGCGAATCTAAAGTTTTTTTCTAAAAATTATTCGTACTAGCCATGGACACTAATCCCAAAAAATTACCTTTTAATTTTGTTAAAATTAATTCACTTACACGGTAACACAATTTTTATATTTATCGTTTTTATTTAACATTTCATAGACAATCAGTCAATGCTGCCAAGCATAGAAAAAAATATTATTGCCATATAAAACAATAATTTATTCACGTTATTAAGCGAATGCATTATTGACAAGTTTGTGCCAGCAAGAACATGGCTGGAATGTATTAGAATAAGTACACATACCCGCTAGACAAACCCTGCTTTGCCAAACAAACCATTCAAAACCTGGGATGTATATCTAAATTATGATGACATGCAGCTTTCGTAGTTTGAACCTCAATTCAATAATTCGAAGTAGGTACTTTCTGTTTTTATTTTGACTAGAATTTATTTTATAAGATTGGTACTTCAAACAAATGTCATATTTGATTGTCTTTTAGTTAAAAAAGGAATATTCCGTTTAATCTGTGCATCAAACTTCGACAACACGAACGTTCCGTATTATCCGTGAGGTGGACTCTATGCATCCTATATTTAGATACATGATACGAAAAAATAGTTTGCACTTTTGTATGTCCAATTAGTCCGATTTGGCCTCCAATGCTCTAATGCCGAATGACCGAAAACTACAAAATTCGGTCTACCCGCATCGATAGAGGAACACATTTTGACAAGATACAAGTACGCAGTAGTGCCCATAATTGTATAGCTGTATGATTATGTGAGTTAATAATGACAGTAAAAATAGTTTTTCGATATCTCCAAAAATGACCGAAGTTTTGAGCTTTCAAAGTGAACACCGGTAAAATGTGTGCAATTGTATCTCATGATGTCACACGCAGTACAATTCATAGTTTGGGTAAATATGCAGACACACCTCTATAAATACACAGCCAAACTAGAATTGGAAGATGACCTTGTACTCTGGGTCTCAAACATAGAGCCATGGCTCGATAGTTGAAGAAAAACAAGAGCACTGATCGCATTAATTTGTATTAGGCCGGTTACAGTGTACGACCGACGGTCGGTGCGTACGTCGGTCGCGCTTGTCATTTGTATGAAAATTCATAAATCGGACCGACCGTACGCATGCGTATATCGCTACGCAGTGCGTACGAGAATTGTCAGTCTGACCGTACGCACCGACCGTCGGTCGTGCACTGTAACCGGCCTAAGGTACTTAGTGACCTACTTCTTCAATAAAATTATAACCATTGTTTGTTCATTATAATAAAGTAACTATAGTTTTCTAATTTTATTTATGAAAATCTCTCGGCCCCCATTGCTCTAATCTTCTTAATAAGTCAGGTATGCCTCGTACGTCATACAGTCTGGTAATGTTATATAGTCGTGAAAACAAGCTTATGGTTAATACGTAAAAATTAATGTTTCTTTGTTTGTCCCTTATGCGTTCCTGATTGCGATGAAACTTTGGTGATTTGTTGCCCTCATGCCTGCAATTGTTTCTATGTCTAATTTTGAGCTCTGGCATTATGAAATTATTTCCTATACCATTCATACGATTGCGATGAAACTTTGGTGAGTTGTTGCGAAGGTTTCAAAATCTACTGGTGAACTCTGACATTTTGAAATTTGCATAAAAAGTTTACAATAAGTGGCGCGCGAGTTGTTTGAAAAATGTGAATTTCATATAGTTTAGAGGCAGGGAGGAAAGGAGGGATGGGGAGGGGAATGAAGGAGGGGGAGGGGAAAAGGTGGAAGAGGAACACGGAAGGATAATGGGGGCAGGAACTGGGACGCATAGGAAAGGACCCGCAGAGTGAAACAATTTCTTTCTTTATGTGGCATTGCAACGCATTCCGGGTACTCGTTAGTTGATTTATAAAATTTACTAGCTGGTACCCGACACGTGTTGCAATGCCATTCAAAGAAATTAATTGATGCTCCCTGCATGTCCTTTCCCGTGCGTTCCCTTCCACATTCCCCGCCTTTCCTCTCCCTCATCTCTTCCCTCTCCGCGAACCCCACCTTCCCCCTGTCTTTCCTCCCTCCTGCTAAAATATATGAAATACACACATTTTCATTTATACAAAATTCATAACGCCAGAGCTTACCATTATATATAGCCTATGTTACTCGCTGACAATGTAGCTTTCTCTTGGTGAATGAATTTTAAAAATCGGTTTAGTGGTTTAGGCCTGAAAGCATAACAAACAAACACACACACTTTCACATTTATAAAACCATAAGGCTAAGGACAGACTTAGCTATAAAAGCACCGGCGTTATTGTGCTTGCCATATATCGCTTGCCATACATTCCCCTTGCGATATGATGAAATAGGCCAATCCAAATGACGCTGGCACTTTTATAGCTGGGTCTGTCACTAGCGTAAATATAGTGGTAGTACACTACAGTACAATAGCCCTCAGGTAAAACTGAAAACTAATAAAGATTAACAAAATACTAATACAGTCCAGCATTGATACACTTTTTTTATCAGAACAGCTGGTTATTTGGGCTAAAACCAAACAAACAGAAACCAAATAAAGAAACTAATATTAATTTGCTTCAGTTATCTGGGACGATTTCATGACTGATGATTCTTGACATGATTCAACAAAGTGGCATTTCAACACCCCTTTGAAAAGCCATTAAAAGCGTTTTTTTTTTCACTACTTTCATGGCTGTTATTTTTTATTTATTTTTGGGAAAGTTGACAGCAAATTTTAAATTATACATTCATACAATAATAAAATAGTTAATTAGGCCAATTATGAACTGTGATGATAGTGCATGATATTAAGGTGTTTTTCTTTTTTATTATTTTTTTTACTTACAATGTGTGAGGGGAGTTGGGGAGTAGGAATATGGGATTAGGATTAAAACACTAAGGACAGGAATATCGATTGTCCAGTTGATTAGTCAGCCATCTCTGAAAAATCGAAATTTAAGTTGAGTATGCAGTTACACAAGTAAAAGTGTACGGTCAAGGCGGCAACAGTGGTTATAGCGACAACAGTGGCACAGTGACCGTTGTGTAGACAAAATTAGAGATAGCTCTCTATCTCTCTCACTCCTCGGAAGGTCTCGAAATATGTTCATGCTACAACCAGTTTGTTTGCGTGGTTTTTTTGTTTCGACGAGTGAAAAAGTAAGTTTTAAAAGGTAAGATATACTTTGTATTTATTCACTTACATTTCGTTACACAAATGAATTGATATTTTGGCTATGTTATACCTTTATTTGAGGTCATTTTGGCATATATTTTGTTAGGATACGCTTCCTAAAAACGACGCAAGATGGCACAGATGGCAGCCCACTAGCGGCAGACCCAACTGCGCATGCGCGGGCCAACGGCTCGCCCGAGCTACGAACAGCGCGGGAGGCCGCGCGCCATTGCATTCGGAGTCTCTTGCACGCCGTTCCACGTGCTCCCCATTCTCTCTTGCACGCCGTACCATGTGCTGCTCGGGTCGACTTCACGGCCCGACATAGCCAAAGTTTGCGCGGCACACCGCCTACCGCGTGTAAGGCTTGCCCGGCATTTCAAATCCTTTTTACGAGTTCATGTTAGTTGCGCCGAAATTACGGAAGAATGTTTTGGCTTCCGTCCCGTTTCGCGGGATTCCAACCCAGATGCCCAGACCCGCGTCTACACGAGGGCCTGATTGCCCACACCCAGACTACGCCTTGGACTCCATAGTCTCCACCATCCCGTAAGCTACCATCTTCCTCTTTACCTAATGTGCTGATTTCGCTAGAATCTCGCGTATTATATGACGACTGAATACAAGAGGGAGGAAAAGATAGAGTTCTATGTAGTTTAGTCGATTCATAGGATAAACCACTTGCCTTGTGTAATAACTGTATTTACGTTTGTCCCCCTGTGCTTGTTTAATAAACCCTGTCAAGTGAACCTACCGAGTATTAATTGTTGAGAAGTTACCCCGACCCACTCTGAACGTGCCCATATTGGTACGCGTGGACAAGCCGATGGCGTTCCTTTCCGACCCTGAGGAGTCCAGGTTCCCTTGCTAACTGAGCTAGTCCCAAGGGGGCCTATTTGTGAGTATTTAACGCTGGCTTCCACCTGGGGGCCCCTTTTGCTATTCCTTACTGCCCCCCAAGGTGGTACTCCAACAATTTCTCCACGACTCATGGAAAACTGTTGTGCGTGATATAGATTAAATCCAAAAATAGCAGTTTTCTACATAGTGGCTCAAACGGCAGATTATTAGTTTTGAATCATTATGTTTAATGTATCATTTATTGTTTTGTTAAATTAATAAATAAAGATCGGTAAAAAGTAAAAAAAAAAAGTGCATTATTATTTAGGTTTATGTTATTGACGAACCACTGTGTACCTAATGAATCATAGTGATTCATAGTGAGTTGAGGGCCTATTTACTGTGTCCGACCCCTAGTACACAGTGGCAAACAATGATTTTTTTTTTTAAATACGTTTTATTTCGCAGTACATTGCTTTGAAAAACTAAATCGATTTAAATAATGAAAGTACATTAGTTACTTCTTCTTCTTTGTGTGCCGTATCAGGTCCCCCCGACGTCGGCGATCACTCTTGAAAATGTCTCTCTGTCTTGCGCTGCCCGGAATAGCTCCTCCACACTTCTAATGCCAGACTATGTATTAATCATTTTACATCTTCCCAACACTCTTTCAAACCTAGTTGCCGCCTCGACCCTCTGTCTGGTACAGTACTCAGATTACTCATAAACATCACCAAATCAATTATAGTGCAGAAAAACTTGTACTGAATTTAAAAAAAATGTGTTCTGGGTCACTAGTAGGATATTTCAAAATATCATAATAATGTACCGGACTGTATGTATCTATCAATGTTTGGTAGCATATTTGATATGTTGTTAGGTAACACGGTTTAACTAACAGCGTATGACAAGGAAGCTTTGTATGAAATCATTACGTCACACCTAGTTCCTTCTGGAACATCCTAATTAGTTCCTCGGCCCACCGCAAACCATTGGCGCCACCGCGCCAACAGCCAAGGAAGGTCCGCGTCCAAACAAGCTCCCCAGTTCCCACCAACGCGCCCTCGAGTTTTCGAGAGAATTGCCGGTTTCGTTGCCACCTAAAATTGGCGCATTTGTTTGTTGATGTGAGGCCCTATGGGTGCCCCACGAGTAATTAACAAGTCGCTCGGAGTAACTTGCATGTTGATCATGAGTTTGACTGTGATGTTTAAGTTGCTGTGTGTTAAACCACGATGGAAGTTGTTGGCCACCCCCGAGGATTAGCTGACTAGGTCGGGAGACCGCCCACACGTCCAAAAACAGCTTTTGTGAGTTTCCATGTAATTACCCCTTTTAAGTGCCAAGATTTATCGTTTAAATACGCGGCCGTCGGATGCGCGACGACGTAACTCCGTGAGGGTGAGAGATTGAGAATTGTTTAGGTGAAATGCTAGGGAATACCTAACTAAACAGTTGTTCTTAACATGTACCTAATTGTGTTTTGCTACGTAGAATAAACATGGACTATTTACCACACTTGTAGTTTGAATGGAATGACTGAAACCCTCACTTTACAGAGTATTGCTAGCTATTTGACCTCACGACCCGGGAGGAGTTATTTGCATTTCCGCTGAGCTGGTACATGGAACCCCTGTAGTCACTCCAAAAGATAAAGTTCTGGCACCCCCTCTCTCATAAGTGAGACCCTTTATATACCTGTTTACCCTGCTTACTCTGGCGCCTTATACGGGCGCCGCAAGTGGAGCCGTAACTCCGGCGCCTGCGCAGTTTAACAATGTAAAACACAGACAAGTGTAAATAATATTTGATTTATGGTGAGAAGTAGAATATTATTTTCTTCATTATATAAAAACATAGTATTTTGAGATGTCTGCCTGATCAACTGGACGATTGATATATGGGGAGGTAGATTGAATGATCTAGTTTGAGTTTAATGTTGGAGTTTTACCTACCATTAAAACTCTTATTATGTTGTCTTGCTTATCCAGAATATATAATGTGAGATATCAGCCCTATTCCCCGCCAGCGTCGGTCTTATCCATTGCTTTAACTTGAATTTCCCGCCATTCCTCTGCAATTCCCTTCAGCTGTCAATTGTCGCCGTGCAGTTGGCATCTTGAGATGCCGTGTTAATTCAATTTGGACTCACCAAGCAGAGCTTAAATATATTCTGGATAAGCAAGACAACATAATAAGAGTTTTAATGGTAGGTAAAACTCCAACATTATGTGTGTCGTTGCTTATCCAGAATATATAATGTGAGAAGTGTTTGTTATCGCTTGGTGACAATTCTAAAGCCAAAATTGTGACTATTACTGTATTGCTTGCAATAACTTGGTCAAAGACTGAGAGTGAATGGGGGGATTCAGCACCTCAACATTGAGACCTCTGATTTGTCTATATTTCTTGAATGTGTTTTCTGAACTCCAGCTTCCTCTTTCCAAAATGGTGTCTATAGGACACTCTTCCAGCCAACTTCTTGAAGCTGCAGCTGATCTCAAACTCCCAGGAGAGGCATCAATCCCAGCATCCTTCAAAATTGTTTTGATCCATCCACCAATGGCAGTTCTCGAGGCTGGCCTTGCAGGCCCCAACGTGGAAATAAACAGACATTCAACACCAGCTTCATGTCTTCTGTTCTCACCCAAAGACATAAGCTTTCGCAACCAGAATATGGAATCTATATTACGATCCTCTGCTTTGTAAAGCTTCCAACCAGGCTGTCTATGTGTAGAGGTGTCCTTCTTAGAACCAAAAAATTTGGCAATAATACAATGTGATCATCATTGTCAACAAGATTATCAGAAGATGCATGTAGTAAGGTCAGATCCTGTACTTGTCTTCCTGATGCCAGAAGTAAATTAACAGAACATCTACGAGATGCTTCGAAAAGAGTCAGGTCATTTGAAGGATTCTTACAAAGCTAAGACACCAAGCCTGGATCCCAAGTAAATGCTCTAAGCTTCTTATTTGCAGAAGTTCCTATACCTCTCATCACTTGCTTGACCAAGGGATGATTACTTATCCTCAAATCGCCTATGGGGTCATACAAAACCGACACTACAGACTTGTGAAGTGCTATAGTATTGCCTTTCCTCACTCTTAAGTATACTAAAAAACCGTGCCAGCTGAGATCACGAAGGGTTATTAGGACATGTATTATTAATGGCGCACCATTCCTTCCAGCTCTTCCATGCCATGTGATAAGTTGTAAGCTTAGGTTTGCGCCAACCCGCATTCAATAGAGCTTTTTTCTTGCTGTGACCAATCGTTCAAAGCTTCACTCCACCCCTAATCTTCCACACCTGTAGTTGGAGCTTCTGGACCTGTTCAAGATGAAGTCCTGTCGATAAGTCTATCAAGTTGTCGACCAACATAGGTATTATGTGAGGTCGGTCTAGGGCTCTTCTCTTTAGGTCTGGTAACCAAAACACTTTTGGCCAATTTGGGGCTACAACCAGGTACACCCCTGATGATTTGTTCAGATGTGCCAGCACTCGTGGCATTAAGCAGGGGGGAGGAAAGATCCATGCCAAGGGGAAATTCCAACTCCTGCTGAACACGCTGTGAAGCATTGCTCTCTTGTCGTGGGAATCTATCGAGACACACTGATCCACGAAGTGAGCCCTCGAGGGAGCGAATAGATCCACTAATGGACTGCCCCTAACTTGTGAAAAACAGCTCTTACCGCTGGGGGTAGAAGGTGCCATTCTGGTAATGTCATCCCTCAGGATAGATGATCCGCGAGGCCATTGTAGCGTCCCGGCAAATACTGCACTTGTAAAGAGATTCTGTGCTTGTCCAAAAGCGCAAGAATCTGAAATGTTAGATGAAGGAGACCCATCGACTTGGTGCACCCCTTGTTCCTCAAGTAGGCTATGACTGTCCTGTTCTGAACTTCTCAAATTCTGAGTCAGAGACGTTAAGGCATTTAAGATTGCTGTCATCTCCTTCATGTTGCAATATCCCCCCCTCTAACTGTCTGTCCAACAACCCAACAGAGGTACATAGTCGATCAGGGCTCCCGGCCGTGATCTGCCGCATCCGTAGTCAGAGAATGTGTTGGGCTGGGAAAATGAAGAGTTGAAACATGATCTAAGTTGATCATCCACCATTTCATTTCTGACAAGACCTCATTCTTTATCAGAGACTTTTGCTGAGGGGTCAGCTTCAGCATTAACTGTAATTGTATCAGCCGAGTATGAAGTCGACCTCTGGGGACCACAAAGGTAGCAAAATTCAACTTTCCGAGAATACTCTGAGCTCCTTTCAGAGTCCATCTTCCTTTTGTCACGGATCTCTGAAGTGAGTTCCAAAGACCTTGGCGTCTGTATTTGTTTAAGGACTTCTGTTTCAGATGGGGGTTCTACACAATTCCAAGATATTCCACTGACTGCTGGCTGACGGACACACTTTTGGAAATTTACCGACCAACCTAACCGCTCTAACAATTAAAGAGCTTCTCAAGCTTGACTGAGGATCTCTCTGGTCTGATGAGCCTGGAGAAAGTCGTCTAGGTACACAATGATCCTGATAGCCTGTCTACGCAGGATTTCTGCAATCCAATTTGTGATAGCTTTTAAATTGAAGATCGACTGTTTCGAGCCTTCACTCGTTTGAACCAGAAAAAGTGTTGATAGGAAGGTGGCATTGTCGTCAGCTCTTTCCATGTACCATCTCTCATCATTGTCATTTCCGGGATTACTTTCGTTTTGAACCTCCTTGCGGAAGATTGGCTTGGACTTATCAACGAGGGCTCTTGGATGAATGGTATGCGGTATCGTCTTATCATATGTAAGATGGTCTCTGGGACACCTAAGGCCTGCCACTCTCTCCAATAATCCTGTAGTCTAGTTGACCCGCCCGAAATGGTTGATAGTCACCTGTTGAAGCGGCCACGAGAGGTCTGCCCCCTCGCGCCATGCTTCTGTTCCCTCCCCTTACCCCTCGTACAGGAGGAATATTGGGGGTTTCGCCCGTGGTCTGCCCGCCGGGGAAACGAGGGAAATGCCATATTTTCCTTTGATGTTTGCTTGGGGGGAAGGCAGCAACCTCCTTAGATGTTGAAGGGCGGTTGTGCGCGACACCTGTTGAAGCGGCCACGAGAGGTCTGCCCCCTCGCGCCACGCTTCTGTTCCCTCCCCTTACCCCTCATACGGGAGGAATATGGGGGGTTTCACCCGTGGTCTGCCCGCCGGGGAAACAAGGGAAATGCCATATTATCCTTTGATGTTTGCTTGGGGGGAAGGCAACAACCTCCTTAGATGTTGAAGGGCGGTTGTGCGCGGCACCTGTTGAAGCGGCCACGAGAGGTCTGCCCCCTCGCGCCACGCTTCTGTTCCCTCCCCTTACCCCTCATACGGGAGGAATATGGGGGGTTTCACCCGTGGTCTGCCCGCCGGGGAAACAAGGGAAATGCCATCCTTCCCTTTGATGTCTGCTTGGGGGAAAGGCAACAACCTCCTTAGATGAAGGGCGGTTGTGCGCCGAGTGGCTACCCTGAGGTAGACGCACTGGACTAAAGCACTTTGCTACACCACCTAGTTTCTGCAACTGGGCAGAAAGTGCTTCTTCCCCAAAAGGATGAGTGGTAGAAGGAGGAATTCTGCTGAAGAGCCTCCGTTCCACTCCAATCTTACAGCTGTCCATTGTTCCTGTAAAGACCTGACAGAGAACCTTCCGAACTGCTTTCCCATTTGATAAGTTTTTTGGAGAGCCTGTTGAAAGCACTCTCTGCTTCAATGAGGCATGCAATGCCAGCATCTTTTCCATGGCCGTAAATATTGGTGAGGCGGTGACAAATGCCAGCACCTCGCAGTTTACCTCCAGCTCCTTGAAGCCTGGATCAGCCAAATATTCCTTTAGCAGATGCATAGCGGACATTGGCCCACTCGCCCGAGTTTGTAACATGCTTGAAACTGTCAAAAGCAGGACCAAACTTTTATAAATAAAGCTGAATTATAGATAAGTCTAACTACATCAAATTGCGTCAAACGATTATCAAACGAACATGAATGTCATGATTTCGTATTTGTAATTTGAGTATTTTAATATGACATCGCCGATGGTCATATTTCATTAAAAAAATATCGATTACTTAAATTCCAAAGGTGGAAAAATGGTTAAATGTGTCTACAATTGATCCATAAATCAGGTAATTACGTAAGACAATACATTCAGCTTAATTTATCTTTAGTAAGGATATAAATGAGTCGCTCCCAGCGGCAATGCCGGCCGGGCCAACACGTGACAGGAGTGGAGCAAGCCCCGAACATCCCGTCACATTCAAAAAACCAGTTTAATAAACTGGTCCTGTATTGCGGGAACTATCAGATATTAAGCTGATAATACACTTATCTTAGCCAACAGGCCGAGAAGCGATTGCTAATCGCCGCGGCGTCCTTCCGTTTTCGAGAACGGGCGACGCAGATTTATATAGCGTAGGTAGTAGGAATACGCTAATCTGTCAAAAATGTTTGCACTAATCACTTGCACTAATTTTTCATAAAATTACGGAATTTGCGGGTAGCAACAGATATTATTTTCGTTAAAACAATTACGAACGAAAAAATTTTCGACCGGACGTGGGCGAAACAACGCCAAAATTGAATTAACACGGCATCTCAAGATGCCAACTGCACGGCGACAATTGACAGCTGAAGGGAATTGCAGAGGAATGGCGGGAAATTCAAGTTAAAGCAATGGATAAGACCGACGCTGGCGGGGAATAGGGCTGATATCTCACATTATATATTCTGGATAAGCAACGACACACATAATGAGTTTTCGTTTTATACCCCGCAAAGTCGAGTTAAAAATGTGGTAATAATTTAATTTTGTGGTAATGAATGTGGGGATCTGCAGATAAAGAAGTTCTGTTTAGAGTTGGTCTTGCAAAGAGGGAGATGAAAAGAAAGCGTCTGTCTGCTGTTGCGATTTGGATTATGGAGCGATAGGCGTTGAAGAAGATCCGGACTATCAATTAAGTTATGTGTGATTTTAAATAATATTACCGAATCCGCTATATTTCTTCGGCAAGTTAATGTCTGTGAATTGAAGATCTTTTAGAGTCATCATGTTACCTGGGATGAGGTGGCAACAATGTAGATTATTGAAATGTTGATTATTATGAGCAATGAGGACTCCACATGCCAAATACAAGGATTAGGTTCTAGTACGAAAACAAGGTATTCAAAATAAAAAAGTATATTGTGAATTAAAAAAGGACATCTTAATTCTAAAACTGTCTGGCATAAAGGGCTTGCTTAGATAATAGGTTGATGGTGATACCGTGATAAGTCGTAGTGTGGCTGAAGCGTGGCTTGTCGAAAACTCCTCGTTTTGTAGAAGGAATCTCACATCGTGAGAATGGCAGGGCTGCAGATCATTGGCTATAAGCCAAAAGGACCATCCAGAAGCAGGACAGGCTGATAACTTCCGAGGCCAATCATCCTCCCAGGATACTTTAAAGTCAGCTTCCAAGATGGCGAGAGTCACTTCCAACATCTATGATCTTAATCGTAGCGATTTATCGATTCGTCGTATTTCGGTCCAGAGGATCGCCCAATGCTCTGGGCTGCAGTACAAAGAATGATGAGCTCTCTTTTCAAATCTCCTGATTTCAATTTGTCCAGGATCAGCAACTGTTGCATTCAAAAATATTGCAGGGCTCGCAATATTACCAATGCCCAAATGTCAATGGGCAAGCACTAGAGGTGCCACACACCGAAACCATAAACAGAGTGTGTATAAGAGGGTGCACACACCTTGTTATAAATACTTTTATGTAACATTCATTACTAACATGAGATCGAAAAGAGCGGAAGTTAAGGTACCTTAAAAATGTATTTTCAACGCTTTCAATTCTATTTTTGTGTACCGCATTGCGTGGGTTTCACACCTGAGATGCAAATTCAAGAATACTACGAACACTATGAATTTGGGACAGCCGTTTATTTGGGACAAAATTTTTGGGCCCAATGTGTCCCAATTAAGTATAATCGACCTATGATTTTAAGATGGAGACTCAAACTCAGGTCTATCCAGTCTTGGACTCAATCTTTTAAAAAAAAATTGTTTATTAAAATGTATCTTTTCTTTATTGCAGAGCTTCAGACATAAAACATATTGCGATAATTGACCCAAATGACCCAAATTCTGACACAAAAAAGAAGCCGCATAGTACAGTTGAGGTCACCAAGAAGAAGTCGCAGAAAGTCATCCCAGTGGAGTCCTTGCCCTCCACCAGCGATGGCAACCCCGGCAGTCAGAGCCTACCCAACAGCAGCTTTATATCTCAAAAATTCCAGAACTTCAACAGCACGACACAGTTCAACCAGAATCAAAATCAGAAACAGAACTCTGGTTACACAAACGGCTTCCAAATCGCACCGCAGCCGTCAAACAATAATGGCAGCAATAATGCTAAGAGCAAGCCTATTGATATACAAGGAAGGTCCAACAAAAACACCAATGGAGGAGGTATGTATCTTTCGTTTTGTACATTGGTGGTAGAGAACAAAATTATTGGTATATTTTGCTGCGAAAGTCTACTTCGCTATCCAAATTAATCTTCGCTGATAATCGGCCAAAAGATTATTTCCAAATGAACTTTACAATATTGTTGCTTACCTTTCATCTTACTGTTTTCATCTCTTTATAATAATATCTCTTTATAGCAATATTCCTCGATATCACTGGTGCCTTCGATCACGCGTGGTGGGCAATGATACGTACAAAGGTGAAAAACAGGCGGTGTTCCAACTTATTGTTCCAAGCCATCGATGACTACCTTTCTGATCGTACGATTACGATCAGTTTCGGTGAGTTTTGTATCCAGAGGGAAGCCGACATGGGATGCCCGCAGGGATCCATCCTCGGACCCGACCTGTGGAACATCTCCTTTGACAACTCCTCCAGGTTACCCTTGCCTGAAGGATGTATCGCTGTCGACTACACTGATGATAAGTTGTATCTGGTCGCTGGGGACAGCAGAAAGGAAGTGGAGAGTAAAGGCAGTGAAGGTTTGCAGATGTTCCTGGACTGGGGTGAAAGAAACAAGATGACCTTCGCTCCCCACAAGACCAAGGGCCTCCTGATGAAGGGCTCTCTCAGTAGAGCAAGAAATCCTACCATCAGAATGGGAGATTCTAACATCCGCTTTTTTTGAAACAGTGAAATATTTAGGAGTTACTAGGGATCGATCGTCTTTTCTGGCTCACGTCAAAGAAGTATCCAGCAAGGCCCAGGCTCTCTTCTTGAAGCTGAGGAGACTCTCCACAGCTGAATGGGGATTGCGTAATCCGGCTCTGCGAACGCTATATAGGTGCGTGTACGTGGCGCAAGTCTCGTATGCCGCCTCTGTGTGGGAGCACCGCCTGGACAATTCGCTGATTCTCTTAGCTCTCAGGCGAGGCCAACGAACCCCCTTGCTGGCACTCTCTGGTGCGTATAGAACCGTTGCTTCGGACACTTTACCCATTTTGGCTGGCATTTTGCCAATCGATCTGGAAATCAGGGAAGTGCTCACTAAGCAGAAATTAACCAGAGGAACCCCGGCCACTCACCTAGGTGTTGTTCTGACACCGGGCGGGCCGGGGACTCTCCCTAGGCTGCTTCGTCAAATGAGGGATCTGTCGCTCCAAGAGTGGCAGGTCCGTTGGGATAGAACGAATATGGGAAGATGGACTTTCTCCTTCTCCCATTGGTTAAAGTCAGAATGGAAGGGGTCTTTCTCAAGTTGGACCACCACATCACCCAGCTTCTATCCAGCCACGGGGAATTCAGGGGGAGACTTCACGCCCTCTCCCTGTCAAAATTAAAAATTCAAATTCAAATTATTTATTTATTTATTCTTTCAAAAACATTACAAAATTAAAAATTTTAATGTGTTTTTAAAATACAATTGTAACATTATTACATTAAACATAAATGGTAAAATGGTAGGCTAAAAACTATACAAGCATTAATAGAGCTTGCCTTTTAAAAGCAGCTTCACTAACGCTAAATATGTCGATATCCGAATTGATTCTATTCAACAGCAAGATTGCTCTCCCGACCGGCATGACCATTGGCAAGTTAGTCCTGCAGGCCGGAAGATAGAACAGCCTATGCTGTCGGTGGCGAAGATAACCATCGGGAACATAGAAATGAATGCACTCCAAGATAGCTGAGTTTTCAAACCATCCGCGAATCAATTTGAAGAAATGCGTAGCAATGTGTACATCCCTTCTGACTCGTAGATGGTTCATTCCGAGCATACCCAAAAGAAAGTCAGTAGGATAGAGCCACGGGTAATAGCCGTACTCCCTCATGTACAGAAATCTCAGAAATTTTTTCTGAACTCTCTCCAACATGAGGGAATATTTTACTTGGTGCGGACTCCAAATTACCGACCCACTTTCAAGTCTACTCCTTACTAGGGAATTGAATAGGATTATGAGAACCCGGGTATCTCTAAAATTCCTTGCAGTACGCAGAATAAAGCCCAGCATTCTCAATGAAGTACTACAAACCATCTGAATATGAGTATGAAATGTCAGTCTACTATCAAACATGATTCCAAGGTCCTTCATGGTGGAGACACGTTTTAGACTTCGGGCATCCATCGTATACCGGTAATACCAGGTATGACACGCCCTAGTGAATGACAAAATTAAACATTTAGATATATTGAACTCAATCCGATTTCTTTTACTCCAGTCAATAATTCTATCAATATCTGACTGGAGTCGTTTGCAGTCTTCTAGAGTTAGTATTTCTAAGAATAGTTTCAGGTCATCAGCAAAAAGAAGAAACCTGGAGTGCAGAATTACTTCTGAAATATCATTAATAAATATGGAAAAAAGGAGTGGGCCTAAATTAGAACCTTGGGGTACTCCTGATCGTACAAAAAATAGAATAGACTGGAATACTCCATGAGAAACAAACTGTTTCCTGTCTGCAAGATAGCTAGCAAAAAAGGTGAGTAGTCTCATGGAGAATCCTATTTCAGCCAGTTTATTGAGTAAGACGTCGTGATTAACAGTATCGAAGGCTTTTGAAAAGTCGTTATATGAACAGTCTACCTGATGGCCTTTATCTAAAGATTTTGATACGTAATCAGTAAACACTAATAAGTTGGTTTCTGTAGATCGACCTTTTCTAAATCCGTGCTGTTCTGAAATTAAGTACGGCTCCACTTGTGGCAGTGTGTATTTATGAATAATCGATTCGAACAGTTTGGCCGGTGCAGATAGTATTGCTACTGGCCTAAAATTTTCTACAGAGGTCTTTGTACCGCTTTTAAAAATCGGACAAATCTTCGAAATTTTCCAGGAATCAGGAAATACACCGGTTTCCAGGGAAAGATTAAATAAGAAACTAAGTGGCTTTTTTAAAAACTCGGCACAACCTTTAAAGAAGAACACTGGAAGAAAATCTGGACCAAGTGAATATGTATTTTTCATTTTTCTAATGGAAGTTTCTATATCTGATTCATCAATTTGATTAATATCGATATTCTGGGCTCCCTTTATATTCAACTTGGCAGCAAGATTTGTATCTAGTAATGGAGACTCATTACTATACACGGATTGGAAGTGTGTTGCAAAAGCGTTAGCTACGTCTACTCCACGAACTTCCTGATCACGATGCGTCATGGTGTCTTGGATATCACCATCTTTTCTCAGCGATTTGACGTAGTCCCAAAACATGTTGGGATCATGCTTGATATCGTGTTCAATGGAATTTACATATAATTTGAAAGCAGTGCGTATATTGCGTCTAACCACGGCTCTATGCACACTGAACAAATCATAGTCACGTCGACAGCCGGTAGCCTTCCATTTTTTATGGAGAGCATGTTTCTTCCTAATGCTCGCGATGGTATCTTGACAGAACCACTTCGGATATCGACGACCACCTCTACTGGGAGGTTTCCTAGAGAAACAGGAATCAAAAATATTGTGAATACAAGCATAAAAATGATGTACCGCCTCATTTATAGTGCTAAAATTGTATAGTTCTTGCCAATCTAGTTGGCTCATCATATTGTACAGTTCATAAACATCGCCCTGCCCAAAATTCCATCCACGCAAAGCATTCTTGTCATTCTTTGGAATGTTTGTAATTTTAATGTTTTTTTTGCATGAGAAAATAAATTCTAGTGCAGGGTGATGTTTATCTTCGGTAACAAGGGGAGAATTGCAATGAATAACATTTATGGATATGTTGCATAAAATTAAATCTAAAACTCTTAAGTTTATGTTTTGAATGTTATTATATTGGGAGAGACCAAAAACGGCGCATAGAAAATTAAGGTCGTTTTCCGTTTCTACGGAACCTCTTGCGGAGTGCATATTGAAATCTCCGAGAACAATTACATTCTTTCCACCAATAACATCTACATTTCGTTGTATTGTATCAAAAAATAATTTATATGTTTCAAAGTGAGATGCAGGTGGAAAATAAACTATACATATAAAAGTTACACACGATTTGTATGTAATTTTGACCCACAAGTCCTCGTTGACAGTTTCCAGAGCAGGTAAGTGCTCTACCTTAATAAGGCCATTCGCACTCTTTACGGCTAATAGACAGCCTCCTCCCTGTCTACGGCCACTTCCACTGTCTCTGTCTTTTCTAAATACTTTGAAGCTGTCATCGAAGAGCTCTGGGTTGAACACACTTGAGTTTAACCACTTCTCAGTGAGTCCAATCACATCATAATTGTTTATCAAAACATTAGAGTAAAATGAGGCACATTTACTCTTTAGTCCTCTAACATTTTGATAAGAAAAATGTAAATTATCCGCAAGTCAACTGGGTTTTAAACCTGGAAGCCGCGGTGCATTAATTTTATTTTTCCATTCTTTAAGGTATGAATATTTGGGCCAATGTTCCGGTTTTAGAACTTCGGTTTTCACGGAATTTGGGATTCCTAACTTAAATGAGGCATATTCTCCCTTTGATTTAATTTTAGAGACTTTAAATGAGGCGGTACTAACAATTGACTGAAGATACGAGGTTAAATCGTTGATCGAGGTTTCAGGATGTAGCGGGTACAGGTGGAAATAGGTATGGGTACCTTGCTCCTTTAAGTTACCTATTACAGAAGCGGGTCGTTTTTTACGACCAACAACAGTCCACTGTTGGTCGCGATCCGCTGGGCGTGATGGCCCTGCCGAGGTCGGTTTGCTCGAAGGCTGTGACTCCTTTGCTGATGTAGGTGTATGGCCGTCAGAGCTTCCAGTCGAAGACGTGGATGCTTCTGGTTGCTGGACGTCCCTTTGACTGTCCCCTCACCCCAACTGCGCCTGTGGGTGCACGAACCAGTCGGCGGAGCACATTCTGTGGCAGTGTGAGATAATGACGGACGCAAGAGAGGAAATGCTCGATGGTTTGGACGTACCAATCAGACCAGTGTGGAACACTGATCTGGTTTCGAACAAAACGAACTTCGAGTGCCTGAGTAACTTTACAAGGATCTGGGTTGAGAGATGGCATGAGCTTAGAGTCGCTGATTAGTAGATTTTGACACCAGGTGTACTTGTTCCTGACTTACCACGGACTTTTCTTGCTTCTATTCTTTTACAAACTCTGCTCAGGATGTACAGTTTTATATTTTTTTCATTTTTATGTTTATTGTTTGCATTTTACATTTAATGTTTTTTATGCTTTTACATTTTTATGTTTATTTTTTCTTGTTTACACAGGCCCTGCGTTATTCAACGCTCATGTTTATTTTATGTTTTCTTTATTTTACATGCTTATGATTTATTTTTCGTTATTTGGTGCAATTAAACGCCCAGCGATGACTCCCGCACGCTCTTGTTTATTTTTTTTATGTTTTGCGGTTTTATACGCTTATATACATTTCTTTTCAGTTATGCTGTACTATGAGAACTGAACTCAGTTGTTCGTTTTTGTACCGTCCTTCTCCTCATATAAGGGGTTGGACCCTGGACCGTGTCCCCGCCTACGTACCATGGCCGGTCTTCTAGAACTGGTGGAGCTGCACCTGTTTGCCGCGCCACACCCCGTGACATGAAGAGGCTGGGGAGAAGGCTGAACGACATCCGAAAGCTGTCCGTCCCGTCTCCGGCGACCCCACGCTTCTCTCCCTAGGGTCTTCTTCATGTTTTCCACTTCCGGCTAGCTGGCTTAAGGACGACGCTGCCGGTTGTGGGGAGGCCGGACAATCAGCCTCCTTCACTGTCTCAGGGACTGCCGGCAGCCAGGTTGCGGTGACACCGGTTCTTATCTGTACATATGTTATTTTACTTTTGTTTCCTTTTTCTTTTACGTACAGTACTCGGTGCCGCCCGCCGGATTATGTATGGTCATGTCTCCCGTTGTCATGAGCTGATTACTCATGACGGCTGCTGTCATTTTGGATTACTTTTTTTGTTGTTGTTGATGTTACTAACAACTTGTTTGACGGACAGTCAAACATGGACAATGAGGCTCACTGCTTTTGCATTGACACCTCCATGGGCTTTAGAATTGTAGAGATTGACCATTACAGTACAGTCCTGTAGGCGCGCCCGCATACCGCTCCGAAGAACTCCGAAGGGGCGACCATAAGTTGCCTATACCGGGGTGGGACAGTGGTGGGTACTTCAATGTTTTCATCTCTCTGTTGGTGTGCCGTCGCAAATTTTTCGCCGTGCTCCATCTGATACTATTTTTGTCATAACTTACTTATTTTTTGCAAAATTATGTTTTTGTAAATTGTCTCATCTTACCGGGTAATGTGTTTATATATTTATGAAAATAGTATATAATCTACCATGTGTAGTTTTCCCGAAATTTTACTTTAAGGTTCGCACGCCCTGTCTAGGTAATACTTGGTCTTGGTAATGCATATATTTTTAAATACTTATTTAATCACGGATTTATTAATAATGTTACGAAATTCCAGGTATGAGCATGGGACAGCAGGGCATGTCCGGAATGTCGGGCATGTCTGGCATGTCTGGCATGTCTGCTATGCCTGGAATGTCCGGGATGGGAGGCACCCCCAACAAAAAGCAGGACAAGCAGAAGAAGCGCAACGAGGCGTGCTTCGGAACGCCCGGCGACGACCAGACTATGACGCAAGACTTTGACTTTGAGAAGAACCTGGCCCTGTTCGACAAACAGGCGCTGTGGGAGGAGTTGAACCAGGCGCAGAAGCCTGATGTGGTATGTTATTATTTGTTCATTTGCACTTGCACAGAATGGTAGATACTCTCAGTATTGTCCTGGTGAAAGACCACCATTCAGAATCTAAACAATGCTTAAAATGGTAATAGCCACGTGTAGTGACCATTCTGAATAGCCAGGTATCTCCTAACCTTTCTCTTTCCTATCTCCTACCCCTCCTCTTGACTTTCAGCTTCACAACATACCCCAGTTGAGTTGCCGGATCCGAATCCCACTGGATCCGGACAGTTAGGAGGAGATAAGAGGAACAAGCATCATTTTATTAAAAAAATTAACATTTTAAATTTATGTTATTAACCTCTCCACGAGTGAAGCGAAAAAATGCCCAGAAGAGTATGGCCGAAACGTTGCGTCCGCGGCTATTATTCAAACGCCGTTGTATGTAAAGAAAATATTTGATTTGTAGTGGCATCCATGGACATCTGCGTGTAGTTTTTCGAAGTTTTGGAACAAATACCTACAATACCGACTTCACAGTTTTAGTGTAAAAATTCTTTTTGCATTATTTAGCAGTCGTCAGAGTAAGGAAGCAGTTTTTTTGTATGCACATGTTTTTTTTTCAATGTTGGTTTATTTTCGTGGATTGATGTCGATGACGCTTTAATTCAAAATGTAAGATTATTTTTAGTTAATCTATGATAATAGTTTATAAAAAAATATTTTTAAAATGAACCAAAAAAAAATTCCTCACATAAATTGTTCACCAAAACTCATTCATGGAGGGGTTGACTAAAGTTTTATTACTTCTTCACTTATTTAATTGGGACCGGGACTCCGATACAAGTTTAAAAAAAACTTGAATCAACTCCTGGAGTGAGTTCACTTTTTTTTTGTTCCAATACTTGCATTAATAAAAAATTCACAAACTCCATTGATTTTTTGGAATGTATCTATGATTAACTTTTAAATTCAAATATTAAGCGTAGTGTTGCCGCTTTCGAACACTGCATAAATCGGTTCCATGACAACTCAAAAAAGTGGCCATAATGTTAATCGGTAATTGATCACAGCAGATAATTCCGATTGTTTAATTTAAATACGTCTTAGTAACAAACGGTTGCATTGGACATTTCGAAGGCTTTTGACCGGGTTTGGCACCAAGGACTTGTCAACAAACTGCCATCTTATGGACTTCCCGCTTCTTGTGGTTGCCGACTTTTTGAGGGAGAGGTTGATTCAGACGGTTGCTGATGGTTTCACCTCTTCTTCACACTCGACAAATGCTGGCATTCCACAAGGATTGGTTCTGTCTCCGACTTTGTTTTTGCTGCACATCAGTGACCTTTTGACATGTGCACCAATTCATTTTTACGCGGATGACAGTCCATGATAGCTTTTTGTTTGACAAGCCCCCAAAGGGCTCACAAATTCCAACAGCTCGGAGGGCTTTGAAGCAAAGAATGGACAGTTACCTCGAGAATGTTTTCTCTTGGGGCTAAAAATAATCTCATTGAATTTAATGTTTCAAAGACCCAATCATGTCTGATTACGTCTAAAAGGGATTTAAATGAAAATTTAGTGTCCATTGATATGCTTGGTGTAACTCTGTGACCAGCTCAGATATGGGGGCTCCATCGAAGACTAGAGTTAATTTAGCTTCTCAAAAACTGGGCGTACCGTACAGGGCCCCCAGATACTTTAATAGTACACAACTGCTAACCCTGTACAAATCACAAGTGCGCCCCACGGTTGAATTTGGCAGCCACCTCTGCTCTGGAGCCCCAAAATACCTGAAAAAAACCCTCAACTCTGTGCAGAAACGGGCGGTCCGTCTGATAGATTCTCCTAATTTAACAAACGGATTGCAATCTTTAGAAGAGCACAGGCGTCGGGTGGGAATGCTATCCTGGTTCCAATCACAATCATTATTATTATTTGATATTGTAACATATTGTTAAATTATTAAGCGTATATAATACCCTCGGAATATTTCGTTAACTGTCAAAATGTGTTCATTTTAACATCGCTAGATGGCAGTAGGGGTGTCTTCCCAGATTTCAAAAGGTCAACATTATACTTGCGTTATGTACATCCAAGCACAGTATTTTTAAATAACGAAGTAAAAGCAAACCAATAACAAAGTGTGGTTTGTTTATGGAACTTATTCTGTTGGTAGAATATCTAGTATGATCCTTTTTATAAATGTTTCATCATTTGCTTGTTCTTGGTCCTTCCACATAGGCTTACATTATAAAAAGCGTTTGGAATCTCGTGGTTCACATTTGGAGTGGATTTAATGAAGTTTTTTTTTTAAATTTAACTTCTAAATATTCAGTTGTTTATTGTTTTTAAAACTATATATTTTCTAGAATTCATCATTATTATTACTATCCCCAAATTCTAAACGTATATTTGATAGAATATCTATAAATATTAATAACATCATTAATAATATTGACTTCGAGAAATAAAAGAAAGTTTCTTTTTTATTTATATATTTATTTTGTGTTATTTTGTACAACTACACAATATTTTTTTTAAATCATGGCAGTAGCTGTCGTGCAAGGCTGCAGAAAACCATGACAAAACTGCAGCGACACTCTTTATTTTAATAAAGCATACATATAATAAAAATCGTTTATTCCAGAACTAGCGAATTCCAGGCAGAGCTCGCTATTATATGTATACATATAGAAACCATCACGGGCATGCACACATAAAATCCCCAAAAGTGTCATCGCAATTGGATGAATGGTTAGCAACGCACAATTTCATGATGCCAGAACTCACTATATACAGGATTTTAAGGGACGTACTTGACTTACTTTAACCAATGATTCCTGACATTATTTGGAGTAAAAAATGTAAATGAAATTTTGGTCTCCGGTGACTTTTTTTTTCATTTTTTTTTTTCTTTAAAATCAAACAAAAAAAATTCTTCCGCATGTCGTCACTGGTCACTCAGCTGAGTAACAGACCAACCACTAACCACCCCTCCAACTATCCAACAACTACAATTTTTTTACATTTTTGTAGAAAAAAAAACATGAAAAATGTCACCGGAGACAATTTTTTTTTTACATTTTTTACCCTAAATCATGTCAGGAATCACTGGTTAAAGTAAGTCAAGTACGTCCCTTAACACCCTGTATATAGAAACCATCGCAGGCATGCACACAACTCACCAAAGTTTCCTCGCAATCGGATAAACGGTTTAGTAACGCATTTTCATGACGCCGGAGCTCACTATTATATATAGAAACCATCGCGGGCATGCACACATCAAATCCTCAAAGTGTCATCGCAATCGGATGAACGATAGCAACGCATAATTTCATGATGCCAGAACTCACTATATATATATATAAATAGGGTATCCCAAAAGAAAGTTGATATTTGTTTTGCTTTCTGTGTGAACGCAACTTTTCAGCAAGACGGAGCAACATTACATACGTCCAATACGTCTCTGCCATGAGTTCGTGAAATTTTACCTGGCAAATTGATCTCCAGGAGAGGTGAAATAAATTGGCCTCCTCGTGGTCCTGACCTAACTCCTATGGACTTTTTCCTGTGGGGTTATCTCAAATCTAAAGTGTACACAAAAAATCCGACTTCCCTGATGCAATTAAAAGAAAATATCCGTCACGAAATGGCAGCCATCACGAAGCCTACCTGGCAAGCCGTCATAAGAAATTTTACTCTTCGATTAAATGAATGCCGCGAACGTGAGGGTTTATATTTGGACGATATTATTTTTCAGAAATAAATTCCCAAATTGTGTATTTTAGCATTTAATAAACATTTTTTTGACAGAACCTTTACTTTTTTTTTAAATCGATCCACTAAATATCAACTTTCTTTTGGGACACCCTCTATATAGAAATCATCACGGGCATGCACACAACAACTCACCAACGTTTCCTCGCAATCGGATGAACGGTTTAGTAATGCATTTTCATGACGCCAGATCTCGCTATTATATATAGAAACCATCGCGGGTATGTACACATTAAATCCCCAAAGTGTCAACGCAATCAGACGAACGGTTAGCAACGCATAATTTCATGATGCCAGAACTCACTACATATACAGAAACTATCGCGGGCATGCACACAACAACTCACCAAAGTTTCCTCGCAATCGGATGTACGCAGAGTAGTACAATGCAATACATTCCGTGTTTCATTAGTTTACATTAGTTTCAATATCCCGTAATAGATTTTTCTTGCATTTCTTAATTTTTTCTGTTCTAATTAGTGTCGCTGCTTTTCTTTTTTTCTCCAAGGCGGACATAATATATTGTGGGTCACGAATGGGCATAGATCTTTTAAATCTTGAATCTATAATTTCTGGTAATAAACAATCCATAAAGAAAGTACTTAATCTGCTTTCCATTTTTTCTCCCCAAAATTTGTCGTCTCGTTTAATTAATTCTATTTTTAATGGAATTGCTTCACCCAACCAGACGGCAAAAATACATACAGTCTTTTTGGAAATGTGAAGTTGACCCTGTACTTGATAATACCAGTTGTGATTTGTGTTTGTAAAAATAAAATTGTTTTTTTTATCTTGCTTCCAGAACGTTATTTTTTTTTTTGCTATTGCTTCTTCAAATAGCATCCCACTAGCAGAAATCGGACATTTAATTTCTAATATTGTACTGTCATTTACCAAACCATCTGGGGTGGCTCCTAAGAACGGGAAAATATCATCAATAAATAACCCACAGTCATCGACGACAATATTTTCTTGAATGCAAAGTTGCCTTTTTGCAACTTGCTCATGGTCCCTACCATATTGAATAGATTTTATATTATCTAGAGAGCGGCCGTATAATATTGTTTTGACTAAATTAGCACAACTAATGGATTGACTTCGTTTACAGATATTACCAAATAAAGAAGCTGTTTACATGTTTCTTCTGCGTTCAAGCCACTCCCCGCTATCAGACTGTAAGACAGTTCGTCTTTCGACTGCCTTCTTTTCACTTTGTGAAATGTCGAGTAGCTTTAAGAATTCTGCCTTAGCACATTCATATGCATCTTGTTCCATATCCGTTTTTTCGCACAATTCGCCATAATGGTTATCAGGTGCTCCCGATTTTGTAAGCAAATGTCTCCCTTGTTTTTTTCGTAAAGATCTTTTATCGTTTGTTTTAGAAGCCATTCTTCTTTTTGCTCTTTTCAATTCTAACCGTTTTAAAAAATTACTAGGACTTCTGTTGAAAATCTGCTTATGTAAAGAATAATAAGGTCTCTTGGAATTGAAAGAAACTACTGCAGCTGCACAACGACCCATATAGGACTGTTTTAAAGAATAATTTATTCTTTTTCCGCCAATAAATTTTGCAATAACTCCATTAAAACTCTCAACAATATTACTGTCTAAACAATATACTAGACTTCGGGCATTACTGACAAGCCGAGAATTAGCGTCCATAATTTTTGAAAATATAATATTGTTTTGTAACTGTGGAACGTGATTGTAATCTAATATTTTATTCGGATCAAGTTTAAATTTGCAGAAGTATGGTAAACAATCTTTATGTTCACCGAAAACATGTTTGGGTCCATTTAATAAATCTTTCCTTAAATCGGTAATTTTTTGGTCCAAAGCACTATTTGATTGCATCCTGTAATTTGCAGCTCCGACTACCGCCTTCCTAAGACGAAGTTTGTTGGTTGAAATAATTTTTCTGAACTCCAAAGGAAAGCCAGTATCTTTTGTAATTTTTTCAATTTGATTGCTGTAGTTTCGAATTAAGTGGTTAGAGCATTCTATTTTCTGTACTGTAATATTGGGATACGGGTGACTGTTTTTAATTCTGGCATAAGTACTGGAGTCTCCATCGGCAATGAGGGTTGAATATATAAGACCGTACATACTCATCGATTGTTGGAACCCGTCTAAAATTGCTTCAGCTTCCATTCCGCTTGACGAACCAACATAATTTTTAAAGCAAGTGTGCTCGGGCATAGGAATTTTCAAATTTATAGCTCTTGCGCAGGTTGTACAGTACTTGTTTTTAACTGCCATGTAAATAATTTTTTTTGTGCGGTAACCGATAATCGTAGCAGCTCCTGAGAGGGCGGAGTAGTTGGTTTTATAAGATCGCTTGGACCAACACGCATCAGCTACTACAGTGATCATCGGCGTCCCGTTTTCGTCAACATCGCCGCTTTGAAAAGCCAGTTTTTTTTCTTCGTCGGCTGCCGCAGCCATACTGGTAAATTTGGTTTTCTCCCACCATTCACAAACCTTCTTATGGCATTTTCCATATCCAGCAATAGATAAGGACGGAATTTCAAGGGTAGCACATAGCTCTTCCATGCCCGAATAACCCGATCCTATGCTCATTATTCCCGACACAAAAGATTCGTTGATGCCAATGCCTTCTTGTAGGCTTTCGGATGTTTTAAGTTTAAAAGTTTTACCACATAACACGCATTTTAAATTAAATGTAGAATTCAAACCATTTCTATTTTCTGAGGTAATTCGTAAATGCTTTAAATTGCAGTTAAAAAGGGAATCATGTTGACTAATACATTGGAGTTGTTTAAAAAAATAATCAAATTGTACTACTCTCCGCCCTTCTATGCAAATATCATCGCTTTCTTCTATCACCTCTTCAATAGTAAGCTCCTGCTCCGATTCTTCACAGCTCCATCCTTGGTCTTCGGTCACAGGTAATTTCGCCAAAGAACTACTGTTTTTTTGCTCCTAAACAATGTAGAAATAAAAACTGATTACCATGCTATTCAATCTGATTTTGAGATTGTTAATATACATTTTGATAAAATACAAACCTATTATCACGATGTTGGGAACACGTGTCATAAAAATCATAAAAATTCAAAAAAATTCCCGCCCATCGACAATATATTTTAAGAGGGCCAACGCAGGTGCATGTAACAAATGTTCCGATATATCAGGAATATCCTTTAATAGGTTACCTAAATAAAAGTACCTTTTCGACAGAAGTGGCTGATGATCCAATAAGAATATCCTCGTGCTCTAAATCTTCCAAGTTTGGTCCTTTGTGTGCAATATTTACGGTAGGCTCATTTGGTTCTATCGTATGTTGGTGTTCTTGCTGTATTTTTTCCTAAATAAAAAAGCAAAAAATATATTAAGGAGTTAAGACGAAAATTCCCTCCCCCCTCCCGGGACTCCGACGCACTCAAATTCATTTGTTATTTGAAGCATACCTTGTTTGGAGTATTTTTTCCGGCTGCCATGGATAAATCATGTTTTGATCTACAAATAGAAAAATAATATTATTATTTGGAACTTTACGACACAAAACATATATAGAATTTCTTTGATTTGACAATGTGTGTGTGAATGGTTACGTATTTATACGCAGAAAGGCGATATTTTTGTTAATTTCCTTTAAAAGTTTTTTTGTCTATTTCTTAAACACCATGTACATTAAACATTATTCACTTCATTTGAAATTTTAGATAAAAATAAATAAACAGTAATAAAGGGTAATAAATTTTTGTATTTATTACCAAACACCGTGCACAAAATTGCGGCGAAATTTATGTCTTGCCGAAACACCGGGCGTGCTACGTATATTATAGCTATGTATGTGTACACATTTAATAGCATCTCCCACACGCACACTTCGGAGCGACCGAGTTCCGCGCCCGCTTAAGGCCGCCGCGCAGAAAAGTCTCATAGTGAACTGCGCTGTAAACCTATCGGTCTTTACTTTTCTGCACGGCGCGACTCGTGTCGAAGTGTGCGTTTGGAGCAAAACATGCCAGCTGCCAATAGACATGAAGATCGTACTAACCTACAGGAAAAAACGCACAGGCAATGTTATATTTTTACACGTTTGGACATTCATCCGTTGAAAAGTACATCACGCACAATATTTACACGAAAAAAGACAATTTGTGATTACTTACTGTTTTTGTATCTTCCTGATATTGTTGCAATCTTTCAAGTGAGTCGGTATTCTACGTTTAGAGCCATTAATGAAACATTTTGAGGGCATTTTCGAAATTTACAGACTATAAAACGAGGAGCGTATAGTTTCAACGCCTATCAACGGGAGATTCTAGCCCGGAATGAGTTAAAAGCTCTGGAGTGTGTTAGAATTTGGTGTAAAATGAAGTATTTATTTAATTGTTAATATCCACAGATATCATAACGATAATAAGAGGCCGTACTTCTACAGATGTATGTATTATGTACATATTTTAAATTAAAAATATTGTGTAAAATCATTATTAATGCGACAATCATAGATTTAAGTTTAAAAAATGGGATGTATGGTGTATCAATGTTTTTATTTTTCATGGTCGAATGCCTACATCAATTACAAAAAAAAATAAGCAGATTGAAAAATAAAGGTCCATTATTTGGTAACAAAAAATATCAGGTCCGAGAATGACACTTGAAAGGTAGTATTAAGCCGTTTTAGAGAGCCGTTTTTCAGAAAATAACCATTCTGCCCCTATAACACACTCTTAAGAGTTAAATCTACAGGGTCGTGCCTTATCTCGAAGAGAGAAGGTATTTGTAAAAGTAAGTTGATGTCACATATGTTCTATTTTAAAATGAATTTAACAAGTTAAAGGATATTACGGGCGCCATCCTAATTTTATAGACAAATTAGGAAAACTACATAAGCTAAATTGATGGATAAAACATGGTAATAATAAGATTAAAATTAAAACTGCATTACAAAGGATCGTTGAATGCTCCCATTGTTCCTTGTGTGAGTTCCGTGACCGGCTTCCCAAAGCCGCTCGTCAAGTGTTGGTAAGTCCGCCCCTGCTCGCTTCCAGAAAGAAACTAAATCTTCCTTCGTTAATTGTTCTCTCAAGACCCGCGTCGGCCGGCAAGGTCACGTGGTTGTGTACTAGTGATGGGCAAGTTGCACTAGTGATGTGACGAAAGCGTTGCCACTGCTACAAACTGTGACACGGATCCGTTTATCTCCCCCTTCCCTCTGGACATTTTCAAAATAATTTGACTAGCTCAGAAGCTCTCCGCTGCCCCTAATAATGTCTGCATTGCAATATTTCCATGTGTTTTTAATGTAAAACATGCTAAATCAGTTCGACTAAATTGTAATGCATATTTTATTGTGTTGTATTTTAGGTGAGGCAAACCGACCACTTGAGGCGTAACAATCTCAGCACCCAGAAATATCGGCATGATGAGAACATTCTGACCTCACAGCCGGCGGCCTATAGAGCTATCATTATTCCTGAAGAAGGCCGCGGTGCATTGGAATATGTGACGGGTAATTAATTACATTTGGCAGAATTAATAATTTGATTAATATCGGGGAAATACATCATCCTATGATTGCACACTGACATATTTTATCTATGATTGGTGCAGAATGAATAATTTGATCATTATTGGGAAAAAAATCACCATCCAATGGCAATAGTGGTAAATTTTATCTTTCTTAACCCGTCTGCTTGGTTCAATATATTCGCACCTCACAATCTGGAAGCCTCAGCTTTGCGCAAATATTCTGAAACCGTCACTTTGTATCGATATTGTAAAATATCTATGCAAGATAGCTTTCATATTTCAAAGACAATAAGGAGCATTATTTTGTTCTCTTTCTGGTTAAAAGAAAAAATAGATATGTTTGCATGAGTGGAAGAGAGATATATAGCTTTTAAAATGTAAGGTCGCTCGGGACGTTTTTGGTCTTATGAAAGTATAACGCGATTACGTGTTTTGGGATGTATTTATTCTTAAACAAGCAGACGGGTTAACGAACTCTTTGTTGTTAGGAAATGTCTAAGTGAAAAGGGGTTCATTTTGCAGAACTACTGATTTAATTAATTGAAAACAAGGATGCAATAATGATGGGATTATACGCTATTTTTGAGTAAAATGGCTTATTGTGTTCTGTGGTTCCTTAATCATTATGATTGAAAAAGTTTTAATAACTATTAAAAGGTGGCTATGTGAGGCTGGTTGTTGTGTCCAATCAGTATTCAGTATGCTGTTCTTGCATAGAATTTTTAATTCCAGAGACATTTTAGGAAGTGATAATCAATTTTACGGTGTAGTATCAAAAAAACGCCTAAAAATACAAGTCGAAGAAGATTTTTAATAAAATTCAAAAATTTCTGTCCTAATGCAGTTGTCGAAATGTATTATGTATCCTAACCATTTTACGAAATGTGTGATAGATTTATTACATTCAAACTAAACCTGATGTGACAACTTTCCCGAAAATGGTAAAATGCCTACAAATAATAACATTAAAAAAATCAGAGTGTGCAATTCACACGCGGTAAAAGTGAAACCTTCAGAAAATTAGTAAAAAGAGTGGGGAGGCTACGAAGCACCACACAAAGAAGAGATCGATTATACAGGGTGCGGCAGGGAAACTTGCTGATTTGAGAAGTCAATAAAAGAAAAAGTACTTTATATATCGATTTAAATCTTTTTGTATCGTATAGTACACATTCTGAATTATTGTTTTAAGTAGTTTTAAAAATGACATCGGGCTAATGGCGGCCCTCATTAGTGATACACTGATCTACCCTAGATTTGAAGTTTCGCTCCTCTCTTTCGAGCATATCGACGGGAATGTTGGTGATGGCTTGGCGGATGTTGTCCTTCAGGTGTTGCAGGGTCCGGGGTTTGTCGTTATAAACGATGGATTTGAGATATCCCCATCACAGGGTGCCAAATCGGGGGAGCGCGCCGGCCATGGTACGTCACCCCTCAAGGAGATAAGGCGCTCGTGGAAGTGTTCCCTCAAAAGCTCCATCGAAGTCTTTTAAAATTATTGGTTATCTACTGCTTCTATTTTATCTCATCAATTCTCAGTATATATTTTTTTTATCCTTATCATGCAAGGACAGCGTATGACCTTCACGCTTTTGAATTTGAATAAATAACAGCTTGATGCCGAGTTTCATTAATATTTCCATATGTCAGATAAATAAGCTTTAACTTATAAAAAAATGGAAACATTTTATCTAAGGGGAGTACATTTTAATCATTTGTAAAAACTTTGAGGGCTATTTTCTCAAAATGGTGTGTTCTCACGTACACTCATATTGCACCCATGTCTTCAATTATTGTTTTAGGCATTTGCTGATTGTTTTTTGATCATAGTCACCATAATCTGTGATATCCTGAAAATCTGTCCCCATTCATTTGGCAAGGCCCCTGCTTGACTGAATTTAGGTGTTGTTCGCAATGTGATCGATTGTGGTTTGAAAATGATGATGCAGCAGCTGGCTGTATATATCTACATAATTGCATTCTCGTTTCCTTCCAGATGACGGCCTCGTGATCCCTACTGTGACCCGTGAGCTGCGTGGTCGAGTAAGTGCAGCGTGTGCGAGAGTGGGGCTTGGCGGGGGCGAGCTTTTGGGGCGTGCGGGGGCTGAAGTGGCGCTGCAGCTGCTGGGTGGGGGGCGCCGCCTGCATCCCTGCAACACACACCAGGTGCCCACTGTGGCATTCCTCATCGGGCCGCATAGGTGAGCCTGTTGATTAGCTTATTCGCTGACTAAGTGACTATCATTGCATCTATGATATATTATCGAACCAATCTTAATTTTTTTGTTTTTGATGTTTCTAAAATAGCAAACAGTGGTGAAAATATTGCTTTTATTGTGTTCTTTTCTTTCTGATGAATATCAGAATACAATTAAGACATTTACTGTTTTCAGACAAGGCGCAGTTGGCGTGACATGTGCCCGACACCTGGCGTGCCACGGCGTGTCCACCGTGGTGCTGGTGGCCGGTGCCGACATCCAGGGCGTGCTGCGCCAACACCTCAACGTCTACCAGATGACTGGCAACAAGATCACCACTAACATCCTGGATCTGCCCTCGGTTGATCTCATCATCACGGCCCTCTCCGAGGACACGGAGGAACCCACCGCCTACCCCCACCTGACGGAGTGGACCAGCCAGAGCAGGGCCCCCGTCCTGGCACTGGACCCCCCGGCAGTCGGAACCCCCGGCATCATCACCAAATACTCCATCCTGCCTGGGTTACCCCTCTCACATTCCCTCGACAATGGGAAATTATATCTTTGCAATGTGGCGATCCCTCAAAAGATTTTCACAGATCTTGGCATCAAGTACAGCTCCCCTTTCGGATCCAAGTTTGTGATCCCCCTCCATCCGAACGATTCTTAATTAATTTTTAAACCGCTGTCAAACCCGATCAGATTCGACAAAACCTATTTAGAATGCTTTTTTTTTTACATATTAAATAAGTAACTTAAACATTTTGACCGTGTTTTACGGCGATTTTAAACTAATGTACCTTTTTTGACAGATAGCCCTCCAACGGCGCAAATTAGATCGATTAAATGTCCATGTTTTCTGTCTCTTAAAAAAAATGTGTCTTGATGTGTTGTATTGTGAACATATTATTAGGTATTGTCAATCCCATTTGGCACACTAAGAATTAATTAGTAAAATCATCGAAATATTATGTATTATGTGCAACTGAACAATGTTTGCGATTTCTCTAATACGTTGTTGAAAATTTAAATAATTCTATCTATGTGACAGTTTATTGAAATATGTTTAAAGTTGAATAGTTCTATTGAATTGACGATGAAAGATTCGGTTTGCCTTTTTTTATTACTATAAACAATTTTACTCATTTTTATTCCATAATCTCACCTACAAATATAACCTAAGAAATTAATCTGATTTTTTTTCTTTACCGAATTTAAGTGCTATGATTACTTATTATAAAGTGAATGTAAATAATTATTTCATTCAGAATTTTCACCACATGAACAATATCAATATTTTTTATGGGCGTTTTTATTATTTTTTTACATTAATAATTATTGTATCATTCATTTTACCAATTCCTGTTTTATCAATTTTTGAAAATGAATATGTGGACAAAAAAATAATACAAAAGTGTTGACATATTAAAAAAACATTTTATTTTTATGATAACCTTTCCCACTCACTGATGAAAGAACAATAAATGGTAAAATAAATATTCTTATTAGAGAATTTTGTTTATTTTAAAAAGATGTCTTTTTAAGAGAAATGCATATATGTTTGCCTGTGTGTGCGTGATTGCCAACAGTTTGTAGAATGCATTGTCAGCGACAACGAGTCTCCGCTCGATCGGATGTCAGGAAGTGGATTAATTTCCACTACATTAATTCAATCATGAAAACAAAAGTGCATTTCAAATAGATGTATTTAAAAAAGTAAGTAATATACTTTTTTACAATCTTAGTATCGCCCTGGTGGATGACCACCATTTAGATTAGAAATGTGGCCTGAAATGGCTTTTGCCGTGTTTCTCACTTTCCGACTGACCCCGGACTATTGGGAGCAGTTGGGATCTTTGTGCGGTATTTGCACAAGTATCAAGTAAAAAAAAAGCATTGGCATTGTCTACGCATAGTGTCTGGAAATAGTAATACAGGCGGGAAACTAGCGAGAATCTACATCACATTTGGAGTCGAATTTGTAGTTTGTATACCTAACTTTATTGATTTGAGCTTTTGCAAGTTTGAATGTTTGAAGGTCAAATTTGAAAAAAAAAAATTATTTTTAATTGTTAAACTAACGTTTGAGACAAGATTTTTATGCATAGCACAAAGGGTAACAATTATTATAAGCAATAATTATCAGCCTGAAACACTCATCCACATTGAAAAATCTTCCGAGAAAAGATACATGACGCCAACGGGACTTGAACCCGTGCCCTTCTGATTGCCGGTCAGCTGCTCTCCCAATTGAGCTATGGCGGCTTATCTTATACCCGCCAAATGATTTAATATATACTAGTGTTTCATTCAACAATTACTGCTTATTATATTTTTCCACCTGAAAACAACCAACTTTATTTTTGCGAGAGAGACAATATATTGTTGAAAGAAACACTAGTATATATTGAATCATTTGGCGGGTATAAGATAAGCTATAACTTATACTAGCTGTTAATAACCCTCTTTGCAGGTTTTTACTGATAAGCCCTGTGAGCGGCTTTTGGTTCGGCTTCGCCCATTTAGTGTTGGTGACTATTTTATAAATCCTATAGGAACTGGTTCCAAAAATAGGCCGTTACTCGGATCCACTTTCATCCAGTGTAGCTAGTCACCGGGACAAAGTAACCGAGACAGAGCAATGACGTCATATGTAATATATAGCCGCTTGATACAACATGTATTACCGTCAATTTTTCCATGTCCGGAGAGATACTACATATTCACAAATTCGTAGCAGTTATACCTAGGGACCCTATCCGACCTGCTGATGGAAGTAGCGACATCTTGTGACGAATTCTTGAATTCGAAACCGAATTATAACAGTAGCTTTGTGTGAAATTCCACATACACAGATGTTATTTGTGGCGCGCCGCGTATGACATGCACTCGAAGCTGGGTTCTGAAATTCAACCACGCAGACGTTACCGTAATACTTTTGATTTTACAACATAATTTGATAATTTTGACCTGACTGGGTTTACCTGTGGCTTATTTTTACAATGCAAAATTCAATAAAATGATGTTTTATTAAGATTTATTTACAGAAAGCGGCGAATACAACATTTTAATATTTTGTTAATGAAGACAATGTTAGTGACACTCAATCGAAAATCTGAAACAGAAAAAAAAACGAGTATGCTGTAGACCACACGACTGAAGTAAAACTTCACTTATTTATATCTCCCTCTCAACTTCCGTTCGCCTCGCCCGACCGTTCGCCTCGCCTGATCACACTTTTCATAACGCTCTTGTCACGCATTCACCAGCTTACCCCTAAGTCAAGCGTGCGTAAAGGCCCAATCGTTCGCCTCGCCCGATCACACTTTTCGCAACGCTCTCGTCACGCATTCACCAGCTTACTCCCCAAGTCAAGCGAGCGTAAAGAAGTTTTACTTCAAAAAGATACGGTCATATCTAGAGCTCCACCCTAAAGGTCTTGGGTTCATTTTCTAGATCTGACCGTATCTTTTTCTGATTTTTCTGTTTCAGATTTTCCATAGTATTGTCTTCATTAATTAGATATTACAATTTGAGGTTTTACTTATTAAGTTAAAAATAAACAATTTTTAAAATTTCTATATTGTTTCATTAATATTTCACAGCATCTTCAGTGTTATAATCTTCTCTTCTTCCAGAGATGTATGTCACAGTGTTGACTTTGCAGTGTTATCTCGCACTGATTATGGGACCTTGATAAACACCGCCAACTGTTTGTTCTTACTTTATCTTTTGGCCGGGCTGAGATTTTAATAATTAAATTATTGCTATCTCTCTTGTGGTAATGCCTCCATTACTTCTGCAAAATGTGTCCACCGCTAAAATCAGTTTGACTTTAGAATATTGATCAATATCAGGTTTTTTTTATCAGAGTGATTGCAATGAAAGATAATTTTTTTTAATATGCTTTCTGCATCGTGGAAGAAACAGTAATATGTTTAAAGTGGGATTAAAGAAAGTATTTGTGCAAGTTTTTGTCTAATTCTCCGCAGTTTTAATTAGTACAAAGGCAGATACTTTGTAATACTGCTCTGTTGCTGGAAGCTGGATGTTATAGTGAAAAGTGCGCAAAGTGCAAAGTTTTATTCCAATTTAATTGCTAATCACGTGCCAGACAAACAATGTTCAACATTAGCAGTAAAATGTAGAGTAGTAAAGCTTTCAAAATATTAATTTTATTGAATATTATTATAAAAAAACAATTCATTATAATTTCATTTTGGGCTTCTGGCACAGAGTTGCCAGCGTGATAAATTGAAGAAAGTACTTAAATTATTTAGTTATTAATTGAATTAGTTGAACAACTGTTTATACTCCATTCTGACTATTTGGAACGGTGCTGCCAGTGCGCTAAATGATAGTACTTACGAATAATTGCATTCAGTATTTGTGTATCAGATATTGAATATTTTGAAGCTGTTCCTAATGGTAAACAAAGATGCCTTCCGCCCTGCAACACATAGCGGCCTTTGCGCCCATCGCCTCTCCCGCCCAGAGGGCCATGGACAATCAGAGGCCTCGCTCTAACTCCTGGGCAGCCAGGAGACGCTCTTCAACTATACCCTCTGCTTCTCTCGAACCCAGAAGATCTCTCCGTATTATACCGGTAAAATTCATTGTTTTGATTACAACTATGAATACAGTATACCTGCCTCTCTAATACGGTTTTTCAAGAAGCAATTGAGAATTTTTTTATTTCAGTCTTCGAGGAACTGAAAAATAAAATGTGAAAACAACTTATTTTGTGGAGACCTCATGTGTGGATTTTACAGTGCATCCCATTAATCAATCTTATATTATTCCTTTCATACTAATTTCTTTCAATGCACAGGCCCTAAATGTTCCCTCAGGTTTCATTGACCATCACTTTAATGGATGAATAAAGGGAAGGCGATTGTAATAGTGTAACTGAAACCATTGTGTTGAAAGGCTCAGCCTTCCGACCGTAATCGCTTTCCACATGTTTTCATAAAAACTGTGAGCATGTTGGTTGTTTGTAGAGGCAGCTTATACCTTAATATATTATATTCAAAGGGGCATTTTTCAAAATGGCAAGGATTTCAGAATTAAAAGAGATGGAATGTTGAATGGCAGGGAGCCGTTTCTAGATAAGGCTTGATAGAAAATAAGATCTTTGTTTAGATAAGGGTAACCTAATCTTCAATTCAATACTCAAACTCTCATTACATTAAATACTCAAATAATACTATGTATGTATGTGTTGTATTAATGATTAACTGTATTATGGCATTATATTTAAAACAAGTGCATATTATGCTGTGTCTGTGCACTTGAGGAAAAGTTTATTAGTGCATCATTTTATTATTCAGGCTTTGATTATATATAATCAAAGTATTCAGGTTAGGAAAGTTTTAATGTTTTTTCGAGTTCTTTGACAGCAAGAGACAAGAAAAATCTTCCCATTTCATACCATCAAAATAAATATTGAGGTAAAAAATATTAAACAGTAAAGGGGGAATATAATCTACAAATACTATTTTCTTCTTTCCCTACACCATACTGAGGCCGGTGGGGGGGAGGGAGTCTGAAACCCTCAAACGCCCCTCCATATTTACGCCCTTGAAAGGAAGTAATATTATAATGCTGATAGAATAATTAAATGATTTCTGAATCTGCGATCAGTGTTTAAGTTTAACATTAAGTATTATGAATCTCGGATTATTATTTCTTTGAAACTTTTTGATTATGTTCTCGCCTTCTGATGTTGATAAATATATTAATGCTTGTCGGAAAATACTTTTCTAAATTGTTCATTTTAATAAAAATCTAATTATTTTACTAAATGGACTCCTGTATTTGTATGCGTTTCAGTTATACATGTTGTTTAAATGGAATTTAAACAATATGTACAACTTGGTGGTTATTTCTTCCAATCAGCTTAGGCTAAAATAATAGTGGGAAAATAATACTCCGTAATACAAATTGAACTCTATAATAAACTCGTGTTTTACCAATGTATTTTACACCTTTTTTTATTCGAACCATAAATAAACCAAACCACTCACATTCGAAATAACAAAACTTCGCGCAGTTTTGATCAGAGTTGTCATAAATTAAAAAAAATGATACTTAAATTTTGAAATATTGTACAAATAAAAATAATAAACATACAATGCATAATTAATTCATACAGAACAATGGACGACAAATAATAATGAATGCAAAATAACTCATATTGAGGTCGTAAGTTATAAATAAATAAGAGTAGTAAAAATTTGTACTAAAAAAAATAAAGTTCTTACTCAGAATTGTAAAGTTCATATTGTTCAATAATTTGTCGCTAGAGTATGTGTCATTCTCATGACATTTGACAGCAGTGATATTAAGGTTCATCATAAGGCTTTTATGTAAATTTGTTTAATCATATTATGCCAAAATATACCTAATCTGTGTTCAAACGGCCCTAAGTTTGTGATCAATCCCTGTTTTGGTTAAATAGTTCATTAGTATCACGTCCATGTTAACGCGAGAAGTCGTCCTTTGGCGAAACCATTCCCAAAAATTGTCACGCGTATGCCTCAGATGGAATATTTTTGTTTGGAAGGCTGCTGACTATTAATTACGTAAATTAACATTTGGGCGATGGCCCAAACTACAGCATATGGCTATGTCCCTAATCCTGACGAAACCGAACAAGTAAGTAGAACTGGTTTATACCTAACTGTAATTTAACAATGTCAACTTGGTGCCTATAAATATTTTTAAACGAAACATCGATACTTATCCGTTTCGCACTATGTTGCGGCTTGTTATTATTCAATGATTATTATATACTGATTTCGGACTTTTATTATGAAAATATTTCTAAACAAAGTGAATAGTGTAAATAAATATTCGAATCCCACACATAATGATTTGATGCATCTAATAAAAAAACAGGTGTCGTTTTGGATAATCAGGTCAAAGGGTTCGAGTATTGGATAACACTGAATTTTAATTTATTACAACAATTTCTCACACGTACATGCCATTTAATTAGCACAATATCTTTTGTAACCATTCTACCGTACGGTTCTGGTAATTGACTCCGAAGATGAGATTTATTTTCTGTGTAGAACTGAGTGTTTTCTTAATACCTACTGTAATGTTAATCCTAGAATAATTTCTGAAATCTTTGAAAAATGTTAGAGAAGGATTTATAAGGTTCATTCATAAGTGAAAGAGGATACGTTGACTGGAGTGGATCAGATTGCATTTGGTAAAAGAAGTATCGGGGCCCTGGAAGAAGGAGAACATCGTGGCTGAAAAACCTTAGATAGTGATTTGGCCAGTCTACTGTAGAGCTGTTCCGGGCCGCAGTAACATGATAGCCAACGTCCGTTGAAAGCACAGGGCACGAGAAGAAGAATAATAGAAATATTTTTGTTAAACTGCCATAGATAATTATATGCTTTTGCTAAAGTAAACATATATAACAACGGAATATGCATAAAGTGAGTGGGAATCTTATGCAAGCAGGCGCATCTCTGTGTGAGGGGAAGCGTTGCATATGTTAGGCCCTTGTTCAACAGGGATATTATGCCAGTATCCGATATTCACATTGTTTACCTACTCGTCGTTAACAAATAACTTGTCGCGTGTGGTACGTACACATCACTACTGAAATCACAATACCCGTGTTGCCACCAATCATTGTTGAATTCTCGAAACCTCAAAACTAGATTACTCTCGACCCTCACTCCCAATCAAATAGTTGCTGTAGCTCTCATTTTTATATCCTGGCATTCTTTGTTGACCGTTTTGTAGCTAGTATTGGTATAAAGCAGGGGTAGGGAACCTTTTTACAATTGAGGGCCATTTGATGCTTTGTATTATAAATGAATGACCACACATCATGTTCATAAGCTCTATAACTAAAAATTTATAATTGCATTCAGAAAGCGAGAATAGTTTCCGTTAAATTGTGTCAGAGAAATTCGCATTTCAAACTTTTATGCTAGTTTTTGAACATAAGACTGGTTTTAACTCAAGAGTTAATCTGCGTAATAGTCCACAAGCTTTTTAATGGTTGAACAAGCAAATGGTTTTCTTCCGAATTTTGCAGCTTGTGGTGTGCACCTCGAATTTAAAGTTTATCTCGAAATTGGTTTTAATTTAAAAGTGAATCTGTGTGCCGGAGCTCGCTTTAATTAAAACTACACCCAGAACATGAAAATGGTTTCCTCCGATTCTGGCAGCGCAAAGTCTGCATGTAGAATTTCATAAATGCATTTATATATTTATGATGTATAATCTATATATATATAAATCAAAATATGGCTGATTGTATGTATATATATCGTCGCAAGAAAGCAATACTGCTGTAACCGCCACTATCTACGAAAATACTTTATAAACACCATTTTGCAGGGTTTTTTTTCTGCATCGATCTATCTGAGTCCCGTGACACTTCGACGATAAATAAGTACTGTATGACTTTTGGAAAAATTAGCCATTTTGTCAATAATATGTTTTTTAACTGATGTACACACCTCAAAATCCTCAGAAGTATTTTCATGGGTAGTGGCGGTTGCAGCAGTATTGCAGTTTCTTTTGCGTTGCTAAACCATTCATCCGATTGCAATGAAATTTTGGGGATTTGATGTGCGCATGCCTGCGATGGTTTCTATATACAATAGTGAGCTCATGCGTAATGAAATTATGCGTTGCTAACCATTCATCCGATTGCAATGAAACTTTGGGGATTTGGTGTGCGCATTCCCGCGGTGGGAGTGGGGAGGGGATAGCAGAAGGGGGGGGTGGACCGGGGGAGGGAGGTTCGCGGGACGGGGGAAGCGGGAAGGTGAAGAAGGCGGAGTGGGATCGTGTGAAGGGAAGGGGAGGCGAAAGGGTAACGGAACGCATGGGAAAGGACACGCAGGGAGAAACAATTTCTTTATTAAGTGGCATTGCAACGCATGCCGGGAAATCGCCAGTATTTAATATAATAACATAATATATATAACAAAATAATCTATACAGGGTTTCTAGGGATAAAGTGCATTAACTTCGGGAGGTGATTCTACACAGTATTTATTATAAGTAAAAAAGATAAATAACGTTTTTCGAAATTCCAACTTTTAGGGCTAGTTTTGTGGATAGATAGAAAGATAAAATTAGACCGGACTGTGCGGCCAGCTTTATTATTTTCCGCTGTTACAATACGGGCCAATCACAACCATGCAATGTTGTTACAATCGTGCATGGCACGCTCTCAGCAAGTAAGATCGTACCTCACACTAAGGATTTTTAGTAGGTACGTCTTTTTATATGGGAAAAAAATGTTGGAATTTCGAAAAAAGTTGTTAATAATAACGCCTTTACTGCTAAAGTCAAATATAATCTAAGGAAATGGCTATTAGATACTGATGATTCATATTGATGCCCTACCAAAGCCCTTGTGTTCCCAATTGAATTCACTTTCGAAGGAAATGGAATATCATTATAATTTTGTAATAATTCATGTATATGAAACTATTTATTTACTTGTTGATTATATTAATTTGCTTGTTTTAAATTCGTTTGTAATTGTTTAAATGCGGCTTATACTGCTATTTATGTATTTACATCTATACTATTCTGTAATTTAAACAATTTTTCGAATTGTTATTTTATCATCAACATTATACATATACACCGTTTGAAAATGTACCATGTTATTGCATAAAATGTTGTCATTATGTATCTGCTGACAAACTACATAAGTAGTTTAGCAGGTTTATGCATTTAGGATAAAAAAATGGTAAACTTGCTAGCATAATATTTGGGAGGCCGGGTATGGGTACCGCCGTCCCGGGAACCATTTATTGGATAATCAAAACCCCTGCCATAGAAAACCCCAAGTAGTTCGCTATGTTTGGTGACTTAGCAGGGGTGCCCGGGTTCATGGGGTGAGGTTTGTTCCGATCTTGGTGGCGAATGCGTGGCGGGCCGGATCGGGAGAGACTGATTGAGGGAGACCTTTCGACCTCACGCTATCTGTTGAGTGGTCCTAAGCATTGTGTGCATGATAAGTCCTCCATCATTGTGCTGATGATGGGAATAGGGAGAATTCAAATATTGTCAGGTTATTCGTAACCCGGGAATGTTTGTTAAAAAAAGTTGTTTAACTGACATTGGCATTCAAGATTTCTGACATTTGTACCCGCCGTGTGCTGGTAAATCCGTAGCGGATTTTTTTTTCGCTTGGAAAGGAAATAACGTATCTTAATTTTATTCCAGCTTGTCATTTCGTCACTTTTTATTTTTATTCTTTGCGGAGACGGTTTACAATTAGTTCCCATGAGCACTTAGGCCATAGGCCCATTGTGCTCCTATTTTACCTCAATCCTTTAACAATAACTTAATCCCTCTAATAAAGTTCACCAGAGTTGTCATTGGATATGTGGCTAAGTTTTCTGGTTCTACAGTGTGTCTCCCCAGGTATCTGAGCCTAGTTCCCACCAGGGCAGGACTCTGCTACCGTAAGTGAATTGGAGTCTCTTCATCCTCTTCACATTTTCTACATCTAACTCCCAATAGCTGCATGTGTCTCCTGAGATGGCAGTGCCCCGTTAGTAATCCTACCAGTTCCCTCAGCGAGTTTCTGTCCATATCGAGTGGTTTCCTGGTCCGTTTATGAGTACTTTGGATTGCCTCATTCTGGGTGCCCTCTCCCATTCCTTCCAGTGCTGGGATTTGACCCTCAATATGTAATTTGGTGTGGCAAGCTGCTACTCCTACGGCCGGCTCGGATCCCGCAAGTGGTGCTTTCGCCCCGTTTCGTCACTTGAAAACATAAATTCTTTATGTGAAAAGGCACTTTGCAAATTCATGTCAAATGTCATTATTCCAATATTCAAAATTCATAGTACTGTCTTTATTTATGGGAAAGCCTTGTATGACTTATTTTAATTGTGAACAATGTTTATTTGACTGGAAAATATAATAAAAGTCAGTATTTACGTATTTCTTCAATGTATAATATTTTTTATAACGTTAGAGAGATTTTTTTCCCTCTGAATATAAGTAGTATTCCTGAGAAAACTACTTATATTCAGATATAAATGATTTTTATAAATATATACTTAACCCCTCCGAATTTTTGGTGTCTTAAACGAAATGACATTTTACGAAAACTTTTAGTTATAACCGCTTCACAATTAAAGCTCTATAAATGAAACATTTCTAATCGTAGCCGAATAGTAAAAACTGTTTTAGACAGGTTACAAAATAAGCTTTCGAATTATTATATTACAAATAAATATTAATATTTGTAAATATAAATTTAGAATGCAAACATTAAAAAAATGTGAAACTGACTCACGTGATGTTTTTATGTGAAAACGGTACTAAAATCACAGATTATGTAAACAACAATACTTATTCTATTGTATAAATGTGTAATAAACACTTTTGTCACCTCACTTTTTTATCATTTCATATAAAAATATTTAATAGAAATTAACGATGTCGGGCGCCCGTAGGAAATTTGGCGGGATAAATTATGTGTCAGACTGCGCGTCTGACAGAATGCTCTTTTTATGTGTTTCTATGGACAACTTGAATAGAGATGTGCAGCATGATTCACTATCGACCTTTCACTTTTTAGTTTACGGATGTAACTAAAACAATTACGGACTTATAACGGTTTCTATGGAGACACACGCGCTGACGTGTAAACACGCTTATTGTACTTGACTGCTGTCGCATTTTTAACGCATATATCTGCTTACGTTGCGGAGGGGTTAAATACATTATCTGGTTAGATGGTATAATTTACCAAAACATAATTTTGCCAAAATCTAGTAAGTTATTACGAAAATAGTGTCAGCAAGTGCACGGTGGGTAGCTCAGTATTTGACCCCTGGCACACTGGGGTACTATTAACCCCTCAGGCTAATTTGTTCGCCTTTCGAAACAATTCAGTTCGGTCTCAATTCAATTCTCAGTAATTCAATTCAGAAATCGCTGTCTTCCTTATTATTTTGGTTAGAAATATACCTAAAAGTTGAAATGTTCAAGTTAAAATGCTTACATCTTTATGAAACCGAAGTTTCCGACTACAATTTGAAAAAAAATTATGAAACTCTGGGAATTTTTTATTTATTATTTTTACACGAGATGACAAAAAAGTGAGTTGACAATTACGTTTATAATACGTTTGCCTAATAAAATATGTGCGGTTTTAATTTTTTTTCGTTATCAATGCTATAGTTAGAAAAAATGTAAGGTAAGCGATTTTTAAAATAATTTATTATTATAATTAGTATTTCGAATTACAAAATTTGAAAGTGTATTTCATCACAGAAATTCAGAAATATTCCATTAATTTGGATTTTATTGCAAAGGGGAAATATTTTGACCTTACGAAAAAATGAATATAAAAAAATAACAGTGTAAATTCAAATAAAATATAAATTCATATTTTCTACACAATGATTCATTTTAAAGTTATTCTTATGCACCTTACCATCTGCATTTTTTCTATTGGTTATCATTATGATGTTACGTATGCAGGTGGGGTTTGGCCTTCTCTAAATGCTTTCCACTGGCCCTCACCATTTGCCTCCAGTCCTCAATCCTTCCTGCCTTACTCCAATCCCCCTCTGGGTCACCCACTGAGCTAAACTTCTCTGATCTGACATTCTTTGGGTAAAACAGAACCTTATTGATTTTTGAATTAAGAGGGAATAACCAGACAAAAAAGGACTCTGTTCCACAAAAAATTGTAAATTGATTTCGAACGACTATTCTTTTATCTAGTAAAGGTATGTTTTAAATTTTGAGAAAATATGTTTATTTTTAGTACAATAAGGTTTTACCGTAGGTCGTTGGCAGATTTGTTAAATTTTCAAACTAAATTTTGTACACAACACACATTTCAAACCATATAATCATGCAGTAAAATAAATCAATAAATTATCTGAGAAAGTTACTTTTCAGAATTTTAATTTTAGTTTGAATTAAAATCATTAAAAATAAGATCCGCGCACGTGTTTTGTGACGAAAATACTTCAGTTTGACTATTTATTTACGGTCTTACAAATATATTTAAATTTTTTTTTTTACATTCTTATTTTGTTTAGACATTATTGAAAAATTATATATACTTATGATCAAAAAATAATTACAAAAAATATATAACTTTAATAGTTTTATCATCACGCCTTTCAGCACTTTTGAATTTAGGTATAAATTAAAGAAAATTTTGAATTAAATAAAATCGATATTGAGTTATTATTTTAAAAAGCTGGTACGGAGAACACACTTCGGACACAGTTTCTAATGTCAAAAGGTTATCTGTTCATGTAAAAGCATGTCCTTTTTATTTAATCTTCAGAAATAAACTTGTGGTTTTCCTCAAAGGATTAACCAAATGGATTTTTTCAATTTGGGAGGCGAGAATGGGTACCGCCGCCCCGGGAACCTTTATTGGATAACCAACACCTCTGCCATAGGTCACCCCAAGTGGTTTGCCACGCCACAGGGGTGCCCGGGTTCATGGGGTGAGGTTTGTCTAGGTCTTGAAGTTGGATGACCAGGACACAATGAAGCCCAAATTCCTACCCACCCCTTAAACCCTTTTCCTTCCCAGAACTCTTCTCTCCTTTCTTTCCTTAAAAAAACCCTCCACACATCATCCCCAAAGATGACATAGGCCCTGAGGGAATTTATTTTCCGTAGGGCCTCCTGTGTGGAGCTCACCCCAAAAACAAATAACGAAAATTGCCTATTTCACTTTAAAAAAAATTATTACGGATCATGTCCTTCTGAAAAATTATACTAAGTACGGGGTTAATGTAATATTAAAATATTACATTAGTTAAAACAAAAAAAAATTGACAAGAAAAATTTATTTACATTTAATAAGATGCCAGTAAACATAAAAATCGAATCAAATTGCACCACCGATTTAAAAAAAAAAATTAAAAAATGGCTAATGGATCAAAACTTTTTATACTAATATTGTTTTGTAATCTTATGTATAAATATGACTAAGAGTAATTTGCCTGTGTTATATCTGTCTATCTGTATATTTTATGCCTTTGTATTGGAGCTATTTAAAAGTTATTCTTCTGTATCTATTTTGTGTATTGTGGTTTCATGTTATATTTGTGATTTAATGTTATATTAATATTGTTAAATTGACCTGCTGACAAACTGCTTTGGCAGTTTAGCGGGTGCTTAAAATGAAGAATAAAAAAAAAAAAAAATAAAAACATTAGACTAGCAATAAAATCTTAAAATTAAACAGTGTTTTGTTTCACCCCTAAAGTTTTACCAATTTTATTTTATTTATTAAACTAAAATTATTCCACTTCACATGATCTAATATAAACAAACATTTTATCATTTAAAGACATTATTTTATGACACCTGACCACAGCCGATTGCCGAAGTTCGGATTCTCAAAGTAGGTAGGTATTTGTATTCCAATAGCTTTGATGCGTACCAAAAAATAACGATAATAAATCATTGCCGGATTTCTAGCAAGTTCGGATTCAAAGTCGGAAGTTTTCAATCAACTATGTAATGAAATTGACGGCTTGGCCAATGGAGAGGAATGAGTGAACCGCACGGACACATTCGCGGCGAGCATTGAGGGATGAATTAGTAACTGTTGACTAGTGTCTTGCCTCTTGCCTTGCAGTGACTTGATTACTTGCGAGCTGCGGACCTAGCAGGAACTGGGTTTCGGTCCGTTGGGACCTGAGATTGACGCGATCACAAAGACGATGACTGAATTGAGATTTAATTCCTGAACTAGTGAAAAAGACTCCGCACCCCGGACAAACTTGTTAGCGACAGACTATAAACCAGAGACTATTTACGCGGGACGGGACTTGATCGGCGTGGCGGGACTATTACTGGATCATATACTGAATAGAACCAATGTACCTATAATTCCTGTATTGTGAAAGAGACAGATTCGGAACTAGTGACTCGGCCGATTCGCGATCGTATTTCGCTTGGGCTGACCACGATGAAGTTGGTACCTACGGGTGTTTTACGAATGGCTCGCAAGAACGGGATACTTAACGTGTTTTGCACTATTATTTAAATATTATTCTATGGGCGCGCCGCCCATAGAAATAATTTAACAGTAAAATAAATGGAAAATAAAAACTAATGGTGCCATTAAAAATCGTAGGATGCAAGGCCAAAGATAAGGCATGAAGACTCAATTCCTTTTGAAATTGAGAATCAGATCGAGTGTGTCACAAGATTGAATTTATTCATTTAATTCAGTCATTCAATTTTGCCCACGTCTACTACCAAGAAAAGAATTGTCAATTCGTTGTGTTCACGAAAAATAATGAATGCATTCCTAACATAAATGTAATTAACAGTTGCAAAAATATAATGGAAAAAATTATTTCGGGTAATTTTTAACCCCGAAATTTGAAAAGTTTCTACGAACTAACGTGCGACCACTCTCCTTCCATTCCATTTTTATTCTGTTTGTATGTTTGGCCAAAATGTTGGTAAGTGCCAATATTTACAATGTGAATGAGCTTGTGTTCCTCACGCAGGGACCTGGTTTTCAAGAGTCAAGAGTTTTTTTTTCAGGAATTTTGGATCTCTAGACCAGAGATGATTGCTAAAATCAATACTGTGGCGCACTAATCTTATCCAGAGTTATTCATCACAACTACATTAATAATTTCTTGTTTTGGCTGTTGTAAATTCCAATGATTGAATCAACTAATCTGAAAACCACAATGTCAACTGCGCTAAATTCTTACTTGTGGTGCTGTTTTATATAATTTCATACTCGGGTGTTAGTCAATCCCTCTGTTAGTGCATTTTTTCCACCCCCGTGAGCTGGCATACTTGCATATTGCTTGTTTTTGCTCGCCCCCAAATATTAATAAAGTGAAGAATGCTATTTGTTAATACTTTGGTGTTATCTGTTTTTTTTCTTACTGTGTAATGTTTTTATTTTCCAGTCGGACGAAAACACCTGCTTGCTTCGGTTGAAGGTGATTGCCGGCCATGCGTTGGCTAAAAAAGACATCTTTGGTGCAAGGTAACAATTGCTTATTTATATTATTCAAAATTTTTTGTCTTTGTAACTATTTTTTTGTTTGCTTTATATACATTTGTTCCTGAGCATTGATTTTTGTTTGCTTTATATACATTTGTTCCTGAGCATTGATTTTTGATGTAAATGCAGCAAAACCTACTTAATTTATACCTGGGGTGCGGCACAAATTTTTACACTTACGGTGTCCTCCCGTGGGGGAATCTGTCGAAGGACGGGCATGCAAAAGCTCGGTTCTTGGAATTTTTTTCACCCTGGATCAACGATACTCAACCTTTTTTCTCTTCGGGCCACATACATGTATTTGTAAAGTTACGCGGGCCGCAACACTATACTGGTATGACGAAAACCATCAACCCCCCCCCCCCCCAAATTTTTTTCGATTTAATTTTGAAGACACTCCGCCATTAATAATAAAAATATTTGGATAATTTGTAGAGCGCTGTTTTTGTGAAAAATTACCTAATTATGCGTATTTATATTATAAGAAAATAGTACTTTATACGACAGCAAGAAATGCTTTTAAAATTAGTAGGTACCTGACTAACCATTGACATTAACCAGTTTTTATGTATTATAATTGATGCGGTTGTTTCTAGAAGTGGCACTTTTATTTATAAATTACTAGCTGGTACACGGCATGCGTTGCTATGCCGTTTAATAAGGAAATAGTTTCTCACTGCGTGTCCTTTACCATTCGTCTCTTTCCCCTTCCGCCTCCCCTTTCTCTCCCGCTTCCCCTTCCCCTCTCGCGTTCCCACTCCGCCTCCTCCACCTTCCCTCTCCCCACTCCACTCCCCCCCTTCCCCGTCCCGCGACTCCCCCTCCCAAGTTCACCTCCCCCCTCCCAGATTCCCCTCCCCTTTCTCTGGTTTCACTCCAACCCTCCCGCACTCCATAAATTCAGTCCCGGTAATTCAGTTTTCAAATAGCTTGTGTGCCACCTATTCAATTTTTTTTATACAAATTTCATAACGTCAGAGCTCACCAGTGGTTTTATACAAACCTTGTCCTGACAATAACGAACACAAAAAAAAATAATTATCCAATTTGGTGCAGTCGTTAGGAAGTTATGCGCTTAGCAACACATTGAGAGATTCATATTTATATTTTAGATTTGCGCGCGTACTTGTGTGTCAAATATTTGTTTTTTGGGATTAAATCTAGCGTGTGTAAATAGCAACACTCTTACACATCTGCCCTGATGATGGACACTGTAACGCTGTCCGAAACATTGGCTAAAGACGGAGGTAGCGCAACACGGCATAACACCCTAAAAACAAATAACAAAAAAAAAACCTTTTGGCCGTGAATATCTAAACGAGTATCTTACTCTTGTACCAGATCGTGTGGACCATAATGACAATCCTTTTCGGGTGTCACTATCTGTGGCCTGTGCGTCAAAGTCGAAAAGAATCTCAAGATTATAAAATCGAATCGAATATTCGAAATTTAGAATGATAGTTTTTTTTAAATCAATTTCCTGATGGTAAAGTGGTTAGGGCCGCACACAAAAGCTTGGCGGGCCGCATGCGGCCCGCGGGCCGCAGGTTGAGTATCGTTGCCCTGGATGATGGATTTACGGGGTAACACTGCGCTTTCTATATAAAGCAATTTTACAAACATGATTCCTATGTCATTTTTTGGCACCTGATTACTTTAATTATCGATTACACAGTGTAAATTAGTCCCATTTTTAATTTAATTAAAACATGCAATAAAAACTGTAAAAAAATAACAGACTTCAAAAGAAGCATTAAGATATGGATTATGGACACGGGAAGGAAGAATATAGATTCAATTTTGCAACCTAACAATGATTAATGCTTGTATTGTGCTTTCTTTTAGATATAACTTTATAACTTTCCTCTTGTGATATTTTAACATAGGTATTTACTAATAGTTCAAACATGAAAACATGTACAATGTGACCTTAGAATGGGGTACCCCAGTAAGGACACATTTTTTTCTAAAAAATTGTAAAAAAAAAACAAAAAATAAATAAGTACAAAGAGACTAGTTCAACACTAAATGAGAAAAAAAACAAGACGGCCGAGGAAAAGGAGGAGCGATGAGAATGTTGTGCAAGTTAATGAGTCTGTACGAGAAGCTCCGGGCTTGTCTTCGCGCAAGCGTTCGCTTTGGTGATACGTATCACCTTGAATATTAAAATTGGATTTAATTGGAATATTAAAATTGGTTCCCTTACAAGATCCAATTTGTACAGGATTTGAACTAAATTTGATTTTGTGGATAATATTCATTGACCCAGTTTTACAACATCTTGAGGCCCATTTTCATCTGAACGGGCATATTAATAAAACAAATTGTAAATTCTGAAGCAAGAAAAACCCTAAAATAAAACATCAAATTGCTCTTCATTTTTAAAAAGTGGTTTTGGTGGTTATGTCATCAAATAGTATTACGGTTCTTACTTCTTTGAAGATGCAGGTGCAGAATCTGTTAATGTTAATTATATAGAATACGTCAAGATGTTTTTTTTTTTAATTAGGCAATTCACCCTAAAAAGATGCTTTGTGCCGAAAAAGTTAAGAAAGATAGTTATAATTTTGAGGATAATCTACAAGACGTCAAGATGTTGACTGACGTTTCCTACCAACAGCAAATTCATGGGTACAACGCCAGGATTTAATGCAGCAAAATACCACACATCCAATGTAACTATACAAGTGATAAAGAAGTGTTTCCTGAAAAACTGATTTCGCAAAGAGGCCGTATCCCTTAGCCCCCCTGCAGTCCAAACTTGCCCCCCCAATTTTTTTTTATGGGGTTATCTCAAAAGTCAGGTTTACACAAATAAATCAGCAACAATACCACAACTCAACATGAATAGGAATAACCGACACCCCGTGCACAAAGTTTCAAAGAGTTTTTTTTAAATCTTGGTCCCAGATTCGAGGAATGCCAACGGCGCAAACTTTAATTTACGTATGACTTGTTGTTTTCTTTTTATTGGGTTTTCATAAGTGCAAAAACTTATGACACACCCTATAATAACTAGGTTTTAACATTGAAAAATCGCAGATTTTTGTTTGCATAGAATATAAGCATTATTTAAAAAAAAGGTCAGTTTCATAATACAGGGTTTATAAATTTTGTTGTTTTGCTTCTTGTTAATTAATCTTGAGAGCTTTAAAAGATTTGCATTCTACAGCGTGTACTTTATGAGGAACAGACAGACCTGCGACATTTTGAAAGGTTAAAATTAATCCCCCATCATTGAATATATTGATCCGGTTTAGCTTCACCATATCATGTTCAAGTCAGTGTTTACATAATTCATTAACACCAATAAGGTCAAGATCGGAATCTGGATTCCAGAAACGGCTTAAGACTGCGGCAGCGTTCATTGATCTCTCTGCGGCTTACGACACGGTGTGGCACAAAGGCCTCCTTGTCAAGCTCTACGACACCATAGAGGATGGCAACACAGTACGACTTATTGAGCAACTACTAACTGGCCGTACTTTCAGGGTTTTTCTAGGAGGGCTAAAAAGCAAAAAAATGCACCTGAATAATGGCCTTGCCCAAGGCTCAGTGCTGGTCCCATCGCTCTTCCACATCTATACACGAGATCTTCGTCACACTGAAGGCAGAAAATTTGCTTACGCAGATGACTTCGCCATCACAGTCCAAGCCAAAATCCTCAATGCAGCAGAAGAGATCCTTAATTCTGACCTCAAGGCTATGGAAGAATTTTTCCTCAATTGGCGACTAAAGCCAAATGGGTCGAAAACAGTTGTGACAGCTTTCCACCTCAGTAATTCACAGGCAAACGCAAAACTCTGTGTTCAGTTTGATGGAAAAAATATTTACCATAACCCCCATCCCCGCTATCTTGGAGTAACTTTGGACAGGAGTCTGAATTACCGGAAACACATGGAAACAGTGGGCAAAAAAACCAGGACAAGACTAAACTTAGTCAATAAGCTAGCTGGTACTAGCTGGGGATGCGACCCAACACGCTCAGAACGGCATCCATTGCCCTGGTTTTCTCAGCAGCTGAATACTGTGCTCCAGTATGGGCCAGAAGCGCCCACACTTCCATGGTCGACGTTCAGCTTAATGCCACAATGCGAACCATCAGCGGAACCTTAAAATCGACTCCTCTTCCTTGGCTCCCCGTACTTGCAAATGTAACCCCGCCAAATATCAGGCGAGAGATTGCAACACTGAGGGAATAAAAGAAGGCGCTGCAAAAAGCGAAATACCCTTGCACGATGATGTCGTTTCTCACCCGGCATGCCGCTTAAAGTCTCGAAAACCCTTCTGGACGGAAGGAGAAAGACTCCTTCGAACACCTCTCACCCCAGAAGATAGGTGGAAGCTTGAGTGGCAATCAGCCAATGTCAAAAACGCCCATCTCATGCAAGACCCCACTGAGAGACAGCCTGGGTTCTCATTGCCTCGCAAACTCTGGACTGCCATCAATAGGATAAGGTGCTCCCATAGCCGTTGTGCTCACATAATGCATAGATGGGGCCTTAAAGAGTCGGCGACGTGTGAATGCGGTGCAGACCACCGAACATGTGGTCAACGAATGCCCGCTCTATTCATTCCCCGGCGGGATTGATGAGGTCCACAGGGCAACGCCTGAGGCCCTAGACTGGCTCGCAGACCTAGATGTCCCCCTCTGACCCCCCACCATACGAAAGAAGAAGAAGAAGGTCATGATTGAAAAACTAACCGCAAAATCTGTCTTGACGATGAACACTGCAAAGCTGTCTTCCGAAACGTTGGCTCAGGGAAGAGGAGCGCAACACACACTGAACAGATTATCTCTAGAAGTATGATTTTTTTTTACTTTAGCTCCACACAGTTGGAAAGAAAGGAGTAAATTCTAGGAAGGAAAAAGGTATGAAGGGTGGGTTGAAATCTGGGGATCAGTGTGTCGGGAGTGACATACAAATCCATCCCTCCCACTGCGGTACAAGGCGATGGGTGAGAAAGTTAGGCTGGAGAGGTTAAAAGGCAAACATTCTCTCCCGGTCCAACCCACCACGCAGTAGGTGAGCAGACGCCGCCGCCAAGACCTAGACAAATCTCACCCCGTGAAGCCGGGCACCCATGCTAAGTTACCAAACATAGCGAACCACTTGAGGTGACCTTTGGCAGAGGTGCTGGTTATCCAATAAATGGTTCCCGGGGCAGCGGTAATCATAAACGTCTCCAAATTGGATAACCCAATAATAAAATTAAAAAAAAATTATAGCAAGTTGCCACTTGTCACAACCCAGCGGATCATGTGATACAATCTCAGTTTCGTTTCAGCATCAGACGAGACAGCGAATTTTAAGTGATCCATTACTCACCTTAGCAGTGTGATCAGTGGCGACATGTAATAAAAATATAATTGTTTTTATTTTTAAATGAAAAAAATATCGCCAGTCAGCAAAATGACATCCACACTTTTAACTCCAAGTACTCAAAATTGCTGGTTAAAATCATTGGGGATGGCACCGTTGCACCATATATATACATTAGAGAAAATGTTCACGTCAACTGATACATTAGTTTTGGAGTGAGTCTGTGTGTCCATGTGTCCAAAGTAATCTTGATGACATTAATTGTTTTACAGATAATCAATTTCACTAACATTGTTTGAAATGGTCTAAGCCTTGTTTGATGATCAGAACTGAACAGCTAGGTTCTTCCAAACCTACCTCCCCCACTCCCTTTAGCCTCACTATATTACCCCTATTGGGAAAGTCTTGGCTCCGGACAGTTGGGAGCAGTTGTCACCCCACTGTGTGTAATTTCTGCTTGTTCTGTTTAATTCAGTGATTTTATTATTTTCAGTGATCCATACGTGCGCGTCGATCTCAGCACTGTCAATGGCGACGTTGTGGTGGATTCAGTTTTCACGAAAACAAAAAAAAAGGTATTTTACTTACATTGTTCTTCTTTTGAGTTTGTTTTTGTTCAGTTTTTTAAATTTGTTTTTTTACAAAAATATTTTTAACATTAAGAGTAGAAAACATAGCGGGGCGCCATTGTTGATCAAATGGCAATACTAAACACATAACTCATGGTGTTAAAGTAAAGCTACATTTTTATAAAAAATTAAAAAGGCATAATAGTGGAAAAAATATTTTTTCATTGCATTATAGATAGATACCCACCGATCTCAAAATTAGAATTGCATATAGGTATATTATTATTATACCTTTGCAATTTTGATAATGTAATAAAATATAAAGCACAGTTTAGAAATTGCTAACATTTATTTAATACTAGATTAAGTACCTAGCGTTTAGCTTTAGATCGTGTCTCTAATTTTAGATCTGAATATATTTAACTCATTTAGATCTAAAAGTATTGCAACTAAACTCACCATTAGTGATTCTTCCTTTCTATCTATTGTTAAATTCAAATTTAAATTAAATTAAAGCAAATCGCTTTATAAAACACCTTTTAATCAATTTATGTCATGAAGAAAAAATGTTTTTTCACTTCAAAAGAATATTTGACAGTTAAATTGGTGTTGCCAGTCTACAAATTTAGTAGTTTTATTTTTTATATTTTCTACTCTTATTTGACAGACTATATGCATTTTTTAGCCAATTTACATTTCCAATATTAAAATTTTAATATTTAGAAACAAAATGTTGATTTCTAATAAACACATCTAGATTTTAGAACAATTTTTGTTTTTGCAAAAGGGTTAAAAAAATAACCAATAAATAGGAACATTTAAAATGCATGGGAAGAACCAAGAATTTTGCCCGTACACCTTGATAAGCAAAAGTTTACAGAATGTTCTTATTATTCCAAGGGTTAAGAACAATAGCAAAACCACATATCATTTACGTTTAACATTGTTGAAGTTTTGGAATTCACGCACACTTCAATATTATCCTCGTACTACAAAATTCCATTCATTCAAAATTATCGTCACGGCTGGCAGTATTGTAGGGGTCTACGGAGACGTCACGGTGCGATGTGTGAGAGAGATGCAAGAAAAAACATACAAAATAAAACTTTTTCCTTTGGAGAAAACAGACCTGCATCATTGTGTATCTCATCTTTTGAAAGAGCTGCAGCATTATTGTGATAAGAAATTCATGTAACATATATCGTAATCGTGAATCGTCACAGTAATGTGACGGCCGGCGTAGTCCAGCGGTAAAGCTCTTGACTCGCATTCCGAAGGTCGCGGGATCGAATCCCGGCGTGGCAAATAAATTTTATTTGATTAATTTGTGTATTTCACAATTTATTCATTTAAAATAATAAATAGTATATTTGCGGCACGTTCCAGAGTGGAAAATACTTTCAGTATCGCCCTGGTGTAAGACCACCATTCAGAATTAAAACGTTGCTTGAAATGCCTTTAGCCGTGTTTGGTGACCAGATCTGAATAACCAGGTACTTCCCCACCTTCCTCTTCCCTATCTCCTTCCCCTCCCCGCTACCTTCAGCCTCACAACATACCCCAATTGGGGATGCCGTAGTCTCACTGGCTCCAGACGGGAGCAGTTGGGACACTTGTGTGGTATTCACGTAAAAAAAAAAAGTAATAGTAAATGCTCTCATAGGCCGGGAATCTGTAGTTAGGAGGGACTGTTCAATATTAACAATAAAAAGTGGAGCTAGTTGTCAATTAATGACAGGCAGGCCAATGAAATTGATTTGTCTTTTAAAAAAATATTTCGATATTCAAAAAAATTTGATTATTTTCTCCTATGTAAGAAAAAATTGAGCTAACTTTGCGCCCACATGCCCACAACACATTTCTATTGGTTTATCTCTTCACTGCTTATGGACTTTTGGCTGGGGATTGTTGTATATGTTTTTGTATTTTTCATACGATGCATTTATTCAAGGTTCTTCCTTGATTTTAGTCAACCTCGTCATCAGAAATTGAAAACTGAATTTGTTTTATTATATATTTTTATTTGATTCTATGCATTTCTCCTTAGCTTTGATATTAAATGTATCACCTCATTACTTTGTGATGACAATGACCATTGACTGTTAATGAATCATTAAATAAATATAAACACTTTAACATGTGATATCTCTGTTGCAAACGATATTTGCAAATGAAGTAAACCTGTACCAGTTTTTTTCTTCTATTAACCTTGCTTGACGATAACTTATTTGCTGTAGTCCTATCATAAACTAAAATAATTTAAGGAAATTTTAGACAAAATTAATTACATTAGCGTTGGATATAATTGAGGAAATCCCGGCAGTTGGATTTAAATTAAAATGGATCTAAATTTAATGGATCTAAATTAAAATTATAATTTTTTTGCAATTTTACCAATTTCAAACATAACATCGACTTCTAAAATACCTTTAATAAAAAGTTGGTATGGATATGAAACAAATTTGTTTACTGTGTCAATTTTTTTTTTTTTTTTTTTTTTTTTTTTTTTTTTTTTTTTTTTTTTTTTTTTTTTTTTTTTTTTTTTTTTTTTTTTTTTTTTTTTTTTTTTTTTTTTAAAAAAAAAGACAAACATTACCGGGTTACGAATAACCCAACAATGTTTGAAAATCTCCTACTACCACCACAGAAAGCCGAAAATGTTGCTTGTGTTGTGATGGAGGACTTAGCCAGCCGAGGAATCGAACACGCGACGCTCGGGTGGGACCCAAGCGCTATGCCCACTCTACCACTTTCGCTGGTATGCACAATATAAAGACAAACATCTTATCCTTGATGCATTTGAATGAAAATATCTTTTATTTGGCAGTACATCCTCCTGCATACCCCTTTGGGGAAACATAGTTAAATTTAGTTTAAGTCAGCAACCCATATTTTCCCTAAACCGACTGCATATTGTATATAAATATGCCAGGGGGTCAACTGTCGGGGGATCAACTAATATGGAATCAATATATTAATTTGAAAGGGAAAATCAATTGTATTCTAAGGTTGTGATGTATGGACCCCAGTCACATTTGATTGACAATGGGGTATTTCCACAAACGAGGAATTCTGTGGAAAATGTACGGAATATTTAAAGATTATTTTTCTGATTTTAATAATCCTACTAAAATTTTTTGATTTTTATGTTTTCATTCAATATTATTGATTTTAAAAACGATCTAAAACTGACCGAATCAAAACGGCCCATGGTTGGGGAGTGGGTTTTTGACGTCACAAGTGTCGCTAAGCTGAACTAGCATAAATAAACACTGTCAGTGAGCGTCCTCACTCATGACGTCACACGATAGCCACGCCCCAAAATATCGTTTTAGCGGTAATTCCAAAATGGGAAACTTTAACTCGCTGTAGAAAATTTATTCGTCAACATAAAAATAAAATTAAAATGCTATAATCATCGTAATTTATTGCTTAATTTTTTTAAGCAATAAAAAAAACACGTGGAAATACCCCATTATCGCCATTTTGAAAATTCAATATTTGAACCGTTCCCGTTAAATGCCAATTCTCAGCCTGTTTCTGCTAAAGTTAAAATTGCAATCAGCTGACGAGCATAACAGCATAACCATTGACAGCTGGTTTCGTGCTAGTATTTTCAACATAAATTCATTTAAAAAGAAATGGATTATTTTTATTTTATTAATTTATTTATTTATTTATGTATGCATATATATTACAAAACATTACAAAGTGATACTTTGTCTGTCCAACTGGGAAGGATACCCGTTTCAGGACAGCCAAATTGTATATTTAGTTCATAATATTATTAACAAAGGAATGGTTTCGTTCGAACTTTTGAGAACATTTAAAATTGTATTCTGAACGAAGGGATGGTTTCTTAGTCTTTGAAAGAATCGCAAAGATGTGATTTTTTTTCAAGGTCATTTTAGAGAACATTAATAATTGCATTCAGAGTGAATGAGTGGTTTCTTTAGTGAGATAACAAGAAGGAGATTCTTTCCAGGCCATTTTAGTGAACATTTACAATTGCATAATTAGAATTTACAGATTTATAAACCAATATTTCACATATGAATTCCCAATGTATTTAGGACTATTTAATTTTAATGAAGTACTATAATTTTTAGAATTCCTTAAATAGTAGAAATTACATAATTATAAATATATGACAAATGATTTTTTTTCAAGCTCATTTTGGAGAACATTAATTTATTTAGTTGTTTATTTATTTCTTTTATGTTAAGCTCAGAGGGCTTTTACATAATTAATAAAGGCATTACCTCCATCTTTAACATGAGAAAAAAAATAGTTTAGATAAATAATGTGCATATATTATGTGAAACACCTGACTGTATAAATTGTAAATATTTAAAATGTATCCACAAGCTCCTCCATCCACAAGCAAATGCTTTTAATGGAGGAAAAGTAACACTGTAACATGTTCCATTTTTATAAAAAAAAATAAAAAAGTTACGATGGAAATAAAAAGTATATAAATGAAATAAAAATATAAGCAACAACGTATAAGCAACAGCAGTATAAGCAACAACAGTAATATCGATATGTTACGATTAAAAAAAAAAGTACATAATATAAAAATACAACCAACATAAATTTAAAAGCAAGTGATCAAAGGTTTTCAAAATTGTAACATTAACCATATTGTCTTTAACACCTAAACATTGACGTTAAGTATGTTTCGCTTAGTGTCAAGCCGATGTATCGATGGTACCTACCTCCTGTACCTCTTTCTGCCAGTTGCAGGAGTATGGAACTATCCAATTTTGAATTTAATATTTTAGGTAAAAAAGTTAACAGATTTTTTTTTGAATGAAATTGCGAAGGCCTTACATTTAATTACATTAATAGTTTTCCAGGTTATTTTGGTAAACATTTGCAATTGCATAATTAGAATTTACACTTTTATACACCAACATATGACATATGAATTCGAAATGCATTTATGACTATTTAATTTTTAATAAATGTATTATAATTTTTAAGAATTTCCTAAGTAATAGAAATTGCCCATTTATAAACCAGAATATATGAATATAAATTTCCAATCTATTAATATAGAGAATTTCAAAACTTATTTTTAATATGTCTAGTCATTATTTTTCAAGAATCAAAAAACAGTCGTTATTTTACACGGGTCAAAAAACAGAGCAAAAATTTTTTTTTTTTTTATGCAATAACATAAACTTTTTAGTACATATTAGGTATGTGAGATTGTGTTAACATATGTTTGCTCTCGACTCTCCCCATGTCCAGAAGCCAATTTCTAACCCATTTCCGTAAAGTGCTTGCACTTTTCAGTTTACATGCATCAGGTATGATGTTGAACAATTTGGGCCCTAAGTAGGAGTATTGTCTTTGGGCATGTGATGTGTTTGTAGTAGGTAGAACTGCTGGATTCCTCCCTGCATGGCGGGTGTTGTGGAGATGATCAATGGATGAATAGTGGTGTCGGTGTTTTTGTGTATGTAAAATAATTTTTCTTATGTATAGTTGCCGTACATCAAGAACTCGTATCTCTTCAAATATTAGATCACTGGGATACCTAAAGGGTTTCTTAAGGATGACCCTTAAAAGTGGTTTTTGTGCTTTTGATAAGGGATCCATTATTGTTTTGGAACAGCCGCCCCATCCCAAGGATGCATATTCTAGCAGTGCGTTACACATGGCATGGTACATTTGTTTCAGATCTTTTACGCAAAGAATATTTCTAACAGACATGAATAGATGAGTAAGTTTTCTGATCTTTGTGGAAGTTGAGACTATATGTTCGTCCCATCTCAGAGATTTATCTATGATGATTCCCAGATATTTTATACTATCGACACATTCTAAGTTTAAGCATTTACAATTGGTTTGGTCATTACAATGGTGTATAAGGATGTTGTGTATTTATTTTGGTTTTCCTGCTTGAGTTGCGCTGAAACGGATGAATTTGGTTTTTATCTAAGTTAAGAGTCAGGAGATAAAACATCACAAAAATAATAATAATGTAAATAAACAAATAATAATATAAACCCTGACCCCCAGATTCCTACCCACGCCTCATACCTTTTTCCTTCCCAGAAATTTCTATCCTCCCCATTCCTTAAAAAGATCCTCCACACATCATCCCCTAAGATGACATAGGTCCTGAGAGAAATTATTTTCCTCAGGGCCTCCTGTGTGAAGCTTATGTAAAAAAATGCGTTTCATTTCAGAGATTTATTATAATTATTGTATTTTTCCTTTGGAGGTGTGCAGACATACGTTCACCATTTGTCTCATTTTCGACATTGACATAGAGTGTGTAAGAAAGAAGGGCAGCATTATATGATTAAAAACAAATGCACAACAATCAACGCATTGACATTTGACGTTTTTGAATGTTTGAAATCCACGCACAGTTCAAAATTATACCCCTCACAATATTGCTGCAGTTCTTTCAAAATAGGAGAATTCGTTTCGTACAAAATATATGGGGAAAATAATTTTCTTTATAACTATTTATTTCGTTAACTTTTGTGATGTTTTAATAGTTATTATCGTATCCGGGGCGGAGACAAATCTAACAAATCAAAGATCATCAAAATCAGCCCAGCCGTTCTCGAGTTATAAATAGTGTAACTAACCCGACTTTGTTTTATATAACCAACATTAACTGTAGTCTAACTATTGTTTAACCTTGTTTAAACCTACTTCTGCTTTACTGTGAACAAAATTCCAGCTTTTGTCTTCAAATAATAAAACTGTGTCGGCAAAGGTGATAATGTGATCGGCAAAGGAACTGTTACATAGATCATTTATATATATTATATTGAATAAAAGAGGTCCTAAAGTGCTTCCTTGGGGTACACCGAATTTAATATTAGCTGAATCGCTTATAGTGTCGTCGATAAGCACTCTTTGGCTCCTGTTATCTAAATAGCTACACATCAGATTGAAGAGCTGACCTTGTATACCAATGCGCTGTAGTTATATTAATACGAGGGTTGTCCATAAAATAATGTCTCCAAGGTGGTGCGGTCGCGAGGAACGATCTTATACGAGATCCGGCAACACCGCCTGGTTCCCCTACACCAAATCCCACTCACACCTGGCGGGTGCGGCGAGTGGAAGCTTCATCGCAAACGAAGGGTTACTATCAGCTGTTTACTGTCTTTTAAATGCGTCGAAGCATAGATCCGGCTCTAATAGTTTTTTAAACGTTAGGTTTTGGAGAAAAAAGGAAAAATGAAAAAAATAAATTATTTAGATTCTTTTTCTTTTTTCTGTTTTCTGTATAATGCAATGGCTAAATAAAATACCCTAAGAGAGGACTTGGCACACCAATAAAACATTCTGTCCAAGCGGTTATACAAAAATGGCGGCCAAGATGGAACCAATATTTATAACTTATTTTAATTTGAATTTGAATAATAATCATGGAATCAGTCCAGCGTTGCGGCCATCTTGGCCGCCATTTTTGTATAACCATTTGGACAGAATGTTCGGTATGTATTTGGATCGGTATGCTAAGTCCTTCTTTTAGGTATATTGTTTAGTCATTGGTGTGACGTAGATTCATCAATATCCTGCTTGTAGGACTACTTTTGGGACACCGTGTATAATTCCCCGATATCTATGAATAAATCTTTTATAATTAATCCAAATAAATAATCGTTATTAATTATTCTTTTACTGATTATTTTTATTTTGGTTCTTTTTTGTTTGTATTTTATTGCCTTTGCCTTCATGTGTAACTGATAATCTCATTCAAGTAGTTTATCTTTCGTTTCCAGACATTGAATCCCATTTGGAACGAGGAGTTCGTTTTTAGGGTAAGTACCAACAACTGTTTTTTTAATTTTTACCTCTTTAGTGCTAACCGGGTTTTCTTTCATCCAATAGCTTTGTGTAATATTTGTGCAATGAAAATTGTTGTCAAACGATTCCTTTCTTGAAGTTGTCATCGTGCTCTCTTTAAAAATAGGAACAAAATTTTTAACATTTGCAATGAGGCCCCTCTTCGTTACCTTATCTGTCGCTCAATGATTCAAGTATCTTGTTGTTCGTACACAGGCACATGTCAGTCTGCCGCGACCAGCCGGTTGATTGTATGGACTTTAAACATGGCTTCTCTTGTATCAGATATTTTAACAATGCGTGTGCTTTAGATTAATACTCTAGTGTCAAAACAAAGAATGGAAAGCTACAGCAATTGTTTAGTTGTAAGTGGGGTTATGAAAGCATTCTAGTTTTGACATTTTGATGATTGGTGTCTCGTGATTTCAGTAGCAACGAATTGTTGAACGGACAAGTTGTTTGCAACAGTGAGTACAAAATGAGTATCGGATGCTTGCGTATCCCTGCGGAAAAAGGGCCTAAGTTTAACTTCCGAACAAAAAATATTTGTGTGAAAGGGAGAGAAATCCTCCATTAGCTACATATCCCGCAAGGAAAAAATAATTAATCATTGAAGACAATATTAGCGACTTATATGAAAATTTGAACCGGTAAAAGTCAGAAAAAGATTCGGTTGCATCTAGGAATTGTACCCATTACCTTAGTCTTACCGGGGGGCTCTGGTCGCTGAGCTAATTAGACCCTATCCCCTTTGGTCATATTTAACTGTACTTCGATGAAAAACTACCAACATTACCTTCATTTACTTAATCAAATCAGCTGCTATATTTATGTATGCAAGATTCTTGCAATCATACATGGCGACCAATACATATATGCATTAAGAAAATGAATAGATAATTTTGGTGGTTCTTAGTCGCAGTATGATACAGTTAAATGACCGAAGGGAATAGGTTCAAATTAACTCAGTAGTTAGAGCAGAGTCCTGGCAAGACTAAGGCCCTGGGTTTTGGATAAATCAAATACCTAATATAGTTTTTTTTAAATCAAAGCACATAATATCTATGTGTTGTCATATAATTCATTATGCGTAAAAAAATAGCAAAATGATTTTGATTTGTTTCGTTCTTCTTTTTGCACACAAATTACTTTTTAAAAATCGTTTTTAAGGCACCGTATGAAGCTTCATATTAAAAAAGTGCTGTGGCGCACATCGCATTCTTATATTTTGAAATGTTATTAGGCACCAAATTGTTTGTTTATGATGTTTTTGAAATTTGAATGCAAACTGCCGTGTACCAGTTTAATCTAGTTGCTAGTTTGTTGGTAAAAAAAGTAATTTCTTTTAATTTAATTTCTTATCAGTGACACTTCCGTGAAGAACAACAATTTATTGTGGCCAATTCATTTCTCTGTAGCTACGCATCACAAAGCCTGTTTGTTTATCAGTCCTGCATAATATTACGATGATAGTGACAATGTGATTCATTCTTTATTCATTCGACAGGAGATTCGGTACTTCTAACACATTATGTTGTACTGATAAACCTTGCTTAGTATCATCATCAAACAGTATTAATTGGCTAGAGACTGTAATTTAAGAATCCGGCTAAGATTGCAACTCTGCGCTGCGCCTTTTCGTACGTGGAGTTTGTATGCAAATTTACTTTTGTAACAGAACTGAATTATTAGCAATGCCAAAAGATGGCGTAACTTACGTTAACAGCTCGCATGATTAGCTTCCCCTGGCAGGCGTAAGTACTACTGGATTTATAATTTCGTGTATCTCTCCGGATGTGGAGAGATTGACGATAATATTTTAACTGGCAGTTGTGAATAATAATACTATGCGGCTATATATTATATATGACGTCATTGCCTGTCACAGTTACTTTGTCCCGGTGACTAGCTGTCACTGGATCCCAGTGGATCCGAGGAACTGGCTATTTTTGGTGCCAGTTCCTATCGGATTTATAAAATGGTCACCAACACTTAAACTGGGTAAAGCTGAACCAAAAGCCGCCCGCAGGGCCTAGCAGCAGCAGGTTTTTAACTGCTAGTGTTTATTATTGGGCATATCAACAACCAAGTTATTCTATAATAATTTTAATAATATGACATTCTATCAATTATATATATAGATATTTCTCTCAGACTTCGAATGTCCTTTCAGGAGATATTTGTGTTAGCCTGACATGGTCTCATAAAAGTCACACTATCTCATTTTGTTTTGTGTTGAAATATATGATTTAACCCATTGGCCACAAACCCCGGCAGCCTGCCGGGTTAAGTGCCTGAGTTGCAAACTCAGGTACTTAACCACAAACCCCGGCATAGGTCCGCCAAAAAACGGAAAACAAGCACGACAGTGACAATTAACAAAAAAAAATTTCAATGCCGAACGCTCTGTAGGTAATTATAATTAATCATTCATTTCGTAGAATTGGCAATTATATGTTTCTTATGTTTTTTCCTGCTATTTGTGTTCCAAGTTTTGTATGCAACCATCCGCCATTTAATTTCTTCAAAATTGCGAGTGCTTCTAGGCTTTTAGCAGTGACCCTGCACAACCTTGATTGCTTTGAGGACTATCATACTAAATTATTTTATTAGTTATTAGTATACAAGTATGTAAAAAACGAAAATTATTAATGTTCGATTTATGAATATTATGTGTGGCGGCCACTTTTGCCGAATTCATTGCGCCGCCACTGGACTCCACCGAACGCGCTAGAAGCACACTACGAAATACCTACAGCGTAAGGTACCGCGCACCGCCTGGTACACCTACCTACAGCGGTGAATATTCCGCCACTTATGCGAAAGGCCTAGAACGTGTGGCTGTGCAATACAAATGCCCACAGAAGGTTCGAGCGATATCTCAGCTTTGCGTGAATTCACCCAGCATTACCTACCGTGAGAGTAATTACTCGCCGCGGCTATATAAGCAGCCGATCCGCTCGTCCGCTCCGGTCAGTCAGTATCTAGTCTTCATTCATCGGCCGAGTAAGCAACACAGTTTGATCAGTGCCGCTACGCCATATCGGCCCACGCGGGCTGCCCGTCTCGCAACAAGTGAATAACGTTTGTCCAGTGTGACTCCAGGAACATTTCCAATATCTTCGAGGATTCTTTCTCCAACCACCATCCGCTGTCCGGCCCATTTGCGCCTCGACATGAGATGTCTCCGTCCGCAGCACATAAAGCCCGCCGTGCTTTCTGCTTGGGATGCAAATCGAAACCCATCGAGTTCTGCTGCCAGAGATCATCCTCATCGCCTCTCAAGGTTCCTTCCTGCGTCACGTGTGTGAGCCGACTCAAAGGACACACAGCTGCCATATCTCGTCAGCACGACGATGATCGACCGCCTGGACCGAGGTCACTTCTACACCGCCACGGTGTAGAGCAACACTCTGGCTCCCTGAAGACCTGTGATCTTCACCGCCGTAGTCTCCTGACCTTCTTCACTCATCAGCAACAAACACGGCACCACTGTCGCTCCGCTCCGCTTCGACCCTCGCT